>CP089274.1:0-2967980 GCA_023920165.1 Curvularia clavata | reverse complement strand
ACCACTCGAGAGCAGACATTCCGCAGTAGAGACGAGCACAAACAGGGTTACGGGGTCGACTTGCGAAATGATGTCGTCCGGCACACCGTACTTCTTTGCATCCCAGCCGGTGGGGATTTGGCCAGCAACCAGACGATCAAAGCGCAGAGCCTTGGGGATGAGAAGGGTAGCACCCTTCTTCATACGGACCGTGTACTCGCCAGAGTCCTCGATGGCGAAAATCTCAACCTTGTCGCCGTGCTCCCTCTTGAACTCTTCTGCGAGCTCTTTGGATGCCTCGAAGGGATCAAGGTCCTCCTCAATCTGAATCTCTTGCATGAGCTGCTTGTTCTTTGGATCGTATCCATTGAAGAGCTCTGGCTCAATGAGGCGGATGCCAGAGTGTTCGAGGATGTACTTCTCATACTTTGGCTTCACATCCTTGTCGTCGATTGGCTCGTTGGTCTTGGCGTCGACCCAGCCCGAGTAGCTCTTGCCCTTGAGAGGACCATTGTGGTTCTTGATGAGACCCATGATCCAGGCCATTTCAATACATCCTTCAATGGAGAACTCGCCATAAGCCTCCATTTCCCAGCGTGTCCTCGAGTTACCCCAGGGACCGACCTCAGCGAAACCAGTGACGACAACAACCTTTTCAAGGTCGACCATGCCCTTGAGGTTCTCGTTGAGGGGTTTGACCTCTGTATCCCAGTCAGGGAGCTTGGGGAAATCAAACTTCATATTTGCACGAGGCTCAATCTTGGCAGTCTTGTACAGGGCCTCGCTCGCCTCGCCATTGACAACCTTGTTCTCAATAGCGTTTTCCTTAATGACGGCCCTGCGGATGTCACTTGTTTCCGTGAGTTCCTTGCGAAGGTCGGTCATGAGGTCCTTGAGATTGGGGATGTACTGGAAGCCACCGTTGAGATCAGCCCATACAGGCTCGACCTGGCACAGGTTGACGATTGGTGGGGCCATCAGACCAAGCAAGTTGAAGGCCATCTCCTGCTGAGAGAAGGTACGTACACCGTACTTTTCGATACCTTCGGCAACGATGTTGTTGGCGCCCATGAGTCCAGTACCACGGGTCCAACCGATGACAGCACCGCAAATGGTGAGGTAGTTGCCCCAGCTCTCCGAGTGCCACCTCGAGAACAGGGTCTCAAGCGAAATCTTGGATTCGGAGTAAAGACCATCGTTACCGAAGGTGCCGTGGTTAGGCGACAAAGGCAGAATGACCTGTGCTGGACGGGTCTCGTAGCCATAGGCCTGCTTCTGCTTCTTGACAGCTCCAAGCATACGCAAAAGGTTGGTCAGCATAATGCGGTGAGCAAGCTCAGACTTGGAGTCGATGCTGTCAATCTCGCGGCCGTTTTCGGGAATGGCGGCGAAAGGAACAATGAGATCGAGGTCCCAGCCCAAGCCCTTCTTGGTGTCGAAGATGTAGTCGATCAAAGCCTCCACATCCTGGTTGCTACCTTGGTTGAAAGGCACGACAATAAGCTGTGAGCCACGAGCACCGTAGCGCGAGTACATGGCCTGGTAGTACTCGGTGACTTCACGTGAGAACCTGGAGGTCGTCACGACGACCTTGGCTCCACCACTGATCAGGCCCTGAAGGACCTGGGCTCCAATGGAACCGGCACCAGCACCAGTCATGAGAGCATATTTGCCCTGGAATGTAACACCAGACTTGGCAGCCTCTTCAAGACAGTCGAGGTAGACCCCGGTCAGCTTCTTGCTGTACTCCCAGCCGTGGTCATCCTTTCGTTTCAGATGGAGGAAGGGAATGGTCTCAACCTTGCCCTGCTTGGAAGCGTGGACGCGGCCGTTGCGGCCTCGCTTTCCATTGGCAGCTTTGCCATTTCCGTTGGGCATAATCTGGCCCTCGTTCATGGAAAGAGAGCGAATCACGTTGCTGTACAAGCTCTTGATCTGCAGTTGAGATGATTTGGAAAGCTTGTGTTGTTGCTTGATGAGCTTGTAGATTCGCTGCAGGTCGTTTTGGACCTTGGTGCGGTTGCCATACTCTGACAACTTTCCTCCTTCAGCCATCTCACGCACGTAGTGCTCGAGCTTGCGGACGCTTGCTCTGGGGACTTCCTTGTAGTTCATGTTGCCCTTGGCGTCAATCTCGAGATGAGGGGCAGTGGGTACTGCGACATCCTTGTAGACGGGTGCCTCGTTCAAAACCTCCTTGCAGTTGTCGATGAGCTGTTGGCCAAGCTCCTTTGCAAGCTCGTAGGTTTCGCCGCGCTCAGTGGGGCAGTGATCTATGTGGTACTGCATGAAGTCGAGGAGTAGCGGGTTGGATCGGTTCATAATGGCAATGCAGCGGCTGACAATCTCACGATCGACCGCCTTGAGCTTGCCGAAGATGATGTCGTAGAACATGGTCAGGGCGTCCTGGCGAGCCCAGTTCCATGACGAGTCATAGACGCGCGCCTTGAGTGGTGTGAATTGAGGCTCAATGCCAGACGCGTAGAACTCGCCGTGCTCGGTAGTCCAGAGGTCAAGCTGGGCCTGCAGGGCGGACTGGGCCTTTTGCGAATCGACAAAGGACTTGTCACCCGCGCGAAGGTCGATCTTGAGGTATCGCGCAAACAACTCAAGCTGCTGCTTGAAGAGTTGGCGTTGGTCCTTGGTGAGAGCATCGATGGCGGCGGGGTCCATCATCATGCCGCCACCAGAACCGCCAGCATCGCCGCCAGCCGTAGGGGCAGACAGGTTGATTCCGGCAATGGCTGCGTACTTGTTTGCCTGGTCATCCAAGAAAGCCTTTCCGTCATTCTCGGAGCCGAGACGCGCAGGCGGCTCGTTGGTAAGAGCAAGCAGCAGCACTCCGTCCTGGCGACCCTGGGCCAACCCCCATCTTGTCTCGAGGTGCTTTCGCACGGCTGTGATGTTGAAGCCACCAGGCATCTTGGAGGACACCATGCGGGCAATGAGGGAGGTGGATTGTTTTCCAAGCTGACCATTGAAGGTAGCCTGCATCGAGGCACCGAGCTCGTCGAGAGGGGTGTCCTCGGGTTTCTCTGGGGTGGAGCCGAATTCCTTGCCCAGGTCTCCGAGGATTTCGTTCTGAAGGGTAGACTTGCCTAAGAGTGCGTGTTAGTTGAATTGGTCCAAAGCGGTTGTGTAATTGGTCTTACCTCCAACGAGATCCTTGATGGCCTTGGACAGGGGAATGTCCATGAGGGGCTTCTTCAGCTTCTGGGCTACGAGCGTCCGCAGAATATCGGTAGCTGTGACTGGAGCATCTGGGACCTGAGCCGCAGGCCCAGCACTGGGTGGTGGTGGAGCAGCAGCCGCGGCGGCTGGTGCTGAGGCGGCGGGGGCAGCCGCTGGGGCAGGCCCGGAGGCGGGTGCTGGTGCCTCTGGCTCTTCCTCTATGGGGTCTACATCGTAGTAGATGTCCTTTGCGTCCTTGTTGTAGCACAGGATTTGACGCTGCAGTGACCTTGCGGCATCGTGTGCTTCGTATTTGCTGGCGAGAGTGCGCTTTGCCATGACGCCGAGTGTGTCTGCGGGGCCAATCTCGACGATGCGCTCCGTCGTCTTCTCGCCGAGGACGACATCCTGCGTCTCAATCCACCTGACGGGCGAGGCGAACTGGTATGCGAGCAGCTCAATGAGCAGCGTGTGGGAGAGCTCCTGCTCGACCTCTGGACGCATGGTGAGGTGGGTGTGGGAGACGACGGAGCTCAATGGGGGTATCTCTGGGACAAAATAGACAGAGGGCACCGTGTGTCAAGGGAGACAGCAAAGGGCCAGGGCGAAGACGCGCTATTAGGTGATAGTGGGTAGTGTGTAGTGCGGTGAGAGGCACGTCTTGTCGAGACGGTCCAGGGTTCGGGGAGGGGCTGCTTATCCCCGCGGACAGGGTAATTTTACGAGGCGGGCAAAAAAGTTGCTGAGCGGGAGTTGTAGGAACGACGGGCCCAACGCATTGGCAGTTTATCAGTCGGATCAAGGGCAGCGTTGATGTCGCAGGGCCATTGAGGTTTTCTCCCGCCTCCGGATGCTGGCTGGTCACTAAAAAACCTAGACCCCTGCACTCGTCTGCAGCTCGTTACTGCTTTGGCGAGTACTCAACGAGAGCCCCCCTCACCGCGCCCAGAACAGTTGGGCTTGCGAATACAACACCTCGCAACATCTGCAGCCGTAGGCAACCCCCATCCATGGGCGAGGCCTCGCAACAGAACCGCAACCGGCGAGAGCATGGCTGCATCGCGGCCACAGGTATGCTGCGGCCGCGTGCTCAACAGCTGCGTGCCATCGGATAAGTGCATAAGCGGCGCGAGTTGTTGAGTGACGCCCCCCCAGCGTTTGTGTAGGAGACATAGCGTGGACCCCTGTTGGCCCTAGCCACCCATGCACTACTAGCTAGGTACTATGCGGAGCCATTTGTGAGCTCCTCGTCGAAAAAGTCGTCCAAAGCGGCGCCATCATAACCCACGCCAGCGCACCGCCTCCGACTCATTCTCTGCCCGTCTGCCCGCATCAATTGCCCGAGCCCTCTCTAGTCACTTCCTGTCCACAATAACTCGGGCTCTCTTCCCTCCATCCTGCTGCCTGCGGTGCATCTTCACCTCCGCTCGCAACACCTACCGCACACTGCCCTGCCTGCACGGGAGCTGCTACACCACACCCTAGCAGTACGGACCAATTCCCGAGCACACAATTACACACCACCCACACTGTGGCCAGATTTGCTTCTGTCTCGGTGAAAAGGTACGCATTGAGTCCCTTTGGCCACCCATTGCAAACACGCCGTCTCGACAAGGCCTCTCCACGGCCTCTGTCTGCTGCCAGCACCCCCATTGCACCTTCCCCACCCGCTCCAGACGAGTACCCGCCTGCTCACACTGCACAGGCGCTCTTTCCCGCTGGAATTCGCTCCTTCTGTAACTTTAATCAGTCCAAAGGTAGGCGCCTTCCACCTCTCCCTCCAAATCTCCCCCCTCACCACCCTGCCCCCACCCGCCACCGGCACCCCTCCACCAAAACACACAGCTGACAGCCGCCATTTGCAGGGCACCAAGTAATCCCAATACACACATCATGTACGGTTCCGGCCAGCAGACGGGCATCTCCACGCCCCGCTCTGCCGCAAACCTGCGCCCACTCATCCTCTCCCACGGCTCTCTCGAGTACACGCTCCTCATTCCCACGGCTCTGCACTTCAATGCGCAGCAGCTAAGGGATACCTTCAAGACAACTCTTCCCGAGCCCACCGATGAGCTCGCCCAAGATGATGAGCCATCGTCGGTGCCGGAGCTGGTGGCTCGATACTTGGGCTTTGTGGCCAAGGAGGTAGAGGAGGGCGAAGACCCAGACTCATTCGAGGAGGTCCTCAAGCTCGTCCTCACCGAATTCGAGCGGGCCTTCCTGCGCGGCAATGAGGTGCACGCGCTCGCTGCCTCTCTGCCAGGAATCACGGAGAAGAAGCTGTTGACAGTGCGGTCATACTATGCTGCTCGTGCCGCAGTAGAGCGGCCCATCAAGCACCACGAGTCGGCGCTTTTCCGCGAGGCCTCAGACGAGAACGCCTTCATATACGCGGTTCTCGGTGGACAAGGCAACATTGAGGAGTACTTTGATGAACTCCGCGAAATCTACAACACCTACCCCTCGTTTGTAGAGGACTTCATCGCAGCAGAGGCACAGCATCTCCTGCAACTGTCGCGGGACCCGCGCGCTGAGAAGCTCTACTCAAAGGGTCTCGACGTAATGCGATGGCTGAACAACCGAGATTCGCAACCCGACACCGACTACCTGGTTTCGGCACCCGTCAGTCTGCCCTTGATTGGGTTGACCCAGCTCGCGCACTATGTCGTGACCTGCAGAGTCCTCGGAAGCCACCCAGGCCACGTGCGAAGCCGCCTGAGCGGTGTTACCGGTCATTCGCAAGGTGTCGTCACAGCAGCTGCCATTGCTGAGGCAAAGAACTGGGAGACATTTGAGCGGGCTGCCAAGAAGGCTATCGAGATCCTCTTCTGGATCGGTACACGAAGTCAGCAAGCCTTCCCTAGGACATCGCTTGCTCCTACAGTGCTTCAGGATTCGATTGACAATGGCGAGGGTACACCAACCCCTATGCTGTCCATCCGTGACCTTTCAAGAAAGGCGGTTCAGGACCACATTGACGCTACCAATGCTCATTTGCCCGAAGACCGCCACATTGCCATCTCCCTTGTCAACAGCGCCCGCAACTTTGTTGTGACAGGCCCACCCATTTCCCTGTACGGTCTCAACCTTCGTCTCCGCAAAGACAAGGCCCCCACTGGCTTGGATCAGACCAGAATACCCTTCACGGAGCGCAAAGTACGCTTCGTGAACCGGTTCCTGCCCATCACAGCCCCGTTCCACAGCCCCTACCTCGCAGATGCAACCAAGCAGCTTGAGGAGGATCTCAAGGCCATCAAGATCTCCACTGCTGATCTCGGCATACCCATGTATGATACTCATACTGGCCAAGATCTGCGCGAGACAGAGACAGACAACATTGTCCCAAGACTCGTCAGCATGATCACGGCAGACTCAGTCGAGTGGGAGAAGGCAACCGTGTTCCCCAAGGCAACCCACATCCTTGACTTTGGCCCTGGTGGCATCTCTGGTCTTGGCGTTCTTACAAACCGTAACAAGGACGGTACTGGCGTCCGTGTCATCCTTGCTGGTGCTATCGATGGCCAGAATGCCGAAGTTGGCTACAAGCCCGAAATCTTCGATCGTGACTTTGAACATGCTGTCAAGTACGCTGTAGACTGGGTCAAGGAACACGGCCCTCGCCTGGTCAAGACGTCTACAGGCCAGACTTTTGTCGACACCAAGATGAGCCGCACGCTCGGTCTACCCCCGGTTATGGTCGCTGGTATGACACCGTGCACAGTGCCATGGGATTTTGTAGCAGCAACCATGAACGCCGGTTACGAAATCGAACTTGCTGGTGGTGGTTACTACAATGAGAAGACCATGACTGCCGCCATCTCCAAGGTCGAGAAGGCCATTCCTGCTGGCAGGGGTATCACTGTCAATCTGATCTACGTTAACCCTCGTGCTATGGGCTGGCAGATTCCCCTCTTGGCGAAGCTCAGAGCCGATGGTGTCCCCATCGAGGGACTTACCATTGGTGCTGGTGTCCCATCCATTGAGGTCGCCAATGAGTACATTGAGACCCTCGGAATAAAGCACATTGCTTTCAAGCCAGGTTCGGTTGAGGCGATCCAGCAGACAATCAACATTGCCAAGGCCAACCCTACTTTCCCTGTTCTTCTTCAGTGGACCGGTGGTCGTGGCGGTGGTCATCATTCCTTCGAGGACTTCCACCAGCCCATTCTGCAAATGTACAGCCGTCTGCGCAAGTGCGACAACCTGATTCTCGTTGCTGGTTCAGGCTTTGGTGGCGCTGAGGACACCTACCCTTACCTTACCGGATCATGGTCCACCAAATTTGGTTACCCACCCATGCCTTTCGATGGTTGCTTGTTCGGTAGCCGTGTCATGACTGCCAAGGAAGCACATACTTCTAAGATGGCTAAGCAGGCCATCGTGGATGCTCCGGGTCTTGATGACAGTGAATGGGAGAAGACCTACAAGGGCCCCGCCGGTGGTGTTATCACTGTTCGCTCTGAGATGGGCGAGCCCATCCACAAGCTCGCGACTCGTGGTGTCATTTTCTGGCACGAGATGGACCAGAAGATCTTCAGTCTTGACAAGGCCAAGCGCGTTCCCGAACTGAAGAAGATGCGCAACTACATCATTGACAAGCTGAACAAGGACTTCCAAAAGGTCTGGTTCGGCAAGAACAAGCAGGGCATGTCAGTCGACCTTGAGGACATGACCTATGCCGAGGTGGTTCAGCGCATGGTGGAATTGATGTACGTCAAGCACCAGTCTCGCTGGATCGACCCGAGCTTGAAGCGCTTGACAGGCGACTTCATCCGCCGATTGGAGGAACGTTTCAGCAAGACTAGCAGCGACTCTCTGATCCAGAACTACGAAGAGCTCAACGACCCCTTCCCCATGGTTGAGAAGGTCCTCAAGGCTTACCCTGAGGCTGACGAGCAGCTCATCAACGCCCAGGACGTGCAGCACTTCCTGTTGCTCTGCCAGCGTCGTGGTCAGAAGCCTGTTCCCTTTGTTCCTGTCCTTGATGATACTTTTGAATTCTTCTTCAAGAAGGATTCACTTTGGCAATCCGAGGATCTTGATGCTGTCGTTGACCAGGACGTGGGCAGGACATGTATTCTGCAAGGTCCCATGGCCGTCAAGTACTCCACCAAAGTTGACGAGCCTATCAAGGAAATTCTTGACGGCGTCCATGAGGGCCACATCAAGTACTTGCTTCGCGACATCTACGGCGACGACGAGTCCAAGGTCCCTGTCATTGAGTACTTCGGTAGCAATCTGCTTGCTCCTCCTCAGGGCTTGGATGTTGATGGCCTTACCATTTCAGAGCTTGAAAACAAGATCATTTACCGCCTTGCTGCTGCTCCCAACGCCACCATGCCTGACGTCCAATCATGGCTTCAACTCCTTGCTGGCACCAGTTACTCTTGGAGGCACGCCTTCTTCACCGCCGACATTTTTGTGCAGGGTCAGCGCTTCCAGACCAACCCAACTGCACGGATATTCGCCCCGACTCACGGCATGATGGTTGAGATCCAAAACCCCAAGGAGCCAGCCAAGACTGCCATCATTGTAAAGGAGCTGCATACCGGCGGCAGGTTGGTTAAAACAGCCGAGGTCAGCATGACAAACGGCAACGAGATTGTCCTCAACCTTTACGAGGAGCGTACTGCCCTCAAGCAAGCCGTTGCCTTGCCTTTCCGCTTCACCTACCGTCCAGATGTTGGTTACGCGCCCATCCACGAAGTCATGGAGGCCCGCAACGACCGCATCAAGGAATTCTACTACAAGATCTGGTTTGGTGATGAGGCCTGCCCATTCGATGCTTCCGTCACTTCACGCTTCGATGGTGGACGTGCTACTGTGACAAGTGAAGCCATCAACGACTTTGTTCACGCAGTTGGCAACACGGGAGAGGCGTTCGTTGACCGTCCTGGTAAGGAAGTCTTTGCCCCTATGGATTTCGCCATCGTTGTCGGCTGGAAGGCCATTACCAAGCCCATCTTCCCCCGTGCAATTGATGGTGATTTGCTCAAGCTGGTTCACCTGTCCAATGGCTTCCGCATGATCTCTGGCGCCGAGCCTCTCAAGAAGGGCGATGTTCTCGACACGACTGCTCAAATCAACGCCGTCATCAACCAGGACTCTGGCAAGATGGTAGAGGTCTGTGGTACCATCACTCGTGATGGCAAGCCCGTCATGGAAGTCACCAGCCAGTTCCTGTATCGTGGCGCATACGATGACTTTGAGAACACCTTCCAAAGGAAAGTCGAGAAGCCCATTCAACTCCACTTGGCTACGAGCAAGGACGTCGCCATTCTCCGTTCGAAGGAATGGTTCAACTTCGAGGAGCCCGAGATTGATCTGCTCAACAAGACCTTGCTTTTCAAGCTCGAGACGGTTGTTAGGTACAAGAATAAGACCGTCTTCTCGGACATCGAGACTCAAGGTGAAGTCCTCCTCGAGCTTCCCACCAAAGAGATCATTCAGATTGCTTCTGTCGATTACCGATCGGGTACTGCGTTTGGCAATCCTGTCATGGACTACTTGGAGCGCAATGGAGCCGCGGTCGACCAGCCTGTGCTGTTTGAGAATGCTATTCCCCTGCACGGAAAGACGCCGCTGAGCCTCAAGGCGCCCGCGTCCAACGAAAACTATGCTCGCGTCTCTGGTGATTACAACCCTATTCACGTCTCGCGTGTCTTTGCCAGCTATGCCAACCTCCCTGGTACCATCACTCACGGCATGTACTCCAGCGCAGCTGTCCGAAGTCTGGTCGAGACATGGGCGGCTGAAAACAACGTTGGTCGTGTCAGGAGCTACCACGTAAACCTTGTAGGCATGGTGCTGCCTGATGACATGCTAGACGTCAAGCTTCAGCACGTTGGTATGGTCTCTGGCCGCAAGATCATCAAGATCGAGGTCAGCAACCAGGAGACCGAAGACAAGGTCCTGCTTGGCGAGGCTGAGGTTGAACAACCTACAACATCCTATGTCTTCACTGGTCAAGGTTCCCAGGAGCAAGGCATGGGAATGGAGCTCTACAACAGCAGCCCTGTTGCTAAGGAGGTCTGGGACCGTGCTGACAAGCACTTCATGGACAACTATGGTAAGTCAAACATGTTTGGATACTCAATTTACTTGCTAATTTTGAATAGGTTTCGCCATCACGAACATCGTGAAGAACAACCCCAAGGAGCTGACCATTCACTTTGGCGGTCCTGTCGGCAAGGCAATCCGCCAGAACTACATGTCTATGACGTTCGAGACCGTTGCCGCCGATGGCACCATCAAATCTGAGAAGATCTTCAAGGAGATTGATGAGAACACCACATCGTACACCTACCGGTCCCCAGCTGGTCTGCTTTCTGCCACTCAATTCACGCAGCCAGCTCTTACTCTCATGGAGAAGGCATCCTTTGAGGATATGCGCGCCAAGGGTTTGATCCAAGTCGAAAGCACATTTGCCGGACACTCGCTCGGTGAATACTCTGCACTCGCAGCCATGGCAGAAGTCATGCCCATCGAGAGTTTGGTCTCTGTCGTCTTCTACCGTGGTCTTACGATGCAAGTCGCTGTCGAGCGTGACGAGACGGGTCGCTCCAACTACTCCATGTGTGCTGTCAACCCTAGCAGGATCTCCAAGACCTTCAACGAGCAGGCCCTTCAATACGTTGTTGAGAACATCGCTGAAACAACTGGATGGCTGCTGGAGATTGTCAACTACAACATCGCCAACATGCAGTATGTCGCCGCCGGTGACCTTCGCGCTCTCGACTGCCTCACAGGTGTGACAAACTACCTCAAGCAGCAGAAGATCGACATTCAGGCCCTTATGCAGACTCTCTCTCTGGAAGAGGTCAAGAACCACCTGGTTGAGATCATCAAGGGCTGCGCCGAGCAGACTGAGGCCAAGCCTAAGCCTCTTGACCTCCAGCGCGGCTTTGCTACTATCCCGCTCAAGGGTATCGACGTGCCCTTCCACTCGACCTTCTTGCGCTCTGGTGTCAAGCCCTTCCGTTCGTTCCTTCTGAAGAAGATTCACAAGACATCCATCGACCCGAGCAAGTTGGTTGGCAAGTATATCCCCAACGTGACTGCCAAGCCGTTTGCGTTGACCAAGGAATACTTTGAGGATGTATACAAGCTTACCAACTCTCCCAAGATTGGCAACATTCTGGCCAACTGGGAAAAGTATGAGGAGAGTGGAAAGGAGGATGCCAAGGCCGAGGCGGCTGCTTGAATCAGATGACATATGTTGCATGTTGCCACGGTCAAGATCACATAGAGAAAGAGGTTAGGGATCAAGAATGGCGTTTTGAGGGCAGATGAATGTATGTGTATGAGATTTTGGCTTTGATATCCTGGCTCTGGAGAAGCTTATATGAATTTTTGACTGTATAAGAATATTGATTTAATGCACTCGTTTTAGTTTTGAGATGAAGCAATGTATGTATTGAATGTGCACAGTATCTGGATAGTTTTCTTTCCCGTTCAATCGCAGAAAAGGCATGGTGTAGATGGTAAATTTGCCTATATTGCAAGCAACATAGAAAAAAAACAAGCGTGGCATAAACAAAATCAAGTCCATACCCCAAACGCCAATTTTCGCCAGTGCATACCCTTTACGCACCGGCCCCCTCCTACTCCAAAATCCAAGCCACACCTCCTTTCGGTCCTATATGTCCTTGAACCAATTTTATTGTCCATAACCCACAAAAAATACAAAGAAAACAAAAGAGTGATGGTGAAAGAGAAGGGGAATGTACAAGACACAAAAGTGTGTGAAAGAAAAACAACAAAAGAGAAAAGCCTATCTGAACACACCCCTTTTTCTGGTAGTCCTGTTGGTACTCTCCAATGACGGATCCAAGGAACTCGTTGTCGAAGGTAGCTGGGGCATGGTATGTGCGTGGACGAGCGGTGGAGCCGCTTCAATGTGCCTTTGGCCGGTATACGGTGTATGCTGCGGTTGAGCATAAGGTGGCAACTGCTGTTGCCAGTTTTGTTGGTAAGGGTTATGGTAGCCTTGCTGCTGGTGGTCCATGTACGAGTTTGATACTCCTCGATGGGGTGTTTGAGGCATGTAGTCGTTTTGGGGTTGTTGTGATTGTTGCTGTTGCTGTTGTTGCTGGGAGCGTATGAGACCAAAGGCCCAGTTGGAGAGGTTGAAGCCGCCAAAGATGACGATGGCTGTGAAGATCTATGAGCGGGATATGTTAGCGGTGTTTTGTAGCCATGTGGAGGAAAGGTTCGAGTATCTAGTTAAAGTCGAGAAATCGGTTCTTTGGTTCTGATCTGTGTAGTGCATCCAGAAGACTGAGCATGCTCAGTTTCTACAATTCGCACATGTCCATACGTGATCGTCGACCGTGCCCCGTGCCAAAGAATAAAAACGAGACTGAAGCATACCATGGCTTTGTAGCTGAATTCTTCCACAAAACTGTTGAATATTATGGCAAATGTCTTCGCTGTGACACTCGCACGAGCAACCTTCTTGGGATCGCGGTTCATGCAAGTTTCCCACACACCACATGCCTTCTCCATAGCCGGCACTACCTCTTCGGGACGGCAGCGGTTGCGGTTGTATTCCGTGGCACATGCTGCAATCTCAACCATAACCTCTGAGGCGTGCTTGGAGGACTCGATGTCTACATCAGTCATCACACCATTCCACGCTGACCAGATAATGTACATGAAGAGGCTGCCGAGGAACATGTTGACGGTGAGTTGAAGATAGTAGGAAAGTACGGAAGGGAGATTCGGGTGGGCTTCGACCCATGACAGAAAGCCTCCGAGGCTCATGGCGAAGGTTTGTTGAACGGGCCCCGCCTCCTTTGGCGGGACAAGTGGACGACCCGTGTCGTTGTCCGAGTCGTCAGCGTCGTCGTCGCGGGGGTTAATCGGCTTCTTGGACCGCGAACGACGCTTTACAATGCGGTTCTCGGCCTTTTTGGAGTAGTATTTCTGGTGTTGATCTTTCTCTCGTTCCCGCTCTCGCTCTCGCTCTCGCTCTCGTTCCTTCTCCCGGTCCTTGGTCGGACTGGGGGTTGACATGAAGGTCCGTTTGAACCAACTGTCCCGCCGCCCGCCCTTTCTATCAGTGTCGCCATTGCCCAGTCGCCCCATCTTGCTCGCCAATTGTGTGTCTGGTGTGCCGACGTCGCTGTCTATCATCATGGGCGTGCCTGGTGTTTCGCCGCCCGAACTAAAGTCGATGTCGTGTGAAGGGGTGCGCATAGACCAAGGGCTGGGCTGGATGTGTGCAGGTACCGAAGATGCCGGTGTTGAGGGCAAAGGCTTGCTGGGATCGCGGTTGAAGAATGACATGCGGTTGTCGGGGTCGCGTAAACGAGTCGGCGTCGCAAAGCCGCCTTTGGAGGGGGAGTCGAGATGTGAGTGGGAACCTACGTGGCCCAACCAGAGCCATGAAATTAGCATATGTCCTCCATCCCATACACGGTCTGTGGAGTCAAACAAGACAGGCTGGAGTACTTACGTTTCTTCTGTTGGCTGGCGGCGAGGAAGGGCGATTGTGCGTCAATAGGCCCGGTTTGGTTTGTCCACTCAAAGTCCATAGGCGTTGTGGAGGGACGGTGGCTTCGCGACATGGTGTGTATTTGTGGGTCGGCGACGATGCCGTGGGGAACGACGAACAAGAGCTGTCGCAGTGCAGGTGATGCGAGAGCAGCGGGGGGCGTTGCGCTGTTGTTGATCAACACATGTGTTCCTGGGTTCCCAGCTGCGGACTTCCGGCGCTAGACTGGATTAGGTCGACGGCGGTTGCGCCCTGGGGTCGTGTGCGAGGCGACACGAGCATCTAACTTTGACGCTGCCAGGTAAGTGTTGCTTAGAGTTGAATTCAGGTGTGTACAGCTACCGTGCGTTGGAGTTATACAAGGCACCCACGCGCTCTGTCCTATGGTAACTCTTACTGACGACCCAAATTATATATGAACCCCGCTCATACGTCCCCTCTTTGGAATTCAGTTTGCTTCTGATTCAAAATCATAACAATGATCAATAATTCTATAAGCAAAGTGGACGTGAACCGTCTCAAAGAATATCTAAACTAGGCGCACTTGCTGATGGCCGTGCTATTCCAAAGAAATACAATTGAGAAGAAAGAAACGCAACTGATTCCATTACAGTCCAACAAACATGAACAATCCCGAACATCCTCTATGCTGGTGTGAGACCAACCTTAACTCCGTTCAACGAGCTAAGAGTCAGTGTCAGGCCTTCCTTCCATGGCTCAGGGTCTCTGGTTTCCATGGCTTTGAACTCTTGCGCTAGACGGACAGTGACGTAGCTGGCTTCGACGAGCGCATACTGCTGGCCGAGGCAGATACGTGGGCCGCCATTGAATGGAAGGTATTCCCAACCAGGACGCAGATTCTCCCAGCGCTCAGGCTTGAACTCATCAGCGTCGGGTCCATAGAGATCCTTGCGGCGGTGCATCGTGTAGGGTGAGTAGGCGACCATTGTGCCCTTAGGAACAAAGAGCGGCGCCTGGCCGTCGGGACCACCACCACGGGGCAATACACTGTCACGGATGCAGTAGCGTGAGTTTCCAGGTACGACGGGGTGTATGCGAAGTGCTGGGTGCAATTAGTACAGGAACAGCACAAGGTGATCATTTCGGATAGAAGACTTACACTCGTTAAGGCACCACTTGACGTATTTGAGGTTCTTCAACTCCTGGTATGTCGGTGTACGTCCCTCCAATGTTGCAACCTCCTCCCTAAGCTTGGCAAAGATTTCCGGTCTCCTAGCAAGCTCAAAGAACATATTGCTCAACAAACTTGCGGTTGTGTCACGGCCAGCAAGCAAAATATTAATGAGCTCCTCGCGTATCCTCTTCTTATCGGTCGTTTGCTTTGCCACCTCCTGGATGAAATAGTACTTGTGGTTGCCAGCCGCCTTCTCAGCATCCAGGTTCTCTCTGAACTGAAGAGCATCGTCGACGAACTTCTCGATGTACGTGTGGCAGATTTCAATGGCCTTCTTACCCTCTGCATTCTTTCTGAAGCGGTCAAAAAATCCGTAGCGTACGCGGACGGTGATATCTGCTTGGGCGAAGTTGAATGCTTCTCCAAAGACGGCATCCTCATTGTCGACGTCCTCATGACCAATCATGCGAAGTGAGTTGGTAGAGTGGTTGAACAAGAACTCGGTTGCGGTATCAAGCGTCAGGTGGAAGAAGAGGTTTTGCAAATCAACTGTAGAGCCGTCCTTGGGAATGTGCTTGAGCATGAGGTTAAAGTGGCGCTCAAAAGCCTCAATGTCGGCAACCTGGTCTCGTGCAAAGTTGGGTCGTAGAAGTTGGCGGCTGTTAGACCATCGTTCGCCATCCGCATTGAAGATGCCATGACCCAAGAGAGGACCGAAAGCATCCTGTCTGTGTGCAAAGTTGTAATCCTTGAACCTCAAGCTCAAAATCGCCTTGACGTTTTCCGGTTCGCAGGTTGTGATCATGGGCATATTGACGACTCGGCTGTGGTAGGTGTTGCCAAACTTCTCGTATCGCTTCTTAGTCTCTTGCAAAGTGATGTGGTGTTTGCTGTTGTAGGCCAAGGCCTTCATGACATCGAGCCCCAGGATTGGGTCCTTGTTGAACTGTGCCTTGCATGGCTGGCAGCCATGTTCTTTCTTGAAGCGCCGACGTGCCAGATAGAGGGCGATGCGGGTGTAGAGAAAGTAGGAGATGGCGGCCCCCACAACGACGAAAAGCAGCGGCGACTGTGCCATGTTGCCTGTAGGCAGGTAGGGTCTCTAGTTGGGTGCTGGGGGTTTTTTCCGTTGGAAGGTTGGCTTTTTGAGACGTTGATATATGGGGGAGGTGGCGGGTGGTAAGAAAAAGTAAAGATCGGTGAAGGTAGTCTTTCCGAAAGCAACGATGCCCGAAACACCCTTTAGCGGTTGGTAGACAGGTACTGGTCTGACAGTTGTGGAGTAGATGTTGACGCTTGCGTCGGCTTCTCCGTCGGAGTGCTTGTGCAAGTTCAGCCAAATCAGATATAGTGTAACCTTCTTCTACTGCAACACTAATCTCCGCATGCACACACACACAAGAAGGACCGTTATTTCAGCAATGATGAAACGGCTGTGGTGCAAATGTCTCGGCCGAGATTTGGTTGTGTCTTTGTCGTTGCTCGACGCAAGTGTGTCTCCGCAACCCAAAAGGGGAGGGTCAGGCTCAAGGCAGATGTCTACGCCGTCGAGTCCAATCACGGGTGTTCGCAAGGTTCACTTTTTCTGGCACTGGGATGGTTTTTGCAGCGGGGCCGGGGAACAGGACCTATGCTGCCAATGGGACAGATCAACCTCTTATAGGGTCGACGGCAGCCAGCGGGTGTTGGATCCTCGAGCCTACAAGAGGCGGCGACGGGTGAGTTAGCCATTCTGGCCATAAGCTCCGGGCGGGGAAAGGCTGAAGTTGCACTCTCCGGAGCCAAGTCATGGGCATCTCGGTGATGCCGTTGCTGACATGGCGATTGTCCTCCGAGGTGCGCTAAGAGGCAAAAGGCTCATTGGCTGTACGCGTCGTGATTGGTCGCGTCGTAACTAAGCAACCGGAGGAGGCGTCATTTCCAGAGCATCCGGATCCGAAATATCCACTTTCTTGCCATGCTCCGCTCCGTCTTGGACTAACATGGCCAAGCACGGCACTCGTTTAGTGTCCGTTCCGGGAAGCAAGAAGCTTTGTTACGCGCACCCTGTGCGTGGGCTATGATGAGACTAAACCTTCTACACACAAACAAACATACACATTCGACTTGGCGACTGGTAGTCTGCTAGACTATTATAGGAAAATACCCAATCCGACACTGCAGGCCGGTCGGCAGACTTGGGACATTACTAACGTGTCAGCAATGCTGATTAGTCCTCGCCATGCAAACCACAGGCTACCCTTGCGTGAACTTTTTTTTGGTGAGAAATGTGGCGCCTGGCATATACGGTACAGGCTTCTTCACATGCTCCACTTCCTTGAGCACATCTTTACACACAGTACCGAGGGCACGCTGTGGGTCTCCTACTCCGACGAGATCCACTTCATGTGATTGATCGTCTCTCTCTCCAAGTACTCGTACACCTGCCCATAATCCTTGCACACGTGTTTTGCGTCCCATCCGTCGCTCCCCCCTTGGTCCTCGCCGTTCTCGCTGCCTGGGAAGCTCGTGGCAGCACCTTCTAGCGCCACGTCCCCCGCACACATAATCGCTTGTCTAATGTACTCGAAGCAGTGGTTGACATGCCATGGCTTCTTCACGGGGTCCACAGGTAGCGCTGACGCAACCGCAAGCCTCATGGAATTATACGATTGTAGTATCGAGTACAGGCAGTGCAGCTGGTGAGTGACCGAGGTAGTAAACACGGTCTGGTTGGTATAATCGTGAATTGGGTGGGGTAAATTCGAGTATTCTGAGGGATTCTTCACGTTGACGTAACCCAGGCCCTCTTTGACTCTGTCAGCAACGCTCGTATCCAACGCCAGTGACCTCAGCTCATACCAGGAACGATACTCAGCCATGCATGCTGCGTCTCATTGCTCCAAAATTCTGATGGCTCCTCGGGAGCAAACACAGGATTGGGCTCGAACTTGACAATCTGCTGGGAGAAGGTTGGGGCAAACCCCGTGATATCACCTGCAAGCTCGTACACATGGCTCTTCATATGGTGATGCCATCTCTTCTCTGCCAGAAGGCCGACAATCACCAACAAAAGTATCGTGTCGAGCATCCACCGACATCTCTTCATCCATGTCCAGACTGTCTTCCGTTTTCGCCTGGGCTGAGCGGCAATCTCTGTATCCCAGGCGTCATCAACCTCGGTGCTTGAATCAGATTCGTCGACGTTGTGCAGCGCATCGTATCGCTGCTGATGATGATGATGCTTTGGACTCTCCTTAGTCGCGAACTCCATGGCCGATGCGTTGTGGCTTGATTTGGGGGATGTAGGTACTGGCATTACAAAGAATTTCCTCTGATTGAAAGATCGGACTCATCAAATGAAGGGAAACGGCGTTTATGCAGCGTCGCGTTGATCATCGTGGACGCTCAAACACCTGCTGCGACACAACTTGTTAGATGCTACATATCGAGCCTCAAGAAGTCCACGCGTTCAGTGCCAATTTTCTTTGTCAAACACTCAAGGTAGCCTGTAAACCGCGCTAACAATTGTCCCTATTGACCTTATTGACGCCATTGACTCTATTGACCCTATTGGCTTTATTGACACCGACTCCATCGACTCTAGCTTCTTTGGTCTCTGTTGTGTGATCTAATGCGCTAGCTTGTGATCATTAGCAGTAGTTATTCATCTTAGTAGAGCTGTGTTATAAGTCGTGTGGTAGTCAGGACACGAAAGTGCTGGCATCAGCAGCATGCGTTACAGCGAGAGGCGGTATAGGTACTACAGTGCGGGGAAAGCTCAATACAACGCGCCGAAGGCATAGTGTTCATGACCAGACAGAGCGTGCATCGCCATATATCTCATGATACAAACATAAGAGCACACTGAGCGCGTTGGGATAGCAGTTTGACGAATTATAAGTAGGCCATGTTATGAGTAGGGAGATGTAACTGAAAGCCGGTGCTCCCATCGGCCTTGGCAACCGCTGACGCCTTCTACCGTCTCAAGCCCATGTCGCACCCAGTCATAAAGCTACAAGGTATAGGAACGAGCATCATCTTTGAAATTTACTCAATGCCGGGGTGACTTCTCAAGAAAACCTTGCAACAGGCGGCTACCAATCACCGCGTATCTTCAGCTGCTGAATTTACCACTGGTCGGCGTCAGCCCATGATACGCAATCATTCTACAATCCGGATATGCTGCTGATCGGTCAAATGCTGAGGTGATCGAAGAATTGAGACTGGTCTGCTATTCTTTAGTGTATGTGCAGCATGCTCTTTTACCACAGAAAGCGACACTTCAGGTACGCCACTGTCAATCCTGGTCGACAAATCATTAGATGAAGAACTCGTGCTTTCTACCAGCATGTCCTCAGCTCCATTTTTCATTCGCTGTTTGACGATAATGTAGGAATCTTGGTGCTCAAATGGCGTGGGTGAGGCTCTTTCCGAGCGGATGAGATGCGCATGTGTTAAAGAAACAGCGTCGCGGTGACCATAAAAGTTCGAATCTGCTTCCTTGAGACTTGAGAGCTGCCGGACCATTGCAGAGTACTTGTTCCTTTGTTTTTTGCGTGGAAATCTAGGACGGGCCACGAAAAAAGCTTCTTCTGAGGGTGGCGGCAGATCTGGTAAAGCATGCTGGTGTCTTCCATTTGCCAACACCCCTGGTAGCATATCTTCACGGGAAGCTGTCCTAGTCAGGGACCTACTCTCTGGACGAGAGGCATTACGGGAAGAAGTGACACTAGTAACTTGACTATTCGGAGGTGCTGGCAACGGAGGATCAGCTTGATCCTCAATAGTACATTCGAAGCCCCTAGCCCGGCCATCATCGTCCGGGAACACGACAATGGTGGGCTTGAAACTGTCCGACGCGCGATTCCAGGTTCCAGACCAATGTGCAAGCTTTGAATCGACCCGTTCAAGGCCATGCCTTGCACCAGAGCTGACTGTTTCAAGAGAATGACCTGTAGAGGAGCTCCGCCGTCCTCTTACTCTGGTGTTCAGCTCCGGCATTATGTCGTCCCATATCACCTCATAGCTGTCATTCCTTGTTTCTATGGTCGGCATGGTTGACGTAGCTGGATCGATTCCTTCTACATTGGCAATGTTGCGTGCGTCCCGAGAGGGCGGAATAGCGATCACATGTACATCTGTTCGTGTAATCGCTGGGTCTGCCACACTGCTCTTGGCCACGCATATAGCATTAGGAAACAAAAAGAAGTTTCTGACCATCCTTCTTTGTTTGTTGGCTCTACTGGAGTTTGTGATTTCATCATGCATCAGGGCATCTATCGAACTCTTTGATATAGAATTTACTGCAGGGGCCAGGTGACTGTGTTCACGATCGTTCCGATTGTTGCTCTTGAAGCTGACGGTCTTGATGCGCGGAAGAGCTTTAGATCCAGCCTCAGTTTTGCATCGTTGTAGCGCACTAGGTGGCATGGAAGTGTCACTTTTCGCTCGGTACTTGACGTAAGACTTCGATGGCGGATCGCAGGCGTGCGGCTTTGGGCCTTTAAATGCTCCAGCCAAATCTGAATCAGAACTTGAGCGTAACGCAGTGCATCTGGTCGAGACTGGTCGTGTCTCTGTCAATGTCTTATTCCCTGTCAATCCATGACGAGGCCGGCCCAATCTAGGATCATGATGAAAGCTCATGGATGATTCGGCAGCTTTTTGTTCACCAGACTTCAACTTGTATCGTGGTTTAGTAGCAGATCGCCCTCCGGATGTGCGAGATAGCTGCAGCGAAGTATGCGCTAAGAACAGAACTGCATGTTGCAAATGGTACATATAGTTTTTGGATCGAAACGCGTTCAAAGCCACGACAGCAGTTTCTGGCTCATGCCGTGGTCCGCTTGAGATGGTTGAATCGCCCACGGATCTCTTCAGTCGACGTCTCGGAGTCGTTTTGGAAACCGGATTGGCCGCATCCTCAGCATGGTTTTCGACTCCTTCGATGTCGTTTACTACGGCAGTGGTAGAGGCCAAGTGTGATTCTTCTGCTCCACTCGAACCTGACGAGGGCACATCTGAAGTGAAATATTCATTATCAGACACAAGATATGGGGTAACTTTAGTAACAAGATCGTCACCCGAAGTCAATTTCAGGTTTTCCGTGAGTGCTGAGAGTGTCATCAAACAAAACTGCTGCACCAAAAATAGCGAGTCGCTAGTCTGCTAGTAGTGATGGTTTTTCGAGTAGGAAGTTAGGGTTTCAGCCTGGTGAGTGAGTATGGGTTTAGGGCAGAAGTGAGGTGGAAATGCAACGAAGACATGGTGGTCGTACTGGATAACAAGAGACGTCTATGGCAAGGGAAGGAGTGTAACGTGGTATCTCCATATCTGCTTCCCCTGGGCTGCACCCACTTCCTGGTGGAAATCGCATCTGGAGCACATGAAGCTGACCGATACTGCAGCACAGGAAGTTTCTAGGACTAACAAGGGCAGTGACGAAAATGTATAGACCCCTTGCGCCACCAAACAAGTCGTGTGCCTCGGCAAACCCCTCGTCAGCCATTCACAGCCCACGTATGAACAACGTGCGCTGCTATCCCCACGACTTCAGACCATTGACCAAGCAACTACTGGAGCTTCAATTTCTAGGTTGTGGATTGCCATGGCTCTGAAATGGCATTGCACTAAAAGTATTCGTCCCCCACATCCCTCCATTTTGACGCTATCCGCCCACCCCACGGCTAATCCGAGCCGCTATGCAGGCATCCTGGTATGAGAACTATCGACTCATTGCCATCAGCCAAACAAACAGCACACGTGTGGTTCGAACGAGAAACATGCAGCCAGGATGTTCTTCCGTACCTCACTGGCGGGTCGCCTCATCGGGTGCCGTATCTCACATTGCAGCTATTGATATAGCTGTCCCATGGCTCCTCGATTTCCCCTGTCCAGGCACACGACAGTAAGCTGATCGTCAAGATGCTTTTCGCCATTTCCCTCAGTCTTTTGACTTTTCCGGTGTATCACGCCATTGCTAGCCCTGTTACCTCTCGCGACCAAGGTTCTACAACCCAGGCTGCAGCAAATGTCACCACATGCAATGGCAAGCTCTACACCTACGAAAGGCTTGCAGGCTATGGATTGATAGCCAGCGATGCTCGTGACAAATTTGGAGACACAATTGGTGGCATTGGAAGTGCCATCGCCTTCGAGAAGAAGTCGTGGAAGTACAAGAAGGAGTCCTACGAGGGTGTAGTCTGGGGCCTTCCTGATCGTGGTTGGAATACTCAAGGAACACAGAACACACAGACTAGGATTCATAAATTCAGTGTCAAGTTCACGCCAGTCAGAGCTACGGCAGCAAGCCCAGTGAGCCCAAACTTTCAGGTTTCATACCTAGACACTTTGCTCCTCACTGGTCCTGATGGCACACCACTGACTGGTCTGGATCCCACTGATACCATCACATATCCGGGATTCCCCAAGCTTCCCTTGGCGAAGTGTAGGTTCTAGATCTTAGCTTTAAAATATGTCACTGACCAACACAGATGTCGGAAATGGATTTGGTCAAAACGGTACTGGCGGTGCTCGTGTCTCTCTCGACACTGAAGGCTTGGTACTCGGAGACGACAAGACGTTCTGGATCAGTGACGAGTATGCTGCTTATGTGTACCAATTCAACAGCAAAGGCAAGATGATCAAGGCAGTTCGTTCTCCTGATGCCTTTGTTCCTCAGCGCAATGGCACCGATAGCTTCAGCGCCAATTCTCCACCCGTCTACGACCCCGACTTTGAGATTGTGCCTGGGGATCCTACAAGTGGTCGGGGCAATAATCAAGGCCTAGAGGCTCTGACTGCCAGTCCGGATGGCAAATACTTGTACGCAATGCTTCAAAGCGCTACCATGCAGGATGGCGGCAGCTCCTCGAAGAAGCGTCGCAACACCCGTCTTCTCAAATATCGTGTCAAGGATCAAAAGACAATTTTGGAGGCTGAATACGCTGTTCAACTCCCACTGCTCTCCACGGGACGCGTCGCTAGTCAGTCAGAGATGCATTACATCTCAGAAACGCAGTTCCTTGTGCTCGCGCGTGATTCAAACGCAGGTAAAGGGGCCGAAAGCACTGAGTCCATCTACCGCAACGCCGATGTCATTGATATTTCGAATGCAACTAATCTGGCGGGAACCGCGGCAGATGCCATCGGTGGACAGATTGCGAGCAAAGATGGCCAATTAAAGAGCGATATTGTACCTGCTACTTACTGCCCGTGGCTTTCATACAACAACAATAACGAGCTAGGCAAGTTTGGCCTTCACAACGGCGGCAACCAAGATTCCACGTTACTCAATGAAAAGTGGGAGAGCTTCGCCATGCTGCCAGTCGACAAACAGGATGAGATTGGTAGGAGCAGTAGGCAGCAAGAGGATGAAGGAAAGGAGTACTATCTCGTATCCTTTTCAGACAATGACTTTATCACGCAAAATGGTAAGGTGAACTTCTTGAGGCCAAGTCTGTTTGACTAACACTTCACAGGCTACATCAATTTCGGTCAAAACAAGTACGCGGATGCTAGCGGGAACAACATCGATACTCAAATTCTCATCTTCAAGGTCAAGCTACCTAAAGGGGCGAACCCATTATAGGCTTGGAGGTGGAGTGTGAGGACATGACTTAAATGTCACAAGATGGTTGTAATGGGCGGACATATAAGACGTGGATTTTTGTAGATAATTTGCGATTGACAAAAACAAACCCCGTCAACTTTGAAAAGCTTCTTGCACATGCTACGACTTCGTATCCACATAATACAGTAAACTAGGGAACGTAGGGGCTGATTTTACGGGTCGTCATATGCTAACCTTACGGTACAGAAGGCAGTTGTTAGGGAAACAAGCTCGATTTACGAGTAGTAATGAAGTGAGATGAGATGAGATGAGATGTTGGTTACATGGCAGAGCGGAGGCGGAGGTGGGGATGTTACAAGTGAGCCTCGAGGATGGGCGCACAGACGCCATCTGATTGGCCTTGAAACTGGACCCTGGACCTATGTTGATGTGGCATCTCAACCAAGCTGTAGTTTCAAACTCCAATTCCTCTCGTCACACTGGAACAATGGGGAGAAAGCACGTATCCTCGCTTGCCTTGATACTTCCCCTTCTCGCCGCCACGGCCGATGCGGCCTCAGAGCCCTCCCGGCCGCGAGGTGTAGGTCCGGAGTGTACGTTGCACCCACTTGCAGCTCATGGACAGCTGCATTGAATAGAGCTCTGCATGCTGACGGCCAATGTCTAGTTGCAAAGTACTACAAGGATGCCGAGACATTCACTTGTATCTCGGAACCTTCCATCAAACTCCCCGTTGCGCGCCTGAACGACGACTACTGCGACTGTCCCGACGGCTCCGACGAGCCTGGCACCTCGGCCTGCTCCTACCTCTCACCACTTTCCCCACCACAGCCCATAGGTGCCGATGGAAAAGACGTAAACACTACACCTGCTCTGCCGGGGTTCTACTGCAAGAACAAGGGCCACCAGCCTAGTTACATTCCGTTCACTAGCGTCAACGACGGCGCCTGCGATTATGAGCTCTGCTGTGATGGGAGTGATGAATACGAACACGTAGGCGGTATCAAGTGTGAAGACCGCTGTGCGGCTATCGGCAAAGAATGGAGGAAAGCAGATGATGCAAGACAAAAGAGCCTCGCAGCTGCTAGGCAACGGCGGAAAGAGTTGGTGGCTGAGGCTGGACGTCTGCGCAAGGAGGTCGAGGATCGCATTCAGACACTCAAGACTCAAATCGAGGGCGCCACACTGAAAGTTGACGGGCTGACCAAGAGCCTGGCCGAGATTGAGAGGGCAGAGCGTGGCAAGGTAGCCAAGGGCGCTGGCAAGGGCGGCAAAGTCACCGTACTGGCTGGCCTCGCGAAGCAGCGGATCCAGGAGCTTACTGACAACATCCACCGATTGCGTAACGAGAGGGACTCTGCGCGAGCCAGAGTTGCCGATCTGGAAGGCATGCTGACCCGCTTCAAGGAGGAGTACAACCCCAATTTCAACGATGAGGGCGTAAAGCGTGCAGTACAGGCATGGGAGAACTATGCTGCGCAAGAAAGACCAGGACCCAACGAGGCTTTAGATCGAGACCTTGATGACATTCTCAAACCAGACTCTGAGAGCGCTATCAATTGGGACGACTTTGAGAAGGTAGAGGAGTCTGATGTAGATCTCCGTGAGTCCAACTACAGCGGTATTTTTGGTTTAGCGGCTGATAAATATGCAGTTTACCAGTTTGAGGAGTATCTGCCCGAATCCATCCGTGGCTGGGTTGACGGCAAACTTCGCGATCTGCGTGTCATGCTCATTGAGAACGGAATACTCGCTGATCCCACATCTGCGGATGCTCCTGAATCCAAGGCAGTTAGCGATGCAAAGTCGCAGCTTGAAGCAGCGAAGAGGGAACTCGAGAACGACAAGTCTGAATTGACCAGGCATGAAGAAGATCTCACCAAGGACTATGGCCCAGACTCCATCTTCCGTGCATTGAAAGACGTCTGTGTTTCCACCGATTCTGGTGAATACACGTACGAACACTGCTTCCTGTCCAGAACAACACAGAAGCCCAAGAAAGGCGGCGGTCATACAGGAATGGGCAACTTTGTTCGCATCGAGTCGATTACTGTTGATGAGGAACTACCTGCAGATGGCAAAGGCTTGGGCAGCGGCGAGCGTATTGCTCTCAAGTACGAGAATGGTCAGCATTGCTGGAACGGTCCTAACAGGAGTACGCTGGTCATTTTGGCGTGTGCAGAGAAGGATGAGCTCTGGAAGATCGTTGAGGAGGAGAAGTGTGTGTATAGGATGGAAGTGGGCACACCGGCCGTGTGTGGTGTAGAAGTTCAGAAGGCTGTGCCAGAACACAATGAGTTGTAAGCGAGGAAGTAGGAAACAATGAGGTGATCTGGGCGTACTGCGGTTGACTCGCGTTGCTTGGATAATTTATGGCTAGACTTGAGGTTGTTGTCAAGAAGTTAAAAGCAAGATATACCCAGTCTGTGGTTTTGCTGCTGTTAGATGTATTGAAGGTAGTCAGAAAAGGTTCAATCATGTAAATGAGAATCTGGCTCCGAGTAGTGAAATAATTGCGTCTGCTACACACCGATCAACCGAATGATAAATTAACTCTCTCTAACAAATGAATACTCGACTGGAGAGGTTTCCCAAGCACCCACGCATGGTACTAAATCGTGGAGGCGTATTTGCGCCGCTGTTATCGATAAACTTTTTTGTTCCTGTCTCACAACCCCGCCAACTTTTTTTCGGTCAACACTTGACGCGCCTTACAAGCTAAACCTTGGGGTTTTTTTAACACACAGTCGCTAGGCAACGCAGGCCAAAAATAAAAAGAGTAGAAGAAAAAAACCAAGAGAAAACACTCCCAGTCAAAATGTCGAAGCCAAAGGACCTCTCTACGCTCATCGAAGTTACGAAAACGACCCAAACACTCATCACACACTACCAATCGTCGCTCACACCCAGCAAAAACAATGCCCTCTCTACCACCACCGCTGCTGGGGCCTCATCGACCGAAATCCCCAACCCCCTCGAGCTCCTCAATTCAAGCACCACGTTGTTAAAATCGCACACGACCACCCTCTCGCTGCTCCTCATCAACCCGCCGCTGACACCCTCTGCCGTCGTAACCAAGATGGGCAACGTGAGCGAAGGCCCGCTCAGCGGCATGGTGGCCGCAGCCAGCTACGTGCCTGGGCCCGGGCAAAGAGGAGACGTAGGGGACATTATGCGAGCGGAGATGCGTGCGCAGGTGAAAGCACTGCTGGGAAGTTGGAGCGAGGTACTGAGCGTTGTGCTGCGGATTGCAGAGAAGATGAAGCAGGGGAAGAAGGACCAACAGTCCGTGACTGAGGCCGAGAAGCAGGAGGTATTGGCTGCGACGGGTGTGGTGTGGGATGCGTGCGATGGGGTTGGGCGACTATGCAGCGAGGGCGTAGTAGGGCTCGTGGTGAAGAAGGCACAAGCGTTTAGGGCAGTGCTGATGGATGCGATTGAGGAGTTGAAAGAGTGGGGAGAGGACGTGGATGACGACGAAGACGACGACGAAGCGGAAGGGAGTGATGACGAAAACGAACTTTTTGGCACAGAGAAAAAGTTAGGCAAGGATGATGAGGCGCTCAAGGCGCTGTTGGAGCATAGTCTCAAAAAGTTGAAGATGATGGGCATTTTGTACCAGGCGCTGGTCAAGAGGAGGTTGAAGACGTATCCTGCGTCGTCGATTCTCGAACCTACTGCATCTACTTCGTCCAACAGCAGGATACAAGAAATCAAAGAGGGGGGCGAAAAAGAAGAGACGAAACAACAAACACCCAGCCAGAAACTCAACGAGGTCATGCGTCTGCTCAAAGACATTCCAGAAACAGTGGACGATATTGCCGCTGCGTTTTACGACCTCGATGCCGATGAGGCGAAGGAGACGTTGGATAAGTGCTGCCAGGAGGCAAAGGCGGCGGTACGGCTAGTGGAGAAGAGCTGGAGTGGCGAGGACGACGAGTTTACGGTTTGGTCAGGAAAGTGGGTTGGAGCTTTGGAAGAGGTTGCGTGAGGGTAGGCAGATGAGCACTAGGTAGAGAGCACAAGGCATACATACTAGGTATTCACCATCTCTAAGAGAAATTCCAATTGATGGATTGATTTGACATCACAACACAGACTCAATAGTCCAAACATTGATCAAGAAGAATAAGAATCAAAGACATAAAAGCGTAAAAATTAAGGGTATTCGACATTCTTATCTTAAGTAGTGCGTACAAATTCCCACAAGTGAATAGCAATACTCGTGTTCGCCTTTCTCCATATGCTAGAGGAAGAAAGCAAAAAAAGAAGATAAAAGGTATATGTTTGTTCCATCCTCAATCTCATCCCCAACTATCCCCCATAGACACCCACGTCCCAAGGACAAAGAGGCGCTTACAAACCGAAAGCAGCGGCGAGACCAAGGGCAACGGCACCGAAGGCGACGGCATTGCCAGAGGCAGCACCAGTAGACTGAGGAGCAGTGGAGGAGGTGCCGGAGCCGGAGGGCCTGGAAGAAGAGCCGGAGGCAGAGGGAGAGCCGGAGGCGGAGGGAGAGGCGCTGTTGCCGGCAGGCGAGGTGGCAGCAGCGGTGCCAGCAGCAGAGGTGGCAGTGGGGATGTCGCTGAGGGAGATGCCGGCGGCGGCGCAGAGACCGGAGACGGCAGGGATGATCTCTGTAGTGGATTGGTTAGGACGCGTTTGATTCGCAACAAGATTGCGAGGAGCGCAGGGAGGGCAACGTACTCAGAGCATCCTCCTGGGAGCACTTGGTGGGAACGCAAGCCATGAGAGACGCCTGCATGGGCTCACGGCCAGTGGTGCACTGGCACTTGATGTCGGTGGAACCGCACTTGGAGGCGGGCAGAGCAGCGACGAAGCAAGGAATCTAAGAGGCCGGTTAGTCAATTGCTTGCCATTGAAAAGCAGCGGTATGCTCTCGTCCGATGCATTGTTTGTCGCGTCGCCCGAACAAGAAGCACACGTAGAGATGGATCACTTACAGCGCACTGGGGGACTTGGGAAAGGTCCTGGGCGCCGGTGAAAGCGAGGGTAGCCGCAAAGGCAAGGACGGTAGCTTGGAAACGCATGTTTGTTTTGGTGGGTGGGTTGGTGGTTTGCGGTAAAGTGGTGGTGTTATTAAGGATTGACTGGAATGGGATCACAGAGGATATTTGCGCAAAAAAGTAAGATGGAGTCGAATGCCACTGAAGAATTGGAGAAGGGAAAGAGGGACCTTATTAAGATATACAGAGGGTGGGGAGCTAAACTGAGAAGGGAGTGGAAGGGGTAAGGTAAGGTTTACGCAAAGGGCCGGCACCTCCACGATTAACTCGACCAAGAGGTGGTATCGGCAGCAATAGTGGCTCGGCGAAATCGAGAGTAAGGTCAACTTGCAGGGATCGACACCAGGGGTAGCGGTTGTTTTGAGTCTTTGTTGGCGCAGGTGACGGTTCTCAGTGGCGCATTGTCCCAAGGTTCATGCTTCCACGTCTCAGCCAGCTGCGACTCGGACGCCATGCTGTCTTTGCTCGAAATTGTCTTGACTGCTGGATGCGCGCAATTGAGGTTGTGCTATGATGTAAAGCTCACGACGGAAGCAAACGCCTGTATTAGACCGAATTACTTGTCATAAACGCAGACAGCGTAAGCACTTGGCAGCTGGGAAGTCGGGGGCAAGCAAGCTCAGGGCACTGTTAAGGTTTGGCTCGTCGCGGCATCTTCGCACTAAAGTAGTTAGCGGCCCTGGCAAGTGGAGCTGGGGTCTTCGCTGACAATAGTCGCACTTTGGGAGCGTTGATTGATGATTTGGCAGTGGGAATAACATGAGCAGAGTGGAAATGCATGCAGCACTTGCGGGCCGGGAACCTGCGCTCCTGCTCGGCTGAAAGGGTTGAAAGAAAAAGAAAGAAGTCTGTGACGGTTGGGGAAAACGGGTGCATCGGCAAGCTCCGTGATTACTTTTTTCTATGACAGATTGCTTTTGCTACTGTGTGCGGTATCTCTTGCATGCACCAAGGAATGCTGCACGGGAATGGGGTAGTTTTGAGACAGAAGCATCCACTTCCAAGATACGAGGCTGCTGGAGTGGCGGGGTCCAAAGCAGACGACCATGTGGCGGAGGTGCTGGCCGACGGTGCTTCTCGAACAATTGGCCGGGCGGCCAAGGCTTACCTCAGACGATGTGGTTTGTGCGATTTGGTTGAGCGGCTCGTCATAGCAATGTCGGCACATGGTAAAATGATTGCATTGACATTGACGGTAGGTGTCTGCTTTTGTTGTGTTATCTGCACAGACAAGAGTAGCTAAAGAGGACGCGGCTAAGAGAAGTGGAGATGCAGGTACGCGATGGATGCCTGGTCGCGAACTGGCGTATCGATAGACCCCACCTTAAATGCCCCTTGCTCGTCAAAGTTGCTTTCTCTGCTGTTCTCCTATTAATTGCCTGCTGCTAGCATCATCTCGAATTCATTGCGATTGTCCCTGCACTGTGTGCCCCTGCGTAATCCTCGGATGCATGTCGAGCTCTGGCCCAAGGTGAAGGCAGCGCGTTGATGCCGTCGACGCCCGTTGGTAAGAATGCCGTTCTCGATTCCTGTGCACGGGCCATGTCAGCTTGCGCGCCGAGCAACGGCTGAAACACGGGCCCATGAATCAAGTGTGTTGCGGGTTAATGGAGAGCATTCCAGGCTACCTGCCACCGATCTGGTCTCGTCTCATTTCAGCTTTGCAGGGCTGTCGTATTTGCTTCTTCATGTCTGGAGCGATGCGATGCCAACGGCAGATAAGCACACGACTTCGGCATTGCGTCGGGACTTGCTAGAGCCAGCACGTGATGACCCAGGCCAGGGACATACCCAGCCATGTCTTTGCTGACATTGAGATCTTCTTCTTCCCCCCCCTGTATACACTTTGTCAACACAAAACAAACAAATGAGCAAACAAACAAGCTTTGCACGGTGTACAGACTCCAACTCTGGTTGAACTCCCCACATGTGGAGAAGCCCCGTGAACCCTTGGCTTTGCAACAGCTCACTAGTGGTCTTTGCACGACCCGCCCAACGCCTATTCATCACACACGAGTGTCCTTCTCCTCAGCAACAATACATGGTACTTCGTTTTATTGAACGCTACAGCCGCCGCCTAAGTGACAGACACAACCCACTAGCAAACACGAAATTGATTTTACAGGAAGCCGACATGGCGAGCTTGTTGGCGGCCAGCAGTATATTTTTCGACTTGGATGAACATTCAAGGTGCCTCCCGATCCTGCTCAGATCAAGTGCCCTCGAAACTTGCGTGAAGCGATTGCGAACCTCTACTAACACCGTGTCCAGCCCGGTGCCGGGTCGCAGTCTAGCCCGATCCCTTCGTCCGTCATGAAACAGGTCTTTGCACCGGAAAAAAGTATAGAATCGAGAGGTATATCGCGAAGATGGTGCTAAAGGGAAAAGTAAAGGAAACAACCTAACAAAAAAAACGCCGTGGTCACAGACATGGCAGACCGAAAATACAATAGAGGTAGGGAAAGTATAAGGAAAAAAAAAGGGGCTTCGTCATACAGACGAGCAAGCGTAAAGCTGTCGGCCGCAGGCAGAAAGAAGGGTAAGGTGAAATGAAAGAGTAGACTAAAAAGACAAGATATGAGAAGAGAAGAAGAATCCATCTGGTGAGAAAGGAAAATATGCCAGAGAGGACCCACACATTACTCGAGGCACGCCATTTAGAACATGGCACCCTCAATGGGCCGTTGACCACGTGGAGGAGAGTCGTTGCGTCCGGGGAAGCCGTTCTGTGGCACGGGCGGAGATGGTCCCAGCTGGCTTTGGGCTACTCCACGCAGACTCCTGCCCTCACTTGTAGCCTTCCTCAGTCCATTTCTGGGTGGTGGGTGAGAAAATTCAGCCAGTCCATCGGCCGAGCCTGTGCGAAGAGGCTCAGCGAAAGGTGCGCGCGGGCTATCCATACCAGGCTGCACAGCAGGGTCCGAACTCTCACCACGACCAAACCCAAATCGCCGCCTCATGGGGTTGATGGGTGGAACAGGCGGCGCGTCGGGGTCGCTGCCGTTCTTGAGAGATGCACCGGGGGGAAGATCAATCGTGTCAATCACAGACGTTGTTGAGATAAACACAGGCTCCGAGATATCTGATTTGGCAATAGACTTCTTCCGCAAGACTCCCTGTCTGTTGATTGGTTGCACAGTGCTTGGGTTGAAGGCAGGAGCATTAGGTGTCGTTGGATTTGGCGTAGTGGGATTTGAGACAGGAGGCGTATGACTGTTGGCAAACGGAGGCATTGGGGAGCTGGGATGCGAGTAGCCCTGACCACTGTGGTTGCTGTAAACGCCTGGCGAGGGTCGAGGTGAGATTGGTAGCCCAGGTGATAGCTTGCCCTGTTGAGGCGGGAATCGCGAGTTCTGGCCCGGTGCCAGGTTGGTTTGAATGGGGTGGACGTGCTTTGACTCGAAGTAGTTGGACGCAGAAAGCTTGCTATTGCTCCTTGAGCGCGTGCGACCCTCAGAGTCCAACGACGTCTTTCCAGCGGGTAATGGTGGCGTAGGATTTGCAACGTATCCCGGAAGCGAAGGGAAAGTGTTGGGAGGGTATGCAGCTCGAGACCCTTCAACCATAGCCTGCTCTAGATCGTCACGGTAATGGCCTCCACGGCTACGGGAGCGTCCTGATGAGGTGCCAGAGCTGGAGCGTTCTCGGGTTGAGCTCCGAGTGGAAACCGGTTGTGATCTACCTACGGGGCGGCCCGTTCGGCTGCTGTCTGTTGCTGAACGTTGTCGGTTCTCGAGTTCCCGCTGTGCATCCTGCTCACTCTGCTGCAGGATACGGGACGGCTTGGGCCGTAGTGGTGGTACCTCTGGACCTTGCATACCTGCAAGCGAAGTGCTGCTAGCATTTGCTGCAGATCCACCAAGCGCAAGCTTCCTCACCGACTTGTTAGACGAGTCGACGGTAGCAAATGCATCACCGTTTGACTTTGCACGAAGCATGTTCAAAGCGTTCTTCAATCCTCCAGACGGGCCCGGTCCGGCACCAGGCCCAGGACTTGGTGACCGTCCTTCGGCCTTTGCACGAAGACTTTCTTGGATCAGACGCTGCCTGTGAGCAAGGTCTCGCTGGAAGGCCTCATGCTCAGCTTCCGTCTCGTTGCTAGCAACTCTCTCATGGTTCCTGCGAGGTGTGAGGTCCCACTGAGAGGGGCCATTGTTGTGGTGCTCAGAAGTACTCATGATAAGAGGCCTGATTCTGGTGGACCCCTCAATGGGACTTGATGCTTTAGCAGCGCCGTGGTCCTCACGGTGTGGGTTACCAATGTCGTCAAGGTCCCATGGGTTGGAATGGGTAGAATCTGACGGAACAGGGGTGACAGACTCGGACTCTGGCTGCTTGCGTTGCAGACCATAGTCGTTGTCCTGAAAGGCCGAATCCACCGGCGGGCTCATGACAGGCGGTCCAGGCTCGCCATAAGTCGACGAGACATTGCTGGTGTTTCGCAGGTGCTGGCGAATCAAGCCACTAAGTCCCCCATTCTGAGGACCAAGGGTGGGAGAGTCGTCCTCTGCAACATTCAGCGTGGAAGACTCCGTGTCTGGACGGGAGGCTTGAGTCACAAGACCTGGCTTTTTAACATCTTCATGTGATGGGGCACGCGAGCGAAGTGCGGGATGCTCAAACATTGGCGGTGCAGGGCCGGTTGCAACGGGGAGATTGTCAAAACGACGGGCAAGTCCCTGGGGACGAGTCACAACTGGCTTTACAGCCTCTTGTTGTCGTTGTCCCACTTCTTGTTGACCTTGCTCATCATCACTCGAATCTGGCGAAGTGAAGAAGGTAGTTTTTGTACATTCATCCCGGGGTTTCTCGGGAAGCTTCTGCTTTGGCTGTGCACCTGCAGCTGCTTGGCCTGCAACTCTCATCTGGTTGGCGGCAGCCTGGAATCTGGAAAAGGCATTTGCTGCCGGGGTTGGCTCTGGTGGCGATTCAGGTCTCGGCTTGTCCTTTGCGTCGCTTTCAGATCTCTTCCTCAACTCTTGTTCGGCACGCTCTCGTAACGAGGGCTTGCGAGGCATAGATTTTGCAGCACCTGTTACTGGCGACTCGCGCGCACGGCTGTCTTGGTTGAGCTGACGCAGGCGCTCAGCATACTGTTCTTCGCTGAAAGCCTCCTTTGGCTTGTTGAAGGTGCCCATGGCAGTGGCCTTGCCCCGGTCGTTTGGCTGGAGGGCAGCAATGAGGGACTGTGCGTCGCTAGCATCGCTAGCCACTGGGCTGACCAATGGAGGCGATTGTGGGCGAGAGAGAACAGGGCTAGTTGGACCAGACGAGTTGGTTCGGGTCATACCAGGGTGGCCTGAGGCGTTGGGGCTTTCTGAGCGGAGACCAGGGCCTCGAGCGAAGCGATCATGGAGATTTGTTGCCGACCGTGCGTGACCCATGGGGATGGGCGGTGTTGAGCGTCCTGTTGTGGGCGCACGAGCCCGCTGTATTGAGTTGAGACGGTTCATAGCTGAAGATTGTTGGTCTTGGATTTGTTGGTCCAAGCCCTGATCGTATAATCGTCGCTTGGTGGTGGACCGGCTCAGATCTGGGGAGGTGGCAGGGGCCGATGAGGCGGGAACCGCGTTGGCGCCTTGAGAGGCTATGGAAGTTGCGGCAGTCGAGGTGCGTGTATTGGAGGGACCAGAATTTGTGGAAGACGTAGTCTCCCTCTTCCGACTGAGCTCTGTGGGGCTGGAAGGTTCCGAGGGCTGACTCTCGTCTTCGTATTCTTTCTCGTCTTCCTCCTCTGCCTGCTTCCGTATACGCTCCTTTTCTTCCAGTCGTAGGCGTTGATATGCTGAGAGGTTGACGTCGTCGTCATAGAGTGTGCGTCCAGTGCCTTTTGAGTTTGTATTCGAAATGACGTAAATCTTCTGACGTCCACCAAACAGGATGTTGCCCTCACCGGGCCTTGCACGGCTCATGACACTGGTAAAGCCTTCCTCTTCTTTGCCGCTGTGGATCGACTCTCTGGGTTCAGCGACAGATGTAGACGGACGGTTGACGGAACTGTGGAGCGAGGATACTTCGGCAATGTCGGAGAGGCCTCCGGGAACGAAACCAAACTCGTGGAGACGGGATTGACGTTTGGGTTGGAGCACGCTATCGTCGCTCGCCTTGCCTAGCAAGGATGAAGGGTCATCCTGCTCTTTCAGCATGCTGAAGCGCGTGGACAGACTGGGCAGGATCAAGCTGGTGCGGAAGTCGTCTGCTTTTGGCAGTACTGTGTTGAGATCGAACTCTGGCTTTGGTTCTTCCTCCTGACCCTTTTTGCCCTTTTTGCCTTTCTTTCCGTTGGACACATCGTCGCCGCCATCCTTCTTCCTGTTCAGCCAGCGGTTCATGGTGTCCTGGTAGGTATTAGCAGGCTGTGTGGGGGGCAGCGCAGCACACGGCACGCCGACAGTGGGCAGCGTTTGAGTGTGTTGCAGCAACAGAGTTGGAAGCGGTGTCTTACTGCTGGCAGCGATTACGCTGGTTGTATGGAAGGTGGTGCAGGCTGACCAATCGTCGCTAGGCGGAAGGAGCGAGGAGGGTGAGAGTGAGGGTGAGTCTAGTCGGGCGCGAAGCAGCAGGTGCCAACATGTAGCGAGGAGAGTACGGCCGTGAGAGGGATTTTTTTTTCTTGTTGATGTTATCTCGTCTCGTGCGTGTGGTGAGGACTGGTGGTCTCTTTTCCTTCTCTTTCTCTGTGGATGCGGAATAGGAGCGTGCGTGCTGTGGGCACGGGGGTGAAAGCAGGGACGTCAAGTATAAACAATAGATTAAAAAAGGGCTAAGGAGCGTGAGTCGAGGGGATGGAGCAGACGTGGGCAAAGGAGCGGATGCACAGGCGCGCAGCGAAGTGCGGCGTGAAGAAGAGAGCAAAGGAAAGCAGCAAGCAGATCTCCCGACGACCGAAGAGAGGGCACGAGAAGCGGGTCGGCGTGGGTATTGGACAGTTTTTGCTCTGGGGGAGTGACGGGCACTGGGCGCGTCGAGCAGCGCCAAGAGCGAGCGAGGGCAAGGGTGGAATTGGGACTAGGCCAATTTCCGTGCCGCGCATGGGCGCCGGGGCGCCGGGGCCACGTGTGGCTCATTTGGCGCCTGCTCTTGCCTCTGCTATCGACAAGGCGCCTACCGGAAGGCGCCCCGCGCGCCCACGACGACCTGGCAGGGCGGTTGGGCAGGGAGGCGCCGCTGCAGTCGTGTTCAAACGTTCTCGTTGCGTTGCGTCGCGTTGCCTCTCTGCGTGCTGACTCGCCCCGTGACTGCAGCTGTCGGAGGACAGGCTCCCGCATCCCCTAGAGCAGCACAGCAGCAACAGTCGCAGTCGCAGCAAGGCATTTTGGTGGCGCCCGCGTAAAGGCGCCGCCACCAATCAGCGCCCGGCGGTACCTTGCATCTCCCCGACATGGCCCGGCCGCCCGACGTTGCTTGTTCTGCGCGCGCTGCTCTTCTTCTCCGACGAGTACCTCAGCTGTGTTTCTTTTGGCCTTTGACCAGCCAATCGCCTTGCATATCTCCCGTGACAGCAACCGCAACAGCACCATCGGCACGCCCTCAGCATCAGCCTGCCCAAGGAACAGGAGCCTGAGGGCGCTAGACCCGGCACGCACAATGAAGCGAACGAATCACCCGTGGCCCCGGTCCCGGTAGACTTTTATCGGTTCCCCTGGCCTAACCGCCTGCCGGCATCCCCTCTCCTCTACCATTCCACGACATCCCGTGCAACCTGCCCGCCTGCTCCTCCATGTAGTACCACCACTGCCCATCACAGCCTTGGCCTGCTTTGTTTCTGCTGTCACACTTCTCGCCTACACACGCCACCTCCTGCTGACCCTTTGTGAGCTGCCGCCCTCGTCACTGACTTGCAAGCCCCGAGTCGCGTCCTCAGCCCACACCAGCCCCGTGCTCCTGCCATGACGCTCATGTCGTCTACATAACCTTTATTCGGCCATGCTGCCCGTGTGTCATGGCCTCGAGTGGCTGCCTGCGCTTGCCCGGCCCCTTTGTCCTCGTCCTGGTGCTACTACTAATGTTGCTGATAGTGCTTGCTGCTCCGGTTTAGATGCATATTCATACAAATATACCCATATACGAACCGTGTCCGGGCAGCGACGTTTGCTGGCCCTTCCGCCTCCAGGCATTGAGTCGTCGGTGAACTGCTGCAGTAGGGTAAGAGCACCCTCGACCACCACCTTGCTCCACGCCTGCCTCCCAAACAACCGTCCAGCCCTGTGTGCACAGGCCACCACCCCCGATCCAATCCAGTCGCTCCCGTCTGTCCTTCCTTACTTTTTCCACGCAGCCATGACCTCACCCATCTACCCCAGCTACGAGGGAAATTGCAAGGCCCTCTGATCCATGGTTTCATCCTCACCACACGCCCTTGCCAAATTGCCCTTTGACAACCATCGATGCCTCGCAGCCCTGCGACACGACTAGTTCTCATCCTGCCCATGCTAATACGCCTTGACAAGTCCCGCCATGCCCAACGCTCCGTTACACTTGGAGTTGTGGTTCGGCTTTTAAAGTTTAACGTCTAGCCTGGCCCACCCTGACACGACGGGTTCTTTGTCTAGCCCTCAACATCCGCCACTTGTCCGGTACCACAGGAAAAAAATCTCGCTTATTCAAGCGCCGATGACGAATGATCACCTTCTCGCCGTGGTGGATAATGATACAGCCATTCTTCCTCATACCACGGCTTGCTCAACTGGACCAGAGGTCTACAATACAACAAAAAAGCATTGCCTTCGAGTCTTTTCCTCCGTCTTCACCCGTTGCGGTTTACGTCTCACCTCACCTCCGGCCCGCATCTCGCCATCCAGCGGGGACTGTTCAATGTGTGCCACAGCTGCATCATACCACGTACCTTCCAGCCAATAGCCAGCATGTACCATACATTGTAGAGTATGTACGCCTCAACGTCGACTTGGCGCCTTTGAATTAGATTCTAACACCACCATCACTCTGCCGATCGGCCACCGAGACGAGATTGCCACTTCAAATTTTTCTTACCTCATGCCTACCCACATTTTTGCCTGAGACTACAATACCGGCTCGTTGAAAATTGCGCTCGTTTCCCCCACACCGGCGGGAGATGAGCTCCAAATCTTGCCCCCGACCTCTGAAACAAGGTCTACAGGGGTATTAGACCCCTACTGACGATCATCAGCCCCGGCTCGCCATCCATGTCTTCCGATGTCTTCCAGAGTGCGGTTCCAGATTGGCCCTGATCTACTGTAATGAGCTTGCTCTAGACACTGCTACTGATGTGGGTTTGATTGTAAACCCTATACATGTGCCACCTCCGTGACGAGATGGGATTAGCACGTCCATGTGCCTCGATTTTGTCCCCATAACAAAGATCTCTTTTGATCCAAAAATACTACTTCCAATGACACCACGTGCACTGGCTACAGCAATACAAAACAACCAGACCACCCTCTAGCCCCCACCCACCATTGCCTACCTAACCCGCCCTGTGCCGCTTACTCCATCCCTCCCGCTCCCATTCCAGCGGAACCGAGTCTGTCGGCGGTCCTGGGCAAAGAGACATGACACACGCGACCAACTACCCTAATACTAGAGCCAGAAAAGGACAGTTTTTGTAAAGCGTCAAACTGGTTTCCTCCATCTCTCTTTTCCATCCTAGTTCCTCATGTCCTACATACTAGCATGTATGTCCACCAAGCCCACCTCCACACTACCCAGGATCCGCTGTCTACGCCTTCCCGTTTCGGTCCGACCTTGCAACAGATAGATGATAGCAGAACGTGATGCTTAATTTGATTGGATTACTCTGTGGATATATAAGTGCGAGAGACTAAGAACATGGATCAGCCCGTGTACAAACTATGGACTACATCCCCACATGTACATAGTACGTGGTCGGGAGATTGTTGTGGGAAACGAAGGGGAGGGCGAAGGAAAAAAAGTATGATGACAGGTGGATAGAAAGAGAAATACGAGAAATGAAGAATTACGGGTCATCAAGTTGGAAGATGACAAGTACTCTTGTTGAAATGACTGTATATTCACACGGCCGGAAACACGAGGGAGTTTAAAAAAAAAGGTAAAAAGAAGAAACAAGATAATAATTTACAATGATTCTCAAAAATCGAGGAATCATTTTAGTCAAAACCACAACTCCAATACAACGCCCGATTGCAGACAAGACCATGATGATGCCAGTCTTTCTTCCCTAATCAAGACAACCCAATACCATGACATGCGTCTTTGCGTCCAACAAGTAACCACATGATTTCGTATCTTTTCCATCAAGTCCAGATCCCACAAAGAAAGAAAGGAAAAAGAAAAAAAGTTCAAGCCGCTATACACCGTCATCATCGTTGTCCCCCATACCCAAATTTGCCAAAACCAACCCTCTCGTATCGAGCCTCCTCGACAGCACCACCATCTACAACACTATTTCTTATAGGAACAACGCTAGGAGCGGGCCAGGCATTCTACTCCTTTCCGCCTCCCATGCGCTCAATATTCGACATGAGCCGGCTCTTGCCCCCGCTCGTGCTGCGGTTCAACCCACTCGCAGGCTGGTACTTGAGACCAGCGCCTGGAGCCCGCAGCCCAGATGGCTTGCCCACGTTGCTACTGCTACTGCCGTTGCGCTCGTGCATAGCTCCCGGGCGTCCACTTCCAAGGGCTGATCCGGGACGTGGGGGAGCGCCGGCAAGGAAGCCCGTATTGCGCATAGCTTGCTGCTGTGGAGGCGCGCGCTGATAACCTGTTGGCTGCTGAGGTGCAGCTGGTTGTGGTTGTGGTTGTGGTTGCTGCTGCTGTTGTTGAGGTGCTGCCCGTGGTTCTGAGCTCATCTGTGACCGGCGCAAGTCTTCTTGTTGTAGTTCCTCCATCTTCTCTCCGCACATGGACAACATCTGCTCAGCTGCCGCTACCAGTTCACCCTTCTCAACTCGCTCTGCCTCCAAGTCTTCCTGAAGAGCGTCGTGTGACTTGCGAAGCGACCTGAGTTCAGACTGCAGACCCGCGAGTTTAGCCTTGAGGTTTTCAATCTCGGCTCTCTGTGCCTCGAGCATCTGAGCGTCTTCCGCGTTCCGTATAGATTTTGAGGGTGATGCTCCTTGGGTCTCACCGCCATCAACTTGTCCGGAATCAGCCTTGGATAAAGTGTTATCGCGCTTCTTCTCTGCTTCTTCTACTTGGCGTTCGAGTCCCACGATCTGCAGCTTGAGTTCTTTGCATCGTTCATCAGCCTTCCGCTGGTAGTTGTCCTTCAGTGCCTTGATCTTCTTCTCGTGCTTAGCCTTGTAAGCTGTGTGGAGGTCGCGTGCAACTTCATTGACCTTTTCGGCAATGGCGGCCTGACATTCGAGTTCAGAGTAAATCTTCTTGTCGCCAGCCTCATCATTGCTGATAAAGGTCGTCATGTCTACGTTCTTGCTCTCAGCTTCGATGACCTTCGTCTCTAGTTCAGAAGATCGGTTTTCGGCATCTTCAGCACGCTTCTCGGCTTCGGCCAACCTGGCATACAGTTCCTCACGCTCGGCGTCGTTGCGAGCCATCTCAGCTTGGACATCCTGCAGCAGCCTCTGGACCTCTTCACCCTTTGATTTCCAATCCACCATCTGGGTCTCGGCATACTCGCGAGCGGAACGCTCCTCACGTACAGTTTCCTGTGCTTCGCCCACACGGCGCTCAGCATCCGAGATAGCCCTGGAAAGTGCCTCAATTTCAGCCTCTTTTCCTGACAAACTGGCGGTAAGTGATGATATCTGGGACTGGAATTGAGACTTGACAGACTCTAGTTCTCTGATAGTCACCGTCGGCAGGGATCGGGGTGTTGGTGGCGGAGGTAGCTCAAAATCCAAGAGGTTGAGCATTTGACGGCTCTGGTTTGGTGTCGCAGGTACATTCGCTCCACCCTTAGCGGGCGATCGCTGATTCTGATAATAGGACCGGAGACTTGATTCCTTGCTAGACTTGCTAGGTGACGTTTGCGAACGACCGGAAGAACCGCTGCGGGAGCTCGAAAAAGACTCAATCTGAGCCGTAAAGTCCAAGAGCAAGTTTGTTGTATCGTTATCTTTGTAGGTTCGGCGTGGTGTAGGGCTGGGCGTTTGTTCGGTGCGGCGAACAGTGGAAGGTGTCATCTGAGCACGAGGGCGTGGTGTAGCCTGTTGGACTTGTTAGCATTGGCACTTGGTGATTGTGTATGTGATGTACGTACATCCAGCGCATCCTGCTTTGTTGGGCTATTTCTGAGAGCCGCAAACTTGGTCATGTCGATTCCTGGCATCTCGGAGAATGTGCTGAAGCAGGTGTCATCAATATCGAGCGAAGTGACTTCCAAACCATCGGGATGCATGTCTGTGTTGTCCAAGCCCGAGTCAAGCTCAAAGTCGGTATTCTGGTGGCTTTGCCTTTTAACACTTCCACTTTCCTTATGTGTCTCCATAAAGTTCATAGCAGCAGTCAAGCCTTCATTGTCGCGCAACACACGCGCCTTGAGGGGAGAAGAAGCTGGCCGTTTCGATGGAGTGACTGATATCTCGGGGACTTGATCTACCAACGACAACTTGCGCTGTACTGTTTCTGGCGATGAGGTGTTGAAAGATTTGGAGGGTGACCGGCTTTTGCGAGAGATACTGCTCATTGGCGAGCCAGACCGATCTGCAGCGGCTTCTTTGACGGGTGAGACACTTGTCTTAGGACTTGCAGCACTGGGGCTGCGTCCGACGCCTTCAAAATCGTCCAACAGGTTCTTCACTGGCGAAGTCTTCATGGGGCTTGTACGCTCTCTGAGCACAGATTTCTTCTCTGGTGAAACCTTGAACGTAGATTGGGGAGCATTGGTATCCAAGTCGACCAGCGGCTTGACAGGTGTATGTGCTGCGTCTGGCGCGACATTTTCGCGGTCGTCGTCTTCGATATGCGCAACAAAGGGAGAGGAGGGCGGGTCGTGGAAGGCCATATCGATGTCGTCCTCGATGACTATCGAATCCGAGTATGTGTTTGTCTTCTCCGGTGACATAGTGGGCATTAGTTGTTCCATGTCTACGACTGGGACTGTCAAGCCTGTGGGTGGTTAGTGCAGCAGTGTGGAGAGCGTTTGGGAATGTTGGTCTTGTGTTGTGGTGGCTTGTTTACATGTCCGTGCACGTTGTTGCCCCTTCCCAACTTGGTAACCCCCGGTTTGACCGACAGACAAAAGACTGCCAAAACCATGAATGCCGTTGCGTTGAGCTTTGTAAGGAATAACATATGGTGCATAATCAAATTTTAGACTGGAGAACTTTGGAAAGGACTTAATAAAATAGTCACGCATCGAATTTGTGTATCCCTCTCACTATGCTTAACAAGGGGGGTCTATGAATGATGGTCTAAACTTTTCTAACCAGATATAACAATCAAGAATGGAATACTCAATGGTTGATTGCTGATCTCAATGCCCCAGCTAGTCTTTGATACTCCTTCAGCAACTCATCTACCTCTTTCAACTTTAAATCCTGTGCATCTTTGGCTTCAAGAAAGCGCTTCACAGGCGGTGGTGTCTTCTTCAATTGCTCCAAAGCAGCAATTGCCTTTGCTCCCTTTTCGTCTGGCACAGGCATTTCTGCTGTTGTTGTTCGACTGAGTGGTTCGGGTGAAGGACATGTCTTTGGTGTTTCCTGGCTTGGCGAAGATACAACTGGAGTGCTGCTGCTGCTGCTGACAGCACGCGCAAAACGGGGCAGTACGTTCATACTTGAGAAACGATTCAGGGGGTTGAAGTTGGTACCCATGTTGCGAAGTGAATCAACGGCGGAAATATTGTTTGGCTGTGGAGGTTCTGTTTTGGCTGGTGCAGGCGACGGCGTCTTTTCTTCTGCGCTCGGTGCAGATGTAAAAGTGACTCGTCGTCCGCTGTTGCTACCACCTGACCTAGTCGAGTCGACACTACGATCTCTGATTTGTCTCTTACCGCCAAAGATATCAGCCATCTTCGCATCCAGCCCTCTGCTGATGTTCTCTGGTGCCTCCTCGCCCTGGATCGAACTCGCCGCGCTGACGCTCAGATTATCATCGTCGCCATCTGCGCGAGTAGGGGAATTTACAAGTTTCCTAGCATCTTCCAACGTCTTGGGAAGTTCTGGCTGTGCTTGCAGCGGACCGTTGGGGTTCTTTTCCTTGAGACCACCGAAGAAAAATTTAAAGCTTGTGTCAAGGGTGGTGTTGATCCTCCCGAGGGCTTGATCCGCCGAGTCTAAGATTGACTCGCGCACCGCATCAGAGGCAGCCTCGATCTTATTGGTCTGAGTTTGTATGAGATTGCTCAAGCGGCGTTGGGCTTTGGTAGTCGTAGGGCTCGATGGTTCCTTTGGTGCGTTTTTGCTGGTCGGGGTGGCGGGTGTTTGGATGAGATCTGGGGCATCTGACAAGCCTAACGGCATAGGTGTTATCTCTGATTTGGGCGTCCCAGGTCTTGACTCTGGCTTTCCAGAAGCGGTCTCCTCGGAACGTAGTGAGGAGAGGTCAACTGTTTCTAGGAACGAGATGGCTGCCTCAAGATTGACCAGACAGTAGGCTGTTTCGCCATCCATCCGACTCGCAGCACGGAAGCGGTGAATAAAGTTCAAATCACTTATAACGTTCAGGTGAACGGGTGGCATAGTGATGAGTGCATAGATGAGGGTTGGGAGAATTTCATCTGCAGACGAAGTGGCAGGAAAGATCTTGGACAGTGCTTCGACAATGGATTTGTGCGTAGCAGTTAGATGCTGTACCTTGCCGAGGGGATACTTTTCGTCGTTCATTTTAAGCAAGTCTTCCCGCGCTGCGGACAGATACTCTCGAATCTCAGGTTCCTTCTCTTTTGCTTTCTGGCGCTCTTCTTCTGTCAATTCCTCGCCAGTCATTAAGAGCTCCTGTAGGCCGATACCCACCAGAGAGAGAGCCGCTGTTCGTGACCTGAGTTTGTGGTCTCTCTCCTCGTCATCAGTACTCCTGTGCCGCCATATTTTTTCGTAAACCTTCTCACATACTGCCCGCTCGACAGCCTCCTCAAGTGCTAATCGTTTGACCTCGAGCGCTTTTCGTGCTTTTTTGCGGTCGGCCATCTCGGTTGCACTGAGCATTTGCTGCTCTCCTGACTGATCACTTCCCTTCCGTATTGAGCTGGGCTTGCTTGATGGAGTGGCATTCTTCTTTGAATCCGCGACAAAGGATTCACTTGTTAGCCGGGCTGACAGTGTTGCTATGTGCGTATTTATCTTGGAGGAGGCACGGCCGTAGAAGTCCTGAAAGAGCTCGGCGAGGGCATCGGCAGACAACGGGGTAGGATGTACTCTGGCGGTCAGGGACTCAAGAAATCTATGTACACGTCAGAAGCCCATTCGAAGCGTGCGGGTACCGATGGGTACCTCTCAGTCAAGCTGCGAATCTCTATAGGCAGTTCCTCGAATGTATCTAGTGTCTTTGATTCTTGGGCATCTTCCTCTTCGTCCTCGACTTTCTTCGCAAACACGTCCCCTTCGGTAGATTCATCCTCCTCTGGCAGTACTGCAGCTTTCAAGGGATCCAGCATGTCTGACGAATGTGTTCCTTGTAGTGTGCTTGCACGGCTTCGGGATAGCGGACTTTTTTGGGCAGTTTCTAGACGGGTAAAAGAACGTGAAGGATGGAGGTTCTTGGGACGGTCGGCCATGGTGACAGCGATGGCAGCGGCGACGGCGACGGCGGTAGTAGTATATAATGGTAAGATGTATCAGGGGAGTCCAAATGTGTCGTGTGCCGACATCGAAAGGAAAGATGGTGAAACTTGTGTCGACTACATACGCTCACGTCATGCGGCGGCACTTCCGCGAGCACCGGGCGGCGTCTGGATCCTGATGCGACGAGACGACCAAGACATGCAAAATGACGGGGGATTGCTGGGGCGGGAAGAGGAGGGAGGGCTAACGAGCGGCCGTGGTGAGGTTTGGCGGATTGGCGTGTGATTGGCGTGCGATAGGGGTGGGGGGAGTTGAAGCTACCTGGAGCTTGCTGCTGTTATCGATTCCCCCGCACGTGCAAGTGCGTCCTAAGTGCATGCAAGTGGCGGCCGCCAACGCGTCTGGGGTCAAGTGAACCACGGATCGTCATAGATGCTTGTGCTTGCATAGAGACAGCCGCAGCTCCCCTGCTCCGAGCTATCACGAGTCTTCATCCTTTCCTTCTTCTTCTTCTTCTTCTTCCTATCTGGACACCTGCAGTCTTTACCATTGCTTTTCCACAACATGCGACAACGCCCGTTATGTACTTCGACATCACGCATCGCGGCTTCGTTCCTGCTCTCTTTCCTTGCCGCATGCGTCAGTAGCGCCCCAGACCTACCCATCCTGCCGCCACCACCTCTCCCACCCAGCACCCACAGCACTGACAAGGAGTTTTCTCTCCGACACATTTTCCACCATGGAACGTACAAGTATCCCGACTTGCACAGGCGGCTCGACGTGCCCGAACAGGCAACAGTATGGATGGCCGCCGACGAGGACCCGACCGACCGCGAGCCAGTACCACGGCTGCGCGTCAAGTCCGAGGCCATGACCATACAGAGACTCGCAGACAGAAGCAAAGAGACGATCAACGGCATATTGGATTGGGGCAGAATGACCGGAAGAGCTGTGCAACTTGCAGAGGAGGACTGGACTATGGACGAGATTCCGGGGCCTAACGTGACGGACAAGGAGACGGTGCTCAGTTTCGCGCGCATGGCTTCCAACGCCTACATACTAGAGCCGCACACCGGAGAATGGCAAGACGTCGGCGGGGGTTTCAACTACACCGAAGACTTTGGCTGGGAGTCGGACGGCCTGCGCGGACATATCTTTGCCGACACGGAGAACAGGACTGTCGTCATAGGCTTGAAGGGTACCTCGCCCGCCATGTTCGACGGTTCCGAGACAACAACAAACGACAAGATCAACGACAACTTGTTCTTCAGCTGTTGCTGCGGTCAGGGCGGGCAATATCTGTGGCGGCAGGTCTGCGACTGCCAAACGTCGGCTTACAGGTGCAATTCGACCTGCCTCGTCACTGCGCTCCGCGACAAGAACCGCTACTACTATGCCGCCCAGGACTTGTATCACAATGTTACTGCGCTGTACCCTGATGCTGAGATCTGGATGGCGGGCCATTCCCTCGGTGGCGCGGTGTCGTCCTTCCTCTCTCTGACCTTTGGACATCCGGCTGTGACATTTGAGGCGGTGCCCGAGGCCATGCCAGCCTCGCGCCTGGGTCTGCCTGTACCACCAGGTCATCAGATAGGCTCGCTTCAGCAGCGCAAGCACACAGGCGGGTTCCACTTTGGGCATACAGCAGACCCAATCTACATGGGCACGTGCAATTCCGCTACGAGTGTGTGTACCATTGGCGGCTATGCGCTGCAGAGCGTCTGTCACACCGGGCAGAAGTGCGTGTACGACACAGTCAAGGACTTTGGGTGGCGTGTGGGCATTGGCACGCACAAGATTGTCGAAGTGATTCGAGATGTGATTCAAAAGTATGACAAGCCGCCCAAGTGCGAGGCCTACGTTGACTGCACGGATTGTTTTACCTGGGAGTACTTTGAGAGCAACGGCACGGAGACAAGCACGACAAGCACCAAACATACAGCAACATCAACGTCAAGAGAAACTAGTCGCACCAGAACCGAGACATGCAAGACACCTGGTTGGTGGGGATGCCTGGATGAATCAACGACAAAGCCACCAAGCAAGACGACGGTGACGACAACGCTGACGACGTCGACATGCAAGACACCAGGGTGGTTCGGCTGCAAAGATGAGGTGACGACAACAACGACAATGACCTATACGACGACGGTTGCGCCGGCGCCTTCAGTGACGACGACTTCGTCGTCGCCCACGTCGACGTCGTCGTGCAAGTATCCAGGCTGGTTTGGTGGTTGTCTAGACGGTGATGACCCGCCCAAGAAGACGCATCACCACCACCACAAGTCTACGCCGACACCTCAACCGACAGGTACCACTACGTCGTGTACGTCTGAGGGCTTTTTTGGACTGATATGCTACGACGGTTCGAAGAAGCACAGCCATACCCGTTCATCAGAACCGGCGACGGAGAGGATGGAGATGTAGCGGTGTGTATGAGTAGGTGTGGAAATGGTGTGGAAGTGGTGTGGGAGTATATGGTGTCAGTGTTTGGAGGGCAGCGCGTGCGATAAGCAAAGGGGTGATTGGACGCAGTGGAATGGGTGCTTTTGCTGTTGAGTGCGCTGTTATCGAGTTTGGGCGCAAAAGGGACGCATTATATCCTGGCGTTATTTGTTTTTTGTTTTTAAGTTGGGTGGGGCGGGGCCATGGCGCATTAGGTATGACAGGAATTTGTGACTTTGGCATGTGCATATTGACAATACCATGACGAGCCATTTGCTCGGTGGCTATCCCGACTCGGCAAGGTGGTAGAAGTAGTTTGTATGTGTACTCAAGAACGTCGGTACAAGTCGAGGCGAAAACACTGGGTCGGGCGCAGATTGGAACGCTGACAGGTCACTCTTGTAAAGTAAAACAAGGCACCAAGTATTGCTACCAGGTTGATGGAGAGCAGGTGTTGGGCATGTCACGCGCATGTCTCGGTGCTGTCAACCGAGTCGGCGAGGTCGTCGTGACTGGCAGAACCTCTCGACCCCGCCCTCATGGCGTTGTAAGGCAGGCAACAAGGTTCGTGTTGATGGTTGCTGTTCTTTTTTTTTTCATGTCGTCACGTATTTTTTTTTCTCTTTTCTCATGTACCGTAGCCAAGAGGGGGCAGTTCGGCGAAGGACGTGCAGCGGTAGACCTAGGGACAGGTGCAAGTGCCTGAACAGAGCGGGCCGAAGAGGAACAGCAGTGGCAACAGGGATAAGTGGGCGAGGCATTTTGGATTGGCGGGTGACATGGCCGGTGACGAACTGGCGGTCTGGCGGGCTGGGTTTTGTCGGGATGCGAGGATGGAAGACTGGTCTGGGTTGCGACAATCACTGTTTCCGGCGAACGACGAGAGCTCCCCACCTACCCTTTTGGACGGCGATCAGCCCAAGGCCAAGGGCTCCCGAGCTTTGTGCGTTGAGTAAGTCGTTTCAGTCCATCTCGTCATCATCATCATTCGGACAGCCACCGCCCGCCTGTGCCCACCACTCGCGTGCGCCACTGCGGCGCCTCCACCTCGTCGTCCCAGGAGACCCTATTCACCCGCCTGCCTGCTGTCCTCGCGCGCCCGGTCATGTGCCCTCGACGGCCTTGGACACGTAGGTACCCAGCTGGCCACGCACCCGCACCCGCAGCGTGATGGGCCCAAAAGAAACAAAGGCGTCGAGCAGCTGGCAGCAGGGAGCAAGGAGCGCCTCGCAGCCGTTGGCATAGGCCGGCCACGCTAGAAAGTCGTATGTCGCAATGGACAGGGGCGACAGGGCGGTTTTAGTATGCGATTGTCGGACCCAGCGTAGGCGAGCTAGCCCCATCGCTGTGCCTTGGAAACGGCTCTTTTCTTCGATTGCCCATAAGACGCTCGATCGCCGATACATCGATTCCCTCTCTCTGCACCTCCCTCCCATCACCATCCTCCGCCCTTCGCCCAGCATCGCTGCCACGCTCCGCCGGCCTCTCTTCCGCCCTGCTCGGTCTTTTTTTATCCTCTCAGCCCTACCCTCCCGCCTGTCACGGGACCAGCCCGGCCACCCTCCAGCTCCCCTCCCGCCTCCTTTGCTGGTTCTGGATCCGGTCCCTGCGTCGGTGCTCAACCCACGCCCGCCAACTTTTTGTCCCCTGCCGCCAATTGTCCACGACTCTCTGGCCTACCGTCATCGTCTTTTCAGGCAGCACAAAAGAAGGGCCTTTTTCTAACGGCGCCCTCTAACGGCTCGCTCCATCGAGGGCTGTGCCTGTCCGTCTGTCGTGTGCCTGGCTGTGTGTGCGCGCGTGCTGCTGCCAAAGCCTATCGCCTCACACTTGGCCCCCTGCCTACGTCATAACGGCAATCCCCACCATACCCACGCACAGCAGTGCCCCCCAACACGCTGACAATTCACCAATACCCGCTCCGTTTGCGCCTTCTAATTTCATGCTCTCCCGTCCCTATTATTCTGCACCCTGACCAACTTGCTTTTACTTGTATTTTTCCTTTACCACGTCCACGCCTCGTCTTGACGCGTGCGCACGGTCCCACACCATGTCCACACCTGTCCTATCGCCACGCCCGCGCGGTCCCTCACACACTTCCTCTCGCCCCCGCGGTTCGGGATCGACGCCAATGACCCGACCAACAAACTCAATACACACCTCGAGCGCAATCCCCCCTCTGACGCCCCGCATGAATGGCGTAGCAAAGACGCCTAGCCATGTGGCGTCGCAAAAACCAAAGGAGCCCTCTACCCCCTCGCCCAACTACTTTGGCCTAGCCGTCAGCAACACCGACCACTTCTCCTCGAGCGCTGCTCAGCACATCCGTGGCAATTGGAGTCCGCCCAATTCTAATGTCCGCTCAACAGCCGCAGCATCACCCAGGGTCATACCCGTCGAGCAGAACCCAGAGTTTGAGCAGTTTAAGAAACAGTCGGAAAACAACCGCGCCTTCGCACTCGGCAGTTTCGACTTTGCTTCACCCGGTCTAAAAGCAACTTCAAAAGGTTCCTTCTTCGGCAGCTTTGACTCCTCTCAGCTGTCCTATTCACAGTCGATGCCACCTCCCGACCGACCAGAGAGCAAGAGCGACTCCAGCGACGACCAAGATCTGTCTCCCAAGCCACGCTCACCCAAGCGCATGCTGTCCGACGAGTCTGCCTTATTCCCCGACCGCCCGCGACGGAATTCACCTGCTAGTTTCGATGGACCTGGCCGCTCAGATGCTGTAGCACAATTCGCCGAACCGCGTGTGCCATGCCCATCATTGCCTTACACGCAGTCCCGTATCGCCCACATTTCAAGATCGAGCCGCTCCGAGACGCTGCCTGCGACGTTTGAGGAAGGTAATGGCACCGACGGCCCTACCATGGCGACTCCCCAGCACGTCGTCAACGTGCTGCAATCCTCGGTCGAAGAGGTCCTCCTGCTCGATCTCCGCGTCTCAACACAATATGCAAAGTCTCACATCACAGGTGCACTGAGTTTGTGTATTCCAACCACTCTACTTAAACGCGCATCCTTTAACGTCCAAAAACTTGCCGAGACGTTCAAACAAGATGAACAAAGAGAAAAGTTTGAACGCTGGAAAAGCTGCAAACACATCATTGTCTACGACGCCAATTCGTCTCAGCTCAAGGACGCAACGACTTGCGTTAACACACTCAAGAAGTTCACCAGTGAGGGATGGTCCGGCGGCACCTTCATCATTCGTGGAGGTTTCCAAGATTTCTCGTCAACTTTCCCATCATGGATCACGTCACAGGGCTCGGGAAGCCCAACGTCTGGCACCGCCGCGCTGAGTCTTAACTCCGATTTGCCGGCGGTTGCGCCTGTGATTGGTGGCTGTCCCATGCCCGCGACGCAAAACGCGGCAAATCCGTTTTTTGGCAACATCCGGCAAAATATGGACTTGATTGGTGGTGTCGGCCAAATGCCTGTGAAGCTGCCCGCAGGCATAACCCAGTCAGTGCAAGAGGACCTCCCGAGGTGGCTCCAGGCCGCCTCAAGGCCCCAAGACAAGGGCAAGACGGTAGCCGAGCGTTTCTTGCAGATTGAAAAGCGCGAGCAGAAGCGAATGCAAAAGGCCTTGTCTGGCCAAGTCATCTACGACGCCCCATCGTCTTCAGGAAACAGCCCATCTGAACATATCCAGATTGCCGGTATCGAGAAGGGATCCAAAAACCGCTACAACAACATTTGGCCATACGAACACACCCGTGTCAAGCTTGAGGGAGTAGCCGAAGGAAGCTGCGACTATGTCAATGCCAACCATGTTAAAGCCGCATATTCAAACAAGCGTTATATCGCAACGCAAGGTCCCATACCGGCTACCTTTAAGGACTTTTGGAACGTTGTGTGGCAGCAGGATGTTCGTGTCATTGTCATGCTGACCGCCGAGCAAGAAGGCGGACAGGTCAAGGCGCACAACTACTGGTCAGAAAAGAAGTACGGGCATCTTCACCTAAATAGTCTCGGTGAACACAAGGCATCGTTGGAGCCGTCCAAGATCCATCGCCATAGAGAGCAGTCCCGACCATCCATGGGTCAGCGCAGGTCAACCAACCCGCCTAGGCTCGCCAACTTCACCACCGAGGCGACCACTACTCCTAACCAGGAGCAACCCTACGTCACTGTCCGCAAGTTTACTCTTTCCAACGACAATGAGCCATTCGAGCGCATGCGTGAGATTACTCAGCTTCAATATTCTCACTGGCCTGACTTTGGCGCGCCAGCACATCCCACTCACCTTCTGGGTCTGATTGAGCAAACAGATGCCGTTGTGCGCTCAGTCAACGGCGGTTCGCCTTCGCAACCCGACCCACCTAACACACGTCCAGTCATTGTACACTGCTCAGCTGGATGCGGACGTACCGGCACATTCTGCACTGTTGATTCAGTTTTGGACATGCTTAAGCGACAACGACAAGCCCGCCATGCGAGGCAAAGCAGCAACAATTCCAACAACAACAAAGAAAAGGATGATGACGACTGGGTGAACAATGAGGACATTGATCTCATTGCGAAGACCGTCGAAGATTTCCGTCTACAACGCCTCAGCATGGTACAGAGTTTACGACAGTTCGTCCTCTGCTATGAGAGCGTCATGGAGTGGCTCGTTGAGCAGCATCCTAAGTCCGCGTAGAACGCGACATCACCAGGCATGGCTTGGTATAACCGAAGTACAATTGTACCCACACACTTATGACACGGACATGAGCGACATGGATTTGAATATGGTTACGAAAACAAACGGAATTGGAGTGATGCAATGGGCGGCGCACATACATCATCGTCTTCTTCATTTGGTTGCGACAAAGGCAAAGCTCATTGGGAGGCGTTCATTCTCTCTTTTCTCATCTTCTTCTCGCATCGATGCATTACCACTACATTGCCTGCTTGGTTAGAGAAGGGACTTGTTTTGTTTTGTTTAGCATTTCTGTCGCATGGGAATCGGTGTTTGAGGTGTTTTTAGGTGTTTTGACAGGAGTCTGTGTTTTTCTTGGGGATCTTCATGTGTTGATTAGCAGGCTAAGGAAGGGAATAAGGGAATCATGGCATGTGATTTGCCTTGTTCATGTTTCATTACTTTAGATAGATTAATTCTACAATTAACCATTCTACATTGTCTGCGATTTCTATTCTCTTGCGCTTCTAGCGTCTCACTCTTTACATGTCTATACAGTCCATGGTCTATTATTAATCCTAAAACGAATAAGCCAAGCATACGAACCCGTTTCGCAGCCTTTTCTTCCCCCGAAAAAAAAAACGAAACCAACATACGCAGCCAAGTCATCCTAACCTACCGTTTACAAAACAAGCGTCATAGGCGTGTCATACACCGTCTCAACAGCAAAGTTTAAATCCATACATAGTTGACCCAAAACAGTAAGGCTGAGCAAGGCAAATCCAACGACAAGGGTAAACTTGCTTTTTTCCTCCATACCTCTTCTTTAGGAAACAGGAAAACATCAGGGGATGTGGAATGTTGCATAGAAGACAGATGATAGAGATGTTCATGTTGGAATTGATTAAGAATCCATGGATGATGGCGTCATAGATAGGGCCCTTTGGGAGCATGTGTTTGTCCGACTGAATGGCCGAGCATCCGTCCGTCCGTCCGTTGGCTTGCATACTGGATGGTGACAACATAGTTACTATGTACACACATGGCCGTCCGTAGCTTCGGACTTGCCCTGCGCGGCTTTGTTCTCCGCGTACCCATTCTCCCCCACATACACTACGTGCCATCCCCGCATCTTGTTGGAATCCTGTTTATTTAGCGGAGATCATCGGGATACCCAACCTCTTGGTTCTGAAATGCCGTTGATCAATATACAAAAAGAGAGGAAGATAGAGGAAGAACAAATGCCTTGTACCCAAGCCTATGCCAAGCCCAATCAGTGAGGCGTGTAGTGTATGTACTGTACTATATGTGTATGTGTAAAGCACAAGCTGTGCGTTCCACGAAACCCACAATACCACCGAGCGCCAAACGCGCAAAATAAGAGCGTTATCCAAAAACCGCAACCCCGCCTAACCGGTCATGTGCCTAGAAAATGAATGAGAGAAATAGAGATAGACAGGTCGTGAGCGTTTGATAATGACGTATGCAATTAACCAAAGAAAAAGGATGTTAGGAATAGAGAGAAACCAAAGAGAGGGTATTTAGGGTAGAAAATGCGAATAATGGCCCGGTACTCTTTGCCGACACTTTTCGCAATCGTCCCGATAGCCCATGCTGAAACGGCCCATGCCTGTCAGCGCACCGCTTCGCTTGCGGCCACGAGGCGTATTGGGTGAGGCAGCCGTCGGGCGTATCTCCGTGTCCATGGCCTCAGCCGTGGTGGCTGGCGAGACGGAAAGGCGCGACAGCTGCGACTGGGTGAGGGCAGTGGGTGTATCAGGAATATCGTCGTCCTCTGAAATGGGCGAAGGCATGCGTCTGCTTCGGTCGTCGTTGGCACCTTGCTTGCATCCTTTCCATACCGGTGGTGGTTGCTGCATGCATGGCACAGGCATGCTGTTCACGTCCATTCCCCCGGCTGAGCCACTGTTCGGGTAGCCTATACCGCTCATGCCGCCCCGTTTAAAAGAAGGATGGATAGGTGTTGGTATCCGGCCATTGCTGTTAACAGAGTCGGAGTTGAATAATGATGGTCGGAGCATGGGTGGTCGCATGAAGCTGTTGCCAAAGGAGCTGATTGCAGGCGATTCTGGCGGCTGGCTTCGTACATCTATGTCATCGTCCATATCCACGTCGCAATCCATTCTGCTCGACTCTCTTGATATGCTGAAAAAGCCATCTTGGATGGAATCTGGCGAATCTAGCCCCCCGCGGTCTGACAGTACCGGCGTCATGGAACGAACGTCAGTGAACAATCTAGGTGGAGATGGCGTGTGGAAGGGCCGGTGGGGCAAACTCGACTGCTGCTGATATTGAAAGTGGCCATTGTTTGTGTGGTGAGCAAAGCCTGGTCGCAATTTCTAGGGTCCCAGTTAGCCAGAGCTGACGCTTGTATGGTAGGCCAACGTGCCTTCGTGTACCTGTCGTCGTCAAAGTCGGAGTCGTCATCATCGTCCCGATCGCGCTTCCGGTTCATGACCTGAAACATGGACATGGAGGCTCGTGCAAAGAACGACTGTTTGGTAATTACTGTTTAATGAGGCTGATGCTGTTCAGGACCGTATTGCAGCGGGGACTCGCAGGATTGTGCAGCAGACACGGCGATGGAGGGGTATGTAAATGGGGACCCGGGGTTGCAGTTGAAGTGCCTGAAAATATGTTTTGAAGCAGGCAGGCGAGGGGCTGATACGGCTATCAGGGGCGGGTGCGGTGTTTCAGGTCGCATGAAAAGAACCCTGGTTTGTGTTGTGGAGACGGGCGCCTCTCACGGCCTGGCGCTCGGGTAGAGGGCAGTCGTGGATGGACGGCCGGAAAGTCGAGGGCCCGTTGCCTGCATTGGCAGGCTCCCAGCAGCAGCGGCTGTGTGTGGTGTGGATGATGGATGGTGTGGCGCAGCGTGGTGGAGTGCAGGAGCCAGTCTGGCGTGTAACCCGCGAAGTGAGGCCGGCGGGCAGCGCATAGCCGGGCACCGCCGCATCACGTGGATGGACTTGTATGCACGAGAAAGGAGAAGAGAGGTGAAGTGAGGTTGGTTTTGTCGCTGTCAGCCGCACATGGCGTCTTGCTGGGCATCCAAAGCCAGCTGAATGGGCGCCTTGTAAGAGACGGCCATGGCTCTGGGAGAGGGGTCGTGCAGTAGTGGTGGGCGTTGGACGTGGGCTTGTAAAATAATACACCTAGGCACGAATGAGAGAGAGCGACGGGCGCTCGTGGATGGAGTTGGGATATGAGGCAAGTTGCTGCTCCCGGCTTCGGGGAAATATTCGCAAGATGCTCTGTATACAAGTCGTTGTCATGGCCGCAGGGTGCAGGGCGCATCAGCCAACAGGAAGGCAGCCGTTGGCGTCTGTCAGGCCCAGGCTTGGCGGACATGCAGGGCGGTGTATCGATAACTCTAATGGCAACAAACTTGCCCCACCTTTGGCCAAAAGTTGCCAGGGCCAGTTCAAAATAATTCGGTTGCATATGACTGTACTGTGCTCGACTGCACGACCAACGCGCCCTCGACTTGACAAGCGCCCAAAATATTCTTCTCTTTCAGCTGAGCCCCGCCCGACGTCGGAGCTACTTTCTGCATACTTCTGCGCACCCAGCTGAGTCAATTGACCTTTGACTCTCGACACAACCATACAAACCACCCCACCTCTGCGCCTTCCGTACTGATAGGCAACCCAGCATCCTGCAGCTGTGCCCTAGTCAATGTAAGACTGACCGCAAATCGCCTCTCCTGATGTTACATGCTCATGTATAAAGTTCGCAGCACTCTCACAAGCTCACAGCCAACCACTCACACCAGCAACATGGCTTCCCAAAATCAAACCACCACCCTCAGCGACGATGTGCGCGGTACGTAGTCACCCGACAAACCATATTGAATACAGCAGCATACTAACATTGCTTCTCAGTCCTTGGTTACGACCCGCTGATTCCTCCTGCGCTCCTCGCCCAAGAGCTCCCCATCCCTGCCCATGCCGAGAAGACCGTCGTCCAAGGACGCAGAGAAGCCGCAAACATCATCACACAGAAGGATGACCGACTCCTCGTCATGGTCGGGCCCTGCTCGCTCCACGACCCAGAATTGGCCATTGAGTACTGCCAACGCCTCAAGGCCCTCGCCGACAAGCTCAAAGACAACCTCTGCATCATTATGCGCGCCTACCTCGAGAAGCCACGAACAACTGTCGGATGGAAGGGTCTGATCAACGACCCGGATATTGACGAGACGTACCAGATCAACAAGGGTCTGAGGGTCTCTCGCAAGCTCTTTGTCGACCTGACCTCGTCTGGTATGCCCATTGCCTCTGAGATGCTCGACACCATCTCGCCCCAGTTCCTTGCCGACCTCATCTCCCTCGGCGCCATTGGTGCGCGCACAACAGAGTCCCAGCTCCACCGTGAGCTGGCATCGGGTCTCTCTTTCCCCATTGGATTCAAGAACGGTACCGACGGAGGCTTGACAGTAGCTGTTGATGCCATTGGTGCTGCGGCTGCTAAGCACCACTTCATGGGTGTCACCAAGCAGGGTCTGGCTGCCATCACCCGAACAGCGGGTAACGAGCACTGCTTCGTCATTCTCCGTGGTGGATCAAAGGGCACCAACTACGACAAGGACAGCATCAAGGCTGCCCGCGAGGCTTTGAAGAAGAAGGGCCTGCCCGAGGTCATGATGGTTGACTGCTCGCACGGTAAGTTTTGTTTAAAAATAGAAAAAAATGAAAAGAAAATCATGTCACTTACACATGATCAGGCAACTCGAACAAGAACCACCGCAACCAGCCCCTCGTTGCAAAGGACATTGCCGACCAGATCCGCAACGGCGAGACAGGCATTGTCGGTGTCATGATCGAGTCCAACATCAACGAGGGTAACCAGAAGGTCCCACCCGAGGGCCCCAGCGGCCTCAAGAAGGGCGTCTCCATCACTGACGCCTGCATCGACTGGGAAACCACTGTCGACACTCTCGAGAACCTCGCTGCTGCTGTTGCCGAAAGGCGAGCAAACAAGGCCACGACCAACGGTGTACACTAGGTTCCTTGCCATGCGTCATGTGTGGATGTGCGTGTATGAACAAATGGGGCTTGTATATATGTATGTGATGTTATATGGCGTTTTCTTTCCGTTTTTCTTTCATTCTCACCAAAAACAAAAACACTTGGGTTTTCAAGAGAGACGTTAAGTGACTCGACGCTGCGAGGAGGCTTCTAAAATACGATTTTTGAAAATGAATTTGACTTTTCTCTCCAATTCTTCTTTTTGAGAACATGCTGGATGCCAAATATGTGCTGAATCGCTGTTGAAATCCAATTCGGGGTATCTTGAGTATCTGGTCGCTATGGGCTCGTCGACATAGTAGACATCCCTTCTTTCTCATTCCTCCTCTTCATCCTCTTCTCGTAACATGCTCGATATCCCTCTTCCACCAGTACTCGTTCTGCCACCCATTCTATCCGCTCGCTCACCTACAAACACATCTCCCGTACACTCTGTCCGACACCTCGGGCACTTTCTCTCCTGGTCTCGTCGCCCTCGGTAATAACTGTTCGCACACGCATCATGCCATCTCACCCCGCACTCTCGATTGTTGCACCTGATACCCACCGTGACGATTTCTCTGCATCCTTCACAGTCGCGTATGCGAATGACTTCTCGTCCGTCTTCGTTCTCGTCGGCAGACTCGTTGTACGTCTCCTTGAGGTAGGCGCGGAGTTCCATGAGCGCCCGCGGGGCAAGCGAATAGTATCCTGCGCGCGACTTGTGAAAGAATCCCTGGGCCACAAGGCTGTCGAGGACCATGTCGGCTTCGGCAATGGAAATGCTCGTGTCAGCGCCTTGGGCCGGCGTATCCTGTGTCTCGCCATTGAGTTGCGTATGCGAGCCATTTACCTGGCTTTGTCGGTTCCGTCGTGATATACGTGCGAGCTGTGACGCTTCTGTATGCTTTACAGCCATTGTTTCACGCACGTTGTTGTTGTTTGTTTCAAACATGTGGTCGAGTAGGCGTCGAATGTATGCGATTTCGTTGGCGGAGAAGGTGGTAGCAAGTTGGGTGAGTGCGTCGCTTGTATTGTTGACAAGAGCGTAAACGGTATCTTTACTTTGTTGGTCGCGCGTGGAGCGGATCTCGTAGTCAAAGGCTTCTAATTTGGCGTTGATGGTTTGGATTATCGATGTCAGGTAGGGCTGTGTCACGTCGCCTTCTGACCACGGACGATCGGGGTCTACGAACATATTAGTTTGGGGACAAAATCCAGAAGCTGGTTCGCTCACTGAATGCCGTCATTATGTGTGCTAGGATGGGTTTCATCTCATCCACGGTAAGGACTCCATGGGTCTGAAAGGCTTGGAGAAACGCGCGGTGTATTGAATTATAGCTCGCATCTTCTACCGGTGCGCGGACGAATGGTGATTCACTTCGAGACATTGCGAAGCCTAAGGGAGGGTTACGCGACGAGGAACCTGAGAATATGGATGCGGGGTTCGAGAATTGACTGCCGACTGATGTGAGAAGTGGGGAAATTTGGAAACGCGAGAACGCGAAAGCACGTGAGCATGTCGTATCACCCACCCACCATTGTTTATGTTACGTCCATATGCCACCAGAGGAATTGCACGTGAAGCATTTATCTCACTGACTTCTACAATATTTGACACAAGAGTGTTTGCTCATAAAATTTCAGTTATACACGTCACTAGAGGTGAACCGGCCACCAACCAGCCTCGAAGCTTGTAGAGAAATACCCATAAAGCTTTACTTAGTCTAAGTCAATTCCAACGCCTAGTCATGCCCATCTTCTCATGCAACTCATTGTAGTTAAACCAATGATGGCCACCTCATAGCTCATCCTGCCCCTTGCGCCTTTGCAGAATACAATATTATCTCTCTCCAACGTAGATATATTCTCAGTTCCGTAGCCCTGTGGCATGTGTAAATCTAAACAGGCAGATCCGAATTCCTTGTTGCACCGCTTATTGCCTGCAGGGCCTTTGCAATGTACGGCCCGATAACAGGTATGTTGCTCACGAAGCCTGCAATGGTTGCAAGAAAGTCGCCGAACAAAACGAGTATACCGTACAATTCTACGATGAAGCCGACAAATGCCCAGCGCATGAGGATGAGCGATATGCCGGCGACGAAGGCGAGGGTACCTTTCCATTTCTGCTTTCGAGCAAAGAAGGCAACCGTCTTGGTTGTTCCGATGATAAGCGTGAGTCCGATTATGAAGAGTATCTGTTCGGGATGCGTTAAAAACGCTCAGGTAAGGGGTAGATGAAGCGGGAAGCGTACGTTGCCCATGGCCAGCCTGTACACATGTTAGCAGGATGCCTGCATACAGGCGAATACATACGTACATTGCGCGATCAAAAAACATCATGACACCACCCATTAGAAAGAGTCCGCCTATCCATCTGATCAGTCTCGAGTCGCATGATGAGCGCATCCGTGGGGTTGGGCGCATACCTACCCCCAGAACAGAAGGCGACCCCAATCTCTATCTGTCATGTCAGCAAAAATCCCAGCGAGCAGTTCCAGATTTAGGCTTTGCGCATCGTACTTTGGGTATCTGAAAGCCACATAGTCGGCATCTTGAATGTCTCTGTGTGTGGTGTGTCGGTCGCTGCGTGCGAGAGGATAGAAACGAGGAATTTCGGGTCGACGTCGCCAGAAGTTCAGGCAGCAAAACTGATACCTAGGCTCAAGGTATATCTGGCACAAAGGTGTTAACTTTGGTATGTCTGTTTCGTGTCCGCTTGGCGAGTGAAACGCGGGCGTGGTGATTGACCAACCGGCCCGGAGCTCCCCCCTGCTAGCGCATCTATTCCGGCGGGCGAGGGCTTAAAATTCTGGTCGCATGCTTCTCGACTGTACCACCATCACAATCCTGACGGGATGAAAGCAAGCACCGGAGCATTGGGGACAATTAATGCGTTGTTCTATTATGCTATCCACGCTGCGCTAGAAATACAACAATCATGTAGATATCGCCCTGACAACAGCATGCCTCGAGCTGCTGTAACTAGGAGTCCTCGCGCGAGGTCCTGGTATACCGTCTTATGGGCGTAGAAGAATCTTGGATCACGGTTAAGCCGGAGCACCTCCTTGAGCCACGAGCCGAAAGGCTTGTGGTGGGTGGAGAGTAGCTTGACTTTGATGATCATACATATACTTTGAAGCCAGCTCCGTCTGGCCTAAGCCCTAAGCTCCACGTTCGTTTTGTGCACGATTGGTGAGAGTGTAGGTGTGACCCTACGGAACAAATGGCGGGCCTCACTCGAAAAATTTGGCCAATTACTAGGCGACCATCGAAGCTGGGTGCATTGTGCGGTGGTTGGGGTTGGTAGACTGCCTGCAACCCTCTTCTGAGCGCGGAGCTGCAGCCACCGGCGCATCGTCGAGCCCAACCCTCACTTCAAAATGGTGTGCGCACCTCTAGCCGCAAGATAGCCTTCTGATACATTCTGCGGCATTGTCCTGATGCTGCCAAACACTTCTTTGTTGTGATATCTCAGACGCGTCTTGGGGTCTGTGTACGGCGCCGGAAGACCTGTCACGTCGCAATACTTCTTCTGGCTACTCGGGTGGAAACTGGGCGCAGATTCAATGTTTGTGTAGGTAGGCGCAGGGCCGGCTGTATTGCCTGCCGCAGCAGCAGCTCGACCGTTCTTCTCTAGTACCAGTGTACTCAGACTCTGAGCGGCCTGCGCGATGTTGGGCTGTCGGCCACCGTTACCAGCTGGGGTGTTGCCTTCGTTCCCTGTAGCTGGGGTCGACATGCCGCTGTTGTTCTGCGTGGCCATGACGGATGCTTCTTTTCGTGAAGCTTCACCGAGGATCTGCTTGAGGTTCTTGTTGCGGCGCTGCGGAGGCTTCCAGTTGGGATTCCTGAAGGGCTTTGGGACTGCGTAGATATCAAGCTTGTCCAGGAGTGCCTGATGTGTCTTTTCATCGGAAGCGGCTGTGAGAGGTGCCATGGTGTGGGAATTGGACGAGTAGGATACAAGAGGTGTGGCTGGCTATGTCGCGTTCGTTCGGTAGCGACTTGTCGTGGCGCTGGTCGAGAGGCTTCAAATTTGAAGTCGCGTGGACGCTTTGCAGATAGACGAAGACAAAATACGCGCTTCTCTTCCTTCTCCTGGTTAGAGACGGGTGCGAATGGCAGATGTGTAGGGATGATGATGCTGAGCTGGAGACGGAGCTTGCGGAGGTGGAGCTCTCCCGCCGGACCTGCATCAAGTTGCTCACACTAGCTGTTTTGATCCTCCCCACCAAACATCTCAAAGGCATACACTTGATAGCAACACCGCATAGCCGCAGAAATGGTTAGCTATAAAGAAACGTCTCTTTTACTCGAGGAGTATATCTGACTCGTCCATAGGAAAGCCCTCACGAACATCAGCAGAGCCAGTTGCTTGCTCGCATTATCAACAATGTTGTCAGTACGCCAACTCCCTCGACCAAAAGGCCATGATCATGCTAACAGTCGCAAAGGAGAAACTGAACGAGGCCATCATGATGTTGAACAAGAATCTCCAGGAAATCAACATCCAGAACATGGACACGGAGCTTGTGGCTCAGATGTTCAAGAACTACCAATCCAATGTGCTCTTCCACCTTGAAGGTAAACATGCTATAGTCAGCGAGGTATTCACCGAAACACTGACAATTTCTAGCGACAAATGGTCTCAAAGATCCCGCATGAGCCAAAGCGACTGCAAGTGCTGCGTGCGCAGACTGGACTGACCATGCAAGCATGTATTGTAAACAGGGAATGCATTTAGGAGACAGCTTGTGGTTGCATTGGAGTAGGCGCGTAGTCGAACAACCTAGATACCTAGATACCCAGATAATGAGAAACGATGATCCAAGTGTTTCCGCAGAAGCTTAGTGAGCATAACCCATGCAGTTGCATATTCGAGTAGCATGCGGAGACGGGCCCGGGCCACCGAGCTGCAGTACCGTACCTGGAGAGCCTCAAGACAGCAGCAACCACGACGTCGCGCATGCTCCGCAACCATCGCGCTAACCGGACACACGCACCCGCGACACTCCCCAGCTGCGACATGATCTAGACATTCGACTCACAGCTCCAGCCCACCTTCACCTCTTCCACAGACATGGCTCCCTCGGCGACTGACGAGGCGCCGCAGCCCGCTGGTCGCAACCCTCCCAAACCTCCGCCAAAGCTATGGAGCGTGTCAGAACCACCATTTGAGGGCTTCAAGCCTGTCGACCAAGAAGGCTGGTCGCGTAGCAACAGCGAAACCGCCATCGTCATCGACAATGGTACTACTTGCTCACCTACTGCGCCATCATGTCTCTACACAAGCTGACGCATTGCAGGCTCCTCAGCCGTTCGCGCAGGATGGTCTTTTGACTCAAAGCCTCGATTCTCCGTCCTTCCCAACATGGCCAGGTATCGCGACCGCAAACTTAACCGAACCTTCACCTTCATTGGAGCAGATGTCTACGCGGATGGTACAGCGCGAGGCCAGTCGAAGCCCATTTACGAGCCCGGCAGCAACATTATCAACAATTGGGATGCCATGGAGGGTGTGCTAGATTACTGCTTTGTCAAGATGGGCGTCGATGGGCGCTCAGGGCGCGTAGACCGGCCCATTGTCATGACAGAGCCCATCGCCAACTTGGGCTATTCAAGAAAGAGTACGTTAGCCTGAACAGAAAGCACCCCTTTGACTATAAGTTGCAATCCACTAACTGCACGCCCAACAGCTATGTCTGAGATTTTGTTCGAGTGCTATGGCGCACCCTCGGTTGCATACGGTATCGACTCGCTCTTCTCGTACTCTTACAACGGCGGTCGCAGCGGCTTGGTCATGGACTCTTCATACACATCCACTCACGTCATCCCCGTCATCGATTCGAAGCCTCTCTTGTCGCAAACAACGCGACTCAACTGGGGCCGCTTCCAGTCCGCGCAATACCTACTGAAGCTTCTGAGGCTAAAGTATCCCACCTTTCCTGGAAAGATCAGCGACAGTCAGGCTGAGGATCTGGTTCGGGAGCACTGCTATGTATCGCAAGACTATGAGAACGAGCTCAGTCACTATCTTGACTGGACAGGGCTTGAAGACCGGGACCACACAATTCAGTTTCCCTATACTGAGCAGATCGTAGTGCAAAAGACGGAGGAAGAACTAGCGGCTGCAGCCGAGAAGCGCAAGGAGAGTGGTCGAAGACTACAGGCGCAAGCCGCGAAGATGCGTCTTGAAAAATTGAAGAAGAAAGAGGAGGAATTGGAGTGGTGCATACAACTACAGGCCCAGCTTGAAGAGATTAGCACCAAAAAGGAAAAGGCGCGCATACTGGAGTCGAATGACTTTGACGACGAAAACCAGCTTAACAAACGAGTCAAGGAGCTAGAGTTTGCCATAAAGAAGGCCCGCAACAAGGATCTTGGGGAGACAGAAGAGGAACAGGTGGAGGCACCTACCTTCCCCCTCCTCGACGTTCCAGATGATCAATTGGACGAAGAAGGCATTAAGCAGAAGCGACAGCAGCGATTGATGAAGTCTAACTACGACGCCCGTCAACGCGCAAAGATAGAGAAGGAGAAGGAGAAGGCACGGCTAGCAGAAGAACAGCGCCTCGATGATCAGCGGCGAGAGGAGGACCCTCAAGGCTGGATCGAGGAGCGCAGAATAGCACGTCAAGCAATTATCCAGAAGATCAAGGATCGGGAACGACTAAAGGCAGAACTCGGAAACCGCAAATCCCTCGCAAATCAAATGCGGATGAAATCCATCGCAAACCTCGCCTCAGACACGCCTACAAAGAAAAGACGACGAGGCGGCGGTGACGATGATACCTTCGGTGCTGACGACGCTGACTGGGGTGTCTACCGTCAAATTGCGACGGGCGAAGGCTCCGACGACGAAGAGGAGGAGGATCTCTCCAAGAACCTCAAGGAAATTGAATCTCAGCTCCTCAAGCACGACCCTAACTTTACCGAGGAGTCAACACGTGAGGCACAGACTGATTGGACCAAGAGTATACTTCATGCTTTCCTACATGGACCGTATCCCTTCGATCCAGAGTCTCAGAAGGAAATCAACCAGATCCACCTCAACGTTGAACGCATCCGCGTCCCAGAAGTCGTATTTCAACCTACAATTGCTGGTCTTGACCAAGCAGGTATTGTAGAAATCGCATCAAATATCCTTACTGAGCGCTTAGGCGACTCCCCTTACCGTGATGATGTCCTCAAAGACATTTTCCTAACCGGCGGCAACACTCTGTTCCAGGGCTTCGAGGAACGCCTCAGAGCCGAATTGAGAGCCGTCTTGCCCGCGGAACAGATAATCAACGTGCGAAAAGCGAATGATTGCGTGCTGGATGCTTGGAGGGGAGCTGCGCAATGGGCTGCGGAGAAGGAGTCGAAGCGAAATTTCATTACCAGAGAGGAGTTTTTGGAAAAGGGCGCCGAGTATATCAAAGAGCATGATCAGGGAAATGCTGCCTATTAGGGCACTCTACGCATCTGCTGGCTCAATTATTTCTTCGTCTTTGGTGTAATATCAATAGTGGGTAGAAGGCGCATTGTTTTCCATGAGATTCCGGAGATGGATATTCTTGATCTTTTAGTATATGAAACAGGATATTTGACCAGATTGTTGCGTACCGTCTGTATCAATGATGGCCAAGTGATATTAGATGTGTGTATGAGTGCTTTATGGTGTCCATATCCATATCTTCTATTAGGGCAATAACATTTCGCAAAACCACCAATTCGTCCGAAACTCTCGTGGTAGTCTGCAGCGGGAATTACAGATACTGGCCTCTGATTGTATACTTGCTCTGCTGGGCGAAATGGCGGTCAACATTTAGACTACGCTCTAGCGCTACAATGGCCTCTCCATTGTACCGGAAACCTCCCCCTGCCTACATCAAATACAAGCATGTTGGTTGATGTAGGTATCACAATCTCCAAGGCTATGAACATAACAAAGACGCGGAGTTGTTTCAAGTCTAGTCCGCGGAACTATATAGCGTGCCAACCAAATAGAGGATACGATGATCGCCAACAGACTGAACCGGGGGAAAATGCTGAGACTCTGACGCTTGAAGGGCCGATTCAAGCTTTCCCGGGTGCGGGAGACACTTTGCCCGCCTCTTCTCATACGCTCACTCTGGTGTAAGCAGGGTTATTGTCGCTGAATGGCCGGACCATCGCGGCTAGTTGGTCCGAGAATTGAGCACAGTGTGTAAAGTATGGTTTCAGCCGTGTACATTTAAGATGTACCCATCAGCGGATTCCCCCAGCCTTCAGGTTCCTCAATCTTACAAAGTACAACAACTCGTATTCTCATTATTTTCTTCTTTTGGTATTTCCAGGTATGATTGACACTAGATCTCATCATGTAACTGTTCTAATAACTAGCACAGCACCAAGCCAAACATGCCTTCTACTGTTCTTATCACGGGTGGAAACCGCGGTATGCAACTTGTCCCCTTCTCCCACACCACATTCTTATGGAATTTACCTAGGGTTCGGTAAGGCTCTGGTAGAAACATATCTGGCCGTCCCAGAAACGACTGTGGTAGCCACAGTCCGCGATGTACCTAAAGCTGAAGCCTCTCTATCTTCTCTTCCCAAGGCCTCGGGATCCCGCATCATCGTCGTGAACATGGAGATGGCATCCGCAGCTACCATCACATCGGGAATCGAGACGCTAAAGACAACGCACAACATCAGCGCCCTCGACATCGTTATTGCCAACGCTGGCCTGATTGCACCGACGCCTAGTCTTGCACATGCCTCAACATCCGACATCCAGACGTTCATTGACGTGAATGCGTACGGCCCGTTTGAACTGTGTAAAGCTGTACTGCCGCTTCTTCGTGCGGCAGGAAGCAAGGCCCAGTTTGTCTATGTTTCGAGTTTGGCGGGATGTCTCAACAATATGCAGAATATCTGTAAGTAACACAGTACAGTGTTAGCGGAGCCTTTGAATGAGGTGAACCGCAATGAAGATTAGAAACACTAGATTTTCCGGCAAGACTTTCATGTTGGGAACATCATGCTGACTTTCTGCTCTTACAACCAGTGCCCATTTCCGGATACGGAGCAAGCAAGGCACTGGGAAATTACCTGTTCAAGTGGCTGGCACTTGACAACAAGGATGTCAGCATTTGGTCATACGAACCCGGGTACGTAACCATTTTTTCAACCTCATTTGTCTTTGTGAGAAAGCTATTTTTGCTAACAATTTCGTACAAACAGAGCCGTAGACACTGATTCGACCCGTGCCAATGTTGAGCAGGCAAAGGCTTTTGGCCTCGATCTCACAAAGATGATTGCCTTTACGCCCGCAATTGAAGCTGCGCGCACCATGCAGAAGATGGTACGTATGACTCGGCGATTGCAGTGAAGCGCAGGAGAAAATTTCAGAAGCAGACGAGGTAGCTGACAAGACATTGAATAGATTGCCTCGGCGACTGAGGGTACCAGCGGAAAGTTTATGAATAATGATGGCACTGAGTTGGCGTATTAGAAACATGATCGAACAAAAGATTAGCCGCCGATGCTGAGCCATCAAACGAGAATGTAGACAGTCTTTAGTATCCCATCAACAGCCTCCTTCCATCGTACCCAATCGAAGATATAGCTTCTTTCCTCGCACTTCGCTCCAGCCTCCTCCCCTCCGCCCATTAACATCTGCTATCCCGCAAATCTATCTTCAAAAAAATAGCCCATACCAGCACTACCTCTCTACAGGCGACAACCAAGATATTATTCGCCTAACGTCTCTGATCTCATAGAAACACTCATAGTGCTCCTTAGCATACCGAATTGCTCGCGAGCGATCGTCTGTTGCGTCTACAGCTGGATCGGGCTGATTGGCTAGCAGCCGCTCGTAGTATGGGTTTAGATATTCCAGGAAGCGGCGTGGATGCTCGACCATGTATTCTCTGTAGCGGTGGGCGAGAGCGTAGGGGTCGCTGGATATCGGGAGCTGTTGTTGCTCCATGATGATAACGTGATAATGTGAGTATTTGAAGGTCCTAAATTGGTGAATGGAGTATATTCGCTGTCTCACTATACTTCTGGGGGGTTTTTAGATGGGAATTGGGACAAAGGAGAGAAGCTCTTTGTTTTGGATATGAAGGGTGATGAGATGGGGTAACTACGAAATGGTAGGGCTTGAATTTTGCCATTGTTCTTGATTCTCTAACGACGCGAGTGAATGCCTCATATTGGCTACCTGCATCTCTCTATTCAACGTAATCATCCTGAATGCGTTTACAGAGCTGTCGACATGGAGTAGAAATATACGCTAGTGTATGCATCTTGACAGCGACTATTCTATGCCACAAAGTACGTATATTTCATGACTTGTTACTCAAACAGTGAGCCGCGAGATCCTCTCATATAAGAAGAGACCACAGATTGTTGCAAGTTAATAGCGATGTTGTAGCATGAGCGTTCACGAACTGGCAAGTGGGCCCGCTAAACCGTTAGCGTTGGCGCTTGGGTGAGTGGGGTTAGCGCGCAAGCTAAGGGTCTGGCAAAAATTGAGCTTCCGAACATTTTCTCGAGCACCACTTCAACATGTCGTCGAAGTCGTACGTCCTTCCCATCCAAGCACCCATAGCTACTACTAACACGAGGCTGTAGAACTGTCCCAACGCAGAGCGACATCACGCTCGTGCCTGAGAACCTTCTCAAGAAGAGAAAGTCTCAAGAGAAGGCTCGCGAGGAGCGCGCAATCGCAACTCGGGAAAAGCGAGGTACGATCCATCCCGCATGCCATCACAGACTCCAGCAGGTCGATTACAGTGATTATAACAACCACATCATCGGCTAGACTTCGGTCAATGTTGTCGAATCGTTAACCATCTTTCGGGAATGAGAAAATCGGCCTCTTGGAGTCTTATGGCATGCTATTGCTAGTAGAGAGTAGCGCTGACACGAGGCAGACAAGAACAAGAAGAAGCGCGAGGTCATCTTCACAAGAGCGGAGAAGTATGTCAAGGAATACCGCGATGCCGAGAGGGAGCGGGTAAGATTGGCGCGTGAGGCCAAGAAGAGCGAAAGCATCTACGTTCCCGAAGAGCCCAAGCTTGCTTTTGTTGTCCGGATCAAGGGTATCAACAAGATTGATCCCAAGAAGCGCAAAACTCTGCAGCTTCTGCGTCTGCTTCAGATCAACAATGGAGTCTTCATCAAGCTCACCAAGGCTACGATGGAGATGCTGAAGATTGTTGAGCCCTTTGTCGCCTATGGTTACCCGAACCAAAAGTCCGTCCGCGAGCTCATCTACAGTAAGTGCTATGTGCCTCCAAGTGTGCAAACGGCAGGTGCTAACTAGACTTGCAGAGCGTGGTTACGGCAAGGTGGATAAGCAGCGCATTCCCTTGACTGACAACGAGATCATCGAGGAGAACCTGGGCAAGTACGGCATGATCTGTATGGAAGACCTGATCCACGAGATCTGCACCGTCGGCCCCAACTTCAAGGCGGCGTCCAACTTCCTGTGGCCGTTCAAGCTTAATAGCCCGACAGGGGGATTCCGCAAGCGGAAGTTCAAGCACTACATTGAAGGTGGTGACCTGGGCAACCGGGAAGACAAGATCAACGAGTTGATCCGGCAGATGAACTAATGCAGTGTTTTGATGTTTTGTCTTTGTTCAAGGGATGGCGCGCGCAAAAGCTGGTCGGATATACCACGGGATCGAGCATTTACACTGGCGTTTGGGATACTCGGGCCCGACGGGACGACACGGTCCTTGGACGAGTCTGGGATGATGACATATATGTTACTCAATGCAACGACGCAATCTTGTGCGGTCTACAACATATTGCCCCCAGAACCTTGTTTGCACATGACGCCATGTTTTGAACAAGACAGGAGAGTGACTTATTGGTGGATAGAGTTTATGCTGCCTTTGTGCGCGTGGTGGACCATCTGCTCGCCCAGGAACTGTGCAGCACGGAGGTCAGGTCAGGTCAGGTCAAAGCTAGTGGGAGCAGCGCCAAAAGGCGTGTGCCAGCAAGCACGAGGCGAGGTTCGAGTAGGCATGTTTCCCAATCCGACGTAACCGTGTTGAGCAATAAAGAGAAGGCGGCCATGGCTGGAATCGGCACACAATGAGACGTGTTGTTGTGGGGACGTGCCTCAGAAGGCGCCAGGTGGGCGGTCGGGATGGCAGCAAGGAAGCTAGAAGGGCATTGGTGTTTCTTCACGTGCCAGCATGCACGCACTAGGCCTAAACGGGGCGACGGCCAGATTGACAGGCTGGCTAGCCACTGTGCTAACAATCGTCGCATGCTGTTTGATTTTTTTCCTTTTACTAGCAGCCCGTCCTCACCGCACTCTGCTTCCGGTGTCAAATTGTGCGCAATACCGCGGACATGGATCGAGACGACATGGAAATTGACGCCACGTCAGGCCGCGGCCGTGACCACGGGGTCCAGGTGTCAGCACTGTGTGACCGCAGCGAGCAGCCTGGTGCCTGAAGCCAAAAATTGCCCGCCGAAGCCATGAACAAGCGTCACCAAGTCGGAGCCAGAGGCTAGGAGCCAATGGTGAGCAGCAAAAGGGGGGCTGGCTTTGTGGGTGGAGCAGTGGCCGGCCTCGACTCTCAGATGCATGCATGGCAAGCGTATCGAGTGGACACTTGCTTATGCAATGGCCTCGAGCCCAGAAGGACATGCCGAGCGCTTGGAAGGGCAGCGGGTGACGATTGCACGAGCCGTGGGTGGTGAGCAGCGACGAGTGATGACGCCCACCCATCCACCCGGCCCATTGCTGCATCGCAGCATCGCAGCCCGGTTTCGCCGCCGACGTTGTCACCGCCACCGTGGTGTTCGGACGCGAGGATCGATTTGCAGATGTGACGCTGATCGCGAGGTAGGCCCCTCCTCATCGCTGCAAGCCCAAGTCGTATCGTCGACATGGCCCCGCTGGCGGATGACAGAGGCAGTTCCGTTGGCCAGCCATGCGTCGTGGGGAGCTGCTCAACGGCCGCGGCGGCACAATTTTTTTTTCTTGCTCGCATGGCGAACGGGCCCGACGTGACGATGGTGGATTCGGCCCTCAGGCTGCTATTCGCGGGCTCTGGCGGTTGCTGCCCACCACACCACCACCAACAAGCAGAGAGGGAGAGCGAGGGTAGCCTCTGCTGTGCTGGACGCGCACATGATGGGGCTGGCAGGGCGAAAGCGCAAATTGGCCCCTATTTACACAAATAAACATGCTGTACACGGCGACAGGCGAGCACAGAGGCCCTTCCGGCGGCCCATATGACGGCGGCTGCTCTCTCCCAGACCCTCGCACTCCCTCTGGCGACCCCCCTCGTGCTCTCCAGGCGCAGCGGCCCAGTCAGGACGGCCCAGTGGCCCAGTCAGGCCGCTACTGCAGGCGTGCCGAAAAGAGGGCGGGAGGCCGGATTGCACGCACGAAGAGAGGCGGCGATACGTGGCTTGCTGTCGTCGCAAGCGCAGAGGGTGGTCCCTGGCGGCGTTCATTGGCTTGGGCCGTCGTGTGGATGCACAAGCATCGTCAGGAGTCATGAGCGGTAGTCACCGCACGTCGTGGGCGGCGCAGAGGGAGAGGCTTCGACCCACTAAACTACAACAGGCAGAGTTTTCACCGCACATGAGTGGTGTAGGCAATGAACCGTTGTTGCAGGCGCACCCTTCGGATGGAGACGGGCGTCCTAGCAGTAGGAATGCGACAGGGCCCCTTCGCGGCTGCGTTGCTAGGCCTCGCTCGCTAACCTGCCTCGACGACACACTGCACCCACCACCCACTCATCACCGCCCTCGCCGCCCTGCCCTGCCCTCCCCTCCCACTCCCCCATCTCTCCCCATCTCTCTCCCCATCTCCTCTCCATCTCTCTCCCTCTCCTCCTCCCCCCTCTCCCTCCTCTCGACCACCGTTACCGCATCACGTCTCCGTCGTCGCAGGCGTTGCTCGTTGCAACACACCGACCCCAGCCAAACGGACGTGCGCATCAAATCTCGGCTGTCACGGCACCCCCAAGCCGCTGCTCTGTCTCCAGGCCCTAGCCCGGTTGCAAACCACCACCTGTACTGCCACACTCGGGTCGACTTGTCCGCCTGGCTTCGACAGCTTCCGGCTCCAAGTCTCTGACATCAAGCGCCTCGCCGCCTGCCTCTTTCCCTCTCACACATCCGGCGTGCAGTCTTTGCCTCTGCTTCTGGCCTGCACTGCGTGATTGGGCCCGGCTCGGTTTCAATCTCTGTTCCCTCTTGCGCCATCTCCCACAACTCCCCCGACCCCAGCAACGTCGTCTCCCACCCCGACCACGCATCGCCGGATCTATTGACTTAGCCCCGGCCTCTGCTCTTCATCTACCGCGACCTTGCGCCCTGGATTTTGTCGACTTATTCCACGGCCTCTGTTTCATCCTGTGCGCTCGACACCGGCGTCCGTTTACACGCACACGCACGTAACGCGCCGCGCAACAAGCAGCACCAAACACTCTCAACACGCATCTTACCCCAAATACTCTTCGCAGGCGACAGAATTTCTTGAATGAGCACATCTTACTAGAGGGTCTTTAGGCTACTCTAGAGGCGGCGCGAACGAGAAGACTGTACGTGAGAGCCAAACAAAATCTCCCTTGGCGTTGACACGACGTGCCACGCCTCATTCTTGATAATCACATCAGAAGTCGTCATTAACACCTATATCCAGGAGCCTCGCCGGTCTTCTCTCTGCGACAGTCCGACACCATCATGCCTTCCTTCTACCCCCGGCACAACATGCCACGGCTCTCTCCGCCAGAGTTCGTGCCCAGCTACCACTCTGCCTGCGGTGCATCATACCCACCGCAACAGCCTGCTTATGCCGGTCCCACGATTCGACAACAGGATGATGGTTACGATTTCGCAGACCGCTACGGTCAACTGGCCATCGCCATGCCACCCATGTACCCGCAGGCCGGTACTTATCTGAGCTCTGCGCCCCCCAGTCTTCCCCCAGCCAACTCGTTCTACGACCCCATGGGTGCAACTCTCCCGCCTATGCGCATGCAGTCTGGAAATTCCATGGCCGATGCGGCCATGCAGCAGCAACGGCTACACGAGTACAACCAGCGTGTGGGCCAGCCGGCCAAAGAAGAGAAGCCTGTCGGTGGTGTTTCGGCGAAGCTCGACTACGATATGGACGTCATGACCGACTTCGTATGCGACACAGCTCTGCGCCTCATTACCCCTGGTCGGATGATGCCAGCCACTTTCCGGAAATGGGTGCACCAGGTCCTTTGCGCCACCAGGCTTCCCTCTGCGACCATCTTGCTCAGCATCTTCTACCTGTCCAACAGGATGCCTATGCTGGCTCACGAGCCAAAGACGGATACGCACTTGTTCCGCCTCCTCACCATTGCCCTGGTACTTGGTAGCAAGTTCCTCGATGACAACACCTTTATCAACCGTTCGTGGTCAGAGGTCAGCGGCATCCAGGTCCACGAGCTCAACGAGCTTGAGTTGGAGTGGCTCCTTGCTATCAAGTTCAAGCTTCATCGTGATCCCTCCGAGGCACAAGGCTGGAACACCTGGTCAGAGCACTGGAAGGAGTACCAGAACACTACTGCTGCGCGTGCCGACCGTAGCAGCAAGCTCAGCCCCATTGATACTTCGGTGCACCGACGCTCATTCAACGCCAATAAGCCGCTTCCTCCTCTGCCGATGCAGCAGGCTTACACGCCATCGTACGAGTACGCTCCCAAGTCTGCACACTACAACCCTCCCTCGTATTCTCAATACGACCCGTGGAGGTCCGCAAACGAACACTCCCCTGCTTCCGCACCTACCACGGGTCCCACCACCCCAGAGTACTATGGCACAACGGGTACTTGGGCTCCCGTCGAGGGATACTCGCGTCGCACCATGTTCGGCTTCCCACCTTTGTCTCAGCCAGCCCCTGTACAGCCATCCCAGCAGTCGTCTACTTATGGACCACCGGCCTATTCACAATACACCCCATCTGCGTGGAACCAGCATGGCCTAAGCTGCGGATGTGCCTATTGTGTCCAGAGACACCCACCGTACTTCATGGCTCCGGGCTATGGCCCTCAGGCCGTGGCTGTCTAAGCCTGCCATAATCAGCTGGACGTTTATCGCGACGCAGTCTTCTTGACTTTCCATGGATACCCATTCAACGTCCTATTTCAGCGCTTCCTATGTTTAAAAAAGTTTATGTTCGTTTTATACAAAGCACCCGGGGCTTACCGGAACCACCAGCAACCACATCCAATCTCGGCCACTGGATACACTTGGTCGCTTCGATTCCCCCAAGCCTAGACTACCGGATCCTCCTATTGCGCATCTGCACTATTCCCTCAGCTATCTGCACACATACGCCCACATCGGCGCCATTCCGGATCTCATGAAAACGCATCAGGCTTGCCATCATCTCACATGATAGATTTCACAGTTGTTGTCCCCTTTTCTAGTTCTCTTATTTCCTTCCGCTCTTTATTATCACGGGTATACGTTTTAGACATTGGTTTGTCCATGGTCTGATAGGAGCATGTCAGCGAAATTGTGGGTCCCCGGCGTTTTGTCTGTCCTCTATGGTGCCAACCTGCACCTTTTACGATTGTTCATTTCCTCAGCGCTTCCTCCAAGATCATCACGGGAGGGTTGCCTTATCTTATTGGTTTACGGTTTGTTTTCTTCTCTGGGTCTGGCTGGCGCTTCCGAGGCGTCACGTCACTCCTCGCACTCCACACGTTGGCGGCTACCAACGGATCTGTTACCCCTGGAGAGCTGTTTGTTACGTTCATGACTTTGTTCTTGTTCTTGTTCTTGTTCTTGTTCTTCTTCTTCTTCGATCGTCGCCTTCCGCTGCAGGCGGGTTGTAATTAATGGCACAAGATCAGCGATGGGGAATTGGCTTATTTCTCTTCAAGCGGTGGGAAAAAAATACCTCCTGCTTTTTTATGGGCTTTTCTTTTCCGCCCCGGCATTATTTTGGACAAACGGAGGAAATATTTTTGGGCTTTTCTGTTGTTGCTTTTTCTCTTTTCTTTCTTTAGTGTACTACTGTTATACATCGAAAGATCCTGATATCCCGGGACACAGAACAGAATGCGAAAAAAAAATCCTAGAAAAGCGACGAGGTCGCGAGGAAACGTCACATTCTTTTCCGGTTTCCTGTTTTCCTAGTGATTGTGTCTTCTCTTCACTCTCTTTGGAGTAGATGGCTTGGAGGTTTGAGAAGGAAGGTATGGTGTGGGCGTTACAAGCTTTGGTTAGTTGGCCAAACAAGCGCTGAGTTACAGTAGCTTTGAATAGCTTGAGACATGGCCCAGCATGGGAACCAATCTGAACAATTGTCAGGTCGCTCGTTATATTTGAACATTGGTTGTATTGCGTGAGCTTGACTGCATGAGCTTGGCGCGTGAGAATTATGTGTATGATTGTACAGCCTAGATTGAAGCTATCACAACTCCGCCCACCTGTGAGACATAGCATCTGACCTTTGGCGTGCACAGTCATGCAAAGCTACTGCTGACACAACACCCAAGGAGATGACGAGACTCCCAATACAGCCACACAGGTCCCAAGGGACGGGCGTGCGGACGGACGGACGAATCAGTGCCCGAAAGACCCCGCGAACAGGCGGCAGCCAGCCATGCACGAGGCTGACCAAGGCACCTCGATTCGAGCACAGCATCGTGATGAAAGCATCTCTTCAGGCACAGGCCAGTGTTTCGAGGAACGTCGGGAAGAAGTCGAGCCATAACCATGACGGGCAGACGGCAAAAGGAAGCATGCTGTCGGAATGAACAAACTGGCCGAAACTCCGGACTCCGACTTTGTTCAACGGCCAGCTTTTGCTTTTAGGGATTGTCGCTTGTTGCATGGTGGGCCTAAACCAGACTCCGCCTCATTGTGAGAACACATGATTCGGCCATCTACACTACGTCAACATTCAAGCTTAACTCCGCGTTTCCGGCCCATCTTTTGCCCGCCGCAGACGCAAAGACGTGAGAGCTAATCTTCTTCTGCTCAACCTGTAGGCCAGACAGGTGTACGCGTGTGGGTGTGTAGGTGTGTGTGTGCATAAACACAGCCACGTGAATTGGTGAGATTGAGCCTAAAGCTGTGTATATGCACACAATACATATTCAATGTCTTCTGTGGTTTCGCTCTGGTCTCGCCGTCTGAGAGTGCAGGCTAAGGACGCGCGATCTATACGGTTTCAACGCAAGGCCCGTACTCATCAGAACTTTTGGCAGACACCGCAGTTTAGTACGACAGTCAGAATGAGTTCCATTGGAGGCGCCAGCATCGGGGCTGGGCTTTATGCTGTGGTCAGCAACCCCACGCAGATTGCTGCCAGACCAGAGGAAGCAGAGGCACGGAGGCACCACCTGAAAAATGGCAAAGGGTTTACCAACCCGTGGGACAGCTACGTCGAGGCGAGTCCGTGGGAATTGGTCTCGTCCATGCTTTGGTAAGTTTTGCTTTTTCCCTGTCCTATTAACCAATGTCTCCTGTATATCGATCTAACCAGCAGAATTACAGGCGCAAGATCACAGGTCAAGCAAACAACCCAGATACCACACCACCCACAGTAGCAGTCCGCACCCCAGAATTCTTACCCTCACGCCAAACACCCAAGCTACGCGCAACATGGCTCGGACACGCATGCTACTACGTCGAGTTCCCAGGCGGATTCCGCGTGCTATTTGACCCGGTCTTTGAGGATTGCTGCGCACCCTTTAACATGAAGAGCCTAAAGCGGTACACGCCTCCGCCCTGCGAGATTGAGGATCTGCCCATGGTAGACGCCGTCGTCATCAGCCACAACCACTATGACCACCTGAGCTACCCGACTATCCAGCGGCTGCAGAAGAAGTTCCCTGAGGCGCATTTCTTTGCTCCCTTGGGAAACAAGGAATGGTTTCGAAAGAGCGGGGTGACCAAAATGACCGAATTGGATTGGTGGGAGAGCAGAGACGTCGTGTTGCAGGAGCATCGTGATGGTGTGGCGGTTGTTGGTAACGGAACCGCAGAGGCAGATCAAAAGAGCAAAAGCGGTAGCATCACAGCATCTATTGGCGCCCTGCCTTGCCAGCACGTCAGCGCCCGAACGCCCTTTGACAAGTGCAAAACTCTCTGGGCCAGCTGGAGTGTCGAGTCTGGCGGCGCAAAGGTGTATTTTGCTGGGTATGTCTCCCCCAACCAGTCCATGATATATTATATCCATATTAACACGTCCAACAGAGACACAGGCTACCGCACCGTCCCCCGCAGCATCCCCGCCTCGGAAGATGACTATGCCCCAGCCCACTCCCACCTTCCTCATTGCCCTGCTTTCGCGCAAATAGGTGAACACAGAGGCCCCTTTGACCTCGGTCTCATCCCCATCGGCGCCTACGAGCCCCGCTGGATGTTCAGCAACGTGCATGCGAATCCCAAGGATGCAGTGAATATCTTTGTCGATACAAAGTGTGCCCACGCACTGGGCATGCATTGGGGTACGTGGGTACTGACTGAGGAGGAGGTTCTGGCACCGCCGAAGGAACTCAAGGAGGCGTGCGAGTGGAAGGGTGTAAAACATGGACGGGAGGGATTTGGGGTCTGTGAGATTGGGGAGTCGTGCGAGTTTGAGAGCAGGAAGAACTAAGGTCCTCCCTTTTTTTTCTTTGAGGTTTGTGGGAAGAAAAAAAGTTGGGAGCTTCGTGGTCTGGTGGTTAGAGGGTTATTTCTAAGGAACTGGGAAGAGGTACTAGTAGAGCACGTACTGGGAGCCAATTTACTGGTAGATGTACACGTATACTTTGTTCAGCTCATTGTAGCGTTTAGCAGTAACGGTCGCTAGTCTATGAGATGGGATTGGCATTGACTTCACTCCTAACGAAATGACTTGATCATACTATTCCATCGTTTCCGTAATATTTCGACTACGCTTCATAACCCAGCCACATCCACTTATCCATCCTGCGTCTTCTGCAAAATAACCTTGATCATCTCATTCCCCAACTTAGTCGCCTCGGGAAACCTTGGCTCAAAGTACTTCTGAATCTGCTCAAACTTATCCCTGTAGCCCTCAAAGTTGCCCAGGCTGACACGAGAGCTCCAGTCGCGCGCAGCAAAGGTAAATTCGAGATCGTCGGCACGGAATGTATTATCGTCAATGGCCGTGTCAATGGCTTCCTCAAGTAGAGCTGGGTTGCAGAAGAGGTACTCGGTGATGCCGAGCCACATGCGCGAGGGCTACATGAATCAGTTGGTGTTCAACGCGTATAGAAAAAAAAGTAGACAAAACGTACAGGAGTAGAGCAAATCATGTGATCGTAAGGCACGATGCCTAGCTTCCACCAACAGTCGACCATGGCGAGCAAGCTGAGATGGTTGTTTTTGAGCTTCTTCTCTGGGATCGTACCCAGAGCAAATCGGTCGAGGAGATCGTCTCGTAGTAGTAGCTGCTTCTTGTTGTTTACATTGTCGCCAAACACGGCCTTGCGTGCGATGTGCACACGCTCACGGAGTTCGTCGCGCTGTCCCGCGAGCATAAGCTTGAACAGTTCAGTGACCGACTCGGCGTACTGCTTGATCTGCCTCTTTGCGTCCGGGTTGAGAATAGCCAGGCCGGCGTAGACATGCCACTTGTTGGAGTAGATGCGGAGCGTAATGTTCATCTTAACGTTCTCGATGCCACCAACATAGCGGGAACTGTCCCATGGGTACTGGTTGTTGGCATACCATGCACCGCCCATGCTCAAGAATGCAGCATGGGTTACAGCCTGCGTGTCTGCCGTGATACGGTCATGCTGCTCAGCAGTAAGATAGACATGTTTGGACCCGAGACAGGACATGACGTTCTCCACAAATGCAAAATCATCGTCCGAGGCACGGTACTTGATCAACACCAGCGGCTGGCCTTTTGGATCGACGCCAGGTCCATGAAGAGAGTGCACGGAGACAATGCCGACATCCTTGGGGAGATGCTTGTTGAAGGCATCCATCTCAGGGGCTTTGCAAGACGTCTGCCCACCAACGATAGCGCCGACCTTGGTAGCTGTACGCAGACATGTTAGTTCAAAGTCATCTGAAGAGCATGCATGTCACCGTACAAGGACCAAAAGCCTTCACGACTCCGTCAATGTTCTTCGCCTCAACGCTGTAGATGATGTAGTCGCTGCACCGAGACACGAGATGGCCGTTTTGCATAATTTCAACTTTGGGCTGGCGCAGTCTCAGCATGCGTTCATTCAGCAGGTTACATAAAGTGCTATCCTACAAAGTCCTTGAACTCTTCCACCAGTTTATCAAACTTGTCCGGAAGATCGCAAGCGTGGACTCTTAAAGTACCATGTTAGTCAAGCCGGTCGTTAAAAATGATCTGTGAGCCACTGGTTAGCAAGGTTCGTGCCAAAAGCTATGAACAATGCAGAAAAGTTTGGGTGTAGTTCAGAGTTGTTTAAAGTTAGGTAGCGAGAATTCACATCATGGACGACACCATGCCCAATTGCTGAAAACCAAGACGGCAACAGCGTGGACATGGCGCCGTACTCGAGCCAAATGCACTCACGGTCATCATAACAGGGGAGAGGAGAAGAGGCTGGAACTTACCAATTGCAAAAGCAGGTGAATGTGAGCTATCACGCGCGCGAGTGCACTCACTTCCATCCAGCAGTGCTGAGGCGTCGGGCATACATCTTGCCCATGTCGCCCATGCCGATGAGACCAATGCTTCTACTTTGTTCCATGGTTGCGGTTGCGTCGCACGCTCCTGTGCGAGAGTGTTGTGTTGGTGTTCAGCCCATGGCGGAAAACGATGCGAGAAGTTGTCAAGTCGCGCAGGCGGCAAAGAAAAGTCAACGCCGGCATCTTGGCACGCTAACGCCGGCGTTACGTTCCTCCGCACAATGCAAGCGATTTTCTACCACCCAAAGTTCGACTTCACGATCGTCGACAGCATCACGAACCCGCCAGTCACGCCGCACATACCGTCAACATGGCCCCCAAGCAGAAGGTCGCCCGCGCTCCCCAGGAGAACATCCAGCTCGGACCCCAGGTCCGCGAGGTTCGTCGCCCCGAGACAATTCGAGGTGCAACATGAAATTGACTGTCGTGTAGGGTGAGCTCGTCTTCGGTGTCGCTCGTATCTTTGCCTCTTTCAACGACACCTTCGTCCACATTACCGATCTGTCCGGCCGCGAAACCATCTCCCGTGTCACCGGTGTAAGTGCAGCCGAAAGCACTGCATGCGACATACGCTGACTAGTACAAAAGGGCATGAAGGTCAAGGCCGACCGTGACGAGAGCTCTCCCTACGCCGCCATGTTGGCAGCTCAGGATGTTGCCGCCCGCTGCAAGGGTGAGTGAAGCACTGTTTGTGAATTTGCAATGACTGACGCATGCAGAACTTGGCATCACCGCTCTCCACGTCAAGATCCGAGCCACTGGTGGTAACGGCACCAAGACCCCCGGTCCCGGTGCTCAGTCCGCTCTCCGTGCTCTTGCCCGTGCTGGCATGCGCATTGGACGTATCGAGGATGTTACTCCTACCCCATCCGACTCGACCAGGAGGAAGGGTGGTCGCCGTGGTCGTCGTCTCTGAGCATGTGCGCAAAGTATTTTGCTCGGTGGTGGAATATGGCATGGCATGGTATGCACGATTTATGGTTTTATGACCACGATCAATAAAAGTCGCGGGGAACGGCGAATCTGCCTGGTCTCCATGTTGAACTTGGCTTCTCCTACGAGTTAAGGCAAGCTAAATCAACAGAATCCTTTTTAGTTTGAAAAGGCTTCCCGACAATGAAGTGCTTACTGCTGTGTTGATCAAAAAGGTGTTATACATTACGATTACGACTTGCTGGAATACTGTGACGGATAATGTTAGATGTCGACGACCTGGACTGAGTTGCCCAGCTGCCCAGTGTTTCCGTGCATCTGGGCTGCGTTAATCATGATAGTGTGCGGACTTTGACCCCCCCACACACGATCCCATAGTAGCTCTCTCACCCCACGGTATACAACTCGGACGACGTTCCACCATAACCTGGGATTCAGGACGCCCCGAGTCCATTTCGACCGGATTGATAGCCCTCGCACATATGCATCGTGTGCCTTGTCCCACCAGACTACCGTTTGCCCAGCTCCCCAATGCACATGCCCAAAGACGTGTAGAGTAGGCTTTACGCGCTGGACCTCGGCCAGCAAGTGCTCGCAGCCCAATCCTGTTGGCAGCGACAGGTCGTGGTAGAACTTTGGTGGGGTATGCGTGACCAGAATATCAATGTCCTCCGGTACCGTCTCAGACCAAGCATCCTTTCCTCGCTCATACTGGAAAGCGTGCACACTCATAGGCCCACACGCTGGTATCTGCGGCGCGCCGTATATACATATGCGTCTTTGCGTCTGGCCTGCAGCCAGTAACGGGGTCGTTACACTAGTATCATTGCTGTTGTTCACATGAACTGTGATTGTGAGACTCAGACGGCGATGTTGTAAATAATGCACTCTCTTCCAATCGAGGCGGCCTCTTCTCTGCTCGTCGGACAGCGAGGACCGCACCCTTGGGTCGAGAAACGTGTCGTGATTGCCGCTGATGACAACAATCTCCTTGTGCGGCAGCGAACTCAGCCAGTCAATCTGCTTTTGAATCTCTGCCACACTCCCATCGTTGGTCATGTCACCCGCGTGGATGAGGATATCGCCGTCGGGGACATGGTCTGGTACATTGTTGTGTGTGTCGGATATACAGACGACGCGTACAGGAGGGTCCTGCAAGGGCTTTGGGGTAGAGTGCAGACGGGTAAGGAAGTGGTGTGTATGGCGGAGGAGTAGCTTTACCGGTGCTTGAACGAGGAGGGCGGCAAAAGACGACGGGTCGAATTCGGACTCGGGACGGTACCAGGGGTTGAGATGCTCGAGAAGCATTGCCAAAGGCGGTGGAGGCTAGGTGGAGTGCGTCTTGTCACTTTTGTGACGGAAGTCTTGTGGAGCGTGTCGCGGTGGTGAGCGGATGAATGACGGTGATGTGCTGCGGGTGACAAGGGTCTGTGTTCGCATGGCCTTCTAGCGTGCCTGTGCCTGACGAACCGCCGTTCGACGAGCCGCTCCGCCCTCGGCGACGATTCTCCTGTTCCAAGCTTAAATGAGTATTTACAATGGATAGGCTACCAAGCGCAGTTCGTGTCTCGAAAACAAGTCAAGTATTCGAGAAGAAACCTGTCTAACAGTATCACATTACATTATGTCGTAGCACATATCTACAGCAAAAAGATTCACACAAAAATTCAAACAAAAATCCAAAAACATACGACAGCGGGGATTCGCCAGTGGTCACCCACCTGACTACTAGTCCGCCGGTCTCGAGCTTAAGTATGATTGATCGAACGGGGAATCCTGCTTTCTCGAGCCTATGGTCGTATGTACCAGATATTCAAAAATGGTGATAAAAGAACTCACGTTGGGTGTTGGAGCGGATCGTGGACTCGGCGCTGGCTCGTCCCCCTCCACCACCTCAACACACTCAACCCACAACTGCCATACTAGTCTGGAGCACTCATAGCGACCAGGGTATTGAATTCCTGTTACGGGTTTCAAGATAGACAAACTGTCTTTATCTATTCACTATTGCCTCGTACTATTACCAGAGATTTAGAGGAGAGGGTGTGTACTTGGTCGAGACACTCCAAGGCTTTCATCTCGAGTTAATGCTCACACCACTCGAATCTTCCTGACTACATTTTATGAACAGAGAATTTGCAATCTTATGGTGTTCTCGAAGCTGCTTAATTTTGCTAGTCACAGCACCTGCACTAGCTTCACCACTCATTTGCGCATTACAGATGGACATCACGAACTGTCGTAATTCACATAAGAGTGGTTTCAAGGTATGTCATTGTATCGAAGAAGACTCTTCAATCTCGCAGTTTCGCGCGCCATGATTCATATCCATGTCCTGCATCCTTCACCCACCATGCTGTCCGCTCCTACGTGGAGACTATGCAAATATCCATAACGTACAAAGAGTTCTATATCGGAGCCGCTTTACATGTTGTGCTTCTTCAGGTACTCTCCGAGCTCAGCAACTGTGTTGAAAGCGTTGGTGGTCTGGACGTCCTCGCCGTGGTGAGCAATGATGACGGCCTGGCCAGTCTTGAAGGCGACGATGCCCTCCTTGCCCTAGTTTCATTGTCAGCGACTGCATCCAACAAGCATCACGGGCAATTCTCCAAGCGGTACCTTCTTGGCCTTGAAACCCTCGTCGTCTGCCTGGACAGTCATGTATTTCACGCCGTTGATCTTGACGCCCTCGGAGATGACCTTCTTGGGGTCCGACTTGTCGCTGAAAGATTTGGCAATGGCTGCCCGCTCCGCATCGGCAAGCTGTAGTGTGTCAGCATCTGCACGCCTTACCACGCGTGGACAATCGGACAACGTACCGTGAAGTCTGGGGAGGCGGCCCAGTTGGTTGCGCCCTCGAGATCGCAGATGAGGGCCTTGTCGATGTTGCCAGAGCCGACGAGGCTGGAGATGGGGTTAGATGGGAGTGGCAATCGAGGCAGAAGTCAGACGTACCTGGTGTCAACGTATGCTGGCGTCGAGGTCAGCGTTTGTGGCCGCGTAGAGGGGCGCGTTGCTTACCTTGCCAGGACATGTTTGGTGAGGGGTAATGTGCGTGCTGCGGGAGCTTGGAGAGATGAGAAAATTGACAGGAGTGAGGCAGAGGAGATGCAGGTACTTTTGACTAAGCAGGACAAGAGAGCAGATGCGGTGAGAAGGGTTGGTGCTGCGTTGTTGGGCTAAGTCGTGGTTTGATAGTGGGGCTGTTTCGACCCCGCCCTCTCGCAATGAAATCAACTTTTCCTATCGCGATGGCCACACCCCTCGGTCATGGATTCTCGCAATCCCGCGCCCTGTCACGCGTTCTCCTTGCGCCATCCTGCAGCCATGTACTGGTCGCATGGGGGAGCCGATGCTGCTGCGAATATGACTATCCCACCATGCCCACCGCGATACCCGCCTAGTGTGTCGCCTGTCCAAGCGCATCTGCCGCTTTCTGGGGTCATGGCCACGGAGCGGGTCGAATTGCTGTCATCGAACCATCGAGCCCCATGCATTGGACAAGATTGAGAAGTGGCTTTGCATAGGCGCCAGCAGCAGAGCATTTCTGGTGTTTGTGCACGGCACGTCGTTTATACAGACTATCTATGACTCGACATTCACAACGGTCCACCCAGTGCCACGCAACACCCTGTCCTCGAGAGCAGACTGGAAGGAATTGATGCAGTCTATTTACATACATACAATTGACGTGTCCAAACCAGTCCGCCCCGTTATGACGTGCGCCTGTTGCTCTGGCTCTTTGGATGTTTGCGCGTTAGTCACGTGCCTACGCTAGGCCGAAGCTCGCTGGGAGCTGTAAGCTTGAGCTGCCAAAAGATTACGCGCAAGCAAACAGTACATGGAAAAAGCGCCCACCTCGACTTCTAAACATATGATAGCCGCCGATTACTAGACAAAAATATTTTGCGACCGCTTTGCTCAGGACTCCAAGAAATGCCGACCCGTTCCCCGTCCCCAAGACGCTCGCAGTCGCGCACCCGCAGCCCATCTCGCGACAGGTCGCAAACTAGATCGCGCTCCCGCTCTCGTTCAGCGCCGTCTGGCTCCCCACGGCGGTCACTGTCCCCAAGATCCCCTACACGTTCTCGCTCGCGCTCTCGATCCCGCTTGCCCCGGTCCCCGTCTCCCAGGCGCAATGGACGACGTAGCTACACACCAGACAGCAGATCGCGCTCCCGAGGGAGGAGCTACACTCGCAGCCCTACCCCAAGAGAAGGGTCGCCAGCACCTAGAAGCGCAAAGGTCAGACGATCGAGTGCCTGGACCCAAGTACACAGACTTCGGGCCCAGCCTTGCTACTTTACCAGAATTGTTGTTAACGTTATGACAGATTGTCGTCGAAGCCCTCACCAGGAACGTCAAAGAAGACCATATACGGGAAATATTCGGAAAGTACGGTGTCATCAAGGATGTCAAGATGCCCATGAACCCGACTTGTACGTAACATCTCATAGCATTGCAAGCACCCGGCTAACTGCCAAATAGTCAACATAAACCGCGGCATAGCATATGTACTCTACGAAGAAGTCGACGACGCCGAGCGCGCAATCGCAAAAATGCATGACGCACAGTTGGACGGGGCTAAGATTCAAGTTTCCATTGTTCTGCCTCGGCGTCGCTTTTCGCAAACACCTCCACCAGCGCGCAGAGGCCCACCACCAGGCGACAGGTTCCAAGACGAATTTGAGGGTGGATATGGACACGGCGGATATGGCCGTGGCGGATGGGGACAACGAGGAGGAGGGCCACCCGGCGCATACAGACCACCACCAATGGACGGTCCCCCACGCTACCGCTCTCCGCCGCGCCGAATGTCGCCCGACCGTGGACAATGGGGACGTGGAAGAGGCGGTCGCGGTGGACGTGGAGGATGGGGAGGACGTCCGCGGTCATATTCACGATCCCGAAGCCGCTCGCCACGGAGGAGTATTTCCCGCTCTTCCTACAGCCGGTCACCGTCGAGAACGCCGCCAAGACGAGGGTATGGCAGGAGGGATAGCTCACCCCGAAGAGCTGGTCCTAGCAGTGGAAGTGGTGGAGGCAGAGGAAGAAGAAGCCCTAGCTATAGCTCCTATGGCAGCGACCGTAGTCGGAGCAGGGACCGCAGGTGATTGTTATAGTTCCATGGTACAGCACGTTGAAAAGAAAATCAAATAGGTGTTAATTGGGTTGGAGGCCTCATCACGGGTCATTTAGAGTGTACTATTATCCGAGTTATCCGCCGACGCCTTGGCTGTGGTGACCGAGCCAGTTGTTTAATCGAGAAATAAAAATCTAATCCTTCCGAGCACATCAAGTCATCTTCAATTGGAACCCAGCACCCTTTTCTTCCTCCTCTCTCCCTTTGAAAATACTACTAAAATCCAGATTTCCTTGCATACCCGGCGCGTCGCCTCTCTTTGGCGCATTCGGGCTCTTCTTTCGCCTCCTCTCCTGCCCAGCTTTACTGGGAAACGTAGGAAACATTTCCGTCGGCTTGGGCTTGGGCTGCTCTCTGAAGTAAGGATGGGCCAGGACCTCGTTGGCTGTAGGGCGGTGTTCCGGGTTGAGTGCAAGCAACGAGGAGAGCAAGTCGATTCCCGCGGCAGTAAGGAACGGAAACTTTGCACGGTTGAAAGACGGCGCGTTGCGATGGTCTCGCGGCAGCTTGAGGCTCTTTGCGTTAGGCAGGCGATAGAACTGCGGCCAGGTTTTCTCCGAGGGTAGGCCGCAGAGGGAGAAGATGAGAGACAGTTCGTCGACTTCGTTTTTGCCTTGGAGCAGCGGCTCCTTGGCCAGCAACTCTCCAAATATACAGCCTACGCTCCACATGTCGACTTCAGGCCCGTAGTCCCGTGTACCGAGGAGTAGCTCTGGGGCGCGGTACCACAGCGTTACTACGAGTTGTGTCAGAGGTGCGTTAGCAGGCGGGATATAGCGTGCCATGCCGAAGTCAGCGATTTTGAGCTGGCCTCTGTTGTTGAGCAGAATGTTTGACGTTTTGAGATCCCGATGCATGATGAAGTTTTCGTGCAGATACCCGACTCCAGATACCAGCTGACGTAGCAGTGTTTTGACTTCTGATGCCATGAACGGTTCGCTCATGTCTTCTTGCAGTGTCTTGAGATCGTGTTCGAGAAATTCCATGACCAGGACGCATTCTTGGGGGTCATCGCCAGACAAAATCTCATGCAGGTTGACAATGTTTTGGTGGCGGCAGCGCTGTAAAATGGATATCTCGCGGAGTGCTGTGATAGGGAAACCGTCTTGGTTGTAGTCCATTTTCACTTTCTTCAGGGCTACGACCGTGTCCGAGGTTATATCGCGTGCCCGTGATACCCAGCCATAGGAACCTTCTTCGATCTGATTGAGGGTTTCAAAGTTGGACGTGTGCCGGCATGAGGACCAGCCTCCGCCTTCGAAGCGCAGTAGTTTCCTCTCTTCTTGAGCATCTTTTGATTTGGAGGCCTCGTCCTCGTCGTCGCCTGCCGACAGTCTTCGACGCTTTGCAGGCCGCGATTCCACTTCTTGAGCCGCACGTGCTGCAGCCTCTGTTTCTTGCTGCTTCTGAAGTTTCAAGCGTTTCTTCTCCTCCTTTTCTTTCTTTCGGCGTAGTTCCTCGGCCTTGTCTGCTTCTTCGTTCGCCCAGCGGGACGCCATTATTCCTTCTCTTTCTCAACCTTACTTTGTTCCCGAGAACTGCCTGTCTGTTATACGGCCTGTATATCACGTAGAGCCCGATACCATATACTGTAATATGATTGGCGTCCGAAGCGGAGCGTCGCAGATAGTCATAGACCAATGCAAAGGGTGATGGTCATAGCTTCGTTCACCTCGGCGTTCCGATTTGAACTTTTAAGTTCCGAACGCGCAGACGTCATGGAACGGCGATAGAGCGTCGACATGAAAACTCAGCCCCTGAATCTGTTGCGGACGGCAGCGCGAAATGGGCGTTTAACCCCCAAACCAATTGCGTGCCAGAGAAGTAAATGCGCTTCGCGGTGGTCGTCGACCTCTGCTCCTGCAAACTCGGAACGACAATGGACAACACCTCTGGCAAAGACTCTGGCTCAGGCTATTACCGTAAGCAACCAATTGACTTGCCATGTATGAAAGTCTAACATTGATCTCAGACGACTGGTCCAATATCCGTTGCGGCGTACATGCGCCAATGTCTCACACATCCTGAAGGCGGCTACTACACAAGACAAACCACGAGCGGGCAGGATCAATTCGGAACTAAGGGTGACTTTGTAACCTCGCCAGAAATTAGCCAAATATTTGGTGAGTTGATTGGCATATGGGTATATGCAGAGTGGTTGGCACAGGGAAAGAAGGACAATGTGCAAATTATTGAAGTTGGTCCTGGACGAGGCACACTGATGGACGATGTCCTGAGGGTATGACGAGCACTCAAGAAACGAAGCAGAAGATATATTAACAGGCTGCCAGACTATCTCCACCTTCAGAAGTTTTTCCAAGAGCATTAAGACAATCTATCTCATCGAAGCGTCGCCTTACCTACAGAAACAGCAGGCAAAACTGCTTTCTGGAACTGAAGACCTTACGAAGAGCGAGATTGGCCTTACCGCACCATGCAAGTACATTCCAGGATGTAAGATTGAGTGGTGTGAAGACATAAGGCTTGTCCCCAAGGGTGTGTTTCTGCCAATGCTTCGTGCAACCTATCCGACAGATTACTAACAACAAACGTAGAAGCCACAGCAACTCCCTTCATACTCGCTCACGAATTCTTTGATGCACTTCCTATACATGTCTTTCAAAACGTCGCACAATCTTCTATACCTGCTTCGTCCACTATCATTACGCCGACAGGTCCTATTACACCTAAGCACGGCGCAACAGCACCCAAGAACAACTGGCATGAGCTTGTTGTATCGCCAACCTCCCCGCATGCAGACGGAAACACATCAAGCTCTTCGGTGCCGAAGGATGCCGAAAAGCTTGATTTTGAGCTAACCGTGTCAAAGACACCGACACCACACTCACTGTACCTGCCGAAGCTATCGGATCGTTACAAGAAGCTGGAGAACACGCCTGATGCCGTTATTGAGATCTCACCAGAGTCACTCGCTTATGTTTCGGACTTTGCTGTAAGGATAGGCGGCAGTAACACCAAGCCTAGTAATACACCAGCGTCAGGTGGTCAACCGAGCGCGAAACAACATGACGAGGATACCTTCACAAAACCACAACCTTCTGGAGCGGCACTTATCCTCGACTACGGCCCTCTAGATACCATCCCAGCAAACACTCTTCGCGGCATCCGCGCGCACACTACCGTCTCACCTTTTGCCTCGCCAGGCCTTGTGGATCTCTCCGCCGATGTAGATTTCCTTGCCCTAGCCGACTCAGCTCTGGACGCTTCTCCTGGCGTCGAAGTTCACGGTCCTGTCGAGCAATCATTTTTCCTGTCCACAATGGGTATCAAGGAGCGTGCTGACCGCCTCCTCAAGGCAGCAAAGGACGAGGGAACGAAGAAGCGCCTGGAAACGAGCTGGAAGAGACTTGTTGATAGGGGTCCAAATGGTATGGGCAAGACGTATAAGGCGCTGGCTATTGTGCCATATAAGAAGCAGGGTCCGGTGCGAAGGCCGATTGGATTCGGAGGGGATATTGTGGCGTGAAGTGGTGTATAGTAAGCAACTAGATACTACAGCCTAAGATCTTCTGTACCAGATGCTTGGATTCAGGATCTTCGTGTTTGATTATTTTATATGGTCTGACAGATATGCGCCATGAAAATACGAGGTACTAGTAATTATATTCCTCGTACTGCCTTTCCGCTCTTTTAGACTCATGTTTTGCAAAACATACACCCGATCGAGCCCATTGAGGGATGTTTGATCGTATGGCTTAGAGGTGGTGGAATAATACCACGCCGACCAATTCTCAACTAGCACAGCTTGCTAACCTTGCCCTTGTGGCCAGCCCTACACGGCATGTAAAAACGACCGATTAATTAATATCATGTACTTTTGCTCCACCCGGAAAAGCCTGTATCTTCCACTAATCGGTCCGCTTATTACAAGATCAATGCAGATGTGGAATTTCAAATATAAATACTGGCGATCACTCTACTCACTGAGACGAGTAACAGTATCACAAACACTATCACGCTACCAACACTCACTCACTTACGCCTCCACCATGAAGCTCACCTTTGTCATCGCCGCGATCGTGGCTATCGCATCGGCCTCCGCTGTTCTTCCAGCTGAGCTCCAAGAGAGGAGCTGCACTCTCAATGGATGTAAGCAGTCGGCTCTCTCGATATTTTCACAGTTGCTAACAAATACAGTCAATTGCAGTGCAGACGGAGAATGCTGCTCTAGCGTCTGCATGGGTAAGGGGAACCCCCAGTGTTTACTTGTAGTTTGAGATGGCTAATCCGTTGGTAGATATCGTATGTGGTAAAGAGAAAACGTGCCAGGCTTCGCGTGTAGCATGCATGAAAACGGGTTAAACGCGAATATTTCGACAGCGAACTGGATTTGAACGTGAGAGAAGTTTGAAAAGGGTCTTGACGTGGAGATGGGCTGGGGAAAGAAGGAGGGTGGGGTTGCGATCATTGATGGAAGCACGAATCAACTTGTTCAAGTTGCACTCAACGTCGCTCTCCATTGATAGTAGTAATATTTTAGTACGTCCGTATTAAGTGGGTCGGCAGTGACGTGTGTTGCGCGGTCAAAGGATAGTAGAAGTAAGAACATCTCCTGAGTATTTACTTGGCAACTCGATCGTTACCTAAATAATACTCTTCGACTGTGAATAGTTGACTCAAAATGCATAGAAAATTCTCCTAACTCTTCATCTCACTAGACCTTCTGGACTTTTCGCTTATATGCATCAGATATGTTGTCTTTAGAAAGAAGGTATATATATTGGTGCTTACCTTTGATTCGGTGATTACTTTAGTACCCGGTACAAAAGTAATGTGCAATGGCAGACTGCTGTCCTGAGGGTTACAGCGGTATTTATCCACCCTCCTCCAAAACAACCAATGATAGACAACAGTTTTAGGTGATAGGCAGACTTGATACGTATAGAGAGATAGCGTGGCTGTAATCTCCGAAGCAAGCCCGCTGGTGAAGTTCTAACAGTGCACACCACTCTTGCCGAGCCTCATGGCACGCGTCAAAGGTGCGGTATGTTAAGAGGAAATTCGGCCTTATGTTTGTGTTACTGTCCGGTAACTAGCCATTTCCTGCCGCCGATTATCCTTCTTACGAAATGGGTCCCTTTGCCGTAACTATAAGACATCAAGGACCCTTCCCCTTCTTCTCCGTTCTCGATCTTACCTTTGAAGCGATAAAGATCATCACAATGCAATTCAACCTCCTAAACCTCCTTGTTGTTGCACTGCCTCTTGTAGGCTCTGCATCTGCTTGGACGAATCTCGTCGCCGTCTGCGACCAAACTCCACCAGTCGTATGTACTGCTCGTAATTGTTTCATCAAACGCTATGCTGACATGAAGAAATAGGGAAATGGAAACTGTGCTCCCGACGACGCGGCGAAGTGCACATCAAACCCGACTATCGCTAGCACTGTAAGTTAGAACAAGCAGCCCAAAGGTTTTTGAGATCCAACTAACAGCGGATTAGTGTCCCGGCAGGACCTTTAGGACAGCATGGGCAGCTCCCGGTGGACGTTGTGATTGCTGGTTTACGCGGTAGTTAGTTGGATAGAAGAAAAACTTTTAAAAAACAGGAGCCTGTAGGGTAAATAGAGAAACTTTACAACAATTTGGCCTTAAAAGACGTGCTGATGGGAGCCGCTTCACATCTCACGCGACAATTAAGCACTGGCCCTAGGCTTCACAATTCCAATCCGTCTTAATGTGATATTGTTGCTTGTGCTGCGCGTAATCCCTACGTAAACACCATATGCTTCAAGGAATAAAGCAGTCAACCCTGGGACAGCTAGACGATGTATCTGCTCTTTCCCAGTCACAATATTCCAAAGCCATAGCTGACAGAACCCATGGGAAAAGTTACCAGCTACTGATTTAGCTATTGGATGTCAAGAGGAAGAGGAAGAGATTTAAATGTTGAATAATTGAATCGACTACGGCTAGAGAAAGAAAACTCTACGTGGTATTGTTTACTATAGGAAGACGTTGGTTATGAGAAGAATCATGATCTGGCTTGGTGGACCTTGACTGGCTACAAACTTGTTAAAAAAATATATCCAATGATGGAGCATCTTAGCACTCCAAATTCAGGGTCTCTACAGTTACATGCATTAGCAGCTATACCTCAGCAATACATCCTGTATAATTTTCCAGGAAAAGAATAAGAGCGCAAACCCAGACCACGACACTATCGCTTATGCGCAAGAGAGGCTTATCACCGCAACGATAGAAGATGTCAAATTCAAAATTTTCTCACGCGAGCCATATAATTCATGTAGTCTGCAAAGAAAACGTTACGAGCGATATCAATGTTCGTTGTTGTGTTGAATCAAGAAAGTGCGGGGTATGGTTACATTCTTGTCCTTGTCCAAAGATGCGAAAAAGAAAAACTCCGTAAAAAACAACAAGAGACACCGCATATGCCCGAAAATAGCACGCAGCTCGATGTTGGGTGTTGTAGAAAGATGGATTGATGATGCGCAGGGATGGCGCGGGACCGGGGTGTACGCGACGATGACGTTGTCTCTGATAGCCCAGCTGCAACCCTGATTACACCTTTCCTGGCATGTCGACCCAAAAAGAGGGGACAAGCAACCCTGCTGCGGCTGCGATTCCTTACTTCACAAACCTCTCCTGGTCCGTCTACAGACTCAAAATCGCCCTCCTCACCTCGGCATCGTCGTCGGACATGGCCAAATCAAACGCCCTACAGTCCAATCTCGATGTCGACTATGTGATCAATTACCGCTTCGCCAGCACGGGTAAGCTCCAAACAGGGCGGGATGAATGAAGCAACGAGCTGATGGGCATGCAGACAAAGCCAAGGCGGCTGCGCAGTTTGAGAAGCTTTGCGAGGCCCTTGCGAATGTCGGTCTGCAGACGGAGGTCCGCAATGGAGACTCGCACTCGCTTCTCCTCTTCGTGAGGGTTGCTTCTGACGAGCACTTGTTTGGCGAGGTATACAGGTCCAGGTGTGTGAAATTAATTCTCTCATTTATAGATCAATGGTTGACCCTTTGCAGAGTCCGTGACTGGATCCATGGCGTCCGATCTGCTGCCCCTGAAAAAGTCACTCGTGAATCGCTCGAAGCAGAACCACTTTACGAGGCCGAACGGCTGCGCATAATATACCAGCTCATCACAAACCCTACCTCAGAAGGAGGAGCTGGAATAACACCCAAGGAAGGCGAGTGGAAGAATGTCGAGTCCATATTCGCCCTGCACGACCATGCCTACAACAAGGATTGGATCAAGAAGTGGACGTCACAGTACATCCTGACCACTGAAGACTTGGATGAAATTCGCAATCGCATGGGAGAGAAGGTAAGCTGTTGTGTTACGTCTTGGGTGATCTTTAGACTGATAAGGACAGATCGCCTTTTATTTCGCCTTCACGCAATCCTACTTTACCTTCCTCATCCCGGCCGCTGGGTTTGGTCTCTTTTCATGGCTATTCCTTGGCTATTTCTCCCCCATTTATGCTCTTGCAAGTGCTTTGTGGTGCACCGTTTTCACCGAGTACTGGAAGCATCAGGAGAAGGACCTGAGCGTTCGCTGGGGCGTCAAGGGCGTGTCCAATATCGAGGTTAAGAAGCGAGACTTCACGCCCGAAAAGACCATTACGGACCCCGTCACAGGCGAGCAGGTTGGTTTCTTTCCTACATCCAAGCGCTTCCAGAGGCAGCTGTTGCAAATTCCTTTTGCAATTGTTGCGGCCTTCTCGCTTGGAGCAGTCATTGCGACTTGCTTCGGTATTGAGGTCTTCATTTCTGAAGTGTACGACGGACCGCTCAAGAGCGTCCTTGTGAGTACTACACTCCAATTGCTTCCTGTTCCTGTGCTAATTATCCTCAGATCTTCATTCCTACTGGTATTCTCACCACGGTCAACCCTATCCTAAATACACTTTTAACTCATGCTGCCACACAACTGACTCAGTTTGAAAACTATGAGACCCATGCCGCGTACGAGAAAGCATTGACCCAGAAGATCTTCGTCATGAACTTTATCATGTCGTACCTGGGTATCTTCTTGACTGCTTTCGTCTACGTTCCTTTTGGCAAGGTCATCGTGCCATACTTGGACGTTTTCCATGTCGCTGTTCGACCTTTTGCCCAGGATGAGAAGCAACTCCATCTCGAATCAAAGGCTTCCAGCTGGAGCATCAACCCTGATCGACTTCGCAAACAGGTCATCTACTTTACTGTGACTGCTCAGGTAGTCAACCTGGGCATGGAACTCATCGTCCCATACCTCAAGCGTCGCGGACTTGACAAGTACAAGGAGATGCAGTCAGAACGAGCTGCTAAGAACGGCGGATCTGCACCGTCTGCTGCCGCCAACGACCCACCTGAGGACGCCGCTTTCCTCGAACGTGTCCGCAAAGAGGCTGAGCTCGAAGTCTACGATGTCACTGCCGACCTCCGCGAGATGGTTGTTCAATTTGGTTACCTATCACTCTTCTCTGTTGTCTGGCCACTGACCGCTGTATCATTCCTCATCAACAACTGGGTTGAGCTCCGTGCCGACGCGATGAAGATCTGCGTGGAGATGCGCCGACCCACACCATGGCGTGCCGACACTATTGGTCCCTGGCTCGACTCCCTCTCCTTCCTCACTTGGCTCGGCAGCATTACCACTTCAGCTCTCGTCTACATGTTCTGGAACGACAACACTGGTCCCGACGGCAGCCCCAGCAACATCCAACTCTGGGCCCTCCTTCTCACTGTCTTCTTTGCCGAACACCTCTTCATTCTCTTCCGCTGGGGTGTTCGCATCATCCTTTCGAAGCTCGACACCCCAGGCCTGCAAAAGGAGCGCCGCGAGCGTTTTCTTGTTCGCAAGCAATATTTTGAAGAAAACCTCAGTCAGCTACAGAATATGCCTAAGCTGAATGAAAAGGACAGCGAGATCACTAGGAGCAGTCTCGAGGAAGACGCGCGAAGAAGCAGTCTGAGCGAGACTACGGCTGAGATTAGATTCTGGGAGCGCCAGAGGAGCTGGAGGGAGAGTGCAGCCGTGGCAAGGAAGCTCATTGAGCAGGCCCAGAACGAGACAGTTGTCGAGACGAAGAAGGAGCTGTAGATGCCGTATGTGGGAGTGGGGGTGAATGTGGTTGGTAACTTGTTGAGATGGAGGTAGTTTGAATCTTTCTAGCCTGGTGTACTTTGAGTTCTGCGTCTACTTTAGCGATCACTAAAGAAAAAAGTTTCTCATCAATAATTGTAATAAGATGGGTATATACAGAGGTTCTAACAGTGCAAAAAAAGAAAAAAAGACTCTTCCTACTTGCCGTTCTCCAAGCAAATAGTCCGTCTTTCTTCCTCAAGCGCATGCATTAGAAGCCTGCAGACTCAATGAGAAAAGACGTCCCATTGCTGGTGACAGTTTCCGCTACTGCGGAACGAAGAAATTCTAATCATTAGTAGTATGGTTTGTTCCATCCGGGAAGGAAAACCCCGAGATGGATCAAAAATTCGAGTTAGAATGGATAGAGGAAAGGAAGAGGACCTGAAAAGAAACCAGATTATCATGGAACACACCACAGTTAAGTAGTACAGAGAAAGAGAAAATGGTTAATAGAAACAGCCTGGATAAGAGTTACACGTAGGAGAGAACATATTTGTTCATAAGACATGCTTTGTGCTGTTCGAGCCTCGTTTCCTTTTCTTTTCTCTCTTTTTCGGATTTCGGACAGATGGCATACACCTTTTTTGTCAGAAACCGGAAGTGCTATACGGAGATTATTACGTAGTCGCTCGTGAAGCTAAACTTCTGCTCGTCGAGTGGAAGAGAGGTCGTCCGTTCGTCCGTCTGTCCGTTCGTGCCGGAAGTATTACCCGTCCATAATTCGCCAAACGCCTAAAGCCGCCTGTTGCGAGGCTGACTCCGAGGGGTATCACATATTGTAAACATTATATGCTTGAAACAAAATACGCAGTCCCTAACCTGTTTGGAAAGAGAGTGAGTGAGTAAAGCATGCCAAGGCATTCATACTCGCCTACTCTTGCACCGAATTGCTCTGGTTTTCCAAGAACAAGGGCATTCGTCCGACAAATACCCGCGGATCCCGCATTCTCCGTGTATAGATAACATTGTTGTGTCCTTCAGCCATTTCTCAATCATATCCCCATATTTCTGGCTCATTCATCAAAAGGAGTTTGGGCGAGGGATGTGCGTTGGTGAGCGACGGCACTATGTAATGAAAGCGGCCAAATCGAATCCAATGACTTAACCTTACTTGAGAGACCTCAGATGCTCTCGCTGCTGGATGTAAGTCTCGTAGTTGCCACCTAAGATGCATTGGAGAATGCTCGTTCCAATGTCTTGGCCTGCGCGGCATGCCTTCATTCGATCTTCAAGCGTGTAGTAGGCTTCTTTGAAGGCATCGAAAACATCCTGAGCCCTGTGAGAGCCACCGGAGATATTGTTCTCGGGGCGGTTCGGGTCTTGAATGGAAAGACCGTTGGGCTTTTCCGGGCGACCGTCGATTCCGTAGTTGGACTGTTATAGGTCAGCTTCATGAACGAGCTTCGACATGCATGGGGATGCTCCGGCACCACAGCATGGATTATTGCTTACCTTCTCGACGATAGCTGGTGGATGCATCTGGATGCGTTTCCTAGCCAAATTGAAATCCCCGTAATACTTCAAGAATCCGATGAAGCATTCGCCAAGGTTTTCTGCTTTCTTGGAATGCTGGATATAGCTGACAACCAAGCATACGATGCTGAAGCCCCCAAGTCCACCCGTGTGCACTTCGTTCAGTCCGCGCATGACCAGAAATTGCTTTAGAAGCGCCACCATGTATACCACGTCAGGGTATTGCAGCTTCCATTCATCAAATGTTGCCTGAGCTTGGACTCCACTCAGATTCTCAAAGGAAATGTCAACTTGGAGTCGGGTAAGCCTGTCCACGAACTTGATGATAGGAACCTTGGCTTGAATGACTTGGCATCCATGGGCATCCATGCCTGTGCTCTTGAGCCTGTTGGCTGCCTTGTATAGCAGGCTCTTGTTAGCGCCCCTTTGTGACATGTCGACAACAGGAGGGCCGCCATTGTAGTGTCGATCGGAGACGTACACCAGGTCCATATCAGCAGTAGGCAGATACAGACCTGCTGGGAAAGAACCAAAACACAGGATGCGACCGTTCTCTTGGGGAAATCTGCGTTGACCCAGCGCATTGTTAACTCGGATGACAAGTCTGTTGCGTTGTTCGTGTTCGAACTCCTTTGGGGCAACAAAATCATAGAAATCCAGTATTTCGTTGTGAAGCCTGGTATATGATCAATACAAATATCTCAAGGTATGGCGCAAGGCTGTCGCTATCATTGGGCACTGTGGGAATCACAGGGCTCTGAATAAATGCTCGGCCGTTGGAAAGTGACCGACTCACCACTTCTCTGGATCACGCGCAAGATGCACATAAGCATTACGTGAGGGGAGCCAAGGTGTCGCATTGCCGTTCTGAGTAGGCATCCACTCATCAACAATGCCACCTACCATGGCTTTACGCTTATTGTTGGCTTTGGGGCCACGGGGTGCTCGAAGGTCTGCCCCAGGTGCTTCTTGCTTATTCCTAGTGAAATTACTGCCATTGTGCGTGAAATCATTCAATGAGCCTTGTATGGCGTTTCGGGCGTCGTCCTCGTCGTCCTCATCGTCTTCATGGTCAGAACCAAACGAAATGAAATCATCGTTTGCAACAACGGAATTGTGCCCGGTAGCCTTCTCCGCCTCTTGGTTCTTTGCCTTCCGGATAAGTTTCACAACGTCCAGCCTCTTTCCTGTGGTCTCATCAGGAGGGGGTAGTGCAGTATACGGGTCTGGGTTGGACCATTTCGGGACAGAGTCGCCATCAGGACGCTTGAACTGTGTGCGAGTAGCCTTTGGCTTGCTCTGTGACGCGTCGCCATCTGCCGAATCATCGTTCTCTACACCCGTGTCGGTTTCATCGTCGTCGGACAGGTCATCAGGGTTTTGAAAGCGGTTGGAGTTTGCAGCAACACCTAGTGAGCGCTCAGGGCTCTGGTTGTCACGATGCAGGAGCAAAGCACGCTCGTGAGGCGCAGCCTTCTTAAAGGGGGCTCTGCGATGGCCGTTTGCATGATTCCTGCCATCAGCACGAGAGGGACCTCGCGACGCCCCACCGCGACCGCGTCTTCTAGACGCTGCAGATCCGGAGGGACCTCGCGAGCTGGCGGGGCCAGAAGGCGGAAAGCGGGGAGCGGGGTGGTTTGACTCGAAGGTGAATTGTGAGCGATCGCCGTTGTCACGGTTGCCGTTGTCAGCGCCGGGTCGATAACTGTCGCCGCTTCCACCAGTGAATGTCATACGGTCGGCGAGCGATCGCGGGCGGTCGCGCCCAGGGCGATATGAGTCGACCATTTGGTGTCGCGTCTCCTGAGTATAGTCAAGGTTGCGCGCAGCCAGTGAGGATGGTTGTGTGTGTGTGCGGGGGTGGTTAGTTGACAGCGAGTGGTGTGGTGCCAAATGGTAGAGGGCTTTGCGCGCGAAAGTTTTGTGGCCAGGCGGTCCTGCTGTAAGCCAAGCCCTTAGCGCGAACCTCGGTCGTTGTGGGGGGAGCAGCCTGCCCCTCGTCCACCTCCGCTCAGTCAATGATTGTTAAACCGCAACTTCATGTCCTGGCTCTATATTCCATGGATGGAGGTAGCCCCAGATAATACTTGGGAAAGGCGCCGAATTCGGCGTTGAAACATTGTAACAGGTAAAGCATTTGGTACTATAACATAACAAATTTGCTTGTGTCGTTGGTGCAAGGTACATGTAATGGTACAGTATTCGAACATTATGAAAAATAATACATATACATGCGAGAGTGGAGAGACGTAAAAGCATACTCGTGCCAGTCCAACTACACCCTCAACCACAGAGCGCCTTCGCTGTACTGTGCCCAGGGAAGGCTCAAACGCTATGCCAAACGCCGCTCAAATGCAACAAGACATCCCTTCGTCACCGTGTGCAATGATATGAGTGTTGGTTCAATGGTCACAGTCGCAGCGCCGGTAGCCCAATGGCGGGCGCAGGTTGCTGCGAAGTGTCCACCGCTTCATCTAAACTGGATTCGCCTCAATCCTCCTTTGTGAATTTTGGCTTGAAGCCTTCTCTCAGCTCTTTTTCTCTTTCTGCAACACGCTGATGGCCTTGTAGCTCTCTTTCGATCCTTTCTCTTGCTCTCAAAATCTTGCTCTGCAGGTAGAAACTGCCACCTTTCTTTGGATCATTCAAGTCAAATAGTCTCTTGAATCGTTCGGTGACTATTTCGGGTTCAATGTTTCCCATCTTTCCTGGCCCCACATTCAAGATCTGGCAGGCCTCGTCCATGGTGATATTCGAAGAGGAGAAAGCGCCTCCACTTTTGCCCTGGTTGGCTGCTGCATATTTCTGGGAGGCGGCGGCTTGACGATACGACTCGGACACGGCTCGACCTATTATTCGGGCGCCGGAGAAGACGACTTGTGTTATTATGCGATGGGCCTGCAGGCATTAGTTTGGGATGGTGTGAAGACATGGGCGGATCGTACCATTGTCGCTGGGACAGAAAGCAAGACGGGGAAGAGAGTAAGATGATTTCCTATTTTCAGACTATACGGCGTAGGACTGCTAGTCTGCTGCTTGCTGGTGGCGGGTGCTGTCGGCGACGAGGGCGTCTCCAAAATTTCTGGGTCGCCTTCCGCAGATTCGGTCTGCTTCCGAGGCTTGCACGTGATCGACAGCGCCGCAGCCAATCACGTCACGATCGCAAACTGCCAATCTCCGCAACCATTGTTCGTGTGCGGTTGGATGCTTGCAAGTGTAGTTGCAATGGCCAGGCTTGCATATACAAGCCATGTCTTCCTTGTAAGCATGCCCGACTGGTTGTTTACCCGGCGCCCATCGCCGAGGGCTGCCCAGAAGGCTCCCGCACGTCGTCCTCGGACTAAGGCCATTCACATGCTCAAAAGGCCCCCGCCGGAGAGATGACCATGACCTTCTGCCGCCGCAGTACCACGGGCGTTGCCTGCATGACACTTTTTTGACCTCGCCCGGCTGTTCTTCTCCTTGCTCAAGTGCCGTCTTGACTCTATACCCACATAGCCACCTCGAGCGCGGGTGGACGAGAGCGTGGTACTCAGCCTCATCTGCATGCCGCCGGGCGATGACGCACATCCCCATGCATGGCCGCACTAGGTTGGTTCCCTCACCACTCGCAACCGGATTGCAAGTAAACATCGTCGCGCAACCACCATGCTCACACTCGAGTAGATACTCCCTGGATAGAGCACATGTCCACCCCGAACAAGTCCAGTAACGATGCGTCGTCTCCGCAATCGACCGGTGATCCAAACCCGCCTACCTATGCCTCCTTCTCTCCCGCACACCTAGGGCAGACAACGCCCCAGACCAAGCGCCGCTCTGCCATACTCGTGCACCAGAAATCCCCGCTACTTGCTGCTACCCCACCGCAAATTACACGCGTTCTCGCATATTCGCATCCCTTCATACTTCCACTGAACAAGTTTGCCGGATTGGTGACATGGACAACAGGCGATCCTTGGGAGAGCTTTCTCTTGGTGGCAGCCTTCTGGGCAGTCGTCATGTACGGCGATGCAGTCACGAGATACGCTGGGCCCATCATCGTCGTTTCAGGCCTGATACTAGGCATGTACACGCGCAGATACTCTCCGCTGTCATCCACCGGGTGGACTGGCGAGAAAGGCCAGACGGGGCATAAGCGGGTCGAGTCGGACACCAACATCAAGCACCACAAGAGCCTGGAGGAGATTGTCGACAGTCTGAAGCTCTTCACTTCACGCTGCAATATCCTTTTGGATCCATTTCTGCGCCTGACAGACTTCCTTTCTACTCAGAGGACTGCGACATCGGCTACAACACGACCAGCACTCACCGTGCTGTTCATCCGCATACTCTTTGTACTACCGCTATGGATAGCCCTTACGCTCCCGCCATTTTACATACTCACTACAAAGAGAGTTGTGCTCGCAGTAGGCACAGTGATGCTCAGTTGGCATTCCCGACCAGCTCGCGTCACGCGCACACTGCTCTGGAGATCGAGAACCATCCGGAAGACGTGCGCTTTCCTCACTGGACTGGATTTTGGTGAAATAACGCCAGCCAACCAAAAGGGTGCACCTCCTCTTCCACCGCGAAAGAAGAGTACACAGGAAGTGGCTGCCTCCCTCGCCGCTAAGCGCCGGCCAGAGTCAACAGGAGTGCGCTTCACCTTTTCCATCTATGAGAATCAGCGGAGGTGGCTAGGCATCGGTTGGACCTCGTCGATGCTTGCTTATGAGCGAGCATCATGGACGGACGAGCATCTGAACCCCGTGCCGCCGAAAGAGCAGTTTGAACTACCCGAGGTTGAGGGTGGAGGCGCGAGATGGCGATGGGTACAGGGCAGTGAGTGGAAGATTGACGGTGGTGGCAAAGACGGCAAGGCAGAGAAGGGCGTGTCAAAGGAAGAGTCAGGTTGGATATACTACGACAACAAGGTACGCTATGTGGCTTACTTATGCAATACAGAAATGCTAACCTTTTGCAGTGGAGAGATGGCCGACGAGGTCAAGACGGTTGGGGCCGCTACACTCGTCGTCGGAAATGGTACCGCGATGCCGAACTCGTCGAGTCAACCCCTTCCACAGAAACAACGCCTATCCCTACACCCAGGCCTGCTCCAGCCGACCATTCTAGCGATGTCGACACCAATCACCTCCGCAAACTCTCTTCTAACCTCAGCGTCGCATTGAGTACAGACCCAACGCTAGTCGATGGCGATGGACGCGAATACGCTGCATCAGTAACATCGGATACCGACGCTGCCAGCACCAAGAGCAAACGAAGCTGGTTCAAAAAGAAACGAACCAAGAGCACAAGTGGTAGTGTTAGCGGAGCCACCGAGATTAGTGATGCGGGGACTAGCGGGACGAGAAGAAGTGACGAGGACGATGTGCAAAGTCCGCTTGACCGTATGGTCCGGGATGAAGAGTGGAGGCTTGGTGATGACATTAGACAACACCTTGACATCTGAGTTGAATTTTACATTTCTTCCTGAATTATGCAACGTAGCCACAGTGAAATGAATACACTTAATCATGTCTGGGCTTCATATGCGGTGCGAGGCCGTCGAGGAAGTCCTATGACTTTGTCGTATAGAAACATAACAAACCACGTTGCTAACATTGACCCAAGGAATTCAAGCCACCATGTTGTCCTCGCGCTTTGAAACCCTTTTTCGACGTCGTTATGTTCTGACACATGAATTTCGTAATTCACAGCGACCTGTGTTGTGTTGACATCGTTGGACGAGCGATGTTCTGTAAGCTTGGATTTTTTATTGCTGAACATCCTGAGACACGTAACCTAATGAGGGCCGTTGCGGTAGAAAAGTGGTCTTTATGTATGATTTCGATAGGGGTTTGAGGGTATGTAACAAGAGGAATTGTGTGTATTTGAGCAAAGTTCATCTATACTTATACTGCAGAATTGGCCCAACCACTCAACCAATCTGCCAAGATCCCTCACACATTTTCGCAGCACTCCTCTTCTGTTTACAATATGGGACTGGAGGATGCCAAGTACGAAGGAACCGATGTATCCGGTTTGGCGTCTTCCCCATGAAATATGATGTTATCCATTCGGGATTAGTTTGTAGGACCGAATCTCCGATGCATCTAGATAATATTGCTAAAGCTAAACGAATATATCGTATTAGGCAGTGTAAGTGTGTTGAATCTTAGTATTTTTTTGGTCGTGTACAACAAATATACAGCTCTACCGCAAGATAACCACTTCGTTTTTTTAGTAGAATGAACTCAGCACGAAATTGCTTACTTTGCTATTCATCTCGCCTTCTTTAGCGACCATTCTGACCCAAACGAATCATGGGATATATTACTTGTTCGAAAGTACAAAGTGCTGCCTAGGCTTCGTGCATTCAATCTTCTGTAAGAGGACTCGAGTCAGTCTTCGTATCGTCAGAGCTCCACATGACGTCGCGGCAACTTTTTGTCCCGCTCACCTCCAGACTTCCAGCCTGCGCCAGCGATGCGACTCACCCTCCATGTCACTCTCCAAGTATGCCAAGACATACCTGCTGAATCAATCAAAGTATAAACACCTTAATGCTTTCAATTCCTTAGTCGCACCGTCCGTTCTTACCGCCCGCGACAATGTCACTGAATCGCATTCCTCCTCGAGCACCATTGCGGATAAGCCAATCGCAATAAAAGACAATATCTGCACGAAGGACTTGAAAACGACGGCCTCCTCCAAGATTTTGGAAAACTTTACTAGCCCATACGATGCGACGGTAGTGAAGCTTCTTCAAAATGAAGGTGCGGTGGTGATGGGCAAGACCAACATGGATGAGTTTGGCATGGGCTCGCATTCGATCCATTCGCACTTTGGTCCAGTAAGAGTGCAGAGATACAAGGGCGAGGATTCGGTTGCAGGAGGAAGCTCAGGTGGGAGTGCGCTTGCAGTTGCGAGCTCGCAATGCTGGGGGTAAGTCTCCAACCATTTCGAGAACAAGCTACATGTATTGAGACAAGCAGAGCGCTCGGAACAGATACTGGAGGCTCTGTCCGACTTCCCGCTTCATACACAGGCGTGGTTGGCTTCAAGCCAAGTTATGGCCTACTGTCGAGATGGGGAGTGATCGCCTACGCTAACTCGCTAGACACTGTTGGCATATTTGGGCGGAGCCCTGAGGATGTGAGGACTATCTTTGGTGGGTACAAGTCGTGAATCAAGCGGGTGGTATATCTGACGCGGGATGCAGACAAACTAAATGTCTACGATGCGCAAGACCCAACTTCTATCCCTCAGTCAACGCGCGCACGCTTTAGGAAACGTAAAGAAGGCCTACCATCTTCCTTGAGGATTGGAATTCCCCTTGAATACAACATCAACACCTTGCAGCCCATTGTTCGAAAAGCATGGATCCAGCAGCTGAAGCAATTGTGGCATTGTGGGCACAGTCTGCATCCCGTTCGACTACCGACAACTCAACAAGCTTTATCAGCTTACTACGTGCTTGCCCCAGCCGAGGCATCTAGTAACCTTGCAAAGTATGACGGAGTCCGCTATGGCAACAGGGCAGAGGGAATCGACGGAACGCCCGATAGTGTGCTGTTCGCCAAAACTCGCGGCCAAGGTTTTGGACCTGAAGTCCAGCGCAGAATCTTGCTTGGAGCCTTTTCATTGAGCGCTGAAGCTATTGACAACTATTTCATTCAAGCACAAAAGGTCCGCAGACTGGTGCAGCGAGACTTTGACAAGATATTCACGACGCCGAATCCGCTGTTTGAGAACAGTATGTCCTCAGAAGCAAAGGAAGGGGTTGATGTTATACTATGTCCAACAGCCCCATCAATGGCACCGTCAGTCTCAGAGGTGGAAACTCAAGATCCGATCCACTCGTACATGAATGATGTATTCACTGTCCCCGCAAGTCTGGCTGGACTGCCCGCGGTCAGTGTTCCGATGGGTGTACGTTCTGATGAAGATTCGAAGGCGTCAGAAAGACCTGAGTCTACCTTCAACTCTGTGGGCTTGCAGATTATCGGCCAATACGGAGACGATGAGCTTGTGCTTGACACTGCGCAACTCATGACTGATATTTCGCCGTCTCCTCAAATGCGTCACGGGCCAGATGTCACCGCTTGGGGTGCAATTGCGGAAGAGTAATTGTAAGATATCAGGTGAAGTCGTGCTGGAGTGTCCTTTTCTAGCAGTATCCAGACATCAGTCGTCCAGTCACACATCAATGACATATCGAGATTCCAGTGACCAGCACAGCGTAAGGCCCCACACTGTCACCTTCTTTCCCCATCCATGTCTCTTTTCCTATCATTCGACGGCCGTGACACGCAAACACAAACTTACTGTGAAACCGGAGACATATCGGACATTTTTCAGCTCGGCGTCTCTTGTTTGGACAAACTGGGAAACTATGGCCTTTTTCCCACAACCTCGATCCTAGTCCATTTCTAATAACAATCACATGCAGACGACTGCAGCTCAGCCATAATGGTCACACAGCTTTATTGGCCAACGGAAACAGCGTAGTGATATTCTGAGACATCTTACGTGGGGAGGACATGTTGGCGGCCTCCCGTGAGGTGCTACTAAAGATACGACTTGGCATCAAATGGTTCTTTTGTCTTGATGAGTTATAGGGGCCAGAAGTACGACAGGCTTATACACGTGATTCTGTACTTGGTTCCCGACAGCACTGCCGTGATTGGCCGGCAGGTGAAGCCATAGTATCTCGAGACAGACTAGACGCGATCCAGCCACGCGGGGTGACATCTAGATTCCGGCACGACGTCACCACGTGCGCATGTACATCTGTACTCTAGAAGCACCGAGTCTTCTATGCCGAAAATGACAGGTTGATTAGACTGCAATGGGAACGTAGCATACTCTGCTGCTTTTCTATGCGTCTATGTATGTCTCGCATTGTCCGATCTGCCATACAGATACGGTCTCCGGCGAGACGCAAGAGCGGGGCTCTCACATGTGCAGGTAAAGGGATAGTATACACACATATACAAATACGTCCACAGCCAGTAATCAGCCGAGACGTAAAATACTCGATAGGAAGAATGATCAGCCAAGCTTGATCCCACGTCCACGGCCGTGCCGTCCCATGAGCTACCTGAACAAATAGGACCTGCGAGCCTTCTTACGTGTACTCATGGTGTCAAGTCGCAGATGGTACAGCAGAAGACATTCCCAGGTGAGAAGCCAAGTCCGGGCTGTCGGGACAATCGAGTGGTCAGGCTACCAGCGACAAGTGAGGCAAATGCCGTATTAGCGGAGCCCTCCGTATGTACAGTCCCAGACCAAGGCCATCGGGGACTGCGCGACTTGTGCGAGTGGCTCGTCGCCTGAAGCGGTTATCCGACCAAGTCCCTTCCCAACACCGAGTGGGAGGCCGTTCATGCTAGCATGCTGTAGTGCCGTCCAATCACTTCCCACCCGGGGCCGACATATGACCGTCTACCAAGCAGATCTCCCGATCTGTCCCCTTTCCAAGTCTTCCTGTACGGGTAAAACGGTGAGGGTTACCGGCCTAGGGTTGCGTAGCTGAAAAAGGAGGGGTCAAATCCAGTATCATCGATATGTCACTCGTTGGACGCACAACCCCACCGCGCATCCTGGGCGGCCGCACAAGTCGCGCATGACACACCCCACAGGGCGGCCATCCACTCAGACGGGGCTTGCGTGGGAGGGTGCGAAGCTGAAGTAAAGTAAAGGTTCCAACGGAGCTGGGGGGTCTATATAAGTGTGTCCCTTCTCGGCACCCTGATGGCCTCATCGCGCTCTTGAATTCGCTCATCTACACTATCAACCAACCAAGTTAACCTTCTCACCCAACCCAACCAATCAACCATCACCATGGCTCCCTGGTACGTCTTGCCCTTTTTACTGCTGGCCTGGCTTGCTTGCATAGCGGCAGTACCGTGATGGTCGTGCTGCCGACCTCCTACTCGTCGAGATGGCCCCAGAGCGAACAAGATATGATGGATCTTCATGTGCTAATTCGAGACAACAGCAACTGCACCTCTTGCAAGTGCTCTGGCGACTGCTCCAGCTGCAACTGTGGATCTTGCTCCGTACGTCCCCGTCCTCCTTGTCTTCTTTATCCTAGAACAGCAACATATACTAATACCTCTCATAGCACTAAATCGCCCATGTACTCCCGGCTCTAGAACCCCATCCATCCCAGTATTCCCTTGAATTAGTTTTAAAGCTTCAACGACAAGACGAATGGCCTGCTTCATCTAGCGCATGAGGGTACGGGAATGTCAAGTGTATGGGTGGAAGGGGGGAAGGGCACGGCGATGTTTCTAGTTCCTTGCTTACTGAAAGGGGGGATTAGGGATTCTGATGTATGAAGGGACGCTCATTGTGAATGAAATGAAATAAATTGACATAATGGAATGAAGTGCCCATATGTGTTGTTTGTGACTGTGCTATGCTTGTGGGTTGTGTGTGATGATTCCATTCAACACGCATTAGCCGCAACCACGGCTACACGACTAGTATACGAAATGTGGGTTCGATAGTGTGGTGATTTTCTTTGTGTCTATAGCAATTTAAACTCTCGTGCTGGAAAATAACCACTTTCTCTTGCGTTCGACGATGTTAGGATGTGAGCAGGCAGCGTTGGGATTTGTGGGTGCTGGACTCGGCAATTGTTTGATAAAGGATTGATTTAGTAAACCACGCAATAACTACCTAGCTGTATAAGGTGGGGTTAATCTAGTATGGAGAAGCACATAACTATGCATGTCTATCTTTGTAAGCCTCTGCAAATTCACGACAATGTTCAGCTAATGATGTGTTCTGCGTTCTGAATCCGAGTGTTATTTGAACAGTAAAGTCTCTTATTTTCATGTTTTATTGCAGAAGTACTTTTTCGCCGGACAAATGTATGCTTGTAGGCAGCATACCCTCAATTCGACGCAATTCACTACAATGTGTCTCGAAGCCAGTGAACCAGGAATCGTACCGGTCGCAAAACTGACTGAAATCCAAGATGTATTTGTGAAAATCCCAAACGCCGCGCTATGCAAGTAAACACGAAAGCCGTTTTATGTAATTTGCTCTTCCACGATAAACACTAGTCGTCCATTTGCCACTGGTACTCGAGCTTCTCAATATTTGCTTTGCGATTCCTCGAATCGAACCACTGCTTCTCGAACCCGTTGCTTCGGTCAATGCCATCCCACCGGTGGCCAGGGCGAATATTATATCTGTTTGGCTGAAACGGCCCTTTATAAAGTGGCTTGCCTGTAATACTGCGCCCTGCCTTCTTCTTGCGTAGAAAGCCCAGGGCCGGGTCGTTCCAATGATCTCGCTCCTTCAGCTCGTCATTGAGTTCGGCGTCATCTGCGTATCGAGCGAGTGTCATCGTCTTCGCATCCTGCAGCTGTTGTTTCCGGCGCTCGGCCTCGGCGTTCTGGACATCTCCGCGTGCGGCTCGTTCCTTCTCGCGCTTCTGACGCTCCTCTTCCTCTGCCTTCTTACGTGCCTCTGCGCGCTTCATTGCGACGTTGATAATGCGACCACTGGCGTCTCGGTATATGGTTTCAGGGGCAGCGCCGCCCATTTCCTTTGCGATTTTCTCCGCCTGGAGCTTATCCTCTGCCATCTTCTTGTGCATGGCAGCCTCGACTTCGGCGGCCGTTTGCAAGCCTGCCTTTGCGCCAGAGGCTGTCTTGAGAATGCCTTCTTGGTCCACCATCTCTGGCGCTTCGTCTTCAGCCTCTGCTGCCTTTTGGCGATCAGCAGCGGTGCCTGCGATGATGGCATCAGCGGCAGCCGCGTCGGCAGCGAGTTGCGCGGCATGTGAGGGTGCAGCGACTCCTACAGCTGTCCACGGTGCTGCGTCGGTGCCTTTTGATTTCTTCTTTGACTTCTTGAGTGTACCTCCGCCAACTGGTCGGTCCAACGTTAGCTGTCGAGATCTGCGAGCAAGTAGCTAGGGATGCTCACTTATCATTGGCGCATCGTCGTCGTCATCGTCCGCCTTGTCCTTCCAGCCCAAGTTGTCGTCGTCTTCGATGATGAGGCCGGCATCCTTGTTCTTTCTTTTGCGCTTTTTAGATTTCTTTTCCGAGTCAGCGGTAAGGTAGTTTTTGGCCAAGTAGTCGGCAAGTCCAGACATGCTTGATTGGTGGTAGGGGTGGGCGCGGGCTGTGTGGAGGTCGCGAAGTTTGGCAGGGAAAGTCGATGGGCTTGGCACGCGCATCATGGCACATCACGTGATCTCGCGTCATGGCGTCTCTCCCGTCGCGATCGCCGCCTGGCCGGCAATGTCCCTCACTTCTTCCTTACTATTTTGGATTACAAACAACTACTCATTATGGCACCGGGCGAGCGCTCTGAAGAGGTGTGGCTGTGGTATACAGCCGTGTACGAGGCGATCCAGGAAATCCCGCATGGCAAGGTCACCAGTTACGGGCACATTGCTAGGCTGGTGGGAAAGCGTGCGTCGTGCTGGTGGATGATGATGACGACAAGTTGCTGACTTGTTCGCAGCCGAATGTCCCAGGTAGCATGCCCCCATCACCATGATCATGGCATACACGTACAGTACACGCCTACTATGTCACTACGCAACTAACAGGCATGACGTCAAAAGACAGGTTGGGGTGTGTCTCAAGAACCTGCCCTCAGCATCGGGCGACAGCAGCAAGACGAGGCCTAGGTTTCATAGCGGCAACGTGCCTTGGCAGCGCGTGATCAATGCCAGAGGCGGCATCAGCCCGAGGTCAGCGCCTCTGTGTCCGTCATAGCAACAAAGACCTGTTTGTTGCTTTTCTTTGTGCATGCTAACTGGACAAAGAGGCCCCAACGCGGCAGCGCACCAGGCCGACGCGCTGCGGAGAGAGGGTGTTGTGGTAACGCAGGATGGCATGGGCCAGTACACGGTGGATCTGGAGGAGTACGGGTGGTTCCCCGACATGCTCCCAAGCGAGGCTGGCCAGGTAGAGGGCAGCGAGACGGACGAAGACGAGGCCGCGTACCATACTTGAGTAGAGAGTCATGAATAGGGGTCTTGTTAGTGGCGCATGCTGTGTACCATGTAGCGTCGAGAAGTCGACACGTTAGAGTTGGACGGACGCTGATTGCGCGAGGGCGCAACCCCGGACTATGGTACTGGTATGGGGTGCATGCGTTCGCGAAGGCTCTAGGGCGTGAGGGCTGGGGGCTAGGGAAAAGGGCGCAGTCACAGATAGGCGGCCGAATCCGGGTCGTTATCGAGGCAGCGTGCCAATGTAATACGCGGCGATTGTTGGGATGCACACACATGAAGCGACAGATAGTAGGCACATCCATACATAGGCGCATAGTGTGGAGGTCCGTAACATGTGGGGTCGGCGATCGGAGGGCTTGAGCTTGAGCTTGAGCTTGAGGAGAGCTTCAGCTTGACCCCCTTGGCCATGGCGGTACCTCGATCGAGCATACGTAAATAGTGGCTAGCAAGGAACTCCGGCAGGCCTCCAACTCGCCCACGTTGGCCAGCAAAAGACTCATGATGAAACCGCCATGATGACACCATTGCCATGGCATGGCCGGCACCGTCAAACCGGAGGCGCATCGGGTTAACGCGGGCAACGGGCCTCGGCGAGTCGGAGGCTGGCGTTGCAGTCATGAGCGTGCTCCCACGCCCACGCCTCGCCCTCCTTCACGGCCTCCTTATCAGGAACCACGCAACGAGCGGGGACGCGGACAGTGCTGACGCCTTTGACCTCATAAAGGGCGGCACTGTCCGCGGGCCTGGCCATGCTGCATTCACTCTGCCCTGTTACACGAGCCTTAGCATTCCTTCACAGCTGCCTGCTTAGCCACTCATCATCCTGAGTCACTTCTCAGAGTCATTCATAAGACAGCCGCCAGTCATCCACCTGGTTATTACCTGACCCTGTCGTGCCTGTAGCTCCCTCTCTCTTCCCCTAACCTAACCTACCTTTACTCCTCAACCACCCTCCACATCTACCCTGCCACTCCTTGCAACCTACCACTACACCCTCTTGCTCTACCGTATACACTACACCAGACACAACCATAGTATACTCAACAGCCCCAGGCATCCTCGCCGCCGCCCTCGTCTCCACAATGTCAGCCTCGCAGACCTTCACTGCCGACCTTCGCAGCAGTGCCAGGGAGTTCAACCGCGACAAGAACAGCAGGACAAAGTGGGCCCATGGCCAGTCGTATGGTCCTGGACGACGCGAGGAAGACGGCAAGCCACGCCCTGCAAAGCCGTGCTCTTCTATCAAGTAAGCTTCAACCCCCATCCTACTCGCCAGGCGTCGTCCATCAGAGTACTAACTGATCCATTCAGGTCCTATGTCCCTCCCATGAAGGCTCGCACCGCCTTCAACAAGGACATGGCGTCCGCTAGCGACGACTCGTCGGCCGATGAGGACGTCGAGCACCCCTCGACAGCCCCTGCTCCAGACGCTGACATCGCATACTCATACGATGCCTCTCGCGGTCCTACACACGGCAGCCAGATCCTCAACTACGCGCTCGACAAGGCCGTCGAGCGTTTCGAGACCAAGGAGACAGAGAAGCTGGTCAAGCGCGAGTACGAGGTGCTCGACCTCGACGACGACGACGTCGCCCGAGGCAAGCAACGGGTTGCTCCCGAGGACGAGGAGTACGAGTTCATCGACGCCTAACCACCTTGCCCGTCTTTTAACACTTGTGTTTCTTGGTTTGCATTTCTCTTGCTTCTTGCATCTGACTGTGTCGGCGTCGTCTGATATGCGGTCTTGACTTTTGACAGTCAACTTTTAGTATGGATTTATTACTTGCGGCAGCATCAATAGGCGAGCGTCTGGCGCTTCTCTGAGGACTTGAGCAGCCCTATACCCGTTCCGGCTTGCTTTGTTTTTTGGGGGTTGGGTTTTGAGACATATGGATCCTGGCTGTGGTTTTCGCAGTGTAGGTAGTCGCAATGATATCACTAGCGGGCGGTATGAATTCATGCCGCTCCAACCGAGCAGCTTTGCAGACCTTCTATAATGTTTCCCAAAGCGGCTGATAGCGCGACGGGCGCAGGGCGACGCTGTATGTACGTGTAAGCTTGACCCGCCATTAGCGGGCGGACCCCTTAAAGGCCTACGTCATCGCCCAGCGTCGCAATTCCCTATTTGACTTTTCGATTCGTACATATCTCAGCTCTGGCCTACTCTCTATCCCCCGCGGCCTCATTTATGGCGCGCGTGACTTTGATCTGTTACACCAACACACTCAACCCGAAATGACCGTCTCGGTCGATACCGCTCCCCAGCAGCACAAGGCCAGCCGGCCGCGATGGATCCTCCACGTCCAGGCGCAGTTTTGGCGCGTGCTCATGGGTATCGGAATGATGCTGCACCGCCTCGCACGACCACGACCCCCCAAGCCCGCCTTCCACAGGGACATCGACGCCACTGTATCGCCCATCAAGAGCAAGTTTCGCCTCAACTTCTACGTACCCAGCGACTACAAGAAGCACAAGAAGCTCAAGGGCACCAAGAAATACCCTGTCGTCATCAACTTCCATGGCGGCGGTTTCGTTCTCGGAACAGCGCACGACGATGCGCGCTGGTGCGGTGCCGTCGTCGATGAAGTTGGAGCTGTCGTTGTCAGCGTCGACTATCGTCTCGCCCCCGAAAATCCCTTTCCTACGGCCGTAGAAGACGGTGCCGACGCATTGCTATGGCTGGCACAGCACGCAGATGAGCTGATGCTCGATGCGGATCGCTTCGCAATCTCAGGCTTCTCGTCAGGAGGAAACATGAGCTTTACGGTCCCGTTGTGTCTACAGGGCGAATTGTTCGATCGAACTCCCTCCGGCGCGAAGATCATCGACCAGAGAGCGGGCAGCGTTCCCAACGCCGTCATCCAGCAGCCTCAAGGCTCTACTCAGAACCTTACCCCTAGTGGCTCACGTATCCCGCTCATACGCCAGAAATCGCGCCTCGACCGAATCGCCATGCTCCGCCAAACGGGCGCATCCTCGCTATCCCTCGTAACTTCGTACAAAGACCACTCGGGTGTCTCGGTCACGACAGAAGCCACCAACGCGGTTCTTAAGATCAGAGGCATAGTATCCTTCTATCCACCAACCGACTATACACAAACACGCGCACAGCGCCGCGAGACCTGCGCACGAGTCGACCAAAACCTCCCCGCCGTCTTCACCGATCTCTTCGACGATTCATACCTCCAGCCGCCCTCGCTCGACCTCGCCCATCCGTGGCTGAGTCCCGGTGTAGCACCAAACCATATGCTCGAGGCGCTGCCCGATGATATTGTCCTCTTCTGTTGCGAATGGGACATGCTCCTTGCTGAAGGCGAGCGCTTCCGCGATCGTCTCCAAAATGATCTTGGCAAGCGTGTTCACTACCACTGTGTACCGGGGGTGCCGCATGGCTGGGACAAGGCACCCAATCCTCTCAGAGAGAGCCCTGGTGCAAGGCAGCAGTACTTAATTGCCTGCAAAGAGTTGAGACGCATGTTTGATATTGAAGAAGAGGACGAGGAGCCGCAGTCACACGAAGATATGCCATGCAGGAAGTACCACAAGAGTGTAGATATGGGTCGTTCGGGTAATCAGGCGCATGGGCAGGTATAAAATTGCTATCATATCTCTTTATTGTTTCTGGAGTTAGGGCTTCAAGTCGATATTCATTTCTTCGTAGGCTGTCTGAATATCACACGAGTAGCGGGCGTTTAAAGACGGTCTTGGAAAATACATTTGGGGAACACGGGATTCAATGCCAAGGGAGGGATCTTCTTACAGCGTCGTTCATGTGTTTGGTTACAAAGATATCTGTTGTTGTTCTTTGCTGTAGTTTTTGCTCCTTCCGATCAAATGTACAAGTTCAGCTCTTAGCCTCTCAAACTCGCTCCTTCTCATAAAGTACACCCCTCACGTCCGAGCTTTATGAAACTTGTCTTTCCCTAGAGTCCTGAGCAACGCCAAATCATGTATATCCCCCAACATCCTCAGTCATGACTTTTTAATCGCTGGGTATGTTTGCCAGTCCTGCACTCCGTCTCGGTGTTGCACCCGGCAGAATCGCTAGGTGGGGGTGGTTGCATGGGCTGTCTGCCTGAAGTCTAAGCCACATGCTCCAGGCACTCACTACTGTAGCGCCTTTTAGAATCAGAGCTAATGGATAAAGACTGATATACATTTATTTGACTGTTGAACCGATTAATCGATAGAGAAACCTCAGAAGCAAACGCAAGCACGATTTACAACACATCCAAACACGAAAGAAGAACCATGAGAGACGTCACGCCCCGCCCCGTTCAGGGACACGACGAAATCAACAGCAACTACTACTGCCATCGCTGTGCATATTTGCCCACCGAGATAAAAGAAAACTGGACCAACAACACGCCTGATTTCATCACTATGGTTTCAGTAGAATCTCTACAAGCCGACTGTGCTCTTTGTGCTCAATTCTGCCGCGTTTTCGAATGGATATATGGCTCGTTTTCATATCGCGATCATGTCTATTTATACTATCTTCTTGATAGCCCTACGCAAGTGGGGGGAATGACTATAGGCTTGAAATTTGAGTCCTACTACACATTGAATACCGTCGAACTTTTTCCTATACAAAGCACAGAATTTGCACATCCCCAGGTTGTTCGCCGGATAGTTTGCCCTGATGAGCCAGACTATCAATTCATCCGAAAACAAGTAGACATATGCAAGAAGTCACACGGTCAAGAGTGTATACGAGGAGCGGTTGGCAAACATGTTCTGAGGGTCATCGACTGCAAGTCACGCCGACTCATTGCAGTAAGACCGGATGAACCGTATGCATGCCTGAGCTACGTGTGGGGAAGTGGCGCCGCACGGGAAACGCAGAGCTTCGGGGACGAGCTACCAGCAGAGCTACCAAAAACAATAGAAGACGCCATGGCTGTGGCTATTGCCCTAGAGGTACCATTTCTATGGGTAGATCGTTACTGCATCGACCAGGAAAATCTGCAAGAGAAACACAATACTATCCAGAATATGAACAGGGTCTATGAAGGCGCAGAAATTACTATTATAGCTGCCTGCGGAGATGACCCTCATCATGGCCTTCCTGGCGTTCGAGGAACTCCAAGAAAACCGCAACTATCCTTGACCCTTCCTGACACAACCTTTCTCGGCGTTGATCCCATATTCGACGAAATCGGTATTACCAAGTGGGCAGAACGCGGATGGACATACCAAGAGATGCTCCTATCTCGTCGACGGCTGGTCTTTACCAATACTCAAATGTATTTCCAGTGCAGAACAACGCATTGCATGGAGAGTTTGCATCCGAGTTTCACAGCGTCAACCTTTGGAATGCGCCCGCAACTACGAGCATTTCCATTTAACGGTGTTGGCTACACTGTTTTCGAACTCCAAGAACGGTTGACGGAGTATTACTCGAGACAATTGTCTTTTGATACCGATGTTATCAATGCCTTCAAAGGCATCATTAGCGCTTATGACCAACTGGAGAGTTTTCCTTTCAGATTGACGCATTTTTACGGTGTGTTCCTTATATACAAGCACGAAGATGAAGATCTAGCACAAACCCGTTTTGTCTCAAACCTCTGCTGGGCAGCCACAAGAAACAGTAGCCACGACATACCCCTATACAAAATATCAAGGATGAATCTTTTTCCATCTTTTAGCTGGGCTTCTACCAAATTAAAATCGTTGCAGGGCTGTTTTCATACACTAAAACCCGAGGTTTCTGAAAATGGTTTATTGCGATGCGATCAAATCCAAGTTCGCTTCACCCATAGGACAGATGGGGACATGAATCTCTGGGCATTTATCAAGCACAAGGACAGCTATGAGATGTTTCTCCCCCTCATAAAGCTGACGACATGGATTGTCTCGTGTCCACTCTCCCGGACTCATGACGGCATGCCTCTTCTGTTTGGATATGATTTGAACACTGAGTTTCAGCCTGAGGCGTCTTGCAAAACGCTTCACCTAGCCTACCTGGGAGCTCAAAATTCTGTGGACAATCGCTTTTGGATCTTCGCCTTGGTCTTGGAGGAGGTGGAACCGGGCGTTTTCCGTCGCATCGGCCGGTGGAACTGCGAAATTAGCTGGGTTGTCGACGCGCGGGAATCAACAGGCGAGATTTTGAACACGTCACTGTCTCAAAGGCAATATGAATTCAATAGGCTCATCATGGACTTTGACGAAGAAGCTGTGTCTCAGTCTCAATGGGAGAGGAGAACCGTTACCATAGTGTGAGAGTGATGTCAGGGCTTAGCAGAATGTAATGTTGAAGGCTTTGGTGTTTCGACAATCTGGAGGAACATTCCTGAGCGAAAAAGTTTACGAAAAGGAAGTGCACCAGAGAGAGAGGTCTCAATCATGAAGCTGTTCATCTACAAATACAGCCAACAAAAAACCACGCGCTGTTACTCATGCGCAAAAGGGGGTATCCAAAAAAACATGCATCCCAAGCAATTTTCCAACGCCGAAACCCCAACGCCAGAGAACCCATTCCTCACTCCCCCATCTCCCGCAACCTATCCGCCGCCTCGGAACCCAGAAATGGAATGTTAACATCAAACTCCTCATCTGTCCTCGCCACCCTTCCCAAAATACACTTGGCCTTTCTACACACCTGCTCACTCATGCCCTTCACGCCATGCACCTGCAAAACATGCTTCATCAGCGTCTCCACGCCCCCATAGACCCCCGACACCCTATCCTCCAGACAACAAAACACGCACCCAAAATTATCATCTCCTCCTCCCACAGCACCTCCCACCGCCGCAGCCACCTGTGTCGCCGTCGTCGTAGGCGCACCCCCAATCTTCTTCCTCACATGACTCTTTGCCAAAAAAACCCAGCGATATCGCACCCCTGCCGCCGAGACCTTCACCCTCGGATCCACAATATCGATGCTCTTTCCCTTCTTACCACTCGGATGCGGCGCTTTGAATACAGGGCCCGCAAAGACACAGTACCGGCATGACCACTGGTGCTTGATGACGTAGTAGCCGCAGGGTTGGGCGCGCACGGCGAGCCCCTTGGATAGAGATTCTTGGGTTGCCCATGCGCCTTTGCAGAAGCCCCAGTAGTCGTTTGATTTGTCAGGGCGGCCGTGCATTATGGTTTCGGTCGGAAGGAGAGGGTTGCTGGGGATGGTGGTTTGTTGCGTGGTGCGGGTGAGGGGGCCGCTGGGGTTTGAGGCGCTGCTGGAGCTGGAGGTCGAGGTTTGAGAGCGCACGGAGCGGTTGATACTGGTTGTCCGGGTGAGCTTTTTGGGATTGAGGGATGCTGCGAGGGCAGAGAGGCTGGAGGGTGTTCGGTGGTGGGCTTGTGTGCTTGATGGGGCATTGTTGGCGGTGATTTCAACGGTATATTGTGTTTGCAATGGTGAGTAAATTGTTGGTTGAGTTCCTGACCATGTCTGGTGCGTTATTTGAACTCCACTGGCATTGGTTTTAGGAGCTATTTCGCTATTTGAAGGCTTTCCAGGTGGATCATTTGGTGAGGTGTTAGGCTGGCTGCGTGAGGGGGCCAACGGTGGTATAGGCGGAGGAGTGTACTCATCTTCTGAAGCAGAGTATGAGGAAGATGCGTGCATACTACGGCGGTCCTCATCTTGCTTACTGTCCTCGTCGAACGTTGCTGGTACTGACGGGACACGAGCATGCTCAGCGGACAGTGGCTGCTGAGACGGCGCACAGGGTATTTTGTTCGATGAGCCTTGCGAGGAATTGGAGCTGTTCCGATCGAGTGATGCAATATTTGACTGAGAAGAGCTGCCGCCTGAGGATTCGGACCACCTTGGTTGTCTCGGTGCTCTCGTTTGCATCGAATGGAACGGCCGTAGGTACTCAGACTGCTCCTTCTCTAACCCAAACATATCCTGCTTGAACACCAGAGGCCTAGAATGCACTGTGTCTTGGTCTGGGGTTGCTCCAAGATTCTGTAGTTGATCATAGATTTCTTTTTCAAAGTCCGTTACGACCGATTCAGATACATGACGGTCGCTGGGCGCGCTGTAGAATTCATGTCGCCCAGAGTAGCTGTCATTGTATCCATGCCTCTGTTGCTGATGAGCTCTGCTATCGAGACTAAGTCCTTGGTATGACATTATCATCTTCTGGATGTCCCTCATTGCAGCTGCGCGATGATCGGGAGGGAGGCGTTCGAGCGCCTTGCCTAGATTCAGGTCCGCGGCTTGTGCAGGTTCATAAGCTGGAAGGGCCGGACTGGGTGTATCCCGGTTACCAAGCGAGCGATAGTACTCGGCTGGGCTTTGTACTGTATGCCGGTAGTCGACATGTGAAGGGTAACTGGCATACTCATCCAGTAAAGGGCGGGTCGACTCGTGGCTGTTTGCCTGTGTCTGTGGTGGTAGAAGGCGAGACTGCCATAGTCTTGACTCCCCACTGAGATCCTGTAGTTGCCGTGCCATGGGCCTTCTCAGGTAAATTCTTTGTTTCAACTCCTCCAATGTCGTGAGTGTTTCCTTGCGATTCGTGTTGGAGGCCCGGTGTAGAAAACGCAAATCAAGCACACAAACCTCGCTAGAAGGATCGGCTTAGTTCAGTGTGATCTCATCATGTGTTGTCAAAGACGCACCTTGTAGCTGCTTGCTTAAGACTGTTGATTATCTCAGCCTGGAGCATCAGTGTTATATGGTAAAGACGCTCTCGGGCGATATCTACGGGTATTGGTCAGCGGTCCAAACATGTGTCAGGTCCCGGATGGGGTATGTTTTACCATCACCAATGCGTACAAGATCACCCAACTCTCTTTGGTCACGATCGTAATGTTGGCCGATTTGTTGTTCACCCGCCACAAGAGAGGCCTGGAGTTGCGCTTCTTCCCATTCCTGTTGGGCCGAGCTACGGGTTTTACGGGCACTGCGTTTCTTTCTGACATGTTTCAGCAGTTCCGATCCGCCGTGAAATGCGGAGATGACGGCAGCTATGGCAGCGACAACCTGCAACACTGTAAGCAATTGTTGGGCTTAGGATCCACTATCCATCAAATTCGAGTATGTCAATATGCCTAGAGGGCCCATGTAAACTGTTATCAAAGCCTCACCTCCAAACCAGACATCTTCAAGACGACTATTCTTTGCGCGGCGACTTCGCAACTGAGATGCCCTGCTGACTAGACTACGCTTCGGATCTGTATGGGACCATTGACAGGTCGACTTGAATTAAGCTTGACACAGTCGCCGACAGCAGGATTTGTGTGAATGGATGGTTTCCAAACTTGTTGATGCCTTATCCAGGATCGGCCGCTAAGGGCCGATTACTCCTGGTGCTTCGCTCAACCTGCGCTGTGAGGTTTCCTAACTACCGGTCGAGGGCAGGTGGGGAAAGGCCTAGGATAATGTATCAGGTTGCTGCAAGCAGAAACAATAGAATCCAAGCCAAGCAGACGCAAGAAATCAGGTAGCAAGAGCAGAGAGGATACACAAGCGAAGTGCGAGAAGAAAAGACCAATGTAAAGCCATCGAAGCACTCGCAATGGATGCTCAGCCTCACTTCTCATGTCTAGCCGGACAACACGCGAGCACTGTGTTCATTTGGTTAAGCTTCTGATCAGCTAGCTTTAGGCGACAGTATTGCTTCGACAAGGTGCAGCAATCAAAGTGCGCCTCTCCAATGATACAGAGTCGTGGCTGGAAGTCAAGCAGGCTGTGCGAAGCCGTCTAATCCGAAAGTAACTCGACATCTGTAAAGAGGCTGCAGAATGGACTCGGCTGACGGCCCTTGGCTCAATCACATGCAGGACTAACATCGCAATCATGCAGGCGGGTTGCTGGACGTCCCTTGCTGCACCAACTATGCGTGAAGCTAATTACCAGCAGGCTGTGTGAGGGAGGCGCGGATTGAATAACCGGTTCCGAAATGTGCCGCCTGTTTCGTAAAGAGCGAATATGCCGCCATGCCCGCGTATATTTCAAAACTGTGAGATGGAAAGGCTAAGCTTGACAGACGTCACACAAACTAAACATCTGAGTGAAGAAACGCTCGAGCGTTAGGTAGAAGGGAGGGGTGAGGGGAACTGGTACTACGTACCGGTAGTGGGGCCGTCCCGTTCGTAGCCTCCTGCAAAGGGTGGCCTTCGCTGCACCACATCTGGACACCGCAGAATAAGCGGGTGCTGAGTTGTGTACTGGAACTTGCCGTCATTCACCGGTGCAACACTGCCCCTAGGCTGCTTATGGCATGGGGCCCTAAAATGGCCTGAGGATACAGCCTTCGAACCCAACGTACAAAATAATGAAGCTTATCCTAGCGCTAACATTACCTGTATGTCTTATGCGATTACACCACGTCATCTCCAAGTCAAAACACGCTCGTGCATTTGAGTCTTGTATGGCAAACACTGCATATTTTGAGCATATAGTATGCATAGGTAGTATTTGGAGCTTATCAGGCGTTTGATGGATAAGTCCCGGTCTGTATGATATCCCCTTTCCTTCTTCCCCCTTAACAACCGAATACCCCTTGCACACCGTCCAGCAGTACATTTTTGCATGGTATCACCCCCTATTGATGCAATCAACGAATGTCAAATGAAACTCGGATGAGTGCGACCGAAACGACCCCCGCTAGAAAGAAGAGAAAAACGAACAGTATGAATGAACGGTCACAAAGTGTGCCCCACATGTGGAGAAGAAGACGTTACGCCGTTAAAAACCCATGAACCCTATTGCCTAGAAGGGCAGCCTCGAAGTACCCGCGACATAGGAAAAGAAGGAAGAAAATATATCGGAAGGTTGAAATGTGAACAAAGGTTTGACGATGCAAACTGGAAGTATAGAGAAATAGAAGAAAATGTCGTCTAAGCGTCCTCGAGCTGCACCCTCTGACTCTTCCGGTTCTTCACTTCAACCATAGTAGGTGTGAGAGCTAGCCTATCCACGATCCGGTCTTCGTTGGGCGCCATCGAATTGCGGATGACAGACCGAGGGCTTTTCGCCCTGCTTAGCGAAACGCTCCTGGCAAGACCAACAGTAGCTTGTGCTGTAGCTACCTGTTCTGTCTGTGCTTGTCGGCGTGCCTGAATCTCTGCTCGTTTCTCGCCGAGCCGGCTGGCGGAATGCGGCGGCGTAGAGAGACTCTGTAGTCGCTGAAGCGGTGAAGGTGCCTCAAGGGGCGCAGAAGACGGGTGCGAAGAGAGCGCTGTCATCTTGGTGACTTTGGGCTGTCGGCGCGAAGGAGCGCGCACAGGCGGTGAGACGGGTGTGTCTGGGATGATGAGTGCTTCGCGTTTTGCGGCTCGAGCTGGCTTCTGGCAAATCTCCCACTCTGGTTCCCGGTCATCGAAATGGAGTGTCATCGGCTTAGGATGGCCGGGCGATGCTTGAGCGACGATAACCGTCACGGTTTCGGACTCGGACTCGAAGCTGCAGATGGAAGTCGGAGTCAAAGCAGGCTTGAGGTATGGGGATGCTGCAGGTGCAAGTTTCGCAGCATCAAGGGTCTTTTCAGAACGATCAGACGTCTCCTTAAACTCCTGTCGAACAGGTGACTTTGTAGGTAGCGTGTTGGAGCGTTTGATATCCTTGTTGCGGTTGATAACGGGTGCGCCCAATGGTGAAGGTGTACGGTTCGTGGTTGTAGGAGGAAACAGCGTTAATCGCGGAGAGGCTGATACCACAGCTGGTGAAGTCACTCTGCGCTGAAGACCCGAGCCCTCAGCCTGAGGAGGATTGTCCTATCATGCTGTTGGTATATACACACAAAGAGCTTGGGATCCGATGGACATACCTTGGTAGAAAGCTCCTTCAACGGCTTGACCTTTTCCGCATTTCCCTGGCGTCGCTCCAGGAGCGATGAACGGTTTGGTCCAGACTGCAAAAGGCTGCTGAACATGACACTATATCTTTCGAGTGTGATATCAGGCAGGGCAATGTCAAGAAGGCGACCTTCTGTCGGTGCCGAATCCTTCGATGATACGGCTCCTGGTACCGAAGAGGCCGCTTTCTTCTTGCTCGGTGGCGAGGAACCCGTTGTCGTAGTTGACCGTTGAAGTGTCATTTCATGTCGCTTTGAAGGAGAGTCTCCCACTGTTACCGCACGATCTCTAGTAGCCAATATTTCCGGAGGGGATTGAGGTGCAATAAACTCTCCCGGGCTCCATTTTCGCGATTCTCGTATATCAGGCTTATATGCAGGCGGTGACACATTACGTAGCCTTTCCCTGCCATTTTCTTCCCTAAATGAAGCCTTGGATTCGATAATTTCCTCGTCGTGGTGGCTGTCAGTGCGGGTTACTTTATCCACAGCCTGCGTCAACTGGTAGAAGGCGGCCTTCTCTTGTTGAGTGATGGGTGGTGCCGCTTTGCGAAACAATGATTTCCATCGACTGATCTTCGGTTTGGCAGGCTCTGCGGAGCCGCCCAGGGCTGGCGAAGAGCGGTTTGGTTGAATAGACATGTCTGCTGAAAGATTTGGAGAGCCAGGGTTCGTCGTGGGTTCTACAGCCTGAGGCGGTGGGTTCCAGTGCGAAGCACAGGTTGGCGATCCAAGAGCAATACCAATGACCCCCTGTTCTTTTGTGACATCTGAGGTATAGAGCACAGTCGTCGATGTGGTAGGAGACTGGAAAGAGTGGACATATTCCTCCGAGTGGAACGATGGTGCAGGATTTGTCTGACTGCGAGGCTTCACTGGGCGCTGTACAGGCCCACCCGACGTACTCGGTCGGACTGCCAGATCTGGGGCCTTGAGATTTCCCTCCACTGGCAAATTGGCCGTGGACGCAATGTATTTGTCAAGATCTGTTTGAGAGCCCTTTATGGACGGCATTGTGTTTCCCTTCTCTTGTTCAATAACATCTTTGCGGTTGTTTCTTAGAAACCTCAGAGACTTGGATCGCGTGAGCATCCCGGGCATGTTGGGTTTCAAAATCTGTTAGAGAGTATCAGATGGTAAATTGGGGACGGCAGAAGGAGAAGAACACAATGGGCTTGGATAGGCGGAGAAAAGGAATGGACGGCTCCAGAGAGCCAAAGGGAAAAAAAACAAGGTAGCGACCCAGTCGTTGGAGGTTGAAAGGAAGGAGAGTTGTGGTAGTAGTGAAGGTGGGATGTGCACCGGTGTCATCACCACACGACCAGAAAATGAACCTGGCGCCTCCACACTTTGCACCGTCATCATAGCAGCGGCAATCATTTACACCCACTTTGGCGCGTCTGAAAGAAATTACGCATGGTCGAGAACCCGGCGTGGGACAAGGATGATAGGCATAACATGGACGGGCCGCCTACGATTGGCTGCACGGGCAACTCCACTCTAGCGGATCCCCTGACAGGCGGCGGGATTATCATGACAAGCGTCTTATCCGAGCCATGATGCTGGCAGGAATAGACGGCTGTCTCTGTAGCAAAGGACCGGTGTGTAAGGAGCACGAGCCCAGTTTCAAGACGGCGCTTTGCCGAGGAGCAATTTCGCGATGCGCCGCCAAGGGTATCCAAAGCAGCACAACAGTGGCTGGTTGAAATTATCGGTCCGTTGCGGCGGCACATTTTCCTGGCGCTGACAAGAAAAAATGAGCTGAATAACACACCCCCCTGATTTCGTGGTACGCAAGCACAGGCTACCAACATGACATTACCTACCGTTTGTTATGTAGGGCCCGTGGCCGATGCTCGCAAAGTGCCGGGCTCTGACCATCATCCGTCCAAATGAAGACCCACAGCAAGGCCGCGACGTTTCGGATCGAGTAGGACGATGTCTCGCTGTTTCCTATACATATATGCAAACCAAGGGCGCTGGGTCTGAGCACTAAAAGTAGTCGCAACAGACATCAAGTGTCGGTGTCTCAAAGGTGGTGCACTAGCTAATCAAGCATGCCAAACAGGATCAAGAATAGGTATATATGATGCACCGAAGCTAAATGGAAGCATGCTGCCTGTCGTATCTCCACGCCTTCTGTACGCCGTGCGGCGGTAGAAGGCGGATGCACGTCCCTTGGACTGTTCCATTGTCCAACGTCGTAATGCGGATTAATAACTCTTTGGTCACCGCACTGAATACCTTATCTTGTTCTCTACGTGCACCCGCTCCATGCAGAAATCTCAACAAATTCACAACACCACTTGCACGCGTCGCCCTTAATCCTCAGACAAGGACTTCCCCGGCCTCCAGTTTCTGTATCGCTCCGCCTCTGCTGCAATCGTATGAGGGACGTGTTGCTGTAGTGCCTGCTCAAAATGGCGCATGCAAACCTCAGGTGTCCTGTCAGGTTGCAACGTGTAGTCGGTGATTGCCATCTCAACAGCGACAGCACAGAGGCCGCTAATATCTGCGCCACTGCTACCTTCAGTTCGCTTAGCGACGAGGTCCAAGTTAACGTCCGGTGCGAGTGGTCTCGATCGCGTGTGGATCTGTAGAATCTGCTTCCGTGCTTCTTCTGTCGGCAAGCCAATGTGGATGTGAGCATCAAAACGGCCCGTACGAATAAGAGCTGAATCCAGTATGTCGGGCCTATTGGTTGCGCCGATGATGAACACGTCCTTTAGTGCCTCAATTCCGTCCATCTCGTTGAGTAACGTTGTCACAACATTCAAGCCACTCTCCTGTGTCTTCTCACGCGACTTTCCAATCGAATCAATCTCATCAAAGAAGATGATGCAAGGCTTCGCTGCTCGTGCTCTTCGAAAAACGTCTCGGATGGCGCGTTCAGACTCGCCCACGTACATCTTGATGAGCTCAGAGCCTTTTACAGCCAGGAAGTTTTGCTTGCTCTCGGTGGCCACAGCTTGAGCAATGAGTGTCTTTGCACAGCCGGGTGGTCCGTAGAGGAGAACGCCCTTGCGCGATTGAGGCCCGCCGAATTTGACGTCGAGGTCGGGGTACTAACAGTGCGGTTAGTCAGATCCGGATAGAGTTAGAAAAAGCAACGCGGGCCTTTCCGCAATGTGAACATATGGAAATTGATGTACACATACCTTGAACGGGCGGATGGTAATGGCTTCTAGCACAGCCCGCACATGGTCTAGACCAGCAATGTCCGCCCATCTGACTTTTGGTACTTCAAGAATGCTATCCTTCAGTACCGTGGGGCGCACCTGCTCTATCACGGCCTCAAAATCCTCCTGCTCAACGAAATCGGTTTGCTCATCTATCTTGCCCAGCTCAGCTTTGTTTTTTTCGTCTACCAGTGTGTCTATTCGCATCATGTGGCGCTTCCTAGCGAGATAGCACAAGCTGGCAATATCCCTGCCTACAAAACCGTGTGAACGCTCTGCAAGGGCAGTAAAATCAACGTTCGGGACGTTACAAGCCGGGCCCAGTATCTGTCGTACAATTTCCTCTCTTTGTTTTGCATTTGGCGGCAACAACTCAAGTTCTGTCTGAAAAGCAGTTGCTGTTCGAAGACTGGAGTCGACATCATATACACTGCGTGCTGCTGCTGCGACCACGACTTGGCTGCCTCCCAGAGTAGCCAGCTCAATCCGCAACCTGTTCACTAGCGAGTCGGCCTTGTCCAGGAGGCGATCCAGATTGTCCATCAATATTAGACTGGGCTGATTTTCGCGGGCATCTTGGAAAATATCAGAGACGACTTTGGCCTGGCCTTTGGGATTTGTATCGGGGTTGATTCTGTAGACCTCGGACCAAGGGCACTCTGCCAGTCGCTCCAGCAAAAGACTTTTCCCAGTTCCTTCTGGGCCATGCAAGAGGAAGGCAGTGGGTCCGAGAAGGTGTCGATTGGGCAGATGAGGCAGACTGTTGGTTAGGAAGGAAAGATCCCGGTTCATAGCCGCAATGTGGTCAGATAGTCCGCCAATTCCGTCCGACCTTAATCGAAGTACACCTGACGGCTTTGGGGTAGATGGTTCAGGCCTGAAATCGCCTACAGTGACGATTTGAGTGGTAATCTCATCAAAATATACTGCATGTTTTTCGTTGGGAAGCGGGTCAATACTTTGCACTGTAACCCGAACCTTTTGCCCTTTTTGCTTGAAGCCTTTTTGTTGGATTGGTAAACTACATCCGGGTAGGAGAATGTCGGCATCCGCTGCTGAGCCACAGTCAGTAAAGAAATCTTAGCTTGTACAAATTCAAGTGCTCACCCAAGGCATGGCGAAGCCAGTACAAAAGCTGCTCGCTTGAAGCAAATTTGGCCGTCTGGGTCGGCGCATCAGAGATATTAATCTCAATAGACTTGAGAGGTTTCCAGGAGTCGGCCTTTTCGATGAAGACCGGATCATTGAGTGCGAGATCATAGTGCTCCCGTAATAGATCAGTTACCTTGGCAATTGGCTTGTTTCCGGGATTGGTCTGTGAAGCCAGCCATGCAACGCCATAGCCTTTGAAACCCGCCCCAGTGCTAAGTCGGACACAGTCGCCGTTGGAGAGTCCAAGAGCCTTCAGCTCTTTCATTGACAGATGGACGCGAAAGGCACCTCCCTCGAGCGCATTGCTTGGAATACTAGGCGGATTGCGCTCCAGTGGGCGCAATGTATAAGTGGCAGCGGGGCTCATTTTGGAATTTTTATCCGCCGCCGTAGTATAATGGGAGTAGTTTGCAGTCCGCGATTTGTGAGGATCTGGGAGAGACGAATGTCTGAACAGACGTGAGTCACATCACGTGTCTTGCTTTGTACACAAGATTTTTTTTTGAACGCCCTGAACCGTTCCAGCACGAGACGCTCGCCTAATTTCCTTTTTGGGTTGCGACCAAGTGTGGTGGAGGAGATTCATGTGACTAAGCGGCGGGTGAGCTAGGCCCGACGGGGACATTAGCGCAGGATACCTGTGAAGCTTTTGTGTTCGTCGCAGGCTGGAGGATTACAGCTTTGCAATGTCAAGCCGCGCAATTGATGCCACCGCCGCACCTCTCTCGACACCTGCGGCCATGTCACCTCACAGTGACCGCGAAGCAGGTCCGCTGCGTCCACACGACGGGCCGCGCCAAACTCTCGACCACCGGCTATGACACCACCCCGCAGACACCCAGTGCTGAGGGCAGCAATGGGGAGAGCAGTGCCTTATCTGACCATACTGACCCCAAGAACGACGCACCAGCGGAAGAGAAGTCATGGTGGAAGGATACATTGGGCCGCATTGCTTCATTTGGCGGACATGGCAATCAATTCGAATCTATCGAGTCTAAGTCGGGACGGTCACCACCTCATGCAAAGCAGCCAGAGAGTCCTGCAATCAATCTACCGGAAACCAGGGAGGAATCTTGGCGGGAGGAAAGAGGTCTTACACAGACAACTGCTGGTTTGGCGACGAGTCAGCAAGTCAGGGAAACCCAACAAGAGCAGATGAGATTTGCAGATAGGAGCAATGAGGACTTTGCGTCCTCTGGACAGGTGGATATGACAGCCATACAGCAGCAGATTAAACAGTTGTCCGAACAGCTGAGGGCTTTGGAAGCCCGCATTGAAGGAGGCTCTCCGAAAGAGCAGTCATCATCTACATCTGCTACAGCAATACGCACTTTGGCCATGCGATCCGACGCAACACAGTTTAACATGGCCAATCAAGATATATCGTACCTACCGCAGACCCCATCACACATTTTACAATCACCCACAACATTCTCAGTCAAAGGGCTCCGAATTTGGCAAAAGGCTCAGTCTGCCTATACACGCTCAGTCTCTCTTTATGGAACAGCAACTAGCGCTTTCGCCAAATTGCCCCACCACATAGCTGCACCTGTAGCACCTTCTTTACTACGTCGTTTCCGTTCGATACGCGGAATTGCCATGCTGGAGGACGACATCAAGACCAGCGATGTCTATGTGAAGTTCAAGCCAACAGTCGATTTGCTTGAGTCTATCTTGCGCAGGTCTTCAGTACCAGCTCCTAGCCTCAACGACCCCATGGTGGCTAGTGAAATGGCCAGATTCTCGAAGACATTGTTTTATGACGATTTCATTTCCCATACCTTGGACGCTTGCTGGAAACGCTATCGCCTATCAACCCGCAGACTTAGCGACATAGTTACAGAACTAGACAGTATCCGGTCTCCCATGGTAGCACCAATTGCGAGCCGAGCTCGTGAGCAACTTCAGACCATAATCGCCCACGCATATGAAGAAGGAGACAGGCTCTTGATCGATTTGTTAGAGCCTTACTTTAAGACAGAGTCTGCATTACAGAAAGGGGAAAGACCGGCTCGGACGGAACCGTCAGTTTTCATCTTGAGGTCCGCGGATACTCGTGAAAAGGACATGCAGAACAACATTACCAATAATAGGGACGATGCACAGAGGCTCATGCGTCGGATCCACGGACAGTCGTGGTCAATAAAATCGTCTGTAGATCTGAAGACGAATAGCATGGGCCGTGGTTTGGAGAAACTTGTGCATGAGCAACGTCCACGAGTCAAAGATAGTACGTCGTTTCATCGTCTATCCAATGCAGAAGCTTCCACTGCTGCTCGTACCACCACCAAATCGTCCAAGCCACCACCGCGCACTGACGAAGTCAGTGAGCAATCGCTCCTTGAGGAACTCTTCCCAGAAACAAATAGCATTCCGCAGCCTCAGCCCACGAAGAAGAACAGAGATCAATACCCCAGACTCAAGCTACCCCAGTCACCCACTCGCCCAGCGTTTTTAGATCGACCTCGAACGCCCGCACAGCAGGCAGCGAAATCCATCCAGCAACATGGAGAGCAAACCACTGTGCTCCAGCTGACCAATTGCAGCACTGGATTGATAGAAGCCGATTTCCGTCGCATCATCCCTAAAGGCAAGCATCTGGAGGGATGGCGGCGAGACAGTGACTTCTACAAGATTATCCCCGGCCGAGACCCTCTCAGTCTGGAGCGTTTGCCATTCTACTACCTGCTTTTCAAAAACACGGAAGCAGCTCTCTCATACCAGAAGAATGCTTCACGACTGCACAAGCTTAGTGCTCGTTACCAACCTTCGAGCATCTTGTCGGCTATCCCACCACCCAAGGGGTTCCTCGAGGACGGCGAAGACATCGCTGCGGCTGTGGCCTCGTACAATCTCTTGCCCAAAAATCATACCTTGAGTCTCAACGTGCTTATGCAGCCATATAACCCAGCTCTACGCCAGTTGATTGAACGAGGCGGGTACCAACCCATTGCCACTTCTGTCGAAGACAAGGGGAAGAAGATTTGCAGAGTGCTCTTGCATATTGAAGGCTACGAGCCCTCGCCCTCTGATCTCTTTGCAGCTATTACCAGCGATGCTTACAGGCAAGGGATGCTGCATCCGCTACGGAACGAATCGCAGTCGTCGATCCACCGACTGCGTGACGTGATCAACCTCAAGATGTCAAGCAAGGCTGTTTCGTCGAGTCGGCCCCGGGCATATGGGACGTTTGATCATTCTACTTCAGCTCCGGAACTAACATACGATGATCCAGAGATCCAAAGCATGATGGGCGGGGCCGAGGAGGACCGGTCACAAGCGCAAATGAACCAGGAGATCATGAACCGTGTGTACAACCGGTGGGTGCTGGACTTTGAGGATGTAGATACTGCCCGGAGGTGGAGCCTAAGGTGGCATCGCAGGGCACTTCCCGATGTGGCCAGCGGAGAGTCGACGTGGAAGGATGTTGAAGAAGCGAGGATTTGCAACACAGAGGTTCTGTGGTAAAGGGAAGATGGAGACATAGAAATGTATTTGTACCATGTACTTTGTATGATGTGTATTGACTGAACGCTTACAACAATAGAAGTTTATCGTGAAATTCATCTCTATATACTGTCGTGATGGTGACTGTTAGGCCGGGTATCATTACTCTATACAATATGGGCACTCGCTCGTTTTCTCTTTTCCCATCCTGATTTCTCAGGCACCAGTTCCAGACGCGTTGCTCCCTGCCATGGTCAAAAACGCCGGACTCCAATACTCATTCTCGCCTGCCTGTGTATCCACCCACACCAGACTATCCGCCATCAAATCCTCGATAACGGCATGTGCCCGGGGTCGCTCCCAGTTCAAATTGACCTGCAGCATAGACAGCGTGACGTAACCTAGTAACTGTATCGCCTCGAGAACAGTGCTCTGATCAACATTGAGTTCCTTGGGGACACTGCGAATCAGACTACGATGACCGATTTTGAGGATTGAAAAGCAAGAGCCGAGGGGTGCGAGGGCCTCAACGGCGCGTTTGATGTCGTCATCGGAGACGGAAACGCTGCCGCCTATGCGTGAGGACTTAGAGAGACGGGCTTGTAGGTCGGAGAAGGAGATGAGGCCGCCGTTTTCGGCCCGTGTGGCACGGCACTCTTCGACGATTTGGACGCCGAGGTTAAAGTAGAAGTCGTTGAGGTTGTTGCCGAGCAGCTGCGTCCAGATGCTTTCACCGTTGGTGGTGGAGCTGGTGGTGGAAGACGAGGAGGATGTATCTTTGTGGTACGAGGAGGCGAGGAAATCAATGTTGAGGGCTGAGCACATGCGGGCGAACTCTGCACGGAAAGCGGGGTTTGCGCGAATATCTTTGGAGTGAGTGATGGCGAAGTTGTGCAGCAGCGATTGGAAGACGGAGAGCTGGGTGGAGAGCGAGTCAGCGTTGCGGGTGCGTAGCGTGGCACCATGGGATGTATAGTGGTGATTCTGCAGGCCGCGTGAGGAGAGGGACGACAGGCCTGGGGTACGTCGTCGGTCCATGGCTGGTGGGTGGTACCACGCTGTTGTACGTTGTGTATGTGTGTGTGTGTGTGTGTATGTGTATGTATCAGTGCGAGGGTGGAGAGGAATAGCGGGTCCTAGAATGACATCAAGGCGCAATTTTGTGGAATGGCCGGGGCCCTATGATCGCCAGTGGAATAGCCGACAGTGTAGGAACGGTAGCTCTCAACGGTAAACGAAGATACGTGTTGCCGCTGTGCTGGTGTCGTTGCTCAACGTCTCGTATCGGAGCTCGGGTGGGGCAGAAGCTAGAGCAAATATCGATCGACACTGCGCATGTCGACAAGGCGTGCAGCTGGCGTGCGTCGCAGGCTACGGCGCAGCGAGATGAAGTGTCGACGGCACGAACAGGACGGTGAGCGAGATTGTGATGCCGTTATCCGATCCGGAAGCAGAGAAGGCCCAGCCAGACGCTATACGACTTGCATGACGTATGGCGTATGGTGTCGGTCAGACATCGGTCGCATCAAGTCCCAGAAGTGTTGGAGCGCTACTCGATGGCAGGCCTGTGTGTGCGTCTAGGCACTGCTCCAGATGTGCTGCAGGCAATGGCCTTGATCTTCGTCGTCTTCCGCGTGCGTTGCGTTCTCTTTTGTCTTCATCACGTCCATGTGCAAAGAAGATTCGACTGGACCCTGGTTTAGGCGCTGTTATCACGTGTTTTTCACTATTTTCTGCTTGTTGGACCCTGCCTAGATCACATGATTACCCAGTTCTCCCCAGCTCACGTAGAGCTCTGCGACCAGCCTATCCTCAAGATCCTTCGCCACTCGTGGTTTGACGAGCTGTTCCGCCCCAGCATGGGCCCCTCGACTATCAACAACTGCATCCTTTTGTTGGACCTCCCGCCAAAAGCCTTGGCCGGGATTGACCTGCTATCCTTTACATCATCGCCGCGCTTCCGGGGTATTAGAAATGTGCCACCTGGATTGCATTTTGTCTTTGCTGCAACTGACCGCGCCATGTCGGTAAGGCATGGCGCATGGTTCTACGTAACGCCTGGTGTCGGGTCCCCACAGGTCTTTGTCAAGAAATGGGACGAAAGCACAGAGGATCTGGTGGCGGAAACATCACAGACAGAAGTTCTCAAGCACAAGGCAAACCTCGGAAGCATATGGAAAGATGGTCTCACGCCATATCGGCAAACCGTGCAGGAGAGTGATTCGGGGGCGGAAGAGGATTGGAACGAAGAATCGACAGACTGGAGTAAGCTGACCACGCACATTACGCCCACCATCCTGTCAAGGATATGTGGATTGAATCCCGACCACTGGAATTTGACGTCGGCTTCATCTGCGTCCCAAGATCTGGATGAAATTCCAGGCCTGGAAACAAGTAACAGCATGCTGCATCCGGAGAAGGAGCTGAGGTTTTTACCCATTGACCTCAAAAGGACATGGAGAGAGGGTGCGACTGGTCGGGAACGGACAGAAGCTGCGCAGGATCGATCGTGGTTCCTGGGCGACCTCATTGGCAAACACTGTCAAGCAGGAGATGAACGCGGCCGGGAGAATGAAATCCTGGGCGAGCTGCAGTTTGTCTTTCTCATGGTTCTAACGCTCAATAACAATTCTTGTCTGGAGCAATGGAAGCGACTGTTACGACTGCTGCTTACCTGCCGACGCGCAGCTAAGGAGCGGTCACACCTTTTTCTAGACTTGCTGAAGTGTTTACGTCTACAGCTCAGTCACTGTGCAGACATGGAGGGCGATCTGTTCGACATGAATGACGCTGGGGGAGGGTTCTTGCGACCGCTTCTGGGCCAGTTCCGGAAATCTCTCGACGACTTTGACGGCAAGTGGAAAGCCGACCTAGTCGATGAGCTTGAAGAGCTGCAGGAATACATGGCGAAGGAGTTTGGATGGCCGCCAGAAGGCTCATATCTTAAGCGCGGCCTGTTGGAGTTGGAGGACGGCGAGCGCGTGGAAATGGAAGTCAACGGCGCCGATGCAGAAGACGAGCTTGGCGACTATGCGCCTACTATTGTCGATCTGACACCCGAACAACAGAAGCTACTCCACGGGGGTAATTTTGGCCCCATCCAGCATGCCAAGGACGATGTGGAGGAAGAGTCAGAAGACGACGCTGATCTGGACGACATGGATACGCGATACTGAAGTTGGGCGGGACGGAATCAGCCTGCCAGCTCACCGGTTTCATCTCCACACTGTCGCCTTTGGTTGCGCTTTGGCGGGCGCTAAGGAGCGGTATCGAGAATGCAAATAGACGGCTACAGGAACAGACCCACGGTTGACACCTGGTCATGCAGTCTGCCCTGCACTAGCATCAAGTAGGTACACAGACGCAGATCGCGTGAATGGCACAGCCCTTTGACTTAATGTCGAATGCCATCATCGTTCGAGTTGGTGTTGGGGCAAATATGACAAGATACCAAGAGAATACGAGGCCATGAGTGCCGTTACCCGAGTTTCGAGCTGGATCAACCTCAACAGTGAACGGGTTGGTGTTTGGTCTTCGCCCCCACCCCTATATCCGGTACTAACATCAGACCATGTTTGGAAATTGCGGCGGTAGCCTTGGCCTCGCTATACCCTGCTGTGCGCTATAATCGCCCCTACTTGAGCAAAACTTCAGCCACGAAATCATTAGAGGCGCTGACCCTGCAGGCAGCACGGGGGTACTTGTGCCCAAGTTTTTGGACAATTCGCCCATTGGCTGGTTCGGTAAGGTGCGCGCGAAATTAGCGAATGAAAAGCGAGGCACGAATCGAGGCTGTGCTAATGGAGACGCGACTTTAGGCCCCCTCCTGTTAAACCTTGGGCCTTGAGCCGTGGCAGTGCGCCTGAAGGTGTTTTATAAAATGGATGTTGCCCTCGTTTGATCTTGACGTGCTCTGCACTACTACTGTCGATTGTCCTGTCGCGAACATTTACTGTTAACCCCAAACCTACCTGTTCTTCGCTCGACGTCTTCTATTTATTAAACTAACGCAATGGAGAAGCAAGGTGGTAAGTAGTCACGTCCTTTGCATAATTGCATGCGCTGTAACAATCCGTCTACAGCACTGTGTGGTGCAACAACGTCCATACAGCAGCTAACGGCCATGCAGTTCCCATGCAGGCGTATCCCCAATCGCCAGAAGCCACCGGCCAGCCTCAACCGCCCATGTACGCCGCCGACGGCCAGCCGCAGCAGTACATGCAGCCACAGCCACAGCCACACATACAGCCCGACCACCAAGCCGCGGGTGCTCCAGGCATGCCGCCACAGCAGATGCCCGGCCAGCAGTACCAGAGCGCAACGCCCATTGCCAACCTCCAGCGGGGCCCCGCGCCCGCCGACTGCCCCGCGTGCGGCCAGCGCGCCCTTACCAATACATCGTTCGTGACTGGCAACACCACACATGCCTGGGCGTTTGGCTTGTGCTGCTTGTGCTGTCTCGGCTGCATCCCGTACGTCATGAGCTCGATGAAGGATGTGCAGCACAAGTGTGGTCGCTGTGGCGTCCTGCTCGCGACGTGGCACCGCAGTGGCAGCACTGAGGTGCATATTCATTCTTAGAGGTTGTTTGTGTCAGACAGAGAGATGGGAGAGACGAGAGAGAGAGGATGATACCCATTGAACGCGTTTTATCTTCTTTTGGACTAGATTACTTGGTCTTGCTATGTTTTGGTGTTATTTGCAATAGACTGTGTTGGTCGATAATTATGTGAATAAGAAACCACGTTTTGATATTGTAATGTCCTATGTCTCCCGTAACTAGTGAAACCAGTAAAACAGAACAAGCCCACGTGCGTTGTCAATATAGTAAAAGACACTATGACTACTATCGCCACTTTCAAGAGTAGCTTCGTAAGTACTAAATACAATAAATAACAAGTGATTATAACAATCATAGCCACTTTCAAAGTAGTTAGTGGTTTTGTAGGTTGCTGTTTTCTAGTTTCACCGGTCCTAGGAGAGAATACGTGGGATTAGGCAGGGCTCTATGTTCTCTCCGTTGTGCATACGAATACTATTTATACTCATGCAGTTCAAAACAAATCAGGCTATCTATTCTCGTTTTCTTCACCCTCGTCGGCCTTACGCGTTTTCGAATTCCCATGTTAGCCCACGTGACATGCGCCGCCTGACGTCACAATGTCCTCATGTCAGCACGATTTGAAACTTGAGTGGCTAAACGGCACACGAGAGCCACACATGCCATCATTGCACGCCTGGTCAGCCACACAGAAGCCACACACGAAGAGGCCAAGCTTCCTCCTTCACAACCAAGCTTTTGCCAACTTTCCATGTTCCCTCCACAAATTGCCTGCTGGGGATATGATCGACCACCACTTAATCAATGTGCTTGCTGCTGAACCGCAGAGACAGCAAAACCTTTGTGCAAAGCAGGTTTTCTGCTTCGACCCGACACGATGGGATTGTCTGTGCGACAAGGATGATGTCGAATGACGATTCTCATTGCAAACTTCAAACGCTGAGGGGGTTTGCTGCAGTATAAGGGACACACCACCGTGTGTTTGGTCTGCTCTTGTCCAGCATCACTCTCTCGATCCTCTCTTCCCTCCACTCTACTCGCTGGCTCCTGCGAGCTGCCTGGGTGCCAATACGTCATTCACAACTCGGTATACTTGCCTCACCAAACAACCAGAACCAACACCATCACCATGGGCTTCTTCAACAAGCGCAACACGACGGCAGACAATGCGGCTGCAACTGGTACCCACAGGGAGAAGAGACCAAGGCGTCACTCCACATCTCACCCGTCGTCGTACAACACCAGGCCAAGCTTTGGACAATGGCTCAAGGCGACTTGGCTCGATATCGTGACCATGGCTGCTATGGGCGCCGTTGGTCTCGGTGTATACATGGCTGACCCAGCTCCCAGCCGCAGCTTTCCCGGTTCGTCTTCCTGCCCAGTGTGCAAACCATCACACCCTAACATACTCCAGTCATCTTCCAGGATGGTGAGATTGTCTATCCCCAGTTCGCCTATCCCCTGCGCAATGAAATCGTCCCCATCTGGGCTGCCGCTCTCATGGCCTTTTTCATTCCTTTTGCTGTCTTCCTGATTGTTCAGATCCGCGCCCGCAGCTTCTGGGATATCAACAACGCCACCATTGGCTTGCTCTACTCTCTCATCACCGCTGCGGTATTCCAAGTCTTTATCAAGTGGCTCATTGGTGGACTTCGCCCTCACTTTCTCGCTGTCTGCAAGCCCGTCATCCCCGCCAACCTTCTCGCTAGCGTTGGCAACACAGACAACGGTGTCGAGGCAGGCAGCGCCTATGGCAACGTTGCCAATGGTTACAGGCAAATCATGTTCGACAGGAGTATCTGTACCGGCGACCGAAATGAGATCAATGACAGTCTCGAGTCTATGCCCTCCGGCCACACGACCGCTGCCTTTGCTGGTTTCGTCTTCCTCTATCTGTACCTCAACGCAAAGCTCAAGGTCTTCGCGAATTATCATCCCGCAATGTGGAAGATCATTGCCTTGTACGCTCCCATCCTTGGTGCCTGTCTCATTGGCGGCGCGCTTACCATTGACGAATACCACAACTGGGTAAGTACTGTTTTATCTTGTTGGAAATATATAATACTAACAACAGAAATCAGTACGACATTCTTGCTGGTGCAGTAATCGGTACCATGATGGCATTCAGTGCTTACCGCATGACCTACGCCTCCATTTGGGACTTCCGCTTCAACCACATCCCCCTCCTGCGCCACGCTCCCTTCATTTACGGCGCCGGTCCCAGCTCCTTTGACGGCTTCCATGATGCTGTCTTTACGCGTAAGGCTGGCTGGGGTACCCATGAAGGAGGCAGCTGGGGCGGTGCGCCTTTTGATGCTGCTGATGGTCCTAGGGGCTCCATGATGCCACAGGCGGAGGGTCCTGCTGGTTCCCACGTGTCCAGGAAGCCTGTCGGAACTGGCCACCGAGGAGAGCACATGGTTTAGAGGTCGTCATGGCTTAAGTTTGAGTCGATGTTGAAGAGGGGGAGTAATCTTCAGAGAGCTAGTGGCATATGATGCAACTGACCTGGCACGGCCATTGGCGGAATGTATTAACTTAATAATAATGAGATATACCCGTGTATAGCTACTTTGAATAATTAATGATGATGCCGGCGACAGTAGTGGGCGCTTTTCTTTTCGGTAAAAAGCTGCATTGATAATGTCTTTGAAATCACATCCATGTTCAGTCACGAAAGTTGAAGCCGTAGCAATTCTGCGTGATCAAAACGAAGACAAGAGTATGTTAAAGGGTTTAGCGGTGTATCTGCCAGGTTCCTAAGCTTAGACTAACCGCGTATATACACACTTATAGAGTAGGCTCTATAACAGCTTACTAGAGTATTATAAAGAGGCCAAGAGATAGTCGGGCCGATGGGTGAGCTCGTATGCCGACGCAAGTCGTGTCTTTTGATTGCCTCTTTTGTAATTTTGTCTGACAATACGTTATTAAACTGACCCCTAGCGTGCGTACAAGATGCGCAAAGTTGGTATTTTCTATCCGTGTGTAGGAGATCTTTTTTCGAGGTCTTCTATGGCTGTGGTCATGGCTGCTTGTCACCGAAGTTTCAAAGGCATTGGACAAGGCTGATCCTGTCGTATACATCGTATTCATGACTGAATGCACTAGCCGTACATAGAAGGTATACGCGTTGCGGCTAAGAGCCATAAGATTATACGCATGATATTGTGCAGAGTAGGGATACAGCCACCTCAGTAGTCAGCCTACCTTGTACGTCAAGGTCGGGGTGGTCTATACGGTCTCTTCGAACTAGTCATTCTGTGTAACAATCTGTACGGCCTGGAGAGTCGGCAGAGCCTTCTGCGCAAGGCCAGAATCAAAAACAATATTGGGAGGAGGGTCAGTGGGATATATAAATGATAGAACCCAACAGATTCTAAATCATACATCAACACATCAACTCGCCATCTTCAGTCTGTCCTGTGTATTCCTCATCGCTGAAGTGTTACGGAACACCAACACAACATTCACTTTTCCCTTTGTATCTACCATCATGAAAGCCTGTACCTTATCCATTATCGGCCTTCAGGTCGCTCTCAGCCATGCCCAGCAAGCTTGCGATGCTACCTGTCAAGCAGCCGTGCGACCAGCTCTCGCGACTGAGACTGGCAGCTGGGTCTCAAAGAACATATCCGCGGAAGCGTTCTACAACACACCCGCCAACGCCACTGGTGCCAAACCTGGTGACGTGTTGCGATGGGAGGACTTTCCTCAGTCTGTAGTAAATACCAATAACTGGACCATACCTTCTGGAATGTCCCTTTCCCGTTTCCTCTATATGACTGAGGATATCGACCGAAAGGCTATCCCTGCAAGCGGTTTTGTGCTCTTGCCTTACAGCAGGCCTGACCCAAGCAAGCCATTGAACACTATCGTGTGGGCACACGGGACTGCAGGATGGACCCGAAACTGTGCGCCTTCCAATCATAAGGATCTCTACTACGAATGGCAGGGACCCTATGCTCTGGCTCAGGCTGGATATGCCGTTGTTGCGCCAGATTACGCTGGCCAGGGATCTGATATTCCCCAAGGATTCATGTACGAGGCAGGCTTTCTTCACGCCGCGGACGTCGCTTACAGCCTGGTTGCTGCTCGCAAGGTTATGGGAAATCTTCTCTCCAACGATTACGTCGTCATTGGCCATAGCGAGGGTGGTATGACTGCATGGAGGACCAATGAGCGACTTGCAATGCCCAACCAGGAGGAACTAAACAAGGCAGGCAATTTTCTGGGCTCAGTCGCAAACTCCCCCGCGCTTCGTCCACTCGACTTGATCCCTGAGTCCATCCGAAGAGCAAATGGCGGACCTATTGGCGATGCAGTATCTGTCTTCTTCCTGCAGTCCCTTGCTGGTCTCTTCCCCAAGGAATTTCGTATCGAGGATTACCTTACACCCCTTGCGCTCGGCCGAATCCCTCTTGTCAACCAAGGCTGTATCTTAGCAGGCCGAACTCTCTTCGCAGGTCTTACCAGCGCACAGCTCTTCAAGAGCCTCGACTGGCTCAAGCTCCCCGTAGTCGTCGACTGGCAGAAGCGTTTCAACGGCGCCGGACCACATGCCCTCGCTGCACCGATGCTCGTTGTCCAAGGTCTTGCTGATATTCTTACCTACGCCAACAACACCGAATGGGACTTCAACCAGACTTGCTCGTCTTTCCCAGACTCAAAGGCTACCCTCTTGCTGTACCCGGACTCCAACCACGACGTTACAAACAACGCAGCATTGGTTGATGAGATGAAGTGGATCAAGGACCGTTTCGATGGTGTGCCAGTCGAGAATGGTTGCCACAAGAAAACCGTGGAGAAACTTACAACCAGACTCCGAAACATCAACACTTCCTACAACGGCACGGCTTAAAGAGCGCGCCTCTATCTGGTGTCTCAACAATACTTCACGACCGCATCGTAGTTCTTCCGAGTATAATTTCCTGTTTTGTTTCATTTCCTGCGCTTGGTTTGCTTTGTGTTATCGCTATGAACTTTTATTTTTATTTTAAGTAAAAACAATCATCAATAAGAGACTGCGCCCAGAGGAGTAATCAATTGGGTACATCAAAACTTGATTCAGAGAAACAGCTACCTGGCTTGTTTCACTGCAGCTCTCTTAAAGACAGCCCTTCCACTTTGCATATAATCTAGGAATATGATTTTTCACATACGTCTACATGAACTCGAAACATGATCTTGAATGTGACACGTCTTGTAAAGTAGTGACTCGTGTTGGAGCTTCCTCACTATAATCCCCAAGTGAGTGTATTTTCTTAGAAACATATTATTTCCTGCCGTTTAAAACTTGATCATTGTCTAGATATGCTCGTTCAAGCTGCGGGAGTTTGACATAACAAAACGTGGATATACTAGGGAAGAGAAAAGTTTCTCAATGAGAAAACATTTTGAGATAGTGTCTAAAAAATGATTCATTACAATTCTAAAGCCAAATCCTGAGAAACCCTAAAGAGACATTATAACTAGGAAAAAGAAAGATTTCAGCATCACAAAGCCTCGAGCACCCCCCTCAATCCCTCAACCAGCGCCTCGCCCTCCTCCAAATTCATCTTCTCCACTGGTGCAAAAACACCTACATCCAAAGCACCCTCTCTTATAGTTGCCTCGACATCAATCGCATGCTGCAATCTTGTTAGTCATGTTCATTGATATAAAGAGAAGATTGGGGAAAAAAACATACTAAAAACACTGCGTTCACATCCTGATTTACCAACTCCTGCGGTACACTTTCTTCGGAGTGTATTTCCTTGACACGACTGCTCGAAAGCTGACTATCCTGCATCACAGGCTGTATACTCCTGACTACCGCTGACAAGTCACCTCCACGGGCAGAATCGGATTCCGGCACATCGACCAAAAAGTTGACAAAAATATCTACTTTTACCCCCGTCCACTGCTGTATCTCAAGTAGGCTCGAACATGCAATAGCTGGCGCGCTAAGGGCCTGGATGTCGCGCTGGATGCTGACCGCGAGGTCAATGGTGCTGCGATGGTGTGGTGAGGTGATGCGTAGCGGGAGTAAGTTGAGTGTGGGTGTAGGTGCGGAGGCGATGCTTGCGTGGGGAAGGGCTCGGTTGGCGAGATAGATACCTAAGATGAGGACATCGGTAGAGGTGGAGCAGGATGCTTGGGCGTATGCGGCAAGGAAGAGGGCGTGCGGGGAGACGCCGTGATGGCGGGCTGCTGTGTCCAAGAGGAGAGATGGGGTGAGTCCTTGTCGGAAGATTTCTATGCGCGCGCTGGGTGGGGTTGAGAGCTGTGAATGTGCGGAACTCGTGGCCGAGTGACCGAAATAGGTCTCCCAGAAATGGCGGCGCTGCTGGCATGCGGATGGAGAATATGCGGTGGCTACGAGCTTGGCGACGATGTCATCCTGTGGGAGGAGAGGTCCATTGCCGTTGCAGAGCTGCTGTAATTGCTGCATGAGCAGCGGTAGACTGACGCCATCGTAGAGTGCATGGTGTATTTTGAGTCTCAAGTTCCAGCCGCTCGGGTGCTGGGAGACAAATAGCTTCGCCCATGGTTGGCGGGATGCAGCTTGTCGAATACGGGTTTGAGTCTCATCTTCTCCACACCCAGTGACGTCCACGATGGCCGTGTCCGTGTCTCGCAGCACAATTTGAATATAGGACACTCGATGCTCGCCAGCAGAAGCGAAGCAAGTCCTCAAAATGGGACTAACAGTCACCAAAGCCCGCCATGACTCCTGAAGATTCTCCAACGTGACATCCCCATCCAGCTTATAAGTAAAGTCAGGGTAGAAGTTGGTGCCGTTGTTGTTGAGCCACATAGACAGCATGTACAGCTGACCAGCAGTGACTGGTAAAACCTGAACAACATTGCTGATATCGATTCCAGCTCGCGCAAGAATATCCTCCTTGTCCAGGTCTTTCATTGCTTCTTCCATATCTTTTTGATCGTCCTTCCCGCCGTCGGAAGTTTCGGTAGTTCGGGAATCCACCAACTTTGCCATGTTCTCGACCGAGCCGGCTTGCAGCATCTCACCAACGCTGAGGACAATGCCTTGTTTGCGGAGATGGGACGACACCTTAATCGCGCTAATGGAGTCCAGTCCCATGTGAAATATGGTCATGTCGTTGGTAATCTCGTCCTCAGGTGTCTTGGAAACCGCAACCAATACTTCGCGGATCCTGCCAGCTGTTGCTGTGCTCGGCGTATCTTTCTCATTTCCTCCACTCAATTCTGTAGCCTCCCTGGTCGGTTGAGCTTCAGCTTCTTCAAAAGCTGGCAGGCCGCATATCGATGTGCCTTCTGCAGTGATTTGCATGATTGGTGCTTTAGGATGTTTTATCACATGGCGAAGTACATCATCCATCCGCTTCAGCAACTGCTTTGTTTCCTCTGCGTTGAAGATTTCTTCTTTTACCGCACAACGCCACACCAACGTCCCCTTTACTACCTCCATCTCAACGCACACCGGATACTCGACATCGTTGTGACCTTCAACACTGGTGTATAGCCTCTCATGTTCATCTCGCTCTTGCTCCAGACTCTTTTGATAGATGAACAGGCTTTCAAATAACCTCCCACTAACACCTGCCTGTGACAAGGCTTTTCGAAGTGGATAGTGCTGCCATTGCTTGATGTTTGCAAAATTGTCTTGCACATAATGCAGCATCTCGACACTTGTGCCATGAAGAACAGTTCGTATAGCGACAGTGTTCATAGTCGGAAACATGAGTTGAGAGGCTTCATCGTCATCGCGTCCGGAAAGCACGGAGCCAAAAGTAACGTCGACAGATCGCGTAAAGTATGCAGTAACTAGAGCGAAGACTGTCTGGCCAACTGTCTGTAGTGATATGTTGTTATTCTTTGCAAAGGTCTGGATGTCGCTCAATGCCACTTCGCTATCTTCTTCAATGCGATGGACAACGCTGCTCGTCTCGTCTTGCCTAGGAATTTGACGCGGGAAAGTGTTCACACTAGCTCCAGAGAGATAGTCTTGCCAGAAGCCCGCAGCATCGGATCTCGAAGCTCTTATGATCTCTGCTAACATCGGCTCATAGGAAGGTCGAGTTTCAAAGGCATCGCAATAAGCTCGGTGCACATCAGAGTGTAGCAGACCGAGAGACCATCCGTCATACAGTGCGTGTGCAATTGACAACACCAGATAGCATTGGCCAGGGATTTCGATGAATGTAAGATGGAATGGTGGTGTCGAAAGTGGTCCATGGATCGCAGCATTTCGAAGATCTTCAAAGACGGAAGTGAAGTCAGGTGGGCCGCTGAAACTGATGTGTGAGCAAAACTCATGTGGCTGACTGTGTATGACCTGGGCGAAAGAAAGGTCAATGTCTGGGTCGTCCACTTCTACAAAACCAGTGCGTAGGATTGGAGAAGCTGACACAACAACCCTCCAAGCTTCTTCTAGTTTCTTGGTGTCTGTCCTCGAGTCAAGCTTCAGCACATCGTGGTTGAAGTATCTCGTGTATTCGGATGCAATCATTTCGGCGACCATGGCCTCCTGTAGTGGTGTCAGGGGAAGGATCTCCTCGATACCATTGGTATTTAGCGCTGCACGATCTATACTCCTTGCCAACATCTGCTTGTAAGAATTGAAATCGAACCCCGACAAAGCGTCTGCGGCTCGGATATTCTTTGTCGATACGTTCTGAACCATCTTTGAAATTGTCAACCCGCGCATGATACCGCTGACTGACAGCTCTATTCCTCTCTTCTTGAGCTTTGACGATAGTTTGATTGCGTCAATGCTATCCAATCCAAGTTCGAAGATAGATGTTTTTTCGTTGATATCTTCAAGCTCGTTTGCGGCTAAACTGGCAATTTCTTCTTTAATTGCCACAGCATCGTCAGTCCACTCGAAGTCCCATGTGTTGTGATTGTCTTGAGCGGAGAGAGATTGAGTGGCAGGGGTTTCTGCTGCATCATCTGGGTCGACTGGCAACTCGAGCACGGCTGATGGGTCATAGAGAGCTTGTCTCAGTGCTTCCTCAAATTGGTCCACCAAACCGACAGCGGTTTGGGCATCTACGATGTGTCCTTGAGCAACGAGCATCAATTGCAGTTGGTTGTTATGTTTCTGCTCGACCTCGAACGCCAGCGGATAGTCCGCGACGGTCTCACCATTCAGGATTTCCCAAACATCGTTTCTTGCCCACTCCTGGTTCTCTTGTGCAATTTGATAGACGAACAGATTATCAAAGAGTGGGTTAGTGTGAGGTCTCTTGCACCACTTCATTATGTCTCTGAGTGGAGTATGCTGGAATGGGTGAGCCGCGATGTTGAAATCGTGTGCCGTCTTGATCATTGACGACCACGACTCGCAACTTTGAAGCCGTTGGTGATACGGAATCGTGTTGAACATCGGCCCTACGACAACATCTGCGCCCTCAAGGTCAATGCTTCGTCCAGAAACGACTATGCCGGTTGCTACATTCCCTTTGACGTGTCTATGAAGTACGCTTAGCCAGCAAGCCTGCACAATCGCTTGCGCTGTGACATTAAGTTGCCGTCGAATATGATCAAAATTCGTTGGTGCTAAGGTTGTGCGGCTGACGACAACGGTGTCTTGCTCTGGATTGTTATGGAGCGTAGGGAGAGGCGTCGTATTGGCCGATATACGCTTTTCCCAGAATTCTATTGCTCCCTCAGCTGCCTTCAATGGGCCGTGAACAAGGGCCGTGGAAAATGATGGCGCGTTTGATGGCAGACGTTTTCCATGGTAAGATTCCCAGACAGCCTGCAGTATAAGGCCAATGCTGTTGCCATCATACAATCCATGGAAAATGTGCACGATCAGCAGCTTCTGAGTTTTTGTTGTGACAAAATGTACCTGGAATGGACACTTAAACTCGACTTCGTTGAGGCTGAGCCAATGCTGTCGTAACCGAGCCATGTGGTCGACGAGATCTTGGTCTTCAGCTGACGACCGAATGATGCCTGTGAAAGGAATACCGCTAATAAAGGCCTGCAGATAGCCTTCCTCGGTGTTTATAAACACAGTGCGCAATACTTGGGTCCAGTCGTAAACCCTTTCCCATGCGTCCTCTAGCTTCTGCTCATCGACATCCATACTCAGTCTGAACTGGAATGAGTTGAAATAAAGACCCTTATCGCTTTCTATAGATCGTGCAATCATGCCTTGTTGTAGAGGCGTACATGGTGCGAGAGCTTCAATCATGTTGGGCTTGATAGACAAGCTTTGAGCCACTTTCCGTCGATGACGGTGATTAGTCGCATTGACATACTGCTGTGCAGCAAATACGGATCCGTGGCTGCTGCGGGTTGCAATATTGGCAGCGAGGGTTTTGGCAAGTCTCCGAATCGTGGCGTGCTGCATGATCATCGAGGCAGTGACTTTTGCGAAACCTGCTTTTCTCAAGCTTCTTGTAACACCAATGACGGAAATAGAGTCCATGCCTAATTCGAAAAAGCTTGCGTCTTTGGTAGCGCTCTCCCTACTCACGTCCAGGGCTTCTAGCATGACATCACGGATTTTCTCCTCTTGTTTGGACCACAATTCATCTCGGGAGCCAGTGTTGGCGGATAGCTTCTGCAGATCGCTGGCAGAAAGGGCTTCATACATTTGCTTCAGCCTCCGACCATCTGCCTTGTTGTTGACATTGAGTGGAATGGAAGTGAGTGGGACAAAGTGCGTGGGGATCATGTATGGCGGAAGCTTATCTTCACAAGCCTGCTTCGCGTTTGCAATGCCCTGAATCTCACCTAGCAATACTTCTGGTTGAGCTTTCAGAGCCTTGCTGCACACTAGAAAAGAAATGAGTTGTTCTTTCTGTTGCTTTGGATGCTTCAATACGAGCGTTGCGACATCCGAAATATCACGGTCTGACTGCTTGATGACCGAATTGATTTCGGCCACCTCCAAGCGCTGGCCGCGTAACTTGACTTGATCATCGGCGCGACCCAAGAATTGGAATGTACCGTCATGTAGGATTCTCACAACATCTCCCGTACGGTATACACGTTTCGAAAAGCGATCAAGATACGGGAAGCGTTCTCCAGTCAGCTCTGGACGGTTAAGGTAGCCTTTTCCAACAAGTTTGCCTGAGACGCAGAGTTCGCCAATAGCACCCCGTAGGACTGGTATATCAGAGCCCGGGCGAAGAACCAGTGATCCCACGTTATCGAATTGCGGACCGATATTGGAGGGTTTGCCGTTTGCAGGAACACGTGGGTACATGGTGCAACCTATGGTCGCTTCGGTCGGCCCGTAACCATTGTAGATGACACCTTTCGGCCCCCAGACATCCAGGATTTCTTGTTTTAGGCTCTCACCACCGGTAATGAAGACTCCCTTGCAAAGACTCGGTACGTCGTCCGGATGAAGGATCTGAGCGAGGCTCGGCGTGAGATCAATGTGGGTAATGTCGAGATCGCGGATGGAGCTTGCAAGGTCTTCAAAGATGAGGTCGCGAGGCGCAGATACAACACAAATCCCGACAGACCAGCTCCAATATTGTTCAAGAACTGAAACATCAAAGTGAAAGGATGCGAATTGGAGCCATCGTGAATTCGCATCCCAGTGCCCGGCAAATAGACGCTGGAAGGCCAGCAGCGCTTGGACAGCGTTCTCATGAGTTAGTTCGCAGCCTTTAGGCGTCCCGGTAGTTCCAGAAGTGTACAGACAGTAACTGCGATCCTGAGGATTGATCTTGTTGTTCAGCAGTAGTTTCTCTCCCGAAAGCGAACGCCACTCGACCTCGTCGAGATTCAAGACTGGCACCTTGGTATCCTTCTTAAACTGAGCGGACTGTGAAGCCATCGACAGAACAGCTTGAGCTCCAGAATCATTAGTAATGAAAGTTTGACGGGCAGCAGGCGCTCCTGGGTCAATAGCCACAAAAGCACATCCTGCTTTCAATACGCCCAGCATGGCAAATGAAGCCTCTGGGCATTTGTCAAAGCATACCCCTACAAGGCTGCCTGGCTCCACATGATGAGAGGAAAGCAGACGTGCAATCCTGTTGCCTTCATGATCCAGCTCAGCATATGTCCAGCGTCTCACTGAACGCTTTCCATTGCTCTCGTTGGACATGAATTCGAAAGCAATCCGCTGAGGAAATTTCTCTACAGTTTTCTCCACAAGCTCGTGTAATAATTTTGCATCCGATGGCAGCTCATCTTCTTTTGCCGGAGTGATCGAGTACAGCTGCGCGGAATAACTGGGCTCAGCACCAAAGAGAAAGCTCTCCACCAAGTGGTCAAGCTGTGCGAGAATCAAAGACGCTTGCTCTCTTGGGATGACATGAGGCAAGTATGTGAGTCTGTACTCCAGCTGCCCATCTTTTGGTTCTAACTCGATGGAAACAGGGTACTCGATGGTAGCCTTCTCGTCAACGACCGCCCAAAGCTCTCCAGAGTTTGTGTCGTTTGCCAGCTTCTGATATGCGAATACCGTATCAAAAAGAGCTTCGTTTGGAAAGCCCATCAACCCTTGGATCTTCTTGAGTGGGCTGAATTGGTGCTCCTGGATACCCGCATTCAGAGCCGTAATTGATTTCAACATGTTTGCCAAGTCGTCAGTCACCGTGAACGCCAACGGGACAGTGTTGATGCATGGAAAATTAGAATGTGCTGTGAGCTCAGAGTTCCGACCCGAAAGGACGACGCCGCACGTTACTGAGCTTTCTCCGGTGTACGAAGAGAGTAGCGACAACCAACTCGCCATGCCCACAGCTGGCATTGTGGTATTTACTTGGCGACAGCCGTTTTCCAACTCCAGAAGCGACTTTGCAGATTGCCTAGTGCATACTATGGCAGGCTCTGGATCGTACTTCAAAGGTGCAAGGTTAGGAAAACGGGATGGATTCGCAGTTTTGCCAAGCTCAGTCCAGAATGTATCTCCGCTCTTGTTATCTTGCTTGCTGGATTGAATGATGTGGTTTACGACTTCATCTAAAGCCAGAACTGGTGGCATTTCTATGCCCTTGTAAGAGGCCATAACATCACTGAAAATGCTGCGCAGACTCTGCGCATCAAAAAGTGCATGGAGAATAGCCAAATCTAGAAACGACTGGCCGTCCATTTGAATGAATCGCAACGCCCAAGGCGGCACGTGTAGCTCTTTGAGTGCCTGGTGTTGCATTTGCGCAAGCCATGTGTCAGCGGGAAGTTCGTCTTGCTCCTCTGTGGCACTCCATGGGAGGGTGACCGAATCCTGGGTATACTCAATCATGACGAAAGAAGTAAGTGGATCTTTGACATGAGTGAATCCAGTTCGTAGCATGGGTTCGCGTTCCATAACTGAGCTCCACGCTGCTTTCAGCTTTCCCATATCAACATATGGCTCTAATTGTAGCCGGAGGTAGTTCATGTAGACGGTACCGTCTTTTGCAACGAATTGCGACATCATCCCGTTTTGAAGAGAGGTACACGGGCGGACAGCAACAACATCTTGGTCTCGAAGCTTATGATATTTCACAATTTGTGGTTTATGCTGGCTCTCGAAGGCGTGAAAATCGAGCTGCGAGACTGGAGATGTCTCCAGAGGGGCTCTTTGACTCAGATGCTCAGCAATATCACTACAAGTAATGTACTTCAAGACGTCCGTCGCTTTAATTGTGTATCCTTGGCCACGAAGAATGGAAGCAATCTGCACTGCACTGATGCTGTCAAGACCGAGTTGGTAGATCGATGTCGTCGGTGAAATGTTTTCGGCTGGAGTTTTTGACATCTGTGCCATGACTTTTCGAACATCGCTTTCGGTTTTGGACCAGTGATGCTCTGCGGTATGTGAATCCCCATTGGTAAATGCATTAGCGTCTGAATACTGTTGGAAAATGGTATTCAGAGCCTTTTTGTCGATCTTACCAGCCATGGACTTCGGTATTGCATCCACAACCAAGAAGAACTGCGGGACCATGTACGAAGGTAGACGGGTACCAGCCAGCTTTTTGAGGGTGCGTTGAAGCTCAGGGATATCGCTCTCTTTGATCGGTCGGCGCATTACCAGGAAGGATACTAGTTGCTCTTTTGCTGCTTGATCTTTCCGTAAGATCTGGGTAGTGACAGAAGCTAAGTCTGGTTGAAGGTCTGCGAGAACAGTGTTGATCTCGCCCAGCTCCACTCGAAGCCCGCGTATCTTTACTTGATCATCCACGCGTCCTACGAACTCAAAATTTCCGTCGCTTAGAATCCGGACCATATCTCCACTCTTGTAGAATCTTTGGCCGCACCGCATCACAAAACGCTCCTTTGTGAGGTCAAATTGGTCCCAGTAACCTCGTGCAAGTTGAGTTCCTCCAATGTAGAGCTCTCCAATGCTCAAGAATGGTAGTGGTGTTTCACCTTGTTCGGAGAAAACGGCGAATGAAGTAGTTGGGAACGGTTTCCCGATGACTGAGGTGATTCCGTCTCTAGAGACAGGAACCATTGTCGTGCAAAAGGCGGCTTCAGTTGGTCCATATGAATTGACACACACGCCCTGCCACTTCTTGACGACAGCCGGCGACATAGCTTCGCCTATGCAGTAAAGCCACTTGACCTTTGGGACATCGGTTCTCTTCAGAGACTCTGCAACAGATGGCGTAAGATCAAGCAGATCTACCTCAAGAGCATTGATGGCACCGGGGAGGTCGTTGAGTAAGTCGCCCTGCTTCGCAGCACACAAAGTGAAACCGAAGGTCCAGGCCAGGAAGCAATCATAGTAACACATGTCAAAGGTAACTGCTGCGTATTGTAGAAGCCTAGAAGAAGAATCCCATGGGACTAGGGTTCTAGAGCTCTCTATAGTCTGGATTGGAGCTCGATGTTCCATACTGACTGCTTTTGGAGTGCCTGTAGAGCCAGATGTGAATAAGCAATAAGCCAAGTTGGTTTCTTTCAGCTCAATGGCAGGATTGAAGTCACTGTGATCTGAGAGAGACTGAACATTAAGTTTGGTCGCTCCAGTAAGGTCTTTTGAAATCAATGTACTGTCGTCGTAAAGCACGACCTTTGCTTTCAGCTCTGTGAACATGAATTGCTTGCGCGCTTCGGGCAAGTCTGGATGAACAGGTGCGAACGCAGCCCCAGCTTTCAGAACTCCTAGTACACTCGCATAGTATACTGGGCTCTTAGCTATGTGAATAGGTACGACTTGTTCGGGTCCAGCGCCATGTTCGATGAGTGCATGCGCGATCTTGTTCGCTTCTCGATTAAGTTGTTCGAAAGACCATGTTGTCTTCTTTCCCGGACCATGCCAGAAGTCGAGTGCAATGCGGTCTGGATGTGACAACGCCATATGCTCAAACCCGGAGTGCAAAAACTTAGAACTGCTGTCAAGACGTTTGAAGTCCATATTGGAAGCCGCCCAAAGATTGGTTGGGAACATGTCCGTATTAATGGAGGGTGCCTCGGGTGATGTAACGAGAGAAGACAAGGAGGCATTGTAAGTGTCTATCAAGATAGAAGCTTCTGACTCAGACAGGAGCGAGGCGTGATAATGTAACTTTAGTCTCAAAGTATTCTCAATCTGGTCCTGGGTGATTTCGCAAACTATGGGTATGTCCATGTTGCCTGGGTCCTGATCAAGCCTCCAGATCGAACTGTCCAAAGGCGAACTAGGCTGCTGAAGAATCAAAAGAGTATCGAAGAGATGACCCCCTTCCTTGAGCGCAGTCTTCTGTATTCGGCGAAGTGGGGTCAGCTGTTGAGAGTGTGACTCGACGCTTCGGCTGTGCATCAGGTTTACCAAGGCTCGATTGCTCTCTTGAAAGTCGAATTTGGCACGAACTGGCAGGGTATTGAAGCAAGGCGCAACTAGGCGTTCAAGATCGTCTCCAGGAAAGCTGCGACCACTAACGACATTGCCAAAGCAGACATCGCTTTCACGAGTGTAAAAGTGAAGCAATTTGACCCAAGCAGCCTGTACTACTGATAGAAGTGACACTGAAAGACCTCGGGATGCCTTTTGCACAGCCTCGAGTGACATTTCTAGACGCCCTGACAAAGTCTCAAAGCCTCCATGCGTGTGCGACCTCTCGGTTGTGAGTGCAGGAAACGATGTAGGCTCAAACCCTTCCAAAAGAGCGGACCAGTACTTGTCAGCCTGTGTCAAGTCTTGATCTAGCATGTGCTTGAGGTAGACCTCATATGGGATCGGCGGTGGTAGCTGGCGGCCACGGTATAACTCCTGGATTTCTGCAAGAAGTGTGGAGATAGCAATTCCATCATAAAGCGCATGATGGCAGCAAAAAAGTAATTTCGTTGAGTCTTCTTCTTGAACCAGTCCGAAATACACAGGGGGTTTACTGGCTTCTAAGAGCTGCGAGATGGTTTTGATAAGGTGGGATTGGAGAGCACTCTCCATACTGTGCTGATGCCAAACCACGTCGTGGTCCTCCACAATGACTTGTGCAAATGAGTAGGATTGGTCTTCTGTTGCAACAAAGGAGGTTCGGAGGATGTCATGCCTCTGAACCATGACTTTCCAGCATTTTTGGAGCTGACGAACATCGCCTCTAATATCGAAAATCATAATGTTGCCGTATGCATGTTCCGAAGAAGAGAGCCCGCTGGATATCATCGCTTCCTGGAGTGGGGTGCAAGGAAGTACCTTCATCACGCTGAGCCCAGTCTTCTCTACATGTGACCAAATGCGGCGGATTTGGTCTATCGTGAACACGCTAGATGGATCAACCGATCGCGATTTTCCTGGTGTTTTCGTCGGCGGTTGCAATGTCCTCAAAGATGCCAGATCCGCAATGGACGGGTGCTTTAGCACTTCGGATACAGAAAAGTCACCAAGTTCCGCCTTTCTAAGCTCACTGCAGAAGCGTATGGCCGACACAGAGTCTAAGCCGAGATTGAAGAAAGAAGTAGTTCTCTTGAGCACATCAGGAGAAACATCGAGCGTTCGGGACAAGATCTCAGCGACATTTTGGTCCCACGGCGTTGATAGATTACCCTCGCCCGTCTCTTTGATACCATTAGAGATTGCAGAATGGTCCAATGCAGCTTCGTTAGAACTGGAAAAATATCGCTGCAGAAGCCGTTTGTCAATCTTCGCCTGTGGGGTCATTGGAAGGCATGAGATTGGCATGAGATGAGAAGGAACCATATACGACGGCAAACGGCGGGCTAACAGATCAAATAGTTCTGCAATCGTGAGTGCAAATTGGGAAGGCTCCAGCATTTCGAAGTCAGCTGATGAGCTTTTAGTAGGCACCCAGAAACTGACGAGGGTTTTCGCCTTGCCGTTCTGGTCTAGAGCGAGGGTGACGCAGTCTCGGACCGCACCGTGATCCAATATGACGGATGTTGTTTCCCCCAGCTCAACCCGCTGGCCACGAATCTTCACTTGATCATCTGTGCGACCTGTAGAGAGAATGCTATCGTCAGGAAGAAGTATTCCCATATCGCCGGACCGGTATATCCTGCCGTAAGTGGGGAGATGAATGATCTTTTGGGCATTGAGTTCTGGTCGATTAAGGTAGCCGCGGAAGACCTGTGATCCGCCAAAGCAGAGCTCTCCAACAGCACCTCGAGGAAGAATGTTTTGACTGTCGGGATCAAGCACGAATGCGGACGTGTTGCCAAACGGCTGACCGATATTGTTGATGAGATCATCGGGGGTAACTGCTGGTCGAACAGTGCAAATGTTTGTGGTTTCAGAAGGTCCATACCCCTGATACAATCCTCGGCCTGCCCATTTTCTACGCACATGTTCAGTCAACGCCTCCCCAGCAGTTACCAAGAATTCGACTTTTGGTACATTATCTGGGTCCACGAGTGCAGCAACTGTTGGCGTCAGACTGAGATGTGTAACTTCTAGGCGGTTGATGGCAGCTTCGAAGTCGCGAAAGAGGTGTTCCTTTGCAGCCGAGCATAAACACATGCCGACATACCAAGAGAAGAATATCTCAAAAACACTGACGTCAAATGCTTGAGAACACGCTTGCAACAGACGCGAGTCTGAAGAAAAGGGATAAACGGTTGACAAATACTCTAGATTACTCATGAGGTTATCCTGCGTCACAAGGACACCTTTTGGAGTTCCTGTGCTTCCAGAGGTGAAGATCGCATAAGCGAGATGGTCACCATTGTACGGTATGTCGAGGTTCTGGCTGGAATAATCGGACAGCGAAGTGCGATCAAAGTCGACGATGTCAACTGAGAGATCCGAGCCTAAGTTGGATGACACCGATGATTCTGAGACACACACCGCGACTTGAGCATCGTTTAGAATCGTCTTGACTCTGTCGATTGGGGTATCAGGGACGAGTGGCAAGTAACCACAACCGAGCTTGAGCACAGCAAGAATAGAGGTGTACAGGTCAACTGACTTCTCCATCATGATGCATACCAGCTGGTCGTTGCCGACACCATGCTCTGCAAGCACACGAGCAAGCTGGTTTGCACGCGAGTTCAGCAAGCTATATGTCATTTCGTCTTTGATCTCGATTGTACCGTTAACATTATGGCCAAATATGATCGCTGTTTTGTGGGGTTCGCTTGATGCCCATTGCTCTACAGCATATGCAGGGCCGTGATGAAAGCGTTGTTTCATAGGCGTTGGATTAGCGATAGACAATGACGGCGTTGTGAAACCTTGATTGATCTCGGTCATTGGACGCTCGACGTCCGCGAGAAGGGTCTCCACGACTTCGTCAATCTGTCCAAACAAATACTTGACCTGACGCTCGGATACAGTAGAGGCGTCAAAGGTGCCGCGGAACAAGATGTTATCCCCGGCCGGTTCGAACTCTAATGTTATTCGAAACTCCAGTTCATCTGCGCTGTCGACGACTTTTGCAACTAATGATGGGTTCTCATCGGACATAATGGATTGTTGCCATACGAACAGGGTTTCAAACAATCGCATTCCAGGCTTCACGTTGACCGCCCTTGCTATTTCGCGAAGTGGTATCTCGCTATGTCGCAGGCTGTCTCTGTTTATCAGTTGAGTCTTCTGCAAGATATCTCGAACACTTGAGGTATCTGTAAAATTGATGCGAAATGGGAGCGAAGCGATGCAAGGCCCGACGACATCTTCGACCCCAGCTACAGGTATTGTACGTCCGGAAGTGACATTGCCCAGAACAACATCACTAGTACCACTGTATAGACCCAGAATGTATGCTGTGGCAGCCTGGAAGTAGACTTGTGGATTGACGGCCAACTGTTGAGCACAGTCAAAGAGCCTGTGTGGACTAACAGTGGATTTCCCAGATACTCGATGTGCGGCTGGACTATGGATGACTTTTCCGTGATAGTTTGGGAGAGTCGTCGGAATGTGATCGCTAAGAAGGGTATTCCAGTAGTCTCTGAGGTCTTGGTCGCTGCTGGGTCTTCGCTCGTTCGTGAAGTATTGCACAACTTCCCGAAATGATGGCCTCGACAACATTTGCTCTCCATGCAAGCACTTGTCCAGATCGTGAAGCAACAGGTCAAAGGACCAACCGTCATACAGCGCATGATGGATTTGGAAGAGGAGACGAGGTCTCTGGAATTGGGTCGAGATCTGGACGTTGAAAGGTCGTAGAAAGTCATCATCCGATTGCAACGAGAATTCCTTGGAGAATGTAGATACCCTGCGGATTTGTGACGTCAGTAACTCCTTCCAAATGATTTGGGAGAAGACTGTTGTTTGTTGAGACTCAGTTCGGAAGCCAGTTCGTAATGCTTCCGTCTTCTGGGCCAGCAGAAGAAGTGCACCTCGAATTTGTTCGTATGTGCGAATAACTGAGAGCTCGACCTCGATCCAATTACAGTAGGCTGTGGGCCTTGATCTTGTTTCTGCTAGCATGGCTTCTTGTAAAGGAGTGCATGGCATCATGTAAGCGACGCCATCATGCCATCCGTCAAGTTGATATTTTGCTGTAACAGTCGTGGATTCTGCCGGAATTTCTTCGTCGCCCATTTTGCGTTCTCTACAAACTTCAATGAGATCCGCAAGTGTCGCAGTCGATAGCACCTCAACTGCGCCTAGCGAATATCCTACTCTCCGCAACGCTGACGCAATGCGGATGGCTTTGAGAGAGTCAATCCCAACAGATGCAAGACTGGTATGTAGCTCGATATTCTGCGTTGTGTGTTGACTGACGATGTTCTGAACTGAGTAGCTCACTGGGTCTTCCGAACCAAGATTGGGAGACGATGCTCTCACATCAGAGCGTGAATGTAAATACATCTTCTCAAGCGAGTTTCTGTCGACTTTACCCGAGGGCAGTTGTGGCATTACATCGACGAGAAATATGTCCGACGGTACCACAGACGCAGGTAGCCAGCGCTTACAAGTCATGAACACATCTGCTTGTGATACGCCATCTTCGACACTACAGAAAGCGACTAGATTCTCCTGAATAATCATAGCGGTGGCTGCGCGACATTTGGTCTTCATGATGGCTTGTTCGATTTCACCCAACTCGATGCGCTGACCTCTCAGTTTCACTTGACCAGTCACGACGCGACCTAAACATTCCAATATCCCCTGTTCGTTGATCCTTGCTCGATCTCCGGTTCTGTAGAGACGACCATGATCCGGGTGCTCGATAAAAGACGCGCGAGTGAGGTCTGGTCTGTTGAGATATTCATCGGCGATTTGCGGGCCGCCTATCGCAAGTTCACCAATTTCTCCAACGGGAAGTATCTCGACTGAAGGGGACGCGAGGTGCTGTTCAGATGGCGCAGAAGGCGCAAGGATGAAAGCAGAGACGGTGTCCAGCGGGATTCCAATCGTACTTGTAGAACAGGATGTTGAAAACTGCGGCCATATTGTGCAATGGATTGCAGCTTCGGTCGGCCCATACATGGCCCATAGCAAGCTCGGCTTAGACGAATCCCCACCATATTCATCGACGACAGGTCGAGTGAGCATCTCACCAATCGTAAGTAGTAACCTTAGACATGGCACACTCGACCGACGGGGTAGAAGGTTACCCACTACCGTTGGTGTGAGTTCGGCTGCATCTACGTCGAGATTGACTATTGTTCCTGAAAGGTCATCGAGCATTTGTGCACGTGTGCAGCCGACCAAAGTTTTGCCTCGGAACCAGGGGAAGAATATTTCAAAGATGGAAACGTCAAACGTCTTTTGCTACGTCAGCATGCTGAGCCATATTTCCAAACTAGACACTTACAGGAGCAGCAAATTGGAGAAAGCGGGAAAAGTCTGGGATATGACGGTCGTGGGCGAGCAAGCTTTGGGTGACTGCACGGTGGGACACGCTCACTGCTTTGGGCAGCCCAGTAGATCCCGATGTGTACAAGACGTATGCAAGATCGTGAGTGTTTGGTTGCGGCAAATCATCGCAGACACTGTCATTGCAACGTGAGAGTTCGCGATCGATCAACACAACATGAATATCGGCGGCTGTTCGAAGTTGGTCGTCGTAAGATGAAGATGTGATTAGTAGGTCGGCTGATATGTCGTCGAGGATAAATCTTAGTCGCTCTGGTGGTGTGTCAAGATTGAGCGGACAAAATGCCTTCCCAGCCTTCAAAATGGCTAGGAGAACCACGTAAAGCTCTGGGGATTGTGGAAGAAGAACGGGAATAATGGACGAAGCACTTTCGAGCTTGGCCAAAATTTCGGTAAGTCTACCTGCAAAGGCATCACTCAGAGAGTGAAGTGTCGAGTAAGAGAACTTTCGCCTTTTCGATCCATGTTCCAGGAAATCGATGGCTGTTGCATCGTGATGCGGCCGTGGGACTAGTTCGTGAAGGAGACTGGGACCTTTCAAAATTGAAGGCTGCTCATTAATTATTGACACAGATGGGCTTACGCCATTTTTGTAAGCCGTATCGTAGGGGGTTTTTGCAGCTGGCATTTTTATAGCAGAAGGAGGCGACGGTCGAAAAGCCTATAGTATTGCTGCTCCAACACCCACAATAGACCGATTTGAACGAGAAGTATGAAAAGAGATTCCTGTAGCTGCTGCCTTGAATAAATGTATGAGAGGATTGCCGTAGCAAGTCGCAGTGATGAGAAATTGGAGCACGTTGATTGGTCGGCAGACTTCAAGTACCTGCGCACCACGAGGTATGCACAGGCTGATGCACGTGATGACAGGATTGGGATACCTTGTACTGGAGGTATACCCGAGTTGTGGCCTGAGGTTTGGTTACAAGGTAGGAACTCCTCTTGCGAAGGTAAGCAAGGTGCAAGAGAACGTTCAAAAGGCAGGACCACCAACCGGGCCTTGAATAAGATAGCCTGGTGTCCTGGGAAACGAAGAACAGGACCCGAAAGCGCAGTCAGTCAACATTAATCTTTGACCACGAGCTGCTCCGTGATAATGGGTGTATCTGCCGTAGTGGGCGACCGAGGCGTCATACATGCTAGTCGACCGGCGAGCGGACATATCATTCGACAAGCAGCGGGTAAGATCTGATAACGCGTGGAAGCCCACCTTGGACACGCGGACGGACAGCCAAGGGAAAAAAACGATTTTGGCTTGGAACAAATCGGGATTCCATGGCAAAGCTCCACCAGTGCCAGTGTCATTTCGCTAGTTTCACGGACATCCCACGCAAGGGCATGTGGTCGGTTAAACCTCTCTAATCGGTTGTTCGCCCGTGCATTTCGGCGTCGCGTCGCCCGAGGCCTAGGGCAGATGATTCAGTACAGACACATGTGTTGTGATCTCTGGCCATCGTCGCATGATTTCGCAGAGCCATCTATGTCAGTACACGGTTAGGTGTGTTGGGTGGAGGGGGCAGTCAGGTGTCACGGGGGGCCAGCCTCATTAGTTGAGAGAAGCCCGTGCCCAGAGTTGGTCATGGTGGCCGGCAGAATTATCAGATGCTGCTAACAGCAGACAAAGTTATCAGATGGAATCCGACATCCCTGTGTTCTTGCATCATCGATTGCCAACTTTGTCCAGCCCTGTATGCAGCCTGTCCATGTCCCGTCCGTCCCGCATTCAGCTTCCTTGTGATGCCGCCTGAACACGGGACAGCCACGATCGTGATCGTACAGAGCATAGCCGTGCCAACACCCATGCTTCTCAGTCTCAATCTCATTGGCTCTCTCAATACTGTACCTGACTGTCACAGCTTGTCAGAAGTCTGGCGTTGACACGAAGCGCACGTCACAGAAGCCTGGGGCGCCAAGACGGGCTATTGAATGGGCTAGCCTTGCTCTCAAACCTCCAACCCATTAACAACATTCCCATGGTTCGTCGCCATACACCATAAGCCAGCATTCGTGCTGTCGTTGCGCTCTTTTCTATTCCCCCCATCACATGACTCCTGTTTAGACTGTCTGCAAACCTTCATTTTGGCGCATCGCATGCTGCGACACCAGGCGCCGCCCGTGCTTAACAATGCCAGACTATGAAGATGACGCGAGCTCCGAAAGCCAGCCTCTCCTTGACTCCGAAGAGAGCGAGATCGACGAGGCATGCTCTGTTCGTCACAGCACACAATGGGAGAGACATGTAGAGCCGTCCTTGGCAACGGTCCAACCCCAGGCTTTCGAGAGCGTGACGCTATTTCGTCAACGCTTCATTCGGCAGATCTTAGGATTGAACCCATTCAGAACCTCCTACTTCACCCTTTATAGGCAACTGGACGACCCCAGCTCCAAGGCCATTCTGGCGTTGGCAATCATATTTGCCATACTCGCAGGCCTCCCATTGCCTCTAATAGGCGTGATCTTAGGCCGCATCATCAACAATTTTCCGCCAAATGCAGATGAACTGAAACAGTTGCTATATCGCCTCATGTCCGTTGCGGTTGGTTACTTTCTGGTCACGTGGGGATGGTCTGTATGCTGGGCAGTGACTGGCGAGCGTGTCAGTAGGAAAACCAGAGAAAGACTTCTTCATCGTGCTCTCGGCATGGACATGGCCTACTATGGTATGTTTGTGCTGGAGAACATATGACACGGGAAAAGTCCTGACCCATCACACCAAACAGATATTGTTTCACCAGACCTGTCTAGCATTCTCACAGAGAAGACGCAGACCATACAGCTGGGAACGTCGGAGAAAGTTGGCTTGTTTATTGCTTCCATCAGTTACTTCATCTCCGCATTCAGTGTAGGCTTCATGCTCAATGCAAAGCTTACTGGAGTAATGTAATTGCACTCTCTCCCAGTCAACAAAATTCTGGCTGACAATACTAGGTTTGTGACCGTGATACCGGCAATGGCCTTTGTTGTCTGTTTCGGCACTAAGACTGTTTCTGACCTTACCAAGCAAGCCTCGGTCTATACTGAAAAGGCCTCTTCGGTTGCAGAAAGTGCAATTCGAGCTGTTCAGATTGTACAGGCTTTTGGTCTCTTTGAGAGGCTCAGCGAAGAGCATGTCCACCATCTTCGATCTGCTATGAGAATTGGAGTGAAGAAGAGTTTTGCAGGTGCTCTCATGCTCGGCTCTGTGTACTTTGTGGCTTACGCCACAAATGCGCTTGCATTCTGGTATGGCGATCACTTACGCAATGGCAGTGCAGAAGCTGGAACTATCTACGCTGTTGTTTTTCTTATTCTCGACGCCTCCTTCGTCGTCGGATCATTTGGACCGTTTATCCAAACATTCGCAATGGCGGCAGCAGCTGGAGCAGCAGTACTCGATGTCCTGGACCAGCCGACCTCCGAGATCGACGTATACTCTGCTAAAGGAAAGCCAGCACAAAGATTTCACTTCGAAAGAGAATTGGTGCTGTCTGCAGTTTCATTTGTCTACCCTGCGCGGCCTACCGTTCGTATCCTGGACAGTATTGATCTTCATATCAAGCCTGGGCAAGTCACGGGCTTAGTCGGACCATCAGGATCAGGAAAGGTGAGCAAACTGTCTTGGAGGAATGCTTGACGCATGTGCTGATCTTATTCCAACTACTAGTCAACCATTGCCTCGTTGCTTTTACGGCTGTACGATCCTACATATGGCAACATCAGCCTTGGAAAAGAAAATCTGAAGTCTTTTAACGTCCACAGTTTACGTTCGCACATAGCCCTAGTCACGCAAAACCCGGTACTTTTCACCGGATCCATTCTCGAAAACATCAAACATGGGATCCCTCAGCAGGAGCTTCAACATCTCACTGACGAGGAAATCTTGCTCCGATGCAAGGCAGCTGCAACTGAGGCGTACTGTGACTTTTTGGATCGTCTGCCTGACGGAATTCACACCAAGATTGGAACTGGTCCGCAATCACAGCTCTCGGGCGGCCAAAAGCAGCGTATCACTCTTGCTCGTGCGCTAGTGAGAAACCCAGCATTGCTTTTGTTAGACGAGTTCACGAGCGCAATGGATGGCACAAGTGAAGCTATCGTCCTTGAAAACCTGAGACGCTCCTCGGCTGCAACTGGTCGAACCACAATCATCATTGCGCACCGACTCGCGACTGTGAGAGATGCAGATCGTATCATTGTCATGCGAGATGGCGCCATTGAGCAAGACGGACGACACGAATCTCTTGTCCAACAACGGGATGGTACATATGCTGAGCTTATCAGGGCACAGCAATTTGAGAAGGGAAATCCTTCTGCGGCGTCGTCTATCCGTTCCAATCCAGAATGCTCTCACAAAGGTGACGAGCGAGTCACAAACGATGTCGAAGGACCAGGCTCAGAAAATGTCATCCAAACGCACGATCGGCGGAAAATGAGTGGAGCCGAGCTAATTGGAAGATCCCTATCGTTGAGTCGGCGTGAAGCGCCAGCTATTGCCATTGGCCTTGTTTCTTCGGTCTTCAGCGGCGCTGTTATCATTGGAGAAGCACTCATCTTTGGAAATCTCGTACAGCTTCTGAACGACACTAGTGGAGCCGAAGAAACGACACGCCAGATCTGCTTTTACTGCCTGCTCTTCTTCATTCTCGCCTTGATTGCTCTTGCATCTCACGCTTTTGGCAAGACTGCCTTCGGTATTGTCTCCGAAAACCTCACTTTGCGAGTTCGGGATCTATCTTTCCGGACAATCCTGCAACAGGACATTGCGTGGTTTTCTAAACCCGGGCATTCTCACCACGCGCTCTTGTCACGGCTGAACTCTGATAGCGGAAGTATCAGTGGGTTGTCTGGCGTTTTACTTGGGACCATTTTTTCCATTGCAACGTCAGTGATTGGCGGTGTGATTTTGGCTCACATCGTAGCATGGAAGATTGCTATAGTGCTACTGGCAGCTGTCCCCGTTATGCTACTCGCTGGATTTCTCCGTCTTCGCATCTTAGCCATCGCAGAAGATCATCATCAGACGGCTTACAATGACGCGGCAGCTCTAGCATCTGAAGCGACGTCTTCTATGCAGATTGTTGCAGTCTTTGGCCTGGAAGACCACTTCTTCCAGGCGTACAGGGAAGCGATTCGCAAGCCTTATGAAGAACATCTTCGGTTTAGTATACTTGGTAACATCCTGTTTGCCTTCTCTTTGTCGATCACTTATTTTGTCTACTCTCTGGCATACTGGTGGTAAGTGCGCATGTTCCCTGTTACTGTCAGTCGCTTGATTTGAGGGCGTATAGGTACAGTGCGTAATTTGCATGCTGACGATCTTTAGGGGCTCCAAGCAAGTACGCAGCGGCAATTATAGTCAGAAAGACTTCTTCATTGTGCTTCCAGCACTACTCTTCTCTGCACAGTCTGCAGGCCAGCTTTTCAGCCTGGCACCCGAGGTGACACGGGCTAAGGCTGCGGCGCAGAGCGTGTTTTCGCTGCACGACGAAAAACCCACAATTATGACAGAGTGTACTTCTTCGGCGACTACTGCCACACCCGATACAAGTGGCCGGCTGTTTGGAACCGCAGCTTCGCCTTCATATGGTACGTTTGGTGTCCGAGGAGAGCTTGAGTTCCGCAATGTTAGCCTCCACTATGAAAGCCGACCGACAGTGCCTGCGTTGGACGACGTATCTTTTCAGATCCGACCGGGTGAAAATGTGGCTTTTGTTGGCCGTTCAGGTAAGAATTTCACAAACAAGGGTAATGCACTCGCTTATTAGTCATAGGCGCTGGAAAGTCGAGTACAATCCACCTGATCGAAAGGTTCTTCGATCCGACTTCTGGCCAAGTGTATCTTGACGGACAGGATATCCGCCGAGAACCTGTTCGTGACCACCGGGCCCGTCTAGCGCTTGTGGTAAGTTGGCATTCTCGGTCTTTGCCCCCATGATAACCAAGCTGACCCTAGCAGGAACAAGAACCAGATCTCTTTCCTGGGTCAATCAAATTCAACATTGCTCTTGGCGATCGCCCAGGTACCACTAGCAGTGACAAGGATATTGAGCGGGTCGCCAAAGAGTGTGAACTACATGACTTTATTATGGGTTTGCCAGAAGGCTACAATACGGAGGTCGGGGCGCATGGTTCAAAACTCTCTGGTGGACAACGACAACGTCTTGCCATCGCCCGAGCGCTCATTCGCGATCCGGAGATTCTCCTTCTTGATGAAGCAACTTCACAGCTTGACGCCAACACGGAAAGAGATATAAGAAAAGCGATTGCGGCGGCATCCAAGGGTCGAACGACAATCATGATTGCCCATCGGCTGGCAAGTGTACAGCACGCAGACCGAATCTTTGTCTTCGATACGGGACGCATTGTCGAACAGGGAAGGCATGACGAGCTTGTGGCTATGGGAGGCATCTATGCAGGCATGGTTGCAACGCAGGAGCTGGACTAAGCGTTTGTGGGCGTCATCAAGACTGATTTTCCGCGTTGTGCCCATATCTTACCATTCCGTTCACATGTACACGCAATTGTGTGGGTTGTATTATACACATGTAACTTTCATTTGTCTTTTCGTTTAGTCATTGTTTCATTTCTTTCATCGCCTTAGCATAACCTCGGCGTTTATGCTTCTGTTTGGTCATACATCTATGTATATTTGAGATTACCAGGACAGGCTGGTGTGAGCACATAATTGATAGTCTTCTTGGCCACGGTCTATCGGCCCTGTTCTCTCGTGATAGCCAGGGCCCGGTAGTGATCGAGACCCTTTATTAGAGAGGCTTGGCCCTTGCTTAGTAGTGTAGTGGCTTATAGTGTACGGATTTGAAGTGGATCCAAGGCGTACAGTAAGCTATTGGACGGGGTCATTCGGAAAATGTACAGCGTTGCGGTATTTCCTAAGCACCTTGCACGGTTACCCACGTGTACCACAGCAAGGGTGTTCTGTGATTTTGATATTCTCATCTCACCAATCTTTAACATGTATACATCAACCAGCCTGAGTGCTGGGTAGAACACACACCTTGAGCGCCTCATCCGTCATAACTTCCCTCAGTCCGACACGGCAATTGATCTTAGGGATCAGCAGCGCGCTGCAGACTAACCCAACCCTAGCTATAGCTCCGAAGCATGCACGCACGCATCAAACGGTCACGGTGCAAGTATGTCATGTCCACAGGCCACTAACAAGGCCGTATGCAAAAGCCGAGGGCGGACCGAAGTCGCAGGGGAGTGGGGGAAATCTCTTCATCTAATCAGATGGACTGATGATTTTCCATCTGATAATTCTCATCAGCCAAGGCCAAGCCCACAATCCCCACCCCACTCCCAATACGCAACCTTTCAAGTAAATACGGGACAAGCGCTGCGGGGCGAGGCGAAAAATTTTCGCACTTTTCATGCGCGTCCCGGGGAGAGACGGCTGGGAGAGGGTGCGACGTGGGTACTTTTTGGCGCGGGCGTTGGGGCCGTCATCTTATCAGATGGTGCGTCCGAAGATCAATGACATGGGTGGGGGGAAATCGCCAGCATGTGTGACACCATTGCTTGGAACGGCCCGCAAGGAAGTCCCTTTTCCCCTCTACAAACTAGTTTTTTTTTCCTGGCCTCTGGTTAAACGAACAAATATCGGACCATTGTCTGACGAGGGCCAGGCAAGGGGGGGGGCCTTGGACACGAGCATGGACAGGAAGACTACCCGCAACGGACCCTGGGCGCGGCTCACAAGGTAAAAGTACAGAAAGCATGGTTGCCGTCACTTTCTTCCTCCATATCACGAGCGACGGCAGCTGTGCTTGACTGACAGACTTTAACTTGAGAGGGCGTGTATACTTCTGTTTGGACATTCAAGAATATAAGCATGTAGGTTTATCTGTCACAGCCTCACTTGTGGCCGTCTGTCCGCATCGAGTGTAGACGTCATGGTTCAATCCATCTGATATGATAAATTCGCTGACAGCTTGGGGTAGTGCGTATCGTGCTTTGGGTTCGGTTTAAACAGGCGGAGTGACTGCTTCTTCTTCCCTCTCTCGCGCATACGTCGACCAGCATCAAAGCGACTGTGACAACTTTCAAGGTACGTACTCGTCGTAGGCGAGCTTGGTGTCGCGAGCCACGATTCCGCAGTATGGGCGACGCAGGCTAACCGCCAGCAGAATTAGATACACACCACTCTCTCCAGCAATGAGTCCTCACATCGATACGTCAGCGAGTTCGCCGGACGGTGCAGCTCCAGCGGTCCAGAAGGCCTTTGACGGCTTTCTGACCGATAACCTGGATGAGAGCCAGTTCCCCGCCCTGGAGAACCGATCGCACCTCCGGTACACGCCTCAAGACGAGCTCCATGACCTGATATGTGTTGGGTTTGGTCCGGCGTCCCTGGCCATTGGCGTAGCTTTGCATGATGCGCTGGATGGAACCGACGCCTCGCTGGCCGATGTGCAGGGCCTTCAGGGTAGACCACCCAAAGTGGCTTTTCTGGAGAAGCAGCCGCAGTTTGCATGGCACGCGGGCATGTTGCTCCCAGGCGCAAAGATGCAAATCACATTTATGAAGGATATGGCAACTATGCGGAACCCGCGCAGCGAGTTCACTTTTATCAACTACCTGCACCAAAAGGACCGTCTGATTGAATTTGCCAACTTGAATACATTTCTGCCTGCGCGCGTCGAGTACGAGGACTACATGAAATGGTGCGCCGGCTGGTTCGAAGAGGTTGTCGCATACAGCCAGGAGGTTGTCAAAGTCATGCCTGAGAAGTCAGCCAGTGGCGCCATCACCAGCTTCAACGTCATCTCGCTCAACCACCTGACTGGCCGCACCGAGTCGCGAAGGGCAAAGCATGTGGTGATTGCGGCGGGAGGCAGGCCAAACATCCCCGCGCCTTTCCCTACCAACCACCCCAGGGTCATCCACTCGTCAAAGTTCTCGTACATGTCCAAGCAGCTGCTAAAGGACCACGACGCACCGTACAAGATTGCCGTTATTGGCAATGGCCAGAGCGCAGCAGAGATCTTTGACTTTTTACACGCAAACTACCCCAACTCACGCACGCGGCTGCTGATTAAGGGAGGCGCACTGCGGCCCAGCGATGATTCACCTTTGTAAGTTTGACAGGCGACTGCGGATGTGTGTTTGCGCGAAGAACGAGAGCTGACAAGCACAAAGCGTGAACGAGATCTTCAACCCATCCCGGACCGATTGCACATACAACCGCGCACCCAAGCTCCGGGCAACAACGCTAGTCGAAGACAAGGGCACGAACTATGGCGTCGTGCGGCTCAACCTGCTCGAACACATCTACGAAACGCTATATATGCAGCGTATCCGCTATGGCAACTCGCCTGCCGAGGAGGCCCACTGGCCGCACCGCATCCTGCCGTACCGCCGCGTCGTGGACGTGACAGACTCGCCAGTATGCGAGGGCGGTGTTCGTCTGCACGTGCAAGACTCGAGCCAGCTGTACTTTTCGGAGCAGCCTGGAGGTCAAGAGCAGCAAGAAACGCTGGACGTGGATGCAGTGTTTGTTGCTACCGGCTACCTGCGAGACTTGCATGAGACGCTACTGAAGGACGCGAGACACCTCATGCCTGGGGGTGAGCTCGAGGGCGCAAAGTGGCAGGTGCAAAGAGACTATAGGGTCAATTTTAGCGACAAGAGCGTTAGCAGCGATGCTGGAGTTTGGCTGCAAGGATGCTGTGAGAGCACACACGGGGTAAGTTGATGTTGTTTTCGCAGATGATGACGAGTCGAGATTGCTAACAAACGTGCGCACAGTTGAGCGATACGCTTCTTTCGGTGCTGGCGACCAGGGGAGGCGAGATGGTCAAGAGCATTTTTGAGAAGCCAGCCAAGTGGGATAACGGGCATGTGCTGGGCGGGTATGAGGTGCGCGAGTAAGATGAGGGGAGAAGCAATTGGAGGTTGGTTGATGCCCAATGGTGGTTACTACGACGATAAGAATAACGATGACGAGAAACATTTCTTCGACCAGCCACCTTTGGAGGGTTCAGCTGTTAGATTTGGTACTGGCTGTGTCACGCGTGTTTAATTTTTTTGTTTGTTTTCTGTTTTCATCTGCTGGCAAGTCGCAATCTTGACTTTTATTGCTCAGTGCCAATCGGCAGCGCTGGCGTGGAATACGAAGTGGCTGTGCCGCATTTATGAAGGGAACAAGCCTCGCATGTGGGGATTCGACAAGTTTTGTGTTTTTATTCTGTGGTCTCCAGGCACACGTAACGAAGGATGGGGTGGGTACCCAATCTCAGCCGCAGTGACGCACACATGGCACATAGGTTTCACGGAGCCGGCAGTCGACGCAATGGCGTGCCATACGAGGTGAATTGATTCAGCGTGCTTTTGTTGTCGGGCAGCAGAGAGGCGTCGACGGCAGAGCACAGACGCGGTGATTCGTCGTGGGCTGGCTAGAGCAAGGGCGGCAAAGGCCCCCACGACGCGGACAGTGACGATCCAAGTGACGATGATGATGGTGGTGGTGGGAGAGCAGGGCATAGCAGGCAGGGCATTACCAGCATTCCGCTTTGGTCACTAGCGCACCCAAGGAAAGAGGCCCAATTCATGGATGTTGCAACGGCGCCAACCTCAGCGCTACGGGAACGGCTGACCTTTGCCAAACCATCCATCCTCCTGCTCCCCGTCTCAATCGCAGCTCGGCCTGCCCTCCCTGTGTCTCTGTCGCTCTCCTCTGCCGCCCTCGTCGCCCGCGACTGTGCAGCCCAGGGCCACTCCACGGCCGCTGACCACGTAAACACACCCCGCAACAGCCACACCACCTCGACCACCTGGGGGATTCTTCGACGCCCCTAGCAGCACCGGCGTGCCATCCTTCTCGCCAGAGTTGCTCACCTCCACCTCGACTACTGCTCCTCCACGACCACGACCACCAACTCTGCCAACACCATCTTCGGCACAGGCACCGCGTCCATCGGCATGCTCCGCTCCCAGTAGACGGCTGAAGCACATCTCCCGCCGCGACACCGTCGCCTTGCACCCTCCCACACCATCCGCCCAGCCCACCGCCCGACGTCATGGAGCCCCAGTGGACGGCCTACTCAGACACCCCGAGCGCCCGATACTCGCATTCCATGGCCTCGCCCCCGCATGCATCGAGGGACGCCAGCGCCTCTTCGCAGATGAAGCACGACCCCTACGCTACTCCCTCCCGCCAGACCTCAATTCCCCTGCAATCGCCTGCTGGTCCCAGTGCAGCTGGCGCTGCTGGCCCCGCCGCCGCCGGCCCCCGCCCCGACTACAACGACGGCGACGGAGACGTGCCCATGGAAGACGCCTATAAGCCCCGGCTGAATGCCCAGCGCCCCAGCCAGCAGCAACGGCACTCACAGCAGTTTATCCAGCAGGAGGAGAGTGCTGCTGCGCGCAGATACTCGCCCATGAACCTCTCGCCCACGTCACCCTACTCGGGAAACACACAGCAGGGTGGCCAGAGCTACACCAGCTTTACCCCTCAGTCACAAACGCACGCGCAGACGCAGAGCAGCCGTCAGAGCCCAACGCGCAACAACCCCTACATGTCGCCCCCAAACAGCTACTATTCTCCCCCATGTATGTCGAGCGTTGCTTATTCAAGCCTGCTTTGCTTTTGACCGCTCGTATACTGATAGTCTTTGGTTTTAGCCTCCCGACCCCATGCGCCCCAACTGCCGCCCATCCAGTCCAACATGGGCGGCGGCCAAGAGAGCTTCTACCCGCAGTCTGCTACGGCCCAATTGAACGCCGTATACAACAGAGACAACCGCTCACCGCGCGCTGCCTCCGGTTCCAGCGCCAACCCCCCACAGCTGCCGCCAATGGGACGAGGGCCGGTTCCCAAGTTTGAAAAGGTCTCCAACACGGCCGACTTGCAGCCCAAGATCAATGCCCAGCCGCCATTCCGTCGCGCCAACCCAGAGGGAGGCTTCATCAGCGTATGTGTAACCTCTTTGCGACCAAAAAACCTGTACTGATATTGTTACAAAAAAAACAGCCTCTGCAAGCCTTGACCGCTCATCTGCCCATGACGTACAAGCTGTGTAATAACGCATTCAACTACCAATCCTCGCGGAATCCCCGGCGCGTCCTCACTAAGCCAAGCAAAGGAGTCAAAAATGATGGTTATGACAATGAGGATAGTGACTACATTCTGTATGTCAACGATATTCTGGGGTCGGAGGAGTCTGGGCACAAGAATCGCTACCTGATCCTCGACGTGCTTGGTCAAGGTACTTTTGGACAGGTCGTCAAGTGCCAGAACTTGAAGACGCAAGAGGTGGTAGCCGTAAAGGTTATTAAGAACCGTACAGCCTACTTCAACCAGAGTATGATGGAGGTATCTGTCCTGGATTTGGTAGGTTGCCCTTCTCTTACCAGACGCTGGGGAAGTTGCTAATGGGACATAGTTGAACAAGCAAATGGACAAGAACGACGACCACCATCTGCTCAGGCTCAAAGATACCTTTATCCACAGGCAACACCTGTGTCTTGTCTTTGAGCTGCTGAGCGTCAACCTCTACGAACTGATCAAGCAGAACCAATTCCGCGGATTATCCACCACTCTAGTGCGTGTTTTTGCGCAACAGCTAATCAACGGATTGGCACTACTTGGAAAAGCCAAGCTCATACATTGCGACTTGAAGCCTGAGAACATTTTACTCAAAAAGTAGGTACATGAACTTCCTCAGTCCGTGGCAAATCTCTGACCATATGACAGCCTCGAGAGCCCAATCATCAAGATTATCGATTTCGGTTCCGCCTGTGACGAGCGCCAGACCGTGTACACGTACATCCAGTCACGATTCTACCGTTCACCAGAGGTTCTGCTCGGCCTGCCATACTCGGCCGCAATCGACATGTGGTCATTGGGTTGTATCGTTGTCGAGCTGTTCCTTGGACTACCACTCTTCCCTGGCTCATCAGAATACAACCAGGTGTCGCGCATAACAGAGATGCTTGGACTGCCACCACACTGGATGCTGGAGATGGGCAAGCAATCTGGTGAGTTTTTTGAAAAGTCGCAGGACGAGTACGGTCGTAAGCAGTACCGCCTCAAGTCCATGGAGCAGTATTCACGCGAACACGGCACCAAGGAGCAGCCCAGCAAGAAATACTTCTCTGCCACAACTCTCCCGGACATCATCAAGAACTATCCCATGCCGCGGAAGAACATGAAGCCCAACGAAATTGAGCGAGGTAAGTCAAGCCGATCATGAGACCCTACTTGATAGCTGACGATTTGCAAGAAATGGGCAACCGAGCTGCCTTTATCGATTTCGCCCAAGGACTGTTGAACCTCAATCCCCTGGAACGCTGGACTCCTGCGCAAGCGAAGCTCCATCCTTTTATCACACAGGCAAAGTTTACTGGCCCATTCGTGCCTCCGATGACGCTCAAATCCAGCTCCAGCCGATCGCCCGCTCCAGGTGTTCAGGAGCAACAGCGATATGAGGGCTTGAGCAGACAACGGCAACAGCAGCAACAGCAAGCAGTCGCTCAGCAGCAACAAGCGCAGGCGGCTCAACATGCTGCTTATGCAAATATGCAAATGAACCAGTACGCCGCACAGAGCCCGCAGTCTCAGCAAAATCCCTACAATATGTACGGGCCAAACCACCAAGGTGCACCTCCACCTTACCCCGCCCAGGCAGCCCAGTATGGACAGCCTATGAACATGATGCAGCCACAGCAGCCGCGGCAATACAACCAGCCTCAGAACCTGTACGCGCAGGCTACGACCCGTGCCGGACGACAGCGCGCGACGACAATGGATCAGCAGCAATCGGGCCAGTCGGGTATCCCACCTGCGCTCCAACGAGTCATGAGCCATCTCGACCCCAATGCACCTGTACGCCTGCAGCCATCGCCAGCCTACTACCCGCCTCCACCTGATGGTGCACCAGAGAGCGCAAGCAGCGCTAGGCGAAGAGGATCACGTGCGGGTAACTCGAACCGCAACCACAACTTTGTACGAAATCTGGAAGATCGCACACTCGAGGAAGGCTTCGTGGGTCAGAACCACTGGCAATGACGAACTGGCTTCGTGCATTGATCAAAATCGAGAAGAGAATGGCGCTGTATGCAACACGGAGATGCGGCGTTCTAAATTCTGTTCGATATCTCTTTTTGCCTTACTCCCCCAGAGTTCTTCTGTCAGTAACATTGCCATGGTATGAGTAGGGTCATATGAGGTTATCGATACGAGAAGCAGAACTCGGAGGATGCTGCGTACCACTGCGAGATGTAGCCCACTTCACCAGCTTCGCATGGGATCACAATGGGCACCCATGAAGTCAGCGCAATGGCTTCTTCAGATTGTATGCGAAGGAATTAATCAAGCAGGTAAGCTAGGGGTGCCTTTGATTGAGTTATAACTGGGGCAGACAATGGACTCCCTCACCCATGTGCGACAGTAGTAGTGTGGCACCGATTGGCGCCGCCTGGAAATGGCAATACCAAATTCGAAGGATGTGGTGGACGGCGGCGATTGTGTATGCGTGTAATTTTAGTAGTACCCCCTTTCCCTCACAAAATCGCTTGTTTTGGCTATGCTTGTCGTTATAGCCAGTCATTTTTGTTATGTCAGCATTGGATCTGGGTTTGTTATGATGTTTGTTGGTGTTCAGTCTTAAACGTTGGATGAGGTATAACATTGCGGTGAAGGCCTCATCTGCCTGGCGATATTGATATTCCACGGGACATAAAATCTCTCGATTTCGAAAAACATGAATTCTTTGTTCGAAAGTCAATGGACCGTGGTTGAAGATGTTCGCGTCCACTTCGGGTTAGGCGCGCGGGGCACACAGTCATGGCTTGGCGCTGGCTCGAAATTCGGTTGGAAAGTTGCAACGCGGCGGGCAGAAAGTGACTCTCAGCAAGCCCACACGGCACTCCCGCCACCAGCCAAAAACCTTTCCCCCGATCCTTCGATCCCTCGGGCAAACTTCTACTCTCGAGAACAGCGCAATCATGGCGTCCCGCTTCTTTGCCGCCAGCGACAGCTCCTCGGACGAGTCCAGCGAGGAGGAGCTTTACTCCAACGACGAGGAGTCTGAGCAGGAGGACAGCGAGCAGGATTCCGACGAAGATTCGGATGACGATGACGACTCCTCGGACTCGGGTTCAGAAGTCGGTGCCGCGAGGTTCTTGAAGGACGCTGATAGCGAGAGCGAGAGTGACGACGAGGATGTGAACAAGGTGCTGAAGAGCGCCAAGGACAAGCGCTTCGACGAGCTGGAGGCGACCATCCGGCTTATCGAGAATGCGCAGAGGATCAACGACTGGGCGGTCATTTCTGAGCGTACGTATACAACGCGCATGGCGGGGCAGTGGGACGGTTTGTGCTAACATGGGGCCATGTGTATAGAATTCGACAAGCTCATCCGCCAGGTGCCTACTCTGGTCAAGCAGAACGATGGCAAGATCCCCAAGCTGTACATTCAGGCCATTGCCGACCTCGAGACGGCTGTCATCGAGACGCACGAGAAGCAAAAGGTCACGCCCAAGAAGATGAACGCTGTCAACGGCCGTGGCTTCAACGCTGTCCGCCAGAAGATCAAGAAGCACAACCGCGACTACGAAAAGGAAATCAACGCGTACCGGGAGAACAAGGAGGAGTTCATGCGTGAGGAGGAAGAGGAGGTCGTCCAGGCACCAAAGGAAAAGAAGAAGAAGAACAAGATTCCTCAACTCCCTACCGAAATTGTGGAGAAGGCCACAGACGACGGCTTCATCACCGTCGGTGCTGGCGGCAAGGCTGTCCTTTACACTCCTGAGGGTATCCTCAAGCAACTCCGTGCCATTGTTGAGCAGCGTGGCCGCAAGAACTCCGATAAGCTCGAGCACATCAGGACACTGGAGAAGCTGCTCGACGTTGCCATCAACGACTACCAGAGGGTCCGCGTTCTTTTGACTCTCATCTCTACTCGCTTTGACCTGACCTCGGGTACTGCCAGCCACATGCACCAGGACCAGTGGAAGCTGTAAGTGTGCCTAGAGCGGACCTGGCAATTACGTACGTGCTGACCTCGATACAGGGCCGACCAAGAGTTTGGCAAGCTGCTACAGATTCTCGAAGACAGCAATGAGATTGTTGTCGTTGAGAACGCCGAGGAGTGGGAGGATGACGAGAAGCTGCCTACCATCACACCGGGCGAGATCTTCCGTATCCCAGGAAGCATCGTCTCCTTCGTTGAGAGGCTCGATGACGAGCTCACTCGTTCCCTTCAGCACATTGACCCTCACACTTCCGAGTACATCGAGCGGTTGACCGATGAGGCCCTGCTGTACGCACAGCTTGTGCGCACTCTGGTGTACGTGGAGAAGTTGAAGAAGAACCCAAGTCTAGACCTTCCTCAAGAGCCATTGAACCGCATCGTTATGCGGAGATTGGAGCACGTCTACTTCAAGGTATGTGCCTAATCTGATATGTATTTTTTCCGTTTGTGCTAACATTCGCAGCCCTCGCAAGTCATCACCATCCTCGAGAACAACGTATGGAAGGCCATTCCCGAGAGCCTCGACTCGGAAATCACTCCCCGTGCCATCTCCAACGACACTGCCTCGCTTGTTCAGACTCTGTGCACATACCTCTTCCGCCACAGTGAGGGCATCATCCGTGCTCGGGCGATGCTGTGCCAGATTTACTTCCTGTCTCTGCATGATCAGTACTACAAGGCTCGTGACATGATGCTCATGTCCCATCTGCAAGAGACTATCAGCAACTTCGACGTCAACACACAGATTCTGTTCAACCGTGCGCTTGTACAAGTTGGTCTCTGCGCTTTCCGTGCTGGTCTCGTCTATGAAGCGCAAACTTCTCTGCAAGAAATCTGCGGTAGCAACAGGCAGAAGGAGCTTCTCGCACAGGGTCTGCAAATGCAGCGCTACTCGCAGATCTCGCCCGAACAGGAGCGACTGGAGCGCCAAAGACAGCTTCCGTTCCACATGCACATCAACCTTGAGCTACTAGAGTGCGTCTACCTGACTTGCTCCATGTTGCTTGAGATTCCTCTCCTCGCACAACTTGGTTCGTCACCAGACCTAAGGAAGCGAGTGATCAGCAAGACATACCGCCGTCTCTTGGAGTACCATGAGCGCCAGATCTTTACCGGCCCTCCCGAGAACACGCGCGACCACGTCATGCAAGCATCCAAGGCTCTCTCTGCTGGCGAGTGGAAGAAGGCCGCAGAGTTCATCAACTCAATCAAGATCTGGGAGCTCATGGCCAACTCGGACAAGATCAAGGAGATGCTGTCTGCACAGATCCAAGAGGAAGGTCTGCGGACATATCTCTTTACCTACGCTCCTTTCTACGACACGCTCGCCATCTCCACACTAGCGGGCATGTTTGAGCTTCCAGAGCGCAAGGTCTCTGCAGTAGTCTCCAAGATGATCTCCCACGAGGAGCTCGCTGCTGCTCTTGACCAAGTCAACTCGGCCATCATCTTCAGAAAGGGTGTTGAGCTCTCAAGACTGCAGACCCTGGCACTCAGCCTGTCAGACAAGGCGTCAGGCCTCATCGAATCCAACGAGAAGACACTCGAGCAACGCACACAAGGCACCGCCAACGCGTTTGAGAGGCAAGGCGGACGCGGTAACCGCGGCGGTAGGGGCGGCGGCCGTGGTGGTGGCGGCAGGGGCGGAGGCGGTGCTTCAAGGGGAGGCCGGAATCAGCAGTTTACGGGCGGTGCATTGGGAAGGGCTATCCAGGCTTAGGTTTCTAGACGTATGTGCATGTGTGTGTGTGTCTTTACCTCTTCTCTCTAGCATCCATGGGAAGGGTTTTTCCACACGGGCGAATATACCGGTATTTTCTTCTCTTTTCCAAATGGACTGGCCCCTTGGTTTTCTTGGTTTTTGATCACTTTCTTTTCTACGACTTGGGAGGCGAATGATGGTCCTCGGTGGCAACACGCAAATGTAGTGTTAGATTGGATGAAGAATGATGGAAATGAAAGAAAAGTTATGATTATATAAGTGCATGGAGACTGTGTCTGCTCACGCGTTTGGCGCGTTCCTTATATTTTTTCACCAATTCAGTGCGGGATAAGATTTCATTTGGCTCTGCACGGTTGTGAATATTGCACAATTGGTGTGAAGTGTGTGGTGGAATATCAATTTTAAAATATAAAAAATAGACAAGGTCAGGTTCATACCATATTTGATTTCTTTGAAAGCCGTTTCTATTAAAAATGAAAAATACCTTATAGTATATTATAGTGTATTGAATGATATTAGATAAAAGAAAAAGGCGAACGATGGAGCGAAATGGTGAAGACGGGTAGGAAGAGGGAAGGAAAAAAAGGAAAAAAAGAGGGGTGAATCCAAGCGGATTCAAGTACTCAGCTGTGGACGGATGGATGATCGAAATCCAGACCTCCCGCAATTTTGCGTGATGCAAAGCGGGCGCTCTACCACTGAGCTATACGCCCTTGTGATTATGACTATTTTCATAATTAAGTAATCCATATCCAGAATTACTTGTATCTGCATCACGACCGGATTTATCGGACATTCGCCAAGACCCTGTCGATCGGACTCGCGCTGACACGCCAGATATACGCGATTCTGAACTTCTCAATGCCTCCTTAAAACAGACAACCGTCGTCTTCGCGATTGTTTCTTTTGACCCGTATACGCACGCGAACGCACCACCGGCGGTGAATCGACGAGCCATGAAGATCCGAAAAGCAATTGCGTGGCAGAGTATTGCCGTCGTGGGTCTTGCGCTCCTGTGTGGAACAGCGCAGGCGTCGATGGGGGATCATCTGCCCGAGTTCAAGCAGTGTGTAAAGGTCTGCCAGGAAACAAACTGCGTAAAAGGAGGGCCGGCCATACGTACGTTCTATTTTTTTTTCCTCTGTTAGCAATCTTTACATATTTTCTTGACAAGCCCATTGACAACTTCTCACTTGTACCTGTTGCTCGCCAACTGACTGACGTTTTGTTTCTCCCTAGCTTTCCACCGTCGCCTGCTCCTCTGGGACTGCCCCTCAGAATGCGACTACACATGCCAGCACATCGTTACGCAGCAGCGCCTCGCACGCGACCCGCCCTACCTGCAGCCCGTATACCAATTCCACGGCAAATGGCCCTTTTACCGCTTCATGGGCGCCCAGGAGCCCTTCTCCGTCATCTTCTCGCTGTTCAACTACCTCGCGCATGACTGGGGCATGTCGCAGCTGCGCGAGCGCATTCCGGCCTCATACCGTCTGCGGAAATACTACCTCATGTTTGGATATGTGGGCCTTGCGAGTTGGATGTTTAGCATGATATTCCACACGCGGGACTTTGGATTGACGGAGAAGTTGGATTATTTTGCGGCGGGCGCAAACGTCTTGTATGGACTGTACTATGCGCCCATCCGTGTGTTTCGACTTGATCGCCCAGAGCCCAGGAAACAGAGCTTGCTGCGGCTGTGGACGGCGTTTTGCATCTTGCTGTACACGATGCATGTCTTGTATCTATCGCTATGGTCTTGGGACTACACGTATAACATGGCTGCTAACGTTGTCGTGGGGATTATATCGAACATGCTCTGGAGTGGGTTTAGTTACGTGCAGTACAAGAAGATTGGGCGCACATGGGCGGTTTGGCCGGGTCTCTGCGTCGCGTGGATTATCCTGGCAATGAGCTTGGAGTTGTTGGATTTCCCGCCTTGGAAAGGCATGATTGATGCGCATAGTTTGTGGCATCTGGGGACTGTGTTGCCAACCGTTTTGTGGTATAAGTATGTTGACTCATTCCTGATACGAAGACTCACCGCTAACCATTTTACGACAGCTTCCTCATCAAAGATGCGCAAGAGGATATTGCAGGTACGCGGCTTAAGGATTGATGGAAGGGAGATTCTGCGTTTTGCTATTCTCTTTCATCATTTGCTGTATATGGCTCTGTCACTTACCACGTGCCTACTAGGTAATCTGCCCACTACTGGATATCGCGCGGGCGTTTGGAAAGACAAAAGCTAGAATCGACCACAGGCATAATGCATCGGCGTATCAAGTCTGCTTGCAAGTAATAATATAACAGCGATCATCATTTTGCTCGTATGTCCAAAAGCTGTCTACGAAAGCGAATTCTCTCATCAGTGACTGAAAAACCCGGTATCCTAACATGCTCTTGTGCTCAGCGGCGCGGTATCGTAACGAACGAAAAGCTAGTAATTCAAAACAAAGAAAAAAAGGGGTCGTGATAAAAACGAAGGAAGAGGTGATCCAGTACTCAACCTGCATATCCTGCCCGAGTCGCTTGAACCTCTTATGCATATTTACACCCAACACGTGTGACCAGCACACTCGTCACTCGTCTGGAATATTCAAAGCTGCACCTGTCCATTGCCCGCCCAAGACCGGTCTCGTAAACGCCGCAATATCATCACCCTCTCTTTGGAAAAACACGTACAAGCTATCCCAAGTGTCAGTGCCACTCTGCTCCTTATACGAAGTGACTGTAAGATGGGTGCCCCCCAGCGCCTTTACTGGTCCCGCCGGATCCGCAATCGAAAACGCTTCGGTTTCCGTCAACGTTGTGTTTTCACTCGCGTATGTGACATTGTAACCCTTGATGGTGCGATCGGCCATTTGTGCGTAGAAGTACGTGGTATATCCCAATGAAGTGCTAGGATGAACACCCGCAATGGAGGCTTCTGAAGCATTCACCCACGAATTGATGGGATGCGCTTCGGTCGACTGCACGCTGGAATTTGTGTCTTTCCACCAGAACTCGACCGTGTTGTCTTGGCTAGCAAGCATGGCGTACGAGCTGGTGCCGTCCCCCCAGGAATAGCATCCTACGCCTGCGTGGCCGTTGAAGCCCGACCACGGCTTGATGGAGACCCATGTGTCGTTTTCGTGGCCGCTGTACCATGCGTATTGCGCGAAGGTGGACTCGTCGGTGGCGAACCAGATGTTCATGCCCTTGATGTTGTCGAACGGCTTGGTGTCGTTGGCCCCGGTTAGGACGGGAAATTTGGTGTAGTCTGAGTCGCCGTAGTAGTTGCCTTTCCAACAGGCTTGTAGACCAACGCTGGGCGAGTCGAAGGCCTTAAGGTTGAGCTTGCTGAGCGGACCGGGTTGCCAGATGGAGGTTATGTTGTCTTGGACTATCTGCTTAACAGTGTTGTTCTTGTCGATGTAGAAGATATGTACCTTTTTGATCATTAACATGAATTTTCAAATCATGTGAAAATGGCAAGGCTTACATATTGTGTCGCGTCAATCGCAAAGGACACGGCCGATATGGGCGACGCATCCTTTGCATCGCTGGCTACAGTTTGCGCTTTTGTGCCACCGAGCCATGTCTGATCAGTGCTGTACTGCATAAATCTGATATCTCCAGTGTGGTGCTGGAAATACAATGTAAAAAGTTTTCGTTGGCCTTTGTTCCATGATTCTCCTGCAAGTGCGATGCCAGTGCCATTAAAAACACCCTTCTTGGAAACATAATCCGCGCTGAGGGAGCCGCCAATGCACCATTCTGGGTTTTTACGACAGACGGGATTTGCTGGTTCTTCGTCTCTACATAGAGTCAGTACATTGTAATTTGGACATTTTGCTGCGATCACAGAACTTACGAGTCGTCTTTTTGCAGGCCGAGGCCGAGTCCAAGACCTAGCGCGAGGCCAATGACGAGAAGAATAATGATTCCGATAAGGATAAAGAAATTCCGTCTCTTCATTCCGCATTTTCTTTCTTCTTTAGTCGGGAGCGGTTCCGGAGCATTTTCGGGCGCATCTAGTGGATCAACGTGCTCCTTGAATCCGTAGGGCCTTACGTGAGGTGAGGCAGGTGTAGTCCCACCAGGGGAAGAATATGGCATTGGCCGATGAGGGTAAAGACTGAACTGGCCGGGGACAACTTGAGGCGCCGAGAAGTCTGGTGTGGGGCCAATATTGGACTGATATGGAGTCTCTTTCTCCGTGGAATAACTGCAACAAAGTCAGAATCGCATAATACTGAGAAAATGCAAGCCATCCAGATCGTTTCAATGACAAATTAGACTGGAGCGCCATATGATTGTGTCCGTACCCTTGTTGAGAAACATCGTATTTCTTTGGATCAGGATTTGGTGTATATTCTGGTTCGTACGGCAGCGGAGGTGACACACCTGGTGGTGAACTTTGGCTTGGGTAGACATGCGACATGCCTGGCGTAGAGTGTATCTGGTCATGCTCTTGGAACTGAGGGGGAGAATTCCATTGACCCTCAGTATAGCCCTGAGGACTGCCCACGTCGTCACGGTATTCCGCCTGTCGATTCATTGTGACCCAAGGAAAGGAAGGGAAACGATAAGAAAGGGTGGGTCAGACTCTTAACAAACAGGTAAGACCCTGACACTTGGAGCCATGCCGGGTAGGCATGTACCGAATACAATCACGTCCTGATCGGCTATGGGGTAGCGGCTTTAGGTCGTGGAGGCAGGGCAAAACGCATACTAGGAGCACCTGCATGCACCTAAAATACTCGTATGCGCAGCCAGACGTCCCGCTTACACTGCAGTAAGCAACAATAGTTAATATGTACCCGGTGTTCGACGAATGGGGATTCACTCGGCTCGCCGTCAGCACCATCATACATGCATAGTAGGATGACGATCGAAGCAGTCATTCGTTGCTGGTGAAGTATATATGGTTGCTGTTATGGCCTAAAGCGGGCCAGACGTGCGATTCCATCAGCCCGCTGGATCCCTCGTATTAGGGTGTTATGTTTTCCACGCAAAAAAGAACAGAGGGGTTTTCCTGTCCTTTTCCCAACGCGATACCCTCCAGGCTGTTGACGTACTGCATTTGCGAAAGTACGGTAGACTTGCCAGAGATCGAGCGTTCTAGAGCTGCTTTTCATGGTTGTCGCAGTTCAGCACCTGCGGCAGTGTTGTGGCTGAGAAAGCGAGCTAAGATTAGGCCCATGATTTGTCGATTGGTTTCTACTGCATGCACTGCTCCCCATACCCGGTCTGCCGATCGTACATCAGCTGAGAAGAGAAAATCTTATCTGTCAGTTTGGAGAGGTGTGGCAGAGTGAGCCTCGGAAGTGATTTTGTTTGGGGACAATGCGGAGGAGCGCTGAAGCGATTCCGGAGACCCCACAACGACAAGCTTTGGGAAAGCATCCGGATTACAGCCATTCTGAAAGCTTCTAGACCATGGTACTATTTGCCATGTAACCTGTTGGCGTGCACACAAATTTAGGGTGTGATCAGGCCGACGGTTAACGAGGCTACTTAGCAGAGGGTACTGATACCACAGATGCGCACCTCGTCCATTGCAATCGGATAGGTAGCATCTCGTCGCCGAGCGTCTTGCCATAACCCTGAAGGTCGATAAACTTTATAACCAAACCTACCCATGATGCGATGCGGCTTGGCTTGACTTGACCCGACTCGGAATAGATATGCATCGTCAAGGAGCTGTCAGGGCTGATTGTCTGAGGTGATACTGATGAAGATCAGCAAATGCTGCAAAATAAAGAACATTCGCTTCCCCCCTTCCATACTCCGAGAGAGACCACTAACCACAACAAGCCCGATGCAAGAAATTTCCTAGAGTTGTATTGCCATTCGCGATGGTGGTGTATTCTGTAAACAAGTTTCTCACAAAGACGTTGTCGACACATTGCGCAAATTGTCTCATGGCATATGCATATGATTCGGGCCATGTTGATGGGGTAACCAATATTGCACTTGAGACATGCTACTTGGCTAGTTCACTAAGTCTTTTATTTCGATAAAGGGTGTTGATGAGAGTATACTGATGTGTCTGTCCTTAGCTTGCTGACATGCATTGCGCCGAACTGCGACACGCTTACCTGGCTTATAATGTCTCGAATGCAAAAAAACAAGCAGACGTCAAACAACCTTGAGACTGCTTTTGTGTTTGAGAAGCAGAACCGGATACTTGCGTCGGCAAAGCAGGATCTGCGAAGTTTCTGACGGTGCTCGGAAGGTCGCTGAACGTTACAAGAATTGAAGTCCGCATTGTATCCAAAGATAGATGAAAAAGTATTATTGAGCTAGGTTTGCTGCTCTGAGATGCATATGGCATGCTGTGGGGTAATCTGACACCATCAGAAAGGCGTCAATAGCTTTGAACTTGGTTGTATCTCGAATGACTTCTCGAATCCAAGAGCCAGACCTAAGATTCTTGTTCCGTCACAACAAAAATCATTCTGTACCTCGCTTAGAAAATAGGTGCCACTTGTAGGTATAGTCCAGCACGCATGTTTGATTCATCCAAATTCTGTTTGTGATGATACAAATACACCGCTCACTGCCGAGCCAGATCCTTGCATCGCGCATAAAATGCATGAGAGCAATACACGTAACTGCGAAAGACACAAGGCTTGCATTTATACCTTGAAATTGTAACTGAGAAGATCAAGACGCTAATTGGGAACCTACTGTTAGACTTCTGAGCGTTCTTTTCTCACAACCGCAAAACACTGATACTTCGACCTCTTCACAACTTGGCAAGCCACAAATCGCCCCAGCGCAATGCATGATATCCGGTTCTGGGTGGAATGATTGAAACCGGGCTGTACTGCATATCCGCAAGCAGTGTGTTTCACAGATGAAGAAGACCAAGCAATCCGCCGGATACGGGAAAGACAAGGTCAAGGTACTCATCGAAAAAGTTGGGTTGTCAGACACGGAGGATCGAGGTATAATCTAGAGAACTGGACGTCGAAGTAACAATAAAGATATTTCAAATTTTGAGTGTTTTACAGCGTCAACAGTGAAACCACTGTTACGTTAGACTCCAGATTGGGATTGGGTATTAGGGTATCTAACGGCCGTAGCGCGTCACTGCAACAGCGGTGAGGTGATGTCAGACTCGGCATCATGAGATTGTGAGAGGCTGAGCGTGATGGTGATAGCATTGCGCATATAAATGGTGGCATCACATGATGCATATCACGTGCGTCAGAATCGGCCGCATCGCCACAAGGCGGGCACAGCCGTTTCCCAATGAGTCAGGCATGACGCACGGTCTGCACAGCCCAGCCCGCACCGTCCGAACCCAACGGCGACGGCCCTTTGTTCCTTTTGCACAGACATACTACCCACCTGAAACACTGAAGACGCGATCCCTATCGCGCTCTCCAGTCTCGCCCTCTGTAAACACCTGTTCGACTCGTCTACAGCAGAGGTCTCTCTGCTCCGCGCTTATCGCAGCCCGCCCCTCCCCCACCTCGGTACCGACGCCTCGCAAACGCACGGCGAAACCCCGCGTGAGATCTCGCGAACATTCCAGCCATATCCACCCAGGACCAAAGAATGTGCTACTCCCCCACAATCATGGCATCTTTCCGGTACTCCAACCAACCTAAGATCGAGAAGCTGGGCGACGTCGTTAGCACTGGTCGTCGCGTCTGAGCGCGACACCTGTGTATCGGTTATTTTTCTCTACACACTAGAGCGCATTGTTGAAAACCAGCATAAAGGGAGGACATTGTCTCACTGCGTTTGTCACATTCACAATTGTTTGTGCGGGGACAGTGCGGCAGCGACAAACGGCATAAACTCTCACTTTCACCGTTATTCCACGTTGCCTAAATACCTGCAACCATATTGAACCCTCCGAGGACAATCAAGTCTCCGAAAAAAACAATCTGCGCTGCAGGGCTCATCCTATCACACATCTTTTTCCTGGCACCAGTCATCACATTCGGCACAAACGGACAGCTGAACCGTGGTTTAGGACTGTGTGACGTAGTTTACGTCTTCAGGACCCTTTTGCACTACACACTTCCAAAATACCCTCATACCCAATACGCTCAGGCCTTCAACCAACGTCTCTTGCAACAAAGAAAGCACCGAAGGCATACAGCGCTTTCCTTCGCAAAACCAATATCACACAACGCAATCATGGCGCATTCGGATCTCTCCGCCAAGGTCATTTTTTCACCGCGGGAAATGAAGTTGTATAACCGCTGGCAATGCTTACATACCACTCTTCAGCCGAAGGAGCGAGGATTCATCCCCACAGCAGTTGAATACGAAGACTTTCAGCAGTGGTTGAAGCGACAAGACTCTGGCTACTTTTCCGATATCTTTGACGACATCACCGGCCACATCGTAGCCGCCTCTTCAGTTACCAAAGAGTCTAAATCTGATGCGCCTGTTGCATCAGTCTGCCAGCACACCTTGCACCCAGTAGCCGCAGGCCATTTCCAATCGCGATGTCCTGTCTGTACAATCGACATGCACGTCAAGTACATGCACGTTATGTCACAAGCCCTTGAGGATGCAGGCGGACACCCACCATCATGCACCCTGAAAAGCTCCGACCATCAAGACAAGGTTTACAATGCATGGTCCAAAGGCAAAGTAAGCGCAATCAAGGAGCTCTTGGTTCTTGAAGTCATGGCGGAACAAGAAGCCAAATGGTCAGCAAAACACCCAGAGGAGAAGCAAGAGAACGTACAAACCGCGTCCAAGGCATTGGAACTCTATTGGTCCGACGTGTCAGCCGACATATCAGGATGCGTAGATGAACGACCGCGCCCCAAAAAGGGCTCAACAGTCACATTCGCCCCGGACACAGATTTCGAACCCGGAAGACCCGACGTATACTTCTATCACAACTCACCGCGGTACGAACCCGGAAAATACACCGTGGCAGAGTACGATGATCACTATGAAGATATGATCTCTGAAGACTCAGAAGATTATTATCACTCAGGAAACCGTGACGTCATCGATGAGTCGGAGCCAGTCGCTGATGAGGCTGAGCCAGCTCCCAAATTGCTCAAATCGTTTCAAAATCTTGACAAGATCGATGAAATCGAAGATGATGACGGTGACAGTGACTGGGAAGATGCCGAGGAGGACGAGGACAGCGATGAGTACAGCGACGATGATAGTGAGGGCAGTTGCACATACTGGGAAATTGACGACGAGTCAAGCTTCATTGTGTTTGGCGAAGATTGAGCTATCCTCAAAGCGCGCTTGATACGGAAACTGCCATCAAGCCACCCACCACACGCTACAAGTCATTGTCACCAAGAAGCTACTGAAACTGAAACAAAGGAGCATGCAGGTTTTGCAAGAAGAAAGCGAGAGCGCATGCAAGGAAGTGAACCCAACGCGCAACCTACCCAGAGACAGAAGAGGATCAGCTGAAAGCTGAAGTTTGATTGATTGAGCAAAATACCAGAACAGTTATACTGACGAGTTATGTAAGATCAAAACGAAAAAGGAGTTTCGAAGTGCCCGATTATGGTATTGCCATTACTCGAAAAGAGAGTGGCTTTCATGTAGCATTACAAACACGCGAGTGATTCAGCAGAACACTCAGCTTTTCATCAATGGTAAAAACATTTGAAATCACTTGGTGCCTATATCGTACTGTAAAGTCTCTTCCATACGTGATGGGAGATGTCGCGATCCAAACTCATCGTGCCTGTGCAAACAGCATTGTGATGACCTTTTCTTCTCAGTGCTAGATTTCTCAGATCGAATATGAGGCGCTTGATCAGTCTCGCAGCTGGGTACTTCAAGGAACCGAGATATTTGATTGAGGACAGTGATTGTCTGGAAATACGTACTGGTGTCGCTCACAATACGTGAAGTAGTGTTCTTGATGTGACAGAAGCATACATGTGTACCAGTGCGAATACATGTCTGCAAGCGTTGCCCAGAGACTAAAATCCAGGCATTATTTAAGAGCAATATGAACATCATCCCTAAAGCTAGGAAAACCCTCTGCGCTGGCAAGTAGGCAAGGTAACTCAAGTCAAGAAGATGTCACTCTTCGCGCATATATGACAAATCTATGGCCTTCATACATAACGTACCTGGATTTCTTATATGTATCTAGTTCTAGTTCTTAGCAATACATTATATCTACACACTCGCTAATACACCCAAAATATAGAATATCTCATCAGGCGCTCAAACAGCATGTCTCGATGAGCAACACTAGAAGGCCGTTGTAGCTCTCAAACTAGATAGGGATGTCCTCCTTAACTCCAAGAGCTTGGCTCTCAGGTGACAGAGTCGTATTGGCTCTATGTAGCTGCCATGGGGCGCTGGATTATACAGCCTCGGTACTCTAGCTAGTACTTGAGTATTAAGCTAGCATTAAATTTAGAACGCAACATAGAACTTCTCGTCTCGAATATAATCACCTATCTTGGTTTACACTTATCCTTTAGTAGCGATTGTCACATGTGCTGACTGACTTGAGCTAACAGAATATCGTTATCCCATTGTAGGCCATGTCACAACAAGATAACCATTGAGCAGGTTACGAAATTTGCACGAATAACACGGTATTGCTTAGAAGGGCATCATACTTGATACTGTATTTGAACTAGCATAGCGGGTAATAGTTAGAAAATCAGCTCCTCTATGGTAAATTGCGTCTAGGAGGCATACAGATTAACCAGTAGATAAGCCCTACGGCGAACGCCAATCATCGTCATCTTCCTGCCACATTTCATACTGGTCTTCCCAAAAATCATCTCCATCACTCCCTCTATAAGTAGTGAAGAAGCTAATGTGCCCCGAGCTCGCTTCTGGCACCATATTACGTGGTGGTATCAAGGCACTCTCATATGGTGGAGTCTTACAACTTGGTGGCTTACCGCATTTCGGACGGCATCTACAGCCCAAAAAGGTATAGCACGCCTTACAAAGCCCAACACACTTTGAATCTGCCTCTTCATGTTTTTTCACTACCTTGCAGTCCTTGCACCATATCCAGTCAACTCCGTCAACAACTGCTCTTGTACCAGGGCAATACCGCTGACTCTTCCCCACGACTGTTGTATCAAATCCGCAATCTGCGCAGAACAACTGAGCTCGTCTCTTCTTTCCTTTTCTGGGGTGGAGCATAGATGCAGCAAACTTTGTTTTTGGCCGGAGACGAAGACAGAATTGACAGGCATATGCTGAGTTTCTGAACAAAGTTACTTCGAGAAAGAGAAGATTGTTGTAGGTCGGAGGAGGAACAAGGCCGCGAAAGTAATGACTCGTTCGACGAAGTTGAAGAAGTGCTAGATCGTCTTCATCTTTGGCATCCTCGAGATCTGGGAGAAACGAGATGATGGCCAAGTGCAACTCAGCTGGAAGTCGCAGAAGGGGTGGCAAAGTATTGGATGGTGTTGTAAGCAAATGCGAACTCATAGTTGCAATTATCGGCCGCTATAGCGATGAGAAAGGTTGAGACTGAGATGGAGAGACAAAGCAATAGTAAAGGATTGGAATTCTCAACCCAGACTTTGCAGCCTGCTTGGCTCTGCAGAGTCGAGGCGCCAAGTCGGGAAAAGAGCGTGCAGAACATAAGTAAGGAAGTGCGGGGAGGACATGTTAGAGGGAGCAGAAGCGTACTGTGATCATGATTGATTCTTCCTTCCGAAGAGCAGCTGCGGCTAGTGATTGTGGTTGTGACAAAGGGGATCCGGTGTAGCGGGCAGTCAACTCTGTGTGCGTGGCAGGAGGCAATTGGGCAGGTATTGCGTCAGTGATTATCTGCGTGTAAGAATCCAAGTTGATCGAGAACGATACGCTGGCCGCATGCCGTACCTTGCTAGTGTGTTGAGCACTGTGGTTGAGGCGGCTCCTGCTAACCACGTGACCCTATGCATCTCTCATCTCACCACAGTCAGCCACTCTCCGCTGCGTTGGCTACACAACAAATATGCTGACGGAGACACTACACACATCATCATCCAGAGCCAAACGCGGCACTGCGCTTCGATACATCACTCAAAACTCCACAGGGGACTCAGTGCGACCACGGCGCTGTGAGAGGGTTGAGAAGACGTTCCGTGGGAGTATTGAGAAGACGTTCCGTCGGAGCGTATTAGTTGCTCATATAAATATAGATATATGAGACACCTAGAAAGGTGTGAATCAATTTTACACTTTTCCCACTTATCGCTCGCTGCTACAGTCCTTCTTCCCATCAGTACAATCTTCCTGACCTTCATCGAAATGAAGCTTTTTATTACTCTACCCCTAGCCTTCGCTACACTAGTGGCGGGAATCACGCGCATTCAAGGGAAGGGGAGGGAGTCGCTTATGGCTCGTCAAGCACGGACTTATGTTCGAACCACTGGCTTCTTGATCTATCTGTAGATGATGTAAGGTTCTTGGCGTAAGCTTTTCCTAAGGTCTGATATTCTCACTGATAGTACTTTTACTAACCAAGCATTAGCAATGCATCTTGATCAATTTCTGTAGTTGCTGTGATGAGAGACTGGTCTAGACTAGGACATTTCTCAACCAGGTATGTACTCACCTACCGTACAGTGTAATGAGCTAGAGCCTTTCTCTCTCATTCTCACTTGCGATCTCGATGTCCACATTCTATCTTTTACAATTGCTAACTAGCTGTTGAGTGATATTATGTCTCTATCCTAGGGTTCATAGATGGCTACGTAGCTTAGAAGCTTGGCTGTGCATGAAATATATTCCTATCATCTTCACTCTTCTCACTCTTCTCTTACAACGTTTGGTACTATTGAACGGGAGTATAGCGTGTCGAACCACAATACCTATCCAGTGTGCAACCCGAAATCCAGAAGCACTCATAGGATCAAAGAGTAGCAAGAGTCAAACATAGGAGAATTGTCCTTGCATTGTTGTCTACCTGTGCAGTCAAAACTGATATCTGCCAGATAGCTGCTCTTAGGGACGTCTCCAAAGGCTCTTTTTTATAGAGAGTAAGCCATAGAGACTAGACCCTAGCATCAGGTCACTAGTAACCCTGTACACCGGCACACTACACAGGTGCATATAGAACTGAGCGCTCTTCCTGGGTCTGACTTACCTAAGCCCTGCTATAAGAGCTGCTCTTTCTCACGTACATTCTCCTTTCCCATATCAACTACAAAAGGGTATTGTGCACAAAAGACCTTTCACCTACGATAGCTGCCACCATCATATACACACAGCCTCTTGTGTTCTGCATTTCCTGGCGCTGAAGTCAATCACCTCCCAATGATTTTCCTTTCCATGTATCTTGCCGGAATATAGATGAGAGCTGTGACGACAAACGTGAACTCATTTCCAATATCGCCACCTCCAACGCCAATCAAACGTCCAAGCGGTCCCACAAACCATGTCTGCACCATACCCATAACCCAAGCAATAGTGCCGATGCCAAACGCAGATCCCGCAGCAAGTCCTAATGGCAAACGATCAGGATCGTTCCAAGCATCTAAATCATAATTGTCAAAGTTCATGCCGCGGAAAATAACGTGCTCGCTGCACAAGATAACAAAGTACTGCGTGCACCAGTATCCAAGAAGGCTCAGGAAATTCTGGAGGTACACGCTCAACTTTGCACGGCCTCCGATCGCGAGACCAAGAATGCATGCAGAAGATAGTAGTACCCAAATAATGCGAGGTATGCGTGCGAGAGGTCGTGCAAACTGTTGGCACGATATCGCAGCGCTATACATGGAAATAACGTTGGTGTTGATACCAGAAAGGACAAGCAAAGTGAGAATCACCTTTGCAAATCCACGCGGATATAGTATAGTCTGGACAAGAAAACCCAGCCCCTGGGTTGTATAGACTTCTTTCCAGTCAGGACGGTTGTTCATGCCAAAGGCAACGACGGTGCCAGCTGCCATGCCGAGTGAAGTGGGGAGCGCGACGCCAATAGTAGTCAAGAAGAAGACTTTCCATCGACTCACGTCAACGGGATAATGGACGTAGTAATCCGACGCAATGACTTGCCATGACGCTGAACTGCCGTATACGATTGCAAACAAGGTAAGTACCCCGCCACCCAGGTCTATACCATGTAAGCTCGTCTTCGTGCTGTTATCTGTGTATTTCCCCGTCTCGCCGAAGATAATGAGGAAAATCACAAAGAAGATGAACCACGCGTAGCGCTCGTAAAACAAGACTGCGCGGAGCCCAACAAACGAGATGACTGTCGATACCAGGACAATAATGACGATGCCCACGACGAGCGAGACGTGTCCATCCGCGACGGCAGTCAGTGCCAGCCCACCTGCGATACAAGCGACTGCTGCCCAGCCGACTTGCTGTATGGTGTTGAGCGCAGCAATGATCTTTGTAGGCCACCAGCCAAACGAATATCGCGAAATCGAGATCTGTCGAAGACCCATCGGTGGTCCAAATGTAGCTGCGAACCCTGTTGATGCTCCTCCAAGTAGAGTCGCCGCGATGGTGATGCAAATGGACTGCCGGAGCGCTATCGTCGCAGTAACTATTAGCTTCTCATATCCTGATGATCTGTATGGTATATAGGATTGAATTGCTTACTCAATCCCAGTTCATAGCCCAAAAATCCAATCGCAAAACAAGACGTGTTCATTGAGCCTGAGGCCCATATGAAAATCATGTTGAGCTGCTGATGCCACGGCACATGGCCTTTGTCCTCTGGAAGTTTTCTGGTGATGGCCTCAGCCTCAACACCCAGTTTGGCATCCAGCCTCGCTTCCAGCGCTCGTAGTCGGGCCAGAAGTCCTGTCTCTGTCTCGTAGGTGGCAAGGTCGATGCCATTGTCACTGGAGACGCTGGTCTTGCCTTTGGCCTTTTCTGCGTCTTCCATGGCGTGTTGAGAGACAGTGAAGAGTTAAAGAAGAAGAGAAAGAAAGGAGATGGTTCGAAGTGCTGCACCGTGCGGACATCTCTGCCGATAGTTTATCTCTTTGTACCCTGGGTTGCTTGCGGAGTACCTGGGTATGCAGATTAAAAGCGCCGTTGCAACGCCGATGCGGAGAAACGACATGGGGCTACTGCCCCACGGCCGATCTTAGTAGTTACACGGCATATACTACTTGTATGCTTGGTGGAGGCATCCAATGGCAAGGGCTGTAATGGATCACTTCTATCGTCCTTATCGTACTTAGATGGAGAAAGTAGTACATAGTTGTTTGTGTACTACGCGCTGCATTGACCTATTGGGCACACATTGAATTAGCCCTCAATGTTACCAAGTCTATTCTGTTAAGATAACAAGGTTCACAACAGCCGGTGCTTACTGTGTTTGATTCAATAGTCCGAGCAGGAGTCTCCACCTGCTTATCGGTGCCAAGATAACTGGGCAAAGCTTGAATTCGTTCATGGAATACTTGCCGGGCGGGCATGTAACCCGATCTGATATCTTTGAGTAGATATTAGCGTGTTTCACACCATAATCGGCATCTAACAACGTAAAGTCTTCGCTGATTATTCTGAGCGTGTGCTGAGCTACTACACACGAAACGGGCACTGGTAGAACTATGGGAGCGACTCGAGTTTGTCAACCTTTAAGAAAGGTTTTCTTGATACCTTCATAAAGCAGATACACGTATAGTACACCTTCGTTTCCTATTCTTTTCGAACATCTTATTCCATCCATTCATTTGGGACTTAAACAGCGGAGGCTTGAGCGGCTGCCTCCCGCCCCTCGCTCCACATTCTCGTCTTCTTCGCCAAGAAATCCGCACCCTTACTACTCAATGGTTTCGAAAACTCCGCTCGCTTTCGTGACAATCCAACCACAGTGCGTGCTTTTCGCTTTCCCTTCTTGACTGTCCTGAGTGGCATGCCAGTGCTCAAACCACGCTCCCATAGCGCGTAATTGACCACCTTGTCGAGACCGGTCTTGCTTCGCTTTTCTGCCTTCGTTGGCTTGACGCGGCGGAGCTCGACATTGCCCATGTTGATCAAATCGCCGAGATCAGCTTTCCGCTTCTTCTCAGCAGCCGTCGCTACTTGTTGCTTAGCCTTTTCGCGCGCCTTCTGACCTTCAACGTGGATTGCGGAGAAGAGGCTGTTGGGTTGGGGCTTGGCGGCTAGGCAGAGGCTGTTGTATAAATCTCCCAGAGTGTTTGCAGAAGAAAGATCTGGGTCAGAGATGCGATGACCTGTCAACTGGTATAGACGTTTGTAGAGCTGGTCAAGTTAGAGTGGTATTCATGAGGGAACTACACTGGACAGCACTTACAGCAAACTTGAGGTTGATGTCAGTCACTTGAATTTGTCGCCACTTTGTCTCTTCGGGTTGAACGGCAGATGCATTTGATCGGCTTTCTTGCGCAGCCTTTTTCAAAGCTGCAAACTCCTGAGCCAATCGCTGCGCCTTCTCTTCGAGGATCGAGGCTCGCAGCTCACTCGTTGACTCTTTTGCAGGCTGAGAATCTGTTTTCTGGGTGTGAGGCTCTGTCGAAGTGGCTGTCGGTGTTGTGTCCTCAACAGCGGCCTGCTCAACAACTGGCTCTTGAGCTGGCTTACTACGTGGCACAGGGCGGTTCGACATAAAGTCAAAAGGCTTCTTTTCAGAATCCATCTTAACCACAGCTGCTCGCTTGTGTGCCGGAGTGTTAGGGTCCATTGTAGGAATTTGCTCTTCTGTTGAAACGGCATCCCCACCTTCCTCCACGAGAAGTTCCGCTGACTCTTCGAAAGAAGGCTCCCAAGTTGGCGCACTTTGCATAGTCTCCAGAAGCTGTTCAAGGCTCTTGTGCTGGGGGAAGGAGAGGGCGAGATCTCCGCTCTCTGTCTTGACCAATTTGATATCTTTAACCCAGCGTGGTGCATCGTAAATTCCACGGTTCGCAAACTGGGAGAAATCCATGCCAAGACCAGCCTGCTTCATGGCATGAACCTCGGCAACGGCCTGGGTGAAACGGTTGCGCAACTCGTTTGGGCGAGTGACTTTTGTGTGAAGACCAAAATTGTAGTCAGTGTATGGGCGTTTCGTCTTCTCGTGGACAGTTTGGGCCATCATCAGGTTCTCATCCTTGAGTGTGTACGGTGTACCAGTGAGCTCTTCAATCTCGTCTGCCATTTCCAGCGTCAGCGGGGTGTAAGTCCGCAGTGTGAGCTTTTCGAATTCTTTGGCCATGTCCCTCTCCACCTTTTGTCTCAGCCATTCCTCTCCACCCACACGCTGAAGGCCACTGATGTTTTCAGATGGCTTGTAGTGGGGAAAATTGGGGCGGTCTTCCTCGAGCACCTCCTCATACTCGCCCTGTTCCTCAGGCGCTATTCGGACTGGTGACGTTGGATCGTATGGGTCAACGTGTGCGCCAATTGGCTCTGAGTCACCAAGGAGTCGCTTCTGCCATCGCCGCACAAACTGCTGATGCTTCTTCTTGTCTTGCTTTCCGGGTAGGAGGAACGAATTTGGGGCGGTAGTAGAAAATGCGGCGGCGCTGCGGAGATGCGTGCAAGGTGAGACGGCGCAGCGAGAGGGCAGTGGGGACACTCTTTGGCATATAGAGGCGTAGAGCGAATGTGACGGGTCAGTTGCCCGCGAAGGGCGCGGTATTCGGCGCATTGGGTCGAGATGCGTAGTGTGCAACTTGTGATAGAAATCCCTTCGAATGCAATTGACAGCCCGCCAAGACGCCGAAACCCAGCCAATCACAGCCGCAGCAGCCCCGAACATCACCCACTGTAGTTGATATCAGGCGTCACGCATTACGCTGTTCTAGTTGTATAAGCAAATTCGTTTCAGTGATGACAGGCAGGATAAATCTTGTAATTAAAGCGCATTGCTGGGTATCATCTAAGTAAACTTCTTCACCAGCCACGTCGATCCCCTCTCGTCATACTCCGCCTTAGTCACAAGAACCTCCTTCATCAAGTTCGGTTGACTGGCAAAATGCGCCCCTCCCAGCCATGTGTGCTTGATGGGATCTTCTGCCCTTACTATATTTAAGACGTACTCTATTGGCACCAAGGCCCTCATCTCTGTCTCCAATCGTTCTATAAAGCCGGTGATAAGGGAGTTCCCACCTACGACAATTATGTTCGCCAGGAAACCGACTTTAAGAGCTTCTGGAAGTCCGCTCAATGACTCCATGATTGCACCAGGGAGGCCATTTTCCTGAATGCCGATGTCCGAGGGGTTGAATAGCAGTTCCGGGACAGCAAATCGCTCATTGCCTAGAGGCAACAAGTCCTCCCTTGGTCCCTGCAGTGGCTGCAAACCACGGCGCATTCGTGACTTTGCAGGATCATGAGGGCGCGCATGGCCATGTATCGCGTTCTCGTAGTCCGGTAGCACATAGTCGACAACAATGCTCGAATCCAGCTCTCTTTTGGCACCCACTCGACCCTTCCACGTCCGCTCTAGGTCTTGAGCGAAATGTTGTGACGATGGTGCAACATACGAGACAGCTTCCTTTATTTCGTTAAGCAGATATGTTTCCTCCATCATGTTGTAGTGGCGTAACGAAGATAGCTCTTTTAGGTAGTTGGTAAGAAGCTTTCCGCCGACTGTGAGCCGTCTTACTGCTGATTGTATAAGTTTGCCGTTGTATAGAGGTAAAATAGTCGTATCGGAGTAGGACGTGTCGATGACTAGGAGACATTCTTGCGGCGGTGACGACAGCGATGAGGCAGCGGGTCCGTTATATGCATTCAGTGTCGCGCCCACACATCTGTAGTAGGCAGCAAACTCGAACTGCTCGAATACGATTTCGTCGCAGTTCTTCTGAAGTTCTTTTGGGCAGTTTGGTTTCTCAGTCAGAAGTAGATTTGTCTCCTTCGGATCAACCTATGCTCTATCAGCCAACAATATCTCACAGCCCTGTCGATTGTGCATACCCACCCTCAGCCCCTCCCCCGCAGTCTCACTCATGAACTCATGTTCCCAAATGGCCTTCTCAGCCTCCCAGTTGACGATGAAGCCCTTCTCCACTGGGCGTCGGAATGCCAGCTCCCCAAAATCTTTACACGAGTCGAGCTCCGCGCCGACATATGTGAGTTTGTCGCGTGTGCTGCGCGCGATGCAGTTAGGTATGACGCTGCAGCCGTCGTACGTAGGCTCTGTCGCTGCTGCGACTAGACCAGCTTTGATAGTGTAGGCGCCATTATCTATGACCAGAGTCTTGTTTGGTGGTGCCGGGGCTGACTTCTTGGAGCCCTTGGGTGGCATGTTGCGTGTGACGGTTCATCAGATCGCGGCGCGAGGCTTCAGAATCTCCAGGGCTCAAGGACGCCTGCTCACGTGCCGCCCCACTCTGATCAACCACAGCCTTTGTCGATTAGGTATTCTTCACTATAGTTTGAACAAAATTTACTTTCGGGCAGACTGCGCGTGTTATTCAGAAGCATTTCAGTTGTTTTCGATACCACTTAGAGCCCATGGTCACTTGAGATGAGATGGGCTCAGCAAAGAGCGAGAGGTACCGTATCCAATGCGTAGTGTGTAGGCCACAAACTGAAAGGTACATGCAAAGCCTGTTTTCATCTCGTAAATTGGAAAGAAAATTGCCCAGACATCTTCAAGCTGTGAAGCCAATCTCACAGAACAAGGCAGCGCCACATCTGTTAGAAATGCGGAGTCCGCATGACGACACCCACCCCGCACGCGACTTATTGCTTCTCCTACAGTCTCATTTATGATGCATACACCGCTTGGCAAAACTACTGGCGGGTCTTCGATCCATACATTCGCTCGTATGCTATATAACTATATGTTCACTAGTCTATGACGTTAATCCAGTCTTTGCTAACCACACGCGACCAACTCGGGACCCATCAGCACCACCGTTAATCCAACTCACTAAGGGTACTCTCTCGAACAACGTCCTCAAGATGGATGACTGGCAAGATGTCGCGTTCTCATCGCGACACATGCACAATCGCACCGGGCGCACAGGCAAGTCCAAACACACCAGCGCCTTTGACGTTCGCAAGACTTTCGCCAGTTACTCTGTCAAGTGTCCAGCCTGGCAAAAGGTGCTCGGTGCAAATGGCGATGCGCAGCAAGACCAAGAAGCGTCTTTGGAGCTGTACCGGCTGACAGAATCCGGCGAGGGCGTTGTAGGCGAACTCATCCTACCAGGTGTACTGCGGACTGCAGTCATTTTAGCCGGCAGTCGAGATACTCTGCGAAGAGTAATCGCAGATGTTGAACCCGGCGAAGAGGAAGTTGCAAACGAGCAAGACAATGAGCAAGGAGATGGCGATAGTGACAGCTTTACTGAACCAGAGTCACCCGCCAAAACGCGCTTCGACACATTCGAGAAAAACAGTTTCCGCTCGCCCAAATTTTGGTTCCGCTGGAGTGGCGTACCGTCTAGCGGTGTGTCACAGCCTGCATCAAAAGGAGACCGTGCCTATGAATCCGATCTGGGATACATTGTCTTCTCTGGCAACGACTGCCGCAAGTTCAAGGGTACTATTAATTGCGCTTCACTGAAATGGAAGAATGTAGCCATCACTGGACACAAGGTTATTGCGCGATCGGAATCTGATACCCAGGTTACGTGGGGCAAGGACGAAGTCCCACTATGAGGAGGTACGGGACGGAAGAAGGAGTCTCTCGGGGTTGAAATAGTCGTCATTTGGAGGATTGAATATCTTTTCAGATAAGAAACACATGCCCTAGTGTTGTTGTTGCAATGTTTTCTGGTGCGAACAGAGGCTATGCGTTAGATGGCTTAGACAACAGCGCTGGTAAACCGCAGCTTTCTTGATATAATTCTATGTAGTTGTGTGAAGAACAGATTTGAGGAACTGACGGAACAATTCGCTGTGCCAAACTAATTCTTCGAACATACAACATAACTCGATAGTGAATGACCTTCATAACTCCCATGCGGCCTTTGCAATCCTATAATCGTTATGCACAGACAAAGTCTGCATCACCCACCTTCCCTCGGCAGAGTTGTTTCCATCAAATACTTGCCAACAAGTAAAAGCAGCCCATTGCACGACAGGGGAGGCAAAGTCTGTTTTGCCTTGTAGTAATCTGTGTTTTAGGTAATGTGGTATGCTCCGGAAGATGTCGACAGCAGCTGCATAGATGGAGGCGGCATTAATACTCATCGGGATACCCGCGGGCGTTCCTTGCTCCATGGCCAGGGGCAGAGTTGGCTGTAAATTTTCAGCGGCCTCAATGACCTGGAGAACGTAAATCAAGGCGGTACTATACAACATAAACATGCGCGCAACGGAGTCGTCCCGAAATCTGTAAACTGTTTGGAAAACCAGTGGAGCGCCTGTAACCATCGCTTCAAGGTCATCTTCTGCGACATGAGCGTTACCCTTGTCGCGGTCCCATCGCTCTTTCCAGGACTGCACAAAGGCCAGTAACTCAAAACCTTTGTTTCTGACTGTTTCAACCCTTTCTGAGCACATTGGGTCATATACGTTCCATGTTCTGGTTAACTCATCGCTTACAGCATTCAGTACCGAGCAATCTGCCAGTACATCATGAAGCTCTCGCTCTTCCGTTGTTTCCAGAGAAAGTGCTGTCTGCAGCACGGCCTTCCACCTCGGTCTTGCAAATATAGATGGGCTTCTGTTACGCAGCGCTGCAATCAAAACCATATGTCGAAGGCCTTTGTACATCTCCAGCAGTTGGGGCGACGCATATATCAGCGAGCCTGGGTCACGAAGTCCTAGCAGCCTTTCTAACCCCAACATATGTTTGAGCCAGTTTCTGGGTCCGCTGGGTAGGTAAAGCTCTACCATGGCCATTATTGAGACGACATTAAGGATGTCGTCGCGGGTATGGCATCCTGGAATGCTGAGGGCTTGATTTAGATGCTGAAGCGCTGCACTGTGCATCTTGTAGCCTTCGACGAGGATCGGAGTCTGGGAATGGCGTGAACCAAAGAACAGCGTAGCAAAAGCCAAGGCAGCTCGAGTAAAGAGTGGGCTGTCTCCTACGCTTGTCGAGTTTCGAGCCAGATCAAGATCCGAGACCTGCAGTTTCTGAAGTTCCAGGTCTACAGGCCCATTTGGGAAAAGATGGCGTCTTAGATAACAGACATAGACCTCGTTTTCGTTGAACCTCAATGGCACATCCTGCACTGACGATTCGGAGCCAGGAGAGATTGAGCGCGGAGCTTCGGCATCCTGCCTCTTCCTCAAAGCTTTCACTTCTTCATCCACTGTTTCGTTTGACGACGATCTTTGTGTCCGCCGCGACTTAACAATCTTTCCCTGTACAAAGACGAGTGTTTTGGGGCCGTCGCAAGGGACACCAAGCTTCTGGCATCGTAGGCAAATAGGCTGTGTCTCGTCTGGGCCAGAGGCGTCAGCCTACTGTTGTGGGTCGGGCCGAACGACGCTACTTACCACACTTGATACGCCGCTTGCGGCAGGTGGAGCATCCCTTGGAACGACCAGCTACATTAACCATGGCTACCTAGGTACAGGATGCATGCGACGAGAACGGATACGGTATTTTGAACGAGGGGTTAATCTGGAGGGTGGGATGGACAAGGCAACCACTTCAGCATTACAACTTGCACATGGTTCAGTCACTAAGCCTTCCGCAGCCCTAGTCTCGCGCAATGAGACGCAATAGGCCTAGCGCTGATAGGCCTCCTCTCGTATGGCCTTACAATCTGGGTATCTCTTACGCAGCCGACGGGACCCTGCGACATGGCGCCTATCGAGGATAACTGAAAGAGCATTAGGCTGTGATATAAGTGCTAGTAGAAGCCCGCGCGAAAAGCCGCAATGGGGAAAGTCAACCAATCTGCTACTCCAGTACGCAGTAGAGATGAATTGATATAAAGATAAGGCGTGGCCGTGCCACCAAGCCCATTCACATCACTCAACCAACAACTGTGATACACAAGATACCTTCTATCCAAGATTCCCACCATCAAGACCACTTTTCAGACACAAAACTTCACCCTACCAAGCCACCATGACCATCACGGCAGCCATCGACATCGCTCAGCCTCCCTCAGTCGTCCGCGCCAAGTTCCTCGACTTTGCCTCTCTCCCACAATACCACAAGGGCTTCTTTGGCTCCATAACACCCCTGGGCGCTCTCGAACCTGGTAATAAAATTCGAGTTCATTTTGCCCAAGCCGGACAGACGATGGATGCCACCATAAATGTACGTCTGATGAGCAAATCCAACCCTATATAGATAGTGATCAAGCAGTATACTGATAGAATTGCCAGAAAAACGAACCAGAGATCTTCACCTGGACCGGCAGCTTCCCATTCATCTTTACGGGCAAGCATTCCTTCCAGTTCGAGCCGAGCACAGAAATACCCGGCGGATGTCGCTTTATACAGAGGGAGGAATTCAGTGGAGCACTGGCGTGGACGATGGGAAGCGGTTTTGTAGCGAAGCGATTTGGCTTCGCGGAAAAGACGACAAAAGCATGGGATGAATATAATGCAGACCTCAAGAAATGGTGTGAGGCGGGAAACTGAAAGGTGAAAGTTATTTTACTGTAATTTTGATTAGGAGACATTGATTATACTATAATTACCGGCTCGCTATACTATGTACGGGTCTCAATGCTACCGGCGATTATGTAAGTTCTATAATACTTTCTCTGGCCTTAGACTTTTAATTTAGACATCTCATAACGGCTTCGCTACTTTTCTCATGCCTTAACCATAAGACCCCATCCCTTGAATGCCACTCTGGCACAAACAAGGAGCACGGAACTACCAAATAACAGACACCCACCATATGTCCACAGAGCGTCAAATCCGCTATGTTCCTGAATCGCACCTCCGATAGGCGTACCGACCAGCAGCCCGACCGCTACAATACCGAAGCTCTGGCCCAATCTCGTACCAATTTTGTCCCGCGCGTCGGTGCTTAGGTATACGAGAATTGTTGGAGGCAAACTGACAAAGGAACCCGAGAAAAAGCCATAGCATGCCATGAGCACGATGAGACCTGCCGAAGAAGAGGCCGCCATGTAGCAGAAGCAGAGAATGCCGGAGATCATAGCACAGGGTATGACGACGTTGAAGGGCCCTATTTTATCGGATAACTGCAGATTTCCTGTTAGCAAGAGCCGTGTTTTCAAGAGGAAAGGATAAAGCTTACCAGGTTAGGCAAAATTCGACCAAACATACTGGTGCTGTTCATAATCGCCAGCAAGTAGAACGCCAAGTGCTCACTAGTAATATGCTCTTGAAGCGCATATAGTTGAGAATAGAAGAAGGGCATGTACAATCCCATAAAGCCTACAAAGAAGCCCACAACCTGCAGATCGTACGCTGCGATCCGGAACGCACTGATATCGAGCAGCGAGCGGGATTTGGCCGGCAGCACACGCACACGCATGCACACATTGGGGATAACCATGGTGCCCAGTACCATGAACCCCAGTACCCTCGTCGTCCAGCCAAACCCAATCTGCGGGAGAAGCTTTTGGAACACAATGGGGTAAATGACGCCGCCAAAGGACGATCCAGACGCAACGATACCAATCGCGGTACCAATCTTGGTGCTGAAATACGTGGACAGAATCGCCACACTGGGAACAAAAAGGCATCCCGTCCCGATGCCGATACAAAACGCCTGTGCGAGGAGAACCTGCCAGTATTCATGGCAGAGACTCAGCATCATTTGACCGAGGACCAACATGATGCTGCCGACGATGAGGAGTCCACGGAAGTAGCCTGCATCGTATATAGGACCCGTCAAGGCGCCCACGAACAGCAACAGAAAAGCCTGGATTGATCCTATCCACGAGATGGCAGAAGAGCTCGAGTTGGGCAAAAGAGTTGTTTCGTAGTAGGCTTGGTAGGAGCCAAACGTGTTGATGATGCCCCAGGAGTTGAAGAGAAGGAAGAAGGCGCCAAGGACTTGGAGCCATGCCCATAGTCCGCCATTAGGGATTTTCGACGCATCGCGTACGCTTGGGTGCGCTGATCGTACTGGTTCCAATTCTGCGCCCGCTTGGTCGTCACCAGTGGCTTCGGTGGCGTGTATGTCTTTTTCTGGTTGTTGGTCGACCGCTGCTACATCCAAGCTACGCACTGAATCCGAAGATGCAAGTGACGGCAGTTTTTCAGGTTTTTCGTCAAGGTCCAAGTGCTCACTTGATCTTGACGCAGCAGGGCTGTTTTGGTTTGATGTTGAAAGCGCCATTAAGTTTGGTGTGGGGGCCGAGTTGGTCGAGCAAGAGTAGGCGTCGGTATTCTTTCAACGACACAGTGTCCAGTCTCTTGGAGACTAAATATTCAGGATGTGAAGACCACTAGGAAGCAGAAGTAGTCAAGAAAAGTGTAGAAGAAGAGTGATGAGGTATTTCAGGGCTGGGCAGACTAGTGCATGTGCAAAATGTCAAATAGTTAAGAGATCCAGATTCTCGCCCACAACGACCTAGCGACACCAAGCGGGTCACTCCCCGACTATGTAATAAGTTTCGGCCTGGTGTGGACGCCTCTGTACTACCTCGCTCTTCGCTATGACTTATGGCCGAGCAGCTTTGCCGACCCACCACGGGACGCGAAACATGCATGCCGTTTATGCCGGCTATTGCTGTGTGCCACACCGTCGAGAATGTTTGCTTGTGCTAATTCTATTACTGTACACGCTCAAGTGACCTGCAAATCGGCCACAAGAACACTCGGAAAAGCACGTCATGAAACATGTTTTGTGATTATTCCCGCGTGGACATGACCAATGGGTGGTGGCCGCGGGCCATTAGCTTACTACAGGTTTAGTTAAGAGGCTAGCCGAGGTGCAAGGCTTCGGCAGTAGAAACGGATTACTTATTCGGCTTGAGTGGAGTGCCTACTTAGAGGACCAATCAACTGCTGCGTCGTTTCTTACGCGCATTCTTGTTGTGCATTACATATCTTCTCCGACAGACCACGACTCGTCTCCGACATATCCGACATGTCCGAGCAGTGTATTACAAACGGATAAGCACCTGGCGGCCTGAACCAACACGACCTAAGCTTCATGTCGATATTTCGTCGTGCGCCCTTCTGACATTTCCGCTCACGCCACGAGTGGAGACTCACAGCATGCAGCACACCGGTGAACGTAATATGTCATGGAAAAGATGCAAATTATTCACGCTTTTCCGAGCGACCTATCTACTTGTTTGAGTTCCAACCCTTTTTTGAGCCTCCGTCCAGCCCATTGCTAATCGCCTCAGACGCCATCTTCGAAGAAAAGAAAAGAGTATGCCGTGCTGATTTACAGAGCAAAGTTCCAGTTACAATGCTTTCATGATCGTGGGGAATATGCTTCGTCATGTCGTTTCGTGCTTTTGGTGACGTAAAAAAAAGGCCATGGATCAGGAACTTGTCCCTCATGTCCGTGCAAAACGCCTTGAACGCTCGCTATGCTACATACCGAATAAAAGAAACCGCACCCAGAAATTTTGACGTTTCAGCGTATGATTGAGCCAAGAAAACGCTCACATACGCGCTTGTACGATATTAGGAGAGACTAGGATGTGTTAAGACACCGTGTCTTCAGACATGCCTCAAGCTTCGCCAGTCACCCGTTTTGTGGTCAGTTGGTAACCAGAAGGATGAAGAGGCGACGGCTCCACCTGCTCCAAAATCTCTTCAACATACAGATTGTTTAGGAGCGTGGCAGGAATTGACCTGGGTTGAGATTGGTCTGGCTGGCAGCATCGGAGTGCCTTTTGCCGTCGATTCTCACGCTCATTGACAATGTCTCGCAAGTGGTTCGTAACATCCTTCCAGCCAATCCGGTTGGTTACCGTCGCTGCTTGGTTGAATAGGCCTTCGATCAAAGAAAGTGGAAGCGAGAGGAGGATGGTCGAAAGGACAAGGGTTGAGTAGCTGGGTTGCAGATCGTCCTCGGGCGGTGCGTCCCCAAACCGAATCTTACTCAGTCGAGGGTTGTGGGCTGGCTGACGAGACTCAGTCAACGTTGGCAGACGCGGGGCATCTTTGAGCTCTGGCGCGATCGTGTGCAACTTAAAATTGCTAGGAAAAAAGTATGCAATGAACTCGAGCGCTTGGCTTATGAGTGCTGTGGCAAAAGGGGCGTCAACGTCAGGACCTTCAGGTCTTTGCCGCAGTCTAGAGCGCAGCGCATATTGCAAAACAAGATCCACTGTATCCCACCGCAAAAGCATCTTGGCTGTGTGGATGCCACGAGCTTGCATGCTTGGTATTTGAAAAGTCCTAGCTGCCGCGATATAGCCCAAAACCTGTTGCATGCGGCGACGAGCTTCGGGCGAAGGAGAAGTTTGTTGGTTCTCATACATAAACGGCTCTAGTCCGTACAGGAATCCCTGGGGGCGAATAAGCGGCGCGCCATACAAGACGCGGATGGCTTCTTCCAAGGAATCACGGGTGGCTAATGGATCTAGCGCGAGAACATGAACCAGCGGACGCGCATCCCTATCGCGGTACGCGGGGGCAGGGCTGCATCGAACTGCTTCTGCAATGACAGGACTACGGATAACCACGATTCCATGCACTGGAAGCGACAGTAGGACCGACTCAGGGGACCTCACCTGAAGGATAAAGTCGGCGAGCTCGGGATTACCAAACTGCGACGACAAATAGCCTGCAAGCTCAAAAGAAGACTCAACTCTTTCTTCTGGAGGGGCGTTGCTATCCTGGTGTGCAATGGCATGCTGCTCGTCTGCGTGGTCGATGGCAGGCATTGTCTCAAACTGTCCTTTGCTTGGCGACTGAGCGTGCGAAGTGAGGATTCCGTTGGTAGTCAAGGCAGCTTCTCGAGGTGAGAAATGGCCGTTGTAGGGAGTTGGGTAGGCTTGAGGGCCGCCTGAAAAATGGGGGACGTGGTAGTCGATTCCGTTCTGGTACACAGGCTCAGGTGGCGCGACCGTGTGGGGAGGCAAGTGCCATGTCGCGCCTGTCTCGGGCGCATATTGGGCAGGACCAGGGAAGAAGGGCGTAAACTGCTGAGGCCCGAAGCCAGGTGGGGGACGAGGCAAAGCGTGCTGCCCATGGATATCGACGTTGGCTTCGTGGGGTGACATGGGAAGGGCGGGTGACTCATTTGCACTGTGGGATGCCACAGCGCCACCGTTGAACTGCGGTGGGTGCAATGGGGTGTACATAGCGTCGCTTCCATCTACGGGCGGTGTCTGAGTTGCCTTGCTTGAGGGTACGAAGGGCGGAGGTAGATACGTTGGTATCGTCAACTTGCGATGTACACCGTTCCCGGCCGGCTTGTGTTCGTCGCGAGGAGCGCGAGTCCTGGCGCTAGTGTGGCCATTGGCGGCATGGTTTTGATTATCTACATATATAAGATGAGCACGTGCTATACTCATGTAGCAATCCATATTGAGTGCCTACCAGAAGGGTCTGCAGCGTCTGTTTGTCCATTTGTCTGCTCCGCACTGCGGCTGTCTGATGGGGATACACCTGCGTCGGCCTCAGTGGGGTCGCCAGAAGCTCGCGAGTCCGGTGTGGGAGGTGTTTCTGTAGTAGTCTCTTGTACCGCCGGCCGTTTCTCAGACTGCTGGTGCTGGTGCTGTTCCTGCTGCTTCTCCCCTGCTTGCTGCTCCTTTGCTTGTACGTCCGTTGCGGGAGCTGGTGCACCTTTGTTGGATTCTTCAGGAGTGAGGGGCCTCACGGATGGCTGGGCTTTGGATAGGCGGTAGGGTATTGCGGGCACAATGCGTGAGCCTGGACGGCGGTGCTGTGACTGCGCGAAGGGAGCGCGTGAGGAACCGGCCATGGTGGGACAAGAGGATCGCGAAAAGTCGAGTGACAAGACGGACGCGGCTCCAGGTAATTGCAGCCTCTTGCTTGTTGCCAATTATCCTGGAGCGCCCTGGAACGGGAAATGTGTGCGCGGCAAAGGAATTGCGGGGTGGGGTCAGGCACAGGACATTTCAGTCGAGCAAGAGATGGAGAGATGCGTTCCCCACTATTCGGAGATCGCACCTGGCCCAAGCGTTCTTTGTCAGCCCGCCATAGGGCAACAAATGCCAAACATCACGTCGTGCCATGTCACCTCTACGTCTGTAACGACTCAATGCCAGTACTGCACACGTGCCTGGCCGTTATATCACACGTGACTCACATTGGGAAATGCAGAATAGAACTGTCGAAGCACCAAATTCTCCATCCTCCAGTCACCGTCGGCATAAGCAAATTCCAGTGAATATATACCCCCAGAAGCAAAGAGCTGGAACATCAGCACAGCAATAGTAGCCTTACTTGCCTCATTGGTCTCCGAGAAGGTGCGAAAGTATTACCTGGCAGCATGCTCTTTCTTCTCTCGCCCAAAGGTATCCCACGCGGCATGGACACTACCGTGGCACTTGGACATGTGTCTCTCGTCTCTCCCAACTTTCACGTATCTTCCTAGTGAATCCTGAAACCTATGCATCTTTCTTCCTCTGTTCTTCTGCCCTATATTTCCTAGTCCAGTAACTCGCCCACGCTCTTATCATGGTCCCATGTCAAGCGAGATTTCGTTATGCGTACAACCCCGAAAACAATTGCGATTCATACCGTGATCCTAGTAAAGCTGCTTCGAAGCAACTCTCAAATTCTGCTAATCACAATTTTGCTCCTACTCGTATGTTCTGCATTCTTCTTTGTGCTGAAAGCACAATCTGAAAATAGCACAGCAAACAGCTTCAGCGCCCTGGCACACCTTGAGGAGACTTCCGTAACTTCACCACGGCGCTCTGAATTCTGGACTCCAAAGAGTGAACCGCCGTGGCGGTGCAAGCAAGCCAGATTGCGCTATAAGAGCAGGGAAGAAGGCACTGAGCGCGCACAGTTGCTCCAAGTAGAGAGCATCGGCAAGTGGTGTCAAAGATTGGCTCGTTCAGCTATTGAGCGGGCTGGCTCGCCAACGACCGAGGATCAAGATAATGCGAACTATATTCGACACTCAGCCAGCCTACCGTTCCGCTTTGTGGGCTGTGTGTCCTCTTGGTTGAACAGCTCACCAATAGGCCCAGTACTCTCTCAGCGCATCTCCCTAGCTACGCGCACAAATTTCGAAGCATCAAACAAGATGGTTAGACCGGCCCTCCATCCTGAAACAAAATCAGAAAGTCTCTCAACCAGCATCTGTTTGTCGAAAATCACATTGAGTTCACGCACATCAACACTGAACATTGACGCGTTGGGCAAACGAGGCTCCAAGGCGCCTTGGCATACTCCAATTTCCACTCAAGAACCCGCAATGAATCATCTACTTACGTGTGCTGCAAAAGACGCTGTGGCTGCTATTTTGTCCAGCAGTCCTTTTAGAAGTAAAGAAAGTGATCGGTATAGCGAGAGTTTTTACCAGGATATGTCAACCCCTCTAACATGTCAACACTGCCGTTTTCCACGATCCTGTCACACAGCGCACTTTAGTGCTACCAGAGTCATGCCCCATCATGAAGGTTTAACCAACACAGCGTTCGCATATATTCAATTCTCAATAGATTGGGCCAAGTGTGACAACTTCTCAACGTATAAGTCACCTATTCCACTACTGGAACCTCTGTCGTCCTTCTATTCTCATCAGTTAGGGCATCTACGCAAATCCTCTTGGGCCGCTGGAATTGCCTATTTTTATTGCACGCTGTCTAATTCGGCACTCATGGAGTCGCTCAACCGAATCCGACCTATGCCGACAGATGCTCTCTTTGTACGTGCCCAACAGAACTGCAAGGCCATTGATGAAAGATTGGCATTTTTATCACATACCTTCGGGTACTCAATTCCGCATACCGACAATACCCACATTCTTCGCCTGAAGACCATGCCAACACCTAAATTGATGATCAACGGATATCGGAAGAGCTCCCTTGCTCAGCAGGTCGATTCCATATTCGCCAATCGAAATCCTCGGGCGAGACGACGTCTTTACTCTGGCTCAACCAAGTCAGCTAGATACCCCTGGTTTGAAAATAGATTCGAGACACCTCCAATTGACTTGGAAAGCGCCTCTATCTCTCCTCCTCGAGAAGAACCTCACGCCTATTCCAGAGACCCTTCTGGAGATGCAGAGCCAGGTAGAGAATGGGTGCGTATCTCTCGTCAGAAAACCAAACGATCGTACCTGTCCATTCTGTCTGAAATCTGGCATCGGCGCTCTTCTTTGTCGACTGATGGCATCCTTCCGTTCTTATGTCCAATTTCAGACACCATTGAGGAACCAGCTCACTCTGTGGAATCAAACTTGGATCCTTACGGCTTTGAGATCATGGAAGATATTGATGAAGACTCCGACCTCGAATCCAATGGAAAGTACGAAGTCCTAGAGTTGAATGCGGACGACGGTAGTCTAGAAGAATGGGAGATCATATCTCCCCTGCCAGCGTCGACGAGTTATTACGGGTCGGATGATGACTCTTTTTGGGAGGAGAATTGCGAGGCGGGACTCTAGCATGAAAATTGAGTATGAACACAGTATGATGACAGTTCGCACTTGGTACTGCCACTTGATCAAACCCTTGGGAAGGATGAAGTAGCTTCCATGTCCTAGTTTCATTCGAGAATGGCGTCCAGGCCTAATCTCAGGTATTATAAGAGAACAAAGGACTATGTTTATGCATGTGAACTATCGAATTTTGAGGTTCGCAGTTTTGTAGCTAGACTATCCTACCTCTGACAGAGTTCATTTCCGTTGGATAGCATTAACGAAATAGAAGCAACTGGTACCTCGCTGTACTTTATGATCTATTGAAGTAGAGACTATCATGTGCAATTTTGGTATATAGGGCAGCCTGATATCATCTTGAGTAAAGGATATTACAAGTAAGAACTCCAGTTCTTCACAACATTTCATTCGCCTCACTCCATGACGCCTATTTCTTCTTGAACAAGCATCCAGATGATAAGGAACGCGAAACGTGAGATTCGAAAGCCGCCCTAAATAATACGACATCTTGCTATTTACTATGAATGTAGAATTACTGGATTACAGATCAAACATGCATGCCAACGTGGCTCGCATCGCGTTGGCTAGTTCATCCGTCCAGCTGCAAGCTCCGATCATGTTAAAAAGAAATTCCAATCCATGCTGATCGTCTAGTCACGTGCTAAATACCACAGTATTTACAGCAAGGAAATGTTCATGATATCTGAACTGGAAGGATTTATTTCTTTATTTTGCAGACCATGTTTCACATAGCTGCGATTTGAGCTTATGTAAAGTGCTCTTTGGAGATAACTTGGGCAATGAGCTGTCAGGGAGTTCAGCCCATGACATCAGAGCCGCATTACCTTTCAGCTGGCCCATAAGGAAATCATCAGAGATCTGGTTACCATTAGATGTTGGACACTTCCAGACCCCGCGCTAGCATTCAGCTGGCGGATGAAACGATCATGAGACATCTCACCACCAGGTGTCGCGCCTGTAGTTGGGCAGAATTACTAGCTACCTCCTTGGCTATACACAAGTGTGCCTTGCAATACTGCCTTTACATATATTGTCGCACTCGCACAATGAAGTCCTCATTACCTGCACATCCCAGCATCACCTACATGTGCAAGAAAAATTAAGCCTTCACCATGGGAACTACCGCGAAAGTTCTTTCGGTTCTTCTTCGCCTATCTGAACTCTGCAGTGCCGTCATTGTAGTCGCCTTATTGGGTCGATTCTTCTTCTACCTCAGTATTGGACCCGATACAAGTACTAATGGCCGTCTCATATACGCGGAGGTTATTGCTTGTTTGGAAATTTTTGCGTCAATTATCTTAATCGTTCCTGCCAAATACTCCTTCTACGCGTGGCCAGTTGATGTTCTCTTCTTCATATGCTCAATTGTAGCATTTGGACTTCTAGCTGCTGTAAGTCCAATCAGAACATTGAATTCCATCAGCTAAATCAGTTCGTAGCTCAACAGTTCGTGCGATTCGTTCTGGTACTGGAACTACTGGGGATACTACTGGGGTAGATTCTGGACTGTCGGGCCACGCGTTACTATCACTCCTGGAGTGGTTGGTAACGCGGGCTGTGGAAGCTGGAGGGCCATCCTGGCTTTTCTTTTCATCGGAGCGATGTCTTGGATGCTGAGTGCGAGTCTTGTGAGTCCTCCGCATTGATTTGACGCATAAAATCTTACTATACACGCTAATTTGCGGGTTTAGGGAGGGTTTATGTTCCTGGAGATCCGTGAAGGTCGTGAGACACACAAAGCAACGTGAGTGTAGACAAGGACCAATGCATAAACTAGGAGTACCTGCTAATTTGATATAGTGCAATCAAGGAAAAGCTCATCCATAAGAACCATCGCGTAAGCGATCCTGAATCTCGACCAGAATAATGATAAGTGTGAGATACCATTGGATGGGAGTGCCAGCTTTGAACGACCGTTGGTGTTAGTTTCTAGGATAGTAATAATTGTGCGGATTGCTGAAATAAAATTAATATCGCTCTCGGGCCTGATACTAATTCGTATCTCATACGTCAGTCATCAGTCAAATGAGCAGAGCTTTGAATCACAAGGTTCGAGCTGCTAAGAATCGTGGGCAAGCGAGCATGTTCCTTCTCTTTGGCTCTCGGAATTTATAAGAAACTCAGGCCCGTGAGGCGCATCGCGCTTGGGGATTTCCTAAGAAAAAGATGCATCTTCCCCTCTCTCCTGTTTTCCTTTCTTTTGTCTTCACCCACGCCGACTCATTTCTGCACCTTGCTCTCCACTTCCTCCAGCACATCATAGCCATAACACCACTCCCTTATTCTCTTATCCGTAATCCCATAGCTCGTCCACTCGGTCAGCGGATCACCTCTGGTCTCCTCCTCGCCCTCAGCCCCATCCCTCCTCGCCGCTCTATCACGCTTCTCTCTGTCTGGCCCAGGCCCTAGGTGTAACATGTCGCCAGCGTGCTGGCTCGCTGCACTGATCTTCTCCGCACGCGGCTTGCGCACGTCTTCAAACAGAGTAACAGCCGAAGCCAGTGAGAAGGTGTCTGGGTGCGTGACATGGTGGGCTAACGTGGCAGCGAGTGCAGCAGCGTCTTCAATGGCGAGAGAGACGCCCATGGATAGGTAGAAGGCCATGGCATGCGCTGCGTCTCCAATAAGGATGAAGTTCTTGGCCCTTGAAGTCCAACTGGGGAGAGGCCGCACTTGGTGGACGGGCCAGTTGGTGACAGGGCTTGAGGCCAGGGCAATGAGGCGCTGCACGCGCGGGTCCATATCTGAGTAGAAGCGGGCCAGTTCGGCTTGATACTGTGCCTGAGTCCACGTGCTGGTATCGACTGTATCTGGGTGCGAGAGCACCAGGTTGAGCTTGTCAGAGCCGCGGATCATGTATGTCATGACGAGCTTGTCAGTATCGGCCCTGAGAGCGTGTCACACATGAATACGTTTTGTCTTGTTCTTGTTGACGTACCAGCAATTCCCAGCATGCTCCTCGACAATGTCCCTTGTAAGCGCATCGGCCCGCACCTGTTTCACATCGGCCATCACGCGGTATGCTGCCATGCCTGTGCCCACCACCCACTCTTGCTGCTGAGCCCCCAGGCGCCGCATCAGCTCGCCTCTCGCAGAACTGTTCACCCCGTCGCATGCTACCACAAGATCTGCCTCGAGTCTTTCTCCGCCCTGCACCTGCACCCACCCTTCCTCCACTCCATACTCTACCACTCGCGTCCCCAGCCTCATCTCCACCTCTACGGCTGCTCCCTTCTCTTGCCTCGCCACCAGGGCTTCCCACAAAATCCTATGCAAGTCTGCCCTGTGCACAACCACATAAGGCGCTCCGTACCACTCCTCAAACCGATCCATTGGCACTCGATTTAGCACCTCGCCGTCACTTCCACGCCTCAGGTACCATGAGGACGGCACTGCAGAGGCGGCAAGCAGCGCTGGACCTAACCCGCATCGCAGGAAGAAGCGCGTGGCCACAGGCGTGAGCTGCACGCCGGCTCCAACTTCGGCCAGGTGAGGTGCAGATTCAAGAAGGAGGATATGGTGCCGAGAGTTAGTGCGCGAGAGCGAATGCGAAAGAGCTAGTGCAGTTGAAAGCCCCGCAAGGCCCGCGCCGATGATGATGATTTGCATGCTGTGGCTGTTGCTTCTTCCTCGTTGATTTCTTTCTATCTTGTCTGTGGGGGTTAGGGCGGGTTTTCAAGCAGCTGGGTTGTGCGAGGGGGTGTAGCTTTCATATGAACACGCGCATGCAACACAACGGAACGTCACGGAACTCATCCATCCAAGCATGGTTCTTATACCGCGGTTCGGCCTTTTTAACGGAGGCGAGTGTAGGTGTAGGGCATGCCTAGCACAGTGGAGACACCATGCTTGCTGTAATGCAGGCGGACACTAGCGCCCTGTGGGGTTCTGCTATCATTGTGCTCTACGTAGGTAGGGTGTTTTTCCCGCATGAACATGTTTCTCCTTCGACCTATTTGTAGCCACAATGAATGATTAAGAAGCTCCAGCAAAGTACACAAGTCGAGTAATCGACCAAATAACTATGATGTAGCTTGCGTAGGCGAATGGATGATTACGGTGGGAAAGGAAGTGTCTTCTGAATTAGGATTGCATCGCTGTAGATCTCTCCGGCTTGGCAGTTCGATCCTCAAGCATTTATATCTTAATAAACTTTAACTAAGCACGAGGTACAAATTAATTCATGTGCAGAGTACATCAAGCCGATAGACAAAGAGAGTTAGGTTTCCACATGTGCTAACTACCACCACTTCGTGCAGTCTGTACCTATTCCTTGTACTCAATCACTTTCGAACTGCAGAAGTCGATCAGAATTGCACCAGATAAGATCAAAAAAGGCTTTCAAATGAGAAGACGTTACATTCGCAGTACTTGTACAAGATAGACTACTGTTCGTCTGGAATTGCTCATGTCGAGAAAGAGATTACGGCATTGCATAGATCATGGAGCCCACGTTTCTTTCTAGACCCCGCATGCGTCCCAGGATATGCTCACTCAGCAATATCTACGAGCGGGAAGCATACCACAGAGATAAATGGGTCAAAATAGTAGTGTAAGGTTGATTCTTTAAAGTAGCTGGAAGATGGGCAAAGTTCAGGTCGCAGCCAATGCACTATACCCAAAAGGGGTAAAACTCAGACTAGCTATCACACAATAACCAATAAAGAGTAAGAAGGTGGGTGTCTTCAGGAGAAGTTTAGGGTTAGGGGTTCAGTTTTCACAAGCCTTCAGTTCTTAGACCACCATCTATCTCAACAAACACATGCCATGTCGCCTAGTCTGATGGATTAGAAGGGGCGACATTGGTCAATGTAATTGGGATTTGGCCTAAGCTGGTATCGTTCCAGTATAGAGCATGTACATGCGGTCCAACTTGAAGCCCCGTCCATAGAGTCTCCAACCTCCCATCAAGAACGAGTGCTGCCAGAGAGCCGTAGAGTCGAAAGCCTGAGGTGATCTTGTTTTCAGTTGTCGAGTTGGCATCGACAAAGCCAATGCGGCGGTCGGAGTTCTGAGCCGTCGGAACGAAGAACGTTGCGTTGGACCAGGACGAATCCCCTCCCGCCGTCACGTTCGGTGATGCGAGCCATTGATTGCTAGAGTCAGACGTGACTGAAGACATGTCAGTGTCGTGTAAATTACCAATAAGCCTTCGTACACTAGACTTACATTTCACAATGGCAGCATCCGTGATGTTAAGCTCATCTGCATTACCAACGTATGCCATACCTTCCATGAATGAGACTTGTTTAGGTAACTAATGTAGCTTGTGTAGGTGACTAACCATCCGCATAGACCAAGGGACTGCCACCAAACCTGTCACTGTATCCATAGAGCATGAAGTCCTGGGACTTCTGGGGGTTTCCTGCACCAAATGCAACAAAGGGCAAAGTGCAGAGAAGCGCCAGGGACTTGGAGATTGACATGGTAGATGTTCTGAATTTATCGTGTAATGATGCAAAGCTTGTTTGAGCAGTTTTGAAACCTACCGCTGGTCCTTTATATTATATTTGTAGCATGCGGAAGAAAAATTCTCCAGCATCCAGATTCATCTTCATACTGGTGCCTTACGCAAGCGCAGGTCGTCATCAGATGGCCGCAGTCATGTACCTGAAGCACAGGTCATTATTTGAACAACCGCTGTACTGGTCCAGACGATCTCAGATCTAAAACGACACTAGTTGGCCCCGTTCCATCGCCGGATTCTCCCGTTGTACTAGGGGTAGGAAGCGAAGCTATCGCAAGCTTCGATAAGTGCTTGACACGGCCACCCGTCGATACCTGTTTGAGTAATGATCGACCTTGTACCTGACTTGACATCGCAACATTTGTTTACGCGTCGCGCTGCCAGCAAGACTCAATCAAGTCTAGTGAACCTGGCGCTGACGAGTTTTTCCTTTGTTAGGTAGCTCTATCAATTTTCAGCAATGCAGTGGATATGCTATACGAACTCGATGATGAACCTGTCTCGATCACGACTTCAGAAATTCAACTTAAAGGCAGCGCAAACCACCCCCCTTGATAGTCATACTCTCTATTTGTTCCATCAAATATTCGTACAATCAAATTTTGACTCAAGCTTTCGGCCTCATTAGCATGCAAGATGCGCTTCTTACATCTCTCCAATGTCAGTTTGCTATTTGCGCATGTTTTGGCTATCAATTCACACCACAACTCCCATAAACATGACCGTCATTCGCACGGCTACCAACTTGATAAACGAGCAGCTTGCTCTGGCAATACTGCGACCTCCCGTTCGACATGGTGTGATTATTCAATTGATACAGATTATACATCTTGTAGGTTATTCGTACACAGAATGTGGAGATAGAACTCTAATCACAAGATCATCTAGTCGTCCCCGACACTGGAGTAACGCGCGAATACTGGCTTGAGTTGACAGATGTGACTGTCGCACCTGATGGAGTCTCTCGGTCAGCAATGGCCGTGAATGGAACTATTCCAGGTCCAACTCTGTTTGCAGACTGGGGCGATACGGTTGTCGTACATGTAACAAACAACCTCGAGACCTCCCAGAACGGCACTAGCATCCATTGGCACGGTATTCGACAAAACGGTACAAACGATCAGGATGGAGTCTCATCTATTACCCAGTGTCCGACTGCTCCAGGAAGCTCCGTAACGTACACGTGGCGAGCGACGCAGTATGGCAGCACTTGGTACCACTCTCATTTTGCACTTCAGGCTTGGCAAGGCATCCTTGGTGGCATCATCATAAATGGACCCGCGACTGCAGATTACGATGAGGATTTGGGAATGCTGTTCCTCAACGATTGGGACCATCAGGTGAGTATTCTCAAGTCTTTGATATAACGCGGGCTTTGAGCGCATGTTGACGATGTTATATAGACAGTAGATGAGCTTTACCTCTCTGCTCAGACGAGCGGGCCACCTACGCTCGATAATGCTTTGATCAACGGCACGAACACGTACGAAGATGGCGGCTACCGATACAACACATCTTTCACTTCAGGCACATCATACAGGATACGTCTAGTAAATGGTGCTGTTGATACACATTTCAAATTCATGATTGATAATCACACCATGACTGTGATCGCATCTGACTTGGTTCCAATTGAGCCGTACAGCACGACGGTCTTGGATATCGGAATGGGACAACGTTACGACGTAAGTTATAACTCAGTTGACGTGAGTTGGCGGGAACGAGCTCACAGTCCACAGATTATTGTCACAGCCGATCAAGCATCAACTGCTGAAAACTTCTGGATGCGTGCCATTCCTCAATCTGCATGCTCTGGTTAGTGAAGCTCTGAGACTAGTCACCCTATTGATCTAACAAATGGTTCCAGACAATGACAACACAGACGACATTCGCGGTATCGTCTACTATGGTTCTTCGCCCTCTACGCCCTCGACGTTAGCATACAGTTATACGGACAGCTGTGGCGATGAGACAGATAATCTTGTTCCCTACATCTCCAAAACGGTCTCAGATTCCGACAGTACGAGTGCTGAGGCTGCGACTGTTGGCTTCAATAGCGATGGTCTCTTCCGATGGTATCTGAACAGTACAACCATGGTGGTGAATTGGACAGACCCAACACTGTTGCAGATCCTCGATGGCGAGACATCATGGGCAAACTCAAACGCTGTCATCGAGTTGCCCGATGCCGGAGAATGGGTATACATAGTCATCGAGACTACGCTAGCTGTTCCACATCCTATACACCTTCACGGACACGATTTCTTCGTTCTGGCGCAGGGATCTGGCAGCTACTCGTCCGACATAACATTAAAACTGGATAATCCCCCCAGACGAGATACGGCAATGCTACCTGCCTCTGGATACCTTGTACTCGCCTTTGAAACTGACAATCCCGGAGCCTGGCTCATGCATTGCCACATCGGCTGGCACACTTCAGAGGGCTTTGCTCTACAATTCGTGGAACAGTATGATAGCATTGCGAACCTGACCGACTCAGATCAGGTGAGAGACGGATGCAGTACTTGGGCCAGCTTCCAAGAGAGCGCAGATATTGAGCAAGATGATTCCGGTGTATAAATCTCTCAGGCAAACATTATGTGCAATTCGTTTCAGTTTTATGTATGCACAGAGGCACATCCAATTGCATATTTTGTGGTTCTTTTAGGATTATTAATTTGTCTAAAACGCTGGCTGGAAATAGGCGCGAACGCTATATTTAGTACTTTCAAACCGGGAAAAAAGTCACTTATGAAGTATCTAATACGATAACCTTCTCAAAATTGAATCGCTTAATGCATATAAATGGGCTTTGAGAACAAATGATACTGAGTGCTACTAGTCTGGTCAGTCGCACCTTAGTAGCTCTCGAAGCGAAAATACAGCAAGTTGTGTTAATACAGAGGTCTAATAAGACCCGTCTAGATCAACAAGCGGAGCGAAAATGCCCCACAGACAAAACACAAAGCGTCCATATCCAGAATCAATCGCTCCGCCGGCCTCACGGCTCAACGGTGCCACGGAAGGGCAAGAATACCGAACACTTACGGATACTAAAGTGGATCCACCTCGGAGTGTTACCATTGAAAATGACTAATATTATATATTCAATCTAATTCTTTAAGTTCAAGTGAAGCAGCCATGCATTCCGGAGACGCAATGTGAATGCTGGTGTCAAAAATGATTCGCTCCGAACGCATTGGTGTCGTGGCTCGGCAGATCTGGTCCACCGCACAGCAGTGTGAAAGAAGAAGAGTTTGGGCGTAGTATCCAGTTTGGTACTGTTCGGCAAGTTATTAAGTGGAGTGCGGTAATTAAGAAAGCACGAATCAAATGGCCATGTGGGCCTACAACAGTGAGATCCTATACGCTAGATGCAACGCCTATGATGACATGTAACCCTGAGCTATCACCTCTTTTGTAGAATTCCCGGCTTGAGAGGTCGCCTGTTTCTTTTGCTGACAGCTGGACCTGAGAACAATGAAGTTGGTCTGCATATTAGCCCGCGGACGTGCCACACTACGCACCGTGGTGTCGTACAAGTTTCTATATACGACGCTTGCGAGAATCAATATACACCGATCAACTCAGTTATTGCGACCACATGAACAGCAGTGGTCATGTATACTCTCCAAATTCTCCGGGCATTACTCGGTGAGACGCATCACAGTCAGAGCACGGGTACGCAACAGGCTTGGCGAGGGGAGGACGTTTCGCCCCATGTAGAAGGCTCTCCCGATGAAGCGATCCGCAGGGACGTATGTAGAAGGCACTGACGAATGAAAGCGAGGAGAAAAGACTTCAAAACGGTGAGGATAGTCAGCTGTACCCAAGACACGGTTCGCGCTACTTACTCTAGTCACGAAATCTAGCAATTTAACAAGGGCTGCATCGGACTGCAGCACACGACTCATGTCTTCCAAGGACAGACCCTTCTTAAGGTGTAAGGCGTATAGAATACTATGTACGGAGTAAGCAGACAAGAACTGACTCGAGTTGCATGACGTGGCGTATCTAGCCCACAGAAGGACTGTTGGGCTCAGTGGTGACGCGGACCGCACAATTGAAAGGGCCGATCGACCCTGCACCACGCAGCGGACACGTCCGCAAGTTCCATAGGCATACTAGCCGAAGTTGACATAGCATACATAACTACTGGTATGTGATGAGTAAACAGCGGCGTTCGGTAAGTCAATGGCGCCGGGAAACTTCGTCGCCTAACATAGGCGATCTGATTTCGGACGACTGTACCTTAGCGTGAGATTTGACTGACATGCGACGGGGCATATCCTGTATGCACGCATGTTGTTCACGTTTTTCTTGCACATGGAACTATTTGCGACCTTCAGTCTTATTGAAACCATGAGTGTGATCAGCAGATGCGCCTCCCCTTCCTGAATCGGCGTGATCTAGTTACGAAATACGACTGGTGAATAAAGGAGCGACTTATGTACCTCGGCTGGTACTTATTGCTTGGCTCTATAGACATAAGCCGGAAAGTGCACTAAATGCCCGAGTCTAGCGTCATATTCCGAAGGATGGTGTTATTATATATATGGGCAAGGCAACACGGTACATAGGTAGAGCTAGCGCATGCAGCTGCACCGGCTTGTGGATGTGGAGGCGGGCACGCGGGACGACCCTCCAGGAATGGTCCGTGCCGTGTTACTAGACAACCATGACTGTGCGCGGCAGGTACGGGAATGGTCATTAGTCCTGGCTACGACTACGAATGTATTGCGTTCTCTCAGACGCCCACTCTGGTAACAATGTCGACAATGGATCGGGCCGCTTTTCTCCCCCTTCCCAAACATCCGGATCGAGTGTGCGAACCTTGGTACCTTTTGGTCGTCGGAGTCCCTTCTCCTCTGGGATTCCTTCACTCTCTAGCCGCTCAATGACACGAAGCTGCTCAGGGCTCGCTGATTGGCGCAACAAGGCCCAGAAATCAGTGTCGGACATTTTCCACAAAGCAGTTTCATCTACAGAGCCCGCCTTCACTAGTTCGCCTATAACCCGGCCCGTACGCTCAGACATGTCAACGATGGCGGGGTTTGACATGAAGTCTTTTTCGGTAGTGATATATGCGCGAGCAAGGATCAGTGCTACTTGTGGATCATCTAGCACCAGCAATCGATCAGGTGCCATTGGATTGGGGAACGCCTTTAATGAGCCGACAACTCTTCTTGCGTCGTCGATTGCAAGTTTGCCGAAGTTAATACCGTCGCGTAAAGCATAGTCGAGGCGATCGGCACAAAGGTGAGGCGATGGCATCTCTACTAGAGGAAATAGATCTTCGTCAAGAACCTTTCGATCGATCTGATGTCTAGTGAGGATCTCCGGAAGCTCAGTCATCTCAAGATAGCGTTCTTTGTGTATTTCGTGGTAGCTTTCCTCTCCAAGCTTGGAAAGAGCGTAATCGACGTCATGGCTGAGGACGGTGTGGGAGATGTCATGTAGAAGGCCAGCGATTTGTTCCTCAACTGTGCCGCCAACTCTTCGCACCACCATCATTGCCCCAACCGAATGCTCGAGGCGCGTAACTCTTGGTGTCAGGCCCAGGACAGACGTGACTCCGTATTGGCAGATTCCTCGCAGTCGCTGTACCTCTGGGCTTTGGAGAAGCTCCACAAGGACTGGTTCATGAACCAACATTTCTCCGTGTATCTCATCTCGGATCAAAATTGAATCGTCTCCAGAGAGTATGTGTGTCTGGAAGACTCCGGCACTGATAGGAGATGACATTCTTGCTCGGCCAATATGTGTCGACTAAAGTAAGTGAGGTAGGATGATTAATGTAGTTATTTGCGCAGTCCGGGAAAGAGAGGAAGATAAGTTGAGAAATTTCAAGTGATATTTAGTTAGATACCAGATAGGGGCTGTGCTTCGAGTAGGCATCTGTTCGACGGCTCGACATGGGAGTCTCACGCCTGTATGCATTGTCAGGGCTTGCTGGTTTGGTTTTGATCCCACGCTCGGGTTCTGACCTATTTGTCCGGAACTGGTCCATGAACCAAGCCCACCAGAGGCAAATGTTACACACTATTACTCATAGTAATTGGTCTCTCCACACGGAGTATTACTGTAGTTCCATCGATTAGTGGCATATGCCAATGAACTTTAATCATTCTTCTGGGAAAGATCATCGCGGCATATTTTGACGTTGAAGTGTTAGCGGCAACTGCTTTGCTTGAGTTTCGCCAGTGGAGAATGTATTTCCTTTCTTCACGCGCTAATTCGCTATGTGCATGTGCTTGTTAATTTGTATCAGCTCGACATGCCAGGCTATTGTGGGGTTCCACCAGGGCTTGCTAAAACGGCCCGTACTAGGTATGCATTCTAGAGCCATTTTCACACCAAGCAACTATCTCGGCCTACCTCCCCGCACCCTTACCCGCTTTTCCGCTGCAACTAAACCCATTAACTTCGAACTGAGGGTTATCCTGACCGCTTCAGCTTGTAGAGTGTTCATCAGAGACGTGACTATCACGTCAAAGTCTGGGCGCGTAAACTTGAATGAAGGCCTCTTAGGTAGATGGAGCTTGCGTGGCCTTTGGATGAAAGCTGCCTTGCCAGGTTTAGCTTGCGTGCCTTTCAGAAGATTCAACCATAGCAGCTACAGCTTAAGGAGCGTTGGATGTAGTACATCCTGTTGTTTTTGAATTGCTTCTTTGACCATGGCGCTAAGGCGTAGAAGAGAAGCTGTGTGTAGAAACGAGGCAAAGCACTCGATTAGGAAACCTCGGCTCCTTGAAGTGAATTGAATGATTGTTCTATCAAGAGCAAGTTGCTCCATCATGAAAAAGGAAAGATTCTCTCCAGTGTGACCCTACGGTTTGAGGGATATAAACCTGAAAAGGACCGAATGAGAGGGCTTGGAAATCATGAAACTATGCTTGATTTTCTATAAATTAGACACTGGAACCCTCTTAATCCTTCTCCCAACAGGCGCATACAGACCTCGTCGCTTCTCTTTAAAGATTTCTGATTGCAGCGCGGTCAAGTTTGCCCACCTCATCTTTGCCTACCATGTCTGGGTCGGCCTATACTATAGTTCTCCACGGCAACGACGCAACTGGAAAATCTACTCTTGTCCCCGCCCTCAGAGCTGCCGGTCAAGTTGTCTATGCACGTGGAGATGAAGATGCCACACTCGAAGATACCCTTGTAGTGAGGGGCTTCGACAAACTCACGTTACAGCTTGCTGACGACGACCGTGCTCCCCTCCCCACATCTTACACTGACCAAGATGGAGTTCACCGCAGGATTGTCCGAGTCATTCTGGATGCCGACCTCGCCACTCTTCAAGCAAGGCTCGCGAACCGGCCAAGCACAGACAAGTGGGAGTCCGAAAAGAGCCTCTTCTACTTCCGTGCGCGATTTCTTGTATGTCGTTGGTATTTGTTGCTCTTTTCGAATGAGACTGATAGACAGTTAGGAACTAGCAGCATTCTTTGGCCTGCCAGTCATAGATACTGGAAAAAGGAGCGTCGAGGAAACAGTGTCTGACATTATTTCTCTCGCTCACAACACTGAAGTCCTCGCGCTCTTCTCCAGGCTTGCCTTGCGCACACTTACCCCCAACGATGTGGCTTCCTTGGCAAATCGTCGGGCAGTGATACCCGGTGTGGACTACGCAAAACGGTTGGAAGAGATCATCGCTATCGAGTGTGGGGAAACGTCTATCTTCACACCTGAAGACGTTCGTAGCCAGTGCTCGCGTGACCCAGGCCTCGTACATGCACTTGTAAACCACTACGACAAACTGCATGACAAGGATGCGCCAGTGCGACTTCGTCTGGTCGTTGAAGGAGAGTCGAAGCAGATCTACAAAGTCGAAACACAGTTGACCCGGCACTTCGACAACCAAGTCCTTGTCTTCCTCAAACCGACGATATATTCACACAGCAAGCAATCGACGGCGGAGATTACCGGTCTAAGCGCCATCCGAGCGGCGGGTTCGCGCCTTTTCCTTGAGATGCTCCATCGGGCGGGAATTAGCCACACTTATAAGGGCCTGAACGCGCATGGGCTCATCTGGGCACACAGCACCGAGATAACGCAGATCGAGACAGTGTACAAGGAGCTTTGCCTGGGAACAGACAAGCATTCCTTCTTTGACATTGTCAATCACTCGGGTGTTACACTGCCAACGGGCCAGTATAGGCGTGGACCATATGTGCGCTTCGACTGGCGGAACCCGAACCACACATACAAGGGCGTCAATCCCGCAACCCACCCATTCTACCACCTCATGGAAGCGTCGGTGGGGAAGGACGCCTTCTACAAGGACTACCTGACAGCACGCGCCAAGCCGTTTGGTGACAAGTGTGTGCCTGAGGAGCTGGTGCACGGCGTGCAAGATGTTGAGGCATCCGTCGACTGGACGATACGGATCTTCTTCACCATCCAGCACTATCTCCACCAGATCGGGCTCGAGGTGCAGGATGGATGCATCATGCTCGACCCAACGGGCCGTACCATGTGGTCCGAGATCAACCAAGACTGTATGCGTATCAAGCGGCGTGAGAATCCGGACGCAAAGGGCCAGGAGGAGTTTGACAAGGACATGTGGCGGGCAGGCGGCAGCGCAGTGAAAGGAAATATTCTCGACAAGTGGACGCAACTCAACAGCCTCCTGCGCGCGCACCTTGCGGGCCGCCCGTTCCACGAGCACGAGATGGTGGCGCCGAACGAGCCATACGGCCTGCATGCTCGCAGCGTGCTTGCTGACGACACGCTCAGCCTCACGCCGCGATACCGGGCATTGTACGAGCGCCTCGCTGCGCATGATCGCTCACGCACCCGGTCAGAGCCAGTCGACAATGACACTATCACTGCCCGCACCGTCACACCGGCGAGGTCCAAGGCGATTGGCGTCACCGTCGACAAGTACGAGGACCGGACGGATAAGTTCTTGCTGTCGCATTTGGGGGTGAAGTTGATCCGCCGCGGGGGCCGCTGCTTGCGCGTCAGTTATGAGGTCGTCGACGCCGCCAAATTCTCAAAGGCCTTTGGCGAGGGCGTCAACGTCCACTTCGTCTCAGCCAGGCCAAAGGACATGCCAGACCTCCTTGCTCAGGGCATGCTTGACGGCACAATCACTTACAACGTCATCATGGACAACTACCCCACGGCCTCCCAGCCCATCATCTCTGCACCAGAAACCGACATTTCGCTCGCCCTCATTAGTCGCCAGGGTCAGCAAATTGACCCCCACTCGTGGACCGCTGACAAGCCGGTCCGCATCGCCGCCGAGCATCCGCGCGTGGTGCAGACCTACCTCGCAAGCCTGGGCGTCCCGCAGGAATCATACAAGATTCAGCGCGTGCTTGGTGCCTCTGAGTCGTACCTCGTCAACGATCCATGCCATACATATCTTCTCTGCGACGCCATTGTAGTCACTGGTAACACCCTGCAAGCCAACAATCTTGAGGTTTGGAAAGTTATCAAGAGCAAGGGTGATATCGTCCTCAGCCTCTACCAACGGACGTAGGTATACATAAGTATGATAGTCTCTTTCACCTGACTCTCATCTCACAGCTTTGTACTCCAAGATGCGCTTCCGAGAAATACATGTTCGGCTCACTTTTCGGTACAATCACGTCTTCTATCATAGATAGCACACATCATGGCAAGGTTTATGAAAGCATATCCAAATAAATTGCCTTTGTAATTGTATTTCCATTACCTAAAAGGGGCTCTGTGTTGATTCCAGAGGATCTGCTCGATTTCCAAGTCTCGCTGAACCCATCGAATCGTAACGAGTGCCCATATGCCAGCCCACGTAAATGGCACAAACCAGCCTAACTAATAGATTCATTTTCTCGTTAGCGACAAAACATGGTAGGGCTCATCGGGTGGGTGAAGGAGCATGGAGCTTGGGCTGCATGCATTTAGGTAGAAAAGATGTTGTGGAAGGTAAATAGTACTCACAATATAAGCAATGTCTCTATCCACCAGAGATACTACACATCCGGTTGCTGCAGCCACCACTATTGCTGGTAGTGCCCAAAAGAGTGACAACCGGTGAAGCATCTGCCTGAAGTACGGGCTTGCCTCGTACCTTTGATTGAGACGTGCCCTGAAGGCCGTCCCTCCATCTCCATCTACAGCGACAATATCTTCTACGATGAAATATACGGATGGGCGTATGGTCTGTCCTCGAGTTACGGAAGATATGCGAAAAGGACTGGGTAATCGATATATGTAACCGAGCTCTAATAAGCTTAGTTCCAGCCCGAAGATAGCTAGAAATGTAGGTAACGGGAGTGCTAACAGGCGAACCATAGGTTCGGCAGGCAAGGTGCCGACAACAAGCTCTGCTATGATTGCAGCGAAGATGACTGTCAGGTTCCACTGGAGAAAGTCGCACTATCGATCCGTTAGGTGGGAAGGGTATCAAAGGAGGTACCCAACTCAAAGCACACTCACCGAGAACCTGCTCGCACCAAGAATTCGACATGTGGAATTTTTGTGGCAAAGGCGCCAAAACCGCTGACAGTATTCCATGATTCCTGTACCACCCAGAAGAGCTGTTACGATTGCGAAAACTGCATTCACAGCGTCAGTACAAAACCACAACGATGAAAAAGAGCTAGTACTTACCAGTGTTATGATCCAGATCGGTCCCATACCACAATACAAAGTACAAGAGAACAGGTAATGCTACAGAGTCAACGAAGATAAGACCCCAGAAAATTCCAATTCTTAATTTGCGCGTGCGCAGTGAATACTCCAGACGTGGAATAGATTCCATCGCAGAATTGAATTCGTGTGCATCCAAAGTTACACTGGGATCATGTGTCATACGATTGTTGCACCCTATGTCTTCTTTGGTATGATGAGTCTTTCAACGTTCAGTGGATTAGATTGCGAAGGATTCTAGTAGCCAGTTACATACATATCATTCCTGTAACTTCCAGATAGTGCAAACGCGCCAAATACCGATCATACAAGTAGGAACACTCGGTAGTATTCTTCCCAAGTCTGAATGATGTATTTATTCTTTATATTGATGCTTCTTAGATATGCAGAGATAAGAAACGGTGATGGATGGTCGAAAATGCACAGTGTGTTGAACTTGAAGCTTGGGCAAGCTGAGCTATTTATCTTCGTTGCTACCGCGGGCCTTCTCACATACAAGGAAGATGATTGACCATCATCTTCTCGTACTGTTACCGGATGTCTCGGCAAGCTTTTTTTAGTGCTGTTTCAGTCGTATCTGCAGGAACAGACGAATGGACGTTAAACAGGCCTAGTCACTCGGGGATACAATTCGTTGTGCAACTTGTCTGAAGTCATGCTATCAACGTACACGCAAGGGGCGTTGAGCAAAAGGAGGTGAACACGTAATGCCTGACTAGCTGCATTAGGGTTGAATTGCAAATGCAGCAAGAGAACTTCAATTTGAACTGCGTTAGCACTTGTGAATCAGGGTGGTGAAACCAATGCGGTCAAGCCGGATTTGCCAAGACCTCCGAAATCCCGAGAGCATTCAGAACTCAGCCCCGTAAGCCGACGAATACCCAGATTAATGCTAGGCTATCAAAAGGGTTAAATTACACTAGTTGTTATCTATAAAAAGTAGTGTACGAAAGATCATCTATCACAAAGCTCATGCAACTTATCCTTCGTCTCAAAAGCAGACACCTATCGCGGCCCACAATATCATCAAGAATAACCCTCACAACCGTTGGCCAGCATGCCATCGAAAACTCTCTTACAACCCATCCCGGGGCCAAGTGGTGTGTTTGATCTTGCTGCCCTTGTGAAATAGTACTGACCGAAACGCCAGCCCTTCCTATTGTCGGTAATATTCTCGACCTTGAACCTGAAGCTGCTCTGAAATCATTGGTTCATATGTCTCAAAAATACGGTACGTAGTAGCATTAAGAGATTATGAACAAGCAAGCGATTGATGAAACGGGTGTAGGGCCTATCTTTCAAATAACCATCGCGGGACAGAAGCAAATATTTATTGGTGACGTGCAACTCTTGAATGAAATATGTGATGAAAGACGCTTCTGCAAGATTGTCACCTCAGGAGTCGAACTGCTAAGATCGGGAGTACATGATGGCCTTTTCACAGCCCATGAAGGCGAGCAAAACTGGGACGTTGCGCACAGAATATTGATGCCAGTTTTTGGGCCAATAAAGATCAAAGGGATGTTCGACCAGATGACTGATATCGCGCAACAACTGTGCCTGAAATGGTAAGTATTGATCAGATCTATATAGCTAATCGCTAATGGCTAGAGAAGGAGTCGATATGGCCCCAACTATCCCATCGAAATCACCGAGGATTTCACACGCCTTACGTTGGACACAATTGCTCTTTGCGCAATGAACCACCGATTCAACAGCTTTTATCGAGACCAATCATTGCATCCCTTCGTTGATAGCATGAACCAATGGCTGCATGAAGCTGACAAGCGATCTGGGTTGCCTGAGATATTCAACAATCTACGTTTGGGCGCGAAAAAAAAGAACAAACACGCCATCAAAGTAATGAGACAGCTGAGTCAAGAGCTGGTAGAACAGCGACGTCAGAACCCAACAGACGGCAATGATCTTCTGGACACTCTGATCAACCAAACGGATCCCAAGACAGGATCAAAGTTGAGCGACACATCCATCGTGGACAACCTGATTACTTTTCTCGTCGCTGGCCACGAGACTACGTCAGGCCTACTATCATTCGTTTTCTACTACATGCTCAAATATCCTTCAGCATTGGCGAGAGCTCAGCAAGAAGTCGATGACATTGTTGGCATGGAAAAGCTGACCGTCGATCATTTACCCCAGCTGAAGTACGTAAACGCGATGCTTAGAGAGACACTCAGGCTTATGCCGACTGCACCGGCTTTCACGGTAGGTGCATTGAAAGACGACGTGATAGGCGGGAAATTCGCTGTCAAAAAAGGAGAGCCTCTCAATGTTCTCCTCCAGGCCGTACATTGCGATACCACAGTCTACGGGCCCGATGCCAATGAGTGGAAGCCAGAGAGGATGCTGGATGAAGAATTCAAGAAATTGCCTCCAAACTCATGGAAGCCCTTTGGAAATGGGAAGCGAGCGTGTATTGGGCGAGCGTTTGCTTGGCAGGAGGCATTGCTGGTCAGTCTTGTCTCTCGTTCTATCGTCATATTATAGCACTATTGACTCGCCTCAGGTTATAGCTGCACTGCTCCAAAGATTTGATTTTTCGCCTGCTGATCCGTCTTACGATCTTCGAGTCAAGGAGTCATTGACTATCAAACCTCAAGACTTCAAGATCTATGCAACACTGAGACAATCCAGAAGAGCCCCGCAGTTGTGGACCGAGTCTGATCTCTCGACAAATCAAGCTATCACCAGGACAGAGAAGAAAAAACCGTTGATGAAGAAGGCCATCACGATTCAAGGAAAGTACAAGAGCGTCTCCATATTCTATGGATCAAACAGCGGTACTTGTGAGGCTTTGTCGAATGTTCTCGCGAACGACTGCGCAAAATGTGGATTCGAAGTGCATCCAATACGCACTTTAGATTCAGCCAAAGATGACTTCCCCTCAAGTGGGCTAGTTGTCATCATTACAGCGACATACGATGGCCAGCCTACGGATAATGCAACAGAGTTCATGGACTGGCTCAATTCGCTTACTGGAAGGCCGTTAGAAGGGGTGTCGTATGCCGTTTTTGGATGTGGTACGTTGGATCAAACCAGAAGAGAATATATAGCTGACTTGATTTAGGGCACCAAGATTGGCCTGCAACGTTTCACAAGATCCCCACTCTGATCGACGAAGTTTTAGAGCAGCGAGGAGGAAATAGAGTTGCGCCTCGTGGAGCTGTCAACGTTGCCACAAGCGATCCGTTCTCGGTATTCGAAAACTGGGAGGAGGAGACATTGTGGCCTCAACTTGGTCTTTCCCCACTGTCATCAGAATCTTCTACGCCGTTGGAATCTGGACTCAGGATTTCCTTCCAGCAACCGTACACCCAGCGCAAAGAGTTCATAGAAGCTACTGTCACGGAACGCTTTGAGCTCACCCCTCCCGTTTTCCCGGCTCGAAAGTCCCACATTGAATTGAGATTGCCTCAGGACGTATCGTATAGAGCTGGCGACTACTTAGCAGTTCTACCATTGAACCCCTTGTCTAACGTACAGCGCGCTCTGGCTCGTTTTCATTTAGCTTGGGACAACGTTCTGATCATCGAGTCGACAGGGGCTACGCAGCTTCCTACATCAACACCAATTTCGGTTGCAGACCTTTTTGGCGCATACGTCGAGCTTTCCCAACCTGCTTCATCCAGAGTGAGTTGTTGGTCCGGGACATTGATACTCAAGAGAAACTAACTAACAATATCTAGAACATCAAAAAGCTCGCTGCTGCTGCAACTGATGAATCCGCTAAACAGTCATTGCTTAAACTGGCAGATGAGGAGTTGAGTAACAAGGGTGGCAAACAACAGTCGGTCCTTGACTTGCTGGAAGTCTATGACTCTATCCCACTATCCGTGGAAACATTTCTGGAGATGCTACCGCCCCTCCGTCCTCGAACGTACTCCATATCATCAGCTCCAGGCTGGAATCCGTCTCACGCTACACTGACATGGTCAGTCGTGAACGGTCCGTCATGGACGGGACACGGCTCTTTCCTCGGAGTCGCATCTAACCATCTCAATGATCTTTCGCCAGGTGCTGTGGTGCGCGTTTCAGTGCGACGTTCGAACCCTGCGTTTCATCTGCCTCAAGACCCAGGAGCTTACCCCATCATCATGATTGCGTCTGGATCAGGCCTGGCGCCTTTCCGTGGCTTTTTACAAGAACGCGCATTACAGCAGAAGGCAGGCAAAACTTTAGCACCGGCTCTCTTGTTCTTTGGTTGTCGTGGCCAGGATGATGACCTCTACAGGAAAGAGCTCGACGACCTTGAGAATTTGGGCATTGTACGCGTAAGACGCGCCTACAGTAAAACGCTAGAGGCAATAGATGCGGGTGGATGCAAATACGTTCAGGACAGGGTTTGGGCTGAGAAAAAGGAATTTCTGGAACTATGGGAGCAAGGTGCCTCCGTGTTTGTGTGTGGTGGGAGTAGAATGTCCGAAGCGGTGAAGGATGTATTCATCAAAATCGCGCGGAAAGACGCTGGAAAAGATAATCTGGAAAGTTCAACAGAGTGGTTCAGGAGCCTGGACCGTCGACGTTATGTAGCCGAGGTTTTTAATTAATACTGCAGGGGCATTGCTATTCATGCCTCCCATAAGTTTGATCTTGAAGATTATACCATCACGAAGCGTCAACGATGATGGTCACTTGCCTAGCAAATGAACATGGTGGCGGGTCAAGATATGTTAGCAGAACATAGTCATTGTAAAGCAGAAGCATCCGAAAGGTAATGGGTATAAAGAGTAACTTGTGTCGACTATAGAATCCAGGAAACAATGCGCGAGAAGATGCAAAAATATTCAAGGCAAACCGATGCTCACATAACGGTGCAGCATGAATTTTGTTTCTTAGCCTGGGATCAATGTCAGCGCCATCTTCTTTGACTTCGGGGATTGACCAGCAGCGTACCTGCGTGTAAAACATCTTGCTCTGTGCACTGAGCCCCTCACTTTTCTGGACGAGGTCGTCGATTTTCACTCCCCGCTCCAACACACTCTCGATAGTCTTGTGGAGTACGATCTTTGTTTCATCAAGCTCCTTCTGAATCTTCATTGTGCTGTCTGCATTCTCAGGATCCTGGTATTTCTTGATGTAATCCTTGAGCTCTGGAAATGACAGTTTGGGGTTGCCTGCTACGAAGCCGTTATAGGCGGACCGTGGGTATTTGGAGTTGAACTCGTCGAGGACTTTTCGGAGCATACGATGCGCAGCAAGGCTAGGGTAGTCTTCATCGGTTATGACAACACCGCACACAGGGTCGAAGGGGGCATATGTGTGAAACATGTAACCTGTTCATAGTGTTAGGAGAAGGCAACCTTGAGGAACACTCTACCTTACCGTTCTCCAAAACATCTGTGGCCTCATTTATCGGTGTTCTCTGAGCAATTGTACCGGCCGCAAAGGTAGTCTGGGGTCATGCTGTAAGCATATACGTCGATTGCGCTTCTGCCACATCCGAGTGTGTCTGGCCTCCTTGGTGGTGCTAACATACGAATTCGCCGATGCTTTTGCGCGTGAAGTAGTTGTATGAGGTGAGGTCTTCCTCACCCACCAGCTCGAGGGCAGATTTCGTGTCTTTCTTGAAAATCTGAACTATGTCAGGCACCAGATAGAGTTATTCGCAGCGGTGAAGGGACACTCACGCCGATGTAGATGAGCTTCATGGTGGCGGCTTCTCTTGGGGTGTTGGCAAGGGCTGATGTGCGGCGTTATAAGTGAGTCTTCTAGAGAAGGTTTAGTGTCTCTGGCGCTGAGTGATAAGATGTACCCAAACTGCGATGCCTGGGATGCGACTCTTGCGGCGCGCTGTACGGCCAAGTAACAGGGTGACGCTGCTTATGTCATGACGCTAGTGCGTGAGGGCGGGGCATGCCGCGGGCGACTACTCCACAGCCTCATCATTTTGCCAAGCCGTGAATCAGAGGCAACTACCCTCCTCAATCCATACCATCAGCCACCGTTAGCTGGGACCAGCTTTGCACATGTCGCTCGCTATGGAAGAGGCTCAAGTACAGTGGCTCGAACAGCTTCAGGCTATGCGCAAAGCCATCGCCGAATTGAATCTGCCCGCCACTGAAAGTGAAAAAACACCCCCATATGGTCATGATATCAGCTTTGACGACGATGGCGACTTTTCCGGAACTGCTAGTGGAGACGACATCTGGGACATCATCAATGACGAATATGAAGAAGAATACAGTAGCGATCACGCGGAACAGTTTGCGCAAGTGCCTGCCTCGAGTAACACCTACGACGCACGCTGGCTGACTGCAAAGTGCGGTGAGGTTGCTCGCGGTAGCTCTGGTCTGGATGCAGAGATGCTGAAGGAGCAGATATCCGCTATTCTATCTAGCGATAGCAATGGTTGGTCTTGGGGTAAACAGCTTTGGAATGCCTCCCGCTTACTCGGAACAGATGAAGAATTGCAGATGATGCTCTCAGATATTGTAGGATTTGGAGAGCTTGACCTTGTAGCCGATCTCATTTCCCATCGCAAAGACTTGTTGCGATCTCTGCGCGAATCAGCAGGTCCTCATGGCAACGATGTTATGAGCCGCTTGCAGACTCGTGCCGAGCGTGAAGACGCACTGCGGCGTGCAGATTGGGAGCACAAGAATGCTTCACTGGCACCTGCCATGGACCGCACCGGGCCTCAATATCCTCATGTGTTCAAAGCTCACGATGCAGGCAACAAGCTCTCGGCTTATGGCAAGAAGTACGCGTTGCCCCCAAACACGGTCCACCGTGATAACAACCTATACGAAGAGTACGAGATCCCAGCCGTGCCTGTAGGCACTATCGGGGCGGGTCGGCGACTCCTCGAGATCCAAGAATTGGACGGCCTTTGTCAACGCACCTTCAAGGGCTATAAGACCCTCAATCGTATGCAAAGTCTGGTGTATCCTGTTGCATATAAGACAAGCGAAAATATGCTTATATGTGCTCCTACTGGTGCTGGTAAGACGGATGCAGCAATGCTTACAATTCTCAATACCGTGGCAAAGAATGTCGTACCAAACCCGATTGACCAACCTGAAGCAACTGATTTCGTGGCTATGAAAGAAGACTTCAAAATAATTTACGTAGCGCCTATGAAGGCACTGGCTGCCGAAGTCACGGAGAAACTTGGGAAGCGTCTCGCATGGTTGGGCATCAAAGCGCGAGAACTTACGGGTGATATGCACCTGACCAAGGCTGAAATTCTCGACACTCAAATCATCGTCACCACTCCCGAGAAGTGGGATGTCGTTACAAGGAAGAGCACTGGTGACACTGAGCTTGTTCAGAAGGTTCGACTGCTTATCATAGACGAAGTTCACATGCTACATGACGAGCGTGGCGCTGTGCTTGAAAGCCTGGTGGCGCGAACCCAGCGACAAGTCGAAAGTACACAATCACTCATTCGGATCGTTGGTCTCTCTGCTACACTGCCCAACTATGTCGATGTTGCCGACTTCCTTCATGTCAACAAGATGGCCGGATTGTTCTACTTCGATGCCTCGTTCCGTCCAGTCCCACTGGAACAACATTTTATCGGCGCGAAGGGAAAGCCCGGTACTGCAAAGTCACGCGAGAATCTGGAGAAGGTCGCATTTGACAAGGTTGTCGAGATGCTCAAACTTGGGCATCAAATCATGGTTTTCGTGCATTCGAGGAAGGACACCGTAAAAACAGCTAGAAGGCTGTATGAGATGGCTATGGAAGAACAATGCACCGATCTCTTTGACCCGCAAGATCATCCTCGGTACGAGAATGCTGTGCGCGACATGAAACAATCAAAGGGCAGAGAATTAAGAGAGTTGCTGGGCAAAGGCATGGGTACTCACCATGCCGGCATGCCTCGCTCTGACAGAAATCTGATCGAGCGTCTCTTCGCGGAAGGTGTTCTTAAAGTTCTCTGCTGTACGGCTACACTGGCCTGGGGTGTCAATTTGCCTGCTGCAGCAGTCCTCATCAAAGGAACTCAGGTTTACAATGCGCAAGAGGGCAAGTTCACGGACCTTGGCATCCTTGATGTTTTGCAAATCTTTGGACGTGCTGGTCGTCCCCAGTTCCAGGACAGTGGTATCGGTTTCATCTGTACCACACATGATAGGCTCGACCACTACATGCGCGCTGTGACTGAGCAGCAGCCTATAGAGTCACGTTTCTCTACACGACTTATTGATAATCTCAATGCCGAGATATCTTTGGGGACAGTTACTACGGTCTCTGAGGCTGTTACTTGGCTTGGGTATTCGTATCTCTTCGTGCGCATGCAAAAGAGCCCACTGATGTACGGTATCGAATGGTCGGAAATACGCGATGACCCTCAACTTGTCGGACGAAGGCGCAAACTCATCATCGACGCGGCACGAACTTTGCAGAGAAGCCAAATGATCATCTTCAACGAGACTACTGAGGATTTGCGAGCCAAAGACGTTGGCCGCATCGCTAGTCAATACTATGTACAACAGTCCAGTATCGAGATATTCAACGCTATGATGCGACCTCGCAGTACAGATGCAGATGCTCTAGCTATGGTTAGCATGAGTGGCGAATTCGACCAGGTGCAATCACGAGAGAGCGAAGAGAAGGAATTATCAGCACTCAAAGAGCAGGGTCACGTTATAACCGAAGTCAAAGACGGGTACGCTACCTCACACGGCAAAACAAATTATTTGCTACAAGCACACATTTCTAGGGCACGCCTAGAAGACTTTACTCTCGTCTCCGATACCAACTACATTACCCAAAATGCTGCACGTATCGCTCGTGCATTGTTCATGATAGCGCTTAACAGGCGCTGGGGTTACCAATGTTTGGTACTTTTGAGTCTTTGCCAATCCATTGAGCACCGATGTTGGTCTTTCCAACACCCTCTGCATCAGTACGACCTTCCTCAGCCGGTCCTGAGAGCTCTCGACCACAAATATCCCTCTATACAGGCGTTGAGGGATATGGATGCGGCCGAGATCGGAGACATGGTTCACAACAAGAAGATGGGAAGCGTGATATCCAAACTGATGAACAACTTCCCCACACTGAGCATCGAGTCAGAGATTGCCCCACTAAATAGGGACGTACTTCGCATAAGGTTGTTTCTCACGCCTGATTTTGTTTGGAACGATCGGCATCATGGTACCTCCGAGTCATTCTGGATATGGGTGGAAAACTCCGAGACATCTGAGATATTCCATCACGAGTTTTTCATTTTGTCACGTAAGAAGCTATATGACGACCATGAACTAGACTTCACGATTCCACTCTCTGATCCTCTCCCGACTCAGGTCTACGTTCGCGCCGTATCTGATCGTTGGCTCGGGGCGGAGACCGTCCACCCCATATCGTTCCAACACCTCATCCGCCCCGACACCGAGAGTGTTTATACAGACCTCTTGAACCTACAGCCCCTTCCAATATCGGCGTTGAAAAACCCCCTGCTGGAGGAGGTTTACGGACAGCGCTTCCAGTACTTCAATCCCATGCAGTCGCAGATCTTCCACTGCCTCTATCATACATCTGCGAACGTATTGTTGGGGTCGCCTACTGGTAGTGGCAAAACCGTTGCTGCTGAGTTGGCTATGTGGTGGGCATTCCGTGAGAAGCCCGGATCAAAAGTTGTTTATATAGCTCCCATGAAAGCGCTCGTTCGGGAGCGCGTTCAAGATTGGGGGAAGCGATTGGCGGGGCCAATGGGCCTGAAGCTCGTTGAGTTGACGGGTGACAACACACCAGATACACGCACTATCCGTGACGCCGATATCATCATTACGACGCCTGAGAAGTGGGACGGTATTAGTCGTAGCTGGCAGACACGTGGTTATGTTCGTCAAGTCAGCTTGGTCATCATTGATGAGATCCATCTACTGGGTAGTGACCGTGGCCCAATCCTGGAGATCATTGTCTCACGCATGAACTATATCGCTTCACAAAAAAAGGACGGCTCGATCCGCTTGCTTGGTATGTCGACTGCGTGCGCAAATGCATCCGATCTTGGCAACTGGCTCGGTGTCAAAGAGGGCTTGTTCAATTTCCGACATTCAGTGCGTCCGGTTCCTTTGGAAATCTTCATTGACGGCTTTCCGGAGCAAAGAGGTTTCTGTCCACTCATGCAATCCATGAATCGGCCCACATTCCTCGCTATCAAGGCCCATTCGCCGGAAAAACCAGTCATTGTGTTTGTAGCTTCACGAAGACAAACTCGTCTGACCGCTCGCGACCTCATCAATTTCTGTGGTATGGAAGACAACCCTCGTCGGTTCCTGCACATGTCAGAAGAAGATCTTGCCCTGAACTTGGATCGTGTCCACGATGAATCCTTGCGAGAGGCTCTGAGCTTCGGTATCGGCTTGCACCACGCTGGTCTCGTGGAATCAGATCGCTCTCTGTCAGAGGAGCTTTTCGCAAATAACAAGATTCAAATTCTTATTGCTACCAGTACTCTTGCATGGGGTGTCAATCTTCCAGCTCATCTTGTGGTTGTCAAGGGAACCCAGTTTTTCGACGCAAAGACAGAGGCATACAAAGATATGGACTTGACGGATGTCTTGCAGATGCTTGGCCGTGCTGGGCGCCCCCAATTTGACGACTCCGGTATCGCACGCATCTTTACACAGGATGCTAAGAAGGAGTTCTACAAGCATTTTCTCCATACCGGTTTTCCTGTTGAGTCGTCTTTGCATAAAGTCTTGGATAATCATCTGGGCGCAGAAATCTCAGCTGGCACTATCGCTACGAAACAAGATGCTTTGGACTACCTGACTTGGACTTTTTTCTTTCGTCGCCTTCATAAAAACCCATCTTTCTACGGCCTCGAAATCTCGGCTGAGGAGCACAACACGATAGCGGCACAGTCCATGGCCAATGACTATATGGTGGAGTTGGTAGAGACGTCGCTGCAGGAATTGAACGAATCGTCCTGCGCAGTCGTCGAGCCGACGGGTGAGGTTGACTCCACTCCACTTGGAAAGATCATGAGTTACTACTACCTCAGTCATAAAACAATTCGCTTCCTTGTGCAGAACGTAAAGCGCAATGCAACCTTTGCGGAAGCTCTAGCTTGGATTTCACACGCCACCGAATATGATGAGCTCCCCGTCCGGCACAATGAAGATCTGATCAATGCAGAGCTTTCAAAAGCTCTACCGATCTCTGCTGATGATTTTGGCCTGCCAATGTGGGATCCGCATGTTAAAGCTTTCCTACTTTTGCAAGCCCACTTCTCGCGCATCGACCTACCCATCTCGGATTATGTGGGTGACCAGAACAGTGTGCTGGACCAAAGCATTCGTATCGTGCAAGCAACGATCGATGTGCTTACTGAACTCGGTTATCTTTCTTCATGCCAGACTGTCATATCTATCCTTCAAGCAATCAAGTCAGCACGCTGGCCTACCGATGGCCCACTCTCTATCTTCCCCGGTGTCGATGTTGACAAGGAAAAGAAACGTCTCGATCACCCGAAAGCCAAGCCGAAGACATTGATCGAAGCCACTTCCACCGCCGAAGCCGATCTCGAACGTGCTGGAAAATTTGCTGGTGTCCCGCATGGTGGCTTGAAACGTTTTATTGAACCGTTGTCTCGGCTCCCGCGATTGGAACTCCGTCTTGGTCAAGTGAACGCTGTCACTCTTGAGTTCAGGGCAACACGCCAAAATCTTGCCCGAATGCAACATGGAGGTGTGCGCATATACGCACCCCGTTACCCCAAACCCCAAACGGAAGGGTTCTTTGCTATCATGTCGTACTCCAGCACCGACGAAATTGTTGCCCTCAAGCGGGTCAACTGGCCCGATTTGAGCAGGACAGGAGGTGCTGGTCGCGTAAAACGTGGCAAGGAGGCAACAGGAAATGCTGCGCGCTCCGTTTTGCAAACCTCAGTCAAAGTGACACTGCCACCTGAGGCGCAGGGCAAGATGTTGGATATCTCAGTGCATAGTGATTCTTATCCTGGGATGAGTTGGGACATCAGGAGTGTCGAAATTCCTGAGGCGCCAGCAGTGGATGCGTATGGGAAGGGGAAGGAACAGAAATAAATAACAAAGGAGAAAGGTTGGACATGGCCTCCACCTTGAGGTTTACACTCCAAAATAGATTAGTGGTATATATATTCAGCCTGCTGAAACAAATTCATGATCTATCTAAGCTCTTGTGGGTTGATGTTCATCTGACTGAGTATCTTTCGCTGCAGACCCTGTGCTCTTGTTCGATATGGTGTCGTTCTGCTTGCAAATTTTGTCTGCAAGCAATTTGTAGTTGCAGCTGATGCTCTTTGTCTCTTCGTGGTCCACGCCCATCATTTCCACGGCTCTGTTGAATGCGATTTCGTAACAACGCATCGCATCCTCAAACTTTTGGCTTCTTTCTAACACTCTAGCCGACAGCCAGAACCATTCTACCATGTAGCGGCCTTGTCCACTACCAGCTTCGTCATTTTCCGACAAAAACAATCTGCATAGGTTTTCTGCCTGCTCTAGCAGGTCCACCTGCTCAAGCGTGACAGCAAGGAAGTACATGTTTTCCTGACGCGCGCCAACTTGTTCTCCGTCGGTCTTTCGGCGTGGACTATTGAACCATGCGAAGGATTTTTGGAGCAAGGGCTCTGCCTCAGACCATTTCTTTTGGATGCATAGGTTACGGCCTAGTTTCAATAACCCCTTTGGTAAACAGACATAGTCAATGTCGCTATCTGCCATGTCTTCGGTGAATATCCGCTGCTTCTCGGCGAGAGATTCTCGAAAGTAGCGCTCGGCAAGATCCGGCTGCCCATCCATTTCCAATCGGATTCCGAGAGAGTCGAGCTGTTCAATCCATGCCATGTCGCGTGGGCTACTGCGTGCTTGTGCGGCTCGTTTCCAAACGGTGTAAGCTTCAGCATATTGCATATCACGGACAAGATTGTAACCACGCCATGTGAGGAAATCCTGAGTTTTCGGATGGGCAATGCCGTATACGCGGGTGCGAATGTCTAGTATCTCTGCATACAACTCCTCTGCCTCTGCAGTACGCGACTGGCGAGCCAACGTATCCATAATCTGATCCTTGGTTTTAAGTATGTCGAGATGTTCTGGACTCAGAAATAGCTGCTGGATGCGAAGTATCCGCCGAAACACTACTTCTGACTCTGCAATTTGTCCCATGTGAAGCAGAATCTGTGCTTCCGCTACGAGACATTCTATAGTTTCCGGTGCATCTACGCCTAGAGTACTAGCGTAGGCATCAGCTGCAGCACGATGCAGAAGTTGCTGTTCCTTAAATGCTGATTTGTTATTACAATACGCTGCAACCTTGGTCGCAAGCGAAGCCCATGCAATCAAGGGCTCTCTCGAAGTGTCGCAAGGCTGATCGGAAATCGCAGCAGCTGCGTGTTGGAATAAGTTTTCAAATGTAGAAAAATCTGTGACGCGATTTTTGGAAAGGTGATCTTCGAGGATGACGATGAAGCGCTCGCTCCAGAAGCTCAGTTCTTTGTTTTGGTCAAGCCAACGTTTGGTCGCCAACTGCACAAGCGCATGCATAGAAAATTCATCTGCGCCGTTGTTTTTCTTGATCAGGTTGAAGTCTCGTAGAGTAAGCAGATCATCACCAACCGTACGGGATGGCGCATCTGGTGCTACTGGCGTTGGTTGCTCCTTTTGCTTTCGACGTGTTTGAAATCGTCGCTTCCACCAAGACTTCCGTTTTGCCACTGTTGACGTTCGTCTGCCGTAGTTACCTTGCAACAGTGATTCGGGAATGCTTTGCCTTGCAAAAAGACACATGAGCGATAGTAATCGAGCCGCTGAAGGCGTTGTTATGCGGATGTGGTCGAATGTGACTATCCAAGTTTTGACAACAGAATTCCCCCTCTTGGCCTCACGTCGGAACTGCGTTATATCACCCTCTTGTAGACTCACTCCTTTTCCATTCTCCTTTTGAAGTTCCTGTAAGTAAGACTTTATAGGTATCCCACGCTTTGTGATATATGAGCCCGCATGCGATATAGCAAGCGGGATGTTGTCAACAGCTTCTAGTAGCATTTCCATATCTTCGTCTTGATGCGCATCTGCCAGGTAGCATCGTAGGAGGGAAAGCCCTTCTTCTTTCCCCATCGGCTCTATTGTCTTGATGTTCTTGTAATTACATGTGATCTCAAAAGCAGAATCACGGCTTCGAGACGTGACCAAGACTGATCCGTTCATGGACTGAGGTATGTACTCTTTCAGTTGCTTTGGATCACCCAAGCCGGCATCTTGTTTAGGGTGACTGCAAAGAACATTCTTGTCGTCGGCGTTATCGAGGATCATGACCCAGTCTCCATTCGTTTCGTCTCGAAGCCAATTGGAGACCAAACTGAAGACATTGGCTTCACCATGTAACATAAGGGTATTTGCAATCTCTCGATAGCTTTGTTCAAACGTGTTGATGCTCTCTGCATCGACCCAAAAGACCCATGTTTTTGGAGCCTTTTGATGGATGCGATATCCATATTCAATAGCAATTTGAGACTTCCTAGCCCATGGTCAGCGCCTGTGTGTATTTTACAAATGCATTTTGTAGGTTGCAACCGCGAAAGATGATATAAGTATCTACATACCCAATGCCGCCCTCACCGACAATTGCGTAACGTGAGCCAGAGCACTGCAATGTTAACAGCTCATCGAGAATTGGTCGATCTACGAATTGGATGTCCCTACTGAAGGGACTTGTGAATCGCGGTTTTGGTGGTTGTTCTGTTCACACAATGCATCAGTTTCCATCTTCCCTTGCGAACAAGGGCTAATCTCTTTGGGCAGATTACTGACGTACTGGCAACGGGAGCGATACTTGATCTGATGGCGTATTTTAGGTTCAGGGTTGCTGTATACCCCCTGATGTCTTCCCGTATACGGTCCACTTCGCTGTCAAACTGAAAGCTGGTCAGGGCCTTCATATTTCGAGCCACAGCTGACTCAGATTCCGGTCGCATCTTCTGTATTATGTCGGATAGTCTCTGCAAAGATAGCTCAAAGGCTTTGAGAAGAGAGTACAAAGATCTGTCATCCCCATTTTGTATTTGCCCGTTCTGCAGATCGCGTTCGATCTGATCAAGGCAGTCTTTGAGAACAGGGAGCTCAAAGCTGAGTGTTTCTAGTGACTTGGGAAGACCTTGGATTGAATTTCTAAAGTCCTTTAGTCGTTGAATTACCTCACAGGTTATGTGAATAACAGAGATAATATTCGCGGCCGCACCAAAGGCCTCCATAGTGTCGCAAATGTAGCGAAGGAGACAGAATGACTGTATGCAGGGGAAGGAAGCAGGTAATTAGTAGGCAACATCTTGGGGGCAGTGTCATTCCGCAAGGTTTCAGATCCATTCCCAGGCGGCAAGCCACCTGCATGACCAGGGGGTTGGGCGGCAAACTTCAGTGTTACACTGGGCAGCATGGGTGCTCAGCGACCCACACAATTTGCTCGCTTGCAGATTAACAACAGAAGGATCCTGAGATTTTAGCAAGGTCAATATTATAGCAACGGTGTATGAGACATGCAGAGCCCCACATTGAAAGGATACAGTAATCGATAGGAGAAGTATGGATAACAGAATGGGTCCTTAAATATTGAACACTTACATGTTGTCGAAATAGAGTCTTGTTTGTAAGCTGGAGAGACTAACTACAAAAGGACCTACTGCCTGGACCGGCTGCTAAAACGCGACCTCAACCAACACCACGTTTCGCTCCATCTTACCCATCACACCAAACTGGCGTATCCGCCTGAGTAGCCACCTGCTGGTCCAAACGTGATGCCTGCGCCAAGTACCGTCCTCACAGCCATGTCGTTGAACTGCCGCTCTGCTTGAATTCGATGCATCCGCACCGCTATATCTTCGGGCGATCCGGGCTGTAGTGTTCCAGAAGCCCCCGAAGATTCAGTGGGCTGCACCAGGCTGGATACAGGAATATCGGGATCGACTATCATGGATGTCCTCGCCTCGTTACCCACGCGCGTGATCGCAAGTGTTTGCACTTCGTCGGCGCGTGCTCGTAGAGCCTGAATATCGGACTTGTCCCTTTTGTTCAAGTCAGGGTGATTGAGTACCCCAGGCTTATATGTGTCTGCGCAGAGCGCTGGTATCACCTTGGAGATCTCGTCGGGATCCTGCACAAGCTCAAGGAAGAAGAACTTATACCAGCCTGCGCGGTTGAGCGCGGGCATGTATGTTGCGTACGATGATGTAGGAGAGGGCGGCTCTGGTACCTTGAGCCCTTCGGCATGCGCCTGCTGATCAAAGTTCCATATTGGTGCTAAGTGAGGTTGTACAGGAACCATGACGTGCGGGATACCTTCCAGACCCCATTGATGCGCAAGGGCCGTGTACCCTTTGTAAGAATACAGTTCTAATATGTCAGTGCGAAGTCAGGGCGACCTAAGCATGTAACTTACTGCGCGCATCCTCTGGCAGCTCAGTCCAACTTGCCAAAATCTTAGGTGCTTCCAGCAAACCAGAGTTTCGCGGCTCAAAATTCCGATCCAGTGCATCAAACAGCAAATCAGCTAAGATGTAAAATTCTCGGGTCGGGGTTTCTGTGACGGGGTCTACGATACTCCAACGGTCTGTAAGCGGCACACTGCTGGCACTGACTTTTCGCTCGGGAACTGAAACCCCTTTGGATGGCGAACCAGCTTGTACGGAAGAATTATACGCCAGATGCTGGGAGGATGGAGTAGCTGCCCCCGTGCTAACAGGTAAATCTCCCAGTCTCAAGCTTCCCAAGTCAGTGGATAGTTCAGCGATGGATTCGACTGGCGCAGCTGGGAATGCGTTGCTTTGAGGGTTCGGCCTAGATGGTTGCGTATGCGCGACAGTAGCCGGTGGTAACTGTCCTTGTGCATCGTTGTGCGGTGGTGGAGGGCTTACTGGTGGATGTGTTGGATTCGCCGTCTGAGCTCCTGGACTGACAGGTGAAACAGGATACCATTGTTTCTCTTGATTTTGCTCTTGCTGGTACGGCTGGTTTGATGCAGGTAAATTTGGCTGTTGTGGTTGGTGTTGATAGTGCAGCTCTGGCTGGAATGGCGTGTTTGGTGAAGGCGAATATGATTGTTGCTGTTGGCCAACAGCAGTAGGATAGTCCTGTGCATACCCCCACTGTGGCTGTTTACCTGTGGACTGTGTTGGGCCTGGTGTTGAGCTTGTTGGATGCGGTGGTACTGGTGGCGCAGGATACCCCAACTGTGGCTGGAACCCAGTCTGGCCTCCCACTCCGAAGCTAGTTTGCTGGATGTTATATTCAGACGTATTATACCCTGGCGCGCTCAGCGGCTGTTGTGTGACAGGCGCTTGCGCTACTGGTGGGGGAGGGGGAGGTGGATTTGGCGACTGATAAGATGGGGGAGGGGGGAAGTAGGTGTTCTGATTTGGTGGAGCAGCAGTCGGTATGCCATAGTGGTTTAGCTGGTATGTGGAAGACTGTGCGGGAGCGTAAGAAGTTGCCGGCGGAGTGGGTTGATGCTGTTGATGCTGTTGATGCTGCTGCCACTGCTGTTGTTGCGGCTGAGGACTGTATGTCTGATTCTGCGGTTGTTGGTAGCCGTGGCCATGGCCTTGCGCGTTCTGGTGGCTCTCGTAGTTCTGGTAGCTCTGTAGATGTTGGGGAGGGCCTGGGGCAGGCTTATTACCAAGCCTTGAGCTCAATGTCTGCCCCAGCTTATCCACCATCGGCTTTCCAGCGGAGACAGCCTGGCTCATCATCTGCCCAAAAGTGCCGCTGGCTTTGTGCGTATGGCCCGACTGTCCATAGTGCTGCTGCTGCTGTTGTTGGGCGTAGTTCTGCGGAGCGCCCTGGTAACCGCCAGATGGTGCGTTTGAGCCGTAATTTGACATGGTGCTGCTCTAAGGTTCTCTGCTCACGGTGGCGTGAAAGGGTTGATTTTTGTATGACTCCAGGCAGCGATTCAGCTGCATTTGATCAAATACGATGCTTGGCATGGTGGCTTAGAAATGGGGGGTAACTCCCGCCCGCGTAATGCGCCGAACCGCTCTAACCAGCACCTGCAAAAATGAGGTTATAAAGCCACCGAGGCGTATATTTGGTCTTGATGAGCATGGTCGAAGAGAGGCTCTCTGCGCTATTTGTCTTGGGTACAGATACGACGTGCGTCCTCTGTATCTGTATGGCAGACAATGATGCAAGACTGAGTATAGTCCACGTGGGCGAAAGGAGTAGCAACAAGTTCGGACGACGATGGATCGGGTAGCGAGGCAGCAGCTGCACGGAAGTTTCTGCAAAAACGTACAAGGCACACCGGCATGATGATAAATTAGGACAAACGGAGGTCATCCAGCGCGGCAAGGAGCCCAGACGATAAGAAAGTACCCCGCTCCTAACCCTTTTTCGCCCACCGTTCCCGTGCATAGCAGACACCAGGAAGTAGGGCTAGGGCGGGGCATTGAATGTAAGATCGGATACATCCCAATCATGATGACCTCAGTCCGTAAGTCGACCCTTATGTTTTGCTTTGGTAATAAGATTTCCTTGTCGTCCATGCAGACATTGCGTGGTCGAATAAAGGAGGTGACGAAGGACCCCACCCTTTGACAGCTCTCTCTCCCTCCTTTCTTTTCCTTCGTTCCCTCAAAGTAAGTAATCCATATAGCCTTGTTGCAATTATAACTTCATTGCCTTCATCAAGGAGATTCTCATCCCAAGTACGATAGAATCTTCTCGAAGTCCGTAGTTATCGATAGGTTACGCGAGAAACCCCCTCCAAGGCCTTGTGAAGCCGTACGGGTCTTTACAAGGGCAAATATCTAAACCTCGGAAGCTGACTGGGCTTTTTCAAACTTCGCAGCAAATATCGGCCAACAATGGATGAGCGAGCACCAATAATCACGCACGGCGAAAAGGTCCCTCAGATTGCGTCTGACTCGTTCCCCAACGACAACTACGGCAATGTCGTTTGGAAGACATTACTCTCCAATCCAAACACTGTCTCAGACGCCATGTGTGCGGGAATCGCAACCTGCCCGCCAAATGGCATGCTCGCCCTTCACCAGCACACTCAGGCCGAGATGTACTACGTGCTTTCGGGGTCCGGCCAAGTAGAGATCGATGGTGTTAGACATCACCTCAATGAGGGAAGCGTGCTTTGGATTCCTGGAGACGCCATGCATGGCGTCTTTTGCGGTCCGAATGAGACACTTAAGTGGCTTTACGTCTTTCCCGAGGGCCAATTTGAGAACATCAATTATCGTTTCAAAGATGCATAGTATGGAAAATCGCATAGCATGACATAGTGTATGTGCGGGAAGTCAAGACATCCAAGCCACTGTGAATAAACAGACGGGTCTAGGGCTGGCTCCAGGAGTTCCAATAGCATCGTATTTGTACAAGTTGCGCATCTTGTGGATATCGGAAAATTGTAAACAAGTCATATTCAGCTCAAGCAAGAGTTCTCAGCTACACACATTGAATTTCGTCGCTATGTTAGCAAATGTAGAGAACGGTGGCCCCCTGTGATCCACCGGTGATGTTCCTAATGTAAGGTATATATCCAGAATTCCCCTTCGTTCTTATGGCCTTAGTAGTGTACTATGCGAGGTGTACATGTGTAAACCGTGTCAGTTGTTGGACTCTCCATGCTCGAAGGGTGCTTCTCTGCCATGATTACAGAATTTTGAAAGCCACACCAGCCAATTAGCTGCCTGACTATAAAATATCGATGATGGAATCTAAATGTGGTCACACAACGCACCTCCTGATCACGGACAGCGTCATCCTCACTAGCTTGACCTGCAGGCTCGCTGACACACGGTATATGGACATGTTGAAGCATGTTTCGCATGGTGCATTGTCTGCAGGCACAAGTCAAGACATCGGCCCCAATAGAGGTTCTCTGAGATGTTAAAAATAGAAAGGAGCGTGTACTCGATGTTCTTCTCTTCTAATAGAATCTTCAAAAGATCACGCCACAACTTCATACCTGCCACACTACCGCATGATGTTTAAGCGAGCTCCACTCTATCTGCATCCTTTCCACCGCCATCGCCGATTTTGGCTTGCGAGTTCTGAGACTCTTCCAACTGCGCCAGTGCCTTCTTCTTCTGCTCCTCGCTCATAGGTTGTGGCAGCAAGCTGGCATCGGGATGCCACAGCTCTTCCTCAGTCGCCTTAGATCCATCAATGTCCTCAAGCTCCGGCGTGAGCGCGCGGTATTCCGGTGGAACGCGGTCCAAGAATGCTTTCACTAGCCGTGGACTCAAACCTACTGCATCGAGAACCGCACGATCAGCCGAGAGAGTTCGCAGAACACCGTCTTTCCCGAGCGATATGATGCTTAGAGGATCTTTGTTGAACTTTGCAAGAATAGCGGTTATCTCTTCCTGGTCGGGATGGTTACGATCATACGTATGAGGCTGGTTCGAAGGAGACCCCAACGAATTCGGCTCGGATGGAGTGTTTGTAGTCATCACTTAATTGTTTCTAAACTTTGGATGTCTTCTTTGAGGTGGGTGATGGAATATTTGTCGCTCAAAATCAAAGGCTGGTTGTTAAGAAGTAGATCAAAACCGGTTTCCAGCCACATGCGCACATGATAAGTTATACTTGCTACTCGTGACTGCTCAGTCATGGTTACACCCGGAAATCGAAAAAAAGATCCTTCCTATCTTTTCACATCTCAGCGTGCATACCACAACCTGAACCGAGCAAGAGCCATCCGCGGGGCTCAATTTTCTACATCAGGATAGCGGATCTCTCCAAGAACGATGAAGACGGTACCTCAGAAGTATCAAGTAGTTCTCTATGTACGGGTCAACACAGTGACTTAGTCTAGACAGATGAATTAGAGAATACCCAGGCGCTCTCTATTACGCCTAATGTTCCACAAAAAACAGGCGGTACCATAACACGAGGCAAAGGATTCGCTCAACAAGGCCAAGGAAACATATTCACCTTACTGAGATGTGATAGGACTTTATCTTTGGGTGCCAAGTAAGGCAGCTAAAGTATCAATGAAATTAGGCGGGGGAATGTCTGAGAGCGGTAACCGCCAACGCTAAGTTGAGGGTATTATCAAATTTGAAGACACTACCGGAAGGACACTTGGGCATAAAAAGCCGGATAGGAGGATATCTTCAAAGTAGAAATATTCAACGGCTTAGAAGGGACCAGGGCCTCATTTCTTGCTTCATCCACGACTCAAGACGCACAAGATGTTGGCAGAACACTGCCTGGCATTGGCTGTTGCTATCCTCCATACCGTAAGGTTGGACTACATTCGCAATAAAACTGGATATTCTAACATGGTAGCAAAGATCGAAGCCAGCGCAATTAACCGGGCACGGTCTCCTGCCATTAATCGTTACATTGAAGGATCATTTTCAGAGGTCGTGAAAGATCTTAAGACAGGCGCTACAGGAGCACTCAGCGTTGGAGTAGATGGCGTTTTACGTAGTTTCGCTGGCAACCTCGAAGTTATCGATTACCGTCAGCTGGACCCTGAGCAGTTCCGATGGTTCGGCAAGCAACAGCTCAGTGCCTGGTCGGACGATGCAAAGACACCGGATTCAGTATTGTCCTTGGTACGGGATACTATTGACGGACGACTCGTCACAAATGAAGAAATTATCTTGCACCCCAGCGAAAAGCCTCAGATTGGAAAGAAGTCTTCTTCCACCCAGAGCGGGAAGCGAGATGCAGGGGATCTTTCCATCCGGCAATCGGCTGCCTGTGCTGGTACCTATTGCGAGAGTCTCAATGTTTGTACACCCAGGGGCTGCAATGCCTGCTACTTTCCAAACGGTCCGCCAAACGGTCGTTGCTTAGGTTCCAACCCAAATCTTCCACCTCGGTGAATTTGGAGTGCAATTCAGGATACAATCAAGTGGAAAGGGTAGCGTACCATTTGAATCCAACTCCTGAAACTTGAGCACTGCTCATGATATCGGTGACGCGCGTACACATGCATTTTGAATTAATGTTCGTTCTCGTCACCCTAGGAGTATACGATGCGCCCGCACGAAATGCTATCCCACATCTCAAGAAATTCAAATGAGCTGTCCCATACCCATCACGTCTTCTGTTCATTTTGGGCAAATTTTCTTACCACAACCGGTCATGGCCCTAAATTCCGTCAAGGGGATTTATGATGCATGATCCATATTCCTTGATCGACCCCAAAGCCCTTCCTGTGTCTGATGACGCACGTCAACTTCCCAAGACTCTTGCAGGTGTGATACCTCGTTTCACCAAAGACCGAGCAGTCTTAGATGCTGTGATTTTTGCAGATTCTTCTACGCTGATCACGCCTAGCTATTTCAAGTGCCTTGCATATTTTCAAAGGACCTCGAGGGTGGCATCTTTTGTACTATACTTAGACTCCTCGGCACCGCCAACTATAAGCAGCAGACACACGCGGTACCAAAGCCGGCAACTCTCTTACCACAATCTGCCGACAAGCGACCCCTGACAGGTCTCAAGGTTGTGGAACCTGTTCGTATTATCACGGGCCCCATGACAAGGGTAATTTTGGCTGCTCTGTGTCTTGGAAAGACTAACCACATCCCCGGCTCAACAAAATCACTCAAGGCGCAGAGATGGAACCTATTTATTGCTGAAAAATAAGGACTTGCTATTCGAACATGCTGGTACACAACCACTGCCAATTCGATATCCATCGTAAAAGTGGTGGATCAGAACAGTAACGTAAAAACAATAACACTCTGTACGATCGCGCTTTCAAGACATCGCTGTCGATAGTTTTCTTTCAACTTGAGCCTATGTAAGCGTGCTAATGATATTATCAAAGCCACAAGTGTGTGCAAAAATGGAACTACAGTTGTTCAAACATATGCATGCCAGCTCACACATCCACCACCTCCCTTGTGCTTCGTCCACCTTATAGTTGCTGACGGTTACACATCCTTGACAAAGCCAACCTCGATGACGCGGTCACGATCAACGTCCAAACTAGCAATCTTGTTTCTAGTATTCTCCCTGATGAACAGAAACAAGCGCAACAGGACCTTCCGGATGAAATTGGTATTGCTCTTGATCTTCATCTGCTCCTTGCCCATAATGTAAAGCACCTCATGGTTGAAAGCCCGCTCGAGGGCCGTAAGTCTAGCTGTAGTGCTTGTTACACTTAGACTGACCATGGGCGCAGACTTAGCGCCTGAGCCAAGAGAAGTCCCAGTGGCACCGTTCGCGTTGCCATAGTCGGCGCCCGTAGTCGCCGGGGCACCCCTCCTCTCTCCTTCACGCTCCAAGGCGTGATTGACGATATGATCATGAATTTGTTCGTAGACAAGCGAGCCAAGGTCGGGAGTGATTACCTCATCCATGTAGCCGTGGCGGACGACGAGGCGATAGCAGTTAGGAATGGCGAGGCGGGAAACATGGTAGCGATCCTCTGGGGCCACAGACGGTACCTCAAGGGGACGCAGGTGGAAAAATACAATGACCTCTGGTGCCGTAATGAGCTTACGAAGGAATTGACTGAACACGATCGGTGTAGTCTCGCCAGCCTTATCGAAGAAGATGGCGAAACCTTCAATTGAAGTGATGGTCTTGCTACCAAACTTCTCAGTAAATTGGAGGCGCCCATCTTCGCACGTCTTGACGAAATGAGTTGTTGGGTAGCGATCCTCCGCTTCTACAGCCCACTGCTGCTCTTTTCCAAATCTCCAGAGAATGAAGATGCAAGCAAGCAGGGAAGCGAGTGCAAGGGTGAACCAAGCACCTTCAGGGACTTTTGTGAGTGCAGAGGAAAGGAATGCACCATCCAAACATGCAATTGTCAGCCATGGCAGGAAAACAATATACGGTTTGATGCGCCAAATGAGGATTGCGACGAGTGTTACCATGCACGTATCGAAGAACGTGACGAACATGACACATACGCCGTAGGCATTTCCGAGGGATGTTGTATTGTTGTAGACGGCGGCGACGATGACAGTTCCCATCATGAGGAGCCAATTGGCTGCCGGGACATAGAGCTGACCGTGGTATGTGCGCGAAGTATGAACGACTCGAATCTGGGGGAAATACGAAAGCTTCATGATTTGTGTAAGGAGCTGATGCATATTAGCAATGTCCCTAAAACTGTGCAGAGTATACGCACCTGGAATGTCGCAGTGATCATCGCCTGAGATGCGACAATTGCGGCTGCGATACCAATGACCAGAGAGGGAATGAGCCATCCTTTAGGAGCGCAGTTGTAAAACGGGTTGGAATACGCTTCTGGATGAACGCTGATGTAGGCTGCTTGGCCGGTGTAGGCCAGGAGGAGGCAAGGGTAGGCATATCCAAGCCAGCTGATTTGTACTGCACGTCGACTGAAGGCACCAATATCTGCAAAGAGCGCTTCGACACCGGTAAATGCAAGAAGGATACCACCTAGGCTACGCCATCCCTCATATTTGTTGCGTATCAGATAATCGAATGCATAGTACGGGTTGAATGCCTTGAGAATTGCATAGTCGTACCTGGAACGTCAGTTAATGGTTCGAATACAGCTACTCCCTTGTTGCTAAACTTACCGGGCCAAGTTGTAGATTCCGAATCCGGCATTGAAAGCAAGCCAGATGATCACAACGGGGGAAAAGACAACCGTGATTTTAGAAATTCCGAGTGGCTGGAGGAAGAAGAGCAAGATTAAAATCGCGCAAGTGACGCCAATGACCGTAGATTTGGAGATATCAGGCTTGACGACATTGAGACCTTGTACAGCGCCTAGTACAGACTGAGCAGGCGTCAGGACACCATCGGCCATAACCATAGAGACGCTCAGCACGCCGACTGTCTTTAGCAGACTCCGGAAGAACTTTGTCTTCTCAATGGTCGAACGAATGTTCTTTGTGGATCGGCTAAGATCCTGCGTCAAATATCGTTCCATTCCTACGGCACGGTTAGCCCGAGAAGACCTAATGGAGGCATAAAACCTACGAATCATGGTAGCCTCGCGTGGGTCTCGATTCGCGATGTGTGCCTACATGCATTAGAGCGCGATTTTTGGATGCATCTACAAGCAATCTTACATATCGGGAAAGCAGTGAGTAGGTGCTGAATGTACCACCTTCGCCATCATTGTCGGCGCGTAGAATAATTATCACATACTTGATCGTCACCATTAAAGTGATCGCCCAGAGGATCAAGGACAGAGCGCCCAACAGATCTGGACGATTCGGAGGTGCGGTAAATGTCGAAGAATACACATAGAGAGGAGAGGTACCAATGTCACCATAGATTGTTCCAATGGACTGGTAGGCCAATGCGAATATCTGCGAGAGGCTAAAGTCCTGCATATCATTAGCTAAAAGTTACGTATTCGAAACCAGGTCCAGCCAACCTGCTTGCGTTTAAAGTCGTTCTGGTTCCTCAGGCCAGCATCTTCGTCTTTAGCATCCTCAATATCCTCAGACTTGTACAGCTCAGACGAGCATTTTCGTTCGCGTGACCGCGACCTTGAACGAATTGGCACGACACCACCAATACTTGTATTATCGTTGGCCTTGTTAGATCGCGTAGCATCAGCCGGATGCATCGCTGATTCCATGCGCTGTGTGCTTGGTCAGATGGAAAGGTATGAGCACGCAAGGCTTTGTTCGAGAAATATATTTCTTTAAACCAAGGTCGTTATCTGCCAAACCATGCTTCAGCTCTTTGGTGGCCGGCCACGTGCTTCTGCTTTTGGGTGAGCGATTTTTTATGTCGTTCCACGCGACGGGGGTAGCCCGCATCTAGACTGGCGGGCGGCATGATTCGCTCCATCTTCTCAAGTAGCAGTTTTCGCCTTTTGAAATCTTGCCGACACTGCGTAGGAAAGAAAAATAGGAGAGACGAGCGGAAAACGAGCGAAAGAGGTGCTTGCTTTGGAGAAATGTAGAATGCAAAGAATGAATCTCTAACTAGATGCTGACAAGACGCTGAGCGAACACGACTAGATTGCACAGATAACGATGCGGGATTTATCAAGTTGAAGTACACACCCAGACCAGGAGGGACGGCTGAACTAGCGCATGACACACGGCAAATACCGTAAGAACTAGTTAAGGGGAGAGGAAAAAAAAAGAAAAACATACCGGAATACCTTACTCCGGACAAGTGGAGTATGACAACCGTCTAGACACTGCAGAGACATAGCCTGCCGACCAATGTATGATCCGCAGGCACAACAGATCTGGAAATTCCGGCGCATCATTACATGGGACATCGCCGACATGTAGGACAGTCTGACGTGTTGTCCACACATTCATGAAGTAGCGAGCATTTGCTTAGAATTTTCCAAGCTGCCATGTTCTAGAATTAAATCTCTCTTCTCAACCGAGTCTGAAAAGTACAAATCTGTAAGACAAATTGTTTTGAATACACAGAATCAGTTTTTAGTTCATCTGTTCCACTGCTTGTGCCTTTACCCCGCAAATCCCCTACTAAATTAGGATTCGCGTCGATCTACTCGATTAAGCTAGTGCTTATTGAAGCTTAATCTCTGTACTACGCTACCGTTTGTTACTAGAGTTCTTATCGCATTTTCTTTTGTCTTGGTATTACTAAAAGCTTGTTCTACTAGTACATAAAGTTACTAGTAACTAGCTCCAGATATATTAGTACTACAAACAAGTAAGATTTACTGCAGAAACGCCCGTAACTCACGCTAAAACTAAACTGGAAATAACTGGCTTTACAGACTCTAACTTTATTGTCTTTGCTATCTACACTATAGTGTACATAATACATTCTCGCAGACGAAAGTTAGCGAACTACAGCAAAAATGCATCAACGAAATCACATAGGAAGCTGTTGGTCTCGAGAAGAGACTTGGCTTGGAGTTGGAGTGCTTGGAATGTGCTTTGTGATTCCATCATATCATGTGAGACCCGGGAAATCAGGTACATGCTGAATGTCAGGAGAGGCATGCTGTACTCCTGTTTCCTGTGTCCCTCAGCTGCTCTACGCTTGCGAATTTCATCCGCAGTATTAACAACTGTTAAGGGTTAGGCTATGCCTACCCTTTGAAGCTCAGGAAAAGGAAACTTCACGTTTAGATTTCTATAAGCACTCTGCCAGAAGAAGAGCAGACCTTAAGCAATACAGTAACTTTTGGTACATCAAGGTTCTCTGTCAGGGTTCACCCCATAACACCAATACTGACCTGTAGAAACACAAAGCTTGCGCCAAGGCCGACGCACGCGAAGCTGACGCCTGCGTCTTGCAGTGATGTTAACTCTGGAAAACGAAGGTAAATTTCGTGAAAACAAAGTACAGTTGATTGCAGATAATGGAAATATTGAGGGCCCAGATGGCGACAATGGATGGAAACGTTACGCTTTAGTAGGTTGAGCGAAAACTATTTTGAAATATTACGCCGAGCCAAGACCTTCATCCAATCTCGTTTTGTGATTAGGATCGCCTCTTGCTTTTTATAACGACGCGCCTTCCTTCGCCACCAGAGTGGACGCAAAAGTAAGGAATGAGGTGAGCACTTGACAACCGGTCCGAAATGGATGATGCCGAGTTTGGCTAGTCAGTTAAAGATCCACTATTACGACAGTACATTGATGGCTATATTAGAGAAAGGGGGTTGATGTAATTGAGCTTTATTCTATAGGAGGTGGGCTGATCATTTAGGATTGAAAAGTCGTCAGCACATATAAACAGTTTTTCTTATCTCATTTTCCCTACAGCCACTATACTGCTACTTTGTACATCTTGAAACCTAAACACTCTAGATATTCACCGCCATGAAGCTAGTTCTCCTTTACTTCGTACCTTCAGTACTCGCAGCCAGATGGTACACCAATGACGGATGGTCTGCGCCAAGTGGCCAATCAATGTGCCAAGGGAATACTGGTGGACGCTCTTATTTTTGCGTATGGATTTGACACAAGCCACGTCAAAGAGGTGAATCACTAATCATCGCACAGGGGGAGGGATCTGGAAGTGGCGGTCAAAATCCATTTCCGGCAGCCTTTCCTAACGGCCGTGAGGATTGTCAGGTATCAGGTCAAACATGCACGTGGCGGGGAGCTTCAGGATCTGTAAGTCAATGTTCAACTATAGTACCTACTACCTGAATGACAAGCTAACGACGTTTTCGCAGATTCTTTGCGTAAGTTCACGTTGCTCCATGATACACAATTCCCAGTTTGCATGCTTAATATCTCTTAGTGTATCCCTTGATGAGTTTTTCATAGTGGGTCATATCCAAGAAATAGAAAAGTACACTACCAACATTCTTGCAACGGATGTGCGCATGTTCCGTCTTCCGATCCTTGGCCTGCCTAACTCAAAGGAGTGTGAATGGCGTCACGTACAACTAATGAGCGAACTACAATAGGTATTAGTTAAGCGAACAATCACTAAAGACCCATATTAAAGATGCTCGCTGTTCATCAACCTCGACTTTGGATTGAATAGACTGTGGCTTCCTCGCTGTTTTGTTCAAACCCTTCGGAATCGAGCAAAATAAAAATATTCAAATTGCATCCAATATGGCTGACTCCCATAAGCGTGTAGGACTTATTGGTCTTTCTGCAAAAGGGTTTGTAAAGAGACCAATAGAAAACATTCTACGCGTGAACCCGCTAACGGCGACGCAGCTCCTGGGCATCTCAAGCTCACCTTCCGTACTTCCAGCAAACCTCCAAGTACAAGATTACAGCTCTCGGAAATAGTTCGCAAGCCTCTGGTGAAGCAGCAGCGAAGACCTACTCTTTGAGCGAAGTCGCGACGCACGACAATCCAGCTTCCGTAGCCCAAGATCCAAAAGTCGACATTGTAGCTGTCAGCGTCAATGTACCTCAGCACTACGATCTCCTCCTTCCTGCACTCGAAGCAGGCAAAGATGTGTTTTCAGAGTGGCCGCTTGCTCGAAACGTCGCAGAAGCTGAAGCGCTGGTACAATTGGCCAAAGAGAAGAAAGTAAAGACCATGATAGGATTGCAGGCACGTCAAAACCCGTCAATCATCAAAGTAAGGGAAATCGTTGCCTCTGGGAGGTTGGGAAAGATTCTCGGGACAACCATGTTTGGCCATGTGAGCTCACACAATTTCCAAGTCGGTAGCCATAACTTCTCTAACGAGCAACCAGGGCATGATATTCGATGGCAAAGTGCCCGAAGACCTTCTATACATGTTGCCAGTTGAAGCGGGGGCGAACATACTGACCATACCCTTTGGCCATGCTGTAGACGCACTATGTTATGTGTTGAACAGCGAATTGGGCGGCATCTCTGCCACCCTCTCCAATCATTACTCTGAAATTGACGTCGTCAACAAAGATGGCAAGCCGATTGAGAAACGCAAAAAGACGTCGCACGACTTTGTCAGTATTACCGCATCTCTCGTCAATGGCGGTGGCAACGTCGCAGTCACATACGCCCCAGGCATGTCGCAGTCTGGTCGCAATTTCTACTGGGAAATTATTGGCTCGGAAGGTACTCTTGTGCTTGAAGGGCCAATGGGCCACGTGCAAATGTTTCAGCCTACTGTTAAACTCGCGGTCGGCCAGGAAGAGCTCAAGGAAATTCAAGTCGAAAAGGCAGCCGACTTTTCCTTCAATGTGGGCAAGGCTTGGGATGCCTGGGCCGGCGTAGGGTCTGAGAAGGGATACAGCGTCACGACTTGGGAAGACGCACTCGTGAGGCACAAGATGATTGAAGCTATTTACCGCAGTGCGGAGCAAGGGACTCGTGAGGACTATGTGTAAGCTTGGCTGATATCTGCATAGTAGGTTTGATAGGCACTAGCGCGAATGGACAAGCGTTTCTATCACGGCACCATGGCCCATCTTCTACTCCACCCTCCTCACTGCCCGTCAGACTCTTGGCCGTTGCTTAGCATCGAGAACCAAGCAACTTACACCCAAAAGCTTGTTTGGTCAGCACTCTTGGCGTACTTGTACATGTCAAGTTGCTGTTGGTCAAACCCCGGCTCAACTGTCCTACCCATTCCCCTCTTACCTTATCTACCCTAAAACACCCCTTATTAACCGCTTATATACTTCAGGTCCAACCTTGGATCTCAAAACCCTAGCTTTATGTCCATGTTCTAAGTGAAACCAAATACACTATAAGTTTACCTACATAGCACAACATACAACCTGTAAAGACTGTAGACATACATGATACACATACCCATAGATATGTGCATCTCTCGCCCACTAGCCCAAAGCAGGAGTCATACACACCAACGAGCCACTGCTACAGCAGCAAAAAGAAATATGGAAAGAAAAAGAAACCATCTAGGCGAGAAAACTACCGCACACTCATTCCTTTCTTCTCTCCGCAAATTTTGAAGCAAGAGCACAATCGCCACCACATCACCTCTTACACAAAGTAAATTCACAACAAAATCCTCGCATTACCCAATCTGCACATCAAACCGTCATTCGATTCATGTCATTACCAAAAACTCCCAGACATTTTATCGTTACATGTCTAACCCCGATCCACAAAAAACGCCTTGTTATGCGTATGAGCCCCACCCAAATATTCATCTAATCAGTCCACATCTCTCTAAAACTTCTCCATCAAGTTCTTCCTAACTGTCCACATTCTCGCCCTCTTACCATATATATACATGGGAATGGAAAACATCATGCAACCCAACTGGATACCACCAATCGCCAAGAAGGTTTTCTTGCTACCGCTGGATTCGAGCCAATGGGGGAAGAAAAGAGAGAAGATGAAGCCGTGGAGAACGTCTGGGAGTTTCATTAGCATTTGTTTGAAGACAGGGATAAGGAGGAGGCTTACTCTTTGAAAAATTGAGTGTGACAAGCGCCTCACCGGCATACATGCGATAACTGTCGACGACAAAAGTAATAGCCGTGGTGCTGGCGAGCGAGCATCCAAAGCTGATGACGCCGAAAAAGACGGTGGGCACGATCCACTTGTCTTTTTCTTCGGCACTCCAGCCAAAGCCCATGAGGCCGATGACGGTGCTAATGGCGATGGGGAAGGCCATGAGAAGACGGAATTCAGGCTCATAGACGCCGTCATTTTTGCGGGCCATGAAGCGCACGACGAGATCTGAGACTCGGCCGGCTACAGCGGTTCCAAGGACACCACCGACAAAGGGAGAGATGTAGACGAGACCGACCTGAAGCGGGGTGAAGTTGTACGAAGTATCGCGGTAGATGTGTGCAACGGATTCGGAGAGCACAATCAGCCAACCGACTGCGAGCGCGTATACGAGCGATGACCAAAGCACGGCAGGGTAGGCAAACAGGATAAATGGGCGGATTGCTACGCGAAGCCATTTGTCTTTGGCGAGACGGCCGTTCCATGGCTTGAGAGAGTCACGGTACGACTTTGGCGGGGCGTCGCGATAGTAATCAGTGTAGTGAATAGAAAACTGTTCCGAGACACCGTCGGTGTCAGTTGCAGAGTCCGAGGGCGGGCGGGTGCCTTCAGCCTGTTTCTCTGGGTCCGCTTGGACAGCCGCGGGAACATGGCCAAAATAGTCGTGCGCTTGTGTCTCGTTGGGAGTCGAGTGGACACTCATGTGAGAGTGGGGCGTTGGCGGAGCACTGGCATGGCGTACATCTTCATCGACATTGACATTGTGCGTCTTCTCCTCAGGCTCTGGTTCCGCAAATCCGACGTGGACATTTTTGTGGCGTTTCGGGTGCTCTCCAGGCGAGGCAAGCGGTGATGCCATAGGAGTCTGACCCTTTGGCGTCGCGGGCACGGTTAGCTGTAGTCCTTGCTGATCCTCTGCAGGCTTCTTGTGGTGCACGTTGGGCAGATGGAAATGGCTATGATGTTTACCAGGGCTCTTGCTCCGAGCGCGATTGTGTCGCCTGGCCGGTCTTGGTGCTCTGTCCCAGAAGGTCTCCGGGACGAAGAAGAAGATGAGGAAAAAGCAGAATCCGACAACAATGGCCGTGATCCAAAAGACCCATCTCCAGCCCAGCGACTGCACAATGGCGGCGCTCACAAGTGGAATCAGGTTCTTGCCGCCGAGCAGCAACAGCGTGTAAATACCGAGGCGGTATGCTCGCTCATGAAGGAAAAAGATCTCAGCAATAGTGGCGCTGGGCAGACACTCAACAGGCGAGACAGCGAAGCCCTGAACAATACGAGCAATAACCAGCGATGCGTAATTGGGCGACAAAGCACACCATACCGACGAAAGGGTGAACAAGATGATGGCGCCTAGATAGACTGGTCGCTTCCCCCACAAAATGGCAGTAGGCGAAGCAACCACACTGCCTAGACCGAGTCCCAGCATATACAGGCCAGTTGTGAGAGCAACCTGTGGTATGGAGACATTGTATGTTTGGGCGACATCGTTGAAGCCGGCGGCCAGCAGGGGTGTCATACCACCTCCGACCATGCAGTAGAAGCCGAGGGAGAGCAGGGCAAGATCACGGCGCAGCTGATTCCAGTTGAGGGGGTCATTGGCCGAATCCTCGGGCTGGGGTTCGAGGATGAAGCGGCCATCCTTTGTGCGTTTCTTCTCTTGGCGGCGCGAACGCGACGACTGGCGGGAGCCATGGGAAAAGGTGCGCTGGGGCTGTGGGCGGGGAGTCGTAGGCAGCGATGAGGCTGAAGTGCGTGCGTGGGCGTGCTGGAGACCCAGAGGCTCGTTGCGGTTGTGAGTGCGGGAGAGGAGGATGACGGAGCCTGTAGGCGGGGGGCAAGCGCATGTCAGTTTGATTCGCAAGCACACAGGGGAACAAGGTCGAGGGAAGCATACCGGGCACTTCGTCCGTCTCCGGATCACTCAGGATACCCAGATTCCACCTGCGACGCGGGGCATCCGTCTCTTGGGCGGCGGTAGCTGTGGAGCTAGCGCCGCTTTCGTCTTCTTTCTGGGTCCTGCGCCACGGAGTAAACTTGACCATGGCGGGCTGTGGACTCGATGCCTTTGCTGGGCAGAGACAAGAATGGGGAAGGAGAAACCAACAAGCCGAGTCTACTGAGCAAGAAAGAAGAAGAAAAGAAAAGAAAAGGAAAAGAAAAATAGCAGCCTGGCGGACAGACTATATCAACACATGCCCCCGGTGGTAAGGGCACCAAGATGACTAGTTTCCTAAGCACGCGTCTCACGAGGACTTTTTTCCCCACAGCTAGCCCGGGCGCAGGAAGCGATAGTCGAGGAGGATGCGGCTGCGGCGATAAGAACAGCTGACGCGTGTGGGGAGGAGTCCATGTCCCCGTTTGTGTGGTGGCATGTGGTCAGTCAGTCGAGGACAAAGCGCGTGGTTGGGGTTGGGCGTGTGTGTGTGAGGCAAAGGCATATCGCGGCTGTCTATTTGGGCACTATGACGCACCGCCCAGCCTGATCCTGCGACTTTTGGACGCTGATTGGCTGCCGGCAGTGCTCACCGCCCAGCGACGTGGGGAACAAGCGAGGACAGGCTTCCAGGGTCCAGCGCGCTAGGCTGAATCGGGCGTGCATGCATCCATGGCATCCGTGAACAGAGGGTAGACACAAGCACGTGTGTGGATACATTATACACACGCATGTACTTGGGAATACTTATACACATGCCCAAGACATACATGGCGCCATACACACATACACGCACCGCCACACCCTAGCCAGCACGCCATCCCACGCTACCTGTTCGGCGCATCCAAGCCGCCTCTGGCGTGCACCACGTGCTCTCTCCATGCAAGAATCTGCATCCCAAGCAGCAACTCAAACGACGCGGCTCCACACACGCCGCGGTTGACTTGTACATGTCCATGTCGCTGCAGTTGCAATGGCTGTTGTTGTCGTTGTCGCGCCCCACCTCCACCATCTTATATCGTCATATCGCATATCCATCCCATTAGGCCTCATGTCGGCCGTTTGCGGCCGTACTCGGTGTATGGATGTGCATGCCTTGGTGCTAATACTGATACCGCCCGTCGTCGACCCATGTCACGTTATTCATGATCGACATGTCTGGCGGAATCCTGTATCAACCAACATGCAACGACAACGACTCATGCACACCACCAACCAAGGAAACCCCCTCGGCATCCCCTCTTGGACCACGACATCGTTGCCGCCCTCTTCAATTGCTCTACATGCTATCCTCCCTCCACCTTGACCGCACCTTCTGCCATCCCTCCATCTCACCCTTGCCGCCCCGCTTCTCCAGCCCCAGCCCTCTATCGACCCACTCCTGGCTCCCCATCTCGCTTAACCGAGACAGCGCCCGTGCAAACGCAAACCGCTCCTCGTCGCCGCTGAAGATGGACGAGTTCTTGAGCATATCCATGTTCATACCCAGGTCGTCCATGAGATTGCGCATCACGTCTGAAATGGCCTCGCCTTCGTCCTCGTCGCCCTTGTTCAGCTTTTGAGATTCTGAGCCGGGGAGTTTTCCCGCCTTCTTCGTCGCCTTGACGGCGTCGTTGAGCTCTCCTTCGTCAAGGAACAGCGCTGTTAGAGGTACTGCTGTCGTCATGACCAACTTGGCCTGCGTGTCTTGTTAGCAACGCCTTCTCCTTCTTCCCTATGCTTCCCTCTTCACTCACCCTTGACTCGTACACCGCGTCAATAAACGTGATGAATCTCCTTGCCAAATCCCGACTCCGGTAGTTCATCCCTGGAACTCCTGTAATGATAAAGGCCTCGTATTGTCGCGTGAGCTCCAGGTAGTCGGCAGCACCCGTAGCACGCCCAATGATTTCGTCAAAGCTGAACACGGCACATTTGCCGCTCGCCTTGGGTACATGAATCTCTCTGCCCCAGACCTCATGCACAGCAGCATGCGGTGGATCCTTGTCAAAGTCACCTAGAAACCTGAACCATCTCTCAACGTGAGTCTGCGCAGATGCATCCAAGGGATGGTGGTATACTCCAGATGGCGGCCGTGGAATCTTGCGGTAATCCGTCGTCGAGTCGAGATTCAGTACCGTCAGGCGCGTCTTGAGGAGGTTGATGCACGGAATAAACGACTCGCGCTGGATCCCGTTCTTGTACAGATCATTTGGATGCCTGTTAGACGTAGTCACAATTACGGTGCCGTGTGCCATCAAGCCCTCCATGAGCCTTCTGAGAATCATAGCGTCGGCAACATCTGTACACTGAAACTCATCAAAGCACAGCACTGACGACCGCTCTGCTATCCCCGCCGCCACAAACGGTATCCCGTCAATGTCGTTTCCATGCACCATCTTCATCTTGTGCAGGTCCTTGTGTACGCTCTGCATGAAAGCGTGAAAATGTATCCTCGTCTTCCTCGTGATATTCGGTGGCAATGTGTCGTAGAACAGATCCATCATCATTGTCTTTCCGCTGCCCACGTCTCCAAACATGTAAATGCCCTTGGGCAGGGACTCGGGTATCGGTGGTAACGACGATCCGGTAGGCTTCGACGACGAGAGAAAGGAGAACAAGCCCTTCTTTGGCGGCTGGAGTGACTCGATTGTAGGCTGCTGAACCGGAGGCTGCTCGTAATTCGCCAACATATCGTGCAGGTCTTGCAGGTTGTTAATAATATTTCGCTGGTGCTCGTCGTCTCGCAGCCGGCCGGACTCGACGCGCGCATCGTACTCGGCCATGGGCCCATGGTGCCTATCTATATCTTCAGGCGAGACTGCTCACAATCATCAGTTCTTGGGTTCAAAAAACCGGGGGACTTGTTGCTGCCAGTACACTCTCGTGCCGCTTGCGCATACCCTCTGCGGCCCATCGACGCAAACAATAGCCCTGGCGCCGTTTTCCTCGTCTGCGCGCCCCTCCAACACCTGGTACATATTGCTCTGCTCCCACTGCCTGCGAGTTGTCGTGCGACCACAGTCCGTCTCGGCATCGGGCCAGCGCACCGCGAAAGGGTCCTCAGCCCTCGCAGAGCCTCGCATGATGTCATTTTCGACATTGCAGTGCACACCCAAGTCTGGCCCAGCAAAAAAGAAACAAGAAAACGAGGGCGCGACAAAAAGGAACGTGGTTGCGGGTATGCAGTGTCTAGATCATAGCGTGAGAGGAAAGGTCAAAGCAGAGTGGGCTTTGACAAGATGTTTGCGCATGTGCCCGCGACCCACGCCGGTTTGACATGCGCGGGGAGTTTGCCAGCCACTACGGGTGGCGGTTATGCCACAAGTGTCATAACACTAAATAATAAAAACTAGCTCTAACATAATACGCCTAACTCAATAGTCTTATGAATGTCTTGAAAAATTTAATTATTTTAATATTTAATTATTTTTATTTTCCTAAAATAAGCTTAAAATTGAACATTTTGAGAAGAAGTCAGTACTATTACATTAGACTACTATTCTCTTCGCTATTTTACTCTAACTGGGAACGTCTAGTATCTAGTCGAGGTCTGCCTAAAGCAGCAGGCTCGATTTGTCTTCGTCTCTATCGTCGCACATTACTACGAGGACGTTAGCTGTACATTACAATTCGTATGTCGAGAGTCTCTTAGTCCTCAGTATTGTCGATTCTGTTAATGTCGGTATTGTATTTTCACCAATGATATTACACTTCAATGGCATGTGCAGATGTGTACCTGGCAGACGCAGGCTCTATGAGTCCAGAAACATGGTAGCAGGCCCGGACATGTGGCAACTTCTGAGAATGTAGATGAGCGCTTAGACTTCAGATTTCAGAAATCCTGGAGAACATGGTCCCCACACAGGTCTGGGAGCCCAGGACTGGACACCGGTTGACAGGCGCGACAACAAAATCATGAAACTTAGATACTGATGTAAAAGGACCGCAAGGAATACCATTTCTCAGATGGTGATTTTAAGCTTGCCAGCTAATGCAGAATCTAATGTAGGTTGTCTCTGGAGGTTGGAAAGTCCGTAGCTCATCAAGGTAGCCGGAGAATTCCTGCTGCGCTGCGGCCTACGCTTCTTCTCTCATGCGCATCCAAGCATCGGTTGATTAAAATCTTGGAATGCGGCTTATATTAAACCAACTACCACTCTTCTGGATTTGCGACTGAATTTTGATAGGAACAGGGATTGATGTGTTGCGCTGAATGAAAAAGATGGCATCCACCTCTCTCTGAACTACATAGGGCGTTCCAAGCTTGATGAACATGGAATCAATGAATCCTTGGGTCCACTTGACAAGGGACCGAGGGCCCGGACCGTAGCACCCAGACGGCTTGCTGGACATGGCTAGCATTGGATCTCGGTAAAAATTCAAAAGTTGGACAACCCTGCTACGTAGAGCAAGTGTAAAGAATGTGTATGCTGGATTGGTTACCGAATGCAGCTACTATGAATGATCAGTGCGTGCAATGGTACTCGTGCAACGTAAATCGACGCCCACAACGAAGAATGAGTACTAGAAAACATTTTAACGAGTCTCGATGCGGACTGAGCTTCAGTGCAGCCGTTTTCTGGGTCTGCGATCTAGATCGTGATTCTTCGACCCCTTAGACGTAGATTTCAATCGGTTCAGTGCTAGAAGTCGTATGTCTATTGGCCAGCTACAATACGCTTACATTCATGGTGTAGAGTGAGCTCACCACTGGTAAAGGATAATCAATAATGAGCTATTGTAGCGAATATCCCTCCAATCAAAAATAACCGCAGAAACTTGCGACTGCATGAGGCCCTACACCCTCAAGTGAAGTCGCTGTTTTGGTGTTCAAATAGCTCATTATGCCGTCATGCTCGTACATAAATGCAGATCAGCATCGGTGGGTTCCGAGCCTGATGGTGATTAACACGAAAAAAGCATCGCTATTCTCTAATTGTGAATTGTGCACACACACGTCATCCGCTCGCACTAGTAGTAACAAAACAATAATAAGAAATGTCTGCCAATGCGCTCATCGCGCTACAGCACTCTAGCAAGCATGATTTCGCAGCAACATGTCACTGACGGAACTACACAGGTTCACTCTCCTGTTGAAGCTACCTTGACGCCTGCAGAACTTCAAGCATTCCAACAGCTGAAACAGAAATGCCATGAAGCTGGATATTCCGACTTGTCAAATAATGCTGATTTAGACAACCATATCGGCATCGACGACGATATCACTTTATTGTACACCTCCTTGTAGTGGCTTCGGACAGAATACGTGCTAACAAGCCCCCAGGAGATTCCTACGAGCGCGCAAATTCGACGTCGATGGTGCATACGCCCAGTTCGCGCAAGCACGCGAGCTACACAAATCTCACAACATCATCCAAGGATACGATACCATCGATATCCAAGACTATGAAGAAGCGAAGAAGCTTGTATGTGTCTTTACGGCCAACATTTCACACCAATTAACATGTGCTCAGTACCCTCACTGGACGGGCCGAAGAGACAAACGAGGCCTTCCAATCTGCTTCTTCGACATTTCGCACCTGGATGCGCAGAGAATGAAAGGGTACTCGAGATCTGCGGATGAAGTCAGGCGCGCACTTACCGTTCACGATACCCTGACCAGATTTGTATTGCCGCTGTGCTCCATGGCGGGCGCCACGACTCCCATCTCTTCATGCCTGTATATCGTCGATATCTCGACATTTGGACTAAAACAGGCCTGGAGCTTGCGAAAATACACACAGGATATCAGTAAATTGCTTGCGACAAGCTACCCTGAAGTGATTGATCGAGTCTGGGTACGTGTCCCCTGTCTCCAGTCGAAAGACCCATTTATCACGCCTTTTTGCTATTTACTGATGAGTATCCAGGTTGTTGGCGCGCCGTCCTACTTCCCGACTATATGGGGCTGGATCAAAGGCTGGATCGATCCCGTGACAGCGGCAAAGTTGGTCTTTGTTTCGGCCGAGGAAGCGCTGGGCAAGATGGCCGAGGTCATTGAGCATGACTGCATTCCGTCACGGTATGGTGGGTCCTTTGAGTTCGAGCATGGCGCGTTGCCCGTGCTTGACGAGGCGCTCACCGCGGCTCTGACGTGGCTTGAGAATGGGGCTAGGCGATTGCCCAGAGGACCGCTGAAATGGGCGCGGGACAATGAGGGAAAGCAGTGTCTTATGGCCGTGGGAACGGAAAATGGGGTGGAGAGGAGGGAGAGGGTTGCTGTTGTGGAGGTGAAATGAGGGAAGTGATGAAATTCGAGGGTGTAGATGAAATCATGCATGAGGTTAAGATCGCCTGTGGATCGCTGCAGAAACCCTGCTGGGAATCATGGTGGGGCTGGAAAGGTGGGCCTGTGGATAGCGACGCATGTAGCTGCAGATCGTCTTTCGGACATCGATCTTGGTTGCGTGCATGGGATTCCATCACCGCTTTAGAGATTCAAAGTGTGCTTTTCGAGAGTAACAAGGGGACAAGTTCTGGCACAGTTGCGGTACCGCCAAGTTCAATATATTACACATAAGATTTATTTACACTGCAACATCAGTGTCCCATTACTTCCACCCATTCTATATCTATACTTCCAGCCTTTGCAACAACGCCCTCAGTATCCAATTCTCCCTCCCCGTTTCCCTCTCCATCTTCTCCACACCAGCATATGTCTCCCCCTGTAACTTCTTCAGCGTTTCTAGCGTATACTCCATGCTACCCGCCAGTTTAAGCTGTTCCAGCACAAGCCGCTTTTCCTCATCCGATAGATATCCTACATCTCTCCTCCGTTGGAGCAGCTCACGTAGCTGAGAATCATCGGGGCATGAGGTCAAAGCATGCACGAGCGGAAACGAGAACTTCCCCTCATCCAGATCCTCACAGAAGCCCTTTTGCGCACTGTATTCCGACGACTGAAGATTTTGGTAATCGTCGCGTATCTGGAATTGTATGCCGATTAGATGAACGAGGCTCTCGATGTCATCGACAAAATAGGCATCCCGAGTACTTTGACTCGCCGCAGCGCCATTCGCGAGAAGTAAGCGTGCCAGCAGCTGGAATAAGCCACCTGTTTTCTTCTTCACCATGTCTAGATACTCCGGCTCGGATGGACAAATGCCATGATGTGTCCAGTAAAGATCGTAGCTTTGGCCAATATGCAGTTCTGCTAGCTGCTCAAGCACGATTTCTGTATTCTTGGAGGATAAGGTGCTGAGCTGCTGGGCTTCAGCCACAGCTTGCAGAATCTCGTAGCATCCCGAGTTGATTGTTTGGGCAGTTCCAAATAGCATGTGTGTTGCTGGGTGGCCTCGTCGAAGGTTGGACCCGTCTTCGATATCGTCAAGCATAGGCGATGTCGCATGTAGACGGCTCCCTAGCGATTTTATACGCGATACGATGGGCTCGGGGACGTCGAGCCAGATGTTTAGTGCGTCGATAAAGGTATCGCGTACGCCTTTGGAAGGAAGTGAAGTGATGTAATCGAAGGGTGCTTGGGCATGTCTTGCATCTAGATGTGCATCCCCTGTGTTACTTGCGGAAGTCCTCTGCTTGAATTCCGAACTTGCGGAGTAAGATGATGCAGACGACGGGGTAGAGACATCATCATCTATCGATGAAACATCGTCGCTAGAGACTGTCGTGAAAGTCTCAGCTGAGCTGCGCCTGGAGTGTCCGCCGTTGGGAGCTGATATATTTGAGCCACCGACGTCTTGGTCTTCGTTGCCTTCGATGGCCAATCGAGCGTCGTAATCGATACCCAAAGCTTTCAAAGACTCTGCTGTCAATGAATCCTCAATACCTGCATTAGGATCGTATCTGTGCTCTGGATGGTACCGCGGACAATTCAAGCTCCAGACAACATTCCCGCTAACTTGGTAGGCCAGCGCATCTAAATATCTATCCAGCTTCTCTGGTAGCGGCGCATATGCACGACGGTATTCCGTGCATTTCTCTAGGAACTCTTCTTCATATCGTTTCGTGGCCTGCTTCGTCATCTCTTTCGCAGCGTTGCTATCCACATTGTACCATTGCATATGAAGCCAAACAGAGTTCGTTAGTGTCTTCTCTCATGATTCTTGAATTTCTGAATACTCGCGGTCGAAGGAAAAATAGTCGTTGGCTAGACCAAGAGCTGCGTAGCATGGTTTACGGATGGGATCGAGCTCTGCGTCTTCTTCTTCGCTCAGTATTATGCCCATGCCAAAGAGTAACATTGCTTCGACGAAACTGCATCCATCTGATTAGTACTGCACACCTTGATAAGCAATTTATGTACTCACGGTGCACCCGTATCAACGATGCGGAAATCCACATACTCGTCCAATGACGTGAACTGCTTGTCCTTGTCGCACAAAGTCGTGGTGATCATCTCTTGCCACACGCGTTTGATTCGTTCGGTACATGCCTTGTCAGCCGACGCGAGTTGAGTCATCATCTTTGCTTGGATTTGTGTTTTCCCTAATGCTGGATTTGTGTTCTTCCATTCCTGGTTCTCGTGGCGACCGGGGTCCGACTACCATCGTCAGTAAATACCAAACAGATATCAAGATACTTCAATCTGGCATACTGTATCAGGCTGCTCAAGCTCAATCATGTTGTCGTACAGGAACGCATCTAAAACAAAGTTAGTGATTTACTACCACAATGAAGCAAGCTATGATCATGTTCTCGCAACAGGGCATGACAAGCAGTGAGTTACTTACATTCAAGCACGTAAGCAATTAACCGCAGCCGCTCAGGTCTGCAAAGCGGAAGAACGACAGCCGAAAAGTTGCCATTGATAGGATTGCATCCGCCAAACTGCTCGATAGGCCCAATGTACTTGATCCAGTCTGACCTTGCTTCACGGCATCCAGCATTAGCCTCTGCTTCGTACTTGTGCCGTCTCAATGTGTAATTTGAGCAAAGTCCATGTGTGTTGTATTGGGAGATGGGGATAATGTCAGAAGTTGTGTCGTCTGAGATTTGCATTTTCATATTGATTGGTTGTTCTTGAGTAATAGGACAAAGACCAAAAATATGGCTAGTTGTGCTAAACCCGTCCTCTATTAATATGCCTACCAGAGACATATACGTAGAGACGCTTCAGATTGACACCCTATGCAACCACACGTCCGCAAGCACTTCCCGCAGCATCATATTTAAATCATCCCTCTCCATGTGCTAAGTGGTAAGAGGGTGTGTGATGCGATCTCTGCTGTGGAGACGGAAGCTTGCAGCGGCGTCTCCTGTAGGCTGCCTACCAAGCCGTATTCCTGTGCTTGATGGCTTGAGCAGCGATGTTCCCAATTGAGTGATCGGTTAGGCCTTCCCCAGTTGTGACGTCATGTTCAAAAACAAAAGCTTTCACAGGATAAGATGAGTCGTAATACGAAATAGCTTGAGAGTGTTTGGCAGTGACAGGTACATGACGTCTGTTCAGTCCAATAGCCATGTTCTTCGACACGCGTAGCATTGCGGCTCTACGTACCACTGTCCCTTTTCAATGGATTATCGACCCACAGTGGGTCGGATGTAGAACTGACTACTGGATACGGCCTGAAGTTGCTTCTTATGGGTTCCGCGGACCGTCTGTGTAGCAATTTTCGGTAGGCGTGTGGAGTGGCAGCAGTGATCGACCAGATTTATTCCTTACCAAGGTCGTCACAAACTTTATTTTGTGCCGCATCGGCTTGGTGTTTGACCAGTCTGGTCAACCACTCAAAAATTGTCAAATCAGTATCTGGTCTGGAAAATCGCTCCGCACAGGTACTCGGAAGATTTACCCGAAGGGTCCGGGAAAGGGAAGGAATGATGTACTTGAGCTCTCTAGTGTTTGATATGACGTTGCACAGCCACGGTTCTGTTCAGGTTAAATGGAAGATCTGGGATCTTGCGGTCCAGGTCGATCATTCGATTCGCGATGTCCTTGATTGCAGATTCGAAGATGGTCCACTTTTACTTTTCTATGTCTGGTTGACAGAAGATTTCGCGATATGTTGAGAGTAACAGGCTGATCGCTCTTGAGAATGCTCGATGGGATCTCGGGACGTCCATGGAATCCAGGTGTAGAGGAGATCTGATCGGGAACGAGACAACGCGCGCTGATCTCATACTAACCACTACTAATTACAATATCTATTCCGCATGTAGTAGTAGACAGCTCTCCATCGAATACAATCTCTTCCATAACCAAGGATTTGCTCTCCAAAGAGCAGCCCTATTTGTCGTGTACTTCTAGTATTATGCTAGTGTAGATAGTTAAGAGGAAAAATCCACTATAACGTACTCCATGGGCTGGCCGCCAATCCAAAATCTCACCAAAATCCAAGAATTACAGGTCCGTGTCTGAAGATATATTATATCCTCTTACTTCTTTTTAGTATCTCTTATATTATCTATAATACCATTAGATTTCAAGAACAGATTTATTTGTTTGTTTTTCTTAAAAACGACTGCGTTGTAATAGAGTTTCAGCTTGCAAAGTAAAGAGGTCCTGATACCTTCAGGATTGTGGTGGGGTTTTGGCCCATATCCAGTCGCGCCATTTTTGTCCACAGCGTGTCAGCTACGCCCTGGACTTTAAGCGGAGCATAGGCAACAAGGCTGAACAGCCAAGACGTAGACAACACTGCCTTGCGTCAGCTACGGCACCATGCCGCCATCTTCACATTTTCTGCGAGACTATTTTTCCTCAAATTGTTCTATCGCAATTTCTTCCTTTCGCCTTGCAGTACCATAAAATGCCGCTCCAGCGGCGCCGTGAAGACTACACCGTCGGGTGGGTGTGCGCCCTCTCGATCGAGCTGGCTGCGGCACGGGAGATGCTCGACGAAGAACACGCGCCTCTCAACCAAGATCCTCATGATGGGAACACATACTCCTTCGGCTCAATAGCCGGACACAACGTTGTCATTTCATGTCTGCCAGCTGGGCGCACCGGAAACAACTCGGCGGTAGCTGTGGCGATGCAAATGAAGAACACCTTTGAGGGCATCCGCTTTGGCCTTATGGTGGGCATTGGCGGGGGCGTGCCGAGCGCAGAGGCAGACATACGCCTAGGGGACGTAGTAGTGAGCCAACCTAATGGAATCTATGGCGGCGTTGTACAATACGACTCTGGCAAGGCTACTCTAAGCGGATTTGAGAGGACGGGGTCACTTAATTCACCACCAGCGATATTGCTTTCTGCATTATCTGTTGTGAAAGCGAATGAGCACAGTAAGAGAAGCAAAGTGGCCGAGCATATCGCTAAGTTTCAACGTATTCCTGGGTTTCGGCGCGATAAAGCTGGGGCGGATATTCTCTTTATGGCGACGTACGATCACGAAGATAAGAGGCCTACGTGCGACAAGTGTAAGAAAGAGAGACAAGAGGTGCGGAAGGCGCGTGACAGCGACGAGGAGGTAGTGATACACTACGGGACGATCGCATCAGGCAACCAGGTCATAAAGAGTGCAGCAGAAAGAGACTCAATCAGCGCAAAGCTTGACGGCGTACTTTGCTTTGAGATGGAAGCGGCAGGTCTATTGAACAGCTTCCCGTGTCTAGTAATCCGTGGAATCTCCGACTACGCCGACTCGCATAAAAACAATCAGTGGCAGGCATACGCGGCCGCAACGGCGGCGGCGTATGGGAAAGAAGTGCTATCAGTAATCCCGCCAGCGAACGTGGAGAAAGCGTGCACAGTAGAAGAGACAGTTCAAGACGCAAGTAAACGGTTTTGTATCACTGCCTTGTCTCGTAAGACAGAGCAGATCGATCTATTCATATGTGGACCAGATGGACGTGTTTATACCTTATGGTGGTTGCAGGACCCAGGTTGGATTCATCAAATTTTGGGGTTGCAGAACACCGGTTGGTCGTCTACGAGCCAGAATCTTGATGGTGATTTTGCTCCCCGTGCCAAAATAACAGCAGTGTCAAGGGTTGCAGAAAAGTTGGATATTTTTGCTTGCGATATCTATGGCAAAATCTCTACTAGGTGGTGGCATGTCCCAGAAATACCCATCATTTCCTCATTCAAGTGGTCCAGGTGGTCATCCTGGGAACAGGTGTGGGAGGGATTTTATGGAAATGCCGAAGTAGCCGTAATATCACGTGGCGAGGACGTTCTGGATTTATTCTGTCAGTCAGAAGACGGACATATTAACGCACTGCAATGGATAAATGGAAGAGGATGGTCGAACGGCACTTATGGGGAATCGCTCCCCAAGGACACTCACAGCTTTCCAGATCGAGCACACATTACAGTCATCACGAGAACTCAACAAGACATGAACATTTTTGTTTGTGACGCAGATGGCAACGTCAAAACGCTGGGATGGAATGGTGACAGTGGCTGGACTGACTGGGAGTCACTCGGTCAGCAATTCTCTAATAAGACCGAAATATCAGCTGTCGCTCCAAATGCGGATACCATTGAAATATTTGCTCGCAAGCTGAATGGGCAAGCATATACCACCAACTGGACAGTAAGCTCAGGTTGGAAGCGCGCCTGGGATCCGATACCTCTTCGCGCAGGTATCAGTGCTGAATCTAAAGTCACTGTCATCAAGCCCTCACCTGAGACTCTCCAGCTCTTCGTCCGTGGTTCTGATGGTTCCATACATACATGCCGGCGTTCTGGATTACAAGCCGAATGGTGCACGTCGGAACCAGTAGGAACGCAGAAGTTTTTAGGATCGGTAGATGTGGCGGCTGTGACTCGAACGGATTCTAACGTTACTGATTTGTTCGTATCTAACAGTCAGGGTTCGGGGGTTACAGTGTGGTGGACGAGAGGGAGAAAGTCGAATTGGGAGGAATGGCGCACCCTTGAGTTATCACCCGTTTTTAATCGGTAAATCTTTTTTGGAAATCTATCAGTCTCTCGATACATAATTCTTTATTGTGAAAGACTCAGCATGGTGAGGCCCGTTCATTGGATGTTGGGAAGCGGTCATGACAGTGAAACGAAAGATTGAAGAGATGACAGCGCAAATGACAACTTTTGTGGCTTTTCTGGAAAATTTAGCCGCAATTATTACTATAACTAGCATTCTTTTACAGCCGTTAGTTATTAGTTAGTTATCTTAGAATCATAACAATCTCCCTAAGCATATGTTTGCAACATCTAATTCATAATAAAATTAAAATTAGAAATAAATTTTAGAGAAATGTAATAGAAATATCAAAACTAGTTTAAGTAGTTATACATTTCAGTACTTTTTAGCGCTAAATTCTCATACTTAAACTCCTACATCTTTGGCCGCAACCGCCACCCGTACTCACTCCCGCACCCTTACCCGTAGCCTCGGCTCTCGCTTCCCGTGCGGCTGAAAACGCCCAAGTCGGCATCACTTTTAGTAGCCGAAGCGCCAAGTCAGACCCAAGAGTTACACATACTACACATACGCACACATACATCTAGATATCTCTCTTCTACAATAATACAGTCATTAACGTCACATCTTTCATCATCGAGCTATTCATGCTTCATCCTCTCCAGCCACACTCTCATATCTGCCACCGTTCCCTCCGCTGCTGCGTTGGTACCGCATCTTGGGTACCTCGTACAGCCTTGTGTAATCCACCCTGTCGCCGGCCAAGCGGGCATATCCGCTCTCCTTGGAACCGAATATCGGACTTGCGTCGCACCAGAAATCCTTGCAGTTGGTGACGATGCCACGTGACCAGGGATTGCCTTGTCTTTGGCGGCGTGTTTGCCGACCTTGGCTGCCCTGGATGGCAATGGTCACAAAAGTGTCGATTCCAAGTAGACGCTTCCATTGATCCCAAATGGAGGGTTTTGGTTCGGGACGGCGGGGTACGTCGCCGGTGTCTTGGCCAGATCCAAAGCCGTTGGTTGGTGCGTTGCCGCCGGAAACGGATTGACTTGTGTCGCCAGTTGTAACGAACGAGTTGATAGCATCGGCAGTTGTGTGGTTGTGCAAATGTCCTCGCATGCTCTCGTAAGTAGTGAGATTGCGGGCGATTTGGAGAAGCTGGACGCAGAGCAGCATCGTGACCCATGTTAACTGGAACGCCGCCCAAATGGAGAGTACAATTGTAAACGGATCCTTGTGGAGAACCTTGCATAGATCTGGCGAGATCAACATGCACTCTGGGACAGTTTTCGGTGCTTCGCGTATTTCCAAGTCTGCATAACTTAGCAACGTCCGTGACTGATTACAAGGATATACTCACAAGCCAGCACCAGCCTGATAAAGCAGACGATGCCAGTCTCCAATGACAGAACGTAAAGTACAAAGTGTCGGTGGTTATTATTCGCGACACAATTGTTCACCCATGGGCAATGGCTATTACTGTTAGCTCCATCTTCTTTAGATATGTCACTAACACTCACTGATCACTCTTGGCCACGCAACGCTCGCATCGCTTGCAATGCTTGCTGCGCAAAGGTTTGCGCACCATACAATTTACGCAGAAATGGTGCTCGTCGAATTGCCGCAGCTCCATAAGCTCGTCGATGACGGCCTTGGAGGCGCTTCTGCTTGCAGATTTGGGTACAAAACCAGGATCGCTAGTCATGGTGAACACGTAAAAATACGCCGTGAGGCCGTAAAACAGCGCGAACAAGAAATTGAGAAAGAAGTTCGTCCGTATTGTCCCTTTGTTGGTTAGCGACATAGCCTCTAGTGTAGGAAGGCGACTTACATGGAAGAACCGTAGTGATCCAACGAAATCCAACCCAGAACAGCGTGCCAGCAAAAATGCCAGCCAAAAAGGGCTTTGGCTTGGTAAGCAGCTGACTTGCTATATGTCCACACTTGACTTACAGTATGATGTATAGTTCTCATGTTTGACGGGGCCCACTTCAACAACTTCTGTGCGCCCCATTGCATGCCGTACGCAACAGTCAACGCTAAAGGTATGCCCACAATGGCAGGGTAATGGCTAATCAAGTACAAAGCGACGAACAAAATGGCAGACGGCCAGAAGAAAATGAAGCGGTTCAAAAACCACCGGGTATCCTTGATACCAGGAATGGGAAACTGTCTGGGATTCCCGTTACGGTCAAAGCCAGCTTCCGACAAAGCGCGATGCCACTGCCGTGTTGTATTCATTTCCTGCGCCGTGACTGCTGGCGTCTTCCCATCGTTATTTTTGGCGAACCGATCCGCTCCGTACTCGAGCAGTTTCTGGATTGATCCTTGGCTGCCCTTGACAAGCGCCCAGTGCAAGGCTGTGAAGCCTTGGTCGTCTGTCGCATATACGTTTGCGCCCCATCGAAGAAACAGGTCAACGCAAGACGGATAACCTTTGTATGCTGCCCACATGAGTGGGGTGTGGCTCTGCGAATCGGGTATGTCGACGGGGATGTCTTGGTGGAGGAGTAAGACAAGCTGGTAGACGTTGCCATCGAGGGTCGCGCTATGCAAGAGATTGAAACCTTGGTCGTCGGTGAGGAGCGGGTCGGCGCCGTGATCGAGGAGAAGATTGACGACGTAGTAGTTGCAGCGCTTAGCAGCCCATAACACAGGTGTTGCGACCGCATCGCCGCCCTTTGCGTTGATGGGCGCGCCGGCTTGGATAAGAAAGTGGCAGAGTGCGTAATGGTTATTGATGGCCGCCCACTATCCAGCTGTTAGTTTTGACTTTGTGAAATGTCCATGGAAGACTACGCACATGTAGAGGCGTTATACCCTGCTCATCCTTGTATGTCGCATCGAACTTGCCGCTGTCGAACAGCTTCTGGATTGCGCCAATTTCTCCAAGACGGGCCAGCTGCATCAAATCTTCCTCGACTGGCAAGGCTGGTTTGCTGTCTGCCATCTGCTCCAATTCATGGTCGTCTGTGGCATTTTCTTTGCTGGTGGATGGCGCTGTCGCAGCCATGACGGGTGTCCGCGTGAGAGTACTGGGATGCGGAGGTAGCGGCACCTCCGGTGGGACTGTAGAGGCGCTAGAGGCGTAGGACGGGCAACGGTGGACAGCAGGTTAGAGATGTGTACTGTTCATGTCACCGCATGCTGAGGAACGAAGAGTTTAGGGGCGACAGTGTGTTCTGACGCCTTGCAGACACGGAATATGCGGGACCTCACGATTCCCGCTCGCCGGTCATGGAGCCCCGGCACGCATCCCTGCGCCTGCCAACGCAATTTGTGGCGGTGCCACGCAAGCCTCACCGACTATACGCTTTACGCCCACAGCCCCCCCGACAAAATGCATTGGACGCCACCAACAATTTCTATTCGTCTGTTGCTACGTTTCTGTAATTCTATTTATGCCCTATGCCAGCATTGCCTGAAACTCGCTGCCCTCCCTGAGCATGTCATCCGCCTTGCCCGCCTTTACCAGCTTGCCGTTTCCGAGGACCACGCAGTAGTCTGCCGCCTTGACCGCTTCCAGACGGTGCGCAATCGTAATCACCGTGCTGCTCTTCATTTCCTCTCTCAAAACACTCTGGATTCGCTGCGCTGTCTCAAAGTCGATGCTTGCTGTCGCCTCGTCCATGATCAGAATTGGTGATCTCCTGAGCATAGCCCTGGCCAGTCCGACAAGCTGCCGCTGCCCTTGCGAAAGGCCTTTGCCGCCGCCCTCTATGTTCGTTGTCAAACTCCACGAGTACTGTTCCCCACCAATCTTTTCGAGTACTGAGAGACACGATGCGTCAGAATACTCGGACAGTGGGTCGAGGTTCTTCCGCATGGTACCGGGGAAGAGGACGGGCTCTTGCGCGAGAAACGTGACACGGCTGCGGAGAGCCTGCTTCTTTACAGTCGAAATGTCTATGCCGTCTATGAGGATCCTGCCATTTTCAGCAGCAATGGTAGCTAACAGACTCAGAGCAAGAGTCGACTTGCCAGAGCCCGTGCGTCCAATTACTGCCGTGTTGGATCCAGCGGGAATCTTGAGCGTGATGTTCCGAAGCGCTGGATCGAGGTTCTCTGCATAGCGGATCGTCACATTGTCGAACTCAATATCACCACTGTAGGTCGGCCAGTGTGCAGGCGGTTCGACCACACCAGGCGCTTCCGTCTCGATGTCCAGGAGCTCAACCACGCGCTCAACACTGGTAAAGTCCATCTCGAGGTTTCCGTAGATTCTGCACATCCATTCGGTGTGGAGGACAAATTTGCCAGCCGTAATAAGCACAAAGGCAGTGAGTCCAGGGCTGATGCCCGTGTATACAGCAATAAGCGTCATGATGAGCGTGGAGCTGGCTGACATGACACTAAAGCGTAGGGCTAGCCATGCTTGTAGAGACCAGTAGAAATGGTCGTTCTTCTGGAAGTTGTCAACAACCTCAATGACACGGGCCTGGAAACGATGCTGTGCCTTGAATGCCCGCACAGTAGTCAGTCCTTCGACGAGCGCGCCAAAGTTGCTCATCAAAGGAGAAAGCGAGACCATCTGCTTTGTGTCAGTACAATGCCTTCCAAATGATGCTGTTCTGCACTGATACTCACCTCGAGCCGCCTCAAGCTTTGTGATGTGGGCAAGAAGCGGAAAAAGTAGTACACAAACCCGCAGCAGAGTAACAGCCCAAAAGCTAGGAATGCTGGCGTAGAAGACAAAATGATGACGATACAGCTCATCCAGCCAATCATTTGCCATGCGAAACTGATAAAAGCGCCTGATAAATCACCATCAATGGTGTTCATATCGCTTGTCAACCTGTTCATTAATCGTCCCACTGGAGTAACATCATAGAACCGGAATTTGGCATGAGCCACACGTTGTACAGTTTCCCTAAAGATAGTTTTTGCAGCATGGTAACCAACACCAAACATGATGAGGGTGGTCCACCAATAAAGTATAGCTGTTCCAGATACAAACGAGAAGAATGTCCAGAGCCATGGGTCGACATTCTCGGTTGCAGGTGGCAAGAAGTCAAAGAGCCCGTGATGCTCCGCCTCGTCGTAGCTTTCGCCCCAGGACTTCATGAACCATACCTGAGCGACATCGAGGACACGAAAAGTGGCCATGACAAAGATGGCTACCGACCACCATCGAAGTGTGCCTGCTTTGATGTAGCGCCAGTAAACGCTCCACTTGACACCACCTTTCGCACGATGCTCGTCTTCGATCAACTTGTCTGGAACAGCTGCTGATTGCTCTTCCTCGCGCTTCTTTGCTTCTTCCTCGGTTTCTGACTCGTTGGTATGCGTTCGCTTCAGAGCATCAGCATCTTCATCTTGGGTGGGTTCATGGATCGTTGCGCGACCGTGTTCCAATTGAACCCATTGCTTCGCGATGCTATGGCAGAGCTCCGTTCGATGAGTAACAAGAACCGTTGTTCGGCCTTGGAGCAATGGCCCGGACAACAATTTAGCAACAATAAACTCTGCCGTTTGGTGATCCAGAGCTGACAGCGGGTCGTCTAACAGCAATACTTTCGCACTGCTGTACACTGCTCTGGCCAATGCTACACGAGCCTTTTGCCCACCTGACAGACCAATGCCGTTCTCACCAATGTTTGACAAATCCCCGTGCTTAAGTTCTGCCATATCGGGCAAGAGAGCGCATGCTTCCAGTGTTTGCTTGTAGCGACCTGCCTCGTACGGGGATGAGAAAAGAATATTGTCACGAATGCTCATGCTTTGTAGCCAGGGAGTTTGGGCACAGTACGCGACCATCTGGTCAGGACGTACAAGTTCACCGGCTGTTGTATCTAGCTCACCAAGCAGTGCTTGCAGCAGCGCGGTTTTCCCTGCGGCTACCTCCCCATACACGACAGTAAGTCCAGGAGGAAAGGCCAATGTTATCTCAGAGAGCACATTTCGATTCATGCCTGGCCATGCAAATGATGCTTGATGCAAACTGAGATCGGCAGATCCCTCGGGTATCAATCCAGTCTCTTCCTTGTCGGGCTCGGCCATAAACTCTTCGATGCGGCCCATTGCAACGTACGCATTTAGCAGGGTCGTTATCAGCTGAGGCAAATCTCGAAGATAGCTCTCCAGTTGGTTGAACAGGTCGATTGCAGGGAAAATAAGGTCGATTCGCAGATCTTGTCCCACGATTTTCGTGAAGGCGTAAAATGCAACAGCCGGGAAGAGTCCAGAACCAAATCGCAGGATAAAGGCTAGCGAAGTCACAAAGATGATGTTGGCGATACGCAGATGCAGCTCCTTCTGACGCGACTCGAGGATGCCCTCGAGCCATGCTTCTTGCCATCCGTACCAACGCAAGTGTCGGATTGACTCGATGAACTGGTTCGTTCGCTGGATCTTCTCGTCTGTCGCTAATCGGCGCTTCTTCTCAAAGTGAACCTGCAGACGAGCAATGACAATGTTGAACAACTGCGATACGCCCAAGGCCAGTACACCCAGCAGACAGGCCCAACCGAGCATGCGCCAGATGAGTATGATTGCGAAGATTGCACCAGCGGGTTTCGTAAAGATGTCGGAAAACTCCCAGAAGCGCTGCGCAATCTCGTATGCGTCGCTGCGCATCAGATTCAGTATCTTTCCCATCGATGCGGGGTCGTTCTTTTCCTTGGTCGCTTTTTTGGTGTCTTTCTTGGAAGACGGTCGAATTAAAGCAAGTAACGACTGTTTCCAGTTTTGTGCTGGCGGTTTCGATGATCCATTCTCAGTGGCGGTCGCTCCATTGGCTTCGTCGCTTGCTTCATCAATACTATCGTGGGTATCCTGTTCCTTTTCGTCGTCCTGCCTGGCACTCAGAATCTTGCGATGCAAAGTTTTCTCATAAAGCATTGTGATGAGTTCACCCCTGCATCTCTCGTACGCACGTCTTTGGTACCACAAGTTGAAGACATTGAGTTGAGCAGAAATCAAACGCAATGCTAGAATAATGCAGGCATATGTGATAGTTGCACGATTGTTATGAAGTTGCATCGAAGCAAGCACGCGTTGAAGAAACACAGGCGTGAGGAGATCTGGTGATATCAGCTTGGCAGTACTTGGCGAGAGGTGAGTTCGAACTTACTTGCGGACAAATGTACCAGGCCGAAGAAGGTCGTGCGCACCAGGTCCATACCATTTGCTACAAAAACCTTTCTTGTTACTGACCCTCTGAGTATTCTAAATGCATCGTGTAATCGTGCATGTTTGAATTCCCAACCAAGGTCCCAGGTATCGCTGTCTTCCATTTCGCGAGATTTACCGATTTTGATCAATGGCTCCATCCATGACACGGTCATATATTGCCAAGGGGTCAAGTTGTCTTCAGGGGTGCGCTGTTGAACTGTCGGAGTGTCATACACAGCACTGATGTCCTTGTTTGGCAAAATCGGATCCCGTAAGGGCATATTGAGCACGGTAAGGATAGCTAAGAACGATACGATAGGTGCAACGATCCACGGAAGATCGCTTGCCACGAAGGGACTTTGCTTGTGAGACAGCATAATCAGTTGCTCCAGCAAAATTCCAGTGAGGAGAATCAGCAACGATGAAGAAGCAGACCTTGGTCGCTCTATCAAAAGTATACCGATTGCGACAGCCTAGACCCCGTTAACCACATTCTATTATGAGTACTTGGAGCTGTGCATACCCATGCAATTGCTGGATATATAGCCATCGGCTGATGGAAAGGAAGAAACACATGAGCAATCTGGAAGGTAAAGCCAATTGACGCCATGACTAGAAGCCCAATGGTTGCGGTCCATGGCTGTTGAGTTCGGGCGACTTCAAATTCGTCTATCTTTTCTTTGGTTTCTTGCACAAAAGGCTTCATCCATCTTGGCCAGTATGCACGCGTCACTCGGAACGAGTGTCTCAACAATATCAAGGCCGCAAGTATGGCTGGGATAGTTGAGACATAAGGTAACGCGCAAGGTGTGAACCTAGCAGCTTCTGTGTCCTAATGATGTCAGCAGGTATCGAAGCAGTCGTAGGGTTGGTTCACTCACCCAAATGCGGTGGCAATGCGATATTGGTTGTGTATCTGAAAAGGACAGCTTTGATGAGATTGGAGTCTGTAGCGACGCCATGGTTTCTGTTGCTATGCTGAGCAAGCGTGCAACATATGCTATCTCGACAACACCTCCTTCCACCTGAGCCCCAAGCTGCAGTCGATTGACTGGGCAATGGTGAGCATGTAGATGGAAATTCAGATAGCTTCGCTAGGCAGCAATGAACAGAGCTCTGTAGGCGGAACGGGTGTCGGTGAAGATGTCAGCGAATGTCCCAAAAAGTGTGTAGATCAGACTGGGGGCTGGCTAGCGTACCCCACAATCTCAACAACGTCGTTCCCTGTGCTGCCCTCGAGAAGATGATGGTTTGGATGTACATCGCGCCCTCGTGGCTTAGTTTTCTACACTCTTTTTCTTTAATCTCATGCATCACCATATGCTGTATTGAGGTGTTTGGAAGAAATGTTTACGCAGAGATCATTGAGGGTGTTGTACAGAAGTAGGCATGCTTTGCACCTGTCTGGTGCTATAGTATCATATTAGTGTCAATTTTGTTCTCTGGACGATAATTCGAAGTAGGTGAACGCATACATTCACCTGGAATCAATGTTGCCAACAATCCGCGGCTAACATCTCGGTTTCCGCGCGTCAAAATGCCAAGAAGCGCCAAGAAGCGCAATCTGGTAGGGTTACACAGAATACTTAGGCTCGCGTTCTTTCTGACTAGCATTGTCTCCAGCCTTGCATCCTACTCAGCTTTCATCCCCTTTGGTCTCGTACCGTTCCCTTCTCAGTTGCATGTCCGTCCCTGCTCCAATCACGTCCCCAACGTCCTATCTATCGTTCGATGTCGTTACCTGGCTCGTGCAGGGAGAATACCATATGGCACACTATACGTCGCACCAAACCCCTACTTGCGTCACTTCTCGCGGCCGCAGCGTGTATTTGGGGGCTGAAGATGTCAGCCTTGCGTTTACAGAATCCTTCTCTTGACTCAATCCACTTACCAAGGAGCGGGTTCGACCGTGGCATCTCCACTTTTACCACCGCCTCGAGTGTGGAAACACCACTGAATGCAATTAAATGTGTTGCAAACTCATCAATCTCCCACTGTGTCCTTGATTATCATTCGAATTCTCCATTCTGGTGCTAGATCACTGACGCAATGTCCCTTTCTGCTGTCCGGCTCTACAAAGTGACCAATGACGACTACAACGATCCGTCAGTGCTGTTCCTCGAAGGATTCGCTGTGAACCGTACGAAACAAGCCACAGGGGCAATAACCCATTGCCAACAGTGTTTAGCACTGCCACACCTGTGCCTCGCAGCTAGCAATTGTCATTACCTCGCAGTCGCTAAAATTAGGCAGATTGTACTACTTATATTCGAGGATTAGCACTAGAAATGTTCACCAGAATCACAAGATCCAACTATGTCTCCATCTACTTTCCATATGCCCTCTACTAAGAGCTTTCCCGGCCACTATCGGTCATCTCCTTCATCTGCCGAACCAGCGTCAAACCGACCATTAACTACGGGAGCTCGACGCCTGGTAACACGGCCACGCGTGCCTGGCCGAGGCACAAAGTCTACCAGAATCGAGATCCCATCAAAAGACGGCCACCTCACGAATGAGTCCGCATCAGAATCCAATCACACCGCGGGGTCACGTCAAGCTCAATCATCACCCGACGTTTTCCAAGAAGGCGTTCCATTAAGCCCCAGTGATCCTGAAGAAACTAGTGGGACTCAGGATGCCCCTCAACCAAAACAGCCCAACAGCGGAGGCTACTCATCGTCTTTCACGCCATATACAACTTCCTCGACGCAAAACACACTATGGGATGTGATGGTACCAGTTGTTAGCTCCAATGCACAGCGGTCGGGCAAGATATATGTTTATCGAGATCCAAACAGCGAGGACTCGGTTTACAAAGTTGGGACGACAATACGACCCCTTGACGAACGAATGGGCGAGCATAAAAGATGCTGCTCTTTTGAACCCAAAGTTCTCCATGAATCGGGTCGCGATATCAACAATTCTGTTCGGCTGGAGGAACTGATAAAATGGGCTTTCAGCGATCAGCGTATGCTCAGGCCTTGTCCCAAGCGAATCGGGGGACATAACGAGTGGTTTGCAGCCGATAAAGAGAATATAATCGAAACTGTGAAGAAGCTTGAGGATTTCATGGACCACGAGCAGCCATACGATGCACAAGGAAACCTAAGCATCATATGGAGATACCTGCTTAGAAATCGATCCCCAAACGCAAATGGCGTACGCAAACTGTGTGCCCAAACTCGGAACCCACAATGGGCAGCAATTTTTGCGTCTCCCACTTACAAAGAGTACGCCTATGCGTATCTCTCACACGCTGGCTCTGAACTCGGACGCTTTCGTGGATGGAAACCCGAGTCGTACTGGCAACTGTCAACTGTAGTCTACAGCCTATGGACGCTGGCGTTGAGTCGAAACGTTGTAGCTTTCTACGCACTTATCATTGTCCTTGCATGCGCTGGTAATACACTGTTACCAAAGTCGGCATCACAATCTCTCAAGTCCAAAAAACGACGCGCCAGTTTGGCTAAGAAAGACACAGTAAGTAACCCTTTCTGAAAGTAGCAAGGTCTTGCTCGAGCTGCTGTATCACTAACACGTACCAGCCAAACAACGCTTAGGATCGAGAGGCCGACAGTAGTGTCTAGCAGAGTTGAACAACATGGCCTTTATTTTGAGTCATTTTTCAGTTTATTCATCTGCTAAGTGGCTTAGCATAGATGTTTTGTATAACTAGTCATACCTTTCATCATCTTCAATAGACCATCATGCGTTATGAACTGAACGCCATCTGTCGACCGTTTTGGTCCGTGTACTTGCGCTCCTCCCCCAAGATCTTGTCAAATTCTTAGCAAGCAACACTGTAAACTTTCCTGTTTCCACAATCTTAAAAAAAGAGCCATCCAATGCACTCTATTTCTCAGGTAAACACAAGCATCACGTGCACAACGCAGTCCTGTGAAAAGGTGTTTTGGGGGAAGAACATCAAAACAGATTAAATTCGCATCATTATTTAAAGCTTGGGCTTGGAAACGATGAGCGAGTTTCCATCCTGCAGCGCCTTGACGGCATCTGTGACAAGCTCGTCGACAATCTCCTTTGCCGTCTTCTTCTCATTCACAACAGCAGCGACCTTGCCCATAAGGAAAGGCCTTGCGTTGTCCATAGTCTCATCATCAATATCGTCACCCATCTTCTCCAGGTCGTGCTCGACGGGTATTATGCCCTTGCTAGTGAGCTCCTTGATCTCGTTCTGCCTGTTCTCTTCCCAGTCATTGACGTATGGGTTGTTGCGGATACGGAGAGGACGTCCGGTAAAGATGATTGTGCGGATGTTGTCGTCCCAGCTGGCGGTGCGGACGGCTTCTTGGTGAACCTTGGGCGCGCCAGCCTCCTCGCAGAGAATGAAGCGCGTTCCGACCCACACACCGGTTGCGCCGAATGTGAGCATGGCGGCGAGCGATTCACCGCTGAAGATACCGCCAGCAGCGACGATCTGGACCTGCTCGCCGGTCAGGGGAGACTTGTGGCCCTGGACCATCTTGACGGCTGCGGGAATGAAGACGGATGTGGGGGTATCGCCAGTGTGTCCTCCACCCTCGCCTCCTTGTGCGCAGATAATGTCGACGCCGATATCGAGGCACTTCTGAATGTGCTTGGGGTGTCCGACCATGTTCATGTACAGAACACCGGCCTTGTGGAGCTTCTCGACAACGTGCTTGGGGGGCACACCGACGGCGGAGACGAATAGCTTTGCGCCAGACTCGATGATAACGTCAATGAGCTCGTTGAGCTTGCCCTTTGTGTAGTCGTAGCTGTTCTTGGTTAGTTTGCGGCGTCTCGAAAAGCATCAAACGCCAAGGACTCACTTGGTCTTGCGAGCGTTTCCTCCAACCTGAGGAAGAAGAAGATCAATACCAAACGGCGCGTTCTTGTCCTTCAGGTATCCCTTGAGCTCGGCGATCTGCTCGCGGAGCATGTCGGGTGTGTATCCAAGACCACCAATGACACCGAGACCTCCGGCATTTGTGACGGCAGCAGCAAGCTTAGGTCCAGCAGCCACGTTCATACCGGCAAGTATGACGGGGTGCTGGATCTTGAGCAGATCAGTGAGCTTGGTGCGAAGTTGCTCTGACATGTGTTAGCCATGGATACATTGAGGGAAGACTGTAAGAAGACGACAAAGTACGTACGTGGAGAAGCCATGATTTCGACGATGTGACTATGGTGAAAAGAAGGGAAAGATCAGACTAAATACTTCCGCAGGCAGGACAAAGTGAAGAGGCGAGGAGTTGGCTGGGGTCTTATGGGGTGCGGAGCCCATCCTGTTAGGCGCTCAGAAGACCGAGCCGTGAGCCGAGGCACGAGGGAACTGTCACGCGGAGAGCGCTAGCCACATTGAGCAGTAGTGCCGTCTGGGGTAGTTTGAGACTAGCACTGCCTGTGGACAGTAGCATATTGATTTGTGATCGACTGCGTCACACACGAAATGCTCTCCAACGCCCCGCGTATGGTGATGCCGAGGGCTTTATCCTCAGGCCTTATCCATCGGATAATAAAACCATCTGCTGGAGACTGCAGATGCATATCAAGTCGAACTGTTGAAAATTTTCGAAGATTACACAAGAAGCACAATGGTCCGGTACCTGCATCCCATGTGCAGAATGGAGACATTCTGTATCGGTTCCGAGAGCCGCAGAGGTGGATTCGACGAAACATATCCAGTTTGCATGATAGTAAGAATTTGAAAAGGCGAAATATCTTCATCGCCCTAGGGAGCAACATGGGCGATAGGACAGCCATGATTGAACAGGCATGCAAAGAGATGGAATCAACTGGAAAAATACGTATCGTACGGACCAGCAGTCTCTGGGAAAGCAAGGCCATGTACGTACTAGACCAGGACAATTTTGTAAACGGTGCCTGCGAGGTATGCTGGAAAATTCTTCCAATATGGTAGTGAATTGACCAAGGTAGATAGAGACAACACTCTCCCCCATCGAGCTGCTAGATGAGCTGCAGGCCGTCGAGAACAGAATGGGCCGTGTCAAGGTCATTGATAAAGGTCCCAGAAACATTGACCTCGACATCTTATTATTCGATGATGTGGAGTACTCAGATGAAAGGCTACAGATTCCGCACACCTTGATGTTTGAAAGAGAATTCGTCCTACGGCCACTATCCGAGTAAGTTACAAACCGTTAGTATCTACGCTCTAAGCTGACGATGCCTAGGCTCATACCACAGAGCAACGAACCGCGTTTCCCATACCGAGACTCCATCCAGCAGCGTCTAAAGGAACTGCCAAAATCCGAGGTGCCATTGGTCCCAATAGTACCACTCGCATCAGATCTATCTCCCATTTCATCTTCGCAAGCTGGACAAGACACCCGGATCATGTCCATTCTGAACGTGACCCCAGATTCCTTCTCAGACGGCGGTGTAAACTACAATCTCGACGAGAACAAACTAGCAGATACCATCCGATCGAAAATCGCCGCCGGCGCTACCATCATCGACGTAGGCGGCCAGTCGACGCGACCCGGTGCAAAGCAAGTTTCCTCAGAAGAAGAGCTCGCGCGCGTCCTACCCGCTGTGCACCTGATCCGCTCCATCCCTGAAGCCCAGCACATCGCCATCAGCGTCGACACGTACCGCGCGGACGTTGCAGAACAAGCCATCAAAGCCGGCGCCAACATGATCAACGATGTCAGCGCTGGAACCATGGACGACGCCATGTTGCCCACCATGGCTCGCCTGGGCTGCACCGTCTGCCTCATGCACATGCGCGGCACCCCTGAGACCATGAACTCCCCCGAAATGACACACTACCCGGACGGCGTCATCGAAACCGTCGGCCGCGAGCTACTCCAGCGCGTCCGTGCCGCCGAAGAAGCAGGTGTGCGGCGCTGGCGCATCATCCTCGACCCAGGCATTGGCTTTGCAAAAACACTAGACCAGAACCTCGAGTTGTTGCGCCGTCAGGCCGAGCTTGCAAGGTATCCAGGTCTAGAGGGTATGCCGTGGCTTGTGGGAACGAGTCGCAAAGCGTTCATAGGTAGAATTACGGGAGTGAAGGAAGCCAACGAACGTGTCTGGGGCACGGCTGTTGCGGTGGCGGCAGCGATACAAGGAGGTGCAGAGATACTTAGAGTACACGATGTTAGCGAGATGACGCAGGTTGCGAGGATGGCGGATGCGTTATGGAGAAGAAAGGGGCATTCGGTACAGGAATAGCGTATATTCTAATAAAGCTGTAAAGTATCCAAAATGAATCAAAAGAAAATATATATAGCGTTATGAAGAATGACGTTTTATATAGTACATGAACTTGGCAGCAAAATGAAATATTCAACATTCTGTATGAGAGTGAGTACTTATTCGCTAACTGTGCATCTACTACTCCCTTTTCACAGGAAACCAAAAAAAATACTAACAAAACAAAAATCAAACGTTAGTATCTATCCAAGCCACACCCGCTTCCATCTGGATCCAGACTAGAGTGTCCTCCTAGCTGATTTATAAACTTCTTATAGTTAACCTCATTAGTACCTAATGAATTCGTTTTTCCGTTCAGTGCTAGCACACCCGAATTTTATTGTGAGGAGCGGATTACGTGATGATGAGATGGCGAACACTCCGATGTTTAACCATAGTACACACTATCCTTTACTTACCTCACCTCTGCTTCATTACTTCTTTGCAGCCACGACTGAATATTATATTCTCAACCTCACTTTCACAAGTCACACGCAAACCAAAAACGACCAGAGTTAAATAATAAAAAAAATTGGTAAATGCTATAAAATTACATATTCACACGCTAGATACCAAAACCAACACGTAAAATATTGTCCTTCACATCCTCATTTACTTTTTCTTTTCCTTACAACTTGCTAGCTCCACCCATCAACTCAGCGCCTGCACCGCTAATCGCCAGCTTGCCCGTCTCCTTGACCTTAGTCTGGAAGAGGACCGTGTTACCGACCTTCCACATCTCAGTGACGAGAGTCTGACCGGGCAGCACGACACCAGCAAAGCGGACCTTGATGTTCTTGAAAGGACCGTATGTTTGCAGGACGTGCTTACCGGAGACACCGAAGCTGCAGAGGCCGTGGAGGATAGGTGTGGGGAAACCACCGACTTTGCTAAACTCGGGGTCGATGTGAAGAGGGTTGAGGTCGCCGGAGAGACGGTAGATGGCGGCCTGCTCCTCTGTTGTGCGCTCCTCGACGACGGCGTCTGGGGCGCGCTTGGGAGGCTGGTGGACCTTGGTTGCGGCGCCGCGATCGGTGCCCTTCTTGGGTCCGCCAAAGTTGCCGGAGCCACGGATGAAGACAGTGCTCTCGTTGTAGAAGATTTCCTCGCCAGTCTTGGCGTCCTTGGTCACGCTGCCGTAGACGACGAGACCAGCGGCGCCCTTATCAACGACCTCGACCAGCTTGGGTACAGCGATGAGGTTGGCTTCGGTGGGAATGGGGAACTTGCGAATCTCGAGGTATTGCTCTCCGTGGAGCAGCATGCGAGGGTCGAAGTTGGGGACAATCTCGTCAAAGGTGAACGGAGGCTCAGCGTTGAATGGTGGGATAACACCGAAGGTAGGGATGACTTGGAAGTTCTCATGGCCCTCGTAGACGAATGGGAGATCAGTGCGCTTGGCGCCAATTCCAAGGTCTGTCGCCGTTAGCCAGATATTTCGATTGTATCAAGGTGAAAAAAAAACTTACTGTAAAGAATGACATCGCGCTCAGTGTAGTTGAACGGAGTGCCCTCAGCCTTGGCGGCCAAAGCCTTCTTCTGAGCCTCGAGGATCTCCTCGTTGCTCCTGGAAGGCTTCTTCTCCTTCTTGCCCTTGCTGGTGTTCTCCATATTGGCCATGATTGACTTGAGTCCACTGGCGTTGTCGAAGGGGTGGTCAGCACGGCCGTCGTCGAAGTTGATGATGCGCGACCATTGTGAGAGAACAGCCTCTGGGGTAAGCTTAACATCAACTGGGAAGCCGTGACCGCCGCTGCGTTGCCACCTGGTGGCAGCGAACCAGCCAGAGCCCATCTCGTATAGGCCACCGGTTGGCTCGGGGGCCTTGTCAGAGACGAGGAGAATGACAAGAGGGGCGTTGTAGTCAGGCTTGAGGGCCTGAACAACCTCTTCTGGCATAATGGTGCGGGTCATCTGAGTACCAGCGTTGGGAGCAACAGTGTTAACAAAAATGTTGTTCTTCTTGCCCTCAAGAGCGAGAGACTTGGAGAAACCAAGGATACCGCACTTGGCGGAGGCGTAGTTGGCCTGACCAAAGTTTCCGTAGATACCGCTGGTGGAGGTGGTGTTGAGGATGCGGCCATACTTCTGCTTGAGCATGTAAGGCCAGGCAGCCTTGGTGCAGGAGTAGGTGCCGAAAAGGTGCACCTTGTGGATGATGTCCCACTGCTCATCAGTCATGTTTGTGAAAGCCTTGTCGCGGAGAATGCCAGCGTTGTTGATCAAAATGTCAATGCGGCCGTACTTCTCAATGGCGGTCTTGATGACAGCCTCACCATCCTGGACATCTGCCTTGTTGCCAACAGCCTCTCCACCAAGCTTCTGGATTTCTTGAACGGTGGTGTCGGGGTTGACGAGATCGTTGACCACAACCTTGGCACCACGCTTCGCCAGCTGCAAGCAGTAGATGCGGCCGAGACCGGCACCTCCACCAGTAACCAGGGCGACCTTGCCCTTGAAGTCAAGGGGCTCACCCTTGGGGTTGGGTGGAAGCTGGTTAGCCTTCTCGAGCAGTTCAAGAGCATTAGCGGGGCCTTGAGGGTGCTCGGGCTTGGAGAAGTCGACGACATCCTTCCACTTGGTAGCAAGAGCCTCGGGTGTAAGCGATTCATCGGCCTTCAGCAGAGCACCAGTTGCTCGCTCCCAGCGGAGCTTGGCAACATGTCCAGCTCCAGCCTCGAAGATGGAGCCGGTCTCGGTGGACGACTTGTGTGTGAGGACAGCGACAATAGGAACAACCCACTCAGGCTTCATCTTCTCAAGGACATCTGGGGGCATGACGGTCTCGGTCATTCGGCTAGCGGCGATTGGGGCGATGACATTGCAGAGAATGTTGTACTTGAAGCCCTCCTTTGCGAGGGTCTCGGTGAAGCCAACGAGGGCGAGTTTGGCAGCTGCAGGAGTTAGTACTTCATCCTGGGCCTGTTTCGGGTTCAAACTTACCAGAGTAGTTGGTCTGTCCGAAAGATCCGAACAGACCAGCAGCTGATGCGGTGCTAATCACTCGTCCATACTTCTGTTTCCTGAAGTATGGCCATGCAGCACGCGCGCACTTGTAAGCTCCGTAGACGTGGACCTTGTAGATCAGGTCCCAGTCGGCCTGCTTCATGTTCTTGAAGCTAACATCGCGAAGGATACCAGCGTTGTTAATGAGAATATCAATGCGGCCAAAGGCATCAATAGCCGTCTTGATAATGGCCTCTCCGTTCTCGACAGACTCGTAGTTGGCAACGGCTTTGCCGCCTGCGCTGCGGATCTGCTCGACGACCTTGTCTGCGGCCTGTTGTATTGAAATTAGCCATCGCTGAGTTGCGTAATCGTAGGTGCAAAGCTACGTGAGGCGAGATACATACCGCTGAACCCTTGCCCTCGCCCTTGAAGCTGCCGCCGAGGTCGTTCACCACGACGTTGGCGCCGCGGCTGCCGTAGAAGATGGCATACTCACGACCCAGGCCACCACCAGCACCGGTCACGACGACGGTCTGGCCATCGTATCGCAGCTCTTGAGCAGACATGATGTGTATGTGTTTGGAGAAGCTTCGCAGAGGTAACGCTCCTTTGGTCGCGTCTAAAGCTTTGTCGCGACTGTACTGCTCAGGTGATGCAAGAAAGAACGTGTCAAAGTCAAATGGGTATCAGCAAAGACCCCAGGATATCAAAGTAGGAAATGGGGGAGATGCGGGATGAGAGAGAAGGATGTCAAGAGTTATAGAGGCAGTCAATGTCAAGTCGTTCTTACGGCCATGCCTCGTGAAAGCAGCCGAGCTGCTGGCGATGACGATTTACCTCGGCCCCGACGGCAGTTGGTCATGTGTGGGGATCTGCGCACCGTGCGTCTCTGCACTTTCACATGTCCTTGAACTGTCTCGAGGTGTTCTGCGCTACTGCTGGCAAATTCCGGGGTATCATATGATAATTACGATGTTTGTGTCTCGTCTTTGTCCGGGGTCTCCAGACATCGGATGAACCACGCATGGCCCCGGACCGTTGAGCCCCGTGAAGCCACGCAAACACGTGACTTCACGTGTTGATTACGTTGTGGACGTTTAATATACTCGAGCATATACTCTATTAATAAGACGACGACTCGTGCACTACATTCATAGGGCTACAACGTGACGGTTCGCAATCTTCATGCTCTGTATGACATAGACATGACTTCGAATTTTGCTGTAATCCGAGACTCAGATTGACAACCCCTAGATACCAGTTGCTCCTGGGAGTTAGTGGTCTATGTCCATGGTAGGGTATGAGATTCTGAAAAACGGATAGCATACATATATATTCTTGCTCAAACGATTAGTCAGGTGATGCAGAATATGTTCGGCGCTGGTTTCCTTTCAGGTAAGACAGGTTGCTTATAACATAGCCAAGGCTGGATGACACAGATACCAGCCAATAACCAAGCCATATTTCTATGGACAGTCAAGTGGGAAAGAAAATGCTCGAGCAGAATGTTTTTTAGCCAGCATCAAGTAATGCCGAAGAAGGTACCGAGCCGTCATCTTACCGCCACCGCCTCATTCTTGAAGGTCCCATATTCGGCTTTTGTTACTTAACGCGGCTATCCTTTTGTATTCTGTCGTCGAATGTACGTTCATTTGTCTTCTATAACGGAACTCTCCTAACAGGCTCGTGGTATTGAGTCCCCTACGATCCTAGCCCCGAATGTGGTTGCACTCCGGTCCACAGAGGAAAGTGTTCAGCATTATGGATGTTTAGCTGCAACGCCACGAGAGATCTGTGCAGCCTATGAAAGTTGTCGGAACGATCACCTCGGTTCCAGAATCGAATGTGGAGCACATTTGCAACAAAATTGCAAGTATGGCAGATGCACACCAGCGTAGCATGCAAGGACCTGCTTGATGGAGGTAGTCCAGGATTTTCAATGGAGCGCAATAGGACAAAAGCTAACCATTTCTCGTTTGGGAATCCAAAGGATTTTGGAAAGTTTTTCCTGTGCTAACTCTTCTCGATTGCTTCATTCATCATCATCTGGTCTGAATGGAGGAGGTCTGTACATGCATCGAGATGCATCATGCACAGTATACCTGTTTAATAGAAAAGAAGCGATAATATTTGTGGACCTTTCGACGTCCGACTAGTATATGCAGTATTTTTCGATCGGACCCAATAGATTCGCTTCGCTCACCCTACGAAAATCAATACTGTTAGCTAGTCTTTCAAGGATAACAGCTCTATCTTACGAATTAGGGAGAAAATGCCCCATACACGTCCCAGTAGTATATGCAGCAGCCCGGCATCAGGCTAAAAAGGGCTGGCCCAAGGATCAGCTGAGTAGATGTCCGGAATTGATGCGGGAAAGGATTCGCGTAGCGTGCTACAGACAGCGCTGAGATAATGCTGCAGACTCCAATGAATGCATTGTTGATAAGAATTGTGCATGATATTTTCCTTTCAATGTCTAAAGACATGGTGGCGTGACTGCTTTGGTGTGGTAGGCCTGTACCGGGGCCATGTCAACGGTGTCGTTGTGGACAAGACGGTCAGCGGGCGGGGCTATCCGCCCGCCTGATGCATGCACCACGTGCTAGTCAATGGCCAAAATTCATGCGTTAGCGTGGGGTTGTCCTTTGTTTACATACGGTGAATGCTGGACAGGAGGTGTGATAACTACCGGCCCCTAGCGGTCTGATGACAAAGTGAAACAACGGTTCAGAGGCGCGAATCCTTGCAGGCATGACGATTGCCAAAGGCTGTAGCGGCTCTTCTCCCTTCTGAGAGCAACTACTGAACACGAGCGTCAGACACCCACCCGTCCGGTGACGCATCCTGCCGAGGACAGGGATGATTCCCAACGATGGTGTAATGTCATCATGCAATGGTTGATCAGGCCCAACTGATCTGGGCTTCTCGAAAGTGTGGCCAGTCTCGTATTCTCATGGAATTCAGCCTTATTTCTGATTGCCCAATGCTGGCCTAGCACGGAGAGGTAGGTCCGGCACAATAGGAACATAAGTTTTGTGATAGGGCTTCCATTGCGTATCTCTTACGTATCGTCGCTCCTGCTACTCTTACGTTCCCTTGGAGGTATATAATTTTCCAGAGCTTGACGATCGCTGTACTTTGCAGCGGTGGGCTAGTTCCTGGAGGAGCAGACACAGCGCGTAGATCCTTTTTGTCAGGGGTGTTCAAGCTGCAGTGGTTGTCCTTTACGCGTCCGTCCTCTACGCCTGCGGCCACCTGGTCAGCATCCCTTAGTGACGTTGCCGGTTGCCACGATATCGGGTAATTTTGCGCTTGTGCCGAGTCTGTTGCCAACTCACAGCGGTATGCAGATCGCAGAGGGTGTAGTGTCCATCGAGTCGGTTTATCATCGACGCAAGCATTGGATTCCTTCTACTGCTTACTGTGACTTGTTCAACATCGCTTTGTCGCCTAGTCGGGCTGTGCTGCGACTGACTCCGGTCTACTCGGGTTATCCAAGCTGTGAACCCTGTCCAACGAATATTGACCATGAGTGAGGATACCGAGAGAGTAAGCGTTAATGGCCGAATTTTCCAGAAGATATCGCTAGACGAAAAAATCTATTTCGCTCCGGTAGCCATCGACGACCGCGAGGAGAGCAGATTGACTGCTCAGCATGATCTCATATCGAGGCTCTTGGGCAACAGGTTATTTTCCCGCCGGATACCGGTAACAGAACCTCAGGCCATATTGGAGTGTGGTTATGGTGGAGGTGACTGGGCTGTCCAGTGTGCTGATGAATTTGAGGACTGTGAGGTGCGTGTATTCTGTCATGCTGACCGCATTGACGAATGATGGGCCGACTATAGCAATGCCCGCCAACTTACGAGCAGACATTGACGGCTTCAGGTCACCGCTATCGACATATTCCCTATGTAAGTGGGCGAGATGTAGGAGACTGGGAGGGTAATGGAAATTGGGCTGATTCTTCTTGCGTTCAGGCAGGTTCCAGATCAACCCGAGAATTTGGAGCTCATCGGCCACAACCTCAATGACCCGCTCCGCGACCCCGAAATCTTCAAGGCGAATCAATATGACTTGATCCACTCGCGATTCATAGCTCCAGGGATAAAGACCGGAAGATGGTCCAGATACATTCGAGACCTCAAACTCCTGCTTCGACCCGGCGGATGGGTTCAACTCATGGAGTACCTCCCCATCATCCAGTCTCACAACGGTCGTCTTACAGATAGTTCGGCAGTAAGAAGATGGTGGCAGTCGTACCAGGCCGCAATGGCGAGGATGGATCGAGACCCAAGGATAGGCCGCCGGCTGTCCCAAATGTTGCTAGAGAATCGGTACCGAGATGTAGCAGTGGATATAAAACAGCTCCACATAGGTGGCTGGTCGACGGGTAAGACGTTTCCATCTAACATGTCACTTGAATCCAAACCTATCATCAGCTGCGGGCTTGACAGGATGTGGGCATACTGTCCATAGTATACCATCAAGCTACAGGCAGGGGGGACATGGTGTTGACATGAAGAAGTGTTGACACTACCCACAGATCCAGCCAGGGCCAGTCTAGGAGAAGACGCTGTCGGCGTAGGTAGTCAGACTGGCACAAGTCATGAGCCTTGGACTAATCAGGCGTAGATAATTGGTGACCTCCTCGAGTCGATCGGAATCTGGCCGTTCACTTCGGAGCTCGGCTGGACCGCTACACAGTTTAATGCTCTCATGAATGAGGTCCGCACAGAGCTTCAGAACGTAGAGTTGAAGCTATACATCGAGATGTGCGTAGCCATGTGATGGTATGACACCAGGGTGACTGATTGTATTCTAGATATATCGGACGCGGGCGGAAGAGCACGGGGTGATGCGACTGGGCGACTTTATACGGCGAAAGGCGGTGCATTGCATGGCGCATATTGCATACACAGCGATCTTGGGGTGTTTTCCTGGCATTGGGACGAAACCGTGTAGCCGTGGTGGGACGATGTGGTGGGTTCTAGTGTTCTTTGTAGCTATTAACAAGCTAGTTCCGATTGACCTGATCCCTTTGATTGTTGCATAGCGACTCGACGTAGCTACGGACGTAGGAGGCGGAAAAGTCTGTGTCCAAGGATGCTTTTTCCGAGCAGCACAGATACATGAGAATAAAGAGGCGAAAGGGGGGATAAGGTAAGGTGGGGGTGAAGCGAACGAAGAAGCTACCGGACGCTAGAGGAGAGGGCAACAGAGGAAGTCAAGAGTGAGGAAGGCACGACGGGCAGCAGAGGCACACGCAGAAGTTATCCCAACACCAGCAGCACCACCTACGTCAACCGAGCACAGTGCGTCCTCCCCTTAAGAGCTCATCTTCTGGGGCCGGGGGTTGATTGGCAGTGCTGGCATTTCACAAGCCTCCGCCCCGACAGCTTGGTAGCGAAAAACCGTCTTATGGGGCGCTCTCCTGGTCCATCCTTCACGCCCTCGGCCTTGCAACTCAGTGCCAGGACGAGCCACAGAGAAATTTCCTACCACCGCCTACGCTCCCGGCTTGCTCTATGGTGGCATATGCCCTCGCCGACCACAACAGCTGCTCCTGGTGTCTGCTCCCATCATCGAGCAATGTGCTCTCTGTCGTCTATCTCAGGCACCATCGCCTGTCAACGTTGAAGCATCCACAGCTATCGTCTCATCTGGCTAGGGTACGTCCCAATCTCCACCAGCATTGGCCTGGAGCCCATGCACTGCACCGGGGAAGCGGGTGCTGTTCACAAACCCACGTCAAACCGCTGCTCGTCCTGCTTGTTCATTCGGCCCGCAATAGCAGGCCGGGCGTGGTGCACTAGCACGTTCTTACTATTGACATTTTCCTGGTACTGCAGAGCCTGCATGCTCTCGTTGCTGCATGCATTCAGCAGGACTGAAAGCCAACCTCGTCCTTGATCCCTGGCTGGCAATGGATCGAGGCCTCCAACCACCCTGGCCCAAGCACTATCTCCGATTTGCCCGTGCGCCATATCTGCCAATGACGACATCATGGCAATTGCACACTGGCATCAACTTCACCAGCATGCAACACGTCAGTTCCACTACGGCAATCCGCTCTTGAACCCACATCCATTTTTCCGATTGCCGAGCCAACGGCAGCTCAACTTCGATCTCCTTGGGGTCGTCCGCCAGCCTTGATCGAAAAGACCATTTAGCCTGATCCCACCTTAACTACTCCTAGAAAGCGTATAGCGTCTACAACCTCCATTCTTCCTTATGCCGAAGCCGGTGTGCGCGGATCACTTTCCCCCGCACCCCAATGTCTTTCTCCAACCTCGCGGGCGAACCCATGCATCAGCACGGAAAAAATGTCAATTCGCCCTGGACGCACGACGTTGCTCCGGATACTTAGCACTATAAGTACCTGTCCATCTGCCGCCGTGACGTGACCACATCCAGCAAAGTCCCGTCAACATGCTAGCTTCGTGGATTGTTCAGGCTCTCTTTGCCAACTTGGCTGTTGCCACCAAATTTAGACCAGGAGGCAACAACGCAAAGTTCAAGACCTTGGTCACATTTGGTGACAGCTACACGGATGAAAATCGCCTAGGCTATTTCTTCGCAAACAATGGCTCTGCTCCGCCTGTGGGTTGGCAGCAGCCGGTGGTATGTTGGACTAGTTACAACCATCACTACATGTTCTGAACATACAATGCAGGGCTTGGCCACGGCATCTGGAGGTCGATCCTGGGCTCGATTGGCCAGCGACTACTCTGGTATGAAACTGTACAATTACGCTGTTTCCGGAGCAGTATGCTCGAACCAAATTAGTCCACGTCCTCTCGCAGCAATCAATGCACCATTTCCAGACGTTGCTGGCTACGAAGTACCCGCTTTCATTGCCGACTCCAAATACATCAGCCCCAATGGTACCAAGTTCTTCACTGGCGAAGCCTCCAGCACCGCCTACGCCATCTGGATTGGAACCAATGACCTTGGCAACGGCGCCTTTTTGACGGACAAGCAACTACCAGGCAAGACCATTGTAGATTACATTGACTGCGTATACGACCAGGTCACCCGCCTTTACGAAAACGGTGCCCGCTACATTGTTCTCCTGAACCTGGCGCCCCTGGAACTGCTCCCACAGTACCAACTCCCAGAGAAGGGCGGCTTGCAATCAACACAATTCTTCAACAACGCCCCGGGCAAGAACTTGACCGCCATCCACATCCGCATGCAAAACACCGTCGCAGCACTGAACAGGGTGTACAAGTACCGCACGCCCTACGAAACTGATAACACGGACCTCTGGGAAGATGCTACGGTAGTCAACTTTGACGTAAACGCGCTCATGAAGGATATTTACTACCATCCCACCCAGTACTTCAACGGCACCGAACCAGCCAATGTAACAGGCGTGGCGCACTACTGCAACGACCAAGGAAGCAATTGCACCACAGCCAGCAGCCTCGACAGCTACATGTGGTACGATCCGCTACATCCAAGTGAGCAGACGAGCCGTGCTATTGCGAAAGAGTTTGTGAATGTAGTGGGTGGCAAGAGCAAATATGCTTCTTACTGGGGAAACTGCGAATAAGGCACGGAACCATGGAGTAAGCAAGATGATGACTCGGAAAAAGAGCAGATGAAGCGGTGTATATAATGCATATCCAACGATGTTAATGTGAAATGCCAACGCCATTGCAACTCTCTAGCCCCTTTTTTGCTCCGTTTTCGATGCAGAACACCCAACGTGTATGCCCGTACTCCAGCAACTATGCAAAATCTTGTGTAAGCAAAAATAGAAAAAAACGATAACGGCACAGCCTTCCCCTAACCAAGACCCAACAACAAGCAACCACATACACACTCAAATACTCCTACACCACCTCTCCAAGCCCTTATCTCCACCCTTTATCCCCTTCAGCACCTCCCCTATCTCCTCAAGCGCAACATCGCACCTCACCATGCCAAACGACCCTACCTGGCCCTGAATAACCGGCATACACAACCCCAGCTCAATCAACCCTTCCCACTCGCGGCGCGCCACATCCTTACCCCAAACCTTGCTCGCACCACTGCTGCTACTAAGCCCACCGGCCGCAGATTGGATACGCGCCCGCGACGCAAGCGTAACGTACTCGTCGTACGCCATGTTGAAGTTGCACGTGTCGGAGTCGTGGATGATGTCTAGGCGGGTGGCAGCGATGAGCAGGGAGAGGGAGAGGGTAGAGAGGGAGGGGATGAGGGAGAGTTTGGAGTCTGGGGCGCTGAGATGGTTGGCGGGTTGGAAGGGGGCGTTGGGGAAGAGGGTGGCGGTGGGCAGGAGGAACGAGGTAAGGACTTGAGGGACGGATTTTGTGAGGTGGAAGGTTGGTGCCACGTGCTGGGTTAGGAATGAAGGGGTTGAGAAGAGTGTCTGTGGGGTTGGGGTTAGTGACGAGGATAGGAAGGGGGTGGGGGTTAGGGAGAGGAGCTTACAGAGATGTTGGCGTTCCATTCACTTAGCATGTCGTGCTTTGTGCTGTCCTTTTGTCCTTTGCTTGGTGTACTTTTGGCTCCGCCTTCTAGGATGCCTCGCTCTTGGACGGTCAGTTGGTCTGGTTCCAGCGTCAGGCAAGCCTTGCACATGGCCTGGAAAGCAGTAAATGTCGTGGCGAGTCTGAGATGCACGTAGCGATGACTGAAACGGCTCTTGACACGCTTTTCGAGACTGTTGGTCACATCGATGCGTGTCGTCAGCCCCAGCACGGCGATAGGAGCTTTTCGCGACTGTGCAATATCGAAGAGATTGTACAGTAACGTCTGGCGAGGATGATGGGCAAAGAGGTCAAACTCGTCCATGATGAAGATGACTGCTTTTGCTACTTGATCTGTGACTTCGCCTGTCTGCTCAGATGGATGTGAAAGCAAAGCAAGCAGCGTGGCTAAAGTATCCGCGTAGTTTTTTCCAGGGCCACTTCCGTCTTCTTCAACATCCATCTCTTTTCCCAGTTGGCGCCAGATTTCTCGAAGCGCAATCTTATCGTCAGTGTGTATAAAACCGTTGAGTCGAACAACATGGTACTGGCCGCCATTGTCTTTGGCGACTTCAGAGAGGGCCTTGTTTACAAGTGCTGTCTTGCCGCTGCCTCGGGCACCGATGACAAGCATCGAGTTACCCTCACCAGCTGTGATTGTGTGTTCGATGATTTGGTGTACTGACTTGTATTCTTCATCTAAGCCGACCAGAGGTGAGGGACGTTTGCCATTGATGCGCTCCATAACAACAGTCTTGAGCAAATCTAATTCGCGACCTGGGGTGAGGTTACTGTAGAGGAAAGACGGAGCTAGACTCTTCTTCTGTGCTGAAGTCCGCAAGTTGAATGGACTGGGTTCGGTAGGGTCCAGAACACTGCCCAAGCCGCTGTTGCCGTCCACATCCTCGTCATCGTGTACTTTGTCCTGCTCTTCGGCATCTGACCATCGCTCTTCATCGTCATTTGCAATGTGGTTTGTAAGATTCAGGCGTCGTGCTGTGCTTGCGGGCAGTCTTTTATTTCTTGATGGGGAGGTTTCTCCAACATCGTCCTCACTTGCTACAATCTCCTCGCTGACGGGTTTGCGCCGTTTGGGGGCTGTCGCCGGAGCGGTTGTCCCATCCGCAAATGTTTTTGGCACTCTCTTTCGTGTACTTGTCGCCGCCTTGCGAACAGGGGGCTGCTTTGGGGGTGTTGTGGCACTCTTCAGATCCCGCAGCCCATCCTCGCCCTCGTCTTCTTCGGGAATAGGACTCGGCTCCTTTCTCTTTCTGAGGGCACTTGATCGAGGCGCTGCTGGCTTCCGTGCCGTCTTTGCGCGTGGTTTTGTAGGCGCCGGACTTGCTGCAACGACATTGATGGATTCGCCATTCGCAGCTTTGCGAGCAGCGATCTCTGCGTTGGTAGGCCGGCCTCTTCTGCGTTTGGGTGGAGGCACTGGTTGTTGTCCGTCCCCTGTTTGTTCGACAATCGTCGCGGTCTCCTTGGACGCCGCCTGTGCTGGTTTACGATTTGGTCTTGACGGTATCTCCACATCGAATGCGCCCTCAAAGTCGTCATAAACGTCTACATTTTCCGCTGCTGTCGGCTTCGCAGAAGTACCGTTGGTTGCACTCTTAAGCACTCTCGCCTTGCGTGCCCTCGCCGGCTTTGGGTCGACAGTCGGTGTAACATCCTCGTCCGTATTTCCAATTGATTCTTTGGCCTGCTTGCCAGAGGGTTTCTTTGACGACGGCTTTCTCAATGGAGCGGACTCGGTGCGCTTGGGGGCATCGACCTTTCTTCGCTTCGCTGATCGTGGGGAATCGTCCATGGCTGCAGATTATGTTTTATTAATTGTGTAATAGGATGCGTCGGTAGATGTCGATTATCGAGTATGCGCCATGGCAATCGTGGTGGTGAAAGGATTCCGCTTGGCGGCCAGTCGTCAAGTTGTTGCTGCTGGTCCAGGCGCGTGTGTACCTATGCTAGGGCGCGTCGCGTTGCACTTTGGCCGACCCCTGCATGTGCCAAGAGTCGGGTATTCCTACTGCACGCCCTACAGTTGACTAATGCGCTATCGCCATCACTAACCTCAACACACACTGTGGACAGTACTTAAGAATGAAAAAAATGTCTACCATATTTCCGTCTACAATTAAATGCACAGCATGGCTTCAGCAGAGAGCACCCGGTCCAACCTGACATCATTGCCACACCATGCCGCTTCACCAACCCAGACCGACATAGAGCTACATCAGCGTACCGACGACAACGAACCTCTACATAATGAGACATTATTCTCTCTACCACCTACCGATGGGGGCAAAGATGCTTGGCTCTGCCTCTTCGCCTGCTTTATGCTTGAAGCAATGATATGGGGCTTTCCATCCTGCTACGGCGTGTTCCAAGAATATTACGCCACCAGCCATGAATTTGCCGGTCAGCGAAACATCGCTGTTGTCGGTGCTTGTGCAATGGTATTTTTACACCATCCCTCGGATAAAGTCAATCTCTAAACTCTGTCTTAGGGTATCATGTACATGGACATTACGTTATGGTTTGCTGTTCTCAAGTATTTCCCCAGACTACGCCGATATGCCACTCCAGCTGGGTTAGTTGTCGTCTGCCTCGCCCTCGGCCTTGGATCACTGTCGACGAATGTCACCCACCTCATCGTTACTCAGGGCATCCTGTACGCACTGGGTGGTGGCTTGGCATGGACTCCCATTCTCTTTAATATCGAAGAGTGGTGGGTTCGTCGTCGAGGCTTCGCATATGGAGTAGCTATGGCTGGTCTGGGACTAAGCGGCGCCATTCTTCCGCTCATCCTGGAATGGCTCTTGCACTCTTATGGCTTCCGAACGACACTCCGAGTCTGTGCCCTCAGTTTTGTGGCTCTGAACTTTCCAATCATCTTCTTCTTCAAGCCACGCCTTCCGCTGTCTCAAACTTCGCAGTCCAGGAGCTTCGACCTGTCATTTTGGACCTGCTCAAACTACCTCATCTTACAGTCTGGTAATGTTATCCAGAGCCTCGGTTTCTTCCTGCCAGGAATCTATCTCCCCACATTTGCTCGCTCCATTGGCGCAAGCACTATTCAAGGCACAGTCACAGTCATCCTCGTCAACGCCGCCGCCTTTGTTGGCTGTCTCTGTATGGGTGTAGCGACAGACAAGTATCACGTCACGAGCTGTCTGCTGATCTCTGCACTCGGCTCAGCCGTCGGTAGTTTCTTAATCTGGGGCTTCTCTACATCATTAGCACCCCTGTATATCTTTTGCGTCATATACGGGGCATTTGCTGGGTGCCAGTCGAGCGCCTGGAGTGCTATAGTCGCCGAGACGCAAAAGAAAAGACGAGGTGCCGACTCGGGGTTCGTATGGGCTTGTCTATCCGCTGGCAAAGGTGTTGGCAATTTATGCAGTGGTCCACTTTCTGAAGCCCTATTGCACGCTGGTGATTGGGGTGCAGGTTTTGCTTATGGTAGCGGCTACGGAGCATTGATCGCATTTACTGGTGTGACGGCTCTTTTGAGTGGATGGGGTTATGCGGCCAGGAGAATTGGATGGATTTGATAAAATGGCAGTAAACCTGAGAATAGGGTGATTGGCATCCATGTCATACCTCATATATGATGATCAACATTGTGTCATACTCATTAGCTAGTATAGAAAGAAGAAGAATAAGAGTCAAGCAGAATCATTCGATGGTTGAACAAAGAACGGTTCTGTCGCAGAGCGTACATGGTGGTTTGGGAGTTTGCACCAATGAGCACGTAGCAGGCCGGTCTTGGCACCAAGATACGCGTACGTCTGAAACAGGCCCACCAACCTCCTTCATGCGTGATCAGCCCTCGTCCGCCCTGTCAGCAAGCCCCGTCTCCGCTTTTCTCGAAGATGTCTGGGCCTCTGTCACCAATCTATCTGTGGCCGGCCGGGGAAAGGTCTCGATCCCGCGGTCAATGCTTGGTGGACAAGGCCCCCCAAATTCTACAAGTGCCGTTACATCATGTTTCCGCTCCAACTCGTTTCTCTCATTGGCAACCTCGTCTGAAACCCCAGATGGGGATCAGCGTGCCGTCAAACAAACAAAATATCCGACCCGTATTGGTCGGACCAGTCTGCATGGGGACACCCTAGCCCATTGGGCCGCGCCTAAGCAGCGTCTTGATTGATCTCGTCAACATCTGGCAGCATTGTACCGGCGGCATGATGAGAAACATCAAACGACAGGCATTGTGGGGCTATGAGGTGAACCAGGGCGTTAGATGAACTCTTGGCCGATCATTCTTTCACAATGTCCAGATTGTGAGTATATATGTAGGGACGGTCGACCTCCAGATTCAAAGGCCACCCAACAAGTCCACAGTCAAGCAAACACATTCTTTGAGTAGGTTCGCCTTGATACCTCACTCTCTTTTTTGGTCATTCTCTTGTTATCCTAGCGATATACATACATTCTCTTTTTGGCTGTGCCAGTCCATCTTTGTCTACCATTCACACTTCTATCCCTTGATTCCAACTTTCGACTCCAAACAAACGACGACCGCAAATATGAAGTCTACCGTCATTCTCGCTCTCTCGGGCTCGGCCCTTGCCATGCCCTTCTTCGCAGCCAACGAAGCCCGCCAGGCTCCTCCACCAGGAAGCATGCCTTCGTTCCCTCCTAGCGGCCCAGGCGCCGGTTTCCCCATGCCCACTGGTACTGGTGGTATTCCGTCTTTCCCTATGCCCACTGGCGGTGCAGGCGGCCACCACAAGCCAGGTCACGGCCACAAGCCTGGACACCACCACAAGCCCGGCCAGGGAATGCCTCCTTTCCCTGGTGCTGGTTCTGGCTCCGGCTCGCCTGGCAGCAGCACTCCCCCTGAGAAGAGACTGGCCATCAACTACGGCATTGCCCCCGTTAAGCGACAGGGCGATGCTGCTGCTCCTTCTCTTCCCCAGTTCTCTTTTGCTCCTGGTGCTGGTGCTCCAGACACTGGCTCTCCCGACACCGGCGCCCCTGACACCGGTGCTCCAGGTGGTGAGGCTCCAACTGGTGGTCTTCCCTTCCCTCTTCCCACCGGCACCTCGCCCACTCCTCCCTTCCCCATGCCCCCAAGCGGTGGTGCTCCAGGCGGTGGATTCCCCATGCCCACCGGCGGATTCCCCGGCGGTGCTCCTGGCGGCGGATTCCCTATGCCTACTGGTGGCTTCCCAGGAGGTTTCCCAGGCGGCGCCCCCGGCGGTGGTGCTCCTAGTGGCGGTGCTCCTGGCGGTGGATTTCCTATGCCTACCGGTGGCTTCCCAGGTGGTGCCCCTGGTGGCGGTGCTCCAGGCGGTGGCTTCCCCATGCCCACTGGCTTCCCTGGCGGTGCTCCTGGCGGCGGTTTCCCTGGTTTCCCTGGCCAGGGCCCGCCAGGCGGTGACCAGAACGGCGGCGACTCTCAGAGCGGAGGTGGTTTCCTTGACTGGCTCGGTGGCCTTTTCGGTGGCGGTAAGGGCCAGGGTCAGGGTCAGGGCGAAGCCGACAACTAAGGCCTTTTCTTGCCTGAACCCATGGATATGTGGGACACGATGAGAGGAGACAAAGTGTCTTGACGACTTGAGATGGACACTTCGTTTCCTCTACAACACTCTTCCTGTTATATATTTTATTCTTACTTCTTTGTAGCTCAGTTTTTTTGAGACTACTATGTACAAAGAAACACACTCCTTATTGATATTACAATGGATAGATTGCTTGATCAATTGCTTTTTGCCTTGAGACTGGAATATGAGTGAAATTGGTGACGTAATTGACTGGTGCAACGTGAAAAGGTATCATGAATCTTCAGAATGGTACTTGTTATATTCGCTACCATCTAACTATAAAACTTTCTACCAAAAAGGACACTAGAAAGAGCGAATTGAAAACTTGACCGTCGCCGTTGAGGGGAGCAAGTCGGGTATCTCAGAAAGCCATTCTCCATCTTTTGTATCCTATGCTATGTCTTTTGAACTTTTTTGTATCAAGGCTCCCGTACCTAATTGTTTGGTAGCGGCCGTCGGGTTGAAGAGACGCCTCCCAGATGCTTTTTGTATATGTGTATAGCGGACACTAGTTTTAACTGTAGTAATAAAAAACTAAGAATTAGCAAGTAACATGCGCCAAAAGAAACCTCCAGAGGAATTGCGCTTGTTGAAGCGCAATGGAAACTGTTGAAAATAAAACGCCACCACGTGTTGTTGAACACGAAATCATTGGGCCAAGGTATCTCCCAGTAAACGCCAAGAATGATGCATAGTCTTGCTGTGTTGAATGCAGTAAGAGTGGATGTCGTCCAGCCGTGTCAGATTAGTTGGATACGGCCATGTCTTTGATGCCATTAGTCACCTCTACCGCTGCCGCTTTGGCAGTGCCTAAGAGACTCGTGCTCTCGTCTTTGTGGGGAACAGCCTGCTGTCCATTCGCCCCGTTGGTTTCGTGCACGCCGTTGGTTCCATTTACGACTTCATTGCCGTTTGCATTAGGAAGGTCCGCAGATGGCGGATGCAGCGGCTTGTCCATGTCTTTGACCTCGAGACCGTCGAAGATCGGGAAGATACCACGAGTAGCATGGAAGTCATTGTGCACTAGAAGATGGGTTAGTGAAGAGGCCAATTACTATGCCAAGTAAATACTTACCAATATTAAGGAGGTACCAGGTATCGATAACATCCTGGATGACATAACGGGATGGGCTCACACCAGCGTGGCAGTTTGCCCACTGCTGACCGAGTCGGTAAAACTCGTCTTTCCAGGCAAGGAAACTGATTGTTTCGACAATGGTTGGCTGAACAATCTCCTTTCCAGGGAAGACACCCCAAGTGACGGCGTTTGGTCCTTCGTTGGGAGCATTCGTCTTCAAGTCGCCGTCCTTGTTCACAGCGTAGTAGGTGAACTCTGGGTCACGCTCGAGTCGTGTAATGATCTCAGCAATGTGCTCAGGTGAGACAAAGACCTCGAGGTACGCCTTCTGGTAGACGTAACCGTTGCGTGGACCCCAGCCAAAGACAGGATCAGACGACTTGGCACCGTTGACAGCGGGCTGGGAGTTGATGGTGAGGAAACCGCGCCGGTTCAGGTCAATGAGATCATTCTGAATGGAAGACGCTTCGGTCGTAATGGGCTGTTCGCTCCACGGCAAAGACTCTAGTTTACCCTCCATGTAGCGTACGAACAGATTGGAAAGATCCCTGATTGACAGCGGTGTGCCCCACAGCTTGATGTTTTGCTCGTTGGTACCCTTGAGACCAATGCCATACGAGTCCAACTCGCCAAAAGCGGGCGAACGTGAGTCTCCCCAACGGCCGTTAGGAAACTCGTCCCAATCCTGGGTACGTGCAATGTAGGATCGCTGGCGGTTGCGCCAGAAAATGGGGCGTACGTTCTCGTCGCGGCGGTTGAGTGCCAGGGAGGGTCGCCATGGCAGGGGCTTCTCTAGTGGTGATTCCATGTCTGGCAGAAGTTCAAGCTCCTCGAGCACCATGCGTGTGGCTTGGGCGAGGTTCATTGTGTAGCTGTGATGGGTTTAGCAAAGTGGCGCAGGTATGGTAATCCAAAAGTGGTAATACGTACAAGTGCAGATGAGTGATGCCAGCTTCAATCAGCCTCCGGCACATGTCGGCCACCAATGTCTTGCCCACTTCACGGACTTCGACATCGTCGTTCTTGACAGGTTCCAAGGCCTTTGTCCAGTCTTCAGGGATATGGCATTTAGTCCACTGAGCTCTTCGCAGAAAGGCGGCGTAGGTGTGGATAGGCATAATACCCGGAATGATGGGTACGTTGATGCCCTTGGCGCGCACCTTTCTGACCCACTCGAGGAAAAGATCTGTGTCGTAGAACATCTGTGTTACAATGAAGGATCCGCCAGCATCAACCTTTTCCTTCAAGTGGTCGATGAGCTCATCGACATTGTCGTTATCATCACTACCTTCCGAGTAACCTGCAACGCCAATGTCGAAGTGGTTTCCATACTTCTCCTTAATGTAGACAACCAGATCCTTTGCGTAACGGAATCCGCCAGCAGTTGCTTCCCACTTCTCTCGTTCACGGGGCGGGTCGCCTCTCAATGCAAGGATGTTTGTGCAGCCGGCCTGGTACGCTTCTTTGAGGGCATCGTCCAGCTTGGATTTCTCCATGTCGGTGCAAGTAAGGTGCATGCATGTCTCGAGGCCGTAGACGGATTGGGCGACTTTGACCATTTCGCAGGTCAACTTGGAGTGGCGGCCACCGGCGCCCCAGGTGAGATCGATAAACTGTGGACCGAAGCCATGCATGCGGTCCATGCGGTCGTAGAGGTTTTGGACACCCTGGAGGAGAAGTTAGTCCGGTGCATTTCCAACACTAGCGGAGGGTATAAGGGTACCTGGGCGGTCTTGGGTGGGAAGAACTCGAAGGAGAAGGTGGGCTTCCCCTCACGCTTGGCCTGCTCGAGTTTCTGGGAAATATGCATGATGGGCTAGTATGGTGGAGAGTCGAAAAGGAGGGAGGAGAATCAAGGACAGTCCTTTTGCAGCGTTAGTCGTGAGCGCAATATGGATGAGATGCCCCTCCGCGTATGCTCGCTGCGGCATGTGCAAGGATGGCTGCGTACTGTTGTATCGAAGCCCCCACGGAGCTATCCAAAGTATCGTTTGCGGGCCCAGCGATCTGCGAGTGTCCGCGACATGTACGGTTGCTTGTGTCTTTGCGATTGTCTGCTTGTCAGTTCAGAATCCAGCTTGCCAGCGAGGCGGTGATGTGCAGTTTTCTCTAGCTCAAAGGTGATTGGAAAGCGGTTAGCGCAAGACGTATGGTGACCCCCGGAGGTGCAATCGGAGCGCGGGCAAGCGAGGCCCATCTTCGGCGACAAAGCCTCTGCCTAAGGCCTGCCGGTCCATGTGTCATGGCGGCAGACTACGCTGTGCTGCACATCAAACGAAACGTATGACAATAGGAACTGATTCAGCACGCGGCGGAGACTATATGTGGCATGGCCTGGCATGTGGTGGTTGTGGTGTTGTGGTGCTGCTGCTGCCCCACAGTCCGCTGTCCCACATGCCACCCACGATGACCATGACCGAGCCCGCGATGCCCGGGTTTCCCCATGCGGTAACCCCGGACATCCATCATAGTTGCGCAAGTGCAAGCATACCATGGTTCCCACAAGACAGTGGATTGACACGATACCGTCTCTTATTCCTTCTTTGTGTCTGTTAGACGTCCGAATCCCTCACTCCAGATCCTCTTCCTCCAGGTCCTCTCCATCCTGTTTCGCCTGCCATGCCCCCAATCGCCCGTCCCCGCCGCATCGTCGGCGTCTCGCTGAAGATGTACTTTGACCTGCCCAGCACCCTCTCCTACATCCGTGGCGTACTGCAACTCGACGGCGATGCCTGGAACGCCCGCACCGATCTCTTCGTCATCCCCGATTTTGTCTCCCTGACTGAATCAGCCCGCATCCTCGAGTCGTCCTCCGTCATGCTCGGTGCTCAAGACACCTTCTGGGAAGACAAGGGCGCATATACAGGAGAGGTCAGTCCGCTCGTCTTGAAACAGGCTGGCGCAAGAATTGTAGAGATTGGCCACGCAGAGCGCAGAGCCATCTTCGGCGAGACGGACGAGACGGTTGCGAAAAAAGCGGGTGCTGCTGCGAGAAATGGCCTCATCCCTCTTGTATGCATTGGCGAGAAGACACATCACAGCATCGCTTCGGCTGCTGTCGGAGCAGCCGTACAGGAATGCATGCCCCAGGTCAAGTCTGTGCTGGCTGCTGTGCCCGACGACACCGAGGTCATACTGGCTTATGAGCCTGTGTGGGCCATTGGCGCAAAGGAGCCTGCAGACCCTGACCACGTAGTCATGGTGACAAAAGAGCTGAGGAAGCTGGCCGCCGGTCGAAAGGGTCTGACACGAATAGTCTACGGCGGCAGCGCGGGACCGGGCACCTTTGCAAAGATTGCCGAGGGCGTAGATGGCCTGTTCCTGGGTCGCTTCGCACACGACATCAACAACCTCAAGAAGGTCATAGCAGAAGTGGGTGGTACTTGATACGATGAAAAAAGAGGGCAATTGAGCATTTGAGAGGGTCTATTACCGATCGTCCTATGATTACCAGTCGCACGTTACTCGATTTGCACTGCAGTATATGATGCGATTGCGCTGTCTGTTCACCTGCCCCTTGTGTTAGGTTGCCTTTGTTAGTCTGCAAAGACGTATGGTATGTGTGACGCCCCCTTTTTTGATATTGTCCTTTGGCCATATTCCACACACCGACTCGAGATGGTCGAGTACATTTGACCTGGGCGACAATGCAACAGGCCATTTAGAATACTAAGACTTGCTTAGTATGGAAAGATCCTACCAGATCTACATCTGCACCTGCACCCTCACTGAAAACATATTTGGCGGAATCAGCTCCAGTGGCTTTCGAGTCAGGAGAATACCGGAAGACCAAGTACACCTGGCTTTCGCCTGAAAGATTGTGGCTTTACTCGCTGTTCGGGCATGCGGAAGGCACACTTACGCCTTGATCACCTGATACTTCTGCGAAGCGATGGAGCCTCGAGCGACCCACCACGTTCATCGACAGTCCATTGACAGTCCATCAACATCTATCCATCATCACCAATACACTCCGGCAATTCTGTGAATCTCACGGAAATAGTCACCCAGATGACGTCTCGATCCAGCCCCGAACATGTTCGCTCCTCGGAGGGCCGCCTCAAGATGACTGCCATAGTCTGCTCAATCAGGCTAGGCTACTTGCATGGCGGAAAATGTCCGCCACACCCGTTGGTGCCCTTTCCGATGGCTTGCCGGACGAGCGCAGACTGCTAGTCGTGGCCACGCATCACGCCAGCATGGCTCCATTCCTTACACTCCTGAGTATGCACTGGAGTGCGGGGGTTGAAGGCCTTGACTCTGTTCGCACAAACGCCCGCCTCCACTAAAAGTCTGATCTACCACTATGGCACTTCGCCGGACCATGCCGGAGTGCTCTGGGCTTCGAGAGCCACCATTCGGCCCGGCCCTTGATGTTGGAGTAAGACGAGGTTTTCAATGTGGAATTATCTGTGATTGGATTGCTCCAGTCCATCCCACGGCCACACAAGCAACTTATGTCACTTTCAATGGCCAGCAGGAGCCGTGTGAGGAACACCTGCTGAGACATGAGATACTCTGATATGGGGAAATAAGGCTGCGAACCTTGCGTCCGGGGTTAGTGTTTTTAGCTTTTTTCCCCGCAAAGTCAAGTCCATTAGTGCCGGTCTGCCGATCGCTCGGCTTCCAAGTCCAGGCTCCGCACGTAATCCCCGTATCCTCATGCCGCTTCTCCGCTCGACTCTTCGAGATCGATCCTAGTACTCACTGGAACTGTGGATCCTCTTCGGGTCGTTGCCTGTTAGGGTCATGATCATGTCATGGTCCCTGATGCATACCATTACCATTGTGACTTGTTTGGGCATCGTGATCGCCGGGTCTTGATGGCGCAGAGTGAACAGATCTTGGTACGGCGCTCTATTGGGTCATTTGGATCAACGTTTTCCGTAACCAACGTGTGAGTGTTGTGCCAGGCTGTGGCATACATCAAGACGAAGCTCTGGAAGGATACTCAACATTTCCCAAGTGGCTGCGCGACACGCCCCCGCCCGCTGCGGTCGCCAGGATCTCTCTGTAAAGCCACGTTCTCGACTACGAAACACCTCCTCATGACCAGACGAATCAAAGTTTGGACGCTTGACCAGCTCTAGTTTGGATAGATTTGCCTCCAGCCAATGTAATCTTACGTACCATGTTGAAGGCGGAGCCGCAACGGTTGGCTGTCGCATTGCTACTGTACTGGGACGTTCATACGGTGGATTGTGCATGCTTGGTGATGATCACTTGCTTTCGTCCGCAGCTATGCCTTCTTGCGATTGAGATCCGTGCTCCGGGTCTCCCGAATATTCATATCTCTTACTCCCTCCACCGATTGTCTCGCTCACTGTATATCAACCCCTTCTCCTCAGTCTCCTAGCCCCCCATGTCTAGCTATCCAACTTCTCCATCCCCAACTACTGTCCCCTCCCTTCCCCATCACGAAGAACACCCCAACTCAGATTCCAGTTCCAACGGAAGAACGGTCTTTGATAACCACGCAGCCTGTATGGATTCGAATCACCAACAAAAGGATATCACAAACGACGCCCATCTTGGCTCAACAACTGCACGAGATGCCGAGACACTGTCAGCTTCAACCGCAAGGAACGAGTCAATGGCAAGACCAATGGATGTACACAATGGATTAGAGAAGGACTTCTCACGACACGATGGTAAGCACGTGTTGAACTCTCAGTACAGTTGCGAACTGACGGGATGTAGCATATGGCAATGGCTATCCTGGACAACTCAATCTCGACGCATCGGTTGATTCTAACACCGCGCTTCATCAGATCCGCACGGCAGGCAGCATCTCCATCTCACCAGAGCTGTTTGAGAAACTCTATCTCTCGCCTCAGAACAAAGTCAAAGGTGAATTACGAAAGACTTTTGGTAACCCCACACCACTGTACGCCCCTCTCCCCTATTCTTGAGTACATTGCTGGTCACTAATATAAGCAGTGCTCTCATTGGGTTCTTGTTGTCTCTCCATCCACTGAGTATGATTCTAATGGGCTGGCGAGGCGCTGGAGGCAATGGTGCATCAAGCGTTGGATGGTATTACTTTGCTGGAGGTCTTTTGATGGTTCTCGGCGGTCTTGGTGAAGTAAGCACAATGCCCTCTCTTCGTTGAAGATGATACTAATTCTTCATAGTGGATCTTAGGCAACACTTTTCCCTTTGTCGTCTTCTGCTCCTTCGGTGCTTTCTGGCTGGGCTTCGCTGCTACCCTCCAGCCTTTTTACAATGCGTATGGGGCGTATGCCAATCCCGCAGTGCAAGGCAGCACAGGTCTTGAGTCAGTTGGCTTTAATGCCGGCATTGGTATGTCCTCAGTAATGGTGAAATATGTGCATGCTTCTGACCTGCTATAGCATACTTCCAGATCGCAATGGGCATACTATGCTTCGTCTTCCTCATTTGCTCGATTCGTACTAACCTCTTCTTCTTCCTCATCTTCTTCACCCTAACGCCAGCCTTTGGTCTCCTAGCAGGCAGCTACTTCCAAGTTGCCAACGGAAACCCGAATCTTGCCAAGAAACTTGCTGAGGCTGCGGGTGCATTTTGCTTCGTTACCTGCTTGCTAGGATGGTACATCTTCTTTGCTATCATGCTGGCCAGCGTTGACTTCCCGTTCGACCTGCCTCGTAAGTTACCAAATGGACGAACAACTCTTTTGCTAGTTGCTAATTGATGCAGTCGTGGACCTATCCAGGGTAATCAAGGGCGCAAGCGAGAAACGCAAGGTTGACCACGTCGAATGAGTATGTCACGATCATTGTACCAAGGCGGGTGTGGCGGAAGGTTTATATGTAGTTCCGCGCTTGTGTGCAATGACCAAGGGGTTGGTTGTGGCACGATGGTGGATGAAACTCATGCTCTTCGCATCACGCGGTCAGCGGTAAGATTGCCAAATGCCGCAGACGGAGGAAGAGGTTGTTCCTCGATGTCCATAGTTTTTGTAATACTTGTACTAATTCTTACACATACATGCGATATAGTAATCATGCATCATGTCCTCATGTTCTTCTATCTAGTCAAGGTTGCCATGTCGAGTTGCTTGGATAGAAAACCATTGTATAAACGTGCCACCACTGGTATGAGCCTCACACCTGTCAAAAACCCAGACCCGCGAACTCTTACAGCTGTCAGGCGATCTGAAACACATCATCTGAGCGAGCATAACGTCGCAGCCTCATTTCTGCTCGATGGTCCGCGGCGCATGAACGCTCTTGTAACAGGAGTGACTTGTCTGACACTTTAAAATGATTTTGCGGGTCTGCCCTTCAAGCAAACTCATGGTGCGTGCGTCTAATACATCCAGGTACATAAATGTATACAACCCATGAACAGTCACGACCGACTAGTCAAAAAGAAATAATTATCCCTACAATACTATATTCTCAACGTCATTGAAAAAAAGATGATTTACCCGGTGGAAGTAGAGAGCATGCAGTACACACGGCACGATGCCGCCCCAACAGCCTACCCGCGGAGACAAACCAGTACTTCATCAAGTCAATCCGCATCGTCACCAAACTTCTCTCGTCCCTATCCACAGCAGTCGAAAACAAAAAACGCAGTATCAACAGGTGCCCTGCCACTCGCCAACGCAGCACCAATATCCCACCAAACCATCACTATAACCCCCAAGCCGCGCTCTAGCAGCAGCAGTAGCAACCGCACCACCACCACAAAAGGCCACGAACCAACCCGCAGCAAAACCCTGCGGCGCCCCAAAATGGGTACTTACTTCCTGACTGGCGCAAACCGCGGCATAGGCCTTGAATTCGTGCGCCAACTCGCCGCCCACCCCTCCAACACCATCATCGCAGGCGTGCGCTCAAAATCCAGCGTGGATCTCTCCCCCCTCAACGCCCTAAACACACACTCCAACATTCACATTGTCGACTGCGACGTCAGCTCTCTCGACTCGCTTGCAGGCCTAGAATTCCGCGTCGCCGAGATCCTCAGCAAGAAGCGCTGTAATCTCGACTTTGTCTTCAACGTCGCGGGTATCAATGCCACAAGCTCTGATACCAGCTTAACACTCGAGTCAGATAGCCTGGCAATGCACATGCAGACCAATGTAATGGGTCCTGCAAAGATTGTGCAGAGTCTCCGAAGGTATCTGGCTCGTGGCGCGACGGTGCTGAATATGACCTCCGGTCTCGGGAGTTTGGCGGTTGCGACTGAAGTGACAAAGTGCTGCACGTATAGCATGTCAAAAGCGGCGCTGAATATGCTTACAGTGCATCAGAGTAGGGATTTGAAGGGGAATGGGGTCAAGGTTATTTGTATGGATCCCGGGTGGGTGAAGACGAGGATGGGGGGTGAGGGCGCGGTTTTGGAGGCGAAGGAGAGCGTGAGGGGCATGTTGGATGTGGTGGCGGGATTAAAGGATGTGGACAGTGGAAAGTTTTATAGGCATGATGGGGAGATTGTGCCATGGTGAGGGAGTTTGAGGAAGTGGATTGGCTTTGTAGATATGGGTTGATGAATCGGAGCTTTCTCTGAGAAATATGAAGACATCTTTGAACAGCTGGTTCAATTCCTCAGAAACATTGCATCACCATGTGCCTTCTCTGCTACTTAGACATGGTTTCTGGTTGGGGACAAGCCAGCATGACCGTGACGTAAGCCAGTGAAGTGACAAACTAAAATCACATGGTGTCTATCTCAAATCCCAAAACAGCCAACAGACTTGGCAAAAAGCATATCGAGATAAGACGTAAACAAACTTCCCGCTCTCACTTTACTCGTGGAGAGACTGACTGATATCACGGAAAATACTTGACGTGCAATGCAGCGGCCTGAAGCAAGTAAGAGAAAAAGTGCAACACTCTCTTGCTAAAGCACGTCATCAAAACCACATCTGACTTTCTCTTCAAAGCAAGCACACGCTACACAGAAAACAAAAACTAAGTACTCAGGTTACAGAAAAAAATCTGTATCATTCATTCGCGAGACTAAAAGCGCAAAACACCAACTAACCAAACGCCGACTCAATGCAATCCTCTATCCATATGTACTCAGCAACGAAGCTGAATCACAAGAGCAAACGCTTTCTTCTCTCCACGCATGATATGGCACTCTTCTAGACGTTCAACAGTGCTACTCGAAACTCTATCGTCAACTCTACCTCCACGTCCCTTTCATCTGCCTACCTCGCCTTCGGCCTCCTAAAAGGATGCGCCTCGGTATTAAACACCCACTCATCCAAACTAATCATATCTCTCGGACTAAAAATCAGATAAAAGTACTTGAGCGTCTCGGCCGTCCAAAACGACTCCATCTTATCTTCTATGTTGTCCTCTCTGGTGTAAGGAATCTCTCCCGATGTTCTCGACGATGACGATGCGGAGAATGTGACGTCTTTGACCTGGCCGTAGGCATATGGTGTCTTTGTCGCTGCAACAATGGCATTGAACATGCTCCATGCGCTGTCGAGGTAGCTGCGGTCACCCGTAATGCGGTACATGATGAAGACGGATTCGATGGCTTCGGGGCGGAGGAGATAACGTTTGTCGCGAATGTTTGTGAAGGATTGGGGGATGTTGTATTTTTTGACTGCGGCTTCGATGGTGTCGACATATTTGGTGCTGTAGTGCATCATGACGGTTTCTTCCCAGGAGGTCTGGTTCCATGGGCATGAGGTGCGCGATTTACAAGGGACCATGTCGAAAGTTTCGGGCATGATACCGGTAGGGGTTGCGGCGTAGGAGTAGATGCAGCCTTTGGTAAGCTTCGCGCCGATGTCGACGTGGTTTGGCATGGAGAAGATACGGCCAGCTAGACCGAACATGCCGCCGATGAAGCAGGTGAGATGCTGCATGGTTGGGCTTAGAGTGACTTCATCGGCGTAAGCAGAGACGTCGCCGCAGAGCAATAGGTCCTCGCCATGCACCGTGTCAGGCACCATGGGCCGGAAAAGCATGTGCTCATCAATCTTCTTCGCAGAGTCGCGATACAGCTTCTCGTACACTGGCTCCACGCCACCCAGCAACGCATGCATCTTGGGGAAGTACTCGTACGTGCTATCTGCAAGCGCACCTATAGAAAAGGAGCTTGACTGGCTAAAGTCCTCTTGCGCGGTATTCACCATGGTCGGCCAGAGTCCTGGCAGCTTCGTAGTGTTCTGGGCACGATCCATAAGTCGGGTGACTCTGGCCACGGCATCGTAGTATTTTGGCTCTGATGTGATCTGCGCAAGGCGTGTAAACTCCATGGTCAACGAACCAAGGCAAGCAAAGCATATATTCGTTTCGGCATCGAACGCGTCTCTCCCTGGCCTCTTGGCCTTCTCCACGCTCATCCAGCCCAGCGGCGTGTTGTTCGTCGTGTCAAACGCCCGATAGAGCATCTCGCCCAGCTGGATTGCTTTCTCAAGCAAGATGGGCATTTCGCTCATGTCGTATGCGCTCAGCAATCCCCCCAGGTATCTGATTGTCGTTTCGAAGACGCTGATACTCGTGAGGTTCGTTCTGCCAAAATCGATCATAGCGACTGCTTCCACGGCCTCGTCGAACTCGTCTCGGAGACCCATGATCCATAGTGTGTCGAGTGAATCCACTAATGTTGCGCCCCATCCGCCGAAACTCTCCTCGCCCTCTGCCGTGATGGGCTTGAGCTCATCCTGCGCCCAAGCAAACGTCCGATAGCTGTCCCAAGTACGTTCAAAGACATCTCTTACTGCTATTCTTCGCTCCTCCCTCTGCTTCCGTTGTGCACGCGATTCGGGAAAGTAGTTAGCCTGAATGCGCGGGAGCACACGAGGCTTGCTGGTCGGCAGCGGTATATAGGACGAGATGCGATTCACAAACGGGGCTTTGCGCCAGTCGTATGACTGCTCAGATTCAAGGCTCGAGAGACTGGGTCCCTCGCGCATGTATGCTTCGTGGTCTTCAAACGGGACGGCAAATGGGTCGATGGGCTCGCCAAAGAAGCGGTAGCACACGCCGAACAAGACGGCGGCGCCCAATGCATAGAGTAGAATGCGCTTGTGTTGTCGAGACATGGGCTGTTGGTACTGCCCCCCGCGGGGCAACTTGATCCTACGCATGGTGAGGTGGTTCCTGGGAACTATGGTCGCTCATTGAAATCAACAATGGCAAAAGTATTGTTTGGGATGACAAGCAACAACACTCCTGCGTGCTGGCTAGAGAATCAAACCAGGCAGAATGCAAAGGGCCAAAGTGTCATGTAAAAGAAAAGGAACGATATGCTTGGTGGAAAGACGCTGACCCGGGGCCCTGTAATATACAACGGCGGTGGTGGAGCTCGACTCGGCGCTTTAGGACACCTCTCAAGTGAGAGAAGAGGTAGGGAACGTGACCCATCTGCCAAGGCAGAGCCTACTGCCGATCAATAAGAAGCTGCAGGCAAAGTCGTTCCGGTAGCCGTAGCGTTAGTAAGGGATTCCAGGGCGCATGCCGCTGGCCGTATAGTACAATGGTGCGTAGAGGCGACCGTGTTGATTGAGGCACAAGGGTTCAGTTTACAGGGGCACGCGCTAGGAGCGGGCCCCCTCCACTGCGCATTGGCTCCACTGTAAGCCGCACCACTGTGTGAGGACTGGGTAGGAGTGTACTGAGAACTCGTGCTGTGTCGTTCTCTTGTCTTGATACAACAGCTCAAGTCACAGAAAACAATCTTGTTGATCGAATATCATTAATTTGCTCCATCAATTCGTCTTACATACATACAATACACAGCTAGTCGCCCAAAGACCCAGAAGCCCAACACCATGCCTTTTTTTCTCTAAACCTCATGCGGTCTTCATCCATGAACGCCAGCTATTGTACAGTGGGAAGCGGGGGGTGCCGCCCGTAGAGTGGTGAGGGTTACGTCAAGATTGACCATATATGTAGATGCAAAGAATACCGAACGGAGAAAGGAGGAGGTTTTTAAACAATCAATCCCTCCAAGAACTCGCGACGTATACGTTCGATAGGAACAAGTGGCTCAGGATATCATCATTTCTCGTCTACTCTTGTTTCTGATCCGGCTCGAAAAAGACCTTGCGTGTTATCTGAGGTAGTGTTAGCGAATGATTTGTCTTATATGACTGTCCAACTTACCGCCCAGGATCCCGCTACAGTCGCACAAATACCCGAGCTGATAGCCATTTGCCTTGTCCCTCTTGTGCTCTTGAAGATGGCACCGCTCAGGGCACCGGCGACTATGCTGTTGCTCATCTCATGCTTTCCTCTGTAGTATCCAATGGTGCTGTTTATTCCATTGTAGACCATGGCAATCACACCCGCGCTGTTTCCCAGGAAAGGCCCTCTCCGCGTTATCGCATTGAGCACACCGTTGAGCCGCAACCGTGGTGGCATGCTAGGTGGGTTCTTCTGAAGGCCCTCGGCAAGTCCCCATGCACCACCAATCGTCAGCGCCGTCAGGTACGATACTCCGGTGCCATAACATAAGTCGTCGGACCAGCCGCGGGACGGCAGAGCGGATTGCGAGCCAGGTAGATCGGACGGAAGTTGGTCTTCGAGCGAGAGGTATTCGAGTGTTTCTTGGTTGAGGCCGGCAAGCGGGTGCAGTTGTGTGGGGTCGAGAATGAACTCAGAGGGGTTTTGAATGGCGGTATTGGGGTCGAAGGGTGCGGGCTGGAAAGTGTCTTCTTTCACAAAGTCGCTATTTTGTGGCGTTTGTGGTGCTGCCTCCTTGGACTTGCGCCCTGTTAATGTGTCCCAGCTGAAATAATTGTCAGTATTTCCGAGACTGATATGATGCATAAATAAGGAAAAAGAACCTACATAGCCATGTTGGAGAGGTCGGGCTGTGACGGCGTAAGAGAAAAGGCAGACGGCTGCGCCTAAAGACAGGCAAGACGCCCCAAGTTCACAAGATACAAAGGGAAGGAAGAATGAATCAGGAAAAGCGTATGATGACGCAGGGACAGAAGCGCGCAGGCAATGGCGGCGTGTGCTGGGGGTGCGTCGGCGGTGATGTCGCGAAAACTTCTGGCGAGCAACATTGAACAGTGACGGAACGATGTGACGCACGGACCTTTCTCGAAGGGTCTCTGCTTCCGAGCTCGGAAACAAAAGTTGCCCACCACGCCCGAGGCCAACAACATATACGCATACTCGCAAAAAAGGTCACAATTCCCATCATGGCGCTTCCAGAATACAAGCAAAACTTTCTCAAGGACTGCGTCTCCGCCGGCGCCCTCAAATTCGGCACTTTCACCCTCAAATCTAAGCGCATATCGCCTTACTTCTTCAATGCGGGGCTGTTCCACCGTGCAGACCTCCTGCGCTCCATATCCTCTGCCTACGCACACACGCTGAAAGCGCACGGTGATGCGGACCCCTCGTTCCAATGGGACGTCCTTTTTGGCCCTGCATACAAGGGTATCCCCCTAGCAGCCGCATCCGTCGACAAACTGGCTGATCTGGATCTCGCCAAGTACGGACAAAAGAGCTACAGTTTCAACCGCAAAGAGGCAAAGGACCATGGTGAAGGCGGTAACATTGTTGGTGCGAGTCTCAAGGGAAAGAAGATTGTCATCGTCGACGACGTCATTACGGCGGGTACGGCAATCCGCGAGGCTATTGATATAATCAAGAGGGAAGGTGGAGAGCTAGTTGGCATCATTGTTGCCTTTGATAGGCAAGAGAAGACACCCACTGCGACTGATGACGATGGCCAGCCTGGCCCAAGTGCAATTGGAGAGGTCAGGAAGCAGTACGGTATCCCGGTCCTGGCTATCCTCACACTGGACGATGTCGTCGAGTATCTGAGGAGTCTGGGCGGAGAAGAGGATTTGAAGAGGCTGGATGAGTACAGGGCTAAGTACAGAGCTAGTGATTAAGACTGGAAGGGTTGCTTGGGGATAGATTTATGATACCATGATGGCCGAGCCCAAGTAGGCATGCCAGAGCAAGCACAAGAGCATATGCTGGCTCAATGTCGTCTGCTTTTCACCTTGTGTTGTGACGAGAAAAGTTCTTTTTGAATATGATTAGACGTCTTTCCTTCCCTCTCTCTCTCTCTCAGAATCTTCTTGTGATCCCTGATCCCTGATCCCTTTAACAGTCCCTGTGTGCTCCGATCAGTGCATTGCTCTCAATCACACAGCCACAGACATTGCACAATACATGACATGATAAGCCGTTTGGCAATCGACATTGCAGAGGTATTCTCATCTCCTGATGCCATGGACTGGAACTGAAACTGGGTGGCGTAATGCAGAATCATGGAGACTAACGTGAAGCGTCCGTCATTTTGATACACGTGAGGAGCATCTACCTCGTGCAAGCTCATAGAAAATAACCATCGCCAACTCTAAAGACCTTTTTCTCAGTCCCCAGTCCCATGCCCTGAACGCCAAATTACATAGCATCTGGTAATCATCGCGAATCACTTAAGCCTTCTTAGCAAACTCGACACGAAGGATAAGGTGGCCGAAACCGACTGCAATTGGTTAGCAAAGTCACAAAACATACATATCCAGCAAAACTTACATCCGTCCATCTTCTCGCACGCCTTGGCAGCATCTGACCTGTCTGCGTAGCTGACAAAAGCGAATCCCTTGGCGCGACCAGTCTCTCTGTCCTTGGCCAAGAAGACCCTGGTAACATGTCCGTATCTTGAGAACATGTCGCGCAGATCTTGCTCTTCGGCAAACTCGGAAACGTTGGTAACACGGAGCGTCGCACTGTCGTCGCGATCGAACTTGCCACCCATCTTCTCGCCAGCACCAGTGCGTCCACGCAGATGTGGGGGCACATATCCTCCAGATCCAGATCCCAGACCGCCCGATGCGCCAACGCCGGGCGCGTCGTCGGGCATGTCGGCAGGCGCAACGTCGCCCTCTGGAGCCATGGTGTCCTTGAAGGGACATTTTGTGGTGAAATGGTCGCCCTGGCAAATACGACACTTGATCTTTGCGTTCTTGAGCTCGGCCTTCTTCTTCGCTTCGTCGCCCTTGTCCTCGGTGCTGGCTTTCCAGTTTGCTACAGGTCGGAATACAATGTTCTCAGCTACGGAGACTGTGTCTGTTTGTGGGCCGGCGGGCTTGCCCTTCTCTTGACCAAACTTCGCCCATTGCTTTCGTTCGGCGACACGTGGGTTTACGACTTGCTTGACGACAGTCTTCTTGATTCGGCGGGTGGTCTTAATTTTCTTGCCGTCCTCGATACGGTAGGAAATGATTGTCTCTGTTCCGTCCTTGTTCTTGATGACTTGGTTGGGTGGGAGGGAGGTGAGAGACTCCTCGTCGTCTTCTTCCGCCCAGTCGGTGCGGCTACATGACACTAGTCAGCATAAACACTTTGTCGAAGGTCGGACAGGCAGAAGAGGTGGGAAAGGAAGAGGCGGAAGGCGATTCGGTGCGCCAAACGGGAGGGCGGCGATTTGCGCATAGGCGCCAACAGCACGGAAAGACTCACCCTGCAGGTCGTGACATCTTTGCGGATATGGATATGCTGTTGTGTATGGGCGTCGGTCCTGTGGTGTGGTCGGCGCTGTGTCAGATATAGAACGGTAAGAAGTGGCGGCCGGTGGGGCAATTCTGTGTGCGCTGCGCCGCCAAGATTTCGCGCTAATAGCACCTGGCATCTCCCTTTGGAGGTTGCCATCTACATCCAATTTGGCCATGGTACTACAGCATCCAACCGAGTCATCGACATGTATCTGGCTACTTTACTAGGTTTTCCAAAACGAAAATGTTCTCGCACATATCCAGACCTATTTCCGTTGTTTTCAAGGCACACAACAGAACAACATATTGGTTTCGCACACCTCATCAGCAGGGGTTCTCTTATTGGAAAAAGGAACTTATTTCTGTGTTATTGATAAGAGAGCAATGAGCTATAGGTGTTCTCGTCCCTTCTCAGGAATGTTCTCCCAAAGTCTCCAAATTCAATCGTCCCAACATTGTCCTTAGCCCTCAGAGCCCAGATTCCATTGCAACCTGCCACGTCTGGGGCCCTGAAATTGACCGACAGGTAGCGGCTTGGGATGTTGGATAAAATCGCTGCTTGTCCTGGCAATTCTTTGTACGATTGCTGTTGGTGTACCGGTTGGGAACGCTGTCTCGCTGCTATTCCTGGGCAGTCTTGGTTTCTGGATGTGGTAGGGTGAGTTCGGTGAATTGAAATCGTTGACAAATGGGAGTTGAGAGGGGTTGGTTTGTGGATGTGAGAGCCCTTGTGGCAACTGCAAGGATTGCTGCGAGCCATGGACGTGATCGGAGAGTATGCTGTAACTCGTAAGCATCTTACCAGACGGAGCCTCAACAGAAAGGTCGAAACGGTTCGAGGGGTTCCTACTCTTGGGGTTGAGCACTGCTCCTCCGGCTCTGCTGCTCACTGTTTGCCACGCTACCAGTTCCATTGCCACCTACTGTGCTTTCGGGTGCACTTCCATATGTTGCGGCATGTTGGGACTGCGGAGTAGAGGGCAGCCATCCACTGCTTGTGATCCCCTCGGTGTCCATGAGTCGTTGAAGCAAGTCTTCGGTGATGACGAGCAAATGTTCCATAGCAGCCAGACGCGAGGCTTCCTTTGCAGAGCAGCAGTGGATATATGATTTACTGGATGGATTGTGCTCAATGATGCATGCCCCAACTTTTCTCGACGAAGTCAGGGCGAAGGTTATCACGTCTAGACATCTATTTGACCCGTAGATCGCGCGGGCGTTCGCTATAGGCGTTAGTCTTTAACCATCTAAACTCAAGGAGATACGTACCGAGTACTCTTGTTCGCTTACTCTCTAGGGCGTACTCCGACTCCTTATCCTCCATAGGTTAGGGAAATGTTGGCTTAACAAGGGATTGCTATTTCTCTTTTTTTTTTCTCTGCTCGGCCTCCTTCTCCTGTTTCCTCTTACAGCTGCGGCAGGGTTGAGCAACGCGGGTAGCAAAGTTGCCCCTGCTCTCGACGACTAGACAGCACCTGCCCTCACCAAGACAGTGCGCATTTATCGCAGCCAGAACAAACTGAAATCATGTTTCAAGGTATACAAAGAGCCTCAAGAACACGGAGTTCTGTGCCAGGATATCAAGTACATGGTCGTGTAGTGTAGATACTTACGAGCCTTACTTTCATCATATCAGGAGCTTGTCATCGTTTGCCAACAGCCGTTTGACATCCCTACGACAAACATCTCTAGGCTGCCTGTACGTCTCTTTCGCGTTATCTTTCAATCGTATGCAAGGGTGGGCCATACCTTTACCATGGTTGAAGGGTATCGTCGTTTGCCAATAGGCTTTTGACAACCTCAAATACTAAGCTTTCCGCCAACTGTAATTTTTGCCTTTACCTTTTGTCATTGCTACCTAGATTTCAGGCGATGAAAGTGATTTTGCCTTGACCTACATCGTCGTTTGTCGGAATAGGTTTGCGTAACAATACTTGATGCTCACGAGCCAGCATTGCAGCATCCTCTTCTGACAACCAACACTTCATGATGGCATTAGTCGGAACTCTACTGTTTTGCACCGATTGTGGAGACTTGTTAGAGAGGGCGGACCCGACGGCGAAGAGCATCGTGTGCCAGTGCTGCAACGCCTCCAATCCAAGTAAGTTCCGAAAAAGGTCTCCGACGATGCAATGCTAACAGATAGCGCTTTGCAGATAAATGGCCTGTATCCACTCAGACATCGTCTAAGCCAGACGCATTTCCCTCGCTACTGCGAAGCAAGCGGAGCGATATCCAGACAGTTCAAAGCGGCGATATAGAGACATGGGCCCAAACTTCAGAGACATGTCCTGCTTGAAGCGCCTCGGAAACGCGATTCAGAGAAATGCAACTCCGTTCGGCTGACGAAGGAACGACAGTCTTCTTCCGGTGCACCAGCTGCTCACACACGTAACAATCTCTGTCCGTTTCACACCACGATATCAATAGCTGACATATTCTAGATGGAAATTAGACAACTGAGTAGGCTCTGGAAAATTCTGTTAGCTTCGAAGAACCAGAGATATTAGGCAAAAGACTGCGTTGTTCTGGAGGCGTTTAGAATGTGGTTGTGGCGCATGTTCTCAGGATGTACTCGGCATCACAGATATGTGTGCTCTGGGGCACGCTCGAAGTAGGGTTTGGTCAAAGAGTGATATAGCCGAGTGCTTGGTAAAATGAATGAAAGTTTGTCAAATTCCCTTACTCTCCGTTCACTAGTCTCTACCCAGGCATCATCTCTCTTCTTTCTATTCCTCATCTTCCATGCTGCGAAGCACGCAGCCGCCAGAAAACCGCCGACACACCCCAGAATCTCGTATTCAACTGATCGCAAGACACACGTTACTTTTATTCCTCATCCACTCTTGTAAATCGAAAAAAAATTCAAACTCGGCTCAAATGACGCATGGCATACCTTCAAACCAGCTCCATATTGTCACCCCGGAGACCAGGCGAGGTTAGGCGGAACTGAAAAGCAACGGGAATAAGCAAATGCATGACGAAGATGGAGATCGAGATGATGAAATGAGAGAGCAAGTCAAAAGAAAGTATCGAAATTCATCATTACACCTACTGTAGCAGTCTAGGTAGGTAGGTATTTTCTCATACAGCTGGGGGCGTAGTCAGTGATCTCTGTCCATCGAAAAAGGCCAGTGAATGAGGGTTCAGTATCCATCTCACTTCCTAACTGTGCGACTTGTTTGTGTCGGCATGCTATTTTTGAAGTACTTGCGGATGGGAAGGGAAGAAAAGGGAAAGTGTGTATGAGGAGAATCATAGCAGAGGTAAGGAGCGAGAAGTTGGATCATTGCTCTCGCTCCCGGCTACTCAGTTTGCAGCCAAGAAGAATGCGATATCAAGTTGTGGTTTTTTTTATTCTTTCTACTTCCTCGTAGAAAACGATACTGATAACTATCGATAATTCTATACCCACCGCTAACGCCCAATGTTCACTACATACTATGCCACACCCAACCCCCCATACTCATTGCCTTCCCATGCTAAAAACCCAGCAGCTCAAACAGGCCGTTTGAGTTCCAACGCCAAAACCATATGAGTACATTAGTTTAAAAAAAAACTGCTAGTCGCAAACTCCATTATCATGATGCCACACAAACTCCCAGAGCGTGTCCTGCCGCCCGAAACCATCTTTTGACGCAAAGCAAAACTCCGACTCGTATCCTACAGACCTTTGATCGCAAGACGAAGCCTTGTCATTTTCCCGCAGATAACATCTATCATGTCCATCGTCTCCTAGAAGAAATAGTAAAGCAAGCCTCCGCTTGCAGTCATGAGGACGCCAAACCACCACCATTGGTCAGCTTTGGTCGCGCGCTTGAAGATGGCCTCTTGGTTCGAGGGGAGCTCGCCGCGCTTGGACTTCTTGGGGGCGGTGGTCTGAGTGACGAGGGGATTGAGCGTGGTGGTAGGCAGCATTTGGGGCTGGGACATGGCGAGGTACAGAGGCATCATGGGCGCGCCGTCGGCTTTGTAAAGGGTGAGGCGGGGTATCTTGGCATAGGCATCGGAAGCAACGTATTCGTAGTGCTGTGCAGATGTCAGCATCTGTGCTTATGGGGGCTTGGAGATAGCAGATACATACATCAAACAACTCTGTAGTGTTGTAGCGTGTGTAGATGGAATACTTGTACGTGCATGGGTCCGAGAATAGCTGTCGACCGTCGACTTTGATGGGGGTCAAGACCAGAGAGCCATTGCTGAGTTTTTCGTATTTTCCGTGCTGCCATTGGATGATGCCTTTGGGGCATTTTGGATTCTGGGCTGTAGGCGTCGTTAGTAGACTGGTCACAGTAGGGACTTGGCTACCGGTTTGCACGTACGGTTGGCGACTGCGCGATAGTAAGCCTCCTCGTAAAAGCCGTCAGCTGTGAAGGAGTAGCTGATGCCCGTGTGCTTCGGCTCGGTGAATTTGTCCTCAACGGGGTTATAGAAGCCCTGTGTCAGCAATTAGCCTCGACGCTCCCGCGCATGTCGCAATCCAAAGGTCATACAGGGCCGGTCATGGTCGAATTTGACTTGCTTGTCCATGTGCCTACGAGCTCGGCGGGAGCAGCAGCAGTCTGGGCCTGCGCGTGCAGTACGGCGACTCCGGAGAGGAGTAGGGCTGCTATCCGGGAAAGCATCTTTCTGGGGAGTGCGCGTGTTTCTTAACGAGTGTGGGCGTTTAAATGTAGGCGCGAGGGCGATAGCGAGCGCGTGGACGTGTATGCGTGAGCGGATGTATGTGGACGGCGGGTGGATGTCGAAAGAAGGAGAGTCGTGGGCTGGGCATGTTGAGTGTCGCCGCCTCCTTGCTTGGGACGCATCGACAAGGATGGCGCGGCTACTTGCAGATCATCGGCTGCCATGGACAGAACCGGCCTTCGTTGCCCGCACCCGCATCCGCGCCATTCTCTCGATTGCTGGTGGCTGGACTGCGCTTATTCAACGGCACGCCCATCCAGGCCAATACCACGTTAGCCCGCTGCGTACGAGTTGCTGTCACCCACAGCTTGCGCTTGGCGGCTACGCAACGGCTCTGGGTCTAGTCTGGCTCTCGCTCTGGCTCTGAAACACCGTGACATTCGCTATCAAACGCACAAACGCACACCATGGCGGGGTCGCTCGTAGCAGTCAAGAAGGAGTTGCGAAAGAAGATGCGGGAGATACTCAGCAAACTGCCTGATGCCGCCGCTGCCTCGCAGAGTACGTCAAGCCAGCGGAGCAGTGTGTCGCTCTTCTAATGCCGCCCAGCAAACAATGCCACGGCGACTCTGCTCGCCATGCCCGAGTACCAGGCTGCCCGTAGAATCAGCGTCTATCTATCTATGCCTGGAGGTGAAATCTCCACAACCGACATTGTCCGCAATGCGCTGGACCAGGGCAAGAAGGTCTTCATTCCCTACACGTACTCCCTAGAGACTCCCAGCCAGGGCCAGCCCAAGTCCATCATGGACATGCTCGAGCTGCACTCCATGACCGATTTTGACTCGCTCCGACCAGACAAATGGGGCATTCCCACGCCGAGCGAAGAGTCCATTTCGTCACGTGCCAACTGCTTTGGCGGTACGGGTCTCACACACGGCAAGACGGAGGCTATGACAGACGGCCTCGATCTGATTGTCATGCCTGGCATGGCCTTTGATGCGCAATTTGGCCGTCTCGGCCACGGCAAGGGCTTCTACGACTTCTTCTTGACCCGATGTCACCATGTATCGCGCATGCCCTTTCGCGGTAAGAACTACTGGTATTCTGTATGTGGAGGGCTAACTAACCACGTCAAAGTTGGCCTGTCGTTGACCGAGCAGCTGCTTCCACTAAATGAGTCGGTACCCATGGACTCGTCCGATTTTCGCCTCGACGCCTTGGTTACCGGTGCTGGCGAGCTCCGTCGCGCAGGTGCTTGAGCCTCTCCCATGTTTGCTAAACAAAATCGTGCACCCTCGCTGCCTTCCAAAGTCCTGCCAATCATGCGCCTTCTCTCATGTATGCGATTCTGCACTTGCGACAAGCAATGCGTCCGTCAGTGGCGCCTATTGCAGCTGCTGGATTAGGGAAATGTTGTCTCCTTTCAACAGGATCTGGCCAATCTTGCGCCTCTCCTCGGGTGCGTCCTTCTTCGCAAGCGTGACTTCGATGGCGTCGTCGATGACAAGGTTCATGAACTCGTCAAAGCCCTGGTTGTCCGTTAGCTGCCTGGACGTAAATAGCAAACGGCTGTCGTACCCTCAGTTTTCCCTCGATGCGCATGCCCAGGTTCTCATACAGCCATACTGATATGGTCGCTCGTGATTGTAGGAGCTTGAAAATAAAGTTGATAGGTGGAAGGAGGACTGGACTCTTGTCAGTGTGTCGTTTGGTGCAAGCATGTGGTGGCAGCCATCGTACCTTTACCTCCGCCGCGACCTGCAACACGTTAGCTATGGTTACCGCCCCAAAAACATGGCATACTGACCTCCGCGTCCAGTCATGTTGTGAATCGAGCTGCTGGTCTTCTGGTTTGCGCGTTCTTAGAATTGGAGCCGGGTTCGCAGGGTTCGCAATAGCTGGGGGGATGGAGTGCAGTCGGGAAACATTTCTGGCGCGAGTGAGCGGTCACAATGCTTGGCGCTAACGTGGGGATCTTTGCATGCACTGCCTATGCGCGACGAAACGCACCTGCCCATGCCCGAGCAAACTCACCCCCCACCACCTCCACCACTTCTACCGCCGTCACCACTTCCACACACCACCAAACCTGCCGCATCGCCGCCGCCTGCGTTTTCTGTCTGCCGCCCTCCATCCCACAGCCAGTGCATGCGCGCAAAATAACTCCCGCCCGGCCGTCTCTCTCTGAGCAGTTATCCGCATCTGTTCCCCCACCATCACAGTCCACCCCTTCAAACGCCCTCGCCATGGCTGCCAACGGACAGCAAGTGTTTGAGCCCGTGCTGGCGGCGCACAACACCATGGCGTCGTCGGCGGATCGCGCACAGAAAGAGCAGGCACACAAGTTCTTGGAGCAGTTTCAGAAGTCGGTATGTAGCAGTGCGTCGTCACGGAGAGGCACACAGGGCTGATTAGGGCGCAGGAAGAGGCATGGACAACCACATTGGCGATGCTCGAGTCCAACTCTGCAGATGCAGCAGCCAAGCTCTTTGCTGCCACCACGCTCAAGGGCAAGGTAGGTCGCTGTACCCTTCACCAAAATTCACCCTTCCTAATGGTCATCAGATTGTCTACGACCTGCACCAAGTGCCCCGCGCGCAGCTTCCAGAGCTGCGAGCCTCCATCATGCGAAACTTGGCCACATTCCACGCTGGACCCAAGCCGATACGCTTGCAGCTGTGCGTGTGCCTGGCAAATCTCGCAATTCAGATGACCGAGTGGAAGGATGTCCTCAAAGATATCGTCACCTCACTCGGCTCCGACCCAGCAACCTTACCTTGCGTCCTCGACTTTCTCCGCGTTCTCCCCGAAGAAGTCACTCATGGACGTAAGATCGCACTCACAGTACGTCCGATCGAGCCGCGCCCCATTTACAGCCTACGGCAATTCCCCGCGGTGCCGACGCATGCTAGCAGAGTTGTAGTCTAATGTGGTGTGGTCAGGAACACGAGTTGACTATGAGGACGGCTGAGTTGATTGAAGACAACGCCCAACAAGCCCTGGAACTCCTCGTACGATATGGAACCTCTTCACGTACGTTTGCCCCCTCATACGCTTGAGCCCGATCCCACTAACAGCCCCCTAGCCGCAGCCGCCCAGAATCCCCAATTACTCCAATGCATCACTTCCTGGATACGTGAGATCCCGTTGGACGCTATCATCAACTCTGCTCTCCTGAAGATCATCTTTGATGGCCTCTCGCACGAAGATCCTTTCGAGGCTGCGGTGGAATGTCTGAGCGCCCTCCTTGCCGAGACCAGAGATGTAGACGAAACCCTCAACTCGATAATGGTCCTCTATCCCCAAGTCATCAGCCTCCAGACGAAGCTCGCAGAAGCAGCACAAGAGGAGGACTCTGAAAAGTTCAAGGGCATTGCGAGGATATTTGCCGAGGCTGGAGAATCTTGGGTAATCCTCATTGCGCGCCTTCCCACCGACTTCCGTGCACTGGTCGAAGCCATATTGGCGATAGCCGCGTTGGATAAGGAGAGAGATGCCATTTCCCACACATTCAAGTTCTGGTACGACCTCAAGCAGTATCTCACGCTCGAGAAATACGCCGAGGCCCGCAATCAGTGCGTCGACATTTACTCCAAACTCGTCGACATTATGATTGGCCACCTTCAATTCCCCAAGCCGGACGGTGACGGTGGCGATGACAAGGATTTGTTCGAGGGTGATCGCGAGCAGGAGGAAAAGTTTCGCGAGTTCCGCCACCAAATGGGTGATGTTCTCAAGGATTGTTGTGAGGTCATGGGTGTTGTCGAATGTCTCCAAAAACCCTACGATCTCATTCAACAATGGGTCCAAATCTACGGCGCTCAAGCTGGCCCGAACAGTGTACCTGAGTGGCAGAAACTGGAAGCACCCTTATTTGCTGTTCGGGCCATGGGTCGCATGGTGCCTCCGGATGAGAACATCATGCTGCCACGCCTGATTCCGCTCATTGCGGGCATACCCGACCACAACAAACTGCGCTTCCAAGCTGTAATGGCTCTCGGAAGGTACACGGAATGGACAGCTCAGCACCCCGACACACTACAGATGCAATTGGACTACATCATGGCAGCTTTTGATCATTCCACCAAGGATGTTATCCGAGCTGCCGCCCTGTCATTCAAGTTCTTCTGCAACGACTGCGCAAGCCTGTTGGTCCCATTTGTCGGCCCATTGCAGCAGTTCTATGCAAAGAACTTGAACAAGCTGCCTATCAGTAGTCAGGAAGAGATTACCGAAGGTGTTGCATCTGTCGTCGCCAAGGTCCCCAACGACCAGCTCTATGCAACACTCAAGCTCTATCTTGACCCTGTTATGGCGCATTTGATTGAGCTCGCTCAACAAGCCAAGGACGAACCAGACCAGAAACTGATTGCCGACAAGATCAACCTGCTCACCATATTCTTTGAAATGGTGCGCCCTGAGGTACCACCAGGCCAAGACCATCCAGCCGTCAAGTACTGCCAAGAAATCTTCGACACTCTTGCAAACATGATCAGCCATTTCCATACAAGCATACCGATCCTCGAGCGTGTATGTAGGTGCTGGCGGTATATGGTGCTTTCTTACCAGACAGCGATGCGACCACTTCTGGCGCCCCTTGCCACGAAACTGGTTGAAGGCTTCGACAAATCGAGACAAGGATGCTTCCTTTGGGCAACAGCCTCGATTGTGCGAGAATTCTCTCAGGGCGTAGAAGATGTTAACCCAGATCTGCTAAACAGTGTCTACCAGTTCTATGAGCAGCAAGCAAAGACTTTCCTGAGAATCCTCAGTGACCTGCCACCGGAAGAACTCCCTGATCTCATCGAGGACTACTTCCGTCTCGCAGCCGACATGGTGCTCTACTTCCCATCAGAGTCTATCATGTCTCCGCTCATGGAGACCATTCTCCTCGCAGCCTGCAGCTCCCTCACCCTGCTCAAAGAGGACCCCATCATCGCGGTACTGCACTTCCTTCGCGATCTCCTCGGCTATGGTCGCAACTCATCGCCTTCATCCACTTTTGATAATACGCGTCATGAAGTTCCAGAGCAGATACGTGATCGCGTTAAGCAGCTTGTCATGGGTGCCGGTGTCGATCTTGTGCAGCGTATAATGACGGGTATGATGTACAGTTTCCCTGAGGGCTGTTTTGCCGACTCCTCTGGCGTGCTTCTGGATCTGTTTGAGCTTATGCCTGAACAAGTCGCACAGTGGGTTGCCAACACTGTGGCCATGTTACCACAGGGCAGCATCACACCCCAAGAAAGTGAACGCTTTCTTAACAACATTCGCCAACGCATCCAGACTGGTGATGTTAGGATGATCAGGACGATCCTACAAGACTTCACGACTAGCTACCGCCGGAGAAATGTGGCCCCCAGAGAGGGTCTTGGTAGACTGGAGGCTTCGCGGTTTAGATTCTCTGGTTAGTGGCTGGACGATTCATCATCGCTTTCGTCCGAAAGCAGCGGGAACACCATGTCCTGGGAATAAGGAGGTCGTCAAAACGCTAGTTCGGCACAGAGCCATGTCGAAGCTGTCCGTAGTGCCCATGTAGGTAGGTTCATTCTTCGGATTGTAGGAACACTATGCATGTGACTTAGGGTGGATTCAATACCAAAAGAGCATAATTGTATTTGAAGCGTTTGTGTGTTGGCATTTGCATGGATGAGGGGAATATGAAAGGATAGGATACCATTGTTGAGTTAAAGTGGGTTTCTCGTTACTGCGAAGATAGCATTGAATTTTTTTCCGATATGCTCACATTTGACTGCAACAAAATAGGATATTCGTAGTGACGGTGAAGCCAACTGGCATCAGATGACATGTGCTTCGTAGCATACAATGGCCGTGTCCAGCTAGAGCCTTCCTAAAGCGTCAGCCATGTGAGAAGACTTGGTCTCTCATGCGCTCATAGAGAAACAAGGTACTCTGTGTCCAGGCGATTGCAAGATGTGAGTGTTGGGCAGGAAACAGGGACCCTGACACTGTGTGATTTCAGTAGTGTCATTGCCGCATACATTTACGTGCTGCTGCCTCACTGGGCTGCGGCTACCGGCAGCCTCTCTGCCACTGCTGCAGTTGCGTTGTGCTTGAGCTTCCTTTACCTTCTCTCTCCTCCAGTTTTTTCTCTTCTTCTCCCTCACACTCCATTGCTCGTTGGCCAGGCGGACAACAACATCCTACTTGAGCACTCTCAACACTGCGATTGTTTTATTGCATCTCCTAACACGTTTTCTTCTCACTTCAAGCCTCCATCCTGCAGGCACAACTAGTCTACCGTCGCCTTCGCCACTGAAGCCACCAGTCCGCCTTTTTCTTCTCACGCCAATTCTCTACCTAGCAAGGACGCTGACGGTAACGTCTCCTTCAGTGCCAGAGCTGTCAGGCCGCCGTTAAGCACTCTTCTGTGCCGGCTTCAGCTTACCACAACACGACGACACTCGGATACGAGCCCTACGGCTCTAATACTTTCTTCCTGAGTCTGTCTTCCGCTCCTTAGTCAACGGCCCACACATACAGCAAGAAGAAACAGATTACTAATGAAGCAGCAGGTGCGTCTTGAAGCCGCCACACTGTTTCCTTACGCTGTGGGCTTCTACGGTCCGCCCCGAGAATACTGGACCAGGCGATATCTACTAGGCTTACCACTCGATCCTATGGACACCCGAAATTCTCCATACGGAAGGCCAGGCTTGCCCAGGGCTTACTCGACTGGATCTGGTCTCACGAACATATCACAGCAATCTGCCATCCCAAGAAGACGTTCCCAGCCCATACCGCCACCAACGTTTGCTGAGAGGGTTGCGCTCGGACCGCAGCTGAATCCATGGCATCCCAAAAACCCCTATCGCCTCGAGAGACGCGGTTCTATACACGACGTTTACACCGCCCGCAGGGAGCAGCGTCTGAAAGAAGAAGAGGATTACGTACGACGTCTCTTGGAACTCCGTCGCCAGCAGCAGCGAATCGCACACGCCACAGCGGCGCGCACACGGCAGCTGGACGGCTCAAGGTCAAACGGGAGCACCCCTAATGTGAGTCGGTCAAGCTCTGAAATGAGCCTTCTCCGTGTTTCTTCCTGGAAGAATTTGTTCAAAGAGAGAACGGCCAAGAGGGCGACCAGGAAATATGACAAGGCGAAAAATTTGGGTCTAAGCAAATAGGGTATAATGTATTTTTGAAAACTTGGATTGTTTTTTGAGGTGTTGTGTCTGCCCCTTAACCCCATCAGAGCAAAAAGGTGATCAATCTCCCACCCCTACTGCTGTAAACAATGGGTTGTTTACGGAAGCGTTGCATTTGTCACACTACCCTATCAAGCAAAGACGTGATAACATCTCATCCATGGATGATGACTGGTTTGGGACACGCTCCTTTTAAATCCTACTCCTCTTACAATGAAACCTTCTCTATCCCCATCCTGAGATCTTCATCGGTACCCATGAGATTCATGGCCCAAGGAGGTAGCTTGCTCCTGAACAAAAACCTCTTCTCCGTCTGTCCACCACTCCTCCCTCTTATTTTCTCACCACTACCGGAGCTGCCCTGACCACCACTGGACTCGTTGTACGCTGGATCCTCCACGTATCCCTCCTGCTCATTGAACCTCATAGTCCGCCTCGTTCTCCTCACATAAGGCGGCCCCCTCTTCATCTCCGCCTGCGTCTCCCATACCGTCTCACACGCCTTTGCAATCATGCCCGCACTAGCCCAGCCGATTCTCCTTTCAATCTCCAAGAGACGCGTGATGAGCCACTCTCGCTGGGTAGAGTCCTTAAAGGTGACACCAGCGAAGAACATGGACATGGTTGCTTCTGTGAATATGGCGCCGAGGAAAGGAGACAGGTCCTCGGAGATGGGGATTTGGAACCCGGCTGTTATGCGGCCTATGAGAGTACAGTAGGGCGCAGTGGCGGACGCGCACACACCTGCCGCCATTTGCGCTGCAGGAGGCATGCCGGGGTGCGAACGCAAGAGAATGATTTTGGCAAGGTAGAGTAGCGTCCACAAAATGGAGATGTCGTAACTCCGGTGCGAAATGGCGGGTCCAAAAGGTGTCATGTTGCTCTGTGCATGCTGTCGTTCTCCTGGAGGTGGTGGGTAGATGTCCTCTGGCAAAGGTGCAAAGCCCTCTGTAGTCTCGAATATGCGTTCGACTGCCGCATGTGCATCACTTATGCTTTGCCATTCTGCAACTGCGTTTTCATAAGCGACGGAAAGATTGTCGTCATGCTTTGCTTGAGGTATCTCTGGAGCTGGTTGTGATTGTTTGTAGTTTGGGTTCTCGTAGCTGGACATTGGTGGTGCTATGGTTGGTGCAGGGGCCATTCCGAAGAACTTGGGCATGGCTGAAGGAGGTGGTGGGCCAGAGCCTGGCGGGGGTGGTCCTTTCCATCCCGGTGGTGGGCCTTGCATATGACCTGACCGTTCACCAAAAGGAGGGCCACCTGCAGGACCACCTGGGGCACCGCCTGGGGGACCGCGTGGAGGACCGCCGGGAGGACCACCCGAAGGCGGTCCCATGTTACCGAAGCCAGGGATACCAGGGCGAGGTCGCCAGCCACCGTCAGCTTCAACTTGTCGGACCTTACGTGGTCTATCCTTGACGGTGAAATCTGCAACGCGACCTAAAAGCAATAGAAGATGGTCATGACTGCCGTAAAGAGCATCGATGCGGCCGATTGGGGACCGCGGAGGACAATCCGACCACTTATGATATGGATGACTGCGATTTGTTAGTCGTGGATCAAAGAACCAAAAAGAGAGCTACCCACATGAGAGCACTCCCGCTTACAATGCTCTGGAACACATCGTGTCTAGCAAACGACCAGAACAGATCTTGCAGCGTCGCATAACTGTGCAAATCCAGTCCCCCAGTGATGCTGGGCTTGGTATCATGGCTTGTCCCATCGTCCTCGAAAACCATTCCAAAATCATCATAGTTGACCTTGTTTCCAACAATGACGCTCACAAGGTTCTGGTCTGGCATCATCGCGTTTTCTTTCAGCCTTTGATCAAACTGCCGCTGATCAATCAGCATCTCTGGGTTTTGGTAGGGAAATTGTCGCTCCATTGCTGTTTGTGCAGCCTGCATGCGTCTTGCTTCGCGAGTAAGCGACCGAAAGTCAAGCTCAGTGATGAGCTGCTGAGCACCGACGACATGGGTACCCCACTTGACGTGTTCTGCTGTCCACACCTCGTACCAAGCCAGCAGTAATGAGTTGGCCAGTGTGAGCATGGACAGACGTTTTGTCGGATGTCCAAGCGAGCGAACGAGACGTTTGAGCGAGTATGCGTAGTGTTTATAGGACGGCGTAATCGAGGCCCCTTGTAGTCGTGCAATGTGCAAACTCGCAAGGGCCAGCATAGCGTGTAATAGACCCTGGTGATTCAATGCCTTCAGGGGCAGTTTGTATGTCCATAGTCCTTGCTGGGCTGGCGGCGTTGCACCTTCGAATATGAGAGTCGGGTCTCTGGGGTTCCGTTCGAAGATCGATAGTGTTGGTGCTGTCTGTAGGGATGATCAGATACTTGTTCACTAGCTTGGAAATCTGCGTGTATCTAGAGAGTGCACTCCCCCCCCCCCCCCCTAACAGATACTAGGCGGTCTCTGGGTTGTGTCTCACTTACCACATGTATGAAATGTGCAAACACTCTTGCTGTCTTTGGGTTACGCAGAGGGCTTGCCGCGTATTCAGGCTTGTAGTGCGATAGTAGGCCATCGTACAAGAAGGCATCGTACCGTCTGATACCGAGCTCGTTGGAGTTCTCTAAATGTATGCGCCGAATAGTACTGAACTCCCTGCTTGTGAGCAGAGCATTCTCGTCCTCACAAGTCTCCGCGTCGATCATATCCTCGTCAGAATGCACGTCCCAGTAATCGTCATCTTCGAACTCTACCGCCGCTTCGTCAAGCACCTGTGTAGGGCTGAGATGATCTTCGCCACCGAATCCGCTTAATTGCAATTGTGCGTGAGGCTCAGCGGGTTGTACATGAGATTCGACCGGCTTGGGTGCGTCGGTAGCGTCTTCTGCTCATCACAGTCAGCTGTCTTGCCCCATGACATAGTGACGACATGTTTGATTATCTGAGCACATGAGTGCGTATGAAAGAGTCTATATATATATTGCACGGAGAATTTAAGAAAAAGAAAGCATACACCGCATTTATTAGGTGACGGATGAAGATTTGGACACGAAGAGAGAGAGGGAGAGAGAGAAGAAAAAAAAAAAAGAATAATAGTAATCATTGGGGTATAAAAAGTATATGACTAGACACGAGACATACCGAGAACAGGCTGTGGCATATGCTTTACATCCTGATTCATATCATAAGCAGGCAACTGAACAGCAGAGTAATTGGGATAGCTAAAGTCAGTATGGGATATCGCCGTGGGAAAATTATAACTTTGAGCTTGTGACGAGTGGAGAGGAACTTGAGGAAGACTGTTATATCGCTGAAAGCCTGGTCTTGCCTCCGCGCACTGAGTAAACTGATCGCTCTGCGGCGAAACATTGGGTTGCTGTTGGTAAGAATTGTCTGGATCTTGCAGACTGTCTGATCGATATGTATGTGGATACACCTGCTGACCAGGTACAGGCTGGGAGTCCACTGGTTTCAGCTCGTGATCGCTGCTATACGAAACAGGAACTGGTGGATATGAAGCACCAGAATTGTAGGGTATTGATGGTTGAGTGTTTGTGCTTTGCCCCTGACTGAGCTGCTCTGGTGGATTTATCTGAACTGGAGATTGCTGAGGAAAGTATGATACGGTCGATGGATGAGAGTGTGCTTGGTGGTGGGGGGAGATAAGCGGCTGTTGGTGGGGTGGTGAATGCAGGGGTTGTTGATAGGTCTGTTCGTGGGTATAGCTGAGATTGCCTCCAACAAATGCTTGTGATGGTGCTGGAGGCACTGCACCCGTCTGTGGGTAGTCGAAGTTGCTAATCGGCCGTGGCTGAATCGATGTGGGGGCGTTTTCTGGCAAAGGAGCACTTGGCTCGGGTCCTCGGTATGGTTGAGTGCGTGTCCCAGGAAGCATCGAGGTGTGATACTGGATGGTGCTGACTACGCCTGGATGATTGGGCCAGTCTCCAATAGGCGGTTTGAAGATGACTCTTTGGTTGTATCCTTCGCACTGACGTTTGGACTTGATGCAGTTTGCACAGGTAGGTCTCTCTTCACCACATTTTATGCGCCGTTTTCTGCAGGTGAGGCAACCAGTCTTGGTCCTCTTTCTCATCTTTGGGTTTGGTGCCGAAGCTGAGTTTCCGGCTGGTGGAACATCGTCTGAACCTCCCGACGATGCTCCTGCCGCCTGTACATTCGCCATGTCTTCGGAGGAAGAGGAGAACAATCAGAAACAAGGTGACTCTTGAAGTATGTTTAGCGGGGTATCGATGAAGACAAGACGAAGCAGAGAGCCGGATGGACGGCGTACCTCGGAGAAGCTTGGATCTGGAGGGTAGCTTCACTGGACGGGCGGGATGAAGTTGATCCGTTTTCAAGCGAGTACAGCGAAGTCGGAAGTGGTCAACTTGGCGAAAACGCCGATCTACTGTGTGGGGAGGTTCCGGCAAGACGCCCGGCAACGAGGTAGTCAGGTTGGCCAACGGACCGATAGTTGTAGTAGTAGGATGAGAGATGTCCTGTTGTTGGAAGTCAAGGCCTCGTATTGTATAAGAAGCCGAAGAAGATAAACTGGGTCGGTCCTTTCAAGCCGACGGGAACCATGTGGAGTAAGGGCTGTAGAGTTTAGTTATAACGAGGTCGGGAGCACGCACCAGGTGCCAGAAGGCCACTGGCGTAGATGTGAAAAAAACAGAGAGTCAGCGGCAACAAGTGCCACTGCTTGTAGGGATGGGAAGGCTGTAAGTAAAATGATAGCGCGCCCACAATGGCCACATCCGGCGTCAAGAGACCAGAGAAAGTATGGATAGTCTAGAACTAGACACTGTGCTATACTCGACTGGGAAGGGAGGGGGGCAAGGGGGCAAGGTACATGGGGGTTCGAATCAGGGAGAGCAGATGGCGTCTGACGCAGAAAGAACGGGTGCGGACACGGACTTGGGGATGTCTACAAGAGCAGGGCAAAAAGGCATGTTTCGATTCGGCAGCCGTGGTGCGAGTTGTCTTCGGAAGACATGGGACTAGACCGGGGGTTAGGGAAGGCTTGCGCTAGGACTGTGGAGAGGGCCGCCCGCAGGAATAGAGATGAAGCTGGGGGCTGTGGAGGGATCAACGGATCTGAGGCCGGGTAGGCTAGGGGAGAGGGGTATGATGTGAAGTAGCAGGGAGAGCCAGGGAGAGAGGCAGCCGGTGTGCCTGTTGTGCTTCAACGACAGCGCCAGAGGTTGGGTGGTTGCGAGCGTTGTGGGCGACGCCTGGCGGGATGCGAGTGAATTGAAGCTAGACCTCTCAAGCTGTGCCTGAATCCGGACAGCCGACTCCACCACGACGCGTTGCCGAGGATGCTCACACTCTCTTCCATTCCACCTTTTCCCCCACATGTGGGTGCACACACCACGCACCTATGGCCAGCAAGACTATCACCATAAATCACCCCCCATTCGATGTGCAGGAGGGTTTTGTCGCTCGTGCGGCAACCAGTGGCGCGCTGCCGGGGGGAAAGGGGGCCGAGGGTGTGACTCGACGACAATCTGCCCTTGCTTCTGTCTTCGTCTCGACACAGCTGTGCTGTACGTTGCTGAGAAGGCACAAAAGACAATATGTGCGGCTGTCTAGTCTGTCACACGCACACATACACACGCACGCACACACGCAGGTCCAGCTGGTCAGAGTTTATGCTTGCAGTGGGCCATTGAAGCTGTCTGGCTGTCCGCGGTAGCTGAAGTCGACTATTGTGCACTCGCCCTGCCCAACCAAGACTGCGCAGAGAATCGCCACCACCGCCTGATTGTCAACAGCCCAAAAGGCCCTGTTGCGTCTGATACCTCTGGTATTTGGCTCTGCCAGCCACTAGGGGAGGCTCGTCCGCAGGGGTATAGCGTGGGATCGACTGATGGCGTCAACCAACCTACCGGACTCTCTGAGAACGTCCAATCTCAAGTACTTCCCATGTAACCAGTACAGGAGCCCGCGGCCAGTCGTAATCCGGCGAGATGCGGGACCATCTTTGGTCATGCATAACTGCGTCCTAGGCAGCTGACTCCAACCGGCTCTTTCTCCCTCTCTCTTCAAGCCGCGCCGTCTATCTTTACACTACCCCTACTACACAAGCTTTGAATGGCTTTTGCTCAGTGACTCTGTGGAAATCGTCGCTCGAGCGGCCAGAAGCTCTGGTCCCCTTCTTTCCAATGCATCCCACGCACAGTGCGCCTGCGTGCTGATCAAGAGCCGTCGCCAGTGCTCTGGTGGGGCCATCAACTGGCCTCCTTTTCGTCCTGGCTGCCGCTCAGCTCCGTACTTGACAGAGCGAATGCGAAGAACTGGCAGTCCATCACCAGCCTCACTCATGGACGCTAATGCAAGACGCTGCGTCTTCACACCACTATGGCCTTAGTGCTGCATCCGCACCGCTCGCTCGAGTCAGCCACAAAGACAAGTCTGCCTTGATTTCCTTTTCAAAAGTCAATACCTCAGCGCAAGAGGTGCTAGCCGCCGTTGACTGATAGGACAATATATTGGCCCGCTCGGCGCAACTGCGGATCATTTCAGCTGAATAGCCACTCTTGAATAGGTGACCGATTTGACGGCAGCGGATGCTCTTCCCGCCGCCGATGGGCGCTCCTCTATTTTCAAGAGCTATCCTTGGAACTTGTCCAGGTGCCTGCGAGTGACGTCGTAAGGCCTTCCATCACCCGCACACAGGGGCTGAGGCTGCGTTGATTTAGGTAAGCTTCCGAGCCCGGGAGATCATGCACTCTATTACTCTACAGTCTAGCTGCAAAAGCAGCCCGGTTTCCAAGTCTTCGGTAGGCTCCCGACCCTGAAAGACGCTTATCGGGTGTCACCGAACGGCAAGGCCATGGACGCGTCGAGACCAGTCGGCAAAGCCCCTCTTTGGGTTTCAACGTACTGTGCACCCAACATGATGAGACCACCACCATCACCATGACACTGGATCTTCAAGCAGAAATGTAGACCCATCGCATGTCGCGTGCGTATTGTGCAAGGGTCAAAAGTTTGTTCATCCCTGGGCTTCCACGAGGCACGCACTGGGCGCACGGCGAGCGACGGCTTCAAGCAGTCCCCTCTCCTCCAAACGGCAACCACTAGCGACGTGAACCCTGGATTTTGGTGCTCAAACTCCTGCACGCTCTCGCGCCCTATCCATACCCGTCTTCGCCTAGCGTTCTGAACGGCTGGTTGACAGAAACGACCCGCCTTTACTTGCGCCTTTCCGTCAGGTATTGCGAGTAAACATGTGACCTGGATCAGAGCCCCTATCGTAGCGTAGTGGTGTCACTCGCTGCTCCACATTGGTGCGTTCCCCAGAGTGCGTTGCCGGTACCATTCTTTGTTTGGGACACTTTTCCATACTAACGGAAAAGTGTCCTTGGCCTGAAAATCACGATACTGTTTGATTGCTTATTCTAATCACGCGTTTCATGGCGTGTTCCCAGGTCTCACTAGTAAATCCGGCCAATACCGTCGGATTATAGAGGTGATCACTGGCAGGAATTCGCTGGATCACTCACCATAAGTCCCTTGAAGAGTTCGCGATCACGCGCATACACGATGCCTGTATTCTAGGGGCAATCTAGGTTTGCGCCTTTCACTCTGCAGGAGTGGTTTGCTGCGCTGTCGTGTCCATTCTCGCTCCAGCGCAAGTGGACCCAACATATCTACTTACGGACGCATAGGACAACCACACCTCATTTCCCCAGCACACATTTCTTGGTTGCGACGCCACCATAGCATCGCTGTACGGATAGGTTGTTCATGTTCAGTCCGTCAAGTCTTGCTTTGGCACTATCATGCAGACAACAAATTTCAATCCGAGCAGAGGCACCCAGAGGGCCCGCGTTAGCTCTGCTCAACGCCACAAGTCTACGCCATAGTCTCACATCTCCTGCCCACCACTGGACAGTGGCGTTCTAACTGGCCGCTGTAAGGCGGTTGTGTCGTCAGTTTAAACTCCTAGGAAATCACTCATATCCCAACATACTGGCACCCGGATTTCATGCCGCGGGGACGGAGACGGGGCGCGTCCGCTTAACGCTGCAGTGCCAGTACCTACTTTCTTTGATCGGCTACCCATGTCGAGTATCCTGGTTTACGCCAGGGACGTTATTGCGACGACATCTGAACGGCTCGCCTTCAAAACGACTTGCTCGCTTGAGTTGCCGGACATGTTAGTGCCATATGTTCCATTGTAGCAAGACGGCGAGGTCCTTTGGTCTCCTGCCGCTTTCTTCCAAGTCCTGCCCCTACACCCCGCAATATGACATCTCAACTACGCCATATCTTTCACATACGACCATAGGAAACTGAATACAATGTACCCCGTCCGATCTACAATATTTAAACAGTTTACCGGCGGACTAGTAGTCGGGTGGGTGACCACCGGCGAATCCCCGCTGTCGTATGTTTTTTTGTTTTTTGTTAGGATTTTCGTTTTTGCATGCATAGCGCAGTCCCCTTATGCAACTTAAGGTCAGCTCTCATATCCGTTACTTCTGGTGTGTACTTCGTTGTTTTTTGTTTCAAGAATTAGGACGATAGTTTTCTTTACGAGGTGTTGCCCAGCACGACCAATGCTGCCATTCTCGACACTTATGCCGGCCCACACAATGCCCCTTGCACCCACTCGGCTGATTTCTTCTGTATCACTAAGTTCAGCCAATAGCCTGTAAGACCCTGGACACGACATATGTCATCTTGCGGATGGTTGAGTTCCTGTGTATTTTTTTCGTCACATCCACCAGAAAAGCAGTGACGTGGGAATTGCTTTCTTCTGTCTCTATCACCAGATGCCCATTTCTTTCAAAGCATATCCTCAAGTCTATCCCTTGCTCTGTGTCCCGTGACACAGTGTCCGTGTCTTGCGTAGGTGGACTCGTCATCTATATAGGGATATGAGTTCTTGCTTTTTGTCCTTTGCGCTGAACGCCACGAGTATTTTTTGAGGTGCAGATTCTTGAAGTTCCGTTAAAACAGGAATATCAAATCCTCAATGTGTCAAACAGCAATATTCAAGGAAATGCAGAAGAAAAAGACTCGTCTAGTACAGGCGATAGTAATGGTGAAACGTTATCAACAGCAGTTCGCCAAGCACATCAAGATAGGCATGGAAACTGCTGAAAACAGCCTCGCACAAGCAACACCGCCATACACAACAAAAGCAATATATTGGTACCCGCCTCTCTTCAGACATGACAGCTCACATGAGCATATGAGGCATGGTACAGATCTATACATGGATGTTTTTCAACAAAGCTTGTTCAGAAATTTTTCGAAAGTGGGGTTAGTCTAGGATAAGGGAGATCCCCCCACGACCCCACTTGGTACACCTATGCAAAGTTTCATGAAAAGTCAATGAGAGGATGATCTGATCAACGGACAGGATTTTGGACTTTCGGAGGCTGCGCGCGTGATACCTTTTTGTATATAGATATAGAAACGTTAATTGAGATTTCTCCCATCAATCAAACAACATCCGATATGGTCTAGTGGCTAGGATTTGCCGCTCTCATCGCAGAGTCAGTTCACTGTACAGTGCCGGCAAGGCCCGGGTTCGATTCCCGGTGTCGGAATCATCTTTTTTGGCTGTGTGGATTATTGGGAGAGTGAAGGATCACCTTTTTGCTCTGAGAGGGTCGGGTTGTGACCAAAATACTTCAGCAGGAGAACATCAAACACCATGACCAGCGATTGGTTCATCAACCAACTTATTTTTATGTTAGACAATATGATCGAGAGCTAGGATAACACAATAATTCCAGTTCTCTTATTCACTGTGTCATTATCTTTTCCAACCTTTTTAGCCACCTTACCTTCTTCACTCTTACAACAGAATCAGGCCTGAAGTCACCCATTATAGAAGCTTCTGTATTCTTAATTCCCATCTGCGTGAAGTCGTCACGATGCTCCTGCTCAAGACATTCTCTGATAGACACAAATTTCAGTCATGAAGCCGTACTTCGGGTCAACCTACGAGCTGATATCAACATTCTGTCGTTGTCTCCTATGTGATTGATGTCATGATCAATGGACTGTAAGATGCTACGAGGTATGCAGCACTCATGGAGCATCAGTGTTGTAATATTCTTTGATGGGATAGATTTATGTGACGCGTTGCCATTGTAGGCGCGGAATAACAAGCAGACCCAAATTTGATCAATTTTTATTAATATTGAGATAATATATAACATAGGGTGACAACACGTGTGGCTCGAGTCAACAAGCAACGTGCTTACTTCCGCAACTCGATGAGTACAATACAATAAACCATGTTACACAAACACTAACGACGATGAGACACCGAAGTGAAACACAAGCTGTTTTTACAGAAGAAGAGCATAGAAGATATGCCTGGTACCTGACTTGATTCCTTCATGGATACCAAAATCCTACTGCTTACGCAGTATCGCCGCCGTGTACCCCGTCTTCCCTTTGCTAGCACTCTCTGCTGTGCCCTTGAGCCAGCAATTCGCCCCATTCCCTGTCTCATAGCTTTGGAGAAACTGTGAATTGATGACCACCGCCTTACATGTTTCGTTTTTGTTTGCCATGGCACTGTATTGGCTGCAAGCGTCCACACACTGCTCGAGAGTATACGCGGTGAATGCCATGAGATCGGAACCGTCCAGTATGTCGGTACTATCGAGACAGTCGTAGGCATAGCGGCCACTGATGTTATTCGCCTTGCCTTCCAGCTGACTGGAAACGAGTATTGTTGATGGACATGTTGAGTTGATCAACTGAATAGCACTAAAAGGTCGTGCGGAGTACGTCCCGCTAGATCCTTGGCTTGCATCAGGAGCTTCAACCGCTGCGGCTGTGGTGTTCGGTGCTAAAGTCTGTTCTGTTTTGTCGGCTGCGGCGGCTGCGGCTCTGCTAAAGGTTAGCCGGATGACAAGACAACACATGTGATACAGTAAGGCTGACATACTTTTGAGCTCTCTCTTGCACATAAAGGGAACCTCCTATACTGGCGGCAATGACCGCACCTAGTATAAATAGCGTGAAGACAATGATAAAACAGAACCTTCGCCGGCGATGATCATAGAACCTCTTCACCAGATCGGGAGGAACTTCGAGAGTTGTTCCACATCCAGAATGATCACTGCCTGGACCAAGACGAAAAGATATGCGCTCTTGAGATAGGCGAGTGCTGCATATCGATGCCTCCTCATCTGGAACAGAATGATCATGCAACTGTGGCAGTTTCGTGTCGCGGGTCGGAGTATATCGATGAACAGCCTCCGGGTAAGTCTCGATTTCTGCAATTTGCAGGCCTTCCGCTGATCTGACGGACTTTCCGCATGGCTCGGTAGCTGACTGTTTAGCCAAGGATTTGGTCAAGCTTTTCGAAGCAAGGGACTTTCCACATGCATCCGTAGGCGACTTTTTAACAGAAGAGTTGGTTGAAGCTTTCGAGGTAACGGACTTCCCACACACGCATTGATCCGCGGGTGACTCTCCAACGAGGGATTTGGTTGAAGTTTTGGAAGCAGCGGACTTCCCACATGGCTCCATAGGTGGTTCTTTAACGAAGGATTTAGTTGAAGCTTTCGAAGACACCATTGTACAAAAAGGGCAGGAATGCATGCAGTTGATATCGGAGACTGTTAGACGAGACTGTGTAACCGCTATAAGGAACCAGTATATGTTTAAGAGCTGTTTTTTCGCCTGGTCTAGCCCTCGCGTGTCTCGGACTTCATTGTTATGCCTATGCATGAACTACGGGTGCCCATGTGCTCGTAACAAAACAACGTGGAGTAGCCGAGATCTCGGTGTCTGGCCATCGCGAGCTCCGTATCGTGGAGACACAGCACAACATTGAAAAAAACAAGGATATCGGAAAAGGGCGAGGCTGGTACATAATTGCTCGATCTTTTGACATGTGGAAGGATTATTATTGGTCAATCAGTCACTCCGAGCTGTGAGATATGTATGAACAAAGAAATCCCTTGCCGACCCCTAACTATCAATTGTGCTTGCACGGCGCTTAATCAAGCCCTCATGCAAGCACCTTTCGATGTAGAGATTATTGGAATGTGGCGGGATATTATCCGATTTGATCGTCCTTGAAGCCCTGCCTCTCAGCCGCCTCTTCGTGTCTCTTTCGATGTAGGCGTACTGTCGCTTGACAAATACGTAGTGGGCACTACACCTCGCCTTTTTATTTACACATACACACACAGAATTGAAATCCGACTCTGTGATAATAGAGACTAGATTTGGACTTATTCATCACTGGTGCGAAAGCTGGGATGAGTCCCTGGCAGGCTGATCGCTGTCCGATTTCCACTAACAAGAACCTTATAGCATATAATGTTGGCTTCTGTTTACGAGCTCTTATTTGTGAGAGACACACGACAGATACTGTGAAAAATAAAATCGAACCAATATGCTTCGGTTGACAGTCGTAGTTGTCGAGATTCAAGGATCCGGCACGCCTGCACGCGTGACCGTGGGAAGTGTTTAGCACAGCCACCGCCACACTAATGACGCACTTCGTAGGAAACCCGTCACACGAACATAATTGGCAACAAAGTATTCGCAGAGCTTCCAGTGGATACTACAAGTACATCATCGCATACTGTGGCGCAGGCGTAAATAAGCACCGTTACTCTTGTCGACTCGTGCGTCTGGTTTGCGTGTCCTCTCCTTCATCTCAGCCAGGCAGCAACATTGTTCACATAGTCTGGGTTGCCACCTAGTGGACCGTCAACCTCCAAAATGGATTTCCCCCGCGGTCACGCAGCATTACCACTCACGGAAGGCGACTTTTTGGACTTCATTTACAACTATTTCAAAGCCGAATACTACCCGATCCGATCTTTCTGGTCCACAGCGACCGCTGTTCCGCACCAAGCCGAACGATGGGTGTGTATGGGACATGATCTCAAACCATACGAGATTCGACCTGCTCAGGCACAGGCGCAGAAAGATATAGAATCACTAGATTACTTCACGCGAAAATGGAATCTAGACGCCGGATTTGTGAGGGGCATAGTGATTCGATTTGCGACATACAAGGTGCACGAAAGACTGGAAAAGAAGCTGTACGAATGCGCTAGACTGGACTTGATGGTACGCAAGGCTTTGAAGGAGAAACATTTGATTGATGCACTGTGGCCCAGCCCTGCACCGCGAACTATTGCGAAAGAGTTATTGCAGCAGGGTGTTCAGGTTCGACAATGGTACGGTGACATGTTTCACAAGTACTTCCGCGTTCTGCACTCCTTGGACGAATTTCAATTGCGCGATGAAGTCGATCGTCACATCAAGAGCAGCGGAAACTTAATGCTACTGCCGGATGTAGAACATCTTGTATTCGGAAATGTGGATCCAATCATTCCCATTATCGCAAAAGGAGCAGGTTACACAAACGCGAAGAGTCGGCAGCGACAGGACCAGGGTTCTGTGGGTTTTGGAGCGCCTGGGAAATTCGAGATCAGGTTTGACGCACCTGCTGAAGTTACGGATACATACACGAAGACTGTCACAAGGCGATGTCAGTGTATGAAGTGTGGAACAAACAGAGATGTGCACGTTGTGATCTCAGTTGATCCGAATCCAAACGCTGGGACAAGTGGGAATACCGCCCAGGTCAAGAGACCGGATGTAGGGCCATCCAATTCAAGAGCCAGACGAAAATACAGTACAGGGTATCAGATGCCCAACGAATCTGAGCCAGCACCACCCCGTCAACCACCTCGACCGCAGCGAGCAGGCCAGGAAACCGAAATACCACGCTCCTCAACGCCAGAGCTCAAAAAGCAATGCTCACGCTGCACATTCCTCAACGACCCAAATCTCAGAGTCTGCGAGATGTGCGAGGCCCCGTTACCGGAGACGACCATCACCAAGCCACCTAGCCCTGCAGCTGTGAGAAGGACTCCTTCACATTCGCATTCTGCCTCAGCACCGCCTCCAACTGCACCAAACCCACGACAAGAGGAGTTGAAGAAGGAGCAAAGGCCCAGTGGGCCAAACCGACATAGTCTAAGCTCTAGCCTTTTCTCCATCTTCCCCTTCTCGCAGCAGCAGCAGCAGCATCAACAGCAGCAGCAAGAAAACCACGCCAAGCTACCAGCTACCCAAGAGATCAACACCCAACCAGCCATTTCGTCAACCTCAAGACAAGAACAACGCCCCCAGTCCAAGCAAGGAAAGGAAACTCAAGCCCCAGCGCCCGTCACCACGCAAGCCGAACCCTCAGCACAGCATCACGACGGTGCTTCCACTCCACCAACCCACTCCCATGACCCTCAGGAACCCCAGCTCTCTCGGCAGCCCGAAATGGCTATGATGCCCTTGACGCCCTCTCCTCCCCCATCAGCCTCTAAGCGGCCCGTCCCGGCTGGCCTGCCGAGTAACTTGATGGACGACTTTGTTCCCGTGTCACCGGCTTTTCCGAAGGAAGAAGACGAGGAGGAAGACGCAGGATGGGGTTCTATGAGTCGCGAGGAAGCGCGGCAGGGGCGTGAGGGCAGCGATGATGGCGAGGAAGAGGGAGCAAGGGAGAATGAAAAGGGTGTGTTTATTGACTTGGATGCTGTGGCACGGGAAGAAGCGGATGTCTGGGGTGATAGAGATGATTGATTGTGCTGTACTTGATCGCGATTTGCCGGAGCTGTGGTGTTATTACAGTCGTGTGTTTACATATAACGAATCTGTGTTATTTTTCTTGACTCTTTTACCTTTCTTCTTTTGCTTAGTTGTGCTCAATGAAAACAGATGGCTATGTGATAACTGAAGTTCCGAGTCAAAGTTCCAAAATTTCCTTTATCTACACTCCTAAAACACCTTTGACCTAGACCTGTATCCAGCGCGGAAAACAACATGCACATAGTTTGGGAACCCAGGTATGTAGAACTCGTTACCATAGTGCCGCCCCCTTCAAGGTTTCCCTCCATGCGCCAAGACTATGTTCTAAATTAAATCTGTTCCTTGCCTGTCCTACGAGTTCAAGTAGTTTCGGACTGCGCCTTGTAGCTTTGTGGCACCCTCACCGAGCAAGTTGGTCAGGTTCTCGAGATCATCGCCAGCAGTCAGACCGAACTTGCGGACAAAGTCTTTCGCAGCAGTTTCAAGGTCGCCATAGTCTTCTTCCACAACGTCGTCTTCAGGGCGGCCAAAATACGCGTTTGATGAAATTGCGCTCGCGCCTTCGAAACCTACAGACGGTTAGGAAACAAAATCTTAATGTGCACGTTTCTAGAGTTGGACTTACCTGATAACCTCTCCTTCGCCTGAGCAGTAGCTGCAGGGTCATACGCATTACGGCCAAAGAACTCGTCACTCGAGATGCCCTTTTGTGAACCAAACTTCTCACGTGCATACTTCTCGTCATCGTTGTCTTGAGCAGGCTTGCCAACGCTGCCGAAACCTCCCATTTTCTTCTGGGCAACGGGCTTCTTCGCAGCACCTATTTGTCCGAATCCAAGACGTTGAACGCCCATGCCTAGCCGCTCCATATCTTGGCTTGAGCGCTCAGGCTTCGAGGTCGAACCAAAGCCGCCACGTGGAGGGGATACTGGAGTTGGGGAGATGATTGCTGATGCTTCGGGGGCTTTGGACTTGGTGGCCGCAGCAACCTCTGCGGCTTCAGCGTCGGGATCATAGCCCAGCTTCTCGATGCGCTCTGCCTCTTCACGGGCCTTTCGCTCCGCCTCTTCGAAATCGAGTCCACCATCAGCAGCGACCACCTTCTTTGCACCAAGACCCTTCTTCTTTGCACCCAGGATGTTCTTCTTTGGCGCAGCGCCCCCGGCGGTCTTCCGTACTGCGGCAGGCTTGGCTGCAGGCGTGGTCGTCTCAGAACTTCCAGCAAGCGGCGATTTCGGGCGATCGGTGCCGTTACCATTGGCACCAGGCTTGAGGAAAGGTGATGCGGCTTTGGGTGTACCAGTACGCGAAGGCGGGTTGGATGGTCGCTTGATTGTAGGCTTGTCCCATGAGGAAAAGAAGTCGTCGTCTTCGCCGGCAGGAGTGTTGGTGCCATCGCTACCAGGTTCGGCTACATCGGTGATAACAACTTCATTGGGATACCTGGTACAGAAGAATTAGTGCTATACTGCCAGAGTTTCCAAAGTACACTTACAACTTGGCGTCTGCAGCACAGCGCCGAGCCAGCTCCTCCTTGTACTTGTTGGCAGCATTGCTGGTGTATTTGGCCTTGTGGTCCTTGCTTGCAAGCGCAGCGGAGCCTCCATGCGATTGGAAGTACTTGGTCGCGCTCTCGTTACCGCCAACCTTCATGATACGTAGTTGATCCCATTGCCAAACTGTCCTTTATCAATATAGATCCTTGCTTCATACGCCTGTAGGGCCCAAGGGGGAACACATACTGTCGAGGTTGGTGGAGCGAACGAACGAAATGTGGACACCCATGTTACGGTGGTTAGACGAGCAGTCGAGGCAGAGGTAAATGCCGAAGGGTACAGAGCTCCATGTTGGGTTCTTTGCGCCGCAGTCGAAGCATATCTAGACATGGATTAGGTGTCGTTGGAAGTGTTGCGCTGGCATGAATACATACTTTGTTTGCGGGCTTCGACTTCAATTTGGCAAAGATGTTTTGCGACTGCGTCTTGGTCGCGAGAGCAGCCATGGTGAAAACTGGGCGGAATAGTATGGGTTGGCGGTAAAGGAGTCGAGCTGTGGTGGGGATAATTTGGGTTGCGGCGACTCGGGAATGCTAGGGTGGCCGTTCGGTGGATGCCCTAGGCCTTGACACGTGATGGTCTGGAAACCGCCATGACGTTCGTACTCCTTTCTTCGACGCTCTCCGAATTCCAGCAACACTACATTCATAGCATTGCATGTCTGTCATATACACTGTATACACCCTATGTTAGCAATTGTCAAAAGTCTTACAATGCCACTAACAACAGCTTCTTGTTGAACACTCAGGAACGATGTGCGCGATTCTCAATGATACTGACACGCAGAGCAGGCACTGTGACATAGAACTATGGCAAGATCCCTTATCTCCCACTGATATGAGTAGTTAAGGAGTGTATAGTGGGCCCCGTCTTCCTATCTTCCCGCTCCACGGCATATCAGATGATAGCTCAAGCGGGGTAGGAGTATAAGTATATCCCGATGCGTTGCCATGCTACAGCTCTCTCGCTCTGTAAAACTCTCTAAGATCTTTCTTCAAGAAAATTCAGTTTGAAATCGAAATTGAGAATCTATTATGTCTTCTTCCATACAGACCGTCCCCGCCCGCCGCGGAGCAGCCACTGTCGTCAAAGCCGGCCAGAAAATAAAGATAACAAACACGCACGGCAATCAAGTAGTTGACACCTGGGCTCTTGCGCTCCCTTCTTCAACCCTCACAACTGCATCTTCCACGGTCGAAGCGGCACTTTATCCAAACGCGACTGTTGACTCGCCGTCCAAGTATTCGGCCGCCGCCAATGCTGCCGCCAGTGCGCCCGAGTACATGTCCATGTGCCACTGTCGCGCAAGTCTGCTGAAAGTTACACCTGCAGTAGGCGATGTGATGGTTAGCCAGAAACGGGCGCCAATGGTGAAGTTGGTCGAGGACACGAGTCCGGGGGTACATGATACTCTCATTGCAGCATGCGATAGGTGGCGATACAGTGAACTGGGTGTCAACGGGTACCATGAGAGCTGCACTGACAACTTCTGGGACGCATTGGATTCTCTTTCTACAGCATCTTCTCTGGCGGCCGAGGAGAAAGAAGCTCTAGAAATGCTGCAGGGAAAGCTAGGAGCTAGAGTGCCTGATCCTTTCAACTTGTTTATGAATATTCCTATCACGCAAGAGGGCGAGGGTGCCAAGCGGGGCGTGAGTTTCGAAGAGCCAAAGACGAAGCCAGGCGACTATGTAGTTCTGGAGGCGTTGCGGGATGTGGTTGTGGTGATGAGTGCATGTCCTCAGGATGTTCTCACCATCAACGGGAAGAACCCGGTAGATGCTCATTTTGAATTGTTAGACTAAAGGAGCAGGGAAGTAATCAAATTCTACTGCTCAACTATCTGTGACACCTGCAATGATAAAAATGGCTAAGGAGTCCTCAGGGTCTTTACTAGACAGGCTCTGGTTGGTGGATGTCTGGATGGGCACTAGCGCGCATGAGGCGAACTGCCGCTTGGCGGTGGGGAATATTTTTTGGTATCGATAGGTAGCGCCTCGAACTTTTTGCCAGCCCTTCCCTCTGAAGCGCAGACCGCGTCCACAACCACAACAAAGCCGCAGTCGCCAAAATGAAGACCCAGTGGAAGGACATCCCCGCCGTGCCCACGAGCCAAGAGTTCCTGGACATTGTGCTCTCCAGGACACAGAGAAGGTAGGCTTCCCATCTCATCTGTGTGGGCGCAAACCACGCCCATGCGCCCGAGATTTGCGCAGCTCTATGCTGTATCCGAGCCCAGGTAGCTGACGAAAAATACTCAGGTTGCCCACACAGATCCGTGCTGGCTTCAAGATTAGCAGAATTCGAGCCTTCTACACGCGAAAAGTCAAGTACACATCCGAAACTTTCGTCGAGCGCCTCTCCACCACCATCGAAGCCTTCCCCCGCCTGCAGGACATCCACCCGTTCCACCGCGATCTGCTCAACACTCTCTACGATGCGGATCACTTCCGCATTGCCCTTGGTCAGCTCTCAACTGCAAAGTCGCTGATCGAGACGGTTGCGCGCGACTATGTTCGTCTTCTCAAATATGGACAGTCTCTGTTCCAGTGCAAGCAGCTGAAGAGGGCTGCTCTTGGTCGTATGGCTACTATCTGCAAGAGGCTTAAAGACCCTCTTGTCTACCTCGAGCAGGTCAGGCAGCATTTGGGTCGTCTTCCATCTATCGACCCCAACACTCGCACGCTCGTCATTTCTGGCTTCCCCAACGTCGGCAAGTCATCCTTCTTGAAGTCCATTTCCAGGGCCGATGTTGAGGTCCAGCCATATGCTTTTACCACCAAGAGCTTGTACGTTGGTCATTTCGACTACAAGATGCTTCGTTTCCAGGCCGTTGACACGCCTGGTATTCTGGACCACGCTCTCGAGGAGATGAACACCATTGAGCATCAGTCCATTTGCGCTATTGCCCATCTCCGCGCCCATATCCTCTACTTCATGGATCTCAGTGAGCAGTGCGGTTACTCGGTTGCATCGCAAATCGCTCTCTTCAACAACATTAAGCCTCTGTTCGCAAACAAGCTCATCTCTATCGTTATCAACAAGATTGATCTCATGCGTCCTAGCCAGCTTGATCCCGAAACACAGGCTCAACTGCAGGGTATGCTCAAGTCTGGCGAGGTGGAGATGCTGGAGCTTTCTTGCAGCACTACTGAAGGTGTCATGGCTGTGCGAAACGCAGTTTGTGACCGTCTGATTGCTGCTCGTAATGCAGAGAAACTTAAGGCCGGCACCAACAGCGCTGGTGAGCCATCTGGTCGTCTTGGTGAGCTGTTGCGCCGAATTCACGTTGCGCAACCATTGGGCGGCGTAACCCGTGAGACCTTTATCCCTGAAGCAGCGCTCAACAAGAAGAAATACGACAAGGACGACCCCGATAGGCCCATCCTTGAGCGTGATCTGGAAGAGGAGAATGGTGGGGCTGGTGTTTACAACATTGACCTTCGCAAGAACTACCTTCTTGAGAATGACGAATGGAAGCACGACCGTATTCCAGAAGTGTTCAAGGGCCAGAACGTCTATGACTTCATTGATCCCGACATCGAGGCTAAGCTTGCCGCGCTTGAGGCTGAGGAAGAGAAGCTGGAGGAAGAAGGATTCTATGACTCGGACGACGACGTCGAGGATGCCGAGGAAGCAGACATCCGATACAAGGCCGAGCTGATTCGCGAAAAGAGGCAGCTTATCAGGAACGAAGCCAAGATGCGCAAGAGTCTGAAGAACAGGGCCGTCATTCCCAGGACAAAGAAGGCGAAGCAAATGTCGCAGATGGAATCGCACCTTGAGAGCCTTGGATACGACACTACAAAGGTTGTCGAGCGTGCACAGGCCCAAGCAGAGGCCCGAGGACGTAGCTTGGCCCGTTCAAGATCGGAAGCTCCTGGCGGCGACGCTATGGACATCGATACACCCAAGTCAGCCCTCGAGCGCGCGAAGAGCCGTGGCCGCAGCCAGAGCACTAACAGGAGGAACGATGGTGTTACCGATGTTGAGGCTGCTTCAAAGGCCGAGAAGCTGGCTAAGTTGTCGCAGAAGAAGATGAACAGGATGGCCAGACAGGGTGAAGCCGACAGGCACCAGACTGGCTCTCTGATCAAGCACTTGGTAAGTTACACTTCACATCTCAATACAGAATCACCTGCTAACGATACACCAGACTGCCGGAAAGCGTGGTATTGGAAAGACCAGCCACCGATGAGCGGACTTGCAATGTTCAGCGTTCTTGCATTATGGTTTTGCAGGCTGGGAAAAACATGTCGGGCGTTCAGGTTGCATTAGATACCAAGTCGTTGTCTGCAAAAGCAGCGTGGTAATCCAACAGTTTTACATCAAGATTCAGCGTTTCTGTGTGTATGTTGCCATGACAAGAGAGCATGAGGCGTGTCGAAGTGGCACTGATACGATGTGTAATTCTCGCTGTGATTCAGGGAGATGCATGATCTTCCTGGGGACTTTTGTATGAAATAATAGCAATGGCCAGGGTATGTCATTGTCGACGTATATCTACAGCCTGCTTAGAGTCGCAGCTCGTGTGGACGCCAAAGATAGCATTGCTCCGCCTTGTGTTCGCCTTGGCAAACGCACGGCCTTCATTCCCCTGTCATGACAGGCATCATGCTGCGAGATCTTCTTAAATTCCCACACCCAACTGGACAATCCAAAAGAAGCAGTCAAAAAGGCCAAGAAAGACAAATCGCTTAGTGAGGAACGAACTGTATCATCACCTCGCAGATAAGCTGTAGCCAGGCACAGGTCTCAGAGACGATAGGGATGCAAGACGGGGATACACGTTATAGGCTTGGCCAAGCGAAATTGGACGACTCATAACCCTGCTCTACTGGTCAATTGGGAGCTAGTGCATATTTTACAATGTACTTTGGGGCAGTGTTGAGACGATCTTTCGAGCTCACGGCGGTTCTGATTTGGGGGCCATAACGGTCGCAGTACCCACCAATGGACGCCTGACCTGCATAGTGTCGCCGTTCCGCTTGAGATAGGCCGCTCTTATTTCCTTTTGAGCGGGGATTATATCTGGAATTCAACCCGAGCTAGCGTTTTCCCGCAGTCTGGGACTCCGCTGCTGTCTTTACATCTCAGCACTTTCGCCCGTTGCGAAAGACGCCTTACGAGCCCCAAAATTCTGTACGGCATGTTGGCCCTGGCGAGAAAAAGCTTAGTTGCACTGGCATGCTTAAGCGCTGCTCTTGCAACACCTACGAGTATGTTGAATTTCTGGAGGATTGATAATTATAGAGTACTGACGCGCTTATAGTTTCCGTACGCCCAGATGCAGCACACACTCGCGACCTCGCGATACGGCAGGATACAATCACGGATTGTCAAGACAACTACACGTCAAAGAATGGACTTGGCTTCAATCTGTACTGCAAGCAGAATGCACCGTTGAGTGGTGAGCACCCTATGATACCTTTCTTCCCGCAGCGCCATGACTGACAACTCGTAGACGCAATAAGAGAGCCGAGTGGAGTAGGAGTCTGGTTCTTTACCGCCAGTTACACGGAATGTTTAGAGCACTGCTCCCGCTACTGGGGTGAGAGCGAAGGTTGTTTCGGCGCTACCTGGACAACACCTGGCGGTCACTGCTGGCTAAAAACTAGTAATGTCTCTACCGCCGCCTTGACACCCGCACCAGAAGCCATCACTGCCCTCCTTACCAACCCGGACCAGATGAAAGGGTACGATACGAAATGCCCGAACAAGGACTTGGAGGACAAAGCCCTTCCTGGGGTTAACGGCGTATCCTACACTACACACTGCGGCAAGGTCATTGCTGAGCCACCGCACTGTTTCGACGAGTACGACTGTCTCGAAGAACCCTATCGTGCCTTCTACCACACCGAATCCCTCGAGGAATGCTTGAAGGTGTGTGCGGGACTACACCCCCTCTGTCGCGCGGTATCATGGAACCCCGGCCTCCAAGTCGGCTATGCAAACTGCTGGCCGAAATACGGGAAAACGCCTGCCTTTGTCGCTCCGACATCGAAACAAGGCATCATGCACGCAGCCCAAATGATCTCCTTCGACATCCCAGATACAAAGTGTCCGGACGAAAAACTATATCAGGCCACCGCCAACAGTGCCCAGTTCAAGATCTCGTGTGGGAAGACGAATCCAGGAAAGAATATCACAAATCTGCATGCACAGAACCTTACGGCGTGTATGGATGCGTGCGCGGCCAGCGATCAGGGGTGTACAGCGGCGCTCTTTTCTACAGTGCTCGACGGCGGATATAACAATTGCTATCTGCAGAAGACGGAGAGTATCCTTGGTGATTTGGGAACTGCCATTTACGCCGCTGTCACCGATGGGAAGAGCGTTTCAAACTCTTCATCTAGCAACTCGGGCTCTGCTACTGATAGCCCCAGTGGCTCCGGCGCCTCTTCCTCTTCCTCTTCTTCCTCCTCAAGCAAAGCCTGGATCGCTGGACCAGTCGTCGGTGGCATCGCCGTACTCGGCGCCATCGGCTTCGCTATCTTCTGGCTGCGAAGACGGAAAGCAGCGAAAATGGGAGAGAAAGAAGCGTATGCTGGTCCTGGGGCCGGATACGGATATGTGCCTGGGCATGATGGAGCAGAGCAGAGTTACAATGGTTCTCCTGGAGTGCCTACGGCGGAAATGCATGCAGCGAGTCCTACGAGCGAGTTACCAGGAAGTGTAAAATATGCGCATCATCATGGGCCGAGGAGCGAGGCGCAGGAGCTGCCGACTTGATGAAAGGTAGTTCTACCTGTCTTTAAAACCGCGACCTCTTTTGTATTATTCTTTGTTGGACTAGGGCTTTGCATATGCATAAGCGGAGCGTTTATGATACCTTGATGATTTGTTGTTGGCATTACTAGCATGAGAGCGTTTATATTCACATGTATGTTTCTTTTAAAAAAAGTAGGAGATTTAAAAAATCATGGCATTTATCTATTTTCAGCTTGGCTGAACATAACTCTATAACTAACATAACATGCTTACCAAGCGTAAAAAAACAACCTACACGCTCATCTTCATCGCGATACTCGCATGCGGCTTGTATCCCAGGACCTCAAAATCCTCCGCCTTCCACCCATCTATACTACCCCCAATCTCCCTATTAATCTTCAGTTCCGGAAACTCTCTCGGTTCACGCTCCAGTTGCACTTTCAGCGCCTCGACATGATCAGCATAGACATGGGCATCACCCATGGTATGCGTGAACGTTCCTGGGATCAAATCGCACACATGCGCCAGCATATGCGTCAGTAGCGCATACGACGCGATATTAAACGGCACTCCGAGACCCATGTCACACGAGCGCTGATACAACAGCGAGTGTAGTACGCCTCTTGGCCTCTCCTCCCCTTGCTTGTGTCCCGGAAAACTCACGTAAAACTGTGCAAACATGTGGCAAGGTGGAAGTGCCATTTTCTTGATATCAGCGGGGTTCCAGGCGGAGAGAATGATGCGGCGGTCGTAAGGTTTATTTTTTAACTTGTCGATGATCTCTGCGAGTTGGTCGACGCCTTCGCCAGTGTAGTCGTGTGCGTGCCCTTTGTATTCCGCGCCAAAGTGCCGCCATTGGAAGCCGTAGACGGGACCCAGCTCGCCTTCTTCGTAGTGCGAGAGACCAACGCTGTCGAGGTACGAGCGACTGCCGTTGCCGTCCCAGATTTTGATTCCGGCACTGGATAAAGGTGCGCTGTGGGTGCTGCCTGCTATGAACCACAGAAGCTCGCCGATTACGGCGCGCAGGAAGACACGCTTGGTGGTGAGGAGGGGGAGGATGAGTTGCGGTGGTTGCGAGGGGTCGCTGGAGGGCCGGGACAGGGAGAAGCGCATTTGTGGGGGGAAGGGGACGGCGTATGTACCGGTGCCGGTGCGATCGGGACGGTGCTCGCCATTGGAGAGTATGTCGCGGATGAGGGAGAGGTATTGGTGCTCTTCGTGGGCGGGGTTGCTGGGTTGGGTGGTATTTTGTGATCGAGTATCTTTCTCGGTTTCGGATGTTGGCACGGATTCGAGTGCGGCGGGAGGCATTGTGATTGAATCTGAAGTAGTAATAGTCTTTTTGGGAACTGGCAGTTAGGAATAGTCTTTTCACAAATCTTGAGTCTTTGGTGGTGAAGCGCGTCAAAGTGGAAAACGCGACTGCGCGATTGGCAACTCCCGCCCACCGTAACGAATGTAGACAGCCTAACTGCTTTCGCACCTTGTCACACAACAACCAGCGACACACAACCGAGTGCCATGGAGGAGCAAGCCGCTCATCACTTGCTGAACGTGGTCGAAGAAAGAGGCCTCAAGGTAGATCTTGACAGGATCCTGCTGGCGTTCGAAGATGCGGACACAAATCACAAAGCCGCAGCTTGGGTTGAGGAGTACCTGCACCAAGACACCTTGTTGACTAAGGAAGAGCTAGAGCTGTATGTGCAGCAGCCACTACGGCTGACGGTTACTAACTTTCCTCCAGTTACCAGACGTTGAAGAAGAAGGGACTGTTGCATCAGTATGAGAGCGAGGGTGAACCCACCAGGCCCATCTTGGACCACGAAATCGCATCAGCCATTGAGTCTCTGCAGAGTTCGACTACGGCCATTGAAGAGCAGTGCAAAGTGCTCGAGGCGCAAAAGGATGCTTTGATGAAGCTGCGAGGACTTGACAAGCCCAATCTGAATGCCGAGCACCTGCGGAACGAGAGGAAGAGAAAGGAAGGCCAGGAGAAGGCAAGGCTTGATACTTCGGTAAGCTGACAATGCAGAAGTCAAGCCATGTTGCTGATATTGCAGGTCGATGATATTGCCACATCCATCACAGAGCAAGTGGCGGATGCACAGCGAGAGAGCGAGAGGGACAAGTCCATGTTAAACAGCTATCTATCAGAACGGTTTGCATCAGATGACCAAATCCTGAGCCGGCTTCCTGGTTTGGTTTCCCAGATTGTGACGGAGCCAGAGGCTAGCGATGACGAAAAGTCAATTGAGCAGTGGTGCAAGGCCATTATTTCCTTTCGCACTGCTGAAATCAAGGCTCGCGTAGATACCATCTACCTGACCAACGTTGCTCAGCAAACGCAAACCAGTGCGTCCGGTGAAGCAGTGGCAGAGTTTAAGGAACAAAAAGCGGCGCTGCAAGCAGAACTCGAGGAGTTGCACTCTGAGATTGCGTCTGTTGCTGAGATGGTTGTCGAGCATGAGATACGGAAGCCAATGACGGATGTAAAAGAACGCAGGGACAGGGACAGAAGACAGGCACGAAGTGCATGGCTCAACTATGTAGGTGCCACTGGGCTTCGGCAGTAGGCTTGCTAACATGGATAGGTTTTGTCAACGCTCGAGTACATGGGCAAGCGACTGGATACGGTGGCTACAAGCACGCAGGACTGTGACGAATTCCAGCAGGCACTGCGACATGTTGAAGCGGCGGCAGCAAAACGCATGCCTGAAATGGATGCGCCGGCAGCAGCTCCAACGCCTGCACACAAACGAGCGAAGCCCTCCACAACGGCCTTTACACCCATGGTCAAGCTCAGGCCCAACAACACGCTCGATCTGCCGGTGGCGCTGCAAGATGCGCTGCGACATGCAGGCATCTCGTTCAACCATGACAACATGGAAAGCCTCCAGGACTCGCTGCTGCAAGCCCAAGTTGAACGAGGCAAAAAACTGCAGGACCACTACGAGTCTACGGCAACGGGCACGCATGAGAAACTGGCCGAACGGTCGAGCAGGGCAGATGCAGACATGGAGGTGATGCTGGGAGCACTGTTCAAGCACGCGCCATTCCGGAGCGTGAGCCTGACTAACCCCAAACTGGACGTGCAGCTAAAGAAGATGGAGGCGGAGCTCGAGGAGCGGGACCGGGATCTGCTCGACGCCGAGGGCAGCGAGCTCAGCCTGAGCGATCCCAAGGTGCGGGCATTTGTTGCAAAGTACGGCAGATAGCAGAGCAGAGCAGAAATCAAGGTTTTGGCATCGAGTCGTCGTGTTGTGGTTGAGCTGCGTTGTCACGGAGCCGGCATGTGCAACGGGGATGATCCAGGCCTGTGTCAGCCCAGCGTCGGCAATCGCAACCAAGGCAGGGCAGGAGCGGCGCATCAACAAATAACAACAACAACAATGCTCGCACGCGTTGTTTACCCAAGCCGGCTCAGCTCCGTCTGGCCCAGCCACGGCGGCTGCACCGGCCGGATGATTGACGGACGAAGACGAAGCCCCTCTGAGACGCAGCAGAGAACAAGCAGGCTGAGCAGTTCGCGCAGGGTGGAGCCAGGAACACAGACAGCCAGCAACCGACGCGTGCTGGGACCTCGGGCTGGTCGCGCTGGGTGATGAGATGCAGCCGACTAGCACCCAAAGCGGATTAGCGCCCCAGCCTCCCAAAGCTCCAACACTGGGCCCCTTGTCCATGCTGCCCTGAGCTGAGCTGGAACTGACACCTCCCCCAACTTTCCTCACACAACCACACCAAAGCGCCCATCCCCACTCTGCTGCCGGTTGAACCTGCGCGGCATGCTCGCGCTAGGTACCCGCAGAGACGCAGGCACTCCTTCACTCCATTGATCCATCTCTCCTCGTTGCCGGCAGCTTCCTCGCCCACCGCCCGTCCCTCTGCCCGTCATGGTCAAGGGAGAGCTCGTCACCCTCGGCGCCGCTGCCACTGCCCTCGGCGGCGCCTACAAGCTCGCTGAGTTCCTGACAAAGGCCAAACGTGTGCGCGACGTCGGCCCATCCAACGCCGTCTACGTGCGCATCATCGGCCGCGTCCGCTCTGATCTCGAAGAGGTGCGCCGTCTGCTCTCGGTCCGCGAAATCCACGACATCCTCGAGGCCAACCCGGAAAAGTCCAAATGGGTCTACGGCTGCATGCGCGACGTCCGCGGCGCCCTCGAAAACATTGCTCCACACACGGAACGCGTCGCTGGCGACATTGAAGATGGCCGCCGTGTTGGCATGAGGCACCGCGTCTACTGGCTCCTCAGCGAGAAGGAAAAGCTCGAGAACAGGGAAAAGGAACTCAGCATCGCCCACCAGAGTCTCAGCGAAGTCCTTGGCTACCTGACCACGCTGGAGCCCATCGAGGAACCCCACAAGCCCAAGCATAAGCACTCCAAGAAGGAAACCCACGTCGACATTGAAATCCACCAAGAGGCCCCTCCCGCTCCCGCCCCTGCTCCTGTCCATAACACGACCCACACGACCCATATTGACAGGGACATCTACATTGAGCGTGACGGCGCTGCTCCCAGACACGTAGAGGAGCACCGTGATGTTTGGGTAGAGCGCGACCGTCAGCCCCCGGCTCATTACCAGGAGCACCGTGAAGTCTATGTTGACGAGCGCGAGCGTGGTCCCCAGTACTATGATGAGCGCGCTCCTCCTCCTCCACCTCCTCCTCACCACCACCACCACCACGACAGCCACTGGGAGCACCACGGCCGTGACACCCGTTACGAGACCCAATTCGACGAGCGTTACGAGCAGCAGGACCACTATCGCTCTCAGTATCCCATTGAGACTCGTGAGACCTACCAGCAGAACCGCCTGTATCCGGAGCCCCTAGGCCGCCCCGCCGAAGCATTTGAAGAGCGTCTCCCAGAGCGCGAAACCTGGCAGCAGAGCAGCGCCCGCCAAACCCACCGCCCAGGTCAGTACGGCCCCTATGGAGGACAATACGCAGAATACGGCGCACCCCAACCCATTGGTGCCGCCCACTATGCGCGTAGGTTCCAAGGAGACGCAGGTTTTGGCGACGAAGAAATACTAAATCCCCAACCAGTTCCGTTGGACAGGAAGTATGCCGAACGCGAGGTGAGTGGTTACAACACTGGCTACCCTCCCCGCTACGGTAGCAAGCTGTAGGTGTCAGCTCGACGCTGACGTGCGGCAGGTGTGGATTGAGCAAAAGGAGGACTACCGCTTCGACCAGTACGGAAACCGTCTGCCGGATCGCCTGTTCCAGCCACGTGTTCCCAGGCCCTACCGCAGCCGCATGTGAAGTGGCATTTCGTCTTGATTACGAGCAAAATCTCCTTGCTAATGTTATGAGCCTCTTTGTCCCCTAGTGTCTAAACATGTAAACCCCCGCCCGAGCCCTATGTTTTTATGTAGTTGAATTTAAGTTGATACCTCCCCCCCTTCACAGCATGTCTTATGTGGTTGTTCATCATGTGGTTGGTCTGTATTGCTCGACGCCATTTGCTCCCTTGGTTCCATTGACGAGTACACACCGTGGTCGAATCAGGGTCTTGGAGATGCAAAACCCTTGGCCTCAAGTCGACCAATGTTAAAAGTGGTGATGATTCGGTACCCATGGTTCCCATCTCTCCGCCACCTCTATACTCGAGGACGGAGATATACACGTTACTTATTCCTCGCCCACATCCACTGTCCTTGATCAATTCAGTCTTCCTGTAAGTCTTCCTGTAAGTAAACCTTGGAGTCCCACTACCAGTCCACCATGGCTCGAACTCCCATCTGGACAAAGATACGCTCCCTCTTCTCCCACGGTCACTCCACCACCTGGCCTGGCTCCATACGCCGCATTGTCGGAATACTAATCGCATGCTCTTTCATTCTCGCCGTCACACATCTCACTGTCGGCGTCGAGTTGGCGCGCCTGCAACTCAATATCAATCAAAAAGTCCAGTGTTGGGACATTGACAGCGCGGCAAACTTGAAACATCATGGCTTCCTTAGAAACAAAGTGTTTGACACGACGGTTAAGAAACTACCCGTTACTTTTGTGAACGTGGATGTCATGGCAGGGAGAAACGGGGCGTTAGGACCAAAGTATCTGTATCTGGAGTCGCCTCATGGAGTGGGGTAAGTCGCCTCGTTTTCATATCAGAAAACGGTCTGACAAAATTACACTTACTGACTGATGCTATGAACAGCACCATAGTCATGAGTTTATTGGTCGCCCCTCACTTTCTCGTCCTCTCCTTGGTCATTCACTTCGCTGCACACTTCCGCTCCAAGCCCATCTCGTACCGTATCGCCATGTTATCAGCTGCGCTGATCTGTGTACAATTTCTCATCGACATCATGAGTATGACTCTGTTCGACAATTATCTGTCAAAGCGGAGCGCAGTGGTCGGTGAGGCTTGTTGGCGGAGTGATGGGATGATGGAGGACCTGGCATATTTCGGGCGCTGGGCTTACAGGGCCAAAATTGCTGTGCAGGTCGTGGGTTGGCTGGGCATCTGGTGGTGAGTTTTTTTTTCTTCTCAACTTTATATATCTATCGAGACAAGGGAAGCTGATGGGAAAGTAGTATGGCGGTATACTTCAGCGTTGTCTATTGCGCAGCGGCAAGAGGTATGCTTGATGCTGATCAGGAGCCGGTTCCACTCGTGGACCTGAGTGGCTTAGCTACGTACCCTCCAGCTGGTCGGGGCGGAAACGCGAACAGCGGCCGACCTTCTGGAACGAGTCTGAGCCTGGGCACGCAGCCGACTGCGAACATAGGGCTAAGGACGGGGGAGCAGCATGGAGCACCACAGAATCCTGCGGCAACGAAACAAGGGCAGCAGGCGGGCGAGCTGGATAGCGAGTTGAATACGCTAGAGAGGCTGGATAGAGAGTTTGAGAGTCTGCAGATGCAGCTGAATAATCAGCTAGCAAGACAGCGGGAAAGGGAGCACGAGAGGCAGTTGGAGCAGGCCAACGATACTTTATTGTCGTTTGAGAGCCATTTGGAAATGGAGCAGCAGAAGCAGCAGGGAAACCAGTTAGCAAGACATGAGGAGATACAGACGGGGAGAAGCACGGAGGAAAACGATATTGCAGGAAAGTCTGCTCTGCAGTTGTATCAGGAGACACAGCAACCCCATTCTACCCAATCATATTTACCGTATAGGCAGACGGAGGAAAACGTGAATCCTTTTACGGACCCTAGGAATGTACTGAGGTAGGACTTGTCTGCCGAGAAGAAAGGTAGAAAAGGGAAGGGGAAGGCGAGTATGGTATCAGGAATTGCGGCTTAAGGCTTTGTGTCATGGGCATCTTGTTTAGGACTAAGTCCTGGATTACACTGCGGAGTCATGGCCATGCACATTTTGATGTTAATGGTAGATGGAAATTTCAAAGTACTTGTGGCTCGTTATAGATCTAGATCATTACTACGGCAGTTCTTATGGGTTTGTGGAATCCGTGAGCCTCCTGGGCATATCTAGTCTAGTGGAAGATGTGGAGACGATACCAAGGGTATATTGTGCTGCCAGATTACTGTCCTCGTAGACATGAGGGGACAATGTGATTTCACTCCTCCACACGATGAGAGCCTTGGTATCTCCCCATGCCATGTACGAGTCAATCTGTGCAGAAACACTATCTACATAATATCCGCAAGCACACCCAACAAGACCTTGTTATCAACACGACACCCCTCACTTGGCGTAGCACCGCACCTATACCCCACACGCAGCTTGAGGTCCAAATCTGCAACACTATACCCTTTCCTATTACTCTTAAGCACGAGCGAAAAAGCCCACGAGCAGAGGGTCGTTGTGTCTGACGTATTCTCTACATTGCCGGACTCTTTTGTCGAGAAAGCATCCTGAGCTAAATCACCGAGTTGCTGAATGTGAAAATTCGCCTCAGCCGACTCTGAGACAGAAGTCGAGGCAGCAGAGAAGTCAATCAGATCCCACGGCAGCGATGCATCCGTTTGAGACAAGTCCAGAGAATCCTGTTCTAATATCAAAGTGTCTGGAAATGCGCCAGCGGTATGGTCTACATTGCTTGCCATGTGTGGTATCTACAATTTATCAGCATCATACTGTATGTAAACGCCTCCTGCGCTTTTTTTTTTCAGCTCAAATACCTGCACCGCTTCCGTCGCAGTTAAACCATCTAAACGCTGCTTCGCTCGCCCACAATCCCCCGACGGCAACGACACATTCGGCACCATTCTCATTGCAGCATGGTACTTATCTAGGAATTCATCCCGCAAGCCTAGCGATTGCAAAAGCCGCTTCAACGACGCATTTTCTTCGACGAGCTCCTCGAGCTTCTTCTGAGTTCTACTTTCAACGCTGGCGCCTTCCAGGTCACGGATTTTAGACTCCAGGTTGGATATGTAGGCTTTTTGGCGGGCGCGACACCGGCGCTGGTTGTTGCGGATGCGCTCGAGATCTGCGGTTTTGTTGGTGCTGAGTTTGGTTTTGGACCGGGATCGAGGGTGGGGAACTAAGGGTGGCGGGGATGGCATGGTGTTGATGGTGAATGTGCTGGAGCTGTTAGTGAATGAGCATATCAGGTTTGATTTCATTCTGATACGTTGGTGTAGCAATGGCCGAGGTTGGATGTGAAGAGGTACCTACCCAATGACGTATCTGCGTTATCCCCGCGGGAGAATACCAATCTGGGTTGAGCGTCAATTGTCTGTTCGCGACCATGTCAAGAAATGCTCAAACGTCACCTACACTAGTATTTTCAGGAATTGCTGACCATGTGGAGTGAAATATTATCATGTACTTGATCTTTTGAAAATACCTAATATATCTTTAGGGAACAGGTGTATCTATAAGCAGGAAACTGTTGCGCCAACTCAAGACATCCTACACGTAATGCAAGAGGTGGGTTGAGATGTTCAAACTTGAGTTTTGATGCGCTATACAGGAATCTCACAAGAACACTGACATCTGAAGTTATGGCTGCTGAGGCCCTAGAGATCCTATCTCTACATCTTTGGATGTTTGTAGTTGGAGGTTTATGGATACTTTATTAGTTTCCACTACTACGACTCAAGAACATCTTGATGTAACTTCTGATTTACATATTACTAAAACTCAAAATAGTGTGCTGGGGCGCTATCAAGTCATCGGACTTTGGGTTTGGCGACCCTTCATTCTGCGAAGTTGAAACAAGAATCCACTCGCGATTACGTATGAGATGCCAGCGAAGATTTGGGTATAAAGATACTCTCTAGATGAAGAGGGCCGCCGAAGTTTCAATGCAATACCTTCGGAAACTGAACGGTGTTAGCTGAAAGGCAAGGAGCAAGGTCGGTAAATCGAGTAAGGCATACCAGTCGCGGGAATGATGACTGCTGCCCAGGACAAAGACAAAAGCGATTGTAAACTCTTCAGCCCGGCGACCTCGACACAAAGCGGGCCTATAGTCTATGTGTGATGACGTTAGCACTTGCGCTTTGCAGTTTTCAGGCAACATACCATCCAGAAAACCCCAACAACGGCCCCACAAAGGATTGCAAAAAATACAGTCAGTCCAAAAGACGTGGCTGGTAGCCAAAAGACAAAACATGAAAGACCACATAGCAGAGTGAGGACACCTGCTGTGTCGATTCGGCATCTGTCGCTGAGTATGCCAATGATTGGTCGTCCGACTGCCGTGCCCACATTCAACAACCCTATCACATCTGTAGCCTGTGCTCGATCAAGGCCTATAGATAAAGCAAAATCGGATAGGGAAAAGAGAAGGACAATATAACCCAGCATACTAACAAAAGCCCAGGCTAGCAGCAGCATTACTTCGTATCGCCGGAGAAGCTTAGTGTCAAATCCCAGCTGGGAAGGTTGAATGACATGATTCCTATCCCGTATCACCGTAACCGCGACTAGATTAGCAACAAACGTGATAATCCCCGTAATGCGTAAAGCCCAGGCGATACTCAAACGCTGAATAACAGCCTCCGTTCCCCAGGAGAATACAGCACCACCAACGCCCGAGCCCGCAGCGCTCACTCCATTAGCTAAGCTACGCTTTTTAGTAAACCATTGCGAAAGAATAGGAAGGCTGGGAACATATAAGCAGCTGATGCCGCAGCCGACAAGAACGCCTTGGCAAATGTACAAGTGCCAGATGCGGGTTGCGAAAGAAGCTGCAATGAATCCGGTACTTTGGAGGGTTAGGCCAAGTGTCATGGTAGGGTGTATACCAATTCTTCTAACCAGAATGGTAACGCCAGGTGCTATGAGCATGGCTATAGAGAAGTTGAAGCCGCCGATGAAGGAATAGTCCCATGTTGATGCGTCGGGGAAAATATCTTCGGCTAGGTAGTGTGAGAGATAGATGCCGTATGCCTAGAGAATTGGGTTAGTGAGACCATCCACTGTGTGAGCAGTTCAGTCGCTGTAAATGAATTGGGAATTTGAGTTGTAGCAGCTGCGTAGGATATGATAGGCTTACAGAGACTGTGCCCCAGGTGAAGCAATTGACTGTGAAGCAAGCGGCTACACAGGCCCAGCCATAGCCACCGTCTGGAGGAGCTTCTTCTCTTCTACTCCCTTGCTCGCTTGTGTCATCGAATGCCTCCGTTGTTGCGGATAGTGAATTATCAGGCCGAGGCTCCATGTAATTGCATTGGGCTGAACAAAAAAGACGATTCCGTAATAATACTGCCAAATTTCGCTTTTTGAGATGTCGTGGGAGATTCTTGCGGTTTTGCGAGAGATGAGCTGTGTTTACTACATGGTATGTCACTTGCTCGCTGCAGTATGTCACCTTGCAGCAAGGGTTCAGCAACCTGCAGCTTGCCGACAATGGTTTGGTACGCAGCCACTAGCTTCTGCGTATGCCACCTATGCTCCAATAGCACACAGAAGTGCGCATTTTTCTATGAGAATCTACCTTTGCTCCCGAGCAATGTATGGTTCTTGGTTATATGTCGCCAGCAGGCAAACGACGAAGCCTATCTTCTTTTGTTTCATCACGTAGATATTGGTTAATGAAGTGTATTTCCTCATACCCAGCTATCTCGCTCTCCTTACCTTGACAAGCTTCTCTTATTTTTTACAATATCGATTACTCAAACAATCCAAAACACAGCTTCTACTAACATGTGCTTTGTGGCATGGACTGTCGGAGGCGATGGCAAATGTTGCCCTATGCTGGTAGCAGTCAACCCCATTCATTAGATGGCACTTGCTACTTTACCAAGAGAGCTCTTCTACACACAACTAAAAAGGCGGCCTTGTGGACGTATTGGGAATACTGCGAAACGTAGAACAGATACAAAGCGGCAAAAAACGGCATATTTGATCGCAGCGTGGAAATACTCCTTTGCAATATAAGGATTCCGGTCAGGCGCTAAGGAGGATGTGCACCATACAGAAAGGCTGGGGTTTTTCCGATGGAATGTCTGCTGGCATAGAGACGGCCATATTGCGAACCAAGTTAGAGACTGAGAAATCGTTGCCAAAAAAGATGGACAAAAGGAGAAGTGGGCATTGGTTGAGTCAGGCAAGATCTTAGATGTCTACGATAAGATTGGCTGAACGGATCGGATTTGTTGTGCAACTTGGAATTAAGCTAAATGTCTTTGAAAACGGGATGCATCGGCGAGGCCATGTGAAATGGTGGTGTTTGGAGAAAGCTTACATGGAATTGCCGGAATAACTAACCAGAAATCTCTAAGTTCAGGAACAAGACGTTGCACGATCTCGAAACCAAGCATTGAGAAACCAAGAGCTTCCGGAGATGTGATCGGCGCTTGGTGTCATCTACCATGTCCCTATAATGACTGTACATATGATCGAGACATGGAGGGCTTCAACGCAGTTTTTCTATATGTGCACTCTATTTCACCGGCTGTCTGGTAAGCGCTTGCGGGGAACGTCATGTCTCTCGGTAGGGAATTGATTTCTCATTCGTGGTACACTAAACTAGTACACCTGGAACTCGATCGGCTTTTTCCTGACTTTTTGACACAGAAACTGCCTAGTTTTGGTAGGGCGAGATTAGGTTCGATCGCGGGCGTTAGCACTAGGAACACTGACTCGTCGCTACGGATGTACTAGTATTGTTTTAATTTGGTATCTTGCTACATAACTAAACGCATCAGAACATTTAGCCGCTCAGAGCCATTACCTTGGCCAGAACAGCATCGTCACTGAGGTCATCACCCTTGATCGAGGCATACGCTGGTGCAAGGATCGTCTTTTCAATCTCAGTGTACTTGCCATTGCTGGCGAAAATCAGCTCGCCGTGTCTCGACTTATCGGCCATCAAGTACGCGACTGCACGAGCTACTACAGCAGCTGACTGGCAGTCGTGTGAAACAGCAGCAAGGAGGTTCTTGAGATCGGGCAAAACCTGAGTGGCTGTCCATGAAGGCGCAAGGGTGTTGACGCGAATGGGCAAACCAGCGACTTCAACTAGACGAGCAAAACTCCTGCCGAAACCTAGAACACCGGCCTTGGCAGTAGCTGTGATATGTTGGTTAACAAGTGATCGGGACGAGATCGGCGAATGGGTGCTTACAGTAGTCGACAGCGCGAACTGGGTGAAGTCCGGTGCTGGACCCCATGATCACGATAGATCCACCTTCTGCTTGGGTCTTCAGGTAGTGTGCAGCGAGCGTGACCGTCTTGACAACACTGTCCAGGTTGATGTCTATTGTGTCTTGATTGGGCTCAATTGGGTCGCCATTTTGGTCTACCTGAAGGGACAGGTAGTCGGCGCGTGGGCCAATGCCAGCGTTGGCAAAAACGTAATCGATTTTGCCATGCTTCTCCTTAGCAGCCTTGAAAAGCTTGGTCAATTCAGACCAGTTCCTAACGTCGGTCTGTACAAAGTGGCAGTTGGTGTTTGACGCCGGTGGTGGCTGGATGTCGCCGCTCACAACTAGTGCGCCCAGAGAGACCAGTAGTTCGACGGTCGCGAGACCAATACCTGAAGACCCACCTGTAACAAGTTAATTCTGTGGTTCTAGAAATATGATTGGATGGAGTGATTGTTACCCGTGATGAGGGCGACTTTGCCCTGAAAGCCGGTTAGGTCGGAATCATTGATCTCGAAGGAAGCCATGGTCAACACTCGTGATTGATGCAGGTAAGCTGATGTGGAAACAAATGACGGGAAAACAAAGGAAAGATATGCAAACAAGTCAGACCACGTCGTCTACGCACGAGCAAACAGATTAGGATAGGACGGAGACCGGGCATAGTGAAGCTGCTGCCGCCCCGATACCAGAAACGGCTTCTCAAACATAGTCGAAAGTCCAGAATGAGAATTTCAAGGAAGAAATCCAACTCGGGTTGGTGGCGCCGCTCGAGACCCAGTTTAACACGGCAGAGCAGGAGTTATCCCCACCAGCCATGTGTTAGGAAACTCGGGCCACTTGAAGGAGTCGTTGTACACGTACTGCACACTCTGCGCCCTGATGCGCCACCTGCCTACATCCGCGTTGTACGCGAGCCAGCTGACTTTTCTTCTTGGTTCGCTTTGAATGGCCGTGGTCTTGGCTGGATTTGAAGATCCTCTCTCAACGCAGTCCAGATGCTTGGTCGTGGCCCCAGTCGGAACTGTAGCTCCGGGCATAAAATCGCCGACCCGACCCGGGATCTGCCAACGGCCCGAATTGGAGAAATTTACGTGAGATCCACACACGTCATGGCAAGGGGAGGGTTTGACAATGCTCAAAGAAACGTTTGACACATCCCGACAGTCGATGGGAACAGAACCCAGCTGAAAGGGTTTGTACAAACGAAGGATTTCTGTGGGAGTCGATGAGCTTCTTGGCGACGATGCTTAATCTCCGCCGCCCAGGGTCTGCATCCTTACTTAAATCCGTACATCAGCATCCATCATAACGTTGTGCTCCCAGCCAGCTGGGCATATGTGGGCCCGAGAGTAGTTGCCGGAGTTGGTTGTTAAATTGAGAGTAGTGAGGCTCGATCTAGAAAGGATACACAAAGCTTAGTGGGATGCTGTCTCAGACGTCGAGCCACTGCATGGAATGCTTGCTCGCACGGTCGTGCATGTGCTCGTATGGGGGTAGGGGACATGAGTCGATCTAAACGGCCATCGCCTCCTATAGCACTTGGGATGGGTCTTCCACTTTTCTTGATAATCCTCTGGGGAGCTGCCCCATAGTCGTTGTGTCCGCTTTTTGACATCCTACTATTCATTCGCTTTTCCCGCACTCATTAGCACTAAGCCGCAATCATGACGACAGTTGCGGTAGCCGGAGATGGAGTGGCATTGCTGTATTGTGCGATAGTCCTATTGGTTTTGAGCTGGGTCACCTTTCTGTTGCGTGTTGGAGTCCGAGTGTGGAGGAAAGCATGGGGCATGGACGATTATCTCATGTTGCTTGGAATCGTAAGTAAACGAAAGTGAACCTGAAGTGGCGAAACTACTCACTCCTGTGCCAGCTTCTTTTCTCAGTTACAGCTTCCCTTTGTATTGTGTGTTCGTTCTACGGATCTGGGCAACTTTCTCGCGATCTGCCCGCCGAGACTAGGGCAATAGGAACGAAGGTGGGTGCCTTGAATATCCTCCCACAGATAAGTAAGGGCTAACTGGAATACAGCTCTTCTACATTGCCGAGTATTTCTATTGTGTCAGCGCCATGTTCATCAAGATCAGTGTTGCAGTAGCGCTCTTGCGTATTGCTGCTGGCCGCACATTCTTCAAATGGGGACTGTGGGCTCTTATTGGCGCTTGTATGGTTGCTGCACTTGTGTTTTGCGTTGGTATTGCGAACATCTGTGAGTACACTTAGATTTCGATCTTCAGAAAGGCTTGGACTGACTCGACACAGGCCATCCCATAAACACACTATGGGGAGAATCAGATGGCACGTGCAATCTCCAACTGAACACGAACGTCAGTTTGTTCTACTCAGCTATTGAGATCACAGCAGACTTTAGTCTTTCTCTCTTGCCAGCCATTCTCCTCTGGAACGTACAAATGAAAACCAGGGTGAAAGCTTCAGTCGCTGTCATGCTCGCGCTTGCTTCTTTGTAAGACTGCTACACCACCATCAGTTACTTGGCCAATGCTGACCATCCATAGCGCCTCGACCGCTACCATCATCAGGCTCAAATACCTCACTCTCTACAGCGATCCAGGTGAATTCATGTTCAGCACTGGAAAGATCGGCTTTTGGTCCCTTACCGAAGAAGGCATCGGCCTTATCGCCGGATCGCTGCCCGCGCTTCGTCCTCTTCTCTCCCTCCGCATCAGAGTATCTGTCGGCTCAAATTCCCGTAACGCTTCTGGGCCAATGGCATATCCATCCGGATCTCATCATATGCAAGCATCGGCACGCTCGCGCGGGATTCCCATGGACAATTTTCAGACACTCGGTGATAACGATGATGGCGACCACAGCGATGGAGACAGTCAGAAGAACATCATCAAGGAAACCAGGTTCACTGTTACATCAACCGCTACTGGGCCAAAAACTGAGCAAGGAGCACCATGGAATGGAAAGAACCAGAGTTACGCCTAAGCGATAATGGAAGTGAAGACTCAGTTGGCTACCAACTCTCGTCCAAGCAAAAGCGTATTCATTTATCTAATTTCTTTTTTGTTTCGACGTTGTTGGACTCCACAATTGTATGATTTGCACAAGCAAGTGTGGGGCAGGGGGACTGTTGTAGTCGACTTCCATGGCAAGTCTCCCGAAGCTCGTAGTCGAAACTGATGAACAAGCCACGAAGAGGCTAGAGACTCCCGATCTCGGTTATTGACCTTTTGATGCATCCAAAAACATGGTCATATCATTCATCAAACTGAGACAACCTATCCAGCTTGTCATGAGTTGTAGCCTACCTGCCTGGCCGACGGCGCCTCTTCACATTACGTAATGAAGTGAAGGCCGTTTATCACAACCGTAATTCAGCTATTGATCAAGCGGCTAGAGAATGAAGAATTTGATTTTCGGCAGGATGTGTACCTATAAAGTTGGGGAAAAGGCTTGTGTGCGGATACTTTTACAAATATGGAGAGTCCAAGCGGTCACATGAGGGCGTGTAGAGCGTCTAGCATCCGACGCAGGCTAGCGTATCTTACGTCAATCCGGATCGCACCGACCCCTCTATCAAGAACATTCATCTTGAGCAAACCCAGTCAGTGCTTGCCCGCCACCATACATAATGAAGGCCGCCGCCATGTCCAGAAGCTGCTTGTCGACCTCACGCAAAATTCTGCCTGTTTTTGCAAACCCAATCCGAACATCTCTCCGTCCGTTTTCTACAACACGACCAGCATCTTCCGAAATGGACGCAGCGGCTTTTGGGGAGCAGCACATTGCCAGAGGCATTGGTCGTCTCACCAAGCATGTTTTCGAAGATGGTAAAGGCACCTTCATTACCACAGACAAGGGTGTCAAGCTCCTCGACATGACCGCCGGTATTGGCGTTGTAAACCTTGGTCATTGCCATCCCAAAGTCAGTGCCGCCGCAGCCGCACAATGCAGCAAAATCACCCACGCACAAGTCAACATTGGGTTCAGTGCGCCACAAATTGCTCTTCTCAGAGAGCTAGTTCCGATTCTTCCGCATGAGTCGCTCGACACTGTCTTTCTCTGGAACTCTGGAGCTGAGGCAGTCGAAGCAGCCGTCAAGCTGGCGCGAGCTGCAACCAAAAAGCCTAACATCATCGTTATGCAAGGGTCTTACCATGGCCGCACAAACGCCACCGCCTCGATGACACGTTCTAAGACCATCTATGGTGAAGGACACGGCCCATTGATGGGCGGCGTGTTTGCTTCGGCCTTCCCATACTACAGCCAATTTGGCCTTCCTGCAGATACACCCAAAGAAGAACTGGTTAAGCAGGCACTGCTACAAATGAGGCTCACACTGCAGCAGCAAACTTCACCTTCAGACACTGCTGCCATCATCCTAGAGCCTGTCCTGGGAGAGGGCGGTTACGTTCCCGCTCCCCCAGAGTTCTTGCACGGTCTTCGACAGATTTGTGACGAACACGGTATTCTTCTCATCGCCGACGAAGTTCAGTCTGGAATGGGACGCACAGGGCACATGTGGTTTGTGCAGGACTCTGGAGTACGACCAGACATTCTCATTTTCGCCAAGGGCATTGCAAACGGCTTCCCATTGTCCGGTATCGCAAGCAGCAAGAAAGTCATGGACCTTCAGAAGCCTGGATCGATGGGTGGAACATATGCCGGTAATGCTGTTGCATGCGCCGCTGCAACAGCAACTATCAAAGCATTTAAGGAAGAGAAGATCCTCGACAACGTCGCTGCGCGCTCGAAGCAAATGTTCTCCTTCCTTCATGATCTCAAAGCGTCTGGCAGCAAGGCAGGAAATCTGATCGAGGACATCCGCGGATCTGGCCTCATGGTTGGTGTGCAATTTGCGAGCCCAGCCCTTCAGAGTGAATCTTCAAATACTGCCTCAAGGCAATCCGGAAGCCAGCCTCAAATAGCACCAAAGGTCGTCCAGGAGTGTGTGAGCCGTAACATGCTCCTTCTCAGTACCTCTGTATTCGACGTGTTGAGGTTCATTCCACCGCTTACCATCAGCGAGGAGGAATTAACTCAGGCTTGCAACATTTTCAAGGAGTCTTTGGAGGCGGTCGCAAAGGACTTGTAGTTACGGTGTCATTTGGGAAGACCTTGTCCAGTTTGAGTATAGTTTAACTGGTGTCTCATTTGTTTGGTATTCGAAATAAGCGTGTGTGTTTTATGATAAACGATTAGTCGCAAATGGCCTTTGCCATAGGATGATACAACAGGATGCGGTTGTTTGGGCTGGATGATTGATTGATCAAGCCAGTGTATTGGGTTTTCGGTCAACTGGGCTCTCGCTATCTCTTAGAAAAAATACACCAAAGAGCAGACTCCCAACGATTTATTTTGTGAATCATAAGAATAATCGCAATATGTTGTCTATTTATTGCTTAGAACTTACCTGTGTCCTCTAGTAGTTCTAAAGTAGATAGGAATTGTTTCGGTGAGAGTGGCCGAAAGCCCGAGAGGCCGAGAACCTACGTAGTGCACCCAATCGGGTGAACAACTTGCCGGCTCGCGTCTTCGCTACGAGTAACGTCCAGAGATGAATGATGCACTCATACCGTACGAATCGCAATAGAACTTTTATAAGAACAAGTTCATAGCACTTTCAAGAAATGTATCAATTGCAGGAATCACTTTTTTACACTCACATCGAATTTGCTACCTCATTCTCCCCTACTTTATCTCACCGTAGCGCTTTTGCTACACAACAGCCACTCCTACAATGGCCTCAAAAGCAGTTCTAATCGCCGGGGCGACTGGTAAACAGGGTGGCGCTGTCATTGACGCCCTGCTCAAAGCGAACGCACCCTTTGAGATCTTTGCGCTTACACGAGATGCACAATCAGCTTCCTCAACGAGACTTGCTCAGAAGTCCTCAAACATCAAACTCATATCGGGAAATCTCGACGTAGCAGATGAAATTTTCAAAAAGATCAAAGAAGCCACCAAGGCACCTGTTTGGGGTGTCTTCAGCGTGCAGGTACGTTGATTCGAGCGGTTCATGGTCCGCTGGAGGCTAACAACACGAACAGGCTGTTGGGAAAGCCGAAGAGGCCCAAGGAAAAGCACTCGTGGACGCTGCGTTGAAAAACAACGTCTCGCACTTTGTGTACTCGGCAACCGACCGAGGCGGCTCTAATTCCGATGACGATCCAACCAACGTGCCTCACTTTCGCACAAAATACAATATCGAACAGCACCTCATTTCGAAAGCGCAGGCTAGCAAGCTGACCTACACGATTCTGCGGCCTGTAGCATTTTACGAGAATCTTTCTCAAGACTTCTTTGGCAAGGTGTTTACAACAAGCTGGGCGGTCAAGTTGGGAATGGATCGGAAACTACAGTTGATTAGTACGAAGGATGTTGGATTCTTTGGTGCGCAAGCGTTGATGAAGAGCGAAGACCCGATTTATAAGAATGCGAGTATGTCGTTGGCGAGCGAGGCGCTTTCTTTCACGGAGTTTAGAACAATCTTTGAGAAGAAGACTGGAGAGAAGCTACCGATGACGTACGGCATTGCGGCGAGGATACTATGCGGACTTAGTAAGGAGCTGGGGTACATGTTTGATTGGTTCCGGGACGTGGGATTTGGGGCCGACATTGACGAGTGCGTGAAGGTTCATCCGGGTATGAAGCGATTTGAAGAGTGGCTTGAGACGGAAAGCGCATGGAAGAAGGCCTGAAATGTGTCATGGACTGCTTTCTTTTCCTCCAAGATTCTTATATGGGTTATTTGTTTCTGAAATTTTCACCTCAAATCGCTGAAAATATGAAAGAAAACACTTCCTTTTTCCTACCGAGTACATCACCTCTTCAAAGTCTCGACCCTTCCCGCCCCGCAAGTCTCATGCCCTCTTCCCCGTCAACAAGCACACACCAGCCCTCGCTTCCTCTTCCCCCGTCTCCACCGATCGCGGCTTGAAAGTTTGCCTTTGCATACTCGAGAATCTCTGCATCGAAACTCCCCGGTTGCAGCCATACAGCAGGAATCCCTGCTTCCTTCGCCTCCTTCAGCAGCGTCTTTGTCACAGCCGGTGGCGTAATGACCGACAATGAGTACTGAGAGGCTGGAGGATCTTGAAGAGCAGTAGGTGAAGGGACAGTAGTGTGCTGCCGGTTTAGAATGGTGACGCTTGAGCAGCGTGGGTTGAGTGGTGTAGCAGGGAGAGAGTGCTGAAGGTACCATGCGAATACTGAATTTTTTGTTAGTGTATCTGCATACCAAAACGCTACAAAGTAATCCAGTAAAATTGAAGACCTCATAAAATAAAGGGTCTAGCGTACTCTTGTGTCCATATTTGGCAGGATCCGAGGATGCGCCAGCTACAGCGAAGCGTGGCGACGAGAAGAAGAGTTTCAGCGCGGCTTCCATTTCTGCGTTGCGCTGCTGGCCTCGTGTTGTTGGCATGTGAGAAGCTGTGTTTGACACTTTGATTGAGGGAATCGATGAACCAGGGTAATAATGCTAAGTTTGGCTGAGTTGGGGTGCGGAATAGTGTTGTCTTATCAATCAAGATGAGGCTTGCATCAGCCGAGGTCCGTGTCACGTCATTTGCCAGGAACGTGGCCGCACTAGGTATGGGGTTATTACACATGTCTGTTGGTTTCCGAGGTCTTTATAGTTTCAATTTACATTCACATCATATTGATTTATTCATACATAGAGCTATCTAGACTGATTCATGTTATCAACCATTGGCATACATCAGCATCTCGTCCTGGAAAATGACAAGTGCTATACCAATGTCGAGGCAGACGTTTCAACTGTCATGCTGCGCTGCTTTTTGTCAGTTGCCTCTATTCTTATTCTTTCCACTGTCTCTGATTCTGCCCTAAGAACGGGGTGCTTTTGTTTGGTAATGTCAAGCACAGCTAAGAGATCGTGCTTTCGCGCCATTGGGTAGTCGTCGCATGCGTTCGTCCATTCACCTGCACCAACTGCCTCATGAGCTAATCGCTGGAGCTGCAGTGTATCGTTCGAGATCCATTCTAGACTAGCATATGGGTTCCGGTTTCGCTGAATTCGTGCAGTCACCAGTGGAAGATAGACTGATATCAGCATGATGAGACCGCCGACAGCAAAAATGATTATGAGGCCTAATACATTGAACGAAGTGTAGGAATCGGACCGAATCTTTTGATTGTTGCAAACGGCACGTCCTCCCGCAGTTTTGGGTGCTGAGTGAAATGAGGCCGCTTTTCGATCGACTGGGCCAGTTGCTTGGTCAAGTACCGCTCGCTGGAGGTCTGCCAAGGTAAATTGGAACCAGTTTTCTAACTCAAGCTCCCACTGGTTGTCGGGCAAGCCAGCCTGGCCAACTGCAGATAGTGTGTCGGTTGCAAGGAGACTTCCACCTCCAAGAATGGTAACAACTTCGTGGAATCCATTTGCCATGTTCTGAATCGCACGCGAAGACCACTCGAAAGAGTCTCTGCTCTGTGGGTCTGGGAAGAGAGTCGCTAGCGCAGTTTGAGAAGCTTCAAATATCCCTAGGGGCGGTGTACAGCTTATGTTTTTAGGTAAGGCCGGGTTGCAAAACTGATATCGTTGAGTACATCCCAGGGCTTTTGCTGGCTGGTTGGTCTGGTATTGGGTCATGTTGCCCGCAAACGTATCAATTAGGACGGGCCCTTTGGTTGCATTAAACCAAGGATCACGAACCGGTGTCGCGTATGTGACATCATTCGACTCTAAGTCTGGTCTATCGTTAGTCAAATACCGGTATTTGCGTGGCACACTGTACTTGCAAATGGAGTTCACGTCTGCGTCCTGCACTGACAGCTCGGGAATTGGATTCCATGCGTTAAGGTTGAGGACGTCGGAGTTTTGGCCCAATTGCCATCTTGAAATGGCCCTGGAGTAGGTTTTAGTTTTGAAACCAGTTTTATAGGAGAGAAGCACATACGAGACTGTGTATTGGGTGAGTCCCAACAAATTGCCTGACCTCTTGTTGTCGCTTACCTCCACGGTACATCCGTCTCGGTGTCCACACTCTACTGGGCTATTTCCATACAAGAATTGGAGTGTTCTCGGTGAGTTCGTTTCGTTGTACCGCATGTATTCTTCATCGCGTAGAGGACTACATTCGGCGACAGTGCGGTAGAGGTACCGGGATGAAGGCGGCGCATTTATGCCAAGATCGTAATGACTGTTCAAAAACCCAGAGTCCAAGCGGATAGAGCCACTTTTTGAGAGACAGATCCGATCTTCTCCTGGAAAAGGACAAGGAGTGCCGTGTGTGACTGTGTAAGGAAGGGTACTTCGGGCGAATGTGCGACAGCTATCCATCGATCCAAGTTTTGCATAGCAAGCTGATTTGTAATTGAAGCTTGACCTGAGCCGGCCAGCACCGTAGTACTCGGCCGTATTATCAGTTGCAGATGCCATGAGCGTGAGGTTGACTGTAGCGCAGTTGACGCCATCAATAAGAACCTCGCCATCCCTCGACGACGCAACACGTGAGGAGAAGATACCAGCTATGGTGAACGCGGAAAAGGTAGCCAGGCTTGCGACTAGAGGTATGAAAGTCGACTTCAAGGAGGTAGTACACGCTACCTTGCGCCAGGCCCAACCCAATGTTATTAACCTCCACAATGCGGCAGAACTGGTGTCTGAAGTGCGAAGTATCGCTTGTTGTTGGTGGTAGATCGCATTCTGAGGAGCTTGCCGACTAAGTGTCTGATGGATAACGAAAGAGACAATGCTCCAGAAACAGGTACCAGTAAAAGTAACAAACAAAGCAAGAAAAGCGATGAAAAAGGCACCGTTATCCAGTGTGGTTGTATAGGTCAGCCCGGCTGTGGCGCCTTGAGACCAGTTGGTCCAAAATCCTAGATAGACGGATTTGTCTCCTGAGGACATGTTGAAAAAAAGCCACTGTGTCGGTGGATGGACCTATGCTTCGCAAGTCGCAGTTGATATATTGGCCACCAGTCCAGGGTACTGTACCAACGGTTATACTCGTAGCCGCCGGAAGTAGCAGGGGTGTATATACTACGGCGTTGTAAAGCGTTTGGACAAGTCCTTTCCCGATATTACATCTTCATAATTTGCCGATTGGCGCATTGTTCAGTCTTATCATGTGCTGCAAATATGACTGCTTGCAGTACAGCTCCTTGTAAAGGTCGAGAGGTGCTTGGCAGACAGGGAATTAAAGCTGAACTGATGCATCGCTACTGGGATTAGTGACCTTATTCGCCGTGGTTTGGGGGCCAGATGCAGTAGGTACTACATAGTCGGGGTGGGGGCCAAAATGGAATATGCTGCCAGACCTTGAATTTTGCGTTCGGGACTTGCACTAGTCAAACATGCAAAGACTGCAAGGTTATGTTCAGCCCGTTCTACACTATCCCTTAAGAGGAAGCCGGTCTCCTGTGCTTTGATCGTTACGACGGAGTGAGTCTATTTTGAGCCATCAACTTTCAATGCTGCGCTGAGTCTGCCCGGACTCTCTATCGCTCCTCCTGTTTGGTCACTGATTTCGCTCAATTGCGGCGCTTGTTTTCAAGTCTGGTTCCAGATCATCGGCTTCGAAACACCTCAATATCTTCTCACACATGTCTACTAGTATAATTCTGTATCCCGCAGTTTTGCCACGAGTATCCCATGCATGAAGCAAAATAGCAGTAGTAGTTAGCAAATAGTTCAATCACAATCGCAATCGCAGTCTTATTGTCATGGAGTCGTGAATATGAATAGATCAACACGGGCCATATGGCGCCACTCTCGAAAACGTTTCCTAGATTTAATGCAATAACGAACGCTCCTGCACGCATGGTTCACGAGTCAGGTCCGACGCAGCGTTAGTCTGTCTATGGAGTGTCGAGTGTCGGGATATCGCGTCAAGTGCCAACACCCGAAAGCAAGACTCTGCAGCATTAAGTGAACATTGCTTTCTATTTGGAAATTTCTTGCATGTTTTAGACGGTTTATGTACGATTTCTTCCTTTGCTTCTTTTCGCCCAACACATCCAGACCGTAGCAATAGTCCCTATGAGTGTGAGAACACCTACAGGAACACTAGTACCTATTGCAATGATATCATTTCTCGAAAGTCCTTTGTTTTGCACAGCATCTTGAAAATCTGTGGGAGATTCCGAGGGAGTGGTTTTGGATCGAGTTGCTGCAGGTGGTGTGGTACGGTCCGTCGCTATTTTAGTTGAAGTGGTTGCGGAGTTGATAGGGGTTAGCGTAGCTTCTACATATCGTGAAAGCTTGTAGTCCCCGAAGCAGTTCATCATGATGAATGGGTCGGCCGATGGTGCCGTGTAGATGCGGTTTTGGGTGAAGCACCATCCTGTGCACCACAGTGATCCATCAACAATAGCAGAGTCTGTGTCTTGGTGGTTTGACGCACAAGTCGTAGCAACTTCTTCTCCTGGAGCGATACAACCCGCAAAGGTGCTTGAAATCACAAAAGTAGAGCCCTCTCGACAGCTGGACGTCACAGGTTTGCCATCCGATGTGCGTGACCCAATAAGTCCATCGTTTTCCGCGCGTTTCGCCAGTAACTCTTTCTGCGTCGTTGTCAAAGGAGCATAAGTAGACGTTGTCGGCTCGAAACAGGCAGCGCTTGAAGGCGTTAATAGAATTGCGCCTGCTCCTAGGTAGCACAAAAGAGCGAAGACTTGAAGTATCTGGACCAGCTGCATCTTGTGGACTAAGCGTTTGATGGGCGCACAACAGCTTTTGGTCCAAACAGATGGGAAGAAGCAAAAATATCCAAGTGAGATAACAGAGTCAGTGGCTTAGCAGGTCACAAGGCTGTACCAGCTTTTGAGGTATGCAGAGTATCATCGAAACAGGCTAAGCCTGATTGTTCAAGCAAATCAGCCGTGTTGCGTAACAAGAGCAGTCAACCATCAGTTCGCCACCGCCATGCATGAGAACGAAAATCAGCCCAACATTGTCCATTGCAAGCCTGAGTATTCTACCAGCTGAAATTCTTCCCCAGGCAGAGAACGCGCCATCTTATTCACAGCCCCGGCCTGATGTGATACGCTTACCAATGCTGCACACCATCTTTGTCAATTACCTTACCCGCATCCTCGTCTCTCTTCCCCTCTACGACATCCCTGATAAACTCGCCGCCAATGCTAGCATCCCCTGCACCCATCCTCTTCAAAAAGTCTGGTCCCATTCCTCCAAGGCCAGTAGCCAAGAAACCTGGGCTGACGCAAAATACCTTCACGCCATCCGCATACAGTGTCCTTGCCCAATACAACATTAGCATATTTAGTGCAGTCTTGCTGGACCGATAGGCTGTCGGGGTAGGGCTGAGAGGCTTAGGCCAGCCTTTAGGTGGAGCTGTATTGACAAGCTTGGAGTCAAAGCCACCAGCGCAAGTATCCAAGGAAGACAGAGCAGAGGTCACAAAGATCAGTCTGGGGCTGGAAGAGGCAATCAAGAGGGGCGCAAAGGTGTGTGTCACAACTTGTGTCGAAGTAACGTTGAGTGAGTAGGTATTGTCCCAGGCTGCGCGGATGCCTTTGGGGCTATAATCATCGCGTAGGATTCTGTCAAAGGACCCGCCTTTTTACATTAATAAACTTTATTTCAACCACACGAAATCATGGCACAACATACCTGCATTGTTTACAAGGGTATCAAGACGGCTATATTTACTCTTGACTTCTTCGAACGCTTTCTCTATGGATGCGTCGTCTTCAATGTCAATCTGGATTGCCTCGACTTGAGACTTTGATCCCGAAATCTCGTTCTGGAGCTTCGAGATTGCGTCTTTGGCTTTTTCGAGTGACCGACTGCCCATGAGAATTGTATACAGCTGCGACGAGGCGTACAGGGCTTTTATGGTTTCATAGCCGATGCCTGTATTTCCGCCGGTAATCTTGAGCGACGTCAGCAATCAGCACATCGTACTTTATCATGTCCTGTGTTAGAACTGACAAGAATAATAGAAGACTCCGCCATTGTGACACTAGTTTCCTGGAATCTTGCAACGATACTTGTCGATTGAGCAAAGAATATATGGGTAAAAGTTATTTGCTTGTAGTGTCGAAAACTGTCCTCTTGTGCTGAGAAAAGTATGCGTTTAAATACAGCATGTGAGCAAGGCAGCTGCTGGATTCAACCTTTGTCTACTTCCGAGGACTATGCAATGTCACTAGAGAGGCTAACAATGTGACCAGAGTAGCTGGACGCCTGTCAGCATCAGGCTGAGGTATCGATGGTCTTACCGGTAGTAAAGGTAATGACGGCATCGGCATCGGCAGAACCGGGCGTAATGTTACCCCGCGCCGACAACGCAAGGGAAGAGGAGATGGTACCAGTAGGGAGACGAGAACCAAGAAAACTCATGCTTGTTCAGACCAAAAGTCTCGTGGATAACATTATGTGAATTATGAAGAAACGAAGAGCTTAAGCAACTTGACTTGAGTAACTTGAGTAACTTGAGTAACTTGAGTAACTTGAGTAACTTGAGTAACTTGAGCAAAACCACAACGTCTCCCAACCACGAGTGCATCATGGGAGGCACAACACAAAGAATGTATTATAACTTATACTAACAAAGATTTCTGTAAATGATGATATCTTTTACACAAAACATCTTCTTGACGCACATGTAGCTGGAAACCATCAGCGACCTCCTCATGCCAGAACCGTACTAGCTCCAAACAGCTGATAGCGCGTCATCGGATAGCTTGGCCCTTATCTCCGTGTCACCGCGTCAACCGCTTGTCTTGCAACACAACCACCACCAACCATTCCAGTTATCTATCCAGCAACCATGAAGTCAGCAACGCTATTGTTACCCTTATACACTGCAGCCCTCGCCGCTGCCGCTGCCGCTCCCGCACCTGAGCATGCTCAGGTTGTGTTCCAGGAGCAGCAGCCTATCAACGCCGAGGCTGAACAGTATTTGATCGAGCTCTCTCCAGGCGAGACGAGATGGGTCACCGAGGACGAGAAGTGGGAGCTGCGAAAAGTAGGATAGTCTCTTGAAATGGCTGTGCCCTAGGAACAAAGTGTTGACAATGTTTATTTAGCAAAACATCAACTTCTTCGACATTACGAACAACAAGGAGTTGGGTACGTTGAACCGCAAGTTATCGACACAGAGCGTCAAGTTTCCAGAAAACCCTGCACACAAGGAGAGCATCGATCCGCTGCTCAAGAAGCTGGAGAAGGACAATATGCGTGCTCATCTTGAGAAGTTTACCTCGTTCCACACGCGCTACTACAAGTCGCACTACGGTGCTGAGAGCTCTGCATGGCTACTTAGCCAAGTGGACAAGACACTCAAGGACGCAGGCGCTGTTAACGCAACTGTCAAGCCGTTCCCTCACCCCTGGGGCCAATCTTCCATCATTGCCACCATCCCTGGCAAGAGCGACAAGACGATTGTAATCGGTGCGCACCAAGACAGCATCAACCTATACTTCCCTGCTTTCCTCGCTGCCCCCGGCGCCGATGACGATGGCAGCGGCACAGTAACAATCCTGGAAGCGCTTCGCGTGCTGCTCAAGTCGAAGGAGATCCTCGAAGGCGAAGCAGACAACACAATCGAGTTCCACTGGTACTCTGCCGAAGAGGGAGGCCTCCTCGGCTCACAGGCTATCTTCCAATCTTACGAGAAGGAAGGCCGCGACATCAAGGCCATGCTGCAGCAAGACATGACGGGTTACGTGCAGAAGACACTCGACGCCGGCGAGCCTGAATCCGTCGGCGTTATTACCGATTTTGTCGACGCCGGCCTGACCGAGTTTATCAAGAAGATCATCACTACGTACTGCGGCATCCCATATGTGCTGACAAAGTGCGGATATGCTTGCTCGGACCACGCCAGCGCGTCAAAGGCCGGATATCCGTCTGCGTTTGTCATCGAGTCGGACTTCAAGTACAGCGACAATAAGATCCACACGACTGAGGACAAGATTGAGTACTTGAGCTTTGACCATATGCTGCAGCATGCCAGGATGACGCTTGCGTTGGCGTACGAGCTGGCGTTTGCTAAGTTTGAGTAAGGGTAAGGGGGAATTTGATATAGTTTGATCTACAGGTCGAGTTTGTGACAAGGCGTTGGGCACTTAGGTTGATACGATGAATGAAATGAGCATGGTTTTGTGTTTCTTGAGCTCACGCCCCAGGGTCTCGATAAAGTTTATCTTACATATCTCACACGTGCAGACAGACTACGGAACCCATGCATGCAGACCAGTCGAAGTAGCGTCTCCCCTTCTAACATTGAGCGAAGATTGCATCTATATCTACGCATCTGCTCTATGCCCCGAATCTAGAGACCTTACACCAACCCATACAGCGGTCTAGGCAACGGGCTACAAACCACCCCATTCCCAGCTCTGACCTTGGGACTCTTAACCCCAATATACGCTTCACGCCTTGCGGGATTTCCCACCGTAACACTCCACGTATTCAGACCATAATACACGCCAATATGATGCACAAGCCAGCGCCCAAAGCTGCCACCAACATCCTCTTCAGGTGTCTCGAATAGCATAAGCTCCTTCTTGGCAGTCACAGTAGCACCAGGAGAAGTACTGCTCGACTCGCGCAGGTCATTCATCTGGCCGTTTCGACCAACGAAGACGATCTCGTCGTCTTCGCTGTCCGGATCAGCAGGTAGCCCGTCGAGTTCTGCCTGGCGCTCTTTCTCCTCCCAGTCGGCAACGAACTTGCGGACTTCGCACTCGAGGTCCATGAGGAGGCCCTTTGCGCCGCGCGAGCGCTTGAGCTTGTCACGCAGCTCTTTGGGCACGATGCCTGGGGCAGTGGGTTTGCTGGCAACGGTCTTGGTGGCAGACTTTTGTGCTACCGCGGCGGTGCGACGCTCGTTGGATTGGCGCTTAAGACCTGCATCCCAGAGGGGAGCGAGGTAGTAAGGAACGTGTTTGGAGGCGTAGGTAGGGTGGACTTCCCAGTCCTTGGGGAGCGGAGGCTCGGCATGGGGGTTGTTCAGGAGGCGATCTAGGTTCACGTATCAATCTTACATGCTTGGCTTTGGATGATCAAAACTTGGCTTGCGGAAACTCTATGCTGGTGGTTCAGGGGTTCGGAAGGGCTATTGCGGATGGTGGAGAAGCGTCCTGGAGAGAAGGGAGGGGAAGGGGGGAGGACCCCAACGTACCATTCTCCCACCTCTGTCTACGTCTAGAGCCCTCTTTGCCCTTGAGTAGGGCCTCGCGCCGCTTCATGCTGTCGCGGCGAAGCGGCTCCTTACGACGATAGTATCCACCCTCCTTTGCAGCTGCTGAAGCACCTACAGGGTGTGCAGCAGCCGGAGGCGCGTCGTGCTCATCGAGTGGAATGGCGAGCGTAACTGAGGCGGGCTGCAGTGCACCTCCAGGAGCAGAGATCGCAACAGCTTCCAGCGCAACAGTCGCTTGCTCGGTCCAGGCATCGATATCGATGGGCTGAGGCGGCGCGGTGGCGGCCTGCTGGGGGCTTGGGGGGACATCGCCAATAGCCATTATTGTGGCGTTGGAGGTGAGATCGACGAGGAAACGCGAGGATTGAAGACGACCGAACAACAGAGGCAGCAATCAAGCCTCTTTCCGTGGTAATACCAACTGTGCGAGAGTGAGTCTGGGGGACAGATGGCGATAAGTGCCGCGGTGCGATAACGAGTCCGGTCCGTCATGGATGTTCGCGTCATGCCCCAGAGCCAATCAATTGGCGAACGTGGGGCGCGCCGCTCGTCAAGGAGACTGTATCGGCCTAGTCATGGTCACGGTGCACGTGTAAGATCAGTAGGGTGCGATTCTTCTGAGGCGGACGGAAGCCATGATGCTATTATGCCCTGGGTCTCTCACCCCGGCTTCGTCAGATGGAATTCCAGGGTCAGGGTGCGGGGTGCCTGCAGCCATCTACTATTCAACTTCCCAGAACTTGCTAACATCATCTGGAACGGGAATCTCATTCCGCTCGGCAAACTCGATCCAGTTCAACATGGGCTGATACCACCTGCGCAACGTAGTCCAATACGTCTTCTTGCCGCGACGGACTCCGTTCACACGGCGCTTCACTTGTACCAGGGGCCAGTCCGTCTCTTCCACTTGGCCCCCTTTGCCTTGAATACACAGCTGCAGACACCTTGCGTACCACTCGGGTAGTCCGGTGACACGCACGTCTTTGATGCCATGAAGCGCTACCAGGCTCTCTAGCCCAAACATGAATTTTTCTGCATCTTCAGGCACACGACGTGGCCCATGGAACCTTGGGTCAAGGCTAAACCCTGAGTTTTTCCCAATGCCAACAGAAGTAGGCCTAAAGTCGACAGTCAAGTCTTGCAAAAGTGACTTTTGATTGTCATCATCGGCATGCTCCTTGAGGATTTCGACGAGGTACTCTAGACGGGCCCGTTGGCGTTTGACGGCCCAGTGACTGTCGACATCATGAGTCACAGCTATATGAATACGACGCAAATTGCGCAGTAACGAGAGCCGGTTAGGATAACCAAAAGCCCCGAAGATGTATGGATTTCTCAGAGAATTTGGCCATAGTCGCCGCCCGTGGACAACAAATGTGTACGTGTTCATCCCATATAGGACCGCTGTGGCTGTTTAGCTAGGCAAGGTACAAAGCTGGCCAAGATTTACATTGTGCTTCGTTGGACACAAACTTGCTTACTCGAAAGAGTTGCGTTGCAACCGCGATGTAATCCTCTCGGCGTGAACCTGCATAGGAATGGTACGGTTTTCTGCCAATAGGAACTGACGCTCGCCCACATGGTTGCAGACAATAGGCGAAAAAGTCAAACTTGCCATTCCCTAGGCTAACCCGGTCGAATGTGATGTTCCTATCGGTTGGCAGCACGAAGGAGTAGACGTGATAGCGCAGTTCTGTTGGTAGATCGAGGAGGCGGAAGCTCGTAACCGCTGATGTTTGATTGAGCGCCTTGTCCTGGTTCGAATCATCGTCATCGAGCACAACACGATCTGCACCCCTGTATGTCTCGTAAAGAAATTCTATCTCATCTGATGAAGCGGCTGGGCTGGAACTACCCACGCGTGTCGAACACGAGGTCAGGCTACTCTGCGGCATTTTCAAGTTGGGTTGTGTCGAAGATACCCATGGGACAGCTTGTATGAAAACATAGAACGGTTGGGCGAGGTGATATAGTTGACAAATTCTAGGTGAATGAATGGCAAACGGGATAAGGCTCTAGGCAGCAACGAGCCCCGCCGTACCGCAGCACCACAGCAAAGGCAGTGCTTTCGCCCAACATGGTATTCGAGTGTATCTAGGAATACTGAGTACAAGTAGGTTAATGTGGCTGTGGTAAACAGCGTGAAGGAGAAAGTGGCAAGATGGAATAGTCTATGTCACGTGAGACACACGTTAGCTAGTCGTGGGCTCATCCTGTCCATGCCCATCCGCGGCCATCTCCTGCGCCAGCCACTCGGCCTCCTTATGCATCTCCTCATCTGTCCTGGGCTTGCGGCTATCGTTGTCGACGGCCGGGAAGCGATCTCTCTTCTGCGACAGCTGCTTGCTCAGGTCGGCATCCTCGCTCTCCATCATGCCGTATATGGCATCTGTGCCGCCCCTGTCGTCGAGGTCGGCCTTCTTGCGAGGAATGATGTGGACATGAACGTGGGGCACGCTCTGACCTGCGTCTACGCCATCCTGGATGGCAATGTTCATCGATGAGGCGCTGAAGACGCGCTCCACCATACGTGAGACTCGCTGGACAGTCAAGAAGAGGTCCTGGACTTCAGCAGTGGACAGGTCGTTGAAGCGGGGCACAACACGACACGGTGACACCAAGACATGGCCCGGCAGGAGGGGCTTGAGATTGACTATGGCGAAAGACAGGCGTGTTTGATGGAAGACCTGGGTGTACCAGTCAATTGCGTTGCCTGGCTGCAGCTCAACAGAAGAAGACGGACCTGGCTGGTGACGACAAAGGAGCCGAAGTTGATAACGCGATTGGTAAGCGGCATGCTGTCTGTCTCTGGCACGCTGTCCGTCTGTTTCTGTGCGTGTCAGACGAAAGCGTCGCAAGCATGTATGCTTCCAAGACCCCGATAGTATCACAGCCCCGGAACACAGCCGACGGCGCGCCTGTGTCAGACTCGTGAAACGGACGGAAGTTTCCCTTGGTCTTGGCCTATGTCGCTGCCATTTGCGAGGCGAGCAGAGGGGGGTGGATTCTCGGCCCATCTTTCTGCCCTGCCTCTCTGGCTTGCGCCCCCCCTCGTCGCATCACATGGTACCAGAGCCAGACACTGCCAGCGCGTGCCGGCCTGCTGCAAATCCATTCGCACAATCCATTCCACGCCTACCAACGCCGTGGGGTCGAATCGTGGGGTTCCTTTATTTTTTTTCCGGTGCTCACTCAGATGGCTTGTCATGACGCTGCCGCCGTCGCCGCCGCCCCTCCGCGCGTTGCGCTCACTATAAATCCACCCTGTCCTGTTTGCAGGCCGTTTTCAATCTCCCCATACCAGTTTTGTGTCTTCCGTCTTATCAATAGCCGTTGTTTGTGTGGAGCCCGGCTTCACTCCGACGTTTTTTTGCTACTAGCACCCGTCTGTGACTCCTCCCAGCCTCTAGTTTGCAAGACGCGACCTGTCGAGCTCCACCCGCCGACGCGCCCAAGAGGGTCTCATCAGCGTGCTTGGCTGAGGCGCTGCGCTCTGGCCCTCCACGCCCAGGACGGCCTTTAAAACAAATCATCACACACCACATCACACATCCCACTCGACCTCGTCCGCCCGCCTTGCGAGCACGGACAATCCCACTCCGTTCTTGATTGACTTGGCACCCTCAGATTGCTCGTCCGCCCCGTCGATCATTCATACAGGCCCGTGCGGGCATAGCACAGAGAAGGATCCCCACAGTTCCACCGCCCTAACTGTACTTGTCTCGTAAGCGCAAGGAACGACCAGGATCAGGGTCCGCTTCACCATATCGACTAATACCAGAGTATAAGAAGCGTGGTCGGACCTCCGATTCTACACCCACACGCCACTCAGGATATCATCACCCCATTGCACAGTATTCGAGTCGTCTTCACGCGACTTGTGGTACCACGTTTCCATCTACACTTGCCAACCGCGGATCCCGTTGACCGGTACCCGTCCAGCTTCATTTTGCGTTGACGTGGGATTATATATACCATACGTATTTTCGAAACACACGACTACTCACCACCACAACTACCACAACCGCCATGGATATCGCCACTACCTCTCGTGCCTATTTCGCCATGCCCTCGCCCAGCCCGGATGAGAAGATCTCCCTCCAGGCCTCAAACACCGTCTACACCTACCACTGCCTCTGCAGCCATCTCCTCCTCGCAACCACCACACCTCTGCCCTCGCTGCCCACACGGCGCCACACTCGGGATGCCGCTCACATCATGCCCCTGCCCCCGCCACCCTCGCCTGCCTCACGTAAGAACTCGGCCGACTCGACCACCAGCACCAATGACCACTACGGACTTCTCCTCTCCACCCGACAAGACCGCCAAGCCGAAATTGTCACTAGCGACTCTGGCTTTGAGAAGCGCTACCTCCAACGTTGTGGTCGCTGCAACCTTGTTGTCGGCTACCAGCTTGACTGGCAGCAGTTCTCCGTCGACCGCACCGGCCGAAGAGAAGATTATGTCTTCTTGCTTCCGGGTGGCTTCGTCAAGACCAGCGACATGATTGCCAACAAGATGGCCGCGGCCTCGGCTGCCTCTTCCGGCGCCATGGGCGGCACAGTCAGCGTGACCGAAGTAAAAGTGTGAACCAAGAGGGCAGTGCAAGACACAAAACAAAGTCCTATCATCCCAAGCACCTTTCTTGTCATCCCGGCTGCGCCTCCTAACCCTCTCTCGCTTCTCCAAGCGAGATGCCGCGCCGGCATTTTCTATATGCGGTGCCGAAGCAAAAGGGGAGAGAGACCTTGCGTAGCGAACATACACGGGGGATCTGGATCGGCAACGGGATGCTCTCCCTCCCCTTCGCCTATCACTTCCACCACCACCGGCAGTCATCATGATTATGGATTTACTCTTCTCGGCCTTTTTTTTTCTTTCTCCCTTTTCCACAAGGCAAAAAAGGAACCCAAAAAAAATCGCCATAACTTTTTGTTTCTCTTTCAGATAACAATTACTATCTGTTCTTCTCTCTCCATCTACCTCATGTAGACAGACACCATACTTTTCTATTTTTGGGAGCATCAGCGTCAGAGCGTGGGACTGAGGGGGCAATCAGGCGTTCGGAATAACGGGGAATTCATATATTTTCTTTTTCTCTCTCTCTACTCTCTTCCTCCTAAGTTCTCCTAAGTCGATCTACTTCTCTTCTCTTCTTTTCTTTTCTTTTTTCTTCTTCTCCTCTCAGTCATCATCACATCTTCATCATCGATCTATACCTCGACGTTTTTTTTTCTGTTTACTTCGTCATTGCCCTCTTCCGGATTACTCCGGAAACGCCAGCGTAGCGAGCCGGTGTCTCTAGCCTACTTTCTCCCATGATTCCTTTTTTTCTCTTGTCGTTTCCACAGTTACCAATACTAACTCATCACTCAAGATACGGCTTTGTTCCTTTTTTTTTTCTTTTCGCTGTTTCATGAGTAGAGTAGTAGTGGTAGTAGGAAGGGCGTCATGATGAGTTCTACCTTTTTGCTTTTTTGGAGAACAATGGAGAATAGCCAAACAACGAACGATACCCGTCTCCCAGCACAGACTAGCACACGATAGAGTTGTTGGTTATTTGAGCGAATGAATAGATATCCGCAATATTCTTTCTTGGCCTTTCTTTGGTGTTTGACATGCTCGTGCAACTGAAGATGGTATCCTATAGGTTGGGTACAATGGTGTCATAGATACACAAGGGCATACGGAAAGGGAGAAGGAAAAGTCCTGTCTCCTACACTAGCAACATCTCACACCCCCACATCACTCAAAAGAAGAAGCCATAAACACAACAAAGACAGTCGGCATCGTATAATTTGCATCCCTTTCCTACCCACCCTACCCTATCCTATCATGCCCAGATATCAAAAAAAGGAAGCAGGATATAGTAAGTAAGCAGTTTCTCATCGTGACAAAGTAGTATGTTATTCAACGCCTCCGCGAAAAAAAAAAGCAGAAAAAGAACCCAGCATGCAAAAAAATAGGACCATGACGCATTTCCAGACATGCTCGCGTTAAACCCACATCCGTTGATGATGATGACGTGGTGGTGAAGGTGAAGTTATGTCCGAATGCCCCCCCGAAAGATATCGGAGGAAGAAGAGAAGAAAGGATACATCTTAGTTCTCGGCAATCGTCTTGACGAACTCTGTTCATTCACATTAGCCATTACCCCCACTTGAAAATGCCCCATTTGGGAAGGGCCGACGAAATGGGGGAAAAATTAAACTCACCCCTGTAGTCGACCTCGTTATTACTTGCGTCAATGGTGCTCTTGAACAGCTCATCGACCTCCTCCTCGCTCATCTTCTCACCCAGATTGGTCAGAATGTACTTGATTTGACCTTTCCCGACGAAGCCGCTCCGATCCTTGTCGAAGACTTGGAAGCCGCGGATGTATTCTTCAATGTCGAAGGGCTCGCGGAAGCCGCCGGGGCGGTTGAGGATCTTGGAGAAGGTGTCGAAGTCGACTGTTTGGGCGTTAGTTAGGGCAAGGGAAATGTTGCGGGGATAAGTGGGCGGGGAATGATGGTGGGACGAGGGAGAATGATTGGGAATAGCGAGAAAGTGAAGGGAACGGAGAAAACGTACAATCAGCACCAACGCCACGCTCCAAATCCGCAATCTCAGCGAGTGTCGGGTTCTGTCCGCACGCGCGCAGCAAGTCGCCGAGAGCGGCGCGGTCAACACGGCCGTTGCCGCGCTTGTCGAAGAGCTGGAAGGCTTCGCGGTAGTTGGTAGAGGCCTGGTTCTTGTTATCCATGTTGTCCCTTTCCTTCTCTGTATGCGAAAATCTCTGGGTTTGGGAAAAGTCGCTGCCGCCGCTGCTGGTCCAAAGGCTGATGGAGAGTGTGCGGTGGTGAGCGTTGTTTTGGCGGGCAGACGGGTGTACTACGCAGTGTAGCCAAAAGGGCAGGGAGAATGAGTAATCTCCCGTCTTTGGTGCCTTGTTCTTGAGCCGCACTATTCAGCTCCTCACCGAGCCGCACTTGCTGTACCCCGTTTCCACGGCTGCCATTCGATCGCTATCGCTGTCTCAGCGCTGCTTAGCATCCAGCTCAACCATGATTTCTCTATCCAAACATTTTGGCATGCCCTCATGGCGGAACAACAGGCTGGGAGCGAGCGATCGAACAGCGGCGGCGGCGTTGCGGTGGTGCAGTGCAATACGGTGCGGTGCGAAGTGTGTGCGGGGCAAGTAACAACAAGCCAGCGAGCCGCCACCGTCTCCTTTTCCCTAGTCCAGTCCAACAAAAAAACATACGAAATGCTTTTCCACATACCATTGTGTCTGTGTGCGTCGAGTAAGCAAAAAGGTGCTGGGAATTCGTTCGAAAGAGGCTCGAAAATCAGGGCAATGTAGTATAGGGCGGTGTGCGGGCTTTCGAAGTTTGGTGTTGAAGGAGGACACGGGCTGTTTGATGTAAGGCCTGAGCGTGGGCCGCGTGGTGCGTCGAGCGTCAAAATAATGGCGAGCTAGGCCCCGTCGTCTTAGCAACCAGCGGTGTAGGACGTGTACCCTATCATACCTGCGACTACGGACAACAAGCGCTGTGCCGCTGACGACGTGGTCTTGTTAGACTCTAAACTGTGTTGATGTTGATGTTTACTTGATGTTGTTTTCGTTTTTGAATTGGTGCATTCACCAACATCACTAGGTACGTATGCTGTATACAGGGTTCTTACTTTGCATACCTACAACTCCACTACAATGAAACACTCTTTATAGAAAAATCTTGGAATTCCTTTCTTAGTAGAATAAGCGACTCTCAAATATAGGATAAGAACAAAAAGCGAGGTGCGATCATCGACGTAAAGCGCAAAGATAATTGCACCAACTCTCTATCTGTGCACCCCAATAAACGTCCTCTCTCCCCCGTACATCCTGATACTCTTCTTGAAATGATCCTCCTCATCGTCCTCTTCTTCCTTAACCCAAACACCATCCACCAACCTCGCCCTCACCATCCTCTCACCATCGTCCCCTTCTCCGGGCAACGTCCCCCCATCCCTCACCTTCCCCTCCGCCATCCTTACCCCCACAGCCTCGACGACTGTATCGAAACCCTGCTCGACATCCTCCTCGCCCCAGGGCAAACTCTCAATATCAATCTGCCGCTCTTTGCCTAGCAGACACATGATAATAACCATGGCACCGGCTTTGGACATGACCTGATTGGCTTGCTTACACGCATCGTCATTACAGCACTCATTACACCCTTGCAGACAATGGCAACTCGTCAATCTTTGGCACGCCTGGTGCAGTAGCGTATCGATGAACTCAAATGCCTTGGTACTAATCCCAGAACCACTTGCACCACCCTTGGCATCGTAAAAGGTAAGTCGTGCAGGCCGCTTTCGTGAGGACTCCTTCTGCAGAAACTCTTTCTCGGGGACTTTGCATTCGGTGCGTACGTCGCCGGGCATTGAAATGACAAAGTTGGGCATGAGGGACAGGACGGCGTGTTCGGCGGCGTGGATCCCGGCGGCGATGTTGAGACGCCGCGACTTGAGTATGTCCATGGCGCACTTGGGCACGTCGAGCCACATGCCTTTGCTGAAGAGGATAATGGGTGGGTTGTCGACTTGGACGGCATCAAGGATCCGCCGCCTTTTGTCGAGTTTGAAGAAGCCGTAGACGACTTGTTTGATTTTGATGGGGCCATAGAAGGCTTTGGATCGCGAGCCGGGGATGCGGCGTATGGCCTCGGTCTCGACGGGGTCGATGTCTGTGTAGTCGCGCTGCTGGGTTGTCCAGTCTACTTTTACGTACTCAACTTTTGCAAGCATCCGCTCTGGGGAGAACTCCTTGACTAGGTAGGTGTTGCCTTGGTGTAGGAATATACCACCGTCGTAGAGCGTAAAGAAGGCGCGGCTGGCTTCGAGCTCTTCGAGGACTGTATTCTTCCCATTTGTGACATCAATGATAGCAAAGTGGTCTTCTTCCGTATCACGGATAGCCACAGTGCGAGATGGCTGCGGAAGAAACCGCTCGTTGACGTGGTAGAAGCCTTCTTTGTCACGGCGCATACGCTCGCGGGCAATCTTAGGAAGCAGAGGCCCAAAGTACACCGTATCAGCCTCTACATTGATTGGCATCTCGTGAGCAGCGCACTGAATATGGCCTTCAACAACAAGCATATTCTCCAGATCAACCTGAAGCGCGCAATTTGGTTTGGTGAAGATTTCGTCTGGGTTCGACATGTAGTACTGATCCGTAGGGAAGCTGTCACCGACCAAAACGGACAGAGAGTCCTTGTTTCTCCGACCAGCACGTCCACTCTGCTGACGGAGATTGGCAATCGTGTAGGGAAAACCCACTGTAATGACTGCATCCAAAGATCCGATATCCACACCTAGTTCAAGCGCACTCGTAGCGACAATGCCACAGAGTTTGCCATCGAACATTTCTCGCTCAATCTCTCGCCTGTCTTGAGGCGTGTATCCACCTCGATACGACGTAACGCGAGGAATGACTTCTGGTCGTTCCAGATTCGTCAGCTCCGTCTTGACAGCCACCATCAGCGCTTCACACTGTTTGCGTATGCGACAGAACGCAATGGTTCTCACGCCTCGCAGCATGAGTTGACAGAAAAGCTTTGCAGTCTCAGCCATGCAATCGCCGCGTCCAGACGTAGGGTCTCCAGGATCTTTGAAAGGCGTGTTCCAGCAGAGAAACTCTTTGCGACCAGAAGGCGATCCGTCAAAGTCCGTCAGTCTGACTTCATCGACTCCAAAGATAGTCTTCATGTGTTCTTCGGGATTCGCAACGGTGGCTGAGCACGAGACGAACTTGACATGGCGGTTGCCCACTGCCGCACATATCCTTCGTAGGCGCCGCATGATGAACGCCATGTGTGCTCCAAAGAGTCCATTGTACACATGCAACTCATCCACGACTACGAACCGGAGGTTCTGCAGAAACGTGCGCCAGGAATCCTCCTGCGGTAGAATGGTAATATGCAGCATGTCGGGATTCGTGAAGATGATTCGTGCCTCGTCGCGGATATAGTTACGATCGCTCATCGGGGTATCCCCGTCGTAAGTCTCGACTAGGACATCTTCGAAGCCAGGCATGAAGCGCAAGAGTTCCTTCATGCTCTTCCTCTGGTCCTGGGCTAGCGCCTTGGTAGGGAAGATGTACATGGCTCGCGTATTTGGCTCTTGCTCCAGCTGATGCAGCACAGGTATCTGGTAGATGAGGGATTTACCAGAGCTTGTGGAGGTAGATACAATAACATGATGGCCATCGTACAGATTGTTTATAGCCTCGGCTTGGTGAGCATACAGCTGCGTGATATTCTTCGTATTATACAGGGCATTGACGAGATTCTGCGACATGGCAAAGTTGAGGTCGCCATACACTGGTTCCTGGGGATCGAAGACACGATGACCGTCTGGCACAATCTGGCCAGTATACCACTCGAGCGTCTTGATTTCGTTCAGAATTTCCGGAACAGACTTGCGCTGTGCCGGTATCGCTGACGGGAGCAGTGACCTCTCTGGGCCTGGAGTCGATGCTCTACTCTCAGCTGGCATCGGAATGAAAGCCTCGGATGCCTCCTTGATCTTTTGCACTGCATCAACACCTTCCTCGGCACACTGATTCAAAAAGGCATTGACCGCCGAAGTAAACTTGAGATTCCTCTTCTCAATCAAATTCATCATCTGCTTCTGGCTAAACACCGGCATCTTGAGGTCCTCATGGCGCAATTTGGTCGAGGGGTTTGTAGGCTCCCCAGTCTTCTTATGCTGGACCTGGCGCTTCAGATCGCCATCAATGAACTCAAAGAGCAGAACTTCCTTGTGCTCCCCTTTTTCTGGCTCAGGCCCCAGTATTGCAAAGTCCGTTGTGCTTCTCCCTTGCATGTTGTCTTCTGAGCCCATCAGATTAATCTGCAACATCGCTTCGTCCACATACGTGAAGTTGATTGCCTTTGGGATCAATGCGGTGATTTGCGCCACATCCTCGACCAATAACTCGCGTTGTATGTTGCCTTCTACTGTGCTCTTGAGATTGCCCAGTGTCGTTGCTAGATGCTTGCGCGTGCACAGAAAAGTATACACTAGGTTTACCGCGCGATGCACTTGAGCCAGCTTTGTGAAGTGCTCTGGCCATGGTATGGACGTTTCGACGAATGTGGACGATCCATGGCGCGTGAGGGATGGCTTATTAGCGGCGGTTTTCTTCGATGTTCGCCGTGGTTTCTTTCCCCCGTCGTGCGTCTTCGTCGGTACGCTCGTCGTGGTGGTGACCTGGACAGAAACAGGTTGATCGGGGCTGTCTTCGTTCAGTCCTCCAGGAGCTGGCCCTGCTTGGTTCTCGTCGTCATTGCAGGATTTTCGCTTTCGCTTTCGTACTGTTTGGTCAGAGACGGTAGCGGCCTTGAGTCGAGGCATAATTGGAGCATTGCCGTGTTCTCGTTGGCGAACAGCGCTGATGAACTACGTCCAGAATCGATGACGCAATGGCGTCAAAAAGGTTTCATTGCAATGCGCGCAGGATTTTATATTGGTCTAGCCTGGGGCTTCTTACATAGACGATGCGAACGTGTTGGAACCCCTGCCTCCACTCCGCACGCTGCTGTGGCGATATGATTCCATGTCGCGAAAGCTTGCGCAACGCGTTGCCGCGCTCTCACGTGCATAGGCTTTAACCAAATACCGACCACCCAAACAACAAAACCATATCAAACCACAGAAAATGTCACCACAATGCAAAGCAGTATTTGTCCTCTTTCTTCAACACGACACTTCAATTTCGTGTTCCGCCAATTTCAACATCTAAATGTAAATCGAAAAGCACCAGCCATTCTCATGCCGCATAGACATACACCACCCCGGGGTATAAAGCAAGCAGCTCAGCAGTGTTCCTCCCGCATCCCTCCACCACCTAGCCGCTTGTAAATTTCAACAAAATTATGGAACCATGTAAAAAAAAGCCTCGCTATAATGCAATCATATCAGAAAGGACAGACCAAGAACAAAAGATACCCATAGCATGCCATAACCTCATAACAAAACATCATGTCTAACCCCAGATATTGCAGGCCAGACAAATATTGTAGCGCCGAGACGCAAAAGAAGATAACTCTTCACCCATACAAAATATGTTTACAGCATAGTCGACCCCGGAACAAGCATGTCAATGCACTTGGTCAACAAGTTGCTTGCCTCGTGCAGCAACTCCCATCTCGTCTTTCTGAACATATCTCTCATGATGATCAACAAGCCCAAGCAGGCATTGCGATTTGTAGTCTTGCTCAAATCCTCGGGCGACCTTACCCCACCAACACGGTTGAGATAAAGAACCATGTCTCTGACCTTGTCGTCGTAGGTTGGGAGTTGATAGGGTTCCTTAACCGGACCGTCGAGTGCGAATCCGTACGACCAGACAATCAATGTGGCAAAATACAACACCCACGGTCGGTTGAGGAGGTAATCGTCGCGTGCAGAGTAAGAAAAGCCAGCTGTAGATGGGGTGTTGGGGTTTAGGCTGTGCTCCCCGTTAACCATGACGCTGGACAGGAAGCGTAGGGCGTAGAAAGTGGCGTCTCGGGCTCGGGCGGTGGGGGCCCATACGTCCCTCATCCGGCGTTGGGCGCCGTTGTAGTCCTGTGGTGTGATTGATCTACCAAGCAACCTGGGTGCTCCAGCGTAGATTTGACAATCGACAATATCAACGTGCATAGCCATATGAGCTAAGTGGTGGAGAACCGTCCGTGATTCGAAGACGATATCGTCGTCGATTCCTTGGGAGTAACTGTGTGTGTGGGAAGAAGAAGACTCGTCCGGTCGACTGAGCGAGGTGTCGAAATCCTGCTTCCAGAAATCAAAGGCTCGAGTGAGAGAGCCCCGCCATTTGTCGCGTCCACCTAGCGCCGTAGTCACACCAAGGGAGCTGACCTGCAAGTCTCGTTGATTCATGTGCCAAGATACACTCAACAGGCCAGCCATGAGGATGGTGCGCCCGAAGGAATTTGTACGAACGCTTTGTCCATTCAGCGTCTTCTTGAGACCATCGAGGAACGACATGGGCTTGATTCCGTTTGAAGTCAAGGTTTGCTCGACACGGCCGACCTCAGAACTGCTAGTTGCAGACCATAGAGCTTCGTCACAAGGCAGAGGCAGACGCATTTCGTGGGCGACCATGACGGCACTATGGCCGAACATAGTAGCGTGGATGCTGTCCATGACAAAGGCTGCGAATGCAGCTCTCCTGGTGGCCTCGTTTGTGATCCAGTGGTTCCACCATTCGTCAGGCGTGTTCACTCCCCCTGGCCCGTTGGTCTTTCCGTCTTTGACGCTGGGAGGCGAATCCATGGCTGACCGGCCAATCAGTGAGCTTCCTCGCCTCATCAGTGTGAGTGTTGTTGCGTGGTGGATATGCGCTCTCTCATGTAATGGGCGGGTCGAGTACATCTTTTCAAAGCTCTCCAACAAGAGAAGCCCCTGGAAGATCCAAAGTTTGGCAGGCGGGCGGAAGTCGGCATCCATGAATAACTCCCAGCGCAAGTGCCAGGCCAGGAAGTTGGCCAGCTCAGCGCAGGCTTGTGTAGTTTCTTGACCATAGTTCTTCTCCAGACAAGACGCCCCGAGACACATGATAGCAAGCAGCAGGAGATCGGGGCAAGTGCTTGGGTTGAATGTTGGCTTGTGCAGGATCGGCAGCTGAGGGTGGAAGTGGACCCAGTATGAGCTGATGTATGTCTGCATCATATGCAGACTCAAGACATGGCGAGCATCGTCCTTGTCACCATCCATTATATCCTCTTTTTGCTTCTTGACGGGTGTGTGATCGGTTTCGTTGAAGCGGAGATGGATCAAGTCAAGCAGATCTTTGCGCTTCTCTTCCGAAAGCGCAGCTTCTGGGAGGGTCGTGTCCAAGATGCTGTGAACGGCCATGGGATGGGCAGGCGGGGCGGGGTTATCCAGGTAGCCAGCGACTGATGGGTCATAGTTAAAATACGGTGCTTGGAGACCAATCTGAGACGACGCACCAGCTGCAGAGTTGGCACCGCCGGGATAGTCCATGGGGGACGTGCCTCTTGGGTTGAATTGGCTGTCGTTGAACAACCAGGCAGCAAAGTCGTCGGCCATGGCAAAGGGCGACCGGCTGTATCCACCGCCGCCAAACATGGGTATGGCATAGGCAGGGTTCTGGTCCATGATGGCATCGGATACGCTCTGCATTCTGTTGTCCATCTGGGCTGAAGAGTCGGTGCCATTGATTGGAGTCTGTCTGGATGAGCCATTGTAGTACTGGTTTTCCTGGTCACGGGATGCAACGGTGCCTGCTGACTGTGGATACTCTGGAGGAGGTAAGGAGGAGAAAGGAGGGAAATTTTGCTGTGATTGATACGCACTTGCGCTATTTTGGTAGCTAGTCGACGAGGCGGAAGGCGTGTATGGCGACGGGGTGACGGCCGAGTTGTAGGGCGACGTCGAGTTGTATGAGCTGGTGCTGGATGTCTGCGTGCGCAGCTCGGGCCGTGTGAAGTTGCCATTACCCACATGTGGGGAGTTGTGGAGAGGCGTCCGACCTCCGCCGTAGTTGCTCATAGTGGCCGGACGGGGTGGGGGTGCAAAGCTCCCAGAGTTTTGGGCCTGCATATCGTAAGGCTTAGTCTCGGAGCTGCTGCGGTACGTGTCGTCGCTTCCTCTTCGTTGCAATGAGTCCTGCCTGGTGTGCGTTGGGGTCGGGGCGGAAGCGTGGAAATTTGGCGGAGACATTTGCCCACCAGACGCTCCATTGGAGGCTGCGGAGGCTGGAGACTGTACCCCATGGGGTACTTGGGTCTTGATACCAGGCGCCTTGGCGGGTGGTGCGCTTTTTCCTCCCAGGGCGGCCGTGACTATGGGATTTAAATTGTGCATGTTAAAAGTGTCTTTGCGCAGCAATTGGGAGCCGCGCGCCGTGTGTCTTTCTTTGTGGCGAGCGCAGAGGTCTTGTCGGACGAAGGAGCGGTGGCAGTCTGGGAAATCGCAATGGTATATTTGCTTTGGGTTGTCTGCGCAAACAGTGTTAGCAGCCTTGGGTGGTGTATGGGCACAAGCGGCGCAAACTCACGGTTCAACTGGTGCCGGTACAGGTGTTCTGCGCGGGAGTAGCTCTTGCCACAGCCTTCGTGTGGGCACTCAAACTTCTTGTCCAGACCCTTTCTGCTTCTCCGTCTCTTTCTCGAGGAGCCGTGGCCGTCGCCTTCGCCGTCGCCCGTGTCGCCCTCATCGTCCCTGTCGCGTCGGCGGCCGCGGTTCTCGCCACTGTCGGGCGAGGCGGGGGTCGGGGGCTCGCTGGCAGCCCCAGCAGCGGTGTCCATCTTGTCTCCAAACTGCGTCTGGATCTTTCTCAAGTCTGACGCGTGCGCAGCATGCATGGAGAGGATTTGCGCCGTCATAGCCAGTGGGGGGTGGGGAAGCTGGGGGGACGTCGGGTGTCGCAGGTGTCGCAGCTAGGGTGCGCGTGGTGGTTGTTGGCCCCGGTGGAGCACAAGTCGCGTGTCGGGCGGGCAAACAGTGGTGGTTGAGCTAGTCAAGAGAGGGTCGGTGGTGGGCGTGCATGCTGCTTTGGGAAGTGACGCTGTGCGGATGGATGCACGAGAAGGCCAGTGGAGAGGGAGGCAGGTGTGGGAGAAGGAAAAGCAGACGAGGGCGTAGTTGCGGCAACGAGAGTGTATGCCTGTGTCGACTACCAAAGCAGCCGTCGTGTGGCTTGGTGGGAGTCAATGGGCGAACCCTGGCGGATGACTTGCAGGGTGCGGGGGGGTTTCAGTTGCGAACCCTGAGCGCGTGGGGAAGAGAACAGCAAGTCGTGGGAGGTGGACGGGGGCGGGCACAGGCAGAGTGGGAGATGGGATGGGAATGACGGGCGCAGTATGTAAGGCAAGGTAAGGCAAGCTCCGTTGCGGCGGCGAGCCGAGAGACGCAACGAGGCCGAGTCCGCAGTAGCCGCGATAAGAACGACGACATGCCGTGGCAGTGGATAATATCTCGAATTGGGCTGCCCTGGCACGCCTGGCTGAAGAGGTGAGGGGTAGCTGCTGCAGGCCGCCCTTTGCATGCACCGCGCCCGCCAACAAACAAGCAAGCAAGCAAGCACTCTATCACCCGCCGGAAAGGCCAGGAAAAGGGAAGCCAGCCAGCCAGCATGCCGCCGGCAAGACTCGAACGCGAGGCTCGACTACGGACTACTATACCGTGCCATCCACAGCTCCCTGCAGCTCCCTAGCACCGTGTGGAGAAGGGAACCTAGGCGGGCGTGGGACTGGCCGTGGGGGCGCCCCAACACACTTGAATGCTTACTTTCTTTCTCCCACGGCGCCCTACAAAAACATAGCATCCTGCTCGTGTGCTGAGCCCTTCACACGCATACGTACCAGAATCAATCCTCCGTCTCCCTGCAATCAAAACCCCGTCCCGCCCCATCTACCTTAAACCCGCCCCATTCCTTCGCACACACATACTCTCACACACTCTCTCAACACACCCACTAACACACCATCCCAACCCCAAAGGCGACTAATTTCCACATCTCATCACCAATGCGCCATTGCTTTGCCGCCCGCTAATTGGCCAGCATTTTACCCAGCCCGCCCTGGTCCCGCGCTAGACGGCGGTGCACGCGCCTGCCTGCCTGCCAATAAGGCGCGGCCCGGTCGTCACTGCCTGCTCGGATCCTCGGCGACCGCCCCATTCCGCATCCGTGTCCACATTCGGTACTCACTTGGCTTCAACTACCACGTCTTAGTATTCGTATAGCAGCTAGCAATGCACTCAAACCAGACTCTTTCTGCTGCATGCTCTTGTCCGTCCCTCAATCTCTGCTACAGCAAGATCTATCACCCATGCATTTGCATCGCCCCCCCGAAGTGACCTCATCCAGAACTGCCCATTCACCAAAGAAGAAACGGGAAACTTATCCCTCAACAGGCTAGATGGGCTCAAGCCACACGTTTGCCATATCGCGCCCATCGACCGATGTATCCGGTTCGCATTATTGCTTCCTCAGATTCTTGGTTCTGTTTCCAATGGCTGAGATACCGGTGGGGCATATCCGCGGAAACCAAACATGTACAATAGCACCACGCCATCTCCAGACACTAACAGACACACATCGGTTCGAGTTGCCAGAGCACAGGGGGAAAGTGCAGCCCCGTATGCCACATCCACACCCTCACGTCTATCATCCCAGCACCGATCATATGCTCCCTCACATTCAATGGGATAAGTGCCTGACGTCAAAGCTCTTCGTCCATGCCACGCGTGACATTTCTCCGTGGAAAATATTATACATCATACGTCGACAAAGGACAGGATCCCTTTTCTAATCCATACATCTTGCCAAGCCATGGTGCCTCCCTGCACTGTCGCTAGCAAGAAAAAAAGAAATAAAAAATAATACAATGTGCATGGTAATAGCCTCACTCGCTCCCTTCACCAGTGACAAAAACCTACTCTGTCGCTTTTGTCTTGGCCTCGTCCGCCTTGTCAGCCGCCTTTGCACCACCCTCGGACTCTCCTGTCTGTTCAGACTTTGCTGCCTCCGTCTCCTCAGTAGCTTCAGAATCCTTCTGAGACGTCTCCCCCGCAGCAGTCTCGTTTGAACCCTCGGGCTCATCTTTCTTGGCAGATTCTGTGGCGCTTTCATCAGCAGCCTTGTCTTGGGCTTTGGGTCCAGGATCCCCGGCCTTCACATCTCCAGTGCTTTGCTTTTCCTCGTTATCAGCTTCCTTGCTCTCTGACGCCGCTGTCTCAGCCACCTCGGCAGTCTCGTTCTCTTCTTCGTCACCATCTTCGATTGCAGTGACATCTCCGTCACTGTCTTCGTCGCCATCCTCATCATCTTCGTCATCCTCGTCGTCATCCCCTTCCCCACTTTCCCCCTCTGCTACTGGCTCAAAGATTTGCGTTACGGGCCGGGCGTTTAAGTCGGGCTGCTCCTCTTCCTCTTCGTTCTCCTCTACCACCGTGTGCACAACTGTCGCACCTACCGATGGCGAATGTCTATGTCGCTTCGTTGTGCCCGCAGTTGAAAGTGAATGCTCCGACATGGCCCCGGCCAGTGTGCTGTCTGACCCTTGTGGTCCCGAGTCCAAAGGCTCGCGCTTCATAATCTGGGGTGGAGCTACTATCTTTGGTTCGGAGCTGGGATCAATACCCTCAGCCTCTGGAGGTATAGTGTAGTTGTCTTCTGGCACCAGGCCATATACATCGCAAACTGTCTTGTAGAAGATGTACAGCCCAGTCCGTCCCTCGACATGCCAGAACACATCCCGGTGCGAGTACCATGCATGTGCAAATATCCTGTACACACGTCTAAAGATGTTGGTGAGCTGACGTGTCTGCGAGTGCTGCGTCGTCTGGTCGGTGCCTAGTGCAAGTCGTGACGGAAAGTGCTTGGGCGATGTGAGTGTGTTGGCGGCCCAGTCGAGCGTGTGGCAGCAGTAGTCGATGGCGCAACATGATTTCGGTGGGTCGTGAACTGCGCATAGATACTGCCATTCTGACGCACGCATTTCTGGGCAAGTCAAGGACGAGCAGGGCGGGCTGTCTGCGAACAGGGCCGTTATGATGGAGTTGACCTTTTGTATGAGGAAGCGGCACAGTTCGTAGAGCCACAGTGTCCGGTCCACATTCTCAGGCGCGTGTGCAATCTTGAGTGCCATTTCTCGGTCTATTGGGACGGTCCCGTTGGAGCCTACCGGGTGCGTGAGAAAGTTGTGTAGGGCCTTGAGGTGCTCGGTGAGCTGGAACGCTGAATCAATCTGGCCCAACGTTAGCAATGCGCCTCTGCAGCTTGTTGACCATCATGCACACCTCCGAGAGCTCTACAAGGGGAGGCCCTTCTGCCATGTCTGCCGCCTTAGTTCCTGGTCGTATCCTCCTCTCGGCGGCATGGTCAAGGTTGCTGAAGAGCTTCTGCTGATCTGCTGAAGTCGAGATGGGCGACAGCTGGTCTTCTGGAATGGGCGGTGGGCTGGGGAGACGAGGGGAGGCGGGTGAAGTCATGCTAACAATTAATTCTGGAAGCGATTGGGATGTGAGAGTTCGAGCTGGCTTCGCAATTGTCCTATGTCAACTCCTGAGGCGGGGTGTTAGGTTCGTTGTTGACTTTCGGACAACTGGACCTGGCACTGCCGGCGCAGGGCAGGTGCAGGGATCCCGCCGCGGTACGCGACTGCGCTAGTTGGTTGCGGGCCACCTTTTTGCTCCCCTCCGCACGACGTCATTCATGCCTATTGGTTTGCACGCAACTCTGGGGTACATCCTTTCACCGGTTCGTCTTTCGTGGATGTCCAGAATTCTATCTCTTTGTAAGCCGCATTTTTGTAAGTGCTGCCCTTGTCATACAGTAGTGTTTCTTCAGCGGATAGACTACTGTGTGGCTCACATGACATGTGTATAACTTTTCGTCAATGCGTCTGAACTTTGGTGCTTTTTGATTTCGACGTGTCTAAACGAAGCAATTCAAAGCTGGAAAGATAGTTCTAACGTGTCTCCAGATACAAAAGCTCTGGATCTTGCATAGACTCTTTACATTTTCTTAGCTCAACCTTTTTCGCCATGAGCGCCGACGCATCAGACGATGAGGTGCCCACTCTCATCCAGCCAGACACCAACACCAAAGTTCTGAACGACAAAGAAGATGATGTTCCCAATCTTGTAGCTAGCACAGATGAAGCACCGCCAAAGAAAGTGCCCATCACCATCGTCACTGGATATCTCGGCGCTGGCAAGACGACTTTGCTCAACTATATCCTGACCGAGCAACACGGAAAAAGAATTGCCGTGATTCTCAACGAGTTTGGTGACTGTGTGTACCCTCTGTCTCATTACTGGACTTTGGCCTAATACGGACATAGCAATCGACATCGAGAAGCAGCTCACTGTGTCTGATGCAAATTCCACATCCGCCCAGCCAGCACCTTTCGTTCCACTGGCAAACGGATGTATATGCTGCTCAGTGAAAGATGTTGGCGTCGCCGCCATCGAAAACCTAATGGAGCAATCAGGTCTGTTCGACTACATTCTCCTCGAGACGACGGGTCTCGCAGATCCTGGAAACATTGCACCTATGTTCTGGCTCGATGACGGACTCGGCAGCAGCATCTTCCTCGATGGCATCGTCACACTCGTTGATGCAAAGAACGTACTCAAGAGCCTAGACGAAGGCCTGGGCGACGAGGAAAATATCCAACAGCGGAAGAAAACCGACCACGATGAACATGGTCCGCTGCTCACGACCGCCCACCTGCAAATCAGCCATGCGGACGTTGTCATCATCAACAAAACAGACCTCGTCACTCAAGAAGAGTTGGATCTAGTCACCGACCGCGTTCGCGCCATCAACGGTCTAGCCCGCATCAGAACAACAACCAAAAGCCAAGTCCCACAGCTCGAAGGCCTTGTTCTAGACTTGAACGCATACGACAAAGTATCAGATGCTGACCTCAAGTTTGCCAGCAAAGGACACAGCCACCTCGATCCCACAATCACTACTTCCACCATCTCTTTCCCTGCCTTATCCCGCGACCAAGTCGACAAGTACGACTTGTTCCTTCGCACCGTGCTATGGGAAGAGACGTTGCCAAACGACACGCCCCATAAACCTTTTGAGATTCATCGCTTAAAGGGCCGTGCACCGGTAGAAGACGGAAAGATCCTTTTGACTCAGGGCGTGCGCAGCATCTACGACACCAATGAGTTGGATAACGAGGCTGCGGAAGGAAGTGCAGAGGGCAAGCTAGTCCTTATTGGTAGGGGTGTAGATCAAGAGGGCTTCAGCAAGAGCTTGATGGCCACTTTGGGTCTGTAAAGAATAGCCGGCCACCAAAAAGACATGGCTGTATAGTCTACATGTAATAAGAGTCTTCTACATCAATTGAATATCTGACGTAAGCCTTCTTCTTGTTCTTCTGTACCACACATACCCAACCGCCAAGCAAAATCTCACTCCCTATACACACCCATAGCCCACGAAAATATACCCTGTCCTCCATATCTCATGCTTACCTATTATATACAAGCATCCATGCTGTTATCAACGTCTCCCTTGCCAAAACCCATCTCCACGGACATCGGAAACACGCGCGTGCCGGAGATACGCCCCATCGCGTCGGCCCGACTTGCATGCCCGTCATTGGGGGAAAAACCAATACAACCATCATGTACGTACGTCCGCATGCAGAAGATTTATATCTCGACATTTGATTGCCCTCCCCTCTGCCTAAATGAAGGGGCTTGGAGACAGGGTATGTACGTGTAGGGCCGATGGGGCGGAAGAAGTGCTAGGATGTGCTGGGATCAGGTAATTAGTTACTCTCGGAACAGGTCGAAAAGTCAACGCTCACACGCAAATGATTCCGAGTGAGCTTGAAATATGTTTTCAAATTACTATAGTTCTCTTCTTGTGGTTTTTGTTCCCCAGAGAGAGAGAAGCATGTGCATTAAAATGATTGATAGAGACAAAATGTATTGTTCTCGTAAAATCAACAAAGCGCTCATTCTGGTCCCCACCACCTCGTCATTTATTCGCCGTCGAAGAATACACTCGTTGAGTGAGATGGTGTACTCAACGCGACAAACATATGCCCTAAAATATGGGCAACTTTACACAGCCTCCTTCTCGGTGCTGACAACCTTTGTCTCGTGCTCGACGCCAGACGAGCCATCTGCCAAGTTGGCGAGTCCGAGCTCCCGGTTGATATCTGCCATCCTCTCCTGGTCCTTGAGAGCAGTGCCCTCGCTGCCGAAAATGGTGTCCATCTCCTCGAGGGTAAGTCGCTTGGTCTCAGGGACGAGGAACCAGATGAAGGCGGCTCCGAGGGTGGTGACCATTCCGAACAGAATATAGGTTCCGTAGGTAATGTCGGAAAGGAGATCGGGTGTGATTTGGCCGATGATGAAGTTGTTCATCCAGTTGGAGGAGCCACCCAACGCGGTACCGTACGGACGAGTGGAAAGGGGCCAAATTTCTGTGATGACGAATTAGTAATCATGTGTGGGCAAGTTAGGATCTAAAGATGCTTACCGGCAATCAGAATCCAGGCACAAGGTCCCCAGGAGTATCCGAAGTGAATAACGAACAGCCACACCATGACGACTGCAGCCCATCCAGCGGCCTTGTGGTTTTCGAAGTTGTTGATATTCTTGGCCAGAATAACAGCGATGACGAAGTGAGAGAAGGCCATACCAAGGGCACCGACTGTCAGAACGGGCTTACGGCCAACGCGGTCAATGTACAGGACTGCTGGGATTGCTGGAAACTGTGTTAGTTTTGTGATTCGTTGCTCTATCGAAACGGAAGAACTCACTGGCAATGAACATGACAATTCCGACCACACCAGTAGCAAGGAGAGACGTAGTGTTGCCGACCAATCCGATCTGCTCGAAGATGACAGGTGCATAGTAGAGAATCTAACAATAAATTAGTAAATCAGCCTAGGTCTGCGAGTCGTAATGACAAGCTTGAAACGTACCGCGTTGATACCAGTCCACTGTTGGAAGAACATAGTTACGGTGGCAACAACAACCCGCTTGAACATAGCCTTTGTCTTGAATAGGGAACCGATAGCCACAAACTGCAGCTTAAAAATGTTCAAGGTAGTCTGCTCCCGGAGGTGAGGGAACATTTCGGCAACAGTTCGCTTTTCGAACAGTGATTGCGCCTTAATTTCGAGGAATTCGAGTTCGATAAGCTCGTGGTCAATGGGCAGGTTGCGAAGAGATGCGAGGTTGTTGCGGGCCTCCTCTTCCCGGTCATGATGCATCAACCAACGTGGGGAGAAGGGCATCCAGATCATTCCGATAAGAAGGACAAATGCAGGGACGAGTTGGAGGCAAATGGGTACAAGCCATGCTGCGTTTGACTGGGTTTCGAGGGTGGTGCCACCAATGTAGTTTGTTCCGTAGTTGATCCAGAAACTGATCATGATACCAAATGTAATGGCGAGTTGCTGGAGCGCGACTAGAGCTCCACGGACCTCACTGTACCAAGTAAGTATGTTGTCTTTACGATCCCGCCGGCAAAAACTTACGGAGGCGCGCATTCACTGTTGTACATGGGTACAATGACTGAAAGAGCACCGACACCAATACCGCTGTGACATGTTAGTGTGGTGATTTGAATGTATAGGTTTATTGCAGACTAACGTGATAAAACGACCAGCGAGAATTTCTTCATGGCCACCAGCGATGGCAGTGATTTGAATGACAACACCAACGATGAAGACACTGGTGGAGATCAAGATGCCGTACTTTCGCGAAGCAGCCTCAGCGACGAAACCAGACATGATGGCTCCGAACCAAGCTCCGAGTTCCAAAATGGCAGTCAGCCATCCCTTCTTTGTTGTGTTTTCAGTATATCCGTCGGTTTCTTCTCTGTGTCAGCATAAGCAAGCAGTTAAGCTTTTGGTTACGTACGCTTTCCAAACGATGGCATTTGCAAGATACCACTGAACATGCCCTGGTTGTATCCGTAAAGCACACCACCAAGACAGGCGAACATGGCAATGAGGAAGACCTTGCCATTCTTGATGAGAGCTCCTGGACCACTCTTGCCCATCAGGGCCTGACGCCTCTGGAGTGCGACATCGAAGCCGACTGCAGCAGTACCTCCACCAGCCATGACGATAGTGATGATTCAAAATACGTCGGGTGTTTTTGCGAGAAGGCTCAAATGAGGATGTCTGAGAATTACCCCAGGTTGTCGGAAATCTTACGCACATGCGGCGAAGGCGCCTTCTTTATGTACAATGTGGAGAACTGGGTTACCCCATTGCATATCATCCAGCACCCCGGTGATAGGGTCATGGCAACGTGGAGAACATTGGTGCCACACATCTTCCCAGATCGTCGCCCGCCATGACCGGTAGATGCTGTTTAGCCCTTTAAGCATACCAAGGCTAAACGCTCCTTCGGCTGCATGTTGGGCGCACCCTAAGTGCAGTCAGACGAGCCCTGCGAGAGCAACAATTGGACACAGATGACAATGTAAGCCTCCGCGGTCCCCGCAATGTCCGTCCACCTGTGTCAATGTCTTGCGCTCGGATCAAGGCCCGCCTATTTCAATGGCTCTTTAGGCTAAATACCTCACACTCCGACACTACTCAGCCGAGCAAATTTAAGCTTTGAGGACGACGGGCAACGGCTCTCGTTGCGGATCCAATGGACGGGCCGCATGCTGACAGGCGCGCGCCATGAAGCCCCAATCACGAGGGCGTCTCACCGTCGTGTTTTGTCAAATGCGGGACGGAGAGTGGCCAACGATGGCTAAAGAGCAGCTCATTAGAGTCAGTGGCAGGCCCGCTCATGCCGAGAACGGGACATGTGAACCAGACCAGAGTAGAAGTCAACAATGTGTTGCAACTTGTAGTCATGACGCGCAAGCATAAAGCCTCATGGAGGTGAACCGAGCAGAGAGGCTTCTAGCCTTTGCCGATCGTGAACGCCAGGGTGCAACACGAGCGGTCTGTCTATGTACGGTAGGTAAGGCAAGCACCTCGAGAATTATGCCAGGTCCACTGAGTCAGATGTATAGCCTTGGAGAAATTGCGACTAGAATAACCAGGGGTGGTTCAGAAATCATTCAATGGAGTTGTTGATGCGACGTGGTCGGGTGGAGAAACGGAGGCCCACGGGGAAAGAAAGACAAGACCCACAGGCGCCCCACTCGTTTCCTCGACACGGCGTGGCTTCTGCTGACAAAACTTGTACACGACATCCTCTCGATTCCAGCACCAACAACATCCAACATCTAGTCCTTACCTGAAGTGGCGGATTCTCGGGAATAATGGCGGTTTCTATCTTTAGCCGGAAGAGGGACTTTGTGTACCTGGTTTTCTTCATTGTACACCTGCCGGTCATGCTAGGTAAGACTCGCCGTTCTGGATGCACACAAGGCCATGAAGTTTTCAGCCAGAACCGCCCTACTGTGTTAGCGGAGAAAATTGTCCACGTGGATTTGATTGCTGTTGAGATCAGGCCTCCGCGGATGACACGCTGGTTGCCTCTTCTCTACGCCACTTCTGTCAATGCGCCACCACAAGCTCCGCGGTATACATCACGGTTATCGGACAAAGCTGTTTCGTGAAAGGAATAGCATCTCGGAGATGAACGATGATGCGAATGTTCCAAATCAAAGGCTCGATCGATTTGCTAACCTAATCCAGCTTTCGACCTGACAGCCTATTACCCGATCCAAATCAAACCCCTGTGGATGTCTTCTGTTCGCGATTGGTACGTTGCTACATATGGCGACAGATTCTTCTACAATGCTCCAGCCTGGTTTCCTGTCCTCCTCTTTCTCGAACTGGTTTATCACGTCCCTGTAACGCTCTGGGCTATTCCCGCCTTGTTGCGCGATGACCCCCGTGTGCCTCTCGCACTGCTTGTCTTCGGGCTTGAAACGAGCCTTACGACTCTGGTGTCTTTGTGTGAAATGCTGAGTTGGGAAGAACTCAGTCCCGCACAGAGGGGCCTAGAGGGACTTGGTGGCATGTACGGTGGGTACTTGGCTCTCGGTAAGTCTGAGTTTGGCGACATGAGTATTAGGGGAAGAAGCATGGTGGAGCTGATGCAACACAGGTATCTTCATGTCACTTGATTGCTATGCAAGACTAGATCAGATGATTGCCAAGCAACACAGGGGCTTGGAGCCAGTGACGAAGAAGAAGCTATGAGCTCTCCTAGCGGTTCAATATGCAAGATCTAGAACAAAGTATCCATGTGCGTATAGCGGAGACGACAAAAATGTGTTTGGAGACCATTTGCATACCACTAAGCCCCCCACTGTTTCTTCTGAGTAGTAGTAACCTGCTGAGAGATATTTTCAAGAGGTTACCGTATGCGGTTTAAGGCTGTCACCAGGAAGTCTACAAAACGACAATAGACAACACAAAGGTATTCAGCGAATACAACCAACAATTTTCCTATCAAGTAACGTTACGATGCATGTGACCCTTTGCATATGCTTTCCGCACGTTCAACCTACAATGTTCAACCCCTATCCATAATCCTCATACCATCGTCATAGCTTTAGAGCGTATGCCTGGGCGCCAGGATCTCAAACAAGCCCATACGTATACCCCATCCCGAACGCCTCACAACAAGAAGAACGCCATGTAAGCCACGAAGAGATACTAGCGGGAATGGTAACAGCTTTGTTGGGAATTTGGGTGAAGAGACGAAAGAGGCTTTCAAAAGCAACAATGGAAATGGGGGTGATTGTGTATGTTATACATCAGTGTCTTGTTCCGCGGATGTTGGAGGGCGATCACAACGCCCTTGCTGACAGTCGTGTGCGCAATGAGCACAGCAGGATTCTTGCTCCATTCGAGAAGACTAGGATCAGAAGACCAACCCTAACAGTGAAGAATACGATTTGGTTGAGGCATCAGGGCTACGCATGTTGTATGCGTCCATGTAAACCAGTAGCTTGTCCGTGTGAAGGGCAAGGTGACGATGCCAAATTCCCTAACACCTGTAGGGTGTCGCAAAAGGCCTCGGAAATCCGCCTTGGCAGCACTGGATCCTCTCGAGTCTATGAGTTGGCTTGGCGAAATGCACACCGTAGAAGAGTGTTGCCGTAGGTGTCTCGAATTCATGACGGCGAGAGAGAATCGTTTCTTCAAAGCCCCGGTGCAACCCAAGAAAGGAAAACAACCAACTCCTGTTCCCTTTTTTTTGGTGGTTTTCTTGGAGTGTTAGTAGAAAACGCGGACATCCTCTCTGGAATGATTTTCCAGTGCCAAATCGGAGAGCTGCTCGACCTTCTTTGCCCTCCCAAATGATCCTGCAAAGTCTTCGTCAAGCCTCATCACGCAGGCAAACGCAACATTATAGCCATGTACACCAGCAGCATAGAAAGCTTCCGTCGCAGCAGCCTCGCGGCTGCCGCATCTGACTAGTTTGTACATCTGCGATCCATAGATTTTCTCTTGTCCCATATTGACGATGGTTTCGTAGGTACTTAGAACCAAGCAATAGACAAGGGGTCTGCTTTTCAATGCTTTTGACCGGCGTTGATCTACAACACTAGTGGCGTTGTCCAAAGATGTAGTCAGAGCCGCAGATGCCCATACTTTGGGAAGTTCCAGACACACAGGTTTTGGTTGTGTCATTGGCATCAATTTGTTTGGGGTCCGCTCATGATGCCCAATGCTCACCAAGGTCCTATTTGGCTTCTCATACCAAACTCCTGTGTCTGCAAACCGCAAGAGCCACTCGTGCTCTTGGTAGTCGGCTGCATGGGCTTGGTGTCGCACGAGGAGTACCTTGCGATGAAAAGGAACAATCCCGACAATGGGGCTTGTGGTACTGTAGGCAAACATTGCTTCAGAACGCACAGGTATAAGTTGCTCCGCTGTACGGACCTCAAAGCCAGGGGGGCATTGAGGCCACGCATACGAGGGTGGAGGCGGCGGTGGTGGCGGTGGCAGCGGTAGTAGTGGCTTGTAGTGATTAGAACGCAGTGAGCAAAAACAATGTAGGTACATACAGGTGGAGGAGGAGCCGGAACGTAGTTGCAATGAAAATCCATGAAGGGTTGGTAACTGAGAGGTGGTGGAGGCTGTGCAGTATTTAGCTAGATTTCTTCAAACCCTCTTGTAGATGCTCAACTTACGGGCGGGGGCGAGAATGGAGGTGAAGACGGGGGAGGAGGAGAGTCCAGAGTTGGGCTCATACTACCCGCAGACTTGCAATGTGTCTCCTCAATTCCTGGACGCTCATCATCTCTTCTCTCAGTTTGAATGGGTTTCCTCCGGTGAGCAAGTCCTGGTCTGGAATTGGTACCAAGAGAGCTTTTCTTTGTCTTCTTCACGCAGCCGCATGTATATTGATCACTCGCCTTGTTTTCTTGAGTACAGTCAAAGTCCTTAGAACTAGAAGGCTCATCTTCCTTCTCACCGATTGTGTAATCAAAACTGTGGGTCCTAGGATCGTCTGTTGGTACACCACGTCCCAAGGGTTCACGAGGTCCCGTGGGTATACTGATTTCGATACGCTTCATGCGAATTGGTGAGTTGGACATGGATGATGGATCCGCAATTTCCGTATGGCAGTTGTCGACAAGGACCAGATCTTCATCCATGAATACAGGATTGAATTCAATAGGTATGAATTTGGATAATGTGAGTAGAAAGAAAAGTATAGATTGCCCAGGGTTGGTGTATTATAAGTGAAAACCGAGATGGGGAGTTTGACGCTGCAGAGGTGTTACTTGCGATTCACCGATTAAATATTGAACATCAGGTTGCTGCCTGATCAGGCGCAGACTATCTTCCACTCAACAAAAGAATTCAATTCCCAACACATTAGCCAACCAATTGCGTAGTATGATGCCCGCTATGCAATGAGGGGAGGAACCGATTAGTTGGTTATTGGTTAGATACAAAGTCTTCTGACGAGCGACGTCAGTAAGCGTATGCGCATTCTTCTTTTCTATGCAGCCGTATCCAGTAACACTACTTGTGGCGTTTTCCTATCTATGACCATCAGCGCTGGATCGGGCCAGTGATGCTGTGGGTAGATCGGTATGTGGAGGGCTGTTGGATCACATGGCCATACGGAGGTAACCATGATGCCACTTATGGTTATACAAAAACGATTCAAGTCCAATGAAAGTTGCAGGTTCGCCTCATTTCATAAAGCTAATATCCTCTGGTAGCATGTGTAGTATCACTGGGATTGCAGAGTGTTATCAGTCCAGGGATCTGATAACCAGACCACAACATCCATGTGACGCAAGGTGAGGCATCCTTCTTGAATTCAAGCTATATCCCTACTCGAAGAACCAAAAAATGGTCCAAATGAGGCTTGTATAATGAAGAGTGCATAAATGCCTGCAAAATCTGATCGAAAGGGTTGTGGTAGTATATATTACGTTTCTTGGTGATATCCTGACAGCATTATGGCGGCACCTTCGGGCTCTAAACCCGTCACGATTTTTGAATTGGCTGAGAAAGGAAGACGAGTTCAGTTCGACAGCAGAAGGAGCTGAAATTCGGCGCAGCGGACTGATTGGATGCAAACAAGTGCCAGGAAAAGCAATGACCGCCGGGCGTTCCGCAGAGCAAGGCTACCATCGACTTCTACTAGTGCCAACCAGAATTACCAAACTCCAGGCACCAGTGGATTGTTCTAAGAGAACATTGGGTCTTCTGCAAGCTTTGCAAGTGGTGTGTCAGATAGGATAGTTTCATCAGTTTCTGCGCCCGCTAGTAATCTATGATGACATGCGTGAAGGCCTAGATCCTTGACCTTTGAAAATGTCCAAGAAGCCAATGCTAGAAACTGTATGCATGATGCGTCTCGTGTGCCAACTGTGCAGCTGCATGCATCTGCAGTTGCTACCCCGCGTTCATGGATGGTCTCTGAAGACAAAGCGGTGAGCAAAGCTTGGAAGGTCATAAATAACAAAGTATGGAAGATGATTGCGACCGGTGAGAAAAAACAACCGGGCTATCTGGATACTGAAGTTTGGTTACATGTCTGCCTGATACAAGTGGCCACGCAGGCACGGGAACGCTAAGCGGAACGAGGTCTCCACCGGAGAGCAATTGGATCATCTCAGGGCTTGGCAGAATGTTGGTTTTAAGGCAACCAAAGAAGAGGGCTAACAAGAGTACGCGTGGCAAGGGCTGCTTTATCTATAACAAGGGAGAGTGAGGCAAGGTTCGATACCAGGCAAAGCCTCATCAGTATCCAAGACATAAGTGATGTCTTTGAGGAGCGGGGGTGTAGGATACTAGATGTTCACTCTAAGAGATTACTAGTGATTAATTCTTTGGTTCTTGGTCCTGCTCAAGTCTTGGTTAGATAGAAACGATCAAAGATTTATGGGGAAATTACAGGTGCGAACATACAGAGCAAGTAATCTCCATGATAGTGGCATGATAGATTATCGAGCACAAACGATCAAGGAGCGAGCCGCAATCGGATAGTCTGAGGAGTAGTCCTACTAGTGAAATGAGTGAGGCTACCTATCTAAGCCGAGATAGAATCCCAATATATATAGTCACGTGGTTATTAAACCGCATCCAATATAGATTTATTCAAAAAAAGATATTCTCAAAAGGATAGTATCTTAAAGTGGTTGATTTGAATGAGGCAGCTGGCATATGGACCAGCTAGAAGACTTCCATGTATACCTAGGACTCGATGATATAGAAATGACCGAGCAGAATACCTTCTTGTGGGAGAGAGATTAAAAACTGAGGCTCTCATAGATAATATAAACAAACATACAAATGAACATTGAGCAATGAGAATGAATACAACTTCGAGAACTGCAATACGCGTACCAAGCAGGTTAGTGTGCCAAGCACTCCCGAGCCCTGGCCGTCGGCGTCATCGTAGCTTCCCAAGCTCACGTCCGACTCCACACAGCGAAGCCATCGTCCCGTCGCCAACTCGTCGTCCTACGAAATCCTCGAAGGAACCAACGGATAATATTTCGCGCAGATAACCAGTCGCGTTATCTCTCTTACACCGAAACACCGCGCGCATTACCAAACACGCAAGAATACAACAATGGCGAACGGGTATATACCCACCGAACACCATCTACTGTCAGGAGACCAAGCAAAACTAATACAAACCAGCTGGGCTCCCATCATCGGCCTCATCGTCGTCGTCATCTTCTGTGTCGCAGCCTGGGTTCTAGCGCCAAAGGGTGAAAACCAGACGTACGTTTACCGCACCATTCCTCCGTCCAAGGCGAACGGCACGCCCACCAAACCCTGTCTACGAGCCAAGTCGTCGTCTGAGAACCTCGATGCGTCTGAGAAGAAGCTATACAGCGCTGCTACTACGGTCGGCGGTGGCGGTGGCGGCAACGGCGGCAGCAAGCGCGTACACTTTGCACAGGATACACGCAACCGTGCTCGGGACGCTGAGCCCTGCGATGCCCCGTGTGTCGCTGCCGAGAAGACGACTTGAGAGACAGGCAGCATCAGCATCAGCATCAGCGATAATGACAGCGGGGGGAAATGGGAAAGGAACTTTCAGGCTGACTTAATTGCGAACAGGGTCTGGCGATCTACTCTCGTGCTTTCTGCGGCTGCCATGTATATCATGTGGGCCATTACTTTTCTTGCGCAACTCCACCCCATTATTTCGCCTGTACGAAACGACTTGCGACCAGAGCTTAACCAGGGACGCTAGTAGTGTTGCGTTGTACCTCAAAAGATGCACAGTATATGTGCAGTCATACGCGTTCCAAGATGGGCGGAAACATGCGATGAGGGGTATTAGGGCATATCGAGGGGGGCGCGTTATACAGAGAGGAAATCTGTGCTGAGGGACGATGCCCAGAGGAGCTGGGCATGGACAGTCAATGTCGAACACTCACGCATTTGCACATTTGGTTAGGCGCATTATGGAGCTCATTTCTTTACTCTTTGGCGTGTACGAATATCAAACGGGTATCATATTATTGCTTGGAATCCACAGACAAACCAGTCCTTCATCAAGTACTAGTCATGTTCCCTGCCCAGCCCCAGAGTGTGCTGGCGACTGTCCACTCACTCAGGTAACCTTCCCAACCTGTACCCAGTCCAGCCGCCCGTAGTATAGTCCACATCACAAGCATCCTCATGCCTGCCCCGACACCAACCAATATGCCAGCTCTTATATACCCACAATCCATCAATATCTCCAGCGCCGCAATATTATTCACAATGACAGCCCAACTAACCGCCGTGGCCGAACTCGGCAAATCATAATCCCAAATAATCAGTAAAATCGGAAAAAGCTTCGTACACGACGAAACCAGCAGCGCCGTCGACAACGGCGTCGGATTCGGAAAATACGCTATCAATTTCTGCCATAGCCTCCTCGCTGCGCCCGGAAGCCCACTAGGATTATACGCGCACAGCAGGCGAATGGGGAGGTGAAACGCCAGCGTGGACAGCGTAACCAAGCACAGAAAGAAGAGGTATTGTGCACCCAACGGATACGCCTGGAGCACCACCGCATTCGTGACACCACTACTGTGCGGCGGCACAGCCAGACTCGCAGACGATGCGTTATGCGCCAGCGACGAGGAATCAGGAAGCGGCAGTTTCTCGATTCGCGCCCACGTCAGGTATACGTCGAAGAGGAGGAGAAGAATACCCAGGCGGAGAATAGATCGCTAGGCTACAATCAGCTATCCACACACATACAGCCTTGACAACAATCATCAGCTAAGAGAAAGGACGTACGTCGAACTTGTCATCCTCCCTCTCCAGCCGATTAAACAGCAAATGCCGATACACCTCCGCTTTGATCAAGACGAGATCGATGAATAAGACTACGAAATCATGCTCGACGTATTTGTCGGCAAATTTCTTGCAGTGAGGACATTGGGTTAGGCGCACGCCTTTGCCGAGGGCGCGGTCGTCGGCTTTCGAGTATGTGGTGTAGAGGGTGCGGACGGGGGTACGGCACGAGATGCAAATGGGCATTGTGGGATGAGAATGAGTCGCGGTGATGTGGCAGGGTTGGTGGGAGGTTCACATGGTGTGTGTAGAGGCGGAGGCGGAGGGGAGGGGCGAGACGGCCGTGGGGTGGTATGTGGTACACGAGCGAGGGTGGTGAACGATGCTGGTGATGATGTTTGAGAGGAAGCACAGTAGCTTCGGCGGGGATTAGAGTGGGACGAGCTGCTTATGTCCGACTTCCATCTTGTTCATGGCACGACTGATCAAGTTCATTTGTCTCCGATTACTATATCTTAATTCAAAAAATGAGCTAGCTTTAGGAGTAGTCTGCTGGCTTCTCTTTACGTCCTTCAAAATCTGGTTTGCGACGCATTCATGCTTTTGACGCCAGTCCCTCCTATACTGATGATACACCCGTTCAACGCCTCACGCTGCAAGAATGGTAGCGGACAAAAACCCGAATATACAATCGTCGTTCCCATATATCTTTCCAACGCTCTACTAAATGCACCTCCTCCACCACGCGCATGCCGCATGTCACGTGAGCGTTCAGCGAGCAGCTTCCTCAACTACAGCGCTGACGTCGCGTGCCCTTTGGATCCACGATTGATCGTCCATATCGCGCCCAAGGACATCGCTGCCTAGGATGATGCGCATGACCTCGGCTAGCCCGATGGCGTTCTCAGGTCCGCCGAACAACGCGCCTGTTCGCCTGCTAACGGCAGCCCACTGCTCGACGAGGTAGACGATCCACTTGACGAGCAACTTGCGGTTGCGGCCCGCAAACGGTGGCTCTTGTGCGTACCAGAGTGCTTCGAGAGTAGCGACCAGGCTCTCAAATGGCGCGTTCAACTTGATGAAGACATCAATTGGCCATGTGAGGTTAGTGTTCAGTGCCAAGTTCTGAGTGTTGGGCACGTTGGCGTCATGGACGTAAAACTCCAAGTCATACTGTAGAACCAATTGCAGAACAACGTTGACAGGGAAGACATTTTCGTTGAGATTGGTTCGATGACCGAGGTCCTGGACCTTCAATGCAACAATTTCCCATGGTGCAGCCTGGCGATCGGCGACGGCGTTGCGGTGGGTCTGATCAATAAGGTTGGTCCATGTTGCGCGGATGTCGGGTACGCTCCGGTAATCGGCAGCATGGTATATGAGAAGGCAAATATCATAGTATCCTGCTTGGTCGGCATAGTCATGATAGAGCTAGGTCATGTTAGTGGAGGTAAACAAACACGTACTAGGGGAAACTTACCTCATCAAGAGGATGAATTTGGCCATTGAGATGTTCAATGACGTCTTCTCTCCGTTTTCCAACAAGTCGCTCGTCGCCCTTGATTCGCTGCAAGACATCGTCCTGGATGTTGGCAATGTCGAGATGGTCGGTAATGTTTCGCAGCAACTCTTGCTTAGACTGTCGGTTGCGTGCTCCTGTTTCTGAGAAGCCCGTCATTCGCGCTGAAGCATTTGCCTTGGCCCGTGACAGATACTCAATCCTCTTTTCCAGCGTCAGGGGAAGAGTGCTCTTCGCAAGTTGGAATTGTGTCTCTGCTGCATTCAGATAATCATGGTGATGAGCATAGTAGCGCCATAGAAGGTCCGCATGAGCCAGGTTCGTATCGGAGCTCTGTCGCAGGTATTCTTCTACAAATGTAGAGCGAATTTCCAGCAATCGCTCAGCCCATCCATTTTGCATGTACCAATCGTACAGGTAGGTTTGGAAGACTTCATCGTGGGAATTGTTGATCTGCTCATATGCCTCGTGTTTGCGACGAGTGACCTGAGAGATAACACCGTCAGGCACTGGCCCTTGAGTGTTGTAAGCATGGTCAACAGCCTCGATCACGTTGCACACCAGAGTGTAACAAGAAGCACGCTGCTCATAAAAGCGGCGTCGCGGGTCGCTTGCATCGCCGATTTGGTCACGAGCGTCTCGCAACCAGGCAAGGGCCTTGTTGCCTCGATCCCATTCCTCGGCGACCTTGAGAGCAAGTCGAATAGCACCTAAAAGCGTATTAGAGAAAAAAATAGACAGAAATCATAAGCCGTGTCAACTTACCGGCATAAAACTCGAGCTGGATATATTGTTCGACAGTTGCAGCCAGGTTCTCGTAGGTTAGGCTCTTCGCCACTTCCTCGAACAATCTCAGACTGTCATTGAGCAGCAAACGCCCGCGCTCAGCATTTGCACCCAGGTCAGCAGCTTTCTTCAAGCTCTCCTGAGCCTTGAAGATGACAACGTCGTCCGAACTGCAGAAGCTGCCACACTTCCTCCGAAGGGCCTCGGCAACTGACTCAACGTTTGAGCCCTTGGTGATGTTGCGGTTGACAATGGCCTTGACTAACTCTCTAGCAATTTCTCTGCCCTCTTTGACGGAGAAAAGGCCCTGGAAGGTGAGTTGACGAACTCTTGCTTGGAGCTGTGGGTCTGGTAGCAGGACCAGAATGTCTTCCAAACGCTCCTCAAAGAGAACAAGAACAAAGGAGATACCCTCGACAATATTGTTCACCATTTGCAGCAGGCTAGTGAGTGCTCTGTTCTCACCCTGGAGCTCAACCTCCTCTTGCCGTGATGCTGCACGTCCCAAAGCCTCTGGGCCAGCCAATCCTTCAATAAACATTTTGTTTGCTTCCAAGAATTCCTGAAGCTGAGCCAAACAGCGCTGTACCTCCTGTAGCTTGGTAATCTTGTGTGTCGAAGTGAGAACGGGCCCAGTTGGAGTGACTGTTTCCGAGATGATGGGGGTATTCCAAATCGACCGGACAATGCGTGCGACGTACATGGCGATACCATCGTGGCGTGGCGATGCGCGGACATTCTCTACGCTCAGACCTTCTACAGTCGCGCTCTCAGTCAGATGCGCCTTTCCACCAAACTCAATGAACACCCTGCGGGCAAAGTCAAGTACTTCGGGATCCGTGACTTTGGCGATCCTTGAGTCTGGTCCAACATCCGAGCCTTGACCACATGCAACAGCCAGCGCTGTAGCTGAGGTCTCAGCAAGACCATACTGCTTTGCAAGTTTCCGGATATCGGCTTCAGCGCCTTCGGGACCTCCACTCTTCACAATAGCAGCGAATATGTCCACTAGTCTTCTACGTCGTACCGTTTCGATACCGTTGGATGTGATAATGGCGTATTCGCAGAGCGGCTTGTCAAATTGGGTAGCGAGCTCATTACCAAATCCAAGGGGTTCATTTCGGGCTGAGAATGGTTCAGATACCAAGCCGATGTCCTGTACTCTTCCTACGAGTTCCGTGAACAGGCCGGTTTCAGTGTATCGTGGGGGCTCTGAGCTTTCCCGCTGTCCAAGTAGTCCGGAGTGGGGAGCGGAAACAAACATGTGGTGATTAGGGTCATTTTGCGACCTCAGGACGAAGGAGAAGAAAGCACCCGGTGGGTACCTGATTCCAAGTTTAGTTTCTCTGAGCCATCTTGATTCGAAACCAACCGCTGTGCCACCCTGGTATGGCTGTACTTGGGTTGAATTGCTCTGCGTCGAGGGCTGACCGTCATTTGGCGGGAATCGGATGTGTCGTAGTTGCATGCTAGTTGGCGCGCTTGTGTTGTTTGCGTTCCACTGTGCTCCGGATGTTGTGCTCAGATACAACCTGCAACCTGACGATGTGATTGCCATGAGAGACAGGTTGTCCGCCTCGGTACTAGAAATAGGACTGAGACTAACGATCTGCATCTTGTCCAGCACGCCTGTCGGCCGCACAATGTGCCCACACATGGTTTCGATCTGTGCACGTGTTCGGGTCAATGCGCTTTCCAAGACGTTTGGTGCACGCATATAGTAGACCTTGATGGTTCCGTTGGTAGAGAGCGTGTATAAAACGTTCCGGGTATCGTCAATGGCCATCTGCTGAATACCAGCCTGTCGTGTGGCTCCATAGAATGGCAATGCGGGTAGGCCGATAGAAGTCGTGACATGGTTCGTTTTGCTGCATTTACTGGAAAACCATTTGTCCTCTTGTTGGTAGTTCAGCTCATACACATCTTCTGTCTGTCCATCGCCAAAGAAAATGCGCCCTGTCGCGTCCGAGCCAGCAATAGCAGTCACGTTGATCTTTCGGACTGATGTGGATAATCCAGTTCGGTACATTGTGATGCCGTGAACACCCTCGGGTCCTCGTTGACATTCTACAGCGATCAGGAAGATGTCGGACACAGTTGCGACGACGAGGAGGTATTCGATAGAAGCCACAAAGACACCGGCACGCGGCTTGACCAGCTTCACACAGGTAATGTTGCTGGGTTGCTCCTCGAAGCCGACGAGTTCGGGGTTTGGGTGCGTGTAATCCCAAAGGTAAACCTGGTTGTCGACTACAACCCAGGCGTGGTTGATCTCGGCGAACAGGCCCATGCTCGTCGACATTTGCGTGTGATCCACTTGCTCGAAAACGGCCTCTGGGAGCTTGTACGACCGCAGTTTCTGGAATGGTGCCCATGCTGGACCACTGGGTATCTCGTATTCACCAGAGATGCCCTCTGCACCATGTCGTCAGTATCTTGAGTATCCTACTCTGTTGCTCCTAGTACTTACGGCCAATATATGCCTCTAGAGCTGGAAACCTGTTGTCTCTATCCAGCATGCTGTTTATAGTTCGCGAGGCGCGATCTATAGGGCTCTCTGCAGGCGGCGCAGGGAGCGTTTGCTGTTGCTGTTGCTGCTGCGACTGTGGTTGCGACATGGAGCCTGTTCGTGCAAAGCTGGGTCGATTCGGCGCAGGCGTATTGACGAAGGCGCCGGGAGTAGGCCGCTGGGGCGTCGCAGGCGCCATTTGAAATGCCATGATGGGCTTGTGGAGGTGTGAGGTTGAGAGGCTGCGCTGCGCTGGTCGCGGGTCGGAGCTTCAAATGGAGGTTGGGGGGACGCGCCAGCGATACGACGTGCACATTAGCTGCGCGCTACTAGTCGGAAGCTGAAATGGCAGCGAGACGCGCAAATGTGAATACCAAGATAGAGGATTGGAGCGGTTCGCGACGCTGGGCTCAGGCACAAGCTGCAAAAGTGACGAAGGACAACAAAAGGTTGGGCTTGGCAGAAGACCGGGATCTTTGGGTAGCGCGCGTCTGAGCGCGTTTTTGTTCACCCCAAACTTTTTTCGGCCCAAGTGTCCCATCCCATTGTTCAACCCACCACCCTTGATCCGGATACTGGCTTTGTTGAAAGCTCTCACTCGCCAGCCATGTCACTCTTCCGTGCCACATTACTGCAAAGGCAGCTTCTTGCCCCTGCTCGCTTGGGATGCGTTCGCTATGCGTCCACCTCGACGTCGGAGAACATTGTGCTCCCTCGCCTGCAGTCTGACCTCAAAACCGCCATGCGGTCCAAGAACAAGCCTGCTTTGAACACGATTCGCGGACTGCAAGCCGAGATTATCAATGCCTCCAAGACGACCAAGCCCATCACCACTGACGGAGCCCTGTACTCGCTGATCCAGAAGCAGATCAAGGCTTGTTCAGCGTCGATTGAGGAGTTCCGGAACGCAAAGAGAGAAGATTTGGTCGAAAAGGAACAGCAGCACCTGGACGTGCTCAAGGCCTACGCTGACGAGATACCCACTGTTAGCGAGAGCGAAGTCGACTCGCTGGTCAAGAGCGTCGTTGAGGGGCTAGAGGAGGGCAAGAGGAGCTTTGGCAGTGTCATGGGCAAGGTTGTGGGAGGGATCAAGGGCCGGCCATTTGATGTAGAGTATGTGACCAAGAAGATACAGGAGGCTGTGGGAACGAAATGATTTGGGGGATGGAATTACGAGTAGCACGGCTAGACGACTTGTACGAGTACTGTACAGTAGACAGGATGACATAGACTACGGACACGGCTTTTGATGATGAGACCGATCAAGGGACGACGAGGCTGTGTTTCGACATGTTGAGGACACGGCTTTGACAACGGCTATGGTCCGATTGTTGCATATGGTTGGTGCCCATGCTGGTTGAGTGTCGGCAGTGGACATATCAGCATATGTGCCCTGGATAAGTAGCAATTGTGACGGGCAGTTGTGACAAGCATCGGTACCAGGCGGCCCTGACAGCCCAACCGCGTGGGCCGGCGATATTCGAGTGGTGTTGAGCTGTGGCTGAGGACGAGCTAGGCGGATGACTGCGCCGCGGGCCCACGTGCAGGTGCATGCCGGCAAGCGTTCCAAGTTGGTCAGCGTGACGTCACTGACAGCCGACAAGCACAACCGGCCGACATGCCTCCCATCCAATGCTGAGCCTGTCGAGACGGCGTCCGTAAGGATAGCCTGGGCACAATCCATGCCCTTTGGGTGACAAGACAAGCTGCCCGTCTCTGCTTGACCTCATGATGCGGCAGCCAGATGCATCCATGCCCGCGACACCGCCGGCGTGCCCAACGATAGCGCCCGAATTGTCTCCAGCTCACATGAAACTGCTCCCAAGACGAGCCAGTGACAAGTAAGAAATTGAAGCGCTTCAGGGGGGCCGTTCTCCCCGAGTCAAGGCCCAGTTCAGCGCCCAGGCCAGAACGCACCAAGAGGGCATCGCGGGCGGGCGCCGATGACGAAGCCTGTCGCGAATCCTGCACCTAAATCTGGTTGCGCCCACGCACCGCATCCCATTCTCCGGACCGCCTGGGACCTGACGCCCTTATATTCCTGCTAGCCCACTTCCTGTGCCCCTCCCTCACTCCTCCGCGTCACTGCCCTTGGCTGTCGAGTATACACTCTTGTTGCTTGTAGCCGTCCTTTCATCCGGACAGACATAGAAGCCCGCAGCCCCGCACTACACCAAACCCCCCAGACGACGTCATCGGCTGCGAAGCATCAAACCACCCCTTTTCCCCCCCCCAACCATGTCCGTCTACCGCTCCTCGACCGGCAATCTGGATCGCTTCGAGGAACCCCCTCGTGGCGGCGAAAGATGGGATCGTGACAGATTTGAGCGCATGCGACGCGCTGGCGGCGGCGGCGGCGGCGGCGGCGGCGGCGGCAGTGTCCGTGGCCGCCCTGATGATTACGAACACTATCGCTTCCAAGAGCACGACCGCTTCCCTGGAGGCCATCGCGATGTTGATTTCCACGAAGACCGCGCCCGTCGGGGTCCAGTTGTCATGGAGAAAGAGCGCTTCCACGAAGACGAGCGCTACAGCCGCCCCCAGCGTCGCGACTTGTTCCATGAGCCAACACCATCCGAGATCGCCAACCAGGCGCTCGCTCCCTACCGCCGCAGATCTGTGATTGATAGAGACATCGACATCGACATTGATATCAACGAGCGGCGCCAAGTTGCCCGTCCCCCTAAGCCAACCCGCCCACAATATATTCGTCGCCAATCCTCGCTGGACACTTTCGATCGCCGACCCATGCCCCGGTATGGAGACGTGGAGAGAATTGAGAGATACGAAACCCACGAGTATCGTCCACCAGCCAATGTCCCCATTCCCCTCCCTATCCGCGAGCGCCGCCGGTCGCCTCGCCGCCTCTACGATGACGACGATTTCGAAGAGATCAGATTTGATGAGCGCAGCGGAAGGGGCCGGGAACGCGAGGACTACCGCGAAGTCGAGGTTCACCGCGAGAAGAGCAGGGTGCGACGAAGCAAGAGCCGAGCCGCAAGATCCACACGCAGCTCTTCCATTTCCAGTTTCGAGGAAATCCAGCCTTCCCGGGCTACTTGGGGCAAGAGGGGCAAGACTAGACTTCCGAAGCGTCTTGTGAAGAAGCAAGCCGTTATTGATCTCGGCTACCCATATGAAGAAGAGGTATGTTGTTCGCTTACATATTGAGACTGCCGCTGACTGTGATAGGACGACTTCATCATTGTCACCAGAGCGCTCGAGAAAGAGCACATTGACGAAATCATCAAGACCAGCGAGTCATACAAAGAGGGTAAGTCATTAATTCCGGCCAAAGGCCTTGTCTGATAATTCGCAGAGAAAATCACATACGTCTACGAGGAGACCCGGGAAGAAGCTCCGCCACCACCAGCGTCAGTTGCACCATCGGTCGCACCACCAGCATCTGTTGCGCCGCCCCCACCACCTCCAGTTGTAGAGGTGCCTCCTCCACCTCCACCAGCGTCTGTACACGCACCGCCTCCACCTCCACCACAAGTGGTGTATGCCCAGCCTCCACAAGTGATTTACGCCCAACCGCCTCCATCTCACCATGCGCCAACCGTCTACGCACCTTCAGAGCGTCCTCCATCCCCATCCATTCATGAACACGAGCGCTTCGTCGAGATTGACCGCTCTGCCGCTATCCACGGCCCAGCCACTGCCTTCCTCCCCGAGGGCCGCCAACTGGTCCGCCGTGACGAGCGCCGAACCGAGCGGGACATCCGCGAGGAAATCCGCTCCCTGGAGGAAGAACGCCGTCTCCTCAAGTACGAGCGCGAAGGCGACCGCGAGTACGAGTTTATTGAACGCGCTCCCCGCAGAGAAGTCATGCGCGTTGACAGAGACCGAAAGGGTAGGTTAGCCCTTGTTCGCTCGGCCCATTAAAAGAACCACTTCGTTGATTTTTCCCTGGTTGTAGTTGTCGTCCGCAAGGATCGTCCCAACCCAAAGATTGTCGCCTTGGCTATGGGCGCCCTGTCTTAGTCCAATAATCTTCTCCGACTACGCAAGGATTTGGAGAGTGTTTGGGCCAATTTCGATGAATTTGGAATGACGGGTTTATGGTCTTTACCTGTCAACGACTGGATGATGTTGGATTCTTCTTACCATCTCCTTTGTATATAATATGTCTCTTTTCTGTTCTTCTCCTCTTTCCTTCTTTTTGGTCTCTGACTGTTGGGTGGGTTTTAAGGCGCATATAATAAAGGCAAAGCTCACGACGGATCGCTTGTCTGATGTCCCAAGGGACAAGCAAACGAAGGATGGTTTTGTATGATTAAAGATAACTCTTAACGAACTTATGAATGTTGAACGAGTAATTACAGTTATTGGATTTTGGAAGATTCTCGACTTGTTGGATTGCCATGATATGAGTCTTCTTGTGACATGTAGAGGGTTATTTCCACGTGGTGTTTAAGCTTGTGTTCTTTTGCTTTTCTTCGTTTTGAGTCGCCACCTGAGAGAGTTTGTCCGTCTTGTTCACCTATACAGATAAGGCAGTATTTTTTTTCTTGTATTCTGCCAATTTGGTATATGTGTAACGAGAAGACGGCAGAACCACATCTTACGCCTCTTTTCCTCTATGGCTGATGCTAGGACTAGAACATTCAGAAAGATCAACATCTTCGTCTTCTTTTCAATCGTGTGTGTACATGATTCTAGCTATCCATAATCCCTCACTTTATAGCCAACAGAGTTCAAGTAAACCGGCTAGTCGGACTGTATACAGGAGTTTTTCCTTTAGTTAGATTACCTTGGGATAGAGAGGCACATACTAGCTGTACCAACACACTACTGATATTCAGCCCTTCTCGCGATTACCTCTTCTCTCTCCTTATGCACTATACATATTATAAGATCAAGAATTCTATCATCAAGCAAGTTTCTCCTATTAGCATCAGCTGGGTCTTGTGCAGGTACTAATGTGCTGGTAGTATCAACAAAGCGGGGAGAATATAATAGCAAAAGAACAAACTAAAAAAGCTAGTGGATTATATAGTTCGACTCTAGAGAGACTTGCTTGGTTTCTGTACTCCTCTGTTGTGGCGTTTCTTTTAGTAGTAGTGGGGGAAATCATAATATCCCTCTTCTTCAATACTTTATACTAACGACGAAAGGTATACAAACTATATATATGTATTACCCCACAAGACACGATCAAGGCTGCAGTGCTCTTCGCGAGGAGGATACATCGAGGTTTTTATACAAGGTGTGGTGTTTCGTGTATGTGTGATAGAAGAAGAGAAAGTGGCTGGTGGGATGTCAATGCGAAGTTGAGATGTGAGTTCTTCCCCTTTGTTTGCGATGTCTAGAAAACGGGTTACCCAAGTGACACATGAGTGAGTAGAAGCTTGTTGTATTTAGCATTTACGTAGCTTTCGTGTCTTGGTATTGGCGCCGAGTCAATTTCACGAACTTATTGTTGTTGTAGTTCTTATCAAGAAAAAAAAAAAGAAATACTCTGAGAGAAAACAGAGTCCAAGCCATCAAATTCACACTTTTATTAGGGCAGACAGACCCATTGAGTCCCATCTCCAAAGCAAACATCAATGAAATGCGAGCTGAGTACTTCTGTATGATTCAAACACAACTAATGCTGGGTATATAAGGGTATGAGAGAGAGCGAGTCGAGAAAGGCTAAAATCAGGAAGCTATATGAAATCGTCTAGAAACCGGTGGGTCAGCAGCACGCAGCCCACCAACCCGTTATCCCTCCCATATGCTGGAACGACGAATACCAAACAAGCTTTTGGCGGGGGTTCAAAAAAAGCAAAGGAGATGTTTTTTGAAGGGTAAACATGGAAAACATGAATGGAGATCAGAGAACACACGGGCGTCTGCTTTGTCGAATCCTTTCACACGGTACCGAGCAAGAATTTCCAGTGAAAGTCATTGCTAGTAACGTCGAAAGAAGGATTCACATCTCGCAGACTAGGTAACTTCTCTGATCCATTCGCAGTGCCGCCGTTGATCTTCGGCAGCGCAAGATTATGCAGTAACGATACTGTTCTTCCTGATCCGGTCGAAAGCTCAAAAGTAGTACCGTTCGGGCTTCCCCTGCCGGGTGCGTCGTGCAGCGCCATCCGCATAGTGGACGTGATGCGACGGAATCGCTCAAACGCATCTTCACGGTTGCTCTGCGTATCCCGTGGCCGCGGCAGCTGCGAGGAAATCTGGTCTCGATAGTAGTCGAATGTTCGTGTAAGCTGCAGCTCGCTGGGATCCCAGCCGGGAATGTGCGAGGCGTGGAGGGCCAGCTTGCTTAGGCTAGTAATGGTGTTGACGAGGTTGAGCCAGTCAATTAATGAGACGTAATCGAACTGGGAGGTGGATAGTTTGGTGCTGTTCTCGAGGAATTGTTCGATTGATCGCACATATGTTACCCGCAGTGACAGTTGGAAACCTGAAGCCCAGGGCGTGGAATCGCGATCTACAAGGTCGACGGAGGCGGCAATTCGATAGAGATGTATGCGAGCGGCGAGTTGTAACCATTGTAGCGTTGCTGATATACTGTCAGTATTGCATGTGTCAAGCCGCAGCAGGGCATGCTTACCGAAATCATTTGCCTGTAGCTTAGATACGAGGCGAATGTTTTCCCACTTTTCACTTAGACGATTGACTTGCGTGCGCACAACAATTGCCTGTTCTGATTGGCTGCGGAACGTCTCCTCCACGTCCTCCATGTATTGGCAGACGTCCATCAATATCGGAAGCACTGTATCTGTCTTGTTGTCCCAGGAAGAGGCTAGTTCAGAGGCGTAGTTTCGAAGTGTAGTCGTGTGTGACATGGAACGTGCCTTCAACGGCTGCATTAAGCCAATGTTGGAGGACAGGTAGTAACATCCCAGGTAAGCGCGTTTTGCTTCTTTGTCCCGAGGATCGTCCTTGTGCAGAGGACTCCTTGCGGCCCTGGATATGTTGTCGAGGCCGAGGTCATGTGCGATGCCCAGGCACAACTGAAGAAGCAAGGTGATTGAGACGGCCTGAGCGTCCATGTAATGGTGGTGCCACGCTATAAAGATCAGCAGTCCCTGGAGCAGGTCAAGGGTCTTTTCGCCTTTCATGATCTTGACCATGACCACTTTTCGAAATTCCTGGCTCAATGTATGTCGAAGCTGCGGCGAGTCATACGAAGCGACCGTCAACACAGCAAACATCAACATTGGGCGGGTGTGGAACAGGTCCTGGCAGCGGCAGTCCCGGGGAAGGATGACAAACGGGAAGAAGTCGACCATGCCACGATATGCGTCGAGCAGCATCTGCATGTGCACCATGCTGATGGATCGGATGACAGGGTCCAGTCGGCCGAGACATGCAAGAGTGTCGTTGAAAGATTCCCAGATTGGCAGAGAATTTTCCGATTGGGATCCGGGGCCAGGAAGATGTGCAGAGCTAGGCGTTACCGGCAGAGGCACGGTTTGAGTGAGCGTTTGTTTTGGGGTTGGGGCTTGCTGAGCCGTTTCCAGGGCTGCAAGTTGGGAGGGAATAGTGACTACCGAGGGTAAAGTGGTTTGCGCCGGTGAGGGCGCCATGGTCGCAACAATGGCAGACAATTTGTCGAGCTTCTTGTCAAAGTCGCGCAGTTTGCTGGGAGTCTGGCCCTCAGCGCGCGCCTTTGCTGGCCGTCTGCGGGCGACATGTTCTACACATTCGACTCTGGCCTTCTGGCACCTGGAGGCACGTGTCAGTGAATGTGGAGTAAGGAACAACGGCGGAGTCGGGCAAACATACCTTTGGCAGATGCTGGGAGTATCCGAAGGCACGCAGCGGACCTTGTGTTTTCGACATCTTTCGCAGGCAAAGGCGTTGCCTATCCTCCCTTCTCTTGCCTCCATTGTGGGAGCAAGGCTGGCAGACTTAGGAGAAGGAGAGCCATCGGTCTCCGGTTGCGCCCTCGCGGAGGTCGCGCTCGTGTGGGGAAGTCCGATCATATGCCAAGGCCGGGGTCGAGGTTCCTGTGAGAGAGATGAAGGGCCCCAGGGACGGTTATTGGATGGCTCCAGGAATCAACACTACGCGGACAGGCCGGATGGCGACACGGTAGGCCATTGCATCAAAGCACAAGAGTCTCAAAGGCATGCAGCCGCGGGTTTGTCCATGTGGCAGCGCGAAATCAACAAGATACCTCGGGTAGTATGGGCGTCGGCGCATCAATGGCCCGCACTATGCGCGGCTGCATGCTGCCGACGCGGCGGAAGCTACCCAAGGCGCCTCCGTACTGGTCCGAGGATCCGACCAACCTGGCTGGGTCGGCATTGCGTCGTTCTGATATAACACGCCCGCCGTCTGGCACAGAGAGAGACGGGTTATGACGCTGGCGGGCTGTTGCTGGATAGCAGACGGCTCGACCCGTAGTAGACTCGACGCTATAGACTTGCCCGTGCTCGCGTGCCGCTTTGATCATGACTGACCTACTACCAACCCCACAACGACCAACTGACTGACTGGCGACGAGACAGCATGGCGGATCAAGCCCAGAGCGTCCACGGGAGCGGCTTTGCAGCAAAGATAGGATGGGGTGGCAGACCAGCCCTCCTACTCGTCGACGTCTGCAAAGCTTACTGGAGTGAAAACAGCCCACTTGACACGAGGGCAAACCCTGCGTCTGCGGCTGCGCCCGCAGCCATTGCGAGACTCGTCGACGCCGCACGCCAAGGAAAGGTGCCCTTGATCTGGACTCGGGTAGAGTACAAGGAGCCGGACATGGCGGATGCAGGATTGTTTTTCTGCAAAGTGCCACTGCTCGACGTCTTTCAGCAGGGCAAAGAGACTGGCCTCGAGAGTTGGCTCCCCGGCCTGGAGCCTGCTGCTGGCGAAGCCGTCATCTCCAAGCGCTATCCCTCTGCCTTCTTCGCGACCGACCTTGCCACGAGGCTCCACCTCTCCAAGATCGATACTCTGGTGATCTGCGGTGTCAGTACCAGTGGCTGTGTGCGCGCGACCACTCTGGATGCAATGTGCCTAGGATTCCGGCCAATGGTGTGCCTTGATCCGGCTCTTTATGGACGTTGCTGACCATGGCTCCAGGTTGTTGGCGAGGCGTGTGGTGATCGATCACGCACTGTTCACGACGTGAATATCACCGACATGGGCGCCAAGATGGCTGACGTGGTTTCCGAGCATGAGGCAATTGAGAAACTCAAGGCTGGATGGCTTTGAATGCAAATGCAGCCTCGTGCATGAACCCCGCTAGGTTCGCCTTCCCATGTTGCCGCTTTCCACTCTCCCCGTCTTGGCCCCTGATTTTAAGTTCGGGATTTGACTTTAGGGTTGGTTGTTTTCTGCGTTACACAAACTACCGTGGCAGGGCCGAGCCTGCAATTAGCACAATGAGAGCAATAGACGAAAATCTTCAAAGCACACGAACAATCAAACACCCATCGGCTCGCCACATGTAATCTCAAGTACCCTGGTATCGAGAAGGGAATCAGACATGACGCGTTTGCACTTCCCGTTTGCTACTGCCTACTTCGGTTGGCATGTTGACACGCTTGCAGTACCCGACCTCACAGATACTTTCAACCTCTACCAACCACATCCAAGCAAAACTCAATTAGTTCACTCCGCTGCATAAACACAATGTCGACAAAGCCTACCGCATATGCTCACAATCACTCACTGCGAGTCCGTCTCCACAGCACACCACTGCACGGCCATCTTCACTCCTTCAGTATGCAAAGGCTCACCTCACCGGTTCCCCTATCACGCCACACGCCCCGTCCTGATGCGGAACCAATCCCCGACTGCATATGGGAGTGCTGCGGGTGTCGAAGGCGATGGCAGACAAAAGAGATGGGTTACGTATGTATTGGGTGCAGTCACACCTACTCAGTCGAGTGCTGTAATCTCGCTGGTTAGGGCAAACTTCCTGGATGGCGACAGAGAGCATGTGAGATAATCACCAATGGGGTCCGAATGGAAAAAGTTTCTTTAAATTTCAAATGTACCCGACTGATGAGAATGTAGGTTTAGCAACTAACTGAGCCACGAATGCTGGGTATTGCTAGACAATTGCCTCATCGTCCTCAAATGCATGTTTGCATGTGCTGTCACTGTAAACCTTACTTTTCAGTGTTGATTCCCATTTCCCTTCTGTTGGTAAGCAGCCAACTAACTGTACTCATCTCCAGATGATTCTTCCATATCAGCCCATACACACTTCATGTATGACCTGATCCGTACTTTCCATTCATGCTTCCGCCCTGGTTTTCACATCAGTCGCGGCGATTACCTGATATTTCCCATACATCATTTGTCTGTCATGCACCTGACCACCGCAAGTCGGGTGTGTCACATGCGCTCTTCAAGCTCGCGTACCTAGCGTCCACGGCATCTGCAGCTCGCTCCGACTTCCCTGTCGAGAAGACTTTGTCGGTCTCCACATGGCAAAAATTGGTGCAGGCGTCAGCTCGTGGGCACTTCTTCTCCACTCGTCGCTTGCATTGGGCTTCTCCGTGTCAAAGGCAATTTTCAACAACGGTTGAAAACCAAACTTTTCATACAGCGGTTTTCCCATGGCCGACGCTTCCAACCAGCATTCCAGGTCGAGATCGTCGGCGCGCACAATTCCCACATCCATAAGCAAGCAGCCAATACCACGAAGTCGGTGAGCAGGATCTACCGCCATCCAGTTGAGTGCTGTCTTTGATGTCAGTGGCTGATACAGGATTATTCCGATCGTCTTCACTGCCGTCGTTTCCTGAAATAGCGCATTTGAAGCAAGAAATAAATGCTCCACTTACTACAATGGGGCCGTGTCATCCAGCTTGCGCGGGGCTTGTACACCTGATTCAGTATCGATTCGCAAAAGCTCCGACGTTCGCCTTCGGGCCACCATGGTGCCGTCAACTCTGGTGTACCTGCAGCGAATGGGTTTTTGGTCGAAATCACCCACTGTGCGCAACCAACCGCTCTGTTTGTGACTGTGTCGAATGCGTAGAACCAGTGAATGGATCGGTCTGTTTGGTGTTCTTCCCAGAAGCGTTGTTTGGATTCGTTAATGGCAGCCTCGCGATGGGCAGCTGTGTAGCCGAGAACAGGAAACACAAGCTGCATAAAAGGTTCGTAGGGTGTGTAGTTTGCTGCCCAGATTACTTCCAAGATGCTGTCCAACTCTTGCTTTGTTTTGGCCTCGCGGACAAAGTATCTCTGCCCCATGGTTGCACGTCGGTGACTACATGAGGCTGGGGCGACATCGGACAGGTAAAGTAGACGACGACGACGCTACCTTGCCGCCATGGCGCATGGACAGCGGAACCGGAGATATAGCATATTCCAAGTATTGGACATCGTAGATTGCCGTGTTAGGGTGAAGGCTCCCAACAAGGAAGGTACCGTTGACACTTTTAGCGTCTTGGCTAGGCCGAGCAAGTCACACCCTCTATTCCCTGATAACCCCTCGCATTCCACCCGCCCGGGAGCTTTGGTATCACTATCATTGTCTAGAGATGCTTACGACCTTCCTCGATGGTACAGCGCCCGGGAGAACGCCTGCTCGGCGATGTAACCGTCCACAAAGACAGATGGCGTTGCAATTCATCCACGACCCGACCTTCGGAGAGAGACAGCTGAAGCGTTATTCTCGCCCGGCAGTAGTCGTGACGTACGCCTGTACGACTGGTCACTTGGACATTTACTGTACAGCCTGCAGGACCTCTGTCCGGTGAAGCTGCATTGATTTGGCGCTCAAATCCATTCTCTGAACCATCCCAAGATGGCAGGATCTCCAGCATACCAGCCAGTGTGTAGCGAAGAAGAAGAAAATATCTTGGCTGGACCAGAAGAGAAGGACGGTACATCATGGGACTCCAACACCACCGAAATTATCCCGTCCAACACGCGCAGCTTTGTTGCATGCTTGTCGATTTTGCTCCTCTCACTTTCAGTAAACATCTTGCTGGTCATGGATAATGCGAGACTCCGCATTTCGCATCACTCGACCAAGAGCCAGTTTAGTAGGTATCGAGTATGAAATAGTCAATATGTGCTCACGCTGTTGAAGGCGGACTAGCTTTCGATACCAACATGCCATACTATGCCATGACAAAGTATTGGCATCCAAATGCAAGCGACAGTGACATGGAGGCCGCATGGGATGATATCGACACTAATGCCATGGCAATTGCACTTGACGATAGACTTGCAGGAAGTCTTGGTCTGCCTCCTTCCACTCCATTTCCGTGGGATACGGAACGCAGTGTGTACTATGTGAAGGGCATACATGACTTACATTGCCTGGTAGGCCTGGTGTTTGGTGTCAAATATCCGGAAACTAACTTTTCAAGAAACTTATTCGCAAAGCTATTGTCTCGAAGCACAAGGGCAGCGACCAGGCGTTCAATCTCCGGCACATCTACCACTGTCTGGATGGATTACGACAAGATGTCATGTGTGCGGCAGACGATACTCCAATGCCGGCACCACTTTCCCATCAAACTGGTGGTTTCCAGGTTCGAGAATGCCGCGACTGGGACAAACTGATAGCCTGGGCGAAGCGCCCTGATCAGCATGCCTGCTACAAATTTGACGATTATCGTGAGGCTACTAATACGCTTGAGAATTTTGCATTCTGTCCGCCTTCATCACCATATCTGGATTTCCAGCGGGCTTATTTTGAACGCCACGGACACAAAGATCCATACGAGCAGAATGAAAATGCAGACGACGTAATTGTGTTTTGATTTGCGAGTTACACACGGGAGGGCAAAATGTGTGGCTTTTCTGTTGATTCAATCATACTCGAGCTTTAATTTTTTTTTCTCATGCTACGTACTAGTACATTGAGCTCTCAGCTCTCTCCATATTCCGAGGAGCATGCGATGCGATATCGGTATGGTTACACAACATGTGTGTCATTAGCCACTAATATCCTCATGCCATGGATCTGAAAGGTATGGCCACTCAAGTCATCTTGACCACGAAAAGGACGAGGCAGACACGCCCATCACCATTCAATATCGGCCCGAGGTCGTCCTCAGATTATGATCGATATACAAATGAAATGGTAGCGAGCGCGGTGCAACTATGATTCCGAGGACCGCTATCCTCAAGAGCGGCTGACCACTATGCACGTTTGGCATGTTGGGGAGAACACGATGATATACGAGAATCAAATGGTCGGGCATGCTGAGCTGAGGTGCGCAGCATTCAAGCCATAAATCCTGACACATCAGCGCCAGAATTTTCTCTTCCATACACTGCGATCTCTCTTTACAGGCTTCCACCGTACGAATAACGAATATTCCGTAAATCCGGGCTATGCTAATATTTTGCAGAATGCAAAAATTCGAATAAAACAACGCACACCATACTATCACCATGCACGCCCTCACCACACTACTTCCGCTACTTGGCTTCGTACTGAACATCTCTGCCGCCCCTGTGTCTACGCAACCGGTATCTCGAGCTGTGCCCGATATTAACGAAGTAGCCAGAAACCCGGCACCTATCGACGACAGAGTTCATTGGGAGGGCGGTAAACCATCACTTGGTGATATTGGAGATGTATCTTGGCAAGATTTCGAAGATCTCAAAGAGCTTATACACCACCTGTCCAGAGAAGAGGCAGCCCCAGAAATCGAAGAACTCACGGTTGCTAAAAGATCTGCGACACCAAATTATTGCTGAAGGAATTCGGAGGTAAATCACCCTGCCTCTCCCTGTTTCGATAAATGACTGACTCCTAGTGTTTAAAGTGATGAAACCAACTAGCTTGCGCTCAATACAAACCGAAAGCACGATGTTTTGTTCTGTATGTTTTTTTATCAGCAAGTTCAATGAAGAAAAATCGTCATACTTGAAATTTTGGCTCTCCGTATCATCCCGCCATCCGCCCCCTCGGTCTTTGTCAAGCAGGCCCTCCCCGACTTGGCGATGTTCCCTGACGTTTCCCATGCAGCAACTTGTGAGCAGCCACTCTCCAGAGTGGGTCTCCACCACTGCGGCGGTGACCCGGTCACAGCCTGGAACATCAATAGAGCACCGCATCAGGAGTGTGCTGGCAGTCGTGTTACGACTCTGGCACCCATTCGCCTGTTTCATCCCTCCTGGTACTACTGCCGTGATACAGTGCCGAGATTGATGTGCTACAGGTCCCACAACGATGGGTCGGCATTGACGCAGATCACCTAGCCTATCAAAGCTAGCAAGCCCCAAACACCACGATAAGGCTGCTTGTAGCAGTGATTGGGAGTACGGTTCGACCTGGCTAACCCAAAATGGCTTACATATTTACCTGACTGTGCAATACAAACTCACCAAGAAAGGGCCGTCTCAATGGGTCATACATACAACACTTTACGCCCTTGAATACCAATCTTCTCCCTCTTTGTGTTCATTCGTGCAACGCTGCACAATGGCATCTTTTTTACATCCAGGATACGCGAAATCGCTGCCTTTCTACCAGTCTCGAGTCCATCTTGTTTCGCGTACTTACAAGTGCCTTTTGTATTGTGTAGACAGACGGCGGATAACTACTTTGTGCAATATGGATGCAATTGGCTTTCCCAATCACCGCTCGCGGCCCGGGTTTCGTTTGCTTCTCCGGATTCACTCTTACACAATCTGATGAACAGGGAGACGCATCAAGGCGTTTGGCAGCCGCACACATTTTTTCCCCTTTCGTTTGTGTTGGCCAGTGCTGATTAATCGGGCGTTTTTTATCTCTCACCACTGAGGCTGCTGGCGTTGCCCTGATCTATGGTTGAGTAGTTGTCTGTCGTCACCGCTAACGCCTTTTTTTTCGCAATACGAACCTTCAAGTGTCTTACTTTTTTGACACGAGTTCGAGGCGAATGCGATGATGGCAGTATTGTCTTTGCCTTCTTCCCACCATCCCACTCCACGGCGGCCGGGAAGTAGCACGGATGTCGGACCGTTCGTCAATGTTGTCACCTGGATCTTACTGATCACTTCCGCGTTGGCGGTTGTTACTAGACTCATTACGAAACGGGCGCTCCGGAGGAGGATGGATGTTGACGATGCTTTTGTAATGCTCGCTTTGGTATGTCATCGCCAATTCATGTCTACTCTGTTAAGCTTTCAGAGCACTGATTATGGGTTGATTAGATTACAAGCATAGCATCAGGTGCGGCGATCAGTACCCAGGTACAGAATGGTCTTGGAAGGGACATTGCGTCACTGACTGAAGGCGACCTCATGGCATATCGAAAGGTAAGACAACTTGGAAGTTTATTCTTGTTCAATTATTTGTTTGTTTGTTCTACCACGGGCTCGCGTGGTGCAATTCGCTTTTCAATATTATCTAGGGAAAAAAGGTAGGCTGACCCTTACTTAATCATATACTAAGCGTCTTACAGGCGGAATATGCGAATGGTATGCTATACATTGCCACTCTAGGATTCGCCAAACTATCCATCATCTCCCTGATCATGATCCTAACTGCCTCAAAATCGCACCGTCATCTCGGTCTGGGATTCGCTGCCTTTATGGTTCTCTGGGCTGCATTTTCGATATGCGTTCTAGCATTTCAATGCGGAACTACCCATCCATGGCGCCTCTTAGGTGACAAGGAGATGTGTTTCAATATTGTAGGTTGCCGTTCATTACCGGCTTGTTTCCTGAGTGCTCACTAGTCTATAGGTATCTTTCTGGCGTTCCATGAGCGTCATCAACATCCTCACTGACCTGGTGCTTATCGCATTTCCGGTCCGCATCGTCATGACGCTGCAGATGAGCTTGAGCAAGAAGAGCACTATCCTCACCTTTTTTGGTGCACGTGCGCTGTGAGTTCTCATGACTATTATATTACTAGCTGGAAAGCCTCCGACTCACACTTCTTAGAGACATTATCGCAACTGCCGTTCAGATGGTCTATCTTGACGGCTTCTCCTCTCCCAATCCCACGAAGGAACTCTGGAAATGGACGCTCCTCACCCAGATTGTAGAATGCATCACTATTATCACGTCATGTGTCCCTTACATACGACCACTTTTGGAGTCTGTTCCGTCAGGTCTGTATGGCAGCGACGAGCTGCGCCGTCGGGGCACAAACTCTGAGCACGTCTCTCGGAATAAAAGCAACTCTTACCAGCTATCTAGCATCACGTCCAAATTTGGTGCTGGCACTTCGAGGTCAAGTAAGAAAAAACATTACGCTGGGAGCAAAGGTATGAAGCGATTTCTCCCTATGCTTTCCCAGGAGAAAACTACGCATACAAATTCTGCGTCTGGGGTACCTGGAGGCCCGAGGCGTTTGGATGGGGAGATGGACGTTGAGATCACGGCTGTACATAGGCATGGATATGACAAAAGGTGGGAGACCGGAAGCACGGCGAGTCATTCGCAGATCTTGAAGACGACGGTTGTGAGTGCGGAGTGGGAGGAGGCTGATGTTAGGGGGCGGGATGGCTCGAGCGATGAGATTGAGGTTATGCGCTGAGGCTGGCTTGGAGACGGGGCGTTGCATTCTCTTATACTGCTCACAGATGAGACCTGTAGTCAGTGCAGAGTCTTATTACATATCATGATTAAACGGGATGTATATTATCTGACGAGCGTACTGTAGAAAGAAGACGCCATCTCTCTAAATACTGCCGAGGTCTGGTAATTATCAGCCACTTTGATCTCAGGTATATAGACGTACTTTCAATCTTAAATCGGCTGAATGTCTTCATCAACCCCACTATATATCCGAATTGACCTCCACTCACATCTCGTCGTCAATACTCAATCAAAGAAGTAATCTCAGCGCAATAGCACCATTTTTCTCAATCACACTTGTTTTCCAAACGTTCCACCACTAAAGTAACCTCGACATCACACTCTCTCTGCCCTCTCATCCCGCACTACTTTGCAACACGTATCTAATCAACGACCACACTAGCTCTCTTAGTTGCATGTACAATCCAAGCCCTTAAAAAAACGCCGTGTCGTTTCGTCGGGTGCCACGCTCCGAGCGTCCAGTCAACAGCAGCCCCTGTACCACTGCCGCTGGGAACACTGCGCCGGCCTTGTCATGCTACCATAGAACAAGGAAAAGAAAGCTCCACGCATGCTGCTAAACGACGTAACATAGGGCAGCACACAGTGAGGAGTACATGTCAAGTCCCGCTGGGAGGATGCGACAATGCCGGGAAAAAGTGCGTGGGAATGCAGGTTCCCGGAGATTGGTGTAATGCATGTATCCAGGTGGTTTGACAGTTTCTTCTATGTGAGAAACAGAGGGACATGGGTAACCATGATCCGGGTGCGGGGAAGACTGAGATAAGCTTCTGTTAGGTATGTGCTGGAGACCGGATCTCGGGTCCTTCAAGACATGCAGTTACAAGTGTCGGGCGGGGCGTTTGTACGTGGCTTCCCTGGAAGGTGGGTTATGTGGGACAAACAGAGGAGACGTCTGGTGATATTTTTGCGGACATGTATCTCAATGGAATTTCGGTGCTAGTGTGCAAGAGGTGTATGGTGATGGGGAAGGGCAGGCATTCCCACGTGGAGAATGCGTATACTATGGTGCCAACACCGTTGATGTGCTACAGTATCAGACACGATACATTGCCCTTTCACTCGACCCCTGGTGCAGGAAACCTGTTCCACGTGTGTACCATTGCGATGCTTGTGGGGGATTCCGCGGTCTCAACTACATTGGTATGACAACTTTTTTCTTCTTGTTGCTACTTGCCTATGGCACACTCGGAGTTAGTATACACATGTTTCTTGTGGTGGGGTGTCACATGCCGAGTGAAACCAAGTTCCTCGCCTCTTCTGCGCCGCATCAATTCTCTTTCTCTTTTTGGCCAACCTAATATCCCAAGACGCCTACGCACAGACACCATGTCACTCCGTGCAGGCTGGGCATGTCATCTTCTCCTCCTTGCACCCAATGAAAGCCCACAAATCTCATACCCGTATAGCAAACAGACGAACAAACGTCCGTGGGAAGAACCGCGTTTGCTCCGCACCCCGTCTCTTTACCTGGCCAGGGAAAGAAGGTCCCATAGGAAACGAAACGAACCGGAGGAAAGGGAGCAAATCCACATCTTATGCACATCACCGCTTTCTGCAGCCTGTGAACAGCCCCAATCGTACCATTGCACGTAGGGGAAAAAGAGCAACCAATTGGACTCTTTCCTTCACCACTTAGCCAAATGGGTTTCCTGCAGTGCAATGTGTCGACTTTGCCGCCGTCACTGCAGAAGGCCTATGTACAAAGGCCCTTGGGATATAGGTGTCGTCGGAGAAAAACGCAGGTTCTCAGTACCTAATCTAAGGTAGTTGAGCTTTTGTTGTCCCTGAATACCCTTACCTACCTACCCCCGTCATTTGCGGCATTGGCATGACCAAGTTGCCAGCCCCCCTCTTTGCCCCCGTACCTTTTCCTCCGTGCTCTATCTTCCCTGATTGTTTTGCTGTCCTCGGCGACCGGCCCTCGGCTCTTTCCGCCGGTCTTCCCGCTGCAAAGCACATGCTTCCACGCTGCTGCTGCCGCCGTCGTGGGAAGCCTTTACATATATGGAGATTGACTTGCATTCGCCATATGTGCCTTTTGTGTCACCATCAACCGGCCCTTTTTTTCTTTGCCTCTCGTTGGGTCGAACCGGCTGTTTACTTTCACTTTTCTGCTATTTCTCATCTTGAACCTTTACTTTCACTCTTGGAGATTACTAATTTGGGGTAGCCGTTTGCTTTCGCGCATGGGGAACTGACGGATTACGTCATACTCTTCATTTCACGACACCCTTTTTCCTTTCCACGAGACTTCTCTTTCCTGGTTGTATCAGGCCAATTTTAGCGCGGATTCCTTTTCTAGGGTGGTGGGAAAGAGGGGAAAGAGTGAGACGGAAAAATCGCAAGACACAACATGGAGAAAAGAATCGATCTTCAGGGCTTGGACGAGGACGCCATTCTCCAGCCGAGGACAAGGCGCACGATGGCGGGGTCAAAGGGTGAACAATTTGATCGCGACAGGTACGAGTTGGCGAGAGTGGGAAAGAAGCAGGTGTTGAAGGTGAGTGTGATCCCCGCGTACACGCGTTCATACGCAACCGTTTTTTCGGGTTGGTCTGACTCTGGCAGCGTCGCTTTGGGCTGGTGTCGATGACAGGCCTGTCCTGCGGCTTGATGTGTACTTGGGAAACACTACTCGTGTAAGCATGCGCCGTTGATCGCGAAAAGGCACTACTAACATAAGCTATCGCAGTGTTTTCTCAATCGGCTTCACCAAGTAAGCAAGAAACTCTAGCTCGCAAATTATCTAAACAGAATTTGATCATTCTGGTATAGCGGCGGACCTGCAGGCCTTATATACGGCTTCATACTCATATGGCTCGGTAACTTCTCCGTCTTCACATGCATCGGAGAGCTGGCAAGTGCGGTACCGACAGCTGGAGGCCAATACCACTGGGTATCACTTCTGGCGCCGCGATCGAGTAAGAGGTTCTTTAGTTACGTGACGGGTACGTTGAGTTTTAATTGTCTTCCTTCCTATTGCATTCTCTAACATATACAGGCTGGCTTACGGTTATCGGATGGATCGCAGCTCTGACTTCGGTGTGCTACTTCGTTGCCGACCTTATCCTACAACTAGTCAGTCTAAACGATGCCAATGGGGCCTATGTCCGAGATGGATGGCACGTCACGCTCCTCCTGTGGGCACTGCTGCTCCTCTGCGTCTTTATCAACGTTTTCGTTAGCGGTGCACTGCCCACAATCGAGGTCATGATACTGATTATACATATCCTTGGTTTCTTCGGCATCCTCGTTCCTTTGGTGTACCTGACACCCACCCATAATTCCGCCAAAGACATCTTCTCGACATTTCACAACGAAGGAGCTTGGAGCACTCAAACATTGGCCTTTTTTGTCGGCTTGCAAGGCAATGCCCTGGCTTTCGTTGGAACAGACTCTGTTGTTCATGTAAGTCAGGCGATATCGCTTTAATGACCCTATGCTCACTGTGGAAAACGTAGATGTCGGAAGAAGTGAAGAACGCAAGCAGCGAAGTCCCGCGCTCTATGTTGCTCAGCCTCATCATCAACGGTACACTTGCATTTGGTATGCTTTTCGCCGTACTTTTCAGCGCCCACGATATCCCAGGCATGCTGCGGGACGCAACGGCGCCAACAGCCCCTTTCCTACGCATATTCAACCATGCCGTTGGAACCAAGGCCGGCGCTACAGTCATGGTATCCATTATCGTGCTGCTAGAGTTTTGCAGTGCAATGGGCTGTCTAGCCGCAGCATCACGCATGACATGGTCCTTTGCCCGCGATCGAGGTCTGCCTTTTTCCCGGGCCCTTAGCATGGTATGTCCCAAAACCTCCAGAAAAGATAACGTGGATCTAACAAAACTCGAAAACAGATCGACAAACGCAGCACTATTCCCGTCGTCTCCATTCTCATCGTCACTCTCCTCGCCGCCCTCCTCGCCCTCATCAACATCGGCAGCAGCGCCGCCTTCAACGGCACAATCTCCCTCGTCCTCGAAGGCTTCTACCTCTCCTACCTCCTCGCCATCAGCCTGCTCCTCTGGCGGCGTCTACGCGGCGACCTCGACACCCCCAATAACCAACACCTTGACCCAGCACAATCCCCCAACCCCGAACCCCATATAACCTGGGGCCCCTGGCGCCTCAAAGGCGCGATGGGCGTTGCAAACAACGTCTTCGCCATCTGCTACCTCTGCCTAATTATCTTCTTCAGCTTCTGGCCTACACAGGCTCACCCCTCGCTTGCGAGCATGAATTGGGCTGGCGTCGTGACGGCGGGAGTGGCGCTGTTTAGTGTCCTGTACTATGTGCTTTACGCACGGAGGCGGTATACGGGGCCCGTGGTTGAAATTGATTCAAGGGGGTTGTGATATGCTGGCTCGGTTGACGCAGGTGAGGGGAATGAGGATACGACTGTGATTATTAGGGAAAATTGAGTCAAAGGATGGAGCATGAGATCGAAAAAAAAAGTGTTTTATGTATATGAAGGTCGGATTGAGGCACATGAATGCTTCTTGTTCTATAAATTCAAGACTTGGAGTGCTTGTCCCAAAATGACGGTGTTTGGCAATGCATAGAATGTTATGAATATCTACACCCAAACTTGCATATGTGTTGGTTTCTACTTTACCGCCATGGCTTATTTCACAGTATGGAGCACAAATTAACACTCTTAACAATGGCTTTTTTTGGTTCCAACTCCGCTACAAATACAAAGTAACCGGGTATCATTGCGTCCTTTCGTACCTAAATCCATGTAAATCACTCTTATGTTTTTCTTCTCTCCCCACAAACACCCCATACGCTCAACGAATCATCCGGAAAGGATGGCCCTCAGTACTAAACACCCAACTATCCAGACTCGCTACTTCCACATCCGCAAACGTAAGCCAGAGATACTTGAGCGTCTCGGCAGCCCAAAAACTCTCTTGCATATCGATCCACTTGCCCTCTCCTGTCGTCTGCGTATCGTACACATCCTTCAACTGAGCGTATCCAAACGGCGCCTTACAATGCTTTTCTAGTGCTGAAAAGGCGTCCCACGCCCAGTCGCGGTAGCGCTGCTCGCCTGTGATGCGCCAAGCGTAAAAAACGCTTTCGACATACTCCGGGCGGCCCTTGTACGACGGGTCGCGAGCCCAGATGCCGCTTTCCAAGGCCTGTTTTTTCTGGCTTACGGTTTCCGGGACGAAGAGCGGCTCGTCGTAGCCAAATTTGGGGACCCAGGACCATATTTCTGGGCCGATTTTTGTGGGGGTCGAGACGTATGTGTGGTGGCAGCCTTCGAGAAGGGCTAGGGCAAAGGTACGGAGGTAGGGTTGGTTGTAGAATTTGGAGGCGAGAAGAATGGTGCCTGGTGCGAAGCAAGCCAGATGTGACTGTCGATTTTCGAATTGTTCATCGTCTTGACGGCCGATGTACAGGTGCTGCATCCAGTGTCCAGATGCAGGTGCGGAGCGAGATCCAAGGTGTCTGCGGAGAGAGTATGCGGCCCGCATGAAACGTTCCTTGTACTTTGGAATATGAGGGTCCGAGGGTGGGGCCAGGAGTGTCATCTTTACGAGATACTCGTAATACGAGTCGTGCCCAGCATCCCAGTGTCTTTGGCGGCGAACAGGCTCTCCAGTCATGATATCAAGAGGCGCATCTACCATCCCCGGCCATGGCGTTTTCCAGTTTGACCACACCAGAGGCGCCCATGCTCTTGTAGAATTTTGGGTATAGATGTCGTCACCAGTCAACCTTGTAAGGACGCGGTTTTCCAGGATTGAGGAGCCAGCACGTGCAGGCCCAATTGCGGGATGGTCGTACTCACGCTGCGCAGGGTCGTCTTTCAGAGTGAAAGAGGGATCTGGCTCGCCTCGTTCTGTCAAAAAGTCTACGCGGGGCCACGGCATGCCTGTGGGCGTGTCGTACGCCGGCGCCAGCTTACCTGCCAGAGTGACAGCTTGCTCAAGTAGAACACCACGCGCCTCCTTGGTCAGTACATCTTCTGGTATCATCCCGACATCATACAGATCCACGACGGAAAGGATCCCGCCTAAATAACGGATCGTAGTCTCGAAGGGGTCGACCAGGTCCTCTGCTTGGGTAAAGTTGATAGCTACCATGTGCTCCAACGAAAACGCCAGCTCATCCCACAGGCCCATGAGAGCCAATGTGCTTGCCGAGTCTACGATGAAAGCCCCCCAGCCATTTCTCGACGAAGAATTTCCCCCTGACACAGGCAAGATGTCATCGCAGCCCCAAGCGAGATCCCTGTACTTCGAGAAGGTATATTTCATAGCATCGCGCACACTCTTAGCCCGCGGCTCGTCCGCCTTGCCCGTGCCGTTCCACTTGGCATATTGTATTTGTGCGCCAGCTTGCGTCGTGCCTTGGCCATGAAAAGTCGGGTTCTGGAACTCCTTGAAGAGCAGGTAGAGGGTGATGACGATGATGGCGGCGAGGAGCTTAAACGACGACTCGGGATTTCGTTCAAACTTGGACCTGCCCCAGCGGCGGAAGCCGGGCATGGTTGGAGAAAAGTGGAAGCCGTATCGTGCTGGCGGGGGCCTCAGGAAGCGGGTGGTAATAGCACACACATCTGTCCTCAGTACACGGAGGCGATGCGGAGATGTAGCAGTCGACGTTGGCGTTTCAATGATATCATGTCATGACCTGCCAGTGTCGATAAGCTATACGGGGTTTGTAGGAATCGGAGAGTCGGCTCGAATCATGAATGTATTGTCGAGGCCATTGTGTGAAACCATGCTGCTACCAGCACTTGGCCTGGGCTTGGCATTGCGAATCCTCTGCATCGTCATACCCAGCTTTGGATATCACAGCAATCGCAACTTCACCAACGCCCAACATGGCTGTCTGGCAGTACGAAAATTACCTGACTGCATTTACCGAGACCTGTTCGGTTTACTGACAATCACCCAGGTGGTTCAAGAGCATACCACCCAAAACGCGTATGATTATTGGTGTGGGCGTCATGGCCTACGCGGGCGCAGGGCTCTACCTATCCGACGTGGCCGAAGAGAAACTCGGCTTTACCCCGACAGAAAAAGACAAAGAGCAGTTGCGAGATGCTCTGCCTAAGATGACGGCCGTCGAGAGAAAGAATATATGAATGCTTGATCGGTTTTACTTCACCAACGTTGGAAACCCCACGTGATTTCCATCACGAGGTTGGACCATTGAGTATGTTTTGATCCGGCTCGCGTACAAACAAGACGACTCAGGCCTAATAGCTCTCTAGTATGGATTCAACCATCTCTTTGTGTGTCTTTTGTCACTAGATGCTATTGATGTATCCACGAAGAGGGCAGGAAAGCAACATGTGATCTCACATTCGCAATTCAGAAGAAGAGAAAAACCTCATCATTAAAACAAAGTAGCCGCCAACCCAACTCAATTAAATAACAACCAACTCATACACCCAAGTCTACCCTACCCTCACAAACACTGACTATAAAACTCCCCGTTCGCCACACACGTCGATCCACTCGCACAAGTCGTGCACCCACTGAACCCCTTACCCCCACACTGCGCATACTTCTGCGCCGTACAAGCCGCAGGAGCCGAGGTCGCGGGCACCGGAACCGCACTCGTAACCATAGTCGTAGGCGCCGACGTAGGAGACGGCTCTGGTGCACTGCCGCCACTGCCATTACCTGTTCCACCCCACACCGCAGGCCCTGGAATGGGATACGATGTTGCTTGCTTAGCGGCATCAGAGTCAATGTTGAAGGCGATGCCCGGGTCAGTTGCACTGTATGCACCGGGGAAAGAGACAAGGTAGGAGGAGGAAGGGGATGCGGTGCCGCTGCCTGTGACGGTGAATTGGGCGCATTCGGGGTAGACTGGAGATGGTTAGTTTAATAGAGTACATTTGTATGGCTGGTCAAGGGGGCAAGTACATTGTGGGTTATTTGCCTGGTGCACGGCAATGAGCTCATGTCTGACTAGGTACTCGCCGGCTGCCAGTGTAGCCGGAATGGTGACGGTAGCATAGAGTGTGTCGAGGATGGCATCTCCGGCCCAGATTCCAGCGTTCTCAGTGCCGGAGATGAGACCTTGCTCATAGATCTTGACTGGATTTCAGAGGTGAGCAATTTGCTTGTTCAGATAGAGTGTTTGTTTTGCTTACACCAGACTTTGCCGGATCCGTCCCAGCTATTACATGAGCCGGGGCATTTCGCCATGTAGACCAGGAATGAGGTCGGCCTGTGAGTCCATTGTGCCCAGTGAGTCTTCAGTTGTTGGCCTGCAGCAATCGTACCCGTTAGGCCAGTACCAAGGACGCCGTTGTTGTTGCATCGGATGTTCACGGTCTAGAAATATATCAGAGTCATGTTCTTTTGTATTGCCATTAGGTCTTACCGAGAGATCTTTGATGTACAAGGGGTCATAGGATGAGTATTGTCTCTGGATGCTCTTTTGTCCGGATGGGGAGTTGTATGGTGACCAACTAAACTTTGTCAGTCTTTAAATCATGAGATGCATAAGGATTATTCCCGTACCCGGCATAAGTCGTATCGCCTACAATGTACTTATCGACACCTCCATGTGCAGTCACCGTCGTAAGCAGCGAAGCAGCTGCTGTGAATGACAACCAAGCTTTCATTTTGGTTAGAAAGTGCCTAAGTAGATGCTCAATGTATCAAAACCTTGTCCGGAGGCAATACTAAAATCTGGGGATGCATCTACTGTTATATCTCTTTCGGATCTCTGCGAATTCCATCCGTGTCACGCGTAACCATCTTGTATATTGCTTCGCCCTAAGCCACCAAACGCCTGTCGAAAGCGGACACCAAAACCCCCCTTCCTTGTCCCATATATTGAGCATGTCGAACCGAGCTGGGTCGCGCCCTCTGGAGGCCTCGTGTAACCATGCAAGAATGGATAACGCCCGAATTAACTGACAACCTGCACCCAATGGTAAGACGAGGCAAAATCGCTGTTTTGGCGAGTCACGCGGGGGACGGGGCCGCTTCAAGGTAATATAAATGAATATCGCAGGGATACTAACAGCCGGAGGCCCTAATCCGCGGGAAAAACGGCAACATCTGGTCATCGTCTGGTTGCTTGATATATGAGATGTGGGCCACTTTTACGTTGAAGCAGTGTTGATCGGGACTCAGTGATGCTTATTCCGCTTTGAGTTATGAGGATTGAGGCTTGGGTTTTCCATGGCTACGGTTGTTGATTGGACAGCAGTAGTACCAGGGCTTCAGATCAAGGAAGGCATATCTGAGAGAGTATAATAACAATATCTAGGAGGCTGCTGTAGATGCACTTGGATGAAGATACAAAGTGCTCCCGTACATCGTCTTACACCTCCCTCGAGACTGCGCGATGACCACTCGTAAAGTGATCGAGCCTAGGGAAGCGATACGTCATCTGACAAGACAGTATAGTACTCGATAGCGCAATGCAATGATGCCCAGCCCACGGCAACCATGTGGGCGTGAGTAAACTGGCGCGTGGAGGCCTGGTAAATAAAACGCTGACCCGGGTTCCAGGTCAAGTACGGGGATGAGACACAAGAACGCATTTCCCCACACCAAGTACGGGAACAAAGGTTCACTATGCGGTTCCGCCGCATCAATGACGAATAACAGGAGCAAGCATGATACGTTGTGGACGAAATATGCCTTATGTAGTGTTGATGAGTTGTGACAAACTGCTACTAACCTAGCACGCAAAGGAGGCCTGCGAGCATAGCGAACATGATAGGTTGAAAGTCACCCTCTGGCATGTTTATACTTTGTATGATGATATGATAGATTTTGTGTGAGGAGATGTCTTCCTGCTTAGTAATCATCGAACTTTTCCAGGTGGATGCAGGTTGGGGTGAAGATGCAATCACCTATCAGATAGCACAAAGCCTCGATAAACAAAAGACGAACCAGAACTTGAAGGATAACAAACTGGAAAACTTATCGTCAGCAATAAGCTGACACCGCCTGAAACCCTTCCCATCCATGTGCTAAGTAGCCGAACATACTGGTGTTGACGCCTTGTCCTTTCCACTGCCGCCCGGGATCAAAGCAGTTGAGCTGAGTTTTTCTTTGACACAAGTTCAGCTCTGATGATTCTAGAACACTTTTTGAGGGCATTTACGCGTACTTCTGACCCTCACGCTCCTGAAGAGTGACAAGGAGGTCATAGAAGTCCTTCCTCCAGTCGACGCACTCGAGGTATTCCCACCAGAGACGGAGCGCGGGCTCCTCGTCCATGTCAGACTGTATCTCATTAGGATCCGTCATCTCTGAAGCCTTTATCCATTACTCACCGCATTGAATGCATCGAGGATGGTTTGCTTCTTGATCATGGCAGCCTTCATGCTGGCTTCACGGTCCCACTGGCGAAGCTCATCAACGTACTTGCGGACGTCCTTCATCATCTTCTCGGTAAGCTTGTCATTCTCTACGGTACTAACAGTAGTTCCGATTTCCGGTGCAGCAAAAAGACGGCCCTCGTACTCTGGCTTGCGGAAGAAGTGTTTCTTGAGCGCCTCGGTGACCCACTTGTCTCGCGCCGGCGAAGCAAGCTCTTCAGCCCAAAAGTTCTTGACATGATCAGGGACCCTAGTCGCCATAGTGTCGTGGTCTAGCTTGTCAGACCAGCGCGTCTGCGAGTAGTTGCCATAGTACACGTAGCGTTCGCCCGTCAGGATGAACATGGGCACATTCTCGTATGAGGTGGCGTCATCGGGGAAGAGATTGCCAAACTCTTCTTCTGGGGCCTTGTTAAAGAAGGCCGTGAGCTTGGCACCATGTTCACCGGGTGCTTTGGGAAGGTATGGCTCATTCTCTGGCTCCATTTGGTAGTACGTACGATTCTTGAGGATACAAGGGCCCCTAACTTGGATGAAGCGGAGGCCTGGGGACCAGGGAGTTCCGCCCAGATGATTAGCGAGGAAATCCGGATGGAAGGTGACAGTATCGTCTGGAATTCGACCTGAGAACGGACGGAGGGTTGTCACATGGTATGGCTTCCAAGCCTTGTTGTCCTCTACGGAAAGGTGTTCAACAAGCGGCAATTCGTCCTGGGTGGGGGTGGTGGTTCCAGTGGAGCGAGGTGGAGTTGGAACTGGTGCTGGCATTGGATATTTGTTGATGCTGTAATATCATTAGTTTCAGATCATCTAGTGAAGATCGAAGGCATACCCGTTCGCAGTGTGCGACTCAAACCCCTTCGGGTGCGCATTAGCATTCAATTCCTTTGCCGTGTTGCCGGAGTCAGAATTTACTGATCCGAGAGTGCTTTTGAGTCTGTTCAAGTCCATGCCAAACTGCTTAGCGCTTTCGAATGATGCTTCGATGCCGCTTATGCCTTGAGATGGGCCAGCGCGGATTGGCCAACCGCTCTTATTCATCTGGTTAACACTAGAGGAAAGGCCATGAAGATACTCTTTGAGAATAACGACATCCTCCTGTAGGCTCACCTGGTTGCCTTGCAGGTTCCGAACACGAGCCTCGAGATACGACGTGGCAAGACCGCCCTCCCGACCGTTCTTTCGAGGGCCACGAGGGGTAGGATCCATCTTTTTGCTCATGGTGTTAACAGAGGTGGTTAACGATCGATACTGATATGTTCTGTTGCTGTCCGAGGTCTGAACTACTTCTAGGGAGTCTCAGTAGGCTGAAGACGTCTTACATAGAGTATGAGAGCAGTATAATGTTGAGGTTTGAGAAAAACGGGCAAGTGGTCTGCCAAATCGACCTATACAAACCATAGGTGAGAGAATCACTACTGTGTAGTGGTAAGAGAGGCGTTAACAAAGCAGTGCCTTCCTTGTTGCTGAAAGTGAGAGAAAAAAGGGTGAGTGAATGCAAGTTGATCTTGAGCTTTGATTACTAGGTAAGATGTATTCCGAGTAAGTATGATAATATTACGCGGCTGTAGAGAAAGGTCTCAAGCATGTTTAACCCATCCACACATGTAGAGATGGCACTGTCTTCTGATGAAACAGCCTGGCCATGATGTCGCTGCTTCCGTTGCTACAAAGTCGCATTCGATAGGCCATCAGTCGGCTTGTTCGCTACCGTCCATTCTGTTGAATGACAACTCGAGTTACTCCAAGATATAGAACCTTGCGCCCTGGGAGAGATTTCCGCGGATGAGCATTTCCCTTTACATTGTGTTTGGAATCACACGCGACTAGCGCCCTACGGTACCTTTTGCCGTCTTGGTCTGGAGCACTCGCTTACCAGCATTTTTCTCGACACGCGCGCCCCGCGCCACCCATGACAATAACCATTATCGGGCAGATGCACATCCGAACCTCAGATACACGGCCGGTTTGCTGTACGACTAGGGATCTCGCTAAACGCTGAAGACCAGGGGAACCTCTCTACGCGAGTTGGGTCGGCTCCACTTTTGAAGGGCATGTCAACGCCAAAAGGCTGACATGGCTGCCCCGTCCAATGGAGAGAATATCTTTGCCTCGATATAGGAAGCAGTCATGCGCATTGCAAACAATGCCCAAGGCACCCAGGCTCCGTGGACAAGATTGGCGGTGTTTCCGTTTCTGGGTGGAGTATTGGTGGCACGCGAGGCCGGGATTGGTGAGGGGAAGCCGAGGAGCGACGCGCGACTTACGCGACGATATGCGAAGATGGGACCAGTATAGAGTCCTTTACGAAGCAAATGCCGCATGAGAGAATGGCAGGTCAGACTTGACAATGGCGCGACTGTCGACAGAGCCGTTCTCCAAGGAATCTAGCCATGGCGATCTAATGCAGGGGAAGAAGAAGGGGAAGGGGAAGAAAGGCGAGGCAGGACCCTGACCGAGGCGCGCCAACGTCATTTACGCTTGGACCCTTCGCCGTCATTTTGTTCTCCTCTCGCTGTCTGCTCGTACTTGGACAGCGCACGACCAGACATCGCGACTCCTCTGCGACACCTTATACGCCTCTCCCAAGCATCTGCCTGCCTGCATCTCTCTGATACCGCCCATTGAACCGCCGCGATGCCGCCGAAACGCACCCACAACACCGACGACGCCCAGCTGTCGCTCAAGGACAAACTCCAGAACCTGCAGGGCTCCAACGCCCGAGGCGGTCGTCGCAACGGCGGCGCGAATGCCATGAACGGCAGTGGTCTTAAAGAGGTCGACAATGCCTCGACCAACAGTGGCCATACCTCGGTCGACCTTAGCTCGTCAGGCAATGTGCGTCGCGCCTCTCCCTTTCCTGTCGCATGTCGGGCCTTGCAGTTGCTAACATGCGCCCATCCTGGACAGATCAAATGGTCGTCACAAGACACCTCTGTGCTCCACGGCTACCGACGAGCCTACCGCCTCGACTGCCCTTCCAGCTTCAAGAATCCGCTCAGCCACGTCGTATTGAACCAAGGCATCGGGAGGATGTCACCGACCATGGCACGACCCAAATCGAAGCGACGCGTGCACAAGGACCAGTTGGGGCTGGCGGTCAAGAAGAGCTTCAACTCGCAGGCCGTCACTGAGAGCGACGTCATCGTCGACTGGCTGTACAAGTCAAAACACCAAGGTATGGCAGCCGCTCCAGAGCATCACCCACGACATGGCCTTGCTAACCAACCCTCCAGACAAGGAATTCAGAGTACGATTCGCGCCTCATAGGAAGTGACTGGCTGGCTCCATACATACGCACACATACCACTGCATTTTGGCTTTTCTTCGACGATACCCCTCTTTGGCGCGCGATCGCCTCCGATCTTTATACACATGTTATGGGACATGAGCATTCAACAGGAGTTTGGGATACTGAGCATCTTATGACTAGGGAAGCGTTACGCACTATGGATTGTACTGAGGGTTGTGGAAGATTACGGTACATACATACATATACACACGGCGCAGCCCGTCATGTAAAAATACGAGCATTTTGGATAACGAGCATTCGGGTAGCATTCAGGTTCTGCGCTGGATGGCATCGGAATACAGCGGGTCGCCGAGGTCTGGATGTGGCGTACTTGCTATGCGCGGCGTGAGGGCATAGTGACAGTAGGAAAGACCTCAAAGACAAAGACGACTACATAGCGCATCGACCATGTACAATTCAAGCTATTCTCTATACAACTGTCCAGCGCAGCTTCTTGGGCCGAGATCGCGTCGTGGCATACTCTCGAAGCTTCGACGCGCTCTTTGCCGAGGGCGGCCAATGGCGGTGCGTCACCGGCCCGTGCCCGCAAAAAGTTATCAACGGTCGGTTTAGACATCACCGCCTGGGTCGCAGGGCATATCCTAGAAGTGTATCACCACATTCTTTGTTCGAACCCCTACATTGTCCAAGATGAGTTTTGCTGGACCTATGCCGCTCAAGGCAGTGGCGCCCGTACGCATCGCCGGCTCAAGATCCTTTACCAAGTGCCAACGACGATGTATAGCAACACAAGCGACAAGAGTGCAGTCACGAAGGCCTTCGGTAGCACAAAGACAGCCTCAGAATCATGCGCCATCAATACGAGTACGATTTTCCCCTTCAATGCCTTGCAAGAGAGACGTATGCTAATGCTCTAGACAGTTTTTCCATGCTTCCCCTCCATCATTCGCCATGGCCGACCCATACCAGACACTTGGAGTCAGCAGAGATGCATCAGCAGCCGACATCAAGAAAGCATACTACGGACTGGCTAAAAAATACCACCCCGATACAAACAAGGACGCAGGCGCAAAGGAGAAGTTCGCCGCCGCGCAATCCGCATACGAAGTCCTCTCGGATGCTGAGAAGAAAAAGGCTTTTGATACGTACGGCGCAGGCGCTTTCGATGCCAATGGTGGTTTCAACCCTGGTGCCAGTGCCGGTGCTGGGCCTGGAGGACCTGGAGGCAATCCCTTCGGTGGAGGTTTTGGCGGGTTTGGCGGATTCGGTGGCGCACAAGGCCCATTCCAAGACATCAACTTTGAAGACTTGTTTGGAGCATTCGCAGGTGGTCGAAGAGGTAGGGCCGGCGGCCGGAGGAATCCATTCGAGGAGGAGATCATGGTGGGCGACAACATCGAAGTACAAACGAACATCTCCTTCCTGGACGCAGCCAAGGGCGTCAAGAAGGATATTCACATCACCCCAATGGTCGAATGCGGGACATGTCATGGCAGTGGGCTGAAGCAGGGAGCAAAGCGAGCAGAATGCAAGAGCTGTGGAGGTACTGGACAGAGAGTAACAAGCATGGGCGGCTTCCACATGAGCGCAACCTGCTCCTCGTGCGGCGGCTCAGGATTCGCAATCCCCCGAGGCTCATCGTGTGGCACCTGTGGTGGCGACGGAGCAGTTAAGGAGAGGAAAACGATCACGATCGACATTCCCGGTGGTGTCGAGGATGGCATGCGCCTGCGTGTGAATGGCGAGGGAGACGCACCACTCACCGGCCAGGCCATGTCTTCTGGTCAGATCCGTGGCCAGAAGGGAGATCTTTACGTCCTAATCCGTGTAGCCGCTGACCCCAAGTTCAAACGCAATGGCTCGGACATTCTACATACGGCGACGATCCCTCTGACTACTGCTGTATTGGGAGGTGAAATCAAGGTTCCTACTCTGGACGGCGAAGTCAGGGTCAAGGTACCAACTGGCTCCGGCACAGGCGACCGTATTACGCTTCCGGGCATGGGCATGAAGATACTATCTGGACGACGTGGCGGCAAGGGTGACCTGCGCGTAGAATTCAAGGTCAGTATGCCCAAGTATCTCAGCGTCAATCAGCGGACGATTCTGGAAATGCTCGCCGACGAGATGGGAGACAAGAATGCGCAGCGAGTCATCAACCCTGGCAAGATGAAGGATGGTTCCGGCAACAGCACACCTACTGGTCACGAAAACGAAGGTTTCTTGAAGAATGCATGGCACAACCTGACTGGACAACATAAGCACATGAGCCCGGAAGAAAGGCGGCAGGCAGAAGAAGATGAGAAGAAGAAGGGATCAGGTTAAGGAAGGATGACAGTGCAAAGTGTTGTGCAAATCGCCGACGTACATGGCGAGACTACGCCCCTTGAAGGGGCGTATTCGCAGCGGAGCATTGGGTAGCATTTGACGGCGCATCTGAAGCTGCTTTGGACATGTGTATGAAGATATTTGTATTCAGCCTCTCGACTCAAGGCTTGTATAATATTACGCCCGTTATGATTGACACGAACAGAGATACAACGCCACCCATGACTGTGTCTTAACCTCGTGAAGTGCAACTCAGGCTCCGCCATTGTGTAGGCCGCCATTCCGGTTTCGCCATTTACTGTTACCCGCTCCTAGAAGTAACTATAGTTGTCGCAGTTGTTCATCAACGTTGATATCTTGTCTTTGTAGGTGAGCTCATTTTAATTTTCCGGTCTGACTGGTTGTAGGAGAGCCAGGGTAAACGTCTGCTAGTCCGCGCAGCCAATATCGCGGGCGCGTAGCAATGCGGCCTCTTACAGCTGTCATTGGGCGGACGAGAGCGGCAGACATGGGATCACCCACTTGGCCTCGCTAGATTCTCACGACGGTGTGACAAGAGCAAGCCGTCACATATCGATAGCGGTCTGACTTTGGTGGTGTGCTTGCTTCGTGATAGGCGGCTGTCGACGACTGTGGTGTTGCTTATATGCATGTGCCTGGCAGGCGCCCCCACCATGGCCATCACCTCCTCTTCCTAGGCCGCGAGCTAGACGACATCTTCCAAGACCACGCCAACGGCATTGCATAGCTGCTCGCAACATAGCTGCCATATAAGCTTTTACCGTACCGCAACACAATCGCTCGCATACTGGCCCCATGCGGCTTGACGACAGCGTGTCTCGGTGAACAGCCCACCCGACCAACAACGCATCGTCATTCCGCCGTGCATTCCCACCCCCATGCCCGTTACACGAATCGCTGCGTGATTGCCCGGCTACCATTCCAGGAACACTTGCGATACTAACAGCTCAACATTGCGCCGACGCTGCTTCTGCCATTGCTCTAGCGCTCCACCTCAGGCCGATCAGAACCCACTTCCCACCTTGTCGCCTGTGCCGTCATCGCTGATCGCTGCCCGAGGGACTCGACCTACCCGACAATACCTCTCCAGAAGACGCGTCCAGCGGCAGCCGGCACGGCGCGTACACTGCCCACCATGACGACGCAAATACCCATGATTTCGGTGCCTCTGAAGCAGACCAACGAGATTGACTGGATAGCCCCACTGAAGCAGTACATACGAGCCACGTACGGCGACGACCCAGAACGATACTCGGAAGAATGCGCGACCCTGAATCGATTGCGACAGGATATGAGAGGTGCTGGGAAAGATAGTGCAGCGGGGAGGGACCTACTGTATCGTTACTATGGCCAGCTGGAACTGCTCGACTTGAGATTCCCGGTCGACGAGAATCACATCAAGATTAGCTTTACATGGTAGGTGTTTGAGTGGCATTACAGAGATTGAGGAATGCATGGTGCAAGCGCAGAGAGATTAGGCAGACATTTGATGGCCAGGACTGACCCTCCACAGGTTCGATGCCTTCACACACAAGCCGACCTCGCAGTATTCGCTTGCATACGAAAAGGCCAGTATCATCTTCAACATTTCAGCTGTGCTATCCTGTCACGCCGCACACCAGAACCGACACGAGGATGTTGGACTCAAGACTGCATACCATTCGTTCCAGGCCTCTGCTGGCATGTTCACATACATCAACGAGAACTTCCTACACGCTCCGTCAACCGATCTTAGCCGCGATACTGTCAAGACACTGATCGCCATCATGCTAGCGCAGGCGCAAGAGGTGTTTCTTGAGAAGCAGATTGCAGATGGAAAAAAGGTTGGCTTGCTCGCGAAACTGGCCAGCCAGGCTGCGTTCTTGTACACACAGGCTACAGAAGGCGCACAGGAAAATGTTACCAATGCTGTTTTTGAGAAGGTTTGGTTGCTGGTTTGCCAGGTACGGGCGTCAGAGCCATACTGAAAAGTCAAGACTGACCGTTAACAGATAAAATCACACCATATGGCTTCTTTAGCCCAATATTACCAGGCCCTAGCAGACGATGATGCAAACTCACACGGCATTGCCATCTGTAGGCTACAGGTTGCTGAGGCCAGCGCCAAAGACGCCACTCGAGCGGCGGGCAGCTTTCCCAACAATGCACCTGCCAATTCAAACCTGGCTCCAGATACGGGCAGTATATTATCAGAGATGACCAAGAAACATTTGGCAAATGTACAGGAGAAATTGGCTGAGTTCTCGAAAGACAACGACTTCATCTATCACCAGGGCATCCCGAATGAGGCATCACTTACACCAGTGTCGAAGATGCCTGCAGCGAAGGCAATTCCCGTCAGTGAGTTGTACCAGGGCCAAGACATTCAGAGAATTATCGGACCGGATATTTTCCAGAAGATTGTGCCCCTAGCCGTGACCGAATCAGCAAGTCTTTACGATGAAGAAAAGGCCAAGTTGATACGCGCCGAGAGCGAGCGGGTCGAGGTAGCGAACGACGAGATGGCTGCGAGTCTAGATTACCTGAAGCTGCCTGACAGCCTCAACATCATAAGAGGTGGAATGGATCAGGACATGATGGTCGACAATGATTTCAGGATGTGGTGTGAGGAGCTTGCTGGTCATCAGTCATTTAGCACCGCTTTTGAGCAATTGGACCGTGACAAGTCAGAGATTATTAACTCCCTCGATTCGAGTATGAAGCAGCTCGACATGGAAGAAAGCGTTTGTGAGAAGATGAGATCAAAGTATGGGGCGGATTGGACGCAGCAGCCCAGCTCACGGTTAACTTCGACGTTGCGGAGTGACATTAGGAATTACCGTGGAGCGGTCGAGGAAGCGAGCAGCAGTGACGCTCAGCTCTACAACACATTCCGCCAATACGAAGCCGACTTTGACGAGATGCGCTCAGCTGGTGAGACGGACGAAGCTGATGTGTTGTATTCGAGAGCCATGGTCAAGGCTGGTGCGAGCAAGGGAAAGAGCCCTAGGCCAGCCGAAGGCAGTCTGATCGACGATGATATCGATGAGGGTCCGTCAGTCACAGACCAGATCGCAGCCGTCGAGGATATCCTGCGGAAGCTGAATCTTGTCAAGAAGGAGAGGATGCAGATATTGAAAGACCTCAAGGACAAGGTATGCATACAAAACAGACTGAGATGCATTTGCTGATTAGACAGGTTCACTCTGACGATATCTCCAACGTGCTCATACTCAACAAGAAAGCTATTGCAAATCAGGAGTCGCAGTTGTTCAAAGCTGAGCTGGAAAAGTTCCGACCACACCAGAACCGGATACTGCAGGCGAACCACAAACAAGCCTCGCTCCTCAAAGAGCTCACACGCACTTACTCAGATCTACTGAAGGACAAGCGTGTACGATCCGAGCAGAGCAAGTATGAGGCTTTCTCGAGGCAACGGAACACGGTCATGACAAAGTACCGAAGAGTGTACCAAAGCTTCAACGACCTTGTCGCTGGTTTGACGCGTGCCCAAAACTTTTACTCAGAGATGAAGGATACTGTCTCGAGTCTCTCGAAGAACGTCGAAACGTTTGTAAACAACAGAAGGGGAGAAGGTGGACAGCTTCTTTCGAAGATTGAGGAGCGCAACAAGGCGCAGGGTGCGGATCAGGAACAACAGCGGATGAAGGAGCTCATGGAGCGGATGTCAATGGAGCCTTCTGGATCACCAGTATCTCAGGGTTCAGGCAGAAAGAAGAGTATACCACCGCCACTCTCTTCCACTCCCAGCTACCCATCAACATCCGGGGCCAGCCACGCCGCATACAACCCTGCCGCGTCTCCACCCGTCACACCGCGCTATCCCATGAACACAGCCCCAACCCAACAGTACATGTCGCCACAGCAAAGCTACAACCAACCTCCACGAAGAGAGAGTTACCAGCAACAATACACCCACCAACCGCAGGCGTCACAGTCATCCACAGGCTACAACCCGGCGATACACAATCAATACAACCCAACCTCTCCCCCCGCGCACCAACAATTCTTCTCTCCACCACCAGCCCAACACCAACAGCACCAGCCTTGGGGTCAGCCTCCGCAACAGCAGCCGCAATGGGGTGCCACACCTCAACCCCCTAACCTCCCACAAGGCTACGTTCCTCCTCCCCCACCGCCTGGACCCCCGCCAAGCCACCAACAAGACTACAGTCATTTTACTCAGCCGGGATATCCAAGTGGGCCTGGGGGATATGCGAATCCGCAGAGGCCAGGAGGTCAGAATCAGGGCGGTGCGCAAGATCCATGGGCGGGGTTGAGTGGGTGGAAGTGAGGATGATTAGGCTTGATGGAAGGAGAAGAGGGGAGAGGAGTGCTTTGCTAGTTTAGTGGATAGAATGTATTGTAGTGACTGTTGATTGGAAATGGACATGTTCTTTTGCTCTCGCGTTGTTTCTCCCTGGCAATGATGAAGTGAGGGTTGAAAGGAGGGGCTTGAGGCTGGCATTGCATGATATGGGGTAGACAAAGGAGATGGTGTACTTGTGTTGGGTGTTGGATTAGGCGTATGAAGTATTCAATGTCTGGTATTTTATCAAATCCTCTGAAGGAGAAGTACGTGTTGCTCTTTTTCTTTGTACTCTATTTGATTTTGATGTGTGTTTCTCCCTTTCTTACCTCTTCGTCTACCCGAGGGAGACTTTAAAGTCCATCTACACTCCTTAAGCCCCCTCTACTCCTTCTTCGGCCCCAACGCAAACTCCAACTCCGGGTACTCCCTCCACAAATTCACCAGCGGCAGAAACATCTTCCTCTTGACCTCTCTCCCTTCTTTCTCCGCAGTCGCTTGCTCGCCTGCCCACGCCCACATGGTGCTCCAGGGGACCCAGTTCCAGGCTGCGCATTTATGGGGTTCCATTGGCTAGACATTTGCGTCAGCATCACATGACGATTCAATCTGGATACTAGAAGATCCAGAAAATTAGAAGGTGGAAAGAGGGCTCAGAAACGTACCTTCGGCACCTTGTCCTCGCCAATAATCTCACACGTAACAAAGATAGTTACATAGTGTTTCCCTTCGTCGGGAAAGATGTCGTTTGTAGCGGTTAGGAATTTGATGTTGCCGACCTCTAGGCCGGTTTCTTCCAGGACTTCGCGGGCGGCGGTGGTGGCGAAGGATTCGCCGTGTTCGAGGTGGCCGCCGGGACATTGCAAAGTACCTTGATCATTGGTGTTGGATTGTGTTCTAAGGGTGGGGGAGAAGAGGGAGAGGGAATGTACCTGCGCCATGACTACCTGCCCTCTCGCCCATAACAATATTACCGGCTTTGTCGTGGATAACGACGCCGACGCCGATTTTAGGGCGCTGCTGTTCGGATACTGAGGCAGCCATGATGTGCTGTAGAAAAGAAGACACGAAGCAAGGAATTAAGAGGTGCGTGTCAGTGCAATCAAGCTACGTTTGTTTATTTTATAAGTAGGTAAAGAAAAGTTTTGCCGTCCTTAGGTATACCGGTAGAACCCAGGTATGAATCACTCATTACTGTGCCACCTCAGGCGCACAACGAAGACGGCAGTGTGGCGGTGCAAAAGGGCGATTCAGCCTCGCTTAGATGCCTCGGCGCCTTACAGAAAAGGCATGTCGATTACCCCGCCGCCCTTTTACCACACATGCAAGTAACCAAACACACACACACACTTGGTGGGCTAGAATGCAGTTCATGCAGTAACGTGCCTTTTTTAAAGATAATCTATACAACTAATTGCCACAAGAAACCAAAGGTTCTTACAAAAAGGATGGACAAGAAAAGAAGAACGAATCAAAATACCCACACTATATACAGATGTGCTCCCTCCCTTACATATACTTCCCCAACAACCCCCATCTAACCTCTCCACCCCTTGATCTCATCCAACGTCAACACATACTCATCCGCATAAATCCTCGTTGTCAAGTCCTTGCTGTTCCACGCACCCCCATCTATATACTCCCCACCCCAGACACAAAACCACGCCCAATCCGCCTGGTACGCCTTGAGATCCTTTGGCTCCATGATACTCCCGACCTCCGTGGCAGCAATAATCTTTGTATCATTTGTCAAATTCAACAACTTATTGTACGTTGCGCTCTGGGGCCCATGGTCGCCCTGGGCATATGTATCAGCAGACACGATATCCACGACGTCATTGCCAGGGTACCAGTCTGGAGACACAGAGTTCCAGACCCATAGGAGATTATTCAACTTGTGCTTTTGGGTAAGGCGAGTGTAGAGAAGGCGGTACAGTGCAATGCAGGGCTTGGGGCCGTGGGCACCCCACCAGAACCAGCCGCCCTCAGCTTCGTGTAGCGGGCGGAAGAGAACGGGGATTTTGGCGTCCTGGAGCCGCTTGAGTTGCTTGGCAATGGTGTCGATGTCGTGGAGGAGGAGCGTGTAGTTTGCATTGGTTGTGTCGGCCATTGCGTGCGAAATGTCAAAGTTGGTGGCTTCGGTGTAGAAGCCTTTGTACCAGGGCTGAGCCGCGGTGTCGTAGAGACCGACGGGTGCACCCCAGTGCCATACAATCGTTACGATGCCGCCTTTTTGGGCAAAGGCAATGGCGTGGTCAATGTCCTTTGAAGAGGCGCCGCGCGAAGTGCGCGAGTCGGTGTAGTCCATCAGGTCCAGACCTAGGATCGCAGGTGTTTTGCCAATGTTTGTGGTAACCCAGTCGAGAGAGGCTTGGTCTTGCTGGCCAGAGAGAATCTTTTTGCCGTAGATGCTGCCGAGGTATTTAAGCAAGGCTTTTGCGTCGGCGTTCGCGTTGGCGTTTACGGGTGTGGTGGTGATCTTGTGTGGTGCACGCTGGCCCTTGGGCGCCAGCGTAATGGCATCAATCAGGTAGTAGCCCCAGTTGCTCTGGATCTCAATCGTGTTCTTGCCTGCGAGCAGCAGAACTTGGCCGGCGGATACGGTCGCCCACTCCGTGGTAGCGGGCAAGTCGACTTGGCCGCCACCTGCGTTGTTGAACACGATGCTGGTCTTTTTGTCGCCGTAGGGTCCGTTGTAGATTACTTCGAGGTCGTGGAGTCCTCCCTTTTCGGATTCTATGGTAAAGGTGACTTTGTCGGTGGCATCCGTGAAGCCTTCGACATATCCGGTTCCTGGAGTGGTATCATGTCAGTGTGGAGTTAAGAAAAGGAAAAAAGCTCGACAGAGTTTCTTTCTATAAAGGAAGGGCGCTTGGAGTTTTACCTGTGAAACCTGCAACAGAAGAACCCTTTGTAGTGCCAGAGAGCACGGCATCTTCAGCCTGGAGAGTAATCTTCTGGCTTGTAGCGAGCCCAAAGAGAGCCGCAGCAGCAACAATAATAGCACCTGGCTTGAACATGGTGCTGTCTAGTACGAAAAGAAGAAGAACAAAGCACAACTTAGCACAGTCTCCTTCCTTGACTTAAGCACTTCCCTTATATGCTCGTCCATTGTTTAATTTACAGATACGACATCGGGCGACTATCCCCGCGGACGTTCGAGGTTCCGAACCTTCCACACATAGTTAATTTCACAGCATTGGCACATGCGAGACGGCCTTGGACAAACCTATCCACAACAGCTAGAAAATGGAGACGGCTAGGGTTCGACACTTGACGTGACTGGGGCCAATATCGGTAAATGAAATAGGCGAAAATGACTAGGATGGCCTTGTCCGCCAATGAAACAAGGACGGGCGGTGTGCCTCCGCGCTCAAATAGGAAATATGAGAAAACAACTAGGGTGTGGTGTATTGACAGTCATGCCGTGGGAAAGGTTGCGTTTCTTCTGCTGAATCGTAGCGCTATACCATACCTAGAACTTGATCCTTCGCCGAGGAGAATAGATTTGCATCCTCTAAAAGACATGATCTTTGCTTGTGAAACATACTCCACTCCCCTATGCAGACTTGACTAGTTGGGTAATATCGTCAACCTCCTTGGGTGTGGGTGTTAGGTTTTCGATCCCGTCCTTTGTAATGAGCACATTGTCTATGACATGTTAGTTTATCGAATCATGTGGAGAAGTTGTATCACGTACCCTCAATTCGGACTCCTCCGACGGACCAATATTTTTCCAACACATTCTCATCAATATACTTTTTCTTCTCCTCATCCTTGAGATATGGCTCGATGATGAACCTACAAAAGTAGATGCCAGGCTCAACAGTAATCACACTGCGCTCTGGAAGAGTTCCCCTTACGCGGAGGTAGCGGAACATGACGTCCTTGTCGGCGTAGTTGGCATTGCCGCCAGTGTCATGAGTGTCCATTCCAAGGTAGTGACCCAGACCATGTGGGAAGAAGGCTACACTGATTCTCTTGTTGAACAACTCGTCGGCCTCTCCCTTCAAGATACCGAGATCCAGGAGCCCCTTGATAGCAATCTTGTGGGCAAGTTCATGAACATGATCCCAGACGACACCGGCCTTGAGCGTATTGATACATTGGTGTTGCATGTCTAGGACAATCTTGTAAATGGCCAAGGACTCGGTCGTGAATGTGCCCTTGATAGGGAATGTGCGTGTAATGTCAGATGCATAGCAGTCAACCTCGATTCCAGCATCTAGCAGCAACAGATTCTGGTCGGTAATTGGCGCCGCGTTGTGCACGTAGTGCAGTGTTGCGGCGTGCTCTCCTGCGGCGACAATGGAATGGTAGGCTTGGTTCTTTGCGTTGCGCTCTACGCACGTCTTGAGGAAAACCGCTTCGAGCTCACACTCGTTTTGTGCCTTGGAAGCGGCCTTCATGACGGCTACGTGAGCTGCCGTGGAAATGGCATTGGCCTTGCGCATCAGAGCAATCTCGTAGTCGGTCTTGATGACTCGGCAGTACTCGATGGCCGTCTTGAGCTGGGTGAGCTCCTTTTCCTTGTAGGAGAGGAAGGTGATGTGATCGGATACTTGCTCTGGAATGGCATAGATGGTCGATTGAGGCTCGGATGAACTGGCAAGGTGCGAATTGACCTCGTCGGTAGTAAAGCATTCGTCAATGTCGTATTTGGCCTTTGCCTCCTCCGGGCTCATTGGCAGACCTGACCAGATGACTTCGTCTGGATGAACAGGCGGGATGAAGAGAGTTAGCTTCTCGGTGGCCATTTCATACTTGAGGTACGAGTCCGGCAGCTCGCAACCACTGAGATAGAAAAAGTATCGTCGCTGTCTATTCTATTGATCAGCTCTGAAATTCACATCTGTCAACATTTTCATCTTACCGGAATGGCGCTTCACCATCATTGTCTTCATTCAACTTCTGCTTCTGTGCCTCGAGATAAATGGTTCCATTCTTATCTCCGCCTTTGCTCACAAGCCACTCCTTGACCTTCTTCGCATGCTCCTTGGCTGGGTACTTGCCCTTGAGGACTTCGTCGTAGTTTTCAGCAATGGCCATCTTGGTAACGTTGATCCAGCTACCGCTCTCTGTAGATAAGCTGTAGAAGCACGGGGTTGCAGTAGCAGGACCCGCTGGTCTATGTGACGGTCGTGCAACAGTGCGCAGAGTGTGTCGAAGGGAGCGACCGATTTGGGGCAAGAGGTTGGGCATGGAATGGGGGCGTGACAGGCTTGTAGGAGCTTGTTCGTTATTAATCAGGTGCGAAAGTTAGCCACGGCTTCTGAAGGTGGGGTGGTGGGGGTGTGAGGCTCGACTCTGGCAAGCGCGGGTAGCCGCGGTTGTGCGATCCATGGACGTTATGGATGAGGAAGGTGCTTTCGACAGCGCAAGCTGGGGAGAGTACGTGGTAGAAACCTATTATCATATTGCTGTCGATGCATCCGCTAGTGCGCGTAAGACTACATAATCATATCTATAAACCATTTTAAACTACCTGGCAGCTAACCAGCCCCAACAGTATCAAGTAAAAAGCAAGCTAGCTCCAAACACCTGTGCCATGTCGTTGCCCAAAGCGGGTATCCCTTTATCGTCGAGGTACAAAGATGCAGTGAAACATAATCATGTCTAGTCCTGCCAACGTCGGAGGAACTTGGCCATGTCGTCGGTAGCGTGAGGCGCTGTGGCGACCTACAGGAAACGTTAGCAGAGACTCGATTGATTTGGGGAGCAAAGCACCGCATGGGCTATACGGCCATTGAGGTGGCGTACCGTGTTCTCGACCATCTTGGTAGAAAATGTCTGGCTGGCCGTAAGTGTAGTCAACTGTTTAGGGATTGGCAGCCTTGTCTTGGCAACCGGCACGTTGCTAGTAGGGAACAAGGGCTTGGTGTTTGTTGCTGTGACCTTGGTACCCGGCACAGGCTGCATGGGCGCATAACGCGTGAGGCCGGTCTGCATTGTGTATTCGACATCATACTGGGCGGCGCCAGCGTCAGTGCCCGCGGCCGGGTCTGCGTCTGCGTCTGCGATGTTGTCTTCGCTTGCGGGTCCAGCAGTGCCGGTAACGGCGGTAGCGGCCTTCTTTACAGTCGGGTTGAGTATGTTCTTGCCCGTCATGCCAGAGTATGCAAAACGATCCGAGTAGACGACGTACTGACCGGCACCCTTGGCGGGGGTTGCAATCATCTTGACGAAGCTATCATGTTGGCGTTAGCCGTCTGCTGAAGCAAAGGTTTGGGAGAGAACAGACTAGGCATTTGCATCCTTCAGGTCTTCCGACACACCAGCCTCAATTCTTCCTGAAGCTATGTTGCCGGCCGAGAAGAGGCCGCTCGGGTTGATCGTGGTGGCTACGAACTAGTAGTTATAGTCAGCCTACAACATCCATAGTTTGGTATCTCTTGTATGAGCTTACTTGCTCCTCGCCCTTGTTGCCTCCGACAATTAGCTGTAACTGATAGCTCTTCAGGTCTGCGAGTTTAGGACCCGAGGCGGTTTCCTTCCATTGGACTGAAATAGCTGAGCCTGCGGTGAGCTTTGCGCCGGGTGCGGGTGCGGTGAACTCGATGCCGGCTTGTACGAGGGGAGACAGGGCGGCGACGACGGCGAAAGGAAGGACAATGCGCATCATGGTGGGCGAAGTGCGCAGCTAAGGAGCGACAATGCGGAGAATGGCGACGGACGTGGAACCGGTGTAGAGAGTGTGGCAGGCAGTGGGCGCGGTGGGTATATGTTAGTAGTAGTACCGGGAGTGAAAGGTGCAACGCAACAAGAAGATCGGACTCGTTGGATGTGGCGCGCCAGGGGCACGATCGTCGTTGCCGCGCAAGCTAAAACCTGTCCGTAGCAGGGATGCGCACGCATGTCATTTGGTAGTCTCAACACCATACCGGGCAAAACAGTCTATACATGGCATGTGTAGACTGATCTGGCCTATATTCTGGAGGACAGGACCGGCGCTGATCTGCTGCAATATTGGTACTCGGGTCTATTGTCAGCCTGGATAAGATAGACTTTGCGCACAGACTCGACACTGGTGGCAAGCCCATAGCCAGACAGTCTGGAACGGTACCTGAATTTACAGCAATCTGATTCGGGTCTCCACAAACAACCGCCAGAAAAAAGTGGGCTCGTGCGTCTTGTGCGCGCCAACAAATTTCAACATTTGTTTCCTACGCACCTCTTGGTGTCTATAGTACATACAATGTGCCCGCTTTCCCAGGCCTCGATCGCGATGCCGCTGTTTTGCTAACCCAAACGCCATGTTCATGCTCAAAGGGGGGGATATCCTGGAAAACTGCAAACAATAACGAGAATGAATACTTGTCGTTCCTTGTCTTACTCGACACGCTCACGCAACTTGGGCATTCCGCATCTTAGGCGTGCCCATTCTCAGATTAAACGATGACGGTAGCCGACACGTCATGGTGGCCGCCTGGCCGGCTTTTTGCAGTTGCAGCGTTAGCTCCCGGAGCTTCTCTGGTGTGAAGATCTGGACGTCAAACGACAGCAGGAACTCGACACACAGCTCGAGGCGGCTGAGGGCGGCCTCGTCAACGCCGCCGACGGCAGCGAAGCGCTTCTGAGGCCATCGGTGATCCTCGAGGGCCTTCATGGCCACGAGGGCACAGGCCAAGATAAGGCGATGCATGGTGCGATAGGTCAGTGGGACGCTCCTATCGATAACACACAAGCGCAGCATGTAGGATCCAGCCGCCAACCAAACTGCCGTTGATAAGGGGCAAAATTTCTGGATGCGATTCATGTACTCTTCGACGCCGACTTTTGGCACCGTCTTGGAGAAGAATTTCCTCGCCATGTTGGCGCGCTGGACGGCCTCGGGCTGGGCTCCGGCGCCAATGTCGTGGATGGTGACGGGCTCGTCGTGGCCCGCTTCCGGCGGAGCTAGTTCGGTGGGCTGGTGATTTTCCTTTTCAGCGGGTATGGGCGTCGCCGGTCTAGACGACGTTCTTCGATGTGGTGGTCGCATGGTTTGGCTCTCTCTGGCGCTGCCTGGTGTGGCAGGGCGCGAGATGGGCGGTGTTGCCGGAACGTCGCCCGCGGCGTTTGCTATGGCAATGATGGAGCGGGCTATGAGCTTCATGGCGGTTTCCCGAGACATGGTGAGGACGTCGAGCTCTTCATCGTTTGCCGGGGGCGATGGGGCGTCCTGGAGGCTGAGGTTGTTGAATTCCGGGAGGACGCCTGCGTCTCCGGCTGGGTTGGGGGCTGTGGGAGGGTTCATTGTTGTTTGGCTTTGGATGACCGGTGCAAGGACGAGTCGCCTCGGATGCACGGTCTTGAGTGGAGGGGTAGGGTAGCACACTTGGATCATTTGGACGTGTGGATATATGACGTGGCCGAAGTCTACCGATTTTACCTCGCAGACGGAAAGTGTGTCGAGAGAAGGAGGGCCAAGGTGATTTTGTGCAATGTCTGCATTGAATTAGCCCGTGTTGTGTACAGAGGTGCGGGTATTTGCGTGGGCTTACGAGTAGATGTAGTGACGAGCCGGATTAGGGTAAGGAGGACTAGAGACTGTTTTTGGGTCGTGATATGCGAGTTGCAATTGGAGGATTGGCGGGACGAGTCGTGTGTGGTGGAGAGACAGTGGTTTGACAGAGGCAATGGGCGGTTTGGAAGCGTCAAGATGGTAACTCAATCAGGTGACACAAGGGGGAGCCGAGAAGAGGAGAGGAGAGGAGAGGAGAAGAGAGAGGGAGGAGAGAAGTCGCAATGGCAGCAGCGCGGTGATATGGGAACCGTAAAAAAAAAGACACGATAGACGCTGGGCCGGGACAGGGCGTCGTTTGTAGGTCAAGTGACGCTAGAAGGATCTGTACTTGACTGAAAAAAGACGGTCGGAACAGTGGCTAGTCGACGCGTCTTTCCGAGGACCGGGGCGGTATGGCGTCCAGGAGGCCATGGAAGGGTACCGAGTACTAGCTGCTTAGGCCATGAGAGCGAGGCGCCGAGTGTGAAGTATCGTCAAGTCAAGGGGACGGGGTGGGTCCAGCTGCACAGGTACGTGGAGGTCGGTGGGTCGAGAGAGGTGTTAAAGGCCCACCGGGCCGTGGGACGAGTATAGGCAGAAGGCGGGCAGCAGAAGAGCAGGCTGGGCTCAGCGGTGGTGATTGGCGGTTGTTAAGCAACAAGCAATGAGATGGGGACATGCAGGCGGAGCGAGAGCCGGGGGCTGGCGAGGAAGATATTGGGCAGAGGGGCGTCGTCGAGGATGGGATAGAGGGCAGAGGGGGCGGCGGGGGTGCGTGTGCAGACGAGCTGCAGGGTCCAGCAGCGCGGTAGAACAAGCAAAGAAGCCTGGGGTCAGGTGAATAACCTCGCAAACACCCATCCAGCCCAGCCCAATCCAATCCAATTCTTCTCGGAGAAATGAGGGCGGCCCAGGCTCATCCACATGTGCATTTGTCCCTTCTCGGTGGCATTTCCGTCGGCTGCTGTCGCCTCTCCGCCCGTCCAGCTGCCCCCTTTGTGTCGCCCCCCCGTGCTGCTCCCCCGCGCCCGACCGTCTGGCGCCCGCCGTGTCTGCCATCGTGACCACATCTAAGACACGACTCTTTTCGCAGACTGACTGTTCGCGCCGCGGGGAAGTGTCGTGCTAATGCAGGCCCCGTCGCATTGGGACTATGCGCCCCCAGATGGCTCGCCAGCACCACACCCTCTCGCGCCCCTTCACACCCTCGCCCGCCCGTGGCTGCGTCGCGGAGCCGGGCAGTGCTCACAAACAAACACTTGCAGCGCCCATCACAGTGCATGTGGCAGCGGATGGGTTATGCCCGCAAATCACGGGCGCGCGCCGAGGGATATGCACCTCCACGTGTTCGCGCAGACTGCCCGGCCCAGCTGCCCGCTTACACTCGCCCATAGCCGGACCGCCCTCTCCCTATTCACTGCCATGCCGAGCGGCCGTTGCCTCACCTCGGCTGACCGCGTCCAAGCACCCTCTGATCATCTTACTAGTACTACTTTTACTACTGCCAAACTGCATGGTAGATGTCGAGCGTGCATCTCCGCTAGCTCACCACTGTCTCGCTACCACCTCATGCTGACTCCCTTCTCTCTTCCCACTGGCAGATTCCCACTCACTACCCAGAATCGGTGACTCAGGCCCGTCGTCTCAACAATACGTGTCCGTCTCTGATGTTCACGCTACCTGCAACCCCCGTCCCTGCATCCACCCTCTCGTCAACGTCACCGTACATGGCTGGCTTCGTTTCAACCAAGATTCCATGCAGCAACACCAATCGTAGCCACAGCTACCCAATGCCAAAACACCACCACAAATACAAATCTCAGTCTAGCGACTTCTGACCGCCCTGCTCGGCTCCACACTGACGGGTCCCTGGTAAGCTGGACATAAAGACATGTCAACTTCCTTGTCCACGCTACGAGGTACGTACCTATCACATCTGGACATCGGAGCAACCCCGAGTTTCCCTTCTCAACAAAGTACGTACCTTTGCGGCTCCTGCCGGATCGGCTCTCTCGATCCATCTTCACAAGCCAATCTTCGGCAACTTTGAAACCAGTTTTTTGATTCCGGTTATGCCATGAACATGCACCGTTTTCCTGATTTGATATGCTCAAAAGAAACAGAATCAAAACAAAACAACATGATTACGCCATAGCAACTACTACTGCACCTGTCATGACAATATCAATTCAAAAAGCCCCACTGGTTCCGTGCTGATACATCCTTTTTGCTTTGTAGTAGTACCGCTTGCCCTCACCGTCCCGTCCCGAAAAACAAACCTTCTCGTTACATGCTTGGCTAGCATCTTGGAATAAGAAAATGCCGCAACGACGGGGGTTTTCCCTGGCCAACTTCAGATTTGTGGCTGTCCGAGAGCGACGCTTACATACCGCATCTTCTGTATGTCTGTATTGAGCACGACATGCGTGCATATTCTGGAGAAAAACCAAAAAATACCTCCTTGGACCAATCACGTACTGTACATGCAAAAAATATACCGCCTACACCTGACTCACCCTCGCCCTCTTCCTCGTACTCCCAGGCACCACACTCGGCCCGCTCCTCACCGGCGGCGCCTCGTCCCCACCCCCACCACCACCACGCTTCCTCTCCTGCTGATCCAACACTAGCTGCAAGACATCGTAAGAAAACTGCGGGAACTCGAGACACATGGCCTTGAACTCTGGCTCTGCATCGTGGCGCAGTGTGAAACTGCGGGTAGCCCAGAAGGCCGCCACGGGCTTGCGCAGCGTCTTGTCTTCCGGATTCGATTCCTTGTACACGTAGCGGGCGTAGGCGAGCTCGCCTTTGGCCGTCGACGCTGTGCGGTGAATCTTGGAATGCGCGAGCGATTGAAGCTCAGGGAGCTGTAGGCGTTCGGCCAGCGTGTAGATACGGGCGTGTACGAGGAGACCGATGCCCTCGTTGTCTTTTTCGGGTTGGCGTGGATCTTTTTCCAGAGGTGCGTCACGGGCTGATGACGTCTTCTTGGGGAAGTATTCGCCTGTGTAGAGGTACTCAATTACGGAGCCCATGGCGTCGACGTCGCAGTCGGAGAGGACAATTTGCCGGGGCTGTGAATGGTTAGCTGATGTATTCATCTGCCAGTGTTGGACAATGGTGTTTAGTTTACCCCTCCAGGCGCAAGGTTCTCAACCTGCTTCTTCAACTCAGGCGACTTGACCAGAACAGCCTCGTGTGCTGAGAACGTCGTTCGCGTCTCTGCGGCGCCAGCAATCACTTCTACAATTGGGCTCTTGATTAGGCTGGTCAAAGGTCAGATGTATCCTCGGCAAACCTCACGCTATTGCACACAATCAAGCGGCGTCCATACCTAGCCAGCGCTTCACATGAGGTACTCCAACTGATAGTCCACATGGACAAATGTCTGTTTCGGTCACCACTTACTCTGAGAATAAAACTATCTTGGGCTCATCGACCTCAATGCCAGCCAAAGCCGTCTCTTCCTCTCCAGCCTCGGTCTCGGCTGCACCACCCATCTCGACATCCTCGACTGTCGTGCTCTCAACGGCTGTTTGCTGCTGGTTATCCGCCATGGCAACTCTATCTCTTCTGAACTTGTGACGAGCAAGAAATGACGTATAAAATGAAGACTAGCAATGTGAACCGGAAAGCTTTTGATAATGCGTCAGGCGCGCAGTGCTGCTAATCCTTCTCTTTCTTTCCCTCCGCGCAGGCGCAATTGAACCCAATCTGTACCTTTTGACCTAAACTCACAGCGCACAAAGTGAGATGAGGTAAGTAATTCAGTTGCGACAATGGGGTTGGCTGGCTGGGGTACCAGATAATAAGAGAAGAGAGATCGGTTCGGCGCGTGCACATGCTCCCATAGTGTGGTAGCTTCCTCCACGCGCGTCACTTTCGCGCTAGCGCAGGAACAGAGTCCACCTGTCCGTAGCATACTATTACAACTAACCTTTCATGTAATGAAATTGCTCGGGTATAGCATTTCTCGGATTCTTTCGTATGTTCATGACTGCGAAACATTCGAGGGGGGAAGAATAAGAAAGTTGAACTGCATGGATGGAATTGAATAAAGTAGTCTGGTCCTGCGCATTGATTGATTTCGACTACCCGAATCTATCACTATCTCAGTGTGCAGAGTTATACACTAGACCAGTTCACGTTTACTAATATAGTGTCCGAATTTCAAGAAGCGGCCGTTTCAATACATTCTTGATAATACCCGTCTAAAAAAAAAGACAGACGAAATCATGTACATGCATTCACTCCTAGAAATGCCATTACATATTCTAAATATAGTATATCTCTATACATATGCAAACTACCAATGATAATGATGAGAGCGCTATCATTCCATGCTACGCTATGCTTTGCAGATTCTCAAAAAAAAACATTCAAATCTCAACTGTTTCCAGAAAAAAATATTCACACTACAGTCGTCCCCCCTTCTCCCTGAACCTCTCTCCCGTCGTCGGCACCGGCTTATCCGCCCTAATGATCCACAACAGCCAATCCTCGAGCGGAATAAAGACATAAAACACCTTGTTGCAGACAAACGACAGGCCGACAAAGCACGCTGCCACGAGCGCATCCATAAAATAATGATTTGCCGTTGCCACGATAACGGTAAGAATAAAAGCCGGATATCCGATTCCGACAATCAAGTAGAAAATCTTCCAAAAGGCATTCTTGCGCACCTCACCGGGCTCGAGGGTGCGGCGGAAAAGGCCAGAGTGGTAAATGAGCGTCATGCCTATGCAAAAGGCGTATCCGAAATGCATGGACGGCATGGCCGCAAGTTGGTTTACGAATTTTCCGCTCATCCACACGCTCTGTGCGTCGTCGTGGCGGACCGTGTCGAGAAAGCCGTATTCGGCGGGGAGCAGGCGCGGCGGCATGCAAGGGTAGATGACGAAGATGACAAAGGCGCAGAAGTTTGTCAGGGTGAGGGTGCGGCGGGCCGTGGCGAAGGTGGAGAACGAGGGCGCTACATAGTAGTACCAGCAGATGAAGCTGTTTGTTTGTTCATGTTAGTTTGTCATTTCGAGTACCCGCCCAAAGGGTTTCCCTGGGCTACCAGTAAATTGAAAAAAGACGTACCCCACTGTTCCCGGAATATGAATCAAAGCATAGCACTTGTTCAGCACGGTAAGCGCATCCTGATGGCCGTGCATAAACCACTGCTGCACTTCTCGTTCCCTGAATGGGAATAGGAAACTGAGCATCCCATACTCCTCGGCTTCCAACACGGCAATCCCGTGCTCCTGCGCTACGTCCCAGATGCCGCGACCGGCAAAGAGCTTCGCTGATGCAATGGCCGTCATGCGGTAGAAGGCATAGTTTATGACCCAGTAGAACATTTCGATTAAGAAGGGGAAGCGCTGCAGTATGCGACTGTGGATGTGGTTGCGGAAGCGCGCAGTGCTGGGCGTTTTGACGATGCAGCAGCCTAGGTTGCGTACTTTGGGAGCATTGGGATTCTTGGTTGGATAGTAGACATCGTCGGCGAAAAGGGAATCAGCCTCGCTGTCTGAAGTGTCGAGCAGATGGTCTAATGACTCGTTTGGATGGGCGGCATCGAGGTACCCGGTTCGTGATGAAGAGGGTGAAGAAGAGGTGCGAGCGAATATCTTGTAGTTTCGTTTTCGGGTCATGAACATGGCGAAGAAGAGGATGCTGGCGACCATCTAGTTTGGTCATGTTAGTATGTCAAGGTTTGTTTTGGTGCATGACGGTTCCCAAAAAAAACATACGACTGGTTCGCACCATCCCGGAAGTTTCCAGGCTGGTTTACTGTTCCATTGGCCATTGTCTGGTACTGTCGAGTTTGCCATTCTGTGTGTTTGTGGTCCCTTGGGGGACGTTGATGGCCGAGGAGAAAATACGGTAACGACACGCTATATCATGAAAAGGCTCTGGGGTAAGGCTGACGATAACGATGACGACGATGGGAAACTAGGCCAAGCGGGCGGACAAGCAAGTCGGTCGAAAACAGTAAGTATATTATTTTGACCCCTGGCGGAAACAAGGTCGTCGTATGTTGTGGCGGTCAAAGTTGAGAACCAAGATTGTTGAACCCTCCCACGAAATGCAGGGCAAAGGGGGAGAGAAAGGACGAAATGGAGAAAGAAGAAAAGAAAACAAGAAAAGATAGGATTCAGATCAAAGTGGACATTGGACAAAGAATCGCTGGATATGGGCTTTCAATCGGGTCGCGTGCAAGTCCGCCGGACTGCCGAGCAAAGGAGGCCTGACTCCTGGCAATGGCATTCCCGCACGCGACGTATTGCGGATCAGAGTCTCCACCTTTTTTCACACGCCTGCATGCGCGGCCATGCGTAACTGGCGACGAATCGCACCGTTGGTCATATTTCCCATCCAGTCAGGCCCCATTCCCGATGGCTATGCTGGCGCCTGAAATTCTCGGCGCAGCACTTGCCTGCAGTCATACTCTTCAGCCTGGCGGTTGTGTATGGTGTGTGTGTGTGTGTCGCGTGCTCACTTTGGGGTGGTTTTACCAAGGCGTTGCAAAACCTGCCAAGACCGGCTCGGGAGGATGAGGCGCAAGAGGAGGAAGCTGACGTCAACGGACAATTTGACCCTAGTCAGCGCCAAAGCGTTTGTGTTCTAGGTCGAAAGGGGGCGAGAGGGCGACAGCAATCGAGAAAGATTTGATCGTCTGAGATTTCACCATATCTGGCGGACTAAGGCCAGGTCTTGTGACGAGGCCTGGTTAAACAGTGCAACTGTGTCGACACACCGTCCGAGTACCGGACAAAGAAAGCACTGCCATCCATGTATGTGCCTTGCAGTTTGCAACAGAGCGGACCCCCAACGGACGGGAGCTCCGAGGTTGACTGCGGCGAGCAGAACGTGTCGGCAAGTCTGTGGCTTTTGCCCGCACAGCCATTAGGCTGCCCCTGAAAGCGTGTTTAGCGGAGCATATAATATTTTAAAAGTAAATGGGAATTGCTTGGTTCTGCAAGAGGGTCGGCGATACGAATACGCTGCTTGGCAAGGCCGACATGAGTCTAGCGTCAGCATCCCAAGCCTCAATGCAATTCTCCCGCCGGCCGAGCCCGCTGCCCTCGTGTTTCAGCCTTGCCATGCAAATGCTCTCCCGAGACTGGAATCCTCCGACCGATTCATCGAAAAGTCAAGCTAAGCCATGATATTGAAAAAGCCACTGGTGCCGACATCCGCACTCAGGTCCCGTGCCGTTTTGTCCGCACGCCCAGCAACGCAGCACTCTTTGTTACGTATGTGGAGGGCCTCTTGGCACCCAAGGCCAATGGCAAGCATAGCAGATATAAGCACTAGAAGCGTGTGTGCACTACGCCGATCAGCGTTCTCTTCCCAACAGCTCATCCACGGGGAATACATGTCCGAGCGCCGCCCACTTGGGGTTATCAGTCAGGACAGCTAGGAATCCTAGTGTTAGTTTTCGTTGAATTGGCGGCATGGACCAATGGCGGTGGAGGAAATAGAAAAATCGAGTGTATATTCGTCCTGCATAACCATGAATTTCAACACAACAGGGTACTAGTGACAAGGGACATTTCCTTGTTGTATGAAAGGTGTATACTATGTTGAGAAAGTGGCTCATTGACAGGAACCATGATTGGATGTTCCTTTCTGCAGCACGAGCACAAGTCGGTGGTTGAGAAGATGTCAAAAGGTGCATTTTACAGAATATCAATGTCGTGAATCTTGGTTCTTGCTCACTAAGAACCGCGAACTCCCAGCGCAAATCACCTGTCTGGTCTATGTTGATTACTCTCATTGCAATACTGTAACCACGCCAACACGTCAGGCAGCGACCTTGATTCAAAGTGGAACAAACACTGCAAACATCACACATCACTATCATGGCGAAAGACGAAGCTACTGAGTGGGTATATCTCATTATTCGTATCACATACTCATTAAGCCGGACATTGATCTCAGTCAATGCCACATGTTGACCGAAAGTCGGCCCAGTAAAGCCATTGCTTGAGGCGCAGTTGGCCCTCCCATCATGTATAAAGCGTGTTAGTCATCACGCGCTTGTCTCTTTTTAGTTGCCGCAGCAGTAACTGTCTAGAGTTTACCGGCGGTTATTCAGCTGCTACTCTGTACCCTCTTGACAATCTCGACAAGACGGTCAAAGAGAGGCTCGCCCTTGTTGATGCCGTTGACCTTGGTGACAACGTCCTCGGGAGAGTTCTCCTTGAGGATCTTGGCAAGCTCAGCCGACTCCTCGTCGCCCTCGACGTTCTGGAAGCGGTAAGCCTGCTCGACGGCGCCGAGGAGAGCATCGACCTTCTCGTTCTTCTCGGCTAGCTGAGCGGCGGGGCCGATGAATCGCTCCTTGCGCGAGAGCTTGCGAAGAGGAGCACGACCGACACGCTCGACATTGTCCTTGAGAACGGGGTTGGAGATGCGCTTGATGATCTGTTCGACGTAGTCGTTTTGCTCAGAGGCGTTGACACCGTGCTTGTTGATGATCAAGTGGGCGGTCTCCCTAACAGCGTCGCGCACGATGTCATGCAACTTCTGGTCGTGCAGAACCTCGTGAATGTAAGTCTTCTTGTTCTGGTGTCCGTAGTAGGCAGCAGTAGCATGTGATGTGTTGACGGTGAAGAGCTTGCGCTCAATGTATGGCTCGAGGTTGTCGACGTAGTGGATGCCCTTAACATCCGGCTTCTTGCCGCCGTTCTCAAATGGCTTCTGCTCGACGCACCACTCGTGGAACTTCTCGATGACAACATTGAGACCAGCGTTCTCGGGCTGCTGTGGGACAATGCGGTCAATAGCTGAATTGGCGAAGCGAGCCTTGGAGTCGATGTTCTTCTTAGCATCGTCGCTCAGCTTGCCCTCGATGAAGCCCCGCCATGTGTCGGTGGCGTTGATGGCATTCTCACAGGCAATGACGGCAAGGGGGTAGTCAAGTGTGCGCTTCTCGATAGCCTTGGCAACGGGCTCAGCAACAAACTTGAGGATGTTGGGACCGACAGCGCAGGTGACAACGTCGGCAGTGGCAATCTCGTCAATGACCTTGTCCATCTCGTACTTGGAGTTGATGGCACGGTAGTGGTCAATGGTGAACTTGCGCTCGCCATCCTCGCCAATCTCGGTGACGGTGTACGAGGGTGTCTTCTGAAGGGATTCGATGATGGAGTCCATGACATCGACGAAGACGACCTCGTAGCCTGAGTTGTGGAGGAACTCGGCAACGAAGCCACGGCCGATGTTACCACCGCCAAAGTGGACTGCCTTCTTCTCGTAGGACATGGTGGATGTGTTTTGCTGAGGAGGAGTGTCAATTGAGTCTGTTCAGGCTTGAAGTGAGGAGTGCAAGAGAGAGGTAGTGAGGCGGAGGAGCTGAGTGAGGGGCTTTGTTTATAGGTTGGGTGAGGGAGGAAAGCGCGTTTGGTGGGGTATTTGTAGTAAGAGCGGGCAAGGGCGCAGCAAAGAGAGGGCACTGCATGCAGCAATTCATGGGAAACTTACTTGGCCAGAAGATTCGGTGGCTGGGCGGTGTGCAAGAGCTTCGAGGTGCAGTATTACCTGGATGAGAGAGAGAATCACAGGCGAACGAGTGGGTGTTTATGTTGGGAGGGGCTGCAAAAGACCCCGCAAGGCGGTATCCCAGCTATGCACACCCGATTGGGCCGCTAGCTGGCTTATGGCGGCAGGGACAAACGCGACGTGTGGAAGAGCAGCCGCCGACGCGTATGGAATTGACGTGTTGCTAGGCCGACTGGCCATTGGATGTGTGTCGGCTCACCAGGCGAAGAAAAAAGTCATTAGATTAATACCTCAGCCCAATACAAACATGCTTCCGGAGAGCCGCCTCGCACTGCTACCCAAGATGTGTCTCTTCTCGGCCGTGGACGCCGCGCGCCGTCGTGCAATACTCAACAAAGCGCTCCGCCTCGATGCCATCTTCTGGAGTGCATGTGAACCACGCACAAAGACGTCATACGTCATCGAGTCGAGGTGGAGCAATCGGTTCGCTCTCCCGCTTGCTAGCCCGCGCTAGCCCCGTTGGGCCACGCTGCTCACCAGGGGTGCCCCGCCATGTAACGACCATCGTGAAAACTGCGCAGCAAAAGAATCGTGATCGATGCAAGTGGGTATCGCGTGACTCTACACGTCCGATGGTGACGAAAGGTGCAGCGTCTGTGCATATACACCTCCGACCTAGGCGTGGATGGCTTGCTGCACATGTGGATACACGGCCACCATGCGGTGGTAGAGATCCGGGTGCTCGCGCATAAGGACGTCGGGGTCCCACGCCATGGCGACAAAGATTGTGTCAATGCCGCTGCTGAGCGGCGTCGTGAAGATTTTGCCTGGTATGCGACTTAGCAGGTGCCCTGTGAAGAATCCACCTTCAGCAACTTACAGATTTGCAGCCCAATCACAAACGCAAACGCCACCACGACCGGAGTGTAGCCACCGTCTGCGTTATATGCTGGCGATGTGAAGATGAGATAGAGGTAGGCTAGCAACGCGCACGCATAAGCGATGAAGGTGGCGCCCATGGAAAGCACAGGTCCAATCAGGCATTCGTTGACGAGTGCATCGATACCGCGATCCTTGATCATCCTAGGAAAGTCAGCTTTGCTGCTTGCTGATATTAGCGCTTCCAAGCACTTACTTCCAGGTATCCTTCGCAGCCGCAATGTAGCTCTTTCCGTAGAGCGCGATATAGCTGAACGCATATCTGTTCAGGAACTCGACGGCCCAGTTCAGAATCGAGATGATACAACCGAGCACGCAAAACAAGATCGTGCCGACCAGGTTGCCGTCGCTTGATGCGTTTTGCTGAGCGGCCGAGCAGATCTGGCGCAGGAATTGGATAATGGCCACGAGCAAGCTGCCAAGACTGATACTGCCAAAGCTGTATGTCATGGCGCGCTTGAATGCGCCGCGAGTAGCGCCCTTGGGCATGGCATTGGGCGCGAAAAACCACGAGCCGTATACTCCAGAAATGGTTACGTGGATCGTGTTCTTGAGCCACCTATCCTGGTGTTAGCGAAAGAGGCATTCTAGCGTTGGGTCATGACTACTCACTCTGAGATCCAGTACATGGCGAACGTGACGAAAACGAGTAGGCCAATGACTTTGCCATTGCCGCAATCGCCCACACCATTCCTGCAATTCGAATTGGCCCCATTCGGCGTATACTGGACATAGATCGAGACCAGCGTGACCGAGTACCAAGCACCGAGCGCGGCAGCTAGGATTCCTCCGCCGAGAGAGACCAGATAGGTGTGACCGTACTTCTTCGACACATCAATCACAGTCTGTAGCATGAGAACGCTAAACGGTATTCTGGGAATCCAGCTGATGAAGCAGAAGACGTAGAAGATGCTGAAGATCAAGAAGACGATGCCTCCAGACCAGTACCGCCTGGAAAGCATGTAGATGGCCGTCACGAAGCCAAAGACGATGTTGAGGATGCCCGTGATCCAGATAAACTGTTTGGTGAACTTGCGCGCAGCCCAGATATATGCGTAGCTGAAGACGGTCGCCATGCCGAGCACGAATGCGAAGAGGATAATCGTGTTCGAGTTGAGGGCGAAGTTGTTGGTGTCGTTGCCGTAGATGCCTCCGCTGTTGGTTCGCGCTGTGTCGAGTATGAGAAATTACTTTGCGCATTACATGGGATGCAATACTGACCATATCCTCGAATTGAAATCGCGCTCACAGCGACGTATCCCAGGAACACGGCAATGAAGAGCAGTCCAGCCCACCAGTCGTTGTACTTTGGCTTCTCGAGCTTGAACGTCTGTTCAAAGTCTTGTTTGTTGTCACCATAGCCATTCTGGTATCCATTCTGCTGCTGCATAGGCGGCGGTCCCTGAGGCGGCGCATAGTTCTGATACTGGGGAGGTTGCTGTGCATATGGTTGACCCTGGTAGTATGCGCTCTGAGGTTGCTGGGGCGGTGCGCCGCCTGCATAGTAGTCAGCGGCTTGACCTTGCGACGCCATGTCGACGTATGGGCGCAGTTGTGGTGATGCAAAGAAGTCGTCGCAATCACGTTTGCAGGGAACAGGAACAAGAGTCGCAAGTAAACAGATGTTTGGGCACACTAACGTGATATGATGTATCGCCGGCGTCACTAGCAGTTATTATTCTTTCGGGATGGGGGTGTGCTATTGGTGTGGCTGAAGATCAGCGCTGCATTTCATATGCGCCAAAGACGTGTGCACGGTTTCCCAGGCGCTTCGTGTTGTGGCTGCCGTCGTGCAAAAGACGCTACTGGCGGCCTAGATCGCAGCGGCTGGCAAGTGATAGGCTCGAGCCATCTGGCATAACCCCCGACCATCTTGATTTCCGCGCTGCAAAACTCAAATACACATGCATTGACCCTTGGTTCGTTTCGCTGCCCAACGCGCAGGCATCCCAGAGCCTTTGAGCCCTGCCGAATCCCGTTGCGAAACAGTTGGTATGACGGCATGTTAGCAACCGGGTTTCACTGTCGGTGCCACAGCTGGCCGTTGCCGTCACATGCGTGGCTGAAAAGGCTTGAGTGCCGATCGCCCGTCTTGGACGTCCCACGATGTTGTGATATGAAGCTCCGAGGCGACTCAAAGGTGCCGAGTATGCCGATACCATGAGATTGGTTACTCAGGAGTCTGCTAGGATTGCGCCCGTCTCTAATCCTTGGTACCAAAACAACGTTTGTAGATCCCTGCGCTGGGTCATAAGTCTGAACCTTGTGATAACTCCGAGCGATTGAACCTACCTTGGGTTTATATCGTCTTGACCTTCTCTTCCCTCTCTTTGCGGTGGGCCCAGACGTAGAAGAAGGGATATACCGCCTCTGGCAACAGAGTAACAATCATCCCGCCGATGCTCCACCAGTTTCCTACATAGGACCAGTTCTCTGGTATGTTGATGTAACGCCAGATGAATACCAAAAACGCCGTGATGCATCCTAGGTATCTCGTGATCCTGGTTCCGTTAGCCTGATCATCCATCCAAGCACTTCAGATATGAGTGCACTAGGAAGTCCAGAGTCCACATCAACATACCAAATCTCCAACGACTGCCCCTTCGTATCCCGCCTCTGTACCAGATACCAAATCTGCCCCCATCCAATCGGCAACTCAAGATACAAGCCCGTAAAAAACGCCGTCTTCTGCTCCCTCTCATCCGGCCAACACTTCCCCACATACCACAAAAACGCCATCCAAGCCGGCGTCTGCCACAGTAACTTCACCACCGTCCGCCCCCTCTCATCCGGCGCATACGCATACCTCAGCGCCACACTCACAAACGTGACGTCGAACAGGAACCACACAAAAAAGCATGCCCGCTGGAAATTCGTCGTCGTACAAACATATGCGTAGTATATCTCGTACGCCATAGTCGCGCTGAGAAACTGGACAGTGCCGGCCACGAAGCGGTCGCTGTACGTCCGGATCGTGTAGAACATGTAGCAGAGCGTGTAGAGGATGCCACAGGCGATGATTAGGAAGTCGGTGATGAAGAAGTAGGATTCTGGTGGGTTGAGGGCTACGTCTGCGGATTGTGGGATCAAGTGGTACGATCCCCATTTTTTGGAAATTTCAAAGGCCATGGTGGAGTGTTAGTCTAGTCTTGTGCCGTTCAGATTGTGTGAATGGAGTAGCGAGCGCAAGATTGGGTGTCGCCGGGCACTGAGGATGTGAGGGATGGTCTTGATGCAGAGATAAAGAATGGGGGCTGCGGACAAGAGTGGTCACGACATGAAAATCTTGGGTCCAGTGTCTATCGCATTCTGGGCTGAATAGAATACATATGGATCGGATGAGTGTAACGGCTATGAAATCACTGCTGACATTCTCAGGCTTCCGTCATCTTCCGGGTAAGGCAACCTCCCATAGATGGTGGATCCAATATCCTTAATCCGTCCCTCCACACACTGCGCCTCCTCGCTCTCTATCCGAGCCTTCCATAGGAGCCCGGTATTCGTAAGCAGGGATTTTGTCGCTATGCGCTTCCGCTTCTCCATAATGAGGTATCCCCTCTTCTCGCTCGTGTTTTTCTGAGTGGCATGCTGATTCATATGCATGTCATGGGGGTTACGGCTACAGTACATACGTTTGGTATGTACAGTGTGGAGTTCACTGCCGCGATGGCGATGACGTATGTCCCGGCCAAAGTCGCTGATGTTGTGCAGCTCAAACGTGACTATATCGCGCTAAGCGCAGAGTGGTAAAGTGACACTTTACACGGCAGAGACCAGTTGATATCGCTTAAACGGTTTTCGTCCGGAAATGCACATTTTGATCTCCGGAGCCATTTAGATTTCCAAGACTGACTCTTAGGAGAGCTCGGACTTAAAGTAGATAGATTTATAAACTTAAGGTATGGTATAACCTCTAAAGACTATAACGATGCTCATGCTAAAGCACATGGCTTTTAAAGACGACAGCGATACTCATGCTGAAGCATATGGGTATATGGCATACATAAACACGATTGGGAACACCTCCAACGCACCATCTCATGAAATGCTTCCGGTCGTCCCGATATAACTCCGATCATAACGGAGATACTTTTGTGTGAATCAACACATGTCTGCAGCTTGCAGCTCCCACTTCTCAGCTCCTCTTGGGCTTAGCACTCCTCGAAGGCCTCGGGCTCCGGGGTACTAGGTTCTCACCCTGAGCCTTCATTTTCTCCATAGCCTGCTCGACCTGCCGATGCTTCTTCGATACATGCTTATGTCGCTTCTCCATTTCATCCTCAAACTCTTGCGCAAGCTTACGCTTTTTTTGTCTTGCTTGCTTCATACGCTGGATCATATTCTGACATTGATCAAGGAACCAGTCGCCAGCATCTTCCCACTCACTCGTAGGTAGTGAATGAAAGAATTCGGCTTGTTTAGCTGGGTCGAGATTCTTCTGCACTAGAATAAGACGCTCAGCCAGAGGTTTCTTGGTATCCTCCTCAGAGAGAACTGGACGCTTCGCACGTGGATCAATGTCGAAGCTTTCATTCTTGAGGGTCTCGTAATTCATTTGGAAGAGAGTCTCAGGGTCATAGTCTTCAACTTGCATAGCCTCTGGCTCGTCAGTTGGAACTTCCTCAGGCTGTGGTTGATAGACTATCTGTTTGGGTATCGCTTGGGCTACAAAGGGACGCTCCACGGGTACGGGTTGAGCAATCGGCTTAACCTCTTCAACGTTTAATTGGACACGTGAAGGGCCGGGGTGTTGGTGATGAACATATTGCTGACCGTAGGCTTCGTTCTTGACATTTGGGTAGGGGTTCGAGTGCGCAGGCAATGTAGCAACGGCCACACCCGCATTGGCCTGGCTAAAAGCAGTTGGTTGACTGGATTGAGGAACGATCCGATGATGCTGGGTGTCCTGTCTAGCTTGTTGCACAGTGGGTGCACTGGCGCGTGTCTGATCTCGAAGCTGCGCAGACTGCTCAAAGAGCTGTGAAGGCTTTGGTAAGCTCTGCCTGGGGGCCGGCATGTGTAGCTTCTGCTGATAATGTGTCTGCTGCCGGACTTCTGGCTGCACTGATTCATACTTGATGTTTTGGGGCTGGTGGAGAGGAGAGGTCTTGCCGCCTTTGTGGCGGTAATCGGAAGGTGGCTCCTGCAAACCGTCCAATTCAGAAGGCTCCCCGTTTGTAGTGGTTGGGTATGAATCACCGTCGATTTCTCGGAACTCAAACTGTCGTGCGTGTTGTAGGAATGCAATCTTTCTGTCAAGAGGAAGATTTCCGAGCCCTTGCTCTTCAAGAAATTCCTCCTCATCGTGCGTAATTTCAAAAGCATGGTCTGAAGAACTAGAGTCTGGATGGCCTTGTTCGATGCCACCATCGTTGCCAAGATCGAAAGCTTGCTCGTTCTGTTGATAATGCCGATCCATTTGTTGGCTTTCCTGTGCCTGAATAACAGAATGGTCGATGGTGGTGTCTAGGCTTTCTGCATCAGTGTCGTAAAGATCACGTTTTACAGTGTGGCCTTGAGCCGACTGAACGCGTCGGGGAGGATTCTGCAAGACAGCCGAGCTGTTCTGAGCATTGGCAGACCCGCGTCCTAGAGCTCCAGGTATGGGTGTGCGCCGTTGCGACGGGAGTCCATTCTTGATTGATACTCTCGCATTGGCGCCAACGGTCTGTCGGTCAGTCTTGGGTGCTGGTTGGTCACCGTCTAGGGCATTGTGCGGGCTGTTTGTATGCTTGCGGCTGACAAAATTCTGCAAGCCCTGCATGATGATTAGAGGAGGAGCTGCGTCTTCTGCTCACTCTAGATATTTGCAGAGTAGTCTGGCCTTCGTGTCTTGAATCGAGTGTTCAAAGGTGAGCGTCCGACATCGAACTGGAAAGCGCGTCTCGGATGAGACCTAACCCGTTCTGGTAACGCCCATTTCCCCGGATTGGGTTTAGCAAAGGCGATGACGATGTTTATCTCCGTGTAGCGTTTATCAGTTCCGCTCGTCCATTCTTGACGTTTATAACTTTGCACTTGAATTTATCAGAGTTTCGAGCAGCTGTTTTTGGAAGATTGCCTTTAGTCATGGATGAATGCTATCTCTATGGGCTCCCCAATGAGGTATGCCTCTTACCCTGCCATTGCATCTCATGCTAACTGATAAATGCAGCTACTCCTTCACATCTTTACACCGATGTTAACGATAGAACTTCTCCCTTTGACTTCGGTTTCGCGTCGCATATACTCGCTCATTGTGCGCATCCTTCATAATCGACTCATTGCGGCAGCAGAGCTCCACTCGCATTCTGTACTACTCGAATGCTTCCATCCGTCTGCGAAACTTACCGAGCCTCCCTATTTCTGCACGTATCGAGGTACCGATGGCTTGACACGATATAACGAAATTGATCCAAGTGAGAAGAACGTGGGCAGGCTGGGCGAGATGTACAACATGTACTCTCGTTATCGTCCCCACCGACGCGACTTAGAGGCTGGTGGGAGAAGGGTGAAGCCACGGCCGGGAGACGTTCCTGGTAGTCGCACCTTTCCAGGAACAGTACAGGATCGGTACCAGGGCGAAACAGTCAAGCAGACGCTGAGCTTGGAAGCCCATGAATTGTTTACGCAGTTGATTGCACAAACGAATCTCGTCAAGATCGGATCTCGCAACCTTTTCACGAATTTTGTTGAAATCGAAGAGGGTGTACTCAGAGTGTGGCGACAGTGGCTCAAAGACGTTTCAGCTAATTGCACAGCAGCCGAAAGAGCAGCACCGGAGGGTATTGTGGAAGAAGTGGGTAAAGGTAAAGAGGTTGTAAGAGAAATGGTCGAAGAAAAGTCAAGTCTTGAAGATCCGCACATCCTGTGGGTGACACCAAGGAAAGACAGCGGGATACGCCTCAATGCGCGAGAGAAGAAGTTCCGCCGAAACGCCCCCATCCTCATCAGCGCAGATGAAGACTTGCCTGTCACATACGAGATTGAATACGACGGCAAGTCATCTCACGGCTCGTTACATCAACTTAGCCACTAACAGCATGCAGAGCTCTTCATCCGCACATCCCATCTCCTTCTCATGCTCGAAAAGTCAATGTTGCAGGACGACAATTCATCAGGCAAGGCAGTTGTTTTCGGTTCATTTGCATAGTACCAGATTGGATAGAACCAAATCAACTCAATCAAAAAAAGCCGGTCCAGACCCCTCGGCTCATGGTGGAGTCGCCCCTCCTTACAACATCCGACCCAACCTGGACTCGGAGCCACACCTGCAAGACCCACAAGAGCGTAAAAAAGACTAGAGAATCCGTCTGAAAAATTGGCAAAAAGAATGGAAACCAGGTATGTGACCTCGAGGCGATTTGAACGCCTAACCTTCAGGAATCTCCAGATGTGAGTACTGGAATCTGACGCGCTACCATTGCGCCACGAAGCCTGATTGGATGGAAAGAAGTGAAGATTGAAGAGTAGATATCCTCCGCAAATAGGGTGGATTCTAGAGCGACCGACCTCGAGATGACCTTTGCAAAAATACATTGTTAGAACCACCTCTTGATCAGGCCACGTTGCTAATTCCCTCTTCCTGGATCCAATTCGTCTAGCACTAAACCGTGCTGCGTGCATTCCGAAGTCTCGGCAATTCTGCAAGCCCCTCCTTCCCCACTATTTCCCTTCTAACCACTCCGCTAGCAAAAAAAAGAGATCCTTTCGGCTATGCAATCTGAGATAGCATCATCAAAAAAGAAAGTAGCTGTTCTCCGCTCCCAGAATCGAACTAGGGACCTTTCGATTACAATTGCTATTACAGTCGAACGTGATAAACCAACTACACCAAGCGGAGGAATCCAGAATGAACTGGGCTTGTATTCTTTGATGGGGAAATCTGCGGCAGTAACGTTTATATCGCCAATAAACTGCGATTAGTTCGATCAGTACCGAATCTGCTTAGTGGGGCTGACGAGGAACGGGGCTAGCGTTAGTACACCTAGAATATGAGTCAGCGATAGAGTACATGAGTAGGTCACGTAAGTGTCCATGTATTCTATGAATCCGTGAATTTTTTTTTGTCCTAAGGTACATGAGAGTAGTCCCTGAAGCAGTCGTGGTTCCCACCAGATATGGCTGAAGAGCCGTGGGGTATCATTAAATAAAAGGAAAAAAAAACATGAACCGGGGTAGTGAATCCGTCCACGTATGTAGTCAGATGACCGATGAGAAGAGACGATTATGCAATCGAGTGATGCAGTCGTCATGATGCTCGGCCCCTGGTGTGTGTCGAAATATGACGAATGGTATCCTACTATGGAGAAGTGAATCTCCTTTTCGGAGCTGTATCGTCGAATAAGTATGTTAATATGGGTCGCGGCTGGCAAAAGGATGTGAGCCGATTGATTATGCCGGGCCAGATTGTCTAACCGATAACGCCGTGAATGCCATTTGAATGCTCCAGGTCATGCCATGCGAATATCGCGGTAGCGTATGGAGTGCCGTGAATAGTGGTTGCAGCGGAAGGTGGCTAGTTGTCCTGAGCAGTCTCAATCTGAGCGTACTCCATCCAGTGACCGTTGGCAGCCTGCTTCCAGGTGCGGATGCTAGCATCGTCACCAGTGGTAACGAGCAAATCACCTGATACTTTTGTTAGCACTGTCGAGTCATAAGAGCAAGAGCAAACAATACGTACCCATCTGGGAGAACGCGACACGCCAGACAGCGCCATGATGGGCGGTCAGCTCGTCCTTGAGAGAAGCTTCTTGGGTAATGCGACCGGGATGCTGCTCGTTCTCGAGACCCATGGCAGGGGCGTTGGAAGCTCCAGCCAGACCGGCACCGATACCAGACTGCGTGGTGAGCCTGTGGCCGGGACGTGGCGTGAGGGATGACGAGGAAGCTCCAGACGTGTTCTCTGCCGTGGTGGTAGTGAGCTCGTAGATGCGGATGACACCATCCTTGCTAGCAGTGGCTAAGACATCGTAACCACGCATGGAGCCGTTAGCCCAGGCCAGATCACGAATGACCTGGCGCGCACCGGTGAGCTTCGCGACTTGAAAGAAACGCTTCGCCTTGTCAGTGCGGAAGACCAGAACGTCCTTCATGGCAGCAACGGCGAGGGAGAGGGACTTGCGGTCCAGACCTGCAGTAATGGCGGTCCAGCAAGGGAGCTTCTCCTTGTGGAAGACGACCTTGAAGCCTACCTCTTCCTGGCGTTCAGGAGGGTTGTTCTCAGAGACCCAGCGCTCAGCCAAGATGGTCCACTCGTGGAGGTTGCTCTGGTCCTGGGGCTCGTAGACAGTAAGATAGCCATCGCGAGTGATGAGTGCAAGCCAAGTCTCCTGCATGATGTTCTTGAAGTCAAGAGACATGAACGGAGCGTTGGTCAACGAGGCAAGGTTGTAGAGCAGCTTGAAGCGGTTGCCAGACAAAGCGACTTCAGTAACATCTTCCTGCCAGAGCTTGCAGCGACCGTCTTCTCCGATGCTGCCAATGACCTCGCCCATGAAGGGGCCATTCCACTTGGCCTAGCATTATGTTAGCGACAGGTTGCAGAGGTGGCAAATGGCGCGCAGCAAGCGAAATGGGGCTTGCAGCTGACGATAAGACGACTTACATCGACAATCTCGGCATCGTGGGCCTTCCAGCTCTCGACCAGCAGCCAAGTGTCGTCCTTCTTGTCCCAGACCTTGAGGCGGTGGTCAGAGCTCGCAGTGACCATGCGCGTGCCGAAGTAGTTGAAGTCGACTGCGAGGACCAGATCCTGGTGGCCATGGGTGAAGGTCTGAAACATGCGGTCGGTCATAGCCTTGTAGGTTTGACGCGCACCGACAAAGTTGGTCTCGAGGTGACGGACTACTTGGTGGTTGATAGTACCTGCGCTGCCGTCGGCACAGGGCTCTTGGATCAAGGGAGCGATCAAGTCCACGTGCTCAAGCTCATCGTCGAAGGTAGACTGGTCGGCGTCGGGTGGGGGACGAGGGAACCGTGCTCCTCGATGGGTGGGGCTGGCCGTCGACGCCTCGCTAACCGCAGCAGAGGGCAGACGTGATGCCGACAACTGGGAAAGAAATTCCGGGCTGACCAGAATGCGGTTGACAGCCTCGAGCATGGCCCAGATCCGAGCTTCTTCTTCAGAAGCGCCTGGATGGTCGTTGGAGGACATGGCGGTGCCCGTGTTCGTGGGCCTAACGCATCGGGTTAGTAAACCTGGAAGTAGCCGGACCATGCCAAAACAACACCTTGCAAGAAGGTGTACGTACCAATACAACGCGTTCGCTACTTTGCGCAAAGTGCTTCTTCGTATCTGTTTCTCGGTTGTTTGCTTACACTGCCGTCTCTGTTAGAACGCTGCCCAGGGTTGTTGTCCGGTATTGCGCCTGTCTCTTTGTTAGCCACATCACTTCTCGGCAGTACGCAAAATCAAATCCAGCAGACGAGGTTCGACGTACGGCAGAAAGAGGTTCGGCTTATGGCGGCGAGGTGATTCGGTGGAGTTGAGTAGGTAAAAGTTACAAGGCGCAGGCAGGCTGGTTGATAATTGCGGCGAGCAAACGACAAACGACTAACCCACGCCTCCACGTGCAAACGGCCGTCACCTCGACTTTGGTGAACATTAATCGCCATGGCGACCACTTTATCATGGACAGAATCACTTTCACTGCTGTCCGTGGCAGCCACGTGCGTTAGCGTGCTGGCAAACACCCTTCACGGTGACGGTGAGCCGCTTGTTGCATCAATAGCATTTAGCGGACTGGCATTTGTATCTTGCTATGCATTGATACGGTGGCTCGGAGATGCCTTTATGAGGCGTGGCTTCAAAGGCAAAGATCTCTGCAAGCTGAAGCAGATCGAAATGCAAGTGCTCAGTCTTTCACTCATCACTCATCACTGCATCATGCTAATATTTAACAGACCGGAGATGATGGGGGCAGTGTGTGCAATGGTCTATCTCTTCATCATCATTTTCTTCATACCATGGCCTTTCTACAAGGACATCGTAGTCGCCACCTCAGGGGGCGGCAACCGAGACATCATCAAAGAGTTGGAACTCATCGAGACGGGCAGACTTCTGCACAGATTTCCTCACAACAAGCTTGCATCGTACCTGTCAGCCATTCTCTCACTTCAAACTATTGTGCTGCTTGGTGTTGGCGATGACCTGTTCGACATAAGATGGCGGCACAAGGTGCTGATTCCAGCGTTTGCCGTCATCCCCATGCTCGTGGTATACTTTGTCGACTTTGGCGTCACGCAAATGGTTGTCCCTGTTCCGCTGAGACCTTACCTGGGAGAGTTGTTTGATCTGGGTATGCCCTTTGTTTGGAGTAACCGTGTCTTACCTAGGTGCTAACGACACATAGGATGGCTGTATTATGTCTACATGGCACTCATGTCCATCTTCTCTTCCAATGGCATTAACATCTTGGCGGGCATCAACGGCATTGAAGTGGCCCAGTCGGTGGTCATTGCACTTCTGATTGTCATCAACGATACGCTGTACCTCTCGCCTTTTACACCCTACCCCCATCCAGCGACCGACTCGCATCTGTTTTCGCTGTATCTGTTGCTCCCCTTCATCGGAGTGTCTCTAGCACTGCTAATGCACAACTGGTATCCGGCCAAAGTGTTTGTGGGCGACACGTACTGCTATTTTGCAGGAATGGTGTTTGCCGTTGTTGCGATTCTCGGGCACTTCAGCAAGACACTGATACTGCTGCTCATACCTCAAGCATTCAACTTTGTGTACTCAGCGCCTCAAATCTTCCATCTTGTACCGTGCCCCCGACATCGGCTTCCGCGGTTCAATGCACGGACAGGGTTACTGGAGCCCTCACGCGTACAATTCACAAAGCCACTACGAAAACCGATAGCGGAGACTCTCAAAGTGCTACATCGGCTCCGGATGTTGGACGTTGAAGTCAATGCCGAGGGGCAGGTGGTTTCATCAAGCAATCTTACGCTAATCAATTTGTGGCTGGTGTGGTTTGGTCCAATGCGGGAGGATCGGTTGGCCATGGGCCTGCTGGTGTTCCAGTTCGCCATTGGACTGCTGGGCTTGTTCGTTCGGCATCGCATGGCATTGCTTATCTTCACGGCCGACAATTTGTAGATAGATAGCAAGGGAGACGTGCACGTGTTCTTGGACCATGGTGGTGTCTACCTGGATTAGAAATGGGTTGTCAAACTTTGTATAAGACCGAGTATCAGCATCAGCATCAGCATCAGTATGTACCACGGCAGCCGTATGCATCCGTTCCATAGCACCCGGAATGGCGCAGCAGCATGGTATTAGGGCCTACTCGATCTTCTACCATCCTTAGAGTTTATCACTACCCATGTGAAAGTGGCGAATCGGAGGTGTCAGATTCTGGCTGACTGTGCGAGTCGCCAAGAGACGGATAGCGGGGCAGACAGAACGCGGGGCAATGGCGACCTGGCCGCAGCCGCTGGTAACGCAGGAGCTTCGTCATCGGTTGCGGATAGACTCCCTCAACCGACCTTCGCCGCACCGCCAGAGAGACGAGCGGCAAGGTTTCATGCACAATGGAGCAACGCCATGTCAGCCGTTGCTTGCACAACCCTGGCATTCCGCAAATACCGCAGTGCTGCCAGCGGCGGGCACCGAGGCGCGCAGTCATCACTCGCCGTGTGATTGGCGGGCTTGCCCCTCTAACCGTCGACTCCGAACATCGGCCAGCACCTTTTTGTGCCTTGTTCGCCATCCAGCCATTAGAGTTCCACATGCCCTTCTTTTAAGCCGATATCTGCCTCGCCAACCTGTCTGTCATCTTACATCCTATTTCCCTCGCCCTCCTGTTGCGTTTTTTTCAAATCCGACCTCTTGTGCGATCCATACTGTATATATCCACCATGCCGTCTGCTGTGAAACCACCGCAGACCCTGTACGACAAGGTCTTCGAGGACCACATTGTCGAGGAGAAGGAAGATGGCACAATCCTGCTTTACATTGGTACGCCTTGTACTGCAGACTCAAAGTCTTCTAAACTAACCCATTTGCAGACAGGCATCTTGTCCACGAAGTGACATCACCAGTAGGCAAACCCCGGAATTGGTATCAGCCCCTCCAAAGCTCACAAAAAACCACAGCAAGCCTTTGAAGGCCTCCGCAATGCCGGTCGTAAAGTGCGAAGACCTGACTGCACTCTTGCAACAGTAGATCATGTATGCTACAAAGTCTCCATGGCCTGCCTGGTCACTAACATGGGCAGAATATCCCTACCGCCTCAAGAAAAAACCTTACCACGACCGAGAAGTTCATCGAGGAGGCCGATTCCCGGTTACAATGCATGACCCTCGAAGAGAATGTCAAGGCTTTCGACCTCACATACTTTGGCCTCGATGACAAGAGGCAGGGTATTGTGCACATTATTGGACCAGAACAAGGCTTCACGCTCCCTGGAACAACAGTAGTATGCGGTGACAGCCACACCTCTACACATGGCGCGTTCGGTGCCCTCGCCTTCGGTATTGGTACGAGTGAAGTCGAGCACGTTTTGGCCACACAGACCATCATCACCCAACGGAGTAAGAACATGAAGGTTCAAGTCGATGGTGAGCTGGGACCCGGTGTTAGCAGCAAGGACATCATCCTGCATGTCATTGGCAAGATCGGCACCGCTGGAGGAACTGGTGCTGTCATCGAGTTCTGCGGTTCGGCTATCCGCGGCCTGAGCATGGAGGCGCGTATGTCCATGTGCAACATGTCCATCGAAGGAGGCGCAAGAGCTGGTATGATTGCGCCAGATCAGACTACCATTGAATACCTCAAGGGTAGGCCCCTGGCGCCAAAGGTCGACAGCCCAGAGTGGAAGAAGGCATGCAATTACTGGCTCAGCCTGAAGTCGGATGAAGGCGCCAAGTACGACATTGAGGTCTTGATCGACGCAAAGGACATTGCGCCAACAGTCTCTTGGGGAACCTCGCCTCAGGATGTCGTGCCCATCACTGGTGTAGTGCCTGGCCCCGATGACTTCCAGGATGAGGTCAAAAAGGCGGCGTGTGAGCGCGCACTGAAGTACATGGGCTTGACTGCCGGTACTCCTATGCAGGAAATTTCCTTGGACAAGATTTTCATTGGATCTTGTACCAATGCTCGTATCGAGGACTTGCGCTCTGCTGCACAAATTGTAAAAGGCAAGAAGGTTGCTTCCAACATCAAGCGTGCCATGATCGTGCCTGGATCTGGTCTCGTCAAGAAGCAGGCGGAAGCTGAAGGCCTCGACAAGATCTTCCTTGATGCTGGATTCGAATGGAGAGAAGCCGGATGCTCCATGTGTCTTGGAATGAACCCTGACATCCTCTCTCCCGGCGAAAGATGTGCGTCAACATCGAACCGCAACTTCGAAGGCCGACAGGGCGCTGGTGGTCGAACTCATCTCATGTCGCCCGCCATGGCCGCTGCTGCTGCCATTGTAGGAAACCTGGCCGATGTACGAAAAATCGCACCCGATGCTACAGCACACGCCTCGGGTTCCCCTAAGATCGAACTTGACGCTCACGTGGAGCCCCCCAGCAGCGACGAGGAGTTTGACAAACTTATGGACCAGCCCAGTTCGGGACCACAACACACTGCTTCCAACACATCAAGCACAGCGAGTGCGCCAGCAGGCATGCCCAAGTTTGAGACTCTCCGCGGATACGCAGCGCCCATGGACATTGCAAACATTGACACTGATGCTATCATTCCCAAGCAATTCCTCAAGACAATCAAGCGCTCCGGCCTCGGCAACGCTCTCTTCCACGCATGGCGCTACGAGCCAGGCAGTGACAAGGAAAACCCAGATTTCGTCCTGAACAAGGAGCCTTACCGCAAGTCAAAGATCCTGGTCTGCACTGGACCCAACTTTGGCTGCGGATCAAGTCGAGAACACGCACCCTGGGCTCTCCTTGACTTTGGTATCAAGTGCATCATTGCACCGTCCTTCGGCGACATCTTTTTCAACAACACATTCAAGAACGGCATGCTTCCCATCCGGATTGGAGATGTGGCTACCATTCAGCGTATTGCTGACGAAGCGAGGGCCGGCAAGGAGATTGAGGTTGACCTGCCCAACCAAGTCATTCGCTCTGCCGATGGCACCGAGCTCGCGAAATTCGAAGTCGAGGAGTTCAGGAAACACTGCCTTGTCAATGGTCTGGACGATATCGGCCTGACCATGGCGAGCGTCGACAAGATTGAGAAGCATGAGCAGAAGCGTACCGCAGTCTGGCCGTGGCTGGATGGCAGCGGATACCTGAGCAGACATGGCAAGGGCCCGGTTAAGATCCAGGCACAGGCCGTACCCAAGACAAACAGAGGAGAGGAGCTCAAGGAGCCGCTCGAGTGGTAGAAACGACGAAGAGATTTAAGGACGAAAAAAGTGATTTGGGCCTTGGCTTTTTATTTTCGTAATTACGCGGGTTACGCTTCATTTGTGCATATCGGTGGGCAGGACGCTCATTGCTTTGGGCCTCAGATAGTCTTGTGTGAGAAACTAAATAATGACTATTGAATGAAATACATGAAGATACGATCTTATCAATGTTCGGATCAACAAGCGTGGTATTGTTGACTCTTTTTCTCAATGCAACTTCCGAGTCCTTGGACTGATGATAGAATAAAGCTAGCACCTATTCCCAAAAGGCATGCCCAAAGCTAAGTATGCTATTCCATGCATGATTTTTATAACGCCAAAAACACCTCCGAAGGGGGAAAGACGGATATCCCGTGCTAACAACTTGACATATGCACAATGTGCAAGAAAAAAACATTCAAATACCTCGTCTCTACCGTGCCTGCGGCCCAGCGAGTCCCGGCCCATCTCTCGTCCACCCACCCTTCCTCATACCGTCCTCAATCCTGCCCCAGATCCTCTCCACCACCTCCCTATCCCTCCACCTGCCCTTGTCGCTACCAGTCCACTTGTCCACACCGACAGGCAACACACCACGACCCAACTGCTTGACCGTCTCCGGCGGCTCCTCTGTGCTCCATCCGACATAGATACCAGGGTAATTTGCAAACAGCTCCGCGGGCTGCGTGTACTTGTACGACTTGAACTGCCAGAGTTGACCGGTAGTAAAGATAGCAACGACACGGCTCCAGTACGTGGGTTTGAACGAGGCGGTGCTATCGACGCAGATAAAGGTCAGGGGTTGCGAGGATATCGAGGGTAGCAGACGCTGGATTTGGATCATGTTTGCGCTGGCGGAGGTAGAGGATGAATCGGTGGTGTTGGGGGGCACGAAGATGCCGTCTGAGAGGAAGGTTTTTACGTTTGAGGTGCGAAGCAGAGAGGAGGCGGAGGGTGAGAGAAGAATGATGGGTTGGAGGCGGCGCTGAGGACGCTTTTGAAGGTTTGCGACGAGAGCGGGTTGTGGAGGCGGGACTTTGGGATCTGAAGGGCGGGCGCGGAGGAAGGTTGCGGCGATTTTGCGGTAGGAGGAGAAGTCCTGTGATGGGTGATGAGTTAGTATGCTTGCTTCTGATTTGATTTTACTTCAATGGGGGTTATACGTACGACGTTCTTGGTTCCTCGCAAGACGCTGTTATGGTCACCCATTTTCCGCTCGCCATCGTAAATCTGTAGTAACCGCGCGTCCATCATGCCGCCTGCACTTCCCACCTTGGTGCCTTTGCCAGCATCGACTGGGACGCCTTTTCCACCTGCAATGGCAGCGGCGTCACCTGCAGCGGCAGTCAGAGCACCGCCATCTATAGCAGCGATACTATCACTGCTCTCCGTCTCTCCACTCAGCCAAGCAATCAATTCAATCTTCTGCGCAAAGGTCAGGTTTTGCACGCTGCCTCCCGCGCCACTAGGTAGCTCCTCATTCAGCGTCTGCACAGCGGCAAAGTAATCCGTAACGGAAGCGTCTTTGTTGAGCCACGCAAAGTAGCAGCTGCGCAGGTCCACGGGGTTGCCATCGGGCGCAAATCGCGTCGGTGTGCTGAGCGCAAAGTTGCGGTGTTCGCCCGAGTCGAGATTGAACGAGATGTGCGTTGCTTGCGAGAGATCGCTGACGGTATCTGCAGGGGTGGGCGTTGCGCTTGTCGTGAGAATGGGTGCTGAGTTGGCTTTGATACTGAGACGCAGGTTGTAAAGCGCGTCTGCAACTTCGGCTTCGGCGGCGGCCATGCTTGCAGTGTTTGGCGCGTCGGGCGCGTGCGATTGAGGGGCTGAGATGGAGGACGTTGGAAGGGCGGGAGTCGCTGTACTAGATGGGTGCTGCGAGCTCTTTCGCGACAATGCGACGGGGGAGTTTTGGGGTCAGGCCGGGGTTTCTCCGATTGGGACGTGCCTCGGATTTCCGCTTTCAACGTCTGGTCTTCTCCACCCTGTATCGGATCGATAGTTTGAGAACGAGACTTGATGGGGTACTCAATGGATTGATTTGCAAGTATTTCTGGGATGATTTTTCATACGTTCACCCTGAGAGTTCTCTTTACCTTACATGTTAGCTGTAAACAAGTTGTCATAACAGAGGTACATTCAACCGCATGAGTATATCCATGCACAATCTGGACTCGATCATGAATTAGGGTAAGAATTTGACTTGCATTTCATTCTCGCTCTCATAGCATACCCATGTAACATATTCAATACTATTTCTACTCATTTACCGTCTTGTACCTACATCGACCCAGGAACACGACGAGCATAAGCGGCCAGGAATATCTTGTCGGCGCCTTACCTATATATTCAGTTCAACTAGATGGATCAGAGCCATAGGTCCTGCAGCAAAGCACGCTCGATAGGCAATGGCTTTATGTGGAAAGCTGCTCTAGTCTCAGCCAGCATTGCTTTCGGCGGAACTCTAACCCCTTTCTCTAAATGTCAACGCATTTCATGACCTGGTCGCTCTAGATCAGAATAGTTGTTGATTTGAATAGGCAGAGTTCGGTACGACCTGTACCAATGTCAGCAGTAGCCAGGCGCAACTAGTACCATGTGATCATGCTCCAGTATATCTTATCGAGTGCCTATTACAACAATCGAAATGCGGTTCCTCCCTATGCATAGTGGCGACAAAGCTTAAAACGCATATGACCCAGCGATGCAGATGGCACTCCCCCGTTCTCTAAACTAGGTTAAAATGCAATAGCAGTTGCGATGGGACTGTTCGGTAAGCTGGGCCAATTGCATGCCGTCGTTCGACCCAAATTACGCATGGCTAGTTTAGTCTCACACGAGGGGACATCTGTAAACTCGGAGCACTAGAAGGCAACTCTAGATCATAAGCAAACTCTATTTAGGCGTATATGCACGTAAGATACATATGTAGGTATATAACTTCGTCCTAACCTACGCATTTAGAATGTTCAATTGTTTGTTCAGCATATTAATCTTCCACACCCATCTCACCATAAAAGTCAAGAGCACGCAGTCTAAGCAACCATTGGCCTAGTCTAAGCTGTCGCCATATTCTACAATTCTGCGTACGGTAAACCCAACCTACAATGCCCTTGGCATCACTAGCCAAGGCGTACAGCTAACACGTGCCGTTTTTCTAGCACATTTGTCTCTGCGGACCTTGGGTCCTTATGCGTTGGTCCTTTCAAGGCAGTAGATTGCAAATTATCGCAACGCTACTGTCATAAACCTGGATTTTGGTTTCCCTATATGGATAGTGGAGTTGGGATCAAGTATTATCCGGTAAGCTAATGTTCTCTAATGGCCTCAAGAACGCTTGACGCGATCCACTCCTATCCCGAGCCTGGCTAACCAAAAGATTCTTTAGTGTACGGACACGACGCTAGATAGTACAAAGAGTCGGCAAGGAACATGATATAACTCGAGGCAGGTATCGCCGCTCACTTTTTGTTTACTAATACTTTACTGCAGCTGTGTGGCACTTCCAATTGGACACATACCAAATTCCAATAGGAACTGCATACATTGAAAGGTTCGTGAATGGAGGATACTGGCCAATATGATCAGTAAGGAGGGTTCATTCATCTTAGTACTTCTTCGAACTTGAGCAGTTCCTCTATCGAAGGGGGCCCGACACAATTTGAGATATTTGCGATGCATAATCCAAACATATGCATGTATGCCATACAATTACCTTCATAACTCAGCTCTTAATCACTCGATTTCAGATACCGGGCATAAGTATCATCCGCTCCAGCGCATCACTCATATCTCTCCTTCACCCTCACCACATCACAAGCCAGTGGCCTCATGGCGCAATTGGATTCCACACAGAAAGCACCAGAACTGGGCAGAAAATCCTAGAGGCTCTTATCGCTGGTTTGACGATAATGCGCCCCGCTTTTATGAAGTGAGTAAACATCCTCACTTCATAAAAATGGGGCACGTAGTATGGTAGCAAACGGCCGCGTATCACGTGGCCTCAGGCTTGGCGCCGCCTGTCTCTCACTATATAATACCTGCTACCCACTACTCCCCACTTCTCCTCCACCAGCCACACAACAAACTTCACACTTTTCTACTACTGTTACATCCCTTCGCTTCTCAGCCTTATTCATGACTTTCTCTCAAAGACACCATGGTCGGAACCCACCTTGCTTGCCTTGAAGGTCGGTCAACTCGAAGCAAATGCGGCTCAGATGGAGCACCCGCTCAGGCGGGCGCCAAACAACAAGTATACGCCTTCATGGCATCTCGTATCTACTCCTAACCATCGGCAGGTTTGAAAAGCCAGCCATTGCCAGCCACCGAAGACCACAAGTCAGTCGCAGTATGAGTGACCGTCGCTGGCACTCATTCTAGCAAGCACTTCCGTGGCTGGCATCATTTCGGGTTCATCACACACCCTTGAACATTAACTCAAGCGAGCGTTCTGCTGCTTGCCGTGGCTTCGAAGCTCATCTTCTGCCACTGAATAACTATCAAATAATTGACATCGTTTGTAGATAGCAGCGATGCGTAAGTCACTTCCCGCCATCCATTGTGCCGTGCTAACATCATACAGACTCTTCTCTTCTCATGTACTTCTATCCTACTCCGCCTCACTTCACCGCACCAAGTTCTTCAGTACCCTAGCTACATCACACCTGCCGATCAACGACCTCTCATTCTGGAGCAGCGTGGTTTCTACCTTAATGGAAGGTCCCCGACCATCGTTTTCGGTGTGATGTCACTCCAGCGATTTCGGGTGAGAACGGCTCTGCGATCATAGTAGCGGTGATCCGACGGTGTGGTGGGGGTCCGGGAACAGCGATGGGCTTCTGGGAATCTGGCTCGCGTTGCGTTTGCATTAATGGAAGGTTGCCCGGCATTATGCACGGTGTCAATGTCGCTCCAGCGTGTTGGTGCAATAGAAGCTCGGGATGAGTTGGTGGGTGGGTGTTGGCGAGTGGTGACGAGAAAGCCTTAATGTGTTGAGTGCATCGGGAGGCATTGGAGGAAGGGACTCGTGTATTTGGCTATTTGGTGGAAAGTCAATTCTGCCTGTTGTTAAAAAAAATGGAACGCTAAGGTCTCGTCATACTCTACTCTCTTATTCAGTACATGCCGTGATGTCCAAGTTGTGCTGGCTTATCCTTGTTGAGGCTGTATCACTGCATGATTGCGATCCCTCACCCTGCCACGCTACTGATGTAAGCTCATACCAGATATAGATTTGGTGTTCGTCGACTGCTGCACAACAGCGTGTGAGGAGCTCAATCAAATATCAGATAACAAAGCATGTTCAGCCCATGAAATTTGCATCACGAGCATCAAACCCCACAAGGAGTAGTTTAGGAAACAATAGAAATTAACTATCTGTTCGTATACTCATAATCACGTAAACACTTTTCCTGGCCAGGATCTTTTACTGTCCAACAACCGTAAAGCTATCCTTAACCTTCAAATCCCTGCTGCTGAGTCCAACCCAAATGTTGAACTCACCCTCAGGAATAACCCACTGCTGGCTGACAACATCCCAGTAGCTGAGGTCGCGGCGTTGCAGCTCGAAGCTGACGCTCTGCGACTCGCCCTTCTCAAGGTACACCTTCTCGAAGCCGCGGAGCTGGCGCACGGGGGTGCCGGCAGGGGCGGAAGAAGGCAGGCCAACGTACAGCTGGGGTACAGCGGCGCCGGCGACATCACCGGTGTTGGCGACGGAGACTGTAACGTTGTAGAGGGATTCCCAGAGAGCGGGGTTGCCGCCGGGCTGAATGGGAAGGTCCTCGGGCATGGAGGTGATGTTGTGCTCGAGAGGAGAGGACTGGATATCGGAAATGGAGAAGGTGGTGTATGAGAGACCGAAGCCGAATTCGTAGCGGACGGAAATGTTGTGCATGTCGAAGTGGCGGTAGTCAATCTCAAGCTTCTCGTCGAACCAGCTCTGCCAGTCGTTGAAGCCATCGGTTTGGATGGCGGTGGTGGGAGGTGCGTTCCAGTCACTGCCGTTCATGGCGATGGTGTAAGGGAGATGGCCGGAGGGGTTGACGTCGCCGTAGAGGATGTCTACAAGAGAGTTTCCAGACTCCTCACCGGGGAAGTGAGCGGCGAGGATGGCGGTAACGTTGGGGTGGTCGGACCATGGCAGGGTGTTGACACCGGAAGAGTGGGTGACAACGACAGTGTTGTTGCAGTAAGATGCAACAGACTCGACAACCTTATCACCATCCCAGTCGGATCCTAGGTGAGCACGGTCGTCACCCTCCTCGGCCCAGGTCTTGAGCATGACAATGCAAACGTCAGGTACTGCGCGTGGGATGACCAGAGTGCTGATGTTGTTGGTAGTGATGTAAGTGTTGTTCAAGAAGTATTGAACGATACCGTGATCTTGCTTGACACGCTGCTGGATGGCAGAGAGGGGCGAGACCATGTAAGTGAACTGGCCGGTACCAGAGCCACCGCCAGCAAAGAGAGCACCGTACTCGTAGTTCTGCTGGTTAAGGACAGAGCTGCGGACTGGGTCACCAGCGCCGTTGCCAAAGACAGCAACGTTGCGGGGAGCCTTGAGAGGAAGGGTACAGTCCACATTCTTCAACAGAACGCTACCAGCAGCACCGTGCCTGCGGATGAGCTCGGCGTGGTTGCCACGGACATCACGGCTCACCTCGCCAGTGAGGTTGAACTCGCGGGTCCAGGTCTTGCGAGGAGAGAAGGTGTTGAGATCAGCAGTGGAAGGATCGGTGGAGGGGAAATCCTTGTCCTGGCCGAGCTGGAAGTAGGGAGTCATGATACGAATGACCATGTCATCGATACGGGACTCGTTGACAGTTCCGTTGTTGACAGCAAGAGTAACGTTGCCGCCAAAGTAAGATGGAACGCCAAAGTTGAGTCCATAAGCACCAAGTCCACCAGGCATGTTCATGTCGAGACCGGCCTCAATGGAAGCAACACCAGAGTGGGTCGCACCCCAATCAGACATGATGTATCCCTGGAAGCCGAGCTCAGTCTTGAGCAGGCCGTTCTGAGAAGCGGAGTTTTGGCATCCGTAGGATCCGTTGATCCTCTGGTATGAGCACATGAAGCTGGCAGCGCGAGCCTTGACGGCATTGGCAAAGGGCCACATGTAGAGTTCGTGCATGGTGCGGTCATCGATATTGGACGACAAAGCTGCTTGTTTCTGCTCGGTGTTGTCGTCTGTCCTGTAGGTAGGGTTGCGCATAATCTCCTGCTCATTGCCAACCCAGTGCTTAGCACAAGCTTGCACACCCGCGTCTTGAGCGGCTAAAATTGTCTGCTCCATGGCAACACCGCTGAGGTACGGGTCTGAGGAGAAACCCTCCCAGTTACGGCCTGCATAGGCGGAGCGTCCAAGTGGTCCTGCAACAGGACCCAACATAACTTGAGCACCCTTTGCCCTGAACTCTTGACCCATGGCGTGACCGCGCTCATACATGATTTTCTTGTCCCATGTGGCGCCAGCAGACACACCAGCGGAGAAGACGCTTGCATAATCAGCCACACGAATGGCAAGAGGACCATCCTGAAGACAAAGACCAGGGAAGCCTAGGCGGGGAATGGCAACAATGTTGCCAACGCAGGGTCCGGCCTGGCCAGTGACCATATCGGCCTTCTCTTCCAGAGTGAGTTGAGCCACGAAAGCTTTTGCCTTCTCAAGACCCATTTCCCAACCGCCAGCACCAGAAGTCTTTGCTACAGCAGATGTTAGGCATGTTCGAAACAGAGCAACTATTCCAGAGAAAACTTACGTGAAGGGTATACAGGCGGCGAGGAGCCATACTCGGTCAGAATGGTAGTGTTGAGCGGTTGGACGTATTCAAACGCCTCTTCACCTCGACTACCACCTTCGAAGTTCTGAGCATGGACAGCAGCCAAGAGGGCAGAGCCCGAGAGCACTGCGGAGAGGACAGAGGGAGCCATGATTCTGGATAGTCGAAGGTGAACCGAAAGCCTGAATATCGATCATGGTCGTTGCATCGAGGTACTTATATACTACCATTATGTTTGGCTCCGGACCAAACTCGCCCGCCCGACAGGTAACATCTCATAGCCGGGACTACCATATTCAGAGGCCGACGATGCAACCGCGTTGTGAACCGAAGTTTACCCGTGCAGTTTGTGGAGTCTCCGCAAGCTTGCTCCATGTCAAGTTGATCGAGCCATTGCCAATAACGACGTCATGCGAAGAGCGCGAGGCGTCTGCCAAGATGGCGGTTCTACAGGTGTATGCGCCTCGGCAGATGGGTGTGGAGACCGCCCGTGGAGAGTCGGAGTGCAAAGCGCCGTAACTTGACTCGTATGGGTTTGCGGGGATAATGACAACGAAGTGAATGACTCGGTTTGACCAACGAGTTTGCACCGCATCATTGCCGTGATCTGGGCAGACCGCTCCCGAGGAGTAGAGTGGTCTACTAATTTGCTTGGGTATAGTTTCTCTTACCGTGGCGCTGGGGGCGTTCGAACCATATCATAAAGTATGCTTATTGCAGCCTCCTTAGAAGCTTATTTACACAGCAGAGAAGTCGCCCTTTCACATAATCAATCCCCAGATACTGCCATATTTACACTGTTGTGCGCTTTTCCATGACGACTCATGTGCTCGGGGAAGTCCATGTCCCACGACAGTGCCATTTCTCCACACAGGGCCCCAGCATTCCATGGAGTGGAGCGGGGCAAAAAAGTCAGGCCCATACAGCCGAGTAAATGTCCCGACGAGTAGGCACCTTCGTCACGAGGTCGGCAGGGGAGCAGAAGTTTTTGCAAGAATCGATGCAAGCGTCGGGAAGCGTTGTGCACTTCTGGTATTGGTTAAGCCGATATGGGAAATCCGCCCCCTGGCAACGCCCCCAGTATCCATTTCTTGTCACATGGGGATCGGTTGACGTGCTCCACACAAATCGCGTAATCGACCTGGTTCCCCGCAATAAACATGGTGTGGCCCGAAGTTGAGCCATTAATGCAGTTAGGATCGTCAGGTCAAGTGTTGCTTCGTACGTGCGTACGTCAAAGAAAAACGTCCCGTCGGATCTCTGGACAACGACAAGGCGCATGGTCGCTGCCGAAATGGCGCACTAGGCAGTTCAACACAATGCATTAGGCATATATGTCTGTACATATTACTTATGTCTTGGTACTGGAGTAACTCCATACGAAACGCAACATTGACTGTTGTATAAGGCTTGGCAGCCCGTTAAACAAGTTGTGATCCTTACCGGACGGCTCTGGGCGACGTCGGTCGTTCTGACAGGGAAACAAAAGTTCTTCACGCGATAGCCGCACATCAATGAGGCTCTTCCTCGGAGGTCGGATGGCGAGATAATGCGATAACAGGCCTAGCCCTTTACGACTTTTGGTGCCCAATGAGGTCGCACCCAGTCAAAAAATCATGCTAGACCCTGGTGTTTGTTAATGTTCGGGGCGTAGCCATCGGGCCTTCCGGCTCCGAATCATCGCGTCGTGGCGTTTATGTTTTCCTGAATTGGTAGAGTATCTAGAGACACCAGTCCCTTAGTTCGCGCGTCGGCAACACTCGACTGAATTCAGCTAGGTCAACTAGATCCGGTTATTGCTTCTCGACCTTGGCTCCCGACAACACAGGTACCGGAAGCCTAGGCTACCAACCCAACAGAAATGCTCGTAACATCCCCATTATTTCCCCCACAACCCTGCATGTCCTTTCCCCAATCCATCGCAGATTCGGGCACTGATCACCCGACCTACATCCGACTCAGCCTCTGTCCCCATATCACCAGTCTTTACATGTCAGTTGTCCGACCAGCCTCCTAATGCGACTTTCAATCGTTATCTTTCAATATCCCACTTCACTAGCATGAAGAGATGTGTTAGAGGGACTCAGTTCGTCCAGTCTAGCCTATTGCACTTGGCTAACTCCATACGTCCAAGCCTAAAAACTGAGAAGTAAAACTGCAGTCAGTAGGGAAGTAGACCCCAATCAGAAAACAAACATCAACCAAAACTCCGAGACATAAAGTCTGGGACCGACGCTGTACCGGTGCGATGGATCCTGGAAGTCTAGGGTACTAGACAGGGAACCCAGGAACCCGAGAGAAGGGTGAAACGGTAGTCTAGAAACCTGCATACTTCTAGGGGTAGCCATAGAAAACAATTCATTGAGCAATGATTTATATAAAAGACTAAGATTATCTTATTACAAAATCTACTAGCTAAAAACTTGACAAAATAAAACGAATATCTATTCTACTTCCAACCCATGTTTTGATATGCCAAAATGTCTCAGAAATATCCAATCTAGCATTATGAGACACTTCAAACAACACCAGCATCATTCCGCCCGCTCCTCTCTCCCGGATGAGCCCCTTGGCTCGCTGCCTTCTCGGCTGCCTCGACTGCCTTGCCCTTGGCCTTCTTGCTACCCTTCCTCTTATTAAACACGCTCTTGATGCTTTCCAACTTCGCCACCCTAAAGAGATAGTACGACAGCACCGCCAGGAAAACATTAAACGCAATATATGCAAACATGAGCCCAAAGTTCCTCCACCTCTGGCTATAGTAAATCTTGGAACCCGCCAGGAACTGATCCGTGTTGCTCAGGGTACAGTACCGACAATCAGCCGTAGCATCCGGGTTCTGAATTGTGCCGCCAGTTGTAGTGGCGTAGGGGTTCAGGTACGCGCCGCAGGTTTGACCGGACGGTGGATCGAAAGTCAAAACTTCTGAGGGACTACAGACGACGCTGCGACCCGCGGACATGGTGCTTACCATGCCGCCGATCCAGTAGGTAAACGGGCTGACGCGGTACATGAAGAGCCAGAAGCCAGGGAGGTTGCTGGGGGGTTGCATGACACCGTTGAAGAGGATGCTCATAATGGTAAGTAGGGAGACGAGACCAGATGCTGTTTCAGCGTTTGGCAACGCAGCGATGGTCATGTCGGCGAAGGTGGAGGTGTAGATGAGGAGTTGGACGCAGAAGAGCATGATAAGGGCTTGTCGTTCACCGGATTGGTCAGCGCCAACGACAGGGTAGTAGAAGCATGCGTAGGTAATGATACCGGCTACGATGCCGTATGGTATCTCGACTATCATATTGGCGGCCATGAAGGCGCTCCAGCTGTATGCTTTGGAGGGCCTCTCGCGGGACTCGTACAGGGAGCGTTGGGTGACGAAGAGGGGCTGGATCTGTTGGACAAGTGACGAGAAGATGGTGGTGATCATGAAGGCGCTGAAGATGATGGTCTGCATGCCGGCTATGGTTGTGTTGGCCTTGTAGAAGGAGAAGCCGATGAAGAGACCCGCAATGGCGCAGAGACCGAACTTGGCCAGGACGTAGCTGGGCATGCGCCAGTACTGTTGGAAGGCGCGGTATGTACACTCAATGATCTGGGATAGCAGTGGCATGGCGAATTCGCCTCCACCAGTTTCAGCGGAAATGTTGAGGTCGTTGCTCCGGCTTGCTTCGTGCAGCTCGTCGATCTGTCTCTGAACCGTCTGTGCTTCGTTGCTCTGCTTCCATACGTCGAACCAGTCTCTGCCTTCGTTGTTTTTGCCTGCGTTGACAATTTCTAGCATGTACTCGGCTGGGTTCTCGTCTTCGCCGCATTTTCGCGCCCCGTTGTTCTCAAAGTAGTCGAGCAGGGTCCGCGAGTTCTTGCCAAGGTCGCCAAAGTACACCGTCTTACCTCCACGGGCGAGGAAAAGAAGTCGATCGAATTCTTGGAAGAGGATGGCGCTGGGCTGGTGGATGGTGCAGAGGATTGCTTGGCCCGCCGAACTGAGTTTGCGAAGGAAGGCGATGATGGACCACGAACTCTGTGTATGTGTTAACGGATGTTCATCTTGTTCAGTTGGCTTTTTATCCAGCAAATGATACTGACCTGTGAGTCGAGACCGGATGTAGGCTCGTCGAGGAAAAGCAGAAGCTTAGGCTTCGCTGCGAGTTCAACACCAATTGTCAAAAGCTTACGCTGCTCAACGTTAAGACCCTCGCCAGGAACACCGACCACAGCCTCGGCAAAGTCCGACATGTTGAGCATCTTGATGACTTCTTCGACATATTCGAACTTTTCCTTTTTGCTGACAGTCTTCGGCTGTCGGAGCATAGCGGAGAACTGCAGTGCCTCGCGAACAGTAGAAGTTTCGAGATGTAGATCCCTGATCTTGTTAGTACTCTGGAACAAATTTCAGGAGGCATTAAGACTGACTGTTGCTGAACATAGCCTGTGGAGCGCTGGAATGCAGGATCCAGGGGCTTGCCGTTAACAAGCATGTCGCCTGTGATGACGCCCATGGTCGTCCGTTGGGCAAGAGCGTCGAGAAGTGTCGTCTTTCCAGCTCCAGAGACACCCATGAGTGCGGTCATAGTACCAGGTTTGACATAGCCGGAAACATGATCAAGTAGACGCCGGGGCTCACCCTTGATCTCAATGTCATAGACCACATCTCGCCATGTGAAAATCCCCTTCTGCTCCTCAATAGCACTGACGTCGCCAGCACCTGCTTCTTTTTCCTGCTTGGCTTCACCAGATTCTACGTCAGTCTGTTTTCCATCAGTTTGCAAGTAGGCTGGGACATGTCCGCGGCGGAAGACCAGTTGCTCGGCAGTGCTCGTCGTGGAAGAGTTGATCTCAACAGAAACAAAGTACGTGACCATGAAAAAGATCAAGAACGCGCAGAGAATGCCGAAGTTACGCCACGCATGACTCCAGGAGTACGAATACGCTACTTGGATGAATCGATCGCCGTTGACGAAGTTCTGTCCAGTCACAGAGCCTTCGACATTGCATATGAAGCTGTTGCCGCTAGGCGTGTAGCCAGGTCCCGAAGGAACAATGGAGTCACATGGAAAATCAACCCCGTGGAACTCATTGGCGAGCAAGATCTCGAAAGCGTAGAAGATCGGGTTGATCCATCTGATCCATCCAAACCAGTCGTGCATCTGCGGAATACGAATGACAAAGCCTGTGTAGATTACTAGCATCAGCACGAGCACACCAGCACCCGCCATGGCTTGCGATGCCGTCTTGGTGACTGCGGCAGTCGTCCGGAAAATGGCAGCCATAGTGAGAGTTGACATGTAAGTAATGAGGAAGAACAGGAAGAATTGTCCAGCTTCCGCACGCAGTTGAGCCAAGAAGTAAAGAATAACGTTAAAAACCACAGCCTGGACAAACTTGACCGGTATATCGGCGACAATGCCCGCTATGGCTTCGGTAGACGGATGGTAGAAGGCATACGAGTTATGTTTCTCGACGATAGGGCGTTGCGCGTATAGACCAGAGATTTCACCGATAGATGTGAGGGCGTTGAATAGAATGGCGAGGAAAATAACGGCTCCGCGGCCTTGGAATGAGGACGTGCCTTTTGAGTGGCCGTAGAAGATGGAACCGACGATGAGGGCCATGATGATGTTGAGGCCAGCTTGTGTAGCTGTGGAAGCGATGTCGCCCCAAATGCGTTGATAAGCTCGTCGTGTGTTGAGCTTGACCTGCAGGGGAACGCTGATCAAATAGGGAGACTTGGGACGAGCATGTTTGCCCTAGATAGGAAATCAGTATCAATTAGGGATTTGAGCAGATCTTTGAGACACGCACCTGCATGACGTTCTTCTGCTGACGCAGCTGTTCAAGAGTAGCCTGCTCGTTAATCGGGTTTTCCTCTTCGAAATCGGCAATCTCTTCAAGCAAAGCCTGGTACTCTGGAGACTCGCGCCAGTACTTTTCAAACTCCTCTGGAGTTCGAGGGACTCGCTTTTCCATGCCCTCCTTGGGCTTCCGCTCTTGCGGGTTGGTAACTGCTGTGAGGAAATCTCCGGTCGTCTGTCGAGGTGGGCAGTACCTAAACCATGTCAATACAATGTTAGGCTTGTATACTAAAGCAAACTTACCAGCCTTGACGTTCGAAGAAGCTCCTGGCTTTGTCCGCTGGGCCAAAATAGATCTGACGTCCTTCATACAACACGGCAGCCTTGTCGAAGCGGTCGTATACGCTTTGGCTGGCCTGGTAGATAGCAACTGCAGCTGCACCTCCAGCCATATCACAACCGACTCTCAAGGCGTCGACAAACTTCAAAGCCGTAGCTGAGTCGAGACCACGGGTTGAGTTGTCCCATGCAGCGAAAGGAGATCCAGCCAACATCATCTCAGCAACAGAGACACGCTTACGCTCACCGCCTGAGACGCCGCGCACAAAATCGTCTCCAACCTTGGTGTTGTATGTGTGTGAAAGCCCAAGAACGGCCATAACAACCTTGGTGATGAACCGAGAGAATTCGTCGCGGCTCGTTCCGCCAGGACGGCTTGATGGTGTTCGGACTGCTGCCGCGAATTCTAGAGTCTGACCGACGGTCAAGTGAGGGAAATGCTTGTCGACTTCCTGATTGTATACGGTTTCACCCTTGAACTCTTTGCGCATGCGATGCTGGGGGACACCGTTGTAGTGAATTATGGAATCGTCCGTCTCGAGGCCGTGAAGCTCGCCAGTCAGAGCCTTCAGCAGTGTAGAGCAACCCGAGCCTGGTCGACCAAGGACGACACAGAGCTCGCCTGCTCGAATGATGCCGTCGAATGAGTGGAGGATTTGCTTGCGTTGGGTCTTTCCAAAGTACTCTTTAGCCCGGAAGGGGGCCATGAACATGTCTGTAACAGTGCTCTGGAGTTGGAGAGCTTTGCCAGAGCCAAACACGTTCAGGTTTTTGAACACGACGCTGACTTTTTTCATCTCAATTCCTTCGCCCTCGAGCTGGCGGCGAAACAGTTTCAGAAACTTGCTCAAGTCGAAAGCCTCGTTGCTGGGGTCTACTTCTGGATCTCCTGGTGCCGCAATACTCATTCGACGGCTGATTTGCGGTGACGTTACTGAGAACAGGCGCACCAGTTCCTGTCTTCCCTCATTGTCAATCCCCGATCTGGTCACCCGACGCTGTAGAGCCACTGGGTCTGCATCTTCGGATGACGATGTTCCCGCTCTCTTCAGCCTTTTTGGTGATTCGCTGAGTCCATATCGTGTGTTTGAAGAGACGGACGAATCAGATGTGTCAATCTTTTCAAGTGGCACTTCCTCCTCTTTGTTTAGATGGGACGAGCTCTCAGGTTGTTGTGGTATATGACCAGATGAAAACAGGACATTTTCGATTGACATGTCCTGTGCGTGAGAATGGGACGATGGGATGGCGTGGGTTTCTGTGTTTGACTGCGATCGATGTGACTCTGACATGTTTGATGTCGAAGCCTCGCCATTAATGTTGGCAGCCATTCTGTGTTACAACAGCTTTTTTTTGGCAGGCGTGCGAAATCAAATATCGGTTACATTATTTATCGTTCAGCTGGGACAACAATGTATATCATCTTGCTGGCTACTCTTCGGACTATGTGGTCATAGTTTCTCGGATAGCGGGATCTCGTGCTTCCCGCGTCCGTTACCTTTACAACAACACGTCAGACGTGCTGGACGAACCGTTTTCGGCCAACACACTGGTCCGGAATCTGTAGCTGAATACAGCCACAACAGCTTACGCCGTGTGGGCCGAACATCACTATCCATCGCATTCCTATCAGCTCAAACGCTGTGCTGTTCCAGACTCGGCTGGCCTGAAAATAAATGGGTCGCCAAGTTCGTCCGGTCGATCTTGAATATGACGTACACTACGTCAGACAAAAGCTGAAATGGAGGTTGCAAGTGAAGAAGATTACTTTGACAACACAATGCAGTTCGCAAGCTAGTCAAGGGACGTCGTAAGCGTTAATGTCTCATACATAGCAAGACCGATTTCTGTTTCTACTGAAGGACTTTCGCCAGCCGAGCAAGAGGCAAGGGACCATCCGTTTTGTTCGGTCCCAACGGTCTGTCAAGAGCCACTCGCCCTAGCATTTGATCGACATGCACTACAATATTTCCGGACGAAATGATCGCTCGGTTCTTTCGGCGAGCGCCACGCTTCTCGCTACTGCGCCCTTGTGTCATCACAGGCTATCAGGCTAGGGTCTGGTTCCGAGGTTCCGAACCTCCGAGTCTCCGCTCTGTTTGTGCTTATGGCTGTGACGATCATTGAATTCATCTTGCAAAGGGGCTGTGCAGCTATCGCTATGGGGGGATTTTAAGAATGTTCGACCGAGGAGACGGACCGTTGGCAGACTGCAAAAACGTGCCTAACTAGCACGTTTCTCGTGGCTTTACCAGCGCGTACTTTGACTTTGTGACAGTTTCTTAACAAAACGGTTGGAACAAATCACACCACCAAACCGTGTATCCCGATTTGCTAGATGGGGTATGCATGAAACCATTGATTTATTGTACCAAACAAGTTAGCAAACTGACTTTCGTGATCAGAACTTTTCACATGTCAATGTCTTGTTGTTCTTGCGGAATGATGAATCTGCATAGGAATTTGTGTACCGTCCTAGCTGTGCACAACTCAGACTGGTTAACGTTGTCAGTTTGGCAGACATAGCACGATCCGAGCGCGATCAGCTTCAATATGTACAGCGAACCGGCAGCACGACTTTTATTCGGTAAATAGTCGTGTTTCAGAGTGTTGCGTGTCGAGCTGTACGAGACTAAGAGTACGATTGAGGCCGACACAAGCCTAGTTGTGTACTGTAAACATTCCCATATCTTGTGTCCGCGCGGAAAACCTCGACATGCTTACTTGCAGTAAGCAAATTCCCAGAGCAAATTAAGTACGCGCGTTGCCTCTATCGTACCCTGGCTACCCTATCAGGACCTGCTAGGTATCTCAAATTGGCGGCAAGAGACACTTGGGGACTTGTTACATGATTAGCCCGAGAATTATTAATCCAGGGGTTGATTCAGGGCAAGTAGGCTATGTTGGATGATTAAGCTTACCAGTTGAAAGGCTGGATGGACGTGCGTCGCCGGTATATCCCTGCCGTCGCAACTGAGCCACATGTTGTGCCTTTGTGCTGATTGCGCACACTTCGCCTCACTGCAGTTGCAGTCCTTCCAGCTTGTGCTCGACAATAGGTATATGTTCAGCTAACCGGTTCGGATCCCGCATGATGGCGAGTACGTCTTCTTTCCTGCCGGCCAGCTTCTTCCGAACCTCCTCATATTTCTCTTCCCTGGCGGTGTACTCCCTCAAGACGACTTTGTCTGCAAACTCAACGAATACTCTTGTATCTCGAATCCTAAAAACTACATCGTCAAGGCGCATGAAGAAGCGCACGAGCAAGAGCAGTCGTTGTGGCATGACGCGCACTTTGCAGGAGAGCATGGCAATGCCGTTGTCTGCGAGTTCATCTTCGTAGAGAACGAGCTCGTCAAAGAAGTGTATGGGGTCCGGGCGTTTGAGCAGTGCGAGGGGTATTGGTGTCTCGGTGGGCTCGAAGGCAGGTGTGGAAGGGGTGGTGCCCTTGTAGTCGGTGCTGTAGGACCAGTCGAAAGGCTTAACTACTTCTTTAATATCTTCAAACTGCTTTTGCCTGACGAGGATTAGCAGCGCACCCTTCATAAGACTCATGTCTTCCTCACCGGTTCTGTTGCCACTCCTTGGAGTATGAGACCTTGAACATGTTCTCGCCCGTTTTGTCCACCCGGTCGAGCGCATCGAAGGCGTTGAATTCAATAAACCAACCGCTCTGCGCATGGTCTATGCGGACCATGTTGTCTCCAAAGATCATTTCCGGTGGCGCGATTCCCAGCTTCTTCGTCATGTCTTCAATAGGCCCAGCCTTGAGGATTGGCAGTTTGCGCGTGGTGATCTTGAAGCCGTCCTTGGTAATGCTGGTGTCGGCATGGCCGGGCGCCACAGTGTCTGCGGGGGCACCGTTGAGCGATGCCATGATGCTGCAATTGACGCGACGATGTCGAATTGAGCGTGCGCAAAGAATAGTCAGATCATCGCATGTGCAATGAGTGTCGTCGATGGCGGGGACAGGCAAGGGTGGGGCGCGATCCCAAGCCCCGACGCCCCGACGCCCTGATGGCCTAGCCGCCGTCACCCATAGCAACCACCAAAACCCACTTGTTTGACAACTGGCGACCGTGCTGGCATCCCCAGCGGTTTGAAAACCATCCATCCTCCACCGCCCCCTTCTCCACTCGACAACCACGCCTCGAGCGAAGGAAAACATCCGGCTGCCTTCTTCTTTTTGCCAGTCTTCTGTCGCTACGGCTTGCACCAGCAAATAACACCGCTACCAGCAATGGCGGACGTAGCCAACCTCGAAGCCGCCCTTGAGCGCACCACCATTCACGACGAGAATGACGAGCAGACTGCCCCCAGCGCGGCCTACCAGAAGGCAAAGAAGGTATGTGCATGCGAGAAGGGTCTCATCGCAGCGTCTCTGACAGCACCAGCCATCGGTAGCCGGCCTTTCAGCTTCGCAATCAGCAGCCAACCGCATGAAGCTGCCTCACCAAATTCCGCTCCAAAAGATCGCGACGCAGAATGCAAAGACAGCAAACATCGCAAAGGTCAACCTTGCCGCAAACGCCAGCCGGCCGTCAGAACACACCTCGGGACACCGCCGTACCCTCACTGAGTCAGCCGTCTACAGTGTCCCATCGAACCCTGCAACGCCCAAGCAATGGCACCTCGGCATGTTTGAGATTGGCAAGCCTCTTGGAAAGGGCAAGTTTGGTCGTGTTTACCTCGCCAAGGAGCGCGCCTCGGGCTTTGTCTGTGCTCTCAAGGTCTTGCACAAGGCTGAGCTCCAACAAGGCAAGGTCGAGAAGCAGGTGAGGCGCGAGATTGAGATCCAATCGCACCTCACCCACCCCAACATTCTCAAGTTGTTTGGCCATTTTCATGATGCCAAACGCATCTTTCTCATTCTCGAGTTTGCTGGAAAGGGAGAGCTATACAAGCACCTCCGCAAGGAACAGCGTTTCCCTGAGTGGAAGGCTGCTCAATACGTTGCTCAGATGGCCGCCGCACTCAAGTACCTCCACAAGAAGCACGTCATGCACCGTGACATCAAGCCTGAGAACATCCTCGTTGGCATTCACGGCGAGATCAAGATTTCCGACTTTGGTTGGTCAGTCCACGCACCCAACAACCGTCGCAACACAATGTGCGGAACTCTCGACTACCTTCCTCCGGAGATGCTCCGCGGTGGCGGCAAGGACAACTACTACTCTGAGAAGGTTGACCTCTGGAGTTTGGGCGTACTGACATACGAATTCTTGGTTGGCGAGGCGCCGTTTGAGGACACACAAGTCATGACACAGCGCAAGATTGCGAGGGGAGAGTACACAGTACCCAGTTTCGTCAGCTCAGAGGCACGGGATCTGATCAAGAGATTGCTGGTACTCGACCCTGAGAAGCGCATTGCTCTTGAGGAAGTCGAGAGGCACCCCTGGATTGTTAAGCACTGCAAGGGCAGCCCTAGAGCGTATGAGCGTACTTCTGGAGGCAAGGGTCGCAGCAGTTCAGAAGACTCTGAAGAGAGCTTCTAAACCCAGTCTTGGATGCCCATCTGCTTTACGTTTCACTTGATGACGGCGAACAGGCGCAACACACGGAAGTCACTTGAATTTTTTGATCTAGCCGCATTACTCGGAGTTCTTGCTAGCGGCCGTTTTCTCTCTTCGCGGCGTTTACTTACTATTGCATTTCACTTTTCATTAATCAATCCAACACGTCAACTTCATGAACAACTTTCTGCTTTGTATCGTCTTGAGCGAAGATTTGTGATGCTTGTTCGATTTTCCCCAGCTGAACGCCATTCGCTATGCAAGTGTGGAGCAATTGTTCCCAATATCCAATACAGTATCATACAACAGTCCTCGCCTCTCTTACTGTTACCGGTAGATTTCATCAAACGGCCTGGTATCCCTGAAGCAGCTCTCCCAGACCTCATTCACCACCTTGCCCGCATGTTCCTGGTCCCTGATCCCTGGTCTAGCCATCATACTCAGCGTAGCTCTCCTCCTTACACAAGCCTGCAATTGCTCCGTAATCCTCCACTGATTCCTCGTAAAGAACTCGCGCGTAAACCTGCACTCGCCAGACAGTGTCGACGCTCTGATTTCCAAGCAAGCCTGATGGCGCAGGTTATCCGGTTCCACCTTGAACTTCAAATGATCCCAAGCGTGCACCATCTCATGTGCCATGGTATCCTCTTGGTGGCCCCGATTCCGAAACTTGTTTGCGCAGAGCAAGATACCATGCTCAAGCGAGAAGCCGCCGCTCTGTTCATTCGTACACATGCGACACAGAATGTTGTCTTTGTTTAGGTCGCCGCCTAGCTTGTACACCTCGTCCTGCATGAAGCGGATAATGGGGCTGTATTGTAGGAGATATTCTTTGTTGGACTCGCAACGGCGGCAGATGGAATCGGCTTTGATCGAGTCCATTTCGGCAAAGTAGTTCTTCTCGAGTGGAATGTCGCGCTGGCCTGTCATTCGGCCAAGCATGATGTTGAAGGCGCTCGACCAGGTGTAGTATACAGGGTCAATTTTTGCGGGAGGTGGCTGCGCCATGGCGGAGAGGGAGGCGCCATCGGGTGCTGTTTCGGACTCAGGCATTTTGTGTGTTCGATGTGTTCGGTTGGACTGGAAACAGTCGTCTGGGTGGCTTTGCTGTTGGATGGCCCATCGGCGAAAAGTTTGGGTGGAGATTGGGGGGGACGAGCAAGATGGGAAGCGCGGGGAGCCAATCGGAGGGCAGACGTCACCGCAAGCAGGGGCAGCCCGAAGATCGGTTGCGAGGGAACTTTGGGCTGCTTCCAGTCATCTATTGCGCGCGGATATAAAAGTTACGAGTTTCTTTGTATAGCTGGCTAGAGGCCGCAGATTTTCTCTCCTGACTGCCTCCTTCAACTCGCAAACGTCAATTGCCAGTCTGAGATTCGCCCTACACTTTTTACCACCATGGCCGTCCACATGCGCAAGCTGCCGGGTCAGCTCACTGTCGTCATAAAGCTGGGTAAATACAAAACTGTACAGATGTCACGTCAGAAAGAAGAGAGCACCTGACCAACATACCCAGGCACTTCCTCCATAGTGGACGAGAAAACCCACCAGCCTCTCCTCTCCATCCTCTCTCTCATTGTCGAGACAGCATGCAGTCTGCGCGCTGCTGGCCACCGGGTCGTAATCGTCTCTTCGGGCGCTATTGGCGTGGGCTTACGCCGCATGAACCTTCCACGCCGTCCCAAACATCTTCCACAAGTGCAGGCGCTCGCTGCCATTGGCCAGAGTAGACTGATGTCGCTGTGGGATCAGCTGTTTGGCAACCTGGAGCAGCCAATTGCACAGGTACTGCTGACGAGAAACGACATTGCAGACCGGACACAGTACCAGAATGCGCAGAATACCTTTATTGAGCTGCTCAGTATGGGCGTTATTCCTATTGTCAACGAGAACGATACGCTTGCCGTTACAGAAATCAAGTTTGGCGACAATGACACGTTGAGTGCAATTACAGCGGCTATGGTACAGGCAGACTACCTTTTCCTCATGACGGATGTAGACTGCTTGTACGACAAGAATCCACGGACGCATCCTGATGCAAAGTCGATTACCGTCGTTGAGGATATTGCTGAGCTGGCGGCCGATGTCAGTTCTGCGGGAAGTTCGCTCGGTACTGGCGGCATGAGTACAAAGATAGTGGCAGCGAGACTGGCAACCAGTGCCGGCGTGACTACAGTCATCACCAAGAGTGACAAGCCAGGTAATATCTCGAGCATCATTACGTACGCGGAGAAGCAGAGGAAACCAAGGATATCGAGTCGCAACTCGGTCACCAATTTTCAAGAAGAAAGCAACGCACAAGCACCATCTCAAGATGCCAACCAAGACCTTTCGGCGTCGATAACATCCCTAGGCGATCAGCCATCAACACCACAAACAGAAGACCCATGCCCATTGCACACTCGTTTCCTTCCCATATCCAACCCCATCCGAGACCGCTACTTCTGGATCCTCCACGGTCTCGCGCCCCACGGCACAATATACATCGACCAAGGAGCCTGGGCCGCTCTCAGCGACAAAGCCGGACTCCTGCCCGTCGGCATTGTAGACGTAGATGGCCACTTTGCCCAACAAGAAGCCGTCCGCATCGTCGTGGTAAAACGTCTCTCTTCCTCCTCTAAATCCTCCCAAACCCCAACTCCGGCTTCACCCAGCCACCACCCCACCACTCCTGGCGCCGCAGCCCATGGCGTCCACGCCCCGATACCCATGCGGCATCCCCTCACCCCTTCGTCTTCTTCACATATCCTTTCATCTGCTTCTACTTCATCCTCACAGCACCCTCCGTCCTTTGAACTGCACAACCCGGCGCCTTTTGAGATCGGAAGAGCTGTTGTCAATTACTCGGCTACAGAGATCCGTCGCATCAAGGGGTTGCATTCGACGCAGATTAGCGAGGCGCTCGGGTACGCAGATAGCGAGTATGTTGCGCTCAGGGAGAATATTGCGTTCTTTGGAGGGGAGAGATCACGGCCTAGCACGCCTGATTTCCGGCATGGGGCAGGGGAGAAGAAGGGAGAGGTGGCGGAGGCACATTAAGATGAGGAGTTTGGGGTTCTTTTCAAAGAGAATGATGGAGGCGGTTAGAATAGAAGTGTTTTTGGTATATAGATGTGTTATGATCAAGTTTTGTGAATACAGCATGTTTAGACTTTCCTTTTCGTTAAGTTCTTTTTTCTTTTTTAAATCTTGTTCCGCGAATGGGAAAAGATGAAGGAGTGTGCTATCTGTCACTTCATAGCATCCGTATATCTAAATATGAAACAACTTATACCAGACTGGCAAGCCAGTCCTGAGGCTATGCATATCAGCAGCAGGATTACTCAGCCAGCCCGTCTGCTGACATGCCTACGTATCCATCCATTCACCAGAATAGACCCTTCTTGGCACCCACCCATTTCCAAGTGGAGCGTTCTAGGGGTGGAGTGGGGTCTATCTATCGGACAAATCTACGGGAAAAAACAAGATATGCCAAGCCCGTTGCCAGTGGGAACACCAGTCTTGTCCCCTTGACGGCCATCTGCTTTTTTCTTCGTTTGAAGACGTGGGGAATGCGGCGGTGGGTTTGCTTTTCACGCGCCCTGTGTGCTCAACCCTTGCACATCAAGAAAAGAATAATGATACAAGTAAACGAGTGTTCAATCATACACTTTCTGCTGTCTTGTTCATTGCAGCCGGGACTACCCTCGGCCGCCACAGAAACGTGCCCCTGATGTTATTTCCGCCCGTGTCTTGCTGCGCACTGACGTTCCCCCCTCCCGAATCGAGTTGCGCTTTTGGCTGTTTGGACGGAAAGGAGTTCTTCCGCCTATCTTTACCTCTAGGCATGTATTTGTACGACAACAGTAGGCTTTTTAAACACATCCCACGCGCGGCCTGGCTACTTCTTCCACGAAACAGAGGAATAGAAGATGTCCTTGCGGGATGCCTGAACCTATAGTTCGGTCGTCTAGAACGCGGACATCCACTCACAAGAATCCTTCGTGCGAGGAGGCTTGTTTGCGCTTGGCTTAGGTGCTTGGGTGTGCTTGGTGTGTGCCGCGCAGAGGCGAGATTGAAGTGGATTGCAGTGCGTGCGAGTACCCGATTATCGTGGGTTCGCGATGCCTAATTCGAAAGCGCAATTCGACGCGTGTGGAGACAGATGGCCGAGACGGGGAAATAACGTCGTGGCCAGGCCGTGGCGAATCTCCGGTGGTGAGTCGGGTATATAGATGGGGGCCTGCTATGTGTATGCACCTTGTCTTGCCTGCGGTTTTCCAGAAGCTAGGGTTTTCTTCGCCATCATGTTGCCTGATCGTAAGAAAAGACGAAGGTCCTTGTAAGAAGGATCTTGAGTGTTAACAGATCCAACAGTTCTCTGCAGCCTCCTGGCTATAATTGGCCAAGGCACTCACGGGGCTTGCAAAGCACCAGCACCACCATCACCAACACACACCCCAGATGCATGCCACGTGACGCAATATAGTGCCATCCCCACTGCAGTAGCAAATTGCACTTCTATCACGCTCGACAGCATCACCGTCCCCGGTAACGGTACCATTGATCTATCCAAGCTCAAGACCGGATCCAAAGTCGTCTTCAAGGGAAAAACCTTCTGGCAATACGCCAACGCCAACTACGCTTTCATCAAAGTGGGTGGCCGTGATATCGAAATCACCGCCGAACCAACCGCCATTCTCGATGGAAACGGCCAGGCGTGGTGGGACGGCCTGGGCAGTAATGGCGGGCGCACCAAGCCTAACCACTTTATCGAAGTGACGAAGGTGACAGGAAAGAGCTCGGTGCACCACATCTACATCCAGAACTATCCTGTTCACTGCTTCAGCATTAGTAACAGCGCGGGAGTGGATATCCACCACATCACGCTGAACAACAGCGCAGGATACGCGCCGAATGCCAATTCTAACGGTCTGCCTGCCGCGCATAATAGCGATGGCTTTGGTGTTTCGAGCTGTAACGACACAACTGTGCGGGACAGCATCGTGATTAACCAGGATGACTGCGTGGCCGTGACGAGCGGAAACAGGATTACCGTGAATAACATGTATTGCAATGGCAGTCATGGTCTCTCGATTGGATCTGTTGGCGGAAAGTCCAGTACGTTAATTTCCATTCTTGTCAAACTCGACCGTCCAGAAACAAACCCCCCCCCCGGGCGCGAAATCTCAACACTTAATGCAAGTCTTGCTAACGGCTACTAGATAATGTTGTCGACGGCGTCAGCTTCACCAACTCGGTCGTCCTCAATGCCGAAAACGGCGCACGCATAAAATCAAACTCCAACACCACCGGCCTCATCTCCAACATCCACTTTGAAAACATCTACGTTGAGAACATTTCCATCTACGGCATCGATATCCAGCAGGACTACCTGAATGGCGGCCCTACAGGCAACCCCACCAATGGCGTCAAGATCCAGAATATTACCATGAGGAACATCAAGGGCACGGCGAACGAGGAGGCGAGGAATTATTATATTCTGTGTGGAGAGGGCAGCTGTGAGGGGATTACGATAGATGACGTGGATATTAGGGGCGGAGGAAAGGAGAGTTTGTGTAACTTCAGGACAGAGGGGGATTTTGACTGTGATGGGCATTTTACGGTGTGATGAGTGTGTAGTTGGATTGGGTGGTTCAATTCTTGTCTATATTTTTTTTTCCTAATCGATTTTTGATCAGCCGTGGCTATTGAGGCCATTGGAGGCATGGAGAGACGAGACGTTGAATACGCAATTGTTCTCTGTTCTCGACTTTACAATATGCATTTGTCTGTACCATTTTCTTGGGAACTGTAGAGTTGGCAAGTCGAGCGAGAGGCGTTCCCAGGTCTAGCATGCATGCAAGGATATTCCCGATGCAAAGTGAACCAGGCAAATCCTTGATCTTCCCCAGAAACAAATTCAAAGATTACCAGTTGCTGCCAAGAACTATTGGCGCCTTCAATGTAACCTTGAGACTGGTAAATCCTGTCAAATCCAAAAACTAAAAAACCAAAATAAATCAAAAATGGTACGTTATTGCAGATACAGTTTTGCTGGCGTCTGGAGGGCTTGATGCTTTCACCGCTTGTCAAAGTTACTCCAAAACACATAGACGAGAGCACGTGTTTCATGTCGCATCAAGAGCCGGGGTAGTGTGTACTACTATGTATTGCCCCTTTCACGTTTGCTGTGGGTCGGCGACAAGGCCGTCCTAGTGGATAGGCTGGATTTGGTTGTCGGTGCCATCGCCGTTGGACCTCCGCTGCCAGTTCGGAGCGCATCAACCCGGGAATTGGAATGCGGTTAAATAAGTGAGTATCGTGCCGTCTCCGAGGCGTACTGTAAGTAATCAATTGGGTGCAGCGCGGACGTAGGCGAGTGTGGATCGCGTCCGAGCGCTGGAATGCTATTGTGGTGAGCAATGGCATGATGTTAGTGTATTGGAAAGAGGGCAGATTGGCGACGAGGCAAAGTCGGGTCGACGGGGAGGTCCCGACTGGCCGCGGTGCCGTTTTGGAGGTGTTGCAGGGCGGGTGCATGTGCTTGTCGCCAGTGCAATGCGGTTGATGTTGCCCGTTAGCAGTGGCAGGCTTTTGTGGCTGCTGAAGTTGTCGCGCAAGATGTAGTCCCTCTGCGCTGATTGGACGTTTGAAAGTGTGGAGTGGTAGTGCAGTCTACTAACATGGTGCGGTGCACTTGTGGATGGATAGCATTCTGTAGTGTGTTGGTACGAGATCGGCACTTGAGCGACGTGTAGTGTGGTCGCTGGTGCTTGATTTTGTACGGGTACAGTAGCCTCTGTATGCAGATCGACATTGATATACATCTTGGTAGAGTACTGCAGTGCCTGACTAGATATATCATTGTCTCACGTGATGTTGTTTATCGGAATTTATTCACTACGTATTGAACGACAGGTATTACTTTTTGCACTTGGATTCTTGTCGGAAGAATTCTCGCTCTCGTCTTTGGACGCGCCTAGCAAGGACAGGCCTACTGTTGTGCTCGGTCTGTGCCGTTCTAAATCGGCATACTTGCAGTGCAGCGAGGGCTTCTGCGCATAGCTGGATGTACCCATTACGGCAGTTTACCAGGCACGATTTTTTTTTTAGACCAGAAGATCTAGATGCCGAAAGAACAGGAAAATGCACTACCAGAAGGTTGGAGACTTGGAGAGACATGGCAGCCATGGTGGGAAAGTTCCGGGCTATGGGCGACCAAGGGTCCTGCTTGGAGTATGATCACGTGAAGCACGCCCAAGCCCACGCCGTGCCATGGGCGTTGATTGGGCGGGATCCAACGCCCGACTCCAACAGGGTCAAATACGATGTATAAACTTTGGGGATGGGTGGTGGTGCAGGATTCCACATGGCGAAGCAGCCAAAGAAGCGTGTGGCGCTGGGTTAATTAATGGCACCGTCTTGACCTTATTTGTCGCAGCCAATGACGCTAGCCAGGACCCTTTCTGGCGGGCTGGTGCATTTAGCCAGGCCTTGGGTTGCTGGCCGTCCCGGCAGGCTTCCGTGTGGTTGTCGAGCAGACGGCGGGATGGGTGACAGGATGACTTGAGCTTCGGTACAGGGCCGCAACCTCGTGGGCCATGACAGTTGTCAGCGCCTGCTTGTCACTGTGGGATCAAAGGCGCCGGACATACATGGCCGGTGGTGGACGCACGGGGAAGGTGCTCCCTGCTGTCAGCACCCCGTTTGGTCAGCCACCGTGTCTCAAGTCGGTCGTCGCGGACATGGTGTTGGAGTCTCTGTCTTGTGCGGCGGCGGCGAGGAGGAACGGCGACGGCCATGGCGACGGATGCGTCTTGGTCAAACAAAGCCATTTGGACAAGTCGACAGCCGGGACACCACTCCACGTGTTCATGGCATGGCACCTTGTTCAGTGCTCGTGGAGCCAGTCTGTGTGCGCGTTTGCCAAGCGACGGCGCCATGGAGCGTGCAACGCAACGATATCGAAGAGGACCCACCGTGCTGTATGTGAGTAGCATGGCTCTCATCACGCCGCTATTCCGCTTTGGGAATCCCAGCGGTGCGTCATCCAGGCCAGGTACCGGTCTGAGAGCCCCTTAGCATGCATGCTGCCAGCCCTCGCCAGCCCTCGTCGTCGTCGTCGCCGTCGCCCTCTTGCCCTCGGAACAGCAACAAGACACTCACTGACTGGGCCATCCTTCTCTCCCTCGGTGTCGCGACGAGCCTGCTCCCCAAGACTGGCTCCCTTTTCGCCGCCTTTCATCGCCTTGGTCCGTCTCCGCGCACCTCGACCAAGCACGCACAAGTCAAACACGCTACACACTGGCATGCCTGTCGCACCCTCAGCCTTGCCCCAGCTTTGAGGCCAAACCAGGGCTGGTGGTCCTGTCGGCGCTGCGCACTGGGCCGCTCGCGCGCAGCCCTCGTTTAGCTGCTTCTACACTCCTTCCATACGCCTTCTAGAAGAGTGCCGTTTCCGCCCTCCCCGCTGCAATCTTGGGTGAGGTGATCCCGCTGCTATATCAACTTGTCGCACCAACTGCAGCTGATGCCTGCTCGGATACACGATTCTCCATCCCTTGGCTCCCCAGTCTCACCGCACAAACACCTGGATACCTCCCCCCTCCCCACCTCCCCTTGCCACCTCATCTGCTGTCCTCTCCACGTCCCCTCTCGTTTCGGCGACGCTGCTGCGCGGGGTTCGGTGGGCATGTGCAATAAGTACCTCTCCACGCCCACCCTCATTTGAGCACGCGGCTCCACCGCAACCATGGACGACAATGTCGACATCCCAGAGGAATCGATGCGACACATCGAGGCCCTGCTCGCAAGGCATCCTCCCCATCTGATCCAGCGCATGTTCTCCCAGGCCCTAGACTCACGTAGGTAGTCACCCTCTCCTCACTCTTGTCCATGCCCTCACCCACTTCAGGCCGAAATTCCGCTGCCTTGTCTTTCATGTCCACCAGCACCGTCAGCTCATCGACGACGACTTCATCAGCCTCGTCATGGCGCTCTCGCCTGTCAATGACATCCACCTTTTCCACTTCGTCCAGCAGCAGCAACAGGCCTTCTTCCTTGGCGTCGTCGTCGTCTTCGCTACGTTCCCAGCCCAAGCGCTCAGAACCACGCTCGTATCCCATTGGATTGGATCCCACCCGGCCGGTACCTGCTGCGATGCCTTCGGATACCGACAGCCCGCTGGATCTCAAGATCGAGCCAAGCAGCACGCCAACCGATGATCTGAGCGTTGCATCGCCCGTCTTGTTTGCCGACGACGACAACAAGTCGCAAAGCCAGGCGGGCGAATCTTACATGTTCTGCACGTATTGCGCCGAACAGAAGAACCAGAAGACGTTCAAGGCCAAATCTGACTGGAAGAAGCATGAGATGAGAATGCACGAGACGGGAGAAGACTGGCCGTGTATTGTAAACGGCTGCAATCGCATCTTCGACCGCCAAAAGGACTTCATCAAGCATCATCAGCGCTATCATACCGGCCGTCCCCTGCCATCATTGACAGACATTGGCATCACTCTCCTCCCACGAAGAGTGTTTGGTTGCGGCTTCGACAAGTGCAAGGAGGTCAGCATCGGGTGGGACGAGCGATGCGATCACGTGGCAAAGCACATGAAGAACGGCGCGACAATAGACCAATGGAAGTACTCCAACGTCATCCGAAATTTGATCCGCCAAGAAGCACTCTACGATACCTGGAAAGAACTAATGTCGTGTCTGGACGAACGACTACGCCAAAGTCGGTCCCAGATCAGCTGGTGCCCTGACAACTCGAGGATCCTCCGACAGAAGCTTCAATGCTGTGATCTCCGACCGAGCCGCGAAGAGGTCTTGATCACTGCCCTGAGCCTGCGCTCTGACATGCCGCTAGACCCCGCCGATCAGCAGTTGCCTCCAGGCTTCGTTACCCCATCCAGGGACTCTGTTCCCAACGTCGAGAAGCTATCGCGTGAGCAGCGCATGCATGTTCTTATCGGAGACTCTAACCCACATGTTGCACGCGCCCGCCTTGCAACCGTCAATGCGGCGTTGCTCCGCGCAAGCAGCGCCTTATCTCATTTACCAAATTACGACTCGGCGTCTTCTCCATTTATGGATCCACAGTCGCCTGCGGTCGACACGGCCAATCACCGTATTAGCTACATGGACGTGGACCCTGGAGATTACCTCGACGTGGCGCAGCCGGCTATACCCGATCTTCCACCGGCTATGAGTACGGCCACCATGCACACACCAATTGCACACACCCCGATCATCGATCACGATCAGCAGGCTCAGATGTACTCGAATGAGTACATGGATCAAGCCAAGTCTACCCCTAACCCATTGGAGTCGTTGTATCCGAATTACTTCGGCGGAGCTCCTCAGTTTGAGGAATCCCAATACTACGACCGTCCGTCATTTGGTCAGCTGATTACAAAGCCCCTCCACAAAATTGGCAATCGACTTGGGGGGTCCAGGAGCAGCTCCAACAACTCGAGACCATCGTCGACTATTAGTCAATCCGTGTCTGATATGACTTCGGACTATCCTGTTGCGATGATGGGCATGCGGCAACCTGAACAGCAGCAACAGCAACAGCAGCAGCAACAGCAGCAGCGACAACAACCTCTTCAGCAAATACAACACCAACATCAGCAACAAATGATGCACCACCAGCAACAAACATACCGCCACCTAACTCCTCAAATACATGACCAATTACATATGTATGCGACGCAAAACTAGAAAAGAGAAACTAAAATCCGGACGTGTAACGAATATGCCTCATATACGACTCCACGCCCTGCATAGCCTTTCCCTCTTGTTTTGCATTATACGCTCTCTTTTCTCTTATGTTGAAAACCAGCGAGGCATATAGAAAGTTTGTGTTGTTTGCTTTTCATTTCTTTTGGTTGATAGTTTTTCCTTTGATACCCCCGTCCCCTTACTTTGTGCTTTTGTAAGCACAAATGAGATAGAGCATATGTACTAACACAGCATAGAGAGAGAGTATGTGTGTGGTTTCGATATGAGATACCACAGCAGAACCAGCACAGCACGTTGTATTTTCCTTTGTTGTAACTCTGTATTTCTTTCCTTCTCACCCTGAGATACGAAGTGCGCCTCGTCGTCTTGAGGACGACGAGCCGAGCGGCATGTCGATGGTCATTTACGTTTCTGGCTTTCCTTTGTCACAGATAGATTCTTCGCCAGATCCGGGCAAAACTACATGAATTCGTAGGCCGGGCGGATTGTTATTACTAGCATTTTATCAAAAATTTAAATGTTTATTATTGAAACTTTATGGCTTAATACGATATGTGTGTGTGAAGCTTACAGCCGCGTTGTGGCCTAGTAAAGGAATCACAATAAAAAATTATGGCCACCTTGTGCCACTTTAAGAAGATAAGAGAGAGAAAGAGCGAAAGCTACTCGTAAGTCTTCCTTGAATAGTACTTTGAATAGCTTTACATGTCGCTGACGTGTCATTCCAGAATTTGCTTCAAACAAAAGTAAAAAAAAGGGGTTTCAATGGCTAACTCGGCTGGGACGTTAAATAACTACAACAATGTTGACGAGATGGTTTGAAAGGAGAAAAGATGTTTTTCTGCATTTGAATGGAAGTCTACACATGAGCTTGCTACCAATCCTTAAAGGGTAGCTAAGGAAGAGTGAGGATAGTGTCAAGAGGGAATATAGTTTTGGTTGTAAGTGATGGAGCGTGGGACGAAAGGTTTAGTTGGCGACTTGAACTGGCTGGCCGAGAAAGGGTCGGCTGGGTTATGTACGTTTGTCAGTAGATTAATGGTGCTGCCTGATCATATTCTATCGAATCTGGTCCTACACATAGCTCGACCTGCTGGTTGGTTCACAGAGTCAGCCCTGTACTGTTGAGCTCAGGCTTCGTGTAAATGTGGGTTGGTGAGACTGAGAGGCCTCGTGAGGGAAATTTTACGTCAAAGAGTGTGATGGGATGATTGGATGATTGGATGGCTAGCTGTATGGCTAGGATGTGACAAACAGTTAGTTCAGGTCGGGTCGCTATGTGGTGGTGCTGGACGAAGTGGTGCTATACTGTTATACCAAGAGTGTCATGTGTGTCATATTTTATCCCTTCTTGGCCACTGGTACTGCAGTGCCCTTTTCAATCCTTTCTGAGGTAGCTATGCCGAGAGTATTGTAGGGATGTGTCTCTATTGACGTGGGGGCTCTGTGACTATAGTTTCTGCTTCATTAGCCAAGGGAGAAAAAGACTCAACACCATGTAGCTGAAGAGAAAGGACAGGCATTCTGGAAACATGGTCACTGCATGACCCTGATTGGATGTCCCATAGAAACAACAAATAATAAGGCGAAATCCCCACCCCATCTAAGACACCATTAGTGGGTCTCAGGCACACAGGGCTATATCCGCGGACGCCACGCACTCTCGGTGGTTCCGAAAAGACTGCTACAGGTACCGAGACCCACGTATGGCGCTTCTTAAACGAGCTTCGGGAGAAAGAGTTGGAGATGTTGACCAATAGGCGAGGGAAGCCCCTGGGTCACAGTGACCAAATACTCGGAATGCTAGTGGCAAGTACCCGCGGCGGATATGCACAGAAAATTCGCATACCCTTACATTGGCATACATGGAACCTCCGGAAAACGACCAGGCGAAGAAGCAAACAAGGGTTTTGCGGGGTCTGGGTATAACTTCGCGACATCCAGGAGTAGGTATGTAAAGTATAGCGAGTACGAATGTACATTCCAAGACTGAAGAATGTAACCTCAAGCTGCACTTGATGTGAGGGGCGCATGACGCGTTTCAGGGAGTGGGCATGACGGCGAATAGCCTGCAAGATGCTTCGTTCATGGCAGTTTGATGTAGAATACTTGGCGAAGGCTGAACTTGAAAAGCATGGGTTGACGTCTTGTGCTCGACTCTGAGTCTGTTGGCATGATGTCAAGGGACATATTTGGGCAAGAATAAAGCATTCTTTGCAAGGATTGAGTGTTACCTAGCGAACACGACGGACACATGTTTTGAGACTGGACTTGTAGTGGTGGGCAAGCTTGTGGAAGACCACCTCGGCGGACTTTGCAATGCTTGAGCGGAAAGACGGATAAGCGGCAGGAAAGACGGGTGGTTGCCGCCGCATCAAATCATAGCCTCGAGTTCACGCTTGCTCTCGTGAGCTGTAAGGTCGTGAATTGAACGCATGCTCAAAGGGAGTGCTGTGATTGGCTTCGCGGATGCGTGTACGCTGAGACTTGGCGGTAGCAGAGATTTTGAGAGTATCTTGGTCGCCTCCTGGGCGGACTTGGCGCCACGGCTGCCAAGCACGCTCAATGAGCCCAGGTAGGCGCACCCCGAAGACAACGTGCTGCTATCTCCAGCTCTCGTTCGTCCACTTTGGCCTCCGCTCTCTCCAGAAGCCATGGCGTCGCTTGTCCAGCCCCACTGCCCACGACCCAAATGTGGGAACGGGTCGCGTGCTCTGGCTCAGGGCCTGTGGGTCAGTTACGCCAGTGGCATGCCATTTTGTCCCATTATCCAATACCCATACCTGCATCCTGTTGGGCCTGGGAGCATGGCCAGGTCCAAACAACATGATGCAGTGGCTGTAACGATCCACCTTGCCTCCATAGTGGCCACCGGTGCCGTATGGTACCCACACACTGCTGGGTCTCCTTCACTCCTACGGACATGGAACTTGTACTGCCAAGGTCCCACACACCACAAGGCAATCATGTCTATATAAGAACTACTACGTTCAATCCGCTGGAGGGTTCCTCATTCAAACCACCCCACAAACTCTCACTTCTTCCGGTCAGAAAGGCGCAACAGCCCGCCATTCTTCTTTGACCATGGCGCCCGCACTGAAGAAGTACGACTGGATCCTTGCCATCACCACCATTGCCTTTGTCGCCTCGTCAGCTTCCAATGGTGCCAACGATGTCGCCAACTCGTATGCTACCTCGGTGGCTGCTCGGACCATAAAGATGTGGCAGGCCGGCATCCTGGCGTCCTTCACCGAATTCTTTGGTGCTGTCGCCCTCGGTGCCCGTGTCACTGGTACTATCAAGGGCGGTATCTTCGACCTCAACACATTCAAGTCCTCCCCCGCCACACTTATGCTGGCCATGGGTTGTGCCGAAGTCGGCTCTGCTACCTTTCTCACCATCGCCACCTTTTCCGGTATGCCTGTCTCGACTACCCAAACCGTTGTCGGAGCTCTGGCCGGCGTCGGTATTGCCGCTCAGTCACCTCTTAGCTGGGGTTGGAAGAAGGGTTCCATCTCTCAGATTGCCGCCTCCTGGGTCATTGCTCCCTTTATCTCCGCCGCCTTTTCTGCCATCCTGTTCTTGACTGTCAAGTTCGGTGTTCTCCAGCGAAAGGACCCTCTCAAGTGGGGTCTCCGCATGATCCCATTCTATCTTGCTTTTACCGCTGGTATTCTTGCTCTGTTCATCATCGATGAGCTTCCAAACGGACAGTCTCTCGAGGAGATGGGCGCTGGAAAAGGCTGTGGTATCATCCTTGGTGTTTTCTTTGGCATTCTTGCCATTGCTTACATCTTCTTCGTTCCCTACTTCACTCGTCGCCTTGTCAAGGGCGACACCAGGATGAGGTTCTGGCATATTCCGCTCGGTCCTCTTCTGTACCGCGAGAACCCTCCCATCTACTTCCCCGGCAAGGGCGACCAGGTTGTCACCGACTATTACGCAAAGGCAGCCCCTGCAGACAGCCAGCTTCTTCAGGACAACCTCAAGGGCGAAAAGGGTGATGGTCGCTCTACGTCTCTTGACAACAAGTCTTCTGGCGATAACGACAACGCCGACATTGAGCGCGCTGGCCGTGGTCTTTCCAACCCTGTTCCTCGCGAGGGTCCCGTTGTGCACCTTGTCCCTGCAAAGCCAGAGCCTGAGGAGCGTTGGCTAGAGCCTGTCAAGCACTTGCCCATCTACTCGCCTAAGAAGATCATGAATTGGACAAAGTTCATTCTCCTCCAGGGAGTTTCCCGCGATGTCGTTACTCAGAAGAACCTCGGCGCAATCCACGCTCGTGCAGTCGTCTACGATAACCGCGTTGAACATCTCTGGACATATGCCCAGGTTGCCTCCGCAATGATGATGTCTATTGCTCACGGTTCCAACGATGGTAAGCAGAAATTCTTACATCTCCACAGTACCAACACTAATATGTCTCTATAGTTGCCAATGCTGTCGGCCCCTGGGTAGGCGCTTACAATACCTACACCTCCGGCATCGTCACCAAGGAAGCTGACACCCCTATCTGGATCCTCGTCGTCGCCGGTCTGCTCCTCGGCCTGGGTTTCTGGTTCTACGGCTACCACATCATGCGCGCTCTCGGCAACAAGATCACTCAAGTCTCACCTACCCGTGGTTTCTCCATGGAGCTCGGTGCTGCCATCACCGTGCTGCTTGCTTCTCGTCTCGCACTCCCCGTCTCCACCACCCAGTGTCTAACGGGCGCCACGATTGGTGTCGCCCTCTGCAACTTCGACGTCAAAGCTGTCAACTGGAAGCAGGTTGCTTTTATCTTCTCCGGTTGGATCATTACGTTGCCTGGCGCAGGCTTGATATCAGGTCTTATGATGGCTATGGCACTGAACACGCCGCACTTCTAAACCTTCTTGAGATTTTTCGTTTCGACAGCTTTTTCGTTACCGGCCTCAACTCTTGAGGTAGGTAGTATGTGTACAGTATCTTTTTAGCCGGTCTTGATATGATGAGAGTGACGTGTCCGCAAGGTGGGCGGCACGCAGGATGATACCAGTCGTTTACCCAAAAATCATAGAATGAATAGACATATAATGACAACAAGCAATAAGCATATTTTCTGAGTTCTTCAGTGATGTAGCAGAATTGTTTCATTGAACTATACATAATCGTACATGCCCTAACTAACACCAAAGATTGAAATCAAGAGTGGTGTGAACCAAGGCTTTGAGCATGAAGAGTGAAAACTCGCCTAACCAACACCTACAACCGTGTCTGAGAAAAACAAAGGAGATAGAACAGATACAAATGTGCAAGACAAAGACCATTCTAGAGCACATTCACAACCCATTCAAATCCTTATCCAACAAGCTCCCCCAAAACACCAACAACATAGCACGTCGCCGCCGCCCAAATCGCCGTCTTAACCACGCCCGCACCGCGCCCTCCAGAACGCCTCTTCTTCTCACCCGTCTGCCCCGTCTGCTCCGCATACCCTTTCTCACCCACAGCACCCAAAACAGCAATCTGCTCTGCTGCGCGTCTCCTCTCTTCAAATTCTTTCTCCAGCTGCTCCCGGTTCTCAGCCGGTCCGACGTAACCTGTCGGCGAGAGGCGCGTAGTGCCATCAATGGGATTCACGGTGCCTATGCGTTGGACATCGGAGTCATATGGTGGTGGGGCTTCTGTGGTGTCGTTGGGCTCCGTGGGTTGAAGGGGCTTTGCGATGACATTGGGGGAGGATGAAGGTAGGGTTGTGGGGTTGATTACGTCGCGCAAGATGAGCATGTCTGGCTTGGCGGTTACGATCTCCAAGTTGGCGGTTATGTGCGGGATGAATTTTGAGGGAGAAGAGAGGGTTGAGAGGGCGGTATGGAGGGGGATGGGGGCCGTTGTGTCGCGGGGTGGGGGCGAGGTCGAGGTTGTGAGGGAGAGAGAGTTGGTTTCGGCGTCGTGAATCAGGATGGTGTAGTGGGTTGGGAGGTTAGTGATTGAAACGGGGGGTGAGTTCGTCGTGGAGGGTGTCTCAGGGGCAGATTCTTCGGCAACTTGAGGAATTGAAGTAGGATCCTTAGCGGAGGACTCGGGCTGTGCAAGTACAACTTCCTCTTGTACTGCTTCTGGAGGGACAAGCGCCTTTGTTGTCTCCTCGGTGACTTGGGTTTCGGGCATCTGTGTGACACCAGTCTGTTCAAGCGAATCATCACTTGCTGTGGGATCTTCCTTCAACATGTCAAACTTCTTGAAGTCGTTCTCTTGTTCCTGCTTTGTCCCTTCAGCTGCATCTGTTAGTTGCATATGGCCAGCGGTGATCGGCCCATATGTGTCTTCATAAGCCTTCTGGAGCTCGACAACTAGTTCATCGTCGTTGTACTTCTGTGCTACTTTCTCTTGTGGCTTGGTCTCTTCCATTCCCAAAGGTAGTTCACTGCCCAAGCTATGCAGCACCTCTCCAAAGGGCCTATAGAGGCTATGATCGAGTGGAGATCGCCCTTCAAAGGGTTTCTTTTCCTTCTTGTTCGATTCACGCACGTAACCATCATCTGATAGCCCGCGCATTGCAGACTTTTGTGCGTCGACTTCATTGGCAAGGCGTTCTTCCGCAGCTATCTTAGCACGAAGCTGGGCTTTGTCAACCTCGGTCATACTGGCAGGTAACTCTGAAGGACGGATCTGCCCATGCTCAGTCGATGTGTTTACGCCGCTTTGGCCCATCGAGTCGACATTCTCCACAGCCTGTGGCACTACACCGTATACCAACATAGCACGGTCCACCAACCGAGATAACGCCATTTGTGTATCTCTTAGGGTCAACAAGCTATTTGCCACAGCTTTGTAGTTTGGCAACATGGCTGGATCAATATCCGGGTCCTCGAGACGAGCTTGCAAACTCCAGATCAAATAACGCGTAAGATGTGCGTTCTTCTGTATGATCTTCGCTGCCAGGCCAAGTCGCTGCTTGAACGCCAAGGGCATGTTCTTGGCACTATCGGATTTGTCGATCTCTTGAAGAGCCGCGTAAGCCTTGTTCAGGTCACTGTCAGTGTCCTGATACTTCAAGCGCAAGGATTGTATAGCTCGGACTTTCTTGGGTGTCAAGGGTTGCATCTTGCCACTGCCTGAGCGTTGTCGTAGAGCATGGATGGCAGAGTCCAGAAGGTCTTCGTCAGCTTTCATTCGCTTCAGAAGTGGCTTGGACGAAGGAATATCTGTCTCTAGATCCTCAATGACCTCTTTCATGGTTGAGCGTCCCTTGCGAATCCGCGCAAGTACTTTGTCGAAGAACAGACGAGTCTTCTTTGCATCCGCTTCCTCTGTCGGATCCTGCCAGAAGTAGTTTGAGAATATGGCACCGCCTTGCTCGAGCCAAGATCTCATGCGTTCAATACTAGACTCTATCTGGGTCTCGCTTGCCAGGTTCGACGTCTGAACAGATTGTGGGGTCGGTTGGGACTCATCAGCCTCCTTTGACTCATCCAGCCTTTGCATTTTACGCTCTATGCGACGGACGAGTTGGTCATTGATGACCTTGGATTCTATCATTGGGTCGACCCCTTTGTTCTCAACATGTGCGTCTGTAAACGACTTCTCCAAGTTTTCTCGCTCAGTTTTCCTTTGTTCTTCGCCGAGGATTTTGCTCTTCTTCATGCCCATGGACGCACGAATATCAGCCGCACTCAGGAAATCAATGTCATCTTCGGGCAATTGGCTCAGTGTCTCTGAAGTCGACTGAATAGGTGAGGCACGATCTCCAGGTGGGTTTACGTCTCCCATTGTTGGCAGCTTTTGCTTTTCATGTGTGGCTACGGCAGGGATACTGTCTGTCACTGGTGGCGCTGGAGGGTACTCGCTTACGACTGGAGTCGACGATGCGATTTCGCTTTCCTTGACGACTGGGGTACCTACTGAACTCTCATTGCTGACTTCATACTTCTTCACATCATCTTGCAATAAACGTCTCTGAAGTGTAGTCTCTTTCCAAGTGGAGACATTAGACGAGATACTGCCATCTGGCTCTTCCTGCTGGGGACTTTCCGAAAGAAAGCCATCCATGAAAGAGGCCCCCCTCTCGTTTTGAGTTTTGTCCAATTGCTCGACCTTGCTTGCCGCGTTCGACTTTGTCTTGACTATATAGTCGCTGAACGACTGTGTGCTCTTTGGCGGTGTTGGTGGCGAATATTGCGAAGACTGAGATGCGCTTGCTGGAACTGTGGAACCATGAGTATCAGAGGTAGGCTTGGTGCTAGCTTCTACGCTTTTACCAATGACTGTAACCTCAGGGTGCTCTCTTGGTCTCCTCAGATCTGAAGGTGATATGATGCCGCGAAAATCATCGCCGCCAATTCGTGTTGCCCTAGGCGTAGGCTGCGGGAAATACGATTCCCTCTCCTTAGGAGCACTTGGCATATCGTTTTCTATCTCTATCGTCTTCGGGTATCTCTTCGAGGAAGTCGCGTCTTTGTCACGCTTTGATGGTGGGTTGACATCTTCATGGCCGCCCATCTCCCTCAGCATCCATTTGGGAAAGGAGTTACTAATCCATTCCCAGTCCTTTAACCCCTTCCCATTCAGCATGTCATTGCTCGCGCCAAACAGAGTCTGATATGGATCCTCCATCAGCTTCTTTCGCCACCGCTGATAGTGCTGCAATTGCATCCACTCCAGGTTGGACATGCCAGCTGGACGATCTGATCCTTTGTCATCTCCATGTTGGGCGTTCTGGGGTGGCGTCCGGGAGAAGCCTCGTGCACGAAGAGCAGATTCGTGCGAGCGGAGTAATCGTTGGGCGTAGCGCTGAACAGGGGAGAAGGTCGAGTCGCGACGCCACCAGGTCATTGTCAAGGTAAAGGGGTAGATTCGCTAGGAATTGGGATGGACAATACTCTAGAGAGATGACCTGGACTGGCGTGTCAGATTTGATACAAAAGTATATCGCTGAATATGATTACCGTTGTATCGATTACGCTTTACGGCAAGGCACCAGCGGCTCCTCGGAGCAGGGCTGATACAGCGGATAGTGGTCACATGAAGTGACGAATTCACCAGGCCAGTTGGGGTGGAAGGGTTCTCTAAACAATGCAGTCTATTTTAGAGTCGATACTGATGCGATATGTCAGGAAAGTTTCGGAGAAGGGTAGAGAATCAGGCGATGTGCTCTCAGGGAGTGGTGGCGTTGCCGTATCCCCGCGCTGCGCGTAAGCTCCGGGCGGCCGCTTATCATGGTTTGTGGGGTACGTTGCCATGCGCGTGACTTGCTTCATCGCGTCATCACTGGCCAATGGTACCTATCATGTAACTCTGGACGGAACTAGATATTCCATCTGGTCCTGTGCAGATGGCCATGTCAATCGACACTCGACCGTATTCGTGGTACATGGAATCAGACATGCAGTCGCGTCGCGTCTTCCCCGCAGCGGCGATAAGACGATAAGACCACGACGCTAGGGAGACCCACTACTTGCGTGGCTTACACAAATACTGCTCATTCGCTTGCTCGAAACAACAAAGCAATGGTTGACATTCATAAACAACACTAAACATCTAGCAGCAAGTTTGTTGAACCTTACAGTCTTCTCACCGAGGTCCGCATTGATTCATATTAGATGGTTGGGCGCATTTTGATGACCAAGTATACAAGTCGGTTGTTTGATCTAAACTAATGCTCGCAAAGAATATCAAGACAACATGAGCTCCGAATATAGCGCCTCCCAGTGTAAACTTTTCACTTGCCATGTCTTTCCAACCAGCTTGCTATGCAGAACGTTGCACCAGAAAAGATGTTGCTCGCCTCACTCGGCCTCTGCCTCCAACAGCCTCGTCTCTTCGTCCTCGGCCTGCTTCCCCTTCCCCTCTCCTTTTTCAGCCTGCTTCTGCAGACTGACCGCAATCGCTGCTGCAATAATGAGTGCCGCACCTGCCAGACTTTCCACAGGCGGTGTGGTGCCCCAAATGACTCTCTCAACCACGAGTGCGAATACCAGTTGCAGATACATTAGGTTAGTGGCTCTCCCACCCTTCTCCCGTTGCAAACCCTCCGTGAGCAGGAATTGTAGCAGAAATCCAAATAAACCAATGATGGCGATTAAAACCCACTGGAGCGCGGTAGTGGGAAGGGTAAAATGCAGGTCTGGGTGCACAAGGAGAATTAAAAAAGACGCCACAGTCGAGATGAAAGCAAAGTAGTTCACCGACACCAAGGAGTGAGCGCGCTTTCCTATGACGCGGATCGTAGAATAGGCGGTACTGGCTCCTAACGTGCCAACAATGGCGACAACAATAGCCAGGGCGCGCTGCTCGGGTGTAACAGAGAACACCGGGGCTTTGGGGTCATCTGAAGAAGGGCGGTGCGTATGGGGAAACAACCAGGTTGGACGGGCGACAAACAGCACACCCAAGAACGCGACCAGACTGCAGAGGGCTTCTTTCCACGTGAATGGCTCGCGGAGCCAGAGGAAACAGACGATGGCTGTCATGGTGGGAACGAGGAAAGTTATCACGGTGGCGTCGGAGAATTCAAGCCAAGACAGGGAATCTAAAACAGTACGTCAGTATTGGCTCGAGCTTTGTTGATGCTTTTACTATCGATGTTTTTTATCCGCCTGCCAAGCCTAGCTCTCCTTTCTTGCTAAGAGCAGCAGGTCCAGAAAATGCCCTAGGGGCACAAAATACACTTACAGTATATGCCGAACAAGCCAACAAATCCCGACGATCCTCTGAGCACCAGTAGCCACCTGATACCCCTCTTTCCAAAAGGGAAGTCCGGTATGTTGTGGTACCAACAGTATATCGAGCACAAGATGCTGGTGGATATCATACGGATGAAAATAATTTGCAAAGCATGAAACTTTATGCTTGGATCATTTGCCAGCAATTTCGCTGCAAGATTCATCTAAGCTATGATTAGCCAACAGAAGCAGAATCTGAAGGGAAAACAACTCACAATAGATCCGCATGATTGAGCAAGGAAGACGAGAAAGAGACCAAAATTACGGTCGTAGAAACTTTGCAGCCCCGATCTTGTTCTTTGCCAGAATGTTTCGTTCTGCGTGTCCGAAGTCGAGTCTTCATCGGGGTGATGCGATGATGTAGGCGTCGGCAAGGTGCCCGGTGCAAAGCGCACCTTGGCACGTCCGCCCGTTGGCGGAGTGTCTTGCAGCGTACCGTATGACATGGCTTACTAGATGCTCTCGTAAGACGGGAAGAGAACTTCACGCAAAGTATCGGAGTGCAGGTTGATATTTAAAGAAGCTCTTTTCTAGTTGCCGGTGAGCAAAGTAAAAGTAGCTAAGCCGCGCGTGACCCGCAAGTGGGTCAAGCGCGTGTTCCTGCCTCTTTGTATTGGTCGCACGCCTGCATCTAGACTGTAATCACCTCAACTACACATGCGTTGAGGCTGAAAGCACCGAAACTTTACATGTGAATCATCTACTAAACTTTAGATTGAATTTTCTTTGAGAATCACTGAAATGGTACGTGTGGAGCCTTGGCCCATTGAGATATGTACTTTCTGTTGTTAACAAGATATTGACATGAAGATAATAAACCTTTTAAACCGAGTTTCCATGTACCGTACTAGCCTAAGACAAGTACGACACGTCAACCCAGTCCTTGTAGTTGCTTCCCAATACTTCGGTGATGCTGACAGCGGCACTGAGGGTCTTTCCAAATGACCTCGTACCCTTGGTCCCGTCCCCAGTATTCTTGTATTCGCCAAAGGAAACGTGGTCAGTCCTGTCGTCGCCGGTATTCCAAATTGACCAGCCTTGAGGATTGATGACATTGCTAAGGCTCGTCTGCTGGAATACAACACGAGCATAATTCCGCCATGGACGACCGAGGTAAAAAGCACCAGCTGCAACCTTGGCTCCAATGGCGTTGGTTACCTTGGACTTGTTGATCACATAGTACGACGGGTTGGAGGTGGAGTCGCGGCCGTTAGCTGTGATCCAGCCGTGATCAGCGTTCAGCACACCGATATAGCAACCATCGAACCATGCCGTCGCCTTCTGGCCCCAGATAAAGTCGGTGGCGCCTTCGATGTAAGATTTTGCGTAGACTTGGTTACCGAGTTGTGCCAACACGGTGTCTTGGTAGCCCTTGAATGCGCATCCATAGTAGCCTTGCTTGTCTGCCCAGGCGCTCACGGCAAGTGCCACCGCCCCTTGGCCGCGAGTGTTGACAAGATTGACGTTGTAGACTTTCAAGTTGCTTGTCCATGCGCGGAGGGTAGCGGTCTCGTCGTTGGTGGGAACAGTGTCACTGCCCTTGGCCTGGGTGATGGTGACAGTGTTTCCTTGGTAATCCCTTGTGTCCTGAGTCTCGCCATAGATCGTAAGGGGCGACTTGAGTTGTTGAATATAGACCTGTTCCTTGTAGGTGCCCTTGGAGATGAAGATGCACTGTGAATTCGTGGTGGAAGTGCTGAGGGCATTTACGGCAGACTGTACAGTCTTGTATTTGCCACTACCGCCTACGGTCAAACAACCAGCAGGGGCTGATGTACGAGCAATAGACCCGGCGCGTGGAACATGTTCAACAGGTGCTGCGGCAGAGCCAGCGGCAAGCGAAAGTACAAATGCGATGGTGGCTCGCATCGTTATTCAATAATAAAGAGACAAAGGCACTGAGCAGCGAAGGATACGGTCACAAATTGAGCTTGGGATGGTGTACTTATAAGTCTGAACCCCAGTCGTTCAGCCCATGCAGTTTCAACGGGCGTTAATGGATAGTTGTGCAAGGGGCCCCAATTGCCATCCACAACGGAATCACACCCCTTGTCATTTAATGTGTTTTTTCCATGATGGAAAAACCCGAAACAACCACAGCGGTCGTTTTCGGAGAAATGGCGGCTACCCCAGACAGCCCCTCATATATTTCAGTCTGTGCACTAGACGGTCTGTACATGCATACTAGTGCGCTATGCGCAAGCAGGCCAGGTGACGCGGCAGTGGAAATAAGCATTCTGCGCTGTGAGCGTAGCGAGGTGAACTACTGTGACCTACATAAGTACGTAGTGCTTGAACAGGAACCAGTCCATACCGAAGCGGACCTGAGCGAGTGTTGTGTTGGGCCAATTCATGGGCTCTAGCATGTAAGCCTCTCGATGATCGCCGTTCGTATGATGCTGTGGCAGTGAATAATTCATCTCTCAATACGGAGTAGGCTATAAACGGCACATGATGTATGGTGGTATGAGAAAGTACTTAGCCGTGAGCTGTCTGCGCTAACCTGTTTTCGCATCGGGTCTCGGCTCCGAAGCGTTCTGCCGTAGGCTGACAGTCAGCGACACTTCACGTCGACAACAACGTCGTGTCGCAATCAGCCCTCTTGGGTTTCCATTATTCTTAGCTTATCATGGCGCCCCCACAAGGGAATGGGAATGACTTTGACACGATCGATCTCACACTTTCCTCCCCAGAGCCAGAATCTCTACCACGCACAAAAGAACAGATTCGCGCGCCTTCACGACAACCTCAGCCATACTCTGAATGGCCTCACAGTGCGCCACACGTCAAACAGGAGCTCCACCCTTTTTTCCGCGCCAGACAGGAGAATGGCCATCTTCCACGAATCAAACCGGAGCCCGGCCAGCCATCACGTGTCCAAAAGAACTCTAGCCCGCTCGCGACGTCTAGCCGTGCGCGTGGTAGTTCACAGGAAACACGGCAGATCCATCCCAATCACCTACATGCCATAATTGCAACGACTGATCCCCATGATCTGCAAAGAGTGCTTCTAGAGCTTTGCCAGCTCTCGCCTGCATTATCTGGAGCACTCGTACGGGGTCTAGCGCCTTACTCGATTGCTGCGCGGGGTATGATTAGCCAACATGGGAAATACCCCATACGAGATCCCATTCCTCTAGATGACAACGAGAGGCGATTGGCGGGGGATACTCCTTACAATCCACGGAGAAACAGGCTTCCCTGGCAGAGACCCGGGGACCAGACAAGTCAGGCCAGACAGCATACTCGCACGTTCCAACCGACACCTCGAGCAGAGCACGAGCCGTACAGCCTCTCAACTCCTGATAGTTGGCGGCCCATTCCTGGTCGGCCATCAACTCCTAGTCCTGACCGCGAATTACGCCGTCCTGGTCCTTCTGCGCAAAAGATAGCGCGTCCAAATGCTAACCGAATGCCGTCACAGAACTCGCCCAAAGACTCATTCACAATCAACCGCACTTTAGATACCGATACAGCAACCCAGAAAATGGTTAGAACTCAGAAAGCGAGTTCGAGCGCGACCAAAACTTGCATCAAATGCCATGAGCTCTTCTCCAATAGTTTTGAGCCTTGTGTCTACCATCCTGGAGAGAAAGTCAAGCAAGAAGATGGGAGAATAGTGTGGAGCTGTTGCTATGAAGATATGTTGTCTGTTGGTTGCGATTTTGGCCAGAATCATACAGCTGAACGAACCTGTGAGGTGACCTAACCGAGACCGCAGTGGTTTAGAATCGGCTCACGCACAACCTGTTCCCTCATCTTACATTCTGGACAACAAAGAGCAAGCTCTTTCGGCTGTTGTCCTAGTTGCTGCACATTGCGAACACACTCAGCGCACTGCCATTAGTGTACCTGCGACGGCCGGTGGTTTTTCTGGCATATCCACCACAGATGCATCACTACCATTTCAAGGGTATTGCGTGTCCCAGAAATATTTGATACAAGTGATGCACACACTTGCGTTGAAAGCTGTTCCAAGCTCTGAATTACCAAGTACGCCATGTCAGACCGTAAATGCTTTGCCATTGAGATTTGTTAATGGACACTGTAGAGGGCGATTTTGCGGCTGAATTACTAGGATCCTAGACGTTCGTGCCGGCTGCGCTTCTAGACTGCATCGGACTAGTTCGAAGCATGTGGTGCATTTGTCGAATTCCCGGTCCTACATACTTGCTAATATGCTACGTCGACTTACGATGTCTCTGAGCCCACGTGTTGGCTTAGAGCGTTTTCAGCATGATTCGGCGGCTGTATTGTGATCGGGTACTATGATTGGAGGAACGTGCATCCAAATCTCCGTGCCGATCAGGATGGTGGCTTACCTGGGGTAAATTAAAGGAACAACGTACTGCCACAACTAGCTACTCGTGGGCCGCTCTAGAAACAACGCACTCCGGTAATATGACTGAAAGGGAAAATGATGAATTGCGCAGTGGCATACGAATGTTTGTAGTTGAGGTGCATCTATCTAGGATAAAGAGTCCTTTGCTGGGGGCGGGAGTTCTACGCCCTCAGTACTCTCACACCACATCATCATGCATTTCCTCGCACTTCTCCCTCTGCTAGCTACATCAGCCTCTGCTCTTGCTTTCCCTGGTGCCGAAGGGTTTGGCCGCAATGCTGTTGGTGGCCGAGGTGGCTCCGTCTACGTCGTCACAAACCTCAACGATACCGGTCCTGGCTCACTACGTGATGCCGTCTCGAAACCCGATCGAATAGTTGTATTTTCCGTTGGCGGCCTCATTACTATCAGCGACCGTATGGTAGTATCAAAACGCGTCAGTATCCTGGGACAAACGGCCCCCGGTGACGGGATCACTGTCTATGGGAATGGATGGAGCTTCAGCAACGCCGACGATGCCATCGTGCGATATATCCGGATTCGGATGGGAAAGAGAGGAAGCAGCGGCAAAGACGCTATCACTATAGCAGAAGGCCACAATATGATTTTCGACCACGTATCTGTTTCTTGGGGCCGCGATGAAACCTTCTCCATCTCAGGGCCTGAAGTTGGCAATATAACGGTGCAAAACAGCATCATAGCAGAAGGCTTAGAAACGCATTCGTGTGGCGGCTTGATGCAGACTGCTCTTGGTAATGGCATCAGTCTATTCCGTAACCTGTACATTGACAACAAGACACGGAACCCGAAGGTCAAGGGTACGAACGACTTTACGAACAATGTCGTGTACAACTGGGGAGGAGGTGGCGGATACATTGCAGGTGACTCGAGTGAGAAGAGCGAGGCAAACATTGTTAGAAATTACTTCATCAGCGGACCCAGCACGAGCGTGTCAGCTTTCACTCGCGGCAATGACAACTTCAATGGCTACGTTGAAGGCAACTTTTACGATCCTGGCAAAGACGGTGTACTGAATGGAGCAGAAATTAGCGTTACCAAGGAGAATTATGGTGGCATGGTCATCCAACAAAAGAAGTTTGGGTACCCAGCTCCGGACAAGATCTTGTCGGCGGCCGACGCGCTGACGCTTGCTGAGAAAAGCGCGGGCGCAAGCAAAGTTCGTGATTTGGTTGACCAACGGCTTATCACTGAGCTGAAGAGCTATGGCAAACTGGGACAAACAATTAGCGATGAGAATGCAGCTCCCATGAATGGACCAGGTACTATTGCTCCCGGAAAGCCATGGGTGGACGCGAATGGCAACGGAATACCAGACGATGTAGAGGGTCAGTTTACAGATGTCGAAGCATGGGCGAATAGCCTGGTGCCAAGCTCGTACTAGATTATATGGTTCAATTGATTGTATATATTTCTGGAAGTATAGGCGCAAACCATGTTCGATTGCTTGCGGAAAATATGCTGACCAGCATGTTAATGTGTGTTTTCACTTCGCTTTCTGGCAATTCTATGCTATCTGTTGACTCAGGAGATTTCTTTATTCGGATTAGACAGATACTGGGCCATTACGAATGGATGAAGCTTGGCAAGTCCTTCACGAAGTGTGAACAAGGAAAAACTTGCGGTCGGTATGAAATTTTAGGCAGCTCATGCGGCATCGTCGCATGGCTGTACATCCATAACATCGCTTATTTCGACAACCCTGCATGTGCATAAAATACTTCTCAACATGCCAAGGTCCAAGGGCGTGGTAAGGCGTGCTAGAATGCTCAACATCGACTCTGATAGGTCTGAGGCTAACTGTGCCATGATTTATGATCAAGCAACACCAAGCCACTCTTGAACCATTGGTTCTCTTGTGTACTAGTCGACTTTCTGCTGTCTATTGTGCTTTTAAGGGCGTGCATACAGCCCTGCCATTACAGAGATACATCTGCTAAGCCTGGTGATTCTATGGTGCATGTGAGCCAAGCGCAATGCTGTTGGGTGCTGGGTGATGTTTACAACATGAAGATGGCCATCCCGCAGTTCACGTTCCCCTTGGTATATAAGAGCAAGAAAATTCTCGAGTGTTATACATCTGCACCGGTAACCCGCCTCCTGCTCTAAACACAGGTAAACGATTTCAAAATGACCCAAGAAGTTATTAAAACCAATAAAGAGAAAAGCTTTGCTCAAGCACCTTCAAAAGACTCATCCACCATGCCTGAGTCCAAAGAGCTGTCACGCGATTGCTCTCCCGACAACATTAGTGAAGAACTTTCTCAACTACCACCAAAGGACGGAGGAAAAGCTGCGTGGTTGTTTCTGGCCGCGGCATTTGTAGTCGAAGTCTTGACAATCGGTGAGTGCTGCATCCATTCCTCTACTATCACTCGCCTGCTGACTGGATCCAGGATTCAGCTTTTCCTTCGGCCGTTTCCAAGATTACTTCAGCACCACTGAGCCTTTCGCAGGATCCTCCAACACTGCCGTCATTGGTGTCCTGAACCAGGGCCTCATTTTCATTGCATTACCCCTTGTCATTCATCTTGCCAGACGAAAGCCGCAATGGGCTCGATGGATGGCGACAGGAGGACTTTTCAGCTCTTTCATAGCTACCATTGCGAGTTCCTTCTGCACCAGCGTGACCCAGCTCATCGGAACTCAGGGAGTTCTACTAGGCATCTCCGGGAGCTTTGCTTTCTGCCCGCTACTCGTCTTCGCTGATCAATGGTTTGAAAAGCGCAAGGGGCTAGCCTTCGGAATCATCGGGAGTGGAGCTGGTCTCGGAGGGCTCTTCCTGCCCATAATGATCAATGCATTGCTCAACAGCACCGGCTATGCGACTACAATGCGTGTTTGGGCAGGCATACTTGCTGGTGTTGGCATGCCGCTGGCGTATTTTGTGAGACCAAGACTACCACCATCAGCCACCGAGATGAAGCCTTTCTGGAACTTGAGAGCAGTCCGTTCGCGCTTCTTTCTACTCAACGCGCTAGCGACCCTTATCCAAGCAGCGGGTTACTATCTCCCTGGCATCTATCTGCCCACGTATACCCGCGAAACCTTCGGCACATCAACATGGCTTTCAACGCTATCGCTCATGCTCTTGAATCTCTCCGCGATGATTGGACTGATCATCATGGGCCACTTAACGGATCGATTTAATTCCCGAACCTGTATCTTCATCTCTTCACTCGGAGCAACCATTTCAGTCTTCCTTTTCTGGGGTCTGGCAGTACATATCTCTCTTGTTTACATCTTTGCTATCTTCTTCGGTCTCTTCTCTGGCTCTTTTCCTGCTGTGTGGCCTGCTGTCATGAGAGAAACTGCAAGGAGAGGCGAGTCTCGTGGGTTTGGTTATGTCGACACTCTGATGATCTACTCGCTACTCTGTGTTGGTAGAGGTGTCGGAAACATTGTCTCGGGACCTCTAAGTGAGGTACTCGTTAAGGGGAAACCGTGGGAGGGCATGGCTATTGGTGGGTACGGGAGCGGGTTTGGCGCCCTCATCGTCTTTTCTGGCCTGACTTCTTTTCTGAGCGGAATGAACACCCCCTGGTTTCACCTGCTATGAAGATACGAATATTTCTTTCTGATGGTTAGTCATAAGTAGTTTGCATAACGCGCATGGTTGTAATCCTTGAGAACAATAGCCACTACCTGTATAGCCTTATTGTCTGATGTACATTGATCTTGAATCTTCATGAAATGTCGTCTCGACCAATGAGAACGCTATTATGGATTAGTTCAGTCATAGCCTGGGAGTGTAGAGTGAACAGTGATCTGAGAAGCGACAATGGTCATTATACGTAGAAAGACATGTTTCTACGCCACGACAAACAAGATGGGTACCTGAGTCACTTCGTGCCGTGCCGTGCCGTGCAAATGGTGTGATCTGCATGATGTCCCTGCATGAAGTCCATCGCCCGGCCACGGAAAGAAGATACGGCAGCACAGGTAGTCCAACATCGCATCTGAGGAATCGCTCGTCAATTCCGGAGAATGTGGACCCGATGGTCGTAACAGGAGATTGGAGTGTGGTAAAGGGTGCCGGGTTAAAGAGTGCTAGGAGCCTCGGTACCTATCATGGCTAGGCGCCCAAGTCGGCGCCGAATGCACCAGCATTAGCGTACCTGAGATGTGCACACGAGCGATCTAGAGTCATGTCGCTCTTGCTGCCTAAACTCGAGTTCTTCCTGCCATTGCAGACTGACTTCTTCCAGGCCAACAATGAATTGGAAAAACGTGCTAAGTTTCGGTTCCCTGACCGCAGCGACTGCAGTAGCAGCCCTTACGGCCACGATCATCCCTCGTTTTCATGTTAGGTCACCTCCACTATTCGATGATTTGATATGCTGGATACTGGTTCTTGCAGTCGTTGGCTATCCTTTGGGCGCCAACTCTAGGATTTGGAAAAGTAACGGTATAAGCTCTACAACTCCGCTCACACGTCTATACTGGATCGCCACGTGTTCTCTAACCCTTAATGCAACTTCATCTTCATTTTTTGATACCATATGGATCTCCGTAAGTAGCCACTTAGTTTTGTACTATTACGGACATGCTGATGTATCTGTACCAGCCTGTGGTCGCCTATGCACTTCTTGCGCGTCGCCCAAGTGCGTTATTCACGCGTCTGCACGCATTGTTACCCCGGTACATTCACCAGCCATCATTTATGTTCGCAATAGGAATGGCGATTTTTGTATCGCTCGTACCCTCCCTTGACATCAAGAGACTGGTTGCCGCTATCCTAGCTGCTATTGGCTTGGCAGGAACGTATTTGTCTCTGATCCGCATCTCTAGTCAGGATGACGAATTCATCGATGGATGGCAAGAATTGGGTACCCAGGAATTTGTGCGTTCTCTTGCGCCGCGTATGCATTACGTAATTGCACTCACCTCTATGAGTATCACAACCATGTGGCCTCCAGTGACGCTCGATTGGGCCGATGCATTCTGGGCTGGTAGTTTGAAGGCTATACATTGGATCAGCATTCTTTGGCTTGTATGTTTCATTGAAAACCCGAATCCCCATTTCCTTTTACTGACCACTACAGACACAAGAAGCACCATGGGAAATTGCGCCTACAATCTGGGCTTATGTTGCTGCTTCTATTGGTATTGGCTCCTCGTATCATACTGTAGCTGGTTCTTTCAGCATTTTTCAGACATCCACTCGTGCCGTTATTGCGCTCCTGAGTCTCTACCAAACTGTGGATTTCCTGCCAACGGCTGAAAAAGGTCGTGCCCTGCTGGGTCTGTTCGCTTTGTGGCCCGCCTCATCGTTTATACGACATATCTTACTCGGCGGATATACACTTATCTTTCCTGGTTCAAGGGAGTCTCAATAGTCTGATCCGAATCCATATAGCTAGTTCGCCAAGGTCGAGAGAAACCCGAATGCCTTATCGACCAGCAATCCAGAAAACCCCAGTTTGCTAAGGCTAAGTAGGGCAAATGATACTCGCGAGATCTACCGTCTGGGTTCGGTAATAGTTTCCATATGAGTTTTCCATTCTCATGGACGATTTTTGTATAGTCGAGGAAGTCTTTATTTATATGTCCATAGGCAAACTACTCGATCTTATGCTATACCAGACCAGTCATGAGCTCGGCCAACGGAAGGCTAAGGCGATTACTGAGACAACATGTGAATTGGATTATGAGGATTTGCGACGGAAAGACCTCGCATTATACTTTTACCGCCTTATGTTAGAATTAGCGAGGATCAAGAATCCGAGCCAACGTATTGAGAAGGGGAATAACGATTGACAACCCTTTGAGTAATAGACAAAATACTCGAAGATAATCTATCTCCGCGTTTTCTTGTAGGAAAATACTAAATCCGTCACTCCTCACAACGTTGGGGACCCCTCCTCTCCCTTCCACAGCACCACCTTCCTAACCCCGCTTAGCGCCACGCAAGTGAATGGACCCTGTTATCATTCGCACCCTATCTCCGCTGACATCATGGTTTCAAAGACATCACCAGTATTCAGTCTAACGGCTCTATCTGCGTCCAATACCATCACTGGCCCCTCCTTTCTGGCTCGGCAACTAGCAACTAACTTGACTATTATTCATGGAGGCGAGAGATGGAAGTTCTATCGTGCGATGTCGGAACAGGGGTTCACGATAAGATATCTAGATTGGAAAGGCGGCTTCGATCTGATATGCTGGATGGTTAGAAGGGAGATCTGTGATGAATAGGTTAAGATTGGAAATGTCCTGTTGATCGGCTTTGAGTTCGGCATATGTGTGCGAAGCGGCACTTTCTATGCCGAAATGTAGGCATGAGGTAGACATACATGATTGTACTAAAGGAAGATAGTTTGCAGCATCGATCCTTGCCCTTCGTCGCTTCTCTATCTTCTCCATTCTCTGATATCATCAACCATGGATGTCTCCAAGAAAGAGGTGCCTATTGACTCGAAACCAAGTGATATATCGCCATCGTTACAATGTTCCGACATAGAAATTGGCACTGTCCATGAAACGACCAAGAACGGGGATTCCGCTCTTGAGTTCCTCAAAAATGCGCACGAGGTTGGTGTACTCACACCCGAAGGTGAACGCAGATTACTCCGGAAGATTGACTGGATGATCATGCCACTGATGTGGTGCTGTTACTGCCTGCAGTATCTTGACAAAACCTTGGGTACGAAAATTCAGTCTCCAATCAAAAGGCATTATACATGCCCTTTTTCCTTCCACCTTACTGACCCTCCATCGCAGTCAACTACGCAGCGGTAATGGGCCTCTACGACGACGCAAACATAACAACAAACCAATTCTCGAACCTAGCCCTGTTTTTCTACGTCTCATATCTTGTCGTCGAGTTTCCTCATGGCTACGCCATGCAGCGTTTGCCTACCGCAAAGTATCTTGGCACTGCAGTCATTCTATGGGGTCTGGTCACGGCACTGACATGCGTATGTAAGAACTACGGTGCCCTGGTCGCCACACGCGTCCTATTGGGTTGCTTCGAAGCTGCTGTTGCACCTAGTTTGATTCTCATAACCTCAATGTGGTACAAAAGAACAGAGCAGCCGTTGAGGACTGGTATTTGGTATCTTGGAGTTGGCACTGGAACGATGATCGGAAGCTTGATTAGCTTTGGTTTTCAACACTACCACAGCGATACATTTACGAGTTGGCAAATCATGTTTCTCGTCGTTGGCCTCATCACCATTAGTGTTGGCATCACCGGTACGTACTCTTTGCCATGCTCTTTCAACCCCTCATTTACTCTGTTCGCTAACGCCCAAATAACAGTAATTCTCTTTCTACCCGATAACCCCATGTCCTCACGCCTCACACCTGAAGAAAAGGTCTGGGCCATCGAACGCCTCCGAGAAAACCAAACCGGAATTGAAAATACCAAATTCAAACCTTACCAAGTCCTTGAGTGCTTCTCAGACCCCCAAACCTGGATGCTCTCCCTTATCACCATCTCCTCGAACGTTCCCAACGGTGCTGTCTCCTCATACCAAGCCACGCTGATCAAATCCTTTGGCTTCGACTCTAGAACAACCGCACTGCTGCAACTCCCTTCAGGAGCTATAAGCATCATTTCTATTCTCATCGCTACGTACCTCGCCGGCCGCTTCAATCAGCGCGGCCTCAATGTTGTCACACTGCTCATTCCTGGCATGCTCGGCGGCTGCCTCATGGCATTTTTGCCCAGCGAGGCTAAAACAGGCAAGCTAATCGGCAACTATCTCACCAACTGTATTGGCTCCAGTCTGCCGCTCCTATACTCGTGGGTCGCGGCTAATTATGCGGGCCACACGAAGAAAGTCACCATGAATGCAATTCTGCTCATGTCTTTCTGCCTGGGCAATATTATCGGGCCACTTACCTTTCGGCAAGAGGATAGCCCTGATTTCGTGCCTGCGAAGATTACTATCATTGTCACGTGTGCGTTTGCGGCGGTGGCATCGTTGATACTGAGGGCGTATTATATGTGGGTGAATAAGAAGAGAGACAGAGAGGCTGTCGAGGGACATGTGGAGAATGAAGAGTTTTTGGATTTGACGGACGGCGAGAACAGGAGGTTCAGGTATAGATTGTAAAGAGAATGTTCGTGTCTTCATACAAAACAAGAAAGATCCTTCCTAGTTTACATAAATCTTGATAAAACGTAACGACCAATGTTCAGTTGCCTGAATCCAATTGTCTATGGCGTGCCAACTGCACCCTTCAACTCCTTAATGATGATCTCCGCAGCTTTCTCGCCAATCGCCAATGCTGTATTGTTCGTATTTGCACCCACGTTCTTAGGTGGGATACTCAAGTCAGCAATCTTCAGTCCCTTCACACCATAAACATTCAAATTCTTATCCACAACACCATCCTCCTCTCTCGGGGCCATCTTGCACGTGCCGAGCGAATGCCACGTGGTATTGACGTTCTCCCTCAGCCACTGCTCAATCGCCTCGTCATCCTCCTTCGTATAGACTAGATCCTGTACGTCCTGCAGTGGCGCCGTGACGGATTCTTGGACTGCAGCAGCAGAGTTGGCGGGGAATTTGGGGTGACCAGCTGCCAGCTCTCCACGGTAAAAGGTTGTGCGGCGCATGATTTCGCGCTGCTTCTTGTAGGCCCACATCTGCTTCTTCAGATCAATGTCGTTTTCGTCGTTAAAGAAGCCTACGTCAAAGTCTAGTGCATCGTCGTGCTTGGGGCCTGTGATGTGCATGTGGCCCCGCGAATAAGGGTATGCTGTGTAAGTTCCGGTTGTGACGTATTGCCCAGCTGGAATGCTGGTTGGGTCGCCCAGGAACCCGCATACTAGTCCGCATAGCATCAGCGGTACGTTGGGGTTGTTCTTGAAGTCCCTGTCCCAGGCTTTCCTGAATTCCGGACCAAGAGCGCTGACTTCGTCTTCGGTTGGTCGTAGCTTGGATGATATGTCTATACCGTTCCAGCCCAGCATGGGATCTTTGTTTGCCATCATCTTGGCCACATCTGCACGTCCACTGAGAATGGCGTCCATGGTCTGGTGTGGCTCTAGTGAGGTCTTGTAGGGGTAAAGAAGAAGATGATGGTCTTGATAGTCTTTCCCTACACCTGGTAGTTCCTCCACCAGCGGCACACCGGCTCGTTGTAGAACTTCCTTCGATCCAAGACCTGAGCGTTCAAGTACCGGAGGCGTGCCGCAAGCACCGCATGTGACGATGACGAGTTTCCGAGCACGGACAGCCTTGACTGGATGCATACTTAAACCAATAGTACACTGGAATTCAGGATTTGGCGTGTATTCTACGCCAGTTGCACGCTTGTTGTCGTCAAATAGGACGCGTACAACTTTTGATTCGACAAGTACATGCAGATTCGAGTATTGGTCCTGTTCAAGCTTGGGATGTACGTATCTGTTGGCAGTGTCCTGACGCTTGCCGTCTGGTGAGACGTAGCGCTGCCATCGTTGGATACCGTTGTTTTCCTCCAAGTTCTGCAAATCTTCAATCTCGGGGATGCCAACTTTTTCAGCAGCACGGATGAAATCGTCCTCGACGTCACGGACGCGGTAGCCGCCATCGCTGACGTGTATAGGCCCATCATAGCCATGATGTTCTTTCTTACCTGGACCGTGGTATGTCTCCAGTCGCTTTAGGTATGGCCACATGTCCTGCGCTGACCAGCCAGGGGTATTCCAAGAGTCGAAATCTGAGCGCTGTGCGCGCGTGTACATCATGAAGTTGATCGAGCTACCTCCCCCAAGTGTGCCTCCACACGGGACAATGGGCTCTCGATCAGCAAGTTGCTTAGACTTGTTGCCTTTATAGAATAGTGCGGTTTTAGTGGCAGGTAGGAGGTTTGAGAGATAGAAAACCGGATTGGTCACACTGGGGGCATCTTTGTTATTCGCGCCGCCTTCGATCACAAGAATGGAAAGGGAAGGGTTGTCTTCTGCAAGGCGGCCGGCTATGATGCATCCTGCTGTTCCACCTATTGGTAGTGATTAGGTTAGAATCGTGCTACTGTATAATGAGAAGGAACGGACACGGACCTCCAGCAATGATAACGTCTACCTCGTCAATCTCATCTGCGAGCTTAGAATAGAGGCCCATGGCGCAAAATATACTGGCCGGAATGATCCAGTTCAACTACAGAAAAGAAACAAGATTGGAGCAGTCTTGAAAGGCAGTCTACCAAGCCTAATGCAATATATATAGCAAGAAATCCGCGTTCTTCCATTTGCCCATAGAGTCCGTCGTCAACTATTGGAGCCTTGATACACGCGGGACAGTGCATCCACGGTGAATTCGCCCCGCATTTTGGGCCCTGCATAGTCTTAGATTTTGCTGTTTATGGCCTGGCGTTGGTGTTTTCAGTGGGCCCACTCCACGTTGGAATTGAGGCGAGGTGCGTCTGGATAGCAAGCTAAAGGCGCGGCGTGCTACTAGTTTCGGTGCGAAAACTATAATAGCCCACTCACGTGCATGCCTGGGTTGGGCAGATCTTTTCCACGGATGTTAGCAAAGCGTTAGTAGAATGTCAGCTGTTTCTTCCCCGCAACACGGCATGGATTCAGTCGATCGCGGCCATCCGGAAACGTCAACGGAGTGTATCTAGCATTGCCTGATAGGGGTTCTTCCTGTCATGCAAAATGGGGGGTACCTCGGCATGTTTCCAGCATCATCCACATTGGCCTGGTTACCCTGTCGATGTGAACTCGACTCATAGCCAATGAAACGTGCAGCAAGGACATGCAAGGGAAGATTTTTTTGGGTAGTATTGGCATTATGAGGCCTCCCTTTGTGCATAGATGTAACGTATCTTTTCTGTACGCATGTTATCTAGACGTTGCGAAATAGGCAGTACTCCACAGGCTTGTCGTGGCCACGCTCTGGGCCAATCAGATACATATGACTACTGCAATTGGATTCGTGTCGGTTGCTTACAAGCTAAGAAAGTGCAGGGAAGATTCTTTCGGATCGGATAGAGCCTTTGGGGGGCATTTAGGCATCCGGTGAGAGGAACAGCAATGGCGAGCAGTGGGTTCAGAAAGGATGATCCAGGCCCATATAGTAAATGTTCTCGAACTCCAGACGGCGCTTCCCAGCGATACTCCGCTTCTTGGGCTCAACATCGGGCGCAATGTAGTACTCCTTAACCTTGATGGTCGCAGACAATGCATTGAAGGGTCTTAGGACATCATTCTTAAGATTGGTGGCCTCATTGTCTTGGGCAGAGTCGTGCCTATATTTGTAACAGGGTTAGCTTCTGCGCGTCACTAATTAGGAGCTTCTGCGTACCAATGGATGACAACCTCGTGTAGTTTCGAGGCCTCGTTCAAGGCCTGGTAGACGACTCTCCCTCTTTGCCTGAGAAGAGCAGGTAATATGGCCTGCGAGCTTCCTGTGTTGTCTTTGCGTATCCAGGTGGAATCCCAAACGAATGTGACTTCGGCCTTTCGAATGTTGTTCAGAGGTGAGAATCCATCTCTGCTGCCCTCGACAGCCGCTATGGACGCATTAATCATTTTGAACATAGCTTCCTGCCAGAACTTTGTGTGGGCGAAGCTGCCAGTTGCATTGATGCGCAGGGCAGCAACATCATAATACCAATTCTTAGCTTCAGTATTCAGTTGTCGGCATGCCAAGAATAGATCCACTGGTGGCGGACAATGGGTCAAGCGGAGGAAGTGTGGAATATGGCGCCACTTCTTATGGAGACGTTCAGGGCTGAGAGAAGGGAGGTCTTCTGCATTTCCATGATTCCAAGTTGCCTCATTCTCATTGTCTTCGTTGCCTTCTTGGTCCTCGTCAGCGTCCTCAGTACCCTGAGCCTCGTCCTCATTTCCCTCGATGTTCTGCTCCTCTTCATCTCTCCTGCCGTTTTCGTCGTCCGTATCCTCTTCGTGATCCTCATCTTTGAGACTCTCACGCTCAGTGTCGCAGTCATCGTCACTGAAAAGAACTACTACTCCACCTTCGGTTGGGTAGCGCCACTTCACCTCCTCATTTTCGAACCAGTAGCGCAAAAGCTTTCTAGGTTTAATCTCGCGTGCAGATAGGTACTCGAAAATGGAGTGTCGCAGCTCAAGTGGGAGGCTCATTAAGCTTGCCACCGCCTCTTCGCGAGCCATAGGAAGGAATTAGAATGGGTAGGGGCCGCGGAATTGGAATTAGAATGAAAGGAATAGTAGGAGAAAACGCGATGGCAATAACTGGAAGAGCCTGAGCTTCAGCAGAAAGTAGATCAATGTGTAAGTGAAGCTGGCTCTGTTCCCTGGAAGGGCTCGGTCAAGTGGGACTACTACAGGCGTCCGCAATTGTAAAGCTGGGCATGGAAGTGAGAGAGGCGTTGCGAAGCAAGAAGGTATGCAAGGGCGTGATGAAAAGCCATGACGACGATGGTGAAGCTATTGTTTTTCTCAGTTCATGATAGCTGTAGGTAGCGGATGGGTCGCGCCTGAGGCCACTCGCTTTCCCCACGCGTGCACGTGACTGTATTGCTGCAGAACACCAACTCGAATATACAGTGCTTCGACAGATAGCTAACGTTACATTGTTGCAGACGAAAACGAAGACTTGGTTAACAACACGCTGTGTCTAGTTGCCATGTGCGACGATTCAATACCTAGCAAGTTTGTTTCGCGAGTGTCTTTCTTTCTAAAACTTCCCCCTGCTGAGAGGCTTGGTGGAGGCTGTTAGTGGCGTGCTAGAAATGAACAGACATTGAGATTTCAACCACTTATGCACACTCAGGGACCTTGATCCATCTTAAATGCACGTACTTCTTAGCTACATAATCCTCTTGAAGAGGCACCCGCCAAGGACTTCTCACTGTCGAATCTGGAACTTGAATTCATTGTTGCTATTTCCACGACTGCCACACGCACAAAACACTTCTACTGTCTCCAGCCAGCAGCTTATTGCCAACTCCCGACAGACAACCACCATGCACACTTATATCAGCGTAAATAATGTGATGATCTGTCCTCGCTCCTCCATGCGTCTTTCCCACAATTTATCCTATCCACCATTGTCTATATATCTATCCAGCATTAATAATTTTACCCTTTCTTAACCTTATCGAAGCACCGGATTGACAGCATCAAACTAACAGCACCCACAATATCTAGATTGATTCGATTCATTGTTCGCTAACACCTCTCAGGATACTTATTGACTTGCTCGACGTGGGTAGGACGCATCCCCTTTAGCTATTGCCGCTTCACGCGTCGTTACTAGGCTGACTCTTGTTAGTTTCTGTCTATCCGCTTATTTATATCGCTCAGTTCAGCGGGTATGTCTACCTGATTCGAAATCAAACTTGAGAAGGAGTCTTGATGACGTTGGCAACGTTAATGTAACCACCTGGGTTGTCAACACAAAGGTAAGAGCGCAGTACTGTCGGTAAGCTCTTCTCTCGTAAAATTGCAAAAAGCTATATGCCATTCTCCAAAATGATATGTCAGGATTGAGATGTCGACTATGCCACAGATAAGCACCAGTCACGCCTTTGTCCCATTTCAATGGCAAACGGCCAGCAACTACATGCGCCACTCTCACTAGCAAAAAGAACTGTCAAAAAAAATCAAGAAATTCCCACTCCGGTTGTGTTGCTCCAACACCTCGAATCGAACGAGACGCCCTCCTAGCTTAGCAATCCTATTTGGTGGGACACTGAGTAAGTTAGATATTTCTTATGAACCATCAGCATTCTCTTAGGGTTTTGTTGATAGCGTTTTGGTTTGTCCTCATGACTTCGTTAGCGGTATTTAATGTTTGGCCGGTCTGATACCCACTCAGTGTCCTGCTAGGAGCACACCCGATCGCGAAGTGAAGATTGTTTGATGGTAATTAGGGGATTGTGTGAGTACTTATACACGTTAAGATGAATCAGTCAGTATAGGAGACTTGGTGGAGAATAGCTGTGGGTCACGCAAGGCAGTTTGCTATGCGGATAGGGTGACGCGGGTGGTGGAAGTGACAGCACTTCTACATAGCTCTACGGATTTCTGCTACTACTACTACCCTGCGCTTGATCACCCTTGAGATCCTCCATCAGCACACTCATCAGCTTAAACATCTCGCCCGCGAGTTTCTTTCCCGTCTCCCTCCACTCCTCGTCGCAAAGCCGCCCAAAACGATCGGGATGCCACCGCAAGCGCTCCTGGCGCAGCCACTCATAACTATACAGACCACTTGCTCGAAGTAACTTTTCCACATCGTGCTGACAGGCGTGTATGCTGTTCTCTTCCGACTTCAGCATCTTGCAAGTTGGGAGCTTGCATGTGGTGACACTGTTAGGCAGATATGGGAACATTGTAAAAAGCTTTGGTGGGGAGGAAGACGCGCGGTGCAGCGGAGGCGGCGTAGATGAAGCATCTGAGCTGCTCGACTGAGAGCGAACTTGTAGTTTCCGGGGCTGTTTTGGTTTTGGACCAGCGGATGCCGCTGATGCGGCGGCAAACATGACGGCTGTTTCTGTAGACCACTTTTCGTACAAGGCTTGCACCACAGCCTTTTCTTTCTGCTCGGCAGACTCTGATGTCCCATTTGGCGTCTGCCCGGCCGACTGAGACGTGCTAGGCTTGGACTTGTGCTTGCTCTTTGCTCTGGCGAAGAAGTTCAGCGCAAAGGCCTCAAGCGCGTCTTCATTGATGTCGTCAATGGAACCCGCCCACGTCCCGTCATTTCGAACAGCAATGAACTGATCTGCACTGGTAGGATCCAAAGCGATGAAAGCTAGTTGGCTCCAGAGAAATCCCTTTTCAGCCTTCCATTCTTCAACCGTCTCTTTGTATATTTCCCATGCGTCGCTGTCACCAAGTTTGTACACTACGTCGCCATACTCGCTCATGGCGAAGAAAGCGCCTTCAGGGCCCCATGTCACCATTCGTGGCGGTCCAACGCGCCATCCAGACGGTGTTAGCCATGACTGCAGTGCATCTTCCAGACTTGCAGGCAGATTTGCCCAACGGATAAGATCAGGATGCCATACAATGAACGAGTCGTCTGGGCCCAGAAAGGCTCGCAGGTGCGGCGAATGCCATGTCTTATTGAGAACCGTCTGAAGCCGACTTGGAATCGCCGAACCCCATCTTATACTGCTTTTCCCTGCCGCATCTTTTGCACTGAGCACCCAGGACTCCGGCTCCGGGCCTAAAGCTGCCCAGTGGACTTCTGATACCGCCCTGCTCAGCAGCAGGTCCTGGAGGCTAGACGGGAGATTGCGACGGTGGGGGTGTTAGGCACATCACGCAGAGACTAGAGCTGATGCGGCTTACGTACTATTGCAGGCCGGCAAAGCTCTTGGACACAAAGCTATCTTTTGGTCCAAAGGAGAAAAAGGACGTGTTGCTCGGTGTGCTGCCGCTCATTTGCTCGGGCTGTTGTGGTGCGATTGGATGGAAGAAAAGTGGCTATGACGTCATGTGTAATCCCAATGATATGCTCAAAGCACAACGGTTAGTGTTTGTAATGGTTTACCCGTTGTGTAGACTTACAAGTAGTGCTAGTACTTGGCTCATGGGGCGTGTGGCGCTTTTAGATTCTTCCTGCACACGTTTGCCTGGTACCGCAGGGATAGCAGCGTTGTGTCGCTATCCTGTTTGGACCCTGTAAATGATCAAGCTTGGCAAAGCGAGGCTCGACAAGACGGTCTCCTGATTATAGCTCTTACACTTCCATCTATGTTTCCTCTTCGTCTGCTTTATAGCGACCCCACTGATGCTAGATCTGCACACCGCCTTGCACTGATCTAGACCGCGCGTTCCCTTTAGCGAGCCCGACGGTTTCGGCGCAATGTGCGACTCCACGTTGACCTTTGGCCAGCGGGGCAGTCACTTCTTCCAATGTCCGTCGAAGAGAGAGCAGTATGTCTTCTACTTGATACCAAACCCCCAGTAGTTCTCTTTGAAACCATAATATGCTGATGCTGTTACAGCACACGGCTTCCAATGAAGCTGGCGAGGTTCCTGAGCAACGAACAGTTGAAGCAGGTTTATCATGTGACCCTGGGGTTTGAAGACAGCTTCCTGCTCACCTGGCGCGATACTAGTGGCAAAGATCGTGTCGACGCTTCAGGACTTCCGTCTGAACTGGTTGAATTCATCTTCGCGCGTAACCGCGACGTACCCAAGATCCGATGTTGCCTTGGCCCATACAACGAGTCGTTCTTTGTCCACGACGGGTCATCTTATCTTTGGAAGAATCTCCCTCAAAAACTTGTGTCCGCATTGCAGAACAACATCAAAGATGGAGGCTGGACTGATCCACCGCGTCTCGTGTCACTAGGCGCAGACGGCAATTTTCTCATGTTAACAGGGAATAATGCCGCTGTATGGGATCTGCGGAACTACAAACCGCTCGTCAAGCTGTTGGAGAAAGGCAGCATGTCTGAAGTTCACAGTTTGATCTTACACCCGTATCGCTTTCACACTTTTTTACTGCAATCAAAAGACGGGAACCTTACTCACGGGAATATACCGCCACATCAACTTCCGGGCGTACAGGCTATGCTGGATCCTATTATGAATGACACGAAAGACGCACAACCAAAGCAATTAACGCGGAGAGAGAGCGGCAAGACTGCAGGACCGCAGACAAGACCAAGTGTTCTCCAGCAGCGAGCCCAGCTTCGCAGGGAATGGAGCGATCATTCTCGCGAGTTCTCGGCGCAGGCAAAAGGCGTCAAGTTGAGCTTTAGCCTGAGCGTTAATCTGGGCGGTGGTTTGGCGAGATTGCTTGGTTGATACTGCCTGTTTTTCGTTTGGGAGATGTTGGAGTTTTATAAAGGATCAGGATATCATTTTCTTTCTTGTACACATGTTCTGTTCTTGTGCTTGATACTTATCCTCCATACACCATTACCACGAGCATAAACATAAATCTTAAATTCTTTTCAATTTCTCTCAATCAGTCAATGAACTCTTCACACTATTCACTGAATCACCGAACCCAGCACAAGCACGTGGGAAAGGTTTGCATTTCTACCTTCCATGGTCGACACTATCGTTATATACACGTGCACCCCGCTGCTCAACCAACAATTTCACCCCTCATCAGTGATGAACATGATATTCGCAAACTTGGAACGAGAAAATACCCTAAAATCGCTTGCAATTTGCTCCTTGTGCTCCCGCTCCTTAAAAACCCAAAACGAGAGTCTGAAAAGAAGAAAAAAAAAAAAGATACGCTCAAAATATCACGAAGGGAAAAAACGAGGAAAGAAAAAGAACGGCCGTTATTATTTATATCCAACGCCTTTGATCATAGTGATTTGCACAAGTGCCACAACCACCTGGGCTAGCAGGAGATTTTCTTGGTATCAATTGCCTTGTTTACTTCCTCTTCTCATGCAAACCCTCATGGTCTCCTATCGCCGCCATCCCATGCCCTCCAACCTCATCGAATCTCAATCTTCATCCTCAAACATATCCACCTCAAACTTCGATCCTAGCGCCTCATTCGCCTCCTTCAACATAGCCGTCATCTGCAGACTCATTCTGCGCAGGCGCTCATCCTCCTCAAGCTCTTCCCTGCGCACCTTATCAATAAGCCGCTGACTCTCTTGCGGTAGCAGCGGAGACGCAAAACTACTCCTTCGCTCGAAGGCGCCAGGTGAGCCGAAGCTGAGGCGATTGTTGTTGTAGGAGCGGGATGAGGCGGGTGTGGCGGGCGAGTATGCTGTGTTATTGCTGTGGAAAGACCGGCGGTCGAGTGTTGAGCGCCGCGATACGGGGATGAGCGACGGTCGTTTGTGCGATGGCGTAGCGGCGCTTGCGCGAGAGACGGGGCGCGGGATTTGCGAAGGCGAGCGCCCATGGCCTGGAGTTCTTCGTTCTGATAACCGCGGTGTGCCTGGTCTCGAGTCCATCTCGCAGTCTTGTCCCACCATGATCCAGTTGTCTGTTGTACGGAGTCGTTTTGCTAATCGAGGTCGCTCGGAAGTAATTGAATCTATCGATTGAACGCCGTAGTCGTCGCTCGGAAAGGTGCCGGGTGTGGGTTGTTGGACCGGACCTGGCTGATATGGATCGTCTTGTAAGCCTAGTTTCGCTGCCACATCACCGTGTGAATCGATGTTGTATTTCTGTCCGCCGCCGGCTTGGAACCCGCGGAAAGGCACGGTACAGAACTCAAAGAGCTTGCCGGCTACTCCGCCAACGAGGCTCATGAAGGACCATGTCTTGCTCCCATTTGGAGTCATATGCATCTCTCCGCCTGATGGTTGTGTCGCATGGTTGACTTGGGGAGTAGGCGGTATGGACCAGGTGCCGCGTTGGCTCTGGAGGTTGAAGTAGTCGTCGTAATCGCCTTCTCGCCTTGCGAATGGTTGTGGCCTATCCATGCCTCCGGCCAGTTCGTAGCGCTCATTCGCAAGTGGAGGTGGACTCTTGTTGTCGGTGCCGCGCGTGTTGGTCATAGAGTAGTCGGTCCATGAGCTTGCGACAGCGTTGTCGCCATGTCGGGAGCGCTTACGGGTCTCGTGCGCATCTGAATCAATCAGCTGGCGAGCAGTGGTTTCAGGCGCAAGCGAGTACTGCCGTGTCGAGCCTACGCAGCTGCTCTGTGACTCTCCACGTATATGTGAGGGTGAGAGAGTATAGGGTCCGGGCATGTCGGTGGAGTGGCGCAACTTGGCTTCGATTTGACGCAGGGAGGTAGATCGGGGAGTTGCCTGCGGGACGTGGTCCAGTCGGTCAGGGACGGCTAGCCGACGAATGATGTAAGGCGCTGTGCAAGGATAGCAAGTGTTGCGTTGTCGAAAGCTTCGCTCGTTCCACGGTCCCGAGGAATCGGAGAATTAGCTAGAGATTCATGATGGGTGTGGCGTGAGGTTATGGGAATATGAGTGGTGAACCATGGGTGTGAGGACCGTTTGTTTACTATGTCGGCGTCGCTGGGGTAGCGAGGAGCTTGGACAGCCATCGTCAAATCAATGAGGAGACGGATTACACCGCAACATTGATAATAAGTGTCCTCTTAGAGGCGCACGAACAATATGAATTCAACAAGTGAAGCGCAAGCGACAATGCCAACAACTATGGACTTACAACGCCTCCCGTGACCAGGGTATACCAGTACCTAGACGCCGTCTAATCAGCAACTTCATCCTCCTCAACGCCACCTCCCTAAGCCCTTGCTATCCATCCGCTGTGCACAAAATACTCAAACAACTGCGATGACTTGTTCGTGTCGATCTTGCAAATCTCCTTGGCGGTCTTTTTCTTAAGCGCACCCCCATTGTTAATGGCTGCGCGAATAATTGTTTCTTTGAGCGCAAGATATGGCTTTGGCATGATGCGCAGGACACTGCATAGCTCCACTTCTTCGGCATTGAGTAGCTGGAGATCTGCCTTGGATTCTTTGCCAAACTTGAGTGGCACTGTGTTAGGAAGCGGCTTGGGTACAAATTTGGTCTTTGTAAACTGAGGCGTCAAGACACCGTTAGCGCCGTTGGGTGCCCGGTCGGGTGGCGGCGTAGACAGTCCGCTGCTCTGCTTGATGTGCAGCGGAAGATCTTGGGCAAGTAATGCAGTGGCGGCCGATGGCTGCTCAAAAGGCGGCTGGGGCTTGGTCATTCTGCTAGAAGCGAGACGGTCGAACTGGCCAATGGGCGGTGGTCTAGTCTGCCGTTGCTGCTTTTCCTGTTCGTACTTTTCGCCCGCCTTGAGGCTTGTGATTTGCATGTTACGCCATTCCTGTAGCTGCGAGATGGCCTGTCGCAGATTGTGCTCGTACTCAAGGTCTTTACAGAACTGTTCAAAGTCGGCGTGCAGCATCATTCTTGCAAACGGCTTGGCCTTGTTCATGAGATCTTTCTCTTCCTTGGTGCGCTTCTTGTCTGCCAACTGGTTCTTGCGATACTCGAGCAGCTGGTGCTCGAATATGATCTTTTTCCTCTCCACGCGGGCGTCCAGGCGGTGGTTGTAGATCTCCATGATGACCATCTTCAGCTCCATTTCGGGCTCAATCTCGCCTGTGCGTGGATTGATGCCGTCGCCCGGGTCGAACTGCATGTGCTGGACTGCCTCCTCTGCTTCGTTGAAGTATTCAGTCTCAAACTCCAGACGACCTGGCATGTAGCCTTGAACCTCGTGGCAGGCGGGGACACTGGCAGTGGGCTTCTGCTTGGGCGCCTCTGGCTCGCGACTGGCGGCCTCCTCTTTCTTCTTCTCGATTCTCCGCTTCTTCCTCGCCTGGAACTCATGGCGCGGTATCCGGGTGCTGAGCTCGGTGTCATCCTTGCTGCAGTGTTCTGGTAGGGGGAAGCAGGAGCTGTTGAGGTAAGTGTCGATGTAGTGGTCTCGCACTTCGTCCTTTTCGCGGAAGCCGCCAATGTGATCGGCGATGTCTGCCCATGAACCCAGGCCATATGTCTCTGCGCCTTCCAATAGAGCGAGTTCCTCGTCGGCGCCCCAGTCCTCTGTAAAGATAGGTATCGAGTGTTGTTCTATGACCTTGAACTTGTGCTTGGCAGGCTGGTGGTCCTTTGTTGCCTTTGCCTCGGCGAAACATGGGACGCAGAGGTCGTACTCATGGCACACCTCTTCGGCGCAGCGTATGCGGACCTGTGATGAAGATGAACACACGGGCAGTGAAGTGAGGGTGCAAGACAGCAACCTACCGTAGACGTGATGTCGGACGAGCACACATCGCAGACGTACTTGGTACCACCCTCTGTACCCCGCGCGCCGGTCTTCTTCTTAATGACGCCCATGGTTCCCCGCTATGTGGCAGTCGGGTAAGCAAGTGAAGGAGCGTCGTCGCCACACCACACCGCAACAAACGGTCCGGTCGGGGTCAGGGCTGGGGTCGCGCGCGGAGGTGAGACGAGCAGTTGTGGCTGGTGCGCTACGCAGCTGCAAACGCGCGTGTCAGTTGCTGCGCGGAAGACTAGCGGTAAAGCCGCCAGCTGGGCTGCAACACGGCGGGACGACAGGGCTCCAGGGCCGCACGGTTGCACGGTTGCACGTCTCCAGGTGTGGAGATGTTGATGCAATGTCGGGCGTCGAGGAGGTGGTTGGATGAGGGGACGCGTGTGAAAGTGTATGTGGTATGTACAGTGGTATGTAGTATGCAGGCAGCAGGACGCGCGTGAGGTTGCCTGGGGCGGCAATTGTAGCCGAGGCGAGCAGCGTGGCAGGTGCAGGCGCAGGCGCAAGCACGTTTGTTACAGGCTGTCGCGTCTCCTTGCAGTCATTATCGCCGGCTCGAAATAGAAAAGAACAGTGCCAGCGTCTCGTCGCTCTTTGGGGGCTCGCAACACTGGGAAATGAGAGCAGGCACGGATTGGCGTGTCAGTGCGGGAAACACGACCTGGTCGCCGGCCGAGATTAAGGCTAGCGACCCAATGACCCCTCAAACGTGAGACCAGGACGCTATCTCGAGCATTGGAGAGCCTCTCACTCAAACGCCTGGGCGGCTCTCGGACACCAGACACGTTGCCACCCTCGACCTCCCCTGGCCTTTGTTCTGCCCTCCTTTTTTCCCACTGCCGCCGACCCAACGCGACGACGCCGTCCTGTCCTCATAAGCTGCGCCGCCGTGCCCTTGGTGCGCCCCCTCCTCGCTCGCTCGCCGCTCGCCGCTCGCCCCCAAGTCTCCACCCTCTGACCGTATCCGTCTGTCTTTCTGCACCTAACCACCGTTGAGCTGCCGCAACCATGTCCTGGAAGCTCACCAAGAGTCCGTCTCTCCCCATGCCCCTCGAAAATACCTCTAACCCCCGGCTGCAGAACTCAAGGAGACGCACCTTGCGCCGCTTGCCAACACATTCAGTCGCTCCTCGTCGACGTCCACAATAGTCGACAACCAGGCCACGCCCAAGGCCTCGAGCCATGCCAGCAGCCTCACAGACGCAAAGGACAATGGCATTGGTACCCATACCCTCTCCCACCCCGCCCTCGCATCCTGCTGACCCAACTGCCCCAGACGCACAATCCGCGCCCGCACAGCCCCTTCGCCCTGGTATCCTCATAGTCACCCTCCACGAAGGCCAGAAGTTCTCGCTGCCTCCAGGCGCTGAGCAGGCATTCAGCGGCCAGGCCCATCACCAGGGCTCCTTGTCCCAGGGTGGCGGCCTGTCAGTCGCCGGCTCGGTGCGTCCTGGCTCGTCGTCTCGCAACGCCGCTGGCTCCTACGCTGGCCGTCCACAGTCTGCTGCTGGCAGCATCAACGCAGCGCCTACCATCCACGGTCGTTACTCCTCAAAACACCTCCCCTATGCCCTAGTCGACTTCGACAAGCAGCAGGTCTTCATCAACGCAGTGTCAGGTACACCCGAGAACCCTCTTTGGGCTGGCAGCAACACCCAGTACAAGTTCGATGTCTCTCGTGCTACCGACGTCACTGTCTCGCTTTACATCCGAAACCCCTCCGCAGCGCCTACTGCTGGTCGCAGTGAAGACATATTCATTGGTACCCTCAAGGTCACCCCACGGTTCGAGGAGCAACAGCAAGATGTAAAGTCCACAAAGGAAGAGGGGGCTGGCCAGGCTGGTGCCGATTGGATACCCGTGCAATTCGGTAGCGGTCAGATGAAGGTTGGCGTCAACTTTGTCGAGAACCGACAGGACCGTCTGTCAATCGACGACTTTGAGCTCCTAAAGGTTGTTGGCAAGGGCAGTTTTGGAAAGGTTATGCAAGTGCAGTATGTATTACTCTTTTCCTTCAACTCTGCATATACTCACAAAAAAAACAGGAAGAAGGACACACACCGAATCTACGCCCTCAAGACCATCCGCAAAGCACATATCATCTCCCGGTCCGAAGTTGCGCACACTCTTGCTGAACGTTCAGTACTAGCTCAGATTAACAATCCTTTTATCGTGCCATTAAAATTCTCGTTCCAGTCGCCAGAGAAGCTATACCTAGTCCTAGCATTCGTCAATGGCGGCGAGCTTTTCCATCACCTCCAAAAGGAACAGCGCTTTGATATCAACCGAGCCCGATTCTATGCTGCCGAACTCCTCTGTGCGCTGGAATGTCTGCACGGTTTCAATGTCATTTACCGTGATCTGAAGCCAGAGAACATTCTGCTTGATTACACCGGACACATTGCTCTCTGTGACTTCGGTCTCTGCAAGCTCGACATGAAGGACGAAGACAGGACCAACAGTGAGTCCTGGGAACCCTTCTTTTGTTCAGGCTCGTTACTAATTTTTCTTTAGCGTTCTGCGGAACTCCAGAATATCTTGCTCCTGAGCTTCTGACGGGCGCTGGTTACACCAAGGCCGTCGATTGGTGGACGCTTGGTGTGCTCCTATACGAGATGTTGACTGGCCTGCCACCATTCTACGATGAGAACACCAACGACATGTACCGCAAGATTCTTACCGAACCTCTTCACTTCCCAGGTCCTGAGGTCGTACCGCCGGCTGCGCGAGACCTCTTGACTCGTCTGCTTGACCGCAACGCCGACAAGCGGTTAGGCGCAAAGGGCGCGGCAGAGATCAAGGCACACTACTTCTTCCACAGCATCGATTGGCGAAAGCTGCTCGAGAGGAAGTATGAACCTAGCTTCAAGCCCAATGTGGTGCGTAAAATCCGGACTCCTCTATCTCCGCAGATGCTAACAAGCCGTAGGTCGACGCAAAGGACACTGCAAACTTTGACCGCGAGTTCACCTCCGAGGCGCCGACAGATTCCTACGTCGATGGCCCGATGCTCTCCCAGACCATGCAGCAGCAGTTTGCGGGATGGTCATACAACCGTCCCGTGGCTGGTCTCGGCGACGCTGGTGGTTCAGTAAAGGACCCCTCGTTTGAGGGCGTCACGGAAAGATAAAACACTCATGGACTCGAGACTTGAGCTATGGAACCGTTACGTCGGTACTTAGCGTGTTCCGACGACGGAGCCGAGCTCAATGAAAAACACCCATCGGCTTTGATGGCTCCACAGACAGAATGCATAGTGATTGGTGGCTTCTCAGCGCTGTTTGATGCTTTTTTTGGGTTCGGGAGCAACGGCACGGCGCTTGAGGCAGCATTTGTATGACAGATGCCTACATTCAGGCACAGCAAATCAAGACGATATCCCCATTGTAGAAGTTGTCAGACCAGATGATGCATAGTGTCTGCGTGCATGGCCGCGGCGTTCGTGAAGTGCAATCTTACTCATCGGCTTTGTAAGGCTTAATCCAACATGGCGTCTGCTGCCAGGCTTCCCATGCTGGTAAAAGTGGTGCCCCTCAACGGAGCTCTGACGCAAGCGGGGTCTCGGCCGCGCGCGCCTTCAACATTTCACCTACGTCTCGGCCAAAACATTAACAATCACCTCATCAGCTCATCTTATAAACTTTCAATCATCTCTCGCTCCAGCAATTGATCCTTTCTATACCCGATTTCAACGCGAGAACCTTTGATAGTGCGTGTATACCTCTCCTCCATACGTCATGCATGCTCACCCCACTTTCCAGCCCTGTAACTCAACATGCCCGGCTTCGCACAGGCCTCAGACCTCAGCGCCTGGTCGGCGCTTCAGGACCACCACCAGAAGCTCGGAAAGGACATTGTCCTGAAGGAGTACTTCAAGAAGGACCCTCAGGTAGGCAGGCGCCAACCCAATGCTTCCGGAGTCTAACATTGTATAGCGATTCGAGAAGTTCAGCCGTACCTTCAAGAATGACGCCGAGAACTCTGAGATTCTCTTCGACTTCTCCAAGAACTTCATCACTGAGGAGACGCTGAAGCTCCTCATCGAGCTCGCAAAGGAGGCTGGCCTCGAGAAGCTCCGTGATGATATGTTTGCTGGTGAGAAGATCAACTTCACTGAGAACCGCGCTGTCTACCATGTTGCGCTCCGCAACGTCTCCAACCAGGAGATGAAGGTTGACGGCAAGAGCGTCGTTGAGGATGTCAACAGCGTTCTTGACCACATGAAGGAATTCAGTGAGCAGGTTCGCAGCGGCGAGTGGAAGGGATACACTGGCAAGAAGATCGACACCATCATCAACGTTGGTATTGGTGGATCTGACCTGTACGGCCTCATTCCTCTATAACACGAAGCTTGGAGCAATTTCGCTAACATGAATAGTGGTCCTGTCATGGTCTCAGAAGCCCTCAAGGCCTACTCCAAGCGCGACCTCAAGATTCACTTCGTCTCCAACATTGACGGCACCCACATTGCTGAGGCCCTCAAGGACTCCAACCCCGAGACCACTCTTTTCCTCATCGCCTCCAAGACCTTCACCACCGCCGAGACTGTCACCAACGCCAACACTGCCAAGGCATGGTTCCTGAAGAGCGCGAAGCAGGAAGACATTGCCAAGCACTTTGTTGCCCTCTCCACAAACGAGGCAGAGGTCACCAAATTCGGTATTGACAAGAAGAACATGTTCGGCTTTTCCGACTGGGTTGGTGGACGCTACAGTGTCTGGAGTGCCATTGGTCTGAGTGTTGCTCTCTACATTGGTTTCGACAACTTCCACCAGCTCCTTGCTGGTGCCCACGCCATGGACAAGCACTTCAGGGAGACACCCCTTGAGCAGAACATTCCCGTCATCGGTGGTCTCCTCAGCGTGTGGTACTCGGACTTTTTCGGTGCCCAGACGCATCTTGTCTCTCCGTAAGTTTCAGTCCGGACTATACAGAATTCGACCTAACTTGAATGCAGATTCGATCAGTACATGCACAGGTTCCCCGCCTACCTCCAGCAGCTTTCCATGGAGTCGAACGGAAAGGCCATTACCCGCAGCGGCGACTACGTAAAGTACACCACTGGCCCCATCCTGTTTGGTGAGCCCGCCACCAACGCACAGCACTCCTTCTACCAGCTCCTTCACCAGGGCACAAAGCTTATCCCTACCGACTTCATCCTGGCCGCCAAGAGCCACAACCCCGTCGAGAACAACAAGCACCAGAAGATGCTTGCCTCCAACTTCTTTGCCCAGGCTGAGGCCCTCATGGTCGGCAAGACTCCCGATGAGGTCAAGGCTGAGGGTGCGCCAGAGGAGCTCGTTGCCCACAAGACCTTCCTTGGTAACCGCCCCACTACTTCCATCCTTGCAGACAAGATCACACCCGCTACTCTGGGTGCCCTGATTGTCTACTACGAGCACCTCACCTTCACTGAGGGCGCCATCTGGAACATCAACAGCTTCGACCAGTGGGGTGTCGAGCTTGGCAAGTCGTTGGCCAAGAAGATCCAGGCTGAGCTTGACGACGACAAGGAGTCGACTGCTCACGATGCTAGCACGAGCGGACTCATCAACGCCTTCAAGAAGAAGTCTGCTTTGTAGATGGCAGAATGGAAAAGTGGTGGTAATGCAGAATGGCCATAATGATGTGAGTTTGTAGCATGCAGTAAGCTCTTCTAGTGCCTCTGAAATAGTGACAGCATCATGATATACGAATGAAACAGATATGAACATGCGTATTTTTGCCTTGTCGGCGATGGTTCTAATTGATGTCTTTTGATATGTTCCTCTAATCAGCTCTCTTACTACCTCCTCCATATCCATACCCTCCTAGACCATACCCGCTCCCCATACCTCCCGAAACGCTTCTCGTGTTTGCCACAGGCAACCCATACCCGCTCCCTCCATTCCCAAACCCTCTCCCACCCCCATTCATTCTATCTGTCGCATACCTCTTCAGCCTCCTCGGCAACTCCACACCCCTAAAATACACGACACAGATTGCCGCACTTGCCACGGCACTCAAGAAACAATACACCAATGTACTCGTATAAATATGCCCTCCATACCCGCTCCAACCAGGCGGCAACGTCGTACTCGGATACCACCGCACCGCAAACACCAACGGCAAGCTATCTCCAATTGTAATCTTCGTATTGCGCGAGTGACTGCTCACACTGTACGCCGTCGCGGCGTCGATTGTGCCTGGGGATACAGACTTTGGGGCCGCATGAACCAGGAGGTTGAGGTGGTTTCCGACGTGTAAGTGCGAGAGTTGCAAAGTGCCAGCTAGCGCGACGACTAAGGGCGTGTAGGAGGTGGATTGCGAGCCCAATGCGCCTTCTTGTGTCGAGCTGTCGGAGACGAGGTATTGCGTTGCGAGGACAGAGGGAGGAAGCGGTTTAGAGGGGATGCGGCAGGAAAGAGGGGCGTCGTTGTGGATGTAGAATTCCAACAAGTGGAAGAATTCGTCGGTTACGAAGTCGATGGTGCAGTTTACGTCTTTTTCGACGCCGAAGAAGAGTTCGAACGGGCGACCGGTTTCGTTGCACACGGGGAAGGGGATGTATTGGAGGTGGCCGGCTGCGTCTGTGATCTTTTGGTTTGGGGCAGGAGTGTTAGCGAATTTGTCAGATCTTGGATGGTAGGAGGTTTTGCGGAGGGAGTCTCTCGTTTTCGTGTGTGATATGTTTCGTTTGGAGGAAGTAAAGACGTACATGTTCGCCAGTTTCTCTGGTAGAAGTATTAGTCTTTGGTCTTTTCTTGAAATAAAGGGTTGTGTTTGCAGGAGAGTAACTTACATTGTTCTGTTCAGACAGCTGACTGGGATTGGCTCCCCAGGATTGTATCCTCGTTGTTCCTCCAGACTGCCCAACGGCTCCTGGCCGCTCAATGCTGTCGCGAGGTTGCCGAAGAAGGAGAAGAGTGCGACCGCTGGAAGCCAGGGTCTACTGCATGATTTAGATAGCATTGCTGTTTTGATGCGATGTATGCGACGTTAAAAAGAAATTTTTGGGGTTTCGACGGGCTGTTTATCGAGGGAACATCGCGCTGCTTGTAAGGGTAACTATGGTGTGTGGTTCAGGTGCGCCGTGTCAACTTAGGGACGTGGTTCAGTTCACGGTTAGGTGGCCTGTGCCCGACCATGTCTCCGAGGCCGCTCAAGACCTCCGGGCCAACTCCGCAGACTTAGGGTATCCAGTTTTGTTGCTTGGGTCAATGACGGATTTTGGGTCGTTAGATTAGTTGCTTTTGGTACCTAATACAGTGCAGTTAACAACATGTTACAAGAGAACGATTTGGTGAATTTAATGTGAGATTCGCGACCGTGGCAGACATCTTCATTCTCTTGAAATTCCGAGGACCTTGGTGCAGGTATATGCGAACGCTGTTATAATACAGTATGTAATCCTCGTGCTTAAATCATACATGTCGCATGCTTCGGTTCGTATATGGAGCATATCTGGGCATTTACCATCCCTTCCTCGTCAGCTCTGTGACTCGTCCTGTGACCTGCTTGAAGCCTTGCTTGAACCTTGCCCTCCACCTCTCAGACGCCAATCTCTTGCGCTTCAAACCCCCTCGCTCGTGAAACCTCTGCCTATTGAAGTCGCTCTTCACCTTGTTCCGCGCCATCAAACTGCCCAGCATACCGATTCCGCGCACAAGATCCCGGCCGCGACTAGCATCCAGCTCTACCGTGCGTCCGTATGTGGGGTTCAGACGTGGGTAAGAGGAGAAGGTTTCCTCCTGTTGAACAGCGAGGCTCGAAGCATCAGAAGGCTTGTTGGACAGGTTGGGATTTAGCAATGAGTCAGGTAATGCCATGGAGTCAAAGTCTAGGCCCCGCGTGCGGAGGGAAGGGCGTGAGCTCTTTGCGTTTGAGAATTCGGCGCCAAAAACACGGTTGGTCTGCGGTTTCGGGGAAGCATCTCGGGGCATGTATGGTGGGGGAGCTCGGTTGGCAGGCATGCCGCTGAAGAGAGAGTCGATTGCTCGCGTGGTATCGTCTTGAGTGGGCTTAGGTTGGGTTTGTGTCTGTGGTTGCGATCCCGCAGCTTCTTTGTCCGAGACGTAGCGGACTTTTGGCCCTTGGACCTCTCTTTCAGGTACATATTTCTCGTCCTTCTCGCCATTCCTCTTCGGTTGTTCCGGCCGATTAAATGACTGGAAGAACTTCCTGTGACATATCCATGGCGATGTCTGTGCTGCCACGTGCGCTTGCGGTATCCGAGCTAGAGATGATGGGCGGAGCATAAGCTCGCCTAGAGATCTTGAGGCCATTGTGGATGTTTGACTGTGCGGCGAAGTCCAATTGCGGATTCGCGGGGGTGAGGATCCAAGTGCAGCACGTCGCGGTTCCCAAATTCTTCGGGAGGGCCTCTGAGGTCCGAGCGCCTGCGCAGGTCCAAATCTCATCCGCGACTGTTGTCTCTTACTCTCACACACACGTCAAAAGCTTCCAATCTCCCCCAGTCGTTTCTTGAGTGTCATCCTCTTAGTTTTCTGAAGGATCTTGTGACTGTATCTTCCCTCAATATGTACGGTTATCCCGGTATGTTTGACACCCTCCTGCGTCGCGAAAGTAGCTAACATGCGCAGGTGCTCCGGGTTACAATGGACCTCCAGGATATGCAGGAGCTCCACCTGGCATGGCGCCGCCTGGAATGGGTATGAGAAAACAGCCCGTAAACATAATCCCATACTAACAAAGTCCAGGTCCTCCAGGTGCTGTAGCTCCTCCAGGCGTAGCACCTCCCCCAGGTGTCGCAAACGCTCAAATTCCGCCAGCCGTGAACGGATCCCGCCCCCTGCCATCAGGCTGGCAACCTCCTGCCAGCATGCCCAATTTCAACTTTAACGCGCCCGTCATCCGTCTTGGAACGCAGGGAGGTCGCCCTGGGGCTGTCGACAGCCCTGTAGGCGGCCGTAGGGACAATGCAGCACCACCCGCCCGTCGTGGTCTCGGAATGGACAGGGACGGTGATCGACGAGATGGTCCGCAGCCAGTCAACCCACCAACTCGTGAGGAAATCGCTAGGACCATTTTTGTTGGTAACATCCCGGAGGGCATTGGTGGTGACGAAGGCATGGAGCGCATTCTAGAGACGGCAGGGAAACTGGCTCGATGGACACGGGCGACCGATGCCAACAACAAGCCCCAAACATTTGGTTTCGCAGAGTTCGCCGACGCGCAGAGTTTGGAAACGGCCGCTGAGATCTTCAAGGACATTCACGTACCTACGAAGCGCCAGAAGCCCGGAGGTCCACCGAAGAAAGAGGGCGGCGAAGCGGAAGAGGTTGAGACGACCAAATTGCACATCATGGTTGACGATGCCTCGATCAAGTATGCTGAGGAATGGAGCAAGACTCGAAACGAAGATGAGGCCACGGTCCAGTTTCGCCTCGACACCGCAAAGGAAGCTCTCTCGTCGGTCCTCGCCAGCTTTTTCAACCCACCGAATGCGCCGACAGACTATGCAGGAGACACGATGATGCAAGATGCGCCAGCGCAGGATGGCGAAGACGTCGAAGTGGCCTTCGTCAACCTCGCTACTGGAGAAGATGAACTTGCAGATATTCCTGCCGACATGCGCGAAGTAGTTGCTGCCGAAATAGCAGCCTTCCGTGACCGCTCCAACCAACGCGACCGCGACCGTCTTCGGAGAGAGGAGGAGCTCGAAGCCGAAGAACGCCGCCGTAGTGGTAGGCGCACTACGCCACCCGCCTCTGCTCCAAGTGGACCGGGAAATGCTAATGGTGTACCATTAGGCCCAAGGGCAGAACGGGGTGTCCAGGGTGCCCCTAGCGGGCCCAAAGGGTCACAATTTCCTCGCGACTATCAGGCTGGAGTCAGCTTTGTGAACAGCGGTGCCTTGAACAATGGCGTTTATATTTCTCGGGAAGATGACGATGATTCCGCCAGTGATTCTGAACTTGAGCGTCGTCGCCAGAAGAAGCGTAGCGATGAAGCTGAGGAAGCGTACAAGAAGCAGCTCAATCGATGGCTCAACACAGAACGCCGAACCGTGGCTTCACTAGGGCGTACCAACGATCACTTCAAGAACATGGATGCAGAGCGTGAGAAGGCTCGTGTCGTACAGGCTAACAAGCTTCGAGAATATGATGATGACCAGGAAGCGGCTTCTAAACGGGATCTTTACTACCGCGATCACAGCGATTGGGCCCGTGAACGCCAGAAGGTTCGTGGCCTTGAAGCCAAAGAAGACGCAATCGATCGAGATCAAGAGAGGCGTGAAATGGCCGCTCAGAAGCGACAGCAGGACCACGCGCGTGGCCAGGCTGATGCGTTTCTGGAGGAGCAAGGCGAGGAGATCATGCGCAGAGAAGAACAGCGCGAGCCAGCACATTTCAAGATCTCACTTGGTGCAGCCGCCAAGAAGCTCGAACAGACTGCCGCTCCTCGTCGCACTGCTGCCGACGTCGAAAATCTGCTCGAAGACGAAGACCTTACTGAACAGCCCAGTTCCAAGAAGCGAACTCTTATCCCGATCAACTTCGACGCTGCCGTTCGTGCCAATCTCACTCAAGAAGAGATTGAAGAAGCTCAACGGCAACTTGCGCGTGATATCCCCAACGATAAGGAAGGTCTCTGGAACTGGCCTGTTTCTTGGGAGCATCTGCCTGAGAAGAACATTAACAAGGACATCAAAGAGTGGGCCGCAAACAAGGTCCTCGAGATCATGGGTGTTCAAGAAGAAATGCTTGTCGATGCTATTGTTGAGCATTTGAAAGACAGAGGTGCACCGCAGCCTTTGGTCGAGAACCTCGAAGTCGTAAGTATCATCAGCAATGTCCGTAAAGCAACGCTAACAGTCTGTCCAGGCCCTCGACGAGGAGGCAGAAGCTCTTGTCAAGAAGCTCTGGCGTATGGTCATTTACTACAGTGAAACTGAAAAGAGGGGCATCAAATAGACTTCCTGCTTCTTGTATCTGAAGTAGCAGACCGCCCGAGGATCAGTCGTCGCTCCCAGTTTGACTAAAAGCTATCAACGGATTTGGTGTACCTATTGATTCGGGCGAGTGAGTATTCAGGCGATCTTGCCTTGGTTAGCTATTGACGGGTTGTAGGGTCCTCGGATCTTGCATCACGATACGAAGTGTAATTAATGGGTATATGGAGAGAATGGAGTATCAAATCAGGTCTGTCAGTCATTTTTGGTTGGTGCATTGTTAACAGACAGGCTCTTCTCAATTCTGACACCAGCCCTATCGAGCCTGCATGCTGATTATCTCGCTCCTATCATGTATAGGATGTGGCTGGTGATCCTGGCACTCTTAAGCTGACAGTGATGTTTGGAACCATTTTCCCCCACGCCCGGTAAAACTGATCTCCCGCGGCGTTTGGTCATGTCAAGTGTAGATGACTAGTCCAGGGGTAAGTTAAAAGAAAGCTGCCATTCCGGACGGACCTTCTATCTTCTATAGAGAACAGCACTCTTACAAAGTCTGAGGATGTCTCAGCCTCGTAATGCGTCGTCAAACCTAAGCTTCTTGCCTAGAGACGAAGCATTGCGAGCCTCCTCTCTGTGCATGTAGACCAGGATTCCATCCCTTCGCTAGGACGCCGGAATTACTCCCATGTGAGGTAAATAAATTGTCGGCATCCGCAACTGAGCGGTCGTCGAAGCCCCGGTTTTGCAAGCCCCAGTAGTGGCGTGGCCGAGTTCTTCCACGAATGACGAGGGGCAGGTGGGGTTGCGCTACGGGGCTGTCACGATAGTTGGGATGCGTTGAGTCCCGTGGATGACCTGCTAGTTAAATAGAAGTCTAGATCTGTGCCGTATAGAAAAGACACGCATCTCTTCAACAATATCTCTTCATTCTCTCTTCCTTTCTGATCTTTGATCAGTTGTCCATAACAAAAGTTTAACTGTAGACACTTTGCGGGGTATCACGCTTCTTTCCGAAGTCGTTCCGAATTACAACTACCACAACACACATACCGCCGCCATGGTCACAATCACAGGTGCTGAGACGAGGGATGTGCGGTTTCCCGTAAGTTGTTTAAAGAAGCTAAAGTCTTTGGCACTGTAGGATCAAAAGCTCATGAAGACATTTAGACATCCCTCGACAAGACTGGTTCCGATGCCATGAACGCTGCTGGAGATTACTCTTCAGCTTACTGCATTCTGCACACCGACTCAGAATTGAAGGGTCATGGTATGGTGAGTTTGTGCTCTTGCTTTTCTATGAGGTGCTTGAAAGAGCTGGGTTTGTGGAAACACTGGTTCTGCGGTTGTTGTGTTTGAGTGCTCTCTACAAACCCAACATCGAATCATTTCCTGCAAGCGAGATCAACATGTTTCTAACAAGAAGTCAAGACTTTCACAATCGGCCGTGGAAACGAGATCGTATGCACCGCCATTGCCCATCTCGCAGACCGCATCAAGGGCCACACTCTCGACTCGCTCGTCGCCAACTGGGGCAAGACATGGCGCCATCTCGTCAACGACTCTCAGCTGCGGTGGATTGGCCCCGAAAAGGGCGTCATTCACCTCGCTCTTGGCGCCGTCGTAAACGCCATCTGGGACCTGTGGGCCAAGTCCCTTGGTAAGCCCGTCTGGCGCATAGTAGCAGACATGACTCCACAGCAAATTGTCGACCTGATCGACTTCCGCTACATCACCGACGCACTCACCCCCGAAGAGGCGCTGGAGATTCTGACAAAAGCCGAAACCGGCAAGAAAGAGCGCCTGCAGGAAGCTCTCGAAAGCCGCGCTGTACCTGCTTACACTACGTCTGCAGGATGGCTGGGCTACGGAGAGGACAAGATGCGTGGTTTGCTACAAGATACCCTGTCAAAGGGATACAAGCACTTTAAGCTCAAGGTGGGAAGCGATATTAAGCAAGACAAACAGCGACTTAGCATTGCGCGGGAGATTATTGGGTTCGATCGCGGAAACGTGCTCATGGTTGATGCAAACCAAGTGTGGAGCGTGCCAGAGGCGATTGAATACATGAAGGAGTTGAAGGAGTTCAAGCCATGGTTCATTGAGGAGCCAACAAGTCCTGATGATGGTGAGTTCTTTTCTCCCCTATCTAGATTTTTTATTTACAAAATGCTAATTGCCGCCGAAAAACAGTCCTCGGCCACAAAGCCATCCGCGAAGCCCTCAAACCCTACAATATCGGCGTCGCAACCGGCGAAATGTGCCAGAACCGTGTCATGTTCAAGCAGTTCCTCGCCTCTGGCGCAATTGACATTTGCCAAATCGACGCCTGTCGTCTAGGTGGTGTAAACGAAGTCATTGCCGTCTTGCTCATGGCCGCCAAGTTCAACATTCCCATTGTGCCGCACTCTGGTGGTGTGGGTCTGCCAGAGTACACGCAGCATCTTTCTACCATTGACTACGTGGTGGTGAGTGGAAAGAAGAGTGTCCTCGAGTATGTGGACCATTTGCATGAGCACTTTTTCCACCCAAGTCGTATCGAGAATGGGTACTATGTTACGCCCATGGATCCTGGGTACTCGGTTGAGATGAAGCCTGAGAGTATGGATAAGTTCAGTTTCCCTGGTGGAAAGGATGGGTGGTGGCAGTCGGATGAGGCGAAGCCGATTTTGGAGGGTATTAAGATTTAAGTTGCTATTTGAGAGTGGTTTGGTATTCATTTCCGACATTTCAAAATAAAAATTTCATTTTCAACTCAGATTGCTTGAGACATATGCATCTTGCTATGTGTTTGTGTGCTTGGGGCTAGGCATATCTCTTCAATCATGAACAACTAAGATAGCATTATGCTGTATAGCGAGAAACGAGACTTTGCGCGCAATTCCAATCTTGGTACGGAGCGTTTGTAACTCGATGTTTCGTTCAAAAGAGGGAAATATTGCACCAAATCACCTTCGAATATGTAGACAACATGGCCAGCGGCTCTCCTCCACAATTGGTGTACGTACTTGTGTACCAACTTTATTCCTGAGTTTCCTGGTCTGGACATGAATCCAAGACGTTCCGACTTCTGCAACGAAAAATTGATGTTGTGCTAGACTTGGAAAGTCGTTTTCGAAGTCACGCTCGTATAGCAACATTCTTGGTGCTCTTTGTTTAGTGTCCATAATCATCTTTGTTCTTTTGAGATGTTGATAGGTTAATGATCGTCGCGGTCCGTTCACCGAAAGGTAGCGACTACGCAGAAATTCAATTGCCTACTTGTCCGCAAGTTCTAGGTTCTGAGTGGATGGTATCGCTATCCCACAAAGAGCGTGCAACGCCAACCTGAGAACTCTGGGATGATTTGGGGTAATCTTCCCTTTCGTAGATATATGACGTATCTTGTATTGCTCATAAGAAATGCTTGGTCCTTCAAGATGCATATGTGTCTTTATCACAGCTGCCCATCTTTTGCGATCATGTGCATTCCGAAGAACATATGAATGATCCAACCCAGCTTAGACTTCAGTTTATCTACACTCTTTGGGAGCCGGGCTCGAAGATAGTTTCTCAGTTGATAGACGATAACCTTTGCAAGGTTTCGGCAACATAATCAAACAGATCCGAGAGACCTTGCCTCTTAATTGCTGATGTCTCAAAGTAAGCGAGCGCACCCATTATGATTGCCAAGCAATTTCCCTGTATTCGGTGTGAGTTTGCATCGTATCAACAGAACACTCAGACTTACTGCGTAAGGGGATATCGGTAGGGTTTCTCGATGCAACAAAGCCTGGAGCGATCGCTTGTTGTCACGAAGATCTTTTTTGCACCCAACAAGCACCTTCGGAACATCAGAGAGATATTTCTTCACCTTGTTTCTCCACTATTACCGTTAGTACTGATTCAATCAGAAAAACGTGTACAGTCACACGTACCATGAACTCAACATTCGCGAATGAATTGGGGTTGCTGATGTCAAAACAGATCAACAACATGTACGGGTTATCAAATGAAAGACGACTCATTGTTTCGTTTTCATCTGTGCCATTGCAATCCGAGATGACAAGCTCAACCTCGCAATCGTCAATTGTTGTTGTTTTGATGAAAGTGTTCACCATCGTATCCTCTGAGCCTGAGAGTTGTCGGCCTTTGCTCCATGTACTGGCTAAGTATGTCTTGCCACACAGTGCATCTCCAAGTAATACTACTTTCCGCCGTATGAAAAAAGGCTCCTTTCCGTATTGTGGTATCGGAAATGTCGAATCTAGCGGACGCTGAAAGTAGTCGAAAGGACCACACTCAAAGCCATTGAGAGAGCTGGGAGCGTTACTGCCTCTGGGTTCAGAACAGTAGCCACACCTCTCTTCATTCAAGTACTGGAGAGTGCCTGGCCTGCATCGGTCGCATGCCCAAAGGCCTTCCGTAGACGTCGATATAGCTGAATATGATGATGAACGAGAGACAAGAGCTCCTGGACTTTGGATTTGCCCATATCGGGTCCATTTCGGCATATCAATGGTGCTGTATTGCTCAGCTATGCATTTATTGACATGCGACAAGGCATTGTACGTCACCTCTGACAAAACATTGTTGCAAATAGGACAATGGGAAACTCTCGGAGAGGCCGAAGAACCTCCCTCAGCAGTTGCCACTGGCATGTTTGGACGTGTATTCCACTCTCCTATGGAAAGACTGGAGGAGTTGGACGCTTGGTAATTTGAAGGAAGCTTGGACAGGCTTGCTGCAGCACGTTGGTGTTTATTTCCGACCATCAATGCGGTAAAAGATTTTGTCAGGAATCTCCCCACCGAACTTTGGTCTGTATCTTGTTCGGTGAGTATGCTAGAATCCGAGGCGTAACGTCGTAAGCGTGAACGTTCCGCGACCCCTACGTCAGAAACCACTGTGTTTGGAACATTGCGGAGGGCGACCGTATCTTGACCAGGCTGCGTGATTGTGATCCCCGGTGCTTGTTCCAGAGAAGTATCATCGGTTATTTCTATATGATTTTCGTCCAAGTCTGGAATGTAGACCTCTTTATCAGAGCTGCGATTGGGCATCCCCAAGATTTCCATCACCGTGACCATTTCCGTCGAAGTCATGTGTTCCCTGCAGGCTTTGGCCGCAGCCGCGTCGACCGCTTGGGATTTAAATGCGTAGCCTGATACTGTACACCATCGCTGGCCGTTGATGTGTAGTGTGCAAGTAAATCCTGCGGGGCCTGGGAAGGTAGAGTAGTGAGTCTTCTTGCCAGATATCCTGCAGTAGGTCTCAAGGAAATCAATGTTTACCATCGCCTCTCGCGTCTCCCGCTTAATTCTGTCTTGTCTGGCGGCCGTAGAAAGCGTGTAAATGAATTCCATCATTTCGGTGGGGTAGCTCTTGCCGTCGGTAAAAGAATAAAGCGGCGCGTAATACTTGTTATCCTGAACACGCTTCATCGTGTCTAGAGCTGTAGATGTAGAAGCTGCTATGTCCTCGGCCATGCCAGGTGCAGGAATCAGTGTTTTCAGAGCGTTTGCCTCCTTTGTTTTTGACATATCATTCAGGTGTTCTCGTATGGAAATTCTCCCAAATTTCCCTACCCCTGTAAACTTCGAATTCGGGGGTCCCTTAGTGTTTGACTTGTTATCCAAATCTGTTACGGAGAGGCGACGCGACGGGAAGGAGCTCGTAGCATGGAGATCCTCTCGTGGGAGGCGTTTTTGCGTGGTCTCATGTGACTGCAGAGGTACTTCCTGGCTGTTTTTTGGGACACTAGTTCCGGCAATTGAATCGGTTGGGGTGTCTGTCGTGGAAGGCGGTTGCGGCTGAATAGCATCTGGTAACAGTATGGCAGATTTGAATTTTGGAGCCACTCGTAATGCTCCACTCGCATGACCTACGAGGAGAGCTGTGTAAGCTTCTTCCTCATCTTCCTTGCCCTCGAGTTGACACATATTTATTAAAATCGCAAGACAGTTTTCGTAGCCTGTGTGCCCATTCTCGCCCAGTTTTCTGAATCCTCGTAGGGATCGACGAGCCTGGAGATGCGCCTCAACGTAATCTTGGTTCATCATCATAATTTCAGCAAGCTTCATAGTGTCCTGCAGGTAGACGCCATCTTTTTTGCCAACCTGGCGTTCCATAATTACTAGCTTTTCCGCCATTGTTGACTTTGCTTTGCTCCATGAGCCTTGTAAACAATAGGAATCAGTGAGATGCTCCAATAATTCGACTTTGGATACGCCACAGGCTGTCGAGCTTTGCGCTGGTGTAAGCGATGCATAACTCATGTTGGAAGAAAACCTTGTCAAGCAATTCCGAAAGTGACGAACTGCACCCGTTAAATCACCTTGTTCTTTGCGCTTCTGACCCTCTTTAAATAGAGACCTGATCAAGTCATTCTCTAAATCTGAATCTGTGTCCGAATTGTATTCCATCAGAGCATCGCCATTGCTGGCCTCAGACGGTGCTGGAAGAGGCGCTTCTACTTCTTCGAATTCGTACACGGTATTCGAGGCAAACCAGCGTAACATGGGTTCGTTTGCATCTCGGATAAAAACATCGCCAAACTCAGAGCCATATTTAACGGAAGCCTTGTTGTCGCTCGAATCTGTATTGAGAGTTGTCGATGCGGTTGACACAACATCAGCAGCTGACCGAACACACTCCCTGAGATTGTTCATATATTGGAGTTTGTGATTGTCAAGAGCATTAGACCCTGCAGCTGCATATTGTAGCTTCTCGATTTTTGCATTGAGGAGAGCACCAAATATGCGGAATTCCTCATAGAGCTTATCCAAAGTTGGGACGATCTGATCTGGTATCCTCTCAGTTGATTTCTGAAAGGTCACTTGGTTCCAACTAGAGTTAAGTTAGTAGATTTTGAGAGCAATAGAGGGCCCAGATGTGCGCTGGTGTAGAAAATCACTGCTTGTACAACTGTCTATAGTTGTCACAGTCATTTGTTGTTTACTGTACTCTCAGCACTTACGACTCTACTTTTATAAGTAGAGGTAGTTTTTATAGTTACTTATTACTGCGCTGATAGCTTGTACTTGGTTTTCCGATTTTCCTAGTTGAGAGAGCTTCGACTGACTTACAGAATGATTGTGCTAAGCGAAAGCTGGAGCGCAGTGTGAGAAGATTGAATCTGTTCTCGATAATGCGCAATTTGCTCAGAAGCACTCTTCAGTCGAAGTAACTTGCGTGGGGCGTCAAGTACTGACGTCTTCTTGCTGATACTGTCGAGGAGATTGTGCAGCTTCTGTAAGGTGTCTGTACCGTCGTGTAGTGAACGCGCAAGGTTCTTCCAATGACAGCCCGTGTGTCCAGTCAACTGTAAGTTTGATTTGATATCACTCTGGTCAACAGTTTCCCTCATGGACTCCAGTACGCGCTTGAATCCCTCCACATCACCGAGAAGGCCCGTAAGCGTCGCATCCACAGCGCTCGCCTCATTGTGGAACTGCTTGATCAGAACAGTCACTTGAATAGAGGCCTGTATGAGGGTGATTATGCTAGCGGTAATAGATAAAGGATCGGCCATTCTCGATCATCGTCGGTCGTGATCAAATACAGGGACACAAGGGGAGTGGAAGCGCGTTTGAACCAGGCTGCAGCTGCGGTGGTTCAGTTTGGGGGCGCATGAGGGGTGCAGGCGAGAACACAGCCTCCGAGGCTGTTTTGGCCCCCAAGAGGCTGAGATTGCCTCTCCCACAACCAGTGAAACCTGAAAATGAAAATAAGGCTGCCTGAGAAGGCAAGCTATGAATACAGAGATAGTACATAACTGTGACAACTACCGCTACTTTCAGAAGCCGGTTCCAAAGTGCTAAGAACACAGTGAACAATAAATAATTGTGACAACTGCAACTAATTTTAAAGTAGGTCGACAGGTTTTATACGCTCGAAGTAGAGAAAGGAGTTGTATAGAACTAGATGCTTGAGGCTTGGTGCTGATGGCTACAAATACACAACCAAACTGTCAACTGTCACATGAACCTGGTCCTTGGCATGACTTAACCTCACAATGAAACTGGAAATGTTTATTGACAAATGCTATCCAAGCATATTACTTGTTCCGCATTCCTGACCTTCACTCGCTCAGAACTCGATGCTCTCCGACCTCTAATACCTCAAGCTTATCGCCCACAGCCACACAACCCTCGTCCAACGGCGTTACCTGCATGCCCAAGCAAGCATGCTTGCTTCCTTCGTCAATAATTCTGTAGCTACGCAGAGTAGTCGAGGGCTCATTTCGATCCGGCTCAGCCGTCTTTGGATCGACATTCGGCAGCTTGCACCTCGTTGTGCGGCAGGAGATGTGCAGGTTCAACGATGAAGAAGGATCGGATGACGATGTGATTCTGGCCTTCTTCCAGTGGTCTTCGGCGAAAGCGGGTGGGCCCGTGATGTAGATGTTCGCGCGGAACCGCATAGCATCGAGCAGGGTTAGCCTGTTTTGCCAGACGTGCTCCGACTTTGGAGTGTTGCCAGGGAGTCTGGATGCCACGTCATGAACAGAAGCCATGTTCATGATATGGACTGGGTACTGTGCATGGCGTTAGCAAACTACGGTCTTGGCACTTATCTCTATAGGTTCAGAGATTGCGCAGATGTAAAACGTACCGAGTCTTGCATTCCGATAACGGTGTCAAAACCCACGTCCTCTTTCTTTGGTGCATTGCGGTGCACTTCTCTATATGCGTTTGTGTCGATTCTAAATAGGGCCATGGGATTTGCAGCACCAAGCGTGTATCTCAATCTTTCAAAAACTTCGTGCTCAATTTCTGAAGTCATGTTTAGGGCGACTGGGCTATCCTTCCAAATACGCAAAACTTCATTCTTGTAGCCCTTGCTCTTGATCCTTTCTTGTGGCGGGTTGAACGGCACTCTGAATTCCAGCATCGGCTCGGATCTGCCACTGAGCTTCGCTGCCATGATTTTTCCATAGTTCGCAAGGCCTTCTATTGTGAAATCGGTGTCTGGGGTAAATGGGAATCGCATTACAAGGCAACCGTCGCTTTTCACCCATTCTCCATCCTCTTTGTAGTCTCTCGCTGATGGATCAGGTACCCACATCTCAGTCTCAACTTTGGCAAGACGTGGAAAATTTCGCTGGGTCATGAACTGCCATTCGCTTGTGACTTTTCCGTCCAAAGATGGCAAGCTAGTGACCTGTTGAGCGAGAGTGAATTGACGGTCATACTTGAATCCAGTTCGAATAACATCGCTTTTTTCCAACTCAATCGGGGCACCAGATTTCAGAGGATAGATGAAGAGTGCTTTTATAGTCCAGGGCTTCTCTGGCGTCGGGTCACCACCTTTGGCGTACTTCTTGGAGTACTGGTCTTCAAGATTGCTCTGCTTCTTTATTCCAATTTTCCGGCAGCCAGCTGGTGGAGGGAGTGCCTTGGGGGTCTGTGAAATGCCGAGGACGAGAATCGCTAGGAACGGGAGAAGACCAGCTATCGCTGCAAAGAGGATTGCTCCAGTCGTCAAGCTGGATCCCGTGTCTAGGGAAAAAGAAGTGCCGGCCATGTTGGCAAACGTGTCGCGTGGCCAGTTCTGATAGATCTAGAAGAGCTGAGGAGAAGCGGCTCTTATCGCCAGAACGCCGAGACGCAAGCGCAGCGCAATTCGTGCACACTAACACATAGCGGGCAGGCGTCGTCTTGGAAGCGCAGAAGGCCGTATTCTAGCCCAAGTTGATTACCTATGAATGCTTACTTGTGCATGTAGAGGCATCGGATGAGGTGAGGAGGTATGTGTCATCATTCGGGTGTACCCGTGACATCGTGCCATGAGCGCATCGACCGAACGCCACTACGCGCGCCCTCTAACTACAGCGCGTCTCCGACCTACTCCAACACGTCCACAGAAAGCGGGGGTTGCAGAAGACGTAATGCGTAACAAAGCAAAGCCACGAGACAACTGCAACCTCGAAACTTCCAGCTAACGTTTGCTCAATTGCATTCCCCGCCACTATGCCTGGCGAAGAAGCTTCTCAGCCCTCGCCTTCATCGCGTGAGTCTGCGTAGCTCACAACCCTCTATACACTCACTCACATGGCACTAGATAGGCTTCCCACCGTCTCCGCATCGCAGGCGCTACAGAACTTCAATGCCCGCGGCTCCCGCACAGTATCAACAGGCCTCACACAGCTCGACAAGATCCTTTCAGCTCCAAGCCCCCCCGGACACGATGCTTCAGGCGGATACACACGCGGGAAAGTAACTGAGATATTCGGTCCTTCAGGAGCTGGGAAGACATCGTTTGGGTAATTGTGACTACATTCAAACTTGGCAAGACAGTGATTGAAGGCAGACAGGATACAGGCTGCCGTCTCAGCATTGCGCGAAGGCCAACGGGTCGTTTGGATTGGTACGTGCCTACATACAGTAAAAAATGGATAGCAATATCCAAGTATGAGGTCACAAGGCTAATGGTATCCAGATGCTGCTTGTGCGCCTCTGGTGCAGCACCGTATCAATGAGGTCATTACGCCATGCCCCAATGAGTCTCAGCATGAGACTGGGAAGAACCCAAAATTCCTGTCGGCTAAGTCTCTAGGTGAAGTGCGCAGTCGCTTCCACTATAACATGGCACCTACGCTTGCACATGTCCTAGCACTCTTCGTACACCCACCCGCTGCGTTTCCCCCGCAAGACACTGGTCTAGTTGTCATTGATTCACTCGCAACCCTCGTCGACAATGCATACCCCCGGCATACAGACGATCGAACGGCGAAGAACAGGACTGATCAGGCGCGATGGGCTGCTGGACGTCGATATGCTGTGATAAATGAATTAATCGCAACATTAACCCGATTTGCTGCACTGCACAATGTTGCCTTGCTTGTCACAAGTCAGACTATTACCCGTATTCGAGGTGCTTCACGGGCATTGTTGGTCCCGGCCATATCAGGGGTAGAGTGGGAAGCCGGTATTTCCACGCGTTTGGTCCTTTTTAGGGACTGGGTCAGACACGGAAAGACCGGTAGTAGGCCGGATGCCGACAGGTTGCAAAAAGTCCGGTTCGCCGGCCTTGTCAAAGCGAACGGTGTAGCCCTTGCAGAGGAAGGGGGCGTCGGCAATATTGTGGCCTTTACCATTGAGAACGTGAGTCCACACATCCCCAACTTATTCTTCATTGGGAAGAGACCACCAGATGCCTTCTGTGACAGCTCTTGACAACGCTATCTAGGACGGTCTCTGTGACATAAGCATAGCGCCCAACGACATTACCGCCCCTCTTCTTGTCTCGGGACAAGTGCGGACGCCCAAAAGACCCTTCGCCGAGATGGATGAGGAAGCCGGCGAGGAACCGAATTCTGACGAGCTCTATGGTTGGATAGAGGACGATGAAGTCGCCACTGAGGGGCTGTTGATTGATGAAGAGCCTATCAACGAGGATGATGCTGCAACATCTAATTTGGCAGTTGTCACAGACGGCCATAGGAAGAAGGTCATACGGACTTCTCCTTCTCCCTCTGCTACTCAGGTCTGAGAGATTGGCCATGTTTCTCAATACCCTGCAACGATGGATTTGCTCCAGGACCTATTACTGTCCCGTACCTGTACCCCGGTGCTATTCGGAGAAAGTACGTATGCTTTCATCTGGGGTAAGCTCGCATACCTCCCTTACTTTCCAGATGCAAGCCCCCAATCAGTGTGCAGATCTTGCATCAGACCAATAAGCCTAGCCCATGGTCCACGGCACAGGTATCGCTATTCAGCCGTGTGGGGTTATCCATAGGCGCCGTACCCCGGAATGATCATCCGTACCTCATCTCGGCGTCGACTTGGATACAACATCAAATGCTCTCACATCAGCAGCAGACCCTGTCTTTCTAAGCCACAGTCTAGTCATATTCCTTATCGTGTGGTTCAGCCCAGGTGTGCCGTTTCTTCCACCGGCAAATGCGCACTGCATCGTTTGTCCACTGATGGAATATTGCATGCCATGGCTTGTGTCTCATCTTGCCACACTAGCGGTATCCCGCTCCGAGAGACAAACAAAAGCAAGTACGGGCTATCCGCACATCGCGTACGTGTCACACCAGGGCTGCGGTGCACACTAGTTGCACGCAGGGATCGGGGAAGCACCCCCGGATCCAAATACTCGGACTCTCACCGGTAAAAGTCGTGCCTTTTTTTATGCTGACGCTCCGGATGCTTCGCGATTCTGGGGTCAGCGGGGTTAGCTGGGCGTGGGGGGCGTCAGGCAAAGTAGCCTGTCATCATGAGCGTGCATGTTGGTGCACACCACAAGGCCACCCTGAAGATTCCATAACAGACTGTATAGGAGGATGGCAGCGTTTGTGTTGGCAATCATGTTATACTAAGCTATGTATTGCGCTTACGGCCCTGCCTTTGCGCAATGAGATTCACACAAAACTCAGGGTTTCAGTGCGTTTCCGTGTCCTGACTACAGGTGTCAAATGTCCTTCAGCCGGAACGAGCAAATGCAACAATAGGTTATTCGCCCTTTTCCTTCACCGCTATTCTGCCACAGCAAGCTGTCAAGGACGCAGGTTGTCTCGTTCCAGGTCCATAAGCGCCTATCAGGCTCGCTTCGCAGGAGTGAGGCTTTTGGGGCGAGAAATCCAGCGCATAGCATCGGCCGGAGCAACACCATAACCACCACCACCAATATTCCTTCTCCCGCCTGAGATCCCAAGGTAGCAGGTGTTAATATCCAACCAAGGCGCCTCGCAATGTCACGCGTTTCCCCACGCTTTCTCCGCATCCAGCGCTGGGCGCTAGCCTAGCCGTAGTCTCGCTTCCTCCCGTTGATCTCTTGCCCCAATGGAGCCGGAGAATGTCACACGTAAGGGTGCGGGTTACTAGGACTCGGTGGCTTAACTGTGTTTTCGGAATCTGCGATGCTGAGCCGAAAATCGAGCAAGATCTTCTTTGCTCCTGGGGCGCCTGACGTGGGGGGAGAGCGCGTACATTGTGATAAGGAATCGTGGTGGTTTGAGTAGGCGAGGAGGGTCAGTGTGACGTCTGTCGGATGTCGATGATTGGTATTAGCCAGTGTCTCATGGATAATATTACGTCGAATCGGGCACCGAAAGGACTAGGTATGCAGATATTGTCATGCGGGGTGCTAGTAGCGAATGTGATGAATTCACTCTCAACGTCCTGGCAACTTGAAGGTGTCTTTTTGCACCTACTTGCTTTCAGACTAGGAAATGCGCAGGTCCTATTGTAGCCCCGCTTGTTTCGCACTGTAGTTGTCTCATGTTTAAGCTACGGCTAAATTCTTCCAGTCTCGATGTGTTGTAGAGGAAATGGCAACAAAGCGTTGTATACTGATACTCACTTACACATTACATCTCAATAATGCAGAAGGCAAAGAAACTAGAGAAGACGCATGTGCAAGCTCCATCGTACTTCTGGTTTGTCGCAGCACAACAAAATATGACGTACTGGTTACACAGCATCTATGTGCATATCCCAAACAGCCGAGACATGTAGCAGAATCAACTATACGACGGTATGACATCAATCTCACACGGCACCTGTCCATCGTCTCTCCCACATGTCAAGATCGTATCCGCACTTCCGCCCAACAAAAGAAGAACAGACATGTGATCGTGGGCATGCGAGCCGACGCAATCGAAGACCTGTAGAGTCCATACTCTCATCATTAGACAAGAGTGATAAATCATATGCAGGCTTTTGAAATCGAGCCTGCACATAGCTTGGGGGAAACACTCCCTTTTCCTCCTGTTCTAGTCCATTCCTACCTCGATCGAAACAAGCATCTCCTCACCCTCCAAGACACAGAAGATCGCAATAACCCCTCTCATGCCCACGTCTATGCCCGTATCCTGTAAAATCATCACGATGCATTGATTGATGCCCAACACACATACACCTATCTATAGCACACAAGCTATGCGCTATGCGTGTGCAAGTTTAAGCATAAGAGAGAAATTTACCATTTCTCCACATCTTTTTCTCCGCAAAATCACCGAGATAGGATCGCGCACTGCTACATACATACTACCATATCACGATATAATTTTGCTGTGCGATGTAACGGTGCAGGCGAAACGTTAGCTCAGCGCAGCATAGCAACAGGCGAGAATGTTTGTCATCATGGTGGAGCGTGAACAGTTCGGACGCAACCGGCTCACACACGTACCTATGTTGATGTCCTGCGCCGGCGCGACATAGTAGTTGGCACTAAGGGCCTGTGGTCCTCTTGCGCAATCGCATCCCTTTCCTCGCTTTGACGCTATCTGGAGCTACTTGACTTGACATATGTCTGGCGTCTTCTGTCTCATTCCACGTACAGTGGAGACTGTGATAGGTACAATGCGGAATGTGGAGTGCAATCGGTGTGCGGAGAGTCCGAAGCACCGACTGATAAAGAAAAAAGATATCGGGGGAAAGGGATGGGTGGGGAAAGGGGATTGGAGCATGAGGGAAAAACCGGAGATGGAGTAGTATCCACTGTGAGAATGGCCCGAGTGCAAGGTGGGCTTTTGATGGGGACTTTGGGGGATGGATGGTGTGATGGGCATGTGGAGCGTTGAGGGTATTTGATAGGATACTCTCAATATTGCGAGGTATTTTTGAGACGAAAAAAAAAGAGGACATGGAATCGCGTAGTAATTTGCTAGCTGTAAAAGAGAACGAACAAGGTCTCTCTGCTTTTACCTGATCTGGTTGCACATGCTCGTGCAATAATGAACTACATTGCATCTCGCACCGCCTCAACACCCCAAGAACCTCACCATCTTACAACCCCGTAGCAGTCTCATGCACCACCGCACCGTCAACGCACCTACCAAATACCCCTTCCCTTTCCCCACTACACATCTTGCGCTCGTGAACAAGGATAAGTAGGTAGCGGAAAACAAGCCCGGAATACGCAAAACACGTGATATCCCCGTATATGCCTCCCGCTTTCTGATTCCGCCTGTGCTGACATTTCCCCCAGGCTATTCGGTAAGTAGTACGTACCCTTTGCTCCTCCGGCTCCGAGGGTACAGGATCGCACTGTGCACCTCGGTCCCGCTCGTCCTACAAACTCCTCGGCTTCCAAGTCGGAAGGGAACCAACAGGTCGGTAAAGCCTCACATCAGCTAGCCAGACCAGGCATGTAAGCAAGGCAGGAAGAAAGAGAGAGAAAAAAAAAGGGTACCTTGTCTCTTCCCCTTCCGTGTCTCCATGCCAGATCCTGCTGCACGGAACAGGAACACACGGGGTGTGTTGAGGCTACGAGACGTAGGTACTAGCGTGTACTGGCCCCGAAGCCGGTCCGAGATACCGCGGGTAAATTCTCTGCCTGTGCCCTTTCCAACCCCCCTCTCCTCGGAAAAGGTATGGTTACATGTTGATTTTCACGTGTTTTGGAAGGATTGCGTGAGAGACACGCTATGTTGGCATCATCAGCATTCGCATTAGCATGAATGTATCTAGTAGACACGGCTTGACACAGACACGGGATACGAATCAGGAAGCTGGCATGGTACATGTGTACGTAGTTGGGAAGGGGAAAGGTGGGCGCCAGAACACGGGATGAGCGAGGTACCAGTACTACTAGGTACTATTAGAAAGACGGGATATACGGAGACCGGAGCAACAATGCAGATTCAGAATGGTGCAAGATGGGGGCTGTGCTTAAACCCTTTTTTTTATTTGGGTATCAGGGATTGCGGCGGAGGGTGCCAGAAAGACAAAAAAAGGGTACTGGTACGGAGTGTCGTGGTCGGGTCTGGGGTAAAGTATATTTCTCCTGCGCTTTGATGCTTCTACTTTCCGTGCTATGCTGTACCCTTGTGGCTAGAGCGCTGCGCGCGTGGGGGTACACACCAAGGTCGGTTTTCACGTGTCAGACACACGATACTACAGGTACATGCTACGTACATGTCGTTCCGACAAGTGCTCCAGTCATTAAAGCAAAATGAAATCATAAACAAAAAAACGTTGAACGTTGAAAGTATGTACTCTGGCATTATGCAGAGTGCTGAAAACGGCGTAAGACGGCGCGTGGTGATACTGCAGGAAGGCAAAGTTTGGTCCTTTCCCGGCCGTTTTTTTTCTTACACGGGTAGGGCAATGCAGGTACGAGAAGGCGAAGGATGTCTGGCCTCAACAACATGCAAGCTTCAATCATCAAGCTTTACTACCTTGTATATACGTATATACTTTGTTTTATGTCGGGCCGGCCGCCTCGGTTGCGGTTGTTTCGAGGTATTGGTTTTTCCTGTTTGCTTTGCTGCTGCGCCAATGCAAAAGCAAACCACTTCACACCACCGACATATTCCGAAAATACACTGCATCGGTACGTCGGTACATTGTTAATCAACATGGGGCTACAAGCTGATACACGTCGGCATGTTTGACATTTTCGCGCAGGCGTGACACTATAGGCAATGGACCCCAAAGGTGCTGCGCCGCTGCCTCAATGGGGAACTCGCTTATCTGCCAATATTGGGCGGGTAAATAACGGTCCAAATGAAGGGGTACGTATCTATTCCTCGGTTATGGGAGTCGTGTAGATAAGAAAAAGTACGGTTGATTGACTCGGGCAGCAGCGAAGGAATTGTTGGCGATGCTCAGGCAATGCGCGATCGCTTGCTGATTTGATTGATTGCTTGTTGGCGTATTTTGATGCGCATTCAAGGAACCCATCGCCTTGGAAGTGGGTAATAGGGCCAACCGTCGATCGATTTTTTTTTCTCAAGTGCGTCATTGCCTGGTCCAGCTGAACATTCATGGCATGTGACGCAGGCATATGGCTGCAGATAACAAGTTGTTGTCTCGGACGGCTTCATGTCGGTGGAATAGGTGCCGAATCTAGAGCAAGCACAAAGAGACATCCAAGCAGGAAAGGTGCGTGTCTGCAGCGTGTGGGTTCGTCATCTATACTGGCAAAGATGCTCGTCAAGCTCACACGGGAGACCCCTCTGGCGTTCACGAACGAACCGGCGGCCAAAGCTGTACCAAGTAATCTATTGTGCATTGCCCTTGCGCAGGGCCCGGATAGGCACTCTTTACTGCCATGTAGGCATGTTGGTGATCTGCGGAATAGATTGCTGGCGTAGACCCGGTTATACTCGCCAAGGCAGAAAAGTACCAACAGCCCGGTACGGCAATGTTGGCTTTAGATGAAAAACGTTATGCTAGAGGGTACATCCCGTGTGGTGCACAAGTGCGGGGGAGTGCTCAACAGGTACTTTGGAAAGCCTATTCCTTGAATCCTTTGGCCGTTGCGGTCCTTGCACACGGAGGTGGAGCCAATGCGGAAGGTGTCGAGGTAGCGAACGTGCGAGGAACATTCGATGGATAGTAGCCGGTGGTAGGCGCATTCAAACCTCAGGCAGGGAAATCTAGAGTGGTATCACAGGCACGGGCGAGACAATAGTCCTGTCGATGTCTCGAGAGCCGCATCGGAGCGGAGACGCTTCCCATTTGCCGCTGGCTCCGACATGACAGCAGAAGAGTGCCTGCGATGGGCGGGTTGCTAGCCAATCCAGGAAGTATACGCGCTGATCGGAGTGTGGAGTCAGGGTCTCTCCACAATCCACGACGTAGCGTTCATGGCTGTGAGTGGTGCAAATACTGCCGGTAAAATTTCCTTGCGTGGAGCAGAAGTCCAAGGGCTGGTGAGCGTAATATCTCCGACTTGGTACGTGACTCGACAGCGGCAGTCTGAACCGCCAACATTTCCTCGTTAGGTAGGTCCGTTGCTCGAGAATGTGGAGATCCCGCACACAGTTCTGGTACAGAGGATGGATGTGCGGCCTGGATGGCCTGCTCTAGAAGCTCGCTAGACGCCTTGTGCTGGTACCGGTACTGCCGAGTCAGCATGCCCCAGGGGGGCGGAAAGGCTTGGTAGGATTTGCCTCTTCTGGGGCCCCGTGGCTGGTGCGTCCCAGTCCCAATGCCAGCGGCTGAGCAGGAACGCTGTTCCGTCAGCTGAGACATACAGTGGGGTCGATATTTGTAACTCGCACGCCCTCGTCTCCTTTTTTCCGTGCATGACTGTTTGCTTTTGGAGGTGCTAGTGACAAGAGAGGGAGAGGGGCGGGATTTGGGCGATGGTGTGATTGGTAGGGAGGCCACGATGCCCAGATTCGTGAGCAGATTGGCGTGTGTGGCTGGGCTGGGCTACAGCGGAGCTCCAGGATGTCAATATGACCCTGGCAAGTACCGCGCGGTCCAGAATGGGCAGTACAGGGAGAGAGTTCGCCAATGTGCTTTGCATAGACAGACACACTTCGCTTCGCGCCTGCCGGGCCGACAGTGATCAAACGCCGCACTGTATCTGATGGCGCTGAGGCAGCGGAGCAGAAGCCGCCAGACCTGCCGGCTCGTACGGTCCAACAGGTCAGATCGTCATAGCTCGGATTACGCGTTGTGGAGTAGCGTGGTGCGTGCTATGGGGCTCCCAGTCCGGGGTGCATGCCCAGCTGCACGCACTGCAGAGATCATCCTCTCAATCAACCGGCGGGAGAATTTTTTTCTCTGGGTCAGAGCCATAGATAGGCTATAGGGCAAGCGTGTGGGTGTGGGTGTGGGCGTGGGCGTAGGCGTGGGCGAGTGCGTGGGTGTGTGTATCCGTGGTTCGCGCTTGTGCATCTGACTGAGACGTTGACTCTGACTCTGCCATGGGCGCTTCTGCTTGGTGGGCAGATACAAGCAGAGACTTTGGTCGAGTGGTATGCTGCAGCCAGTGCATTCCGTTGGCTCCCGACAGGCAAGGATATGCGTGTCGAGATAAGAAGAGTGACGCTTGATGGATCCCCGCAAGGATGGTGCCCAGAAAGTCTGGCAGAGGACCTAGCAAAATGTGGTGAAACCGTCGTCGGCGTATGCGTATTCTCTCGACCATCTCTACCTGTCGACCAACCCATGCTTATCCATGACTGCCCTTGGAGTGCATGCTCACGACGCGTGTTGCGCAAAAGGCAGCGCCACCCTATCTGTTGCGTGCTCGTGCCACGTACTCCACATTCTGCCTGCGTATCGTCTCCGCAAAATTCAGGTCCCTTTGTTGCTTGTCCATAAGCCTCGCTAGCGCTGGTGCCGCAGCCTGCTCCCGAATTGTCAGACGCACACGAGGCTTATCGCGCGGCATGTGAAAGGGGAAAGCAAGCAGAGCAACCACAGGCTGGCTAGCTGTGTGGTCACACCAGCTGCTGTTGACTGAAACATGTCGCTCACCGCATCTTGATCGCTGGCCGGCCCAGTCTGTCTCACCCCGCAGCGAGACGATCAGGTTCGGCGCGAAAAAAAAAAGTAATCAATCAAGGCGCAGACGCAACCAGGCTACAGAATCTCGGCGAGTTTGGCGTGATGCTTGGGCTATCCATGCTTCATTAGCTTTACCCAGTCGCTGTTCCAAATGATCAAACGAAACTTATCTGCGGGGGGAAACTCTGCGCCGCCGCTGCGCCCCCCTTGTTTGTGACTTGATAGTGTGGAGAGAGACAACGAGATAGGCTGAGATTCCCCAGAGCCTTGGCCTCGCATATGCGCCCCTACCTGGTTCGTTCCCCACGAATGATTCTCAAAGCTTGCATCACCGGGCTCCTCTATCACGTCACCCATTGCAAATCTTCTTGACCCATAACATAATATCTCGTAATGGCGAATTTCTAGTCTGGATTGGGCATTGCAATTAGGCGCTAAGCTGAGCAAATACTGTCTAATCGTCTCCGCACACTGCCAACTCGCTGCTCCTTCCCTACTCCTAACCCGCTGTTCGCGGGGGGGAGGGGCCAAGACAGCAAGGTACGCACTTGGAACATGTACAAGATTGCGAATCGCCAAATGCGGCCTCGCGGGGTATTGGATTCCGACAAAATAACCAGAAGCAACAAAAAGAGGTACAAGAAATAAACAACAAAAGAAAAGAAAAGTCTATTTGGCTGGTGCGGACCCGAAGGGGGGGATATGATAAGGAAATCGTCATGTGCCACGGGGCTTCATTTGTCCAAGACAGGCCCCGTATGTACTTGTGGGTGGGGGGTAGTAGTAGTAGTAGTAAAGTGTGGTGTGCCCTTGTCTAAACTCATCGCTTGCTACGTGAAGAATGACGAAATGCAAAAAATGCTGACTGAAAACGCCGATGCCATGCTAGTTGGAGTCGAGAGTGGGTTTAGTTGCGACTGGAGAGGTCTTCGCCGGCTAATGACGCCGTGGCGGAGTTATTGCCGGAAGAGAAGCCGCTGTTGCTCGGGCCATTGAGGAGATCTTGCACCGCAACCTTGGGTACCTGCGGAACCGGCAATTTGCGCTGCGCACCCTCTGGTTTGGCGATAATGTCACCGATACGCAGGCCCGACGACTGGCTGGGCACGTAGGGTTGCTCGCGCTCCGTCGAGGGCTCCATGGGTGCAAGCGCTGGCACAAAGTTCTGGTTCAGGCTCAGATGACGTAGGTGAGGGAGCTGAAGGTCACTGAATCCATGCGGCCGTAACCTTGGAGAGTGTGCAGGGGTAGCAAGAGGCGTGTGGTCTGGCGTGGGGCTGCAAGAGTCGTGCGAAAATGTTGGCGATGGCGGGGCAGTCGATGATGGCGAGCCCGGCCTTGATTTCTTCGTCATCCTGTGCGAATACGGGTCGTCGTCCTCATGTGAGTGGGATCTTGACATGGGCTGTGACGAGTAGGCGTATTGCGAGAGGCCAGGCAGGCGATTGGCGTAAGGGTGGTATCCACTCGTGAGGTGGTGCCTACTTGAGTGCGAGACGTGTCCAGGGCGTTGCTCCAGTCTTGATGCGGCATCGGCAAGGAGATCCATGGGGCGGGCAAGACCGCTAGGGCTGCTGTTGTTGCTCATGCCGCCCTGATGGTAGGCCGCGAGGTCGTTGTTCATGCTAGGAGAGTAATTGGAAAACGAGTGAGGTGGTGAGACATTGGGTGAGCCCAGCTGAGAGCCTGGGGCGCTGCGAGAAATAGGCTTTGTTGGAGGAGGCATCATGTGTGCAAGGTTAGATGCGGGCTCCATGAGGCCAGCCTGAACAGCGGCCACGGCAGCTTGGTGGGCAGCAGCATGTTGCTGGCCCTTTCCTCTCCGCGAGTTTGGATTGTTGTGTATCCTTGAGTGTCTGCGTGTACAAAATTAGCTCATGTGTACAGAGAGATACGGGGGGAAACGTACCGAGTCAGTTCGTCGGAGCGAGAAAAACGTTTTGTGCATCCGGGGAAAGTGCAGGCATGAGGCTTCTCTCCCGTGTGAGTTCGGATGTGGCGAGTCTGGTGCTCGAGACGGTGAAAGGCCTTGTCACACAGAGGGCACTTGTAGGGCCTGGGGAGATCCTGTCGGGGCTCCTCGGATTGTTGCGGGGCGTTTTGGAGCAGAGGCGCCATGAGACTGACGGTGGCAGTGGCCATGGAGGCGGCTGGTGCTGGGGTGGGTTGGTGTTTGTGTTGTTGGTGGAGATCTTTGGAAGCAGATTCGGGGTTCAGCAGGTTGGCGAAACCTGTCGAGGCAGAGTTGGATTGCATGTGACCGGAGGGGAAAGTTTGGGGGGAAGGGGATGGGATGGGGGGCTCGGATATATGTATGGATCAAACTAGGCGGGCGGCGTGTGGGGGTCGACTGATGGCCGTCAGGGCTGTCTGTGCTGACGCGGGCGAGGATATGCCGGAGCTCGCGCAGAAAGAAGGGCAGTGCGCCAGCGCGGCTTGGCAGTTTTTCGGGGGGCGCTCGAGTCGTGGAGACGTATCAGGAAATGCGGGTCCTCGCGCACACTTGCGTGATGACTTGCGGAGGGCAGCGTGCAGCGGGTGCAGGGTGTAGCTGGACCGACGCCTTTTTTGGTGTCGCAGTCGCCTGTCGCGATCGGCTTGGGCCTGGGGGCGCCGTGGGAGAGGCGGGCGAGATAGTGAAGCAGCCTGTCTGTGTCGATGGATGCGTCGGCGGGACTGGGCTTGGGCCGACGCTGCGATGGGTGCCTCAGCAGCGCCTGTGGAGCGTTGAGATTTGGTTGAGCCCGCGACGTAATTTGCAATTGTGAGAATTCTGCATGCCAAATTTTTGCAGCGGTGAGTGTCGGCGAACGCAGTCCTGAGGGCGCGAGTGGCTATGTGAGGCTGTGGAGTGGGTGTACAGCGTGTATCAGCGCCCGACCGGGGTCCCCAAGTCGCTCTTGTATTGTATATGTACAGCCAGCTGGACAGCACCAGGTCAAGTGAGATGATGCAACGTTGCCTGTGGGGTTGGCTGCGTCGATGGTCTTGTCTTGGGGCGGCTGTCGAGGCGTCGACGTGGGCGCGGGCGTAGGCGTGGGTGTGGGCGTGAGCGTGGCTATGGCGGCCAGCCTGGGGGAGACAAGATAAGGACGGCCTTTGTATGGGGGAGGCCAACCCTCGACCGTGTCTGGGGTTTCTTGTTGGTGTTCCCAGTCCAGTCGTGCCTGCCTCATTCTGTCGGTCTGTCTGTCTGTCTGTACTCTGGTCCTCTTGTGCCCACTCGACGTGGTACAAACACCATCACCCGCATCTCAGCCCACCCGCCAGCTTCGACGTCCCCCTTGATGCGTGCGACTCCAGAGCGCTTCCGCACCTGATCACACTCATTGGCCCCCCCATCACACGACCAATGGTGGTGCCCAACTTGCACACAATACACCCACAGCCTGTCAGTCATGTCGCACCGCAGCCGCTTGGAATCCCCTCTCACCACTGCGGGGGATCCAGACCTGGGGTTACGCTGAGCACCATGGCCTTCCAAAACTGTTCGCTTTCACGCCGTCGCGCCCGAGCGCTTGACTTCGGTGCTACCCTACCTACATTGAGTACTCTACATACACGCCTACTATTACTTACATACACTACGGCCCGCCTTCGATGCCTCGTCCCGGCCTCTCACATCAAGGTCGGCGCCAGTCAACCTAACGCAGAGCCACGACCACCGCTACCGAGACGTGGCCTCAAACCACCCGACAATGCTCCCGGTGAGGCGACAGACATTGCTTCCTCTCCAACAGCTCCGTCCGAGGCTCGCCCTGTGCAAAGGGGGCTGCCCATGTCGTATAGGCCCACGTCGGACGAGCAGGCCATTTCCGCGTAACCCACTGCCGGCCATCATCGTCAGCTCGAGCCCTTTGCGCACCCCAGTCGCCGGCGCGCCCCTATGCTTGGCTTTTCAGCAGATCGTGGGGACTTTTGCCCTGCGACGGACCGGCTGTCCCGAGCAGCATGACGTTCACACGGCCTTGGTAACAATGCCTATTAAGTCTTCCGCAATCAAATGGCGCTTCTCGCCAGCCATGCCATGCCATGCCTTCTTGCACAATTGCACACACTGTGCACCGAGCACTGGCCCTGCACGCTGCTGCATCCTGCATTCATCGTGGCTCCGCTATTCTTATCTGATGTTCGAGAAATTTTTGAGCCCAGCTAGTCCTTCAATAGCTCGCCCCGCTTTGGGGTTGCTTCTTCCGAATATACGCCTATGCCGAGCCGACTGAAAAATTCGCACGCCAGTAGGGCATTTCTGACCATGGAACGTGACATCGGAGAATCTCGGAAAACTCAACGCTGACATGAAAATGGGGCTCCGCTCCATGCCTGCGTTGGTGGCGCCTTAGCTTTCCTAACCTGCTCCCAACTATGCAAGGTACGCCTTCGTAGAAGCCTCCATAGAAGCACTGTCCCCTTCCGACGTCACATCCCCCCAAATTTTCCATTATGCCGACATTCCCCCATGGCTCGTTTCAGACGCCACAGACATTACGAGCCACCACTGCGGTATACATAGTTTCAAAATATGTTTGTGAGTGCTTTTGGCATTTCATAACCTTGTGCGACGGTCGCTCAATATCGGAGTACCGCGCCCTCCACAAGCCCGGCCCACGTAGCAACAAGTCGGTTCGGTCAGGCGGAACCACTTCTGCCAAAATGTTGCCGTCTTTCCCTTCACCCACCCCCCGGTCTGCTGGCAATCGTCATCTTGTTGTGACATCTACACATCATCTGTCTAGAACTTCCAGGCTCTCTAATCGGCCCTGGTGATGTAATGTCGCACAACTTGATCAAACTGAGTAGGTTACGCGTCGAGACCGCCACGGCCGATGATGTCGATTGATCCGCAATTAAGCTCTCTGGGGCCCCGCACCGTTGATTGTGGCTCATGTATCGAGACGAGGCGATGCTTCTCAGGGGCTTTCACAAAAGATATTCTCACCAATTCTACCAACGAGGCTTTCTTCGCCTAACCTCACCGTAGCGACTCATGCCCCCTTGCCCTAGGGCATGGAGATCTGCTCATACTGTGCAACCAACACGCGACAGTGAAGACTCCAAATGAAAAAGCCAAGCATTTAGTGGCGACTCCAACACCAGGAGTGGACCGCCTGACGAATGTCGCACAGTCATTGCCAAGCGCACATCGTAGGCTCTTCAGAACCTCAAAATGGCACCCACTTTACATACAAACGATACGTCAATCTGGACGAGGGTTAGGTCACTCTTCCCACAATCGGCACAATGATCCCCAACGAGACGCGCAACCTTACGTCAACTGATCTCCCACTCTCTCACCAAGGGCTGGACACACCCGCATCACATTCTTCCTTGCTTTTTTTGCATATCATCGTCACAGCGAGTCACACCGTCTTCTCCCCTCATTGATCTGCGCAGATTCTCAAGAGCCACTGGGCGCAGGGCGTGGGGAACATCTAGTATGCAGATCTGCCTTTAGTTCCGGGAAGATTTAACCTCGCGCCGGGATGATCGTCATTTTGGAGCTGGGGGAAATCAAGTCGCACCAATTCAAATGAGAGACATTGACCTACATATTGGGACATTGGAGGCGCAACAACTAACGCAACTGGGTAGACATGTTTGCTGAATCACCTTGTCAGGTGAGCAACAAAAACTTCGGCAACTTGTGACTGCGATAACAGCCGCATGAAACCCAAACTGCATGTGCTCTCACACTGACTTTGCAGTAGTCCAATCCCTTCAATTGGGTCAAGAATGTTGAGCTGTATGAAGCGGTGTCAATGTTCAGACCACAAATGTGCTCACCAGACATTACGTTATGCCATCGTATGTTGGAGAGGAGCAATTGGTTTCACGACAAGGTAGGACAGGCCGTTAGACTGGAAACGAATCGAGACTCTGCGCCAAGTGGAGAAGTATGGGGATTTATTGGTCCCGTGATGCTTCCGTGGCCCCAGAGGCTTACGTTGATGGCCAAAAGGTGTGCTCACTGCCCAGTAATTTGGAATTCCGAGACTACGCGCACGTCTTCAGAAAGAATACCTCAACATTTCCTCGTAGCGCTGAGTAGGTTGAGATGGCCGCCTCGCCTTGAATCCGACATCCCCCATATCCATCCTAAGGGGCGTCTCGAGGACCGATCTCTACGCAGTGGTTGGCAAACATCTCTTCACGCTAGATTGCACTCTCGTGGACTGCTCTTTTCACGGTCGCTATAAGAGGCACTTTCATGATAGGAAACGGAATACCCCTAGGTTTTATTAATTCACTAGCGAGTTTGCCGACCCTTATTCTGGCTACGGTAGATGTTACCATTCCGGGCGTACAACCGATGCTCTCTGCTTATAACTAGTGCCCGAGCACATTCCTTCCTCTGATAATCGTACATGTCCTTATGTAAATCGCTTTGCGCTATGTCCGGAATCGTTATCTTGTTTCTTTCTCGTTATCATTGACCTGCAGCTATTCGCACGGGCCGTTCAAGAAGTTGAGAGCAGCTATTCACATGAGTCAGCACATTAATCATTTTCCCTTCCCATTACACATGGATCAACATACACAAGTTCTCGCCAATACTACACGCTGCCGCTGTGCACGATGTGACAGCATTGAAAAAGGGTCCGCATAAGCAGTCGTCATCTGAGTTGGGGTCGCAGCCAGCTACTACTGCAGCTTCATTCCAGCAATTTGCCTGAAAAGCGGCCTAGTTAGCACACCATGCTTTAGCCATGCAGGAAAAATCAACCACGACTTACGGGACATGGCCCTGCACTTGCCACGCCAACACCAACGCCGGCGTCTTGTCTCCGTGATAGTGGTGGTGACATTGGCGATGCTAGGGCGCTAGTTGCGGCTAGGCTAACGATTGTGATGGCGATGCGCATTTTCGAGAGTAACGTTGTTCACTTTTTTTTTTAATCTTAAAAAGTGAAATATCCTTCTATCGTAACGACTGTATGCGAACAGAAAAAATGAGCGAGTGAACAAAAATCGGGTTTCAAAAGGTGGTGCGTACAACAATATTTTGTTTTGCTGTAAAGAGAAAATACCTAATGCTACGCTGCGCTTCCTCACCCCTTATATTGTCGCAAACAATTGATCGACGGGAAGGTTGGTTGATGGTCCTAATTAGAAGGGACTGTGGTTCAGAGGCGGATTCAAGCTCATGCGCTTGATCGCTTTTGCCCTTGTTTCAGCCCGTGTCTGAGGCATCTTGAGTTACAGACGGGGGTTGCGGCGAAACATGCAACCACCACATCGTCATCCCCCGCCGGTAGATGCCTGAATTGCGTGTAATACGCAGAGAAAGAAGACTCACTACGACTGGTGTGCATTCAAGGCATGAAATGTTCATCAAGCTGTTTTTTGCTTTCCTTCTTGGCCTTCCTCTTTCGTGCATCACAAGAAGTTGGGGAAGGGTGGTATACACGACGTTTCTCATGGCAGGCATAATGTTTTATTCCTTGTATTTCTCTTTTTCTTTCTCTATCCCTCGATCCCGTGTTACCCGTTCGTCCCGCCCCCCAAGCCTAGTACCCTACACTCTTGTTGTCACGGCATGTCGCATCTTTCGCTCTCCCCACTACGCTCCGCCACCACCGATAGTCCGTGATGCCTCATCATCGCCTTGCTGACCTCGTTTTGAATCGAAACTAGAGCTGAAGACACGGAGATAAGATGCTTTGGGACAAGGAGCGAAATAGCTGAGGTGATGGAAAAGGTAAGCATCTCCGCTCTCTTTCTTATAGAGACAGACTATGAAACGAAGTTGCACCATGTCGAACAACTCGCCCACTCTTTTTTTCTTTTTCTGTATACCTGCGAAAATTCCAGAATAATCCAGGGCACGGAAAGGGGAATTACAATTTCAAGCCCATCCATCCACTCGTTCCCCACATCCTTACGCTTTTCTTCATATTCCTCATCTCTCCCATCCCCACTTTTCTCACACCCCACCCACCGCCACCAACGACAGAACACAGTTTCACCCTTTCCGGGAACCATGACCCAGAAAAGATATCCACTCCGAGCTTCTGTCACACAATGACCCGCAGGGCTTTACAACTGACATCTCCACATTTCTTACTCTGCCCCCCTGGCCCCAAGTCCCCATCTCCATCTTCCCCAATCCACATGCCGTACCCGAACTCCCGGCACATCAAAGCAGGATGTACAAGAAATGTGGATAAAGCCGGGTGAATCTCCACTTGAGAGGGAAACACGCGCGGTGCTGGTATATACATTGAGTAAGACGGAGATAAGTAGTGGTCTTGCTGTAAACCCGCCTTTCACCTTTTTAGACTGCGTGAACCACCATTGTTGTTCCTCACCAAGTTTATAGAAAAGAAAAAGAGGGCCTGACAAGGCATAAACACCTTCTTTAGTATGTACGTACGTTAATATAGTTGAAACACACTGTAAGGACCAAAACGGCGGGACGAACAAGCGAAGGTTAGACTGGGCTGGGCTGGGGGGTTTAGTGATACATGTAAGTTTGGGGCTGAGGCTGTGGTGGCGGTGCTACGTACAAAGTAGGTATGATGTAAGAGGATGGATCAAATTCAGTTTGATGCTCTTTCTTGAAGAGAAAGAGAGGAATAATCTAGGGGGAAAAGAATGGTGTTGGGTGAGTGTATGGGTAGGTTACCGATCTCTTTCAGAGTTATCGTCAACTCGATGATGATGGGATCCCGTTGCGTATTTGCTTCATTACTTTGAGCATCGTGAACTGCGTTCTATCTTTATCCTCGATATCGACGAGAGTGCGTGATGATTTGGTTTGATGAGATTGAATCACAAATTAGCTGATATTGGAAGTAGGAGTGCGTGGGTATATGCTAACTACAGCAGAGTCTTTTTCTGACAGCAGTGATAACTGAAGCAGAATAGCTCGTGAAAAGTCAGGAATTTTTTGTCCAGGCAACTGATAGCGTAATACGTACGACTTTATGCTTCTTATTGTGGAAATGCACACAGGTAAATGCACTTCTCATCACTGTTCCACTGTCATGTTAACGATCCCCTACTCATCCCCACCCTTCTTCACCAGCCCCTCAATCCATTGTGAAACCTTCTCGCGTTTATCCTCCAGCACGAGCGGGAAATGATCGCACTCCACCCTCGTCACGTCCACTTTCTTGCCCTCCCTCTCGGTGCCGACCCAGCTCCCCTCGATCGTCTCTATCGCCGTCTGCTGCACCTGCGGCACCACCACAAGATCTTTTTCACAGAAGAACCACGAAACAGGCACGTCTTTGTAGCCCGCATGCGTGAGGGGATCAACAAAGCACCCGCCAAAATGCTTGCCCATTTTCTCTGCTTCCTTGATTCCCGCCTCCAGCGGGGCATCGCTACAGACGCGCGCACCTATGGCTGCCATATCGGTGTGGTACATCCAGCCGTCCTATTCAAATAATTAGTCTGAGTGGGGGCAAGTCTGGAAATATGGTTTGGGGACGTACTTCGCCCACTTTTGGTGGTTCACCCAATGCCTCACCGAGGGTCTGGAAGCCAGTTTCTCCCAATCGAGGCGCCAGGGCGGAGAGATACGCAATGCGGACTACACCTCCCTTCTTTCCCTGCTGCTCCCGCTCTTTCTTCGTGATGCCCTTTAAACTCTCGGTTGAGGGAACACCTGGTTTCATCTTCGTCAGCCTGCACCCACCTCGCATTTCTATTTCCCCAAGGTCCAAACTCGGGTAGACGTACCACCATAGCTGTGAGCAACAAGCACAACTTCCTTGCCCTCATCGGCTAGCTTCTCAACATGCTCGTGGATGTAGCGCGCATCGGCGTACATGTTTGGTGGGGCAGCACCATTCTCAGACCCGCGTAAGTAACCGGCGGGGTAGCAAGGGGGGTCGAGAACTTGAATATCGTAGCCTTTTGCGCGGAGGGGATCAAGAACTACATTGTAAATATCTCCAAAGCAGAAGGAGCCTGGGACGAGGACGACGGTGGGTTGGCTGGACATGTTGGACGGTTTGTGGAGGTAATTGGGAGCGGGGTTTGGTGGTGTGGACGAGGCTGAACAGTGGTATTTATATAGGAAGGCTGGTGTTACCCTATTGCATGTGGGCTTCGCATACTCTCACACTTGATGTACGTTGCTCACTTGTATGGATTGGTCATTACCTCCTTCTTCAAGTGGATTAGGCTACCATGGTGGAGAGACCTGAAGCATTGCCATCGGTGTCTGACGTTGGGAGACGTAACAATACACTTGGAAGCAGTAATCGGGCTAGCGTAATCTGCCTTGTGCACCACATTTGCTTAGTAATGCTAGCAAGTGTTCGGGAGAAGTGGAGATGGAGCTGCGAGCTTTGTAATGCCGGACCAATTCGCGTGGACGACGCGCTATGTTGAGGTGGAATGTGAGCATGCAAACTCGGTGTCAAAGATGCTCGACCTGTCACTGTTTTTATGCTTATATCACTTAAAATAACAAGGCGCGTACATGTTATGAAAACCATTATATTAGATCATTAGATAGAAAACCAAATCATCGCCTCATGTATCCCAAGTACCCTCGTCGTTCATGTCATATCCTTCTCGTAGACCTGTGTTCTACTTAGACCTAGTTTGAACCAGAGTCGGGGGTGGTGAGGTCGTAGGAAGCAGAGCAGATGACACGGTACTGGTCAGCCTCCCAGTCGTAGCCGGTGTTGACGGCATAGGAGCTATCCCAAGACTGGGTGTAGAAAGAGCAGTAAGTGCCAAGAGGAACACCGTTCTTGGTCAGGATGTAGGAGTTGAAGAAGTTGCATGGCTTGTAGTTGCCGTTGGCGTCAGGGTGCGCCTTGTCGTAGGTAGTCTGAGCCTCGCAAGCAGCAGCGCAAAGGCTGGGGTCGTAAGGGTTGGTGTTGAAGAGGCGCATGCCGTTGTAGGTGTCGTAGTCCTGGCCGTTCTTCTTGGCCAAGGGAGCGTTGATGGCAGCCTTGAGGTTGGTAGGGGCGTTGAAGTCGTCAACAGAAGGAGCGGACTTGCAGTTGGCGGTATCCGCCTTGGAGTAACCGTTGCTGGCAGTGACGGCAACCTGGAATTGTTCACGGAACTGGCCGCTGTTGGTAGCCGAGTTGGCAGAGACGGGATATCCGAAGAGGGCGCACTTGACGTTGGTGATGGGAGCAGGGTCGGCGCAGTTGGCGGCAGGGTTTAGGCTAGGATCGCGCTCGGCGAAGATGTTGAAGCCAAGACAGAACTTCTCGCTGTCGCAGAAGGCGGCACAGGCAGCAACATCGTATTCGCCGCTGTCAATGTTCTTGTAGGTCAGGTAACCAATCTGCTCAGTGGCTGCGGTGAGATCCTTGAAAGCCAATGTGTAGCCGGTGGGGGTGGATGCTCCCCTGGCCGCGACCCTGAGAGCGTTGTTGGAATCCAGGTAGTCAGCGACTGAACCAGTGCCTGGGTTAGTGGCGGCACTGCATGTATTGTTAGCGGACTTGTTTAGCAATAAGGTGTTTGAATATCGACATACCCTCCAGGCTGGGGAGCGCAAGCATCATCCACTGAGCGCTTTGAGTTCTTCTGTACACCAGTGCTGGCAACGGAATCGGTGACCTGCTGTGCAACTTGGCTCTCGTTGTAGTTGTCTGTGTTGGGCTTCTCCTCGACCTTGGGTCCGAGGACAGCGGGCTTGGGAACAGCCAAAGCAGCCTCAATGTTGATCATCTGGGGAAGGGCAGAAGCCAAACCGCTGAGAGCGGTAGCAGCAAGGAGAACGTTGCGCATCTTGAAGGTTGGTGGTTGTTGGTAGAGGAAGCGAGGAGGGTTGGTAGCTTGGCTGTGGAGTGAAGGCTGTGAAGTGCGTTGATGATGAGGATGAGGGTATTGATCCGGCGAGATGGGACGTCTTACTTATACTTGTTGAACCGTGATGAAAAAAAATACGAGTCAAGCGGTTGGGGTGGGCGGCATGGTGCTCGGTGGAAGCCAGTGTGGCCGCTGGACACAGTCCGGAGCCTGGGGCGATGGTGAGGCTTGTCGACTTGGCCCAATTGGGAATCATCGAGACTATGGCGAGTGGGAAAGATGGGAATGGGCCTGGCAGCCACGATACCAAGCTTCAGCCTGGCGCCGCTGGCTTTGGTGGCGTAGAGAGTCAATGTGGCCGAAAGGTACCAGAGCAAGGCGACGATGGGGTTGAGCAGGGAAGACCATGTCGCATGGTACGATGCCTCAAGCCACGAGCGTGGTCGGCAGCTGGATACGTCGCTCTGACCGAAGGCATGGGGAGGCCCGAAATAGCGACCAGGGAGCAACTGAGGCCAAAGCTTATTCGACAAACAATGAAGACGTCGTCGTGGTGGGTGACGACGGGGTTGATGTGCTCTAAGCGACGACGAGGCTAGAGACGGGAGATAGCTCGTCGCAGTTTCCACAAGCGTCGTAGTTGCCAGGAACCGTGCCTGCGCCGTCTGCCTCAAACGGGCCCGGCTGGCCTGAAGCGGCTAGCGCGTCTCACCGCTAGTAGTCTAGCGTTCGCTAGCGCCTGCCGTCTGCGGCGTCCAATATTTCCCTATCAACTGCCATGCTCTCTTGTACGCCCGTATCTGCCATCGCACAGTGGACCGCTGCCTCGCTCCACCATCTCGTCTTGACCGAACCAGCCCATCTCAGCTCTTGTCGTCACCCCCCTTGCGTTGCCCGCGGTGCATGCAGCATTGCCAGCGCGACAAGGTCCTGGCATCAACGTGACAAGCTCGTCCATTGTGCTAGCAGCCAGACATGGCTGTCCCCTGTAACCACCTACACCATCTCTGCCGCCCATCCGACCTTCTGGTCCGGCATCACGGACTGCATCCGGCCCCTGGCTACGTTCTCCCATGGCCGTGGGCTCCGTTCCCGCCAACTGGCTTTGTATTGAGATCAGCATCTTGGGAACCGTCTAGCCACATGGCAACCTTACGCCTGGATACATTGCCCCTCATTGTCGTCATAAATCCAATCAACACCGCCCACTACCTCTGTTCCTCATGTTTCTCTGCCCACTCTGGGTTGAGTTCAGACATTTCTCGCCCAGCACCCTTCGCTGTACCCTTAGCGTGTTTTGCTCCACTTACTGCGCCAGCCATCGCTCATGTCCGGCCAGACTTGTGTTGTCCACAATGGCGGTTTCCACGCCCAAGCTGAGATGCGGGGCTAGTCCCATTTTCCAACGTGGCAGACAAAACGCCCTACTGAGGCTGTCCTAGCAACATTGTTCCTTGTACCACGCTAGCCAGATCCGAGGGTTCACAAGCGAATGCCCTCCCACGTTGCGACTCAGACCTCGCCATTGGGGACCAGACTGGCTCCAAATGATAAAAAAAGCTGCGTTTCATAGCAGCATTGAAAGAGCACTCCCCGTCGTGGCTTGGCTGTAGCCATTAAGCCAGTACGCGACATCGACTCTCACCGGACACACTATACCATGGTATTAGCTGCCCAGACAGATGCATGCACGTCTCCAAGTCGAAGCTACAAGAACAATTCCTGGGCTTCAGGGTCTAGGCGTTTCTCCCCACTTTCGCCTTTTTGGCACGTCAAGCTTAATCTAAGATGATCGTGTTCACGCCCAGCAGATCATGACGAATCAAGCACATCCCACAACATCAGAGCCTCTACCTATGGGTTGCCTGAAAAGTATTCGACTACGCATCTTCAGACGCCAGACCCTAAGCACCGGTTTCGGAGAAAGTGGATCCAAACAATTCCCAGCCATTTTACATACATCACTCGTACCATGAAGCTTCGACGAATCCGAGTACCAAATACAGTGTGTCTGTTTAACATCAAGGGAAACGGTCATGATAGACGCCGTTGGCTGGCTTAACACTACGCGGCTATCCAGACTCTCGGTGCTCCTAGGGCTGCAGCTTTTCCAAATCGTTTTGTTGTTGTCCGTTTATGTGTTAGCCCTAGCTAGTCAGGTTAGTTAATTCCCGCAGCTCTAGCAATACAGAAACACACCGCTGCTTCGAGACATAGTCTGGTCTCTACTCAGCTCATCCACAGCACGCTACCCAACCATGTGGACCTCGCGTAGACCTCCGGACGCGCTATGGGCACCCTACGGCCGTCCCGTGCCGCCTGAGACTACCGACATCTGCATCACAGCACCTCAAGGCTTAGACTCGGTTCGAGTAAAGGCGAGGCCGAATATACATGGAGAGCCACCTGGACCTGTGGAGCCGGTGAGACCTGGAGAGCCGCGTCAGGCGGAGACGAAGGTTTAGATCTGGACCAACAAGGCTGTGTATGCTTGCCGTCAGTGGAGTCATCACATCAACGGGGTGTGCTTCCAGACCTCGCAACTTTGCTCATTGCGTAAGGCGTATCGACGGGCTGGCCATGGATGCAAGTTCTGGATCTCGCGGAGAGTTTACTGCATTGTCAGGTGACAATGTGCTTCGTCGGCGAGACCTAGAAGACTCGAAGTTGGAGCTGAAAGAACAAGCTGGTCCAATCGTGTTCCAACTTCGTCATCTCGCACTAGTCAACCATGTTGCTCGACGACACTTCCTTCACGGCATGTGAACCTGTACATGTTCTTTCACGCCACCTTCACATGTCATAGTGCCTCTTTTCGCAAAACTCAACAGAGCCAGCGTCCATCTCTTCGATCACAAACTTTACAGAAGCATAATTCCATTCTATTTCTCAACCTCCACCGCCTTTGGCTTTTGCGCCAGCCACTTCGCCGTGAGAAAAAATCAATGGCGACTCTGCACTGCCCCAATTCATTCAAAGGGAAAGACTCGTCCTCTTTTACCAGCCAATCGCATATCCTAAGTATTTATGGCATACCTCAATGCATCCACATGCAGTGGGAAATTGCCTATCCAATACACATCGCAAAGCAATAGACCATTCAGCGCCACGACTTGACGCCACGCGCATACCAAGAAAAAGCCTCTTTTGAAGGGGGAAAACGATGACCTTCACAGCTCCCCCATCTTTAATTTTCCTCTGAAAACATGGTGCTTTTTCTTAACCGTGCGATGCAGACATAACTTCCTCATACTCGTACTGGGTATCGCTATGTACAGCCTGCACTCCCCATGGCTCAGCAACACTAGCTACGTCCAGAGAGCTTTCTTCCCTTAACTGCGCCCCCTAGAGCATGAAACAAGCACCTAGCTATCTTCCAAACGCCCAGCAAGAGACAAGGATCGAGGCAACCAATGTGCTGTAGAACACCAGCGTCCAGCATCAATACCTAATCTCAGAGGTTGTATCGCAGGGCCACCATGCTTTGTTTGTTATTTCTCCCATGGCGCCGGCTACACATGCACCCGTCGGCACTTGTGCCGGCCCGCTACCTGGCTTGCATCGTCGAATGTACCTGCGCCTGCATCTGCAGGCAAACAAGCGAGCCAAGGCGCTGCGAGTAGACCCGCTTACCCACGTGGGGCTTTTCTACTACGCCAAAAAAAGCACAGAAACAAGCAATTGGGAATTCGCTAATTATAATCAAGGAGATTTTTGCTTTCTTCTTTCGTCGTCCGCCTGGACCAAGGGGCGCTGTTTAGCTTAATTCTCCTATCCTCTCCTTGCTATTTGCGGCAACGGGATAACGGCGTCATTTGCTTCTCCTTTCGCGTTCGGATCAATGACAAACCTGATTTTCCAATCTGCGATTTCTTCGATGTATGCTTATTCGTTCTCATGAGGTCTGGACAAACAAGTTTGTCGAGATTGGTCGTCGTGGACAAGCATGGTGCACAGGGCATTTGATTACAGTGGGGATGAGGCGCGGGGACGCGACGCAAGGATCAGGATCAGTGGCGTGATGAGTGCTAATTGCTTGTCTTCTTTGGGAATCCCTGTAAACAGCATTTGGGATGGCGATTCGCTATTTTGCTTGGCTTTTTGCGATTCGGGGCAGGTAGTTCGGGTAGTTGTGAGATGGCAATCATAACCGCAAACGTAGTGACGTAGGGCTACGATGGTCACAACAGTAGTAGCAAGTATGATGGCAATTATGTGATAGCTGTCATCATGATCATGATGCCAGCGGTAACAAGATGTGTCGTGAATACAAAGATGGCTCGTTTCCTAGCTCTATAGGAGATCCACAATGAATGGTATCATCGTCTTCATCGTCTTTTATATATCACACCCTATTTTTCACATAATCGCATCACTACTGCATGTATACGCCGACCGCCAGATATCTCGACAACATGTCTTCTCAATACATCGCGAGACTTTGAAGTCGTATATTATGCGGTTGAGATGGCAAGCGCACACAGACTCAAGCCGTTTATGCCGAAGTCGGTCAAGAAGAAGACCTGCAAGACGTGTGCTGGTAATGTCGAGCGACTGTCTTCGCAGTTTGCACACACTGAAACTCCCTACGGCCCTTACGATGTTCTTCTCCTAAGAGATTTTGTCAATTCGCCGTCTCCTTCCGTGGCAGTGACAATGCAATCTTCCACTTCGTGTTGACCACGCTCGTCCACCAGACTTCTGCCGGCTACGGTTGCGGACAAACAGCGTGCACTGTCTTCTCAAAGCTACTTCCTTGTATGGCTGTTCACTGCTGCCACTCTCGTTGTTCATGTCGTACGAACCACGGCTTCCAATGCGAGGACGCCGACATATCCTCATAGGGCACGGTCAAATTTCTCGAGGATAGAACCAAGAACACAGTCAGAAGCACTTGGTCCATCCGAAAGCACCTTGTCCGCCATGAATACCGCATCTACTAGGCCATGGAGACCAAGGCTCGACAAGATGGAAGTCGATTCTAGGCGACGCAACGGCCCTCGGCCTTTGATTGGATGCAATTTCAGCAAGTCGGCTTGCTGGAAGGTATGCATGGAACTGTTCGCGACGAGCATGGAGTAAAAGGGGGCATGCAGGCCTTTTGTGCTCTACAGCTGCGCGCTCGCTTTCGATATATATGATGGAAAGCGCTTGTCGAACATTTTATTCCGACGGAAAGGGTGTCTTTGATATAGAGTCGTTGGCGTCCATGTCTAGCTCTTCGCTCGCTGCAGCAGCAGCATACATATACTACTCGGTAGCCATGCAATCACCAAATTTCAGCATCGATATGGCACATACCGACTGCAAAACGAACGACTGCGACTTCCTTTGCCGTCCCGGAAACTCCCACCAGAGTTTGCTGTTTCTCATTTCGGTTAGATGGAGAAAATGGAAATAGAGGATGTGGAACTACAGAGTGTATGCGCTCGCTTCTTGTCGCGTCTGGTCTCATGGTACGTAAAATCATTTCACATTCTTTTAGGAACTTGGTTAGATCCTTTGCTAAGTTGGTTTTGGACCAGATGTTTGAGCTCAGTGACTTGCCAGTTCCGCCTGGAGCGACTTCTTTGACAGCGTCATAAGGACCACGTTATCTTCAGAAGCACCATTTTCTCTCGTGCAGTGTTCACTCTGAACGTAGGTTTACCGGTATTGCGAAGACCACCCCATTTCACTAACTGAAGCTCCAGCCGTTTATATGACACCATTCCCATTACGACATGCCTGATATCAGAGCGCATCGTTGCTTCACGAGTGTTTCTAACTAACACCCCCCATGTCGGAAACCGCTTCCTTAACGGCATCTCCATCATGAGGACGTCAAAGAGGATGCACCACTCTCGACTCCCCTCCTTCAAACTCCTTCCTTCGCGCTTCAGACCCCATGATCGTGCATAAAATGACAACTCGATTACAAAGCCTTTGCAGAGTTTTACGACCGGGCACCGGAGAGTTTACAAGGAGTTTCTAGCCGTGGTAGGAAGCTATTGAGTCAATAACAGCTTCTGCAAAAGCAAGGACAACACTAAAATGCCTTGCTTTAACTGCTTTGGCATCTGATACGTTGCGGTCAACCTGCTTCTGAAAGGCATGAAGCTCTAGAATTTGACTCACCGAAGGCAGTGTCCCAGAGCCAATCCGCTATTATCTGGGCTAGATCGATATCAACTAGGATCCACGCGAGTTGATATATCTGCTATATATAGCTATTCGCCTCCTATATACAGTTGCATGCGATTTCCACAACTTCAACAACTCCTGGTCCTACTGGCTCCCATCGACTAAATTCGACCCAACTGGGCCATCGGGCTTTCGGACTCCTTGTCTTGATTTCCTAGACTTCTTCTCGACTCGCCTACGTTTGTGGATTGGGTGTGGATATAAGATCACAGCCGTATTCGACCCATCTGGCACTGTTATTCCTCGCCTTCTAGTCCTACGAACTCAGGGAAACAATGATTAAATGCCCTACTGACGGCGCGGTCATCGTGGTCTCGGAAGGAGCTCCATATATACACAGGTCAGAACTCTTTGCCTTCGTTGGCAGCAAGAATCAATCGCACAGCAGCACAGGGATCTGTATTGCTGTGAAGGGATACTAAGGTGATCAACTGCGTGGGTCGCGTGCGGGGGAGGTTTCCAGCCGACAAGACTTGCTACATGACGAGAGAGCCTAAGCACAACGAAGCAAAACTCACTCAGCTGCTATGCTCGCAGTCCAAGAAGACCGATCTTTGTTCATGACCGATGAATTCGAGTGCTTTTCCTGGAAGTCATGGTGCGCTTCCATGCAAGATCGGAAACGTGGATCAGCAATGAGGCAACTACTATAGAGGAACAGACCATGCTCCGGCGGGTATGGTGTGCTGAGCTAGACGCGAAAAGAACTGTTTCTGCGAAATTTGCAGATATTGAACAACTAATATGGGCCATTGCATGTGTGCCAAAAGATTCAAGAGTTTAACCAGGCGAACTACTTACAGCGACGGACATGGTTTCCCATCCCCCCACGCTCCGATTATATACTGTCTCGACCATACAATATATACACTACAGCCACTAGGACTCGAATTTGAAGTGATCCACAACCAAAGAAGGTTAGTTGTTATATCAAATGCCTGCGTACTAAGCTAATTATGCAAGCATTGGTGTTTGCCCACCCAGCAAAATGGCTTCCAGCATCTCTCCTCGAGCGAACAACACCTACGAAGCCAACAATTGTGCGTCAAAAACGTCGACTTGCCTTACGAATCCCTAGTCGACTACGTGCCAAACTTGAGAATACGTGTGAAAAGCGGCATCTACTATACCCGAGAGAAATGTGACAGAGCCTACAGCACTGGAGTCTGCACTTCCTGCAAGCAAATGAAGATGACTCGTTTCCTAGGAAAGACCGCCCGAAACTCCTTGTCACATCGGCTGCTAGAGACCAGGAGCGAGGACTCGGAGAACATAGACACTGGAACGGCAGATTTCGCCATCTAGTCTCTCATGGCCCGCCAATATATACCGGATCCTATGTGCACGGAGCAAGATATACAGTTCTCGCCAGTGACAACGCTATGAGGTAAGAGAAGATGTTCAGGCTAAAATCCTGGTGTTTGCCGCATGCTGAACAGAAGGTCAAGATTTGGCGACTGGAGACCGATGGCGTCGGTGACATTGCTGCGCCTTCTATATACGTGTGGAGTGTCCGCATTTTGGTTGCGGTGCATTGTTCGCGCTCGCTCAATTCTCCTGGCACTGTTTCAAGTCGCTCCAACGCCTTGCGTGTTCGGGTGACTTCACACCACAGGCTTTGAAGTCCTATACTTTTTTCACTCCTCTCTATTCCTTTTCGAGCCGCAAATGGTCGATGATCTTTTCGACGTCCGGTCCTGGGACGCTGGCAGAGAATTCACCTGTATCAACGAAGTCAACGCACTCCCGGGCAGCTGCTTCAGATGGCTGGAAGGAGAGCCAAAGCTGATACTCGGTTCATGGTAAAGACGCGTCCTCCATCTGCGCGAAGGTCCGCCAAATACCATATTGAACCTCTTGGCGATGATGGTGGCTATACATCTTACTGCTGCTGCTGTACATACTCAGTGCCGTGACATCACATCACTTCTCACCCGGCGTCTGGCGGGCTTTGGAGGACTTGAAGAATTCGACATTACACCATTGTCCCATGGTATTCAGCTACCACTGCACATGAAGATCTTCGATTTGAACAATGATTTAATTTGAAAGACAGCGGGACATCGATGTTTTTCGGCGATGTTATACCGGGGTCTCTTGGAATAGGCCTTCACCGAAGGCGAATAGGATATATTGAACACCGAGGATATGGTCAGCGAGTCAGGCACTCTTCTGCAGAAAACACTACCAATATTTCCTGGTGAAGATGCATTCACTGAGTACGCTTCCAATAACAACGCACGGGACGACAATGGTTGAGACGAGGTAGTTGGCGAGTTCGCCTAACCTCTTTACATGGACGGCGGGCAGTCTGAGCAGTATGTCATGGGAAAGAGTAATGAGCATTGCCAGGTCTTGGCAGAGCAAGTATATGGACAATACTGTCATGAGAGTAAACTGCATCTACATCTCGCAGACGAGACTGTTCGTCGGAGGAAACCAGATGTTCAGCACATTACCCGAATTGACACTGTTGGGCTGTTACAGCGTCTCAACTGCTGTCCGAGACTTACATAGCGCTATCCGACCGACTACTTCACTCAATCAAACTCGTTTATACTTCTTTAAACACCTGTTTCTTTTCGTCGTGTGACCACTTGAGCCATTAACCTCGCAAGAAGGTAGAGTGTACCGTGAGAGCAGGAAACTCTACAACATACGCACTGTGAACCAACGAAATTTTTTGTAAGTTGTCTGAAAAGATAATGTGGTGAGATTCAATCTCATCCGCCTTCAACTTTTCTCAATTACGAAAATAGTCCAAAGCATGTTGAAATGCAATCTACAAGAAAAGTAAAACATCCTTCCTAACCCATCTCCCACTCTCCTTATCCAATCCATCCACTTACAAGGTAGCTCCCGCCTTCTTCGGCACATCGTTGGCAATAGTCGCTGCGGACGCTGCCTTCACCATCGTCAACCCCTTAAATTCCCCAAAGAATCCCGTATCAGCCCTCTTGATCTCCGGCGCACTGCTATAACTATTCGCCTCACAGTTGCGTCCCAGCGCAGCCTTACAACTCGCCGCATTACCCGCGTTTGCCGCAAAAAGCTTCCCCTTGAAGCCAGCATCCAGCGTCGTTCCAATGCCCTTGAAAACATTGCCTTCGAAGAGACCCCGCGCAGCAGCCTCACCCCCCTCAATCAAATGGCCCGTGTTATCACTGAACACATTGTTCGCCGCATGCAGCAGCGTGCCGCCACTCAGTGCGGGACTGCGCCCAGAGGTCATGTACACGTAATTCGCATACCACGTGATACTGTCGTCTTTTCCGACCATTTCCTCGCCCCAGTACGTGTGCCCGTTGCACGAGGCCGAGTACCTCGTCTTGCCGTTGATGAAGCTGTTGGAAATGGTGATGCGGTGGTTAGCGTCCTGTCCAAAGGAATAGTGCTGTCGCCCGGCCTCGGAGGTCTCGACGTGGTCGATCCAGATGTCGGAGGTGCCGGAGAGACTGAGGGCGTCACCGCCCCAGACGTATTTGGGATTGAGGTTGGTGATTTTGAGGTTTTGGATGATGATGTTGGAGACGGAGACCATGCGAAGGCCCTTTCCTGGAAGGGGAGGGTTAGAATGGGGAAGGATCACAGAAAGCGAGTTGGGTTGGTACCGTTTAGAGTTGCGCCATTCTTGCCGACGAGCGTCTTGTTGGACTGGACTTGAATGCCCTGGTATGCGGCTTTGTCGATAACGACGTTGTAAGTTGCGGTGGTGCAGCCTTTGAGCGTGTTCAACATGGCTTGGCCACCCTTCTCGGGTGTGCAGGAATACGTGTTGCAAGCCTGCTCCGTTTGAGTGCCTTCGGAGCCGGCGAAGTTGTATGCACCATCGATGACGATGACCTGAGGGTCTTTGGAGGTCAGGTACTTTTTTAGGTCGTTGATATTAGTAGGATAGACAGGTTTTGCATTGCCACCACCAGTGACACCGCTTGCGAAACCAATAGGAGTGCCAGTGACGACAGAGGAGATGGCGCGCTTTACGGGGAGAGCAGCGCTAAAGACTGAAGGCGCAAAGGAAAGAACCCAGATAAGGGTGGTTTTGGTATTGGAAGAAGGCATCTTGACTAGCAAGATCAAAGGAAATGAATGTATAGGTTAAGTATGAACGAATGCATGTAAAATGGTTGGTGGAGGAATGAAAGCGCACTTGACGTTGGGTATAGGCATCGCGGGGCTTTTAGTTAGCATCCTTACGACCAAAAGTAGTAGTAAGATACCGTGCGTATTGGTGGTTTTACTCTATAGATCTATGCGCTAGTCGCCTTGTGGGCAGGTGTTTACCGTTCCCACGTTAGTTTGAAACAACGTCCCCTAAAGTAATTTCGAACCAAATTTCGGGAACGGCACCCTCGAATCAGTATCCCGACTCGGAATTTGCACTTGTTTGAGAAACGTATACGAGTTACGTGGTACGAGCTATGTGATACGAGCAAACTTACGTAGACAGAGTGTCATGCGTTTCTTTGAATGCGATGGTGTGCTGGGTCTTGCCATGTGTTTTTTCTAGAAAGATCATTCCCCGATGAAGTGCTGTGGCGATGGCATAGCATTTTACACGACTCAGTTTCAATTGAACTTAGGGCTGATTGCTCTTTGCTCGAGGCAGCTATATGGAACGTTGCTATTTACTGCTCATGACCGTTTTGATTGGAATACAGTGCCAAGGACGACAATTAAACTAGCTCCAATCTAGTCCTCTCCAGGAGCGCCGATGATGCTTTATTTTTACTCATACTATAGACGAGCCTATGCTTACGACTCTTAATATGACATACTACCAATTCATCTCAACTACTCATGCTAGAAAGGTAATCCCACACAACAATTCGATCTCAAAGTCCAATGGGATGTCCTTGATGGCATTCTTAATCGCAGGAATAATAATCTCACTTCACTTAGCCTTGCGCGCCGTGATAACCATAGTTACAGGGCATGCTTGACAATCCAAGTGGTAGAAAACGTGGACAATTTTATATAATCACCATGTCCCATACTTTGATTTACCAAGCGACCTTGCAAACTCCCTTTGATGCTCGGGCAGTTCCTCGACATATTTTGCCCAGAGGTCTTTCAAGTCTTCCTCAAAAGGCTCACCTTGATCCATGGCCATCTGCATGCGCAGGGCATATGCTTCAGACATGGTGTGAAGAGCATCAGCGATTACCTTCTTGTCTACGCAGGCACCATGTTAGTTGATGGGTCCTCTTGGCATTCCGATATGGCTTATGGGCCGGATGACGCCGGGCTTTTGACACACAGCTTACTACTAGGGGTATATCACTGACTAATGTTTGGCTCGTTCTGGGTTGGTATCTCCTGGTCGGGGTTGATGGGTGGTACTCCCTTTTCCCAGCGGCTGAAGACGTTGATGGTACCGCAGTCGCCTACACCAACACACCACTGGCCATCGCGGCTCCATGCAAAATGGCGGAAAGAAAAGGCCTTGTACTTTGGTGTTTCGATAATCTTGTGTGCTTTGATGGAGCGGAAAGGGTCAGAGATGCCGGTATCACGGAAAACCTCTCTCACTTTTTTTGGCTTCATCTTGGTGTTTGCAGAGCTAGCGCTGATGGCGGACGAAGCGGTCGAGACTGAGCTACCTTCGCGGACATGTCGAGGCAGACTGAGCGGCACTCCTTTGCCGTCACGAAATCTGTCGTCACCCGTGGTAGCTTCTCCCATGCCAGAGTTTTCAAGGCGCTGGAGGTCCCAGAAGAAGGTCTTACTCTTCTCATTGCCTGCGACCAAGATGGGGTGGCGGCCAAGTTCATGAAAAAGCGAGAAGCGAATGTAAAACTGATTTGTGTAGGGCAAATCAAACTGGAGAAGACGCTGGAAGCGGCCACCCCACGCAGAACGTGTGCTTGACGTCGAATTAGCTGGGATGGTGACTGGGGTGCGACTGTCGACTGCACTCGAAGTTGGGATAGGTGCAGGTGGGGTGGTGGCACGGTCCGAGCTAAATTTGTCGATACTCCAGAGAATAATCTTGCCCTCTCGGCTTGCATGACTTAATACCAAATCATTGTACCATTGGACACTAATCGGAGTTAGCAGCTGGCGCGCATTGCCCAAGAATGAGGCTGGAATAATCACCAGTCTATGAAGTCGGTATGAATTTCCGTGGTGGAGAAGTGTGGGTAATGCACCATAGCCGGCTTGTCGGTTCCGGCATGTTCTTTGAGACGATCCGGGACGGTCCACTGGGGCATGCCGTCAATATGCAGCGTTACAGGACGGCTTCGGAACAGGTGCTTACTAGGTTGATTTTGGTATCCATACCTGCGGTAAGTATGTACCGACCTTTGGGGTGATACGACTGTCAAGGGGGGGTCAGCATGTTTGATTGGGCATTGGGCAAAGTCACGCACGAGGGTCAATATTTGGTCTTTGTGGCCCTGGCCATAGCATATGGCTCCGAGGGGTTGCTTCTCATGGGACGGATGCAGGCTCCATAGGCGGAGGCTGTGGTCAATGCTGACGGATGCGAGGATGGTTGGGTCAATTGGGGATATGGCCAGGTCGTTGACGGACTGGGCAGTGTTAAGCGTGTGTGCGACGTGGAGTGGATGTGCTTACATCGCCGTGGCCTATCAGCGTCTGTGACATGGGTCAGCGGGTGGAGTGTTAATGGGTGCTGCTGCAGAACACACCGCAGATAGTTTACCGGTTTGAACATTGAGCACCTTGATACGAGCGTCGCAAGCTACGCACACGAGTGGGTCTCCGTTGAGGGCTTGGGACCATACAATGCTGTTGTACCTGATCTGCTGGAGGAAGGAAGACGCGGGCTTAGTAAGAGGGGGTAAACATGAACGGGCAAGAAGAACCAACCTTATCGTTTGGAGAGCCATTGGGGGCGGCGCTTTCCTCGTCCTCGAACCAGCGCAGAATGTCAATGGTGGCATTCTTGTCGAGGGTGCAGCGACATATAATGGTCTAGAGGTGCATGAGTATATGGCAATGGGGGAGCCATGCAAGACATACAAACGGGCCTCCGCAGACTGCAAAGACGGGATCGAGGCCGGGAGCAGTGTAGGGATAGAAGTTGACGTCGTAGAATTGCGCTAGTACGGGAGGGATCAGCAGTGCAGGTGCAGGTAGCGAGCGAGGCCGGATTGGCACTTACTGGAGCTGAGCCTAGACTTTGTTTGGCCCTGGTGAGGAGTTAGCAGTGGCTGAGGCGGGCGGAGGTGGGTGGGTGGGCTACGCCTAGTCTCATGGTGCCCCTCAGCGTGGGCAGCTCCCACCTGGCTTCCATCTTGGCATAGACGAGATGGTTGACCTTTTCAGGCTGGGGGTCGGAACAGGCTGATATGCAGCGCAGAGCCAGGGCTCTGGTGGGTGGGCAGTACGAGGGGCGTCGGCCTAGGCAGGCTGGGCGATAAGAGTCGGGCCTTGAAGACAAACAAAAACGAGGCGGACAAGGCTCAGGACGGGGATATAATTTTCTCGTCTCGTGGGTTGCCGGAAAATGCCGTGGGATGCAGCAGCAGAGCAGAGAGGCATGGGAGAGAAGGCTTGTTTGCGGGCCTACAAGCACACGTGCCAATAGAGAGGCGTGTAGCTCAGACGAGGGCGGAGAATGGTGAAGGTGGCTTGCATGGGGCTTTGAGAGATCGTCGATGACGAAATACAGTTGAGGGCTCGGAACGGCAAGGTAACAAGCCGGTGCGACGAGCAGGCGCGCACAAGGGGGGTTAGGAGAAGAAGAAGAAGGAGGGGAGGGTGAGGTAGGGGGCGGCGCAGAGTCTATTCACGGCGACGGGGAGCTGGGCGATGCTGCGTGGGGCGGCAATCTCTCCGGGCCTTTGTCTATTGCTTTAGGGTCGTGTTGGGAGACATGACGGCGAGGCGCTGAGGGATGGACAGGGCTGTCAGAAGCGTACACGCCAAGGCCATACGGGAAACCATGGCGTTGGATTAGCACACAAATGTACACGGTATAATACGAATGCGCGTAGTATGGGCGTAGTAGCACACAGCTTGGCTCTGCTTTACCATGTTTGTCTGTCCATGACCTGACTGTGCTGTGCTGTGCTGTGCTGCCGTTTGCCCCGCGCCGCCGCCGCCGCCATCGCCGCTGCCACTACCACTGCCCATGGTACGCTAGCCGCCATCCGTCTCAGGCTCTGGGTTCGACCCGCCACCTTGCCATGTGGCCACTGATGCGCTTGCTTTCTTTTTTGCCTTCTTTTTGGCCCTGCCGACGACCTACTTAGTACTCTCACCACCATCAACATCATCACTTCTGCTGCCACTCGATACCATCACCACCGCGACCACGACCATCACTACTCATCCACCCTGCTCGCCCCTGGCATACCTGCAGCTGCTTCCTCTCGCCTCGCATTGCCGGCCTGGCTCCCTGGCTGTCGTTCCCACTGTCCGGGGCGCCTCCCTGCAACCCACAAGCGAGTGCCCCATCAAACGTCAACCAACCGTCCTTTTTGCCCAAACAGGGGCTGTGCCTCTGCTCTCTTGCTCTCTCGCTCTCTCCCACCTGGCTGCCGACACCCTCAGGCTGCCTGCTGCTGCATATGCTCCTGAGGCCTAGCCCCTTCCGGCAGGCCTCATCCTGGGACTTCCTCATATATCCCTCCCACTCTGCCTCGAGCGCCGACGACGCCGACGAGGCCCGGTGGGGACGCTGTGATCGCGCATTACATCATCCCTCCTGACTCGTAATTCAACCCGGCTGCTGCTCCCGTTCACTCGTGCTGCACTCCCTCGACCCGTCGCACCTGTCTCACTGCATTGCCTCGCTCTTTGCTGCATCTGTGCGCAACGGTCCAGCCAACGTGCTCTCGTCCCACCTGGACCCTGACTATTTGACCTGCCCGCGCGCCCTTGACTCAGTTGTTCGACAACGTCCTCCCTTCCCAGAGCGAATTATTAGATTCGGCCTCTGCTGGACAAGAGCCCCTCGCAATGGACACCACCTTCATCACCATCCATGGTAGGTCCCCTCCTCCACGTCTCTCCCGAACATCCGCTCAGTCTCGACAGACCTCACCGACGATGCACACATCCTGTACTCGTCAGACTCAATTGTCGACATCCTCGGCCACACGCCTGACGAGGTCGTCAACAGGTCCGTGTGGCACTTCTTCCATCCCGACGAGATTCCTCTTGCAAAAGCACAGCACAGCCGCGGCGTGAGGCTCGACAAGGCCGCTGTCCTCTCCTACTGCCGCCTAAAAAATCGCCAGGGCGAATGGGTCGGCTGCGAATGCTGCTTTTCCGTCGTCTACGATGTCCTCGTCTGCTGCACCAGCGTTTACAGACAGGGCATCCAGAGTCAGAGTAAGTGCCTAACTGCATTGGTTCCGCCATGCATGCTGACCCGAACCAACCAGAGCGTGCAGTAGAGGCCCCCATAGTCCGGAAGCTGTTTGCCTCTTCCCCAAAGGATCCCCGCTATCATATGCTGTCACACTTGTCTTCCAAGTTTGACCTGGGCGAGGAAGAGCAGACCCATGAGCCCCGTGCTGCCCTGTTTCTCAACAGGTTCACTCGGACCCTGACAGTCATGTACGCGACCAGCGGCATAGAGCAGATTATAGGCATTTCGAGCGAAGCCATGAAGGGCCGTAGCTTCTACTACTGCATAGCTCCAAACTGCCTCGAAGATGCTGTCCGCTGCCTCGAGTCTGCCAAAGGTAACGATTCAATTGCCTACATGCGCTTCTTCTTCCGCGACCCACGCCAGGATGACCCGCCCGAGGTCACGTCGTCCGAAAGTGAGGACGAGGACATGACCGATGCAACCAGTTCAGACGATGGATCGGAAGGTGGGGTCGGCCTTGGCGCTCACTCCACATCGGGTGCTCCCAACTCCAGACAGCCTTCGTCCGCAGACCAATCCGCCTCGCGCTCAAACTCTGGCGACAACCCCGCCCACGACTCCACGGGCTCGGCCGCCCACCGAGCCATGTTTGGTGGCTCTGCCCCTCGCTCGTCCATATCGTCTGCGAGCTCGCCTCGTTCAGAGGCTCGTGATGAGCCCATTGAACTTGAGGCCGTCATCTCGTGCACCTCGGATGGCCTCGTCGTGTGTCTGCGACGCGCACGTCCGATGCTGCCAGGCGCCATGCCTGTTGCTCAACCAGCCCAACAGTACAATGGCGTCTTTGCCGCTCCTTGGGCCACGCAACCCGTGTTCCATCCGGCGCCGCCGCAGATACCCCAGTACCCTCTGGGTGCGCGACACCCATCGATGATGCAGGCGGGTCCTTCTCTGGAATTCCAGAACAGCTTCATGAAGAGCATTCGAGATGTTGCCGTTTTCGCTTGGGCGCTGACCGGAATCAACGGCAGCCTCGTCGATTACGCTCGAGGCAAGCCAATAGGCGAGAGTCAGCCTCCAGATGGTTTTCCTATTTGGAACCCATTACCAGATCCAAATTTCTTAGGTGGCAAACAAGCATCTGCCGCCCCTTCGGGCTACGCGTCTGGGTCCAACAGCTCTGCCAGCAATGATCCGTTTGGATTTGGAGACCCAGGTCGTTAAAAAAAGCCTTGCATCGCGCCGTATGCTGTTGCTTTGTCGCTGCGGGCATTACCAACCTCAGTCCCTTCATACGGCTGAGGAGAGCGACCAGGCTATTATTTTTACAGGAGTCCTGGTGATGGCGCTTATGTCATTGGTATCTTATGATTTCATGTCAACAATTGCACGGGATATACCAAGCCACATAGCGCTATGTTATTACCATGTGGGTACGCTTTGTCGAACTACACCTCTCATTTTCTCTTCAGCTTCGAATAGTAGATTAATGATGAAAAAAAAAACAATCGAAGATCCTCAACCTCATATCGCCTGATTGTGTTTGTGAAATCCCTCAAACGCGCATTACTATTTCTCCCCAGCATTGCCAAAAGCCCATCCCTCCATTATGAGTTGTCAATGTAAGTGTTTTGTCATTAAATGCACTGGAGAGCCATACAATTTATTTATCCACGACCATTGGCTGCTCTTTCGCTAACATCCATGCCAATCATACATCTAGAATGTGGTGGGGACGAGGCTGAAGTTCAACCCCCCGTCCATTTTCAAACATTTTCGGTAATTCCAGTGACGTTGCTTGTACGTGCTACCCTAGCAGATACCTAACACCGAGGCCCTTTGTACCGCTGTCTTTGTTGCCGGCGCCGCGCCCACTACGCCCCCTTCCAACTTGGGACGCTCTTTGTTGTACCTGTGCCGAAAACCGAATAGCGCTCATACATGGCACCTCTAGGCTCATTTCCAACGCCACAGCCAGTACATGCGTCCTTGTTTACATGACTGCTGCCATGGGCTAGATGCAACGCAGCACTGACTATACTCCTTCATCTTGCTTTCTTTCTTGGAGCTCAAGTCTCCCTTTTATTTTCACGGCGAGATTGAGGAACTACTGCAGGACGTATCCCTCGAAAATTTCACCTCTGCAGGCAGGGCTTTTTGAAAATGTTTAGATCACGGTCCTGGAAGCCGGCATTTATTCAGTCAGTTCTGGTTGCTACGTGGCTTCCGGGCATATGCCTGGCACAAAATGGTGCCCAGATTGTAACAGCGTCAACACCATCAATTCAACCAAGTTCGACAACGTCAGCACCGGCACAAACACATACCATTCAGGTCGGCCTAGCAGATCACAAGTTCAAGCCTGAGACGACAGAGGCCAATATCGGTGACGTAAATGGACCTGCTTTGCTCACTCCTAGTCTCCATGCTAACTAGCCACAGACTGTAGAATTCGCCTTTTACCCACGTAACCACAGCGTTGTTCGTGCAGAGTACGGCTTCCCATGTATCCCATACGAGATGACCGGACCCTCAAAAACGGGGTTCTTTTCTGGTTTCCAGCCTGTCGACACGGTACTGTCTTCACCGCCCACCTACCGCATCCTCATCAACGACACGAACCCCATATTCTTCTACTGCTCCGCTCCAGGCAGCTGTATAACCTACGGCATGGTTGGCGCCATTAATTCTAATGCCTTTACAAGCATACAACAGCAGCAAAAGCTAGCGTTGAACAGCACGTACATGCTTAATCCAGGCGAGCCCTTCCCAGCCGAAACCCCTTCACCGAGCAATGCACCATCCAACACCTCAACGTCCAGACCTGGGCCAGGAACAGCGAATGACAATAAGAGCGGTCTTTCCAAACGCGCCATCATCGCCATGGTCGTCACAAGCACCTGTATCACCATCCTCGCTGCACTCCTCTTCTTCTTCTGGGGCCGCACCAAAGGCTTGAAAGATGAGCTGAAGCGCAAGGCAACTACAATGTGGAGACCGGATGCCTATCCAACAGGTCACATGAGAGACATGAGCACGGTGGTTCCTAGGGCTGAGCTCAGAGCCACCGAATCCGACAATGGGATGCACCACCAGCCCTACTACTACCAATACCCTCAACAACCACCTGACGACGGAACTGCGTACCAGCACCAGCATCAGCCATACCCTTCACACCTATCCTTCTCCCCAGCACAAACAATGTCCCTCTACTACCCGCCTCCGCCCCCGTCTTCCCCTAGTCCTCTCCACTCCCACCTCGTGAAAACAAGCATCACAAGCCCTCTCGATCCACACCCCGCATACAACTCCCTTTCACAAAACCTGCATCAAAACCTGCATCAAAACCAATTCCATCACAATCGCACTGCATTGCAATCCCCCATCCGGCATGAACTCGATTCCCAAGAGCAAATGCCCGACTCTGGGAATCCGGAATCCATCACCACTGCTGCTGCTGTTGCTGTTGCTGCGACAAATACGGCACACGATGAGCAAGATAGCAAGGTAGCTGCGCATCAGGTGAGGGAAGTGGAAGTGAGTACACCGACGATACCGACGCCCGTGTCGACGGGTGAGTGTAGAAATGTGGTAGTGGATGCTGATGTGGATGAAATTGAGCCTGTGCCGAGTTACTTCGACGCGGTGTATGCTTCGTCGCGTACAGCGAGTGGGGCGGGGCAGAGGAGGAATGAGATTGATGGGGGCGGGAAGGGCGAGAAAGCTGAAGTTGGGAATGGAAAGAGTGAAGGGGAGGGGAAGTGAATGGCTTATAGTCTATGATTGTTCTCTTGTTTTTGAGACTAGGAGAGTGAAGGGGATGAAAGCGACGGACGTCACGTATGTGTCCAGGCGTATTGCTCGTTCCGGACTTTTCTTCTGTGTGGGTTAATACTTTCCTTTGCACTGCAAGGCAATTTTCATTTGTATTTATGTAGCTAGGTAATGTATTTTCATTCAATAACGCCATGGAAAAGCGGGGGATTGTAGGAAAGGAATAGAAGTTTGGTTTGATGTGAGAATGGAATTCGTTTACCGGAGTTCTGGCTATGTCAATTGTGATGAGGTTCGTTTGTGATATCCTCATGTTATTGATCTTACTTTCGCGAGATGCTGGAAAATTGTGACTTTTGCATCCTCCGAGTGTCTTCATCTTCAGAAGACCTATGGTGGCCAGTTTCAAAGATCAACCCGAAGATTTACTAAAACACACCCACCCACTCACGTCATCAACGAACCCTCCAACCCAGACCAAGCGAGACATTGAGAACAAGACTGCCAGAACTTGTAAATTCCCTGTTGAATTTTCTATCTACTTCATTCCCATCAGCATCACGTCCCCTTCAAAAAGACGAGAGAAAGGGCGAGGCAGGGGAAAATAGAGACCGCCAATCTTCTCAACTCATCCCTTTATGCTTGAATCTACTGCCATCAATACTTCAAATACCTGCAATGACAGCAGCAGCAATAGCAATACCCAAGTCAACAAGCCTTTTCATGTCACATAATGCAAGACTTTAAATACCAAGTAAGACCTTCGCTCTCACACATGGGGACGAGACAGAAGAAGATTCAGAGGAGAAAAGAAGGTTGTTTCCTACTTTTTGTTCTTTTTATGTATGTTTCCCTTTTTTTTTCCCTGTTCCAATATCTCCCCTTCACCCACACTGGATCCCAGAAGATACCCCCCACCATGGCCCCAAAACCACACCCATCCCAAGTGACATGAAAGGTCCATGAGTTCAACACGTAGAAGAAGAAGAAGAAGAAGAAGAGAAAAAAAAGGTGGGGGGACCCGAGACCGAACACTTCAAGTCGTCTGGATACAGAGCTTAGAGAAGCAAAAAAGTTTGGAAAGAAAAATCGTGCGACTTATAATCATTACATATTTTTACACTCCAAAGTTTAACAAAAAAGAAGGGAGGGCGAGACGAAGAAAGACCATGCGCGTGTCGCCCGGCGGCCCATAAAACTTGGTTGCAAAATAAGAGCGGGGGTATCGTGAATCATGTCGCTCATGTCGAAGAAGAAGCAGCCGCAACAGTAGGGGCAATAGGCACCTCAGCAGGCTTCGACTCTTCTGCTACAGGCGCCAGGGCAGGTTCCACAGCCTTGGGCGGTGGAGAGTTTGTGTTTGGAAGACTGGCGGTTGATAATGTTGGTGAGCTCGTGGATTGCGATGTGGCCAGGGGTGGAGCGGCATTTGAACCCGTCGACTGTGTTTGTGCCAACTTGGTCTTTCGATTGCGGTTGGTGTAATCACTGAGGCTAAGTTTCTTGCGGGCCGGTGTGGGTTTGACAGCATTATTGACAGCAGGAGAGAAGGGAGAGGCGATTGTTGCTGGAGCTGGGGAAGGCGCAACGGTAGTCTCCGGAGCGGGCGTAGAAGCTGATGCTGGAGCGTCGACGGAGTCGCTGACCGTGCTGGCCGCATCGGGCTTCACCGGGGGGTCGACATCCGTATCAGCAGGCTGAGGTGGGGGAACTGGGGCGGATTTTGGTGATGGTTCGGTTGGTATTGAGGCCGACCACGGTGGAGCAGATGGCTGGTTCGGCGGACATGAGGCTTCACGTGGAGTCTCAGGCCTTGGAGCATCAGGCATCTCTTCAGTCTTTGTTGCTTGCTGGTTGTTAGCAGCAACATCAGCATCCGTCATCTCAACGTCCACTGAAGGCTCAGGTGAGGGTTCCTTTGCGGGTGTGAGTTCCTTATGCCTCGTGTCAGGTACAGGCTCCATCAATGTATCCATTGTTGAAGGTTCCTCGAGTGGTGGTGATGGTGGCAGTGGAGAAGGATTGTTCGAAGACACATCCTTCAAAGCTGGGGATTTCGCTTCCATCTTCACAGATGTTGACCGCATTCGTTCGCGCTGCAGCTTGTCCTCCTGGGCCTGCTGCAGAAGCTTGCGCTTGAATGACATTGGAGGCTTCAACTGGCGTGGCTTGATGCAAGCCTTTGGTTTTTCATTGTTGTCTGGGACCGTTTGCGTCGACGCATCCACATAGACAGGCTTGGGTCTAGCGGGTACACGCCCATTGGTCTTTGTGGAGCTGCCCGAGGTTTTGCGTGCTACGCCGTGGCTGTGTTCCCGATGACGCGCTGAGGGCGAAGGCTCGGTGTTTCCGGAGCGTCTCTGTGTTTTGGAATTAGAAAAGCCAATCGGAGAGTCTATGGGGCGTCTTACCGAGGACGAGGGGTTCGGTGTGTTGAGGTTTGAGCCCGCGCTGGTACGTTTCCTTTTGCCTTTGTGTTCATCATGATCAAGCTTCTGGAACAAAAGCTCCTGGTGCTGAATCTTCCTCTTCTCACGCTCTGATAGTTTGGTATCGCCGTCCAATGAGACATGGGTTGCTGGAGTGATATCCCGACTGCTTGATTTGTGTGAGCCAGATGTAGAGCGAGCGTCCATTTGGTCGTCGTCAACGACGTCGCGGTTAGCCAATTCGCTGCCGGCGCGGCTGTTGGTGGCATGACCAGTGCTCGTGGGAGATGTCTGTGACTTCTTCATCTTCTTGCCCTTGGATTTGACTGCGGTGGATTCTGGGACGTTGCGCCGGGCACGTTCCAGGAGGCACTCATTGCCGTTAGAAATGTCGCAAGCACAGCCTCCAAAGTTTGCAAGGACACAAGACACCCAGGGCTGTATCTTCCTGAAGCCGTCTTTGGCACCGTTGGTAACGACCTTGGCCAATTGCTTTTGCACTTCCGAGTCGATATCCCAGCCAACAGTGAGCTCTTCTCCGGGGCTGATCTCTCGTGTCGCCAGGAAGCTGAAGTGGTAGTCGTTGCTCGAGTCAATCAGAATCTTCATGGACATGTTCGGGTTGCAGCTCCTTCTGGCATATCGGAAAATGTTACCTTCGCGCCGGGTGTCGATATAGATGGGCAGATGGGGAGGGAAAAAGACAAAGGGTTCAGGATGCCGCAGCAGGTCCCATCGATTTGACGGGTCCGAATAGTAGTCAGTTTTGCGGCCGATGAGACCCTTGAGTTCACCAACATAGCCACCGTCAGGGACTGGCGTCTCGGCTGTTATAAAGTGCCATTGGGGGTGCAGACCATGCGCTAGTATAGCCGAGTCGACATCTGTCTGTTTCACGATTTCTGGCGCAGTTTTGGTTTCGAGATCCTGTATGGAACTATCAATGCGTGAAAAAATGTCCTGTGGCTTCTTGCCTCCGCTTGCCTCTGCAAGTGCTTCTGGGTCTTGCAGCCACATGGCAATATCGTTGGCGACATCGATGCGTGTATAGGAGTTTGACTCGGCAGAAGCTGGCTCAGGCTGGCGATAGAGATGCATGAACTCATACGAGTAATCTTCAGCTGGACCGTCGGAAGTTAAGGGTGCCTTGACAGGACTGTGGCCGTTGAGTACCATGGACGCGCCTCGTTTACGTGATGTAGGCGCGAGAGCTGGCGCTTGGCTGACGACGCTCACCGATCCAGAGGCGCGATGGTTCGTCTTGGGCCGCTTGTTCGGTGGCGGCTGGTCTCGTGGGCTTCCGCTCTTGCGTTCAGGGAGGTAGTGCAGATCGCCGTTGGTTTGCGTGGGCCACGCGTTGGATTGTGTCGGGGCGAGAGAGTCTTTTGGTCGCTTCTTGGGGTTCTTTGCGGATGCCTTTGGCCTGCCTTTACGCTCGCCAATGTTGTGCATCTCTCTTCGGATGCGTTGCTTCTCAGCAGCGCTCTTTGCGTCGACAGGTCGCGGGAGACAGTCTGCGCACTCGTGTACGTCGGGGACATGCTGGGCAGACTCGTAGTAGCACACAATGTGCTGCCACGTGTCGCACTTCTCGCACAGCACTGTGTTGCCGTCATCGTCAGCATAGCCGCAGATGCACTTGATTGTGGAGGATTCTTCCTCTTCGACGACGCCGTCCAAGGGCGGAGAGGCCTGGGCAAAGGCAGGCGGTGGAGGGCCAGCGTAGAGGGCGAGGGGAGCCGGCTGAGGATCAGCATACGCCTGGACCGCCGAGACGTCGGTCATAATCTGGCAGGCAGGCTCGGTAACGTGTGATGGTGTTGGTGTAGTGGGTACTCAAGATGTGTGTTGTGGGGATCGCATGACGCCCAGGACGCGGACAGGGAGGGCAGGGCTACCAAGGGCGACTCGAGACGAAAACAACGAGCAGCGCCAACGAGATGTGTGTCGAGTGGTGACGATTCGAGCGCCTAGAGAGCTGAGGCAGGCAGAGAGAAGAGGCTTGCGTGTCCCGTTGCAGCGAGGGCTCGGTTGCAAAAGGGCTTGGAGGAGGGCTCTGAGACGTCACTGATGGAGCGATATCGAGAGGATATCATGAAGAGGCGGTATTGAGACGCTGTGCGAGGGTGGATGCAGTGCGCCGGCCGTGAGGCAAGGTGTTTTGGGGATGAGAGGCTCGAGGCGGCTTCGGAGGGAGCAGTCGGATGGGAGGGGGGCGGCGGCCACAAAGGAAACGGCGCGCGCAGTGTCGAGTATCGACGCGGGGAGAGCTCGCAGCTGCGGTGTTAGCAGGCCGGATGGAGGGAGGGTGCTCGCAGGGCAGCGAGGGCGTGGAGTGGTATGGGAGTCAGAATGGCAGTGGAGAATCGAGCGTGCGAATGTCCTGAGAATGAATGGCCCCGACGCTGGCGAGCGAGAAGGGCTTAGCGCCAGTGGTCTGTGCGCTGTGCCCAAGGACATGGCCAGGAGTGAGGGCTAGAGGGCATTAGTCACCGAGGGGTTGCAGGTCTCAAGACATCAGCATGCGGCTGGCGTCGACTGTGGCGCCCGCCGCCCTACCCATGGCATGCGTGGGCGGCCGTCTCCCGAGAAGCCATGACAGCTGGGCGGCGCATCGAGGGCATGGGAGCTCGCCAGGGAAAAAATCAAGAGGACGGAGTCTGAGCAGGAAATGCGACACCCTGGGGGGGTTTGGGCGTAGGTGACGAGGAGAGACGGCAGCAGCGGATTCCTTGGGGCAGACTGGGAGGGGGGCGCTGGCCAATGACAGCGCGTTCCGCCCAGCACCTGCAGGTGCGCTAACCTGCACGGGCTTGGCGCCGGCCAGATTGCAGGCGCGCGCAGATCAAGTTCGTCTGGGTCCGAGCGTCGCCTCCCACGCCGTGAGGTGATCGAGTGCAGCGACAAGCCTCTGTCTGTGACGGTCTTTTGTTTCTTCGCAGCGCCTTTTGGCCGGCGCGCGACAAGGACGGGCACAGCTGCATGCGGGAGCGCATGCTCGTTGCCGCGCCTCAGGCGAGCGCAGCGGCGCTGTGGCGGGTAGGCGACGCGAGGCGACGAATAAACAAGGATAGGAGCGCGCTGCTGAAACACGGCTTCGCCACCCAAACGTCATTGCCAACGGCCTGCAGCAGCAGCTGGGGCGCGGGCTGCTATCTATCTATATACCACGCGCCAGCTGTGAGCCGTACTTTGTTTTGTTCTGCGCCCACGGACCTCCTGCGCTGCCACCCCCCAAACATGTGCTATGCCTGCCTGCCTGCCTGCCCGCCGCCGGCTCCGCCCTCTTTACTGGCACTCTGACCCTGACTGAGTTTGTCGGCCCCGTACCGTCGCACCTCCCTACGAGCCCTCTCCCCGCTCACAAGCACACGGCTCGGTCGGCGCGTCCCACCAACAAGCAAATACTACCCCCATCCATCACGCGACTTTTGTCCTACCACCTCGACATGCCACACGCTGCCATGGCAATATATCATGGACTTGTCCGTGTCAACAGTCCCCTCAGTTTGCTGCCTACCTCTGCCCGCGTCGCCATCGTGCCTAGCCCGAGTGAATCGCATCCAGTATCCGGGTCGTACACGTTCTGCTGAACCCTCGTTGTCATCATTCCATTGGCCACTCGTAATACGCTGCTTTGAACACGGCGCTGTAGGATCCGACAGATATGCACACAAGGCTTTGCTTACCTCAACTATGCAAACATACTCATCAGGTCAGCAGCCTCGGCGTCAGCAGTCGGCATCACGCTGCACAGCATCATCCACTCATGGTCAACTGAAGCGCTGCATGCCATCCGTCGTTACCCCTTCTATGTTCAACTCCTAACGACTGCACTACGACAGGCAACCCTCACTGCTAACAATCCTGTAGCAATAGGCGTTTGCGATGGATCCTCCTCCCCCTCTCCACTCGTTTGCCATCGAGGACAAAACTATACAAGCGCATCGCTCCTTCACTGTCACGACGCCGCTATGCGTATCTAGATAAATGCGTCCATCATGTCCGTTTCAAGACACTAAATAATGCCTCGAAGACCACTTTCCACTATGCATGAGTCCTACATCTTTGAGATGCTGTAAACACAGAAGCAAGATAAAAGACTGTCGTAATATAGTGCACGACAGAGCATCACACATGAAATTATACACGAAACTACATTCGATGTCATTGCTATGGTACCTAGAGACCATGTTAGAAGCAATATGGCCTACCTTCCGTCCACTTTGGCTGCTCTTTTTTCATTTTGAAGCCTCTCTGTTGGCTAGAAAACAATCTCCATCATTGGAATATTGGTCTGGATTGGATTCGGGCTCACGTTGATGATTCGGCCAACCGTTGGGACGAGAATACTTTTTTAGAATGGAGCGTAGGAGCGGCATCAATGAGGGCTTTGCTTGTGCCATTCTCTGGGCACACCGGGATCTTGTCTTGACCGTGTTGACGCAGTAACCGTTTCAGGAATGGCAGCTTGCATAAGAGCATTTCTTCGCTAGAGATGTATGAGTGCAGCATCTGGAATAAGGCATGGCCGAATGCCCAAGAAAATGGGGATCTATTGGTGTTTGTCAGCCCAGACAATTGCTGGGCTAATCAATTCTCCCTGACGGCCTTCTTCTGGAGAATCCGGGGGAATCGCAATCTAACAAACCAGTCGTCTCATAGTCCACACAGTCGTTGACGACAAATTCTTGTCAACTTTTTTTCCTCGTCTTTCACTCGGTCATGTCGAAATGAACATCATTGTGTAAACTCGACTTATCTCCTTTTTCCATCTCTAATACACTACAGATACCTAAACGTCACTTTCACGAACCGAGCATCGCCTGGGGAGGTCAGTGAATGCCAGGGAATTCGAGACGAGAGAGCGTCAAATACATGGGATAGGGTTGGGATGCAAGAAGAAAGTTATAGTGGACTTGCGTACAAGAACAATATCTCTCTTCACACTTGGTAGACACTTGAACATCTTATCATATGAAATCAACATTTATTGCACTTCAAAACATTAATCTACAAATTTCTGCCTCCGCCCCAAACTACATTAATTGAGTTAGGCCTTTTCAAGAAAAAAGACTCTGCCTACACCGCTTCTAACTCTCCCGTCTTTCTCAGCCTCTAAAGTGCTCTTAACACAGTTCTATGTCCTCTTTCACCTCGTCTCATCTCTCGTTTTCGCTCTCTATATCCTGAACCGAAATCAGGTACTTCAAAATCCTGCATCCTCATACTCATCATGTGCGTATCGTTTTCTGTTCCCTACAACTCATCACTAACTCACTTGGAAGGAAAGAAGTAAAGACAAGGATGACACAACCAAAACAATCAAGAGAAGCAGCAAAACCCCAAAGCAAAGTAACAGTAACAAACAAACTCGCATACAAGCTCTGGTATATAAAGCAAGGGTCTATAGACCACCTCCCCCCTCCCTCCCTTGCATTACTTCGTGTCCTTTTTGTTCCCCCGACCTAGGTCTTTATGACCAAAGGGACAGAAAAAAGAAGATGAAATCCAAAGGGTAGAAACCGCCCATCATCATACATATACACACCCGTGTTTTGTCCTTGCCAACCCTGGCCATGCTATGATCCAGTGCTGTCAAAGAACACACTTATGTTCAGCGTCCCCTCTCTTTATACACACCCTATCTTGCCATGCTATGATCCAACCACTCCAGCAAATACACCCATGTCACCATCTTTCCTCATAACCACCCCGTCTTAATCAAGACCAAGAACAAAAACAATAAAACGGTGGTGCTGGGATTGCTGATGATGATGATGGCGGGAGGCAAAGGACAAGACCTACGCAAGATCCAGAGAGAATGCCTTCTACAACTGCTCCTCTTGAACCCTTGTCACCTCTTCCCACAACTGCTTTGCGTTTTCTGGCTTCATCTGTTTTAGACACATGTTAGCACATTGTACTTGTTTTAGTTCTGTTTCGTCCAACTACCAATGGCAGAGAGAATAAAACCGACACAAAGAGCAAAAACATTTCTTACCCTGAGCAGATGCATCTCCAGTTCACTGTCCTGATTGGGCGAGTTGAAGAGCAGACGTCCGTCCTTTGGCTTCTCGCCTTTGGCATCGCCGCCGAATACCATGTTGCGCGTGACGGCTGCGTTGAGGAGGAGACGGTGGGTGCCCTCTGCGCGAAGGACGAAACGTGCCTTCTTGGGCTCATCGACTGTCATGTTGAACTTGAACGTTCCCACACCGCGCTCCTTCCATGCTCGATTTGCGGCCTCGCCAGCCATGAGGTACAGCTTTGCGCGCCCGGTCCAGATGGTCTCTTCACCCTCTTCGCCAGTCTCGGGTGCTTCGATACAATTAGCTTCAAGGTCAAAGTGCGCAAAGAGAGACTTACGTTGCTGAGAGAGAACGGGCAGGCTAGACTGCCGTTCCTCCTTGTCAGTAGCCCTCTCTGGGTCTTCGTCGTCATCGTCCTCCTCGTCAGAAGACTCGCCATCTGCTGCTGCTCCAAAAGGCTTCTCCTTTTCCTTGAGACCCTTGATTTCTAGGTTTCCACCAGGAGCTGCAAAAGACCCCAGTGTCTTGACACCACCCAGGCCTGCAAATCCGCTACCAAAAGAACTTCCGCCAAAACTAGATGTACCAGAGCCTCCGAGTGCTCCAAATCCACTGCCACCCAGTGTTGGTTGGGCTGCGCCTCCAGCAAAAGACGACAATTTGTTTCCACCTGCCGCGCCAAAAGGAGAACTGGCGCTTGGCTTGGAATTGGCAAGTCCACCGAAAGGAGACGTCGCAGACGCCGCGAAGCCACCGAACCCAGAGGCCTTGAATTTGTCATCAGATGTTTGCGGTAATGATTCGGACTTGTCTGAGGCCTTGGGTTCCTGGGGTTTGGCTGCCATGGCGGCAAAAGGGGATGAGGCAGAGGTGTTGGCGAATCCACTTCCTGGTGGTATCTGATGGCAATGTCAATTTCACTGTGGCTGAGAAACGTGTTAGCTTACGTACCTTGGTCTTTGATTCTGCTGCATCCGTGGCGGGCTCAGATCCGTCCTGGTCGCGCAACCGCTTGGGATCGCGTTCCTCGACAGGCTTGCCGTTTGCAGTTTCAGTCTCAGTGCCTTCGGCAGCAGCCTCAGCATCCTTCTCAGCCTCATCACGTGTACGCTTGTTCTTCGGACTTGTGCCGGAGCCAGATCGCTTTTCACCCTCAGTTGTCGTTGTTGAAGAAGCCTTGTTGGGCGACGTCATTTGCTCGTCGACGTCGCTCTCCTTGATGCTCGAGATGGCGCTGCCAGAAGGTTTGGCGGGGATAGGGGTTTCCAAGTCCTTTGTGATGTCTCGCGACCTTTTGCGCGTATGTCGCTCAATCTTCTTCTCTGGCTGCTTGTCCGCCTCGGCGTCATCTTCAAAGTCCTCGCGGCTGCGCTTTCGCCGTAACCGACCACGCTCACTGTCTGATCCTGAGACGCTCTGATCGCCGATTGTAGCGTTGCCGTTAGGTACTGCGTTCATGGCTGAGTCCGAGGTGGAAGCGGGGTGTGATGTGGGTGGCGCATCAATCTGTGTGTCCTTTAACTTCTCCCTTACGTTCTTGCCCTCGCTGTCGCTGCTCTTGTCGCTCGGCGCAGGAGATGTTGGCGCTGCCGTTGTAGTATGCTTGGTCTCGAGGGCAGAAGTGCCAGATGCGGTAGCCTCGTGCGGCTTCTCGGGGATGTCGGTCATGGTATGAGATGGCTGCTGTTGTAGGCCTCGGGAGGGGTCGTTGTGTGCGTTGTGGGTTGTGGAGCAAGTACAGCTGGGTCAAGGCTCGTGTAGGGGGTGGCGTTGAATGCAGGACCAAGTGTATAGCCTTGTAGCTGAGTTACAGGGTGAGAATACCTGAATACAGACAATAGCAACTGCAAGCCTGAAGGTGAATGTCAAGTTGTGGTGACCCGAGAGTGACAGCTGCACAGGTGATGCTTTGTCTAGCTAGCGGCGAGACGATAGTGAGACAATGGAAGGCAGTAGGTCTTGCCCGACAGTATCAACGAAGACGGTGAAGTGGAAAGCTCTGCGGACGTCTTGCTCGCGGCTTGCCTCGTCTAGCGGAGGGAAGTCGGTCGTCGATCCTGTGGTCTAGCTGTGGTGGAGTCGGTCAAAGCGCTGGGTACCAAATTTCCACTGCAATGCGCCGATGGGACACGGTTTGATTAGACGGGCGAGGCCAGAGCGCGTCTGCAGCGAGGAGCGAAGAGTGAAAGCGCGCGCTGAGGGATGGGTGATTCGCCGAGTTGCAGAGAGTTGGCGCCTCAGTCGGTCGTGGTCGAGTGCGTTGTCGCTGCAAAGACCAATGACGAAGTGGGGAAGACGGAATGGCTAAACATGGGCTCGCGCGTGGCAGCAACTCATGCGTGTTTTTGGGCGCATGCACGTCAGGCTTGCAGCATCATGGAACCATGTCAAACGCGTCCCGGCACGTCAAGATTGGGCAATGTTGCAGTCAGTCTACAAAAGCATGTCTACAGCCGACTCGGCACCATTGCTTGCTGGCTGGCTTGCGCTGAACGCCTGGGGCACGTCATGCATCCCCTACCAAGCAGCAGACTACTAGTACTACATCAAACCCGCAACAGGATCCACCCTAACTGATAAAGCAAAGACAGCCCAGCGCAACGTAAAATACAAACAAAGGGTATACTGCGATGCCAACACGGTTTCTCACAACTCCAGACCCGCCCATGATGCTTACACCAGCTGCCAGCGACCATGCAATGAGCACAACATAGACGGGTATGCGGACAATGACCGGTACCCCGAAAGCGCTGAGGACAGAGGCAATGACAAGCGGGAAGAGAGTGTAGCCGATAATGGAGATGGACTGGAAGAAGGCGCTGGGCACTGAGTTAGCATGCGTCGTTGTCAATGTGCGAGAAGCGTGTACGAACATGTTGCCTCCGAGGAGTTTGATCTGTAGCGTCACTACAGCCTCTCCAATCCACACCATGGCAAAGACGCCCGAGAAGACAAGGTCCTTCTGGTCGCCCTTTGCGCCCCAGGAGAGGAACAAACTCAATAGTAAGCAGAAGATGAGCGGTCCCCAGAGGTCCCAATCTCTCAATCCCTCGCTCATGCCGCCCTGAAGAATGACATCGGCATCCGGCCATCTGCCTGCAATATTCCTGAGGCGACCGCCCATGCCGTCAGCTTCACCGCGTTCTGCAGCGCCAATGCCTCCGCCGCGTTGCATCATGCCGCCTAGCAGGTACTTGGGGTACAGTACTTGCTTCATCTTCTCCCAGATGGCGAATATGTCTCTCGACAGCGTCTCCCATACCGTCTCGTCGATGGTGTTGGTGGGCGCGCGGCGGTCCTCGCCAGGAATGCTCGAGGTCAAGTACGACTGCGTCTGGGTGGCATTGCGCTGGATGTTGCCCGTCAGCGGCGCGCGGTCCGACGTGCCTTGGAGAGGGTCGTCGAGGTCATCGAGAGTAGCTGGTGCTGGTTAGCTCACCACCCATATGTATGAACATCTGGAGGGGTGGGCAGGTAGCTGCTGCTGCTGCTGCATGCAACGCACCATCGTCTGGATCAATCAAGTCACGCTCCACTGCATCGTCATCGTAGGGGTTGCCAGACGTTGCGGAACTGGGCATCATTGCCGCCATATTTCGGTGCAAAGCCCTGCGGTCGCGGGTCGCGGGATAGTTCTCCAATCGGGCAGGTATCGTGGGTTGATGGAGAGGCTCTGCTGTCCTCAACGTCAACGCGCAAGCTCCCGGCCAGCGTTGGAGAGGGTGCGATACCACTTGGGGCTAGTGTTCCGCCGACAGGGAAAGCTTGATCCGTTAGCGTGCACCGCTCCACGGCCAGGCTGCATTCGCCCCTGCGGCCGTCTTGTACTCTCATATATATTCATGTATATCCATACAGCCCCGTAAAGTCTGCTCACCCCGCGTTCTGCAACGGCAAAACTCTGCCCACTATGACCGACCCAGTCTTGAACGATATCTCTCACAGGCGCTTCAATCTGCTTCGCGGAAGTTGGGTCCTAGTCTCTCCGCACCGGACAAAGCGCCCATGGCAGTAAGCATAGTCGTACAAGCCTCACCGGACAGACGTCTAATTTCTCCGCAGAGGCATGCAAGAGTCGCCCTCGAAGACGACACTTCCCGAATATGACCCCAAGGTAGCCCTGGCCACCCAAGGAAAGCCTAACGTGTGAGATGCACTGCTAACCCAACCAGTGTTATTTATGTCCGTCAAACACGCGGGCCAACGGCGAACACAATCCCAAGTTTGAGAGTACTTTTGTCTTCGTCAACGACTACAGTGCCGTCATGGAAGAGCAGCAAGAGTATCACCCAGACTCCAAAGACGGATCTCTTGCATCCCGCCTACTCCGCGCCGAAGCCGTCACTGGAAAATGCTATGTCATCTGTTTTTCCCCGTCTCACAACCTCACTCTGGCCGACATGTCACCTGCTCAGATCGTCCCCATTATAGAGACCTGGACGAACATTTACGTTGCTCATCTGGATCCAAAGTCGTCGCTGGCCAAACTTGCTTCGGCCATGAACATTCCCCCACTATCACAGGGACCTCTTACCCCGCCAAACGCGCAGTACCGTTACATGCAAATCTTTGAGAACAAAGGCACAGCAATGGGCTGCTCAAATCCCCACCCCCATGGCCAGATCTGGACAACCACCTCGTTTCCCGAAGAGCCCGCAACCGAACTTGTGCAGTTGAGCAAGTACCGCAAAGAGCATGGTGGTTCTCACATGCTCGTAGACTATGCAGATCTGGAGTCCAAGGAGAAAACACGCACAGTGTTTGAGAATGAAAGCTTTTGGGCCGGTGTTCCATACTGGGCCGTTTGGCCATTTGAGATTATGATCATCTCTAAACAGCACAAGCGATCGCTGGTCGACTTCACCAAGGACGAGCGCGCACATTTGGCAGAAGCCATTGCTGAGATCACGAGGCGGTACGACAACCTCTTCGAGACACAGTTCCCATACAGTAAGTCGGCCAATCTCGGCTGGGTGGTAGACGGATGTGCTAATGAAACCAGGCATGGGACTGCACCAGGCCCCTCTTACGGGAACAGCCGACGAGATTGACTGCAGCCACTTCCATATCCACTTCTACCCACCGCTACTTCGCAGTGCTACGGTCCGCAAGTTCCAAGTCGGCTACGAAATGATGGCCGAGCCTCAGCGCGACATTACTCCAGAGCAAGCAGCGGAGCGCTTACGGGCTTGCGATGGCGAGCTTTATCGTAAGAAGCTTGAGGCTTCGCCAGTAACCAATGGTGTGAATGGCGTGAATGGCGTGAACGGAGTGAACGGTATAAACGGTACCCACTAGATCGCCATCCGAGCCGCTCTATGGATACCCAGCTTTTTAATTTTCTTTTGTACACTGCGACATTACTTGCATATTCGCTGCAATGATCTTACGATGGGAGAAGATACCCAAGAGCAAAGATGATGAACAAGCATAAGACGGGGGTTGATGCATGTATGGGAACATTCAGCTAGACAGTGAGATAATTTCTGCTAGATAGGAAACCATGCATTTTACAAAACTGTTGACTTTCTTTTTGCATCAAATCCCATGTCCAACGCGCAAATAGCCACACAAAACATGTTGGGAATCTTATGCAGTTTGCTGGGAGTAAAAGCCCGTCAACGTCATAGGCCAGAGCGGGGCACCAACAAACACACATGTGCGAGGGCACATGTGCCCCACCAAAGCAGTTACCGCGGGCCCTGATTCTCGAACCCCCCTCCCCCTCCTTCCCTCCAACTCACCCATCACACGTCCTCCTTTTCCACCACCGAAACTACTTTTACCTCCCTCTTATTTTCTACTACCAAGAAGCCAAAATGGTGTCCGCAAAGTACTCCGAAGTTTACCAGAAGATCCGCGACATGGGCGACAAGCTCAAGGCGGCTGGCAAGCAGGGACCTAGCAACGATGAGCAGCTCAAGGTACGTTCTTCCTTCTTTCTCCCCCCTTTTGCCTTGGGTTCTATAAGGTTTGAGATACAGAAGCGCTGACGATATATAGCTCTACGCATACGCCAAGGTAGCAGAGGGAAAGAGCATCGACGAGGCCAAGCAGCCCGGCATGTTTGATCTGGCTGTATGTTTCCCCCCCTTCCCCCTACCTCATCTGCCTACTGGGATTGCCTTCTCGCTCTGTTTGTCTGGTCTCGAGAAAGAGAAGGAAGAGTAGAAGAAGGAGTCTATACATAGCAGAGACACAAAGCGTATAGGACGCCGGTATTCGTACCTTGTCATGGCATATTCCAGCTTGGGACCGGACGAATAAAGCAGAAGGATAACAGAACAGGATGCTAACGCATTTATACAGGGCAAAGCCAAGCACAAAGAGTGGAAGAAAGTTGCCGAGTCAGGCATTACCGCCGAGCAGGCCGAGCAGGAGTACATCAAGCTTGCTGAAGAGCTGCTGGCCAAGTACGATAACTAGATCTCTGCACATCTTTATGTGAGAGAAAGAAGAAAGGAAATATAGACATTTGAACAAAGATGCATTGCTTTTTTGATTTTTCTCAGTGCTATTTCTCGTGTTATGTCTACGCTGACACTGCATACATGTAGTGGTTCGAGAGCGCTAGTTCATACAACATGGACGTGATGTGATGTAACAGTATCATCTTACCCCCCATACATCCTTCAACACTCCTCACTTCCCGTAACCACGCCAGGTACGTCCGTACCGGTCTGGCTCCTGATATGCTAGCGTCGCACACCACGGCTTCTCGTTAGCCGTGTAAGGTACAAGAGGTACATCGTACGGCATGCGGAAGCCCACGATAACAGTCTTTTCTTTTCCGACTATATCCTGCTGTTCTCCATGGGTTGCTGGAGTATCCGACCCGAAAACAGGGACCATGACAGCGCGCTCTTTTACTGTTGACGATGACTCCACATACAAAGCCGGCCAAACCACGACACCGGTTTCCCAAGACTGGATCCAGATTTCGTCCTTTTTGTTAACCACGTCGCCCCATGCTTGCTTGCTGAGATTCGCGCTCGTGACCATGGCCCAGTCGATTGTTTTGTGGTCTTCGTTGCTGAACCGTATGTACGTCTTGATGTGTGGTGCTGCTGTGCCCCGGTGTGCTTCTCGCTGAGATGAGTCTTTGGAGGATGGCGGCGTGAAGAAAGACTTGGGTGATGGTCCCCAGTGACAGAGCATTGGGCGCATGTACTCGAGCTGTTTTTGCTGCTGAGTAGATTGGATCTTCCAGTGGATGGAGCCGCCGGCGAAGTAGCCGTCGAGAGACATGCGGATTTCCTTGGGAGTTGGGAATACGACGCTGAATTTGGGTGCTGGTGCTTTTGCTGGCTCAATCTCAGGCCCTGTAAAGAATGCAGGGGCTTTTGTGTATGATGATGGTAATGCTCCTGCGCCAGCCCCTTCGGCCTTTGAGTAGTGGGAGAGAATGGACTGGAAGTGAGAAAGCCATGTTGGGGTCGCACCCAGAGTCGCTACTGACGAAACTTGAGAGACAATATGAGGACGGGGGCCCTCTTCTGATGTGCTGATCGGGATACTAGCAAGTATCTGACTCAATCCTAGCCAACCAAACCCAGTGAACTCTGAGCTAGCTGTCGCAGGTTTCTGTCTTGATGGCGCACTTCCGAGAAACGCCGCCCGGATACTCGAAAAGTCGTAGTCCCTGAGTTGCTTTGTCAAAGGCTCCAGCCGCTTCTCGTATGCTCCCAAATAGCGGAGAAGATCAACCTTGAATCGCTCACCACTTCCGATCGGATGAACAGTGGGTGTGCTCGGCTGGTCTGACGATTTTTTGGCCAAGAGTGGAAGCGGCGGTGACATCCAGACTGCTTGTGTCATGTTTGCCCAGTCACGATTGATCATGTTGGCTGTGTGGATGATGACCTGAGCAGTGTCGTCGTGTCGAAAGAGGACGAGCATCTTGGAATGGTGGGTACCGAATGGATCTGGGATGTATGCACTGAGGAGTTGAATGTTGGGGTACCGCTCTGCTGCTTCCTACCGGCGCATCAGTACCAATACGTCAGCATTCAAATAAGCCAGCGAGTCTAAGCGGTAGAGGCATACGAATACTGACTTACCAGCAACTCAATCCTATGTCCATCATCCTTCCTCCAGAAGCCATGAACAATCTTAACTTCGACCATGTCCCTCACATCACTGTCGAAGTGCCGCCTTTATTCAAATTAGCACTGTCATGCTATCCGCATGTCTGAGTTGAAAACCCAGAGCTGAGGAGTGCCTACATGACAAAGTTGAGGTCGAATAGGTAGTTGAAGTTCCAGCACTCCTTGATCAAGGGATCTCCCAGCAAATCCGACAAGCCAACAGCATGGATATTCTGCTGCTTGGACAGCTTCTCAATGCGTGTCAGCTGCACCGGTGACGGAATTACTCGTGACTCTGCAGTGTGGTCCTGCTCTTTCACTAATTCCTCTTCATCTTCAGTCGTCTCGGTTGATTGCGATGCAGACATCTCTTTCTGCACATTGTCGAAGTTCCAAGTTGGTGTGGGTGAAGCAGTCAGTTCAGGGCTTCTGCGCTTCGACAGTGGCGGGCTAATCGGTCTATCAAGTCCTTTGTGTGAGCTCGTCTGCGGCTGCGTCCCAGACACCGCCTCTTTGGGTGCAGCAGTACCGAGCTTGCGACGCTTTGTCGGTGGATCGTCTTGCGGTTCTTGCTGCATCATGATAGGTCTGTATCAAACGACAGCAAGCAAAAGAAGAATCTCAGCTTTGGCGGAGCTGAGGTGGTAAAAGGGCTTGGCACGGACCTTTAGGCAGTCACTCTTTGCTGATCTAGTAGTATACCTAACAAGCAGGAGCAAAGTAGACTAGCAACATTCACAATCATCGCAGGTCAATCAACAACACAAAAATTAAAGTTGAAGAAATGATGATATCATTCTCAATCTAGAAGGTAAAGCTCACTTTTCTAAGCGGGTCGCTCATCAAAGGCTATAAACATACGCTGTCTAATGGTACTCGAGCATCGAACCTTGATACTCGCTAGCGAGAGGTTTGAAATATAAAAAGAAACTATTATGCCCCGCCTCCCAAGGTGAAAAGGCATACCCCAAACGCCGAATATCGCTAAAATTGAAGGAAGAAAACAATCTATGCTGCGCTAGCGCTGAGCATGGGCTGAGCAACCTTTGTGACCTGGTTGCCAGCGCGGATGATTGGGTTGCCTTGTTCATCCTTCATGATGTTGACTTCCTTGTTCTCCTTCTGGGCACGCTTCCAGATCTCGACCTCGCAGCCACCACGGATGACACCAACCCTCATGGTGGAGAGCAGGTTGTGAGCGGCGTTGGAATGGAAGTAGACACCACCGTTGAACATGGCAGTAGCGTCCTTGCCGATGCCGCTCTTGATGAGGGTCTTGCCGCCGGGGTGCTCGTTGATGAAGTCGGTAACATCGTGGACAACACCAGCGACAGCGATCAGACCACGGCCGTTCTTAGCTTGCTCAACATAGTCATCCCACTCAATAACGGGCAGCTGCTCAAGAGGAATACCCCAGTCGAGCTTGGCGCGCTTCTGATCAATCTTCTTCTGGAGCTGCTGGACACGGCCCTTCTCAATTTCGTTGGCACGGAATTGCTTGAGGTTGGAGGCGAGGCCGAGCTTGCTCCACAGCCAGATGGACCACTTGGTGGGATCGTACTGGTGCCACTCGATAGCGTTGCGGTAGTCGGAGGGGAACTCGTGGTGGAAGTTGTGGTAGCCCTCACCGAGAGTGACAAGGGCAGTGATGACGTGGTCCCTAGGGCTGTTGCGGTCGTCGAAGGGCTGTTCACCGAGCCAGTGGGCAAGCGAGTTGACACAGAAGGTGGCCTGCTGGACGAAGAAGATGCGGAGGATACCAGCGTAGATGAAGCCACCCTTCCAGTCGTCCCAGAGAAGACCAGCGACAGCAGAGGGGAAGATGAGGCCCATGAAGATGACGACCTTGATATAGTGCTTGTGCTGCCAGACAACGACGGGGTCCTCGTTCAGGTCGGTGATGTCGGTGCGGCCGATGCGCTTGGGGTTCTGCTTCATGACCATCCAGCCAAGATGACTGTAGAGAAGTCCCTTGCGGACGCTGTAGGGGTCCTTGTTGGTGTCGGTGTAACGGTGGTGGGCGCGGTGGTCACGGCTCCACCAGCGGATGGAGCCCTCGACGGCACCACCGCCGACCAGGGCGAGGAAGATGCTCAGGGGAAGACTGGCATTGTATGACTTGTGTGCCCAGAGACGGTGGTAGCCAGCCGTGATACCGAGACCGGTCCAGAAGTAGTAGATGACGGCCCAGACAGCGGTCTGCCACTTGAGCGGTGTCCAGAAGGCAGCGATGCAGCCGGCGAGAGGAATTCCGATGATGAAGGTGACCTGGATGCTGTGTTAGCAAAGAGTGCGCTTGCCAGTTAATGGCTGTAAACTTACGTTGAGCCAGTTGACGTGCTTGTACCAGTTTGCCTTTGTGATGGGCATGTCGGTGATGTGTGGCTTCTTGGGGTCGTACTTGGGATTGCGGTTGGGTTCCGAGGTGCTCGCCATTGAAGACGGCTGCTTGACATAGTCGGGGTCGACGGCCATCATGCCAGCGGTGGGCTGGTGGGAAGGCATTGCGGATGGTGAGGAAGAGGAGGGAGTAGGTGTGTAGGGAAAGCGAAAGACGAGTGGAGGGAGAAGACTGGCGGCTCTTTCAAGAAAGATTGAGCACCGGTCGGGCCTCCGGGGATAAGCAGCGATGCTCCGGCAACGACGGTGGGCTTCACCTGCGGTCGAATCAACGACGAGGTAGAAGGAGTAGAGGGATGGGCAGCAAAGGATGGGATGGAGGAGGAGGGGAGCAGAGTGGCGGGCGGGCGACAATTAATATAAGGCGGCGGGCAGTTTTGTCGATTCCATCCCAACACTCTGCAAGCGAAAGCCTGAGACCTGCATGTCCTCCACGTAACGTAACTTTTGCCCCAAGCGGCTTAGCGCAAAGTGGCGGCAGGGTCTCAGGGCGAGAAAATTTCGGGACTCCGCCCAGGCCTCGCGCTGATCTCGGCATCGAGAACGGCCTGGGTGGCGGTGCGGGCGGACGGACGTGCAACCTGATGCAGATGCCGTGAATATTATCGCCGCCTTTTCCCCAGATTCTGGCGCCGCCGGGACCAGCAGGGCGACAGCAGAGGAGGGTGGCGAACAGGAAGACACACAAAAGACAAGAGGAAGAAGAAAGCAGCCCGTCCAGCCCAACACCCCCCCAAAGAGCGGTCTGATACCGCGACATTGCCTCACTGGGCATAGAAGCTCACGCCGTGGTGATGCCACTCAAAAATGGCCGTCTTCGCTAGTCCACTAGCCGTCCTCTTGCTTCTCCATCTCCCCGCTTACTTGGCTCAAGCTGCTCTGGTTCGCACTCACCACTACGACGCGTCCCGCCTCAACGTTTTGTTGATATCGCACATCCCTCCGCGCCGCCGCCTTCCGTCTGCACTCTTACGTAGGCCGCAGCCACTCGCAGCCGCATGTATTGCACGCTGGATAACAGTTGGGAATTGGCTTGGACTCGACATACTGGGTGCGAGTATAGTTGCTGCTCGCGGATAGTGTGGCGAACAAAAAATGGCCCAAACCCCGTCGCTCGGCTTCGCAGCAAAATACAGCGGGTCCCGAGCTTAGGCATGACTCTTTGAGAGAGAGCCGACCAGCAGTTTCTAGTAGAAAAATCCTCGGTTGGGTGCGCTGGCCTGTCGAACCTCTATTATGCTCGCAAGCTCTGCTGAATCGGGAACTGGCGCGCCCTGGCCCATCCCAACTCCACCACTACCACTCACACACTCTGCACACATGGCCGTTGTCTCACCCTCCCAACACCCAGCCACCTGCCCAATCAGACTGATTCCGTTATCCCTCGGCTCCCAATCTTTCTCTTGCACTCAAATAATTAGTTGAAGCAGGGGAACGTTGACGTGTTGTCGTCTCATGCTCATGCCACGAGCCCCCCTGCTCTCGGCCATTATTCCGGGTAGGGCTGAAAATTACACTTACACCCGAAACTTGAGAATACGTCTACAGAATATATTGCTGTCAACGGGTCAGCTGCGGGAAAGTAGAGCGTGTCTCCACCCAATCGTTCTTGCGTGCGCACGCTCCATGCATCGCGATCGGAGTGTGTGGCGTAGATAGTAGGTGTAGTATCCAGGCGCTTGTAGTAGACTGAAAAGTGCAGAGGGCACGGACGACTAGTGGTGATACTCTGCATGTTACACCTCACATACTACATACGTTGAGCTGGAGGGGTATCCAGTAACCCCACCATCAGAAGAAAGAAGAAAAAAAACAAGCAACGAAGATACCTAGGAAATTCCCGCGATCCGAACTGAAGAAGCTCCCACATTTTGATACAGTACTTATTCCTTTTGTGTGCTCTTTTCCAAAAAGTAAACAACTTGGGTATGAAAAAAACAAATATCGTCTTTAGGCCATCACACAACACCCTCATGCGGCCTTACTAGCCACAATATCTGAGCTCGCCCTGCCCTCGACATCTCCCGCAGCCCCCTTGCGCCCCTGATCCCACTTCTCCTCCTCCTGCGCCTTATCCATCTCATCCGCTACAAGCTCGGGTGTCTCTTCATCCTCAATCTCCTCCGGCAGCACCAAGTTCAGCACAACCGTCACGAGTGCTACAACCGCAAAGCCCGTCTCAAGCACCAGCTCAATGGCATTGTAAAAGCCGCGCAGCGCCGTGTTCGGGCCCGAATAGGTAAACACGTACGAAAACCAAGTGGGCACCATTGTCGCGCCGAAGCCGAGGGTGAAGCCCGCGGTAAGGATGAAGCGATTTCGTCGCGTGAAGGGCATGGTGCTGATGATGCGGATGCCCGACACGGTCACAGCGCTGAACAGGAAGGTCGTCATGCCGCCCAGCACAGCCGACGGGATCGCGACCAGGGCCGCTGCAAACTTGGCAAAGATGCCCATGATGATGAGCCAGAAGCAGCAGGCATAGCCCGCTTTGCGGTTGGCGCACCGTGTTAGGGCTACCACGCCGCAGTTTTGAGCAAACGTAGACATGGGCGTGATTGTGCAGAGAGCTGCAATCATGCCAGCGATGCCGTCGGCAAGCACGCCGCCTTGAATGCGCGAATCGAAGAGCGGGCCGTCGACTTCAACACGGGATACGTCGCATGTGGCTGTAATGTCGCCAATAGCTTCCATGGCGCACACCATGTAGACGGCCAATAGTGGCAGGATAATCGGTGGGTACACGGTGAGTTTGAACGTCTCTACCCAGATAAAAGAGACCACGGGCGCAGAGTCGATCGAAGACCTGTCAAAGTAGCCTGTAGCGCCCGCAATTATGCACCCTACAAGGAGTCCAATAACAACGGCAGTAGACTTCATAATCGGGGCCCCGAAACGCTCGCAGATGATAATCGTGATGAAGACGCTGAAGCCGAGGCCAATGAACTCAGCGCTGCCCCAGGGAAGTGCATGTGGTGCGTTGATGTTAGGACACAGCTGAAAGAGACCACTTTCAGGGCGCGATTTACAGTCGCCAGAGCCTCCGGCCCAGTTCTGGAATCCAGTAGTGACGAGCTTGACTCCAATGAGGAGAACAGTAGGTCCAGTGACCAGCGGGGGAAACACCTTCTTGAGGATGCGTGGACTGGTAAACGACATGCCGATTTCAAGCAAGGCGCACAATGCACATGTACCCAGGATAGCTCCGTATCCGTTAGGACAAGGTAGCTTGGTGCCGTCAGCAGCAGTGGGACAGTAGCCCGTAGCATACATTTGGCTCAGCGCGCCCGTCGCTACGGGAATCGTAGCGAAAGAAGTTCCAACCACAGAGATCAAGCCCGTACCAATGTAGTATGGCGTCCTCCAGATATGGAAGCGCGTGATTTGCACAGACGACAGGATACCACAGATGATAAGCGATGTAGATACCAGATACCGCTGCTGGTCGCCACTCAGGTTGGCAGCGTTGGACAGAATAATCGGGGGCGTGATGACACCTGCCAGCATGGCTAGGGAGTGTTGAAATCCAAGAAGGAGAGCCAGGAGAACGGGAACGCGGTCATTGAGGCCGAAAAATGGTGCTGCTCGGCGTTCTCGCCTCATAAAAGGGAGATTGGGTCGGAACAGAAAGGCATAGTCGTAGGTGCCGATAAGACCCTCTCTGCAAAGACACTGTTAGACCGTGACATTTACCACTTGAGAGAGGTCTGAATAAACGAGTAAAAGAAAGGCAGAATTTACTTGGTCGTGAAGGCTTTCCTAAGCCGCCGTGCCTTATCCTTCCAGCTGCGCCGTGGTGTGTGGTCGGGTCCAATCATATCTGCCATCGTCTTCTCTTTTCAAAAGTGGACAAAAGATCGCGTATGGTCGATAATGCTGCTCAAAACGAGCTCCTTTCAGATTACCAAAGCCAATCCTTTGCTACGACTTGTGTCCTAGTATGCAAACTCCTAACAAAGAATTTGATCAAAGTCTGCAAGTCAATGTTGAGGATGCGTAGGCATATGAATCCCGCTTTGGAAGTTAAAATCGCTCTAGTCTCTGAACAATGGCGCGCGTAGATTGCGGGGAAGCAAAAAAGTGACGTGGGGATGGGGCGAAACCAAAGAAGAGAAGAGTCTCCCTTGAAGTACGGAAACAACCAAGTCGAGCTGTTGGTCTGGCTGCCTTGGGTCAAATGAACGAAACGAATCCGTCCTTTTACTCTATATACAACATGTGGAGTCGCCGTATGCATTCCTATCTCTCTTGCACGCCACGAAAAAAAACCACAACACGATACGTGATACACCATTTCGCTTGGCCAGACTGGCCCACTGGGGCTGGAGATTGGAGATGGCCGACCGCCGGGAATACGTATAGCTATTTTTCCACGGCAAATACAGTCTCGCGCAGGCGTGTGCGACAGTTCGCAGCGACAAACAGGGGGCCGATACCCGCGTAATGTGCTAAGACGATCGCCTGTACTGATAGCCAGGGAGGTGGTGATTGGTTGAAGCACCTTTGCGGAGGGGTTGGGGTGTAGCTAACTAGGCGGGGCGGTCCACTCCGACGATAGAGGGCATACGAGCTATGCACGTATTGCCGGCAATTGGGGCATCTCATCCCACACGGTCGAACACAGAGGCTGCTGAATCTTGCATATGATACCGAGTGGGTGTTTTTCAGGTGCGAGTGTGTTTCGCCGTGTACCGACCCAGTGGAATTCTGCGCCGGGACCGGAAACTGGCGAAGTGCACTGAGTTGGTGATCGTATCGTTCAAGGCCGGTTATCGGCACCCTTGTACCATAACCGAAACCATCACCAAAGGCTCCAGCGCTTTACGGCTTTATCTCCCAGGTGCCCTTTTTATGCAATGCTTTGACCTCACCGGGTTGGGTTGTGAATCCCCCTTTTCACTATACCCATATGTATTGCACTGTCTCTTGTTTGACCAGGGCCGCCCTCAGCCTCGACCTGGAAGCATATCGCTGCACATCGGCTGCCAAGGTCTGCTCTGATATCTGATATTTGCCACAGGGTAGCTCGTCCTCTACGTACACCCCTGCTCATCTCACGACCCCCATATACACGACAAATCCGCTTCCCTCCCGTAGTCCCTCACCTAACATGCGGTCAGGAACCTGCCATACCCAAAATTTGTCGTGAAAGCTCTTGAGCCATGTCTCAAACACGTCTGGACTGCGCAGTTGCTGTGCTATCAAGCACAGCGTAGGCTTCTTTTCATCTTCTCGTAATCTGCATATAGCTGCGCAGGTAGAATTCAATGGCTCGATGAGGGCTTCGTTGTAGACGCAATCGCAAGACACAATAAGATCGACAGGGGGAAGATGCGAAACTGAATCAGTCTCCCAGTCCAACTCCATGGTGGTGATGCGATCCTCTACGCTCATTGCATTGTCGGCATTTCCACCTCCTTTACTACCTCCTTTACTGTTCTTTCCTTTGCGCGGTTGCGAAAAGACGGTACCCAGATTCTCAGCAATGTTCTGGCGTAGAAGTTTCAATACGTATGCTTGGTCCGTGGCTATGTACCGGCCGACTCTTGGACCAAGTGATAGCGCGACAATACCAGAGACGCCAGCACCGAGCTCGAGGACAGTAGAATCAGGACGTAGTAGGGAACTGGTGATAAGAAAATTGGTAGGAGAGGAAATCCAATTGGCGAAGAGGGGGGTGACTTTCCAGATTGCTGTGAGAACGAGTGTTAGTCGTTGATGCAGGTGGCTATTTGTGGTATCAAGGTGCGTGACTTTGGAGCTGTAGGCAGCAGCTAATATCTTCACAAAAGCGCAATGACAAATATTTGCCTAGCTTTTTGGGGCATAGCCTAAGGTAAACAGCAGGAACAACAAATTCCTGCATGGTGACAGTCAAGTGTGGACATGACAAGTGACTGTGGAGAGGTAGCTCCCAAGGAAAGCCAAGGCGAGCTGTGCGCGGAAAGTCTGGGGAAAAGCACGACTCAGGAAATGGTCACGGCAGCTTAGACATACCTGCGCCCGTTGTCCCTGCTTTTCGGTCGGAGGTCAGAAGACCCTTGGAATGATGAATGACCAGGTCGTGGCCCGCCACGTTGAATTCCAGGGTGGCGGCCTTGGAGTCGAAGAAGCCGAGCGACTGAGAAGGGATATCTTGCGAGAAGACAACAAAGGCCTCTGCATGATTTGATGAGCATGGTCCAGCAGGTGAGTCGATGATGTCGCCTTGCCACTGTTTTGCCAACTTGTACGTGGCTGGGCGGAGCAGCGAATCGCAAGTAGGTGAGCAATACGTCGAGCCGAGGAACAACATGAGGGTTTGATTCGGCGGACAGTGTCTGATATTACTTGTTACACACCTTCTTCAGGGTCTATGATGGGATCTGACCCCAGTGCGGCGGTCAGATGCATCATGGCGGACATTGTGGCGGCCTTGTTTCGAGGCGGCTGCTACAAGGTTCTGGCTGAGTTATGCTTCGGAGACAATGCACAAGTGATGCGAAAGGAGGCTACGCGTCTTGGACGGATCGTCTACGCCCTTGGCCAGCGGCACAGCTTCGGCTCCCCGTGGATAGAGGTCAGCGCCGGGCCTTTGTTGAGAAGAGCAGCCTGGAGCCGGGGAGACAGGCGGCGGCCACGATGTTGCTGGAGTTTGGACGTGTACAGACAGGTATATGTACATGCAGGATGTGCAGTTGTCGATCCGATATGGCGCTGTGCTACAGTCAGTGCAAGGGAAAAAGAGTGGAGAAGGACGGCTCGTTCCAGTGGCGGCAGCAGGCAGCCTGGGCCGCCCAGCGCTGGCAGTGGCTGTGAGGTCATTGCCCAGAAGCTCGGCCGTGCAGCACATCGCTTTAGCGACATGAGCACCGCGACTGCATAAGCTTTCCCCAACACACCCCCTCTCCCAATACAACTCGGTATCATCTGCCACCTGCCATTTCCCGCTGGCGACGATACCCACCCGTGCTATTGCTTATAATAGCCCTCTCTGCGATACCCTTCTCCCTTTATTTTGATACCCATTTCCCCCTCGCACTGCGCAGCTCACAACACAGCGCCGCCAAGATGCCGCAGGATCTCAAGAAGCTCATGCCCCAGGCAAGGATTTACAGGCAAGGACCGTACACATGCGAGGTCCCCAACGTCGACAAGGTCGAGGGCGAGACGATACCGCGTCGCAACAATGCCGCCAAAGATGGCCTTATCATGAAGCCCCACGAGAATGTCTCTACTCTGTACGACATTCTGCGGCATTCAGCCGCAAAGTTTGGAAACGCAAAGGCTGTCGGTGCGCGTCGCGTCGTCAACATACACGAGGAGACGAAGAAGGTCAAGAAGATGGTCGACGGCAAGGAGCAGGAGGTCGACAAAAAGTGGCAGTACTTTGAGCTCAGCCCGTACAAGTACAAGAGCTTTGTCGAATTTGAGAAGATGGCCCTCTCAGTGGGCGCGGGATTGAGGTCGCTGGGCTTCGAGCAAAACGACAGGCTGCACTTGTTTGCCGCCACCAGCATGCAATGGTTGGCCTCTGCTCACGGTAAGGAAGCGTGTCACATGCAAAAATAAACACAAAACTAATTGCCTCTCCAGGCGCGCTTTCGCAGTCCATGGCCATTGTCACCGCCTACGACACACTCGGAGAGGAGGGTCTCAAGCACTCCATGCTCCAGACCAATGCAAAGGTCATGTTTACCGACCCAGAGCTGCTGCCCAGGCTCGTGAACCCCATGAAGGAGGCCAAGGATGTGAGGGTAGTCGTCTACTGCACAAAGAACGACCCCAAGCAAAAGGACATTGATACCCTGTCCCAAGCGCATCCCCACTTGAAGATCATCAGCTTCGACGAACTGGTCAAGCTGGGCGAGGACAACCCAGTGGAGCCTGTTCCGCCCAAAGCCGATGACTTGGCCTGTATCATGTACACCTCTGGATCTACTGGCACTCCCAAGGGTGTCATGATCAAGCACCGCAACGTGGTTGCTGCTGGTATGTATTCTCGGACCCGCAATCACAATGTATCCTGTGCTGACTATTTTCGCAGTCGCTGGTGTCGACGTCATTGTCGGAAAGTACCTCGGACCCGGTGATGTGCTCATCACCTACCTTCCCGCTGCGCATATCCTCGAGTTTGTGTTCGAAAATGCTGTTCTCTACTGGGGAGGAACCATGGGCTACGGCACCATCCGAACACTTTCGGATCAGTCGGTGCGAAACTGCGCCGGCGATATCCGTGAGCTCAAGCCCACTGTCATGGTTGGTGTGCCGCAGGTATGGGAGACTATCAAGAAGGGCATCATCAACAAGGTTGAGGCGGGAGGTGCGCTCAAGAGCAACATGTTCTGGGGCGCCTACGCAGCCAAGGGCTTCCTTTTGGGCTCCGGCCTTCCTGGCAGCGGCTTGCTCGATGCCATTGTCTTCAACAAGGTCAAGGAGGCTACCGGTGGCCGACTCCGAATCTGCATGAACGGTGGTGGACCCATTGCAAAGGAGACGCAGCGCTTCATCTCCATTGCCATCACACCCATGATCAGCGGTTATGGTTTGACTGAGACTTGCGCCATGGGCGCGCTCATGGATCCTCTGGCATGGAATGAGAATGCTTTGGGCGAGATGCCCGGATCCATCGAGATGAAGCTTGTTGATTTCGCTGATGCTGGCTACTTTTCCACCAACAAGCCTCCTCAGGGTGAGATCTGGATTCGCGGCGGTGGTGTCGTGGACGGCTACCTGGACATGCCCGAAGAGACCAAGGAAGCCTTCACTGAGGATGGCTGGTTCAAGACCGGTGACGTAGGCGAGTTCAACGCCAACGGCGAGATCCGCATCATCGACCGTAAGAAGAACCTTGTTAAGACGCTTGCCGGAGAGTACATTGCGCTTGAGAAGCTCGAATCTGTCTACCGGTCTGCGCCCATTGTCGCCAACATTTGCGTCCATGCTGCTCAAGACCACATGAAGCCTGTCGCCATCATTGTCCCGGCTGAGCCACAGCTCAAGAAGATTGCTGCCTCAGTAGGCGTCACTGGCGAACACCTCGAGGAGCTTGTTCACGACAAGAAGGTCAACTCTGCTGTGCTGAAGCAGCTGCAGGAAGCAGGCCAGAAGGGTGGCCTCGCTAGCTTTGAGATGATTGAGGGTGTTGTCTTGGCTGATGAGGAATGGACACCACAGAACGTAAGTCTACTTAAATATTTTGAACGCAGAAAACAAGATTGCTAACAAAATCCCAGGGTCTCACCACCGCTGCGCAGAAGCTCAACCGCAGGGGTATCCTGCAGAAGTATGAGAAGGAGGTTGACCAGGCTTACGGCAAGTCGTAGGTTGTGCCACCGGTCACGTAGCATGCGGCGATCATGTCTGTTGTTTTGTCTTGTAACGGTTCATGGTGGAACTCTACTCTTTGACAAGGAACGATGAAATCGATGTAATTATATCCCATTTAGTTCAGTTTTCGCACACGCAGGGGGGCGTTGTGTTATTTGGAATGACAAAAAGTATAATCGCAAAAGTTTCTACGCTGCTTCCATAACCATTTCGTCGCACTGCTTGTGCACGTCCGTTAGATGGCCGCTAAATTTAACTCGAGAAGATTCCTGGTTCAAAAATGGCCTACGTCCTGACCGATCAATCTCAAAACAAACGTAGAAAATGCATTCGAAAACAAGTCTGCTTTACTGCTTCTTTGCTTCGCGCTCGGCCTTCCTGAGTGCGCGCTTCCGGATGCCAACGTGCATATCTCTGTTGACCTTGACAACGGTATGCGAGCGCTCACCCACAAAGCGGGAGAGGAACCACTGCATGAGGCCGTGGCTCCAGTACGGTGTGCTGGTAAAAGCTACACCCTGCGCACCTCCACTCCTGCCAATCTTGCTGAGAGTGGCGCTTACGAATTGCTTTGGGTTTGGCACGAGGGCTGATGTCTTGCGGATCTTGGACATGGCCGTGGTGACCAGGTGCGACTGCACACATTGCACGTACACGCCGTGGGGCTCGAGTTCAGACGCGAGAGCGGTAGACCATTGCTGGAGGAAGGCTTTGCTGCCGGAGTAGGTTGCAAGAAGGGGGGTAGGGAAGAAGCCACCGAACGAGGCCATGGTCAGGACAAGGCCGCGCTTGCGGGAGACCATGCCAGGAGTGACGAGTTGGGTGACGCGGAGAGTAGCCATGCAATTGATCATGATGATGTCGTTCATCTCTTGCTTTTCCGTCTCGATGAATGGAACGGGGATGCTGTGGCTCAGACCGACGTTGTTGACCAGGATGCTTACGTCGAGGCCGTCAATGAGCTTCTTCATGTTGTTGTAGTCGGAATCTTTGTTCTGGGCAAAGTCCATAGCCAGCGTCTTGACAGCGATCTTGGGGCCATACTTGGATGTGATGTCGGCGGAGAGGGAGTCGAGCTTCGATTGAGTGCGCGAAACGAGGATCAGGTTGTAGCCCTTGGCTGCGAGGGCAAGAGCGAATTCCTTGCCAATACCGTCCGAGGCACCAGTGATAAGGGCCCAAGTACCACGGGGTCCGAAGGTGCTCAGCTAGGGAAGGGTCAGAGCTTTTAGACAGAAGATGGATTGGAAGCCACATACCGACTTGCCTGGCAGTACGAACAAGCTGAGAACGACTCGAACAGTGCTAACGATTGGTGCTGCAAAGGACGCAATGCCTACGAGCAAAAACCCATAAATGGCAGCTTGCACAAAGGAATTGCTTGCCTCGATGTGCACACCAAGACTCTCGGTAATGCCGCCCATGATGACACCGAATTGCAGCAAAGGCAGCAGAGTTGCTTAGGAAAAGTGACAGTGCCAGCGACAATCCTCCCCCTCCTGTTGTTCTTACCACTCGCCTACGCCCTAGGCCGTGCCGAGGCTGGCGGGCGAACTAGCGCGGCGCTAGGCGTCGGGGCCGGAAAAACCTGTCCGCCTGGGACACTTGCTAAGCGAATGTCAAGTGGAAATTGTGAATGAGCAGCGACAACGAAAGCACGACAAACCACCCGATCCGCAACCATGGCCACCGAACTTACGTACGTGCTGCAATACCGCGAGTGTTTTCGACAATTGCTGACTGCGAAAATAGTGTCCAGTCGGAGCGCGCTTTCCAGAAGCAGGTACTAGACGTCCACCGCGCGGTTCGACAGCACGCTCGATACTAATACAATGCGATAGCCTCACATCTTCCTTAACCACAAGGTCGGCGGACCGCGCAAGAACACCCGCTCCAGGAGATGGTACAAGGACGTTGGCCTGGGCTTCCGTACGCCCAAGACCGCCATTGAGGGTACCTACATCGACAAGAAGTGCCCTTTCACCGGCATGGTCTCCATCCGTGGCCGTATCCTTACCGGCACCGTCATGTCCACCAAGATGCACCGTATGTCAACCTTTCCAGCCCTGCGAGATTCCGCGAAAAAAACGCTTCACCAGGCGAAAGTCCAGGGACCTGGAAGGCTTCTGATACTAACAAACTGCAGGCACCTTGATTATCCGCCGTGAATACCTCCACTTCATCCCCAAGTACTCCCGTTACGAGAAGCGCCACAAGAACCTCGCCGCTCATGTCTCGCCCGCTTTCCGTGTCGAGCCCGGTGACCAGGTCGTCGTTGGCCAGTGCAGGCCTCTCTCCAAGACCGTCCGCTTCAACGTCCTCCGTGTCCTCCCCCGAAAGGGAAAGGCTGCTAAGCAGTTCAACAAGTTCTAGATGCATTAGAAAAGGGATGGTGTAACGGTTCATGATCAGCAAAGGAAAGAAATGTGGCTGAGGCGGAGCGTGATGGTTTTCGATATGGTCGTCAAAACTCGGCATCAGGGTTGAGGAATCGGAGTCCAATGGGCCATGTATGTTTCTTCAGCTACGATCAATGAAAGTCCTCGAGTGGTCAAATAAGCCACCGAGGCGGGTCAAAAGTCCACAATGTGGTTGCAGAGTGTACGTGATGGATGGAGAGTCTTGCTTGTGTCGTGCTCTCGTTGTGCTTTTGGTACTCAACGGACGTAATGGGACTCAGAGTGAAGTCATTTGCTGCAAAGGTTCCGCAACATGTATTACTACAAACACGCTTGGCTATCTACCCAACATTACATACCAACTACTATTCCCTAAGCCTTGACATAAAATCCCCACTGCAACCACATCCACAGCAGACTCGAGTTTGCAACCACAACCGGCCCAACAAGTGGCTTTCCCCACCTTGCCGTCCCAAATATCAACCATTCACTCATAAAATGTGCCCAAGCCACTGCGTAACTCCACATGGCTAGTTGATACATAGCCGGATCATTGATATTGTACGCCGCATACAATCTAATCAACGATGCGAGGAAAGTCCAGGTTCCGAACGTGCGCGAGGATAAGGCGGTTACGTGTTTTGGTACTACCGGGGGTGGGTCGATGGGCGTAGGGTTATACACGCGGGAGGTGAAGGCAAGCGTGCTGTAGGCTTGGATGCTGTTGCCGACGGAAATAACGGAGACCTGTGGTTTTAGGATTAGTGTGAGTGTGTTGGTAGGTGGTGATTGACTGTGTGTGTGCAGATGTATATTTATACAGGCGCATCTCAGGAGAGAACATACGAAAAGGAGCCATTTGGGCAGGAGGCCTTCGGCTTGGGGAAGATATCCTTGGATAGCTTCCATGTTTGAGGTAAAGTGAGGATATTAATGGGAAAATGACAAGAATTGAAAGCAATTGGAATTTTACGAGTGGGGGAAACGCGTTGGGGTTATTTTGGGGAGACTTTCAGCTTGATGGTAATGCGGCAGAGAGGCAGTTGGTCTGTGCGGACGAGGACGTAGGTGGTTTTTTCCCACAATTCTAAACTTTATTACAGTGGAAGATGAAAACACTTCGTGTGTTCACGCATATTCTTATAGAAGCATGACAAATGAGCCAAATCACATGCATATGGCTGACATTGAGGTATCTTCATCGGCGCTCTACTGTGGCAGCTCAAAGCGGCCTAGAAGACAATGTCATAGTAGCTATGAAGATGGGGGATTGCGATTGAACCAGCATTTCACATATTGAAGCTCAAAGGCAGGTGAAACTCGATATCAGGAACAACCGGAAAGATCGAGACTCGGGGAGAGCGCATTCCTGCTCCCGGCGAGATCCTTGAAGCAGCTAGGTTCCACTTGGCTGACCCACATCCTGTCTCATCTCACTCCAGTTCTCGTCGCAATGCGCATTGTGGATGCTCTCGTTGACTACGCCTTTTTTCTAATTTTCTGACTTCCCGGGGATGAACATGTCAAAGTCCCCACACGAGGGAGATGCTGGATCCCAACGGGACGACGAGGCGAACCACTACGAAGACCGTGCGCCAAATAGAGACGAAGAAGCACACTTATTAAGAGAAGAGTTGGAATTCGAAGACACTGTACTTCCTGCATCTGCCCGCCTCCGTACACGTCGACAGCGCGTTGTGGACTTTTTACGAGGGCCTGAATCTCCTCGTGTTCAAAGCATTCGGCCGTTCTTTCCATCCATTCAGAAACGCCCAAGCGACTGGCTTGAAAACCGAAGACTCAACAGACCTATATCCCTTGTTGTTGTGTTGCTAGCCTGGCTCTTCATCTTCCTATGGTTTCTGACTGCACAATTACCGCTCAAGGATGGTGACGGAAACGACGTGGTCAACCTCGAATGCATCGACACTCTGTGGATGCGAAAGAATGGATGTGGAATTGACGGGATCAATTGCCACCCATTCAACAATCGCTCGTTTGCTTTCCAATGCCCTGCAAAGTGCAGGGACGTGCAACTTCTAAACCCACATACAGTTGGGCCAGTGGAAGTGAATTACCGTCCTTTGGTTATCGGAACTGGCATCTATCGTGGTGATAGCTTTATATGCGCATCTGCTATTCATGCCGGGATTGTTGATGACCACAGAGGTGGAGGTGGTCGCGTCAAGCTGATAGGAGACCATGACAACTTCGCTAGCACGAAGCATCATGGTATCGAGTCTATTCCATTCGACTCTTATTTTCCTCTCTCCTTCTCCGTTGTGTTCGACGACAGTTTTCAGCCACGAGCTGACCCTCGCTCAGCCTTGCTACCGGTCACAATTTTCTTTACTGCTATGTTTGCTATATTCTCCTCGTCGCCTATGATCTTCTTTCCTATCTTTACGCTTATTTTCGCCCATGTGAGCTTTGTCTCCGACCCGCCACTGGCATCTCGCCGCAATACCTCTGTTCTACCAGACCATCTTTCAATGTTTGCAGGGCGTCTGTTGCCAGCCATGTTTGTGATGGCGGTGATGTACTACACCACAATCAAGCGGACACTATCTGGGTTGACTGCCCATGTTGAAAAGGCAGTGTTCTGGCTAGGAGGGTTCTGGATCGGAGCACTCTCGAATTACACTTTTGACTGGATTCCCATATCGCGGCTCAACGCTCATGATCTCAATCAGCAACCGGGTGCTAAGCTGGCCTTAGCAATCATTGTCTTGATATTGGCCGTGATCATTGTGGGCCAGGCATACTGCTTCTGGCTCGAAGGCCGCCTGGTCCGCTATCTGGGCTTGTATGGCTTGTTTGCTGTAGGCATCATTGTCTGCTTGATCGTACCAGGCGTCAACTTGCGGATCCACCATTACATCCTTGCGCTCTTGTTGCTTCCCGGCACTAGTCTTCAGACGAGACCATCTCTGTTTTACCAGGGTCTATTGCTTGGCCTCTTCACCAATGGTATAGCGCGATGGGGCTTTGACTCGATTTTGCAAACGTCTGCTGCCCTGCGTGCTGACGCAAAGTTCAACTCGGTGGTTCCTCGCGTAATGGAACCGGTTATCGAGATGGATCCCGACAATCTATTCGTGACGTTCAGCTATGGTGCGCACCCACCTGACGTTGACGGTATGAGTGTTCTTGTAAATGACGTAGAACGCGCGCGTGCCTTCTTGGATGGCGAGAATGATACGATTCTTGATACTTTCGAATGGAGCCGGTCCGTGGATAGTGGGTTGAATGAGTACTTCCGGTGGGCCTACATACGGGGCAAGCGTACTTTAGATTACTCAAAACCAGGTACTCTTTTTGCCAACGGTTCCTGGAGTTCTGCGACTCCATGAAGTGTCTAGGAGTTCTAGGTTTATATAGACGCGTCATAATTCCCAACCTAAGTTTTTTTGCCTGTGATTGCAGTCATCTTTTAGTGCTCAAACACTTCTCACTCGTCATGGACCACCTCGGCCCATGGTAGCACTTACTGTTCCACGTTTACATCCGTAGAGTTATCTTCAACCGTTGAGAGGCAGGAATGGTATACAAATCTATAAGACACGGCTTTCTGCTCGTTGTTTTCCTTCTTTACTGAAGTACATTCTCTTCACCTCCGGCTCCTGACCACTTTTCTGGTTTCTCCAAAATGGTAAGTTGGAACCTACGGCACACATTGAATTCCAGGCTCCTACATGAGAAAATTCCAACTTCTTTAGAATCTTCTCACTATTCTTCCAAGCTGGGCTTCGGAAAGTTTTCTTCGAGCTATCACTTTACTAACTATATGGCATAGTACGGAATACTCGCCAATTCTACTGCAGTTCTGGGTGCATTGAGTCCTGGGGTATACAAGAAATGCCCTGGTCATCCGACTTGCCCCCGATGGAATGGCTGCGTCTCTACATCCACCAACGGAGGCGTATTCAGGCTGAGCTGTGTTACTGACTACAACGGCCCGATCATCGGTACAGCCCAGGTAAATTTAACGCTGTATATCCAAGCTGTGAAATGCGATTGCTCACCAACTGCAACCTCAATGTAGGCTAACTTGTTCGTCGACTGTGCGGATGCATGCTCTCGGCGCACAGGCTGCACTGCTTTTAATATGAAGGACAACTTCTGCTATCTTCTTGGTGTGGATCTTGGAGTGCTCCGGGTGTCGTAAGTACGGCGCTATTACCGCTTATGTACCATGGTAATAGAGCTGACAAACGAAGGAACAACGACGTCAATGCCGGCACTCAAGTCAAGCCAGCGACTGAGCAAGAACCCGCCCCCGGCAGCTCCACTTGCGACACCACCATCAACTGTCCCAACGACGACTATTGCCGGTACAAGACCAATGACAAGTCTTACATTACGCGCTGTAACTACGACTACTATGGTGGTGACATCGCTCTTGGCCCCACTGATTCCCTTACTGACTGTGTGAATCGGTGCTCTACCTTCGTGGGCTGCGTTGCTGCGACCTGGGTTGGTGGCATGTGCTACTTGAAGAACGGTGATTACAACATCGTCTACAACGCCTTTGTCGACAGTGAGTTTGTTTCTAATTGCAATTGTTTGTTTCCTCAAACTAACGTGGAAAGGTGTTTATCTCGAAGGTTGAGATGAAACGGTTTGGGCAATGGAGTGGCATCTTTAGGCCGTGAGTCATCGTGTGAAATGGTAATGGCCTAGGATGGTATTACATGAGAGAACGTCTCTCGTGAGGAGATATGTTTTATTGATTAGGCGGACTAGCTGAATGAGTGAGGATTGTGCCTTTTTTCAAATGTTCTTCTGTTGCGGACGAACTCGAGAAAAGGCCAGTTCATTGCATGATCAGCATATGTAATTACGGCTGCCATATGTATCACTACATGGCGCTTAGCGTAACTATCAATCGAACTCTATTTGAGAAGCGTGACGTCAATTCCTTAGATTTTGAAAACACTTGGAGGCATTTAGGAGCTCGCTCGCACAAATCTTAAACACGATTTGAAAATGGCCCTTCGTGAAACAGAAATTCAAATTGCAATTACGGAATCGCAAAGAGATCATTGGGAATACAAATAGATGGCACCGGCTAGGCTTATCGCAACTGATAGGTCGCCCCCACCACCGATGGCGGTGACTCAGCCAACCACGTCCTGTATAAATCTAAGAGCCCCCGCAAGAGCCTCACTGTATTCTTTATGCGCTCCACATCTCGATGGCTCTCCAAAATCTGATATTTGGCGTCATAGGCGCCCACTCGACGTTGACTGTCGTCTTCGCCCCTCTTTTTGTCCTGCTCATTCGTTCAATCTATCGCATCTACTTTCACCCGCTTGCGCATATACCTGGACCCATATTACCTCGATTGACCTCCCTATGGCTCCACTATCATGCTTATATCGGAGACGAAGCCAGCACAATCCGCAAGCTCCATCAGCGATATGGCCCATACGTTAGGGTTTCACCCAATGAAGTCGATATAAGTGACGCTGATGCCATACCCACAATATATGTATCCAAAGGCGGCTTTCCAAAAGCGAAATGCTACGCAAACTTCGACATTGATGGTCACAAGACCATCTTCTCGACAACCGACCCGGATTACAGGAGTCCAAGAGCGAAAGCAGTACTGCCTCTGTTTTCTACGAAGGCTTTGCGTGAGAATGAGAGCGCTATTTGGGGCTGTGTGGATCGTATGGTGGACAGGTTGAGAGAAGAAGCGAACACAAAGAAACCTGTAAACGTACTCAACTTGGCACGGAGCCTGGCAGTCGACGCAGTATCTACGCACTTGTTTCAAGAAAACTACAATGGTGTTACTGAAAGAGGGCCGGTGTTGAGTGTCAGCGCCTTTGTGGACGCATACGTGGCAGTTGGCCGCTTCTTCTACCTCCCTAATACCGTCTTTGCTTGGTTGGAATGGGCGGTTACTAAATTTTCGCCAGATCAAGACACCGATGATAGCATGTCGTTAGTTGACAAATTTGTTGCCGCCGTGGTTGGCAATACAACTGCTAAGTCGACGACCTACCCGGGACGACTACTCGCCATTGGAATCAGCGATGCAGAAGTCAAGGTGCAGTGCAAGGATCTCGTGTTTGCAGGCACAGACTCCACTGGTATGAACTTAAGTATAATAATACGCAATCTCGTCCTGTATCCCGAAAAGTACCAAAGGCTGAAGGACGAGGTCATGAAAAACGCCACTCTAGGACCTGATGCACAGGATGCTCAAGCATTACCCTATCTTAACGCTGTTGTTAAAGAAGCTCTTCGTCTTAGCATGGCAAATCCCACGCGACTGCCTCACGTTGTTCCAGATGATGGCTGGACTTTCAAGGGCACTTACTTTCCTGCTGGCTCTATCGTGGGTTGTTCAGCATATGAGCTGCACTACGACCCTCTAGTCTTCCCTCAGCCTGAAACATTCAGCCCGGAAAGATGGTTGAGTCCTACCGAGGAAATGGCAAAGTACTGGTTTGCTTTTGGCGCAGGAAGCCGAGCATGCATCGCTAGAAATCTGGCTACCATGGAACTGCAGTTTGCAACCGAGCGATTGGCTAAAACAGGAGCATTAGATGGAGCAAGGACAATCCAAGAGAAAGTGGAGATATATGAGTGGTTCAATTCGAAAGTCAAGGGGGGCAAGATTGAACTTATGTGGGGATGAGGTGGCTGGACATATATGAAATCGTACATTCCCATGGGAGCCTTTCCATCATACCAAGAACAACTTGAATAAACCAACGAGTATGTGTCAATAGGTGTTCCAAGATCTAGCCTTCATCAACAAGCTTTTAATTCTCGAGGTCATCTCTAGAACGATGCTACGCCAAAAGCGATCGACAAGGCCAAATGCAGGTACTTTGGTTGTGCCTGGGCCTTCTAGCCTAATGGTATAGCTCCCAGCTTCCGACGAAATTAGTGTGCAAAGAAGCAGAAGCACGTTCCGGTATCCCGGTTTTAGTGGGATGTCTGTCCGAGGACCTAACCTTAACCCTAATTCCTTCTGAGCGATTTTCCATGACATAATAGTGCCGATAAGTAGTTCTGGGCAAGGCAACTCATATCCCGATGTACGGCTGTGTCTAGCTTGACCACACCAAGATGGCATTGAACTGAAGGGCAATGCATAGCATCTGAGCGAGCTGACTTATCTTGCAGCATGTAAAACATAGGTGATACAACATACAGAAAAAATAGGCCACATACATGCGTCAAGACCAGCGTTCCGTGGTCCTGTATTCAGGCTGACAGCGATGACATCACGCTAAGATATTGCCGACAGCCGCCAAACGCCATTTTGCGGGGAAACTTCCTTCATCAACCCATTCCCCAACATTAGCCATGCAGGCCAATATTTTCGGGATAACCTAGCTGACGCCCGATCGTGACCTTAGTACTTCTTGGGAACATTGCCAAGGGTAAATCATGCGCGTCAGGCTCTACTAACCAGCCACGTACGTGTACGGACCGTTTGTTCACCCGGGTCTGGCGGTACAATGACAGGTTTTTTGCAAACGGCCGTGCGTGGCTCAAGGATAAAAGGGAGTTGGTACGGGCGGTCAGGGCCTTTTTGCTTTCGTTACGGTGAAACTTCGCCTCAAAATAATGGCTTCATTGCGATCACTGGCCAAAGCTCTAGTGGCAGCGGCGCCACTGGCAAATGCATTGTACATCAATGACAGCGTTATTGCACCCTGCGACTCTCCTATCTATTGTTATGGCGAATTACTCCATGAGATCGAACTCGCAAGACCGTTTGAAGACTCTAAGACTTTTGTTGATTTGTGAGTCCAGCTGAGAACATCGGGCTCTCATTCCTTCTGACGAAGCGCAGACCGACAACACGCCCATTAGACGAAGTCCTTGCGGCTTTTGCCAATCTCTCTAGACCCATACAAAACAACACTGAGCTTAATGAGTTTCTCTCCGAGTACTTTGGAAAAGCTGGCTCTGAGCTTGAGGAAGTACCTAGCGATCAGCTACAGACTCAGCCTGATTTTCTCGACAACGTCAATAGCTCGACTGTAGCAGATTTTACCCGACAAGTTATAGATATCTGGCCAGATTTGACGCGCCGTTATGTTGGAGCTGGAAACTGCTCAGGTTGTGTCAATAGCTTTATTCCCGTGAATCGCACGTTTGTCGTCGCAGGAGGACGTTTCCGAGAGCCATACTACTGGGATTCCTTCTGGATCATCGAGGGCCTTCTCCGCACACAGGGATCATTCACGCAAATTGCCGAGAACATCATCGAGAACTTCCTGGATCTGGTTGAAGACATTGGATTTGTCCCTAATGGCGCCCGACGATACTACGAAAACCGATCTCAGCCACCACTTCTGACACAAATGGTGCGTGCTTACGTGGAGTACACACAAAACTACACTTTGTTAGAACGGGCTTTGCCTATTCTCGAGCAAGAGTACGACTTCTGGGTTACAAACCGCACCGTGACATTGGAACGCGCTGGCATGAACTACTCACTGAACCACTACGCTGTGCTGAATACTCAGCCACGACCGGAGTCCTACTATGAGGACTATGTCACTGCAAATAATGAGACTTACTTCAATAAAGAAGGCAAAGAGTTCAACGCAACGCGCCCACTCAACGAGACTGAAAAGGCTACGCTCTATGCAAATCTGGCGTCGGGTGCTGAGAGTGGATGGGACTACACGGCTCGCTGGATTGCAAACCCTTCTGACGCTGTCACTGACACATATTTCCCACTCCGCTCCCTGAACACCAGAGAGATCATTCCCGTGGAATTAAACTCGATATTGTACTACAACGAGATGACCATCGCTGAATTCCATCGCCACCAAGGCAACTACAGCGCTGCACGAGCGTGGGCGGAACGAGCTGCGAAGCGCAGTGAAGCGATGACAACGATACTGTGGTCTCCTGAACATTACAGCTATTTCGACTACAATCTCACGTCGAGCAGCAAAAACATGTACACGCTAAGGGATAACACCACCACACCTCTTTCGCTCCAGGGCGCTCCAGAGGGCATGCAGGTATTCTTCGAGATCTCACAGTTCTATCCATTCTGGACTGGAGCAGCGCCAGACAGCATCAAGAACGACCCCAAGGCCATGCGTCGTGTATATGCTCGCATTGAAGAGCTCCTGGAGTCACGGCCAGGCGCCATCGCAGCAACGAACCTTGTGACAGGCCAACAGTGGGATGAGCCAAACGTATGGCCACCGCTGCAGTACATCCTCATGCAAGGTCTGCTCAACACGCCACTTGAGGTCGGCGAGGAAGACGACGAGCAAACTACCGAGGACTACGTCTGGACGCAAGACCTCGCCCTCCAACTCGCGCAACGCTATCTCGACTCTTTGTACTGCACTTGGCGTGTGACAGGTGGGGCAACGCAAGACGTCCCACAACTTCCCAACTCTGAAGGCAACGGGACGATCTTCGAAAAATACTCTGACGAGAGTACCAATGCTGCCGGTGGAGGTGGAGAATATGAAGTCGTTGAGGGTTTTGGCTGGTCGAATGGAGTGTTGATCTGGGCTGTTGACAAATTTGGTCAGAGGCTGACCACACCGGAGTGTGGAAACATTACAGCCGCCCACATTGGTGGCGGTGAGACAAAGAGGAAGAGAAGTGCGGTGGAGTTGAGCAAGAGGGATGCTAAGTGGATAAAGCAGATGGGATCGAGCCGATTGAGGTATTGATACCAATGTCTATCCCGTAGTGAGCGAGTGGCCTTTCTCCAACCTTGGACTTCTTGAACATTACCCTGCTTAAGTAGAGAAATCGAACTAATTCTACATAATGATTGCCTATCCAGGAACATCCCAATTCTGTTTTGTGAATGTTGAAACAACCTCGGTAGTGGAATTTGGGACACGCGCATCCATTTCAAGACTCTGTGACTCCCTATGAGTTCAGGATCGTCATGTGCTACGGTTAAATATCCATATTCGTTCTGATGATCTACACACGGGTTGACTGCCCATGAGTCGTAATAGTTCGACATGCACTCGTCTGCGCGGAGCAGCACAAAATGAACTGTAGCTTTGAAGGTGTCCTGCGAAAGGTGACGACGAAGCCACTTTATCTGAGACAATGCAACGGTACTAGGCGCGATGGATGGACGTGGTAGCATCTGAAGCATACTTTCTTTTTTCCAACGTCTCATCTCGTGTAGCCAAATGACGACATAGGCTTCGGCGCCCCATTCTGGACATGACTAAAGGGTTGTTTCATTGGGACTTGGCTATTTCAGAGCAAGAGGATCGCGCTCCATGTGGCTACTGAATGTTCTAGCGCATGGCTTCTTGCATGTACTTGCCGGTCTATCCCCGACGACTCAACACTCGGCACGGAGGATTTTCTGCATGGGTTGTGAACGGGATTGGGATATATGGAGTACGCTAGGCTGGTGCGGACGCTAACGGACGACTACCCCTGGCAGGTTCATGACATGAGTCCTTCCAACCCCCGAGGCACATTGCTTTTATGTCGCAGTCGTTCTATGAAGGCAGTGGCACACCCAGAATAGGATGCGAGTCATTTCCCAAACCCACTCACTTGACGCTGCCAACCCTAGTCACATCCTCGCCAATACGTTATTCGAGACAGATGCATATAATCTCCTTGGTTGAATACTGTTCTCGAAGACAAAAGCAACAAAGAAAATATGGTTATTGGCTGTCTTCCCCCCATCTAACTTTGCTTGATAGGATCACTTGCAGTGCCGGCATGTCATGCAAACTCTAATTCTCAAGACGCACAGCCTCGGTGCCACAACGGCTGGTGTTGGCACCTGTGATGCATGAGAGAGCCATCCAATGAATGGCTTTGAATGGCTGCGCTACAGCCAATACCAGAGCCTCCTTCCATGATGGAACACCAAGTTGGGTGTGTTGGCTTCTGAGATCTGCGCCAGCTAGTCTGAGAACCTGGGTCATGGATTGATACACGAAACGCTCTGTTTCCCACCTCCGGGGCTAGGTCGCTACCGGTGGGTTAGTCTTGGAGAAATGAGGGGGCCGATTTCCATGGCATTGACTTGACTGTGTGAATATATATAGCTAGGTGTTACTGCGTAAAACGAAACAAACATCAAGGTGTGCCTCAGTCACTATTCTATCATTACCACATTCGCTACTACATTCGCTTCTACCATCAAACTTCCTTGCACCTCTCGACACACATCGCCAAAATGAAGTTTTTTACTCTTTCCATGATGACTGCCCTGGCAGCAGCCTCACCCATCACTTCATCTGTATCGCACTCAGAAGACGCCCTTCAAGCCCGTCAATTATTCGGCTCTGGCTTCAGCACCAGCAACGACCTCGAGCAAGGAAAAGCCGGTTCTTGCCCTAAGGCAATCTTCATCTTTGCCCGAGCCAGTGGCGAGACCGGAAACATGGTATGCTTGTTGGTTCTAGTTTGTTCACCGTTTTTACTGATCAAAACCGCTAGGGTTCTTCTACCGGACCTGCCGTTGCAAGGGCGCTCCAGAGCAAGTACGGTGCCAGCAGTGTCTGGATCCAAGGTGTCGGTAGCCCATACGCTGCCGACTTGATGTCCAATGCTCTGCCGGCTGGCACCACCGCAGCTGCTATCAACGAGGCCGCTGGACTCTTCCAGCAGGCAAACCAAAAGTGCCCCGATACGCCGATTGTATCAGGTGGCTATAGGTACGATGAGCTCCCCCTTCCATCCTTGGCCTTCTTGTTTAACTTTTTCTCTAACACCTCAAACAGTCAAGGTACCGCTGTTATCGCTGGTGCCATTCCCAAGCTCTCTGAGGCTGTTCGCGCTCAGGTCAAGGGTATCGTTCTCTTCGGGTACACCAAGAACAAGCAGAACAACGGCGGAATCCCCTCATACCCTGCTGAGAACTTGAAAGTCTACTGCGCACCAGGTGACCTGGTATGTGATGGCACTCTTACTGTCACCGCAGCACACTTTACCTACGCTGATGAGGCCATGGGCCCTGCGCCACAATTCTTGGAGAGCAAGATTGGTGCTTGATTTGAGACGTTGGAGAAAAAGATATGATTTCTACGTGTACATATACCTTAACTGCGTTTCAGTGATTTATAACCTCTAGACTCGAGTAAAATAGAGAAAGAATATAGTCTTTTGTTTTGGGACATGACAGAAGTCTATTTTTGGGGCTGGCTGAAGATACACGCTCAAAATCTTGATGTACAAACATAATCCAATCTCACTCTACACCGATGGCCTAAGACTTGGTCAGGTTCTTCTGTGCCTTGGCGTCATCTCTCATCTCCTGCTTGACCCTAGTAATTGTACCAGCACCTCCATAGACAATGGCAGTGTACATCTGCGCGACACTTGCTCCTGCGTCGAGAATCTCGCGCGCTTGCCGTCCATTGGTGATTCCTCCAGTTGCGAAGATGACTTTACGTGGAGCGTCAGGTGCAGGGGCTACCTTTGGCATAGATTGCACGGTGACAACAGGTGCAGATTCGGAGAGGTCATCAAAATCTGAGGATGCGGGCTTGGGGGCGGGTTGCTCGAGATCGAGGGTAGGCTTGGTCTTCAATGGTTTGGTCGAAGGTTCGGGCTCAAGCTTTTCCGCGGCATTTGCGGGCGATCCATCCCCTGAGCTTTGGACAGCGGAAGGCTTCATGTCTTCAGATTGTGTAGGCAGGGTAATCTGCTTCGGGCCTTCGTCAAGTGCCTTTCGGTACTTCTTTACTAGGGCCAGGGTGCGTTCAAACATCTGTGGCCCTGAGTATCCGCCCTGTTCGAGTAAAACGTTGGCTTCTGATTGAGTAAGAAGATAGCCCTTGGGAAGCGGGTCTGGTCGCTTCTTCGTCGTGTTACCAACGATAACACCGTCAACACCAGAGTCCCATACCGCCTCGCAAATACCCGAAATTTGCTCTTCAGAGTCTTCGTCTGGGCTCACTTTGACCATAATGGCGGGCTTAGTCTTGCGATCAATGTTCTTGACGGCGCTGACTACGCCCGAAAGGAGTCTGGTCAAAGGCTCAACATTCTGGAGGGTCCGAAGGCCGGGGGTGTTGGGTGAAGAGACATTGACCACAAGAATATCTGCATACTTTCCTACGTAGCCAACAGCAGTGGCATAGTCGCGCACAACAGCTTCGATGTCATTCTCAGAAGTCGTCTTGTTCTTGGCGACCTGCACGGCCATGAGGCGTCCCTTGTGAAGCGAGCCAGGCGGCACTCCAGCCTCTCCATCTAGCACCCGCCGTTCCGCCTCCTCGTCCAGCCCAAGACCGGCATGATATGCGAACTCTCGTACACGTTGTCGCAGCCGTGAAGCGACCAGCTCGGCGCCCTCGGAATTGAATCCGTATCGATTGATGAGCGCATTCTGGCTGGGGATCCTGAAAACACGCGGCTTTGGGTTGCCTTCCTGAGGCATCAATGTGATCGCTCCAACCTCGACTACACCTGCGCCCATATCAAACAGTGGTGTTGGGACCTCGGCGCCCTTATCAATACCAGCAGATGTGCCAATGGGGTTGTTCAATGTATGGCCAAAGACTTCGACAGCCAGGTCACCCTGAGAATCGGCTACACCACGCTCCCGGGGGTTCAGCCCGAAGCTATACAGGGCCTTAAGCATCTGGGTTCCAGCATGATGAGCCTCCTCGCCATCGGGGTATATCAAGCGAAGTGCTGGTACAACCAGCCATTCGTGGATGCTAGCGCGAGTGTCGGTGACATAGAGATAACCGAAAGTGCCTCCCAGCGCCAACAGGGAGCCGTATATGAGGTTCTTTGCGCGGGTGCCAGCCGACGAAACGTTTGTCGCGGCTCCGGCGGTCGTCGTGGTCGTCGTAGCGAATCTCGAGGGGGATTGAAACGGGCGATGGGAGGGGCGACAGCGCGGTATCGCAGCCCGTACGCGCAGAGCACGCATGCTGGCGGCACTGTGCATCATAGCGAGTGTCGTGCGCAGCCCGTGCGGCGTTCAATGGCTGGACAATTGCTCGGTGAAGTGCAGGTCACGGGCGATGGACGTGACGTGGGCTTGGCACCACGTCCCTGAACTGACCATCCATCGCCGACCGCCCGCCTTGGCTCTTCTCATCTGACACCATGCCCTCGGGACTGCTAATCTCTCCTATCTCGCTTTTCGAGCTGTTTTACACTTAACATGATGTGATTCCGCTTATCTGACGTTCACTTACGGCTTATTGGTCTGACCATCTGATACAATCTGTAACCAGCTAATCTCACTTTAACGCCACATGCTGCCAGTTGTACCGCTATTTTCCATCTATGGTGCCGCTCGCATAGCACCATTTCTACCCAAAGACATGGTAACAGACTGTTCTTAGTACCTTGCAACAGATCTTTACACTTTGGATAAATTGCATCTAGCTAAAAACACGAACCCTGGCCGGATATTTGGCCGAATTTGCAGCGTGACAGTATTCGCACCAATAGTTGTATCTAAAAAGCAGTCTAAATTTCCCGTTTCCACGCAAGCACTATGCGACAGAGATGTTAGCGGCCAAAGCTGAATCGTGGGGAACCTGGGATCTCAGCACCAAGCATTCGTAGCAAGATTAGATATATAGCCAAGCCGTGCTTCTCGAAAGCTTGTCGTCAACATCGGCACTCCTTCAACTGCAAAGATGCTTCTTACCAAGATTGCACCGCTATGGCTCCTTGCCACTCCAGCATTCACTGCCATGACCAAAACGGGCACACTATGCACCGTTACCCCCTCCGGATCAGGCGATGACAGCCCCTTCATTCTGGATGCGTTCAAGCAATGTGGGCAAAACGGAAAGATTAACATCGCGGCGGGAGACTACACCATCGCCAAGGTCATGGATGTTCTCAATCTCAAGAACTGCGAGATTAACATTTACGGCAAACTCACTTGGACTGCCGACATCCAGTACTGGGTCAAAAACACTGTCAGTGTTGTCTTTCAGCAAAGGAGTACGGCGTTCCGTTTGGGAGGCGAAAACTTCTCAGTCTTGGGTCACGGCCAGGCAGTGTTCGATGGTAATGGCCAGGCGTGGTACGATGCTAACCGAAACGGAGCCAATATGGCTGGTAGGCCCATCAGTCTGACACTGTGGCACGCAAAGAATGCCGTGGTTGATGGCATTACCTGGAGGCAGACGCAGTTCTGGTAAGTCTTTGCCTTATACTCAGGACCGATTTTGTTAACAGTATCACAGGCACACGTTCGTTGCTTACTCACAAAATGTCACCATGACAAACTTGGACATGAAGGCCGTCTCTAACTCGCAGTGGAACACGGTTAACACTGATGGTTTCGACAGCTGGAATTCACAAGACATTGTGCTGAAGAACTGGGTTGTCACTTGCGGCGATGTAAGCTTCCATCGTCACTTTATCAATTGTTCACACCTCTAACAATCCTACAAGGACTGTATCTCCGTCAAGGGAAACAGCACAAACGTATACGTCAAGAACGCCACATGTTACGGATCCGGTGCAATGGTAATAGGCTCGATGGGCAATCCACCCAACATTCCTGAGACAGTAGACAACGTCCTCTTCGAAGACATCACCGCCGTCTACAGCTCCAACGCTGCATGGATCAAGACGTACCCAGGCCAAGGCCATGTCAAGAACGTTACATTCCGCAACATCCAAGTCAAGGACGTCAATCAGCCCATCTACGTTACACCCTGCATCTACTCTTACACAAACTGCGATTCCTCGCACCTCAAGATCTCAGACATCACGTGGGAAAACATCACTGGAACGTCTGCGTACAACGTTGCGGCGGCGATATACTGCAGCAAGAGCACGCCTTGTACAGGCCTGAAGTTCAAGAATATCGATATTAAGCCCAGCAAGGGTGGTCAGGCAAAGATCCTCTGCAGCAATTTCAATAGCGACAGCGGCTTGGCATGCACAGGCACATGTCCTGCGGGGTGGAAACAGCAGTTGAGCGGAAACGCTTGAGAAGGTAAGAAAATAGTGAAGGGTCAAAAGTTGCGCCCTATGTATATACAGTCAGCTTCTCTGTATTTACGCATTGCTGTGTCAGCACTTGATATTACCAATGCTAAGACCTATTGTACATACATACCCTTACCCATACTTAGTGGCAAAACATCTTATTTTCTTTTTCCCACTCAGCCCTGCCTTAGTGCTTACCCATTGCATACACAACCGTACATGTACCTCTGAGTTGGCCCAAACTTTGCCTTCTCTCTTTGTGTCTTTAACTTTGTGCTAAAACGCGGAATTGGCTCTTGATGCGGAACCGTGCTAGGGCTTACGTACACCTTTGGTGACGACCAAAAAGCCTATTTTTTCTAGTCTGCCTTGCGCCCTTCTTACATAGTACATGCTTTCAGGTAAACAGGGGTCGGCAAGAGAGACCCTTTCGGCTGTAGGAGATGACGCTGCTTGGTGACGTCCTGTGTGTGCTGAGAGTGTGTCAGATTAGGTTGCACGGCATGGAATGGTCACTGCGCTGCGGATCAAAGGATTCTACGTTTTGCTGGGAAACCCAGCACCTTGTGCGGGGTATATAAGGGCATGATATTCGGGTAGTTCTTCTCCAGTGTTGTCCTGATATCTTCTGTCCATTGTGTATACACACTCATACTTATTGAATTAAGACTAGTAGTTCCTTTTTGAACTTGATACAAGCCTTTTCAAGATCTTACAAAACCAAACATGTCGGCTCGTCCAAGCCCTTGGCCTGAATTCTACTCTGATCTTCTCCCAAATGTTCTTTTCGCAATTGCCGATAAGTACCCTTCTGCCACTTATGCTGAATTTCCACGCGATCCGAAAGATATATCTAAAGGCTACTGGAAGTTCACTTTCGCAGATGTGGCTAACGCCGTCAATGCAACCGCATGGTGGATCAATCAGAATGTGGGAAAGTTAGAAGAGGAACAGAAAAATGGAAGTCAAACATTGGTGTACATGGGCCCAAGTGATATCCGGTATGCATTGTTGTGTTTAGGAAGTGTGATTGCTGGGTATAAAGTAAGTAAAAAATTTCCGAGATCTCGGTTCGATTGAGAGAAAATAGAGGCCAAAACTGACAAGAACAAAAATAGATGCTCTTCCCTTCGCCACGATATGGCGCTGAAGCCTTGGTAAAGTTGATCGAGGCCATAGATGCCAAAGTCTTGTTAAGCCCCGAGACACCGTATCCCATCGAAGCCGAGATACTCAAGAATAAAAAAGATACCTTACGAAAGCTTCAACTCCCTAATGTGGACCATTTCTTTTCCGGGAGGGTAACGAGATATCCTTTTGCTAAGACATTTGACACCTGCAAAGATGAGCCTATGATATGTTTACGTAAGTCGAGACCACATTCTTACTGACTTTGACTTGATACTGGTAGATAGAGGGGCTTACTTTTTCCAACATAGATACATCTGGTACTACGGGATTTCCCAAGCCCATCATCTGGACGCACGACTGGGTTGCTAGTCAATCACGGGCGCTCAACCTGCCTCCACCTGCTGGCTTCGATTTTGCAGACGCTCTTTTACGCGGTGGGAAAGATGGAACTGGGCGAGTACTGATAACTACCCCCCCATATCATGCCAGCGGAATCTTTTCCATGGTTTTCCACCCTTTGTTACTAGGCACAATACCCACATACTCGCAACCAGGATCGACCCCAGAAAAAACGGTGGATCGCGCAATATCGGCTCTGGAAGTGCTTGAAGCTGGACGAGGAGGTGCGACTGAAACCACGCAGAAGGTCATAAACCTTGTGTCTGCGATCCCACCCTGTATGGAGTATGTGGCAAAGCACCCATCAAAATTGGATCAGATCGCTCAGAAGGCCCAAGCATTGCGATATGGTGGAGGAAGCATATCTCGCGCCGCTGGAGATACAATTGCACAGACAATGCATCTAGTATGTGGCATTGGAGCCACCGAGTTGGGCACCTGGTCTTGCATTCGGCCAATCGACGACGACTTGAGACAAGACGGGAAGTGGGAATACCTAACGCCTCACCCAGCAATCAACATGCAGTTTGAACCTGCAGCTAAAGATGCCGCGCAAACAGTGTACGAAGCGATCTTGGTACGGAACAATGGTGAAGAGTTCGATGGGTTCGTGCAATCTTTCTTCAAAATCCATCCCGATCTCGAGGCACATAGAACCGGCGATTTATTCGTTAGACATCCAAAGTATCCGGATATGTGGAAACACCATGGTCGCGCCGATGATCTGCTGGTCTTTCTTTCCAACGAGAAGTTTTTCCCGACTGTGGCTGAACAGCGTCTTGCATCACACCCGGGTATCGCAGAAGCCTTGATTGTAGGCACGCGTCGTCCCAAAGCAGCGCTGATTGTGAGACTGGAAAACGGATTAAAGCTAGATGACGTATGGGATAAAATCGAAGAGGTCAATGCAGGCTCACCGCTTTATGCCAGAGTGGAGAAGAACATGGTCGTGGTTGCGGAAGAGCCTTTTCTGAAGACTGCGAAAGGGAGTATTAGAAAGGTGGAGATGCTGAGGAAGTATTCGCAAGAGTTGGATGCATTATATGGGGAAACTGTATGAGTACTACGACTGTACGCTCAACTAAATGCAATGTCAGAGTTGAATGGAGTGATAATGGATGGCAGTTACGCTGAGCATGGAGGCACACGCTAAGGCGCTCTACTCGAATAAGTGAAAGGCCATACCAATGGAGGACCAGGATATTTTCTTGGGTCGCAAGGCTTAGAGTAGGTTGATTTTTCGCATATAGACCCATTCTCTTCCTACATATGAGTGTGGTGTGTATGGTGCTTGCCCGCTCTCTGGAATGCAACTTGACATAGTAAACTGCCCAGTGACTCGGCAACTTGAAACGCATTTAGAAACCCGAAGGAGAATGGAGAAAAAGGCGCTCATGGAAGCGGCAGTAAAACGGGTATAAAACTATGCCTGATTCAATGACGCTCAATGCTCCTAATTATACGTACGCAAGGGGATCGTGCTACCCACCAACGCCTTCCAATGCAAACAAGAAAACCTCAACTAAACAAGAGTGTCAAAGAAAAAATATGGCTTAGCTTGATGAAAGATGCGCCCAACGTGCATCTGGATCTATCTCACCATCCTCACTGTGACATTGTCAGCATCCTCTTGCTTCTTCTAACCACGATGAGCAACTACCCATAAAACATACCTGCCAAATAAATTACGGACTAATGGATTCGCCCAACCTACCAGTCATACACCCACCCTGAGTTTGCATTCATAAACTCTTCACAGGCTTCCTTGAGTGCAATGTTCGGCCTCAGATCGCTGATTGTGAGTGTCTCGCGGGTGAGAGGATCCGTTGGGCTGCGCTTGAGATGCTCAATGAGCGTCGCGCGTTCGTACGATCGGCCATTCTTTGTGACTACTGGATCATGCATGATTTCAAACGTGATACCATCAACAAGGTAGTCTGGCACTTCGCGCTTTTGCTGGTGGTCAGGATCTGAGATTGCGAAGGCTGTTCGCAGGTCATCGCGCTTTTTCTCGAACTCCTGCTTCCGCTCTGCTTTCTCTTCCTGGCCATCCGATCGGCTGGTCTCCCCTGATTCCATGCGACCGTCTATTTCGTCCATGTCTTTCTTATACTGTGTCTCTAACATATTCTCGAGGTCAGAGAGGAGATCGCCCCGTCTTCGAATACGTTCTCGTTCCCGAATGTCCCATTTAGCCTTTTTGCATTTAAGGACAAGAGCAGATATCGTGGCCGCATTGGAAGTTTGCTGTGCTGATGTGGTGCAAAGCTCATACGCCATAAGAGCTGATGACAATGCTTCATTAGGATGGTTGATTGCGAGTTGTGCCTGCGCTATTCACTGCTTAGCCCATGTTCTTACACTAATGTCACGCCATGTGCTCGACGTGTTTGGCGCACTAAGGAGGGAGTAGAGTGGAGCATACCCAAGTAAAAGAAAGCCTTCATGTTATCTTTCAACAGTTCAATACTCCGGATGCAGTCGTCAATAACACCCTCCCATTTCTCCATCTTCAACCTCGCATTTGCGCGATTGGTAAATAATAGCGGGTTCGCCGAGTTCTTCTGGATGGCCTGAGAATACAGGGTCTCGGCGCCCTCATAGTCGCCATTTTTGAAGCATTTGTTGCCGGAATTCTTGAGTTGCTCAGCGGCGTACTCGTTGCCTGGCGGAGGCATAACTGAGGAATGTCCACAACGCAATAGAGGAGGACGCGAGACGGAGGATAATCAAGCGGAAGTGAGAGCGGAGTTAAGCTTCGATGATTGGGTAGGCAGCGGGGGCGTGGGGCAGCTTTTGTTACGCCTCGGTAGATATGGAAGATTCGAGACGCTGACTCGCGATGCTGAGGTGAGCAGAGTCGACACGGATCGGGTGGAACCAAGGAGTAAAGATGATTTTCTGAAAAAGTCAGGTCATTCTTCCAGACATGAGACATCCGTTTGCGGCGCCACGTCTCTTGATCTTAGCACATGCACAGCCACATTGTGATTATATAATCCTTCCATTGCGAACGAGGAGCTGAGTAGGAGAACGAGCAAACTAATAAGAGACGACTTGAATTTAACGCCAGACACCATGGTGGAATGTCATCAGTCCCATGACCCTACCCATCGAGAAAAGGAAACGTAATGTGCAATCCCAACGCCGTCCTAGCCATGTCAAAGTTCATATTATCAGCTCGAGACAACCAGGCTGGCCGAACATACTAGTGCGGCTGGCTATCGTTGGTGTGGGGCATAACCGCAACTTCTGTAGAATCCACAGCTCCGACCCCCTGCACGTGCTTCTCGTTCTCGCTCTTGGAATCCCTCCTATCCACCTTGTAGAGGTTTGGGTAGCTCCTCTGTCGCCGAAGTTCTGTTGCCAGGTCCGCTTCATCCACTCGGTGTCGACTGGGTGGTTGACTCCTCTTCCTAACGGTCTTCACATCGTCATCGCTCTCTAAGAACACATCTTCATCTTCTACTAGCGGGCTTTGAGTTCTGGCTCGGTCGATGCTTCTTTTACGCGCTCGGCCTCTGAACGTGTGGTCAGGCTCGGCATCGCTGCGCCGTCTGGTCTTCTTCTGCTCAGGAGTTGGCGGAGAAACGGATGACACTGGCGACGACGGACGGTGGTGTTTGCGATGGTGCTCCCGGTAGCGCGAGCCGCTGTCGCGATCGTGGCCACGAGAGGGAGAGAATGCGCGGCGTGGTGAGTGGTGAGATGACTGCCTACGTCGCTTCAGCCGGCCACGCTCGTCCGCATCCGTATCTGGTTCGACGATAGAAGGGACCTCTGCGATGCTATTCTGAACAATTGCAGGCTCAGCGAGTGCGTCCGACATGATGCCTGGTGAAGTTGGCCTGGATAACGATGCCTGGAAGGCTTCGGCCTCAGCTATAAAAGGAAAAAGTTGGGGTAAGTGGAGGAACAGGACCCGGGAAGGCCAGATCCTTAACCGAATGGTTCATCAGTCTCGTGTCTGACGCAGACGGGCCGTTTGAAAGGGTGATCGCCTGTGCCTGCATGTGAGCATCATGTTCCAAGCATGACGGTAACAGGCGTAAGGCAGGTGTAGCGTCATTGGTCCGAGCGTTACGCCATTGAGCCAGAGTTCCCCCCTCAGGTGCGCTGACACGATGCGCTGCCTCGGAGAAATCCCCCATTTAGAACCTCGCATTCCTCATCACGGCAGTTGTTAAAGTTGATGTCTTGGTTACTGGAACATTGCATGGCCTTCTTACCCAGTGATTCAATCACATTATGTTCCGGAGGACTGTCAAGCGCTAGGCAGCAGTCAGCTATACATACACGAAGTAGTTTAGTGGTGAACCATGGGCCATGCCGACCTGTAAACTATACGGCGTTTCAAATCGAAACTAACACACAATGAATCCAGTTTTGGGTAAAGGATGTTTAGATTTCGAGAAGAGCGGATGAAGGGCAAGGTTCATGTAGCTTACTGATTGTCCGCGCATGAGTAAGCTTTGCTTATGGCCTAGTTATCCAAACTTCAAGTTACCAATACTCATGGGCTATTGAAGATAACACTGGTTGGAATATTTATACAAAGTTTCAATTTTCAGAAAACGGAACACTCTTTAGATCACACAAACAACCCCTTGACCAAACCCTCAACAGCATCATAAACCTGACCCTCTTTCATCCCGCCCATCGCTCTCTCCGTAATAACTGGAATCTGATCTCTTCCGACCTTGTAGTTCTTCAAATCACTATCTAACTCCAAGTCCTTTACCAACTTCAGAATCCTATCTCCAACCACTTCTGCATCCGCCTTGGTATCCCCAGAAGCACGCTCGCCAATAAACGGAAGGAGACGAGCAATCTGCTCTGCGGCAGCCGGGTCCTTCGCCTTCAGCTTTACGGCATGGCCAAGTGTAAGGCATGACGTGATGCCATGGGGTATTCCATACGGAGAACCAAGAGCGTAGCCCAACGCATGAGAGAGCCCAAGTCCACCCTTGATGTTGTAGCCCAGAAAGCCCAGGGAAGCAAAAGCAGCCAGTTGCAATTTAGTGATGACATCCTCGTTCTTAGGATCCTGCTTGTATTTTGGTAAAGCCTCGAATAATGTTGCTGCGCTCTGTAGCGTCAACCAGCGCGCAGGCATCTCCGAAGCAGTGGGATGGTAAAGTAACTCGACAGCGTGGTCCATGGCGCGTAGACCAGTGCTCATCCATAGTCTCTCAGGTGTGTGGAGTGCGAATTTGGCGTCGTAGATGACAACATGCGGGACTAGTTCTGGTGCTCTAACGCCTGTCTTCACACCATCGGCTTGCGTGTAGCCTGCCATAAGGGTGCATTCACTGGCGCTCAGCGTGGTGGGGATTGCAATATGGTATAGGAATTTCCCTGTCTTTTCGTGCAAACGATAGCTAATGGCTTTTGAGCTGTCGATTGGGCTTCCGCCACCAATAGATATGACAGTGTCGATGTTGGTGTCTTTCTTCAAAAGTTCGGTTGCTTCATCGAGCTGTGCGACGGGTGCATGTTCACCAATCTTGCTGAAGGTACCGGCATGCTTTTCGCCTAGAAGCTCTTCCACCTGCTTTACCAACGGTGTTTTAGTAGCTAGCGAGTTACCGGTAATAATAAAGGCCTTGCTGGATTCTTTCGGGAGACAGGAAATCAAATGCTGAGTGACCGAGTTTGGTCCGTAGTGCAGTCTTTGCAGTTGTGTGGGCTGCCACAGTCCAGATAAAGGGTGATTTGTCGCCTCTGTCATTTTTGGCTTCGAAGCAGATGCAGTGGAGCTGTAATTGATCTTGTGAATAGACCCGGGGACTCTCGAGACCGGCAGATTACGGTTATTCGGAATTTGTGGTAAAGGCTTCCTTGTCTCACAGCCTCTGGCCTTAATGCTGATGGTCCGCGAGATGCAATTTGTGTCTGCGACAGATTTAGAATACACCAGGGCACGAGAAGTTAGAAATGTGTACATAGAGATTGAAACTCGAAGTTGTCAGCACTGACGATGCATGTGCATCAAGGAGAAGTAGAAGTAGTTGGCTCGTTATGACGTAACATACTTCGACTGATGGATGTAGCTGCTACACAGCGGGGCAAGAAGGATGCCTCGGTAACTAGTCGAGAGATTTTTCAGAATTACAAATCAAAGAATAGTCGTTTTGGAGAATAGTCACTCATGCTCGTACAGCGATCACAGACAGGCTGGCGTATGAACATTTCATCATTGATTTAGAGCGGAGAAGTTAGCTGAGCGCTACCATCTCGCATCTCTATGCTATGGTACACTCCTGGGCTTCGCCATGGATTACATCGTCCATCCCATATATCTTTTGTTTGCCAGAGGATATCACTCTTTCGTTATTCCGACATGAACCAAAGATCCGTAATGGGTACTAAAACAAACGCTAATGTGAGAAGAGAAATCGTCAAATATGATACAGAGATGCTCAAACACGGGCGAGGACATGAGGGTCTGATAGACCTAACAGACCAACCGTGACCGAATGCAAGACGCCTGCTTTTGGACGTGAATGACAACAATGGAAAACAAAACCGGGGCTGAACGATTAAAGCATTTACTGCTTCTTCTCGCCCTCACCCTCCTGCTGAGGCTGCTCGCTCTGGTTCTGGCTCTCGGAGCGGGCCTTGTGCATCTGGTCGAACAGGCTCAGAGAAGCGTTCTGGAGCTCGTCGGTCTTCTCCTTGATCTCAGCAGCAGAGGCGGTGCCCTCGCCAGACTGGCTCTGAGAGATGAACTCGCGCATGGAGGCAATCTTCTCCTTGATCTTCTCGGCCTCGGCCTTGTCAAGACGGTCCTCGAACTCCTTGAGGGCCTTCTCGGTGTCGTTCACAACACTGTCGGCACGGTTGGCAGCCTCAATGGCGTTCTTGCGCTCCTTGTCTTGCTCAGCGTACTGCTCAGAGTCCCTGACCATGCTCTCGATCTCGGCATCGGAGAGACCGGAGCCAGAGGCAATGGTGATGGACTGGTCCTTGTTGGTGGACTTGTCCTTGGCGTGGACGTGGACGATCGAGTCAGCGTCAATGTCGAAAGTGACCTCAATCTGGGGAACACCGCGGTGGGCTGGGGGAATGCCAACAAGCTGGAAGTTTCCAAGGAGCTTGTTGTCGCGGACGAGCTCACGTTCACCCTGGTAGACCTTGATCTCGACAGCGCTCTGGAAGTCGGCGGCGGTGGAGAAGACCTGGGACTTCTTGGTGGGGATGGTGGTGTTGCGGTTGATCAGACGGGTGAACACTCCACCAAGGGTCTCAATACCAAGGGACAGAGGAGTGACATCGAGCAGGAGAAGGTCAGTGACCTCACCAGCAAGGACAGCACCCTGAATAGCGGCACCAATGGCAACGGCCTCGTCGGGGTTGACCGACTTGGCGGGGTCGCGACCGAAAATGCTCTTGACAGACTCAGTGACCTTGGGCATACGGGTCATACCACCGACAAGGATGACCTCAGAGATATCGGTAGCCTTGAGGTTGGCGTCCTTGAGGGCCTTGCGGACAGGCTCAACAGTGCGGCTGATGAGAGGGTCCATCATCTTCTCGAGCTGAGCACGAGTGAGCTTGGTGTTGATGTGCTTGGGTCCGGAGGCGTCGGCAGTGATGAAAGGCAGGTTGATGTCGGTCTGCGAAGAGGAAGAAAGCTCGATCTTTGCCTTCTCAGCGGCCTCACGGATACGCTGGATAGCCATGCGGTCGTTGTTCAGGTCGATACCCTGCTCCTTCTTGAACTGGTCGACAAGGTGGCGCACCAGGGTAATATCGAAATCTTCACCTCCAAGATGGGTATCGCCGTTGGTGGACTTGACCTCGAAGACACCAGACTGGATCTCGAGAATGGAGATATCGAAAGTTCCACCACCAAGATCGTAGACAGCGACGACGTTGTCGGTGGCCTTGTCAAGACCGTAAGCGAGAGCGGCAGCAGTAGGCTCGTTGACGACACGAAGAACGTTGAGACCAGCAATCTGACCAGCATCCTTGGTGGCCTGACGCTGGGAGTCGTTGAAGTAAGCGGGGACGGTGACGACGGCGTTCTTGACGTTCTTGCCCATGTAGGCCTCGGCGGTCTCCTTCATCTTTCCGAGGACGAAACCACCGACCTGGGAGGGCGAGTACTTCTGGCCCTGAGCCTCGAGCCAGGCATCACCGTTGGTGTGCTGGACAATCTTGTATGGGACTTGCTTGATGTCGCGCTGGACCTCGGCGTCTGTGAACTTGCGACCGATAAGACGCTTGGTGGCAAAGAGAGTATTCTCTGGGTTGACGACAGCCTGGCGCTTGGCGGCGATACCGACAAGACGCTCGCCTTCCTTTGTGAAACCAACAACGGAAGGAGTTGTACGTCCACCTGTTGTTCTGTTAGCATTGCCATGCGGGTAAAAGTCAGATGGAGTATGACGAACCCTCAGAGTTCTCAATGATGCGTGGGACCTTGCCCTCCATGACAGCGACGGCGGAGTTGGTGGTGCCCAGATCAATACCAATGACTGAGCCCTTTACCTTCTCCTCACCGCCCTCAGCATATCCTCGCGCAAACATGGCCGGAGCCCTGAATGCGGGAGTGCGTCTCGCCGCCGAAGCCGCACGAGGCAAAAACTGCGATGAGGTCAGAAATAGTTCCAACAATGGAAAAAGACCGCTCAATTGCTTACATTCCGTGATAGCCTTGAGGACAGCATTTTGACTTGTGTGAGACGCTGCGGAATTGGATGCAGGCGACAGAAAATGGGGTGTAAAGGTGATGGGTGGGAGGGTGGGTGGAATATATGATGTAGTGATAGAAGCTTTGACGATAGACAAAATTCTCGGAGAAGGTTCTAGCTCGTTTTGGTGCTGGATTGCCCTCCGAGGTTCCGCTACAACTGTCTGTGCTTCCGATTTGTAGCGAAAAGTGGACGACGCGACATAAACCCGGAAGAGGCGGCGAAGGCGTCTTTTTCCATGACGGCGGCACACATAATTGGCCCTGTCGCCACAACTGTCTGGTGGTGGTGGTGATGATGGCCATCAGCGTCCCAGTGCGCAAGGCTTGGCGCATACGTGCGAGTGTGGGGAGATGCTTGTCAGTGGTAACGCCCGGGCACCTCGAAACACTGCCACTCTACCACATCGCACCCTCTTACCAGCACCTGTATATACAGACGCGCTCGAATACAAGATAGCCCATAAAGCTGCCTTCACATCCAGAATCTATTCCTACTGTCTGTTCGATACCATCGCTAGCGTTGTGCAACCAAGCATCCTGTGACGTAGAAGGCTCTCTCCTGCTGGGCCGCACCAGCTCCGCTCACACCTGCGAAACACGAAGACATGCACCCCTCTCCAACCTGACCGCAGAATTATGGCAGTCGATGAATTTCTGTGCGTAGACGCCCCCGGCAACATCTCTTTCGTCTTTACTGATTGCGATAGGAGTCGAGACACGGATACCTTTGTATTAGCTCAGAAGGCTTACTATCCTACTAAGATTCCCATCGCGTGAGCGCCGTACCACCATCCAACTGTTGGTCGAGAGCTGACGTTTGCAGACATTACCAACTACGCCATTTCATCTCGTCTCCCGAACCTGACCTTCTCTACTATGCGAGCGGCGCGGCCGTTTACTGCCTCAATGCCGCCACACGAACACAGGCGCACGTAACCACACTGCCCTGGGAAGCACGCTGCACGGCATCCGGATATGGCTACGTGTGCGTCGGAGGTGAGGAGCACGGCAACTTTGCTGCCATCAAAGTGACTGGCTTCCCTCCCATCGACCCGTCCGATGTCGATGCCTCTTTGCCCCTGGACTTCGAACACCGTCTGCCTCGCCCTCCGCTCCTAGGCGCTGCGTCGCGCATACGCCTTGAGAAGATTGGGGCCGACATTGTCAACTCAATATCGATACACAAGCTACCTGGAGGGGAGGATGGCCCGGATGAAGTCGTGGCGGTACTTACTAACAATGACAAGACCGTGCGCATTTACTCGCTCACACAGAATCTGGAACTCGCAGTACTTGACCTGCCCTTTGCCATGAACCATGCTTCGATATCGCCAGACGGAGAGATGTTGGTAGCTGTGGGCGACTCGCCGATTGGATACTTTTTCGAACGAACAAAGTCACAAAAGAGTGGGAACAAGATGGCAGAGGGATGGATACAATCAACACCACCGGAATGGGAGCTCATGAAGCATGTAGCTTTGTATCGGCCTGCAAATTCTCATGCAGATGGCTACTTCACCACAGCATGGTCGCCTTCTGGACGTCTTTGCGCAGTTGGATCTGAGTGTGGATACATTACTGTGTTTGATGTCGAGCTACTGAAGATTGTCGAATATGGGGAAGACGCCATCCTGCAGTTGCTTAGTTCCACACGTCCCGATACTCGGACTGGGCCTGGCGCGGTACGAACAATGCACTTCTCTCCCGCACCATGGGACTTTCTTGTGTGGAGCGAGGACCAAGGCAGAGTGTGCATCGCTGACTTGAGGGCGGGCTTGAAGGTTAAGCAGACAGTGACCTTGGATCCCAAAGAAGAGGGTCTGGAAAGTGTCGAGTTGGCTGAGTTGGACTTGACTCTTAGCCCGGAGATGCATGAGCTGCGCCGCGAAGCAGACTTTATCCGAAGATATCGCCGTGCTCTGGACACCGAGGGAACTGCATCAGCGACGAATGCTGCAAACGAATACAACTTTGAGGCTGACTCAGAGCGACAGAGGCTACATCGCCGACTAGGCGTAGTTGAGTCGGACAACGATCCGCTTGGCTTGACAGCGCGCGAAAGACAAGTCCTCAGTGCGTTACGTACAAACCACCGACAACGAGAAGAGTCCCGAGAACAGGAATTAACGCCCCGAAGCATCAACTATATGGCTTCCGGGCCACTTGACGCTGTACCGTAGGTTGCGAACATGTCGCTGTTTAGAGCTTTTGACTAACATGATGTAGAGAAGCTACTGCTCGAGAAGTCGCCGAGGCCATGGCTCAGTTTATGACAGAAAGGGCGGGTCATCCTCGCTGGCACTATGATCGTACAGCACCCCGACGTCAGGCCTCTGTTATTGTGTCCATCAACGAAGGCACAATCAATGCACCCGTGACAATCACCAACATTACCGATTCGACCATTACGCGGTCACCCAACCCCGTGCCGGCACAGGCGCGTCGCATGACTAGCGAACTTGTTGCGTCGACAGACGAAGCATGGCGCACAGTTGAGGAGGCGCTTGCTGCTGAGCAGACACGAGCTGCAAACCGCAGCGCTACATCACACCCAGCTCCATCTGACAGCAATGCCACTGCGCCTGAACTCCGCAACGAGCTTCGCCGTATCCGCCAACTTACACAAGCACGTGAACGCCTCCGCAATGCACGCGCCGGCCAGCCTATCACGGAAACGTACGAGTTCAGCCTTGGTCTCCGGAGGTCGAGTCGCGCCACTCACGATGCACGTCTGGGTGTGCGTACAGCGGGACTGGCTATGAGTCAAGACGGACGAACGTTGTACTGCGGAACAGAGGAAGGTATCTTCGAACTCAAGATGAATCTTCATGTGAGAAAAGCATTTCCCGCAATCACCCCGCGATAAATTGCAGCATGCGAGGTTGCTTACTTTTCTCACGGTGGGCTAAAGTGTTTCTTTATGAGCCGGCATTTGTGGCGTTGATGGGTTGTGCGTATGTAGTACTTGCATTCGTCTTGGCGATTAGGACCAGAGCATATCGCCTGTTCTGTTATTGGTGTATTGGTTGTAATTCTTCGTGTGGACTTAAATTGGTCGAAACAGGTATACCCGTGTATTTAGGTAGTTGAAACAGCACTCCAACCGTTCCGGAATCAGGTTGTGGCTATCTTGTGTAATATGCGTGATGTGGTGGATTCGTTACCTCAATCTGGGGTAAATGCCCCTCCTCTCTACGCCCCCTTGCTGCTCCGGATCCGGCACCGTGCGGGCGATGTTCGGAGCCAGGGAAAACTGCCGATTTGCCCTCGATGGCGCAATTCCAGCGGTGACTCCCCACCCATGCCCCGACTAGAGTGCCTTGCACATGGTCTTGGGGACGCCCAGCGGTACTTTTGATCTCTGGACTCACACTTTCGGTCGCTCAAAGTCTGCCGCTTGCATCGACTATCGCTGCACAGGACGCCATCTACCCTTCAACACTCCCATTTCGTCATCGCCTCAACGCGCATCACGGATCTCGTGAGTCCCACGCCACAAAGCTTTTACTCAAGTCCGCAACGCGGACGCCAAACACTCGCAATGGCAGAGAGCTCTAAGAAGGCCGCTGCTGCTGGAAAGGCTGCCATTCCGCTCGACATTGACGGCCATAACCTGCCGCCTTCGCCAGCGCCCAGCTCGCCCCGCAATGGCAGGAAGTATGCGCTGATGACGGAGCTGGTATACACAGAGAGCAGCGACCAGTACAATGCCAGCTCCGTCCCCATCTACCAAGTAAGCCCAGCACATTCCCATAAGCAAGAACGAGTGCTTTTACATGGCGGCTAGCTAACATACCCAGACTGCCACTTTCAAGCAAGAGTCGGCGAGCGGTGGCGGCGGCGACTATGACTATACACGTTCTGGCAACCCTACACGCACACACCTGGAGAGACACCTTGCTAAGATTATGAATGCGAACCGCGCACTCGTTGTTTCGTCCGGTATGGGTGCCCTCGACGTCATCACCCGCCTCCTGCGACCCGGAGACGAAGTCATTACCGGCGACGATCTGTACGGTGGAACAAACAGACTGCTCAAGTATCTCTCGACACACGGCGGTATCATTGTCCACCATGTCGACACCACGAACCCTGAAAGTGTTCGTGGCGTTGTCAACAACAAGACGGCCATGGTACTCCTCGAGACCCCAACGAACCCTCTAATCAAGATCTGCGACATTCCCGCTATCGCTAGCATCGCCCATGCGGCAAACCCCACTGCCATTGTTGCAGTCGATAATACCATGATGTCTCCCATGCTATTGAACCCGCTCGATCTCGGCGCCGATATCGTCTACGAGTCTGGCACCAAGTACCTTTCCGGCCACCACGATCTTATGGCTGGCGTCATTGCCATCAATGATTCAGCTCTGGGAGACCGCCTCTTCTTCACCATCAACGCTTCAGGCTGCGGTCTTTCTCCCTTTGACTCTTGGCTGCTCCTTCGTGGTATCAAGACTCTAGGTGTCCGTATGGAGAAGCAGCAGGCAAACGCCATGCGCATCGCCAACTTCCTTGAATCTCACGGCTTCAAGGTCCGTTACCCAGGCTTGAAATCGCACCCCCAGTATGATTTGCATTGGAGCATGGCACGTGGTGCTGGCGCTGTGTTGTCTTTTGAAACCGGGGATGTTACCATTAGTGAACGCATTGTTGAAAGTGCGAGGCTGTGGGGCATTAGTGTGAGCTTTGGGTGCGTGAATTCGCTCATCAGCATGCCTTGCCGCATGAGCCATGCTAGTATTGATGAGAAGACGAGAAAGGAGAGGAACATGCCCGAGGACATTATCCGCTTGTGTGTTGGTATTGAGGATCCCGAGGATTTGATTGACGATCTGAGCCGTGCTGTAAGTCGCCGACTAAACTTTTCCAATGACCGAATGCTAACAGGGTGTAGCTTGTGCAAGCTGGTGCCGTCAATATCACCACCGAGGGTTTCCGTGCATTGGCTGCAGAGGCCCCTGTGCCAGCTCAGCCTTCCGAAGCTGTTCCCGCTCCTGCCGAGTCTTGAACAACAAACTCTAGTCACCGCTGTCCTGCTTTGCCATAGCAGGTTAACGTGATACCCCTTTCCTCTCTAATTGTCAGGGAAAGACTTCGCTTCACAACTCTCTCTGACCCAGTCACCTCTGTCACTACCTCTTGTTTGGAGCGTGGTGTTAACGTGATATTTGTCTACTTGGTTTAGCATATCTCTAGGCATCTCTGACGCTCGTCAGGATGAAAATGTCCCTTGTTGTTCAATACAAAAATATTTGTTAGAAGCAGGTGTCAACGCTCTTGTGATCGTGTGTCTTGGGCATATAGACTGACGCCTACATTGACCACTGTATTGGTGAAGCTAGCCGTGAGATTGCGCCGGGTCTTGATTTGAACTACAGATACTTTGCGAACAGTGTGCTTATGTGTATGTGAATACCAGTCAAGCGCGCTCCGTATGTATTGGACCGATGGGGCCGAGTACGGAAATCCGGAGAGTTTACGCCAAGAACGCCGGCATGTTTATGAAAAAGAGCCGGATCCTCCGTACGTGCCAGCACTTCGAAGTCCTCTAGCAGCATACGGTTACGAGTACCGGTATGCTTGTGTATTGCTTGAATCCTCAGCGCGTTCATTCAGCTTTAAATTCTCACTTCATTCGAAACCCGTCTCGAACATAGCGCCGCGTTTATGGCATCTTAATACAGGGTGCACCTGCGTGCCTGAAACAACCGCCAGGCACGCGACAAGCTCCGCAGCTTCATGGAAAAACAAAGGCGTGTTTTAGCGTTGTTAATATAGATGCGAATCCAAAGTATCCAACTATTGTGAAGAGATAGTTTGTGAGTGAGTCGAGCGGCGATCCGATCAGGCCGCTGTCAGGCTCAAGAGGCTGTGAATCAGGCACACCACAAGCCAGAAGACGACTGCAGATCACCATGATGCAGTTCTTGGAACTTCCCCGCGAATTGCGAGATATGATCTACAAAGAGATCTTGATGCCGAGTGAGCGACTCCCAAGCCGTCAAGATACTCAGTCAGCCTCTAAGTGGTACCTGATCAGTCAGCCGCACCAGACTATTGCAGGTTCTCGAATCTTTATATCATCTCGGGAGGTTCCCAGCACATGTGCGAACATACTGGCAAGCAATCGCCAGATTAATGAAGAGATGACGCAGATTGTTGAGAGGGCGCGAGAGACAGGGCAGCTGGCTACGCGGATGGATTGTTTTGTGCAAAGTAACGCGCATTACTTCACCTGGCTCGCTTTACCGTGCGTGAAACCAACGAAACCAGGCGCGTTGGAACAGCAAGAGGAGGGCAAGCAGAGCTGGATGAGCATGATCATCGACAGTTGGAGCTGGATAGCTAGCGTTTTCAGCGGAACAGCCTACACTGCCAAGGGGAACTCCAGAGGGAAGCTATTCTCCACAAGCCTTGACCCGTCGTACGCAACCATAGAGCGTCTGTGGATGGATATCCGATCCTGTGAGTCCAGTGCCTCGCATGTGGAGGAATCACAGACATCTTGGGCTGTATGTGCCGCTCTCAAGCACCTTTTCGACAACGGTCCCGATATGACGCGCAGAAACCGCCGCGTGGACTGCGTGGATGAAGTGATTCTGAACATCGTCCCTCTACCCGATGGGGCTTCAAGCAGTTACCCGGGCCATGAAAGTGACGAAGATACATTGTTTGTTCCTGAGTCCCACGAGACGGCCACGAATCTCTTACGGAACGAGCTGGTGGAAGTCTGGGACAAGATCTGGTCTTCGACAGACGCCAATGGAAATGACATCAAGGCAATGCTATATCGCACGTTGCTTGGAAAGATCAAGCGGGTGCGAATATGTGTTGATGGAGTAACGTTCCGGACCAGAGGGCTCGCGGTGGAACTGGAGAGGGGGCGGGCAGAAATGAGAAGAATCCAGATGAGGTAGAGCAGAGAGTGTGGATACATCTGTACATACGATGGCTCCAGGGTCAGAATGGTTTGGTTTGTGATCGTTTACGGGTCAAAGCTGCGTGTGGAGACGAAGCGTTCGGAGATTACTCGACAGAAGGAGAAGCATGTTCGGTGCGCGTTTTTTTTTTAGTTATTTCTGTTTTCTTCTTCTTTTGTAACAGGCATGACGTATGCTTTCTTGGTACGAACTATGTAGGCGCGAAGACCGAGACTTGTACATATGGGGAGGATATATAAGGTAAGCCGGGGGAAATTATATTCGAGTTTTGACCCGTCCGAGTCGAGCACAAAAGGGCAGTTCCCGATGCGTGCGGCTCGTTAGTGGACGAGCCGGAAATAGTGTGGGAGCTAGAACGCCACAGCCACTATCCATGGCAATCTAGAAATCGCACATGTCCGTCCCATTTCCCAAGGTTTTGCCGAGGACGCTGACGAGTCTTTTGGTCGCTGAGTCGTTAGACGGCATTGCTATTGGCTGCGGGGGCCAGGGGAAGCCTAGTCTCGGTTCGGGACGAGACTGTCTAGACCAGCCATCCAAGAGGTCGACATTCCTGACACATCAATCCATGGCGATCGAACACGATTGCCCGCACCAGCACTGGCAGCTATGCAATGACTTTTATGAAGGCAATGTGTGCATTTCGACCAGCGCTACCGGCTGTCTCGTACACACATTCAGGCCCCAAGGCCGGGCTCCAGCGCATACCAAGCCGATGCTGACTTTTTACTAACGTACAATCTTTAGGGCACCGTCAGTGGCGTGCTTGGCCAGCTCAACGCACGTTTCATGAAACAGACCTCCGCGTCACACCCCTTGCAGCCTGAAGCGTCCATCCTTCCATAATTCGCTACAATAGACCATCTTTACGAGCAGCCCCCACCGATCACCCTTGCGCAATTGGCTGGGCCGTACAGCCTTGGCTCAGGGGCACACTGTGCAAGACGGCCCCTGCATGTCAACGTATGTCTGGATCGCGCGTCTGACCATAATGGGTGGTGCCAGAAGCCGCGGGAGCGAATCCCCGTGGGCGCCACGGCTTCGCAAAGGATTTTGTGCAGATGCTGGGTTTTACACTGTGTTTGATATTTAAATACGGGGTCAAAGATCCCTACTTCTGCTAGATCTTCGTCTTTTGCTCTTGCTCCTCTTTTTTTTTTACTACACTCATTGCGAACGTGCCCTTCTTTAGGCGTGTTATACACTCTTTATATTGTACATCGCCTTTTAAGACCTCCTTCATACACTCGCTCTCGCACTGACCATTCTCGCACTCCAACTGCTGGGCGGTTGTTCGCTGATCTCCCGTGTCACGTACCGACAAGATGGCGCCCTCGACTACCTCCACGTCTAAGACGCTTCGCCCAGATAATATCGAAATTCGACCTGCCTCGAGTGGAACGCAAAATGGCCCCGATGACTGCCCAACGTCGCCACGATCATGGCGACACCGTGCTGTGACTTACCAGGTCCCCTCGAGGCGCCAGACTACCGGCAGCCTTGATGCAGAAGACTACTTTGTGAGTAATATCTGTTACGGTTTTCTCTCCATGTAGGGTTATGCTAATGGCAATCCCTAGGTCGGCCCTCGTGATATATCGAAACACAGCAAATGGCCCTTCTTCATGCGAATGCATGGTTCCGTATTTCCCAAGATGATCCTACCCTTGACAGTTGTTGCTCTGTGGGCAACTGCTGTTACCCTTATTTCGGAACACATCCACAGGCTCGTTGTCAGCAATTTACTTTTGACCGTTCTCGGTTTCGTTGTGGGTCTGGCCATTTCATTCCGAACGAGCACTGCCTATGAGCGTTACACCGAAGGTCGAAAGTATTGGAGTCAACTTATCTTTGTTAGCCAGAATCTGGCAAGGACAATCTGGATTCACGCCAAGGAGCGCGAAGGCGAGCTCGGCAAGGAGGACTTGCTTAACAAGCTGTCTGCACTGAATCTGCTCAATGCATTCGCTTGCTCTGTCAAGCACAGACTTCGATTCGAGCCCGGTATCGACTACCCTGATCTCCGCGACCGTGTCGAGTTCCTAGACACATTTGCTCGTGCCGCCGAGGTCGAGATCCCTAAGCCTGGAGACAAGAAGAAGATCAAGGCTATTGGTGAATACCTTGGAGTCACCTTTGCCGAGTCGAACCCGCGCAAGAGGATCAAGCGCTCCAAGAAGCCTCTTGGTAACCTGTCACTCGAAATCCTCAACCACTTCTCTGCCTACGTCCACAGCATCATCGAAAACGAGACTCTGAACGTCGGTCTGTACCAGAACCAGGCCATTACCGGTGTTGTTCAGCTTAACGAGGCTCTTGTTGGTATGGATCGTGTGCTACAAACACCACTGCCTATTGCCTACTCGATTGCCATTTCGCAAATTACCTGGGTCTACGTCATGATGTTGCCATTCCAACTGTGGGATGACCTCCGCTATATCACCATTCCCGGCTGTATCTTCGCTGCCTATATCATGTGAGTCATTACTACTTGAACACACATTAACTGCTGCAAATTCTAACAAGATCCACAGCATCGGTCTGTCCGCCATCGGTCGCGAAATTGAAAACCCCTTTGGCAACGACGTCAACGACTTGCCCCTCGAAGCCTACTGCGAAGAACTCGAAATGGACATTGACTACATTACTTCTCAGCCACCACCCGTCGCGCGCGAGTTCATGAGGCGTGACGGCAACATGCCCATCTGGCCGCTCAGCCACAAGAACTACGAGAGCTGGAGGTCGAGGAGCAAGCAGGACATTCGCGATGCGCTCATGACAAAGACAAAGTCTGATATGACGGTCAGGAAGAGCTTTGCTGTCCCCAGGGAGAGCGAGAGCATAGACGAAAAGGAAAACGGTATTTCGCAGCAACCACATCACCAAGAGTAGTTAAGTGAACGTTGGATCGTAGTATCCGACAAAAAGTAAAGTCTTGCTTTCGCTGCATAGTGTTTGTTTTAGAGCGGTTGGCGCACGGTCAAGGAGTTTTTGTGTTTATGTTTTACTTTCTGGAAGCCCGGCCATGAGATTGGAAACGGGGAGCTGTAAGGTGAATTGCGTTTTCGCCTAGTTTATATGGCTTTGACGATGATAGTTATACTCACTCCTTTTTATGAAAGCAAAATGTTCATAGGCTTGACGAGGAGTGAGATTGAGTCTAATATGACCTTTCATCTTCAAGTGTATTCATTTGCTTGATTCAAAATGCTGTGTGAAAATTCGGTGCCTGTTATAGTGTCCTTGACAAAATACTCAAATGTAGAGCACGCATATTAGAGATTGTTCAAGTGATAGTTATAGAAACTGATGCGATATCGACACTTTGCGTGACTGTTTCAATAAGGCGGGGAATGAGTTGGCCTGTCCGACATGCAATTTGTATGGCCTATACTGAACGATGAGGTCGCGATCATGTCAAAGTCGCAGGTGTTGCTGAGGTCCCACAGTCGAACTCCGCGCGAAAGCCCCACTTTTCGGCAAAACATTCCACCGCCAAAATTTCCAGCTGCGCCGCTAAGTTTCCGCGCAACTTCAACAGCCAAACCTCACACCGAATCCCGTCTGTAATTCGCCCGGCAATATGTTCGCGGTACCCGGATGGAACGTCTCTGCGCAGGTCAAGACCCAGGTCGAAGCACCCAAGCCAAAAGATCAGACTAAACCTGGAAAGAAGGCGCAGAAGCGGAAGGAAAGGCGCGAAGAGAAGGAAGTCAATGCGGACAATTTGGCAGAGAAATGGGAGAGCATCGCAAGTGGCAAGAGTGTAGAGGCAAAGCAGGCAAAGCCGTCTGAACAGAATGGTGCAGTAGTGGCAGATGATGCAGCGGAAGAGAAGCGTGGGAAGAAGAGGAAGAGGGGAAAGGCTGGAGGTAACAAGGAGAAGCAGCAGGATGACGATGGCTCAAAGGAAGGAGAGGAAGCAGTCGACGACGCAAAGCTTGTTCCCGCGAAAGCCTCAACCGATAAGCCTGCTGCTGCCGATGGGGAATCAAAACGCGACAAGAAGAAGCGCAAGAAGGAATCCAAGGCCGACAAACTCCTCGCCGCAAACGCAGCTGAAGCGAAAGCAGCACCCACCCTCGAAAACCTTCTGCCCGAGCCAAAGGGCCTCACACCACTGCAGCGCTCCATGCGCAGCAAGCTTGCCAGCGCCCGTTTCCGCCATCTGAACGAAGCATTGTACACCAAACCCTCTGCGGACAGCGCCTCACTCTTCAAGGAAGACCCTTCGATGTTCGAGGACTACCATCGTGGTTTCGCACAGCAAGTCGAAGTATGGCCAGAGAATCCCGTAGACGGCTACGTAAACAGTGTTCTCGTACGAGCTAAGCTCCGCAACAAAGACCAGCGCAGAGATCGCAAAGCACAAAAGTCTGCCGTGAGACGTGGTCCTGGCTTCGAGGACGAAGAAGAGAACACAGCCATTGCGCCTCCGCGCGGCGACGCAAAACCCCTTCCCCGCGACTTCAAGGGCCACAGCACAATCGCTGACTTGGGCTGTGGCACCGCGTCTCTCTCCTACCGCCTCCAACCCCATCTCAAATCACTAAACCTCACCTTCCACTCATTCGACCTCTCAAAACCCAGCGGTCCCTCCGCTGATCTCGTCACTGTTGCCGACATCGCGGCGCTGCCCCTCGCCGACAACAGCGTCGACGTCGCCATCTTCTGTCTCGCACTGATGGGCACAAACTGGCTCGACTTCATCGACGAAGCATACCGCATCCTGCGCTGGCGCGGAGAACTCTGGGTCTCCGAGATAAAATCGCGATTTGGCCGCGTTGACAAGAAGAAAGGCGGTGTTCCCATCAATTCCATCGGCTCCCTCCGCAAGCCCATGGATAACAAGAAACCACCTAAGAAGCAGAGCAAAAGCGAGAAACCCCCAGAAGAAGGCCCCGAGGACTCCGCCGACGAAGCCGAACTCGCAGTAGCCGTAGACGGGCAAACCGCAAAAGAAGGCACAGACGTCTCGGCCTTTATCAATGTCCTGCGCAAACGCGGCTTCGTGCTAGATGCGCTGCCTGAACGCCCCGGCGACGCAATCGATCTTAATAACAAAATGTTTGTCAAGATGCAATTTGTCAAGGCGGCGCATCCTAGTCGGGGTAAGAATGCGCGCGAGGATCAGAAGGAAGGGGCGGTGGCGCAGAGGGGTGGCGGAATGAAATTTGGGCTTAAGGGGAAGAGGGTGGCGCTTGGCGAGGAGGAAGAGGGTGAGGAGGCGGAAAAGGCGGTGTTGAAGCCGTGTTTGTATAAGATTAGGTAAAGGGACAGGGGGTTGGCATGAGTGGGTGTTCGGGATTACAGGAAAAGTATGGGTTCGTGGTGTTGTAATAAAACAAACAAGAGTCTCACATTGACTTCTGATATGGCAGTATAAACCTGGCTTCAAATGATTTCTCTATATTATTATCGTCTTCGCCGTCGTCATTTAAGACGCTGTGTATATTCTAGCCCCCCAGCGTGTTTTGCCCAGCAGTCACAAGTACAGGTAGCATTGAGATGCTATACTATACCACCATTTTCAAGACTTTGTCTACAAGTTTCTTGAGATGTCTCAAGATGTTTCATGCTTTCAAAGTCTACTTCGCCCACACAATGGCAGTCGTTACCCGCCAATAAGGAAACTCGCCGCATGCTCTACGTTACCGCCAAACATTTCCAGGGCTTGTATAGCTTCTTGCTCCGAGCATCCAAACATGCTGGTGAGTTGCTGGACGTGTTCCCGTGGAAAGTTGGAGTTTGGAGCTGTGGGTGCAGGTGCCTTTGGTGCTGCGGGTTGGGGTTGCGCTTGTGCAGGCTGGGATGATGACGACGATGATGCGCCGGCGTTGGAGGGCCCAGCTTGCGATGAGCCCTTGGGTCGAACGGCACCCGTTTTGGTGCCAATCTCCTCACCATTAGGACCAGAGACGGTGGGTTCGTTCAACTCGGCCTCCTCGAAACTCCTTGGAATTTCCGACTCGTGCAAAAAGGGTACCTCCTGGCCTTCGAAGCAGAGTGCGTTCTTCTCGAGATCGATCTTGGCGCGATATCGCTTCAGCATATCAAGACCGAAAAGCAGATCGACATCCTTGCCTTCCATGACGGTGAAAGCGCAGGGCATGACTGCTCCTCCAATCTTGATCTCGGCATGATGTACGCGACCGAGGATGCGTGCTGTACCGACACCACGTGCCATGCCAGCATACCGGACGTCCATGAGTCGCATGATACCACATCGCTCGGCGCAGTCGGGGGACATGATGGTAGCCTGGGCACCAGAGTCAACAAAGGCCTTGACGGGCACGCCATTGACTTCGGTGTTGACGTAGAGCATGTGTACGCGTGTGAAGACTGCCATGTGTTAGTATGTGTGTTTGATGACCTGAATAGAACCAAGTTCAATCCTCACCTTCTGGGTTCTCGTCGTATGCTTTTTGCAGATTCTCGACAACACGGTCCTGGCGGATGATTTCCTCAATCTTGCGCTGGGCCTCGACGTTGAAAGGGTCCTCGTTGAGCAGGGCGATTTGGTTCTGGCGCTCTCGCTCTGATTCCTCTGCCTGACGCTGCCTCTGGGCATATGTATTCCTCCACCTGGTGGGGTCGTTGACGGCGGCGGCGAGTTCCGGGTCGGCCTGGCGCAGCTTGTTCATCTGCTGGGGATCGTTGAGGACGAGCTGTCGCACACCCTCTGGGTCGGGTTGGGCTGGTCTGCCCGACTGGTGCATGTTCCGGTTTGGTCGAGGTGCGGTGCGCATCACGACGGCGAGCATCTCACCGTCCTTGATTCCGGCATCCTCTAGTGTCTGTGTGTCGATGGCTACGGGCTTGCCGTTTAGGTAGAGGCTCTGTGCGGCCGAGGGCAGGCTGGTGTCGGCCTCGATGTACGTCTTCAGGTCCTTGACGGTGCTGCCGGGCGGCAGCTCGAGCGTCAGTAGGTCAGTGTCGGCGTGGGTGCCGGGCGCAGTGATGGATATGGTGACGCGCGGCCTGGAGGCAGCATGTTAGCAGAGGCTTGGGACGGGTGGTTGTAGCGGTGGTGGGACAAGAAGGGCGGCGGGGAATGGACTCACATGGCGGCTCTGGGCGTATGCGGCCTCGTCCTGAAGAGGGCAAAGGATGTAACACGGTGTCCGGCAGAGGTGAGTCAGGGGCGGTGGTGGGCGTTTGGAACGAGGCGCTGGGCCGTGGAGTTTGGTCGCGGTGGAGGCGTGAGGCTGGAAGAGGATGGAAGGCAGTGGACGGTGGAGCCGCAAGGGCAGCGGCGGATGAATCAGCGGGCAGAGGGCTCCGAGGGCACAGGCTGCAGGGCCGCCATGTTGTGGGAGCAGCGCACGGGAGAGATGGGCAGCAAGACGGCGGCCCTGTCATGTACCGGCGTCGTCGGGCTGGCACGAAGACGTGCAGTCGAAGGAGTGGGAGCACCGCCTTGCCAGTGCCTGCTACGACGCCGTTGGCCGTTGGCCGTGGGCACGAGCAAGGGTGGCGGCGAAGCGGGGCACATTACTACCATGTATAAGTACAGTGCACTCGTCCAGCCGGCCCGCGTACCAGGCATCCCGTGTACATGCAATCTTGTCGTCTGCCTGCTGCGCCCTGTAAGCCAGCCCACAGCCCACAGCCCACGTCGTCCGGTCCCCTCGCCGTCCAGACCAGCCGACACGGGCCGTGGGAGGTGGGAGGTGGGAGCCGGGATGCAGCGTGGCTTGTCACGTGATGATCGCCAACGGCAGGCGAAGCGAGCCGCTAGCAAAACGCGGGGGACGAGACAACCGCCGCGCCCGTCAAAGTCCCGTGACCGGCCCTGGCCTGCTGCTCTGCTCTGCTCTGCTCTGCTCTGCGGTGCGCTGCTGTACATTCTCTGCCGTGCTGTGCTCGCCGACTGTCCTCCTGTGCCATCAATCCGCCCCTCAATTCCCCTGCCAACATGCCACGAGACCTGCTGGCAGAGAAACAGACGCTCGACAGCATGCCCCAGCTGTCCAGAGAGCCCCAAGCCCTCAGCCCGGAGCCCGCAGCCAACTCCAGTCTGGTGCCCCATCGCAGCTCCAGCATCGCCCAGGAGGAGCGCCTCAAACAGATGGGCGTGCGCCCCTACTCGTCCCTGCTCAACATCGACGATCTCGACGACTGTGACTGGCTCGAGCACGCCGCCTTTGATCCCATCGAGGCTGCGACGCGAGAAAAGGTGAGGCCAATCCTTCATGCTCTCCCTCGCTCTCCTTCTGTCCCGTGCCATATCTCCCTCTACAGACCTCTTTGTTTTGCTTTTTGCGTTGCTGTGCTACCAACCCAGTGGTTGTATGGCATGTCACCTGTGCTCCTTTCTGCCCAGACGCCCTTACACACTCCACCATCCTCCGCCTCGCACAACCGTCGCACCTGGAACACGGCACTAACCGCTTCTAGCTCGACTACCGCTTGCGGACGTGCGGCGAACTCTGTAGCGGCCTCTTCTCATCCGCCTACCCCACTACTGAGGGGCCCCTGGGCGAAATCCTCAAGACCCGAACCTTCCCTTCAATAAATTCCACCGACAGTGACCGAAAGCGGATCCTGCTGGCTCACATCATCTCCACAAAGTCCAAATCCCCGCTCGTTACCGATGACGCCATGGACTATCCCAAGGACTGGAAGACTAACTACCAACTAGCACCAAGCACTGGCCACAATGAAGATGGCCAAACGGTATGTCTGCACTCCCTGTGTGTGCACCCCGACTTTGCACGAAAGGGCCTTGGCTCAATACTGCTGCAAAGCTACGTCCAGAGGATCAAGGACTCGGGCGTAGCCACACGCATAGCACTCATCTGCAGAGACCGCTACATTCCCTTTTATGAAAGAGCTGGCTTTAAGAAAATTGGCCCGAGCAAATGTCAGTACGGGGGCGGGAACTGGTTCGACATGGTGTACGACTTCGAAGACAGCCATGATGATGGCTGGGACTACTAGGCTCGACTCTGCATTTGTGGATTCCTTTTTGCATAACCACTAGCGACTGCATGTGTACGTGACTTCTTGTACAAGAGACGAAATGATATCGAGAACGCTACTTCGCGCGAGTAACAAAATCAACAAATCCATTGGATATGCAATCCGGCACTGTTCTTTTTCCTTCAGTCCCCAAAAACACTCCTCAAGCATACTGACTTCGATCTTTCCACTTTGGCTGCAGAGCCTCGCCATTAATCGCACCAAATCCAAATCCGCTCTCATACCTCGCGTACTCTATCAACCTCAATGTGTCCAGCTTCGCTCCCTTGTCCGTCTGCGCCCATACTACCACGCTAAGCGTATTCTCTCCTTTCACATTGAGTATGCCCGGCGGAACCGGGAAGCGGGTCTGGGGGCCGATGTGCGGTACAAACTTGCCGTATTGGTATCCATTCACAAACAACATGACACGTGCCACTGTGCCCTTGGGTGCGCCCATTTCGACGCCAATTGGAACATCAAGATCCGTGTCAATGTCGAGCGTAAACTTGGTAGTAAACCACCGGATCGCAGCGCCCTCGACGCCATCAGTCGTGGGACTCGCAGCCGCCCATGTCGCCGTGTCGAAGCCTGGGAGATGCCAACCGAGCCGTTCGCCATACAGCCCGCCTTCATTCATGGGTCCACGGACGGCGTCAATGTTTTCCTCACCCCCAGCATTGCCTTGAATTTTCCACTGGTCAAACGACAGCTTCGTCCCATTCGCAGCAAGGAGTTGTGTGCCCAGAATGCCCCGCGGATTCTCAGCTCCAGCAGGTCCTGTAGACGTCTGGTCGTGGCCTGTGTAGTCTGTGATCACGGTTAAGACGTTGCTTTGGCCGTCCGTTCGCGTTGCATTGCTAAATGAAAGAAGCGCGCTTGTCGATGTAAGGGAGGCGTTGCCGGGGTGGTATCCGAGGGGCCGTCCGTTAAGCCATGCATTCCAGCCGGCCGCAACACCGCCCTGCACTGTCATGTTGAGCGAGGTCGCCGCCTTGTCGGAGAAGTAGCCACGGTAGATTTTGGCGCCTGCATAAAACTTGTAGTCACTGCTGAAGAGAACAGGCAGTGTAAGCGGCTTCACTGGACTAAGGGTCGTTGTTTTGTTTGCAACGATCCAGTTCTTGTCATTGTAGGAGGGGTTGATCTCAGGTGAAGCGTCTACCGCCTTGAAGCCAGAAAGCTCCGGCAAATTAACTTTGCGGTCTGAAGTTCCCTTGAGCTTTGCCGTAAGAGCGCCATACGGTGTCTTTATCGTCTCGAGCCTTTTACCATTCCAGGATATCGTACTGACACCAGCGCCAGCATAAACTTCAATAGAAGTTGCGTTTGCATTATCACCCACGACAGCAACGGTCCCGTCTGCAATACTAGCTGACCGAACAAGGTACGGTCCGAGGACGAAGATCTGCTTGTCGGGTGTGACATTGGGATTGCCAGTCGTCGGTGGCGCAAAGAATGTCCAAGCCGACGGGATATCCAAGAGGTATGCCAGAACTCCATTGGAGAACTCGACAACTGTCACCCCCTTGCTTTGAGTGAACTTGAAACTCGAGTAGGTCTTGTTCCCTGGTGCACTGGCAAGGTCCGTCTCTGCACCCCACGACTTGAAGGTCAGGTTACCATGCGATTTGAAGGCAAATTGTGCAACCTGCCCAGCTCGGGTATAGAACACAAGAACAGGGCGGTCAAACAACCCATAGGATGCAATCTCCGCCGACGAGTAAAGCAATGTCTCATTGCCGACCTCGTAATCCGTGACCACCCATCTACTCTGTCGTCCCGCTAGTTGCATACTCGGAATCGTCACGTCACCCGCTGATGTCTTGACTGTCATAGAAAAACCAGTCACATCTCTTGTCCGAGTGTTGTTATTCTCTGCAAGATAAAACCTGGCATTCGACTCGCGGTTCTTAAGCTGCCACGTCCAAATGGCAGAGCTCGAGACTGCATTCGCTGTGCCATTCGCCTCCATGACAGTATTGTGCAATCCCTTGCTCACACGGGTAAAAAGCGCGAGCAGCTTGTACTGCGAGAATTTTGAACGAACCTCCCGTGTTTCACGAAGAGGCGCATCATAGTCGTACGACGTATAAACGACCGGTGCAGCAAGATGACCCCAATTAGTACCACCATAAGCCTGTAACAGTCGTTAGCCAAGAAGAACGTTACCGTGCCACCTCTTTCAATCATCTCAACAAAAAGACTTGCCATGTATAGGTTCAACAGTGTGGCTCTCTGTCCAATCAAGCCCTTGTAGAACACATCCGCAAACTCTGGGCTCTGCTCTGCAAGACACTGGTCAAAGAAGAAGCCACCCCAAGGCTGAAACCAGCCTCCCTCGAACTCGGGAAGGTATTCTGGCTGTGTCGGCGACACCTCTTGAAACCACTGATAGTACGTTCGCGGGAGATTGAATCCTGTGTCGAGATTGGTACAGCTCATACCTCCGGGGTAACTATCCAGCCCATAGATATCGATAGCGCCTCCAACATTCTGATAATCTGTCGACCAGCTCTTGGACCTGAAGCCCTTCTCGTTGTGTGTCAGGGGCACGGTAATACCTGCCTTTTTAAACGCATCTTTCAGTTGCTCCATGTAAATCACAAGCGTGTCATCAGCCACATGTCGTGTCTCCTGCAGTTCGTTCTCCACCTGTGTCAGCACTACAGGCCCACCATTCGTAATCTGGTTCTTTGCAATGATGCGCCCGACTTCAGCAACCCATTCAGACCATGCGGCTTGGTACGTTGCGTCACTGGTGCGATATTTTCCGCCGCTGCCGTCGCTTGTCCACAGCGCAAAGCCCCCGCCGTTCGTCTCGGCATTACAGTAGGGACCTGGCCGTGCTATCACGTACAGTCCCGCATCTTGGGCTGCTGAAAAGAGACGCTGCAGGTCTTTTGCCGGACTCGTAAAGTCGAAGGTGCCGCGCGAGGCAGAGTGATAGGACCAGAAAAAGTAGATGCTAACTGCATTCATGCCATTGGCTTTGAACTTTTGGAATACGTCTGCCCAGAGTTCGGGTACAGGAAGGCGAGCATAGTCTGTGAAGAAAGAGTCGATTGTCAGTCAAGTGCTTTCGAGGCTGTACAAGGACTGCGTACGGAATTCTCCACTCATGATGAGGATGCGCTCGCCGTTGACCATGAGTGAGCCATTATCCCATTCGACTGTTGTCTGGAGTCCATTATTCGTGGCTAGTGCGCTGAAGCACAGCGACACCGCGACCGTAAAGAGATGCAAGAACCGCATAGTTCAAGTCCATGCATCGAATCCAAAAACCACAAGAAACAGAAGTCGCGAACCCCAGCTTATGTGTCCGGGGGATCGGCCCAAATCTCTATACGAGCTACAGCCGCCCGTCGAGGATAGGCCCTCCATCTCATGCGTAGCGAGGCCATCTCATTGACGGTAGATTGTTGTTCCCTGTAGGAGAAATATTACAGCCGCCGGCGACGGGGTAAATATGCAAGGTACTAGGATTTAGCGTACCTGGAGAAGGCTATTTGCGGAGGCAAATGGGGTATCATCCAGCCGAAACGCCGAGCCGCATCCATGAAGCTTATTACTGCTGAAAGGCTTACCTGAGAGTGCCTGGATAGTTGATAAAAGGTTGCTGGTAAGGGATCATGCAGATTATGGCGAATCGGTCGCTTTTGCGAAATCTGCGACGATATTTTACGTGGTTACTAGGTAATGGCAGAGTAGAATCTCAGGCTGCATTTCTATATGCAACACGAGGAACTGGAAATAGCTTATGTCAAGCTTGAATTGACGCCTTTTAGCTGCCGATGCTCGTCGATCAACTAGGGGATACGCATGGACATTTCCGCCAACCTGGTATTCACCCTACCCGGAAGATCTTGGGTCAAATCTACGGAGCCATACTGTGAATTAGACAAGGATCAGCATGGAAGACCGGCTATGTCCCAGTTTATCTGATATGCTTCTGTTCTTGGTTGAGGGAACTGGAGGTATTTCCGTGAAGAATGGTCAGAAATAATGTACCACACATAAACCACGCTAATCTCAATCAGACAAGACAGCAGTCGCAGTTCCAATTGAAGGCATTTTGTCCTACACCATGGGCGGTTCTTCTAATCAAGATGACAACATGAAACCATCTGGTATCCTACGCCTTAGCAATGCAATGCAACGCCGAGCCAAACTTCCAATCCCAAATATCGACAAAACAGCAGTGATTCATATCACCGTCATGATAAGTCCGCAACATCAACACCACTCGCCCTCTTCGTCTCCATCTCCGTCCTACTCTCTATCCACATCCTCTCCTGATTCCGGCTCTCAGTCTCCATATGCGACTCTGCCGCCTCTGCCGTCCCAATCTTCCACTCACAATCCTTACTCCCGAGCAGCACCGGAAAAAGCGTAAACGCAAACGTCGTCCCAACCGCAAAATACACCAGCACCGCCGTACCCTGCAACCCTCCATTTTCCTTTTGCACCGGCAGGTGATCTTTCCACATACTAACCATGTACACCGACATGCCGACTACAAAGTTGGAAACAGCGAGATACAAGAGCTCGTACGGCGCCTCGAGCAGTGTTAGCGACGCCAGCGAGCTCTGCCACACGAGACAACCCTGCCCATTGCGATACTGCGTCCCGTTGGAAAGCCATATGCGTAGTGCTGACGGGGTACGAATGACGCCTAGCTCACGCTGCTGGATACAAGTGAAGAAAGTCGAGAGCAACGAGAGCATGGTACTGAGTACAAAGCATCCGCGCACCACGAACGTCGCCTCCGTCAATTGAGGCAGCGACAGCGCCTGAAGCGCCAGTGTCGCTAGCAATGCACCCTAAAAGCACTCAAACTTAGCCTCATGCTATCCTTTTTTTCTTTTTCCACAGTTCGCACAGTGGAACACCAGCGGCGTACTCTGGCGGGGACATAACTTACCACCAATGCCACGAGTCTAAATTGCTCGAGCTTCGCCTCTCGCAGCTCCAACACCTCTCTATCCGCACTCTGATTAATCAAGTGTTCCAGCTCCTCTAGATCCTCGGCGTCAAACAGTAGCCATATGCGCCAGCGATACGACGGCCCGTACCGCGCAAGCGCATATGCATTTGCATTCCAAGTGCGTATGTGGGAGAAGCCGTTGACAAAGTAGCGCGGCACTAGGAGGAAGCGGGCGGCGGAGCGCGCGGGGAGGCCCAGCGCGCTCCAGATCTCGGCGGTCGACATGGAGTACATGTGAAAGTTTGTGTGTATGTGGGGGGAGTAGCTTCGCATGATTGTGTATGTGTTATATGTAGGATTCGGCGGAATTAATTACTGACGATAAAGTCCGCGCGAGCAAGGGGTGGTGATGTGCATGAGGTATAGTTTTGGCCCCCAATGATAATAGACAGCATGGATTACATAGCATGGGGGCCACGAACAGAAAGGACGAGTCAATGATGATGCTATTTATGACGCATGATGGTTTTGAAGAAAACGGGGGGAAAAATTGGCACTAGAAAATGGGGAGGGAGTGGTTCGTAGACTTGGAAGAGTGAGGCTTGTAATACACAGATGAAAAAGCGTAATCTTGGAATATCATGACAACGTGTGAACCAAACGCTCAGCCCATAGGATGTTGAACTGCTCTCCGCCAAACACGAATGAAGCCAGAATCTCTATGCAGCCGCTCCTGAAGCCTTTGCCTTTTCCTGCGCTTCGAGCTTTCTCCGTGCAGCGAGAATCATCTCCTCTCTTCTTCGTTGCAGATTCGCCTGTCTCTCGTTCTTATCCGCGCTCCATGATTTCTTCTTCGGTTGCTCTTCTTGCTCTTCCTGTGGTGTTTCGTTTAGCTTCGAAGAGAGATTGTATCTTGTGATCAAATCAGGGTGTGAAGGTTTCGCTGGCGCAGCAGCGGCTCTAACAGGCGCAGGAGAAGCTCTTGGAGCAGGTATTTGGAAAGATGGAGGTGCCTATGCCAGTATCAGTAAACCAAATTCTTATTACAAGATGTCTGCAGTTCAAATCTTACTGTGTCCAGTCCTCGTCCACTCAGTGCTCTCTCTGTTGTTGCAGCCACATTTCCTCCGTTCCGCTGTAGGTCCCATGCAATGTCTCTTCTGTTCAGCTGCGGCAGCATCTCGGCTACTTGGTCTATCTGCGCCAAGTTGATACGCGGCGTGGTGCGGTTGGCGGCTGCTCGCGTGCCAGGCGCGGCTGGTGTGGGCTTGCTAAAATACCATCGTACGGCTAGGAAGGTGACGACGATGAAGACGAGGACTTGGGGGACGTTTATGCTTTGCTCAGCCATGGCTGCTTGCTCACTGTGTGTCGGAGGTTGTGCGATGGATGCAGTAGGGCCAGTGGCGTGCCCGTGGGAAGCGTTGTATGTGGCAGTGTAGGTGGCGATGTGCAGATGTTGTCGGTGTTTAAGTCAAGAGGTAATATACCACGTCTCTGTTATTGGCGATGTCCAGTTCACCGTGTGAATGAAAGGTATTTAGTAAAGTGTCATATGTGGTCGAGTTGAGGTTGACATAGTTCGGAAGAGCCTCGGCGAATTCCGTACTTGCCGCCTTGACCCCTTGTTGACGTTCACTCTCTGACCCACCAGACCCCTCCTTCTCCACACTCCCACTCGAACCGTTATCGTTGCGCACTTGGCTTGGGCGCTTCGCCTGAGCTGTTCACTCCTTTGTCACTGCCATTGCTTCATTGCAGCGTGATGCGTTATTGTATATAAATCTCTCCAAACATACACTGCTTCGCGCCCGTTACGCGCCGTCCTTCCTTAGAAAATGAGTTCTGTTACTATCACCCGAAAACCGTTGCCGCAACCTGCGCAGGCACACCTGAAAGATGAACCGGCCGATCCTGCCAGCGCTGCCCTAGGACCAGGATTCAATGCTGCACCACACGCTCAGGATGCGACTTCAGACTGGCAAAAGAAAGAATCGGCGATTGACGACTCCGCCTCCTCGGTGGAGCAAAGTATCCCAGATGGACAAGGACTACACGGAAAACAGCGCGCTGCCGGTGGAGGCATTATTGCGGGAGGCGCCTTGGGCTCAGCCTTTTCTCGCCGTTTAGATAACTTTCTACCGCCGCATAAACGATATCTTAACAATCGCATTGGCCGCCGTACGCTCCTTATTATCGTCGGCGCCGCGTTTCTTTCTCTTCTGGCTCTCATCGTTGGTCTGGCAGTCGGCTTGTCTAGCAAGTCCAGGTATGTCATTCATCTCAATCTCGAGCTGTATGCCGTTGCTAATTCCATGTATCAGTACCGCTGCCCTACCTCTCCCTGAGGGGGCGCAAACTGTTGAGGGTGACTTGACCTACTACAACCCGGGCTTGGGTGCATGCGGTCAGACTCACGGCGACGGTGATCCGGTCGTGGCTGTGTCCCACATCATCTGTAAGACTTATTCGCTCGTTTGCAACGTGACGTGTTGGCTAAATCTGTGGACTCAATAGGGGATAAGAATCAGGTTGGCGCCAATCCTAACACCAACACGCTGTGCGGGAAGAAGATTCGCGCCCGCCGTGTGGACGAGAGGACGGGCAAAGAAGCCAGTATCGACGTGACTGTAATCGACAGATGTAAGTACTGAGTGACATGACCATATCATCACCATTCAGGACGTCGATGCTAATCTTGTGTCAGGCACCGGTTGCAAAGCTGTCGACCTTGACGTCAGTCCTGCCATGTTCAAAAAGTTGGCCGACCCAGACCTGGGCAGGGTCAAGGTAGAGTGGTCTTGGTTGTAACCGTCTCAAACATACTTGCCATATCTGCATGATTGGAGGCTGTGTCTGTATTTGCGTCCTGCGAATGTTTGTTATCGTTTTCTTGTCCTGTTCAGTTTTCGATTTTTGATACCAATGTTCTGTTCTTGCTTTTTTCTTCCCTTGAGACAAGTTCCCCTTTTGAATATTTTCATGCGTTTTCTTATGGCTACTCCTGAGTTCACGATGTCTCAGTAGTCATGTTGACGTTTGCATGATCACATCTGTCTCGATACCCCTATTCACACTATTTAATCAGTACCGCAATTTCAAACCTATATAATTTCTTGATCAAAACTAGCCCTCCAATCTGCGACGCGATATACAGATTTCGACAAAACGTATCCATTGTTTGAGACCAGTGTCAGGTACGATTTGGCTTGGTTTGGTAAAGATCATCGTTCCAATGCTAGGTGTAGTTGTCTTACGTGCCAGTAGCAACTTGGCTACTAGCTGAGATGTAGCTATTTTGATTAGCTCGAAGTTAGCCTAACAAAAGCTGCAAGGCACATCCACATCATATACTTTCGTTGAGGCCCGTATTTCAAACCACACTGCGATAATGACTGGCACCACGCCACCCAACACTGCCTTCAGTCACATCGCCCAATACTTCCCAATAATATCCTTCGGCAGAACTGGCGCCCCATTCTTCGCCTGATACATCTTCAACGGCCCGCCTTTGGTATCATACACCAGCAAGCCCGCACCATTCCTCGTCTCACACATGGCGCTCTTAATCTGCACCAGCAAACTCACCATGCGCCTTAGCCTCTCCTGATTCGCCGTCTCCCACTGCGCAAACTGCGCCGCAGCATGTGAGATGGTGACCGAGTGCACTGTTCCATTGTCATGGTTGCCATTGATGAAGTAAGGCGTACGTCCAAACCACAACTGTGGCATGGCTTCGAACAGACGAAAGCCTTTTCTCGCTTTGATTTCGGCGAGTTTGGAGGGAGGAATGAATGTTCCCCTTTCTACGGCTATCGTGGGCTTGTCGGCTGGGTTGGGTCGGCGAGTCGTTTGTGCTGGGGGCGAGGGCTCAGCAACTGCGAGTTTTGCCATTGCTTCAGTGAGCGGGTCTGCGGTATCATGTTCTGCTGTAGTGGTTTCAGTGCTTGGGTCGTCGTAGTAGGCATCGACTTCAAACCGAACGACGCAGTTGAGAGGACCAATGTGGTATCGAATCACTCTATGGTGGCTACTCGAGTTACTCATCTCGTCTTCGGGAGTGGTAAACGTGTGTTCGAAGGTGTGTCCGTAGCCGGAGTTGGATACACCGTGGATCATTCGCTCTGCACTGCGCTCCTTGCGGCTGATGACCAGAGTGTTGTTGATCATGTTCAAGCCCATGCAAAATGGATCCAGTTTCTTCCCAGCTGCTAGATCGAGAAGTTTGCGCAGGCTGTTACGATTGACGACGATGTCGATGGCGTTCAGATTGGTGTTTGGATTCATAATGGAGAGCGCTCGGAAGACTGGTTCAAAAGGGTACTTAGGCACGCGAGCAGCATTTTGATCGACGAACTGGCGGCCTGTATCCTGAGCTAGTGTGACAGGCAACGAAGGGGGATTCCACTTAGGTGGCGAACCGGGCACGTAGATTGTGCCATCGTTTTGCCAGTTGTAAGTGCACAGAGTATTGAATCCCTCAGTGGAGCAGATATTGTTGGTGTCCGGCTCCAACGATAACGTATCAATGTTGCGTATGGGCGACCCAGTGGTTTCTTTCAACATCCATGTTGTCTTCCATGCCTGTGATTTTGAACGTGCGCCTTTCAAGGACTTTTTCTGAATCGGGTTGGATGTGGATTTAGAAATTTCCCCTTCTATTGGCTTTGACGGTATCGCCTTAGTGGGTGCTTCTTGAATGAACGATGTTGTAGGTGACGATATTGGGACAGGCGCTGTGCTTAGCAGAGGCTGCTGGCTTTTTGATGCTAGTTCTGCAACTCCCGTAGATGCAGAAGGGGAGACTGTGGCAACTGAAGCTTTTGCTGCTTGTATCTTTGCACGCTCACTGTCATAGTCATAAGCTTGGTGTCTATAAACTCAGCCTGTGTACGTACGATTTTCCCGGACGAGGTTTACTTTTTCTCGGCTCTGAACTCTCCGGAGATCCTTTTGGTATAGTTTTTGCACTTTCATTCACAGGCTGACTTTTCTGGGCTACCTTCTGAGTCTTAGACGCCTGATTTTGTGAGACGTCTAGCGTAGTAGGCAAACCTCCTGACGCATTCTTGGATTTTCTATGTTCACAATAAGCTGCATACTCTCGTAAGTTGAACCAGGCGTCTTACAGCTTCCCTTGACGGTGACTGCCCCTATGGTTTCCTTTTTGACGAACATTGGCTGTCTCCACTTTCGACACTGGAATCTCAGTTGAGGAACTTGGCTTATTGATTTGACTAGAGCCAGCTGCAAGCCGGTGATTCTCCGCTTCCTGCATATTCCAGACGCTCCTTCTGCTATCGCATTGCCTGGGTTTCCTTGAAAAAGTAGTAGGCGTGAAGGTCAGTTTGTTACAAATGCCATTGCTTGTAAAGTTGACACGAAGCGGGGCATTTGCTACAAGCAAGCAACTAACTTGCACAACCAACTCGTACAATATGTGGCTCAACAGACTGCATTGCACATTGACTGTTTAAGGAAAGATGTATCCCAAGAAGAGTTGCGCAACCATTGATCGCTATCAGGCTTGTGCTGTAGACTGGACTGGTGTTGAATACGAGATGCAGGTCTCACGTGCGCAGGCGATAATGATGGCCCGGGCTACGCGTCATCCATGGTTTAACACTACACTTTGCCCACGATACTGTTACGGCTCTTCAATTTTGCTTCACCTCGTGTCCCTTAAACCACTTATAATGTTTATTTGATTGTTGCGTGTTCCTCTTTCGCCAGCCAGCTTCACGATACCGCATGTCTGGCCACCACGTTTCTCTGCGGCGTTGAACGCTCCAAAACCTCATGTCTGCCGTATTCTCTTCCCTCGTACGGCCCCCAAAGCTCCGCCGGCCTTCTTCGAACCTCGACAGAACCCCTGCCTCTACTCCTTCACTCGATAGCCATGGCCTCGACGAACCCGATCTCCGTGACCTCAATACCGCTCTCCAGGCGCTCACGGACATTTTCCCAGATGTCCAACCCGAAGTATTCCGAGAGATGCTCTCGACTTTTAGCGAAGAGAGCAGACTGCAGGTCATTACGGAGACGCTGCTGAAACACGGGGATAAATATGTGCGCGGCAGGTACAGGATGCCAGCAGAACAGGAAGAGCAGCGGGAGACGGCGCAGAAGTACAAGTACCGCAAGGAAGACGCTCCTAAAGACACGCGCGGTGTGCCCCTAGCGCTTGGAGACAAGTTTCGTTCCCGGCGTTATAAGGACGCTGCAAAGGAAGCCCTTTACCAGGAGTTCAAAGGCTTGAGCCATTCCACCATAAAGGCAGTGCTGGCTGAGTACAACTGGAGCTACACACTCGCACGGCCAACGCTACTAGAACTTTCAAGTAAGAGCTGGAGGTCAAGTATTACGAATTTCCTGATGCGGCGCAAAGCCCCAAGCGCAAAAGATCACCCCCTAGTCATATGGACGCCCGCCGACCCGAGGCTGAACCGACCGTCCATGCCGTTGCTGGTTAAAACCAGGAGTGACGAGCTGAACCAGGAACTATACAACGCCCTCATCGTACCTGAACATGAAAAGTACCGCAACGAGCAGCTGCGACAAGATTTCGAATTGGCATTGAAATGGAACGAAGAGGAGGCTGAAGAGAACGGTGAAATGTACGATTGCGAGTGCTGCTTTATACCCAACACACTGCAACAAATGTCAGCCTGTGATGCAGAAGGCCATTATATATGTTTCCGCTGCATACGACATGCCATTAACGCGGCCCTGTATGATCAAGGCTGGGCACGCAATATCAACACCGAATTCTGTACCTTGAAATGCATAGCACCCATGACTGGCGGGTCTGAAGAGTGCAAAGGTTGTATTTCGCTGAGCTTTGTGCAGCGAGCGCTTGAGGAAGAACAGGATGGAAAGGATAATTTTGTGAAACTCAACGAGCGGTTTGCAAATGATGCGTTGACGAGATCGCAGTTGCCGCTGGTTCGATGCCCGTTTTGTTCCTACGCTGAATTGGACGATCTCGCGCTTCCGGGTACAAGCCTTTTCACTAAGCTGCAGTTTAAATCCCGGCCTATCATCATGGCTTCGCTGGTGTCTATCCCCTTGCTAGAGCTCCTGTGCTTCAAAGTCATGCAAGTTACGCTCTTTGCCTTACTCCTATTATACGCCATGGTCGCCATCGCCCTCCGTCTCCCTGTTATCGCCCCCTTCCAAGCAGCCCTCCGCCGCATCCACCTGAAGCGCCGGGGCCTACGCTTCCAGTGCCTCTCGCCTAGCTGCCAGCGCGCATCCTGTCTCGCATGTTCGCTCCCCTGGCACGATCCACACACCTGCTTCTCCTCACAACTCAACTCCCTCCGCCTAACCCTCGAACGCGCCACTACCGACGCCGTAAAACGTACTTGTCCGCAGTGCAATCTTGGCTTCGTAAAATCAGAAGGCTGCAACAAACTTGTCTGCTTGTGCGGATACAGCATGTGCTATATCTGCCGCCAGGGCTTGGCTGTTGAGGGATACCAGCATTTTTGCGGCCATTTTCGAGAGAGGCCCGGGCAGCCATGCGATGAGTGTAATAAGTGCGACTTATACCGTGTCGAGGACGAGGAGAGAGTGGTTAAGAGGGCGAAGGAGCGGGCTGAGGCAGAATGGTGGGAGGCGCAAGGTGAGGGTGCGAAAGAAGGGCTGCAAAAGGAGGTTGGGAAAGACGAGGGATTTGGTGGCAAGGGCGTATTGGGGATGAAGCGGAATAACTGGGAAGCTTGGATTGAATCCGTGTTGGATTCTGTACTTGTTTGAGTAACTCCTGCTTTGTTCTTCTCTCCTTTCTGTCTCTTGGTCATTTTCTTCCCTCTCTTTCCTAACCATGTGACCAAAGAGATATCACACCTCTCTCTCTCTCTCTTTACCCTTTCCTTTATTTATTTTTGTTGTTCTCAACTGCGTAATTCCCTATATTTTCTTCATGTTTTTTTTTTCGATTTTCTTCCTGGATTTTGGATATGTATGTATTTACTTCACCCTACTCATTCTATATACCCCTGAGTTAAGATTCAAATTGAACAAATAGACAAATGAGACTGATTGTTTCTCAACGACACTACAGTATGCAGACGAGACTATCAAGATGAAAAATGTGAAAAAAGGTGTTAGAATGTAGTGGTCATGACATCACACGACTCCCCTTCAAGACGCGACTAATACTTTTTTTCATAGATTGACATTTCACTCACGCCCACTAGCTACATAGTCGGGAAAAGATCTGGCTCAATTTTCCTTCCAGACGATATATGCTAACGCATCTCTCTCTCATTTCCCATAACTAACGCCAAACATCATTATACGCAGTGTGAAAATCAAAAGAGTACCCGGGTATGATGCAAACAATGAGCAGTACCCCGATCCAATCGCATTTCTCCCCTCTCCTCCCCTACCATACATACCTTCCACGTGCAGATAAAGGAAAAAAAAACTAGATAGAAAACAGGAAAGAAAAAGTAAGGAGATTCGTGTCCTTATGAAAAGGAAGTATTAGAGTACAAAGAGGTTGTATATGGGTCGTTGTTGAGGGCATTTCAATTCGTCTGCCCTAATTGGATCCCTGTCCCCCCATCTCATACTCTCTCAGACTAGCAGGAAGCCCAAGAGAGGCTAGAGAAAAGGGAAAGAGTCATAGAAGGAAGTGAAAAGGCGTCAGAACACGCGATATGCGTCTGTTCTGGACCAGGGAAGCGTGCAGGTCGGTATCCAAACAAAAGCCGAAAAAAAGAAGCTTAGGGGGGACCAAACTCGTGGATCCCATGGGTCGATCCGACGTTACGACTAGCCTCGCTCGGACGCTACTCCTAGGAGCATTTAGTGGAACCGAGGCGGGGTGCCCGTACCGTTGCCCATATTGCCACCATTTGGTTGGAACTCCATCTCGCGCTTCATCATATCAAGCGTCGATGGGAAGTAAGGCTCGACACCGTATGTCTTGAGGTAACTAGCCGTCTTCTCAATGCGCTTGATTTCGCGCTTGACGTCCCAGGTCTCGCCCTCGCCAAAGCGGCGCTGGACAACATCGACCATGGTCTCGTCGAGGCGGTTGTAGAAGTCGCGGCGGGCAGCAATGTCGCCGGCATCGGCGCTATCGATGCCACCGTGCGAGTTGAGGTTGCCGCCGAGCTTCAGGATGAGGTCGAAGGCGTAGCGGGGGCCAGATGGCAGAAGCGTCAGCCGCTGGATGTCCGGTAGGAACTTGAGCATGGCAGAGGCAAAGTGCGATGAGGATATGGAGTCGTTGAGGTCGTCTTGTAGACGGTGGAGATCAAAGTTGACAATGGTGATCTTGCGGTCGAGCTGAGCGTTGAGCGTGGGCGCAGCGTCGGCAGTAGTGGTATCCATGATCTTTGCAATTGAGGCGGGGACATCTAGGGATAGTCAGCAAATGGACGTCTGCAGTGAATATTGCGAGGCATCATACCTGGTCGCAAGCCGCGCTTGTCAATCCAATTGTGTACTTCGGCGCGCTGTTGCTCGAGCTGGTCGACCCATGCTTGCAGATCGGCCAGCTGGCTCTCGAGCTGCTCAATCTTCTCTGTGTAGGGCTGCACGGCCTGGTTGAAGGCGGCAGTAAGCAGATCAGGCATACCGAGCCCCATTGGGGTCGCGTTGCTGGTCGAGGGCACAGTCTGTGTCCTCATGGGCATAGCGTTGTGGGAGGTGGGAGCACTCTGAGCGTACGTGGGCTCCTGGGGCTGCTGCTGGCGGGGGTACATGTCCTGATCGTCGAGCGAGATTGGTTGGCTGTGGTGAGACTCTTTGCGGCTGGATTCCGGGCGCTTCTCTGCGTAGTCGTCAAACGACTGCGAACGGGGATTGGGTTCGTTTTCGACGTAGGAGTTTGCCCTTGATCTCCTGGATTGGGTTAGCCTGGGCGAGGTTGAGGGGGGACCAAGGTTGGCGGGCTACCTTTTGAAGAACATTATGGGGGGGAAGAGGAGTTTGCGGCGGACAAAGACAGTTGTTGGGGTTATAAGCGCGGAAGAGGCAGGAAGCGAGCTCGCGCCACGATGGAAAAATAAGAGAAAGGTTGGGTTGTCTGGGGGGCTAAGATTGGTAGAAAAAGTGCGAGGTTGAAGCACTATGGCTGGGCGCGTGTCGTGTCGGGCGGCGGGTAGCGGGTGGTGGTTGGGACGGCCCCCGTCGTTTCCAGAGGATCGAGGATGACGGCAACGGCACGCCCAAAGCAAGTCGTTTGCCAGAGGTATATGCCGCGGAAGAGAATACAACCAGTCGCAGTGCAGTTGCAGTGAGCCGTCGCGCTGCCTTGGTTGATTGTGGTATGCAGCGAGAATTGGGTTCCGGACCACAGCATGTGCAATGCCATGGCATGCCAGCACGACTACCCCCACCGACTAATCGTCTGGTGGAGCCGAACGCCTACGTGCAGCCCAGCCTCTCCCCAGCCTCGTCATATCATATCCATGCCGCCCATGCCGTTCACCCGTCTATGCTCATTTACAGACGCGACCCGTGTCGCCCGTCGCGACATGGCTCAGCCCGTGCAGGCCATGCCCTCTCCATGATGTGCATACACGACACCCACCCCACGTGGGACCGGTCCGTCGCCGCCGCATCTCCCCATATCCCCAAATAGAGAAGCCAACCCCCCACCCTTCATCAAAGCCACAAACTGTTGCCCAGCAACGCCACAACACCTCAACAACGGGCATCCTGTCCAACAAAACCGTGGTACTCGGTCTACGTAGCCCGTGCATGCGAACTGGCTCTCTGTTGCTTCTTCTCACCATCCAACGGCCCACACCGTGCAACAAGCAAATACTCTAGTTTATGGCATTGACTCCCTTCCACGGTACTAACTACGCCGCCTTGCCCTTTGCCTTAGCACCACCCAATGTCTTGCCTCCAAACTCCACCCCCCGGATCGTCCACTCGCTGTAAATCTCCAACCCTGACACAAACACGCCCAGCAGACTCGCAATCACAAAATGGCTAATCGTCGTCCCAATGTCCAGCCAACTGCCCTCATCCTTGACCATGTAGAAGAAACTCAGCGTCATGACGTCGCTGACTGCCATGACCACCATGAACAGCGCAGAAGGCGCTACGCCCAGGCCACGGTTCAAGAGCCCAAAGTTGGCTGATAGCACTGCAAACGGCGCCATCAACTTGAGGATGAGCAAGCCGCCCTGCGAAAAGGGATCGAAAATGGGTATCAACCGGTACACCGCCTCGAGAGAAAACGACGACACCGACGCAATGTTCGAAGCACTGAAAAACGCAGACTGAATGAAGAAAATGAAGAAAAGAGCCGTGCGTGCGTCTGCCAGTGTCAATGGCCTGTATTCTCCCTTTTGCGTGGAGCGGACGCGGTCAACAGCTGCGTCTTTGGTTGGCTTGCTCGGGTCGGACGCGATAGCTGACGTCGATGGCTTGGATGTGCTGTGCAGGTAGACCTGTTGCTCAAGACTCATCCAGCTAAAGAGACACATGCAAAAGGCAAAGTAGAAGAGCCCTTCGTACGAGATCGACAGGATGATGAATGTCGGCGCGAATTGGAGGAAGATGACCACAAGGCGGTGCACGTAGTGACTGTTGGGATAGAGGCCATGCAGTTGCGGCACTACGAGCGAGGCTGCGAGCGTCGCTCGTCCCATTGTAAGCACACCATATGGTATACCCTCGCGCGCTTGTAGGTAGCTGATGCTGCTCTTGGTGACAATCATAGACAGCAAGACGAGGCCGAGTTGGACGCCGAGGACGATGCGAGACTTGTTGCTGAGTTCGTGAGAGGCCAGCTCAGACTCTGATTTGGACCCTGCAACCAGGTTTCTCTCAAAGACAAGGTAGAGCGCTCCCACAGCGAACATCAGCGCTCCTCCGAGTAGACTACGCATGTAATGTTAGCAGTTGAACACAACCGGACTTCGGTATACATACATCAGGCGCACATCCTCGGCCTTGTTTGCAGGCAAAAGCGTAAAAGCACTCATGGATACACATGACAGCACCCAGGCCGCGACCGTTGCCATGTTCTTGCGCATAAACTCCTGGCCGTAGACCATGGGCCAGCATGTCGCTAGCAGATAGCAGGCTGTGTAGATCTCTCGAATGAAGTAACTTTGAACCTGTTCTCAGTCAGTACAAAGGAGTCGGCGGGGCCATCGCATTTGCCACATACAAGAGCTTCAAGAAGACCAAAGAACCCCAGCGTTGCCAGAACAAGCTTCGTTACATCAGCTCCCGAGTTGAGGTGACCCAGCAGTATCCTGCCTCCTTGGACTAGTGATAGTCTCTGCGCATAAATTTCCTCCCAGAACAGCACTGGAAAGAATGCATACGCATAGTAGACAACAGGAGACTGCTGCTTCAAGAGGACCCCATAGAGAGCAACGAGCACTGAAGAGAATACCACCATGCTTGGAATCGTCCTTTGTGTCGGCACTTCCTCTGTGAGCACGTGAAGATCAATCACCGTCGTAATGGCATAGATCATCCAGCCAACATAGCCAGCTGTGACCAATGTTCGCAGAAACAGCCAGTCGTAGGTCTGCAAATAACGAAGACCCTCCAGGCCAAGATTGATCAGATCGTAAGTCTGGCGGATAGCATCCTCTGCGTCGCCTTTGTTAATCGCTGCCTGAATCTCTGAGATGCGATGCTCAACCGAATGTGCCTCGTCACCAAGACCAGCAAAGGGCTTGTACTTGAGCGTAGTAGACTTTTTGATATCTTCCTTGACGTGATACATTTCCAGGATCTCCTTGGCGTTGACAAGCAGCGCTTCAGCCTTGGACTTGATATCCGTATCAAGGTATGAGAGAGGCAGAACTCCGACAGAATTGGTGGGAAAGTCGAGTCCAACGAGATAAGCCATCAGAGCCGCGACATCAGCCTGAGAGACATCGTGTCGCTCAATCTCATCCAGGTTCCAGTCCGACGAGAACTCGGTATGCCCTTTGGCAATGCCGTTTGTGCTCTTCGCTGGCGGCGCGATACCAGCACCCCATGTAATCAAGGGTGTACGTGTGTTGTCCGGATGTCCATCGCCATGGCTGCCCCAATCGCTCATGCCATGATCTGCTGTGAAGATGAAGGCTGTCTTATCGTCGTTGTAGAACTCTTCAATAAGTTGCGTGATCCTCTGCACCCCACGGTCCACAATCTGGAGGTTGTGCAAATACTGCCAGGAATACGGCCTGTGTATATGACCCGTGGTGTCCAGTCCGAGCAGGTGCAGGAAGAAGACATTCTTCTCCCGTCGCAGCTCAGCATCCAGTGTTGCGTTCGTCTTTGCCTCTGCAAAGAGTCGTTCTACGCGCTCAAAAACCCATTCGTCCAATGCCCATGCGTCTTTTGACGAATCCTCGTCTTCAGCAGCGTAGCAGTATGCGTCCACTCTTCCTGGCACCGCTCCCGCCTCAAACATGGGGAGAATATCAGGGCTACCCCAGCTCCATGTATGCCGGCTTCGGTTAAAGACGCTGTCGAAGTTTACTGGATTCAGCTTCCATCCCGTGGTAACAGCGGAAACATCTTCGTATAAGCCCGCAATAAGCGCAACATGACCAGGCCGCGATTCGGTAGGGACACGAGTATGCGAGACACCAAAGGTGCCCTTCTCCAAAACGCGAGAGCGGAGGAACGGGGCGAGGGGACGAGGGGTATCTACATCGTCTGCGAGATGGGCTGGTGGATTGGGATCAGGATTGGGAAATGACTGAAACGCTTTGTCTGCGCGCAGACCGTCGCCTGGAAGACAATTAGCTTGTAGATGACTTTTGGGGAAAAAAGGGTCTCTCGTACCAACAAAGAGTACCAATCGCTTCGCGGGGGCTTCTTGCGTCTCCACACGATGCTCGCGCATGCCATGAACGATGGGGCTCACAAAGTAAATCGAGAAGCAAGAATATATGTACGTCAGATGGAAGACTACTGCAATTAGCAGGAACGAATATCGCCTAAAATGCGACATTGTGAATGAGCGTGAGAAAAAAGAAGACGCGCCTCGAGGACACGTTTGGTTGCGACGCGACCCGGTACTCAGTACTCAGATGGTTTACGCTCCATGAGGGTGGCCCTGCCAAGAGTTTGCGCCGTCATATTAAGGAGACCACCACCGCACGTTGTCACTATTGTCAGGCGGATTGGACAGGCATTTCACGTTACAGACACGGCCCCTACTTCGATTGGCTTGACATAATTGCCACAAAACGTGTGAGTAGCACAACGGGCTTGTCATTGTTGTATTTCCTGCGTCGCCCAAATAGGAAATACCGAGCTCAAGCTCCGCAGAAGCTACTGTGTCTTCCTTCACCAAGTACTTGATTGTCATCGATGTATGCCATTGCTATCATATTTTACTACAGCAAATCCAGAAAAATTGCCAAAACGAACGATTGCTGCTTATATCGCCCATCATCCATCATACCCGAAGCCTCTAGTCTATTCCTCAACGTTGAAGTTTGCGTCTTCCCTCAGGCCTTCGACAACGAGTTCGTGGCCCTCTGCGCGCCTGTAAATATCCTTGATATCATCTGTTCTCATGTTAGCACTGTCAACTCTATCTTTGGCTGCCACGCCTTACCAGTCGTTGTCTCGAAGTGGCTCGTAGCATCGTAGCTCTTCGACAGGAAAATGTTGTCGTTAACGCCGCTCTCAATTGGCTCGTAGAGTGGGATAGCTGGGCCCATGAACTTCTCCTCAATTGCTCCAAGACGCTCAAGACCGGGCTGGAGCTCGAGGTGGTGGTTGCTGTCGCCCTCAGCAATGGTGGAGACGATTGCAATATAGTATCCCTTGGGGCAGACGTTGTGTGCAGACGAGACGACCGCAATGTAGATGTCTAGAATGATTGTAAGCATCGATTCCGAAAGTAGCCAATTGCTCACCTACCATGCTTGCGTCCGACCTGGGACTGGGGGATAATCAGTTGCAGAGAGTCGGCATCAGATGTGTTGGGGATGGGGTGGTTGAGAATGCAAATAGCCTTGAGCAGGTGTCCAGTGATACGGGCCTTGCTGGGGAAGTACGAAGGATCTGCGAGGATCTTGCCAGCCTTGGTCTCGAACTTCATGCCTTCGCCAGGAACATCCTTTTCCTTCATGGTGGCCTTAATACCAACGACCTTGCCGCCCTCATAAATAAATTCATCGACGTCAGTGTTGAGCATGTAAGTACCACCATAGATGGCGGATAGACGAGCAAAGCCCTGGGGGAGCTCGCCGAGACCGTAGAGGGGGTAGATGTATGGGGACTTTCCGTATCGTGCCATGGAGTTCACGTACAGCCTGATACGCTGGATAGCATCTCCTGCTCCACCCTTTTGGTTGATGTAGTCGTCAGTCGGGTACAGAGCCATGGAGTGACCAACAAAGTCGCGAGTAGAGTCCTCAAGGCCGAACTTGTCGTAGACTTCCTTCATGGTGCTGTTCTTGACATCGACGCCTATTAAATGTCAGCAATTCTGCTTTCAATAGCACCTTGTCCGCAGACTCTCATACCCTTGTGTGTAGCTGGGTCATCCTCCTTGTATGCACCAACCCATTCGAGGAAGTTCCTCGCGCGGCGCTTCTCGAAAAGACCCATGAGGGGCGATCGAAGAGCCTCGCCAGCATCCGAAGGGACCTTGGCGATGGTCGCCTTGGGGCCCTTGCCCTGCTGGACATAGCTGCCAGCAATCTGCTTGAAATCGAGGTATTTGGTAACGTCGGTGGAAACGAGGATGTTGGTGAGTTCGCCGTTGGCCATGAGGAGCTTAGGGACGAGGTCGATGTTCCAGTCGTTGACACGACCGTACTTCTTCCATGGCTCACCCTCGGTCTGGCCGTACCGCTTGAAGAGCTAAGTTTCCAGTCAGCATGATGGACGGTGGATATACTTCTGAGATACGTACTGCTTCGATGTTCAGTGATGCTGCCTCACTGCGTATTGTTAGCCTCGAACCCCTCCCTCTACAGCTGCCAGCAGCGCCACTCACCCTCCATAGTGATCATTGCGATCAATGTGGAGCACCTTCTTGCCCTTAACACTAAGAACACTGCAAGGATGTCAGCCTGTAGCCAGGTTTGCTTTTTGTTCGAGGTCCTGTAATACCCTGAAAGCACACATTCGGTGAGACCTGGAGATACCTAGTTAGCTTCAGAGGCCTCCATGTTACGTAGGCGGGGTAATGGCAGCCCACCTGTTCCCAGGACCACGACGTCGTATTCTGGAGCGATTTCTTCCATGGCTGATTGATGTGAAGTTGTGGAAAATAGGGGTGTTTGCAGTCTGCAGTAGAAGAAGTCCGCTAGGAAGCGCGTGGGCGTGGGCGTGGGCAGGTCGGCTTAGGGCGGTGAGGTGGATGTGGGGTTGGAAGCTCTTTGGGAAGCGCCTCGCCAATCTGGTCGACTGGTTTGTGCTAGCATTACTTTCATAACTCAACGCGTTTGGTATATGCTACGCTAGTGCAGTCCACTATTTTCATCCAGTGCTACTATGATACATGCAACATGCTGCAGAAAAACCAGGCTACCTTGGCTGCTCCAGGTGCCTCTATCCGTGGATACACTCCGCAGGCGCCTAGGGCTTGCTGCACCGAGAATGTGACGATGCATCCTGTGCACGGCTGGAGTTTCCACCACCGCCGGCTCTTGCACTGAAGGGACATGGACGTGCAAGAGTCGTCCGAGTGCACGCTTGGGACATCAAGGCCCTCTAAGCCGTTTTCAGACATTAACCTTTTCTCTCGGTTCCGTGCTCGTCTTGTCCTTCACAGACTCTTCAGTTGTGGAGGCAGGTTGAGCATCGTATGGTGTATCGTCAGCTTCTAAGGGATCCTAGGGAAAGTATTAGCACAAGACGTCTGGTTGCGTCGAGAGGGCAAACTCACGTATGGAGGTTGTGTATACTGTGGTCCATCTGTCCTTGACAGATCGATATCTGGGTCATGTTGTGCCAGAACATATGCCTCTTGATACGCCTGGTGCCTCTCTGCCAGTGTATCCAGGATTGCCTTCATCGTCTCCTGTACCGTCCTGTCCCGCTCCTGGTTCTCAAAATCACCATAGCCCGCATTCAGGCGCTTGCGCTCAATTTTCTCCGTCGCAAGGCGGTTTCGCTCCTTGACGCATACCCACCACAGTTGGTGTAGAGTGTCCCAGTCTCGACTGCGCAGCTCGCCGACAGTCCACGCCCTGCCTGTGTCCTTGTCAGCTACTGCCCATGGAACATTGAGCTAGATGCTGCATACCATGTCTCTGCTCATCCACCGGTGTCTGCAACAGTTTTTGGTCCTTGAAGAAGCCCCAGAGTCCGTGGTCCGATGTGCCCGTGAGCTTGTGTTCAATCTCAACAGGCTTGGGCAATTGTTGCTTATCAAAGTCTTTTTGTCTGACCGACAGCGTTTGCCTTGGACGCAGCGCAGTGGCCCTCACGGCAGACACTCCTCGATTCTTGTTGTTGTCCCTCTTCCAGCGGGCTGGTGACGTCGAAAAGCACGCTCTAGGGGCATTGTGTGCGCATTGAGCCGAGGGAACGAGGAGTGCGACGAGGGGGTCGAATCGCGATGGCACTACACTGGGCCGTAACAGTCGTGCAGAGGGCATTGTCGCCATGGCGTTGGTGTGGGCTGTGCTTGCCGACGCAGAAGGGCGCAGCAAAGTTGCAGCAGCAAAGTGCGACCGGGGTGGGCGACTAGCGTGCCGTCGATGGATGGGATGGCTTGCAGGCCGGTCGGTCAGCCTAGGTAGTGCCCTGCCCATCCTTCTCGTTGCTCCCGGTATAAAGCGAAGCCGCCCCGCCCTCCTTCTTCTGCTCCTCATCCAACTTCGCGCTCATCACCCCGTGTTGGGCGCCCTCAGATAGTTTCCAATTTCATTTGACGAATTCCTAGTTTTCACCAGCGGGTATCAGGACCCGCACTACAACATCTCAGAATGCAATATACCGCCGCCCCCATGCCGGCCAGCACAATCCGACCCTTCCGCATGTTCTGGCAACCTTCTCAACTCCGTGTTGTCATCAAGCCTCCATGGGCCCCTGTCTGCTGATTGGCATCTTTCTCCTTATTCTACCCCTCAAGACAGCAACTCTTTACTCGACACTTCCTCCCTTCTTCCAACCACCTCATCCTCCTCGACTGTCTTGGCGGATAGCCTCATCGCACCGGACGCTTCTGTTTACACTACTTCTGACTGGAACCTTTTCCCGACTTCTGACTCACCGTACCTTGGTCATGAGACCCAACTATTTCCTGGCGGTTCTGCCTCACTTTCTACTGCCGAAGACACTATGAAAACACTTGCCATGCCTTCCGGCATGGATCTCTCACGCAACATGAACACATCCTCACAAATGACGAGAGGTAAGCCGTGCTCTCGCGTATCCTGTCATCAGTTTCTAACCTGCACAGAATGCTCTCAGTCTGGTTCTTCTTGGACAAGCCACAAGGACCGGAGCTCATCGTCTCCTGAGCACATCTCTTCATCCAAATTGCAATCTACTAAGAGCAGCCCCGTAATCCAAGAGCCTCCGTCGCGCATCGAGAAGCGAAAAGCAAACACTCTCGCTGCTCGCCGTTACCGCCAGAAGCGGGTTGACCAGATGAGCTCACTCGAAGCTGAGCTCAAGCAGATCAAGGCCGAGCGGGATGAACTCAAAGTCCGCAATGCCCGGCTAGAAGGCGAGGTGGAGACGCTTCGTGCTCTTCTTCGCTCTCAAAAGTAATTCTGTTTCAGCGTGTCAGCAGGAGATGATGTTTCTTTTGTTTCGTTCAGCCGTTTAAGCGTGGCTCTCTGTTCAGATGGTGCTGGGTCTCTGGTCGACCATAGCCTCAGGCGATATATGGGTTGGATTATGGATGCCTGGTAATGCGTCTGAGTACAGATAATGGAATCCAAGTCTTGTTTTGGAAAATAGAGTCCATCTTATACTGGCTGCATTCCCGCACGTATAGCAGGTGTATCATTCCTACTCATCCTGAGAAAGGGCGCAACGTTTAGGCAGACGAAGTTCCTCACTCAACCATCAACGTCACTATGAGTCGAGGTGAGTTGTATCGCCATCACGTGACCATTCTGGCAGACACAGGTTTAAAGGCGCTGTGGTCCCAGCGCGCGTCCACCGCCAGCGCCTGCTACTATCAGCCAAGTGCGACGTGCACCTTGATTTGTTTCCTGCGCCTGCCTCTCGGTGGTGCTCGGCCTTACCGAATGCATATATTTGGCCCCGCCTGGCTGGCCAATCACATTTGAGTCTCGTGAGTCATTCTCACTCAACATGTATTGCATCGCTTGGCCATTTCTAAGTCCCTTTAGGGCTACACTCGCAGCTTGGAAGCACAACAAAGCCGTCTTGCGCATCCCCAACAATCATTCCCAATCCTTTGGGCCATCCCCAGCTCCGTCTTCGAAAATGGCAACTCTCTGTTGACGTCACAACCCAGCAGCCAGGTCGCGTCGACCCCGGCACGGCTTTTCCGGACGCTCGGTTATGCACGCGACGCAGGCTGTGGTAATTACATACATACATACATACACACCCTGCTTCGGCCCAACTCAAAGCGAGCTGCAGCCACACGCGACTCCACCGTCTAGTCAGTTGTCTTGTCCAAGTTTGTGTCAAGTCACGAGCTTACATAGATGAGGTCAATTTAATCAAAAGGCCCTTCCAACGTAAGCCCATTACGCCTCCATGGCTCGTATTCCGTATAGTCGAGACGTGTTGAGAAGATGGAGTAAAAGAAGAACACCTTTGCTTTTTTTCACGTGAGCGAACTGTTTCCGATCGCGACACGTGGGTAACGTTCGCGGTACCGGATGTAACAAGGTCAGTCAAGATGCGCCTCAGATCGTGGTCGTTCATCAGCATACATGCCAGGTTTCAGCCTCAGCGTCCTCAAACATCTGGAGCCCAGCGTTCACCACGGAAAACCAGGCACACCCCACATCCCGTTGCCGAGTCTATCAGTTCATGCAAGCTTTTTGTTGCTCGGTTGTATGTAACCATGCGACACCACTGTCTATTCCACTTGCAGCTAGTGGCCGTTTGGGACGTCCAAATGCGCCAGCTTTTGTAACTCAGTCTGGCAATCGTCTCCGTTGCCTGACCGTACCCCTCAGGTCCGGACCACATAGCAGTGCAGCCATATTTTTGCTTCAGCCCAAGTTCCTAGTCTAGCCAGGTCGCGGCCCGATCTCTAATTGCAAAATGCTATATGCTGCTGGCTCATCCCAGTACTCCACGTTGTCTCGACCTCCTAGCGGCACCGCGAGCCTATCATGTATCGTAAGACAATAGTGAGGTTTGCTGTGCGTCGAGCCATACCTCTACTTCGCTAGTAGGATCGCCACGGCTGGGATGATAGTCCTACTCGGCACGCGTAAGGGTCACGAAACGCCTTACGGAACAGTGCCTCCCGCTGGCGCAGAACCCGGGGAACCCTAAATCTTGGAGCTCGCCCCCTCCCCTATACACAAGCTCTTAGAGGGACCGACGCGTCTATGTTCGTTGTTTGTTCTTTTGTTCGCACATCCCACTGTTCTCTCGGCGCACGTCTCTGCGATCGCCATCCTCGACTTGGGGACTAACCACGTCCGACTCACGATCCCAAGGGCAAGCCCACACGCCTAGACGACAATGTATTATCGACCAGGCTATGTCGTGGTCATTGTCGGCGCGGCGTTGACAACGCTATCAACAATCGTTGTAGCGCTCCGGTTAGTCTACACGTTTCTAGCAGCTGCAGGTCAAGTCCTAATTAGCATCTGCAGATACTACTGTCGGTACTTTCGTGTTGGGGCCGTCAGCGCGAGCGACCATCTTATGTTTGCCGCTCTTGTAAGCTTCGCCAACCCCAGGCTAAACGCCAAGCTGATAATATCTAGGTTGTCGCATGGGGAACGTTTGTCGTGAATTATTTTCAAGATGTAACGAGCAGTGGTTATCGACCCTCGTACCTGAAGAGACCTGTAAGAAAAGAGCTCTCTCCTCCTCCTAAGAACTGCTTTAACACACCTGATTAGGAAAAAAGGCCAGAGATTGAGGGTTACGTTCTAGGTGTACTCATCTCTTGGTGGACCTACCGATTGATCTACGTTATAGGGCTAGGCTTCATCAAGCTCAGCATCCTCTTCTTTTATCGGTCCATCGCTGCAAACCCCGTCTTCCGCCGACTGGTCTATGGCATGATTGCGTTTGTGATCATGTACACGTTCGCCGCGAGCATGGCCGCAATTTTTCAATGCCAAAATCCAGCGAGCGCTTGGTCTGTGAACAACTACCTTGCGCAATTCCAGCCCAGCCTGAAGCCAGAGCCCGCCGTGTGCTTCGACCCGGTCCCGTTGTGGGTATTTTCATCGGCCTGCAACCTGCTGACTGATGTCATTGTCCTCTTGATGCCTCTACCGACATTGCTGAGTCTCCGCATCCCAACCTCTAAACGACTAGCACTCATTGGCATATTCTCTGTAGGTCTCCTGGCCATCGCAGCATCTTCAGTGCGCTTATGGGTCATGTACATGTGGGCGGCTTCTCCTTACAACGCTGCGCGATACGGAGCGGATCTTCTCCTGTGGGGCCAGGTCGAGACCAACAGTGGCATTATATCTGCGTCTGTGCCCTTTCTTCGTCTTCTTTTCCGCGACAAGGATAAGAAAACGCGCCAGAGCGGAACGCCACAGAAGATGTATGTGACTCTGCCTGCGATTCCGCAGTCAGCTTCGCCGCCAGCCGCACCAGTCCATGCCCACAGTCGGCGCAAAACACCAGACGTAGAGATGTGGCCGCTGCCGAACGAAAAGGCTATCGAGAGGGGAGATACGGTTGGTTTTATCTCAATCCACGAAAGGACTACCATTGCTAGAGAGTCCAACTGGGGCCCCTTTGTCACCATACCGGAAAGTTTAAGCTCAGATGGAAAGGGCAGCGTGCACCTGGAGCCCGCGAGATATCCAAATAGGATAGCGTGAGGTAGAACCACTGCATTTCTTAAAACATAATGTCTATGTCCGAAACGAGGTATGACAAAGGGCGGAGGTAGCTGGGCTATCTGGGCGAAAAAAAGGAGTTTGATGACATTCTTCATGTACGATAAATGTAGGATAGGACCTAGTGAGCGTCTCTTGTTCTTGGACTTGAACTTGATAATGAATTGGCATTTGCATCTACATACGTATTCTCCAGAGCTAATAGTCGGGAGTCCAAGTCAGCTGGCAAAATGCACTAATCTAGCTCGACACAGCACAAGCCACGTCTGCTGCAGAGGACGCCCCGAGGTACACGTGAAGATAGGATAGTAGCATCTAGTGACTCGGATGCCTCAATCAAGCTTGGTTGCATAGCTGAAGAGGCCGCAACTTCCAACAGCGACTGTTGCACAATGGCGGGAACAATCCGCATGGGACATGGGGGCAGAGATGGCGCCTTGCCATTCAGGGCTACCGGTCTATTACGGGCGTATCCATACAAGACGCCGATCCTCATGCGGCTATTTGTAGCTGGAGCGCTGCGGAGAGGTCACGTAGCCCATACAATCGACCTTGAAGCATCACCGTCGTGCTCACAAGTACAAAACCCTTGTTCATCACAGCACACCGCCCAAACGCCCGCTTCCCCACATGCCGGCATAAGAGCAAGCTGAAGCAGCAAGCTCTTTGCCCACCGTGGCTTCCTCACGCTTAACCAAGTTCTTCCTCGCCGCTGTCGCTCTCTTCATTGGCACTACCGCCATCCTGGCTTCGATTCGACTCGGCGGGCGCGTACCTTCGATCCTGCAATACGTCAAGCCCACGCCCTTGCGCAATCCCCTCTATACCCAGCCCTTCCGACCCCTCACAAACTCCACCATGGCCCCGGCCCAGTACAAGAAGCCGCCCCAGCTGCCGCCCAAGTTCACTGCTACCAAGCAAAGCCTAGTCGATGACGCAAAGAGACTGGTATGTTGTCTCTTCACATAGTATTGTGGCTCTTGTTCTTCCCCGGCCAGGGCGCGGTGCTTCGGATACGTGCTGACGTGCCCAAGATCGACAGATCACGTAGCGTCCAAGATGCCATTGTCCGCGACGTCAAGCCCGAGAGCGCAACTTTTGCCAACACTCTTCTTCCAATTGCCCGCGATGACAACAAAATGGCCATTGAAGCCCATATCCTCGGCTTCTACAATGCTGTGTCGACCAGCAAGGAGTTGCGTGACGCTTCGAGTGAAGTAGAGCAGATGCTCGATGACTTTGGAATTGAGTCGTCTATGCGCGAGGATGTCTTCAACCTCGTTGATGCGGTGCTGAAGAAGGGCGAGAAGCTAGATCCCGAGTCGCAGCGGTTGCTAGAGAAGGATCATAAATCCTTCATCCGCAATGGTTTGAACCTGCCTGCGGGCCCCAAGAGAGACAGATTCAAGGAGATCAAGCAAAGGTTGAGTCAAATCAGCATTGCTTTCCAGAAGAATCTCAACGAGGAGAACGGAGGACTGTGGTTCACACCCGACGAGCTACATGGCGTTCCGGAAGACGTCGTGTCAGGACTCAAGAAGGGCGAGGGCGAGAACGAGGGCAAGCTCTTCCTCACCTTCAAGTACCCTGACCTGTTCCCAACGCTCAAGTATGCTACCAACCCAGACACGCGAATGAAGGTCTTTGTCGCCAACGAGAACAAATGCAATGACAACGTCGCTCTCTTCAGGGAGGCAATTCTCCTTCGTGACGAGGGAGCTCGCATCCTTGGATACGACAACCATGCGCAGTTCCGGATAGAAGACAAGATGGCAAAAACACCCCAGACTGTTGACGAGTTCCTTGGAGACTTACGCAAGAGGCTCGCGCCAGGCGGCAAGAAGGAGATTGAGAAGCTGATAGAGCTCAAGAAGCAAGATGCCAAAGAAAACGGACTGACTGGCCCGTTGGCGGAAGACTACTACCTCTGGGACAACAGATACTACGATCGCCTGATGCTAGAAAAGGATTACCAGCTCGATCATCAGGTTATTGCTGAATACTTCCCTCTGTCAACAACAATTCAGGGCATGCTGAAGATCTTCGAGGAGCTTTTCGGTCTGGTCTTCGTCGAGATTGCTGGTGAGGAAGAAAGGGCTGCTCTTGCGGATGGCGGTAAGGGATCCGACATTGTTTGGCACGAGGATGTACAGATCTTCAGCGTCTGGGATGATGAAGGCGAGGGCGCAGGCTTCGTGGGCTATCTCTATCTTGACCTTTTCCCACGAGATGGCAAGTACGGACATGCGGCGAACTTCAACCTGCAACCTGGATACATTGATGAAAATGGCAAGCGACGCTACCCTGCCACTGCTCTTGTCTGCAACTTCTCCAAGCCTACACCGAAGAAGCCTTCGCTGCTGAAGCACGAGGAAGTGGTCACTCTCTTCCACGAGCTTGGACACGGTATTCACGACCTGGTCTCTCGGACAACCTACTCTCGCTTCCACGGCACCAACACCGTCCGTGACTTCGTCGAGGCCCCCTCCCAGATGTTGGAGAACTGGTGCTGGACCCCATCGCAACTGCGCTCACTCTCACACCACTACTCTTACCTCTCTTCCGACTACGAGAAGGCATATCTCGAGTCGTCGGGCAAGAGCTCGAAGCCCTCGGAACAGATTCCCCAGTCGCTTATCGCCAACCTGATCTCTACCAAGCACGTCAACGATGCGCTCTTCAACCTGAGACAGTTGCACTTCGGCACTTTCGACATGGCTGTTCACGAACCTGCCAGCCACGAGGAGCTCGAGAAGATGGACATTACTGAAAAGTACAACTCCTTGAGGCACGAGATCAGTCAGCTAAAGGGACCCGAGTCGCTGGAGGGTGCCAAGAAGGGTGACTGGCACTGGGGTAACGGACAAGCTACCTTTGGTCACTTGATCGGTGGCTATGACGCTGGGTGAGTTTCTACCAAAACCATGTGACAACGACATGCATACTAACAAAGAATAGATACTACGGCTACCTCTCCTCACAAGTCTACTCCACCGACATGTTCTACACTGTATTCAAGTCCGACCCTATGAACCCTAAGGAAGGTCGCCGCTACCGCCACACTGTTCTGGAACGCGGCGGCTCGAAGGAGGAGATGGATATCCTCGAGGAGTTCCTGGGCCGCAAGCCGCAAACAGAGGCTTTCTATAAGGAATTGGGCATTTCGCAGTGAGGTTTGAATGCTGGCTAGCTATGCAGCACCCTAGACGTAGATGTGAGGTGATTATACCTGGAAACGATAAGATAGTGAAATACATTCAGGATCTGCTGTTTATTCAGCACTCTGTTTGAAATAATTCTTGTTTGATGGCGTGTATTTGCTTTGTGATTTTGCTAGAGCCAAACACTTCCTTGAAATCCCTAAGGCTTTTGGAAGCTGCAGCTGTTTGTTAATACCTATGCTTCTTATTGCTCTAAACGTATGACCAGCATGCCTAGTTGTCACGAGAAGTTCAGCTTAGCAAGAAAGTAATGTACGGTTCTAAATGTTCACCAACCTTGTCACTAAGTGCTTTCGAACGGTGGGCTCCTAACGTATGCATGAAATCCCGTGACTGTGGGCCTGCAAACCCTGCTTTCAATCCAAATTTCGCCATACGGAAATTGAAACAAACCTGACTCGAGATATTTCAACCTAAGTCTTGATTGTGTTAGCAAGAATCCTTTATCTCGGCTTATACTTACCTAGAATTATATCAAGGTATATACCGCGTACTATAGGTATCCATTATTGTTTCATTAACGACCGTTGCGCACGTTCTTCCGTCACATGCTCCGAGGCATAATAGTGAAATGAAACGCACAGAAACAGCTTCATATGTGTTTGGCAGGGTTTTCATAATGCTGCTGGTTATTAGATATGTCATAGCTCGTCATAATAGGTCTTGAGTGGGCAAGTGGGCCGGGGGAGCTAGCTTGGTGGACTTGCGGTCTTGGAGTTTTAAGGAGTTAGACGAGGATGAGGGATTTGCGTGTTCTAGAAACACATGGTATAATAGTCGTCAGAAGAATAGAACACAGAGATAAGAAAAAGGGGACGATCCTCAACTCTAAGCATATCGTTACTTCACATGTCACTTGTTGGTAACACATTCTCAAGCGCCCTTGGAAGCACGATCTCCATGAAAAGAAATTCACGTACACCCAGTCCCATTCACACATCCCCTTCCACCTCTCACAAATCCGCCGGAGGCTGCGTAATCTTTGTCAAATGATCGCCATTCAGCTCCTTCATAATCTTGCCCAAACCCTCATGACTATAATCCTTTTCATTCCACATATCCTGTTCAACATGAGCTGCTATCCTGCGCAATCTTTCGCCCGTTTCTGCAGGCACAGTTCAACATACCTTGTGATACCTCACCTTGCCCTCCTGATCGAGCGTCAGAGTAACCAAGCTATTCACTTTCTTGGCAATGGGCATGGGCTTGGGCGTGTATTCTTGCTGCAGCTTGAAGATGATCTCATCGGGCTTTGATGAAACGACTTCTGTCTTGATTGTGCGGCTGCTCTTCATGATTTTAGGAATACCTGTCATGCGTTAATCCAGCGTATTCTCGCATCCGCCTACTGCGAAAAGTGTCAAGTTACGTACCATACCACTGGCCCGCGATCTTGTATCTCGTATCACAGTAGCTCCATGGGTCGTCGTATACTGCTTCTTTACCATACACCATCATGTCGTCTTCGCTTGCGCTTCCAGAGTAGAGGTTGCATATGGACTGCACGATGCGTTCTCTTTCTGGCTCTAGTTTGATCGACTTCTCAGGATGTGGTTCATAGTCGACACCTGAAGAGCTGTTTTGCGAGGCATCGGCGTTTTGGGTCAAGGCCACGGGGTCAGGTCGTTTCTCGAAGTCGCGCTCGAGATGTGCCCCGAGCGTGTCTTTTCCGGACTTGCCTGTAACTGGGAGTGTCATGGTATTAGATGATATAATTCAGTTGTATAAGATATGCGTTCTTCATGTATATTGCTGCTTTTGATGGGCTTTATATCTTGACGTCATGCCTGGTCATATATAAGAGCACTCCTTGGAACACAATATACTCCAAATTGCCTCTATATCCCTACTAATCATTCGTAATAGTTTCAATTCTTTAATTCTTTAATTCTATACTTGAGGCCAGTCGATAGCACCCAGATAGGCTGTTAGCCGGCGATATGAATCGGCCATTTCTCTACAGCCTCATAAATAAGTAACAAACTGCCAAGAAGATATACTGCTGGCGCCCAAACCAGAGCCAGTGTACTCTGGTACTCGCACCAGCTACTGTTACAATATCCCAAGCAAGCGCTCCATATCCATCCCAAACTACCGACCAGATTCGTCATTCCAACCCACCACCCCACCATCTTGGGCGCGGGTTCCCACCACTGGCGCTGCACTTCCAAAATGTACAGGATCGATGCGATCAAGAAGCAGATGGCACCTAACAGAAAAGAAGGATAATACAGTCCGTAAAGCACGCCCTGTGGCAGCATGTTGTATATACCTGGCAGGGTGAGGAAGTTAGTAACCCAATAGATGGCCGTTCCAATAAAGAGAATGAGGTTCGCATTGAACCCTATTTCGCGGCGATAATGGATGCAGATATCCTCCCACGTGGGCCACCATTTCCAAGCTTGCTCAGGTCCCGGAGTTGGACGGGCCTCGACTTTGAACGTCTTGGTGTGCATAATGCGGTGCTTCATACGGTCCGGGTTGTGAATATGCGTGCAGTTTCGACGGTCTGGCTGAAAGCCAGAGGTATTCCCGGTACTTTTCTCTTCGTCGGTACGACCAATTTCAACATTTTCGCTGTCGGAATTCAAGGCTTCTTTTAAGGCCCAACCGAAACAGTCGCTCTGGTTTGCATTTACTGCTTCGACTACGAGTAGCATGCCGCCTAGCAGAAATAACATGCCGCGGATGAAAGATATTACACCGCTGACGACGGTGGAATCAGCAGCGAAGTTGATGGAGGGATATGCAATTGGAAGCCACTGCATGACACCAGCTGTGATGGAGCAGAGAGAGCCAAAAGTAAAGAGGATGCCAATCCACCACGAGATGTCCCACCACGCTACGACGGTGAGCATGCGTGCCAACGCTCGAAGAAGGCGGGTTGTTCGCTCAGCGTGTGATGGTGCTTGCTTGTGGTTAAGGAGGAGTATATGTCGACCTGAAACAAAGTTATGTCAGCAGATGGTGCGAATATAAATAAGACACCTGATCATTCACCCTTTCGGTTTTCGCGACTCCACCATTCCCACTCGGTACCGCTTGCATTACCATCCTCGTCTTTGACAGCATAACGCCGCGAATTGGCGTTCTGGAAGCCTAAGACTTGGTGGGAACTACCTTGGATATAGTTCAGCTGCTGTGAGGAATCCTGAGGAAAGATTTTGGGACTACTGGAGGTGGACATGGGTTGTGTAGTGTGTTGAGTAAATATATAGCAGCAGTAGGGCTGCTCATGTATGAGATACTTCGTCTTTTTATTGCCATCACGACTAATGATTTCTTCTTTAAAACCCATGTAGCATTCTGTATCCGCGGAGAAGGAAGGTCCATTTATTCACGACAAAATGATGACGTCTGATGTCATTGTGTGGAGAAATTCGCGTTCAGTGCCTGAATTAAGTCGACCGACTGTGGGGACTCCACATGCCAGTTCTGGTTATATAAACTACATATGACTGATTAGGACTAGAGCCGCAGCAGGTTGGGAGTCAGATGATGAAGCTCCATTTATATATTGACGTACTCGTTAATAATGCAATAGGTCACGTGCATGCCTGGCAATGCTAACCTAAAACTAAGTCACTCCCGACAATTGACCCGACAGTCAATTTCACGTCCGGCGCATGGATCCAGCAAGAATTCGCAGATGAGGCTTCTAGGAACTAGTATTTGGAGACGTTATCATTGATGGGTCAATTTTAACATTGAAAAAGCCGCAACCTATAACGAATTGCATGCGACATGCTTGAAAACGTTCTCTACATCGGGAAGCCAATCATTACTAGGCGTATTGGATTGCTTTACAAGAATATATAATCTTAGTCAAGCTAATGGTTTAGCAGCTCAGGTCGAAGTACGGTGTGTTGTTCTGCAGCGGCGTAATAGCAAAAGACAAGTCAGTCTGCGCCGTATTGGCATCCTTCAAAGTGTACCAGAAGACGTTACGGGTGCCGAAAAGCGAACAGCCAACCTCATCCCAGTAGCGCTTCGAGTTCTCTAGAGATGCAACAGCAGAGCCAGAGTTAGGACCCCCTATACGAGAGTTAGCATCATAATATCCAAAAAAAACCCCTTTTTATCGCATGACTTACTATGTGGCCACCCCGTCTCTGTGATCCAAACTTCCTTTCCGTCGGATACGCTCTCAGTCTGACCCACAGCCACGAAAAAGTTCTCACGTGCCTGGTCAATCGAGTTGGGCCGGGTGGTCTCGAAATATGGGAATGAGTTGTGCCCAAGCCAGTTCACAGCCCGCGCAACACCACGGTTCTCAGGTAGAACCCACGCAGTCCACGTATCTACGTGACCAATCGGCTTGTTCTCGAGCGCAGTGCCGCGAATCCAATCGCGCAGCCAGCCGATGTATCCCTCGATCTCAGCGCCAGTAGCACCAGCACCGGCGTTGTTGGCGACGCCCTGGGCGCTGCTGCGGTACAAGTCCTCAGAGCCCACGCTAATGCCAACGATCTTATCTGTGAAAGCGGTGCCCAGTTCTCTGGCACCACGAATCAATGCGTTGAGCTCATTTTCGTAAGCCGCACGTCCTGCACTCGCCCAGAGACCCACAAGGATCTTTGTATCAGTATCGATGGCTGCGCGGAAGGCAGAGATGGGGTCGGCTGCAGTGCCACATTGAATCGAGGTATACAGACGTGCTGTGTTGAAATCGGACACTCCAGGAAGACTCTTAGCCTCGTTGAAGAAACGAACAAAGTCGTCGTATCCGCGACATGAGCCATCTGCGTTGGTGGCACCGTAGTTGAAGCCCTTGGTTTGCGCCACAGCCGTGGCTGCTAGTGCGAGGATTGATGTAGCCTTTGCCCACATGTTCAGGTATTAAAAGTAGATTATAGTATGGACGTGAAATATAGAAATAGAGCGAATGAATGTAGGTTAAAACCTGAACATTCCATCTCTATATGTAATGGATTTTTAAAATAGAATATTTGCCCCTGCGCATGGCTCCTGGTAGCTGCATGCCAACCCATATTATGACGTGGACGAGGCTCGTGTTTTCGTGCCAAGGGCTGTTGAATGGCGATCAGCCAAGCGCAGTGCGGTCTGGGCCTACAGAATGCCTTAGCCGTTAACCGACACAAAGGGGGCAAAGGGAGCAAACTGTTGACAACTCTGCGTCCCTAACAGCATATTTATTTATGCTGTTGTCTTCTGATCTTGTATCTAAGAATCGGATCTTCGTTTCCACAAACAGAAAGTCCACGCGTCAACTCCTCAATAATTTAAGCATCTACAGAAAGAGAAGGGGCTCGTTTGCTTAAAGAGCTGACGACAAATGGAAAGGCCTGAGTTTTCAGTTTGGCGTAATACGATTATTGTTACTTTAGCAACTAAAGCTTTAGTAGCCATGCGTCTGCTAGACAGCCAAAGAGCAAGCAAATTGTACTTGCAATAAAAGATGGCAGGGATGCGGTGTAAAACACGTCGTACCTAGTTGTCTTTATGTCCCCAAATGATAGAGCGAGTGTTGCGCAAGCAGCCCCTACGGCAAACTTTCAGCTCACGCTACTAAGTCGAATGAAATCCATCGTACACGTACGAGACAACGACGAAAAGACTGTGAGATAGATAAATTCTTCCAAGAGGCCCAATTTTCTATGTGCAATGTTTTAGGACTCAGGGCTAGGGTTCTTTTGATATACATGTCACTGCAAAAAGGATAGTCTTGCTGTTTGTGTAGCTCTATAAAGGAAGTGCAATCCTTGGAAACGACATTTAGTTCTATAGGTACTGGTTAGGTTTGCAAATACTCAGTCGTGCGACCCTGGAGCAGCTAGCTCAGGAGAAACTTGCACTAAAGCAGCAGCTTGCAGAGGCTAAGAGCAATATGCATGATCGCAATTCAAAAGACTGGTAAGCTAGGGAAGCTGCGTCAGCGTGAGCCACCGAACGGGAACAGGGTCTGATGACCCAACTTTGGAATCGTGTAAATACATTTCATTCATGGTAATAGACCTCCCTGGGTAGAATAGTGCAGGAGTTTCATCAAAAGCCTTAGACAGTTATCTACACAGATTTGGTAGTAGGGCAATCAAAACCACCTCAGCAGACGCTGCAAGCGAACGCCTGGCGGAGGTGGCGAATATTCCTTCGATTAGGCAACAACGATTTTGCACAAAAGAATCAAGATTCCGACAATTGTATACATAAATTTACCATATAATCAAATTTAATTTATCAGCTATTCAAACCACACTATCGCCATTCACTCCTCTCAACCTACGACCTTTGCCAGCTACCTCGTCCGCATTCTCATCTTCAAATACATCCTCAGCATTCGTTACAATATGTCTCACGCCCCTCATACAATCCAAAAGTATCAAGAAATCAACGTCTTCGGACTTACAATCGAGGACGGCGAGAATCGTTATTACCTACAGATTGGTCACGACGAGGCCAAAGCACGTTCAACTTCGTTCTCTGAGCTGTATGAAGCATTTCAGAAGGTGGAACCTGCGGATATGAAGGAATGGTTGATGCGAAATGGTGCTGTCGCTGTACCTACTGATCCAATCACTCAGACAATAGTGGTGGTGAGTATAGGGATTTACTAACCTTGTTCAGACGAGGCGAGTGCTAACGTAGGTCTAGGATGCTAAAGCTGCTCGGATGCAAGCGACGAATGATGCCTCCGCAAATAGTAGCAGTAATTAGAGCCTTAGGCGAGAGACTGGGTGGAAATCGACTGCGGTTGAACCAATTGTATATTCGTCGATCTATACACTGCCACATTGGGTGATATAGGAGAAGGATTCAGTTACATCGGGAAGAGCAGCATGCTCGCCATACTCTGAAAGACTTTTGACCAATTGAATACACTTTAAACTCTATACAACATGCTCCCACATAAGTTCTTGCACATCTGACCGTACGGAAATTGATTGTCCAGTCGTCGAAGCATTCGAAAACATGATCCCATCGCTTAAACTGCTTTTTGGTCGAATCCTTCACTCTCAGCCCAAACCTTGGAGCCAAGAATCCAAGATGAGAATGTCAGTACTGAGATGCTGGATCAGTGACCTTCGTATTCATCACCGTATCTTCCCTTTTGCCACTGCAGAAGTAACAACGTGATTACCGAACTCTGGACCCCAAATTCTCGTATCGGGTGCGCCGTAGATAGTTCAGACGCCTTCAAATGCAAACCAGCGCAGCCGGATGGATGGGGCTCCTAGTGATGTAGACAATCCGGGCGTGATTTTAACAAGTATTTGGTTTATGAAAAGCGGAAAAGTCCTGGACCAACTGTGGTAGAGCGCTTAGTGGTGTTCAATACCCCATCTATGCACTCTGGATGCACTCAGCTAGTCCACCCCAATTGTCTTTACACCATGGTGCCAGCATGATGGCTCTCTGGGCATCTCCAACATCTCCAGTTCCATTCATTGCACCAGCGAGGCCAGCCGCACCAAGCGTACCCTTTGGAGGTGCATTTTGCATCGCCGTTTCTTTTGCCAGCGTACTTGCGAATTCATTGCCACCAGTTGCATCTGCGAGCTCTGCCCAACCAGTATGCTTGTATGGTGCTAGCATGACGCTGCGTCGCGCTTCGTCAAGCTCTTGTTCTTCACCACCAAGGCTGATTGATATAGCTTCCACGACCTTCTCTACCCTAGCCAGCTGTTGATCTGTGAGATTCTTATTTGTGCGCATACGGTCGAGGTCGTCTTTAATGGCTTCCATGGTTTCGAGGTCATCGTCCAGAACTGTCATGGCACCGATAAGTGTCAGCAAACCAACATGACCGTCGTGCTTCTCAATAGCAGCGAAGATCTGATCGCGAGCTACTTGCTTTTCATTTTCGCCGCCTTTTGCCCAAAGGACCTCAGCCAAAATGCAGATTATATCAGGATTGGCACCAGTTGACTCTAAAGCTTTGCGGAAGTATGCTATGGCCGCATCAAAGGAACCATAGAAATAATGCGCTAAGCCAGCTGTAAGACGCGCCGACAGTTTGGTCCTTGCAAGTTGGCTCCTGGACATAACAGCCTGTTTGGAATCACTTTCAATTTCTGAAAGTAGATCAAGGGCTGTCTCAGCATCTTCTACCGCGATTTCGTCGGATCCAACCGCTAGGAGATTGCGAGCCAAATCAGTCTTTGCCTGAGCGACCCGAGCCAACGATTGCTTCGATTCTGTCTTTTCGTATTCCTGTTCAACGGCCTCATTGACCATGTCCAGAGCAGTTACAGCTGCGTCATGGTTGCCGATGCGCTCTAAAAACAGGGCTGCAAGATGTCTGTGTGGAATATCATATGGTGCTTGTATACTCAGTTGCTGGAGGGCGAAGAGCGGCTGAATCAGGCTCGTAATGTCGCTCGAGGATGATGGGGAGGATGCAATGAAGTCAAAGGCTGACACCGCATACTGTCGCTTGGTGAGAAGTAGCGACGATTCTGACAGCTCGAATGCATGAGTGAAATGAGACAACGCCTCATTGGCATCTCCAGTAAGGAGGGCAATGATTCCTTCGCCTACCCAAGCCAAGGAGTAATCGGGATCTTGCGACTGTGCTCGTGAGAAGGCGGCATGTGCGAGCTCGGTATCGTTTTGCAGTAGATATAGCGCACCAAGGTTAGTCCATGTATGCACACTGCGTTCGTTCAGATGCAAAGACCGAACGAATGCGTGTTGAGCGACTTTTGGGTTCAGTGTCGTCGTGATTACACCAAGTGAATTCCAAAACTCAGAGTTGCCTGCCTCGAGCTCTATGGCACGCTTGAAGCATTTCATGGCCGCGCGAAGATATGTCGTCAACGTGGACTCGTTGCCAGATTCTTGCTCCAAGCAGACATGCGCCCTGTACTCAGTCCAGCCGAGATTGTACCATGCTACAGCCTGTGCATGTATATCATGAGCACAGCTTATAATCGCTCTCTTTTGGGCTAGAATCGCAGCTTTAAGGATTTTCGTGAGAATCGAATCCCTGTTTGTGGAAAGTGAGGCTAGCTCTGCTTGACCAAGGCCATCGATGTCTTTATGGGCGTCAAAGTCGAGATCCATATCTGACTTACTCTGTAAGACTTTCACAACCAGCTCAAAAGGGCATTGATCGAGCTTGTCTTGAACCCAGCTGAATATGCTGCATGCATCTCCAACGGCTTTCCACAAGTTGAAGGCGTCCGGCTTGTACTCCGTGATAGTGTCAGCAACCTCGATTCCTCTGGTAACACTATCGGCTGCCTCGCCAAAGAAGCCAGTCTCGGTGCAGTGCCAGGCTTTCTCGACAAGTGTCTGTAGTAGTGCGATGGATACACCAAACTCTTTTGGCCGGACCGCCAGTACTGCTTCATAGCCAGCAAGGGCTTCGTCAAATTCGCTCAACTCACGATTGACGTTGGCCAGCATGTACTTTGTGAACCATCCTTCCTCATCTGATCTCTTCAATACCACGCCATCCGTGGGGTTTTCTGCGTAATTGAAGGCACGAGATGCTGAGTTGTATCGTCCAGAGTTATGGTAGCTCTCACCAAGACCCACGTAGGAGTAGTAGTCATCTGGACTAATGCGCAGTGCTGACAGAAATGATACAATACTCTTCTGGTACTCTTGCTTATTCATCTGGACAACACCAAGAGCTGAGTATGGCCAGCTAATACCCTTTCGCTTCGATCCGGGGGTTTGCCGAGCTTTTCCAGAGTCAACCACCCGCTGGGCGACCACCTCCACAATGTCCCACTCTCCTTGGTTGGCAAACAGACGAGCCAGTCGCTCAGCTGCGACTACCTCCGAAGGTGACAGCTCAAAGGCTTTCTGGAAGCACTGCCGTGCACGCCTACGGTCCTTGTTGTAGTCTTCGTAGAATATGCCAAGAAGAGTGTACGCGGGGGCATAATTTGGGTTTGCCTTGATAGCTGCGAGTAGCTTTGCGTATGTTCTTTGTCGGTCCTTGCGCGCAGCTTTTGATGAATCAAGTTCCCATAAGCAAACACCTATTCTATAGAGTGTCTGTGCTCGGAGTTCACGACCGCGTTGCTTCGATGCATCGAGCTGGGGGTAATCAAGATACTTTTGGAGTCTTTCTAAACCGGTCTTGTAGTCGCCAGCCAAAGCCTGACACCACGCCGATTCGGCACCGATACGACCATTTGAAGGGTCTTGCTGCAAAGCTTTCTCCAGAAACTGAAAGGCTTGCTCATACTCCTCCTCTTCTTCCAAGACTAATCCAATACCGATAAGGGCTGAGGTGAATTGAGGTTTACGCTTCAGGATTGACTCAAAGATACCCTTGGCCTCCAAGTGGTTTCTTGGGGCTTGATAATAGACCAAAGCAGTGGCGAGAGTGCTACTCAGAGCATCGCGCGTCTTTTGAAATGATAGATCGGTCTTTTTGGCCTCTGCAGCTGCGTATTTGAGGCCTTTCCTGGTAGTCTCTACTGCACTTTCGTATTCCTCGAGGAACAAATAGTAGTCTCCGAGAAGGCAATGGGCGAGAGGAGATTTTGGTGCCTCGCTGATGCCTTCGGTCATCAACACCAGGCAATCTTCTTGTGATACAGGAACATCTTGTGTGAGAGCTACCCCGCCTTCGCTCAAGTCTGGTGCTTCTCTTGAATCGCCCTCTGCGGTAAGTGGGTACTTTGCTATACCACTGCTAAGCCAGCCTATGATGACTTTTGATAGACCCTCGTTCGGAAATAGCTCGATGAATTGCCGTAGTGTTGAGATGTCCAGATCCAGCAAGTCATGGGCGCTGTCTGCATGTGACGCCATGACGGCGGCTCAAGACTGTGAATTGACTGATATGATGCACAGCACAGGTTTTAGGCCCAATGGTGAAGCACTGGGGTAGGATGGGTTTTCACCTGCAAACGCAGAATGGTTGACGTTGGTGTTTGTCGATAGGGCTGGCCTAGCCTAGGATCCAACGCGCCGTGCGTCATTCGATTTCCGCGCCCCACCACAACCACAACACGACTCTAACACGGCTCTCAATGGCACATTCCTAGCATATAGCAGCTACCTAATGGACCACCTTTATCTAAATTGAAATAATGTCTACAAAAACAGCCCTCAAGGCCGCCAAGGCTGCAATTGGCGCAAAGGACTGGGACGAAGCTAAGAACCAAGCCACAGCAGTCATTAGCAAAGACCCGAACAACTACTTTGCTTACCTTTTTCTGGGCCGCGCAAATCATGGGCTGAACATGTTCGAGGATGCAGCAAAAGCCTACTATGCAGCGACCAAGATCAAGCCCGAAGATCCCCAGGCATGGCTGGGTTTGAGAGGGATGTACGAGGGGCTTAAAGGCGCAAAGGTAGACGAGAACACGGATGTCGGTCTGGCACTGGCACAGATATATATGGACCTGTAAGTTCGATTGCTTTCACAGAGCAAAACCAAATGCTAACCAAACACAGCGACGACATACAAAAGTCGCAGTCCGCAATCGATAAGCTTGTGGATCATGCTCGCGCACACGGTACCAAGATGCAGTACGCTCGCGCCCTCAGCACCCAGCTGCCCTCCTCTCCCGTATATAAATATCTCGAAGGTCGGATACCGGATCCGTCAAAGACATATATGCGTGTCGCCGAGATCCACGAGACACAAGAAGCAGCCACTATCAAACGGCTCGTGGAAGAGCGCCGACTCCGAGTTGGCGCAACCCTCGAAGGCACCACTACGTCTGTCAAGCGCGAAGTATATTCTTCAAGCCCCTTGGAAGATATATACGAGCAGGCTATCAACTGGACGCGTGATGACGAGTTGCGGAGGGAGTACGAGGAGAAGCTGCTGGCGAGGGCGTACGACACGCTGATGGTTCTGCCTGCCGGCGAGAAAGCAGAAAAGCGAGAAAAGGTCATGAAGTTAGCACATGACATGGTGGTCATCAAGCACCCGAATCTACTGGCTTGGACCATAGAGTTGGAGTGGTGGTCAGGCATGGAAGTCGAGGCGCATTGAGCATTGAATTGGCAGAGCATAACACGGCGTTTTGGATTAGAGAGCCAGCAAAGCGATTTGGTATAATCTGACAGCAGCTCTCATTCATGAAAGCAAAAATTCAAGATACACGTTTCCCAACTCCAAAAACTCCTACCATGCTCTAAATGCCTCTCGTCTACGCGTTCGCAGCTCCAACCACCCTCCTCTTCTCTTCAGGCGTAAATAGACTTTCGCCCTGCTTCAATGCGTGAATAAGCATCGGCACGCTACTCGCCTTGAAGTCCTGCGCCTCGCGCACCTTGTCAAGATCATCCGCGAACTCTGCGGCAATCTTGCGCAGATAAAGCGGACCAAACTCCTCTTGAGCCTGCTTGCTACTTTTCGTAGCTGACTTAGCTGGCGGTGGCGAGTCCGGCGACGCTGGCGCGTCCTCCATGTTCACATCCTCATCTGGCGCAGTGTCTGCTTTAGCCTTTTTCTTCTTTTCTTTCTTAGCAGGTGCTGGGTCTGGTGATGAATCCTTTGGCAAATGTCAACCCCAATTTCTTTTTCTTCGCTCCTTTGGATTGGACAAGACTTACACTGGACTCGGATTCTACCGCAATCACCTTTTTGTTAGGAACATCGCTGTCACTTTCGCTGGACGACGAGACTGTGAAAATGTCAGTTGGAACGCGTTTTTCTCTAACTTTTGTATGGTATATGTACCCTCTGTTCTCTTTCCCCTCTTCTTTGATCGCTTCTTCTTCTCAACACCGCTTGCTCCTCTTTGCGCCGCCATTTTTTGTATGATAAAGTTGGCAAGGGAAAAAGTTCGAGACGTGAATGCTGGGTTATCGATAGGGCACGTGCGGCGCTAAGGAATTCCAGGGTCTGCATGGACTGTAGACATCACGCCCTTGTCGACACATGTATATGATAACCTGGAGTCAGGACATAGCTATCGACAAGTGTGCAATTGTAAAAGTGAAATCTGTCTACAGGCTATTCTCAATCGCAGCCAATTCCCCCATGGTGTCGCTAACAGTCGTCTTGAGTGCTTCACCAACCGGCATATAAGGCCTTCTTGGATTCAGCCTCTCCTCTGCACCTTCAATGCCGGCGGCCTTTGCACTATACTGACCAACCGCGTACTTCGTCGGTGCAATTCCCGCCTTGATCGGGCTTTCTGCAAGTGCCGCCTTACGCTGTAGCTCCAGCGCCTCCTTTGTCTTGCCACTCGTATAAAGCTCATACACCTTCGAGCAAACCTTTGGAAAAACATTGCTGAACGCAGACACGCATCCCGCGCTTCCTACCGCCAACCCAGCAACCATCCAATCCGCCTGTCCAGCAAATGTTGAAAAAGCATCACTCGGCAGTTCGGCACAGAGCCTGGTAATCTTCGCCACACTCCCACACGTCAACTTCACGCCCACAATCTTCCCTGGGTTGCGTTTTGCCAGTGCAGCAATAGTGACCGAGTCGAGGTCTACGCCGCTGCAGATGCCAGGGAAATTGTAAATGACGATTGGCAACGCGCTCTTTTGCGCTACTTCATCGTAAAACGCCATGACAACTTCCTTCGACGTCGCGGGCCCGTAGTATGCTGCTGGTAGCAGCAGTCCGTAGTTTGCCCCAGCTTCGATTGCGTCGCTGATATTCTCCATAACCTGTGGTACGGAAAAGCCTGAAATACCGACTATGAGGGGATAATCAGGCCCAACGGCTTCGCGGGCGCATTTCATGAGTGCCCGCTTCTCGTCGCGGGTGAGGAGAAATGCTTCGGCGTTAGAGCCGAGAATGACGAGGCCTGTGAGACCGGATTTGGAGAGGTAGCTGAAGTATTTTTTCTGGGCAACGAGATCCAAGGTTGCAGTCTCGCTGTCCGGTGTGTAGAAGGTTACTGCGGGGCACCAGACGCCTGGTGTTGGTGGAGGCGCCATTGTGATGTTGGTTGTAGTTGAATGTGCTTCGTTGGTGGTGAATTGAGTCGTGTTGTTAAAACGAAACGTTGGCGAGGAATGGATGGACAGGTTACGATTATTTTCCAAGAGGAAGCTTTAGATATCTTTGTCCTGATATTGGTTACTGGAAGTGGGATCATGCAGTGTCGGGCGTCGTTCCGAGATCCTGCAATAGCCGCATTGAGTATTCCGATTGTTCCGATACCATGCGCGTCTTCGCTACCTCCTATGAGCGCCGAGGCATCACAAAAGATATAGTAAAGACGTTTTCGGATGACACGATACAGCGTATTTATTTCATATGAAAATCAGCGTGCTCATGACAAATCAACTCTAGGAATCGCAATGAGACCCACAAGCTATCAAGCACAGTAGTAGTCCCAGAAAAAGCTCCTTTTGTACGCAATTTCAGCCAAAATTGCATCTTATGAAATATACCCTTGCGGTATATCAAAACACACAATGAACCTATGATATCGAGCACAGTAAAACAAACATCCATGCTATGCATACCCGTGCCACCACTTTCCGACTGCCCACCCGTCCCATGGTATCAATCCACCCGTCACCCGATTATGGTATCTTATTTTTCCATCGATCGCCAGCATTACCGCTCTCTCCCTTACTGTCCTCCAAACATGTCCGCCACGCCTGCCAAGCCCGGGCTCGTACCACGAACAATAGCCGGCTGCTGATCAACAGTCATATACTGCTCCATCATAGCCGTCCTCGTCTTCGTCTTTGGTCGCTGAATCTTGCCTTGCTCGTGAATGCTCACGCCCTTGATGCTGCTGAGAAGGTCCAAAACGATGCTCCTTTGCATCCTCTCGTCCTGGCGATTTGCACTCTGAAGCTTTGCAAGCCGGCGGTCAACGCGAGCTTCATCACCCATGCCAGGTAGTGATAGGATGATGGATCGCGGGATCTCGTTGTCGAGATGGATGATACCAGCAATCAGAGATGCAAGCTCCTTTTGGCAATCGACAAAGTAGGGTTCGTGTAGCGAGGTGATGGCGGACTTAAGGATGTCATTGCAGAAGTAGTCGCGGATCGGAGACTTCTCTTTGAAGCGCGGAAGCAGGGTCCGCATGACGCGCACAATCGTAATGACAGATCGAGTATCCCTTACGCGAATGGTCGAGTTGCAGAAGAGGAGAATGGGCTCCAAAACTGAGGGTGTGGCAAGAATGAAGTCGCACATGGGCGGGGCATTGGCTTCCTTGCGGCTTTGCTCGTCGTTCCGAGCAAACTCTACAATATATGTTAACTTGTGTGCTTTTTGTGATGGAAAATAGAGAGCAGCAGCAGTAGTACTACCGGGTATTTTTATTCCAGGGGTTGCCACTCGAAAAGAAATTTTCAACTTACCCTGCCTCGAATCGAGCAGGACGGCGACAAGCGAGACTGAAGAGTATGTAAGTTGACGAAGAATGCTCTCAGTCTTCATCTCGTCTGTTAAATTGTCGTTGTCGCCCGATTCGGCGACTTGTCGAGCAATCTCATTCCATTCTCCAGATATCTTACGATCTAGTTCCCTGAAAAGCCCCTGAATCATGGGAGGCAGGAACCGTGACCGTAATTGCGATGGGCATCCTTCAATGAGGTGCGTGGAAACTGTCAGTAAAACAGACAGATGATGAGCAGTCAAGGCACCAGCGTGCGCAAAGAGGGCTTGGCTGAGTGGTTCTGGTAAGTCTTGTATACCGTAGAAGAAGTCTCGGAACCTTGTCAACGAGTAGAGAATGTAGTAGGAACTCTCCCTAATCTGGCGGACAGTGCCTCGAATTGTCGATGCGAAACCTTCGTAGGTAGACTTGGAGCCGCTGACCCTGGCGAAGAAGTCATCCCGGCTTTCTGTGGAGATGCCAGCCTGCCAGAACCGATCAGTGAGGACACGTTTGATGACCTGCTGCAGTTCAATTGGCAGGTGTGACCAGTTGCTGTCAATGTCGTTAAATGCTTGCGCATGGCTCACAAGTTGAAGAAGATTGGGAAGTAGCACAGGTATCGTCTCTGCCCATAATTCTGCAGCAGTCTCATAAGCAGCAGTGCCGTCGCGTAGCTTCTCTGTGGAAGCTGCAAGTAGTGTCTTGGTGAGTCGCAGCGGCAGTTGTTGAGACCGCTCAAGGACGGAAGCTTGTAATGCTTGACCTTCGGCGGGCAATTGCTGCTCAGACCAATCCTGTACGCTGCTGAAGTTATTCGCAGACAGAAATTGAGGCAATTGACCCATGCCCAAGACATCGCAGAAAGAATGGAACGAAGAAATGGCTTTGGTAAGCTCGTCATTTTGCCATGCCTCTTTGACGCGGTTGAGCATCTGTCTCATGCGCTCCTTCTGAGTGGTGCGGTCTAATGTTGTGCATCTGTGTATGATGATGAAAAGGAAAGCAGAGTATGCCATTCGTTGGCGCTCGTCAGTCGTGGGGTCACTGATCATCTCATTGATCTTTGCTTCTAATTGCTCGTAGACGTTCATAAAATCATCGGCGAACTTCATGGCTAGTTTCTGCATCTCCAAGCTGCATATGCGCTCCAGGTCCTTTACTGCTTCCGAGTACTGTGGGTAGTTTGCATCATCTGCTAGGCGTATGGTAAGCATGTACTCAAGGAAGGTTAGTGCAAAACCAGGCCTGTCGCCCAATGATTTGGTAGCAAGAGTTGCCATGAGTGATATGATTTTTCTTGCGACTTCAGGGTCATCGAATCTCGCGTTCAGGATCTGTCGGCCCCACTGCTCGAGCGAGTCTTCTAGGACATTGCGGGTTCGCTCGTCGCCTTGTGCATCGTCGCCTTGGCCTTGCTGCCACTTCATGTAGCCTTTGAGTGCGGCCTCAATGACGGTGACCTGCGCATCGACCTGGAGAGCCTGCGACGAGTTCTTGCTAAACGTCTGTGGCTGGAATGGAGGCTGGTCGCGGTAGAGGTTCTGCAGCATGTTGGTTGCTTGAGCGAGGATATGTTCCATGGCCTCGATTGGCGTCTTGCGCACAAGGACCTCGATTACATCTGCGCAGAATCTCCGGTAGTTGCCCAGGAAGGCATGCCGTTCAGGGATGGTGTCAATGTCTTCATTCAAGAATTGCAGCGTCACGTCTTCGGTATCTTCAGGCAGCGCTTCGTAACGGATCAGTCGGGCACAACACGTCTCGAGCAAACCTCCAACCATGGAATTCACGACGTCAGACTCGCGCACAACGCTTGATCGCAGTAGCTTGGTCCAGCAATGAAGGACAGGTATCGAGACGACAAGACTTGGGTGGCGCATGATGTCGTAGAGAAAGCCAAACATGCCAGCGAGATCGCTGCTGTCTGGGATCGACTGGGGTTTTTGTTCGATGAACAGGCCAAGGTTGTTTGCCAACTGCGGTTGTTAGCCATGAGATTAAAGCATTGGCGAGGAAAAGGATTGCCTACCTCAGACAGCCTCTTGCAAAGCATGTATTTCTGATCATCGATGTCATTGACGTCCATATCCACGAGTGTCCAATTGTATACTTCCCGTAGGAGCGAAACGCTGCCCGGTGTGTACATGGGACACACCAGCTCCACAAACTCGTCATCGTGTAGGTGTGTTCGGTTGTAGATAGCCTGTAGAGTCTCGACTGCGGCCTGGGGTTTGTTAGCGGTAGTCTCGCAGTGTTGGATTGGGGTCACCATACGATTTGCATCTCGACGGCTGGAGTAGCCAGGGCCTTGCAGACTGCCTCAATGACCTGGGTTGCTGCAATGGCTTTTGGCATGACCCACGGCATGGCTGCTCTAAGAGCATGCATGGACTTGACAGCGCTAGCTCTGATATCTTCCTGGTTCTGATAGTCCTGTCCTAAACACCAACCCAGATTTTCGCACAGCCTCGTCAGCCAGCCCTGGTCACCGCACCGTAAATCCAGCCCTTTTTCTCTGGTAGGGAGTTGCTCTTGTATGACGATGTGAGGCGTGAAGATCTCGACACAGGCACGTCCTAGGTCGCTGCCTCGTAGACCCGCCGTAGCATCTTCGCGGTTGAAAACCTCTTCGGAGAGTGTTTCGAGAACATAGAGAACTATGGCCTGGTGGTGTAATGAGTTTGTCCAGAGGGCTACTAGCTGCTCGTCCATGTCTAGCCACTCGGCACCCCAACTGCGCTTGGCAATCTCGGTCCAGAGTTGAGCAATCTTGTTGCGAATGTAGACGGGGTCGGTCTCGACTACGTTCTGCGCAAGCTCGACTGCGTATCTTCTCAGCGCGGCGCCTTGGTCGACGGTATAGTCCTCCCATCCGTACTTGATGGAATGCTCAAGCATGGTCAGGCCATAGTAGCGCAGTTGTGCGGGCTGTGAGCGGTCGAGGGCGAGCGTGTGGCCATGGGACGGAGCTTCGGGGTGACGCTTTGCTTGCTCGAGGTATTCGGTTGCCTGTCGGCGGGTATCATTGCTCGAGGTCGGGGCGTAGATGGCCTGCAGGGCCTCTAGCACTTGCGAGAGGTCTGCCTGTGCATTTTGGTCGTGTTGCGCTCCGCCGCCGCCATTTGCGAGACTTGTTTGCGGGGCTTGGTCGTTCACCCCAGCATTCATTGTGGAGAAAGGGCTTCTCGGGCCGCAGCGTATGGCGGGTGGCGTCTGGATGTCAGATGTGGCTGGCTGGGAGGCTCGCGCTTGGTAGTAGTGTGGTGGTGTTGGCGTAGGGAATTGTCAAGCGGTGCTGGTTTCGTGGTTCTCGCAGGCGTTTCGGGCGGAGGTTGCTGAAAGCGGAAGATGTGCAGAAGGACAAGGATTGCGGCTCGAGAAGCTTTGGCGCCCACGGGCTCGGCTGGGACCAGGACAAACAACCCACTCAGGATCAGATGGCGGTGTAGCGGCTGCTAAATAGGCCCAGATGCATTGACTTTGGTGGTTGAGTCGTGTCTCTGTCTTGTCTTGGTTGTGTGCAAAAATAAACATGCATGGCCTGCGTCTCACGTCCCGGGTTCCACAAACGCGCCTTGCTGCCTGGTTGTCCCAAGGCCACGGCACGCGTCTACGCGATGTCAGCTGCTTTGCGCCAGTGGGAGCAAACCCATTGTATCCACAACAGACCTCGCAGCCTGGCAAACAATATATACTCGCTACCCTAATCCCATATGCCATCCTAACGCCGGATACTATACAAAAGACCAACCCATTCCTTCGTAGCCAAAATCGCTTCGTCGCCGCATCCACGCTGATTGCATTGCATGACCTGAGCATCGCATGACATTACGTCCTCGCGCATTGGCCAGAACTCCCCGCAACACCATCTTTCGACATTGCAACCTCCGTGCCTGTCGCTTACATCACCGTGCAAGCCTGTTTCTGGCACTGCTGCAAGTAGCCCTCATCCTCTTCCGTGCCCAGCGTGCTGCCAGGTTTCCGCACCACGCCCTTGACCGTCATTGTCTGGTCGCCTTCTGCATGCCACCACCGCAGTATCTGCTGCAAGGCCCCGTCCGTCTCTTCTGAAGTAATAGTCCATTTGCCTCCGCTGACCTCTACCGTCGTCAGGCCTGACGGGAAATGGAATTCCGGTAGGTAGCACACTGTCGGTACATCTTCCGACGTGGAGCTTGGTGCGCAGAGCGAAAGCTTGAAGGTACAGTTCCTGAGGTCGAATCCGTAGGAAGAAAGGTCTCCGTGAACCGCAACAGGAGTAGGGCGGATGAAAGCTTCTGCAGCACGAAGGCCAGCCACGTCACCCTCAGTCTTCTTTGAACTCATCTGCTCCGTCGAAATGGTCTTCTGCAAGTTGCTGGGTGTGACACTAAGTGTGTCTGATGACTGTGCTCGCGAGAATGTCGGTGAATTTAGGTCAAGAGACGCCCGAGATGCTTCTAGTGAGAAGGGGCCCGCCGGCACCGCCTTGTCATCCAGTGAATAGATGGATAGGTCTTCTCCGTTCCACAGATCACCCCAGAGATGGCAGTTCTACGTTCGCGTTAGTTTTGCACCAGCCATACCTACAACATAACTTACATTGGCAACATAGGTCCATAGAGCAAAGCCATTGGCCATGCTATCCTCAAGGGCAAAATGGTTGGCGTCCAGTGCAGCGATCTGACTGCTGTAGTTGCCCGTCTTATAAGCGTACTTGTCGTCCATATCATATGGTATGCCAATCTCGGTGAAGATGCAAGGATGCACCCCCATGTATTCAGTACCCTCTTCTCGAATCGCCTTGAGCTGGTGCGAAAAGCAGTTTCTAATGGCAGTCTCTCCAACCTTGATCGCGAATGCTGGTGTTAGATATTTGCCTCGTAGCACGCCAAAGACATCCACGTTCCACACTCGGTTCCTGATTTCTGTCAGATGGGGTCGCGTTTTCGCGCATACAAAAACATACCATTTCTTCGTAATAAGAGTGATGCCATCGTAAAAATGAGGCGAGAAGATCATGTTCGGATCGTCATCTTCGGTGCCCTTGATCTTTGGGGGTATCTCTAGTACTGGAGGCTGGAAGAACATCAACGAGTCCGGGAAGATTGACTTGATCATCTTGCTGTAAGCTCGATAATGCGCCAACCAGTAGTGATTCGTGAAGTACTCATAGTCAATTTTAGCGCCATTCTTTGGGTCAATTCCAAAATAGTCCTTTTTCAAGACTGTGTCGGTCTCTGGGTCCCATACGCCATGCTGTGCCCACAAGCACTCGCCCAAACGCCACCCGGGGTCGCGTTTCCAGCCGTATTTGGTGTCATCGTAATCTTTCGACAGCCATGCAGACGTGCCCTCTGGATCCACCAATACTGAGCCGCTCTTGTAAGGCCCCAAGCCACCAAACTCCCAAGTGGCGATCTCGCAAGCTCGACCCGATCCGGTAAGTATTGCCTGCCAAGCTGTCGGTGAGGTGCCCTTCTGTAACTTTTGTTCGCTGGGTATCTGGGTAATATCCTGGTAACTAATGAGGCCTCTGTTAGGTTCGTTCATGCTCTCCCATCCGATGACTGGGTCATGCCACAGGTCACCAGCTTCCTTTATACGCTTTGCAAGATGTTCGCATGCGCCAATGTAGTGCTCCTGCAGGTAGTCCTGGATATTCTTGCCATCTATGATGGCCTTCGGGGCAAAGTCCCTGCCACCAAAGAAGACGGTCCACATGACTTGACATGCCAAGCGCGTGTAGTTGGTTGTCCAGATCATCTTGGGAAAGGTCGCAGGGTCGGGGTAGGTGTTGTGCACGATGGCAGCCTCAGTGACAGCAAAGTGCTCAGGATCCAGCCCACAAGCATAGAGAGTCCACATGGGTGCACCAGAACCTCCAGAGAATCGTGACCACTGGGCGGCGAATTAGAACAAGGTAATCAGAGTACATTGGAATACTACCTACGACGTCCTGATGAGGGTCCATGAAGATGTAGAAGCCATACTCTTTGGCCTTTCGCAGCACAGCAATGGTGTGCTCTATCCACTCCTCATCGTACTTTCCTGGCCCAGCGTGTTCTATCGCCTCCCAGGTAAAGATGTAACGTATAGTGTTGTAGCCCCAACTCCGCAGCCGTGAGAAGTGTGTGGCCGAGTCTTCCAAAGAGAACGGTCGGTTGACGAACGAGACATTATCTCCGTCGAAGAAGTTGTCGGCTATGTGTGAAGGTTGGTTGGGGCTCGCAGGGAATTTGGCATCGGCAGCACAGTTGATGCCATGCAGTGTTACTTCGCGGTTATGGGCGTCGCGGAATGTCCGTCCGTCGATACGCAGGCGGATGGAAGACATTGCTAGAGGATATGAGACGAATACAGGTTGTGGAGGACCAGACACAAGGGCAGAAGGGTCCTACGCAGGTAAATGGCGGACTATGGAGATAGGGCCGGCCTTAGCCCTGCTGGTGTTCACATGCATGACGCACTGCTAGCGCGTGCCTGGGCTGGGGTTCACAGATCGGGGTGGCCCCGGCGCCCGCGCCGACTTCAGGACAAGTTGCATGAACGGTAAATCAAAGTCACATATATTAAACCCTTTGCTCAACCGTGTCCTTCCTTTCATGACCAGATAGTCTGCTCCCGTCGTGGCTCTCCTGCGCGGACTACACTCGCCTCTACCGGGTCGTTTCTCCTTACCCACAGTCTCTCGTTCACCACAAACCCGCCACTATATCGACGTCGCATCATGATCCTCAGACTATCCTCGTTGGCCCTGGGCCTGCTCCCGCTCGCAAGCGCTCTGTCCGCTGCCGATATTCCTGCGGATACACCTGTGTCGCAGCTGATCAAGGACGCCACTGTCCAACTGGCGACTGGAAACACCCAGGATGCCCTCACTTATTTCGATATCGCCATCTCCCGTGACCCGCGCAACTACCTCACCTACTTTAGGCGCGGCGCCGCTTACCTCCAAATCGGCAAGACTTCACAAGCAGAGCAGGATTTTAACAAGGTTCTGGAGTTGAAGCCTGGTTTCGAGGGCGCACTGGTGCAGCGAGCCAAGATAAGGGCAAGGAAGGCCGACTGGGCTGCAGCGCGCAAGGACTACGAGGCAGCGGGCAAGGCCGATGAGATCGCACAGCTAGAGGAAACTCAGGCTGCTGCTATCATCGCGCAAGAGGCTGCCGACAAAGGCGACTGGGACTCGTGTATCACAAATGCCGGGGCTGCCATCGTAGTCGCCAATGGCGCATATGATCTCCGCAAGACAAGGGCACGCTGTCGCTTTGAGAAGGGCGAGGTCGTTGAGGGCATTAGCGACCTGCAGCATCTTCTCCAGATCAATACGGGAGACATTCAGCCCTACCTCCAGAGTTCCGCTATGGCCTTTTACTCCCTTGGCGAAACCGAAAAGGGAATCAAGCACGTCGCCCAATGTCTGCAGTCAGACCCAGACTCCAAGGCATGCATGAAGCTGCGTAGGAGGGAAAAGAACATTGAGAAGGACATCAAGAAAGTACGCAAGTCCTTCGAAAGGCGCCAATTTGCCACCGCCTCGAAACTCCTTATCGACCGCGGTGCCGAAGAGCCTGGTTTGTTGAAGGAGGTTAAACAAGATTTCAAAGACTACACGGAGCAAGGCTACATCTATGCCAACTCGCCCCAAGGCCTCTACCGGAACCTCGTCGAGATGACCTGTGAAGCCTATGTCGAAATGAACAACCTAAAGAAGGGTGCGCCTTACTGTAAGGAAGCCCTGGAACTCAACCCCGATTCCCTTCACGGACACATCTTCAAGGCCCAAGGCCAATTGGACGCCGACGACTTTGAGGAATGCATCCGCACCTTGGAGCATGCCAAAGAGCACCACCAGCACCAGAAACTTGAAGAGTTGTTGCAGAAGGCACGCACGCTCCTAAAGCGCTCCAAGGAAAAGGACTACTACAAGGTCCTCGGCGTGACACGCGACGCTGATGAGCGCGAAATCAAGAAGGCCTATCGCAAGCGCAGTAAGATGTTCCACCCAGACAAGGCATCGTCGAACGGTATGACGCCCGAAGAAGCACAGAAGAAGATGGCGGAGGTCAACGAAGCCTATGAAGTCCTTTCCGATCCTGAGCTCAAGGCACGCTTTGACCGCGGCGACGACCCCAACAGCAACGAGCAGCAAGGCAACCCATTCCAAGGATCGCCATTCGGTGGCCAGCAATTCATGTTCAGGCAAGGGGGTGGCGGTTTCCCCGGCGGAGCGAGCTTCAAGTTCCAGCAGGGTGGTGGATTCCCTGGTGGAGGCTTCGGTGGCTTTCCCTTCTAGAGTACCCAACTTTTACATTATCAGAGTTTGGCTTGGAGTTCTTGGCAGCGTGTGAAAGTTTAGTGTAACACATCATGGGTCTAGAGCATAATGGCGTTCTTTTGTGATTTGAGATATCAGCGCTAAGCGTAGCTACTGAGAGATGAATTGACGGTTGTATCATTGTAGGCCCAATCCTTCCATGTGCTGTGTTTCTCTTTTTTCGAAATGACTGGATGTGTTCATATGATGGTAACTGAGCTGTTGCCCTGCTTGGAGCTTTCTAGGAGTTCTGGTGGTGGTAGGTGAATTAAAATAACCAACTGAATGGAGAATGTCACAGACATCCACCGGGAGGGTATATTCTAGGTAATTCAATATCTACACTATCCCAATAACAACATATGTGCCCTTTCCAACAGGTTGGGTAACAATTATGGTGGCGTGCTTAGTCTGCCTCACCAAAATCGCTATGCCCAGTCTCTGTTGCATGCTGAATCGCCCCTCGTTCTCCGGCGCCCTTCCACCCACACGTGTTGCACTTGATATCGAACTTCTGTGTGTCGGTATAGTAATGCTGTTTTTGTAGCTGGCGGCAGAGCTCCCTAGCGGCTTCGAGAATAACATCGTCGTTGGCATCGAACAGCTTGATGTCCTGCGAAGGGTCTTGGGGCGAAACACCGTGGGGGACGAGGGCAATTGTGTCATAATGGATACCAGAATATACAAGAATGCAGCGGCGTGGTCGACCCTCGTTGAAGCGATCTACTCGGTTGTCCTGCACATTAACGCTTGCTATCTCGATATCGAATTCCTGTGAGAGAATGCTAAGTTCGATACCGCCGCCCCATGAGTCTGAGTATGATATCCATTTACAGTACTCGTCGGGAGACCGTTGCAAGATCGCCTCGTTGTACTGCTCGGGGTCTCTCTGTATAGCTTGCGCAACCATCGATCTAAGCTCAGTCATGGAATCGAGTGAATCGGAGAGAACCGCACTGCCGAGCGCTCGAAACATGCACGAATTATCGTCAGGCATCACCCTTAGGACCAAAGTACCAGCGCGGTCGGGCACAGGCACTTCGGGTGTATCCTTGAGCGCTGAGTTCTGCTTACGCTGTAAAGACAGAGGTGCTGACTGAGACGTAGCGGACTGAAGCTCTTGCTCCGCTTTCCGCTCGCTTGGATCGCCTGTAGCTTTGCCAATAACAATAATAGATGCGCCGTTGAGTTTGAGGTCGATGTCCTTCAGCAGCGTAGACATGCCGTATAAAGAGGGATCGAGTGGCTGGGGTGGGTGGTTCCATTTCAACTCGAACAATGGTAGCTCTGCCTTCTCGCTGATAGAGGACAGTAAGTCGGAGACAGCGGCATTATCGTCGAGAGAGAGAGTATGGGTGCCGTTGGGCGCTCGTAATCGGACGCGAATCGGCATGGTGAGAAGCGATGGAATGACGATTGTAGGATGAGTATGCAAATAACCATATGATGTGCCTGTTACAAGTGAAAGAACGCTGAATGCGTGGCGCGATGGAGGTGGTGGGGCGGAATGCGGCGGTGGAGTAGTCACAAGCAAGTCGTGAGTGATGAATAGAATGTAGAGGGAGAGGGGTTCTTCACGCAGTTGCGGACACTGTGGAGGTTACTGTAGGAAATACATAGTTTGTCAGCTACGGCATTATTCTTGGAGGCGACAGTTGGCGCGGCCAAGTGGCATGGCGCAAGTGAATGTTCGGGAACCCCAGAGTTGGCCGAGGCGGAGATGTGCGACAGGCATTCCCGGAAGATCTTATCACCGACGCCGCTCCGCTCCAGTCGCGACTTCGTACTCACGACGCGACGACCCTGACACCAAAGAAGGCAGACGACAGCGCAACATCACAACGCCAGGTAGCATATCGAAGCCATGGCGTCCGCACGTGCGCCGAGCTCGACGCCGGTTCCTACAACTGAAACTGCCGAATCTGCTGGCGCAGCGTCTACAGTGACGGAGCAAGAATGGGAGGCCATGTCGAACTTGTTAAAGAACGTCTACGACTACAGGATCGATGAGTAAGTAGCTTTGCTTTGATGCACACATGCGATTTTACTAAAACCCGCCCAGTGGCACTTATGACCCCACCAAACTCTTCCAGCGCAAAGTGAACAAGCGCGCCGTGCCCGATTACTACGACATCATCAAGGAGCCCATGGCCCTCAGCACCATCAAATCTAAGATCGGACAAAAAGAATACAAGGACTTTTCCGAGTTTGTCCGCGACTTAGCTCTCATACCCCACAATGCGCAAGTGTACAACAGGCAGGATTCGCAAGCCTATGTCGATGCGCTTGAAGTAAAGAAGGTCATTGAACAGGAGCTCAAGAAGCTTGTTGATGAGAAGATTGTATCTGAAGAGGTCGCCACCCTGCCCTTCCTAGGGGAAATTCCTGAGCAGGATCCATTGCTACCGGAGGAGGAGGAAGAAGAAGAGGAAGAAGACGACGAGGAAGAGCTTGAGGTAGACGACGAGGACGAGGACGAGGACGAAGAGGATGAGGGAAAGCGCAAGAGGAGAAGGCCTGCGCGATCCGCGGCAACCAGCGCCAAGCGCGAGGGAGGCTCAAGAGCAGCGAAGGAGGACGCTAAGAACGACGACCCAGAGTCACGGAAGAAGCGCGGCCGTCCGCCGCGGGTCGACACACCTATGGAGGCTCGAATTAAAGCCATCATGAAAGCTATTCGAAAACCTCGCAACCAGCAGAACAAGCTCATGGTGAGCGCATTCGAGCGCGTTCCCGATAAAACGGTCATGCCCGAATACCACTCCGAGATCAAAAACCCCATGGCCATGGATATTTTGAAGCGCAAGCTCAAGCGGAAGAAATACAACTCGGTAGACCACTTCATGGTAGACGTCGAGCTCATGTTTGAGAATGCGAAGCAGTACAACGAGGAGGACAGCCAAATTTACAAGGACGCTGTACATCTCCAAAAGGAAGCCCGAAAAGTCGCAAAGGCTGAGAAAGAGAAGCCGGACACTGAGTATGTCATGGAAGAGGGACGCATACCCATGCCCAGCGGCATCGTTCACAATGGAGAGTTGTGGAAAGTTGGCGATTGGGTCCACATCCAAAACGCGAATGACCTCACAAAGCCCATTGTTGCTCAGATCTACCGTACATGGCAGGATGCAAATGGCGGTCAATGGGTGAATGCCTGCTGGTACTACCGCCCAGAGCAGACTGTACATCGTTTTGACAAGCACTTCTTCGAAAACGAAGTTGTAAAGACTGGCCAGTATAGGGATCACCGTATCGACGAAGTCGTAGATCGCTGCTTCGTTATGTTCACAACAAGGTACAACAAGGGTCGCCCGCGCGACTTCCCCTCAGACAAAGAGATCTACGTCTGCGAAGCCCGGTACAACGAGGAAAATCATAAGCTGAACAAAATCAAGACATGGGCCAGCTGTCTGCCTGATGAAGTGCGAGACAAAGACTATGTTATGGATCTGTTTGATGCGCCACGGAAGCTGAAGAAGGTGCCCAGTCCGATTGCGTATCTGCTTAAGGATGACCAAAAAGAGGATGACGATCTACCGAAGCCAGAATGGGGGGCTGAAAATGCGCCTCCCAAGATTGGCGCTGTCCATCGTCGTCCACGCGACCCAAAGGTAAATGAAGGCCCCTACAAACGACCGCGAACTTTTGCTCACATACTCGCAGGATTCACCACCTCCCAGGCCAACTCCACCACCATCTCCAACTCCACCACCGGCACCAGTCATGCCAACACCAAGTCTACCTACGACTTCCTCGCATGGTTTTGAAGCATCAAGAAACTACCCTATAGCTCAAGCTCCTGCCCTTACCCCAATGCCTGCACCAACGCCACAGCAGCATCATGTCGCTCCCACATACACCCCAACGCATGCAACACACTATCATGCTCACTCTCAGTCTCCTGCGCCGCACATGCATCACCAGACTCCTCAAATGCCGTCTTATCAACCCATTACTCCACATGTTCCTTTCACTCCTCAACCTACCGCACCGATGCAGTCCTTCCAGACACCACGACCGACGCCAGGCTATCAGCAACCGTACCTTCAGCAGGTGCCTCCGAACTACAAGGCACCGCAGCCTGTCGAAGTTTACGTGATGGCCGACCATGCAAACAACAGCATCCCACCCGAGATCCGGGAGCAGTTCCAGTGTGACGAGAAAGGCCGTGTGCTCTTCTTCACTGCCCCTCCACTCAACATAGAGGAACCGCTTACCAAGAATGGACACGCACTAGGACATTCGGCACGCTACCTGGCAGCCAAAGCAAAGAAAGAAGCTATGAAGGTTGCGAAGCGCAAGGCAGGTGATGCCAATACTGATGCCCGGGAGTCAGCGGCTAAAAGGGCCAAGGCAGATGAAGAAGAAAAGTTCAAGAAGGCTGTCTCTGCACTCGGTACCAAAGCACTGAAGGCGCTTGAGGAGCAACTCGCATCAGCTACAAAGTCAGATCTCGTAACCTTGTTCAACGGTCAGACTGAGGAAGGGATGGCAACACTTCTGGATCAGCTCACTATCGTTCAACAGATGACTGCGCAGAAAGAGCTGGAGCGTGAGCTGCATGCCTTGGAAAAGGAAGAAAGCAAACGCACGGTAGTAACGGGCATGACGGCGAGGTTGGAAGAGAAGTACTGAGGTACTATTGTACGATTGTCGTGTATGTGATATCCTCTGGAAACCCGAATGGAGAACACGGCGTTTTATTGTTTGCTCTGAAGATTGTTCTGGGACACGGGGCATTTGATTTCATTGATGAGCCGATTTTTGGTCCGGGAATTCGGGATATTCTAGTCTAGACTCATTACTAGAAAGAATCTACTCGATTAAAAGACTCTCTGCTTGTTCCGACTTCGCACTTTGATATTTCGCCCACGTCTTACAACACAAAGCTACTTCGTTTCCGTGATCCACTGCCTGTTTTAGTAAAAACTCAATGTCGGGTCACAGTGCCTGCGCTGGGTCCATCCGACATCGAATGAAGGGATCCGCTCCGTGTTCTAGTAGAAAGTTGGTGCTAGGCTGCGCCCTCGGTGTCCCCTTGTTGTTGCATAGCACAGAGCCGTTACAGATGGCCCTTCTGTTGGCACACCGTTCACGTCAGCACCATATTAAGGGAGTATGCGCGCAAGATTGTAGCGACGATAGCGCACGGCCAGCGTAAGTGGCGTTGTCGTAGCCATAGCATTTGAATCAAGGTATTTGTTTTCCAACAAGAAACGGAGAGTAGAACATGTGCTCACGAGTATCAGTTGTATATCGTCTGCTGTCTGGGTCTCTCCTTGCTCTGCCCTTGCCTGGCATATCTCACCAACAAAACCAGAGTCCACGTGCTTTGCGGCTTCTAAAATTTATATTCGACTTTGATGAGACAGACCATTTCCCACATTTCTCCGGCTAAGAAAGTGGTTAAGAAAAGTCTTGCCGGTCTCCTTCTGTCTCTTTGGCATTGCAGCGTTAAGAGCACATCGGTAGACTATAAGCACACATTTATGCTTCGCATGTCTCGGACGGGGGTATGCCGCATTATCGGCTTGATCGTCTCCAAGCCGTATGATTCCTTCTAAAATTTTACAACATTGTGTGCATTCCGGTTTTATACACCCAGTTTCAACATAGCGGAAGCTATCGATGCAAAAAACACGCCAAAGTTACAATGTTTACGCATAGCACATACAACAAGAGTTTCTTGTTGACCATGAAAAGCGTCTCTCAAGTAGCAGCTAAGGCATCAACCCCAGATGCAAGTCCAAGTATCAACAGGGGATAGAAGGAAACGAGAAACTCATTTGCATAGAATATGCATGTAAGCTAGTCAATTTCATTTAGCTCAGTCAGCTACGATCGAGGTATGGACGGCTCGTGAACTTTGAGATCTCGGGGTAAGGGCTATAAAATTCAGAAAGAAGATACCCTAAGTTAAGGAAGATGTTGCTTTTCCAAACGTTGAGGTGGCGAAATATAGGAAAACACTGTTTCTCTAAATTGCCTTGCATGGAATTCATTACAAGATCACGGCCCGTTGATACTCTTAGGTTATTCTCACACAGTTACCTCGTCCTTATGTATGCTCTAGTGCCTTTCTGCTAATCAAGTATGTTGCCACGACCATGTTATATCATACAAACACAGTACAAAATCATAGTTAGCTTTCAGTCTCCTAGTGAATGAATTACAATGACCCTTTATTCTAAAGAATTCAAAGTTGTATAGAATGAGTTTGTATCTGAATTATACTAGTCAAACGCTTAATCATGCCCGATTATCGAACAGATTCTTAATATTCTCTGCTGAACTAAGTCGTCTCACATGAAATGTGCTAAAGCCATGTAGCGGCATGACAATGCCACTCGTAGCGAGATGATAGTATGTTCTTCTCGAACCAGTCATCCATGTAAGCGTGAGCGAAGTCAAACTTGGTGTCTGGGCGAAGCTCGTATAGGGTGATCGGCCATTTGCAGTCCTCATGTTTACCGAAAATAGCCTGTGTCTTCGCCGTGTATGCGATCTTGCTGAGCGCCCCAGAGCATGAATCACCACCGATCCATTTCGGATTCGTACTCATCCCAATGTGCTTACTTCGAATGTAATCGATTCCCTTCCTTGTTGCTTTTTTGAGGATCCATTCGCATTTACGCCAAGAATTCTGCGTCGCAACCCAAAGGGCGTCGTCTTCTTGCTTCCCTGTCGGGGCTATATTCGCTCCGTTACAGAGAAGAAAATGCACATCTTCATAAAATCCACGCTCCGCTGCGAATATCAGTGCTGTATCTCCACGCCCATGTTTTGATTTAGCGTTGACATCTGCACCGTTTTGTACCAAGACTTGAGCCAGGTCATAGCGCTTGCTTCTCAGAGCCATCATGAGAGGTGTTATGTCTGTTCTGCATTGGATTCCAGAGTTATGGATGTTGGGGTTCACAATCTTGTGGCTGAGAAGAAATTGAAGGAGTTTCGTATGACCGCATTGGTACAGATCTTCGTACTCTCCAGGACTGAGGACCCAATTCTTCGCAAGGTAGGTCGTAGAGGGAACGAAGCACATGAATTTGTGATGGAGAGCTCTGCGGAGCAAAGCAAAGTTGCCTTGTTTCATACAATCTTTGAGTGCGGCATCTTCAAGATACTTCCAAGTTGACAGATACAGCTCCTGGTAGCGAACGATGAAGTTGAAAATGACATTCGCTGCCTTAATTTTATGCAGCCGAATTGCTAGCCGTAATGCATTGCTTACTCCAAGAGCAATACGAGATGTTTTGCCGCTTGCTTCTGAGGTGCCAATGTCTTCAAGGCTTTTGAGGAGACCCCTCAGGATGAGACAGAGGGCCTTTGTACTTTGACATATCACTGCGGCATCTAGAGCGTATGGTAATACTTTGCACGCTGATGAGAGTATATCTGAGATGGAGGTGGCGTGCTTGAGCAGCCATTCAGTGTTATTGAGTGCCGCCGCAATAGCAGGTAAGGTGTCGCTCATTTTCGAGACATCCATAGTCTTGCGTGCCTCATAGAAGGTGTAGAAGGGGTTAAGATATAGCATGAGCGATTCAAGATCCAGCGTTAACAGTAGGGTGCAAATCACCGAAGTGCACTCTAAGCGCCGCGTTTCTGGATTCCCTCCTGTCGCCAAACCTTGCGATAAAGCAAAGCCCACACACTCTTGCACAAACTTCAAGAGGTCGTTGTCTTCGCAATTGCCGCGCGCAATTCGCTTCGTGAGGATAAGAGCCCCGTGGTTATAAAAGATTCTCCTGCGTGCTGAAGGGTAATACAGATCGTGGAGAGTCATCCGGGACATCTGCTCGCAAATCTCCGCAGTAAGGTATCGATTGAAAGTTCCTGAAATGATAAGCATACATTTCTCTTGAATAACACATTATAATACTCACGGCACACTTTTCGGTATTGGATAACGTCTTTTGATTCAGGCGAGCTGACCAGGAAATGCGTGACCCTTTGGAATATCTCGGACGGGAGTTGTAGTAAAGACATCTCGGTTGTTCGGCCGTACTGTTGACCGATCGACGAGCGAGAAGGATGGTTAAAGAAGAAATAGCGTTGTTGCGCAGTGTGATCCAGACGCCTTCACTCTGGCCCTGACGTCATTGGACTCATCAGCACTTCGCTTCGATGGTCTGGAATTGCAAACGGCAAGTGAGAGAAGCTAAATTAATGGCAAACGAATGCACGGCTCGACTGTGCCATGGGATTTCACTGTCGCTGTGCATACCTCTGGGTGAACAGGCAGATACATATCTGAAGGAAACAGTATCGTTAACGCGCTCTTTAAGATCTTGACATGCTTCATATCGACAATTCTAGCACACTCTTTTTTTTGTATAGAGAGTTTCGAAAGAATGGCTTGGGTCACCTCAACCATTCGTGTTTGTGGAAGCAAATTGGCTCTCACATACATGCAGTCAGATATTGCGAAGTGACAGAATAAAGTCAAATTCAATGTTTTACTACATTACCAAACGTAAAATGATCGTGTTTGAGGCTATATTCCAAAAGATATAAAGGCATCAGCGTAGGCGTAATGTGTTGAACGACTCAGATCCCTTACACGTGCGACATAGGATTTACTCAATTGAGCTTTCAGACACTGATGATGGCTAATATTTGCAGCGTTGCAAAAAGCACATCTTTCGCTTCTGTTAAGCAGCGTGGAAGCATCGTGATGGGGTAACAAGCACATTTACAGTAGCAATATATGGAAAGTTATAGAGGGTCAGAAAGATTGGAAGAATGGCCAGCATTCAATTTTCAGTAGTCTGCAAATTACTGCTCTTAAAATGATACTAAACGAAAAGGGAAAAGGAAAAGGAGAGCAGCTCTTGCGGAAGACCTTCCACGCTATCATGCACTTGCGTCTGAGTCTTTGTTATGTCCTCCTTACCGTCCTCAACTCCCATTTGTCTGCCTCTGAGTCCCACACTTCTACATATTCCACATTCGGATCATTCGGATTATACGGCTCCCCCTCGTTCATCCTGTTCACTTCAGGAAGCCTGTTTTGTTCCGGCGATTGACTGACCGCTGATACAGGCGATGCGCTAGACGATTCCCAGGCTCTAGGCGTCCTGCTGAGTGTTGATGGCGTTCCGGTGAGCACTCCTGTACGGAATCTATTACGTGGTCCCATAGGAGTTCTGCCAGCCAGTCTCCTAGGTACTGCGCTGAGTATTTCCCTGGGCGATGATACAGGCGTGGTTGGTCTGGGTGTCCTACTCAGCGTTGATGGTGTTCCATTGATTCCCCTAGGCACATCCTTAGGTTGTCCTGTAGGTGTTCTGGTGACCGTTTCACTAGGCATTCCACTGGCTGGTCCCCTGGGCGTTCCCTTGGACGCTGGCTTGGGAGTTCCCTCGAGAGCTTTATTGGGAGGTCCCTGGGGAGTTCTGTTGGGAATCTTCTGGGGAGTCTTCTGGGGAGTTCTCTGGGGGGTTCTCTGGGGAGGTCTACTGGGAGATCCGCTAGCCGTCACCTCTGGAGTTGACGGCCTCGGAGGCAAAACCTCCTCCAACGAACTCATTGGGCTACTCAAACTACTAGATTCTGAGGGAGAAGACTGCTGTCTAGTCTTCCCATTACTAGATGCCGGTTTGGTCACCCTGCCATTCTTAACTTTGTTCAACATCGTTTTTGAAGTTGTCTTCTTCAGAGGCACAACCTCCTCGATCGGACTGAAGTCCACTGGGCTGCTCAATTCGCTGGATCCTGAGGCAGGAGACTGCGGTGCAACCCTCCTCCCGCTAGATTTGCCTGTCATACCAGATGCGGCTTTGGTTACCCTACTGTTCTTCACTTTTTTCAGCACTGGCTTCTTCTTCTCCTTCTCCTCTTTCTTAGAACTGGTCTTCTTAGAAGCGGGCCTTCCTCGCTTCTGATTACATGCAGGTTTCTTGAACTTGGGTGTCTCTGATTTCTTAACAACCGCCCGAGATCTCTTCTGAGTTGGTCTAGTTGCGGCTGGGGCTGCAGCGGCACGCGCAGCAGCCTCTTGCGTACGCTGCAGATGGGTCACGTTGAGATTCCCTGGAGCGGCCGCTCTCCTCGGCATGATGCGCCGGGGAGCAGGACGGTCATTGCTGGCTTTCTTTGGTGCCATCTTGCGAATAACAATGCGTCTGTGACGTAAACCAGCTGAGTTCAGGGTTGCTATGTGACTGAAAGGGTTGTATCGAATGATCGTAACGAAAGGATTGTTTTCGCTGAATAAATAGTTAGATGGCTCAATAACTTTGTGAATTTACATGTCTTTCCACTGTGTGAACAGCGATCTAAATACATTGTGCTAAGTTCATGACCGGGTTTCGTTTGATATTGTGAACAAAGCCACAGAGGCAAAAGACAGCGTCCCGGAATGAAGCAAACAAGGCTCGGATAGGGAGGCTTTGTTTCCACTAACATTGCTCGGAAGTACCCCCGGGGACGATGACCATTTTGCTGTTTTTTCCTTGTTTGTTAGCGATGGGGTCTCGGATGTGCCCAGTTTGCACAGCGAAGAAACACGCCTCGTGATACAGGAACAAATAGGTATTAGGAGTATGCTACAAGACGGAGATACATGTCATGATAAGTGATGTGCCTGTTCCCCCATGATCCCTTTTATGTGGCCTTGCAACTGCCTAGGTGACGCCAAACTACCACAACGCCAAACTGCGAATCATACGCTCTTCGTAATAATGCTACAAGACTTTGAAATGGGTAAAAGGCTATCCAGCAAATGCAAAACGGGCGAGGTTAAACATTGGCTTACGAGGGGAGCATATGCTCTCCACGTCGCTGTCCGGTACGAGCAAATCTTCACTTCCTTTCAATGACGATCGCCTCCTCTTTGCGGGTGTTATAGGGGGCGGTGAGCTTGCAGCTACAACAACCTCTGCTTCCATGGCCACCCAAGCAGAGTCAGCGAGGTCCACTGATCCATCTACTGGAGGCGGGGTGCCAGGAAGAATTGATTCCACGTGTGTCTCAGAAAGCGACGTCGAGGTTGAATCAGGCATTGGTGATGCAGGCTGCCTTGCCTTAAAGCATCGTCTTTCTGAACGTGTTTTTGTGACCTGCAATGCAGACTTTGTCATTGAAGGAGCGGCTGGAACCTTGTAGGCAAATTTTGACCGCAGATCGCTGAGCTGAGAGGAAACTGCGGCGCTAAAGACAGACTCAGGCTCTGGACTGCCGTGAGATGATGCCGGTGTGAGCGTACCGATTGTCTCTTGAGACTGAGCAGTGATACCCCCTGAGAACACCGTGGACTGCGAGTCGCTCCTTATGCTGGAGTGCACGTCACTAAAAACTCGCAACTTGTTCCTAGACTGAGATGCAGTCTGCTCTAGATCAGCAGCTTCGACCGCTCCCTCTTCTATCGAGTCGTCTGAACATAGTTGAAGACTCTGGTCAGTTTTCCTTCTGCTCTTCTTTCTCCGATGCAACGTCGGACTTGGCTCTGGAGTGGATGATGTGAAGAACTGGCTTCGCACAACGCCATCGTCACCTGCGGAAGAGGTTTCGAGCTCAGAATTGGAACAAAGTCGAGCCCTCTTAGACGGATGGGGGACTGATCGCTGACCAGCAACGGGATTTGTCGTTGCACGTCTAGGCTGTGGTGCTGTGCTGGGGGGCGGTGGGTACTGTTGCTGCAAGCGAGAAACAGGTGCTGGTACTGCGGCCCAGCCACTACTGTTTCGTTGCTGCTCAAGCAAGACCTGTTGACTGGGTGAAGGAGTGAAGCAATTCGGGCTCAGTTCAGCCAAGGGAGTCCGTTTGGGCTTGAAGAACGAGTCGATCGGCTTCGTGTCCTTTGGATTAGGTGTTTGTACAACTGTTGAGGCTCGTCGTGAGGGGGCTAGCGGCTGAGTACTAGGCTTGGTGTTGCTGGCAATATCCATGGGAAGCTTCGAACGTGGATACAGGTCGCCTCGTGCAACACCCGTGGCGAGGTGTGGCGGAACCTCTTCGCCAATATATGGCATATCGGCAATGTCTACCCCGTCATCGAGTGGTGTTAGGTTAACAAGCTTCTCTGCGATCGGGCAGTAAACCCATTGGTAGAGGAATGTCTTTTCTGCCTGGTCGAATGATTCCATGAAACCAGCGGGCACTTTGAGTTTCCCATCGAACTGCGCGGCTTTGACAAGCCGGTCTACAGTCTTGTGTTTGCGCAACATTCGATGAGCAGTCTTCAGACCGAGGCCGCCGATGCCTGGAAGATAGTCGCAACCGCTCAATATGGCCATTCTTCGAAAGTCGGCATCGGACCAGCCGACGAAGCTGACCTCCCTGCAAGCGGTAAAGTGATTCCGATTGACCTCAATACACTCTCCGTACTTGTCTAACTTCGTGATCAGACACTTGACGCCGAAGACGAGCAGATCCGAGTCCTCTGATAGAACACCGCTGATGATTCCTTTGCGTTCGAGGTATGCCAGCTGAGAATCAGCTTCATACGGCGCGACAACATATTGGATGTTGTTCCGCTTCAGCTCTTCGATGACCATTCGCGCCATTTCCGGTGTCACATCCACACTCTTCTGCAATTCTTGTTGGGCTTGAGCCACCTTTCCCACTTTTAATAGTTCCAATCCCAGCCTCTTGCTTTCTTTCCTTCTTTCCCGTCTGCCCTTCTCCGTGCCCGCCTTGCTGGGTAGGTTGTCGCCATCGAATACTAGGTAAGGGGTTACGCCAAAGTGGATGAGCATACGAACACGATGCATGACAAAGTCGACATATCTAGCAAAGCGTGAGCATTATTCTCGCTCACTGGACATGTAGCGGCATACTTGGTGGTGGGCTTCTCTAGGGCCAGATCAATGGCGCAGGCAGCAGTTGCACGGTGCAGCCAACCGTATGTATCCACGCCAATAGTCTGACCCTCGTATTTTTTGAGGCTGCATGGTTTCTGAACCGACTTTAATAGCGGAAGAAGTCCTGTTTCTCTATTAGCAATGTACATCCTACTATTGGGTGTGCTGACCTGAGATGCCCATTGTGGGCCCTTTGCCGCTCACGCGTCGGGCCTAGACAATGGCTACAATACGAACACTATAGCAACATGCTGGTATTGCGTCTCTAGAGTGTAGCAGAAGAGAAGCTCTCTCAGAACCGGTGAACAAGAGAGGGGAAGGAAAGAGCCGTCACAATCTAAATACGGTAGTGGAGTACTTCGTCGCGGGTACACGCCCATGGCAGGAACGCGCCCCGCTAAGAACGCGCTAACCAAAGTCAGTGCACTGGCGCGACTACCAACGCCGACTGCCGACGGGTTATGCAAAATTTCTTGCCTCAATCACCAACAGTACTGAGAAGACAACAAAGAGTCAAAATGGTCAGCAATCGCCTCGACAAGGTACACAAGCAGATCGCCAAGAAGAAGGGCAAGAACCCAAACTTGCACGAAGGCAGCCGGGATACAAAGCGACTACAAAGCGCAGCGCAAAGAGATAATAAGCTCAATCGCCTTAGCAAAATCCGAGAAAACCAGAATCGCACATATCGTATGCATACTTCGTGAAATAACATGAGTCTACGAATAGCTGACATGCGGCAGTGTCGCGCATAAAATCTTTTCAGTCATATACGACAGAACATGAATCACCACTCAGCGTGGCCGAAATCCAGGCCATGATTGAAGACTATCTAGGCCGAGATGACGAAGAGTTGGCGAAACTTAAAGCAGAACGCCGTCCAGGAAGGCCACCTAGCACCCGCCAAAATCTGCTTGAAACCAGCCAAAAAACAGAGCAGGACGAGTACGCTGCTGGCTTTTGGGTACCGGATCTCGAAGATGCGGCCAATTTGACCAAGCTGAAGGAGTGGAATGGCACATGGGCTCAACTGGCCACGCTTAAATTCTGCAGAATCTCAAAAGAAGGCTATAAGCGCGAGTCGAGTTTCCCGCCAAAGGGCATGTCGTGAGCGACTGCATTTTCTCCGTCGAGCGATCAATTCTAATCCACTGTAAATGCTTTGGGATTCTCTTATGGCTTCACTGGGTCATTCTGCATTGCTTCTGCAAAATCTCTGCTCCGGGTCTTTCTTCAATTCACCACTGCGTCACCAGGCAGCATGTTGAACGCACCACACCGAGGCCAACTTTGCGGAGTACATCATCTGTTGGAACATCTCTAATCGCAGCCATATCATTGTATCTTCCACATGCTCTTGTTACTTGCAGACACTGCTGCAGATTCATATACAACTTCTCCGACGATTGGACAGGTGTTTCTATGACCATCAAAGAATCTCGAAGCATGAAGAAAGGGAGAAGAAGGCCCTAGTTCAGCCTAAATGGGGCCGAAAACAGAAGTCAAAGAGGTGTCATATGAACCAAGGTGCTGAATTAGGGCGTAGGAAATGCCATATTATCATTCGAGTATACCACTGGGAGACACTTCACCCGTTTGCCAAGATGCTGGGACGGAAAAACATCCTTGAAAGCCAATATAGGGCATTTTCCAGCCTTTACACTACTATTGGAGCCAAAGCCTCGCCTTAAACTCCCTACCAGAAATTTCGATAGATGTACTGCGACAACTACAATATTCACTTCTTATACTCCTTAAACTCTATATGCCTCACATTCTTCGCCACTGGCCCTTCATACAGATACGGAACCACCTTATGAATATGCTCCGACTCGACAAACTTCGTATGAGCCGCCAAACTCTCCCACCCCCTAAATAGGACGAACAACTGACCCTGCACTCCCTCCCCCAACGCCTCATGCCCCTGCTTTTCAATACTCCACCCACCGGCTATCCCCTCGGAACCCACATTCTCGATCTGCCCCATCACCTCCTGGAAACCAAAGAATTGGGTGTCATACTTCGAGGTATCATAGTCCGGTTCGAAGAACGCAGAAAAACATTCTGACACTGGGGCTGTAAAAGGATCGCCCTTTGCGATTTGTGCAGCGGGAAACTTGACGTGGAAGTAGTTTGGTGGGCCGGCCAGAAAGTGTTCACTGATTTTTTCGATGAAAGGTTTGTAGGATGGACTCTGCGTGAATGCTTGGTGGGATTCGAGTGAGTCCCAGTCTATTATGTCCTGTTAGTGTGGTAGATGGCAGAGCAAGGACCAACCTTTCTCGTGTACGACCATGACAATACACATACCAATAATCATCTGCACCGTATCCGGGTCTTCAATCTGTCTTCCCCAAAGCACTCTTTTTGCACCAGGCTGTTTCATGATGGTACTAAGGCCGTCTTCCCATTGTATTTTCTTTTCTCCAGCTGAAATATCAAGACCGGATTTCAGTAGCAAGTAGACAACTTCAGTTGTGGTGTCAGACATCTTGGGAGTTCAGTGACGAGCGATATGAGGATGGGATGATATGGGCACAGTCGTTATGGGAAATGATTTGGTGTATGTGCGATGGGGCACGTCGTGTGTGTATTTGAACAGACAGCAATAATGATCACTATTTTCTAGGCATGCGTTCGCATCATCGCCGAAAAGAGTGTCGACCCCGCCTTCCATATAACACAAGGGTACGTGATATCTGATATATCGGCATGTGCAACTAGAACGCCCAACAACTCAGCGGTGCCACGTTGACATATAGCACACTTTCTTCCGTCATTGGGAGCAATTCACATCATCTTATACGTCTTGTTTTAAGACTGTGGAACGAAGTGCACACCAGCCCAACGAATAATCATACTTACTCATGACGCCCCTCAACCATAAGAATTTAGCGCAAGCATTAATAATACAACAATCACTTCTCCAATTGTTGAAGCCAATCGCGCCCTCGCTATGGTGAAGCCTTTGTGAATTAATTTTTTGGTTTCTCCAACTCAAATCCCTGTTCCATGCAATCGCTGTCAAAAAGAAACCTCCACAATATATCACGAGAACGCTTAATCATACACAAAATTCATAATTCCAAAAATACCAGTCTTGACTTTGGAAATTCATCTTCCATGCTCTTCTGCTCTAATTCACTTTGGTGGCCTTGACTCCTCGATCCAAAAGCACACTTCGCAGATCTTTGGCAACTTGCTTCCTCTTTCTAGCCGTTTCCCTCAATGTGTCCATGTTCTCGTCAACGAGATCGGATAGATGAGCAATATCCTTTCCGCCGGCCGTGGTGCTACCCTCCGGTGTGTAGAACAGGCCGTAGCCCTTGCTAGGAGTTGGCGTGTTCTCAACCTCAGGTGTGAGAGCGCGACGATTCAAATCGGCCAAAGTGAGCTTCTTGTGGCCGATAGGGGGCGTCGCATATGGTGTATCGGAGATGCTGTGCCGGAGACTGGTCCCGAGAGATTGTCGTGGTGTGCCAGTGTTACGGGAGGAGGTAGATGATCGACGGCTGGGCTCGGCAAGACCCATCTTACGCATCTGGGCCTCGAGAACCAGAATTTCGTTATTCTTCTGTTCCGCCATATTAGCCAGCCTCAAGATGGTCTTCCTGACCTGTTCCATAGAAGGCACAGCCTTGGTGCTACCACTCTGAGCATTGTGGTTAGCTACGCGAGAGCGAAGGACATGAACTGCATCTTCAGCCTTGCGCAGAGATGTAAGCAGCTGAGCATAGTCGTTGCGCAGGCTCTTCTGGCCGTCCGCAAGCTCCTTTGGCAAAGGCGCTTTGCGAAGTGCCTCAACCCTTTCAGGATCTTTGCGATTTATGATCTGGCGGCGAATGTCGTTGAGACGAGTCATCAGTTTAGCCTTCTCGTGAAGGAGGCGGGCAAGCTGTGCCAACTTATCGAGCACGTCCTGTACTCGACCAGCATCAAGTTCTTGCTCCAGATCTTCCTCAAGGGACCTCAATGCCTGTATCTCACACAGCGAGAACTGCTCGAACCACGACCCGTCTTGTCCCTGAGATAGAATGTCTTCCAGCATGCCTCGATCGACTCGGTGATTAGGCTGGGGCTTCTGGTGATATTCAGTAAAGGACTTGATGGACCTCATGTTCCATCCCAGAGCATCCACCATGCCATTGATGTCCTTGTACATCAATTCGATCTGAGCAGCATGACCAGTCTTGTTAGGCGATTTGCCGCCAGCATAATTCTGATACGCAACAAATTCCTCAAGGTTCCGGCTAGGTTCGATAGGTTGTGCAAGCTGGGCGCGCATCTTCTCGTCTTCCTCATCTTCCAAATCAGCAAATTGCGGTTGGGGGGTCGGTGGCTTGGATCCTTGAATAGAAGAGCTCAATGAAGCCCCAGGTGCAACCAGAGGTTCACGTTGAATTCGAGACGACGAGCTGGGACGCATTGGACTTGGCGAACGAAGATTTTGGGCGCGGTTGGTGGGAGGTGGGAAATTTGGCTTCCCAGACGCGGATGAACTAGGCCTGCTGCCAAAGGGAGCTTTGGTTGATTGCTGGCCAAACAAAGAAGGACCTCCAAACGATGGCTGATTACCAGCAGGCTTGGAAGGCTGACCAAACAAAGAAGGCTGAGCCGGGGACGCGCTTCGTCCAGACTGAGAAGTGCCTCCAGACTTCACAACGGGGGGACTTGGCGCAGGGGGGAAGAAGCTTGATTGATTACCAAGTTTCGGTTGGAACGATTTTGAGGCGTTGTTTGGCGGATAGGTGTCATCAGGCTCCTCGTCATCGTCATCGTCCTCTTCTTCAGAGTAGTCATCCTCGTCTGCTGCCTCTTTATCAATAGGGGATGCTTCGACCGAAGAGCTGGGAGCTTCAACTTCAACGCCTGGACTACCCGCAAGAGGAGGCAAATCATCACCGTTTGACTGCGGGAGCTTGGTGTTGATGAAGTCAGGTGGTAACGGCGCGTCCTCGATCTTGGATGGCTTTGACTTGGTAAAATCCGGTGGTAGAGGAGCGTCATCTATAGGAGTAGCTGGCTCTTGCACAGGAGGCGCCGCCTTGGGGGTTGCACTATCCTTGGCAGGAGTATCACTTGGAAACAGCTTCTGCTTTGGTGGCGATGCAGGTGTTGTAGAAACGTATTGCGGAGGCTGAGCTGCAGGCGTAGCGGGAGGCTTGATGCCCGTACCCCCAAGTGTGTTGGCAAAGTCGCTACCAAAGAATGAGCCGTTTGCAGGCGCTGCAGGCTTCGCCGGGTCGTCCTTCGCAGTACCGTCAGGGGTAAAGGTAGTACCGAGCTTGAAACCACCAGCAAGTCCGAATAGGCCTTGTGATGCTGGGGCCTGGGGGGTTGGTGTAGCCTCATCCCTCTTCCGCCCTTGTGCGTCATTTGTATCACTCATATCAGACGTCTTCGACTCGAATGAGGCCGTGTTGAAAGACGACTTGTTCTGCTGTCCGAAGATCGAACTGCTCTGCTGCGAGGGTGTATTGCCCCAAGAAGGCAGAGACGATCCTGTGCCAGAGCCTATAGTGACTGTCGAGCCAAAGCTGGGTTCACTCTTGAGATTAGCGAAACCCGACTTTTGCTGGCCGAGTGCTGCAAATCCTGAACCCGCCTGGGCAGAACCAGTGCTTCCAAAGCTGGAGAAGCTCGACGTTCCTGCATTCTGTCCAAATTTGGCGAATCCAGAAGAGGTTCCCGAAGCAGCAGAGAAGGGATTGGCCTTGGCGTCAGAATTTTGGGCAGGGGCTCCCCACAAGGACGACTTGTTGCCCATGCTACCCACTGCACCAAATCCGGAGCCGCCAGCCGCACCGATGGCAGATGGTGCGCCGAAAGCTGTCTTGGCACCAGCACCCACTGCAGACGGTGCACCAAATGCAGGTGGAGGAGGCTTGCTCAAGGTAGGTGTAGGCAGATTTGAAGGCGAGGAGGTTCCAAATCCGGGGGTCCCGAAGCCCGGGGGTGTGGGTCTCATCAATGCAGGGGATGGTGAATTGTGGCCTGCATTGCCGAAGTGAGGAATACCAGGGGTTCCAGGTGTGGTTGCCGATCTACCAAAAGGTGGATGTGAACCAGGTGTACTGGGCTGCCCAAAAGGTGTAGAAGTAGCAATGGGAAGTTTTGACGCCGGAGTATGAGCCCTGGGAGTAGAAGTTGGTTCTCGTTGTGTAGATTCACTCTTGAAGATGAGACCTGGATAGCGTTCGCCGGCCTCGATTGACCGGTTCCACACCACCCACCAAGCTGTAAGAAGGCCTTCGTGAGTAAGACCCATGTAAGCTGGCAATGGCCATGGGGCCTCATTGATCTCTTCCAGACTTGGGATTGGTCGCAGAATCTTCTCCTTGCTTGAAAGATCAAGCGCTTCTCCTATGAAAACGCTGTCCAATTCGTCTTCTCCATATGCGGTCTTCGGTACAGCAGCCTTCTTGGTATCTTCGACCTCGACGAGCATGAGCTCCTTCAGGTTCTGTTGGTCGGGAGATATCTTATTGCTCGTGGAAGCAAGTATAGCAATGGAGTCGGCGTGCGAAGAGGTGATGATGAGCATGTCGTCGAGATCAGGTTTCCAGTTCCGTAGTCGGATGGATGAGAAGCGGGCAGGGAGAGCTCGTCGCGGAGGTTCGAATGCCTCGAGCAGGGGGTCGAAGGCAAAGGCATGATATGTGAAGGATTCCCAGTTTCTGGTCGACTTGATTACACTGAGCTTCTTGGGTTCTGGGCTCTCCGGATCTTGATTCTTGACCGAGTAGACAGCGACGAACTCATCAGTGTTCAGCCATGCTACACCAGTTACTTCGTAGCTCTCATCGACATCTGGTGCGCGGGGAATTACGCCTTTGAGTTCTCCATTAGTCATGTGTATGGCGCAGGTACCGTCGTTTGAACCAGAGACTACAGCCTTTCCGCGGGTGCTCCAGGCAGCGCAGTTAACGTCAGTATCGCGAATCGTCTTCTTGACGCCGTCTGCCACATTGCATATCTGAAGCTTCCCAGAATCAAGGACAATGGCGAAGTAATGCTCGAATTCTGGGGCGGGATTTGGGAGAAGGGCGCGCACGGGCGCATCGGTCTGCACAGTTTGTTCCGCATCCTTTCTTCCCTTGCTGACGACTTCGTTGACGTTGTATATCGAAATCAAGCCCTTTTGTTCTGCAGCAACGACGAGGAAGTCTCCGTCGGCAGAGAAGGCAACGTGGCGCAGGTTTTCGGTAGAGATGGTGACATCAGGTGTAAAGTCAGATACTACGTCGATATCGCGTTCTTCGTTTCGTGGGTCATCGGGATTATCGATTTGGTCGGCGATCGTCTTGCTCTCGAAGGCTTTGCGCACAGCGTCTGTGGATGCGATGACGAGTATATGAGGGCCGGCGGCTGCGAGGAGGCCAGGCTTGGAGGCAACGGAGAGGAGGCTCGCGGAGGCGGAGGGAAGGTTATCATTAGGCCATGGCTGGGGAAGAAGCTTGACCCTCTTGGGGCCTTGCTTTCCATTGCTGAGGACCTTGAAGCCCAGGTGCTGTAGATTCTGTCAGTTGCTGTCTCTTGGTGAGGGTGCGTGATCACAGCTGTAGCTACCTCAGTTTCCACCACAGGCACCTCAGCCCCAACCTCGACCGCCGGCGCATGGCTTTTTGACATTCTGCAGGATTTGCAGGCCGAACAGGTTCTGGCGCGAAGGAGACTCGGCTTGGTGTCGCGCGTTGGAGTTCGCAGCTTATTCATAAATGCATTGGATGTCTAGCGCGTTTGCGCGTGCACGGGCTGTGTGGTTCTGGGGGGGACAAAGAAAGGTCCAGCAGCACTTAGACTGGGACCGGTTGTGAATGAAGAGCAAAAGACGGGTACGGGAATGGCGGTGATGTCGCAAAAAAGAGCCTGGCGCTGCGGCATCAGCAAGCATGCAGGCCTGCAACCAGTAGCTCGTCACTTTTGCCAGACGCGCTTTGTTGTCTAGGAAAAGTCGGGGCTAGTATGCGTCTGCTGGCAGTGGATCGCCGTGCCAAGAGAGCGGTCCAAGCTCCACCCACCAGGCACGACGAGCTACGCAAGTCCCCCCATCATCGCCGCCGCCGCCGACCGCCTAGAGAGCGATAAAGAGATAATCTTGGGAACAATATCACAACCGATACTCCCAGAAGTGCTTACCTAGGACACCCGCCACCCAGATTCGCTTCCCGGCCCCGCAATCAACCCCCGCTGCCACTACCGGTCTTCCCACACACATACACATCATGGGCGGCTTCGACTTCTCCAACCACAACCGCAATCTGGCCCTCCATGCCCAGGGTATTCCGCTACCCAAGGCCACAAGCACGGGAACCACCATTGTCGGCTGTCTCTTCGACGGTGGCGTGGTGATTGCAGCAGATACCCGTGCGACCAGCGGGCCCATAGTAGCAGACAAGGCATGCTTTCCCCACCATGGATACCGCCATCACAATAGACCCCTAACACTTTCTTGAACAGAACTGTGAGAAGTTGCACTACATCGCCCCGCAGATCTGGTGTGCTGGTGCTGGTACCGCCGCAGACACCGAGTTCACGACCGCCATTATCTCGTCGAACCTCGAACTCCACGCCCTCTCCACCGGTCGCAAGCCCCGCGTTGTCACCTGCATGACGATGCTGAAGCAGCATCTGTTCCGCCACCAGGGTCACATTGGTGCCTACCTCGTTGTCGCCGGCGTCGACCCAACAGGCTCCCACCTCTTCACCGTCCACGCTCACGGCTCCACTGACAAGCTGCCATATGTCACCATGGGATCCGGTTCGCTGGCCGCCATGTCTGTTTTCGAGACACAGTGGAAGTCCCACCTGACGCGCGATGAGGCCGTCACTCTGTGCTCTAACGCCATCGAGGCTGGTATCTGGAACGATCTGGGATCCGGTAGTAACGTGGACGTGGCGGTCATCACAGAGGAGAAGACGACACTGATGAGGAACTACAAGACACCAAACACCAGGCAGCCCAAGCAGAGGAACTACAGGTTCCAACGCGGCACCACAGCCGTGCTGAACGAAAAGATCATCAAAAAGGAGGAGATTAGCAAGTACGTTACTGTGCACGAGCTCAAGGATGACGACGTGACCGCTACAGCGGAGACGATGGAGGTAGACTCGTAGAAGGGGAGTCTGAAGTGATGCGCGACATGGCGTTACGAACATGAAGAACATGTACTATACACCGACAGGAGATGTCGAATGGACTCCCTGGACTGGATAGCTAGAAGGCAATATGATCATGATGAACAACCATCTCGCTTCTAACCGAACAGGTACTCTGTGTGCTATTTTGCTTTTCTCTTGAACTGCGAAAACCCAAGTCGAGTGTTTACATTTTAGACAATTCCTCACTAACATTACACCAAGTCAACCCCACCAAAAATGAGTAGGCAAACATCTCAAAGACCCATTTAACACAGTGTCCATCCTGCGTTGAAGACACGTAAACCAATGTGTTCATCTCTTGCTAAAACCATAGGTCAGATCCAACGTCCGTGTGTAATTCCGCTACCGACACCTCTTCTCAATGATACCCGCACCATGCTCCTCGTACTCCTTCCTCGAGATCCACAGCTGGTGGAAACTGCCCAAACTAGCCAATATACTGCCACCAATCCAAGCCGCATACTTGCGCTCCACGACGCTGCCAGGAGCAATAAGCTTGTTGCGGGTGGACGGGTAGATGGAGTTGATTTCGTAGTTGAGACGCTCGTTGAACTTGTAGAGCAAAGTGCTGCCGCCCGTGACGACAATGTTGGAGAGCAAGAGGGGACGCTGGTCGGCATCGACTTGCTGGACAGCCGCTTGCACCAGTCTAGGAATCGTTTGTTCGGGCTTGGGCGCTGGGTTCGTCTCCGATGTGAGGGCTGCTTGGGCGTCGAAGAGACCTTCAGCAGCACGGAACCTCTCGGCGCCAAAGACTTGGTTCCAGCCATCGGGCATCTCGAAGGGCCGGCCTGGCATGCTCTTCGCGAGCTCCTCGTTAGTGCTAAAGCGACCTGGGCCGGGCCACACCTCTACGACCGACTCCTTGAACGAGGTCAAGATGCGCTCTTCTTCGTTCAACCGGAATGAATCGGTGGGTGGTGTGGAAAACGTCTTGTACGTGGCTTGAGCAGGTGCACCCGCGTCAACTGGTGTCTTGCTCTTCACCATGAAATGGGGTATCAGAGGCACCTCTGGTTGTGCTTGCTTGAAAGACAGTCGGATCTGGTCCGAGACAAAGTTTCCAGCCAAAGGCGACTTTTGAACCCCCTTTCTTAGCACCATGCCGTCAAGTACAGGTGTGACAGACGTGTGAGAGGCGCCGACATCGATGATGATTCCAGAGGCCTTGCCAGACGCAAAAGCAGCCAACACACCCGTCTTTTGTAGGAAGAAGGCTGGGGTTCCCCATTCCTCCATTGCAATCTCAATGTACTTTTCCCGTGCTTTTGCGCTGTTCCATCCCGGTTCTGTGACGAGTAGCGGACTATCTTCGAGAGGCTTCTCATTATTCTCTAGCGCTTCCATGTCCACGTCCATAGCCTCTCCGTTTCCATTCTCTTCGTTGCCGTCATTCAGCCCATTCTTCTTGGGGTCGGTCGGTTTTGCGCCTGTGAGGCGGCTTGTTATCGCATACTCCCACAGCTTGGTCGCAGTGTCCCAGTCCTCTACTATGCCATCTGAACCCCAGTAATTCTTGATTTCCAGGCCGCCAACTGGGGCATGTATCGCGTTCTCGCCGAAGAGGCGCTCGCCTGACGACGTTTGGCCGTAGAAGGAAGGGCAAACAGATTTGGGAACATCTTCACCGGCGAAGCCTGCGCGCACAGTCGAGTAGCCGGGGTCAAGAACAATCGCCGAGACTTCATCTATAGGTCTTGGTTAGCATGCGCGCGCTGTGAAGCTTTGAACAGCTGTACTTACCTCCAGCATACTCTCCCGCAGCTGGTGCGGTCGACGAGTTGGGAATGTTCATGGCGCGCGATTATCCCCGGCGCGGAGCTTCGTGGATAAGATTGATGGGGTATAATACGGTTGATTGACGCGTAATTGTGGCTTATTCGAAGCAGTCGGGGTGGTGTCGTCGTGGGGCTGGTGCTGGTGTTCAAGAGAAGCTGTCGCAAGACGCGAACTCCAAAAGTTGAGGTTGCGGACCTGTCCTCCACCACCGCACTTACCCCCCGCGCCTCCGCCCCGCGTTACACCAGCATATACGTCCGCAGGGCTCTCCAGAGTTGGAACATGAAGAGATAATATAGGAATAACCATGGCGCTCAAATTCATCCGCCAACTGTATTCGCTCGATACCCTTGACACTCGCTTCGTAGTACCAGCCACCGCACCGCCCAAGGAGGCACTCGAGGATGCCAAACTCGACCCAGCAGGCCCAATTCCCATAAAAGATGGAAGAGATGGAACCAAACGTGCAGAAAATGACATCCAGCCGCCCCGATGGAATACCCCTGAGTTTTATTTCTACTACGTGGCCATTATAACCAGCGTGTTCTTCATGTTCAAAGCGGTACTGGATGTGTCTAAAGGTCCGTCAGTGGTACTCTGACTAACATCCCTATATTGACCCATATGTAGAATCGCACCCAAACTATAAGAAATTCGAACATCTGCTTTCTGATGGCTGGATTCCAGGGCGGAAAGTGGTATGTAGCGTTGTAGCCTATCACATGCAATTGACTGACTTCTCAGGACAACGTTGATGCACAGTATGCCGGCTTCCGTCAGAACATTCCCTACTTGTTCCTTGTAGTGTTCCTTCACCCCTTTTTACGTAAGGCATATGATTCCTTCTGGCTCGCCGACAAGTACACTCAAGTACGGTCGTCAGTAGGCAGTGGCCTCACGATGGGCCTGACACCATCCGCTGCCGCAGATGCCCGTATGCTTCAGCGCATATCATTTGACCTAAGTTTTGCGGTCGTATTTCTGGTTGCTCTGCATGGCTTCTCGGCACTCAAGATTCTTGCCATTCTCTATGTGAACTACTGCATTGGAAAGAAGCTTCCCCGCGAATATATACCGGCTGCGACGTGGATCTTCAACGTGGGCACCTTGTTCGCGAATGAGCTTGGTCGTGGTTACTCCTACGCGACCATCCTCGGCACATTTCTGCCATCCACTGTCTCAGAGAAGGGCGAGTCGAGCTCCAGTTTAGGCCACATGCTCGACAGCTACGGTGGCCTAATTCCACGCTGGGAAGTGCTCTTCAATTTCACCATACTCCGGCTCATAAGCTTTAACCTCGACTATTACTGGTCGCTCAACTCCCGAGCCAGCAGTCCACTAGAAGTATGCCTCCCATCACCCCTTGGGTTGATATAGCTAATAACGTCCAAGAAGAAGCAACTCGATCCCTCCAACCTCTCTGAGCGTGATCGAGTATCTATACCTGCCAAACCTACCGACTTCACCTTCCGTAACTATTTCGCCTATGCCACATACTCTCCACTCTACTTGGCAGGGCCCATCATAACCTTCAATGACTACATATCGCAATGTCGCTACCGGGCCCACAGCATCACTACCAGACGGACGATGCTTTATCTAGTCCGTTTTATTGTCGTCCTACTCACTATGGAGATTATGATCCACTACATGTACATGGTCGCTATCTTCCACGAGAAGCCAGATTGGTCCAAGTACACACCTTGTGAACTCAGCATGCTAGGCTTTTTCAACCTCAAACACATCTGGCTTAAGCTACTCATTCCTTGGCGTTTCTTCCGCCTCTGGTCACTGATGGACGGTATCGACCCGCCAGAGAACATGGTACGTTGCATGTCTGACAACTACTCTGTTATGCATTTCTGGCGTGGATGGCACCGCAGCTTCAACAAGTGGAGTTTGAGATATCTGTACATTCCCCTTGGCGGTAGTAAGGGCACGGGTATCCTTGGCAAGGCAAGGTCAGTAGGCAATTATCTTGCCGTGTTCACCTTCATTGCTATATGGCATGATATTCAACTCCGATTGCTCATGTGGGGATGGCTTGTTACGCTCTTCGTCCTTCCAGAGATCATTGCATCATACATTTTTCCGGCGAGGAAGTGGAAGGATAGCCCCAATGCTTACCGCTGGCTGTGTGGAGTGGGTGCTGTTGGTGAGATCTTGATGCTAATGACGGCTAACCTCGTCGGTTTCGCACTTGGAGTTGATGGATTGAAGGGCCTTGTTGCCGGTATTGTGGGGACGTGGTCTGGTTGGATGTTCTTCGCAACTGCATGTAGCGCGTTGTTTACGGGTGTGCAGTTTATGTTTGAGTGGCGCGAAAGCGAGAAGCGGAAGGGAATTAAGATGAAGTGTTAGAGAGGCCTGCTTACAAAGGACTGAGAGGGATTTAGATGTATTCGAACTCATGCGACATTATGTCCGCTGAGACTACCAGCATTTTTTCTAAGGATTAAGGAAGTTTCCGGAAAAGTCAAAAGTGAATGCCTTCATCAGCATTGAGAAAGCATGCAGTGCAGACAGTGAGTGTTTGTTGTCTCTAGAGTATCTCAATGGGGCAAAAAGAGAGCGGGCGGCAAAAAAAGAACGAATCGGCAAAAACAGAGTTTCGAACCCACGATGGGTGAAAAGTTGTTCCAAAGATTGAGTAAGTGCAGTGTTGTGCGGGACTCGCGGTCACTTCTGGTAAAAGGCAAGAAATGAGTTCGTACAAATCCTCGCACTGCACGATTGGAGTTCAAAATAAAACGTATATATACCGTGTAATGCTTCTAGGTCGTGTGGGTGGCGCTGCCAAAATCGTGTGGGCAGTGCGCCCAGCGCTATGGCACACCAAAGGCCAGTGCGTGCCAACTCGACCTCATTGTGACGCAGCGAAGAGGGGAAGGGAGACGCTGGGTGTGCCCGCTGTTGTCCCGTGCAGGCGTTGCTCGAATCATCTCTGCGACTGCGCTTGCTGGCGCATGTTGTCGTGGTATACTCCGTAGCTGCTGGTCGTACCACTGCTTCCGGAATTATCGCGTCGCAGAAGCTGAAGAAGAGTACAAAGTGGTGAGAGGATGAGTTCTGCCCTTGATTTCTGATGTTATTTTGGAGGTCGTGGGCCACGTGCCCCGCCCTGGTGCCTTGCAGGCGACCTTCACTTCGCTTGTACCCTAAACCTTTTTCATACTCAACGCCTGCTAGGACCTTTCTCGTGCGGTCGCATGAGAACTCAAGAATCTGTTACAGAGCACTCTTTCTCGACTTGCGCAATTGTTGGTCGAGGTTAGATGTATCGTCTCCAGATCGTTTCATGTACTTGCGTTTCTTTTGGTTCCAATACTCCTCCTTCGCTTGTTCTCTACACGGTTTTGAAGACTGGCAACACTTGCACTTATTCCAGTCCTGTATGGTGAGCGATTAGCATCATGAGTGTCTGAAGAAATGCAACTCCTTGCCTCTATCGCTTTATTTTCGTCACATTAACCTGCTGCAGAAGCTCACCTCTCCCTTCAGTCCCTGTCTCTTACCTATCCTGGCGCAGTCTTGCACCCCCGCACAGTTTTTTTAACTTACCACATGATCCTTTTATCCAAGATCCCAACTACATGTGTGACAGCCATCTCCAACGGAGCTCTGTTATGAAGAGCCATAGGAAGGACCTCATTTGTTCTATACTGACGTAGCACCATATACCAGCATGTGTAGGGATACCTACGATCCGTCGATGCATTGAGTGTGCAGGCCTGCTATTATCGTAGCAAGTGATAGTTGGTGGGCATAGTAAAATTGTCTTTTTGTCGTTTTCGAATCACGATCGGGTAGCTGTCGTCTCGTTGTTCTATGTCGACAAGGTAAGTCTTGATGTGTATCGAACTACCATTCCACTCCCTGTCATAAGACAACAGTCAAAAAATGATACCCCGGACGTCGCAATGTGGACATTATCCTCCTCGGGCGACCTGAAACTATTTCTTATCCTTGACCACCTTCATTCGTTTTGATGGTTCAACTCTAGCGCCTGAGGCGCTTTGGCGTTTCAGTCCATGTTCCCTGCTCCAAATTACAAGTCCCGCTTCACCCCTCATTATCTCACTTAATGCGGCCATGGCCTCGACATTTCGTTTGCTCGATGGCCCAGCAACACCTACTTCTACCGTTTGTCGCAATTTCTCCAACAGCGCTGGCGCTAGTCTCAAAATTGCTAGCGCAACGTGCGTGACACGAGGGGATATGGTTACCTATTTGAGCGCTCTCACTACACTTGGCCTACAACACTCGCTACCCAGTCTCTACAAGTTCCTTTGACTCCCACTCTCTTCATCCGGCACGGTCTGGATATCTCTTCTTTCGCCAACTGCTGGCAGTCACTCATTACTCTTTCAAAACCTGCGTCGCGCGCCTGGCAAACAATCCGCTACAACTACGCAAACAGCACTGGCACTGTCTGTGCGTTACACATACTTGATAAGATTTGCCTCATACTCAAAATGAAGTCTATGGTTTTGGCGAGCGCTCTGGCAGCTGCCGGTCTTCTTGTGGGCTCCGCGAGCGGACGTCCTCTCGGTAAGTCATCTGCGACAGTGAAAGACTGAGAGGCGTCAATTGCTGAACGAGTTAAGAGCACAAGCGCGACCTCATCAACGAACTCGTGTACATCACCGAAGTTGTTGCCGAGGTCGTTGTATACGTTGATGAAGCGGGCGCACCCTTCTCAACCTCAACTTCTCTCAAGGTCGGTGATGTCGTTACGTCTGCAGTCTTACCTTCAAGCACACCGCAGGCCGCACTTGCAACTTCGGCTACTTCTGTACTGCCTTCGTTTTCGTTCGCCTCAGAGTCAACTCCACAGCCCACTCCCACGGTTGCTATTCCTTCCCCTGAGTCGTCCACTGTGAAGGTTCAGCCCACCACGTCTTCTTTGACGCCTACTTCGGTCACTCCCTCGTCCTCGACATCTATCTTGATCGCTTCCTCATCTCCGACATTTGTTTTGGTCGCTCTTTCGTCTTCGACATCTATTTTGGTTACTCCCTCGCCTTCATCTACAGTATACAGTACGACGCAGGAGTATAAGCTCGTGCCACAACCCTCATCTTCAGCGGAGCCCGTTCCTACTCAACCTGTCAATTCAGGCATCCTGCCTCTGGGCGTGACTTGGGATGTCTACACTGGCGCGTCAGAATGCAAATCCGAGGCTGAGATTGCTAGCGAATTTAGCAGGATGAAACCTTACAAGATGGTTCGCATATACGGCATGGACTGCCAGCAGATCCCTCTTGCCATTCAAAATGCGCTCAAGAACGGCCAGAAGCTCATGGGAGGCGCCTATCTCGACGCGGGCGGCAGCGGCGAAGATGTCAGTATGGTCATTCAAACCTACAAGAGTGCCATCGATCAATATGCTGGCGGCAACTGGGACGTGATCCAGCTTTTCACCGTGGAGAATGAGCGTGTTAACGATGGCAGGATGACCGCAGCACAAGTCGTCGATGCAATTGGCAACGCGCGTGCTCAGCTACGACAACTCGGCTACAACGGACCTGTTGGCGCAGTCGAAACAGCACCGGCACTGATCAATAATCCTTCCATTTGCGAAGCGTCAGACGTCGTCATGGCCAATATCCATGCTTTCTTCGACCCAAACACAAAGGCAGAAAATGCTGGCCCGTTCGTCCAGGGCCAGGTCAAGCGAGTACAGGCCGCCTGCAACAATAAGCGTGTTGTCGTCACTGAGTCGGGTTGGCCTCACCAGGGTAGCCCCAACGGTAACGCTGTTCCCTCGGCAGATGACCAGCGTACTGCTCTCCAGTCGCTCCGCACCACCTTCAACGGCGATCTGTTCCTTTTCAGCGCATTCGATTCCGCCTGGAAAATCACTACGGCATCTACTTTTAACGCGGAGCGCTTCTGGGGGATCATCCCGTAGGCGTCTCAATCATGCCTGTAACGAAGTGCTGCATGGGTGCAATGGTTTTGGAGATATGAATCTACGTCTCTTCATTAGGTATCTACGTACCCCCATTCCTTCTTCTGATTGATTCCTTCCCTCATACGGCGTACGCTACACGGTGGCCAAGTGCCCCGTGAACTGTATGTGCGGAAAACTATTCATGATCCGGCTATGAGGCAATGTGAGTATGGGTACACGAGAAAATGAATAACATATGTAGTCTAAATGATCCAAATTTTCTATGAACGAATGCCTGTCGTTGAGACGCCTGGTCTAAGTCTTACTCTATTCTGTCATATTTCACATGAAGAAGCCACCAAAGCTGAGTTGGTGACTTTGCTTGAATGGTAGAGATAAACGGAATCCCACGCTGTCAAATGCGCTCAAAATCCTAACTCACCCGCCACCTCCTCCAATGCCTTGACCAACCCATCCAACGTGCCCTTGATCAACCCACCATTCACCACCACCCTGAAAAACTTGCCCCCCTCTCCCGGTGCAAAATCAATCATGAAGCCCCGGCTCACCAGCCTCTGCGCCATCTGCGTGGTCGCCTGATCATTCCTCTCCTTATCCGCCTCCCACACACCGCCTCTGGCGTAGTAAAAGCAGACCTGCAAACAAGGCAGCGGCTCAGGACTAATTGTCTTGAAATTGCCGCTCTCCTTGAGCTTCTTGAGCAGATACTCTGCATTTGCGTACGCGCGGGCGACCAGGTTGCTAAAATGCTGTGGACCGTAGTACTGTAGTGCGAGAAAGAACTTTAAGCTATCTGCGCGGCGGCCACATTGCGGCGTGAGGTCCGCCAGATCATAAATGTCCTGGGCGTCTGTGCCGGGCGCGTTGTGGAAGAGATAGCCAGCAGGGAGAGTAAGGGCACGATAGAAAGTGTTCATGTCCCGGCCGAGCAGGAAGCTGCTGGTCATAGGGACGCCGAGCATCTTGTGTGGGTTAATGGTGATGCTATCGGCGAGGTGGGCCCCAGCGAGGCGCGAGGCAGCGTGTGTGCTGCTGAAGATTACGCTGCCGCCCCAGGAGCCGTCGATGTGGAACCATAGGTTGTGCGACTTGCAGATTGCCGATAGGGCAGTGAAGGGGTCGAAGGAGCCATGGACGGTGGTACCTGCTGTGGCGTTGAGGAAAAAGGGTGTTTCACCACGTGCTTTGGATTCTTGAACTAGCCGCTCAAGTTCAGAGGGGATCATGCAGCCGTCGGTGTCAACGGGGACAGGAATAACGTTTTTGGAGCCGAGACCGAAGAGATTGGCGGCTTTTTCGACCGAGTAATGGCCGTGAGCTGAGGTGAAGACTGTGAACTTGTAGGTTCCATTTCCGTCGGTTTTGGTCTCAGGGTAGAGGGTGTTTCTGGCTATGACAATGGCAGAGGAGTTGGCAGCGCTGCCTCCTGGTTGCGAGATGCCTCCTGAGGTCTGTTCTGGAAGCCCAAAGAGAGAAGCTAGATATTTTGTTGTTCGTTTTTCGACGAGTGTTAGTACAGGTGAGACGTGGTAGACATGGGCCTGGGAAAAACGTCAGTGCCAGTAATTTGTGATAAATACAGACAATCCTTACGTTAGTATTCAGCACTGCCAGCAGCAGCTCGCTGACTACTCCGACTGCGTTTGTACTTGCGTACAACTTGTCCAGAAACCCTTGGTCCCACGTGTTCACACTGTACTTCAGTACGCTGCTGACCAGCTTGACCAGTCCATCCTTGCCAGTCTTTTTCTCGTTAATCTCCAACTCTTCGCTCAGAATAGACTCCAGCTTCTTTGGAGGATGGTGCTCCACAATTGTGGTTCTGGGGCCACTACCTTGTGTTTGCAGGCCGTGACCAGTGTGCTTAGTAGCAGCATCCTCGTCTGCAGAGCGAATGAAGGGAATGATTAACTCTTGAATCGCCTCGAGCAGCTGGTGATATGGTTAGCATGGTACCATCTAGTCTGGGCAAGTGGAAGTTTGGGTCGGTTTAATGTGTGACGCATGACATTTGCAGTCGGAATGTTCGGAATGTTATTCCGAGGTACATACATCTTTGACTTCGTCCGCCCGATTGAGAGGTGTATCTGTAGGTGCAGAAGACATGGCTACGAACTCTTGAGAATTTCGAAGCCGCATGTTGGAAGTTTGAGGCCAAGGGTTTGAACTGAGTGAGAGGTGGCGGTGACGTTTAGAAGTGAAGTACGCACGGCAAAGAAATTGCGCACAAAGTTGTCCGAGCTATTCGGCGTTAGTGCCGACTACTTAAGCAAAACGAGCAGCTGGGATCATAGAACTATCCAATCGAGTTGACTATTGCCGCTCGGCCAAAAATGCACAATCGCTGATGCAGATTATGCCACTACAAAAGGTATCTAGCGTTGTCGAATCAGAATACCAACATCAAGACCCACAAATTTGAATCCATCCACCTTGTTGAACGCCTGATTGATGAAGAAACCACTGTACAACATCCATTTTATGCCTCATGTAAGAAACCCCCCACGCCACGTACGTGGTGTTGGCGCTTGTTATTGCGCCACCACACCCTTGCCTTTGCTACTACTGCTCCCGCTGCTACTTGCCCCTTGGCTCCCCTTTTTGGATTTTTTGCCATCTTTTTCTTTGGCAGCCTTTGCAGCTGCATGCTTCTGCCTTGCAAGCTCAATGGCTGTCAGATGCTTTCCTGGCTTGCTATTTTGAGGCCCGTCGCTGGTGCCTTCTGGGAAGGATTGGAAGCCTTGGTTACCGGCTGTATAGCGCGACTGTGTGACCCAGTCACTGCGTCTGCGCTTGTAGAGATCCATGCGCCAGTTGCGCCAGACGGCACGGCCTACGTGAGATTCGCGTAGAGAGCTCTCGTTTTCAGCAAGCTCCTCGGCGATGCGCTCACGAATGAATGCCAGACCAGCGGTGCCCTGCCAGATTGCGTCGATGACATGTGACGCCGCCGGGTCGAGTGCAAGCTCACCAATTTTGCCGTAAAATAATTGGATCATTTTGCGACGAAAAATGACAGATGCGTTCTTGGACATCAACGCTGCTTGAAGGGTTCTGGACGCCGTAGGGTCACGAGCCAACTGGGTGGCAAGTTCGGGAGACAGATTAGCCAGAGAGTCAAAGACAAGCTTTCCAAGAGGACCGTCCACTGTCATCATGGTTTGTGCTAGCAAGGACCCATGCACCTTTTCTGGTGACTGAACGTGTCTAGCACGTGGCTTTCCGTCTTCTTCATTTAGCCGGAGAATGCGAGTGACTTCGAAGCCGTTGGAACCTGCATAGGCAGTCTCAAGTTGTGCCTTGATGGGTGCACAATCCACTTCTCGTGCCACGCAGCGCTCAATCAGCACTTTGATGACGGCGGTTCGGTTGCGGTCAACTAGGCTTGGGATCTGGTCGACGATTTGGCCCATGGCTTCTACGAGATCGTCCTTGCCGAGCCTCTCAAGAATCTTGCCTACGACATAGCCGGCAATCTCGTTTCGTGCCAAAGTTCCCATGCGTTCTTTGAAAAATTCTCCGTAAATGGTTTTGAAGACTTTTCCTGGTGCGTTCTCGATAATGGTTTCTAGTAGTCGGGAGCCGACCGCATCGTATACTAAGCCGTTGATGAGTATGGCGCTTTCAGTTCCCTCGGTGATGGGGTTGTCGGGCAGAAGACGATGGATGATAGACTTTTCGTCCTTTGCTCGGGACTTGCCAAAGTGCGCCAGCTCGAGCTTGAGAAGTAACTGCAGGGTTGGGCCACCAAGAGGATGTGTGGTCAAGGTACGAAGGTAGTGCGACTCTATACCCGAAACACTATCACTGATGACTTTTTCGAGTGCATCCAGAAACGACTGAGGGACGACTCTCTCCTCCAAAACTCGCTCCTGGCCATTGTCTGCGCCCGAAACAGTGATCTTTTCCTTCTTCTTGCTCTGTGTAACAGATTTGGTCTGCTTTTCGAGCGGCGCACCCGACAGAATCACCAGTAGCACACGCAGCACATGTGAGGCATATTTGTCCGTCATCAGAAAACCCAGGTGTCCCTCAAGTTCAGCCAGTGTGAAGAGAAAAAGATTTTCCATTGAGACGACGACATGGTTGGGATCGGAGGACGGCGGCGTGTTTAGAGGTTCTTCCTTGGCGGTCTCTTCGGTGACGACGGGGGCAGCTTGTATGAATAGGGCTTCGCAGCAGTGGGAGGCGAAACGGTTTTGGACGAGGTTGAGGAAACTAAAAGTGTGTCAGCGACGCACGGGCAGAAGGAGTCGTGAAAAGCCTTACTGTCCGCTGAATTTTTGGAACAGGCTCTTGAGTTGGTCAGGCGAAGAGAGCAGGATCAATCGCTCGAGTAAGCGCGAGGACTGGCTGTTTGCAATTTTTAATTCTTTGCCGTCGGCCTCTTTCCACACGCTGGCGAGGAATATGTCGCGGTCCTCTGTGCTCTCAAACTGGTTGAGCTCGAGCATCTCGTCGGCCTTTTTGAAATACTCGTGCTCCTGCTCGTCGAGCATGCCAAAGAAAGGCGTTTCACCGGGGCGGCTGACGTTGCCGTTTGCGAGTTCGTGGACCTCATCCTCAGCATAGAGCTGGTCAGAGTCTTCGTGTCTGGGCCGCTTGGAGCTCGCATCGTCGTCGGCATCCCTCTTGCGCTTCTTGCGCTCTTCACGGCGACCGCGCTTCTTGTGTTCCTTGGGCATGGCTGGCGATGACGGCAGCGGCGCGCGACAGACGTTGGGGCCGTTTCGGCGACCGGGCGGGGAGAGAAGTGTGCAGTGCGAAGCAAGGGCAGGCTGGACAGGGCCGAGCAGAGGGCGCAATTATACCGGGCGGGCTGCCGAAAGGATGGGCGGGTGCTGGGCTCGGGGACAGCAGTACAGAGGTTTTAACGAGGCGCAGGACACGGCACTCGCGGTGTGTCGAGCATGTTTTCCAGCTGTGGACTGATGAGGCAAAAGATGGCGCCCGCTAGGGAAAAGTTGCCGCCCGCTTTGGGCTAGCAAGATCTGTGGAGATCGAAGGCGGTCCCCAAAGATCGGGAAGGCGCCACCAGGCACGACCGAGGCAGTCTAGCTCCCCAGGGCCCAATCAACCACACCCCCACCCGTCGATTCATTTCCAGTCCGCCCACCACCAGCGACGACCCTCTGCCCACCCATCGTACGATACATGGACGACAACTACGCTCGCGCCGCAGACTACCTCGACGACAGGCTCCAGACGGCGGGTGACCTCGACTCGCTCGACGACCTATTGGCCACCATCTCGGCACAGCATGGCTTGCTGAAGAAGCAGCTGCACGACGCCCAGCGCGACCTTCACCAGGCTAAGGACGCCGCCCACGCCCACCATGGCCTGCTCAAGGACCGCGCCCACGCCTTCAGGCACCACCAGGCCGACATTGACCGTCGCCTCATGGCCTTGACGTCCTCGGAGACGAGCGACGATGCCGTGCCCCGCTTCCAACACGTGCTCGATACACTGCACCGCCTCGACGTTGCCAGCGGCTATATGCAATTGTTGGCTGATGTCGACACCCTCACCAACCAAGCCCACGCCCAGCTCCAGACGTCGAGCGAAGCCGCCCTCGCTCCGTACAAGCAGCTGCGCGCCCTGCACACTCGCCTCATCACCTTGCAAGAAGACGCAGAGGGTGCCGCGCCCCAATTGCTTCATCACGTCGCCAACATCACCCACGCCCTACGTACAAAGATCCTCGATGCCTTCTCCGCCCAGCTCGAACAGACACTCAAGAAGATACACTGGCCCACGCCAAAGGCAACTATACCCTCGCATCTGCGTGAAGAATGGGAAACCGCTGTCGTCAATCTGCTCGAGTTGCAGCTGCCCGAGTTAGAAGGCATGAGCTATGCCAACGGGCCCGGGAACAAGGTCAAGCTGCCGCCAGTGCTCTTTCCCATGCAAGTACTCGTGCAGCCTCTCGAGATGCGATTCCGGTACCACTTTGAAGGCGACAAGCCCACGAACCGCATCGACAGGCCCGAGTATTTTCTTTCTCACATTTCCACGCTGCTCAACGACTACAGTACCTTCATTGGTGACCATGTCCAGCCTGTCCTGTTGCGGTACTTCCGCGGAACTAACCTCGCGCTCAACCCTGTGTATATTGATGCTATATCTGCCTTCATAACCGCCCTGCTGCCCATGCTGCGCACCAAGATTGCCTCATTATTGCCCAAGGTTGCTGGTCAGCCGCAGCTTCTGAGTCACCTCATGCATGAGGTGATGAGCTTCGATACGAGCCTTAGAGACACGTGGGGCTACGATGGTGGCCACGGCATCGATGGCTGGAAAGGACTGTCCTGGGAATTCCTGGTCCAGGGTGATTGGTTCGGCCGGTGGCTACAAGTGGAAAAAGACTGTACGCTTATTCCCGTGTCCCAATTCGGAACCCCCTTGCCAATTACTGACATGGCATAGTTGCCCTATCCCGCTATCAGAACATTGTCGAGGCTCCAGACTTTGGTGATCTCGACTATGAGAGCGTCGATCCCAAAGCCACCAAGCCTACAAAGGGAGCGATCCGCGTAAACGACCTGCTCGAGACTATAACGGGTATTTTGTTGCCATTGCCCCCTGTCATAATCTGTCGCTAACATTACCTTCACTGCAGATCGCTACCGACCCTTGACTTCCTTTAGCCAGAAACTCACCTTTTTGATAGACATCCAGATTGCGATTTTTGACAAGTTGCACGAAAGGTTGCAGAGCAATCTAGAAGCTTATCTGACCATGACCACGTCATTGGGTCGCGCCATGGGCGGTATAACCAAGGAGGAACAGGAAAAGTTGCTTGGCGTCGAAGGCCTAGAGCGCCTTTGCAAGACCTTTGGTAGCGCTGACTATCTGGAACGTGCCATGCGCGACTGGAGCGACGATGTGGTACGATTAATCTGCACGATTCCGTGTTACGGGACTTGAAGCTGATCTCGATTCCAATAGTTTTTCCTGGATATCTGGGAGGAGCTGCAAGATCGCGCTCGTGGCTCCACCAGCAACATTGGTAGCATGACTGTTGCAGATGTAGCCGGACGCACGTCAAAAAAGGTCGAAAGCGACGACATGGATGCTGGTTCGCTGTTTGATGAGACGGCATCGTGGTACGCGCGCCTTCGTGACCGCAGTGAGAAGATCATCATCGACACGCTCAACAGCAACGTGCGTGAGGCGCTGCGTCCATATCGTCATATGTAAGTCCTACCATGTCACGCCACCGAGTATGCCGAACCCGTGTATTAATATTGCTTTTTCCGTTAGCAACCCGTGGGCCACGCTTGGCGGCCCGTCGGTTTCAGCCTCAACTGTCACTGAACCCTCCCCTACGGCTGAGCTTGATCCACTACTTACTTATCTGCGGACTACATTGGCGTTTCTCTCCCGTGCTCTTGCATCTGCGCCACTCCGCCGCATCACCCGAGCCATGCTGAGTACCATTTCAACGGTGTTTTGGGAGAACGTGCTGAGTCGCTATCGTTTCTCCACCCAGGGTGCCACACAGCTGCATGCTGATATGTTGGCTGTGTGTCGCGTAGTTGACAAGCATGTTGGCCCTGGGGTGGCTGAAGCAGGACTGAAAAAGTGTCTTGAGGGTGTAAAGCTTGTGGGCTTGCCGGTCAAAGGTAGTCCATCTTCCACAGGCAAGGATGCAGCTAACCATGACGACGGTGGCGAGGATAACGAAGATTGGGACACGGAGGCTTGGGGTGCAGAAGACGGTGACGGGGATGAGACTGGTGCGGAAAAAGCAAGTATGGCCGAGAAGGTGACGCCACTGGAAGGGGATGAGCTGGGATTGTGGGAGGTGGAGAAGCGGCTTTTTGCCGATAATCAGGCTGCGAGGGATGTGCTTGATGAGCTGGGGTTGGAGTTGTTGAGTGAGACGGAGGCAAGGTCGTTGCTGAGGCGGAGGGTAGAGTTGGCTGGGTAGTGAGGTCGAATACATCTTGACCCTACTCGATTTATTGTGTCTTTGTGTACATGTGCAAAGTGAAAGGGCAGTGCACGTATATTTTCTTTTCATCCCCGCCGCGCAACGTCTCGACATGTAAACGTTTGGGTGTTGTTGTTTTTCCTTATCACAGTGGAGCCCTGTTCATCTCGCAACGGCACAGCATGGATGTCTCAAGCGAGCAAATCTTCAAACTGCATGAAGTTGTAAATTACTATAGTATGAGGTATCACTACTTCTTTCTCTCTCTCCACACACACACACACACACACACGTCACTTTCCCTTCCGCCTTCCCCGTCTTGGCAAACTCGCATTACTGCCTTGTCCCGCGCTCCGCCTTCAACCCTAGCATTAGCTTCCTGCTCCTACCGAACTAATCCCCATGAGAGAAACCACTCAGGCATCACTGATCGATGATCGTGATAATCTTGAAGTTTGGCGTGGTCTAGTTTGAAATCTTGGACGACACCTTCTTTCCCGTTGCTTTTTCAAAGGCCTTGCGAATACCGTCGGTCTAATCATCAGTATATTAGCTCTATTCACATCCCTTATCTTCCCATTTCCGCATCTTCATCCAGGATAGCAGTCGGGTCAAGCAAGTTAAAGAGGGCAGACGTACAATCTTTTCACTCAACGCCTTGTTCCCGGCTACCTTTTTTCCCTGCGCACCCCCAAACTTTGTCGCAATGGTGTTGAAGGCTTTGTCGAGGGGATCGCTGCCTGGTGCGCCTGCACCACCTGCAGCACCATTGTTTACGGGTTCGGACATTGTTGTTGTAGTAGACTAGCGATTTTTTGCCTTGGCCTTTGACCTTTTTTAGGGATGATGCCGGATGTATGGATCTTGGTAGACGACGGATATACGGATGTGACGGATGCGAAACGGAGATGATGAAGAAAGGGTAATGGTGGAAGAGAGCGGGTAGGCGGGGTAAAATGTGCGTCCACTGAAAGAAGGCTGGGGCTAGTGAATAGGGGGTGTGTGGCTTGCGACTACTGGTTCAGCTCGTGGTAGGGCTCAGGGAACAAGGTCACGCGCATGCGCCTTCACATGTTTTGAGAATCTACTTGTGCATAATATGCTGACAAAAGGCGACATTTTGCTAGCATGGGAGAGATAGGTAGATCCGGATACACGTGCAGTGCATCCGCTAATATGCGTAGTCTTGCCTGCCGCTGTGTTTGTTTGCCAACCACCCACGTGATCCCGTGCCTCCACCGCGTTTGCTTCATCTACCTAGCTTAGATGATTTCTTCAAGCAAGTGTATATCCCTCAAAATTGGCTGTGCCTCCATCAAGCATACATTCCTCTCCCAAGTCTGTGCCTCTTGGCAATGATACCAGTAGCGGGTATAGGTTCACGTCGAGAGCAATCTTGACTCATTGAAGCAATTCAAGCAGGGGCATGGCATAGGGCGGCGAGGGCGCGGGCGCGGGCGGGGTTTGAGTAGCTTGCATTTTTGCTTACTTTCGTTTGCCCTTCTGTGTACGGGTAGATTAGTTTGTTTGGCACATGTGAAAAGTATAATCTGGTACAGAACAAGGTATGCGGTTTGCCTCGCATACACGCGCACATGCATGCACTTGCGCTTGGAGTAAGGTATGTAAAGTGGGGCAAGTAGTCAGCAAGAGAGAAAGAAAAGCAAGGCGGGGTAAAAGAAAGCGGGCTTACATGAGATAGGATAGCTAAGTCTAGACGCTTGTACCAAGAGTAACTAAAACCAAGGGGAAGAGGAAAAGTGAAGCGGAGAATAGACTACAGTTGTTGAGAGGTAGGTCTCGGGCCTTTTGTCACTTGCACACTTACTATCAAGAACTACACTACTGTGGGCGTAGCACATACATACACGGCGGAAGTGGGATCCCCAGGGCTGTTTCTCTGATCATCAGGAATTGGCACACTCGCCATGTGAAACATAATCTTCATTATTCATACATCAAAGTACAGCATCACACACTGCCCCCACTACTCTTTCTCCGCACCTCTCGCTCCTGTTCCTCCTGCGAGCGCAACGGGACAATTGTGCCGTTCAATCTCTCCACATACGGCCTGAATTTACTCCACTTGTCGTCTAACTTGTGCATTTTCTCTTTCCATCCTCCCCCACTCGACTTGTTCGTCGGCGTCGGCGTCAGCTCCGCAGGAGCCTCGTCGTCGCCGACATCGTCATGTTGTTGATGCTCAGTTTGAGAACTTCTCTGGCACATGCTTTCCCGTCGCTTTTTCAAACATGTTACGCGCGCCATCCGTCTATTTTTTTTCATATGTCAGCTAGTCTTGTTCTTACACCTAGTTTACACTTGCCAAGAATGCCAAGCGTAAGGCGGCTGCACGTACAATCTTTTCGTTTACGCCACGGTACTTTTCAGTATCCTGAGCTGATGCGCCACCGAACTTCTTCTCTGCGGCGTCGAGACCCTTGTCAAGGTAGTCTTCTTTCTGCTGTGTGGGGTTGTTGGTAGTGGTGGATGCAGAGTTGTTGCTGTTGGTGAAAGAGTCCATTTTCGGAATGTAATTTAGAGATGTATATGTGGAGGTATGAGGCGGTGATGAGGTATTGAACTATCAATTGTGGTAAGCGTCGTCTTCTTCGGCACGTTTGTGGCTTGATCAGCTGGGCGAGGAGCAACTCACGGGTAGATGGAGGCGTGGAAATGAGGCTGTGGTTGGCTGGGTAGACGAGGAAAGTAGTCGATGGTGTTTGACGTTAGAGTGCGGTCAGAGGGCGATGAGGGTTTAAGTTGTAATGCTCCTCGGTATCTCATCTATGGCAGGGGCAGTGCGATGGCTTTCGTCATAGCACTACGTCAAGGCCACGCCGTTGCCTTGTCTGAACCCCCGTCACCAGCCCGGAAAGATGAGATGCCGATATACGAGCACTGCTACATACTGTAACATCACTGCTCTTTTCCTAAATCTATCATACATATGCCACAAAAACTTGGCTTCACGGGCACCTAAAACTTGGCATGAGCCATGATGCTTGAATTGCAGCCACCAGTTCTCCACATACGGAGAATTGTAGGAAAAAACAAGAGTAAAATAGACTGAGCCGATGACATACATCGGAGCTTTTCTTGCACACACCATCCGTCAACCTGCGTCAAGTCTTCACACGCTATTAAGCGGCCAAACGTTCTGCACACACAAGCACATGACGTCACTTGCATGCAAGGCCCACCCGCCAACCAATCGATTACCCAGCATCTCGCTATGACCGTTATCGATACAGAAGCGCCTATCGCTTATCAGTGCCCAGGCGATTGCAGAGTGTAGATTGCAGCATATCAAAATCTCAATGGCACTGAGGGCCATGTTTGGGACCGAAGAGCGGAAGGAAGGACGCGGCGGGGTGTAGTGGGTCAGAAGGGTTTGGTTTACGTTGTCATGCATGAGTGTGGAGTAGCGGAACCGGAGTGTGAGTGGAGAAAGAGTGGCAAATTTCTCACAACATGAGCAGGTGTCGTGTGCCTTTACGAGTGAGAGTGTGGTGAGGGCAGATGGTACTTTGCTTGATAAGAGAGTTGAAGAGAGTTGTGAATTTGCATCCAGCCTCAGGCTAGCCCAATAGAGCACACCACTTTGGTGCTTTAGGCAGACGTGACGGTGAGACAAGGCAGACGAGTTTACATGTTAAGGACACGGTCCCCTCATAAAAATGACTATAAACAGAACTTTTGTTAAAGACTTTGTGAATGTTATTTTGCTATCATGTCATCTATCGCGTCAATCACGCCATCGCTGCTAAACACAGTATAATAACAAGCGTTAATCGTCCACGATTGCCCTCCTCAAACGCCCTTGCGAGATCATGACACAAGCGGTGTGTACTGCTAGTCCCGGCAACAAAGAAACGCCTCGGGTATCGCAAAGGGTATAAAAGCCACTCGACCTTGTCGTTCGGTGTGCGAGTCGCGAAGCACGACAACTATGCTCGTGGAAGAAAACGACTGTACCCAAACGCCGGCGCTCCAGCACACTGTGGAACTAATGGAAGAAACGCTATAACGCACGACGATAAAAAAAAAAAGAGGACAATAAGTGAAACGATGAGTAAGACATACAACGAAGAGAAGTAAACGTATGGGTAAAGAAGAGCAATGAAGCGAATCAACCGTACTGCTTGATAAGAGAGTGCAGCAGGCGACAGAAGAGAGTGTGCAAATCGACAAAGAAGTTTTCCTGGCCGACAATCTCAATCAGGCTCTTTGCCTTCATCACGTCACGCGACACACGAGGGAAGCCATCGGGGTCGAGCTTCTTAGCGGACAGAAAGGAAGAAACGGGCGTGATGTTGCGGAAACTAGGGGCGCTGGTCGTCGACGACGTGCGTTCCCTTTGAGGGGACAGAAACTGCGAGGAGGTTGACGAGGCTGACGTGCCAGGAAGGGGAGTGCCGGAGATGGCCGACTGGCCTTGCGAAGCCGCACTTTCTCGCTCGAGAACCCGGTCAGCCAGGGCGATGATTCGGTTTGCAATGCTCTCAAAAGCCTCGGTAATCTTGACCATGGCCTTGGTGGCTCTCCGGCAGTCCCGGCCGGCCATGGCAATGAGCGCGTAGGTGCGCTTAGCGCCTCGAGATCGCGGATCTTGCAGACGGAAGACATAGGCAATGGTGTAGCCAGCTACGGAATCTCCAAACATGATGGGTCCAGAAGGCTTGCTGAGCGGGAGAACCTCTGTCGAAAGAGTACGGATACAAGTGCGGCGCAACAGAGAGTAGGTGCTGGGGGATTGTGGCTGGCTCGTCGAGATGTAGTTGAGTGTATGGGTGTGGACTCCCCGTGAGCTGATCGAGGGTGAGGGCGGTATCGAGTCTGGATACAAGCTCGAGCTGCCACTCTGGAAGGAAGTCGACTGCTCCGTGTCTGAGACATCGGACGAATCGGTGCTGCTGACATCATCACGCAACACAGGACGTCGTACAGGATAGCTCTGTGAGCTGCGTAGCACCGGGCTGCCGTTCCTTCCGCGTCCGTCCTTGGTCGGGCTACCGGGAGCGCCGTTGGGGATCTTGTCGCTGTACTTCTGGGGGACAACCATCTGGCAGTTTTCGCACACGTCCGAGTCCGACTCGAGGGTGCTACTGGGTCTCCTTCCGCCAAAGCTGCTGTCCGACGAGGAAAAGCTAGGAAAGTAGGGGTTGTGCGAGGGCGAGTTTGGGCTGGTGGGTGGCGAGTCAAAGGGCGACGAAAGTTGGGGCGCGCGGGGGTTCAGTTTGAGCGACGTGGGCTGATCGTACAGGCCATTGTAAGAGCAGGCCGAATGGGGCTCGTCGGAGGGCGGCGTGACACAGGGGTTGCAAGAGCCGCAGGGCGAAGTCGAGGCTTGGGTGCAGATGATGGAGGTAGGACCGTGGACTTCGCAGAAGTGTGCGAGCGAAATCTAGAGAGGTCGTCGTGTTAGAGTGTGGTCTTGTTTGAGGGGGGTGGGCCTGGCGGCGGAGTGGCTTGGGGACGCATGACAGGCGGCGATGGACTGGCGATGGCACGTCGAGCCAGTTTGGGATAAGAAAAAGGTACAAGCGCGCGGGTGCTTACCGTAAAGTCCATGTTTTGTGCTATCTAATCTCTACCGTCTCATGTTGTTGGGGCAAGTGTATTGGTGGGGTCGGGAGAGGTGCTCAGCTGACTGATGTTGGCCCAGAGAGGCGTAGTCGGGGCACGAGACTTGGGCCGGCGGTCGTCTGGGGTGGTGGGAACGAGACGGTGAGTGGTGGTGGGCGGTGGCAGGTGAGCAGGATGGTGAAGCAGAAAAAGAGAGTGCGGCGGGTGTTTGTAGTGTGGTGGTGGTGGTGGTGGTGGTGGTGGTGGAGGAGTGGAGCGTGTCGGGTGGACGAGGGCGGAGGGAGGGTGGCACTTGGATGGGGACGGGTTTGGTGGTGGTCGCAAACGCTGGGCCGGGCTCAAAAGGATTATATGGTTTGGGGCTTGGGCATGTAGGACGACGCTAAGCACGCACTGGCACGGTAGGGCATTTGCATGAGCAGCGCAGAGAGGAGCGGGATTTTAGTTCCCATGCTGGTGCTGGTATTACGGGGGGCCGCGGAGCCACTGTCCAAGAGCCGACGCTACAGCGACCAGGATGGCTGCGGGCTGTTGTTGCGGTCAGTATCAACGGCCCGCCATTGGCTGCGGCGCCGTTGGGGACTTGTCGGTGCAGCAGCCCTCGAGACGCGAAGACTGCGAGCACACTGCGAGCACATGCCGGCGGATGGTGGTGCACTGCACAGTCATCTAGTAGGCTGTGTGTATGTAATCCAGTACAGAGTCGTGTCTAGTGTAGCGTAGCGTAGCTGCCGCGTTGTGCGGGTGCGGGTGCGAGTGCGAGTGCCTGCCATGTACAGAAAACATTCCTACGCACGTATAGTACACCATGAGAGCAGAGCGCCTGCCCACTGGCGTGCAGGCAGTGACGCAGCCCTGCTCGATCCATCGCCCCTACCCGATGCAGAGGGCTCCGGTTGCCTCTTTGGTCTTGGCCTGCACGTCATCCCCAGTCTGCCACGGACGACGGAACCATTGCAACCTCGAGCCTTTGCTTTTGCCTGAAACGCACCAAGACCTTCAGGCCGCCATGCTCTCGTCGGCCGTCTGCCATGCGCTGCTCTCCCACCCTCTGCGCCCTCTGTCACTGCCAACGCCGTCTCTGCTCGTCTGGCTGTTTTGCATATGACGGCGGCAAAATTCACCACGACGCCATTGGCTCCGCCCCTCGCAGCACATCGGCCACGCGCGCTCCACTCCGCTCACTGGTTGATTTCTAGAAGACGCGCACAGACAACGTCTGCTCGGCCAGTACGGCAACCGCTCCAGGGTCTACTCTGCTCTTCTGCCCGACGCCCACTCTGCCACATTGCCGACATGCCGGAAAAATAAATTGACCTTCACCTGGAAAAAATAAATGCCACGATAACAAAAAAGAAACCGCTTTGCCATCTGCCGCCACTCATTGCATCTGCTGCGTCTGACACGCCTTTTGCCAGCCGCCCACTCTCGTGACTGAGCGCCCGACACATCCACCATTCACATCAAGAGTCCAGACCAAAGTGGATATGAGCCTCTTAACGCTGTCCTCTTCAGGCAAGTACATGGAACAAAGTACCCACGCCAAGCATGCTTCTCTTCACAACCAGAGAGCCTCCATCGTGACAGCGGCAGGGTCCACGTCGTCGAGTTCCACCTGCCTCTCTGTAGCGCGCTAGCCCGTCGGAGCTGTACGTAATACGTGTGGGCTGCCTGCATCGTGAAGTAGAAACTAAGCCACACCAAACCACAAAGCCTCTTTAACCGCTGGCCAACGGAGATTGCCCGGCACCATACATGTGTCAAGAAGTCCAAAAGGCGTAGTGAACCACAGCGGCATTACAACGGTACCATTCAACCGCCTCGGGGTTAAGGATTTTTCCTGCTCTCTGCACTAACCCCTGTCTAACATTTAGTAGTATATACAGTAAAACTAAAAAAACTCTTCATGGTTCGTCGTCGTCGTCGTCGTCGGCGGCGGATTCGCCCCCGTCTGCTGCACGGCCCTGAAGAATATCATACCCCATTACTTCGTTGATGAACTTGCCCGACACCTTTAGTTCCTCGTAGCGTCTCCTCTCTTGCTCGGTAAAGTCCCTGCTTCCAGGCTCCATCATCTGGGCAATCAGTGGAGCCCAGATCTGGTCCAGCTGGGTAACGCCAATCTGCGTGCATGGTATGTCGTCCAGAAGAGCCGGTGATACTACCCCGGCATCCTTCCAGTGTCTTCGCCAGCACTTGCTCGTGTGGGGCGACATGTGCTTCCGGAACATGGCCAGGTACCTGCGCCGCTCACTGTAGGTTGGGCACGCGAGCAGTTTGGCCACCCGCCCTATGCCCCCTAGTATCAGCAAAAAGGCCACATCTTCCGAGCACGCTGGTGTGCGCAGCAGCACCTGGACAATGAAGCAGTAGGTGTAAAAGTACTGTAGCCGCAGCGGCGCGTCGAGGTTCCGAACAATCTTGCGCTCTTGGTCAGCAATGCCTGCAGTCGTGCGCACATGGTAGCCGATACGGGACCGCGGTCGTATGCGTCCGAGGTCCCTCTCCAAGAGCAGTCGTCTGTGCTCGTCGAGAAAGTAACCGACGCCAAAGACCAGAGGCAGCATGCGCTCGAATACCGAGGACCAAAGTTGCTTCTGCCGTGGGCACGCCGCTGGCTCCACCGGCTCGCCTACAAGATGATCGGCAAGCTGCCGCGTCAATCTCAGGGACGCAATATGCCGCCGTCGCATAGTGAGCAAAAAGGGAAAGTCAATGGCACTGGGCCTCGGCGCAGGGTACAGTTGCAGGTGTAGATTGCCCATGCGGTGTTTGACCCAGTATCGCACCAGGGCCGGCGCATTCTCCGTAACCAGCATGTTGAGCACGCGCGAGGTCCGTCGCAGGGCCAGCAGGTCGGCCACGCAGAGCTCGCGCAGCATGTAGATGTGAAGCTCATCTGGGAGGCGGAACAGTGCATCCAGAAACGGGCTGCTACTGCTGTAATTATTGTGATCAGCAAGGGCTAGGATGAGTTGGAGTCGAATTGGAGTTGGAGTATGCAACGTGATTCGATACGGTAATGGCCATGTACGTACCTCGAGTGCGAAGGGCAGTGGTTGGCTGGCGCCGCTAGCCTATGGTCGTCATTCTCGCTCCTCCTCCTACTCCTCAGCGACGCCAGCAGTCTGCTTTGGAACCCGCCCGCCGCCTTTCCCAGACTCGACCTCTTCTTCGCAATGACCTTGTCGCCCGTCGCCGCCGTTGGCGTCGCAGTCGACGCTCGGTTCCTGGCCCGCTCCGAGACTGGTGTCGCGTGATGGTAATGTCGGTGCTGGAGCCTGTCCATGGCCGGTCCTCCCCCGTTCCGTTGTCTTCTTTCGCCTTTTCTTCTCTCTTGCACTCTTTCGCTCACCGACAAACTTCCCACTCCAATCCACTAACTAGGCTCAACCCTGCAGCAGTGGTTGCCTCAACGCGCGTTTGTGTTGGGTAGCGTCAGCACGGGCAGTACCGTCATTTTATCATGGCAAGGACAGTGTTCGCTGCATGTCTTGTTCTGGTGTGTCGCATGCGAAATTGTCGTGTCTGGGGAGTGGAAGTGGAGAAGGAGAAAAGAAGGCCAAGGCACAGAGAGGCGTAGTTGCAAGTGTAGTGTAGTGAGTGGAGTTAGGGTTGGTCAGGGTCAAGCCCCTACCACCCCCCTCCTCGCCCCCCCTTCGAAGGGAAGACATGCGCATGATGAGTTGCACATCCAGTCCGGTACTAGCTCCCTTTTTCCGCATCGCTGAACACGCAATGATAAACATGGGGTATGGCTGTTCAAACTCCCCGGTCAAGTTTGGTCGCACATGGCTGGCTGGCTGGCTTGCCTTGAGCAAAAGCCACGAGGGAAATGGGTGCACAGAGCGCTTAAACGTGGCAGGTGGGGGCCGCCGCCGCCCAGATAACGGCATTTGTTGCGGCTGACTGACTGGCCTTGTCACGTCTTGTGTTGAATCTCGATCTCTCGTCTCGAGCGGTGTTCTGGAAGATTGCTCGCGTGGTCTAGCCAACGCTAGCTACGTATCTATCGATAAGTTTGGGAGCCTTTCTGGAACTCGAGCTCGACTCGATTCGACTCGACTGCTAAGCGTGACATGACTACACAAGAGTGTCACTGCTTTGGCGGCTTCGTTGCACCACTGGTGTCACGAAACCGGGCGCTGCGCTCACATGCTGCCAGCGATGGTGTCGCATCTGCGCCGCCGTTTAGCTGTCTGTGCAGCCTGCGCATAAGCTCTTTGAGACGGGTTGGGTTGGTTAGGGGGTTTTGTTTTGTTACACGGCGTCATCACCATCATCATCATCAGGCAGTCAGTGTCGCTTATGCTGGGCTTGGCTACGCTGTTGGTAAGCTTACACTCGTTGCGCGATGGATCGTTTACGCAGTGTTTGACGTTGACAGTGGCCATTGATCACACTTTACAGGTAGTATTACTGACGGAATGCCAGAACAGATGGCGTTAAAACGTAGTCTTCGCACGGCTTGTTCTAGCGCGCGTCCGTGTAGTCTTCAAGTCAGGGACACAGCTGTTTTTGACACCGTCATGTGTTTAGTCTGTAAGTGACATGCCATGAGAGCGTCTAGGGATGTCGCTGTTTACAAATACAACATGAAATTAGTCTTTGGATAGTACGGGACCTACTTGTTCCCGTTGCGCCGGGCGCTTAATGCATGAGACATGTAATAAGATCTTTTTATAGGGTGTGATGCAGGTAAAAACGATCTGTTGGACATGGATATGAATGATCTGGCCAAGCGTGTGTATACAGTACAATACAGTATGGCCGAGGTTCAACAGTCTCCTCTTCCAGCCACTCCAGACTCCATTATTCCCGCTGCCAGATACATTTCGTCCGTACGCATTCCCTTCCACATTCTGCTCCGTATATCCCGCATTTCGCTCTTCTCTTTACCCCCGGAACCAAGCCTAGCTCCGTCCTTGATAGATCGCACGCCATGTACCTCGGTCCAAGTGGCCCCTGGTAAAGCGACAAGGCGGGGGAGGATCCCAGTCGCGGTTGTCAATGCGTTCTGCATACGCGGCAACATCCAACCGAGATGATGACTTTCGTCTGGGGGTCAATCCATGAAACTGGGCCTTGGGAATAACCCTTTCTTTCCTATGTTTCGAAATTGTAAAGCCTAAACCACGTGTCGTGCGTGAGATTAGCGATATCTTAATTTCAGAGACGTAGTAGCTTCGAATAAAACAGTGCTTCCAGTCGCCACAACAATAGCTGCCTCGGACGGGACTGGCATATCGCCGAGGGAGACTCCGCAAAAACCCATGACGTACCCTATACTCTTCTGCTCTTCGCCTAGCCCCCCAATAATCCGGGGCACATGTACACGTTGAGACAGCAACTCCGTCCCCCTCCCCTATACTGCACAAACGATGAGTGGCTGCGCCTTAGCGGCCAGCGGCTACTTGCTCCGCCGCATAGGCGAAGTACACATTACTTGGTACATACAGTACTGACGTGGAAGTCAGCGCCACCGGTGCACTAGCTTCGGTAAGATTTTGAACAAGGACTGTTTCTATGGGGAATAGAGTGGCCTGAATTGGGCTAAGAGGGCGGTTTTGCCAATAATTTCCCACGGTCAGGTATGATAGATTACTTATTTTGTGGGTTGGGGGTAGTCCGGGGAAGGAAGGCTGGATGCTGAACGCTGGACGGGCGGAAAACAAATACTGCGGGTTGCCCGCCGTTGGTTTTTTTTTCTCTTTCTCTTTCTACCTTGCATTCTGGTATTTCTTCGGTGAACTACCAAGTATGTTTCGCCTTGTTGCTACTACCGCGGCGGCCCTGTGGGGTGCTGCGGCCTATGCTCAAGACTCGTCATCGTCATCACTGCCTACCGTCGACCTTGGCTACCAGGTCTACCGTGCTTCGGGTTTCAATGTGCGTGTGTTCGTGGAATCTCAGGGATCCTTGGTTCTAATATTGTTCCTAGGAAACGGGTAATTTTTATAACTTTTCGAACATACGGTACGCGGCACCACCCGTAGGAGAGCTGCGATTTGCACTGCCCCAGCCTCCGGCTAAGAATCGGTCGTCTATCAATGACGGCCGTGAGTCAAGGTAAACCATTCAGTTCAGTTCACGGCGAAATTGTCACTGAATTGCGTAGAATTTGTCCCCAGGCCGCGGGTGCGTGGTCGGCAGTTGCAGCTCAGGCTTTGGCCGCGCAAGCACTAGGACTACCACCGTCCAATGCATCCTACGTACCATCAGGAGCCAATTCAAGCAGCCCAGTCCCACCTCCCGGTCCTCTGGAATCTGAGGATTGTCTCTTCCTAGACGTTTATGTGCCAGAAGATGTTTTTAAGAAAGCTGGAAAAGGATTCGGGGCTCCTGTCTTGGTATGGATCTACGGCGGTGGTTACACTGGCGGCCAAAAGAATAACAATCCTGCTGGTCTGATTGCTGCTTCTAACAGCTCGACCAACGGCGATGTCATCTACGTGGCTATGAACTACCGCCTCGGTGCTTTGGGGTGGCTGGCTGGCCCCTCTTTCCAGGCTGAGGGAGGTGTCTCCAATTTGGGCTTGTACGACCAGCGAATGGCGCTCGAATGGATTCAAGAAAACATTCATCTTTTCGGCGGCGACAAGAACCGAGTAAGTTGGACTTGAAACTCCCCAGTACGATCATGACTGACAGGCCCAGGTTACGGTTTTTGGAGAGAGCGCCGGCGGAGGCTCCATTATGCATCAGATTACGGCGTATGGAGGTCTCAAAGGCTCAGTTCCATTCCAGCAAGCAGTGCCTCAGAGTCCTGGCTGGCAGCCCATTAGCTCTGTTGTCACACAGGAGAATACCTACAACAAGTTTCTCAGCCTGACAAACTCCTCATCTCTAGCTGATCTCCGCGCGTTGTCGTCTGAAGCCGTCATTCGCGCCAACGCTCAACAGGTGCGCTACGACTCTCCCTATGGTACCTACACCTACGGACCTGTCGTGGATGGACTCTTTGCTCCACTTCAGCCCGCTCAGCTCCTTGCTCAGGGCCGATTTGACAAGGACGTACGCGTTATGGTCGGACACAACGCCAATGAAGGAGCCGTCTTCACGTCCACCTCTTTGACTAGCGAAGCTTCATTGAGGGCCCAGCTTGAGCGATCGTATGTGAACACTCCATCGTCGTTCTTCGACTACATTTTGAAAACCTTGTACCCGCCCGTATTTGACGGCTCTTACGGTTACACCAACAACTACCAACGCGGTAGTCTAATTGTTTCCGAGAGTGCTTTTACTTGCAACACCTACTACCTCGGGCGGGCATACGGAAACGAGACCTACTCCTACCTTTTCGCCGTCCCTCCAGCCATTCATGGACAGGATGTGGCGTATACTTACTATAACGGTGAAGGCGCATCCAGCAGTGTCGCCAACGTCACCATTGCCCTTGCGCTGCAAGAGTTCATTACAAGCTTTGCGGAAACCGGCGCTCCAGACGCAACGGGCGTCAAGCAGTTCAACATGTATGGTCCGAACGCCAACGTTCTGGAACTTAATATTACTGGTATTGAGGAAGTTCGCGACAGCAACGCTAATGCTAGGTGTGCATGGTGGCAGAAGGCGCTGTACTAGAGCGAAAAGCACGACAACGATTATGAGAAATGAAAATACCGAAGATTGTAGTAATTAATAGATAGACGCATCAATTTATTAATACGCTCTCACAAGCATAAAGAAAATCCATAATTCACATGCAAAAATTCCCCGATCTCACGAGATGCGAATCCGCAATCGCGATGTTTTGCATGCGGGTAGCTAGCTAAGGTGCCCACTTTTCTCCATTGGATGATCACATCGACGTCATACCACAGCACAGCTACCACTAACTCCACCTGCAGCACCTGTTCTTTAAAGCTGTCCGTCTCGCCTGTTCTCTTCACGAACTTTACTTTCAAGTACTCATACAATTGTCATCTTCTCTTCCAACCCGTTTCTCCAACCAACAATCGCAACTGCGTACCACTCTCTCAAACACCAACAAACAAACAACATGTTCCGCCAACAGATTGTCCGCCAGGCGCGCCTCTTCAGCACCACGCCCGTTGCACGCAAGAGCCCCGTAGACGCTATCAAGGATGCGGCCAAGAAGGTCGACCAGACGATTTCGGGTGCTGCTGTAAAGGGCATCGAGAAGGGCGGTACGTTTATTTTCTCTGTTTCTTTCTCTTCCCTCCCCTCTATTCCCACACTCTTCTCCCTAACACCCTCCACATCAGCCGAGAACATGACAACCTCTTACGGTGCAACCACTCCTTCCATTGTTACTCTCGATGACTCTGTACTTCAGAAAGCTAATGTATAATACAGAGGAAGTCGCCAGCGCAGTCAAGGAAGCCACGCCCAACACCACCGGCGAGGCAAAGGGTCAGGCAAACCAGATGGCTGGCGAGGCCAAGGGCAAGGCGAGCGAGCTTGCTGGTGAGGCAAAGGGCAAGGCAGCAGAACTTAAGGGCGAGGCGAAGAGCAAGATGTAAAGGAGAAGCAAGAAAGATGAGACGGGGAGATGCTGTTATGATACTTTAATGAAAACTGAGGATATCACATTCCCCATGAAGGGAATGGATAAAAGGGAGGGGAAGGCAATGCATAGTTCAAAGGATGAAATGTAATGTTTGAAACGGCCGTAGGCTCTACTTCTTCTTGTTCAATTGATGTTTTGCTGCTGCTCGACTTGATACCAAGCCAGCTATGTGGCTGGCTGGGCTCAACAACAGTGCGCCGTAAGCACATGACATGACGAAGTATGACATCATGTCTCTTTTCTCTTATGCACGTTTATTTACTTTCCTTTCTTTTTCCCTTTAAGCCACTGTAAACTTTTGGCAACGAAGTACGTTTAAATCTTCTTTTTATCTTAGCCCTTGTGTCGTTGCACCATTGTAAAATAGAGTTGATCTGAAAAGTACGCATCACATATCCATATCCACATCAACATTTGAATAGATAGAGAGATAAAAGTAAGAGAAGATTTATTACCCGCACCCTATATAAAAAGAAGAAGAAGAATCTTTATCAAGGAGAGTAGAGAAAAGTACAAAGATGACTGATAACGTAGTTCACAAGCGAGTCGGCACCCCAAGCGAGTCGGCAGCTCCCCACTGGCGCGTTGACGTCGAGACGTTATCACAGTCTTTTATCACAGTCAATAAACTATTGCGATATACCAAATTAATTATCAGAATCGCCACTATCGCTTGCACTATCTATATCAACTGCACAGGTACGAGCGTTGTGTCTAGTCTGCTTGCAACGCCCGCACCGCCTCTGTCCTCGCACCCTCTTCGACGCACTCTCACCGTTACCACGACTGCTACCCGCCTGTTCAGCTAATACTTCTTATACCTCGCCTATAGTAAGAGTCTCTTCTGACCGTACGTATCGCCGCTTGCGGCTCTTACGCTTATTTGATTCGTCAAGAGCCTCTTGAAGAGTAGTTATTTTCTCTGTCAGAAGTACCATCTTATGTGCCATTTGCTGAGCCCCCTTACTCAACTGCGCAATCTGCTCAGTAAGTGAGTTGGCAGAGGACCCACGGCGCCTTCTCACGCTCTGTTGAATAAGACCAATTTGAGCCTCGACTTCGCGCGCGTTGCGTGGTGTCTGCGCCTCCCAGGCGGCTACCCGTCGCGGTGATTGATATGGTGTCTGCACCACCACATCAAGCTTTGATAGCACAGCCTGTGGTTTATGTGGGACTAGACCAGCGCCTCTAAAGCCAGCTTGGATATTCTCCTTCGTAATAGACTGCTCAAAAGCAGCCTTAAAGGCTGGCAGAAAGGTCTCCTTGCTAATATAGTTGGTACGGTTACGTGCCAAGCCCGAAATAGCGTCGCCATACTTGCGCTTTAACGGCGAGAAGCAGGCGACATCAAGAGGCTGTAGTAGGTGAAACGAGTGTGCAGGCATGCAGAGAAGGATAATATTCTTCTCCTTGCAAAGATCTTGAAAATTGATAGAGTAGTGGCTCTCGTGGCCGTCGATAATAAGCAGTCGATACCTACCCACAGTATGCCTCTTTGTATGGGTGTCAAAGTGCTCTAACTAGGCAAGAGCAAGTTGATTATTCGTCCAGCCATTAGGACTAACTTCAAGAACCCAGTCGGCCGGCAAATTTTCAAACTAGACGTTAATAAGCACCTTGCCCGCAAAGACAATGAAGGGTGGTATCTGGCGACCCGACGCGCCCACGCTTTGGATCGTAGTAACCCACTCACGGTTGCCTGGCTGTATCCGCTTCTTTTTGCCATATCCCTCTAAGCCTGTGATAACTAACTGTGATGAAATCTTGTCTATCATAAAGCCAGTCTCGTTAAAGTTGTAGATATCATCGTCTACGATACCTCACTTCTGCTTTATCGCCTGAACCAAGTCAAACTAGCGCTGGATAGCCACTGGATCCTCGCAGGCGGCTCGCTGGTAATCATAGGGACGGCTCTAGCGCGTACGGAGCTCAGGAGTTCGCTTAATAAAGTTATTAACCTAGTTCTTGCCAGTAGGGTTGCTCTCCCGCTTATGCAACAGTTTATCAGCTATTGCTCGAACGTTAGCCTTTGTAGGCGCAAATCCTCGCGTAGATTCTTTAAGAATACGCTTAACTATAGTCTCCTCTTCTAGCTTATTTAGACGCTTTGAATTTGGCTCGCAGTCGCGTTAGGAGGGCTTTCTAGCGCGTCGGTCTTATACTGTTGTTCGAGGAACGTTATAGATCTTAGCAGCACGCTTAACACTTTGAACACGGCAAGAATTAATTTCAAAGATAGCTAATTGAATATCGGCTTTAGAAGTAATTTGTTAGATTTGATGTGGTTGAGATATAACGCGTTATAGTGTCGACGTTGACGCGCCGGTGGGGAGCTGCCGACTCGCTTGGGGTGCCGACTCGCTTGTGAACTACGTTACGCCTCTTTTTTTTGTGTAAGAAGAAGAGAAAATCCACAGAGATGGAAAGAAGAAAGGGAGGGAAGGGTAAAGACGGTGTTTACACATGTCCTTTAATCATCTGCCGTACTCGACTCTGATATAAAGCGTCGTTGGCAGAGATGGAGGAGAAATAAATCTCCGGTTAAGTAGGTATCAAGTCCCTCACAGCTCGTCGCCTACCACTTCTGTCGATGACTAAGGAAAGTCCTTCCGATGCTGCTAAAACAGTCGACAGCAACGAACTCGGCAGTATGTAGACGTTGTCCTTTTGTTCAAGGCTTACAAAAACCACATGTGCATCTACCTCGCGTTAACTTGAACATAATCCAGGGAAGATAACTGGAAAAGAGGTTGGACTTACCAAATTCGTCTTCCGCTCCCTATTCTCCCTATCCTGTTCATCTTCCTCATTCTCATCTTCTTCTTCCACCACATTCGACGGCAACGGCGCATAACCCCCCGTTTTGCTTGCACTAGTTTCCAGTGTCGTGCGCGTACTAGACGGCGGAGTAACGGGCCAGGAAGACGCGGCGGCATCAGTGGTGGTGGACGAGGGGAGCACGGAGGGTGATTGAATGGAGTAGTGGGAAGTATTTGGGACTGAGGGGGAGGACAATGGAGAGGATTGAGCTGGGAATGAAGACGACGGCAGAGCTGGGAAGGAGAACCCAGAAGTTGGACGGGGTGGGGACGAATAAGATGATGAGGGGCGGGGGACGGACCAGGAAGAGGAGATTGCTTCGGTGTTGGTGGAGGGGAAGGAGGGGGTGGGTGTGCTGGGTCCTTCGTTTGGAAATGTGGAGGGTGTGATGGCGCTGGTGGATGGTGACGACAGCGAGGCTGGAGGGAATGAAGAGGATGCTTCTGGAACGCTGGGTGATGTCGACAGCGAGGCAGGAGGCGATGTGCTGCCGGATCCTGGGGTACTGGGCGATGATGACGCTTCTTGTGAGGTGCTGGGTGTCGTGGGCGGGAGGCTGGCGGAACCGGTGCTCGAAAACGACATGGTGAGTGTGCGGCTCCAGGTACGTGTCGAAGTACGTCGTCGGGTGGTGCGGCTGCGGCTGCTTGATGAGGTGCGGCTTGATGGCTTGCGGCTTGACGAAGAGGAGGACCTGACATAGGGCGTGGTAGACGGACCCACGGGTACAGTCGAAGATGCCTCAGATGTAAATGGTACCCAGGTGACTGTCGAGATATCACGACTCGACGGGAAGATGGAATCGGTTACGATGACTGGGGTACTGGTTGAATTGACTGGCGGGTTGTAGTGTGCAGACGATGTAGGGATTGCGGGAGTCGTCTTGTTCCCGCTAGAAGTAGCACTAGGAACTGTGTTGGTCCTGCTCAGAGTACTGTTTGAAGAATATGGAACAGACCGGGTAGTTCCTGGGGTGGGTCGGCTGCGAGTAGACCTACGAGTAGAGGTGCGGACAGTAGATGTTCGTGGCGGGCGAGAGGAGACTGGCACAGTGCCTGAACCCCATGGAGACGAAGGAGTCCCTGTGTTGTTGCCATAAGGTGCTGTTTCGTGCGAGGAATACGGAGGCAATGTGTAATATCCAGTGCCAGAGGATGGTGGACCAGTAGACAGCGGGATACTGATGGAAAGGCTGCTGGTTTCAGAACTACTCGCAGTAGCCTCGGTTGAAGTTATAGTGCCACTGCCAGAGGTCAGTATACTGGCTACCAATAGCGTCTCATATTTTGACTCACGATGCAGGCGGAATGACCGATGTAATGACTATGAAGCTTGTGATAACGATTGTCGAGGGTCCAGGTACAGTGTTATTCGATACGAGGGAGGACGTGTGGTATGACGGTACCTCAACACTGGGAGAGGACGTCTGACCTGGCGGTACATCCACGATGGAAGAAGATGTCTGATCTTGCGGTACGGAGGAGGATGTCTGGCCCTGTGGTATATCTACAGTGGAAGAGAGCGTTTGGGTTGGTGGTATCTCCACAACGGAAGTAGATTTCTGGCCTTGTGGTACATCGCCCGTCGATGAGACACCCGTAGACAGCGAGGACAGAGATCCAGTAGGGAAGCTTGATGACGCACTTTCGCTGCCGCTGCTCAAACTCGGGTACACAGGCGAGTATTCCGGCGGAGCAGAGTACTGGCGGGGCCGCACATGCCTTGGTAGATTCACTGAGCCAGCATGTTAGCGGCAACACACATTTGACTTTTCTCGCTTCTCGAAATCTCAGTGCAATGACTGCAGAGTGGCTAGTTGGTAGGGATACAGGAATACATACAGCGGAAGCGTTCAGCAGCACTCGACGCAGCGAATGCCACAAGCGAGAAGTAAGCGTTGAACCTCATAACGAACAGTGTACACCTTGACACAATTATTCGCGGCAAAGAAAACGAGTGGAATAAACGAGAGAGACAGAGCGAGAGTCTGACGAAGAAGAACCGCAACTGAGCAGCTTGGAACTTTTCTCCTCTCGAACATTCTCTTCTTATATCTAGCTTCGTCTTGTTTCACAGAAACGGCAGTCTAGGTTTGGGTTTGACACTGCGGTGTTACAAGGATAAGAAGTAAAGAAGGTACTCTGTTGCGATGCAGGTACAGATTATGCAGTGCGGCACGGCATCTTGCCTCCCGACATGAGTATCCGTGCAGCCAAATGCTCAAATAATTCTGTGTCTTCGTTTACGTCTGTTGAGCCGAAAGACGCCTAGATCACTCTCTCATCCTCCCAAGTAGCTATTTGAACGAGAGAGATACGTGGCCTAGCTAATCCGTATCAGCCATACCCACAGTCTACATACCTGCAGCCAAAGACATGCGAGAACCTGAATGCATAGCCCGTGTAACGCCAACCCAAGGTTTTGAGTAAGAAGTGTGGGGAAGGGTCACCACAGTAAGGCTACATTGCTGCAGCATCCCGCATGTCGTGCAGCATGTAGGTAGTGCGGCGAACCCCCCTGTTTACCGGTAGGTGGCGCAGAAACACAATGAGAAGAAGGTGACGGTTATGCCGATGAGAGAAGTCTAGAGCAATGGACGACGACGCTATTCTTTCTTCAGAAATAAACTGTTCACCATGCAGAGTTGAGCAAGACTTGGTGTCGTTGTGAGATCAATGACCTCGAGTCACTCAACGAGCTACCATGTGCCGCGACGAGTGCTTCCTAGGACTGAGTGTGTAGTTCAGAGATAGAGTGGTAGTATCAGTCGATTCAGCAAAGGTAACATGAGTAAACGTCTCTCGTCATGTCACTCTGCCGAGCCCTGCCGTCTTGCAAGGGGCGGCGGACGAGTGAGCGGTGAAGTGAGCTACAGAGGCGCATCAATGAGCGTACGGCTTGCTATAAGGCCACTGCATGATGCTTGAAAAGGGTGAAAATAATGGGTTTGAAGAAAGATGTTACGGTTGGCAAGCACATAGCGAAAGGTGACTTTAGCCCAAAAATGCATCGTCATACGCATTGATATGAGGCTGCGTAAAGTGGCGTGAGTACGCTCCATGGGGATCACATTGACAGACCAACAATAGACGCAGCGAGTTTGGGTGTAGGGGAGCCAATTGTACGACTGTAGTTTCGTCCACGGCGCTAGTTCAATTTTTTATGAGGTCCTTCACATGTGTATCACTTTCATCTTCACGGTAGAACGGGGGTTAGTAAAATGCAAGATCACAATACTGCCTGGCCCCTTTGCTCGCGATGCAAAGACGGGCGTAAATCCATTCGGCTGGGTCGTATTCGGCAGGGAAGGAGTAAGACAATCAGCACTACGTTAAGCTTAACATAGTGCTGATATTGCATATTTGTGTACGATTAAGTTTGTGGTAAACAAGGGCTGGTGTAAAAGAGGTAATCGAGTGCAAAAAAGCCCTTGTGTGAGTAAAGAGGATAGTGTGATTGGCAAGCGGCTCCTCGACTGTTTGCTACATGTTACGCTCACCTCTTTCAACGGCCTGGTGCAGATTCTGTAGCAGTGACACTGTGGTTGCGCAAAGAGCCAAGGAATTTATTGACGTACTGTGTCTCTTGTATCTGTGAAACCCATGTCCCTCGAGTTGTGTACGAAGATGGGATAGACCAGCCTCATCGGTGCGATTGTTTTAGAATATCTGGACTTCATAGCAATCAGACCACAATACACATGAATCACGTATCATGCAATATCAAAAATTCTTACTTGTGCAACATGCAGCGACGAAGCTGTAAAATTTATTATACTATACAACGGATACCCAAGGTTGAAGATGGGGATTGAGTGAGGAGAACATCCCGTCTCCCCAACGACATTGGTAGGTGCCGCTATAAAGCTGTTTGTATACCCCAACGAGATGTCAAGCGTTTTCGGTGCGCCCAAAATGACTCCGTACAACGCCTCAGCCGTGACATCGTGAACGACACTGTACAAGAGGTATCATTTGCTTTCAAATCAGAATCAATGCCCCAAAGGAAAAAAGAAAGAAAGAAAGAATAAAAGCACTCGAAGGGGAAAAGTAAACAATGCCCCCGAGGGGAAGTGGTAATGCATGCCTGCTAACAAGCCGACAAGGCAAGAAGAAGGTAGCGCATACAACTACTCATCCCAGTTGACCAGGCTGTTGCCGTTGTCCTGGTCGTTGGCAGAATGGTCATCTAGGGGCTGCGCATATCCGGCACCTTGGAAGTCGAAGAACGAGTCGTAGTCGGCATTTCCAGGGGTAAGGAACGCATCGCTGGAATAGAAGGAGTCTGGGATAGAGGTAGGTAGCGCTGGTGACGGGTCGTCAGACAGAGATTCTGCCTTGAGGTTTAGGCCCGACGACAGCGTCTGGGCGGAACCGGTAGCACTGTCTGTGCGCGCCACCTTATTAGGGTTGTATGTGTAAGTAGGGGTAAATGGCTGAGGCAGATTCTCACTGCCGGCCATAAGCGTAGCAGTGCGGGCATCGTTGGGATCCAGGAACGATCCAAGGAACTGCTGAGACTCGGGTGGCATGGACAGCGTCAGCGGGTTGGTGTTAAAGGCCTGAGAAGTAAAGGGATAGATGGATGGGCTGAAAGAGTACGAAGAAGGACTGGTGGTGTCACTCGCAGCTTGCTGGCCTTCACTGACAGAGCCTGCTGCAGGAGAGGCGGTCTGCGGCGAAGATGACTGGGCATTAATAGCAGGCGACTGCAAGGGCTGCTCAGCAGTCTGGAAAGCCTGAGGCGGTAGGGACAGTCTGCGGTTGGAGTCGGTCTGCTGCGTGGTAGCCGTTGCACTAGCGGATTGACCCGATTGGTCAAATTGCGAAGGTCCCTGAGGAAGCTGAATGGAAAGCGCGCGCTGGTGAGATTGGGTGCGCTGGGGCACGTGATAAGGCGCCTGACGGTATCCCGGCTGGGCCTGGGCCGTGGTAGGGCTGAAGGGCTGCGACTGCTGAAATCCTTGGGGAGAGGAAGGAGAGAACTGCTGAGGTGGAAGCATGGTCGGGTTGAGCCAGTTGTTTGCCTGAGGAAAGGCGCCGCTGGTAGACGGGAACTGGGTACCGAATTGCATGAACGGGGGGTTCTGATTCTGGTACTGGGACATGAACATGTTTCTCACGCCGTGCTGGGTAGCAATGTAGTCATGGAGCTTTTTGTTAAACATGACTGACGTGGTGTGCAGGTGGGCATTGAGACGCTGATACTGAGTGGGCAAGTCATCGTCCTCCTCTTCGTACATCTCTTCGTTGATGACATCCTGCTCAGTAACACGCAATGCACGGCCAGTGCGCTTCTTGTGAATCTCAGAAGCTCTGCGGGCAGACTCAATGCGGGCCTCTAGACTGCGGTCACTGCGGCGCGAGGCAGCAATGTAGGCGCTGGACAGTATCAGCACGTGATTGCGATAAGGAAACAGAACAGGTCGACTAACCGCTCCTGATTCTCTTCATGGGTGCGCTCCGTCTTGACGGGCCTGGCGGCGGTGAAACTTCGACGCTCAGCAGGCATAGTGAGGTCAACAGGCTGGATAGTGTGGCAGGCAGGCAGATGTTATGTGTGGGTGGGTGTGTGGGTGGCGGTGGGATAGCTCAACCAGGATTGGACGTGGGCACGACAACAAAGTCGACTTGATGGTCTCGGTACAGTTCGAGGGGTACGTCTAGCAACGACTTCGACTGTGAGGAGCAATTGGGGGGGGAAAGGGAGGGAGAGAGAGAGAGAGGGATGTGGGCGAGCCAAAGTATGTAAAGCAAGAGGGGAAAAAAGTGGCGACTTGTGCAGGGCGGACGGGCGGCGCACAAGGTGACGGGGGATCAGGCTCAGAGATGGGCCGAAAAACAACGGAGCTAGAGGCGCTCTGGTATCGCGATGACAGGGTTCGGACAGCAACAAGCCAGATGCAGCGATGCGACGAGTGACGTGAGGCAGTGCGAGGGGCCTAAGCAAGCCGCGGATCCCAAGAGGGCTGAAGATTAGTGTGGGTGGAAGGGTCTGATGCTAGGGTTGGAGCGATCGGAGGGCCTGAGTGGCTTCGATGGCCACAGGTGTGTGAAAAGCGGGCCGGGAGTTTGGACCAGGATCAGCAGGCAGCGGATGCTAGCGGACGAGGCCTGGGATAATGCGACGACGGTGGAGAGCTTGCACATGGGCAAGCGTGTGGTCAAGCAACAGGAGAAATGGTGGCCCGGAGAGATGGGTTTGAGGGAGAATGGGCGGCGGGTAGGCTGGGTGAGCAGGAGAGAATGGCGTGTTATAGCGAACATGGGAGAAGGAGAAGAAGCAAAAGCAGAGCGAGGTAGTCGACTGTGCGGTGCCAGCAGCCAGCAGCGCCAACAGCCGCCAGCAGCCAACAAGCAGGCGTTCCCCAATGCCAACAGGGCCGGGCGGCCATGGCAGGAGGGCAGCCAATCCGGCCCAACTGCAGCGGGCGGTCTAATATCCGGCGCTGTGCGAGAGGGCGGTTCGGCGAGCTGGGTGGGCGGTGGTGGAGCACCAGGCCTAGGCCGGTGCCAGGCCAGGGCTGCACGCTGCGTGTGCACTGGGCTCGGCAGCCGCCAGGACATACGTGTGCGGTATGTATTCCAGCAGTGCCAGCACCAGCACCACGGCCGCCGTTACTGGGGGTAGGCAAAAGACACAGCAGGGCCTGCGGGCATGGGCATGTCGGCGGGAGACGGCATACCAGGGAATGTGCCTGTGGGAGCCCAGACTGGAGGGCGGAACAAAGCGGGCGGGCAACCGAGATTTTGTTTCTCTCTGCTTCTCTGCCTGCCAAAACCACGTCGCAGTCAGTCAGGGTGCCATGGAGACGTGTCGGGCCAACGTACCTGACTATGCACCTGCTTGTTTGGTCGCGCAGGACGACGCCGAGACGTGCGCCGGCTGTTGTCGCGGGGGGGGTTGGCTATCAACAAAAGGGCGCCAGATCGCGATCGCGATCGCGATCGCTGGCAGTGGGTGCAAGGAGACATGGCGTGGTAGGTACGCAGAGGCTGCCGCAAACCGCTGGGCCAGACGCCAGACGCCAGAGCACGCAGTCGGGTAAAATGGCCAAACCCGCTGTCCGTGACCGCCGGCGCGGATGACACGGCGTCCGGTAGCGAAGGCCCAGTCAGCGCTTGCACCGAGCGGGGAAAAGCCTTGTGCCCGCGCCAACGTCCAACACCGCGACGTCTGATAAATAGCCCTCCATCATCCCGTCTCGACAAGGCCCTGCCAGATCGTGATCGCGCAGCCATGTTGAGCATGCGGCCCAATCTCAGGGCCGGCTGTGGCCCACGCCCGCGCAGCCCACCAAGGGCTGCCCTGGCGCAATACTGAGATGCGCAGATACGCGAGCTCTCCGATCGGGACTAGCGCCGATCTCATCCAACTCGTGGGTTACGAGAACATTGCTGCCAGCTTGTGCTCGCCGATCCCCCAATAGCCCACAGTCCACTCCAGTTTGACACCGCAGCAGCAGCATCATTCCACGTCGCCGACTACAATGCATTCACCACAGTGCCTCGGCCGCCCAGCGCCGTGCTCATTGCCTGCTGTCCTGCACCAAAGCTCCTCCTCCTCCATCCATGTGTGCTGACAGTTACCCACGACAGTTACCGCCAATGACAAAACCTACCTCCTCTACACCCTGTCGCCATGACCCTTGCACGCCTCCCTGCCCTGAAGGCTCGCCATGTGCGCGTCGATTGGCGAAATCTGAGATTGAATCTTGGTCGTCCACCACGCCTGCGCTTCTATTTGTCACTCGAAACATTATCCAGAAGCCTCCACAGCCACCGACGTCACATCGCGTGGCCCCCTTCTTCCGCCCGCCTGTGCGCCCCGCCGAGCACCGCCATTGCCACTTCGCCGGGGTGCTGCTAGCTGCTAGTCGCTAGCTCGTGGTCTCGAGCCTGTCAAACATCGCTCCCCTTAGCCGCTCCATGGCAGTGGCAGTGGCATGGCACCACATCACATCCCATCACTTTTCAGATCAGATGCGATATTTCCGTTGTAGATCCGCCCGTCTCAGATCCTTCCCATGACCCCACAGCGGCTCAGCCATACTGTCGTGTTACGCAACCTCGCCAATCTCGCACCCATGAGGTCACAGCTTAGCCAGGGAACAAACACAAGAGACGCTGTGTTTTGCGCCTGACGCAGGGCTCTCGACCATCTTGGCCGTGACAACTTAGCATAGTGCCTTTCGTTTCTTCTTTGTTCTTTGCTGCCCATTTCCTCTAAACAAGCCTCTCCTCAACGAAACTCCTCTCCGCATACCACTTTAGCGTTATGCCGGTACTCTCTACCGCCTCCAATACGTGGCCACTCTCTTTGAAGAGTGCTTTTTAACCACCAGCACCTATGCTGTGTAAGAGTGACATGTTGTGGCATCATACAGGGCCCATTTTCACCGCAACAGAACCGTGTCCAGAGTTGAGGCGCACGGATTGAATCCAGTATGGGTTAGCTGCATGATCTTGCATCTGAGCCGGCAACGACAGCCATTCCCTCTAGACTCCGCGGAAGATGTTGAAAACATGCTCCCCACCCACAAGCCACCACATGGCATTTCACCGTTCTACGCTGTTACTGCTCTTCTTACCAAAAACAGCACAAAGACTCGACTCCACGCTACGAAATGACTTCCCAAGAGCTGAATGCCAATGAAAAGCAACATCAGCCCCAATGCGGCAAGCAGAGCGCTGGTGTAATACAGTACCACCCATAGCTTCCTTTAATCTCATCTCCCTGCATTCCGCGGACATCGTGTTGGCACCCTTCACACCCAGTCTGTTGCGCTTGTACGCAGCCGACCATCTCACAAAGTCAGATGCACAACATGCCGCTTATCTATGTGTTGCTTGGCTGCCACACTGCTACTCCTGGCGTACCAGACAAGGCGATTCATTACGGATAAACACGTAGCCCACGTTTCCCGCTATGCATCCCGTCTCCAATCCCTTCACATTTAAATTCAGATCCAACAGGGAACTCGGACAAGGCCCCTTGTTCTCTTCAATACATGGCAGTCGCGGAACAACGTTTGACCCATTCCTTCGGTGGTTTCGCGTAGAACTCCCCGCGGGGCTTTGTATTGGTACCATGTCACCGTGCAGTCATCTGTTCGGCACGGAGCCACAACCCGTCGCCCAATCAGACCCTTTTACCCCAAGCCCCTCTTTTTTGGGGTACTACCGTTCCTTTCTTCACACTTGACCCATTCACAATTCCAGAACTCTGCGCCATTATTTAGAGCGGAGACAATATTCTGGATATGCCGCATTCCCTAGCCATACCGCCCCATCTAGTCTCTCGCAACCCTGCACAGCCACTGGCTCTCAACGGCGCGGAGCTCTTTTCCTGAAGATCGCTTGTCGAATTTCTGACATAGGCGCACCCGTTTAAATCACGATACACGCACATACCAAGCGATTCACATTTCGCTATCTCAACGGTTTACTTCTTAGCTTCTTTCGGTGCTATTCGGTGCTGCACTGCCAGGTTCCCATGTCGGTACGAGGGTGTTCTGTCACGCTCGCCACAAGATCGTGCACACCTGCCCCGCTTTCGGGCTTAAGCCCATGCTTATCTCCTCCACTTGGAAAATGTCCCGATGTCCGCTCCATCACGGCTGCGCTTTGTACCGACATGAATTGTTGCGAAGCAGTCGGGCGAGATTGCTCATCAGCCAAGCAAAGCCATCTTCTTACTTGCACCTCGTCGCGCCTTGGAATTGCTCTTCGTTGCGTCTGTCCAAGACCATATACACTGGTGTGAGCAACTCGCACTCTGCGGAACGCGTAACCTTGGAAGCACAAAACAGAGCCTAATGGATGAAGGCTTCCTTGCCCCTCTTGTTTGTTTACGAACAGGTGGGGTTTGCGGTTACTAGCCGTGACTAGCCACGCCAACAACGCTGCCTTGTAGGGGCACTATCCGATGTTTTTTTCCAAGCCAGGCTGCCCAAAGTCGAAGAAGAATCCATCAGAGACAAGACAATTACCAATTCATCAAAATCTAGATTTGGAAAGCCAGGCGACCCAGGTAAGCTCGAGTTTGACATGTCCAGTCGGTAACGAGGCGGGTTGGGCACATGCCATTGGTCTCCCTGGCGTGCCGTCTGACAAGGGCAGATAACAGCGACTGCAAGCATCGGAATACGTTCCACAAGTGCTTATTCGAACCAACCGCGTCGTATTTTCAAACAGGTTTATTGTCCAATGGACGAATGGGGGGACATAACTAGCACCGACTCCTGCATGGCGTCTCCAAGCCCCTTGGCCTGCCTACACTCCTGCGATGCTCTTGTAGAGTGCTTTGAATATCATGTGTGAGTGGGAAAGGCCCGAAAGCCACGACGCATTCACAGACACGGTAGGGTACGGGTCCCCACCGGCGTATCTCACCTTGTGCGACAGGTTGTAGGATTTCCGCGCGCGCTCGTTTCTCTTCCTGACCTTGCTACCGGATGGTCGATTCTGTGCAGTTCTAGTTCTATCCGTTTGGAGAGAGGATACCGTGAGCCCTATTGTTCATTCTTTAGACTCTCTAAAACAAACTTCATTCCAGACCTAGTTAATGACTTTGCGAGTACCGCACGGAAATATGTGGTCCCGGTTCTTGGAAGCTTTTTATTCTTCATCTGCACACGGTTCTTTTGCACCTCGCATTAAGATTACTAAACAAGTCATCCATCTCTCGCTTTACTTTTCCCCAGAATCTGAACAATCTTGTGTACCGCGATTGACGGGACTGGATATATCAAAACGAGAGGCTTCTTTTGTCCACTTCCTTACTTCCACTTTCTCATTTCCACTTCGCGTCCTTTTTAGATCGGCTGTTCGGGATTCTCTGTAGTTAGATAAATGTGTATATACGAAGCTTGCTGCGGTGGTGTTGGATGAGCCACAAGTATTCTTGTTCGCCAAGATGCTAGATATATCTCCCTAGCTGCTTCCTCGATGATGCTGTGCCAGTGTTTATAGCACAGCCTTGTGCGCCTTGATAGTTGATAATCGAGAGAAGCTGCAGAGTATTTTGCAATGGTGAGATGAGCGATAGGGAGAAGGGCTTGGTGAGATATGAGGATCATGTGTTCGAGTGAAGTGCTGCTGTTGAATACATCTTGTCTTCCAACCCAAACATTTCCCTTGACTTTTCTAAGGTGCTCTGATAAACAGTATATTCCGCTAATGCTATTCAAGAAAACCATCTTACAGCGCACATCAGCTCTGTAAGTTGCTGTGCCCTAACGGATACTCACGTACCAAAGCTATCTTTTCGAATAGCATTCGTTGTTGACTAATCCATTCCTCCAGAATACTGCTGCACGTTTGGAACTTATTCAATCGCTCCAAGCGCGAAGACTGAGCGCACTTTCTTTGAGAAGCGACACTTCCGCCATCAGCTTGTGTAACTCATATACGCCCTGCCTAGTCCCTTTTATCCCTTCTCCAACATAATCTCCTCATCCCTTTCCTTCTCTGCCTTTCGTCCCAACTATCCTGCCCACCTGTTATTATCTCATAACTTTACTTTCCAAATCGCTTTCTCTTATTTTTAAGAAGAAACGCGCCCACTATTATATCTTTGAAACACACGGGTTGTTGAGTACAGACACACTATACAACGCCTCTTTTTTTCGGTACCCAATACCCTGCCCCATTAAAAGATACTAGGGGAGTGTCAGGTAAGAAGGGAGTTGTGTACATGGAGTAGCTTAGTTGTAGTCAAAGTCACTGTTGTGTCTGGGTACGTAAATCAGCGTATACCAGTGGTTGCTCGCCTCGTAGTGGCTGTTCGCTTGGACCTGACATTGAAAAGGTCGATCTTTCCGCTTCTTGTAGCTTTCTGGACCTGGGCTAGAAACATGGCTCGTATGATTTTGTCTTCCATGGTATGGATGCGATTTGCTTAGTTGGATTTGTGAAACTTGTTCTTCGAGGGATGCTGTAGATGACGCATTTAGTGTTCAGCATGGTTTTTCCAGCATGGCATAAAAGAAGTGTGCGATCCAGCATAAGATATCTGCACAAGTCCCTCTAAGCGTTATATTTCAGGAACATGAGGAGGTGAATGAGTTACCGATGCTACATCTAACCATGTAGATTGGCTCTTTCTTCCAATAGCCGCTCGTACCAAAACACTGCATTTCGAGAACTCTTGGCCTATCCTTTTCTTGAAAACTTGATTGCAAAGTCGATGAGTACAAGGTTTCTCGCTTTGATGCAGCACTGACATCCGGCGTAGAATCTTTATGGAAGTTCAATATGCACATTCACCTTCCATGTTATATAAACCAGCAATCTCCTCTTGCTGTATTTCACCTGCTAATGCCATCTGAGGTGCATAAAGTTTTTATCCGAGATCTATCATGAAATTCTCCATTGTCGCCGCGATTTGTATCGCTTCCTCCGCGTCATAATGCTCATACGTCAGTTCCTGTCAAGGTAACGTATGCACTCTCTCAATACATATATGAATGAGTGAATCAACAGATTGTGTGAGAATGAGCTCGAATCAGCCAATTTACGGTGCTCTGAGGATACAAAGAAGTAACAGGAGTAGAGTTTGTATGCATAGCGCTTTCTACGCGGTTGCTAAAGTAGTCCTTACCTTTGAAATGTTAGTGATGAGCAATGGTTGCATGCTTTGAACACCAACTCCAGATGGGGGACATGGTATGTGTCTTCTAGAATTCTAAAAGTTTTTGTAGCAAGGGGCATATTAATTTCCGTCTAAATCTGTGGCTACCAAGGGTGGATTGTGACATCGATACGCACAGCCATCGCAGTGAAATAATCATTTCCTACCAGAGCCTGCTGCTGGATGCTTGCTTACAAAACGATTATTGTGTGTTCGAACACATGTCTTTGTTTCGTTTCTTGAGATTAGCGTCGTCATTCTCGACAGCATCCAGCGATAATATATACGTCCCAACCTCTCAAAATTCTCTATCCATCTTGCGGCTTGCAATCCCGATGCGAAGACAACAGTGCAATGTGCGAGCCTGGAAATAAGTGACCCAGGAGTTGGTACGATAGACAAGTACACAATCCCACCTCAACCTCTATCTGTGCGGCATCCGATGTTGCAGTCGTCACATTTCGCACTACCGCCTGCAATAGTCTTGGGAGCCGAACAAGGGGGAAATATTGGAGCGCCGAGTACAGTGTCAGAATATTGGTTACCAGCACGAAATCCGCCGCAATGATTTGGTGCATGGGCCCACGTCGCCGCTGTTCTCGGGTTGCTCATACTTGGTGGCCAACCCAGGTTGTGGGTGATTGAAACGGAATGTGTAGAGTCATTGGCCATCTGTTCGTACAAGTAAGGGACTAGATGGGCTCGAGGAACAACATAGTCTCTGGCTGAGATCAAGGAAACCGATTGTCGATTCCAGACACAACCCGCCGTTGTAGTTGGCGACGCAGAGTTCGCGGCATGGGTTCCTATATCGGCATGTACGATAAGGATACCGGTTTATCGATTTCCAGCAATACCATCTACATTTGCTAAAAAAAGATGACCACCTGACACCAAGGCGCGCCACCCCACTCACGCTTGCTCTATTCACTCTTCACTTTCCCTGCTTTTCTAGCCACGGACGGCACCGTTTATTACCTGCTGTCGGGCCTAGTCTACTTCCGTACCTGTAAACGGCCGCCAGCCTTGCAATAAACAATACTTCTGTCCCCCGCCTGTTTGCTCACCTTCTTCACAACACCACCCGGTTATCTCTGCAGCTGCATCAATTCCACCCGAGCATATTTCCAGCCTACTCTAATTTCATTGTCAACACCCACCATGTTCGGTTTCAAGGTGCTCGCGATAGCCGCCATGGCGCTGGTTGTCGTTGCTCATGACAGTAAGTAAAAGAATCGCAGCTGGCTGATTGTATAACAAGCTAACACAGCTCCAAGCAACCTGTCCCATCCCTACGACCATCACCATCACCGTCACGCAGTCCATCACCAAGCCAGGACCTGCTCCTACGCCATCGGACTCGTATGCAGCACCTCCTCCTCCTGCCGAATCGGGCGTAGCGCCACCTGCAAGCAGCGTTGTTGTCACTAGTGCCATGACGCCTCAAGAGCCCATGCCTACTTCAGATGCTGCTGCTCCATCTACCCCAGCTGCTTCGGGCATGGCTCCATCTGCACCGCTCGAGACGCCGCCGGCTGCTGGCACTACTGCTGCACCGGTCGTCATTCCGTCTCCAAGCATCTCTCCATCTCCAAGCGTCGAGGCTCCCTCTGTATCTGGTAGTCCTCCGGCTACGAGTTCCACGTCCTCCGAGTTCAGCAACATCGCTGCCCTTCCGACGCCGCTGGCTGGTATAGGTTCGCTGTTCGCTATTGGTGCTGCAGCCCTGGCTGCCGTCGTCTAGACGTATACGACTACCTAGCCACATCGATGTCGGATTAAGGAAATGGTCCTTCATGTCGACATTCGAGGTTGAGGTGGCTACGATAATGATGAATCACTTTCACGATCCCCATACCCAAATTCATGACTCTTACTTTGATATATCCGGGGCCAAAGGGGAGTAATATAATATACCTAATACAAATCTTGACTTTGTCATTCCGCTCCTTGACCTGACTCTCTCACAACCAGTGAAACCAGAAAATGAAAACGAGTTTACCCACAGAGACACATCACTAATACACAGATCATATGTAACTGCAACGACTACCGCTACCTTCAAAAGTAGAATTGGAAGTGCTAAGACTACGCTAAACAATAAATAAACGTGACAACTACAGCTACTTTCAAAGTGGGTTGCCATTTTCCGGGTTTACTGGTTGTGGGAGGGCCTGACTATGTTTCCAAAACAAGTCTTGCGCCGTCTTTAATTCCAAGCCCTTCTATTCACAAGAGCAAAGGTAAGTTTACGCCATACATTCGAGCACAGTATATACACTTGACAGCACCCAGACGCTTCGAAACACAGCCCCCTTCTTCACTTTCTCTCCACACAACAGATATCCACTATACTGATATAATTATACAAAATCCCCACCTCGACCCGCCTATTTACTCTGGTCTTGCTACTCCTCTCCAACTCCCTCCCCCCTTCATCTCTGAGTAATAGAGGGTGCTGCAAATCGCATGGCCGCATACGTATAAAATACATCAAATCACGTTGCCCCACCCCCAAGTTCGCTCTCTCTGCTTCGGCGAAGACACTACAAGATGCTCCATCTCACTGCTTGTACCTTGTCCTCAGCTCGTCAATCTCGCGCTGAAACTTTTCCATATCATCAAGAATGTTACTTGAATTACTCGTCGTCTCTGGCAACCCAGCGTCCAATTTCTCGTCAGTAGTACCCAGTTTCTTTTCTTTTTCATCAACGGGAGAATACAATGCGAATTCGTTCTCGCCCTTTTCATCTACAGGTGCGTACGATCTGCGTAATGAGGTCTCGCTGGCTACGCTCGTACGTCTCTGTTCTGTGCTTGCGCGGCGGTACTCAGTGCTTGTGCGCCGGCTTTCGGTAGGGGATGAGGAAGTGTAGGCTTGTGGGCGTTGCTGGTCAAGGCTTGAGCGATTGGATTGGCGGCGCCTTGGGGGAGGCGGCGGCGGCATGTTGCTCCCCGTGCTTCCACCAGAGACATTGCGCTGCATGTTGCGACTCGAGGAGACGGATGGTGTGCGATGCATGCTGGGTGCTGGTGATGAGGCCTCAGAGTCTAGATTGTTTCGGCGAGGCGAAGGTGGATCTGGGATGGACCTCGGTGTTCGAGCAGAGATGGAGGATGCTGCTAGCTCTGTGCTCGAGGAGTTAGTGCTTGAGTTTCCGAGGTTTGCAAGTCGTGCGCCATATCGGGAGGGTGGTGGAGGGGGCGGTGACTTTGCGCTCGACATGGGATCATGGCTGATGGACGTTGGGGTCTGTGGGGCTTCGATAGAATGCTGCGAAGATATGGTTAGATTCGAACTACTGCGCGACCTGTTTCCCGTAGATGTCGTCTTCAACTGACTGTGCCTCCGGGCTATCGGTACAGGTGGGGGCATCTTTTTTGGTTTAGCCTGATCCTCTGAAGACTTTGGGACTTCGCTTGGTCTCGGCTGTGTTGGGCGTGATTGGAGGGGTATATTGTCCTGCGAGCTGACACGAGGCGGAGACTGTTGGGCAGCCGGAGTCGACGGAAGCGGCCTATTCACGTCTGAGCTACTTGTCCGTCTAATACCCGGAGTAGGTGCGGTCGCTTCAAACTCGTCGAATGCTACTGTCTGTGGCTGTCTTGGTGCGACAAGCTTGCCATGACGATGCTTTGGTGCAGGCGGGGGTTTCTTCTTGTCCTTCTTCGCTTCAGGCACCAGTCCCATGCTGTCGTCTTCTTCTTCGTCTGCCATGTCGTCTGAAGTCCGTGACGATGCTGCGTGTGTGTCTTGTGGGTGCTCGGATATTGACTGTCGTGATATCGAAGAGGTGTCTGTACTACTGCTTTCGAATTGCGCACTGCTTGTCGACTGCGACGCGCTTCCGAATTGAGTAGACTGACCGGAAGCACGCGGAGTCGCATTTCCAGTCATGAGCAGATTCTTGAAGCTCTCCACATCCAGCGAAGCTCTGTTGTTGCCTGGTGCTGGCCTTTGCGCAATTGTCCGTTCCCCCGTGCCACCCTCCCCTTCTGGCCGTTCTAAAGATGCCAGCGTCTTTGAGAACGGGTTCGCCGGTACATTTCCAGATGCAGCAGCTCTCTGTGGCTCACTAGAGTAGGACCTGGCGTTCAGTAAGTTGCCCGCCATTACCAAGGCATCTTTCCCAATCACTTGCGCATTGGCTTCGCCCGCGGTGACAGAGTGGTTGGCAAACCCGGCGGGTGTTATGGGAGGTGGCGGGCTCGCAGGCCGACCTTGGCTCGCGCGTCGGGCTATGAGTTCGTTGAGCGTCGCATTCTCGTCGTCGAAGTCGGGCTGTGGCGGGATAGTCGTAGTGGGTGAGACTATGCGGACAGACTTCTTTGTCTTTGTCGGCGGCGCGGCGGCGGCGTCTTCAAGCACTGTAAGACAATTACTCCTTCGATGCCAGCAGAAGAACGGCAAGGCAAGGGAATACCATGGTCGCTATCCCCCCTGCGAGCCTCAAGCACGCTGCTATCAGTGTTGATAAAGGACGTTTGCGGGACGGGCGCGGGCCGAGGAAACGCTTGTGAGGCGCGAAAGGGGTTCCCGGACGACATGCTGGAGCTAAAATCAATTCATTATTCTATGTACATGGAGAAGACTCGTAGAGAGGCAGCAGGTGTCGTGCAGCAAAGAAGAAATGCCCCTGCTGAAGGTCGGGCCAGCAAGTCGATCATCGCCGATAGCTGCAGGCGGCGATCTGGCGGGACAGCGAACAAACCCCACTATCGAATCGCAGCTCATCCTGCGCAGCATTCGTACGCATCAGCCAACCAGAAACCCACCGGAGTGTTACGGATATGCTTTGTACACGGATGCCAAGCGTGTAATGGAGAGGAAATGCTTGCAAACATGTGGTATTAGCTCCACCGCGCCGACCGGGTATTGGGGGGCTGAAGCAATGACCATGGCGCCGTGTCAATGCTGTCATGTACCAGACTTTTGCATTTGCTATGACACACTGACTAATCGATATACACATGCCATCCCGCCTTGCTGCCGTACCATTTCCGCGCAAGGTTTCCTCCGCTCTCCGTTGGCTGACTAAATGCAACGTTGGCCTTCTCAATCTTCATTCCGTAGAGGAAATCCGACCTTGCGCAGTCTAGCAGTCGACTCGCAATGCCCTTCTTTCGATGTTGATTTGACGTCCATATGCGCGATATCCCTAGTATTGCTGGGTCTGGTTTGCTGCCGATAGAAAGAGACGAGCTCTGAGACGTGGGCGAAAGCTCGCAAGCATGCTCAGACGTAGCATCTGGATCTAGAGCTTGAAAAGCCTCCCAAATGCGCTCTGCTAGACAAGCCCCCACACATTTGTTACCCCGGATATACAGATATACTTTGAACCGATCCACTAACTCCGGCTTGGCTTTGTCTATCGTTGGTTTTTCGGCCTCGGTCGGCTTTACTTGTCCAACCTGACTGTATGTAGCGGCTGGAGGGCTCCTTTGGCTCCAGAGCTCTTCATCTGATATCGGAACAGCCGCAAGTTCAGTATTCACAATGTTCAGCACATCGACCACGCGACTCCGCAGCAAAGGCGCGTCTTTGCGCCCGACTACTGCTATGAAGCTTCCATCACCTCCACTCCATATTTCATTCTTCCTGAAGCGCTGGATAAGTGCTTTTGTAAAATCCATGCCTCCGAGATTCATGGCATGGAACTTCTTGTGGAGCGCTGCATCCTCTAGATTCGAGGGTATATATTGCATTCCACATGTCTTGCATGTTTTCCGCGTCTCCGAAGCCAGGTCTAGCTGCATCTGCACCATGGGCTTCTTTTTTTGCAACGTCTTCGGCGGGATTTGTGCATTGTGGCTCCGTTCTGTGAAAGACTCTTTTGTGACTGCGCTGGTTTTGACTTGCTTTTTGAATATCGAGAAAACTGGTCGCCTTTTCTGGAGGGGCGGAGGAGAGCTGCGCGGCGCTGGAGACGAGGGTGGACTAGACCTGCTCGATGGGTCTGAAAAGATGGCAGGAGACTCTTTTGGGCTTGACGTTGGAGGCGAAGCGACCTCACATGGAGGCGAGGATTGATGTGTCGTGGGGACAATGGGATTCGTTGTCAAAGTCTCGATCTCGATACTCTCAATGGTAGTTTCAACGCGTCTTCGCTTGGTGGGCGGTTCCTCATAGAGTGGGCGTTTGGTTTGGCGCGAATATGTCCGGACCACTTTCCTAGGCATTAGTTAGCTTCGTGAATTGTTTAAAAAGGCGAGAACTCACTTGGCCGGCAGAGACGACATTTTGACGTGGTTTGGCAGCGACTGCAATCTGTCTGCGTGGTGATAGTCAACGCGATAGACGCGTTTTAGCGCGATGCGCTAGGGCCCTGCCCACGCGACGTCACACCCCTCTTCTTTCACGTGCCCAGCCTGCCTGCCATTCGCTGCAAATCAGCCCTGTCACACAGGGAATAAATACGAACCGGAATGCATGTTTCTTTGGATCACATTTTCAGGCCGCCAACGACAGCATAGGCGGATGCCCTAGGCTTCGAGTCATACTATAGCCAGTCTGGGAAGGTGCATAGCCTTGTGTTGGTAATGATAGAAAACTCGTAGGCAATACCGTTTTGAGTCATCATCTTGACTCAAAGAAGATACCCATGATTATTTAAACACCTATGTCGATCAGCTGTGGCCAGGGTCCCTAAATCCAACACCAACGACAAGACTACGGTCAACATGGCTGATCAACCAACTCCAACACAATCCACCACAATGCAAACTCAATCAGAGAACTTGGCCGCGCCCGAGAGCGCAACATACCCTACTCCCATCATAACAACGAGTCGTCTGATCATTCGTCCAATGCATCTGCCAGACGCTGCATCCACATCGCAGAATGCCGATAATCCACTCGTCGCAAAGTACATGTCCCTTTCCTTCCCAAGCCCCTACACCCTCGAGCGCGCTGAAGAATGGATCAATATGAACACAGCGCTCCCTTACCAAGAAGCTTTCGTGATCTGCGAACGCTCATCACCACATATTGTGATCGGAGGAATTGGCATGAAGACTGGCGCCGACGTTTACGCTCGTACCGGTGAAGTCGGCTATTGGATGAGCCAGGCGTATTGGGGGAAAGGCTACATGACAGAGGCATTGGGAGGCTTCGTCCGATGGGTATTCGAAAACTGGAACAAGAACGGACAGCGAGTGACGCGGATCTGTGGCAATGTCTTCTCAAGCAACGTGGGGAGCATGCGGTGTTTCGAAAAGTGCGGCTTTGCCCATGAAGGTGTAATGAAGGGCCATGCCGAGAAGCATGGCGTGGTTATGGATGTGCATATTTTTGGTTTGACCAAGCTTGACTGGGAAAAGAGAATGAACGAGGCGTCTACTAACTGATACATAATATCAATTACATCTCATATCATTTTACGGTCAGGGGTCCTGGTGATACTTTTTATGATCTATATATATGAACCAAATTATGGCCCGGACTGAGCAATGTACGCTTGAACCTGCATGAGAAGTATCTCAATCGGTACGTTGTGTCTTCCCCTTTTCAGGACCACGCATTTTGCGTCTGTACATTTGCTTCCTTTCACCAATGCTTGTGTCTTCTCGTCTCCCAACAAGTCTGTCAGGCTGTAGAGTGCTACCTTCTTTCCTCGCCATGTAGTAGTGTGAAATTCAAGCTCAGGAAATTGCAAACGCGGCTGCAGACGAGGCACTAGAGGCCCTGAGTACCATTGTGGCGATGTATGGGTAACTTCTGGAGCGGCGTGGGGATCCAGTTTGGATGGAAAGCTCTTGGCAAAATAATTTGACCACTTTTCCAGCTCCAATTTGTTCCTGTCCAACTGAACCTGAAGATCGTCGGCGCGCGTGCGAAGCGTGCGAAAAATCAGTACACAGGAGACGTCTTCGACGTCCTCAATATCTTCAGTGCGGGGGCTTGGAACGGGGATTAGACGACCCCTAAATCCAAAATACCAGTTCAACTGGTTGTAGAGCTTCTTACGCAGCATCTCCAATACAAACTCGGGCATGTCTTCTCGCCAAACCAAGTTCTTCAACTTCAACGCCCCGAGCTTTTCGCTCATGCGCGAATTGAGCGCCCTCTCCCATGCTTTCTTCTTGCCCAAGTATGTTGCAACTAGATGCCTTCCCAGGAATCTATGTGGTGGACCGAGATGTTTGGTGTCAGTCGTTAGGGAGACTGGAAGAAGCCATGGGTCTTGAGTGGTTGGGTGAGGGCGTGGATGAAGAGACGTCAGGAAAGCATCGGGGAGCGAAACCATTGTTGCACGACATTGACGCACAGGTGATGCTAGAGCATGGGCTATCCAGTTATCAGCGAAGAGCAATTGCAGAGAGAATGGGACTCGTACCAAATGGATTCTCCCATAATTGCTTCTGAAATGGCGTAAAATTGGTTACGTTCGGTCTTTCCTTTCTCTGCTCGAAGCGCGACCTCTGTTGCAAAACCAGAGGGTCTAGCAATGGAGGGAGTGGAAGGTCTCTGGCTTGCTTGTCCTTGCGAACGCGGAAAGACTGGTAATCATCTTTGCGAGTGGGGCCCAGGTCGTCGCCTTTTGAAATGCGCCCAGGGATATGAGCAGAGCTTGCACGGCATTGGGCCTTTGAATGCTGTTTGACTAGGTTCAAGCATGACCCTGGGCGAAGGATCCATCTGCCTAGCATCGGGCGGGGAGAAGTGGTAAGACGTAGTTGATGAGGCTCTGGTAGGCAGTAGAGCAACTTGCATCGGACCTCCGGCTTGGCACGCGCCGTAGCTTCCTTCTTGCGGGGAAGCACGAGCGCTCTCAGCATTACACAACCATGGCGGCATTATTACAGCGGGTCGCCAGGCCAGCTGCGCTGCGAGCCACCTGCAAGAATGGCATCCGGTCTATGTCGGGTCAGTTCGGCTTTCAGCCTCAATGGAACACGCAACAGCCAGAGCAACAAACCCCACGCGCCATCTCCCTACCCATACCTTACGTGACAGAGACCACAGTAGGATCCCTTTGCACTCTTTTCTTGTTCATAACTAACTTGCTAGGGTGGAGGCTGGAAAACCTCGGATATCTTTTCGCGTCTTCTCCAAGAACGTATAATCTGTCTGAATGGCGAAGTAGACGACTACATGTCTGCGAATGCTGTCGCTCAACTCCTCTTCCTCGAGGCCGACAACCCCGAAAAGCCCATATCCATGTACATAAACAGTCCTGGTGGCAGTGTTAGCGCTGGTCTGGCCATTTACGATACCATGAACTATATCCGATGTCCAGTAAGCACGATATGCATGGGCATTGCCGCATCAATGGGCTCGCTGCTTCTTGCCGGTGGTGCTGAAGGACAAAGATACATACTGCCTCATGCAAGAGTCATGATACATCAACCCAGCGGCGGCTACCGGGGCAAGGCGAGCGATATTGCAGACCACGCGAAGGAAATCTTGAGGATACGAGACAAGTTGAACAAAATCTACCAGAACCATATCACCAAGAAGCGGACACTCGAAGAGATTGAGAAGTACATGGAGCGCGACTACTTTATGGATGCACAGGAGGCAGTTGATTTTGGTCTTGTGGACAAGATCCTGGAGAGGAGGGAGGCTCCCGGAAAGGACGGGGAAAAGAAGTAATGCTACTTCTAGTCCAGGACCTGATCTAGGCTGTGGACCCATACCTACCAATGACTGCAGAGTGGTCTCTGCTGCTGAATGAGAACAGAAATCCGACCTCGTGATGTTCCTTTGTATCCTTATGAAACACTTTTTTCTTCCAGCGGCCCTCCATGCCATTCAAAGGCGTCAACCTTGTACGTGAAGAAGCCCAACAAATCTTGGCATCTGCAAGGCTCCGGGTCGTCTGCATCGGCGTGCTTTCTATCTGACTAGTGGCTGACATGTCCAGCCCGAGCCTTATGACCACGCCGCATTCTCCCACTAAAGGACTAATAGGGACTGATGGTCGCTACAAATGGCTGTTTGCATGTTTGCTCCCCTGTCTTATGTACACTGCCACCCTGGCAGTCGACAAACACTCCATAACACTACTAACTTTGCCTTTGGACACAGAAGCTGTCGTCTCGTCACTGCAAATCTGTTGTTACACAATACTCATACTTCACCGACCAACGGAAGGCTGAAACCCCGCACGTGAGACCGCGCATCCAGCGCTAGTCCCCACTCTGCGACTACACTCATCAACGACGACGCTTCAGCCTTACTTACTTTTCTTCTCACTTTCACCTCTCTCGGCATTGGGAAGACGTGTGTGATCGCCATGGACATCCACATTCCGAGTGTAAGTTGATTCGCGCAGTCGGTCTATTTTAGTCGTTGTTTATGATTTGAAGCCTGATCAGCAACACTTGTACATATGAACTAATTCCGCGTTACCAGGTGCCACAGAGTGCAAATCATATCGAGTTGCAGATTTCCCTGAAAGAAACATTGCTCAAACTGGGCATCCTCGTGTTTGAGATCAGGAAATATCGCAGCCAAAACGGAAACTCATTTGCCATACTCACAGTTCCGAGCACCACCATGGGGAACAGATTCCTGCAATTATATGGCAGTCGTGGCAGACAAGTTCCTCTATCCACTCTAAAGTTTCAAGACCATCCGCTCACATTTCGGATGAGCAACAAACCTGGGCAACCTGATCCACTCAAGGTCAGATCGTTACAAGAGAAAGATGCAGCAATGAGGTCGAAAATGGGAAGCCAAGCGCCGGCAGTCCAGACCTCGCAAGCTGATCGATCAACGCTCTCATTCTCAGCCCTCATGACAGGTGTATGGGATTACAGTATTCTAGGAGCGCTTTCATTCCAAGAAAAATACAAGGATAGGAGGCAAGGCTACGTCACGTTTGGGAAATCATCCTTGGTGGTAGGTTTTTTTTTTCATATCTTTGAGCCAAGCTACTCACTCAACTGACCAGATATATCTGCAAGAGTGTATGGACGAATCTTACAATTGGCATTGTAGGATTGACATACCCTACGCGATCATCGAACACGCTATGCCATCCTTTAACACCGAGAAACAAGGGAGAAATGGAACCATCACTTTCACTCTAAAGTCGCCCCCAAAGTTCTACAGTATCGAGTCCACCGACGATCTGTATTTGTACGCTGGCAAGAAGGCCCCACAGACGGCAACGAGTCTTCCGGACTTTGCCAGTCTCAGCTTGGGTCCGAAGCGGACGAAGACGCGACTAGAAAGACTGTGCGCGCTCAACAACAAGAACGGCATGAACTCAGCTTTGTGTATGGTATATCAAATTGCCTTCTCTGACACCAGCAGTGCTCAGCATGCTTGGAACTTCGTCAGGGACCACTCGGTCCCCGAAAAATACTGTTGGAAGCGAATGGATCTCGTCGGTGATGGTTACAGAATCGAAGATGAGTACGAGGTCGTTGAGCGCAAACTTGCCGCCTACAACCCGTCTATACCGCTGTCATTTGACTTTACGGTCCGTTATCAACTTTCAGCGCTCGTTTTGGAGGGCACTGTTGCACCAATGAAGATGATTGGTCTCATACCTGAGATTCAGAAAGTTGCGAAGCAGCATGGCCCTAAGGTGACTGCAGCTGCAGTGAGGCGACTAGGACACCAAGTACCCACGCCAGCTCCGCAGCTTGCATCGACCACTTTCACATTGGATAGTCTTGTGAAACTCGTAAGAGAAAACGTCGATGATTGCCAATATCGGGAATCAGTGTCCCAGGATTTGAATGGGAAGCAGAGGAAGCACCACCACCTTGCGTTGACCTACAAAGCCACTGTAACCCCCACTGGTATGTGTGGCTATATATGCGCGATGCTTCATCACTTTATTGACGCTGCGGTACAGGTATATTGCTCCGAGGTCCGGACTGGGATGTGTCCAACCGCGTCCTTCGAAAATACCGTGCACATACCGAAAACTTCATGAGGGTCTTCTTTGCTGATGAAGACGGACTCTCAGTATTTTATGACCCCAGAGCTTCTCAGGGACAAGTTTACGAACGTTTTCGTCGAATTCTTCGCAACGGTATCCAAGTGGCTGGGCGTAGCTTTCAATTTCTCGGTTTTTCTCATGCTTCGCTCCGCAGTCACCAGGCTTGGTTCATGGCACCTTTTATCATGAACGGATCTATGATCTTCGCGCGGGACGTCATACAAGATCTTGGGGACTTCACGCATATCCAGTGCAGTGCGAAGTGCGCAGCAAGAATCGGACAAGCCTTTTCCGACACGATCTTCTCAGTACCAATTCCGGAAACTGCTTATGTTACGGAGACCAAGGAAGACGTCGAGAGAAACGGTCGCACGTTCAGTGATGGCTGCGGAACCCTGTCGTTAGATCTTCTTCGTAGAGTGTGGCGTGCTCTTCCGCCAGAGCGAAGGCAACAGAGACCAACCGTCTTGCAGATTCGATACCGAGGCGCCAAAGGAGTTCTGTCACTGGATACTGCTCTATCGGGTGAACAATTACATGTCCGAAAAAGCATGACAAAATACATCGCCAAAGAGACCTGGAGAGACTTGGAACTTTGCGGGGCCGCCTATAAGCCTCTTTCGGTATTCCTCAACCATCAATTTATCAAAATCCTCGAAGATCTGGGTGTTCCAGATAGGAATTTTCAGGCGGTGCAGGATGAGGCCGTCAACACCCTCAAGCGTATCACCGAGCATCCACTGAATGCAGCCAGCTTCCTGGGTAAGTAATTTCAGCTGGCGAGTATTTCAACAGTACTGACATCATCCAGAATATTCAAACTCCTGTGTCTCTGCCAAGATGCCACGGCTGTTCGAGCTGATGCACCATATTGGTTTGCCCTTCCATGCTGATCGTTTCTTGACCGACATTGTAGCAGTAGCAGCTATGACGAACCTGAGAAGTCTCAAGTACCGCGCCCGAATTCCGGTTGAGAAAGGCTATCTTTTGTATGGTATTATGGACGAGACAAATACCCTACGGCATGGTGAAGTTTACATCCCAACAAAGGAGCATGATAGGAGTGGTAAGCTGAAGAGACACATACTCCTCGGTGATCGAGTCGTTATCACCCGGGCTCCAGCACTGCACCCCGGCGACGTCCAATTAGTGACTGCAGTAAATGTCCCAGAGGACTCGCCCCTTCGAGGGCTTCAAAATTGTGTCGTATTCTCTCAGCAGGGGCCGCGTGATCTACCATCACAGCTGAGTGGAGGTGATCTCGATGGCGACTTGTTTCACATCATCTTCGATGAACGCCTTGTTCCTGACTTCACCGTGGCACCAGCAGAGTACGAAAAGGTGCCTGTCAGGGATCTCGGTCGTCCTGTGGAGGCCAATGATATTGTTGACTTCTTCATCGAATACATGCAAATGGATCGCCTTGGCCAGATTGCTAATAAGCACAAAATCCGAGCCGACGTCAAGCCTCTGGGTACGAAAGACCCCGAGTGTCTGCTCCTAGCAAAGTTGGCCTCAGATGCTGTTGATTTCAGCAAAACTGGAGTTTCAGCGGATATGACACAGATACCAAAAGGTATGGACCACATTCGACCTGATTTCATGGCGCCCGGATCCGACCTGGTCGTGGACGAGCGAGGTGCAGCAAAGTTAGCAGAACTCGAAGAAGACGACATTGACGACCCTGACGGTGTCAGTGTGCTCGATGCCGACAAACCACGAAACCGGTACTACCGCAGTCCAAAGATTTTAGGGAAGTTGTACCGTGCCATTGACGAAAAAAAGTTTTGGGACAAGATGAACAGCGACTTTCAAGACTTTCAGCGGTCCTGGAAGGGCGAGACGCTCGCCGAAACACTCAAACACTACATCCTTCGCGAGACGAAAGGCTTGCAATGGGAGCATCACTGGGATTTTGCGGAGCACTTGCGTGAGACGTACGAAGACAACATGTTCGAGATTATGGATACTCTACGTCCTACGCGCGGCGCGCCCTTGACTGAACTTGAAGTCTTCAGCGGCAACATTCTCGGCAAGAAGGAGCGCGCACCTTCACGCTACATCCGCGAAGCCAATCTCGAGGTCCAGGAGCGCTTCAATCGCGATGTCAGCGGATTCATCCAGAACATTCTCGTAGGCGACAAGGACTGGGACAGCGACAGTGACGCCGCAGAGGCTTTGCCGCGGGCTATTGCATGCTTCATGGTGGCGCTGGAAGTGGAGGGCTGGGAGAACTACCGCAGGCTCCAGAGCTGGAAGTATGTGGCCGCTGCCGTGTGCTTAGAGCAGCTGTTTAAGTACAACGGTGGGAGGCTGCGCCCTTGATGACTCGTGCGCTTCCCTTTCCTACCTTTTTGTTTTCTTCATTCTCCTTTCACGGAATTTTATGATACCTATAATGTCAGTATATACGAAAAAGTCTGAAGCATAGTATAGTAATCAATGTCATTCTATGCTCAAGGCTTGATTCTCAATCGATACAAAGGCACGTGCGTCCTCAATATTGCAGATCTGAACGCTTGGAAAACGATTTCGATTGCAACGATCGAAGTTTCGCAAAGCTGAATTCTACCTGAAACGTGAGTGGGTATGATTGTAAATCGCTCAGCGGCACTGTACGTCAACTACAAAAACCACACCCCCAAACTAAGAACAATGACCGAAACCATCAAGTCTCTCTATCCAGCGACTGCGCCAAAACCATAGCGTAATACCTGCCTCTCATCGCAACAGGCTCATCGTGCGTCCCCTGCTCGTCTACCAGCCCATCATGCAGTACGAAGATACGGTCACACCTTTTTATCGTCGACAGCCGATGCGCAACCGCGATTGTAGTTCTCCCTGGCTTTTCTCTGGCAACCGACTCGATAGCCTGCTGCACCATTGCCTCGTTCGCCGTATCCAATGCACTGGTCGCTTCATCAAATAACAAGAGATCTGGCTCGCGAATCAGCGCCCGTGCAATAGCGAGACGCTGGCGTTGCCCACCGCTGAGTGCTACGCCGCGATTTCCGATATCAGTGGAGTAGCCCTCGGGAAGACTAAGGATGAAATCGTGCATATTTGCTGATCTACAAGTCCGTTCTACGCGTGCATTGGCGCTGGTTTCGTCTTGGTCGTTGTCGTGAAGACCGAGGAGGATGTTCTCTTGTATGGTGCCCTGGAAAAGCATAGTACCTGGGACACCAAGCCGATGTTGGAACGATGATGGTGTACGTCGAGCTCTGAGAGTGGTGTGCCTCCGATGAGAAGCTGGCCTGAGGTTACGTCTTAGAATCGCTCTAACAGGGCGATTATGGTGCTCTTGCCACAGCCGGAAGCACCTGCTATGCCGATGGATTGTCCTTTTTGTACGCTGAGACTCAAGCCCTTTAGAACGTTGTGGTTTGGTCTGCTTGGGTATACAAAGGTGATGTCGCGGAATTCAATCAATGGAGTCTTCTCAGACCCTGTCATGGTTATTTTACTACCAGTTGAGGTATTAATTGGGGGCCTAGACTCTTGTAGAGCGATTATGTGGTTCGCGGCCGCATGTGCTTTTGAGACATCAGGAGAGTATCCGAAAAGAATACCTGCAGTCTGCGAGCCTATGAGAACAGCCATGAACGCGATGAAGAAATCGCGCAGTGCGTATTCACCTTGCGATAACAGCTTTCCTCCATACCAGAAGGCTAAGCTGGTCACAGCAAGATTAACGCTTTCAGCAAAGGCATGGACCAGCATGGTCACCATCTTGCTGCGTAATTCTCGCCGCGAGCACTCATCAAGGCGCGACCAGAAGGAATCTAACACCTTCTGTTCCAGCGTCAAGCTAGAAACCGTGCGAATTGATCTCACAGCTTCGGACGCGAAGCGGGCACATTCCAGATACATATCCTTCAAACGGTCGTGGTTCGCCATCTCGAGGCGCAAGCGAAAATATCCCGCACAGAAAAGTGTAGGCATGCCTGCGACTACAACGACCAGACCGAACTTCCAAGCAACCGCTATGGCTAATACAGAAGTAGAGATGACGTCGACAAAAATGATGATAATCAGAGCCATATTGGTGTTGACCATGTTCCTGATCGCCTCGGGGTGCAGGGAGAGCCGACTTGTCATTTCCGTAGCCCCATGCCCTCGGACATCGAAGAAAGCTACATCCTGAAGCAACATGGCGTTGAGATACTCGCGCCGGTAAAACGGTGAAGCATGACTGGACGCCATAGTCCAAGAGAAACCGACGCCAAGGTAGCAGACAAGGATACCGAGACTGAAGACAAAGTACATCAATGCCCAGAAACTCCCTCGGCTGACTAGGTAGTCGCTAGGCGGTATTTGGAGCGTCGGTATACTGTAACCAAAGAGGACAGCTTGGCCGGGAAACATGCCGCCGCCGATGGTGGAAGAGACTATGCCGAAGAAGAAGAGTGGCCAGGCTGCTCGTTGTTGTTTGAAGATTGTACAAACAACTTTTACCAAGGAATACTTTCGGGAGATATCCTGGTCCTCATCTTCAGTTTTGATGTCTTCCTCGTCGTTATTTTGTTCAACTGAAGATCGCCCAGACTTGTCTATTTCTGGCGAAGGTGGCTTTTCTCTGACGGATGCCGCCGAAATTGTAGTAGTCAAAGGTGTTGGGGAGCTGCTGAAGCCGGTATCTAACGTTTGTGTATTTACAAGCTCGTAGTATGCGCCCCGTTGGTCAAGCAGTTGGCTATGGGTGCCCTGTTCAACGACCTGCCCCCGACTCAGCACAATAATCTTGTCAGCCTTCTGAACGGTAGCAAGCTTATGAGCAATCAGAATCGTTGTTCGCTTCTTAGATACATTGTCCAAAGAGGCTTGTACTTTTCTCTCCGCTTCAGGGTCTAGCGCTGACGTGGCCTAGTCAAGGAGAAGGATTTGTGGATCAGAGATGATGCTGCGGGCTATAGCAACTCGTTGCTTTTGGCCTCCGCTGAGCAACGTGCCACTTTCTCCTACTTTGGTATCGTAATTTTGCGGTAGCTCCTGAATGAATTCGTCTGCAAATGCCTGAAGGCATGCTTGCCGAACGAGCTCGCGTTTTTCGGGTTCTGGTAGCTTTTCCATTGGCGTCCTGTAAATGCCATGGGCGACATTGGTGTATATCGTGTCGCTGCAAAGTACAGGCTCCTGCTGAACTAAACCGATTTGACCTCGTAGCCAGCCTAGGTTCAATTCCGCAATGTTGTGACCATCTAAATAAATGCTGTCACCATTTGGGTCAAACCAGCGCTCGATCAACCCAACTATAGTACTCTTGCCACTTCCGGATGAACCTACGAGAGCGGTTACCTTTCTCAGCTCGAATGTCAGACTGAAATTCCGTAAGACTTGTTCTGAGGGCCATGATGGATATGCAAAGCTGACATTACGCAGTTCGATTGAGCCTTCACACTCAGGTGGTTGTTTTCCAGAGTCGTCCAAGGAATCTATTTCCGACTCGCGGTCGATGATTTTGAACATTTCTTGGGCAGCTGAAGAGCCTTTTGCGAAATCTCCGAAACCAGGGGGCATGTTGGACGCCGCAGTAGTTCCTAAGAGGACTGCGAGCAAAACCGTGATTATCTGCCCGCCCTCTCCAGCCTCGCCTCTGTTCAGAATTTTGATTCCGTAATACCAAGCCAAGGCGTAAGCACAGTAAGTGGTGAAGAACTCCACACTCCATTGACCACCAATCACAGGTCCTTTGCGAAATCCAAGGGCCTGCGCTTTAGCTAGAGGTGCATCGTATTTGCGACCTAACTTAGCGCTAGCATCGAAAGCGGTTACGATGCGGACCGACCCGAGCGCCTCGTGTACTAGCCCTGCCGCTTGGTTCTATATCCCCATAATTTCGGCATCTATTTTGGCGTCGAGGCCGAAGGTTATCGCATACCCAGTAAACAGGGCGGGTAAGGTCGTAGCCGTTACAAATGTGAGCTTCCATTGCTGGGTAAAAGCGACAACAAACGCAGCGATAAACATGGACAGGTTCTGGACCAAGTTACCGACCTTTTCCGTGCTGCTGTTCTCCACCATGTCGGCGTTATTTGCAATCGTGGAAGAAACCGTCCCAGAAGAACAAGAATCGATGTACGATACATCCTGCCGCACTAAAGACCGAACAAATTCGAGTCGGAAAGCGCTTGTTATACGTATTCCAACAATGCTAAAGCAGGTTGAATGCACATATACCAATACCAAGCGCCCGATGAAGAGATGCACCAGCCATAGCGCGTTTGCTGTCATTTTGTCGTATAAATCATCTCCACTTCTGCGACCCTCTTCAAAGTCGTTGAAGTAGTTCACAGAGGAGCCAAAGATGAGCGTCATCAGGGGAGGCAGAACACCCGAGCCGATGGCAATTGCAAAGCCGACAAGTCGCAAGGTGTGGTCCAGGGTAGTCTAGTATTGCCAATGAACACGAAAAAAAAATAGTGTAAAGGGCCCTTGTCTTTTTGTTCATTCTTTGTCTTTTTCGCGTTCTCGCCTTTGGGTATTGTAGACAGGTTTTGCTCAAGATTGGCGTTGCTAGATGCCGTCGGAGGCGCGTCTTGCAAAGACATGGCAATCAAAGGTGCGCTTGGAAACAAAAAAATGTACTCACATTGTTACATAGTCTGAAGTTGCGCGATACTATAAATTAGGGGTGGCAGACCAAAGAATAGTAGGCGAAGGAAGCGTTGAGCGTTAGCGCATTAAGGGGTCGAAGGATTGCGCACGGAACGATGTTGATCACTCTAACTCATTGTGACTCATCCTGCAACTACCCAGATCATCTAACGCCAGGATTTCTCGATATTCCTGCAAAACATTGGCACACAGTTGTATTTAATTTGACAACACCAAAGGAAAGCCCAGGATTGACCTTACTACTCAACAGAAGCTCACCCCTGTGTTGCGCCAGCCAGCCCGAAGGTATAAATATACTCACAAAATAGATTGACATATACTTGTAGTTCGTCGTATTAAACCTCTTTCTTGACAGCTTGTAACATCTGCCCTACGGTGATATTTCTCTAATACTACATAGTACTAATAGGAAGAAATCTCAGGAGTTTGAAACAGAGTGCTACGTTTGCCCCTTTCGAATACTAAAATAGCCCTTCACTTAAAGTACCTAAGGGCGGACCTGCGTTAATAGCTATTCGGTTTGCACACGTGCACTAACAGGCTAGAGACTGAGGCCATGCCCCATCAGCGGGTTACAGGCCAAACATTACGCATTACGTTAGATCCTCTATATCTATTATTCTTCCAGAGACTGAGGGCGACGGCGCAGCATACTGTAGCAAGACATGCTATAACAACAAGTGTACTGATCAACTACGTATTTCAATGAGGGTGCGGAAATGCGCGGGCGTGTAAAGATGGTGGAGACGAATAATTGTGTAAGAGCGGCAAACGACGTTCTTATAACTTCAACGTAGGCTGGTGGGATACTTCTTAAGTCTTTCACCCCAACCCCTTCGCTCAAGCCTACATTCCATATCATATCTAATGACCCGCTAGAGGCTCATGAGATGTACCTTATTTTGTTTCACTATTGACCTTACTCACGCTGCTTTCCGCTTGAGACTGCTCCGATATCTCGGCTGTACGGATCATGTTAGCACAGCCAACACAAGTAGTAATGCTACTTACTCCATTGAGGGAATTGCCCGAGAGCGTCCCAATCTTCGCTGGTTAAATAGTGACAAGCTATTTGGAACTGTCCGAGGGGTATGCGGATGCTGTGTTCGACTCCTTCGTTATCCTTGTACACCATGCGGTCTGGCTCCCGTGAACCCACAATAGGGCCTGGCAGTGCTTGGCCGGCTAAAGGCATAGACTTCTCTGAAGGCCCCTGCAAATTTAACTGCGCTTGTTCAGACATGCTGGAGCGACTAAAATAATCTATGTTGTTGTGCTGTGTTAGAAGCTAAGGAACGGCAGCCTGGAGTTTGCATTATGGCACTGTCGGGTCTATGCCCACTCGGGTATAGCGCCGTGCACTTAAATTATGCTCTGCTTTCTGGACATGGTTCAAATAGCTACAACCTGAAATCTGTTGTATGTCGTTATGCCCGATCGTGTGCCTGTACAATCCATGGCAGATAACCTCAACAACGGTTCAATTTAGTTATTGGAAATGTTCATTCAGGTTAGAATCCCTTGGCTTTGATATTCATAGGCCTGGAAAGGTTCCGTTGCTGGCACAAGCGTAAGCAATCCGAACAGTCTAGAATCGCTCTTACTATATACCTCGGATATTTTCCCGATTTCTGCTAGCATATAATGAGCCTTAGGTCTTACTACTCACTCCCCTCATACATTTCTGTACTAGCGATTCATCTTCATGTCGATAAAAAAGCAGACCCCAAAGCACCTAGAGAGTTTTGCAATATTTAGACATTGACCAATCTATGAGCTTCTAAACCAATTCTTTACAAATTCAAAAATCATCCCTTCTATTTACAAAAATGAGCTTTATTATCTTCTTTACTGCCCTGTTCGCTGTGGGTGTGAATTCACGTTCTCTTACACCCAGAGCTCTATGGTACGGCTCAGGAACATATCATAACGGTGTTTGCTATATTACTCTACGGCATGAGAACCCCAATGATTCTTCTACCGGCTGCAGTGGTGGACTACGGCAATATGTATATCCTACTGAAAACAACGAAAGGATATCATGTACGCCTAACAATACGGAGTGCACATACGTCTGGAGGTGTTTGTAAGTGAAAAAGAGGAGGTCAATTGGAATACAACAAGCAAGAAGTAAGTCTAGTGCTCTAGATCTGACTCAAACTAGTGTATTAATTGCTTAGTTAGCATATCTGTACTCTAATAAACTCCACGATTATTGCAGAGCGAGCTCTCTATAGCATGTAAGCCATTTTGACTACGTGTTGTAATGTGAATAATTGGCAAACAGAGACGATTTTAAAGATTATGTTAGCTAGAATCTCGCCAGATGGTTACTCTGTAAACATTTTGGGATGTAAAGCACAGAAAGCGCGAGATGAATATACCAAAAAGACTTCTATTGTTGACTGATCAGACTACTTGGAGAGCCGATTGGTTAAAAAGATGGATAAAGTATTCCAGATACTTCCTCATCCTATTGGACAGCCTTTGCATCTATGCTGAGCGTCCAGTCCACGTAGGGGAGCGCGCAGCATTGTAGCTGATAGAGCAACCTTAGCGCTGACGCTCTATCATGGCGTACGCGTAGAATGAAATCTACAGCTTACTTGCAGCACGTTAAACAACCGTTCTACATGTACGTTAGCTAATTTGTAGACCGTATTCTATCTCGACTCTCTCTTTTCGTGTACATGTATCCTACTATTCCCTCTGCATATCATCGGCGTCTCGCCAAGCTATGCATTCTTACAGTATAGAGTGTCACACTTACAATTTCGCCTAATGTAATCTGTGACCGCGTCAGCCTAAATGTACAGTAAAGCGAGTATAAAATAGGTCGGAGAGCAAAAGGTAAAGGTAACAACGGACCGGGAAACTCGAAGGGCATTGAGAACTGGCTGGCACACAGGCTTTTTCGCAATTTGCCCTGCGAAATAGCTGTTTGCTTTTACTCGGGTGAGCATATGCAACGGCAGCAAGCGTTGTTGCGATGATGAGGAAGGACTTCATTGCCGTGTATAATCGGGTGAGAAGGAACTAAGAAGAAGCGTTTCCTAATGATCTTGGAATGGTTGAAGATATATGATGGGAAGACTGAGGACAAGAAAGATAGATTGGAGATGCACGATTAACATTGAATTTATCTTCGAGTCTGTGATACTATGCAAACAATCGGCCCTATGTTGCCGAAGAAGTAAGCCGTTTTAGTTTCACTTTGTATCACAGGATGTTGTATGAGAGCAACTGTGTGTCAGAAATCTGATTTTTCAAGGGATAGTTTCGTTTATGAAGTTGTACAACCCAATTTCTGAAGGTTTGTCAACTAGAGCGCAGCAGGCTTAGCTCATCTGGGCTTCAGACATCAGATAATACCTCTACTATGAATCTTACCTGCTCTCGCCGTAGACAAGTCCTAAATGACCTCTTAACAAGGACAAAAACCGTTATAACTACCCCACATAGCGACGATCTAGGTATTGTCTAGTCGCATATTAATACAACGTCGGATTGATGAACCAGCAAAGACATTTGGTTTATATAACTTTGCATGCATTTTTGTTGCCATTTCATTGAGAATGAAAGCTTCCCGCCACCGGCACTCTACGGAACAATTTTGACCGATGACTGAGTCCGAACAGGAGGGTACGGGACGGGACAGCACATGATGGCACACCAACCGTTTTGCAAACACAAGTGCTTACACCAACTTATAATGATCAGTATTTCCCACAAATTCATGCACTACAACGATTTAGAAGAGTAACTTCTGCTGCACATCCTGAAAGGATGTCACGTGGGCGGACTACACCGAAAACTAAGTCACATGAAATGGGTGATCATCTCAGTGTCGTCGACAACACTGTGGCGGTTGTCAACCAGGTCAAATGTTGTCGCACCACATAGCGCACTATAGTTTTTCTTGCAGCAGGAAAGATTCCGGTATATTTACACATCGAAAAAACCTATTCTAGATGATTGTGGCGTTGCCTTGATGTTTATATAATACAACCATATCTTACAAGCTCCTCTTCTCGAATTTCTCCTCGTAGCACTGAATTTTATCGCCGATCTTGAAGTCATCCCAGTTCTCAAACGAGATACCACACTCCGTATCCTTGCGCATCTGCTCGACGTCCTTCTTCTGGTTTTTGATAGAACTAATAATGCCTACAAATTGATCAGCATCATATCTTTGTGAAAGCAGGGACCCAAAAACTTACCATCGTGCACAAGCGTCTCACCACGGAGCACCTTTGCCTTTGTGCCCCTATCAACAACACCATTGCGCACCTTTGATCCTGCAACCTTCATTTTCTTCCTGCCACCCAGGCCAATCTCAAAAATGGCCGCAATGTCTACCTCACCAGTGACCTTTTGTATAACTCTTGGTGCGAGCTTTTCAGATAAGAGCTCCTTGACGTTTTCAACAACGCGGTAGATAATGTTGCTGTCTAGAATCTTGACGCCTTTCTCTTCTGCGAGCTTGGCCACGTGTCCAGGCACCGTTGTGTTAAAGTTGACAATGTGACCGTTTGCATCTGCTGCGTGCGAAACGTCAAATTCCGAAGGCGCGCCGACGCCATGACGAAGGATGCGTGTGGAGACTTCCGCGTTGCCAATACCAGCGACAGAGTCGATGACCGCTTCTACTGAGCCGGAAACGTCACCCTTGATAATGAAACTCACAACTTCTGGACCTGTTTCGTTCTTTCCAGATGTCGCAGGTTCCTCACCATCTTCGAGAGCCTTTGCAGAGGCCTCCGAACGGCGGAATTCATTGATGGCTTCCATATCACGTGCCATCTGCTCCCTCTCGACCTTTTCATTGCGCAACTCAGTGACAGCAGTTGCGTGCTGCTCGTCTTCGGCTTGGAGCACTTCGTCGCCGGCAATAGGTTGGTCGCGCCAGCCATCAACTTCGACAGCCATACCGGGTCCAGCCTCAGCAACTGTTACACCAGCTTCATTGCGCAGAGTGCGCACACGCGTCCACGTAGTGCCAGCAACAAGAGCTGTGCCTTGGCGAAGAGTACCGCTGCGGACGAGGACTGTTGCTACACGCCCCGACTTCTTTGTCGACCCTTCCAAAACCCATCCTTCGACGGCAACCTGAGGATCAGCACGGTGGTCCAACATCTCAGAAAGAGTTGAGATAGCTTCCTCAAGATCCGGGATACCTTGACCAGTCTTGCCACTCACGCAAACGGCCTGTACGTCACCACCAAAGTCTTCAACCTCAATGCCATGGCGACCGAGATCTAGCTTAACAGCTTCTGGGTCTGCCTGTGCCTTGTCAATCTTATTGATAGCGACAATCATAGGCACTTTGGCAGCCTGGGCATGCTTGATAGCCTCGACAGTCTGTGGCATAACAGAGTCGTCAGCAGCAACTACTAAGACAACAATGTCCGTGACGTTGGCACCACGAGCTCGCATTGTTTCGAAAGCAGAGTGGCCAGGAGTGTCAAGGAAGGTAATCCTTTTCCCGTTTGCTAATGGCACACTGAAAGCACCAATGTGCTGCGTGATACCGCCGAACTCGGTGGCAGCAACACTGGTGGAGCGCATGTAATCGAGAATTGTAGTCTTTCCGTGGTCAACGTGTCCCATAATAGTGACGACTGGTGGTCGGGCAGGCAGCTGAGCATAGGCCTCGTGATCCAAAGGTGGTGCGGGATACAAGTCGCCGTCGTCCTCTTCCGACTGGAAGATGGGTTCGAAGTTGTATTCTTGGGCGATAAGTCCGGCATGTTCGGCGTTGAGAATATGGTCGTTCTGCACGTCCTCAAAGCCCAGCTCTTCTAGTTTCTGCACGAAGTCTTCTACTCGCAGCTTCAAGGCTCCTGCTAAGTTGGCCACACTAATGTACTCTGGCAGAGATATAGGGGTTGGCTCGTTCTTGGCAGCTTGTGCAGCCTTCTTTGCTTCAGCCCGCAACCGCTTGCGTTCTGCCTTGCTCATCGATGGACGGTCTTCCTCATCTTCTTCATCTTCGAATCGCTGTATCCGCCCTTTTCTGCCTTTGTTTCCGCCCTGGCGCCGTGCAGGCTCCTCGAATCGGTTCTTTTCCTCGAGTTCGTCGAATGCGAAGCGACTGCGTCTTCTTTCGCTCTCTGTTTCGTAGCGCCGTCTGGTATCTTTCTCCATCTGTGGCAAAGATGGAGGTTCGATTTCTAGATTGCCCTTTGATCTCTGCACCCAGGCCTCTGCGGCATCCGGGATTGACTCCTTGTAGCGCTGCGGCGGTCGGTACATTGTAGTTCCTTGTTCGGTTCGTTGTTGCTGCTGCTGCTGCTGCTGCGGCTTCTCACGTAATTTCGGCTTGACAGGGCATGCGTTGCTCACGTGTTCCTTGGAGCCACAATGCCAGCAGTTTCGTTGCGCGTTCACGTTCCTTGCTAACGGTTGATATGGTTTCGATGGGCGGGCAGTCGATGCGTCGCCCAACAGTTTAGAGATCTCGTCTTGATCCAGCATCTTTCTCCGTGGAGCTCTTGAGGTGTGTGGCATTCTTGAATTCTCTGACGCGAGTACGGTGTCATCATATTGTTGTTCGTGGCGTCGTCTCAAGTGACCAGGACCAAAAGCGGGTGTATTGACTTGTGGTCTCGAATCCATGTTAACTGTATACCTGCTTTGCTGTGTATTCCTGTACTCGTTTCGATCGTTGCCACCCACTCGTCGAGCTGCAGGAGCAAAACGGTCTCTGCTCTGATTGCGACCATGCCCTTCCACCGCATGTCCTCTGTTCGCCGGCCGCCGCTCGAGTGGATTTTGCCGCGGAACTTGTGCGTGAGATTGCTGGGGCCTCTGTGTTCCCAGTGAGGCCCTCATCCTTTCTGCTGGAGACATGTATCCTCCATGCTGTGGTTGAGGGGCAAAAGCAGCGCTGGCCGCCAACGCCTGCCGCATCCGCTCTGCTTGCGACATGGGCCGCTCACGTTCGTTGGCATCTTTGTATATGATGCCTTCTGCTGACTGCGTTGTTCGGCTTGACGAGTTGAGTTCTCTTCGTTGAACAGCATGCGAGGGTGTGGAGATGGCCAATTGGCGAGTGGCGCAGAAGATGCAAATATCACGGGTTGACGAAACCTGCTAGAGTGTCAATGAGGAGCTCATCAATTGCACGCGTCGTCAATTTCTACTTACCCGAAGTCCACGCGCTCTCCGCATCTTGGGCTATGTGGTGTGGTGTATAAAGACGGATGGAAGAGGGCTTCAAAAGTTTGGACAACGGTCCCGCCGGCGGATCCTTGCCCACCCGCTATCGCTAGCCCGGCGTCACCAATCGCCGTCAAGCCAATCCCAACTCGGCCCTTATTACATGTTTTCGGTATGGCTCCGTTTAACGAGAACTTGATTTACCAGCCAAAGTCTACAGCATTAGATTTCACTTGCAGGAGACTAATCTTCTAAACTGACCGCGAGTGAAAAAACTTCCTTGGGTTACAGCGTTGATGGAAAGAGGGGTTCAAGAAAACGAAGTATTGAACAACAATATGAATCTATTCTAATATGCAACAGTACCAAACAACAAATGAACCCTAACGCCGGCTCTATGCCAGATCAATATAATCGCCTATAACCATCACTTACACCATTTGCTAAACTCATTGTCCCGCTCCACCATTTACAAAGGCACGTTGGGTTTGATCGCGCCACCCTGGCTCTTGTATGGATCGTCACTAGGCTGCTTCGTTACTGTTCCCTTCGCCATCTCCTTGTACTTCGCCAGAGTCTTCTGCGGATCATTGAAATCCTGGTTGATCACTCCGCTCATGCCATTCTGACAATGGTCTCCTTTGGTCTGCGCGCAGTAGTACCAAATTGGCTTGGTGTCCTTGACCATGAAAGTGAATACATTGGGTGCTTCGCCCGTGGTAGTGTTGAAGTTGAAGCCCGAGAAGAAGGCATCGGGGGTGCTGAGAGGCGCACAGGGCTCAGCGAAGGAGGATTGCACAACTGAGTGGGCCTTGGGGAGGAAGTGGAATTCAATAATATCGCCAGGCTGGGCGACGACGTTTTCAGGCTCAAAATGGAGGCCATTATTCGCGACGGTCGAGCCAGCGGTGATGCGATGTATCACACCAGTTGGGGTGACAGTGGAGGGTATGGCGAAGGCATTGCTGAGGCTGGCGAGCAAAGAGGCAGCAAGGGCCACGGTGGATGGGAAAGCGAGCATGATGAATTATATATCTGATCGAAAGTTCTTAGGGCTACAGATATATGGAGGAGCGTTGAGAGTGGAATTTGCAATATACGAGAAGATGGAAGTGTGAATGTTTGATACTATACTCCCACGACACTCCTGCAATCATATATACTTATTTATTTTCCAGTATCACAAATCAATATGCTATTCATGTCCTGAGCGCAGCCTCCGGATGTTGCTGTTGCCGGCTTGAAGTTAGCTACGTGCCACTTTACTGTTGTAGTGTCACAAGGACTAGGTACTGGACTCAGCCTCACAGCCTCATCTTTGACCTTGCTGCTGAGAATTAAGTCACCATAGAGCTCCAAGGCAAGGCTGAGGGACCTGAGTCTTAGCTAGGAATTTCTCTGTTTGGAAACAAGTCATTTCGGTAGTCGTCGTCGTCGAGGAGCACAGAATCAAAGGTTGAGCTAGTGGATCTTGCTGATGCGGCTGGAATGGATGACGCCAGATTTTGGGCACACTGTGGCTGAGCCTAGGTACTAGAGGAAGGTATGCTTATCAATCTCTGCGATGTTACATACGTAGAAAAATTGTTCTTGCAGCACACTTATGCTATTGTCGATGCTGATGGGGATGATAGCAATGACCACCAGCGTCTGTTAGTCGTGATCGGAGGCCTGGCCATCCGAAGAGTGACAATTGCGGTATTTGGTGGCACTGCCCCATGACTTCCACAAAGAGTGTTATTAATTTTGTTATCCTCCATCATAGGCTATTTTTGGGTCATCAGTAAGCATAGCGCTAAAAGATGCCTGGTGTTCCTAAAACTCGCTCCAGAGCCGACCCCAGCTACCTACGCCATGACTTAGCGGTCACATCGCTAGTTCCTTGTTATTTCACCAAATGAATGCTTCTGTTATGAGTATCGTGAAGCTTGATTCAGTGTTGTCGAAGGGGTTTGTAACCGATGCAGCTCGTACTCTGTACTCTACCTAACCCTGCGCAGACTAGGCTAAGACCAATTAGCATTACCTCCCACTAATCATGAAACAAGGAGCTGTTAAGAACCTGCAATCAGCATATAGCCCAGGTCTTGTAATGATGAGCAAGGTGCCTTTCATGGCTTCAGAACTCTCCTAGTAACAAAACCACACCCTGGTATCAGTTACCCGTGAACCTCGATCAAGTCATCGTCAATGGAATTCCTTCTAGAACTGATTACTGAACATCATATCCCACACGGAGAGGAAATTGGCACCGAGTACCGTTGAGCTTACTACTGGCCAGGCAAGTATAGGATATATATGAGGTGACGAATACCGTGTAGGTAACGGGAATCTTTAGTACGCTTCGTGGTCATTGGACATAGCCCCGCACCCATACATACTGCCAAAGGGTGTGTCGGAGCCACCAAGATTGCCGACATGGACTTTCGGATTCCTTGGCAACACAAATGTCCGCACATCCTAACAACGTCCCATTCACAGTCTCTCGGATAGTAGCACGTCGGATGCGCATTACCAACAGTTGGGAGCCGAGTTGGTCCGTGTACAGGCATACGTTCAAGGCGTCCACCACCAGACCGAGGTTATCTAGTCGTTGGTCCGTTTCTGGTTGTACTACAATATTCTAGGTGTCCAGTAAAATGAGCAAACCCCTCAAGAAAATCGCACTTTTAAAGCATGGCTGAGCGACGCAAGGAAAGAGAGTCGGATATCGGAGAAACACGCGTTGAAAATAACGCCGAGGACATGGAGATCTGAACGTGCTGGCTGTCGCATGGGCCAAATCGCTTTTAAGGAGTCTTCCCTGGCAGCTGCCGCATCCGCTAAAATGGAATACGATCCCTGTAAACCAGGGACGGGTGAAGTGGAGCACGCGGGACAAACTCCAACGCCTAGCCAAGTAGCCTGTTTCTCCCAAAAAGCATAAGTACTGGTGACGCTACCTCTTAGCAATCCCACAATCGCCACAGAATGCATAACTCAATCCTACTTGCCCTCTGGGCAGGTATCTCTTTTGTTCTTTATAAAATTGCATCTTCAATCATCTCTTCCCGCCGACATGCTGCTGCTGCCCGCCAATTGGGTTGTCTTCCTGCACACCCTCTGGAGACGGTGCCATTTGACCCTCTCGGACTACACAACATCTCACTTTTGCTTGGTGCAGATAAGGAATATCGCATACCACAGTATTTAAAAGAGCGCCACGAACGAGCTTGCGCCAAAGCAGGTCGAAACATTACTACCTTCCGTCAAAATGTCATGGGTGTCGAAGGAATCTTTACCATTGAACCAAAAAACATCCAGGCCATTCTAGCAACACAATTCAAGGACTTTGGGCTCGGAAAGGTCCGGAATAGGAATTTCTCTCCGCTACTGGGTCATGGAATCGTAAGAGGCATATTTTTGATGTGTGTGATACATTTCCCAGGCACTGACTGCAGATAGTTCTCTACGGATGGCGAGCAGTGGGCCAATGCAAGATCCCTGCTCCGACCCCAATTCGCCCGGGACCAAGTCAGCGATTTGGAGCTTGAAGAGCAACACGTCCAGCACATGATTCAAGTGATTCCGAAGAACTCTGACGGCTGGACCGACGTCGTCGATGTTGAACCTCTTTTCTTCCGCCTGACCATCGACTCGGCCACCGAGTTCCTGTTCGGTGAAAGCGTAGACTCGCAGCTCTCTGTCCTACCCAACTACAAGTCTAACCGAGCTCCGGTTGCTGTAAATGAACAAGAGTTCGCCTTTGCCTTCGACAAGGCTCAGGGCGTGATTGCCACAGCTGCACGATTCGGAGATGCTTCTTGGCTCATTTACAACAAAGAGAGCAAACGCTACATCACAAGTTGTCACGCATTTATCGATCACTACGTCCAGCTCGCACTATCCAAGCAAAAAAACACGACGGAAAAGACGTCCAGCGGCAAGGAAAAGTACGTCTTCCTAGATGCACTCGTCGAATCGACCCGGGACCCCATCGAGCTTCGATCGCACCTGATTTCCATCCTCCTTGCTGGCCGCGACACCACCGCCTCGCTTCTCTCCTACGTCTTCATGTCCTTTGCCCAGCACCCAGACGTGTACCGCAAACTCCGCAGCGTAGTCATCGAAACCTTTGGAACCTATTCGCACCCTAAGAACCTCACCTTCGAAGCCCTAAAGTCCTGCAACTATCTCCAATGGGTCCTGAACGAAGCTCTTCGTCTCTACCCTGTTGTCCCCGTCGACGGCCGCCGCGCCCTGCGCGATACCACGCTTCCCACAGGTGGCGGCCCCGATGGCACCGCTCCCATCTACGTGAAAAAGGACACTGCTGTCGACTACAGCGTGTATGTGATGCACCGCCGTAAGGACTTCTGGGGCGCCGACGCAGAGGAGTTCCGGCCAGAGCGTTGGGACGGACGCAAGTCTGGATGGGAGTATCTGCCTTTCAACGGCGGCCCGAGAATCTGCATTGGACAGCAATTCGCGCTCACGGAGGCTGGATATACGATTGTGAGGCTGACGCAGAAGTTTGAGAAGATTGAGAGTGCGGGCAATACGTGGGATGAGAAGAGTGGAACAGGATATATTCGTCACAATTTGAGTCTGACGACTTGTCCGGCTGATGGCGTCAAGCTGAGGATGAAGGAGGCAAGCGAGTAAATAAATGTATATGAATCACACGCAGGCGTTTGTTCTTTTAGAATCATAATTTGCGAAAATAACGATTTCTCTACGGCAATGGAAGGTAGTCATAACTCGTTCTCTTTCTCGTTCTCAATGGTGTTTGGGCAAGTGATGCTTGATGGCTCTTTACACAACCAAAGGTCTTACACATCAGCTTCCAGAGCTTCCACTGCGAAGACTGCCATATCTACACTGGTGGCACTTCCTACAGCTCACCCTGGTAAACCTCATTGCCACTCTCATCTTTGGCAGCACCGGAACCACCTTTTCCTGAATCCCCAGCCGCCCACTCATTCGCGATCAGCTTAGCCACATTCTTGCCACTCAAAGCACTAGTTTCCATGGTACTGATGAAGCTCTCAATGCCACTGGTATACCAGAGTCCATCGTCAAGCTCGATTTCTTCAAAAGTAACACGTGGGTACTCTCGAGGATACGAATGCCAAAGTTTATGGTGGATCCAGCTCACAGCTCCATTGGCTTCACCATGCTCAGCTTCCTCTTCTGAAACGTCTCGGCTGAGAATGTGAGATAAGAAGGTAGCATTGACACGAGAGGGAGAAAATATTTTGTAGATGTATTCCTTTCGCATTGGCGATGCTTGTTGGTTGATGGCGGTACCCGAGATGGATATACTGTAGAAATTGGGAGAGCCCACACCATCTACGGGTTGTTCGGATGGAGGTAGAGTAGTGAGAATGGCCCTTGGCACAGGGGATTTGGCGTCAAGATTGAACGCCGCTTGGCTCAGTTGGAACGGCGAAGCGAACAGTGTTGTATGTAGCTTTGTGTATGGAATCTCGTCAGGAGTGTGCTTTGGCGTGGGATCAATAACGAGATCCGAATACTGCAGAGGCGACGCAAGAACAACTTCGTCAAACGATGATGTATCTCCTTTGCTTGTGGTGACTGTGTAGCTGCCGTCAGTCTGCTTCGAGATGTGACTAACAGACGTGTTGAATTGGATGTTCGCATGGGCAGCTTTCAGCATGTGAGCGAATATCTGCCAATTGCCACCTTCAATTTGCATGGCTCCATTAGTAGCCATACACACCATTGTCTCTAAGCCATGGATGTATGGGAGGTTAGAGGCGTAGTTAACGCGAGTGCTGGCTTGGATAATCTCCTTGGAGAAGGCCTCCCCAATCTTATTCGCCTTGAGGTACTGTTCGCCAGTCACACCCGTGGTACTCAGTAAGCCTACGCTCTCAACAGCAGCAGTCAGGCTCTTCCACGGGAATACCGGCTCGTCGTACATTGTCAAGAATTTTCCAACAGCGCTCTTCATCAGCCTGTTAGTCCATAGAGGTGCTGCACCATATCTCCATAGCAATTTTGCTCCTTCCCACCAACTGTCTCCTGTGTTTGTCACTACGACGAATTCTCGACCATTCCAGACACCAAGATCTGGTAGCTCGAGTTGCGCTGCAACGTCCTCGCTATTAATCGAGAGGTTGAAGTCATTCATGGCCTTCACCATTATATGGTTTATTTGTACAAAAATAGAACCGCCGAGCTCGATAGAGACAGCCTTGTCATTCCAGGGGTGGACGGTTGTAGTGCGACCACCAATATAACCGTTGCGCTCGAAGACGGTAATGTTTATGGGTATGTTTGCTTCGGCCGCATACTGGGCGAGATGGTATGCCGCTGATGAGCCCGCTGCTCCCGCACCTTTTTGATGTCAGCCTTGCACAACTGCTGTTCAAGTATATGATATACCAATGATGGCAACCTGCTTTGCGGGCAAAGACGCATCGCCGGTAGTGAGAGCGCCCACAACCGGCAGCAGCGGAGCAACACGCAAAAGCCGCATCGTGTTGATCTCGTGTTTGGCAAGATACAGAGACGATCAATCAGCTTGCAATATTTCCCAAAGAGCTAATAGCACAGCAGGCTTGGAGTAATTCTTCAGGTCATTGTTGTTATAAGAGAAGGCTGGGTTATCGAGGAGAAGAGTGATGATGCTTGCGCAGGGATCGGCCCGCGTCAGCAGCGATAGTGCATCCCCAGAGCAGCTCATGCTTCAGCGACACTCAGGCATTTCTTAGATGATGAAAAGTGAAGGCCATTCATAGCTCGTCTAAAGTGGGTTCGCAACTTGGCGACTTGCTGGATAGACGGAAAGGCGCTCACTGTTGATAACCCGGGTACGCGCTTTCACGTGCGCGTCCGGATCCCGTGCATCAGAGATGGAGTTAGGCGCATTGAACTGCAATTAACTCCGCGCCATTTTGGAGACCACACCGAGATTTTGAATGCGAGAAAACACTGTAAAATATGTTTGCAATAAAGCCCGAAATGCTAAACAACCGATTAGACCCAGTAAAAGAAAATGCCAAACGTAAAACAGGCTCCCAAACTCCTCGTGACGCGAATCCATCGTGTCTGTATCATAAATCTCGTGAGATGGTCATCATCCAGGCAGTATGTTGCCTCGAGCCCTGCACAGTTGCCGGATATTACAATTACTTACTCATGCCATCATCATATGGCAAACTTGACTGTCCGTCTAGTCTCCATTTTCTTCATGGGCATTACTTCGCGCTCAACTGTGCCTTCCCTCGATGACGGGCCCCTAATGCCCCTGAGGCGCCTTTCACTACGCTTGGCTCTCGCCTCTCGAGCTTCCCTCAACCTCCATTCATTTAGTTGTTGTCTTCGCTTCTGTGACCGCGCATAGGCCATGGCTGGTGTAGGTTTGAACCCTACACCGTTGATGCCAGTGCCATCATCGTCTGGGTCAGTTGCAGGGTCAACAAGGTGTCCCGTGATCTCATTATCCTGCCATGTAAGGGTCGACGGTGGGGGTGTCGAGGACCTCTTTTTCGGACGAGCATGCGCCGGGGAGTGGTTTGGGAATGTATATGGATGCGCGACGTTGCTTGTAGGTGGCGAGGCAAAAGCAGTCGGTTGAGCGAAAGAGGCAATATCTGGCAACAAGTGGGGTTGTGATGACTGAGGGGTCTCTGGTATTACCCTAGAGGTCTCAGAGATGGGCGTGCCCGTCACATTGTCGAAAGTATTGTTGCTGCTATATTTGTTAGGCGTCTCGGGTGAGGATGCTGTTGTTGGTCCCACGACACTGTCGACTCTCATGGCATCGAGCTTCGGCTTCTTGTGTAGGACATCGTCGGTGGGGGTAAGCGGGGACAGTGGTATCGCCGCCAGCGCAGTTAGGGTCATGCCGCGCAGCTGATCGGCGACAGCATTTCGGGGGCTGTCACCTCCAGATAAAGGCGCCGAACGGTTGTGTAGTGGTAGTTCGGATGCTGGGCGCAGGGCCAGAGCGGTGTTGAGCAATGGGATAGGCGCAGGCTGGTCGCGTTTGCGCTTGGGGGATGGGTGCGCCAGGTGTGTGGGCATTTCGCCGGTATAATAGTGCCAGAGTTACATGGATACTGTCGGTAGATATTACAAAAGTATTGGTGTTGGCGTTGTTTTTGTTATTGTTAGGAGAGAGAAGGGCGAGTCTCAATTCCCACTTGATGGCTGTTGGCTACGCGAATGTGGGGCGCACGCACGAGCCCCGCTGTAGGGCTGAGGGAACCCTTGTCTTGCGTCGAACCACTGCATGGCCATGGAATGCGCATCGAGAGCCTGACGTCTAGTTGACAGCCTGGCAGTCTCTTGACGTTTGCGAGTGTTTGCGTCCTGGACATTGTACTCACTCATTTTCGCCAGCTCATGGATCTCCGCCGTAAGCGGACTAGCTTGTATCGCGGCTGCCTCAGCTGCCGGTTGCCTGATTGTAGAACGCGACTATTCTCATGACACCTCACTTTCTCTCTCTGGCCCTTGCAATCAGTCTCCAGTCTGGCATTGTGCACGATATATCTGGAGAGCTTCTAAATTAGATCTCTTGATTTTACTCGTGCTTTTCTTTCTAGCTTCATCTGGTCATCATCATGGAGCAGTCGTCCATCCTCCGCTTCTTGAAGCCATCAAGGCCATCTCAACATCCTTCAAGACCAGAAAACTCACGACAAGAAAACTCGCGCCCAGGCCAACCTTACCACCGCCGTCCTGATCCAGACGCTCGCAATAGACATGGCCAGGGTAGCAAACATCGAGGTCCCAATAACCGACGCAATGCGGATCTAAAAAAGGTTGCAGATGAGACCAAAGCTGTTCTTCCAGAGATACTAGCTGATATTCCTGAATTCGACGCGTTTGAGTCTTCACTCATCAATCTTGAAGACACGAACCCTCTCTCACCTGCTGACTGTCCTGGTTTTCAGAAAAGAGCACGTATAAGGGTCTTAGACATGGACTCTTTTGACGCAGCCATTCAACTGGATCCTCATCATGATGTGCACAGGCATCTGGGCAACACACCCCCAGAGGACACTAAGCATGACAAAGCACCTGAAAAAGATGAAGATCTTGGCCTCAATAAATTATCTACAACGGACCGGGAACCCAAACAAACCTCAGGACACTCCGTCATAGTCCTGAATCTAGCCTCCGAACGCTCCCCAGGCGGCGGTTGGCAAAAGGGTGCCCTCGCCCAAGAAGAATGTCTCTGCTATCGCTCTTCCCTGTATCTCTCTCTGGATCCATCGTTCTACCCTATACCATCCCTCTCTGCAATCTACACCCCCAACGTCTTGCTCATCCGCTCCTCAATGGCCAACGGACACTCCCTTTTCCCCACAACACAACTAGACTCCCCGTCAACTCTTCCAGCAGTGTCTGTTGTCAGTGTTGCGGCTCTACGCAAACCCTCGCTTTCAGACGACGTCGATGACAACAATAACAGGACGTTCAAACACCCCGGTGCGAGGGCTACTACAAAACGCAAGATCCGCCTTGTACTTCGTCTAGCTGCGCAAAATAAACACACCAAGCTCGTCTTGGGCGCCCTGGGTTGCGGTGTCTTCGCTAACCCGCCCCACGAGGTCGCCAACTGCTTCGCAGAGGTGTTCGACGAGCCAGAGTTTCAAGGGGGCTGGTGGGAGGAAGTTGTATTCGCGGTACTGGACAACGTGAAGAGTGGTAGTGGTGAGGGCGGCAAAGATGGAAAGGGAAACTTTGGCGTCTTTTATCGAGTTTTGGATGGCAAGGAGGTTTGAAGGCATGTGTGTGTTTGGGTACATATTATCACTAAAAGCAGTCACGTTACCACTACAGGTAGTCCATGTAAACGTTTTCTTTCGCAATTTTGAGAGACACATGACAATGGTGATTACAACAAAAAAGACAAGAGGAGTGGGAAATCAGGAGCGATGAATAAAGACTCAACATTGGGGGATGTCCGCACTGAGTCTATTGTTGGTGTTACTGTTAATTTTGCTCTGGAGACCCAGAATATTAGGATGGGGTCTCGGTAGTATCTATTGTGTAGGTATATGTACAGGAAAACACAAGGAACGCAAGATATGCCGCTTTAAAGAGACAGAAAGAGAAAAACAAGAAGGCTGTATAAGCATGCTACAATTGCACCGAGGTCTTAGGATTTGAATGTTTTACTCCGTCCCGCAACCTCCTTTTGAGCTCTGGGCAACCCCTTGGGCGCATCCGTCATGCCAGCAAACGCAGTGAAGCCTCCGTTCTTCTTCTTCTTATCCTTCTTATCCTTCTTCCTTGTCTTGGCATCTTCGTCTTCGGCGTGCAGCACCGATTTGGCGTTTGCATAGTCAAAAGCGGCTTCGTTCCCATTGCGTGCTGCGGCTTGGGCGGCTGCCTCTTCCTTCTTCTTTTGTTTCCGAGCAGCTTTTCTGGCAGCCTTCTCACGGGCTTGTGTGAATTCTGGGCTTTCTTCGGGTGCATCAAGCATGATTTCATCTTTGATCATTGGGTCGAGTTGCTGTGTAGAAGGTGCTTGCTCCTCTTGTGCGTCACCTCGCTTTCGCTTCTTTCCTCCACCCAGGTGCTTCACGACAAACGTGTCAGTTCTTGTGTCTTCTGCTAGTCTCTCTTCCTTTGGTACAAAAGTATGCTTGGGTTTCTCTGCCTCTGGCGTAGCTGCAGCGGGTCCGTTTGCGTCGGCAAAAATCTGTGCTGTGAGAGATGGGAGCGGAAGCGCGAGGTCGATGTCGAGTGCAGGAAGTTCTTGCTTCTGTTGCGAGGCCTGATTTTGCTTCAATAACTTGCCCCAAAACTCTGAGCCTGGAGCCCGGGCCGCGGAAGTATGAATATGTCGGGTAAGTGGGAGGGTGTGAGACACGGGGTCTATGGTGTTTTTCACTGTTTCAGTTGCAGTAGATGACTCGGGCCTTTCCGCTTTTAACATGTCATGAACTGTTTGAAGTGTTGAATGCAGCTCTGGTCCGTTTAGACCTTGCTCCTTCGCCTCTACGATCACACGGACAAGCTCGTCCGCATGGGCCCGGATAATGTGAGACACATGTTGTATGGCGTTGAATAGAGCGGCCTTGTCTTCTGGCATCGCACGAGCAACTGAAAATACAGCATGATTTGGCATGATGAAAAGCGGGCTTTCATCCTCCTTCCGGCTGAGATCGTCTCTCCACCTGTGTACCGCTCGGAAGACGGCAAACTGCTCTCGAGTGAATTGAACCGTAGTTCGCGAGATAAGTTTATACCAGCCATTAGATCCCAGTCCCGTCTCGCTGTCGTATACCGGATGTTCATACCGCTGCAATGCCGTCTCCTTGGATTTCTCCAGTACATCCTGGATTTTGTTTTTCTCGGGATTGGAGAAGTCAGATTTTTCGACCAGCTCGTTACGCATGTTGTCGTATACGTAGAGAAGGAAATGAGTATCCGCGCGTGCATATTCAAACAGCTCCGGACTGAGCGGCCTTACTCGCCAATCTGCAAGCTGGTACTGCTTTTGGGCTGTAAAGTTGACGTGTCTCTGCAGCAAGTAGGACAAACTAGCGCCCGGATATCCAAGCGCCCGGGCAGCGTGGTACGTGTCGAAGAGGCCGACAATATAGAGCCCGAGATCCCGCTGGAGCCAGATAATATCCATGTATGCGCCATGTAGAACCTTCAGAATTCCAGGGTCGGCAAAAACTTCATTCAAGCATTCCAGCTTCCGTCGCCAGGGCTTCAGCGTGTCCACTATCCAATCCTTGTCGCGAGTGCTGATTTGCATCAATGAAACCATGCCAATGTATGAGCGATTGTCGTGGTGTTCAAGATCTACAGCGATTTCCTTCGCTGTCTTCAGTTCGGACAGCATAGTGGCTAGCGCCTCAGGTGTGTCGACGAAAGTTGCAGTAGTGGACTCAAAAGGTTTGTATTGTTGTGGTTCAGCATATTCGTAGACGTCCGCTGGGTACTCGTACTCCTCAATCTCGGTCTGATAGGGATGCGGGTATCTGTACAAGAGATTAGCGTGTACGTCCAACAGGGCAGATTTACCATACTGTTCCCGTCCCCGCTTGTCCTTGAATGTTTTCAAACAATCTTCTAGGGGAATCTTTGCGTGTGGCTTGGAAGTGACGAGTGGGCGGAAGCCGCCAGTCTCGTCATTGGTAGGCACATGCTCAAATTGGAGCTGCGGCTTTGGGATTATCTTCTTGTCGGCGATGTTGGGGCGGGGCTTCACGGCTGCCTGTATATGAATTAGACGGTGGGCCTTGCTCGAGGTATGCATCTTTGGATATCGTACCTGTTCGCTAGCCGGGCTCAAGCGCTTGACTACACCAGTGTATTCATCCAGACTGGTATCGGCCTTCTCAAGCAAGCTGTCGATGACATCAACAACCCCCCTCCAATTGGCGTCTATGGCGTCGACGTCGGGTAGCTTAGGACCTACAGCGTCCGAGCTCGCAGCAGCATTCTGGAGAAGGCGTTGCGCGAGATGAAGGAGGCGCGCATTTTGGGCGTCCAGTTGAGTGCCAGCCTCAGGATTGAGCGATCGTTGGAAAGGTATGTCTGCCTTTCCTATGGCAGCGGCAGACCGGGTGGTCGGTTTGAGGGCAGCCGAGATCTCTGTCTGCAGTGTTTTGAAAGAGTCCATGGCGTTTTCAGTGCGCGCTCATTCTCCTGGTAGACTCTCAATGGCGCGGGCTCGGGTGGCAGCTCACTTTGACGTGGCGCGATGGGTTGGCGTGGAAAGGGTGCGCGTGTCGCAAATAGTTTGGAGAAAGAAACCTTCAATGATTTCCGTCTTAGCGCGCTTTTTCCTTATCGATAGGCAGTAGCCGCGCCCTTCACCACCCGACCCTGCGCCTAACTGACCTGGCCATCCACCCCACTAGTATACAGTCGAAATGTCTGCCTCATTAGCACCGGAATGCAATCAAGTGAAAGAGTGAGCATCGTCTCCTGCGGTGATGCTGTCATCAGCCCACTGACGTTCAATAGACGCTACGACAATTGCTTCTTGAAGTGGTACAGCGAGAGTGCGTCATGCATCACTGCAACTAGACAGCAGCTCTTGCTAACATTTGCGCAGAATTCCTACGCGGCACTGCCACAACTGATGACTGCAAACCAATCTTTGAGCAGTACGAGAAGTGCCTTTCTGTCCGTACCTGAACCACGATAACTAGCGCTACATCTGACATAATGAACAGAGAGCATTGAATGAACGAGGCATCGACAAGATGCTCAAGGAAGTACGCGAAGACAACAAAGAAAATGATGCTGAGCATATGAAGCCTGTGGGTGCTAAATCGTTTAAGCTGTGAAATGGAATCTGATTCAAACTTTAGAGCCGATAGAAAATGAGACATGCCGGTCCATCGTGGCAGTTTTTTGGCTCAATCATTACTGTACACAAAAAGGTTATGTCCCTTCGGGGATGAATACTTGGTAAGTAGCTTGTGCATGATCGTGGATGAAAATCTGACTTGTTTCCAGATTTTGTATTTGTATCAAAACAATCACCAACCAGCCTTTTAGTATTAGTATCATATGCTATAACTACTCCTTTGTACTATACTGTAATCTTCGTATAGCAATCTGTTCTTGGCATACAGCCGTAATCAGATCCAATAACTCCTATTCTGAACTGGTATATTTACTTTTTGTTTTCATGCGCTAAATGCCCGCATGACGACATAAGCCCGAAAGGAATGTATTTCGGACCTACTATTTCCTCTCCACTTTTACACCCCACAGTCCTATAAAGTCCGTCTCGCACGTCTATTTGATGGTCAATTATATATCCGCTCCTGTATCAGATATGGCTACCAAAGTCGGTCTCGGCGTGCCAATGCCGCTGCTTGCTCCTGCGACTGCTACCTGGGCAGCTCCCTTTGCTATATACTATCTCTTCCTTCAGCAACGCATCGTCGCTAAGCGATTCGGCACAAAGACGTAGGTAGAGCTTTAACGGCAAATAATGATGCTGGTGAACTAATGCCAGTGACAGTGCCCTGGGCGATAAGTCGAGCGATTCTAAACAAACGGCAGACCCTCTCTTCGTGTGTTCGCGTGCGCAGGCCAACTTTACCGAAAACGTGCCATTGATTCTTAGTGTCGCGCTCCTCGCAGAGCTCAACGGAGCCAACAGGTAATTAATGCCAATGCAAGGCTAATGCGTGATCATCTTGAGTCTAATTACGGCTTTAGGTCCTACATCAACTATGCCCTCGGTGCCCTCTTTGCTTTTCGAGTCGGACATGTTGAGCTTGGTTTGATGATCAAGAATGGCATGGGCACTGGAAGGCTGATTGGTTTTATTGGGACTCAGGCAGTGTTGGCTGGACTCTCCGGATATGCTGCCTACCTGATCAAGGATTATTGGATGATCGGCTAGAGAACAGCCGAGAAAACATGGGGATAGCCCCAATGCTGAATGGCTGAAGAATTGTGTAATATTTGAGATGGAGGGCAAGAAGTTGACCCAATACAAGCTATTCTGCCTCTCTTGAAGCTGTGCACATGCGTACATAAGCAGGCGTCGAACTCCAAGCCACATGTGAGATGCAAGCGCATTACGTAGCCGTGGCGCCAAGGCCGTTGTCTACATGCCGTGGAGCTGCTGCTGTCCTTGTCCCCACCAAATCTCTGAATACACAGTATCGATTCCGCCAGATACGACAAACGCGTTCGAACCTACCCGAGTCTCTGAACTGCCCGTCGCCATTGATCCGACGTCTCGTGTTTGAAGTTGCCCTGCGGCGCAATGGAGGCAGCGTCTGCGCGCATGGCAGCCCGCGATCGCTACGGCATATACGGAGAAGCGCCCAGTTCCCCATTGCAGCGCTACATATGTAGGCAAAACAGACAGCGCCTGTTTGCACCATGCTCATACAAAATTTACAGTGCAAGCATGTGATCCGCAAAACTTCGAGCCCAACCTGGCCCTGAATCTCGAAATCACCGACCTGATCAACAGCAAGAAAGGCACCGCGTAGGATTAGGCCACCTCACCACTGCACATACATACAGAAGTCTAATTACCTTGCAGGCCTCGAGAAGCAGCCGTGACAATCGTACACTATGTCAACCATCGCAATCAGAACGTCGCCCTCCTCGCGCTTAACGTATGCCCACTCTGCCCCGCCTTGCACACTGCATAGCTCACCACTCAATAGCTCCTCGACATATGTGTCAAGAACTGCGGCTATCCTTTCCACCTACAAATCAGCACCAAGGAATTTCTCAACGAGCTCGTACGCCGATTTCCTGAACGCCCACCGATTCACGCTTCACGAGTACAGAACAAGATTCTGGAACTGATAGAAGAATGGCGGCAAACAATATGCCAGACATCGCGCTACAAGGACGACTTGGGCTTCATAAGAGATATGCATAGGCTACTGAGTTACAAAGGATACATTTTCCCGGAAATTCGCAAAGAAGATGCAGCAGTGCTGAACCCGAGCGATGTACGTATATAAATGGTTGGTCACAGTACTGGGTCGCTGACAGCAAGCAGAACCTCCGGTCAGCAGAAGAAATGGCCGAAGAAGAGCGCGAGGCACAATCCGCAAAATTGCAAGAATTGATTCGTCGCGGTGGTCCTGCAGACCTGCAAGAAGCAAACAAGCTCATGAAAGTTATGGCCGGATACGACACTCGAAACAAGACGGACTGGCGCGCAAAGGCTGCTGAAGAGGTGGGCAAAATACAACAAAAGGCCAGAATTCTTGAGGAGATGTTGCAAGGCTACAAGCCAGGTGACCAGATCAAAGAAGGCGATGTTTTCGAGGTATGTTTGCAGTCATACCATTGTAAGGAGTACTTCATTTAGCTAAACCTGAGATAGGAGCTGGCGAACGCCCTTCAAAACGCGCAACCAAAGATTCAGAAAATGTGCGAGGAGGACTCCGAGGATCACGAGGCCGTGGCAAAGCTATTCGAGATCAACGACAGTATACACAGAACAATTGAGCGATACAAGCTTTTCAAGAAGGGCGATATAGAGGCTGCAAACAACATTCCCCAGGGAACGCTTGGTCGCAGTGGTGCTGGTGTGTCTCAAGGCCCGAACAACACATTGAATTTGATCGATTTCGGAGACCCGGAGCCTACACCACAAGCAGGAGGGCCGTCCCAGGCTCAACAGCAACCGCCAGCTTCAGGAAATACACTCGAGGATGATCTTTTGGGCTTATCGTTGAGCGGAGAGACATATGGACAGTCTGGCAGTATAGCCCTGGGCGGATCCAACGGCTCAGGTAAGCGATCTATCTTTATATTCCAATCGTCTCACTGACATATCTCAGTTCTCGGCTTGTCGGGTATGCCTGTGCCACACTCACAAGCTCCGCAAAGGGCATCCAACCAAGCCATAACCGATCTCTTCAACGCAGGACCGAAGCCGAGTCAACCCCAAGTAGCATCACCACCTCCATCTACTTTTTCAACGCCTCCGCCGCAACCAGCTCGCACGCCAGACCCTTTTGCTGCACTGACTTCTACTCCTCGGCAGGCGTCACCCTTCCAGTACCAGCAATCTGTCAAGCCTCCAGCTCCAGCTTCTTCTGGTGCTGTCGATTTGCTAAGTGGTGGTGCCACTGCACCGCCCGCGCAAGCCACAAACGCCGCTAATGACGATGACGAGTGGAATTTTGCCTCTTCTGTACCCGACACATCCAAGGAATTAACAGTCAACAACACAAGTATCAATGTTCTTTTCAACATCTCAAGAGAAACAGACACGGTTCTGCTAATCCAATCACGGATATCTAACAATACTTCCTTGCCTGTTTCCGGCTTGAAATTCCAGGTGGCTGCCTCAAAGGTAGTATTCAACTTGTCAATGTAGATCCAACACATTTTGCTAACGAATTTTAGGGTGCCCAACTGCAGCTGGAACCGCAATCCGGCGTCAATCTCGCACCCAACCAGAAATTTGGTATCACCCAGAACATTCGCGTGAATAATGTCCAAAGAGGCTCCGGCAACAGCGTGAAAATGAGGTGGAAGGCTTCCTACTCCATTGGTGGGCAGCAGAAAAACGAAATGGGGGAGATTCCGAGTCTTGGGGTTCCATAGCCACTATGATAGGAAAGATGCGTTGCTATTTTGCGGAGGGCACTAACCCAAGCATTTACGGTGTGCAATGGAATTTGAATTGCTCTGAGAAAACGGTTGTTCAGCTTATAATACTCTATTTTATTCTCAGTGGAGTGGTGCTCAGTAGATCATCAACAAATGCACACGACGTCACCACGCTAGCGCCGCTTATCGATTACAAAGTTATTCCCCATCCTTGCCCCTCCGATCTTGTCGACTCATTCACGCACATTTCGGACTCGCCACTCTACTTCAGTCGCAAACACACCAACAAGCCAAGATGGTTCGTCATAAAAAAGACTTCAAAGGCAACAACAAGTTCAAGAACCCCGCCAAAGCCCGTCCTGCCCCTCGCCCACGCCGCAATTCAGACGAAGACGAAAATGACGCCGCCAACCCAAGACCTGCGAAGCCTGAATTCAAAGCCGCATGTTGGGATCTCGGGCATTGCGATGCCAAAAGATGTTCAGGAAAGAGGCTTATGCGCTTGGGCATGATGCGCGAGTTGCATGTGGGGCAGAAGTTTGCAGGCGTGGTTGTGAGCCCAAAGGCAAAGAAGATTATCAGTCGCGAAGACAAGGAATTGCTGGAACAGTACGGCGCTGCAGTTGTCGAAGCCAGTTGGAACAGGATAGATGAGGTGCCTTTTGGAAGGATAGGTGGCAAGTGTGAACGTTTGCTGCCATACTTGGTCGCGGCGAATCCCACCAATTACGGTCGGCCATGGCGACTGAACTGTGTCGAAGCACTGGCGGCATGCTTTTACATCTGCGGTCACCCCGAATGGGCTGAATCCATCCTGTCAACTTTCTCGTACGGCCAAGCGTTCCTAGACATTAATGCCGCATTATTGAAACGCTACCTCGCATGCGAAAATGAGGAACAGATTAAGAAGGCCGAGGAGGTGTGGTTGGAGAAGATTGAGCGCGAGTACAACACAAGCAGGACTGAAAAGGAGGAAGGCCTCGAGGAAGATGAATGGGCTGGTGGCAATATGAACAGGCGTGTTATTGATGAGTCGGATGAAGACGACGAGGATGATGAGGGCGGAGAGAGTGGCGAAGACGAGGAAGAAGAGGACAAGATTGACCCCAGGAATCCTTATAACATCCCAGAATCTTCAGATGACGAAGAAGAAATGGCAGAATTAAGGCGCCGTGTCCTTGCTTCTAAACCCTTTGCCAATCCTACACGGAAAGACGCCGAGGACGAAGACGAGGATACCAAGAAGGCACCTCAACGTATACCCATGACTGAACCGCCACCCAAGAATGGAGCCCCGGAGGAAGATGTTGATAGCGAGCAAACCGAAGGAGACGCTGAAGACGATGAGTTCGACAGCTTCATGGCTGCCCAGCCGACGACTGACCGTACGGGTATTTTGAGTAAGCAGAGGACAAAAGCCATGGATAGCAAGTACAAGGCGACTTTCTCAAGTGGAAGTGTAAAGGCACCGAGTGGACGGGGATATCAGTGATCATCTGTTACATGCGTTCAAACACATGCTACTTGGATGGCAGTGAGTTATCAAAGTTCATAGATATCGAATCGACCTTTCGAAAAGGGCATTGCCTGCTCAAAGCAGCAAAATGGCCGTTATCCTCATTATTTCTTGCTCATATCAGTACGTGGAACCGACTTGGTGATTAACAAAACCAGCCATTGACAACACAATGCATGCAGATTTAGAAACATCACAATGGCAGTAGATAGACAGATTGATTATGAATAATTTTCATTTCTTCTTTTCTAGAGAAGAACGCCGATGGATGCCAGCTCTAAACACTAAAACAAAAGCTCATTCTACAGCACTGCACCACGCGCTTACATGCAAGCAGCACCGTCAATGCCAATGACCTTTCCGTTGACCCACTCGCCGTCCTGGGAAGCGAGGAAGCAGACGACGCGGGCAATGTCCACTGGCTGGCCAACACGGTTGTGAGGAGACCATGTGCAGGCGTACTCGTCGACCTGGTCGTCGCTGAGCTTGTCACCGCCGGGAATGTACTCGCGGCAGACGGCGTGGTACATGTCGGTCTTGATGCCACCGGGGGCAACGCAGTTGACAGTGATCTTCTTCTCACCAGCGTCTAAGATATTGTTAGTGGATGATATAAGAGTGAAGCGTTGAGGTACGACTTACCGATGGCCATGCACCTGGTGAAGGTCTCAATGGCACCCTTGGAACCAGAGTAGACAGCGTGCTTGGGGACACCCTTGGCCTGGCCGGTGATGGAGCCCATAAGGATGATGCGACCGTAGTTCTCCATGCGCTTGTAGGCAGCCTTGGCAACGAAGAACTGGCCACGAGTGTTGATGTTGAAGACACGGTCGAACTCCTCGGGGGTCACATCTTGGAAGTGGCCGAAAGAAACGACACCAGAGTTGGAGCAGCAGATGTCGAGCTTGCCGAAGTGCTTGACAACATCGTCCATGAGCTTCTCGCTCTCCTCGACATTGCCGACGTTGGCCTTGAAGGCGTGGGCGTCAGAGCCGTTGTTCAGAGCCTTGATCTCCTTGACGACTTGCTCGGCACCCTCGACAGCGTTGGCGTAGTTGACGGCGACCTTTGCGCCGCGCTTGGCAAGCTCAATGGCCATAGCCTTTCCGATACCACGGCCTAGAGTATTGTTAGTACGAGTAATGTACTCCGCGGAGGGACTTTTGAGGCTTACCTGAGCCGGTAACAACGGCGACCTTGCCAGCCAGGCTCCATGTCTGCTCAATGTTGGCCATTGTGAATGTGGTGAAGTTTGTGAATTGGGGTGGTGGAAAGGTTGGAAGGCTGTTGATGTAGTAGTGAAGAGAGCTGGAGTCGTGATGGTGATGATTTCTCTTGTACGGTCAAGATACTCTCATATATACCCTCTTCGCTATTCGGGACTCCAGCGGACAAAGGTGACTCCATGAGCACCCTCTTCTCCATCAAACAACCGCCGCCGCTATTCTCTCACACCCATCCAGCGTTTCCCCCTCATCTCAATGCCTCCGGTCCGGCACATCGCACTCGCCCCCAAGTGTTGTGCGTCCTAGGGCTGAAACTCGTGTACCTGCGCCCTCGCGCGGTTCCGTAGCAAAGGTCCCCGTAGGAGAGCCAGAGCCTCAGGGACCATAGTCCGGGAGGAGGGGCCGAAGTGCGAAACAGGCGGCCGTGATTGGACAGCGGGCCAGGTTGTCCAGGCTGACTATGCAACACCAAAGTTTCCAGTCGCTCTGTCTACGAAGCGGGATGTTGGTTCAAAGGAACAGATCGTCTTTTTTTAGTCGACTGTGGATCATACTCCACAGAGATGACATGAGCCTGCCTCATTGCGATTGTAGTACGTGACTGACTCGCTCAGTCTCCAACATGTCGAGACGGGGGAAGCGGGGAACATGCAATTGCTTAGTGCGACACCCGTGGCATGGCGGACTCTGTTTCCGTGTCTGCGGGACTCCGTCTAGGTGAGCCCTCCAAAACCTTCCACGATTCGTCCAAGGAAGCCCTGAACCTCCCGTGAGAGCCAGTCATGTGACCGGCACAAACGTCCCATCAGCACCATCAACCAGAGCGCGTCAAATGTCCATGGCTCCCCATCCATTCATGCTGATAGGCACGTTTGTCTGGGCTCTTGGGTTTCGGGATGAGGCCCGGTAAAAGTGGGAGAGTCTTGCAAGTCGGCACCGTTTCGCAGCGCTGGTGTCGCAATCCAAGAATATCTCAATGCCGGCGGCTATGGCGGGGATCCGCGGGTAGGTAGCTCTCCCGCCCATGCATGCCCACCTCACTTCAACTTCAGAATACTGTGTTGTCGATAGACAGTCATGTCTAGATTACATATGGCGAGCTGGCAGTGTTTTTACCCGTTGCCTACTTACAGACGCATCCTGCGCGTACATTGAAATTCATCCGAATACGAGCGGCGTCGAGAACAACGACCACTGAGAGTTACAGACACACGGTAGGCCTTTTTCATTGAGCGATATACCCGGGGCTTGTGGGAGAGAATCACGACTATCCTAAACGGCGTGGCCCGGCGCCTTCCGTCTACGTCTAGTTAGCACCAAGCTGTCGTTGCTCGATATGTGGTGTTCTAATGGCGGCATTTCAACGGCTCGGGAATGGACACCATGATCATCCTCGGTGGTTTCAATTGGTTCTAGAGTGTATAACAGACATATCCATGGTAGAACGACGTGTCACAGCGACGATGTAGCGGCCAGTGTATCGCTGCAAGTTCCGCGGAAGTATTGACAACTTCGTGTATTCAAGCCCTTTTCAGAACTGCGAGTAGAGTGAACTAGCCAAAGATAGACGATATGGAAATCATTAGGTTTCGTTAGTTCTATGAGCACAAAGCTGTACGACATGATCGTGTTGAATGAGGCAGAAAACCATCCCGTGACACCGCAACGGATATCGCTTTCACCCCATATCAGCCCACGATGTTAAGACGTTACGGTTCACCGGTCCTTTATGTCATCCGTAACGCAGAGACAAGCTTTACAGAAATGACGCCTCGTTTCTTGGTTGTAATTTCACCCAAGTAGCCAGTGAGACACCATAGCTCACCAAACCGCAACACACAACGGTAGCGTGAACCGCTTCACTCCAAGCCCCCATTTCCTCTCCGGCCCCACTAAGCAGAAGTACGATATGTCTCGAGGAAGAAAAGCCTCTGTGGGGTCGTGTGAGCTATTCCTGAATGGCCTTCGCTCCCCCTCCATCCGTTCGGCGTCAAGGCAAGCAATGCATTTGCCTTCGAAGCGAAACAAAACAAACATCGGGATACTGGTGAACCGTCTCTTACTACTGGCTATCGGCCTATTTCCCCCATTGCCCACCCAAGAAGGAATACACCGAAGCTGATCTTCTGCGAGTAATCACCAAAGAGTATTACTTCGGGGTGCCTCGTGTACGACCGTCACCCCGCAGTCTAGGTACATTGGCGTTGATTTCTTATCTCCTAGACATCAAATGGGGGGCACATAGAGTAACACAATAACGATGAAAATGTCTCTGATGAGTGACGTGACACCAGATCTCGATGGGGAATTCCGCACCGTACAGCATACAACTGCTGACGTTCGTTGTAGACAGTAGTGTTGCTTCATCCAGATATTCATGTTTACGAAATACGAGATACACAACAAGTCCCATTTCCCTCTCTTCGTCATTCATGCAACCAGCATCACACTTCGGATACTACCCCAAGGAAACCGCAAGCTCGAGGCTCGGCTAGCCCTTACGGCGGGCAAACAAACGCAGAGATCTGCAGCCGGGGGATGCAGAGGCTCGTTATGCCCTTTTCCCACCGGTATGGTCGTTATGGGTATATGCTGTGCACGCCCCCATACATATGCGGGCCGCCTTACTTTTTAAGGAAAGGAAAGGGTAAGGCAGACATGTAGGATATTCCTACAACGGCACTGATAATCTCCGATTCACCGACCGTTTATTTTCTCTTTCCTGGATACAGCGACGGGTTGAGCCTCTTGAAAGGGGTCAGTCGGGGTTTTTTTCTCTGGTATGCCCGTTGGCGTGCCCTTCTTTTAGCCTAACCAAGAGTAAGTGTATGTGGGTGTGTGTGGGAGATGTCAGAGAGCAAAAGTCCGATGGACAAATAGTCCGGGGTTTTACTACTTTGAAAAAAAGGTTGCCTACGGGCTGTGATGCGGGCAGCCGTGGTCTTGGCAGGTGTTGCTTTAGGTTCGTTTGGGCATGAGCCATGCCACACATGTAAGGTAGGTGAGTATGCCCCATGCATATCGACACACGTCCTTTACTTATTTATTTTTTCCCCTCCAACTGTTAGCCCAAGGGCAAACGTTACTGGTCTCTTGTGTATGCAGCTGGAGGGAAGCATGCACATCGACGTCAGTTAGAAGCAGGGAACCGACATAGTGTAGATTGGAGCCGCGTGTCTTTCGATTTAGAACGGCCAGTCAGCTCGCGATATCTTGTTTACTCACTACTCACCCCACGCCGTATGGGAACGCGTAAGCTTTTGTGTCAAACCAAGCTATATGCAGCGAAAGTCAGCTTCGTCCATCGGGATTGTCTAAATACATTGTTGGCAATGCCGAAGCCTTCGTCGCTGCAGTGAGCCGTATTCAACCAGGCGCATCTAGATGTGATGTAGATTTTGACCGCAACCGGTAAGGGACTGGCAATCTCCGAACAAGGATGTCCGTAGAGCCGGTATCAAGCAAGGAAGCGGGCGGGATAGGTGTAGTGGGTAAACGGTCTAGTTGGTTGGATTTTGTAAATGACGATAGCTGCCGCAAACTTTGTCGTCAGTGCTAACTGCACAGTGGATCAACAAAAAGGCTAGTACAGCAAGAATATGGAGGGATGCAGCGGCTTCTGAATGGTGTAACCAATGTGTGTCCGAGTAGGTCGCGTAGCGACCGGCAAGAGGAGAAGCGAAAACGTTCAGGTAAACGATCGAGGGGGGGACGTGCCTCCATTACGCCTTGCCTCCCGCTTGCTCCACACAAGTGTCTGCTACTAACGCTCGAAAAGGGGAGGTGAGGGGAAAGGTTGCATGTGTAGCACTTGCGGGGACCCAAGTGTACCCCCTTTCACCCCTTTCCCCGATGCCTTTGGATTTATATATCCCATGTGCTTGGCCATTCACTGCCGGATCATGACCCCACGTCAAATGGAAAACCGACGATACATCCCTTCACGAACGTTACTCGATGCCGTTTGATGCAACAAATTCTCGCCACTTCCCTGCCGTACTGTCCACGCAAAGAAACCCCACCAGCCGCAATGTCATTCGACCCCACCAGCCATCCAAAGCCTCTCGACGCCTCAGTCGCCAATTGCCACTCACATCACTTCAACGTACCTCATGCTCAGCTTGCATCTGAGCCACGCGAACGCCATAGGAAAAAGAAAAGAAAGCAAGAGATTAGACGATTTAGCTGTACGTTTCAAGGACGTAATGGGTCAGTTCAGGCGTGGGTGAACAGATGAATTACAAAAGTGGAGAGGGAGACTTCCAGTTGGCTCATCCATTCCTTTTTTTTTCAACGGACGACATACTCGTTATCCATGCTGTAGCCTGCACAGCACTGATGTTGCCACCTGGATGGCAGGAGCATGAGCCGGATACGTGGGCAGAAGAAGATGGCAAAGTAAGTACTTCGTGTGCAAGATGACACTAGCTGCAGCATCACGGTCGGCATCCTAGCATCGACCGAACCTCCGCGTCTACGGATACAACCGAGAAAGGACGGAAGAAGACTATTCAGTCAAACGACATGGCTGGTATCCCTAGTCACTAGTGGAGTAGCCCGGTACCAAGTCCTTACATGCCCGTCGTCTCCCAAAACGACGATGCCAACCAAACATGTGGATGGAACCACCAAACACTACGTTAGGCATCACCATGCATATTGCTTCTTGTTCCAAAGGTTCGTAAGAGAAACACATCATTGCATATATATCTACCATACATTAGGGAGGAGGTGCTGATGATTCGTATAGCACTCGTCTTTGATAACATACCGCTCATTTCCTGCACATGGAGACAGACATCTAGGCCCAATTTTGAGAAGAACAACAAGACCGAAAATCCAAAACCCAAACTCCGAACAACATTGTTCTGCATGCAGCGCTGAACGTCAAGCGCATCGCGTTGACGCGTGCCGCGACGTTCAATATGTGTAGGAGAATATGCGTATGTCTAGGCGCTGAAAGAACGGCAGAAAACCACAAGGAGCCCTGGATGGACAAAGCCAAATACACCATCTGCCAGTGACATTTCGTTTCACTTCAAGGAATGTTATGGACAAGAAAGAAAAAAGGACAAGAAACAAGCATTGTATTGTCTCTTAAGCTCGCGCAAGCTTCTGGAGCTTACTGCGGATGCCATCGGAGAATCTGGTAGCGACACCCTCGTCAATGACATCGATGCAATGTGAGAGGACATTGAAGCCGTTGTCCAGAGGCACAGGTGTGCCGTCACGCTTGGTAAGAGCAGGAATGCCGTCTCTTCGCGACATGTACCTCAGTATGGTAGGATGATCAGCAGGAAGACGATCAACTGAAAATACAGCATTGGGCGCTGGTTGTTGATATGCGCCTTGCTGGTTGGGGCTCGGAGATTCCTTCTGGACCAACGAGTCAGTCCACACAACGAGGGCGGCCCGGTATACGGCGCCTGCCCACCATGGAGGACGAATGCCTCGTGGCATTTCGCGCACGAGACGGAGGATCTGACCAGCGTGTGTGATGGCTTCTTGGACATCGGATAAGCACTTCTTGTGCATCCAGAGCATCTGCTGATACGAGCCATCGATGCCTTCACGCCGTGCGAGACGTTCTATCTCGGGAAAGTTGGACACAGCATTCATGCTGATAAGATGGAACATGACAAGGTTGGCTTGCATCATGGGACAAATGGGGTTGGCCTTCATGTACCGTTGGGCGAGATCGAACCAGCGTCCCAGCAGCGCTTGCACTTCTTCCAGGCGCACGCGTGTCGACGCTGCAGTGAGTGCGCGGTTACGTGAACGCGATGCTACACTATCTGAAAAGCAACTGAGAAGCTGGCAATACTGGCACACAAGGGTCTGCAGGGGATGTAGCAGCAGACGCAGATGCATAGGCGTGAGATGAACCTCTTGTACATCCTGGACAACAATTTCGTCGTCCAAGAAGTACCGGAAGAGGTCTCGAAGACTGGGTGGTCTCGCGCCAGAGCCCACGGACGAGTAGCCGTTGGAAAACTCGTGCACTTGGTTGAACATGTCGGACCATTCTGAGGCAGTCTGTGCCTGCCAAAGACGATCAGAATCTGGCATGGGAGCGCCAAACTCAGTCACTGAAAATAGTGGAGCCGTGTCGTGGAAGAGCGACAGGTCCTGGTCGACCATAACCCACGAGTAGATGAGACTGCAGATGATTAGTCAGTTGTGGCTCATGTGACTACTGACTGGACACTTACCGGCTGCGGCTTTCCTGCTGGATCCAGTCCTTCCACAGCAAGTCCATCGTCGAATTTCCATTCATTTGAGGTGTTGTCGGCGGACGCACGTCCAGGATGCCAGAATGTCGCAGCATTGAAAAGTACATACCACGTTGGCCCATGGCGATGTCCATCTGCCACTTATCGCCACTCCACGCCGCTTGGACAGTGAAGAGGAGAGCAGCACGAAGCACTATGGGATCACCCGCCATGATGATGTTCTTCTCGATAAGATCGAAAAGCGATATGCGGCAGGCCTCGGTGAATCCACCAGTCAACCATCTCGCTTCTATCGATGGGATTGTCATGGCACCCTGAGCGATCATCATGAGGATAAGCAAACTCGACGCTTTGTCGTTGTAGTTTTGCATCAGCTCATTTGTGTCCAATACTCCCCTCGCAGACGTAGGATAGTAGCGTTCGAAAGAGTTGGCATAGGATTTGAGAAAGTACTCTAGCACACGGGCAGGTGGCAGAAGAACAAAGTTGGAGTGGGAAGCCGTTGATCCCGGAGACTCGCCACTACTTGTGGTGCTATTCCCGTCTTTGTGGATGTCAAGAGCCTTGTGGAGGAAGCTTTGAGTAATGGCAAGGAGCTTGTCGCGGGTCGACTCTTGCAGTTTGGACACTGCTATGCGACCAGCTTGCTGAAAGTCAGACTCATCCCAGGACGGAGTCCAGCTACTCCAGGCTTCGTGGTTCTTCAGGCTCAGCTCGAGGCGCTCAAGATTCAGCCTCGCAGTGCGTGGGCATGAACTCGAGGCAATTGAAGGAGTGCAGCGGAACACGGTCCAGCCATCTTGAGCAGCAATTATGGCACCCAAATCGGGGACACCTGCATCTGTTATGGAGGATTGTCTATTTGATGGATAGAACATGGAGGCCGAGCTACCGATTTGTAGGTCTGAGAAGGATTCGTCGACTCGAGGTGTTGGTGCGTGAGCGAATGTTTGGGCTGGCGACATTTCGGGAATCATTCCAAGGATGCCTTCAGGTGGAGGCCCCATGGACATGTCCATGCCCATCGAAATCATCAACGAGGGATCCAGTCTCATGGGATCGAAGCCAGTATCCATGGACATGTTTTGCCAGGGATCCATCATGAACTGTGGGCTTCCATTATCACCTTGATCACGTACTGTGCGAACGAAGTCGTCGTATCCAGACATGGGCGTTGAAGACACGAAGCTGTTCATGCCAGTGACTGGTGTGGGTAGTGGAGACAGAAGAGAAGGCGCCTGGGAAAGGGCATGTGACGGTGACTGGTCGAAGAAGGGCGGTGTGTTGGTAAGTGGCAGGTGAAGAGTCTTCTCCTCTGGGCTGATGTGTGGTGGTGCCTGCACTGACTGGGAAATTGAAGTATTTCGCGAGTGGGACGCCGACGGGGATCGGGACTGCCGTTGAGATGGCGGGTGGCCATTGGGTATTTGTGGCTGTTGCTGTATCTGAGAAGGAGACGACTGTGCGGTCGGTTGCTGGGACTGAGGCTGAGATTGAGACTCGTGGTTAGGAGAAGTGTTTCCAGAAGTGTTCTGGTTCTCGGTGGTGCTACCACTCTCGCTGGAGTCTCCACTGCCAGCTTCCGAAGGGCCACCTACTCGCTGGACACCTTTCGATGCCCTGCGTGTAGGACGCAGCGTGCACTTCAAATTTCTTTGAGCACATCGAGTGCATGGGAATTTCTTATCGCATTTGGTCTTCGTCTTCGCACAGTTGCTGCAGGCGATGGGTGTGCGGCCGGCGGATTTAGGTATTATTCCTTGAGGCGGGAGGCCTTCTTCGTTATTTTGGTTGCGTCCATGGACGGTGTAATGCCTCTGCAGAAGATCTCTGTGGAATCATCAGCAGCTTTACCTAGGATACGAGGACTGGCTCGAGAAGAAAGAGAGTGTGTGAGGGCAGAAGGCTGTGACTGGGAAGACATACCGTCGGGCGAAGCTCATATGGCAGGTAAAGCACTTGAATGGCTTCACATTGGTGTCTGTTGGGGAGAAGTGGTCAGCGAGGTGCTCCTAGAATTGTTTCCGCACCGTTTCGGCACGGAAAAGGGAGGATATGAATAACGACTTACGGGTAAGAATATGGCGTTCCAGATGTTCGTCTCTGGTGAAGGACTGGCCACAGTATGTACAGAAAACCATGTTGGGATACGGTTTGAGTGGTCTAGCACTCGAAAAGAAACCGTAGGGTACAAGAAGGTGGCCACGAAAGAGAAGGTAGTGGGTGGTGGCAAGGATGGAACAAGACGGGGTATAGTAGTAAGGAGAAGAAGGACCAACTTCTAAGAACCGATCAAAAAGGAGGAAAACAGAGGTGGGGACATGAAAAGACGTGTGGAAGAGGCGAGGCGAGAACAAGAAGCGGGGAGGAAGGGCCTATTGTGGCTGCAGGTAACGGTGAGCCAAGAAGCAAGCAGGCAGTGGACGAGTGCTTCAGAAGATAGCTGGTCCTTGTAGGTGTTACAATGGGGCGGCGAGCATGGAGTGGAGACGAGGACAGAGCTAGGGTAGGGATGGCGAACGTCAGACGAAAACTGTGTGTCAAGATGGCTGTGGAGCTGACTGCAGACCAAGGTTGCTAACCGTGGAATGGCATGCGGAGGGCAAGGGCCGAGCAGGTGGTACTGTGTGCAGTGCAGTGCAGTGCAGTGCGGCTGGCCAAGCAAGCTGGAAAGCAGTAAGAGCAGGCAATGAAGACAATCAATTGAAGCACAGAATGGTGGGAGAATTGGCGTGAGAAAAGGCAATTCTGGAAGCACAAGTATGTCTCGAGGTAGCAAATGCAAGAGCGGGTACAACTGGCGACCATGCCTAAGCGGGCGTGTTGACCATGCATTCATTGGAGCGACGATGAATTCATCAACTGGGCGAGGGATGCGGCATGAGCTAGTGCCTCGCATGTCGATGCAGCGCGCCAGGCTTGTGGGTGGGTCGAGCGCGTCCCGGTTAGCCATGGAAGATGTTTGAGCGACCAGGGGCGTCTGCACGGCGTTGATGATAAGACTCAGCGGAGCGGGCAGGGGTCGAGGAAGAAGATCTGCACCGCGGACTAGAATTGGTGCATGGTGGAGGAGCATGGAGGAGTGGGGTGGGTGGATGAGGCAGATGCGCCCCGAATCCGCGTCAGCCACAAGTCCGAGAACCTAGCGCGGCGCGCCCAGAAAAGAAAAAAAACGAGCCTGTAGAGCGGTAATGTATTTTGCGCATGCGGCAATATTACGGCCAGGCTATGGCATGATCGGCGCCCTGTCCGCTGGTAAGGTAAGATTCGCCTGGTGCGTCTCCATATAGACGCTGTGCTGCCAGCCTGCCGTCAGCCTGGCTCAGCCCGATACGAAGCCCATTCGCGTCTTCATACTTGCGCAGGAAGGGATGGGCAACAGCACAGCACAGCGCAGCGTAGCGCAGCACAGCACACCGGTGATAAGACAGCGCCCTGTCAGCATGGTTGGCGGCTGAGCCGTCGGTCGAGCGAGGGAGCGAGCAGCGAACGAGTGAGCTCTAGTCCAAGCAGGTCCAGAGCACCAGATGCGCCTGGGGTTGCTTCTTTCTTTGCGCACCTGCTGGCCGTGGCCACTCACCGGCCGACAGATGGAGTCGTCTATACCGCCGTTGTTGCACATGCAGTAAGTACCATGTAGGTGGGAGAGTAGTCGTCGTGACCTCTTGTCGTCTTTCTTGTCCACGCAGGCTCGTCTCTGGGCTCGCTTGTCTCCCTGTCGCCCGCTACCACGTCCTGGTCGGCTTGCGTGCCGGTGGCCGTGCACTGTGGGCAATGTTTCGAACGGTGTGTGGTGCTGGCTACTTTGTTGGTACGGGCGTTGGCGTCGTCCAGGAACATGGCGGGTACCAGTTCGACCAGGCCAGCGACTGACTGCGACCACGTCGGCCGTGCGTAGCGCCATCGGCTCGCTTGGCCCGCACACGTGACTGCGGGGCTCAAGCTCAACACGCCTACTCTGTCCTGCTCTGCTGCTCGCACAAGGCCATGCACCCGACCCAGCAGCGCCCTTGACACGTCGCAATGGTACCCTTCCCGCCCGCAATGCACGCTTTTCTTCTGACCGTAAACCGCCGCCCGTGTACATATTCAACATGAAAATTGCTTTGCGGGCGATCACTTGCGGTCTGGCAATTGACAGCCCTCCATATGTAAATGTGCTTTTTCGCTCAATCACAAATGCACCCAGACAGCCACAACTCGACTCTCACCGTCTTCTGCACGGACATGCCCATTTACGGACAAATCTCTAGGGCCTCTGTCCTCGAATGCCGCTCCCGCTAATGCCCCAAATCAACCGTTCGCTCACCGCGTAATCGGCGTGCGAGCTGCCTCATTCTTCATAATGCAAACCATGACAAAAGGACCCCGCGCCCTCAACAAGCCGTGTATGAGGACAGAGGCGCTGGTAGACCGTCAATGGCGACCTGAGCTCTGTCGTGAATCCGCTAAGATCGTCGTCGCCGTATGCAGTTCCGACATCAAAGTTCCAATTGGGACGCGGCAAGTGTCTCTTGTCCAGGCAGCATGCCCAATCTGGGTTACCCCACGCCAGCCCTAAGGCCTATCGCTACGAAAACAGGATGCTAGGCCCTAGGATCGCCCGACCAGGGCTGCTATGCCTTTCGCTTCGCCTCCGGTTTTGGCGCGCTACCGCCCGGTCCAAGCGAAATTACGGCATCGCAATGAAATTAAAACAACCGCAACAATGAACTCAATACTCTCCTCCCGCTACTAGCTGCTAAGAATGGTATACAAAAATGCTCCTAGAAACGCGCTACAAATTACTGAAACGACAATTGGTGATCATAGCTTTGCAGTCGTTTGGCCAACCCCACCTAATGGCTATTGCGACTCAGCACCACCGTTTTACATTACGCAACGCCAATGACTCCCTCAGCATTGCTCACCAAATACACTGAATGGCAACTGTATTTGGTGCCAACCACCATCACTGCCACTGCCACTGCCACCACCACTATCATGGTCAACCATTGTTGCACTCGAGGTTGCGACAAGCTCCTCGTTCTTATCTTCAGCTCCCGGATACGAGATACGGAAGTGATCCACGATTAAAACAGCCAGACGAATTGTAATCACGAATACGACGCCAGAGTTTGCCTGCAGTGACGTCCGCACACAGGATTCGCTCTCCTTTGCCAGACGGACATTGCCGGAAAATATCATTAGCCCAGTTAGAGTGGCACTTCGCATCTTATCCTTGAATGTCTATACTAGAGCCTTTTCCTCAGGCATACATCGTATCCCTGGACTTGATTCAACTACGTAGATCCCGTAACTTGCGCAAGCTATCTATTCCGCCCCCTTTGCGACGTTGTGATAGAGGTAAACCTTATTGCCATGGCTTGCCCTCACAGTCTGCTGGTCCCCGCTGTCGATAGTATTTCCAGCCACTGACAGCATCATCATTCGCCGATAGTGAGAACAAGTCCCGTCCATGCCACGACAGTATCACTGTCCAGTTAGTTGATCCCTAGTGAGACACACATGTAGCACTTCTCTCTAGATCATACAGAGAGTGCTATTTTGGATCTGCTAGGTCCTTCGCCACAAGCACATCGCAGCAAGACATTTTCTGCACAGTGGACGTACCCTGCACCTGAAACACGGAGCCAAGTCATCCACGAGAAAATGTCTGCTTCTATTATCGCCTAGGCTGACGCTGTCTTGCTCTGTGTCAAAACATGCTGAAGTGGGCCAGTACCACCCAGACCCTGTCATACATATACCTTTTTGAGACATGGCTAAGCTTCTCCCATCCTGACAAAATTCAGGCCTCATTTACCCCAAGGGGGGAATCCTGCTCCATTCTGACCGAGTAGCTTCATTTACTGCAAGAGGGATTCCGCCCGAAGTAGCATGTTTATGATTAGAACAAGGTGAAACTTCTGTCATCCTCTATTGGTTCAACAAAAGGGGCGGAAGCGGAGCCATGTGAAGCCGTATGCTAAGCCGTCCCGCTGTGGAGAAACGGCGCCTGTCAGCAAGACCACCATGCCACGAGGTGCATTTACGTTTAGATATTTTGTTCCTCACGGATGTTTTGTCCAAAGGCAACCCACATGCCTCTTCTCGTTGTGGCTATGCACAAAAGGTTTATGGTACCGGCGTGGTTTCACACGAGAAGATGACAACATTCCACAGATTTTATTCGCAGTGAGCAGTGATGACCAGTTATGCAGGGCTTATGTATAGCAGTATTGGTGGCTCAGCTGCTCCCACCCAATGGAGACTAGCGCCCTAAACGCTGGCGCCAATGGACGCCCGGTTCCCATCGTTCCAGGGTTCTTCACCTCTACATCATCAGCTATCCCAAACGGCAAAGCCACAACTACTACGACCCTACAATGCACTAGGTCCATCATTCAGTGTATCTTTATCTGCAGTGGCAAAACATGTTGGTCTAAGAGCGGAATGTGAGCTTGTAGTTTGGTGTGGGGAGACTACCAGTGCGAGACTGATCACACCACTTATCGGGCACCCGTAAGCAGGAATGACAAACACGTCTTTGCATGTCTATTTTACGAGACAGCCGCGATACCGCATACAGCAGGGTAACAAGCGAATCAGCTTCATGCATCTTCACCCCTTGCAACTTTTCTGTTTTCTAGATGATTATCTGCAGCCGAAGGAGTTCCGTCATGACACCCGGAGTACCGCGTCATAGTCCAAACGATAATTTCCGGGCCACCCACCCCACACCGCGGGAGTCTCCTCAATCTCCCAAAAAATCTATGAGCGCGACATATTCTACCATGTTGACCCGGAATAAGAGATTGCAATCTCCATGATCCTAGCTAGCCGACTAGCACGATCTCATATACATGCACATCTAGATGTAATATATGCGTGCGGATAAGTAGGCTAAGCTAGTCTATCGTCGGTATCCACTCATTCTCCACCAGTTGTTGCGCAAGGCGAAGGGTTGGGATAACAGAACAGCTCCTACGATATGAGCTTACGGGCCAAGCAATGCACACTTTGTTTCATCTAATCGTCATGCATATGGGCTCTCTCACTCAGCAGAAACAAGCGTGTCTGGGCACTGGTTAGTATTCTTGGATACCAGGTGCTTAGATAAGCCTTAGCGTCTAGCATCTCCAACAAGGTGCTGCCCTGGCGTACCTGGGATATAAAATTATCTTCCTATAGCAGGCATCCATTGACCCAAATGATTGGCTATACGCGACTGACCATTCGCGCGTCTTTTACTACATTCTTCGATTGATACACTGCTCAAACTGAAGCTAGAATCAAGTCTGCTAGGACATGGCCACACATCAGTAAAAGGTTAATTTCCTGTGGTAATGTGGCAGATGAGTTTGTATGGGTGCATGGTTGTAGTGTTTTATTGCATGTAGAATGAATTACAAATTATCTGTTCTCGATCATGACCGTCTCTTCTGGGTACATTGAACCAAATCCACAATTGTTCTCCTCTCGAGTACCACCATCACGCATACTGATCCATGAAATTTTAGACTCTTTCCATCTAGCATACTGCCTTGCCATGGTCTCAATCCCTATCCTTCCCTTGCCCCCGAGGCTTCCCATCTATTGTTATGTACTAAAGATTGGTGTCTATCTACAACATTGTACCCAAAAGCAGGGTTGTTATCTTTTGCGTAGAACTATTATTTTACATGTATGTAGATGGATTGAGGTGGTGGAAAGTAAAAATACCACCTGAAATAATCAATGAGTGTACTATAAAATAAAACACGGAAAAGTCACTGCAACTATATTTTGCGAACTACAAAAGTACAGCCACATGAAAATCGATACCTCCACCAAATTTATATACTTTGCAAAAATGTCCAGGAAGATTGCGCAAGCATTGCGTGTAGTATTTACATAAATGTTCTTTTTTTCCCCATCGCACACACCTTTGCCCCTTTTCTCGAAAACACGAAACATGAAAAATCATAGCCTCATAAATAATCTGCTTTTCTTTCTTCGATTTGTTTTATCCCCCCCTGATCTAAAATGCCCTACGCACGTATCTCGTTCATCCCACAGCCAAGCCTGTCAAACTTATTTCGCGGCTCTCTCATCTCCACAGGGCCCAAACTATCCCAGCCACCACTATTACCGCCACCACCACCACCATCTCCCACCGTTAAAACCAAGAAAACAATGTAAATATCAAGATTCGATCGATGACAAGGATACTTCTCTTTTCCCAGCCTCACGTGCGTGTTTTATGTTTTTGATCGTCACTCACGTGCCACACACATCCCACAAGCGCCTGTGCAAGTACACTAGATTATGCACTGCGAGAAAAGGGGGGGTACACAAAGAGGGAGAGAAGACTGTAACGTGGGCTTTCTCCACGTGGTGTTTTCCCTACGCCTCCATGTGGTGGTTCCATGTGGTGGTTCCATGTCGAAGTGTCACACAGGCGCTTGTTTAATCGAGATTTTAGGTCACGCCTAGAGATGTTGTGCTTGTGGGCGTTTCGCGATGGCGGCGCTGATGATATGTAGGTGGTGAGCTAAGGGGATTCAGGGAAAGGGGGTGGTTGTACGAGATCTTTGTGGCGTATGGGGTTCGCGTGAGTAGGCGGCGCGTGAGTGATAAGTGTAATGTGGCTGGAGTCACGATAATGGGGGAGGTTGAGGGATCGTGATCACGGTGGTCGTTAGGACTGGAGAGTGAAGGTAGTGGACTGAGAGGGTGTGAAGTAGGATACATGGTGCTTGGTGTTTTTTGTTTTCGAGCAAAGATGGTGTTCGGTTATCTCCGCGTGATGGGGAAGAATAACCTATATGAATTTATGCCGGTAATCGATTGAAGGAGATTTTTTAACAAGGAGAATAATTTAGTATGCAATGAACGTATCGTGATATCTTATAAAAGATTTTACATGGTGTTGAATTAGGGGTGCTGAATCAAAATTATATCAACTAGTAGAAGGTCAATAATATCATGAATAAAGTAAAGATCGGATTGTCTGAAGATACAATCTTTTAGTACCCATAAATCATTTATTACATAAAAATGACCACTGAGTCCAGCAAAATCCCAGTAGGAAGTTTATGACCGCCCAATACTTGCTTAAGTTACACTGCTCAAATCCACAGTAGTACATATCTAGGATTGATCCACATCATCTAGAATAACGACAGCACTACATCCACGGCACCGGAAGCCCGATCCAATGATTCTCAGTCTGTTAGTAAGCAGGAGTAGTTCAGTTCAATCGTCTCATGCAAGACTTCATCATACGGCAATCCCGAAAATTCCACAATTTTGGGATGTGACTACTTAGTAGGGTATAAGGGTGTGTAACGTTACAAAGTCCATGACCGCATCATGTGCCCGACATCACGGTCCATAATGTTTTTGCATACATCTCCTTGGTTATTCCCAGCACTCATTTACACAAACGATAGTGTAATCGTGAAATCTTTGATATCGCTTTCGAGATCGCTTAGCATACGAGATAGCTAACTCGTGGGGGTGTGGAGCAATTAGCCTAAGATCCGTACCAATGACCCGGAATTATTCTACACGTTTGTATGCAACTATACCTTGAGATCTCATATAGCGTACGATGAATCCCGGATATTTATGGAACTAAGATGCTAGCATCACTATGACACCTTTGAGGGGTTTAATTAAGTAGTGAAAACAAAAAAATAGAATTTTAGATTGTATATTATTCGGCTCCAGGAGATGGCATTCTGGTTCACCAATGCTTTGTTTATTCACATAATGCAACGAATGTTTTGCATGTGAAAACCAGATCACATTGTTGAATAGAACGGTCTCTCTTAGCTTACTATCACATGATTTTCAATACAATTGACTGGTGTTTAATCTTGCCTATGTTTGGAATATTCAGAACTGCATGTTTTTTAACGAGAGATAAATAACATGGCATATCCCCCCCATTGACTGGGGCATTAATTGTATGAATACGAAACCCCCCCCCCCCCCCCAAGAGGCACAGGAAAGTACTTGAGATTACCGCATGGCAACGGGAAGGAATACCGCAAAACACTGAATGCGGTTATCGTGCAGAACCGCCATACTACAGTAGCGCCAACAGGACTGCTATGACACTTTGATTGTCCAGGAACAAACCCGGAAGGATCGCTGTTAGTGTCACTAGCAAGACATGTGCTGTCTGTACAGCTGCAGGACCGACATGTTGATGTCGTATACCATCGGCATACACACGACGGTTCGGTGCGGACCCCAGCGCTAGCTCAGCATGCCAAGCAGCCGTTTGATCAACCCAAATTAAGGTCTGGCGGACTAAGGGGCGATCCGTTTAGCCGCAACGAGCGAGTTTCCAATTGGAGGATCAAGGCGCTAAACCATACTACTCGATTTACGTTGGATTCCGCTACCACTGGGAGAACTCCAGATGCCTGTTGAGCGCAGGCTCAATGGTGCGGAGCAAAGCTCCGAACGCCCAACTGCGAACAAGCGTTCGAAGTAAACGCGCGTGCCACGCGAGATCCAAATCGTGAAGATAGACCATGTCAATATATTGTGCATCCCGCGCCTTGCCTTTGTTGGCAACTATCTAGGCTTCTGAACGTCGGTCCCGTCCCGCTGCGATGGGAATCAAAGGTCGGGAATCCCGCCCAGCGAAACACGTGCCTGTATGCGAGGGGGCACGTCCAGTGGTACTAGAGATCCGAGCATCATCGATTTTTTACCGTTATCTTTCGGCCCGTTCTTGTCATTCGTTACGGCCCGTTGCTGAGATGCTGCTAGACTTGATGCTTGTCACCAGCGGACCACTGTTTTGTGTTGAGCAATCACAGAGTGGCCTGAGCATTCCATGACGCCATGTCACTGCAAACTCTTTTCGCAGTCCCGACAGGCGGACAAAGCTAGGTGCAGATGTGATCTGTGGGGTCCATGTTGCTTGTTGGAACTTGTCGGCTGAGAGGCTTCAGGCGAGTTTGTTTCGGACGTCCGAACAACGCAGACCCTGACATTCTCAAAGCCCATTGCGCAATTCAGCGGTCTGCACACCTTGTCACGTTAATCGCCGAGATATGTAGAGTGATCCGAGAGCCGGGTACCACCACAGTCTCGGCCTGACCGTGAGTGAAGCTCGAGCGCCAAGTACCTATTCAGCTCGCCTGATTGAATGTTCATGACAGTGCTGTAGACATGCTACTACGCTAGTGCCATGTGTAAAGTACTCTGATATACAGTCCTATCGATCCGAATGGCTCGATTCCTTGGGAAATGAGGCTTTTCAGTGGGGTGAAATGGGGCTTGAAAAGACACAACTGCTCGGCAGCGGCTTCGTTCCCAGTGGTTGATGCCCGCAGTTTGCGTCATTAGTTACCGAAGCCAGCATTTCTGCAGGCGATCTACGCTGTCTATCAGCCTGCATATCGGACCAAGGGTTGGATGAGAAGCTGAATACTGGCAGTTACGGAGTTTATGCCACTGCCTGACTGTGCATGCTCGCCACGTTGTACTGCATCTACATCCTACACCAGGCATATGCAAAGGCCTAGAGCATTGGCAATGACAGTGTTTGAAAAACTTGCTGGGGAGAAGAATGACACGTGCCAGTGCGTGGATCATGGCTGTAGATCGCAAAATGTACATGGATGAGAGGTTTATCATGATGTGTAGCGAACAGGAAACCTGCCGGAAGTGCTCTTACTTGTTTTCACTGGCCGAGCCACAGCATAATTTTCATATTGCGTCTGACAAAGTGAGGTATATTGAACAACTATCAGCCCACAGAAGCATTATCAAATCATCACATGCTTGGAGATTTGCCAAGCGTTGGGAAAGCCTAGGTTGAACACATGGCGATAAGGTAGCGAGTCGGCGACTAATTATCCAAGGACTGACGCCAGTGTATGCGTTGTTGGAAAAAGAATATCGTGACTTCTGGTGCGGTCCAGCGTCATTGACATCTCATTCCAGAAAGAGGCAAGACCAGATGGAGACAAGACACTTAGTCACAATGAGTTAGAGGCCCGGGGAAGTGTGGCACACGCAGGTGCATCCCAATTTGGAGGCATAATGGCGTGCGGAGGCTAGAGAGTCTGGCATCAAAAACCAAAAATGGGAGGAGGAAAAACAAACGGGTTGCAGAAAGGGGCATGGACCGGGCACATGCACAAATGGGAAATGCAAATGCAGAAAGGCTTTCCTCAGCGCAGACAGACTGCGACGTGGTATCCGACGCATGCAAGAGTTGTTTCTGTGGGAGAAATCGAGATGGCGAAGGATGCGAGGGTGAAACGTGTGTCTAGACGAACCATTTCAGGGTTCCCACAGTGCATCCCAGAAGTTTGATGTTTGGACCATTGCAGATACGCGATTGGTGGCGTCGGTTGGACGCTTAGGCTGCTGGCCTTGTTTCGCTGGAATAGTCAAACACTGTCTGCACAACGGGTTGCTATTCTCAGGCTCGTGTGTCAAGTTTCCCATGGGTGATGTAAGCTGTCTGCTGTGCTGCTGTAAGGGACATGGCAGTGTTCTATTTCCGAGGTTGTGGCGGGCAGGCCTCACACGTGTGGTGTTAATGTTGGTAGTTTTCTTGGTAGTGGTGGTGTTGGGCGGTGGCTGGTGGCAGGATTTGTCGATCACTAACGAATTGCTTATTCGGTTCTCCGCTCTCCGTAACGAACGTCACCTCGTAATCACAACTACGCCCCTTCACGAGCACCGCCTCCCACGCAGTCCCAGCATGCCAGCGCTACAGCACCTGGCTTCCAGCGCATCTGTCTGTTGAGATAACCGACTAGCAGTGCTCCACTGGCACATCCAGCCTTGCACTCATTCCTACAACGGCCGCCCGAGCTTCGAGGTGTTCCGTTTCGCCCATGATTCAGTACCTTGATCCCCACGGCAGCAAGCGAGGCCTCTCTAGGCCTACAGTAAGGCGTTTTTAGAGATAACCTATCAATTTCAGACAAGCTACCTCCCTCGTAAGCTCGGAGTACCGCTGGTGGCGTCGGTAATGGGGGAAGCCGCAGATGGGGCATGGCTGACTGTAATCATCACAGGAAGACCAAGAAGACTTCTCAGCCTTCTAATGGCCAAGAGCAGGACAGGGTCAACTTTTTTGTGGATGTAGAGATGAGTATCCCAACGGCGGGCTGTTCATGGCTGGTGGCTTGGACGCTTGGGCGCTAGGATATCCACCACCACATCAACCATCCACCCAAAGCAATGCTTGCTTTCCTTGTGCTTGTACCCAGACCAACCCAAAGCGGATGAGCGGATGAGCTGGCGCTTTGACGATCCTGAGGAGACGCCGAGCATCAGACATTCCCAGACGTACGCTATGCCTCATGCTTGACCTCACCAGCCAGCATGCTCACCTAGCCATGAGTCCGAGCGGGGTCTCCAGAAGCTTGGTCAATGTTACCAACGCTGTGGCAGCACACTACTCGATACGTGGCAAAGCGAACGCTGACTGAAACTCAGCAGCGTTCGTGATCGCCTACCGGATGATTTCCCACGACTTGACTCGCAAACATACCTCACTGTCTACCCTGTATGACCATTGGGAACGCTTCGGTACGACAAGCTGTCGACCCGCAGGATACATCACCCGTATCATCTATCACGGAGCTGCCACGAGGGTCCTGGTTCAGACGGATATCCAGTGCCGTGATGCCTGTCCTGCTAAGGTTCCGTATCTGGACAGGGTTTACTTGAAGCAGCTCCAGCATGCAGACCTTACCACAATAGATTCTTCCTGACTGCATAGATCTAAGCCTAAACTCGCTTGGAAGATGCTGTAATTGATAGTAGAACACACGGACACTATGTCTATCCACCCCGGCTTTTGGGAGGGGATCCGAGCCACTAGGCCGAAGTTGAGACAGCGCCCTCGCTTTTCACGTCCCCACGTCTCATCTCTGCTATCATTCGCAACGCATTGGCTGCATATCTCAGCCGCTGGTCTCCACGTCTAGCGCGCCATCTATCAATAGGCATGGAAGCTTACTCGGACACACAGCCGGCATCTGCACGCCATCATCCTCGGAATCATGGCTGTACTATCCAAGAAAGGAAGTGGTCCGCGGTCCACACTCATTCTCACGTCAATACGTTTCTGCAGTACTTCGTTCCGCAATACATGGGTTGTAACAGATCCGGGACGCATTGTGCTTGCCATCGCGCGATTCACGCCCTGACCACCTTTTTCACATCTTACGCCCATCCATTGCCGCCTGATCCTACACATACATATACCAGTGCCTCCATTCCCAATACTCTTCCTATCCCATCATTCCTCACCAGTCTTCTAGGCCTTTACCCTTGCATCAAGCGCCTAAGTAATACATCACTGGCTTTTTCCCCTTGCACATATTCTCGAATTCCCTTGCTTCGAGTTTGGAAGCCAACCCCTTGCCTCCTAAATACACTCTTCTTTCCGTTTTTCTAGCCCTTTGACGGCATCGTTTTCCTGCATTCTTCCATCTTTTATTAATTCTTCATTTATACCCTTGCTAAAATGGATGTCATCATCTTCGGAGACCAAACCGCCGACCAGTACCCGCTCCTGCGGAAGGCATGCACCTGGAAGAACAATGCGACCCTGACGACCTTCCTCGATAGGATCAGTGTCGTTATTCGCGAGGAGGTGCAGAAGCTGCCACGAACCCAGCGAGACCAGATCCCCAACTTCCTGACGACATGGGATCTTATCGAAGCATACTACGCCAAGGGATTGAAGATCCCTGAGCTGGAAAGTTGTATGGTTACCATCGCGCAATTGTCGCACTACATTGGGTGAGTTTCTTTGCCATTCCTTCTAAGTCTTGTGCTGACTCTCCAGGTACTTTGCCGAGCACCCAACAGAGTTGCCAAACCCATCAAACACTCGCGTTGTCGGTCTTTGCACTGGCCTTCTCGCGGGTGCTGTCGTTGCATCTGCAAGGTCACTGAGCGAGTTGCTGCCCCTTGCAACTGAAGCTGTCCGCGTTGCTTTCCGTGCAGGCACCTGCGTTGGTGCCGCAAAGGAGGCCCTGGAGCAGTCCTCTACCAAGGAGACTTGGTCTACCATTGTGACCAACATCTCCGAAGATGCCGCCAAGGACGCCATCAACGCGTTCCACGACGAGCAGCAGATACCAACCCTGGCTCAATCGTACATTAGCGCGGTTAGCACCATGGCCCTCACGATCAGTGGCCCACCCGCTACCACCAAGCGACTCCTTCAGAGCGACGCTTTCAAGAACTGTGCTCGGGTACCCATTCCCGTGTACGCACCTTACCACGCATCTCACCTCTATGCTGAGGCAGATATCGACCGCATTCTTGACAAGGACGCCATCAGGCATCTGCAACAGTTCCGCCCAGTCTCACTGGTCCACTCAGCGTCCACTGGAAAATGCCAGACTGCAACCAACGCATTGGAGTTGGTCCGAACTGCTCTTCATGAGATGCTTGTTGAGCCAGTCAGGTGGGACAGCCTTCTTTCTGAGATTGTCTCTCAGGTCACCTCTGCATCCCACGCACAGTGCTCCGTCTCTGCATTTGGTGTGACCTCGATCACCAATAGTCTTGCTTCTGCCCTGAAGAATGGAGGCCAATCATCTATCACTGTTCGCGATCAGTCTGCTTGGACCCCAGTCGAGCACGACAGCCGTGGCCGCACACAGAACGACAAGATTGCCATTGTTGGTATGTCTGGTCGTTTCCCTGGTGCTGCCAGCGCCGACGCTCTTTGGGATCTTCTCGAGAAGGGCTTGGATGTCCACCGCGAAGTTCCTGCAGACCGCTTCGATGCGAAGGCCCACTGCGACCCATCTGGCAAAGGCAAGAACAAGAGTCACACACCTTTCGGTTGCTTCATTGACGAGCCGGGTCTATTCGATCCTCGCTTCTTCAACATGTCTCCTCGTGAGGCGGCTCAGACTGACCCCATGGGTCGTCTCGCGTTGACAACTGCATATGAAGCTCTTGAGATGTCTGGATATGTGCCAAACCGCACTCCTTCGACCAAGCTCGAGCGCATTGGTACATTCTACGGTCAGACTTCGGATGATTGGCGTGAGATCAACGCAGCAGAGAACATCGACACCTACTTCATCACTGGTGGTGTGCGAGCGTTCGCCCCCGGCCGAATCAACTACTACTTCAAATTCTCCGGACCTTCCTACAGCGTTGACACAGCTTGCTCGTCCTCTCTGGCCGCTATTCAGCTTGCTTGCACGTCGCTCTGGGCTGGTGACTGCGACACAGCTTGCGCCGGTGGTCTTAACGTTCTTACCAACCCGGACATTTTCTCCGGTCTGAGTAAGGGTCAGTTCTTGTCCAAGACTGGCAGCTGCAAGACATACGACAACGATGCCGACGGATACTGCCGTGGTGACGGATGCGGCTCCGTTGTCCTCAAGCGTTACGAAGATGCCATTGCTGACAAGGACAACATCCTTGGTTGCATCTTGGGTGCTGCTACCAACCACAGCGCCGAAGCCGTCTCCATCACCCACCCTCACGCTGGTGCACAAGAGTACCTTTACAACAAGGTCTTGTCAAACGCTGGTGTTGATGCGCATGAGATCAGCTACGTTGAGATGCACGGCACTGGTACCCAGGCCGGTGACGGAATCGAAATGACCTCCGTCACCAACGCTTTTGCTCCACGCCACCGCCAACGTACCCCCGAGCAGACTCTGCACTTGGGTGCTATTAAGGCTAACATCGGACACGGTGAGGCTGCTTCTGGTATCAACTCTCTCATCAAGGTCTTGATGATGATGAAGAAGAACGCCATCCCCGCCAATGTTGGTATCAAGGGCGTCATGAACAAGACCTTCCCCAAGGATCTTGCCCAGCGCAACGTCCATATTTCGACTACCCAGGTTCCTTGGCCACGCAATGGTGCGGAGAAGCGCAAGATATTCTTGAACAACTTCTCCGCTGCTGGTGGTAACACAGCCATCGTCCTCGAAGATGGTCCTCTCCGCGAGGCACCCACCGGCGTAGACCCCCGCACCATGCACATGATCACCGTCAGCGCCAGGTCCATCGCTTCCCTGAAGAAGAACATCAACAACCTCATTGGCTACGTCGATGAGAACCCCTCAGTTACGCTCCCTAGCTTGGCATACACTACTACTGCTCGTCGCATCCAGCACAACTACCGTGTTGCCTTCTGTGTCTCGGACATGTCCAAGGTCAAGGATGGTCTTCGAGCTCAACTCAAGGACACTTACAGCCCGCTGCCGATGGTCCCCACCAAGACTGCCTTTACCTTCACTGGTCAGGGCTCGCAGTACACTGGCCTCGGCCAGAAGCTGTACCAGGATCTCGAGACATTCAAAAACGACATCGATCAGTTGGATAGGCTCGCTCGCCTGCACTCTCTGCCCTCCATTCTCCCTCTTCTCAACGGCGAGGACGTCGCTACGCTATCGCCTGTAGTCGTTCAGTTGGGCATGGCTTGTATCCAGGTCGCTCTTGCCCGCATGTGGGGTGCTTGGGGTGTCCGCCCCGTCGCTGTCATCGGTCACAGCCTCGGAGAGTATGCCGCCTTGCACGTTGCGGGTGTCATCTCTGCCAGTGACATGGTGCTCCTTGTCGGTCGCCGCGCCCAGATCCTTGAGCAGGAATGCACCGCCAACACCCACGGCATGCTTGCTGTCAAGGGTTCTGTTGAGGCTATCAAGGCTGCTCTTGGTAGCAAGATGACAGAGATTGCCTGCATGAACGGTCCTGAGGAGACTGTTCTTTGTGGTACTGTCGATGTTGTTGAATCCACCAACGAGGCACTTGCCGCCAAGGGCTTCAAGTCCACGAAGTTGAACGTTCCGTTTGCCTTCCACTCTGCCCAGGTAGAGCCCATCCTTGAGAAGTTCAAGGCTGCCGCCGCCTCTGTGACCTTCAACAAGCCTGTCGTCCCAGTCATGTCCCCACTCAACGGCGACATCATTGTTGAAGCTGGCATTATCGGCCCTGACTACCTTGCTCGCCACGCTCGCGAGACTGTTAACTTCTGGACCGCTCTCACCAACGGCCAGGAGCAGAAGCTCTTCGATGCTAAGACTGCTTGGCTCGAGATTGGCGCTCATCCTGTCTGCAGCGGCATGGTCAAGTCTTCCCTCGGAGGTTCTCCTGTCGCGGCTGGATCCCTCCGTCGCAACGAGGACCCATGGAAGACACTTTCCAACACCTTGGTCACACTGTACCTTGCTGGTGTCTACATCGACTTCAACGAATACCACAAGCTTTTCAACGATGCGCATGAGATGTACACTCTGCCTACATACGCTTTTGACTCGAAGAAGTACTGGTTGGACTACCACAACAACTGGACTCTCACCAAGGGCGAGGTACTTCAAGCTCCTCCTGCGGTCAAGGCCATTGAGGCAGCACCGGTTGAGGAGGCCCCCTCCAAGCTATCGACAACTTCTTGCCACAAGATTGTCCGCGAGGATCTTCATGCAAACTCTGGTACCGTTGTTGTGCAGTCTGATCTTTCTGACCCCAAGTTGAAGGCTACCATCACTGGTCATCAAGTTAACGGCACTCCTCTTACTCCATCTTCGCTCTACGCTGACCAGGCTATGACCGTCGCCGACTACCTGTACCAGCAGCTCCGCCCTGGAACTGAGACGCCTGGTCTTAACGTGTGCGCCATGGAGGTTACCAAGACCCTCATTCCTCAGTACCCTCCTCCTGCCACCGGCCAGCACTTGCAGATCGAGGGTAACGCCAACCTGGAAGCTGGCGAAGTCAAGATCACCTTCCGCACTGTCTCAGCTGATGGTTCCAAGATCCTTGCCGAGCACGCCGTCGGTACCGTCAAGTACGAGGATGTTAACGCTTGGAAGGAGGAGTGGGGCCGCATCCAGTACATGGTTCAGTCTCAGATCGAGTTGCTTCAGATGAAGCTCCAGACTGGTGCTGCCCACAAGGTTCTCCGCGGCATGGCCTATAAGCTCTTCAAGGCCCTTGTTACCTATGCTGACAACTACCGTGGTATGGAGGAAGTCATCCTCGATGGCAAGCAGACCGAGGCCACTGCTCAGGTCCAGTTCCAGACCACTGCTGCCGATGGAGAGTTCCTTTGCTCGCCATACTGGATTGATTCTCTTGCGCATCTTTCTGGCTTCATCGTCAACGCGTCCGACCATCTTGACTCGGAGAACTCGGTCTACATCTCCCACGGATGGGGATCTATCAAGATTGCCGGCAAGCTGTCGCCCGAGAAGAAGTACCGCTCCTATGTTCGCATGCAGCCTGCCCCTGGCAACATCTCCGTCGGTGATGTTTACATTATGGATGGCACTGAGATCATTGGTATGGTCATGGGCCTTAAATTCCAGAACATCCCTCGCCGGGCACTCAATATCATGATGCCTCCCGCCGGCAAGGCCGCCGCCGTTGCGCCTGCTGGCAAGCCTCTTGCTAAGCCCACTCTCAAGGCCCTGCCAGCTGCTGCTCCTGTCAAGACCAAGGCAGCAGCTCCTAAGGCAGCCAAGCCCGCCAAAGCTCCCAAGGCTGTCAAGGCTGCTGCTCCCGCTGGTGTCACATCCAAAGTCATGAACATTGTTGCCCAAGAGATCGATGTTGACATGTCTGAGCTTGTCGACGAGGCTGCTTTCGAGAACCTCGGTGTTGACTCCCTTCTGTCTCTCACAATCTCTGCCAGGTTCCGCGAGGAGCTCGACATGGACATCCCGTCCACTCTCTTCACCGACTGCTCCACTGTCGGTGAACTGAAGAAGCACTTCTCCCAGTTCGAAGGCACTACCATTGTTGACGATGACTCTTCTGTGACATCTGATGAGCCTTCCGACTTGCCCACCCCCTTTGAGGGACCTGCCGGTCAAGGTGACAGCACCCCTGCCAGCTCTACCGGCAGCGATGATGGCCACGATGATATCAAGCCCTCAGCTCCTACCGAGGGTGGAGTCAGCCTGGCTCGCAAGCTTGTAGCTGAGGAAATGGGTGTTGATGTCTCTGAGATCACGGATGACCTTGATCTTACCGACATTGGTATGGACTCGCTGATGAGCTTGACTATTCTTGGTTCCATGAGGGAGGCTACTGGTCGCGACCTTCCCGCTGACTTCCTCACCGTCAATGTCACCATCAAGGATATCGAGACTGCCCTTGGCATGCGTCCTCAACCCAAGGCTGCGAAGTCTGCTACCAAGGCCGCTACCAATGCCCCTCGTTTGTCTGAGGTGAACAAGAAGTTGGCCTCTCTGCCTGATGTTTCGAACCTGCCACCTGCCTCTTCCGTCCTCCTCCAAGGTAACCCCAAGACCGCTACCAAGAAGTTCTTCCTCGTCCCTGATGGTTCCGGTAGCGCTACCAGCTACATCTCCATCCCAAACATCTCTCCCGACATGGCCGTGTACGGACTTAACTGCCCGTTCATGAAGTGCCCTGAGAAGTGGACTTGCGGTGTTGAGGGCGTCTCCCGCCTCTACCTCAATGAGATCAAGCGCCGCCAACCTGAGGGCCCATACATCATCGGCGGATGGTCTGCTGGTGGTGTCATGGCTTACGAAGTCGCTCAGCAACTGGTCAACGCTGGTGAGGAGGTTGAGAACCTTGTTCTTATTGATGCTCCCTGCCCAGTCGCTCTTGATCCTCTCCCTGCTCGCCTTCACATCTTCTTCGACCAGATCGGTCTCCTCGGTACCGGCAAGCCCGGTGGTACTCCCTCATGGCTCCTTCCTCACTTCGCCTCCGCCATCCAGAACCTCAAGGACTACGACCCAGTCCCCATGGACCCTAAGTCTGCCCCTCCCGTCCTTGCCATCTGGTGCACCGACGGAGTCTGCCCCAACCCCGAGGACCCCCGCCCCCCACCAGGTGAGGGAGAGGACCCAGCTCCCATGAAGTGGCTCCTCAACAACCGCACTGATTTCTCTGACAATGGCTGGGCCCAGCTTCTGCCTAAGGAGAACTTCCAGTACGCTGTCATGGGCGGCAATCACTTCACTATGATGAAGGGTGATCACGTAAGTCTTCCCTTTAGCCCCCATTCCATTTTACCATGCTAACTCATCTTTCAGGGTGTTACACTTGGAAAGCTCATCCAGCAAGGCCTCAAGCTATAAGCATTTTGATTCTTCATCACGCTAGACTGTGGCAACCGCATATTGCATGCATCTCCTTTCTTGCAAGGGTTGAAATGAGATGTCGGCGTTGGGATTTACTTCACTTCTTTTTTTGTATGGTATTCGATATATCACTTTCCACTGATGTTAAGGTCAGGATAAAAATGTTTGGGTCGCTGGCTGGCGTTGAGGTCTTGAACCTTTTTCCGTTCTTATTAGACATCTGCGTACACGGCTTGTTTGGCTTCTATTCTTCCTTATGTTGACGCACCGTTATGATTACTGTTAGTTTAGCTTTGTACTTAATGTTTTGGCTTCCGCAATGCAAGGGTAACTTCATAATTCTTGGTCCTTCAGTTGCATCGTGACTCGTTCCATCATTGTCTACGACCATCCTTTACTGATCATACTATCCTTACACAATCTCCTTTGCCTTATCGTCTGATATGACCTATCCTCGCTTCCTCTAACAGGCGTTACCCCCAATCATCGGCCTCAACACCCATTGCGCTCTCGCATCCCTGGCTCGGTCTTACCTACAACTAGTCGACGAATTTCATTTGCAACGGTAGTTCTAATCTATAGTATCTACGGAGATATGAACCAGTTCTCTATCCACTGACCTTTCCATGCAACCATGTCCTCCCAGTCCGTCTGGTCCATATGCATGATCGCCAAAACAAACCTCATCCAATATAGTCAGCTGGTCCATTCTTCCAGACGCTTGATGTCTATGCACAGCTTTGAAATTACGCACCGCGCCAAGGAATCAATTAAACAGCTATACCCGGCCGTCTTTTTTACCTTATCTCTATGCTCCGCGGCAGGCAAAGCTAAGTTTAACCAACAACTTCCCGCCTCGTATATACCAACATCTCGTATACACCCACAGCAGCCCCGTCCTTCTGGTACCGAATACCGGGACAAACGAACGGATAAATACCCGTATATTAAAGATCCTCACATCCCAGCTCATCACCTACCAACGACACGGTACATCCTCTGTACCACTTTCTCGGCTACCGGAAAAGTATACTTCTGCCTATGCAGCTGCAGCCCGGTAGGAATGCTGTTGGTACATGCGGAAAAGCATCCTATTATTAGTTATTGGTGTCGTGTGAGTCGCAGACTTTCGCTTGGAGTATATGAAGAGAATGCAAGTCTCTTCCTGTTCTGTGTACCCCGAGCGGATATAGGGTTCCGGCACGCAGGCTCAATCCGTGCCGAAAAGGTTAATCCCGGTATCCTGACTCCTCTACCCTGGCGAGACTTGATATGCAGTGTTACCTGTGAAGAATTGCCGGCTCGGCTCATGAATCATGGTACAGTTGGGGGTCTCGCAGTCTTGTACGTACGCTCGGGCCTGATCGACAGCATGTTGCTGCTTGAATGCGCTTCCACAGTACAGGAAGCGAACTAAGGGTCCTAGTCGATTATCGCGTGGTCACATGCGATCCCTTCACTTCCTCGGCAAGTACATGTAGTCGGTTTTATCAAGTAGTACGTGGTATCACAACAGCAAAGCGTCGTGGCTGCACTAATCACACCCGCCTTCACTCGGCCCACGAAGAGGGAGTCCTCGGGTACTAAGATGAGGCATTTCTCACTATTGGCCGGCAAACTCAGCAGTTCACCGGCTCGCATCCAACCTTATCGCAGTATCTGTTCGTATCTGCAACATGTCGCTTTTCAGGGCTTGTTCAGGCAAAACTCCTTTGCCCCTGTGATTTCCTTGGACCCTTCATCAAGCGCTCGCTTCGAGCTCCAGACCACGAAGCGAAACACAAGGTGCTTACGCTGCAGCCTTACATGGAAGCAGGGGTTTTCGCCACGTGACTTTGGTAACCTTGTCAATGTACATACATATGCCCCTCTATGCAGTCACCCTTAGGATTACAGGTGTCAGGTCATGTGCATCAGGCCACCTCCAAAACATGATGTTCCAAGCGAACTCAACAAGTGCATGTCAGCTCAACGACCCTGTCTATTCGCCAATTGAGTGGTTTGAGGTACTGAACATCGGTACCATGAAGGCAATTGAGCTCATAACGAAGTCACCATGCAGGGTCTCGGTGACGCCTTGGGATGCCTGATACATGGCTACATTAGGCCCTGCTAAGCTCTACAAGGTACTTACTCGTGTTATCAGGCCGTTTCCGCGTTGCTCAGCTCGCAAGCGGGTGCGCCACGTCATGCAGGTGCTACGACATACGAGACGCCTTGTGGCTGGCGTGCCTAACCATCTCACCGCATACATCATACCGAGACGATATCAGGTATCATGGATTAACCAAAGTAGTCTTGAAGGAGCCGAAGGAACAAATTGCGCCGATCGGCAACAAAAATGGTTTGCGGGGCCCCCAGAAACTGTTTGACAGTTGTCCTGCTAGGGTTTCTCCATACCAAAAATGAGGTTGATCATCGCGTCGATCAATATCGAATTGCCAGCCTTATGCACACCATACTTCCAGAAATGGAAAATGCAAACACGGGTGCTGAGTCTGGACATGTACGTCTAATGCAAGGAGCATGATACGGAATCCCCGGCGTGTGTGTTATGAGAAAATCCTTATCATGCCACAAATAATGTGAATTCACTGTTCTCGCATGAGACAATGCGAATGAGTACAGCCGCATGGCTGAAGACGTTTTCGTGTGATGACGCTATCAAGCTATGTTAAGCAACAGAATGGGGCTCTGCAAGCTTGACGATTGCGATTGGGCCAAACTTGGCCTGACACAGGGGCACGCCCTGATGTGATAGCATGGCTGGTCGGCGAGGAGAATTGCAATGTGATTTGCTCGGAGAATAGTGAGGAGGTCCGAACGTGCATCATCAAGGCCACAAACGGCTATTCCTTAAACGATGTGAAGGGGCGGATGCAGCCGCTGATCGCAACCACTACAGGAATTATGCTGACGCCTTGGTTTCTGATGATTAAGTTTGTGGCGCGTTTTGATACACACAGCCCTGTGTGCCAAAATAGGGATAATACACCTCCCCATGATTGGATCGGTTCTTGATACGGTACAAGGCGGTACACTAGCACAAGTGCTTACATCTTACCTCATGTTGGTCTTGCAGTAGCTTTCGATAGTCCATGGTGCAAAGCCGGGGACGCGGTTATCATCTCGATAGGGCCGATGGTGATGCTGGTACCATCTGTTGCGCTAGGCAATCGTCGTCTGGTTTATGCAAGATGCAACAAGGTTCTCTGCGGGCCTTAGGTGCTGGCAAGTCCAGCCACATCACTCGGGGCCAGCGTGTTAGCATCGATTGGGGTTGAGGCGTCAGAGATACCATCCTTTCCCAACGACATGGTCATCATGTCATCGCCGTACAGACCAAAGGATTGAAATCTCTAATCCAACCTCCGGAAAATAGTCTCCGTAATCCTGATGCTCCGAGGACGGGTGGCATTCCGTTGCGGAATACACTGAGGTCACTATATGGCTTCGCCGGAGTAATAGAACAGCCACAACATCTATCCTTGTAGAGACAGTGGCGCAGGCGAGCTAATATGTAGGGCTGAAGGCGGGGCGGGGAGTGTGAAAAGTCATGCGGGGTGGAAGTGTGTGCGGCGCCAAGAGCGGAATGGCGGGGCAGTTTTTCCGACGCGCGAAACAACCAACGCGCACCGTTCAAGTCTACAAGTCCAAGTCGCAATGGCAGACGTGACGAAAGCCGGGAGGTCAGTAACATCTCAGAGTTTCTCTGCCACCAGCAGATGTAAAGGGAGCTAACATGTGAACAGCGAGCCCGCAAGTATGTATACCGTTACGTCCCTATGCAACAACCGCCCTCTGACATGATGCGACTCTAGCAAACCCGCGGGGCATTCCCGTAGCTCCATTTGTCGACAGAGTAGAAGACTATGTGACCGACCGCTCGGAGGTGGAGTCCACCATCAACAACTTCAAAGAGATGATCTCGTACGCTAGCCACAGCCAAACCTTTACCCGGCCGCTATCTGACATATGAGAAACTCAGGAAGTACCAATTCATGCAGCAAAACACCCAAAGGCGCGCAGCTGGATTAAAAGATAAGATCCCGGATATCCAAAAGACGCTCGAAACAGTCCGCTTCCTTAAATCACGCAAGGACGACGCAGAGCCTCTAGAAACGACGTTCGAACTCAACGATACACTCTTTGCCAAAGCCGAGGTCCCGCCCACAGATGAAGTTTACCTTTGGCTCGGTGCCAATGTTATGCTGGCTTACCCTATACCCGAGGCAGAGGAGTTGCTGCAGTCCAAGCTGTCGACGGCACGACACAGCCTGAGTACTTGTGAAGAGGATCTGGATTTCTTGCGAGAGCAGATTACGGTATGTTTCTTTTGGACCAATTCTTTTTGAGAAATGTACCTGTCTAACAAGAATATAGACGCTTGAAGTCGCGTTCGCACGAGTATACAATTGGGATGTTGCCCAGCGGAGGAAGGAGCGGGAGGCAGGCGAGTCAATAGAGGGCAAGAAGCGCGGATCGCCAAATGGATAAGGAACAGGGAGAGCTCTCTCTCATGCCTGGACCTGGGAGCCTGATATGGTAAAGCGCAATGGCTAAATCAGCTTGTACACAGAGCACAAGAACTCAAAATTCGAATGAGATGATGAAATATAGCATATCCTCTTTTCACAAGTATAAACACGGATGCATTGAGCAGTCTGAGAATATTCACATGACATGAAAGCGACATCTGAGACTCAGAATCTTACGAAAATTCAGATCTTTTGTCCTCGAGGATTTTCCTGCATACAAGCTAATATCTGTTTTCCACCAATTTCAGGTCCTGAAAATTCCTTTCACTCTTTTCCACTATACACAACCTTATTACGCGTCACCGATCAAATAAACCGTATGTATTCCACCTGGGAACTCGCCTTTCGTGTTTCAATTTATATACAGATGCTCCTCCAACCTCTCACGACACGCACTAGCTATCTATGCCACAGTGAGCTTTGCGGCAGCACCCTGGTCCGCTCCGCTCTTGGTGATGGGATCCAATCCCTTACCCGTCTGTTCCTTGACATAATCATTCATGATCTTCGTGATAGCAGCCTGGCCACCCCAGGTCATAGCATTGGCCATGGTATCAATATCCTTCATGGTCATGATGACAGCGCCCTGCGGCGGCTTAGGGTTACCATACTGGTCCTTGCTGTCGTCTGCACGGCGCTCAGGTCGAGCGGTCGCGGTGCCGTTGGAAGCCGCTGCCTGTCCCTCGAGGCTGGGCCTTTGACCTTCGGCCGCTGCTGGAGATGCTTCGGCTGGCTTCGAGCTAGATTGAGCAGAGGGAGAGGGAGCAGTGGGTGTTTGGCCCTGGGCGGGCTGCGCTGCTCCTGCGGCTTGGCCATTACCACCCATGACTTGCATAGTGAGAATGTATTCTCCGTCAACTTGGCGGACAGGGACAGCGATGCGCATGTTGGCCTGGTCGAGTACGGCGTTGGCCTGGACAGGAACGAATGTAGGGGCGAGAAGGAGCTGGGCAGCAACGGGGTTGGCGTTGTTATTGTTGGTAGTGGTAGTAGTGGGAGTAGTAGTGCCTTGCTGGATCTGGCGAGCAACCTCTTTCCTGAATTCAGAACGAGTGAGTCCACGACGCTGGGTCGCGGCTCCACCGAGATTGGCGGTTGCGCCACCGGGGTTCTGAAGTACGCTGCGTTGAGCAACACCGATGGCGACAGATCCAGTTGGTGGGACACCCATTGCTTGCATCATCTTCTGGAGACGGACAGCATTGACTAGGAGTGATGTTAGTTTGACCAAAAGTATACAACGAGAACAAAAAAATACGTACTGGGCATCTGAATGACAGTGACCTGCTGGTTGAGGTTGGGAGTGACAGCACCCAAGTTCGTAGTGACAGAGTAACGGTAATCATTGACCGTTGCTTGTCCCTGAAGGGCAGCCAGCATGCTCTGATCAACACCCTTCTTGACATCGACGTTCATGGTCATGGGTTGGGTAGCACGTGTAGCCATTCTGAATCCGTCTTGGAACTCGTTCTCCTGAAGACCAGTACCTTGGATAGCGACAGATGTAGATCCATCACTTCCAAAGGGGACAACAAGAGTGTTGGTTTCGACGGTCTGACGACCAACAACCATGTACTCTCCGTCCATTTGGCTTCGCTTGACCATGCGGACTGTCATGTCGGTGGTGTTGACCATCCTCATTGTCTCTTGGATCATCCAAGTTTGGCGGTCAGGCGAAAGCATAGCCACATACGTATTGTCTGGTTGAACGGCTACATTCTGCAAGTTTTGCATTGTCATAGCCATCTCAATCTGGCCACCGACCAAGTCCGTTGCACCATTGGTGCTGATGGTCATTGACTGCGGCGAAACAGCAACAAACGGCTGGCCAGTGGTTCCAGTGACCTGGTTGGCGGGGATAGCGGGATCTTGTTGATTAACAATTATCTGCTGCTGTTTTTGAGAGAAGGTCTCGATCTTTGATCGATCAGGAAAGACGAATGAGTTGAGTTTCATCTACGCATATTAGTTTGTGCTCACTCCAGCTATCTGGCAGGGCGTATACTTACATCGCCATTGACATTAAGTACTTGGTTAAACTGGACATTTTGTGACTGAGCCAACACCTGTGTACAGCTCAAGAACACGAATAGAAGCGAAGAGACAGTACCGGACGTCATTTTGCAATAATAAGAGCCGCCTGGGCTTTACAGGAAATATTAATTATAAGAGAAGAGAAAAGGAAACTAAAAGGGAAGAGCGAAGGAACGTTAAGGAAGCTCAACAGACTTGCTGTGACGAATGTGTGCTCCTACATTCAACAGCGGCACACTGCTCTCATATGCAGACTCTTGGTTTCGTAACGTGACCTAAGATGTTAGTCCGGCACTTTTCCTTCCCGTCAATATGGTTTCGAGTCGTGATAGGTATGCAGATGGCGACATGCTCTGTGGCGCAGAGTTGCACTCCCTTCAGGCAAACTGAGCTCCTTGATGGCCAAAGGTCCCACTTTGTGACTGCTGAAAGCATTCTCATTCGAGCATGCCATTCAGCATGACTGTGACCCTTACAGATATGGTGTCGGCCAAGACACTGCTCATAGAAATAGTGATGTTTCTTTACAAGTATAGTTTCAAACGTAAGGCAGAATAGTTCTGCTTTAGGCATGGAACATATGTGACGAGAGCTTTACTCCTGTTTGGCTGTCATGGTGTCTCTAAGCATGACGATACAGTTCAGTTTGGAATCAAGTGCCGAGAACATGATAGGAACGTGTCTCACAAAATAAGCTTTCGCCGAGGGCTCCCGGTCGCAAGGAGGTGGTGACTACCTGGTTTGTACTATGCGTAAATCCTTTTACTCAACTTTTGAGCATCACAATTACAGGAAAATCATCACAGTGAATTGTCCCTTATGTGAAATGCACCAGTTCTGCCTATAGGACGACCAGTATCCCTTCACTCGTCATGCTATGCGTGAGCAAGTTGCTTGGACCGTAGAGCGTATAGAATGGTGCGACTCGGGTGTGATGAAATCATCAAACGTCGATGTTTGGACTCATGTTTCGTCTCCCTAGTTTGTTGCAACACGATCGACTTCGGCTACTCTGCTTACCGACTAGCGGCGGTCCGCCAAAACCAACATTATTGGTCAGATGCTATGAGAATCTGAAATGGCATGGAGGAGGATGCCTCGTTCTGGGCTCCATAGGACTTGAAGACACTGGTTATCACGTCAGTCTAGACCGCAAGGGTCTTTCGTAGTCGTCTTCTTCTTTTCGTGCGACCCACTTTACAAGCACTTGATCACCAAATGTAGTGCTGTGAGCTGCCAATCTACGTAGAGGACCCCGCCATCATGTAATACTGCGCATTCAAAGTGTCAACTCTGCAGAGTTACCCCTTGGGGCTAATTTAGCTTCTGTATCTACTTGCCCGTTTGATTCCCTAGCAAGATGACGCCGTTCACATCTTGATTCTCAAACCCGTCGTACTTGCTCTCTCTGTACCAGTGCGTCCGCTTATAGCACCCATACTATCAGCATCGCTGTCACTATCCCCACCATCACCATACTGTTGCTCGTCATCCGCAATACCCAAGCTCAGAGTCCCTACTTTAAAAGTATTGCTGCACCACTCGTTGAACACGTCAGGATCCCAGACGCCATCTTCCCTGCCCTTGCCTTTGGTGCTCCGACCTGCTCCGTTTTGATTCTTGAGAGACGGCGCGTACGAGGTGTCGTACCAATCTTCATAGGTCTGTGTTACTGACTCCATAACAGCTGCGACGAGCATTTCGCGTGTGCGCGCGTCGGTAATATATTCCTCCAGCTTTGAGCGCAGAAACGGTGTTTCGTGTTCAATGTTTTGCCGAATTTTGCTAGTACGCGCAGGTGCTTCGCCCATTGGTACTTTTTTGTTGTTCTTCGTATCGATCGGCGCCGTCATCCTGTTTACGAACTGACCAGTAAAGTCGTTAATCGCTTGACGTAGACGTGCATCCACCTCTGCCTTGGCGTCGAGCATGTTTTCCACGACTTTAGGTATTAACAGACCGACCAGGTTGCGGGGGTTGAAGAGGCCACCTCGTGCGCGGAGCTCCCAGAAGGTATTCGTCACGCTGGAGAAGTTGTATTGAACCTCGGTCTCGGGTGTAACAAACTCGATATCGAAGGCCACGATTTGTTGTTTCAGAAGAAGCAGATGGGAAATGAGAAACAGAGCGGCATCTGTAGGCGAGGTTGATTTGGCAAGAAGTGAACTAGCTTGGGTGAGTGAGAGAGTGGTGCTGTGCACGATTCGGTGGGCCAGGTCATCAAAGACGGACGACTGTGCACCATGTCAGTAAAATACTTTTTCGTAGGGATGACAACACGTACATGTACAAGCCTGTATATCTTACTGAGCAACCAAATGGCCTTTCGTAATGTTGGATACCAGTCCTTGAATGCAGCTTCAGTGTTGAAGTTCCACCGAGCCTCGGAATCGTCTTCATCAACGACCGTGGGTGCCTTTGGCATTATTGGTGTAGGGGGAACTTCGGACTTGGGTTGCTTCTTGCCAGACAATACTGGTTGGTTTGACTTGGCTCCAGAAGTTGCTTGCTTCTTGTTCTTTGCAGGGTAGTCGAGGTCCTCTGGCTTTGGCTTATACTTTTCGATGTCGTCTCGCAGGATCGCTAGAGATAGGAACACAAGCCGGTTTTGCGCATCTTCCAGTGCAGGATGCACGATGACGGAAAAATCAAGCTTGCCAGCCTCTGTTGGTGACTCCGCCTCCTCTTCCTCTTCCTCCATGTAGCGTGTCTGAATGAGGGTGCAAAGCTCGCAGAGCTTGAGGATTTGGGTTTCGTGGATAGTGCGTGGTCTAAGATAGTCGTACAAAGGCTCAGACATGGCTTCAAGAAAGTCGTAAAGTCCGCCGTCGCCTTCGAACCATTCGCGCCATAGGCCGCATTCATCGAAACATATACCACGAATGTAGCTTATGCTACTACGAGCAAAGGCGACCAAGTCAGTCGAAGTGCTCGGGGCCTGTGCAATCTCTCCAATCTTTTTTGTTATTATTGGTAGGATGAGGCGGCCGCGTGTGGCTGAATAGCTCTGGTACAGCTCGTTCATCAAACTTTGATACTCTGCTTCTGCGCCCGGAGCTGCGCCCGGAGGCAGCACGGCGCGTTTTTGTATCTCCATTCCAATACTCTTCAACTCTGGCGCACCAACACGGAATTTGGCATATAACAGTGCAGACATTGTGGTGTCATTCAGCTGTCGATCTGCTATCCGTTTCGCTACGTCGGCGGCAATCTCTCGCAAGGCCTCAGTGAAGTGGACACGGATAAGGGTAAGGGCTCGAGTGAGTAGCAAGCGGTACCTCGAGCGATATGTCTCTGCCTCTCGATGCTTTGAATGCGCCTGCATGTAGTCCAAACAACTGTCCAAGTTGGCCAGCATTTCCACAAACTCCTTGCCACGCACAATCTTGCCAGCACCTGGCGCATTGAGTCGCTTGGTCGTTGGCTCGAGATATAGGTAGTACCGAAGGTTCTGCTCCATATCGTCGGCGAGTTTTGTAATGCGCTTCTGGTCGTCTATGAGGCCTTCACATTTTGTCCGGAATGCGTTCGTCTGCGTCTCGACAATCTTGAAGGATTCAGAGAGGGATGAGAGGATTTGCAGGGTAGATGTTGTATCCGAGATGACATTTTCGAGATGGTTCCGCGTCATGTGAAGCTGATCTTGATATCGTCTGAGGGGTCCTTCAGTCAGCGGCTCCTAGTATAGGTTGATGAACCCAAGCATACCTGTACTCTTCATGGCTGGCTTCCAACAGTTCGTCGTTGACACTGCCATACCAGTCGGCCAACTGAATTTCAGTGGCTATGTCCTCTTTCGACTTTTTCTTTTCCAATGCCTTCTCCTTCTTCAAGTGTGCCCGCACGACGGTGTAAAAGTCGCTGTATGACTTGGCGCGTCGGGCCACAGTGGCCGGCGGAGGGCCGCTGAGCTTCCCCGGGCGCTCTTCCTCTGCAGTCTCTGCAATGGCTTCTGCGCGCTCGAAGTCAGCCTGGCTCTCCTACAGAAACAATCATCAGAAGTGCTCAGACGTACCCATGCAGCGGATGGTGGGCTTACGCTTTCCTGCTTAAGCAGGCTCTCCCTCCGGCGGTGCTGGCCTTTGTCCTGAGGCTTTGCTGCCCGCGGCACGAAGGCATTGTACCATGGGTCTCCTTCGTACATTTTTTTTGCCGCAATTGGGAATTGGAGGTTGGTTCGTCAACCGTCCATGCAGGAGCGGATACGTAAGCTTGCACGTCGGAGCTCGGTCTACGTGTCGTGGGGGAGAGCATAGGGCGCTAACCCTATGGGAACTAGCCCGAGCAGGTGGAGACAAGATCCAGTGCCAAAATCTAGAAGCGTCATCGATCCCGCTGCTGAGATGTGAAGAAGCCATCGAGCGTGCCCAATGACCAATACTGTGGCCACAGTCGGACCTCCGGAAATGTTGCGCATGTTACTCTCTTGATTTCGCTCGACACCTTTGGGTCTTTTCTCTGTTCTCTGCCCAAACCCCGCACTCTTATCGTTCATCACACAGCACCATGCTCAGTACCAAATGTGTCTCGCGCGCGACACTGCCCACGCGCCACACCCCGCGACTATGTAGGAACATAGCAACCAGAACCCCGCGCTCCCAAGTTCGAACAGCTACACATCCATACGCACAGCGGCGGCAGCAGCACTTTGTCCGATCCCTCGCCACCGTCGGTGCGCTCTGGGCCACTGCCACTGCATGGCAGTGGTGCAACGGCCAGTCAATTTTACGTGACGCACATGCCGAAGAACCAGAGAAACCTGAGGGACCAGAGCTAGAGTTTGAGGCCCCGCGGCGACAGGCTACATCAAGCGATGACAACCGGAACATCATCAGTTCTCAGCACCTCCAGGTGATCAAGAGCTGGGAAAACCCTGGAGTGTATGCGTGGGGCTCAAACACAGGAAAGGTTGTCGCGCCCGATTCAGATGAAAAGTATATCAAGACTCCGAGGCGGCTGAGCTACTTCGACGGAAAGCTGCTACGAGATATCAAGCTGGACAGGAACTTTGGGGCGGCTATAGACGAGAAGGGCGACCTTCTGCAGTGGGGCATAGCATTTGCGGCTGATGTCAAGGAACCGGTGAAAACTCTGACAGGACGGAATTTGAAATCGTTAGCCATCTCACGCGACCGCATCATTGGCCTTGCTGAGAACGGCTCGGTGTACTCAGTACCTGTATCCCAGACGGAGCAGAAAGAGGGTCCCAAACCCAAGTCAAAGTCCTGGATCCCATTCTGGGGTGGCTCCAACGACATTTCATACCGCGAACGCACACCTGAGAATCTGGGATGGAGCGAGCGTGTGATTGACATCCGGTCTGGCCTCGAGCACGCGCTCATGCTTACCTCGGCTGGCCGCGTCTTTTCTTTTGCTTCGGGCTCCCAGAACTTCCCTAGCAAAGGTCAGTTGGGCATACCGGGACTGACATGGGAGAGCCGACCGGCCGGTGCCTTTGACATTCCCCATGAGATCACGACACTCAAGGGCTTCCCTATCAAGAGAATCGCAACAGGCGACTACCACAGTCTAGTATGCGACTCAGAGGGACGTGCTTTTACTTTTGGTGACAATACGGCTGGCCAGCTTGGTTTTCCCTTCAACGCAGAAGCGCAAAGTATCGATGCGCCTTCCCTGTTGCCAACTCAGAAGTTCTACTCGGGTCAACAAGGCAAGGTGACTAATGTCTTCGCTGGTGGAAACACATCCTTCCTCGCCATTGAGGCAACAAAAGGCAACAGGACAACAGCAGATACATGGGCTTTCGGCTTTGGTCTTACTGGCCAACTCGGCATTGGCCGCTGGGTGCACACGCAAGCTGAGCCCGTCAAGGTCCCTGCCTTCTCCGGTCTATTTGAGTGGGATGAGAAAAATAACAAGCCCATTCCTATCCGCCTTTCTACCATCTCTGTCGGTGCTTCACATGCTGCAGCCATCCTCGACAACGTCGCTAGTGTCGCCGTGTCTGGCCGCAAATCGAGGCTCACAGAAAATGATACCAATTGGGGCCGGGATATTCTCTTTTGGGGAAACAACGAGTACTATCAGATTGGCTCTGGAAAGAGGAGTAATCTCTCTACCCCAGCGTACATTCAGCCACTCGACCAGGAGGCAGAGCAGGAGAGAGCGGCGTCTGCTATTGCAGGGAACTTCGCCAAACAGCTGCGAGAAAAGGAGATGCATCGATTCCAGATTACACCTAGGAATAAGGTGAAGCTCAAGGGTAGGACGGTCGAGTTTGAACAAAAGGTCGAATGTGGAAGAGGCTGCACAGCGGTGTACTCTGCTTTGTAAAAGTCGATCGCTTCCGGACGTATTGTCCTGTTTCCGTCCACCTCAAATCTGCTATGCAATGTTGAAGTCGCCTTTTAGGGCATGTTTTGAGTGTATATGTCTGCTCGCCTCTTCCGCATCTATTTGTATGTGGGCGTGTAAGGTGTTGGCATCGCTGTTGGTGTTTTTTTTTATGAGTTGGAAGTACGCTCATGATTCCTCCATGACGCATGAACACCCCTCTCTTTTTACAGATTAAGATAGTGGAATGTATATAAATACGGAATATATAAAAACATCTACAGATAGGCGTTGTTCCTAATATTAGGCGAGTGTCGTGCTTGGAAGTAATGATATAATAAAGGGGCAGTCAGCGAAGGCAAGAAGATGTTGCATCCAAAGCCAGCTCAAAACTTCTTTTCATACTTGAAACTCCTTGAATAGATTGAACCGACTAAGGCTAGAAGGCTTACATAGAGATTTTGAGTCTCGAGCCTTCTATCTACTTCTAATCCTTGATTACATGAGCCCGTGTTGGTACTAGGGAGAGCAATTAACACAAGAGCAAAGTGAAGCTTGCCGCAGACCTGCCGGAGAGACTCAGTAGGTTAGCGCAGTCATTAGCGCTTGTTACAATAAGAGAATAAGGGGGGCTCACGTGAGGACCAGATGGCACATGCCCTTCCTCGATGAGCTCGCTTAGTATGCAGCTCTTCGGCGATAAATGACAGCTCTGAGCAACCTTAATTTCATTCTTGTTTTCCTTCGTGTTATGATTTGAAACTATTGTCACGAGCTTGTTGCAGGCAAGGCTGAAAATTTACATGGCCAGATTCAGAGATGTGGCTGCAAGGCTGCGGAACTCTAAGGAGGGGCAATGAGCTGAGGCTCAGCCCGGGGCTGACTGAAGGCACCTCATTTACTATACTTTATAACCTGGAGCCCGCTCGTTTCGTGCATCTCATTGTACTCTTGTCCAGCCATGCCCAAATGTTACCTTTGCAACGACTTTCAGCGCAGCCCGCGTCAATTTCGCTTTACATTTGATTGCAACCAAGCGGCATTGATCCAATCGGCGAACAACGGATGCATTATCTGCTCCTTACTGCTCCAAGGACTTCGATACTTTGAACCGAAACTCGAGAAACTCAAAGATCGTGATCGCATCTACGTCTGGGGTGGTGACATTGATAGTGGCGGGGCTGTAGACATGGAAATCTTCAGTGCCGGTGCACTTAAGCTTCGCTTGGAATTTTTCAATACAAAAGGCAAGAACAGTCCGCTAGAAGGAGCTAGAATACTACCGGCAATCCCTGGAGATACTCGTGCACCGGCTTCAATAGATTGGGCAAAGCAACGTTTGCGACAGTGTATAGACTCGCACGCGTCTTGTGGTGAAAGAAGCATCTCAAAACTGCCTAATCGAGTACTTGAGATCTGCCGGGGCGAGAGAGAAATCCCTAGTGTGAAATTGCTTAGCACACCGGGTGTGAAGGCGCAGTATGCATGCCTAAGTCACCGTTGGAGCAAACCCGCGGCTCTGGTAACAAAACGATCAAACGTTGCTTCGCATGCAAAGAGCATAGATTGGAAGACTTTGCCAAAGACTTTCAAGGAAGCAATTCTCATCACACAAGATTTAGGTCTTCAACACCTATGGGTCGACTCTTTGTGCATCATTCAGGACGACGACAACGATAAACAGCGCGAATTAGCCAAGATGAGTTCGATCTACACAAACGCGTACATCACCATTGCTGCTACCCATGCAGAGGGCGAGATGCATGGATGCTACTCAGCAGGGTCATTCTACCATCAGGACCACCGACTTTCTTTGAAGCAGCCGGATTCAACCACAGTAGAAATTGATCTCTATGTTCGCGAGAAGATAGCGCATATTGGCGAACAGGACGCGATAACACCTCTCCTACAACGTGGATGGGTCTGCCAGGAGAGGCTGCTCTCACCTAGAGTTCTTCATTTTTGCGAGAAAGAGCTGGTCTGGGAATGTCAAGAGTCCAGCACTTGTCAATGCTCCTGCTTCGACCCTTCGGTACGCCTCAAGCAGAAATACTGGGAAATTTTTCGTCATGTTGAACCCGTTGAGAGCAATGCTACCATTGTCGCTGTAAATGATGCCAGAACAAGCGATGCAGCACATTCAATCCAGGATTCTGTTTTTGCGGAGTTCGATAGATTTCAGAAACATATCGATAATAACATTGGTCCGCGTCAAGAGGCTCAGGGCATCAAGGCAGGTGTCACTGGAATGATGAACACTGGGAACGCTGCAACCAACACAGCCTGCGTTTCAGATCCTGTGTCTGGATCATTCGCAAGTGCAGACTCTCCTACCTCGCCTTCTCCAAATCCCAGAAGAGCCCGAGAGCGCTTCTTAAGATTCCGGCGAAAAGAAAACCGCACACCTCCAGTTGCTCCTCCTCGAGCTGCTCCTCTTCAAGTTGCTCCTCTTCAAGCTGCTCCTCTTCAAGCTGCTCCTCTTCAAGCTGCTCCTCTTCAAGCTCCCCCTCCAGGCATTTTGGTGCCTTACTATACTCTTTCTCATCCTTTTCCTTCAAGACAAGACCACATTCCTTCCCGCGACGACGACAATGATGTTATCTGGAGGTGGCGACACATTCTCAGCGACTACTCTGGCATGGACCTGACGGAAGAGAGCGATCGCCTACCAGCTATAGCTGGTATAGCGAGTCAAGTCGGAGAAGCCATGAACAGCAAGTACCTAGCAGGGCTTTGGGAAAAGGCCTCACCTGGGGATCTGCTATGGCGTACCGACTACACAATTGAGCCTAGGCAGCAAAGACCACAGTACAAGGCACCAAGTTGGTCGTGGGCATCAGTGGATGGTAAGATCAAACACTGCAAGCTGAAATCATATCACCCAGAATTCTTCATCACCCGCGCCGTTTGCCATCCCGTCTCGGATATTAATCCTTTTGGCAAAGTGACGACGGGCTGGTTGGAAGTCCATACCCGAAGTGCGCCTCTTTTATTCACGCTGAACCTGGCCGAAGATAAGACGCTGTCCCGCCGACGGGTGAAAGTAGAGTTTCTAGGCGACAATGCGGTTTTCGTGCCAGACTACGATATCAGCGTGGGCCCTGCTGCAAAGTACGCGCGCATGCCTGAGTTGCATAAGAAGGAATACCACTTTCTATGTGTGGGAGATTTCTGTATCGAGTGGAATGACGCAATTGTGGCCCGTGGTGGAGGATCGTACGATTTATCGCTTGTTCTACAAAGGGTCGACGAGGGCAAGTACGAGCGAGTTGGGATCTTGGAGCGCAATCCGAGAGAGCCCAAAGTAGTTGAAGATGCTCATTTACTCGCATGGTCGTCAAGTCCCCTGGAAAGGAAGAGCCTTGAACAAAAGAGAGACGTATGGCGTTTACATACAGGAATCATCATAGTCTAACTTCTGGTGCTGCTGACATATACTGTTACTATGTCATGACTGGTTCTCATGATGCCGCTCCATTGTAAGTAAATTCTCTATGCGAGGATTCTTTAGGCCTTCTGAATATAATGAACCTCATTACAAAAGAGCTTTCACCACTCTCAATCTTGTCATGGTAAAGAGCATCGCCAACGTAGTGAGACGCAGGGGGTTGTGTCATACATGGAGTGACAATATATACGAAACGCGCTTTCATTGTAACTTTTGTTTAAGACGTGATTTGAGGAAACCTCGCTTCCTGTTTCCTCTCGCAGACTCCTCTCCGTGCACTGCACGTCTGTCTCTGCCTCACTCAACCGCCTCCCTAAAAGAACAGAAAAGAAACAAGACGACATTTGCCCGTAGACAAGCTCGCGAGAAAAAAAAACTTACATATAGACAATAGAATGGCAGCCCAGAAGGGAAACAATATACTACAAGGATCAAGACAACGGGGGTGGGTATGTGGAGATTGAGAAGGAACAAAGTGTTCGGATCGTCGAGTCGAGTCGAATCAATCGAGTCGAGCTTCTCCATCTGGCCCGAAACAAAAACAGGGGCCGAGAGAAAAAGAAGGTTGGTATCTCCACAGAGAAAAAAAAAGACGAACATGTGGAGATTGCAACAGATGGAAGGAGGAAGAAGTGGAAAAAGTAAAGTCCTTCCAGAGGCCCACTGGATGGTGGAAATTGGGAGAGCAAGCTGAACCGAAAGCCGAATGAAGAAAGAGAAAAAGAGCCAAGTGGAAAAGAAGTGCCAGGCTTTATAGGCCCATGCGTTGGATCATGGCTCTTGATTCTGCTTCCGACAACTCACTGCCGTCGATGTTGATGCGCCCCTCTTCGACCTGGGCAAGGTCTGGTTTTACGAGACCCTCATGGAGACTCTTCAAGAAGGCAAGCAACTTCTCTTCAAATGCAGCATATGGGTGCAGTTGCTGTGCCGCTTGCATTGCCTGCAGGCTCGACTGAGAACGATGCTTAGGCAATAGCTGGTTGATGTAGCGGCGCTTGATGCGAGTCCACTCGCTGTTTTCCTGTCTCGGATTGGTTGGGTCGCAGAACAATATCCGCATGGCAGGTACGTCTGCAGGCTCTTCTGCCCAGCGCTCAACACCAGGACAGCCGTAGGAAAAGATGGTATTGAAAGTTTCGTCACCATAGGCTCCATTGCGCAGATACTCGCCAATGACAGCTTGGAGCATGAATTGACCTGCTAGATCAAACCATTCGCTCGTGGGTGCCCAGTCGTCGTCGAGATTGACGCGAGCAGCGGTGAGATCAATGAAGACGGGGAGAAGGCAGTGGAGAGAAGGCGTGCCGGCGACATCTGTCACCCACCTCCTTTGGTCTGCAGGCATTCTCATGGCAGAGGCAAGTTCACAGCGGTTTTCGTACAGGGCACCATCGGAAAGGGGGAAGTGTTTTTGCTGGTCGAATGACTGTTGGAGAGCAGGTGGATGCTGGGTTCGTTGCCGCCAGTATTCGCCTCTGCTCTTGTTCTGCTCTCGCAGACTGTTGAGCGATGCTTCTGTCGTCCAGGTCTCGGAGTGGTGCAGGCGGTGGGTGAAGATCAGAGCAAACTGCAGTAGGCGAGATCGGAACGATGCCCGAGGATCCAGACAACGGCCTTGGTGCCTATGGCCAAGAAAGACTCTCCAATCTACCTGTCATCAACGATCCGCTCAGCACAAACGAGAACAAAATAGGCATACCGGCAGTCATGTTGACCAAGGCATTGGGCAAGTCGGAATGGTAGGGGTCACTGCTGGCCTTCCACTCAAAGATCAGGCCGGTCGCCTTGAAGACGAGAAAGTCGAGGATGGTCAAATCGACGTTGAACTGGTCCTGTTCTTCGTTTTCCATGCGGCGAGTCAAGTTAAGATAGCCCTCCCGGGGGTGGTGGTTGTCGTGGTGGTAGGCTGCCATTGTTTTTTTTTCTTTGTTGGCAAATGGCTTGCAGAGATGACCTGTAAGGGCAAGTTTGGGGGAGCGTGGCGGCCAGCACCGGGGGATGTTAGCAAGGTATAAATGCAAGCGTGGGACGGAAAGGACCGTAGTGAAGTGAAGGCTTGGGACGGACTAGGGAGCAGACGGACGGCGCTCGAGACTCGGTGGTAACAAACAGAGTCTGTTTGATCGGACTGCCAACGCCCCTCGCGACCCCACTGGCAGGCCGGTCTTGGAGGGTTGAACACGACACGAATGCAGGGAGCAGTTCATGCATGGCGACCCGGGTGTTTGTGTCGGTGCAGGGGCAGAGCCGGCACGGCATGCGCAAGCGAAGGACGAAGGAGTTCACGTCAAACATGGGACTGAGTCGCGCAGCACGAGGCTCCACTGGGTGCGGGTCGGAGCAACTGGAGGGGAGCGGAAGCGACCGCGCATGCATGGTGGCTTGTGGTGCTGCGACGCCGGCGTCGTCCAACGCCCTTTTGGACCTGATGGAGAGGAGACGACGACGACGACGACGACGACGACGAAGTATGGGCGGCGGGCGCTGGGCGACAGGGCGACGGACATGCGCCGCACTGTGGCTGCAAGCGGCCTAGCGCCGACGGAGGCACGGCGCACCCACATGGATCCGCGCCACCATGCACTATCCACGACCATCCCCACACGACCGTCGGGCGGGCCCATTCACTCGCAGCCATCTCATGACAGACACGCATTGACTCTTGTCTGTAGAATGCGCGCCCGCTGCTGGCGCCCGCTGCCCGACCATGCTGTCCAAGAAGCCCTCGCTGCTGCTGCTCTCGTCGTCGTCGTACTCGCTCTGCTCGAGCAGCACCAGTAGCAGCAGCCCGCGCCAGTCATGCCGTCATACATTCACTCGGCCTCGACACCAACACCAACACCAACACGACAGGCATATACAACTCCAGCAGCGGCGCAGCTATGCCCACCACCATGACGCCGACCTGCTGACGTGGCCCGAGCCCGAGAGGCCGCATAAAACACCCACGCCTTATCAGATCCTCCAGTGCCGCAAGGGCGATGCCTACACCAAGCACCGCTTCTACGCCCTCGTCAAGCTGTACCACCCCGACCACGGCCATGTATCCCCCGCTATAGCCCAGCTGCCGCTCCACGTGCGCCTCGAGCGCTACCGTATGCTCGTGGCAGCCCACGACATCCTGTCGGATGCTGAGAAACGTAAGGCGTATGATGCCTGGGGCCATGGCTGGGCAGGCCACCACCATACGCCCGCCGCCCCTCGACACAACGACTGGCACTACGACGCCCGCCGCTGGACCACCGACCCGCGCACCAATGCAACATGGGAGGACTGGGAGCGCTGGCACTATGAGAACAGCGGGGCCAAGGACTCGTCCCACGCCCGCACCATCCAAATGTCAAACTTTACCTTCATGGCCCTCCTCTTCGCCTTTGTTAGCATTGGCGGCGTCGTTCAGGGCACCCGCTTCACCACCTTCAACAATTCCGTCATTGAGCGCCGCGACCAGATTCATCGCGAGGCCAGCATGGAATACCGCCGCAGCAGAAACGCCACCCTGAGCGCCAGCGGCGACCGCGACGAGCGCATACGCACCTTCTTGGAGCACAGAGAGTCGACCATTCTGGGCGAGCAATCCTACCAGCGCTTGCTACCCCCCGTCGACTCGTGCTCGCCCGACGAGGTCAGAAGACAGTGAAAATGGAGCGCATTTTGGCGCCCGCTCTACCACCCCGCTATACCCCACAATACTACTACATACAGGCACATTTTGGTGCTATAACACGTGTTTGCTATTAATCTGGCCCTGGCAATGGACCTTTGGCGTACGGTTCCTGTACATATCATTCGGCATCTCTACCGATGCTGGTCACGGCAACATCCTTGCTGTTCATGCGCTATGACACCTCAAAAATATAACGGCTATCACCAGCATGCCCTACCATACCTTCTGCTTGTATAGTCGTGCTTGTCAATTGGCATTCTACAAACCGCTACCTTTTTGCGCCCGAACAGAACCTTCTCCCAAATCCATGGCCTGCGTAATCCACGGAACACGTCTGCCAAAAGCAGCATAGCTTCCGATTCCACGCTTACTGTCGACCCCAGGAACAGTTGAGCCTCAAACACTGCTGCAACAAACGCTGCAGAGCTCCAATTATCCATTCTCCCGCGGACTATGTTTCACCTTGGCATTAGCCGACGGCTAAGATACGACAGGTGTTATGTTCCTATGGGTCATGAGTTTTCTCTTGTCGCTAACTTTTTCTCTTTGCAAGTAGGCAGGTTCCACAACATGAGGTGATGTGTGGCCCATGTACAAAAATTCCAATTATCGTTACCTTTCCGAATTGAGCCTATTAAAGTATAACCTCACAATGCTATGCGGCGTCCAGCAATGCATGTCTTACTTAAACGGCACTATCATTGTCTAAATTTTACAAATCAACTCACTTGGACGTGGAAAGAGCCATGTATGACCATGTACGGCCCAAGAATGGTTAGAATCGATAGAAAGGCCCGAGCCTATTGGGCCATCGTATCTGAGATGGTGACATTGGTGGCGCAACAGCATTCATGCGTTTTACTCTCAGCCCGCAATTTACAATACCGCGTCGCGTCACATCACATCACATGCCAGTGGCTCCTCACGTTTCCATCTCGTTTCTGTTATCGTTTAATCTACTTGCATTTCAAATACTACCACGCCACATGCACCACGTCTCCCACTGCAAATGTACCTTCCAAGTATCTAGCTTGTAGCCTCAATGTTCACATAAACGTACTCGCTGTTAGTGACGCTCGCTGCGGACAGATTCCGTTGAGATGATGCACAAGTGTCGCATGCGTCTGACTTCATTTCTTCTCACTGTCTCGGAAAAACCGCCGGACGGTTCAGATACTCATTGATGAAGAGAAAGTAACTTCAGATATGGTATCAGAAGAGCCATTGGATCCATTCATACACACTCGTAGCGTTGAAATCCCCCATAGCGTTTGGCATCTTGATACTTCATACTGTGCAGAAAAGAAAAAAAGTCCGGCACTGCTAGCTCCATCTATTCCATATACACTAAATGCTCATTTCTTCGCTGCGGGCTTCGCTGGAGCCGACGCAGGCGCTTTCGCGGGAGGGGCCTTTGTCGCATCGGTCGGTGGTGCTGCCGATTTTTTGCCCTGGCGACTTATGAGATCCAAGAGATGATCCCCAGTCTGCTTTCCCTATAGTAATCCATTAGCAAACGAAAAAGCCCTTTTGTGAATTCTCCCGGCGTATATGCGCCCTTCTACAAGAAAGAAAACGCACCTTATCAGCTTCGGTTTCAGCATCCCACCCCCGCCCAAACTTGGCTCGGAAAGCGGCCAATTTTCCGGCCTCATCCTCCTCTACATTCAGCAGCTTCTGCGAACTTGGATTCCATAAGGGCGAGTTGCGAATGTCTTTTGCGCTCTTGTATACGGGTTGCGGGTTTGTGGTTCGCACGGTGAAGGCGCTTCCGTCAGAAAGGGTTATGAGTTGCGTAAAGGTGTAGGGTCGCTTTGGTCGGCGGAGGAGTGTCGCGTGTCGTACTTGGGTTTTTTGTTGAATTTGTGGCTGAATTGATTGACGGAGGGCGCGTAGTGCGCTCATTGAGGGTATAGGAGAAGCCATAGTGGGTGGGGGGTGTTGGAGAGAGTATTGGGTGGGTTTGGGTTGAAAGTTGCGGAGAAGAGACGGAGGTTTGGCGGAGCTAATATTTCCGACATCCCAGTCGGTCTTGCATGCGCAAACTATCGTCATTCACATCGCACCCCTCTCGTTTTCCCCAATGGCTCCACAGACGTTGATTTAGACGTGCCTAAATACCACCTGCACATGCGACAAGAAATAGCTAGGCTTCATCGTGAAAATGGCGCTTGCGCAGCGCTCAGCATCTCGCTTCTTTGCGGCCTTCTATAGGTGGGAGTTACACACTCGTAAGATTTGCCTGCGCAATTGAAAGCAGCTCATCATTGACATTGAGCCAGGAAACGCACAAATATGTGCCTCGAAAAGCTCACAGTATCGCGGCCGTATTTGCATCCCGCAGCATTACCACACAACTCGTCTCCTCCATCAGCAAGTTCAATCTGAACTGCAAATACAAAATGAGTCCACAACCAGTTCTGGCGATGATGTTCGAGGAACGGCGGAAAGCACAGCAATACCAACACTCCGGCCATCAGAAAGTATACGTGAGGAGATAGCCAGTAGGGAACCAAGCGTGGAAGCGCAGAACACTTCATGTGAACTCTCCGAGTCGGAGTTGAAGCAGGAGAAGTTGAAAAAAGCAGTACGCCAGATGATGCGTAACGTCCCTAGCTCTGTTGCGGTCATCACTGCGGCACACGTTGACAGTGATACTGGAAAGCATGTGCCCATGGGCGTTGCCGTCTCTTCTCTGAGCACCGTCACGTTGGACCCGCCGACTATTTCCTTCAACATCAAAAAGCCTTCCAAGACTCTAGACGCAATACAGGAAGCCAACGGGCTTTTTCGTGTTCACTTTCCGACAGCAGATAGAGGCGGTGCAAAATTGGTGGACCTCTTCTGCCGTGGAAACCACTCTGAAGCTTACGCCAGGCGAGATAAGATGCTGAAAATCCACCAACCAAACGACAAGACGCATCCTAGCACCACACTCTCTCGTGCACCGCAGATATTGAGTGATTCTGTATTAGCTGCAATAGAGTGCGAGGTCACGCATCAATTTCCTGTTGCAGATCATCTCATCCTCGTTGCAAAGGTGAATAGTATAGAACACAAAGCTTCCAAGAAACCAGCCGTTCTATACATCGATGGGGGATACCGGAATCTCAAGGGCGATGCTATCTATTCTTCTGAAAGAGTCCACTCACGTACCACTGATGAAGGTATTGCGTCGTTCTGGAATTATCCTTTGTTCCCCGGTGAAAAGGAGCGACAACAATACCTGGATGGCATCAAGAATCTGATCAAGTCAAACCCTGCTTACTATGAGAACCCAACCAGAGATACATACCGTAGCATCGAAGGCAATTTGCCGTATTCTGCAGCAAGTCTCGGCATCAGTGTAGAGCTTCTCGTTGCGGAATGCAGGAAAGAGATGGGGCTCCCATCTGGACTCACGTCCGCAAAACAGAGCCAACAGGTGTTGAGCGATTTTTACGGACTGTTGACACCATCTATGAGGGAACAGATAGTGAAACGAGCTAAAAAGTTGATCGAACTTGACTCACGCTTCCTGTCGCAGCCCTATCGGGTTCTCTTATACCATTTGGGCGTCAGTCCTAGCAGCAGAGACCTCCTCCCTAGCGATATCATGGAGCCTCTACGAGCCGCGAATCTCGCATTGCCTTTTGAACCGGAAAATGGAAGAGACAGCATGACTGAGGATATCCTGACAGTCGAGCGGATTGAGCACCGTTTGCGGGAACATCTTCGAAAGATGAAATACCCATTGGCGTTGAAATATTCTTTTGAGGACGCAATGGCAGCTATGGGAGCAAACAAACTGGCTGCAGTACACTTCAAAAAATCTCGCTCACGTCTGCTTACCCTGACCCATCCTACGCTTTTCGATGACTCGGCGGTAGATATTTCTGGAGAAGTTACCCCTGAAGAACTTCGTGTAGTGCTCTGCAGGATCATCAATCGCCTGCAGATTTATTCCCAGCCCCAGTTTCGAAAGCACATCAACATTGATTGGTGCGAGTCTTTACGCCGAGTTGGCGTGAATCCTACTATTACGGGCATGGACGTGGAATTTCTATTTGGCAAGATAAAACATCTTTTCTACTCAACACAGCACTTTCGAGATTTTCCACGCGCTGTTGAAGAAATGTTACGGCCTTGGTTCGATTGGAGCGTTGACTGGGACGATCTCGAAGAGCGTGTCAAGCGGTTTGTCCAGACAGCTCCAATGCGCGCTGTAGCGTGGTCAAGGAAGGACAGACTTGCTGCTATGGGCTTGCACTGGGAAGCTACAGTAAATCTACCAAAGCAAGACTCTGTCGGCGAGAAAGGCAGTCGGCCTCTGACCCAAGGCTATATTCTCGATACGCTTATTGCCAAAGAGCTAAAGCGCCATCACGGCAATGGCACCGAAGAAGAGAATGCCGCCATTGCCAAGTACCTGAAGGAGACCTATAACTTTGATGTTACGCGCAAGCCGATCGAGTATGTTCCTGCGGAATCCACGACCCAGTCGTCGGCGGACGAAATGCAGCAGGCTATGATGGCGGATCTGACTCCTACCCAAGAACAGGTATGGTTAGATCCACCCAAGTCAAGGCAAGCGTCGGGAAATGCTATTCAAAAGGCTGTGCAACGCCCTAGGGAGCAGAAATCTCGCAAGGAAGAGGGTACATATTCGTTCGACAGTGAGTCGTGAACACATGCCCTACATGTACATTATCCTCCAATTGAGTAGAACGCATACTGTTTCTTATGATAATAACATATAAACATTCAAACACTTGTTCATTTGACCTACAACACATTCACAGCTGTCTTTATATCAAGACTATGGTACAAACGGTGCTCGCACGTGACTGCGGCCCGGATTAATGATGATGCGTGTAGCCTGGGAAGCTCCATCGCAATTTCCTGGTCGGAGCTTCCCCGCGAGTCTACCTCGCATATCAGCGACACCGCGACAAGTCACCTCGAATTGCATATTAAACGGACTCGCACAATTTAATTCTTTTGTCGCGCAAATTTCAAATCAGCAAATATGAAGCTCGTCAGGTATGACAGGCCAGGGTAAACACAAATCAATCGCGTCTAACGGCTTCGCGCAGGTTTCTTATGAAATGTCAGAACGAGACGGTCACGGTCGAGCTCAAGAATGGTAAATATAGACTCTCATACTGTTTCGGTCAACCGTTGCCGAGCCAGCATTCGGCGACGGACATTCTGCTTTTAGGCGCGTTCAACGTCGAGTTGCGCAGGCAGGCAATCTTTCACCTATATGCTTTCCCAGATTTGCTGTGGACACACGCATTCTTACATATACATAGGCACCATTGTGAACGGCACCATTACCTCCGTCTCGCCGCTCATGAACGTCGCGCTCCGAGCGGTCAAGTACACGCCCAAGTCTCGCGATACCGTAGCCCTCGATACAATGACTGTCCGCGGTTCGACGATTCGTTATATTATTCTTCCCGACTCATTACCGCTTGACACACTTCTCATCGATGACGCACCAAAGCCCAAGAACAAGGCGAGGAAAGAGGCTGCTGGTGGAGACCGCGGTGGCCGAGGCGGTGGCCGCGGAGGTGGTCGAGGACGTGGAGGCGGTCGCGGAAGGGGCGGCGGCGGCAGGGGACGTGGACGAGGCTTCTAGGTTCGAGCATGAAATTGGAGGAAAGAAGAGACGCAATGACGCAAATGTGTTGGGGGTTAAAGATCACAGCACGATCAAAATCAGCGCATACGGAAACAGGAGGAACCACTGCGAGTGCGAACAGCTCGTACGAGATGCCAAGATGAAGCGCGACAAGATGATTATTTGTTGGATCGGCGATGATTGCCCAGATGGTATAGCATGCACGGCGTTGGACAGTTCAGGATCGGTGCAGAAACTGCACCTCGAAAGAAGAATGATACCACTTTGAAACGTAGAATCTGGCACTTGCAATCGAGGTCTAAGTATTCCTCTGTTCGTATACTCACAGACTACAGACTAGCCATGAAACTGGGAAATCGTTATACTATCGAGCTTATGTACATTTTACTCGGCATCTTCAGGTGCTACTGGCGGTGTCTCGTCGACCTGAATACCACCCCTCTTCTTTTCCTTGCTGTCATGGAATGGAAGTCTCCAGCCTCCTTCATCTTCTGGCGTACTCAACCACAACCTCATCAAGTGCCTCCGCGGTGCTGGCGGCGCATAATCCTTGTACGCTGTTCTCGCATGGAAAATATGGTTGTTGGAAAGGAACTGGATATCGCCTACGTCCAAGATCATGTGAAGAGCGAACTTCTGGCATGTTTCTTCCAGAATGGTAATGGCACGTTCCTGGGCCTCGGAAAGAGGAGGAATCGCACCAGCGTCCGAGAAGCGGGTCAGAGAGCGGACAAAGTACGGGTCCCATCTGTTCTTTATGTCAGCTTTTCCGTTCTGGCTTTATTCGGTTCAAGACGATGAAGCGGGAAAGACTTACTTGCTGTAAACCCTCGGATTATCCCCTGTTTCGAGGAAGAATACTGCGGTTTTGATCCACTCTTTCTGTCCTTTACTCGTCTCGCCTTTACGATCAAAGTACCAAACCGGTTGTGTAAGGAGTTCCGCGACATCGGGATGGTTCTCCTGGAGATCATTCCAAACTGTGTGGCTACTCACCTGGAAAAGACAGCATTAGTTAAAAAGGAACTTCCTCAAGCGGCATAGTAAAGCTCAGACTTACAAGATCACTCTCACCTCCCTCCAACGCCTTAGCCACACACAGCAGCCCCACCAAATCCGCATCATCCGCATGGAAGAACTGTCTCGCATTCGTTCGATAAATCCTCACCTTGTCAATCGCAGTCGCATCCTCTCCCAAATCCTTGACATGCCCCAGCACATGACCCCGACTATTCTGACTCACAAAATATCCCAGATACGTGCCCAGTCCCATATACGCAACTGCGGATTTACGATTGCCCCATTCCTGTACCGGCAGGCCTTTGAATAGGATGAAGCCTTTACCGTCAATCAGCTCCTTGCGCAGCGGTGCCAGGAAGCGCGAGAAGGTCGGCAGAGGGAATTTCTCGCTTGTGATGCCTGTCAGGGGCGTGCCGCTTTGCAAAAAGGCATCGGCTGCATCGCTGATCTCTGAGATTTCTGAGGGCGAGAAAACGTGTGTCCAGCGTTCAGGGTGAGAGGAGTAGTCCGAGGCGGTCCAGGCTGTGGGGCCCGTGATGTGCTTGGGGAAGGCAGAGTAGGGTTGTAGTAGCGAGTAGATGGGTTCGTGTTGGCCAGAGGTCAAGAGGCCGTCTGGGAAAAGTGTCTTGGATAGTTTGGGGGTGGAAGAGAGGGTGTGAGGGGCTGCGGGAGCCGCTGCTGCCAGGGCTGGCGCCATGGTGAGTGAGTGAGCTGGAGCGCTTTTCTTGACCGAGTGAAGGAGGGAGCGAAAATGGATTTTGAGAAACGTGGAGATAAGAGGAAGCTTTCGAATTGAACAACCGTTCCCTTGCTATCCAAGAAGACCAGCTGCTTTCCTGCAAAACGCACAAAGTAACCACAGTAACGGTTGCGGAAATGCGGACAAGACAATTGATATGTCTTATTTATACGATTCGGCCATTTCAAGCATCCTTGACCTTTCCAAGCCTTTTGTTTTGAATTTCCCCTCACTGAATCATCATGTTATCGGATTTCCTCAATTGGGGATATCTTGTCATGTCGCTCGATCAAGGGTTTCCCGTTGGCAACAGATTAGGTCAAATGGCGTGCTCGCACGTTTCCAAGGGCTCTGTTGACGCAAGACAGCACCCCCGCTCCAGCCTCCAACCTCAACCCCTCCCTTTCGTTTAACGATGATGTCATTCGGAAAGAAGCAAAACTCTCAGTCATCTAGGCATTTTCAGTTCTACTGGGATTATTTTTTATCAGTGGTGCGCAGCGTTCGTATGAAAGTTGATTGATAAGTAGATAAACAGGCGCCGGCATAAACAAGACGCAAGACGCGCAATGGGGTAAATGCGGAGAAACTTCCCCACTTGATCACTATATGTAATCGCCTTCAACATATATGTCCCGGTGACGCCCATGACGCCAGTAGCCATAGGAAGATAATGAGAGAGAAACAAGTGGATACATGAGCAACTCCCGAAAACACTAAATCGCGGCCTGATTCCGCTCATGCGCAAGTGAAGCATACACTTCGATAACACCCGACATCGATCCGTCCTCTGATACCTCAATAAAGCCCTTCACAAAAGGCTAGCGTGCTTAGAAACTCGATAAGCACTCTTCCACAACAGCCTCCAGCATGCCTAAGGTGTAGAACCGAGCAACATTACCATAAACTCCAATCTTCTTTTTGATCTCTGATTTGTTCCTTGTAGGCGTCCATTCTCCTGCACAAGCACAGTGTTCCATGAACTCGTTACTGCGTAGCCTCTTGCACTTGGCGCATTTGAGGTCTTGTGTGCACCATTCCAGAACCATTTTTTGCACTTCGCCGACGAGTTGCTCTTCAATACGCCGCTTATCGTATGGAGAATCGCAGTTGTCGCATTTCCATTTGGGCAGAACGGGAGCTGCATCGCTATCTGGGAGAACGATCGGAAGGAGTGATGAGTCGCGGCAAAGATCTAGGTCGCGTGAAGAAGTACAATCATCGCAGATAACACCTCGGACAACAAGTGCAGCGCTGGGATTCGTGAATGTTGCTTCAGCACTGAACTCGCGAATGTCGAAGAGATTCAGCAGTTCCTTTCGTAGTGCACGGGCTTCGAGCGATATTGCGCGGTCTAGACTCAGAACTTGCATAATACTCTTGACAAGCTGGAGGACCGGGTTTGTGAGTTTGAGATGCGAACCTGGAAGTTCTGGAAAGACGTATTCGGATGCAAACAGAGGATCCAACACCTCGGCATGCTGCTTCTTCGCAAACGCATTCATCTGCTTAGACAATGGCCTCGTGAATGTTTTAGGCAGTATCTGCGTTTGCTCATTTGGATCCACAGTCAACGGTCGGAGAGGAATCTGGGTCACTCGTGGTGTTGAGTCATGTTCGGTAATAGCTGGGCGTTTGCGTGCGTGCATCAGCTCGATGAACTCGATCACCCAGTCGTTGAAGGTTGGCTGGAACTTTGGTGGTAGAAACTGTGCAAGCTGCCAGCACATAATATTCTCGACCGGTTGGACCTCATCTTCTGTCACCTTGTTGCAGCCCTTGCCTCCGTAGTTGAACTCGTCGTACCAAACCAGATAGTCCCAATATTCCTTGATGTCAAGCTCCATAAACTGGAACAAGGGCTTCGATTTGATGGTCTTGATGATGTACTGACTGTAGGCGTATGCATTGCCGACTTCAGCTTTGGTGGTCTGCAGGAGAAGGCGGTTCGGGCTGGCGAAGACAATATGCGAGCCTACTCGCTTGAAGTCCGTCATCAGTTGCTGCAGCGTCTTCTTCGACATCATTTGCACATAATAGTGCAGAGATCGATCATAGAGAAAGGATCCTGGACTGCTGACCCAACGAACGAGATGCTGTACCATAACGTCGGCCATACTAAAGCCGTGACCAGCCTGGACTGCTTCAACCCACCAAGCCTTCACCATCTCTCGGAGAACTGTAATGCCTGCACTTGCAAAGGCGTTGTCTGAGTAGATGACATTAGACCCATCATTGGCGGAGTCATAGGATGGCGCAGGATTAAAGGAAACGGAATCTGCACCCTCAAGCTCATTGACAAGAGAGGATGAGAGGATGGTGTTGATGGCGAGGTTGCGCACATTGATATCGATACACACGGACGAGTAAGTGCCTGGATTGTTAATCGATGGCATCTCTACCGTCTCAAGAGGCCCGAGAACATCATCTTTTTCGTATCCAGCGTGATCAGGCTTAGCTTGGCCAGACCACCACAATATTACACGATCTTTCTGCAGCCGTCTGGCATATGCAACGTCAATGAGGAAACGCGGATCGTTGCTTTCAAGATTGCAAAGCGGGACATCTCCATAGCGCGCTAGCTCCAGTAGATGAGCAACCCAAGAGCCAAGGTCAAGATAATGGCCCACCAGTCGCTTGGCGATGAAGGCTTGCCAGCCCAGTGGTGGCAGTTGCTTGTCAGACTCGTCTGGGTTAAGTGACAAGATGGGCAGATCTTTTAAGACTGGGACGTCATGTGAGAGAAGAGCTTGGTTAGGTGATTGTATGACGACGATGAGCGGTCCAGTCTCGTCTACTTTCATTCTCTTGATAACGTCCCCGACCTCGAGCAGCGCTTTGCGCTTGGTGGTGACCGTTGTCGTCTTGAAATGGACATCTTCCTGATAGTCAATCATATTTTGCCACGGTTCGCCGTTGTTGTCTTCCATACGGCGTTGAAGGGCATCGCGATAGATGCGATCGACGTTTGGCATACCTTGCACATCTTTGGACTTGTTCTGGATGATGATGTGCGCGTCGGTCTTTGATGTTGAAAATACAGCAAAGATGTTACGGTCTCCGCTGCTGACATGGTACAGGTAGATGTAGTTGAAAGGCGCTTCAGCGAGGTATGGTTCCTGGATCGGAACTTTTCTGAGCGTGGAGAGGTCGAAACCTTGCTCAAGACCCTTTCCAAGAACACCTTTCTGAGACTCGTCAAACGTGCAAACGCTTCCCAGTTCGAGAATGGCCCGGATATTCAATGGCACTTGCTTTTCGTAGACACCTTCGACACTGGAGTGATTGAACAAAGCCGAGATACTGTCAGCCTCATGAACGTATGTCTGCTCTGACATTTGAAGCTTGAACAAATGAATAGAAGGATGTCCGTTCGGCAAGGTATGATTGACAACTTTCTCAACTGAGCATCCAGTGATCGATACATCCGGGAGCTCCTCGCTCCTCAGATTGAGGTACAGTTGTCGTGGAACGATGATCTTGAGCGCATGGATCTTCTTGTCGATGAGCACAAAGGCTCTCACCTCTCCTGGTGTTTCTGTTGGCCGGAATTGTACAAGTTGCCAAGTGCTGATGAAGAGGGATTGCGCCTGGTTCCTGAAGAAGTTGCCAATTGCATCCGATGAATCAATCGCCTTTTCTCCAAACAGTTGTCGTCTGCGCTTCCTTGCTTCACGCTGAATCTTCCATTTTTGCTTCTGGTATGTCAGCCAGCCAGAATAGTCTTCATCAATGCTCGGCATGACTTTAGGCAAGGCAGCATAAGGATCGACAATGGGTACTGCTGGCTCCGGTTCTTTGCGCTTTGCAACCATTTTGGTAACAATTCCCTTCTTCATTTGCGACTGGTTCTGTGTCAACTTTGCGGAGCCAAAGTCTTCAAGGTCGCCAGAGAGCTTGTTGTTCGCGACATTAGCATCCCCATTCATTAGCACCTTCTTGCTGAACATGTCCGTCATCTTCGTCTGCTGCATCTTGTCCTCCTTCTGACGAATCCTGCGGTCGAGCCAATCAGGATGTGGCACCCGAGGAACAGGATTTCGAACTTTCTGGTACGCTGCAGGGATAGTGATCAGTTTCTGGATGACGGAAGCTAAACGTTCGCGGTAGTAATCCCAGTCGAGGACTGTCCGGATATCCATCTCTCCTGGGTCGTCCCGTAACCACTTCCTCAAGAAGTATCGCTTTACCGACTCTTCTGCTGAAAATATGGACAAAGGAACGGCGCGTTCAGTGACCGGGGCGTTTCTTGGTGTCTTCGAAATAATGTACTTGCAGTTCAGTCCTTTGTCTTTCACCATTTGTTCGCCCAGAAACTCGGCGAGACGCTTGGCGGTTGTGATGGCGGTTGACTTCTGTGCTCCGTATTCCTCTAGCGTCTTTGTCATGCTCTTGTTCTCGACGATAAGATCAATTAGCTCTTCGTCGGCCAAGGTTGCTCCACGCGTGTCGAGAATATCGAGCCAGCGATTCGCTACTTTGGCAACAGCGCCGTATGTCTCCTCTAGAGTAGTTCCTTCCAAGAAAAACTTGAATATTTGAGCTTGGAAGTTCTTGATGAGCTTCAGCTCACCACGACGTTTGACTTCGAAACCTTTCAATTCTGCTAAGCTGCCATCGTGGTTGAATACTGCATAACGCTTCTTCAAATTTTTGTCCTCTTCCTTTGATGTCGGCAAAATCATCGCTTTGTAAGGACCGTCGACTTCGAAGAAGATGGAATTATCGCTGCGCTTCTCGTATCGAAAATTCACTGGATCGACCAATGTCTCGTACTGATGGTTGGTATATTGCGCGTGCACCAGATGGTTCAACATAGTACAGGGATAGGAGATGGTGAGCTTTTTGCCGTTAGAGAGCTTGAAAGAAAAGTTCTCGGGAAAAGTTGCCGGCAGGATAGCCCAGATACCATCAGTATCCAACTCCAGGGGACGACCGATGCGCTCGACAAGGGAACGCGCCAATTGAATGATACGGGCACCAGTCAAGCAAGTAACGCCAGCCATCTCCAGGGAGTACCAGCGTGATCCTTTTCGCATGACGTATCCGTAGAAAGAGTTCAGAATGACCTTGTGAGCCAACTGCATGGAATCGAACAAGACAATCATCTTCTTCGCCTCTTCAATCTCGGCTGCTGGAGCACCTGCTGCTTTCAACGCCTCTGTCTTGCCTTTCCAAACTTTCTGCTTGCCCTTGAAGTCGTATCGTCGATCACGGAAACCACTGACAGTATCAACATAGAACGGGTTTTCACGCTGGCAGATGATGGCCTCGCGTTCTATTGTCGTTGCATCGTGAACCTTGTGGTAGATCTTCTTAGAGTAGTCTGTCAAGCGTTTCCTGACCAAAGCAGCCTGTTCATCTTCAGAAAGTTCTTGGAATGTCCGCTTTGGCGAGTTAGGGTATCTCCCGGGAAATTGTTCATTCTCCAGTGCGTTGCGAACCATGTTGTACTCGTCGCGTTTGGCTGGGAGATACTCGCCTCTCCAGGCCCAAGGCATTCGGCGATCGCATGTCTTTCCGGGGCGATTAAAGTCGCAAGCCGCGCAATTTGACTCTTTTATCATCGAGTCAGGTTGTAACCTGTTGGTTGTCATAATGTTTGGATACATGGACGCAACATCCAAATGATAGATCAGAGGTCGCTCGCTACGATTTGGTGTGTTCTTGAGTTGCATCAATTTGTCGACAATTTCAGCCTTGATCTCCTCGTAATTGGTTATATCTTCCATCTTTTTCTTTTCCTCAACCTCGATGCTGAACTTCAGCGCAGCGTCGAGATCATTCATCAGTTCGTCGATGGCTGTAGGGTCGACTGCAAAGTTGTACGCGATATCACTGCGAAACACGCCAGCTTCCAGAGCTTCGACGTGACCTCCAACATAAGTCTCTGACTCCAGTAGATGGCCATCCCAGAAGGCCTCTTTCGGCGCTTGATGCTTGTTTGGTAGCACAATGCCCTTCTGATACGCTTGCACCATCAACAACATCTCACAGAGAGTACCAGTACCTTTCCGCAGGGCGTCATCCGGCCCAAGTGGCAGAATTTTGCACAAAGCGAAAATGAAGGGGTGGACATACTTCATGTAGAGGTAGTAGGTTGCAACAGCATCGGAAACTGAGTATTCGGCAAGAGTCTGAGGTCGTTCGGCTGCATAGGGCGTCATGAGTTCAGGATCGAGCTCGTCTGGATCGTAACCCAGCTTAGCCATAGTGACGGCTTTCAAACCACGACTACCTTGCGGAAGGTAACTGTCTCGGCTGACCCAGGCAAAGGCATCCATGTGTGCACAGTAGTCCGACTGGTAAATATCCTCGTTGTTCTTCCGGAAACCAATCTCTTGGTACATGTCAATACCTTGTACGCTAGCTCTTGCCTCTACAAAGGGCCAATCGAAGAAGTCTCCGTTGTATGTGACCATGACCGTGGGCTTGGCTTCTTTGATGTGTTCGAAGAATCTCTCCAACAGAGTCTTTTCGTCTGGTTCATTGAAAATCATGAATGGTCCCTGGTATTCTGGTTTCGGCGTGTACTCGAAATCTTGGATGTCCTCTGAAACGATCTCACGGTTCGTGATCAGAAATCCTTGGCCGTCAATCATGTACGATATCATCATGATCTGGTCAATCGCTGCGTCAGGAAATTTCAACGGCAGCTTCGTCGTTTCGATATCGTACGCCATTACAACGGGGTCCGCAGGTGTCAGGCGATCCTCTATACACTTTATGCTTATTACGCCATGTTTGGCCTCAACAGTGTACCAGTTTCCGATTCGGACGTCCATGTCGATGGCTACTCGCACGTGGTAGGGAACGTCGTATTCCCGAATATCTAAAATGAAATCGCTCGCATCAACGGTGGTCATAAGTCGTTTCTCGTACTCGTAATCTTCGTTATCGAAAAAGTCAAAGGCAGCGTTGCCGCTGGTGAGTGTTAGTCGCAAGCTGTGCGAAGAGGTATTCCGCACTTACTTAGCCACCTCAGCATATGTATCCATGGCATTGGTGTTCTTCTTGTTCTTCTCCACTATTGGAAAGACGGCTTTCCGGACAGCTAGGAGGTCGTTTACGTTCGCGAAGGTAAGCATCAGGAATTTTCTCCGGTATCCAGTGAGATGGTTTGGCATGCTCAAATCTTCCTTCTCTATGACTTTGACTGTCTTGACCAGACCTTCGTACGCTCTTTTGCAGTATTCTTCTACGTCTTGTTCCCTGCCTTTCTTTACCGCCAGAAGAAAGTATGGATCGTATTCGAGCGTCGCCTTGAATGTGTCCCCTTCCTCGCCAATGAAGTAGTAATCTACGCCGGCTCTACCACCTGGAACATCTTCATCCTCGACTGTGGTCGAGTGCATATTGACGAGCCATCCCACTCTCTTCTTCCCAGAATCAAAGCGTGCGAATCCCATAGTCTCATCGATACGATTCGCCAGGCGAGTGGATTCTACCCTTTCATTCTGTGAGGTCGCTTCTCCACTCCGTAATGTCGAGGCATCAACCGTCTTGGGCTTTCGTGGGCCATAGGATGCGTTTCCGTTCTTGCCTACCCGACGGAAGGGCTGGCCTGCGCGTCGTGGTGCCATACCGTACGGTGGGCAGGGGTTGAAGGTAAAAGAGTATTAAATGCTAACTATGCAAATTATTCAAAACGGGGTATCATTTAGGTGGCTGAAAGACAGAAGAGACTGGGGAGTGGCAATTGGCAGAGAGAGTGTGGTGTACAGGGACTTGGGGCATGGAAGGGTAGATCTGCAAATGCCGAACGCGACGCGTTGGAGCGTGTGCACGCTATGCCTTTCTCAGCAGATTGATTTTCAGCCACGAAAAGTGGCTGTGCACATATCGTGGAATCATGGATGCTGGATATTTTTGGCGCTATTCCGCATCACCAGAAGAGCAGCAGCCAACATCTCACCTGCGCATCAAACGAATCCATACAGCACGTGAATTCTACACTGTATACACCGACCCGAATCGCTCGCTCCTCGATTTCCAATTCCGCCTGCCCGCCTCATACCAGAGTGTCCAACTCTCACACCACCATGTCTGAAGATACGAGGTCAACAGTCGACATAAATGCGCTTCCACCGAAGCCCCGCGCGCCTGCTAATGTTATGCCGGGTGGTACAGCACACACAGCAGGTGGTGAAAAGGCATCGGATGGACCTACATACATTGACGCAGTAAGAAGCCTGGGACCAGAATACTACTTGAACTTTCACAAGCGACCGTGTGTACGGGACAGCCAATTACAAGGACTCGCTGCGGGTTTTGCCGGAGGCAGCTTAGCAGCTATAATAGGCAGTATGTTACGACTATTCCCGTTGGTTCACAACCAAGTCAGGCAAGAGAAGATGTTAACTTTAAGCAGAGCCCGTTATTACAGCATCAAACTGGGCTGTGGCGACCTGGTGTGGTGTTTCTGTCGTTTCTTACCAAGTATGCCAATACTACCGCTCAAAAGAAAAGGCTGGTATAAAACAAGCACAAGAACTTATGGAGAAGAAGCGTGCGACCATCGAGGCTAAGAAGGAAGCCAGACGAAGAGCGAGGGAGGAACAAGAGCGGTTAGAGAGAGAGCAAAGGGCAGAAGAAGAGAGGAAAAGGAGCTGGGGATATTGGTACCAAAAGAATATTAAGTTCTGGTAGCATACAGTGAAATGGGTGTACGAAAAGTAGTGTGTGCTGGACACAGCATTTGTATAAGAATGTGTACAATATGAACATGATACGATGGGAACGATTCATGCGGATTTCTAGAACATCTTGCTCAAGTCTTGTGTCACTTCGGCACATTGAATGCATCCTACAGGGGCATCGCGATTTCAGCATATCACTACTACCATTTTGGTGCCGTCTACATTGCCACATCTGCCTTTGCAATCATTCCAGTGCGGCCCCTTCCGTTATGCTCCTGGATATGTTGCCTATGATATCCAGATACCGAGAGACTCCTTGCAGTGCACTTAGTAAATAATAAACTCAATCTCGTTACCAGTGCATAAGATTGGGAATTCGATATTCCCTGAAGCTGTTCGAAATCGTACCCAATCTTCAACACCTAATCTGTTTTGCGCCATATCCTTACAATCACTAACTTCTCCCAGCCCGCTTTTTTGCCGCTCGACCCTACAGTCTCTGCCATCCAACTCGGACCCCACTCTCTTATCCGCTGCTTGACTAATTCCGGCTTGTTCTGTGCGCACAACAGTACGTACGCAACTCCTCTTTGTGTGCTCAATATTTCTGGAATCTGTTCGAGCATCCTGTTTGTCACCACCATGCCATCTTCACCACCAGCGTACGACAACTCCAAAAGGTATGAGTCTTGCTCAAACGAGGTTGTGCTCTTCCCTTCTGGTACCATATTGTACTTCTCATGGCTTGACAGATCAGGTAATTCAGCTGGTACATATGGAGGGTTGAAGATAAAGACGTCGACAGACTCTGGTCGGATTGCACTCGCCAAGTCGCCATTCACTACGTCTGCAAAGACCGAGCGACCATGTTCCCGTTCTTGGATTGCATTCTGAACAGTTTGGGCAGCCGCTTTGCAGGCGAAGCTATTGATATCAACACCAAGCGTCAGTGCGTCATGCCGACCAAATATGGTTTGCGCATTCGCAGCAACAAAAGCTAGTACGACTCCTGATCCTACGCCCACTTTGAGCACTGGCTTAGCGACAAGACAATACTAGGCACTGCAGGTACGACAATACCTTCAAGTACCAGCGGCGGGGGTGAAGACGCATCACCGAATCGTTCCTGCAGATACACAGTTTCTGATGCGGATGAGAGTGTGTCGAGCAGCAGGTAAGAGTCCTCAGCTGGTTCGTACACCCGATCAAAACAGACGTGGGAAGTCGAGGGCGTGGGCAGCATAATTACGATTTTGTTAAGGGATCGGAGGTGTGGCGTGTGGGCCAATTGGAATGAGAGGAGATCTGGAACACCCTAGTCTAGAAGCCGAGGCTGAGGTCATCACTCGATGAATGTATCACCCTTCTTCTGCCTCGACGTCTTGAAGTATCTTTTTTCTGTGCGAAGCTTACCATCATGAGAGCTTGTACGCGATTGCTAGCTACTGCAACGGATGCAGGGGCATCGCGGCCGTTCAAGCCAGCGCCTGCCGCTTTATTGCCGCCAATACCATTGTACCGACGCCTGCTACGGTCCCATCGAAAGAGACTAGGTCCAGAGGAGCGCCTTCTAGGTGACATGTATGTGAAGGCCGAGTTCAGGGCTCACAGGGACGTCGAAAATCCTGTGCAAATTGTAAGTCAGGTGACCTGTACAAAACACATGCCTCAACGCCAATATGCTAACATTCACAGATTGGCTTTTTGTCAGAATGGCAAACATACTGCCAGATGCTGGAAGGAGACTCTTGGAAAGATGCGAAGATGGACAAGGCGAAAATCGATAAGATGAGCGGCATGTTCTGCCCTTCTGCACATACGACTGCGCTGACTGACAGAATCTTAGACCAACAAATTGGCCAGCTGTATGAGCTCATGCAGCAGATCAAGAACCAGGCAAACGACGAAGCTAATGCTGAAGACGCACGAGTGGTGGAGATGCTCGATAAGAAGCCTCCGAATGATCAATGAATGCGGAATATTGAATTACGCCTTATTTCCATCGCTCAAAGACAACGGTCAGGGCTTCACATACCAAGATCAGTGTAAACACATTTTGTCACGGTCCAGGTTTCCCTTTCTGGAACATGTACTATATATCAGCAATTCTATCACAATATTCGACGTTCTCTACCTCCCATCACCATTTGATTGCTATCACACGACCACAAGTAATACTGCCATTCTCACTGCCATCACCTGCATGAGCGAGTGCTGAGAAGAATATATTAATACAGCTTTCTTCTCGGACCGCGTGCCATATCCACGCATATAGAGTCGACACAGTATCACCTACTGGCATCGACCACGCAGATATTCAAGATGTGTGGGTGCACCCTGTACGATTCGCCAACATGCGGTCACTCCTGGATTTCCATGAGTCAACCATGCGGCTTCCTCTCGGACCTCCTCAACTGCCCTTACCGCCAGGTTTACCAGACCCTGATTGCACCACCATACACATGTCCTATGTGCAACAGCGCGTTCGCAGACCATGAGACAATCGAGATGGTTCAAGGACCTTGGGGCTGCAACCAGATGATTCGTAACTGCGTCGGAGGAAATTTCACGATTCCAGGTCAATGGGACAATGCACGGCAGATTCCAAATGAATGGGGGGTCCCTGCAATTACTTCTCATGCAATGGCTGGTGCTGTAGTTCCCATAGGACACGTGAGAGGCTTGGGCTACGACCACAGGCTTACAGGTCCATATACGCCAGCGGTTCCCGATGCAGCAATTATAAACCATGGGCCGATGGTCTGCAACACTGGACTTGTCCGTCGTGGTCATGGTCATTATCCCAATGGCAGGCGCAAGAGAACTAAGCAAACTCATTACAAGTACAAGTACACTGACAAGCCTGCGACGGACTGCACAGTCATGTGATGGTGGCCTATGGATGATGTGGGCAGAACATGGAGAAACGGACTTGTTCATAGAGAAGCCTTTTCCGTCTTGTGGGATGTGTCTACTTCAGGAGTGCTTGGGGCACGCAGGCAGCCTAGGAGGTGTGGAGGTGTTCATAAAACCAGAGAACTTCTCGAGTGGTTAGCACCTGGGAAGAAACCTAGAACGTCTATATCATTAAATTCCCCAATATGAATATTATCTTGTCACAATAACTTGATGGTTGTCGTGTCATGATGGTGCGTGACAAGGTGGTCGATGCTGTGAGCCGCGCTAAGACTTGCTAGCGCGGTTTTCTACTCGCTAAACACCACAGTGGAAATTCCGGCTCCAAACCTCAGCTCTTCGACAAATACCACACAGCCAAATCGACTTCCACAACCGTCGCCATGGCCAGTACGTTGGCGAATGCTCGTGATAGAGCCGATGAGAGAACTAACAGAGTGGTGTAGAATCCAAGAACTCGTCTCAGCACAACCAGTCCAAGAAGAACCACCGAAACGGGTACGCATCCTCCCACCGTTGCACACGCGCCATGAACTTCAAACCATCCTCCCCGAATCGAACGTCCATCGATACATGAATCTCAGAGCAGTGACTGATTGATGGAATTACAGTATCAAGAAGCCTAAGACCCACCGTTACCCCTCGCTCAAGGGAACCGACCCCAAGTTCAGGAGGAACCACAGGCATGCTCTTCACGGCACCATGCGCGCTCTGGTGCGTACCGTCCATACACCGCACGATGGCGTTTGCGATCCGCTAACACCCGTACAGAAGGAGGTCAAGGAGGGCAAGCGCGAGAGCGCATAAAGGCCGATACGATTACGAGCGAGCGACGATGGCGGTTTTCGATTCCTTTATGAGACATCTGGTCGGCGTCAATGGCATTCGGACTTTCTTTGACAGCTTCGAACTCAAGGGATAGAAGCATGTGGCTTCAGGCCTACCGCAGGCATGAACAATGAATAAGTCGAAAAGTCAGCTCGGTTTTCCCAGCGCGCGCCTATTCATGTGATGTGTTACATTGGCCGACCGTTCGACAGCATATAGCCAGGTAAGTCGATGTGAGTGAGTGACCGAGGTGCAAACCTCAAACCAGCCATTAGTGTGTACAGCAACAGAGCTCTTCAATGCTCGACCTGCTGAAGGAAAATTATCGTGGCAAGAACAATTCACCCCATCATTACCAAACACACTGCCTTTTACCCCATAGGGCACGTGTGCATGAAGATGGGGTTACATACATACCTACTGTTTCAGAGCAGCTTTTATGAAGCATGCCTGGCAGACGAGAGGTAGCTTACACAGATTCAATGATATCATGAACCATGTTTTACTTTCTGACCTTCTTACATTTGTTGAGGTAGTGACTATTTCCAAGCGTGCACCTTGCCGAACAGGTGGGGTAGTGGGCAACCTCATGTCTCTACTCCTTATCGCCTCCTTTCGCTCCGCCGCCCCTCCGTCCCGGTTGAACCTCTAGAGTCGATGCAAGAGCGTCAAGACTGTATACCAATAGCAATACGCTCCTCACGCTCTTGCACGACTCACCGCTGAGGTGCATCGGCTGAGACGGTTCTCGTTCCTGGTCGTCCTGCATAGCCCTCCCGCAGCCTGATTAGCTACCAGTTGCCGAATACCCCGGATCTCGTCATACCTTGTAGCGTTGGTCGCAAACATATTTGTAACCTGCCTTTTGTCTTTTTGCCTCGCTCCTGTTCTCTTCTGGCTCGTCCTGAACGCCCAAATCGCCCACCGCCGGTTCTCCGCTCGCCCGCTCTCACGTCGTGCCCCACGAACAGCCAACACTATGGCGACCCAAGCCCACTGCGCATACTGCTTCGAAAGCCTAGTAGCGAGCCTCGAAAAGCGACCCGCCCTCTCTCTCGCCCGAGTTGAAGCCCTTTGGACGAAGTACAACACTGAACTTACCCGGACATCTGAGCTCGAAGATGAACCAGCTGAAGGAGCAGCCTCGTCGCTAAAACCCGCCGCCATATCACGTATCCTCGCGTCGCCGTCGTCATCCAGCAGCTCCTCGAGTCTACCAAGCGCGAGTTCCACACCCAGTGGAGTCAGCAGCATGACGAGTCAAAGCAGCAGCCTTACGAATCTCGGGGAGAAGGCGACGGCGGAGCAAACAGAATCGGAAGACGACGATGACGAAGAGGAAGAAGCACACCCCTTGTTCGTCACCTGGAACACGATATCGCGCGGGAGCCATGACAAGCGATTACGCGGCTGCATCGGCACCTTTGAGCCGCTATCCCTCTCCACTGGCCTCTCTTCCTACGCACTCACTTCCGCCTTCGACGACACACGCTTTGCGCCCATCAGCAAGCGCGAACTCCCCTCTCTCGAATGTGCAGTCACTCTTCTCACAAACTTTGAATCTGTTGAGGACCCCATGGACTGGGAGGTTGGTACACACGGGCTGCGAATCAGTTTTACAGACAAAGGGCGCCGCTATGGAAGCACGTATTTACCTGACGTAGCGCGCGAACAAGGCTGGAGCAAGGAGGAGACGCTGGTTAGTTTGATGCGCAAGGCAGGGTGGGGCGGGCGCAAGAGTGAGTGGAGGAACATCAAGATTAAGGTGGTGAGGTATCAGGGCAAGAAGGTGAGTCTTGGCTGGGACGAATGGAAGGGCTGGCGAGATTGGGTCGAGGAGGAGATGGCGGATGCGTAAGGTAGGCGGGATAATGTGAAGCTGATGAGGGCTGTCGCCCTTCCTCCTATAATATCTTGAAATAAGGAGATTTTCTCATTCAACATGACTTTTTTCTAGAGCTTTTTCCATTTTTGGGTCTTCCTGCTGGGGCTTTCTATAGGGGAGGGTTTTCTCCATTCTTCATATATACGTGAACATTTACACACCAGAGATCGTAAGATCCATGCCATGATGATTATGAATATACTTCAGGGCTACAAATAGAATAGCATTTTCACGACAATCAATGACGTTGCATGGCAATGGTGGCAAGGGAAAACATCACGACAGACCCGTGAACATTTGTCATCGCGAAAAAAGCAAAGAGCTTCTTCTATCCGGTTGGGCCTCATATCCATTCCATCGACCCTCTTTGCTTTCTTCTTCCTCCACTGATTCCTTACCTCGGTTCTTGAAAGCCTCCGTGTCTTTAGCAAAAGAAACAAAATAAGCTTGGCACATATAGCCATGGGATGGGCAAATTTCGGTGAGCAAGTACTATGATATGGATATTTCACGAGCCGCTTCCTCCGTTCCGAAACCTCATATATACATGGAATGATGGGTATAGCAAGTCATTCGACAGTTTTCCATGTGGTTTTCTCTTCTCCGTCTGCCGTTCGTCTCATTACCCGCATGTCCCCTTTATCGCAAAAGGGCGCCAGGGGGTATCATTATTCCCAAGTTTTCCATGTAAGTGCGTGTGCAGCCGTGATATTGCAACATTGTCGTTCTTTCTTTCTTCTTTTTCTCCATTGATTCTTCCTTTTCTTTTTGCTTTATTTTTATTTTCTCCACTTCATTCACACACGTCTACATGACGTAAAGGAGGTCCGTGTCTGTTATTCACCAGTGAGCATATTTTCCTTTTTAATTGTTGGGCCTACAAGACCTACTCAGTGGATGACTGCAGCTTAACTGAGGCTTTTGCTGGTATTTGCCCTCAAGCTCGTCACGAATGCTGTTAAGCAGCTGCACATAGCTTTGGTTGGGATTCTTGCGCAGGGCGGTGATGAACGCCCATGACATGGCTCCTGTAGCCTCACCGCCGATACTCGCGTCGGCCCTGTTAGTTTGCATTAGTACTTCATGTCCCTTGTTCATTATCAATGCATAAACTTACGAAGTCTGAGTATCCTTGGATCCACTCCACATGATAACATCAGCAGGACTGGTCTTGGTCCTCAGGTTCTTTTTATACACCTCATCACCGTTAATCGCTTTCTTGAATAGACTGGTGGCGCCACCAATCATGCTGCCAATATCACCGCGTGCATAACTTGACACAATACCCAGCAAGCCCTGGCCAGCTTCCTTGGCAAGGTTTGGCTCTTTGAGTACGCCCTGGGTAGAGTAAATGTATGGCAGGTCGAGCGCAGATCCGGAGTGGCACGAATCAAAAATGGCAGTCAGTCGAACTCCGGGTTGCAGAGGCGCAACCATGATACGGTGCATCTCGTCGTCAACAATGTGACCAGCAGTGCGGAAGTCTACCGGGTAGATTACTTCATCGTAGCCATCGTCTTCGTCGCCATCAAGATCTTTTGTTTGACCGCCGTGTCCTGCGTGAATGTTAGCATATTGGGACTAGCGATACCAGGTTCAAATCAACACACCAGAGTAGTGGAAGAACAAGGAATCGTTTGGCCGTGCGTCCTTAACAAGCCAATGCATCGCTCGTAGTATGTTTGCCTTGGTCGGCTGGCTCATGGGGTTTTGCTGGTCGTCGGTCAGGGTTACCATGTCCTCTCGCTTGTATCCAAAGAACTCGTTCAGATAGGTGCTCATGTTCTTGACATCGTTGATACATCCGCGAAGCTGACCTCGCTGGCCAAAGTAGTTGATGCCAATTAACAATGCTTTCCGCCGACCGTTGCATGCTGAGTATTGAAACGAGTATCCATTAGGCGCGCCGTGGCCAAAGTTCTGAGCGCCGGTAGGCGGTGGAGGGGGAGCGTTGTGGTTGCCGTGTGTCCATTGGTTGCTGTTGACCGTGGGCATCATGCCTGGTGACGTTGTCAGCGTGCCGTTTTTACTTTGTTCAGACGGAACAGTGAAAGTTTACCTGGTCGAGGAGGTTGCTGCGGAGGCTGTTGCTGCTGCGGGGGCGGGTGTCCATAGTTTCCGTACTGCTGTGGTGGTGGTCCCTTGAGTACGTCAGTCTCTTTGTCCGGTTTTCACTTCAGATTCCCAAATCCTCCGTGGATGCCCACGTGTCTTGGAAACTAATTGCTGTGCATACCTGGTTGTATCCATACTGCTGCGGTGGAGGAGTAGGCTGTCCGTAGTTGTTGTATGGTGGCTGTGGGCTCTGGTATCCTCCGTACTGCTGTGGGGGTCTAGTACTACGTGTCAGCGGGCAGACAGTCGCGCTTGGCCAGTCGTGTACTCACGGAGGACCATAGTTTTGCTGAGGCGGATATCCTTGCTGGGGAGGGCCACCATAGCCGCCTTGAGGGGGTGGTGCACCGTAGCCGCCACCACCACCACCATGATACTGCTGTCCGGGATAATAAGACATGTCGAGCTAAGAAGTGGAGGAGAAGAAGGCGCTGTCGAAGCGTTTGTGGAGAGATCGTCGACGGGCTGCCCGTTTAGGGAGGCTTCTCTTCAACGGTTAAAGTAGGATCGTCGCGGTGCCGTGAGTTAGGGTGTGGGTGGGAAATGAGCACTGTCGAGTGAACCAGAGAAAGTCGCAAAAGCGGTTCCGTTGTCGAGTGCGGCTGACGGGTCGGTCGGCAGATGTACGAGCGGTGGGTAGGGTAGTGCGGGGCGGCGGGCTTGGTTGGTAAGGATGCTATGACCTATTCCGCTCTGACCAGCATCGACCTGGTTGAGCAAGTTCCCAAGATCCTTGAGACGAAACAAAACATCAACTGCCTTTCTCCAAGCGCTGCTCAGGATCAATGACTAAAGAGAAAGAGAGGGAAGAAGCGATGGAGCAACCGACAGCCGGCAACGAGCAACAAACATATACTAGGCCGCGAACATCGTCCGAGGGACCGAGAGTCGAGTCAGCACCTGGCATGTAAAAACACAGCCGCACAAGGGCAGGGCATGGTAGCAGTGGGTCGATGGCGCCTCTCCCTGGTGCAAGATGCAACTTGACCTGCATGCCGCTATCCCATCCAGCCATGCGCCTTGCTCTCCGGACTTGGATCCGCCAGAGCGAATGGTCCCGTCATTCTAGTACGACTGCTTCCCAAGCGCGTGTAACCTGCGCGTAGTCAGACTGCCTCTATGTCACTCGCTGTCCCTTGGCTCCAAGCCGCCTTCATCTCAGCGCAACCCTACGTGTCTATTCTCGTATGCAAGTCTGCATCTCAGTGCTGCGGCTGTCCTCGCTTTCGCATCGCCATTCGTCAATTGCCATGGTCTGCTTAATTTGGATTCGTCATGTATGTATGTGCATTAGGCGGCTGTCAAGCCTCTTTGTGGCTTGACGTCGTGGCATAAGGCAGAGCAGACGGCTAGTAGTGGGTGTGCTTCCTCTACGCGAGACGGCATCGCCGACAAGCTCGAGGCGAGTCACACGGTAAAGAAGGATATTGCAATGGGAGAAAACGTGCGTTGGGCGTTTGAGAATGGGCAGACCAGGCGTTGTCGTTCTGCTGCTACTGTTAACTTCAAACTACAACGACTCGTGTTCTATCACAGTCACCACCATTCACACGCCCTCTACTACCAAAACCCTCATTTTCTATCGGCCCTTTTTTTCCCTTCTCCTCCTTGCGCTACATCCATAAGTGTATTTCTGTTCGCATATTGCCGTTTTCTCCCTATTCTAGATCAATCCCCCGCAGGCGCATCGCCCTCTCCTCCCCCGTTACTTTTCCAATCCGTATATAGATACCTGCATGCATAACTAACGCACACAATGCACCTCTCTCCCCAATCCGACCACAACACGCGACTCCGTCTCTCCCTTTTCGTCCGCTCCTTTCCACGCAAAGAATCACACGCACTCTTCCAGCCAAACCTACCTGCCGCGCCTCCTTCCTATCTCCTGCACCTAGCCCTGGTTTGGGAAAGACCTCATCCAAAGTCGGCGCTAAAAGGGTCCAGCCCGACTTGTGGCTTGCGTTCGCGTTCGACGCCAACGGCGAGGGCCGAGTGCTCGGACGCGTTTGATTGGGATATTTCCCCTCTGTCGGATACCAACTGGTCGTTTAAGATGCATAATGCCGCTGTTTGACCTACATTAGCTTGCTCGTTAGCCTAGGGTTAGCATAGCCGACAGTTGTAATGAGCTGGACTTCATACCCTAAGCGGGAAGTATGCCCTACAACTCAGAATAGTCGTAAGCATATCACATTCAGGTCGAGCATGCGGTCGGACTGTCAGGCGCGAGCAATGTTTGTGAATTGTATGTGTCTCGAACGTTGGGGTATATAGTATTCGAACAAAGTGTTTCTCTCAGCTCGTCTTCGCAATCCGCTCTTCAAAAATTGAACGCTCAAAGAAAACAACGCGAACAAGATGAAAACAATATCCTATATGCACCAACTTTCCCAAGCCGGATGCGATGCTCAATAGGTAAGGAAACAAGACCGTAGGCAGAGTTGCTGTCCCAATTCTAATAGCACTCGCCCCATTGTACGCAATCATTCAAAAAGAGAAGTAAAAACGAAAAAAAAGTGAAAAGAAGAAGAGTAAGAAAGAAAGAAGAACGAAACAAATGCTGAACATGTCCAAACGTACAAGATCGTACATATATTACATTAAGGTGGTGGGCCTTCAAGATATCGAATGCGGGCGCTGCTGTCTCGAAATAGGGTTCGATGAATGAAGCAATCGCAAACGCCGTATCGTGTGCCTTAAAGGGGTAACTGTTCGTGAAAATAAAAAATCGTCAGTATACGCAAAACCAAGTGGTAGTGGACATTATGTATGGAAAATGGACGAGGGCTAAGACAAGGCAGGGGTCGGTGTAGGCTCTGGTGGACAAGGCTTGGAAGCTTCGTTCGCACCATCGTCCTCATTGACTTTTGCACCCGACTCCTCATCCTGGTTCGCCTCGCCTAACTCTGCTTCGCGAGCCTCGCGCTCGGCATAAATCTTCTGCTTCTGGGCCTGAGCATTGGCCAACGTGTCGATGTACGTTCGGAACTTGACGATTTCCCGGAGAAGGTACTGCGACTTGCGCTCCCAGTTGGCCATGGCCTTTGCAGCATTGGGGTGGCGAGGTGAGAACTGGTCGTATTAGCAGTTGCTTCTGAATACAGAGTAATTTCCAAACTTACTGCTATGAGCAAAGGCGCCCTCAATTCATTGTGGTGGGAGAGCTCGTTCTCGATGTTCTTGACGTAGTCGGTCAAAGCCCTGAGCTGGTCGACCTCCATAAGAGTGCTAGCCATCATGCTGGATGCTGGTGGGCTCCAGTCAGAAAGAACAACCTTGTCGCCAGGAAGCCTGGGTTTAGGTGCGCCAGTAGCATGATCCATCGAACTGCGAAGGGAGCTGGTGACACTTGGACGAGGCATATGACCTTGCACAGATGGCGTGCTATCTTGTCGGATCAACGCTGGGTTGATGACGTTTTCGCCCCAACCATACTCCATACTGCTCACACCTCCTGTTAGGGGCTCTTTGGAGAGACGCGCAGACCAATAGTTGACAGTGCACACAAACTCTCTGCAGATATCAGGTGTTCCAACCTGAAACAGATGCACAGCACCGTTGGGCAGTGAGAGAGCGAAAACGTGCGGTCGGGTCTTGGAGTACCCAGGAGGTGGTAGTGCACTCGCAATCGTCTGTCGAAGCTGGAAGCTATCAAGAGCCTCAGCGTTGTCCATCCAGTTACCACCACCTACAACACCACCAGTTGATGATTTCGCTTTGCTCTTCTGTTTTGCTGCTTTGGAGTTCATGCTGAAAGAAAACAGACGCATGCAGCCCTTCTCAACCACAGCGAAACACTCATTCCAAGTGCGGTCTTTGGCCTTCCTACCCACTGCTTCCAGATGTCGCTTGTGCTTAAGAATGCCTTCCTTCGCCCATGGCGCTCCGACAAGCTCGAGTGTTTCGTCTTCCAAGAGCGGGGCGACGCGGGAAAATTCTTCATCGCTGGCAATGGTCATGCCTTCTTCACGAATGATGGCCTGGCTGAGAGCATTGGCAAAACCGATTGCTTGTTGGTAGTCGCCAGTCGCAAAGTGGGAACCAAATGAATCCACTGACATGGACGTGCCCGTTTTGCCGTACGAGTACCGACTCCAAGTGCTGGAACCAGCGGGACTCCATACAGATTGATCGTCCAAACTGGTTCGGCTAGACGCTACAGTAGATGAAGGATATAGCCTTTGCTTTGAGCGATTCTTAGAAGCCCAGCGATTGCCCGCACTGCGCAAATCGTTCTGTGACCGGCCTCGGTAGCTGGTATTATCTGAGGGTGCCTTGCTAAGCACACTTGGGGTCCGGCGTAGCATGTTAGCAACCGAGAGATTGTTGGATGATGGCTGGTGGTGAATAACAGGTTCCGAGGATCCGTGCAGCGGTAGCCGCTGTTTGCGAATAGAGTCGTAAAATTCCTTGAGCACTGTCTCGATCTGCATTTCCCAGCCTTTCATGGGCCCGTTGTAGGGTGAGTTGACAAGCGTATTGCACTCTGATGCCGAGTTGTCGGAGGAAGGTAGTCCTTCTGAGCCGCTCCTGGCAGGCGGCCGAATAGAAAGACGACTGCGCGTCTTCCGAGCATCGGTAGACTCTTCAGTTCCATCGCCAGTGAAGTTGGTCACCTCGGGGCCAGGAGAGTTTGGCTCTGATCGATCGTTCCAAGGTAGGGAAGGCCTGCGGAAATGGGTCGATGTCGGCCTCAGCGTCTCCTCACCTGCAGCCTTGACCGCGTCTTGGCACACACGTATGACGGTAGGAAGTGTATTGCGGACAAACTGGCTACGAGTCATCCTTGATTCGATATCGGCCAGGTGCAGATCCGTGTTCAGAAGCAAGATGGAGTAGCAAATGGTATGCACCACATCTGAGGTCGGGGTTAGTACTGTGTATTCGTTTGGATATGGTACACGAGCAACTTACCAACTGCTTTGAACCCGTGATTGCTGTTGCATTCACACCAACGCTCTGAGAGACTCATGAGGATACGGTCAACTTGCTGGGTTTCGGCCTTTAGGATGATCTTGCTGCAGAGATCACGCATGGCAGCGAGAATGTTGAAGCCAGTCCAATCAAATAGGTCCATAAAGGCTTTTCGGGTTCGGGTGCTTGAAAGGGTTACATCGCCCAACATAGCCGCGGCCTGGGCTTTCAACCCAGAAGAATCATCTCCGTTGTAAATTTGGAAAGCTCGCTGACGCTCGGCATCAGTGGGTTCGCTATGCATCGATCTGTCTTCGACAACTGATGGCATGGCATCGGATTCGGAATCTCGGCTTTCTACCTGTACTATAGGCAACTCAGTTGCAGAATGGTAGACCTCATTAGGTGAAGTTGGTGTATGTGTCGCCGGGGAGACGGGTAATGACTTGTCAAGTGAGAGCTGAGATGAGCGTGTACCCTCCAAGGGAAGTTTCAGGTCATCAGTAGTATCACCGAGAGCGTCCGGAGCAGTGGTGTCGAGCCACACCCGCTTGGAAGCCGCGCTCCTTTTACCAGATGAATGGACGACGTCTGATGACTCGGTAATGACCCAGCTGTCGTCGTCCACTTCGGAAATGGAACGTGAAACTGATCCATTTCTTGATGCCGGGTTCTCGTAGGGTAGTAATCGGTCGGGTTGCTGATCGTCCGACGGCTTGCTCTTTGCATCCTTCTGCTTGGGCAACGACCAGGTGGGGCCTGTGCTTGGTTTGTGCACATCGTCTGCACTACTGTATTCGCCCGTCGGTGTCGCACGCCCACTTTGATCTTCATTACAACTGCTGCTATCCGCAAGGAAGCTGTCCTCTTGGGGAGCTGGGATTGTTGATTTGCCGTGTTTCATTTTCAGTTTCAGCTTAGGGCTGTTTGTGCTATTCAAGTGAGACGTTCTTAATTGTTCGTGACGAGATACCGGCGGTGTGCGATCGTTGCCCTGGGATTCTGCATTCACTGTACGGACCGTTGCATCCTTGTGAGGCTTGTAGCTAGGGGAGAAGCCTTGTGCTCGCTCCCCGTCTGCGACGTCATCCCCGGTCGGCTCATCTCTCGGGTTTCTGTCGACGGCACGTCCCGAGTCATTGAGGTATGGGTTCATGACCTTGCGTAAACTGCTGACACCCGGACTAGGCTGGGCAGGTAGCACGGGTCTCGGTGGTGGAGAATGTTCAAGACGCATGGCTGGGGGTTTTGTGTTTTCAGACACAGACTTCTTCCGACGTCTGAAGAAGGACGATGGCTTTTTGCCTAGTGTAGGTGGTTGGGAGGGCTGGTGTGTCTCTCCGTGCGATGAGGACGCGGTTTGGGGAGCCTTCGTTGAGGTCTTTGTATGTGTGGGAGGTTGGCTGCTGGTGTTCGGTGTCGTGCGCGGTCGGTTGGCCGAATAAATCGAGTTGACATCTGCGGCTTGCGGCTTGCTGGGAGCTGATGTTGGCTCTGCTGGTGATGCGTTTGTTAGAGTCGGCGCGTTCGTCGGTTGTGGTTGGGGCTTTGCAGACCCTCCGCCAAAGACACGGCGGAAGAAGCCAGGTTTCGAGGCAGCCGGAGGCTGGGGAGAGAACAATGGGCCACGGGCAGCTATACCCGATGATGGAGCTGATGAATCCTGCCAGGACGGTACTGGGGGAAGTTCCCGTAATCTGCTGGCGTTGACGAACTCCTCTGCCTGTGCTCGCATGCTTGGCCCGGGCTGACTTTTGTTTTTCCGCAAGGTCTTGTAACTAGTGTTTGAGTGGACGCTACCTCTGCGACCAGGCCTAGAGGCTTGTGGTGCTACGTATGAGGGCTGCGGAGGAAGTGCTAGCGGCGACTGAGGGGCTTCCTGAACCCTTCGAGGGCCGGCTGGAATGGTTGGTTCAGGTGCAGCGTCGTAATCGTCGTGGTAATTCTGATAGGCCATTCTGCCCCTGTCCAAGACCGACTCAACTTTGAAGGGTGAGATGCGCCCTCGATCGCTTGCATTGCTATGGTCAAAACTTGCAGAGCGCTTTCCAAACCCAAGACGCTGATTACCCAAGACACCAGACTGGCCGAAGTCCATGCTGGAGGAGCCGCTACCCATGCTGCCCTTTTTATTGCCTCCTCTCAAATGCCCAAGCTGCCCATATGACCCGTTCATTTGTCTGCTCGAATGCACGTCTCTGGTGCTCCCTTTTCGGGAAAGGGGCATGTTGATATTGTTGCTGCTGTTGCTACGGCGCGCGCGAGAATGCTGTGCAGTATATCGGGAGTGGTCGTCGGGGTTCACATCGTAGTCGGAAGAGCGCGACGATGTGTACGTGTGGCCTCGGTGGCGCGCACCAGGTGGTCGAAAGGACGTGTCCTTGAGGAAGTAGTCGTCTTCACCGTAGTTTTGGTATCGGGGGCCTGAGCTACCGCCGAAGAGATTGCCTGAGGAGAATTGGTCGAGCGAAAGCAGCATGTTGTCTACAACTGAGTCCCGGACACCAGCCTCGGCGAAGGAGAGGTCGTGGGAGTCGCGCATAGGGTTGTGCCTCGCGTTGTCGCTCAGGCGGTCGACTGGGGTAGCATCGTCGAAGAAGGTCTCCTGCTTGGGCTGATTGGTGTTGAGCGCCCTCATTGACTTGCTCGGTCGGTATGTCCGCAAGGGACCTGGAGGCGTGGAAGGTGTGCCGTCGAGGTGAGGATGTTCGGCCATGTCTGCTGGATGCGACGAGGCGAAGAAGTCGGCCGTAGAGTCAACTTTCCACTGTATAGCAATGGAGCATACTCCGGGGTGCCCTGGCAAGTCGATGGCCCAGCAGACAGGAAACCTTGAGGCACTTGGCGTGGCAGCAGGTGGCTCGGCTCAGATGGAATGAGACCTCAGTGGCGGAATGGAGCGAGGGTGCTGCCGTTGGTCGTCGTCGTCGTCTTCGTCCACCTACGATGCAAGGCCTGCACAGAATGCTAGGGGCAGCTCGGGGCGTCTCGCAATGGCATGACACGCGCAGCAAACAGCCGGTCTAAACTAAGTTTACGCTGAAGGTTGCGGGGGGGCTTCAGGGGGGCCAAACGGTCGATGTTCTTGTGGTGTTGCACGATGCAGGCGGAAACAGCCACGCGCAGGCACTAGCAATTCCTGGGGACTAGGGCACGCAATGGAATGGCGTCGGCGCGGGATCGAAGCAGTTCCTGGCAAAGAGAACGGGGATTCGGACGGGAGAAGGTTCGAGGGTGAGATAAAAGAGACACGGGTGGTGGAACGCGTCCAGAATGGTAGTAGCAACTGAGGGCCGCCGAGCCCAGAGTAGTTCCGACGCACGAGGCCAGGCCGGCTAACAACTTTTGAGATGGAGGTGCAGGCGATCCAAACCTTGTCATGGCATCCCTGGCGGCCTACCGACGGCCATGATGGACTTTGTTGCGGCCGCGAGTCAAACACGGCTTGGTAGGATGCAAGCCTTGACCCGCTACCTACCAGCACTTGCAAATACCATGCCGTTGTGAGCGAGCGAGTGAGCAGCCAAGCCGACAGGGCGCATAGTCTCCTGGCACCCCCGGCAGAACACCGCAAGGGTTGGACAGGCATCTCGGCCGCACGCAATGGGTAACTTTTGAGCGGTGTCGACATAGCCTGTCCCGATTTGTCGCTTTTCCTCTGCAGTATTTCACATCACGTCCAGAATCCACCAGACCGCCGCCCCTTGGCTTGCCAATAACCGATATTCGACAAGAACGACCAGCACTCAAGATACTACTAGTACTCGGTAGCATGATGTGAATAGGAGGTCTCGATTCCCGGCGCTGCGGCCAAAAAGGCGCCGAGCTGCTAAGTGAACCGGGTCCGCGCCGGAATCTGAGGACAATCTCCATGGCGACTATTGGCACAGTACAACACCAACACCAACTTCAATATTTCCATTGGAGACGTGCCCGCTAGGCCATGGCGGGGTACCGCTGTTCGGTTTGAAAAACGGCATGTTTCCAAACCTAGACTGACCCTTGCTATGCTTTACGCGGTCTTCTCACTACTCAAATTCACTGACACAGGTTGTGTTCTATGTGCGTAGATCCTAAATTTAACAACACGAGGAAAAGGAAACAACTTGAAGACCAAATAACTCAGTACCGGGGATTCACAACGCCGCATCGGAAGTTGCAATGAAAAATGCCTGGCTTGGCCTCCAAGTAGTATGGAATACAGAGTTAATTTGAGCGCAAAAAAGCAATATCTACGGCATCTAGTACTTGCTTATTGCTCAACAACGTGCAGATATATGTCTCCGTGGTGCCAAATACATGCAGGGTCATTGATGGGGTTCTTTTGAACCAGACGATCTTTCTGAACGGCCATCGTCGAAAGTGGTTGCAAGAAACGCTTCATCTTCAACCGCGATATGCGCATGAAGATGCACGTGGTACGCTGAGAAGCATAACTCAGCAAGCATTCCAACATCACTCAGACCTGGCGGGTAGAAATCTCCATACATTCCGTGATTCCACAACAGTATTGGAGAAATCAAATTCTGTAAAGGCCCTATTGCATCCCTGTCAAAAAACGCTATGACAATGTATAAAATCCCTATACCACAGAACCTTGTATGTGTACACATGTTGTAAGCATCATCCTGCCTATAATCGTTCCCCAACTGTGTCACCTGCATGGTGTGTGCATGTTGTCCCCCTTTCTCTTCCCTCCCACCTCGACATGCTGATGTGTGCTATGACGGTGACAGAGTGGCATGATGCAGGTATTAAGCGGCGGCGAATAAGGAAACAACCTTGCTACACCCCTTAGAAGCACAGTTCAGTTGTTCGCTAAGGAAGGGCCCGAGTATGTGACAGATTCCCGTCACACGAAAACCGCCACACTCATACTCACACTCTCGCGCATTTCCGGTACAATACCAGCTGAAAGATGGTGAGTTGGTCCGTACAAGCGACGCCAGGACTCCCCCAAGACATTCGAGCAGCCACAGCGCGCCGTAACAGGCCGAACGTGCCGATACTAGAGTCTCGACCGACATGTGCCTGCACCACAAGCCGAGCATCCATCTGAATCGCGCGACGTCCACTAGGTACACACGGCTACTACGACAGGTGTACCGACGCTCTGCAGTCACAAAAGACGAGAAGCGAGACAGACAACAATTCCAATTTCCCCAGCGAGGCTTGCAGGTTCTGCAGCAAGAGGCGTGCATAGCCTGAGACACCTTGGACATGCCATCCGCTCTCCTGCATAAAAAAGGCTTTCTTCTTTTGCCTTTCTCCGCTGCCTGCCTGCCATCAGTGTGCTTTGCTTTTTCTCGTCGCCATGAACTAGCTAACCGCACAGGCGAAGCCCGCCCGCGCAAAGATCCGATTGTACCGGAAAGAAAAATAGCTCTGCACAATTGATGTACAGCAGGACATCTGATGGCATGTCACTTGCCGCGTACTCCCCTTATCTCCGGACAGCCACAAGAGGACCCTCTTTCAACGAAAGACGGAAATCCCCTCAGCCAACGCTCGACGTGCAAGGAACATCCCTTCCGCCAGCATATCCCACGACAACCTCCCCTTTCACATGTACATACCATTCTAGGCCACCATCTCCGATACCTCTGCCTCGCCCACCCTTTCTTAAAATTATGCAGATAACTAGGCGACAAATCATGTCCCTTCAGACGCGCTGCCGGTGTTGTCCACGTGACTTGGAATACATATACCACGATCCCTGGTCATACTACAATACCAAGCGAGATATACACCGAACAAGTGGTTGGCTTATTTACCCAACGAGTGGTTGTGTATGTATTACGCAAGCTGCGGGATCTGCATATACTACATATTACTGGGTCATCTAATCGCTAGCACCTTATTGGAGTGTTTACATCGCCTTTCCTACCCGCCCAGATACTACATATCTCGCGTTATCGGAATGAATGTCTGACTATGACAACTGCGTCTCACCGTCATTGATTGGCGGACTCTTGAACCTTTCTCCATTGTTATCCTGATATGCATTTCCCATGCTGGAAACTTGGTTTCATGGTAGCAAAATCGGCGACATGCCCAAGTCTCCACTTTGCCTAGGCAAAAAATTACAAGACACAAAAAAAAATTCAAAAAAAAACATACGACAGCGGGGATTCGCCAGTGGTCTCCCACCTGACTACTAGCCCGCCGGTACATCACTTGTATAGCGCGGATCGGACGGGACACGTAAATCTAGATGTCCTATGGTCGTATGTGGTAGATAGTGTGGTTAACGACCGCCATGTTGTTGGCAAAGTTGACCTGGTGCTTTGCTGGCTCCTCACTCACTTTCCACTCCCTTCTAATGACCAGCAATATCATGATCGTCTTGCATCTCAACAATAGGAGGTGCGGAGCCCCCCCTGTCCATTTCAATCTTGCGAAGTAGTACTATTCTTTAGGTATATTATCATATAAATGCATGTATGACTCGACATCATCCAGGTCTGATAAAAGAAAAAACATGCACATGATATTATGCAGCTCTTTTCTTCTACACACAACTAAAGACTATGTATAAATTTTCTGCACCTCTCCCCACTGGCCTAAAGAACGCTCAACGCCGTACTCATTAGAATAAAAAAGGAGTGTGATGGTTGCCATATTCCACGATACCCGCCTTTCGTCGCCCATGGCTTGCCGGTAGATGATAAGTAGACAACGCCTATTATTCCTGATTCTAAGTGTAAAAACGGAAACATGCTTATGAAAAAAGAAATAAGCTCCTCCAGTCCAATGCTACCCTGGATCACGGGCCACGACCCCTAGAGATGCCCAGCCCCTGAGGTGCTGAGCCGTTCTTCTCTCTTTCGCTCACACTGCTGCGTCTGCCTGCGATGGCTGAAACGCTCTCACTACGCGAGCTGTCCATGCTCTTCCTCATGCTGCTGGAGCTTGACCTGCGTCTGGCCTGTCTTACTTCATCTGGATCATGAGGATTCAGTCCACTGGCTCTTGCGAAAAGGTTGAGGATGTCAGTAAGGCTTATGACTCCACTAAGTCTACCCGAGAGACTGGCCCCAGGCATTGCCGAGATAGCTGATGCTGAAATCGCTGGCGCAACGGTCCCTGTAGCAGCAAGATGCGTGGGTGCTGTAGAGTTCACAGGCGTTGGGCCTGCCATTCCAGGTAGCGGCATGATTGGCGAAGGTGGCACCAATATTGCTGGTGTTACTGCTGGAGTCGAAGGCCCTGATGAAGCAGGGGAGGGTGCATCAACAACCCACATGCGGTGTGAGCGGGTAGCAACCAATTTGGCTACAGTGTGTGCGAGAGTGCTGTAGGGGTTTACATGGAAGACTGGGAACGAGTCTTTGCCATCGTTTACACCCCGTTCAGACAGTATGACTGAAATGAAATGAATGCAAGACGAGCGAAGCAAGGGGAGTGACGTGGATTTCGTCAGGAGCTACAGAAACATCAGCCTCAGGTATTCAGAAAGATGGTTGTTTGTCTTACCCGAACATCGACATGTGATATGTTGCCAATGACGTTGTTCTGTGCATCCAGGATGGGGAGAGAGGAAACGCCTTCGTTATTCATAAGCTCAAGTGCTGTTGCCAAGGGTTTGTCTCCACTGTTTTCCTGGTCAGCTGTGCATTGTTGGCAGATACCATAGGATACTCACTTGATAGCCACGACAGTCTTTGAACCAAGATGCAAGTCCTTGATCAGTTGCGGGTAGAGTTGGTCGACGGTCGGGAAGCTGGACCGGTTCTCCCAAAAGAACTTAACTAGTCTCAGCTGAGTGAGAATACCGACGACATTTTGTGTGCCTTGTTCGGTAACAAGTATCCTGTGCACACCACTACCAAACACTTCGATCGCTTTAGTCAAGTCTGTCGTCTCGTCGAGCATGACCAACGGCTCCTTGTTGCCACCAATTCCTTTAACATCCTTGAGCGGAATCGGCTTGCCTTCTCTGCCCTTCTTTGCAAGCTCATCGAACGATGCAATGTCTCGTTCTTCAGGATGTGCAAGACCGACAACAAGTAGGAGATACGCGTTCAGGTCGCTATAATCAAATGTCCCGACCGCATGCCGCGTGTTGGCATTTTCGCGAAGTAGGACGACGTTGGGAGCGCCATTTTTTACGAGTATCTATGCAGGTCAGTACAGAGCCTGCAAAAAGAAGCCATAGAAGTAGTAGTGGTGGTCCTCACACTCGTAGCATCCTCGACACTAGTATCATACTCGACAAACCTGACCAGCTCCGGGTCGATAATCTCGCGGAGACGGACAGTCTTCCAGTCGCGTCCGTGAAACTTGGAGTCGCTGCCCTTTGTAGGTGGATTATTGAGAAGGTCTTGCAGTGCTTGTTGTGTAAGAGACGGTTGACGTGACGCGCGTGGTGATGTGGGGGCTCCTCGCATGTGCTCAGCGAAGCTCGAGCGGTGAGATGTGTGCGGACTTGGAGAGGAGCCCATCTTGAGTGCGGGCGGCGGCGGCGTGCGGCCTATAGACGACATGGAGCTGCTGAGGGAGGCATTCTTGATGTCGGCGGGATCATTGTGGTCTGCCATGGCTGCGACGCCTGGATTCTGCGGTGTGGGTATTGCGTATGGTGTGTTGCGGGATGCGGGGCTCCGCTGCGGGTGCTATAGTGGTGTGGAGTAGAGTGGGAGAGCTACGTCGTCAAGGGAGCATGTGCTCAGAATGCGACGACACAGGCGTGAAGCAGCAAGCTGTCAGTCGTTCCACAGCAGAATCGCCGCATGTGAAGCGGAATCGAGGTGGGGGCGCTTGCCCGCAGAAGCAATGCGCGCAGATGCCATATCTCCTATCACCTAACACCGTCTGCAGGCAGAATGCGGGGTTGCCTCAGCACTTTGCAAATGTTTTCACGGCAACAGGCACCACATGAGATATTCTTCATGAGCAGTGACCGCGAGGAAACTAGGGGCAGATTGAATAACTAGAACGATGACACGCCATCCTCGATAATGGTGCTGCATTGTATTCATATTGAAAGTGTGAAGAATCATCAAGACCGCCTGCCGTAATCATAACAGCATTCCAAACTCCCGCCTGAAATCATAAATCAAGGAGAACAGCGAGGCCATGCCTATACTCCTCTCTGCTGCTCAGCTGCCAGTGCGTCCTGGTCTGCCTGGCGTTGTTGCATGCGCTCGCGGATGGCGTCTCCTGAAGTCGAGTCACCGTCGCGGCCGCTGGCAATAGGCCCTTCACTAGCCGTGTCGAGAACCTTGTCATCGTACGTCATGCCGTTCATCATGCGGGCTTCCTTCTTCTGCTGCTCGGTGCTCGACATCGTCTGTGTCGGTCCCGCACTGGAAGGAACACCAGCACCGGACATGGGGCTCCCTGGAGTCTGATCTCTCAGGTATCCGGGCAGTGCGCTTGCCTTGCCAACAGCCGGACTGCCCAGCTGGCTGTTGTGGCGAGCTGGAGTCCTTGCGCCCTCGCCGAAGCCGACCAGAGAAGCGGCCTCGTCACTGAAGCCTCCCATGCTTGATGTGTCCATGTCTTGGTCCTCGCTCATACGATCTGGCTCATACATGTCGCTGCCACTGGCCCAGGTTGTGCGACCACCAACAGACCCAGTGGCACTAGCACTACCAACGGTACTGCGCTCGCGGAAGAGCTGGGGTTGGTTGTTGGCATCAAAGTAGGCTGGAGGAGGATTGGCTGCGGTGCCTGGGTTGAGTCCTGAAGGATTGCGACCAGAGACGGCGACGCGCTCCAGGCCAGCCAGGCGAGAAATGCGATCAGCGCGCTCAGCTTCAGCAGGATTGCGATGGTGAGGAAAGTGGCCTCGGTGTCCGTCCTTGATGGCAACGGTCGACAGCTCGGACATGGTCGTCGTGACGGAATTGGGAGTGCCCCTATGTGTACAGGATTAGTCGGCTTTGTCCATACTCAACCCCGCAAAGTGCACTTGATGCCTTACGGAGCGTCTCCTGGAGTCTCGTCTCCAGAAGGAGGTGGTGGCAGGTTGATCAGGGTGGGCGCATTGGCAGCCATTGTGATTGTGAGATGTGGATTGACTTGGGTATTGTCTTGAAGATGGTATGGAGTTCAGGAGAAGGAGCTCAGCGTCTAGGCAAGTTAATTACCAGGGACGGCCGGACCCGTGACGAACGAACGGCAAATGACGTAGCTTGTACCCGAAAAGCGTCGATGCGAATACAGGAAGCCGTAAATAGTGGTAGGCACGTTCGATGGGCGACAACTTGGCTTCGCACCCATGCAACCTGTTTTCAGCCCCATTCCATACTCTTCAGGCGCATCGGCAATATCGCCTCTCCGCCTCACTCTCAGCGGCCGAGTGTTCTAACCGTTGGCTGTGCAGGTTGGACGCAGGGTCCTACCCTAATTGGTTGCCGATTGCTGATTGGCTACCAGTGTCTTGGAACTTTCTCTCCTCATATCCTCCATCTATGCTGCAGACAGTGATCCTGTTTGGTCTTCTCCACGTCTTTTCTTGCTTTGTGTTCTTACTTATAAACAAACTGCAATGTACATGCATGCAGTTCACCTTCAGGCCATTGCGTCATGCATATTAGGCACGTGCATGCACAGATGTCTCCGGCAGTACCTAGACGCTACTTCGCTGTTCAAACGAGCACACGATTCCATTGGTTTCGCCTCACGTCCTGATTTCCTTTATCCAGGCTCTAGTAATTTTAATTGCCCTCGAAGATAGCGGGACAGTTGTGCAATTGCCCCATGCTCCAAGTGCAAGCGTACCTGGCCCGCGCCCCACAACAGGCGATCAGAATACATGTCGGCAAGAATGGCTACGGTCTGATTGGTCATGATCCTAAAGCTTCTTCGAAGCCCTTCGCCGGAGCAGTTTCAGCCTGTAACTTCGGTGTAGAGTAGATCTGGGGCAAAGAATGAGGCTGTTCCACAAAACATTCCCTAGCGTCTCGTAACAAGACCGAGATTACTTCCTTTCATCAAGCTACACCGAGTTGCATAATAATTGCTTAAATCGACTCTATTCTGGAAGACCCTTTTTGGTAATGGAGAGCATAATGTCGTGTCCTCCAGCTCTCCCAGGGAGTCGGTGGAATGAGATAGAAAAAAGTAACACACGTCAATCACGCCTCTCTACTATGCTTCATCAATTCATATCTTCGTGCCTCTTTACGCCCCATATGCACCATGTCGTTTTCTTCCTCACCAACCAAACTTAGACCTTGTTCTCAAGTCTGCGCTCATCCCTCAGCTTGACCAGCTTCTCAACGGCCTCATCAAGTGGTACAATGACACCACGCTGTTGCGTCTCCTGGTCATCGCGGTTTCTCCAGTTGACAGCCCTTGCCTGCTGCTCTTCCGCACCCACAACCATGATGAAGTTGTATAGTGCCAGTTGCGCTGTACGGATCTTCTTTTGCATAGTGTTACCGCTGATGTCAATGTCGGCGTGCAAACGGTTCTTGCGGAGCACAGCCTGGACTTCTTTGACGTAGTCGTTGGCGCTTGGCATCACGGGAATGACCATGACCTGGCGAGGAGAAAGCCAGAAAGGCCATCGGCCAGCAAAGTGCTCTGTGAGGATACTGGGATTGTTTAGCAGGAATACTTCAATCGTGGATGAGAATATACACTTACGCAATGAAACGCTCGAATGAGCCATAGATGGCGCGGTGAATCATGACAGGTCGCGCGTAACCTGGCTGAGGCTCCTTGGGCTTCTTGGCAATAGTAGCATCGGCGCCTTCTGCCTTATCCTTCTTCTCCTCGACTTGCTCCTTCTCCTGAGTTTGTTCCTTTGCTTTTGTAGGAATAACCTCTGAAGTCATGTACTCGAGCTCGAATTGAATTGGCAACTGGAAATCGAGTTGAATGGTAGCGCACTGGAACTCGCGCTTCAATGCATCAGAGATGGTGATGTCAATCTTAGGTCCGTAGAAAGCACCGTCACCAGGGTTGAGCTCCCAAGCGCCACCACCCTCAGCGGTGAATTGATCCAAAGCCTCAGTCAGCTTGGCCTCGGCCTTGTTCCACGTCTCAATGTCACCGAGGAAACCCTCAGGACGCGTACTCAACTTCAGCTTGAAGGTGAAGCCGAACTTTCCGTACACTGCTCTAAGGAAGTCGAATAGTGCAGAGATTTCCTCGGTAATCTGGTCCTGAGTACAGAAAACGTGAGTGTCATCCTGCTGGAACCTACGTACACGGGTAAGGCCGGTAAGCGCACCGCTGGCTTCGTTTCGGTGTAGGATACCAAAGTCAGCCATGCGAATGGGCAACTCCCTGTAACTGCGTTCGCGGTGTCCGAAAATCAGGCAGTGGCCAGGGCAGTTCATTGGCTTCAACGCCCACTTCTCCTTCTCAACATCGAAAGTAAACATGTCTTCGGCGTAGTGCTGCCAGTGACCCGAAATCTTCCAGAGCGAAGAATTGAACATGTTCGGCGATCCAACTTCCTGATATCCACGGTTCCAGTACTCCTCGCGCAAAAAGGCTTGCAATGTGTTGTAGATGATCTGGCCGTGCGGGAGGAAGAAGCATGAGCCAGGGCTAAACTCGTGGAAGAAGAACAGCTCCTGTTCCTTTCCAATCTTACGGTGGTCACGCTTGGCAGCTTCTTCGAGGAACTTGAGATGTTGCTGCATCGAGTCCTTGTCAGGAAACGATACACCGTAGATACGCTGCAGGCTGTCATTCTTAGCATCACCCAGGAAATATGATGCGGAATTCTTCATGATCTTGAACTGTTTTATCCGCCCAGTGTGGGGTACGTGTGGTCCTCGGCAGAGATCAATGAGCGGTCCATTACGGTACACAGTCGTGAAGCTGCCGTCAGGAATCTTATCTTTGATAATGTGCTGCTTGTACTTGTTGGACTTGAACATCTCGAGCCTAAAACAGGTCAGGAAAATCCACCACAGGCTGCTGATAAGACCTACAAATCATCTTTGGATAGGGTCAAGCGCTGGAAGACTTGCTTCTCCTTGACGATGCTGTTGACAATGGTCTCGAGCGGCTTGTGGTCGGCGTGCTCAACTGTGCCATTCTCCGGAATTGCCATCTAGAATACAATCAGCAACGCTTTCGGGTACATGTGGTGCAACTGACCTCGTAGTAGAATCCGTCTTCAATAGGAGGGCCAATGCATAGATCGCAGCCAAATCTGCGTTCTGAGGCCTCTCCCAAGATATGTGCACTCGAGTGCCAGAAGACTTTCTTGCCCTCGGGATCGTCAAATGGCAGGAGCTCGAGCTTGCAGCTCTTCTCCAATGGCCGCTCAAGATCCCACAGTGTTTCGTCTGGTGTACCCTTATCCAGACGTGCGACAACAGTGCGCTCAAAAAGACTCTTTGAGATATTCCGCGCAATATCGGCAGGGCTCGTGACCCACGATTCGCCTTCAATGTTCTTGCCATCTTCCAGCGTAATGGTGATTTTCTCTGTTGTAAGGATAATAAGTCAGTTTTGTGCAAAACGGTCTCGTGCGCAGGCAATGGGCATACCGCGGGGCTTTTGAGCGATCTCCTCGTCGTACTTTGCCTTGAGCTTCTCACTGGGACGTAATTAGTGCACATATCGAAATAAATACACTACTCGACTTACAAGATCTGAATGCGATGGTCTATAAAAGCCGGCGCAGGGTCGAGCATCAATGGACGCCCATCACCGGCATCGCCCTTGGCCTTCTTTTCCTTCTTCGGTTTCGCGGCCTTGTTTCCTTTTTGCTCGGCTTGCTGCTCTGCAGAGATGGCCAGATTCTTTACTCCCTCGACAGCCGAGTTGACGGCATCTTTCACTGCGTCCGCCATGCTGATACTGCTGTCGAGTCTGAAGCGCGCTGGGCGGGTGTAATAGTCGTTGTGAGTCAAACACTGCACAGAGTAGTGTGACTCAGGTGGTCGTACGGATGCAATGGATTATGTCGCAAGTAGAGTGACTTCAAACCAGTCTGGAGTGTCAAATTCAGGTGCAAAGCAACGTCCGACTCATACACAATTTCAGAATGCTCCGCACCCACGACAGCCCACTTGGTCTTGGCAGGCGCATTTGGTGGGGGTATGCGGCGGAAGGGGCCCTCGGCAAAACGTGAGACCGATTGGTCGTGGTCTTCCAACTTCATTTTCCTTTCGAACTTTTCGCGAAGCTCTCGAACAAGCTCACCTTTCGCGCACCGACCACTCTCGACAACAACAGACACAATGGCATTTCGCGGAACTCCTCGTGGCGGTCGCGGCGGCGGCTTCGGCGGACGTGGTGGATTTTCTGCTCGTGGAGGCATGTGGCACATTCTGAGCTTCACAGGATTTCCCAGCTAATGCGCAACAGGACGTGGTGGAATGGGAGCTTCTTTCGGACCCCCAGACACTGTTATCGGTATGCAGGGCACTTCGATATCACAAGCCTGTGGCTAATCTCTGATTAGAAATGGGCAAATTCGTCCACGACTGCGAAAACGAAATGTTCTGCGAATCGATAAACCCCAAGATTCCGTACTTCAACGCGCCCATCTACCTGGAGAACAAGGTACATATATCGCGACACCGTATTCAAAGAGAAAACAGGGTTGACCCATCTGCAGACACCCGTTGGCAAAGTCGACGAGATCTTGGGCCCTCTGAACCAGGTCTACTTCACCATCAAGCCCCAAGAAGGCATACAGGCAAAGTCATTCAAGCCTGGTGACAAGTTCTACATTGGAGGCGACAAGCTTCTTCCTCTTGACAGGTAAGATGGCCAAGAAGCCTTTTTACTCTGACGCGCTAACAAAGCCAGGTTCCTGCCCAAGCCCAAGCCCGTTGGAGGTGTAACAAAGGTCAAGAAGCCTGCTGGCGCAGGCCGTGGAGGAGCACGAGGTGGCGCTCGCGGCTCCGGAGGTCGCGGTCGTGGAGCACCACGCGGACGAGGCGGACCTCCTGGACGTGGAGGTTTCGGTGGCCGTGGCGGTGGTCGTGGTGGAAGCGGTGGCTTCTCAAGAGGCGGTGGACGCGGCGGCGGTGGCTTTGGTGGCCGTGGACGAGGAGGATACTAAGTGCTTCGGCTTGGGACGACGATCACCTCATTCGGGACCCGCTGGAGAAGCGCTGCCGTTTGCGCTGCCGTTTCTGCTCGAGCCTACGATTACCCTCCGATACCATGATCATTTGTCGGCGTTTTGGAGTTGCGACGGAATCACTGTAACATGTCGAAAATATGGCGCCCTGTTGCGGACATTTTGAGACGGATGCCCGGGTTATTTTTCTCTAGCCAAACTACTATCAAGTTTACATGCGCTCGCAAACACACCGTTGAAAAGGCCTGTGTGTATTTATGATCAACCTTGAGTGCCCAAAGTGATGGCGTTACGCTACCGAGGCGGAGATATCACCAGATACCCAACTACGACTGAAACATCAAAACAGCATCACAGAGAAACACAGAAGACTGTGTGTTGTCTTGTCTTGATTGCAATTGTCTCGGTATGCTAGTAGTCTTGCAGACCTCCCTTGTCGACTCATAATAATTTACGATGTGACTCAGATGGTGAACTTGTCATGCTCAACATGTGCAAAAAGCAAAGCAAAGCAAAGCACATGCGCATGGTGACATCAACGTCACAATTGTCAAATGCTCCGAGTTATCCTGGATGATCGAAAAGTTGGCCCTTTTCCGATGGAGCCTTTTGCCGCGGCCAATAAACACTCATTTGCGGTATATGCCAGCCATCCCAGCCCAGCCTCCCCCATGCTGTCGCGGGGGTCCGCGGAAGCATCAACAACAGGTTCTGTAGGTGCATCGACCACCTTTACGTCTCCCCTACACGATCCATCCGTCTTTTCTTTTTCTCTGTTTTTCTCACCAGTTTTGCGCCTCCAAAGGAGTGACCCGGCACCACCGAGCTCTCCGCATTCTGCCCCACAACAATCCCACGTTGTTCAAACCTCACGCATCACGTCACTCATTCGCTTGTGCCAATTCCCCCAGCTACCATACGACGGCGCGCAGAGACTCGAAGATAAGGTCGCGGAAGACTCAATATCGCCGGAAGAGACGGACACCTGAGCAATTGCTAGTGGAGAGAAGGTTGCGACGCTGCCAAGTCTGTAAATAATCGATAGTAAACAAGGCAACGGAGCTCCACACCTGGGAATACCATTGCGGCTACATCAGCGCAACGATACTTCCATCCTGCGCAACTTCGACTGAAAGCACATCCTCCACAAAACACGCTCAACGAAGCCCCAGGGCTCGATAACCCGACAGAATGGCGCGCGCAGGGCACTCAGGCACAGTTGTAGGCTCGGCGATAGTAGTACGGGAAAAGTACTACTGGCCGGACCTACAGCTGAATATCTGGACAATAGTCATGCTAGCGACAGCAGGTCTGATATTGGGCGTGAATGCGCAGTTCATGGAGATACAGAATCGAATGGGGCTGGGAACGCCATGGTATGTGAACGTCCACCATTTCAGCCCAACAAACCACGCACACTTTTCCCTGAAAACAGTTCCTAACGTCATGCTCGTATAGGATCATGCCTTATGGCGTTACAGTCGGTACCCTCGCCATCATCTTTATCATCATCGAAATTATCTACATTGCGCAACGCAAGCTCGTTCCTAGCGTCATGATGCTGTTTTCCTTCATCCTGCTTGTCCTTTTCATCGCCGGCGTTATAGGAACGGCGATACAACTCTTTGCCGGGCCCAACATTAACAACCAATGCAATACCTATGTATTCAACAACGATGCAAGGGGACCTACTATGGAGACACTGGCATTTTTGCAACAGAGGAACATTTGTAAGTAAATGCACAGTCTTTCAGATGATCGAAAGTCGCAAGGTGAATAGTGGCTAATGAAGCTGTACTCAGGTCAATGCTGGCAGGCTGAATTTGCGTTCTGGATCATCGGAACGGTATTTCTCATCTGGATGATGGTCATGGCCAGCCAAGTTAACTCCAACACCTATGTCCGGTAAAGAGGATGGCCTAGCCCTGGCTATTCTTCTCCTATCCAAGGGTTTTACCAGCTTTTTTGCATGTATTTTTTCTTTGATTTTTTTCTTTTCTTTTTCAACAATTCATGCGCCACGTGTCTAAGAGGATGACCATGGTTGGCCTGTATGATTTGATTTGAGCAGCCATGGCGAGTATAGTAACGCACGGCTGATGAATGAGATGTCAATGAGCATTACGGATAGCAGTGAATTGAGCGTCTGTGTGTGTAAGGGACACACGGCCGGACTTTAGCAATGGTAACGAAGGATAAGAATGGTATGTCAATTCATAGTAAAGTGAAAGACATGAATAAGTATGAACAAGTTCAAGAAAACCTATAGATGTCGAAACCATCATGGATACTTGTATGCATTTGTGCCTTCCAGTCTAATACTTGTATCCGCATCCGTCACCTAGCCCACGTTTCCCCGCATGGCCATTATCGCTCCGAACTTTGGTTACGCGGCCATGCAGAAGCCTCTCTCGCTTTGTTGTCACACCCGTAGCTCAAGACACTAGGACAGAAGCTCTCTTAGTCAGTGCCGCTATAACAAGGTCGGTTATCCGAAAAGGTTGAAAGGAGCAGGCCGGGAAAAAGTAAACGAGAGGTATACAAGGTCAATTATGGTGGAGGGAGGGCGAGATCATCAACCCACACACCCCTTTTTTTCCTGGTGCACACCACGAGATATGGCGCAAAGTGAACTAGATGCAAGGAGCGAAGGCGTCTCTTTATCATTCATGCGCATTAGGAAAAAAGAACCGCCATGCGTTATCAAGTCACGACGTAAAGAATTCCGAGGGATACTCTGCCCTTTGAAACTAACCCCTTTCTCACTCAATCTACCACAAACAGCTACGAAAAACCAACCAATTCGGCAAACATCTACCTTCTCGTTTTCCCATTATCTCCATCACACAACAAGCCCCGAACGGGCGTAATTGATAAAGACGTCCAAAGCTCGAGCCAGCCACCACCCCTTCTCCCTCTTCATCTGGCGCCACGGCCACCGCCCCTTAGCGAAACAAGGCCCGTTCATCACCCAGCCGACGGGGGACTTGCGACAATACCATGACGCCTTGATGAGATAATGTCGGATTTTGGATTTTCACCGCCCAGCCCACCTCTGGTGTATTCTGCTTCTGCCTTGGATACGTACATAGCGCAGCACAAGTCTGGTAACCTAGCCATGTAGCTAGGCCACACATCAGCAGCAAACCAGCCAAGCGTCAAACACGGCATCCCGACCAACGAGAAAGCTCGATCGACGATCGCCCCGGCGCGACCGGCATCCATGTCTCTCTCGTGCATGGTAAACGGTAATCTAACTTGCCCCAAAGCAAGGCATAAGGTTACAATACAGTATCTTACCTCATCCCCTCGTCCCGCGTTTTCTACCCATCCCCCGGCAGGACTGGTCCGTATATAGCAACAAACCACAGTCGCGCTAGACCCAGAAATCGCAATGCATCAAGCGTAGGTAATCCAATCCCGCCGCGGATCGATGCGGTTTCAGCCAACCAAACCAAGCCTTTGGGTGAGCCAACCCACTCCAACCCCTCGCCGTCTGGCTGGGCTTGTTCGGTCTTCTTGCCTTGTGCGCGGGAACGAAGGGGAAGAAGGGCAACTTGAGCCAATCAAGACAGCAGCCATATTCAAACACGAAGCTGGCGCGCAGAACGCGTCGGCGTCATTGGTGTCTTTTTTGCGCGCATTTGTCTTACACACGGCACTGCGTTGGGCGTGGCTCGGTTGAGTTCGGGGGTTTTTCTGCTGATGTGTGTGTGAAGTGAGGGGAAGGGGTGGCTGGAGGGAAGAAAGAAAGGTGGCTGGGAAATCGGCTCGCTTCACTTTGATGAGGACAGAATCAGAGTCAATGTTTATCAGCTGACATCATCGGAAATTGTCCCCCATGTGCCTTTCTTGGGGCAATTTTAGTAAATTACAGTCCGTCAGTCGTCGTGTCATGATTGTGATGGGTCACTGCACAAAAAAGGTGCATCGATTAGCGAGACAAAAAATGGTAAAGCGGCACACGATATTTCAGTGACTGGTAGTTTCGCCTATCTGTCTTTACGTACGTACGGAAAAGATGCAAGGTGCATTTATCCAGTGCCTTGCTGAGTCCTGGTCTATAATATACTGTGACGCTGCTATGCTAGGTCCCGCTGATAGCAAACAGAAGGAAACAAAGTGAGCTAGAATACAGGTGCCGAAAGAGATGCTTGGATAAAAAATGCTGGGAAATGGGGTACTAAAGCGCTTGCGCAGTGCTAGGGCGAACTGCTGCCAAAGGGTAATGGTGCGACATGGAAAAAGATCAAAGCAAAAATAAAAGTAGAAAATGTGTGCAGCAATGCATCAGGTATGAGAATCGACGTGTCCCGTCCAAAACCCCGGACCAGGCAGGGTCTCACCAAACCGCCATAAACGCCTTGCTTTTCAAAAGAAGAAAGAAAGAAGGAAAGAAAAACCGAATCAACAGGAGAAGTCAACAACAGTGTGTGCTGGCTATGCATCCAGTCGTTGACTATGGAATCCATTAAACGCACGCCCGGTAGTTGCATTGTCATAGTGTCGTGCCCCAGCGCTTGCTGGGGAGTATGTCGTGACGGGTGTGAAGAAGTTGAGGCTAGCAATCACGATATGAGCTCGCCTCCGAGTTCCATACCAAGATCCATCTTTCCAACATGGGCACGCATATGTGAGCTGTCGCCAGTAGAAGGGACCATGTTGTCAAAGTTGAGATGACGTCGAGCTTCTCGGACGGCCGCGGGTGTTCGGGTTGCCACTGGTGTTCGGTTCCACGATGGGTTGGGTTGGGCAGGACTGGGCGACATGTTGAGGAACTCAGCAAAGTTAAGGTTTGTCGAGGGTGTGGCCAATCCAAAGCCTGTGTAGTGGGATCCACCGCCTCCGGGAGTTGACATCATGGACGAGGGGAGAGGCGTGGACTTGGATGGGGGCGTGGATGGTGCGAGCATCTGCGGCTTCTGATGACCGGGGCGGACAGGCGTTGGTGAAGTAGCCAGGTACATGAGCAGAGTTGCATCGTCGTCGCCTTGTCTTCCTTCGCGAGCTGCACCAGCAGCATTGAATCCACGTTGTCGGAGACGTGCTGAGCGAGCAACATCAGGGGGTGGTGTGCGTGGGGCTCTCGGCGGCGAGGACTGGAAGTGGGAGCGGCTCAAGGAACGATTCAGTGAGAAGGATGTAATGGGTAGGTCTTCGTCGTCGTCTTCAGACAGCAAAGGGGATTGGGGGTCGGCAATGGTGGATGTTTCCGAAACAAAGGACAGGCTTGGCACGTGCTGACGGCCGAAACGGGCATGTCTGCGGTGGTAGACAGGCGAGGATTCGGGCAGCTGGAAGCTGTTTTTCCACGATGTAGCGGCGCTCGTCGATGTGCGGACCTTGACCCTTGCGTGGTTGCTCGAAGCCGGGTATTTGTTGGTGTTGGGACGTTGGCAACGGGGCCGTTTGCTTTGGCCGTAGCTGCTTCCTGACCGGCTCTCGGAGCGACGGACGTTGTCTGAGAAGATGGGGGCTTGAAGGGGAGACGAATCGAGGACACTGGGTTGATAGAAGCGCTCCGAGACGCTCGAGACATCCGACATAGCTTCGTTGCTGGAGCCGGGGCGCTTACGCTTGCGTTCGGCACCGTCGAGGACAGGCTCAATGGCATCGAGGCTGAGGCTCTCCCAGCCATTCTTCATCTTGACGTTGGCCAGAGCGAGGCGGTTCTGCAGGGTCCGGGTCATCTAGAGAGGATGCTATCAGCACAACGAGGGCGAGGGATTGAAGACAGGGAGAAGTATGTACCTTTGAGACCTGGGCCCTTCGCAGGACCTTGGACGCAACGTCGTCCTGTTCAGCCATGGTGGTGGAGAGGGCGAGAGGAGGGGCAGGAGGGGACAGGCAGACAGTCGGGGATTGGGGGCAGCGGTTGTTGTGCTCAGGGCCCGGGTGACGTCTGGGTTTGTAGAGTTGCTACGGGCGAAACAGCATTTGGGCGGGAGCTGAGGTGACGACCAGGCAAGGAATGTGAGGAGCGGATCGAAGTGGACTAGCTCAAAAGTCTGCGGCAGCACAGGCCCCGTGGTGTCGGGGCGGCGCAGGCGTGAGGAGGTCTAGGTGGTAGGAGGGCTAGGGGCAGGATATATCCATTAGTGAATGGGCAGCGGGCTCCTATCCGGGCGCTGGAGCCTTGGTGCGGTCGCTTGCAACAAAGCAAAGTCGTCTGGAGAGGGTTGGCGGCTGGCAGGGGTGGGAGGGTGGTGGCTGATGGTATGTTACGGTGAGTCTGCTGACTAAGGCGTACTGTATGTAACTTTGGACTCACACCACATCTGGCCATCCGCCGCCCACCGCCCGCCGCCCTATATGTGCAGTACATAGTACACAGCTAGCCATCTGGCTGCAGCAGCAAATCGTCCCAGGCGACACCAGACGCGCAGCGAGCAGTCAGCGAGAGCGGGGCAGAGGGTGGAGAAGAGACGCGGCATCTGGCATGGGCAGACATGGAGATAGCGGTATATGCAGCACAGTACATACTTGTGCTTACCAGTATTGTGCTTAAAAGACAGAGGCTGCCAGTCTCCAGCAAACTGCCCACGGCGACGGATGGGAGATGCTATCTATTCCTCGTGGCCCAAAGCGGCTAGCGGCCGGGCGGTTGGGCGGGCGAACAGTTGACGGCAACGTCATTGTGTGCAGTTGCGCCGACATCCCAAGTCATCTTATGAGGCTCGCAGCACGCCAGCCCGCCCTCGCATGCACCCGGACACTTGCGGCCGCTCACGGCCATGGCAATTGCTCCCTCATGCCCACTTGCTGTCAGACCAGCTTCTGCTCTCACTGCCGCGCTTCCCCAGACCACCCGTTCGGGCCTGCTAGCCCGGATCGACGCAAGCAAGCAAGCAGGTTCGCAAGCTCGACCAGGCTACTTCACGCCCAGTGCCCTCGTAACCTCCCACCGTGATTCCTCCCTCCGTCCTCCCGTCTTCGTCTCTCCTCCGCCATCTCCTGCTTCGCCTGCTTCCACTCGCTTGTGCCCGTCTGCGTAGCCCTCCTCGTTGTAGCATAGCTATTGCATTGCCATTACCGCTTCCTACTCGCTGTCATTGACTATCAAAGCCGCATTACGCGTCCTCTGGAGGCTCCACATAACCCACCTTTCCTCGCCCGCTCCCTACTTCCATGCTTTCATAGTTTGTTCTGTATACTAGCGCGCCGTCGATATTATGCCTTCGTTCTTGAGAAGCCTGAGCAGGAGGAGCAGCCGCATGAGCAAGACCGATGAGAAGCTCACCAATGGCACACACAAGCACAATGGCAAAGCACTCACCCATCGCGCCTCTGCCTCTACCTTGAACTCGTCTCGCCTTACCGCGTCCACGCCTTCTACCACGCCAGCTACATCCACTATCGAAGAAGTCAATGGCCCGACTCCTGCGCCTGCATCTGCACCCGCACATGCGCGACCACAACGCCCAAACGTCGATCCTGTCAAGCGTTATAGCACCAATGTAGGCAATTGCTGTCAATTTGCGAGAGCACATCTAACAAGCGCATTTAGGGCGTGGCATCACCAGTATCGACCGGCTCTAACGGCTCCCTGAACAGAACGTCGCTGCTCGCGCCTCGTGTCCTATCCGTTTCAGACCATTCATGGGTACATACCGCCAATTGCATATTCTGAGCAATGCTAAATTCGCACAGGTCCACCAACAAGTCCTGCTCATTTTCGGCCACATTGGCGAGCCTCAAAGCAGGGCGCTGGACGGAACGCTTACGGTTAACCACCATCAGGGCCGCTTCCCATCCACTTGCTGGCCAGTAAACGAGTCCTACTTCAAAGCCCTGGTCCACCTCGAGCCTGGCTGGAACAGAATACGCCTCGATTTCTCCTCTCCCAAAATCTCGTCTTCCAATACCTCCATATCCCCGCACGCCTCATTTATCAACATAAACTATTTGCCCTTGACGCAATCGCCGCCTCTTCAGTTGGCTATTATCCTGGGACACGATTCTCCAGGAACATACGACGCTCCCCATGAGCGCGTCGAGCGCGAGGGCAATGGGCTCGATCTCGCAGTTAAGAAGTTTCGAATGGCTGCATATCTCTGGCAAGCCTTTACTGGAGAACAAATGAAGCGCTACGGGTTTGGTCGTCGCTGTTTTCGTTTTGAGGATGCCTGGGAACCCGGCACACTGAGCTACCAGGATTGGGGGCAAAACCAGTTTCGCACACAGGCAAAGATTCACATCATTTACTCCAAAAAATCTGTGGCGGAAATAAGGGACCTGGAGCGTGCCCAACAGTACGGCCCTGCGACCAAGAAGAATGAGCTCTTTGACATTGCCATGGAGGCTTGCAATGACTATTTCCACATCACACCGGGTCAGAAGCATTACGTTTCGTGCTTGTTCCTCGATACACAGTGGGACACCCAAACACAGACAGTGCGGGGACATGCGGCTTTGGGTGGCGGTAACGGTGATCTACAGCTCGCCATCTTTGGCTCTCATGCGCTTCACAGCTATCCGTCAAGCATCGAGGAAGTGTTCCAAGCGTTCCAGGACTGCACTCGAACCGATACCTCTGTTGTTGCAAACGACTGTAACGAATCCGGAAGCAACTGGGAAGCTGCCAACATTGGAATTGGTGCACACCTTCACGAGACCGGACACCTTTTCGGATGTCCTCACCAGGAGTCGGGTGTAATGTTGCGCGACTATGTTACACTGAACCGAACATTTACTTGCCGAGAGCCCTACTCGACCCGGACCAAGTCGCCAGGCCAACGGCTTGTGTTGCCAAACGATGAATGCAGGTGGCACAAGTTGGACGTACTACGATTCCGCTTCCACCCTTGCTTCCGCATTCCGATTGATGTCCCAATGATGAACGGAGACGACAGCGTGCAAGTGTGGACCGTTGATGCTAGTCAAGGCAGCGTTATTGCAACCTCGAAATCTGGCATTGCATGGGTAGAGCTCTACGCTGAAGGGGACGATGTTTGCCGTCACTGGAAAGAGTATCCTGAGCTTGAAACCCAGTACCCACGGCAGGTCACGCTGGACGAAGGCTCTCTCCGCGCCATGCTGCCTGCAGAAAAGCAAAAGTCGCGTTTGAGGGTCGAGGTGTACTCGGCAGGTGGAGGCAAGCACGTTGTGGAAGATTTTGGCAAACTTGCCAACCAAAAGCTTTCTCGTGTCAAGCTGCCAGATGGCCGCTGGGGCTACCGAGGCGGCAAACTGGGCTACTCGCAAATGGAGGGCTCACAGCCCGAGGAAATCATCTTTGACTACGTTCATATTCAGACGAAACTCTTACTCCGCATCAAGGTCTACCATGGCGCCGCAGTCGATGGCTTAGAATTCATCTACGAAGATACGGATACACAGCTGTTTGGCAAACGCGGAGGCAGCGTCTCGGAGTTTGCACTCGACACACGCAAGGGGGAACTTTTGCTCGGCTTTGCTCTCCGCGCTGGTCTCTGGATCGACGGCTTACAGATACTGACGAGTCTGGGGCGAAGGAGCGAGTGGTATGGAAACCCGAATGGCGGCAGCGGGTACGTATTCCTGCAACTCAATGTGTTTTTTACGACTTGCTAACTTGGCTACTCCACAGGCACACGCTCATTCCTCCTCGTGGCTATACTATTGGCGGTATCTCGGGATCCTGCGCTCAGTGGCTCGATGGCTTCTCTCTCATCATCACGAGGTGATGCAGCCATGGAACAGTTTCCCCTTTTTTGTTGCTGTTTCTTTTCTGGACTCATTTTCTTCACCTTTTTTCTTTTTGTCATGATACCACTGTCCACATCACCTGGAACCTTTGAAAGTCCTGCCAGTCTTGAGTCTGTTTTTTTCTTTTTCTCCCCTTCCTATTGAGGAAATTGGTATTATCTGTGTTTCTTAGGGTGTTTTAGGCAAAGGGATGGAATTCTCCTTGTGTTGTTCATACATAGCATACGTACATATCTACATATACATAAGGGCGGTTTCTTCTGTATAAAGAAGCATAAGATGGCGACATGTCTCTTTCTACTTGGGCGTGCCATAAGAGGTTAAAGCGAAGCTGCAATGTCTACTGCATGTACGCAAAGCTAACAAGAGGGTATCATGATACATTTCTATCAGCTCGTTCGCTAATCCCATCATAGCGTCGTCATGGTGTATATCTCTACCTCTCCGTGTACCACTTACTCGCAACAAAAGTAATTTTTTCCTCCTCTTCCGTCGATCCATGGTGTCTGGTATGTATTTTGATTTCAGTACAAGCCATTGAAGCTTGAGTAAGAAACGACAGCGATGAAAGAAACAACTTTCCCATCACCACCATTCCCGTAATGAATATGAGAGATCCGAGAGAGAGAGAGAGAGAGAGAGAGAAAGGAAAAGTGCAAACCACCTCCCAAAATACCGATATACCCACCATCTCTACACACCCCCATTCCCCTAAGGCTTTGGAATCTTCACGCTCTTACTAACCATCAAGCACCCATGTAGAATAAACATTGCAACAACGGGATGAAACTCGAGTGCCGTGCCCTCCAGCCACAAGCCCATGGGAATCTTCTCCATAGTCCATCCTTTGTACACCCAATAGGCCATAACCTGGACAATACCCAGACTCATTGGAATCGGAGTGCCCTCAAAGTACTTGCTCTTGCCGCTCGCATCCTTGGGCACCATTGCAACCGTAACATTGAACCTGGCCAGACGCGTCAAGCCGCACAGGACAAAGAAGGCGAGCAAGAAATGATCGACGGGTGTACGCATGCCGAGGCAGAAAGCAGCAGCGGCGGGGCTGACACCGAAAGAGACGAGATCGGCCAAGGAATCGAGTTCTTGGCCCATGAGAGAGGCCTTTTTGCGCCAGCGAGCGACTTTGCCGTCCATGAAGTCGAAGAAGAGGCCTAGCGGGATGAAGGAAAGAGCGAGGTACAGATTCGTGTAGTCGGTGGGGTCGGCCTGCGTGCAGTAGCGGAGCGAGGAGAAGATGGACATGACGCCGCAGAAGCCTGTCGCGCGTGTTGGTGTTAGCACAATGGGGGGATTTGGGAACGGTAGGGAAAGAGGGAACAGGGCGTACCGTTGAGCTCGGTGATAAAGTCGGCGAGGTGAAGGGCGCGCACCAGGGAAAAGTGTCCGGCTTCTTGGGATAGTAGACGGACTTGCTTGTCTTGGGCTGTTGAGTAGCATATGTTAGCTCTCTCTCTCTTTCTTTGCTTTCGGCCACATGCCTCCACACGGTCTCTCCAATTCTCAATACGTACCCTCGCCCTTTACAGGCGCAACGTCATCCTTGAGATGCGTCTCGCCGCCATTCCTTCGCTGCGCCATACTCGTATATGATGCTGTTGTTATCGTTGGTTCGCTATGGTAATCCTACACCCTTCGATTTGCTGCCGTATGTATGACGAAACTCCTTCAGCAGTTGTGTAGGCAGCAAGCAAGCGAAATAAAATCGCGCACAACAACCACTGTGCTGCTTGCCAGCCAGGAAAACAAAAGACAAGAATGGGTTGCGAGCGTGTACGTAGGAATATGTGTACTTGGGAAAGGTGTGGTTTCGGGTGCGCAAAGGGGAAAAAAAGAAGTAGAGGCCAGGCCAAGGGTCTAAAGCTTGTTATTCCGACTCGCAATAGGCGGTGACGTTGTTTCAGGTGGGGGGAAGGCGCAGGCGGGCGCAAGTGAGAGAGGTGCAGTTGCGTCCTATGTGTCCGCCGCGCCTCCCCGGCCTGAAATAACAAGTTTAGCCCAGAACGTCATCTCACATGCGGGAAAGCCACCCAGCCACACGGCACATACGCAAACACTCCGTTTATGAACACCAGGTGTGAATATCCTCAGCCACCCCTTCATGTGATCGCCAAAAGGGCTGTGAGTTATGATGTATTTTTTTTATGCCAGTTCGGCAGTTGGGGTTGAGGGCAGCAGCTAACTATCCTCGTTCTGAAGAACGTGACGCTTTCTTAGCTTCGTCACATTTGGGGGGGGGGGGGGGGGCATGCGTGCAGTTTGGGCGCCACATGTTACATTCGCTTATGGAGATTCAGTTGTACAGAACTGATATGTGCATTCTCTACTATTGCAATAGCAATTTATTAGGCATTATAAAGCTATCTATACGATATCCAAGGTCTACATGCAGAAGAGTATATCGTTACACCGTGCAGGAAGCGTTTCTGGCCAAAGTGGCGCAGCATAGAGAAAGCGCCTCCAATGCTATGCTCGCAATCATTCCCATGACGCAGACCAGAAGCCTACTTCCGTCGACTGACAATCTTCGTAATAGCGTGTCGAATGACGGTTCCAGCCTTCTCCGTCTCCTTCTTCGTCAGGCCACTTGTAACGCATACTTTGAGCGCAGGGGTAGGCTGCCATCCTGCATCTCTGGGGTTGAGCCCAATGCCGATGGGGAACGACTTGAGCCGTGTAATCAGGACACCGTTGGCGAGACACTGTACGTTGTTAGTGAAAGATCCCATCACCGCGTCGCTGTGGTCAAGGCATGACTGAATCAGAAAAACATACCTCATCAACAACATCCCTGAAGATCTGGTCCTCATCTTCAATGGTCAGTTTCTTGCTCTCAACAACCTCGTCTTTGAGAACAAGCAGCATGATAGGGTTTTCCGCCGAACTGGTGCAGCGAATCCAATCGCTCCTAGGATCCAGCTGCGCCCTCATCGCCTTGATGTTTTCTCGGAGTGCTGTCAAGATGTCTGGTTGTTCTTGTAGCATGCTAATTGTCTCGCTCGCTGTGGTGCTGAGCAACGCAGGGAGAGCGGCCGAATACGTGTATGAAGCCGAAGAAATACGTTGGTGCTCGACGACCTCTTCATTGCCAGCGCAGAAACCTCCTGCTGCGCAGAGAGGGCCAGAGAGAGAACCAATGATCATGTCTACTTCCGCAGCGTCCACGTTTTGAGCTTCGGTTACACCGCCGCCGGTGCGACCAAGGACTCCGTAGGACCAGGTTTCGTCGAGGATGAGGCGGAACTTGTACTTGAGTTTAAGCTCAATCTGTTCACGCTGTCAGCATGCCCTAGGAACAGATGATTGCAATAACATACCAGCTTGGGGAGGTTGACGACGTCACCAATGTTTTCGAACAAGCCCTCGGTGATGATAAATCGCCGCGTCAGTGGCTTCTTTGCCTGCTCCTTGACAATTGTCTTGAGCACCTTCTCCAAATCATCCATATCATTGTGTTCAAACCATCTCACAGTACTCCTACTAATCTGTATACCCTTCCGTGCTGCAAAGTTGAGAGCCTTGTCTGCAACGATGATATCACCTCTCTTACTGAAACTAGGAATAACGCTGCTGATGGTCGAGAAAGATTGGGCGTAAATAATGCAGGCAGGGACCCCGAGATGCGCGGCGACGTCGGCTTCCGTCTTCATGTGGACATCCTGCGTACCGTAGAAACCCGGAGGACCACAGGGACCGACACCATAAGTACGGAGTGTCTGGATTGCCTTTTCCTTGAGGACATCGTTTGAGAGAAAGTTGTAGAAGTTGTACGAGGCGAGGTTCATGACGGTGCGGCCGTTGGAGAGCTTGGACTTGGGGCCCGTAGGACTGCGCAGTATAGGTCAGCATAGAGCGCATGGCTAATGTTGCTGCGTGGCTCACCCAACAATGACAGGTCGTTTCTCATTGTCCATTTCTTCGAGTGCAGTCGTAGGTGCAACAAGCGGTTCCGGCGTCCAGTCCTCAACGAGTTCGTCAATCTCCTATTTCTGTGTCAGTCGTCCACGTCTGCCAATACCGCACCCACACTCAATGGAGGCCATAACATACCGCATCGGTCAACTGTACTTTTTTCTGAGTACTGTATTTCGGCGCGAGGAGGTATCGCACCGCGAAGAGGAACAAGAATAACTCGACAGCGCTGCGAACGGGGTCGTTCCGGTAACTCGACTTGATGTATCGCACAGCAATAGCGGAGCCTGGGATGCGATTGAATTGGGCGCTCGCATCAGTAATAAAGCGCGTAGTCGCGTTCTGGAGTTCGCTGAGATCCATGGCTGCTAGAGGGGTGGTGCAAGGCAGGCGTGTGGACGACGCTGCATGCACAAGTTCGGGGGTTGCGGCGAAGGGACGGAGGTGCCAAGGGGAAGTGCAATTATCAAGGGTCAGGCTCATTTCGTCCGGACAAACCCATCACGCGAGCCAACCAACGCCAACAAATCACAGCGGTTCACCAACAGTCAGAATGATCAAGGCTTCATTTTTAAATGTCAAAAACGTGCTTATGTTAAACAGTAATGTATTCACTTTCTAATGTATTCGCCTGCCCATGATCAACCAAAACAACCCCCATTGTAGTGTATGTGCAGTCAAGAATGCTCTAAGAGCAGACACAAGTGTTCAAAAGAGAGAAAGCAGGTCGATGGATGTTTCCATTCCCGCCGCCAAACGCCCAATGAAAAAAGAGACAAGATGAAATGCTCGAGCCGAATATTACAGTCATTACGGGACCCAAACCAAGTAAACACGTTCGTGCTTCGCCCATGTTGTACAATGCAAAGGTGCGAAGGTAATAAGCAAGGATCAACGAATTGTACTTTTAGTATGCCATGTATCGGCGGAAGCGGCGAGCAGCTGCGTCAGTCGCAGCAGCTCCACCTCCTGTCGAGTCGGCATTGTTGGCCTGCCATTGTGGGCACTCTTGGCCGTTGACACAGCGGCCAGTTGTACTTGTGGTCGTGTCGTTGTTGTTGTAACCAGTGGGTTGCAGAATCTCCAAGGGGAGAGAGTTGGCAAGACTGGTGGGGATCTGAATGAACTTGGCCGCGACAATGGGGCCAATGATCAGGCAGAGGAACACGATAAGGATGACAAAGTACAGAATGGCGTAGCGGACAACACGGCGCTTGCGAAGCTTTGTCTGCTTGAGCGAGTAGATGGGAGGGCGAATTTGACGACTGAACCATGTTAGTGGAGCTTTGATAATGAAGGAGTGAGTTTACATACCTTGGTCGGAGCCAGAAGAGCATGACTGAGTGGAACTTGTCGGCATAGGGGATAAGCAAAATTGGCAGCATGAAGAAGAGCAGGACGTGTCCGAGGATGAAATCGGCAGCAAAGAAACCAAGTTCGGTAATCTTGCAGAGGAATTCACGACCGGGCTGGGAGATGGTGTGCCATCCCATAGTGTACCACTTTCCGGTCCACCAGGCAATGTTGGCAGTGTCGGCCTTGAACTCACGAGTCAATGTCAGAGTGATGATGAGCTTGAAGAAGAATCGCTGAATGGCGACAACAGCGATCATACCAGACAGGGCTCTGGGGAAGCTGAAACCCTCAAGGAACATCAACACGACGAAGAAGACAAGGAGAACGATGACAGCAATGGCGTGAGCAATGGCAGCGAGGACGGCACCAAACTTCTTGCAGCACATGCTGAGCAGAGGACCCGCGCAACAAGCCAGACCAAACATGCCAGCCAAGACACCAGCGTTGATGGCGACCGGACCCAAGGCGATGATACCAATACGGACCAAGGCACCAGTTGCCTTTGGGTCAGGAAGACCGGCAGGCTCCTTGGAAGTATCACGCTTGTCGGTGACACCAGTCTGGGCGTTGATGAACAGGTAAGGGATGAGCGTAATGGCAACAAGGACAAGCGGGCCAAGAACCTCGCTCATGAAGATGTTTGTGAAGTGAGCACGAGGAACATCGCCAGAGAGCTTAGCCGATGGGTCACCAAGAGCCTTGCGCTTGAAACCAGTGATACGTGTTCGGGAGAGACGGCAGTATCCGATCCAGGAAGCACTGTGGGATCGAGTGTTGCCTCGAGACAGCCAGCGGAGGTACTCCCTGTAGTCGATGAAGAAGTCGTCCCAGGAGAACTGGTGAGGGTTGAACAGGAAGGGCGCAAGACACAGAGACAACAGGGATGCCCAGAAGTAGATGAGCCATGGTCCCCAGACAGTGATCGAGGCGAAGATGATCATCATCAAGGAGCGAGCACCAATGTAGATGGATGGACCGGCAAATCGAGAGAAGAGAATGCCGAATGGGATACGAGCCGTGGCGAAACCACGACCGGTACCGATATAACGAGCACCACCGTAAGACAAGTTGGTGTGTAGAGCATTGGCGTAAATCTGAGTGACGAAGACCTCGAAGAAAGGCGATCCGGAGGAGAAGTGCTTGGCCAGACGGGTAGCGGCACGCCAGAAACCACGCTCAGTCAATTCCTGAACCACAAGGGGAACGAAGGAGATGAAGAACACAATAAAGATGGAGACGATACAACGAGAGACCCAGTCGAAAACAGGAACCAGGTTAGCACAGCCGTTGGGCCACTGAGGATCGGTGATAGGAGTGTCCTTGTTGAACTGGCAGAGGATGACCTCGTGGTTGAGGGCGCCGAGGTTGATGAGGACAAACATGAAGCACTGAACCGACAACATAATGAACATGTTGTTGATGTGGAAACCAGGATGGGCGTAGTAGAATGACAGGAAACGGTCGAGAGGCAGTTGTGTACCCAAGTAGTAGTACTCACGGGACAACATCTGTTCACCCATACCAGTACCAATCTTGGTTGTGAAATTGAGAACGGAGCCAAAACCAAGATCACGACCCTTACCACACTGGTAGTATTCGCAGTGCTTGATGCGTCCACCACGGAGAAGGGCATTCATACCAGCGTAAATATCTTCGTTAAGATGGAGACCCTTCTGCGCTTTGGAAACACCTCCACGAGTCGTCATGAAGATACCGTTGAGGAAATCAGGATGTCCGTAATGGAGCTTGCCACCAATTTGAGCCAGGGTACGAGCAAACATGGTACCGAACGTCTGTTCCTTTCCGGCAGCAATGTCACCAAGGATACCAATGTTCTCCGAGAAAATGTATTCACGAGCTCCGAGAATGGCGACGGGGTTGAAGTTGGTGTTGGGAAGACCGGGGGTGTAAGGCGAGACGTTATCAGTGGTCATTTCCTCGAATTCAGCCAAGACACTGCGAATCTTCAGGCACTCCTCAAGGTAGTTGTCCTGGTTGGCGTCGATAAGTTGGATGTACTCTCCGCGGTAGAAGATGATGGAGTGGTTCTGGTTGTCAGACTTGCCGTCACCGAGAATGGGGTTGCCAGAGAGTTGAATGCGGAACTTGGGACGACGCATGCCGTTGTCCATGATCTCAGAGTGACCATCGATCAGAGCAGAGTAGATGCGAGGCTCCTCGCCCTCATTGACAGGTGGCTCTTCGTCGAGGTAGGCGATTTGCAGGTCGGGGTAGGCACGGAGAAGGAACTCGGTGTTCTCGCGCTCCTCCTTGCTGAACTTGGCATAACGCTGCATAGAAACACAGATCTTGTACTTGCGCCTGGCCATGCGCTCGAGCTCACGCTCGAGCTTGTCGGAGTTGCCACCGAACATCTGGACGACCTCAGGGTTCTCGACACGGTAGAGAAGCTTGATGGCACGGCTGTAGTTCATGAAACCAGAGATGGTACGGTAAAGAGTCTGAGAACGGAGCGAGGCCCAGATACGAGTTCGGAGCGTGTACTCAGGAGCAGCAGACTTGAAACCAATGCAGTAGAAGGGAAGATCGTCGATCTTGCTCTTAGCAGTGTCCTTTTCGTTCTTCTCGTCGTCGCCGTTGAACTGAGAAGTTTCATCGGCGAGAATCTTGGTGTCCTTGACGAAGCAGTCCCACTCGTGAGGGTGAAGTTGCTTGAGGTACTCGAGGAGGGTAACACGAGAGTAGGGCTCATCCTCACGAATAATCTCACGGAGGGACAACAGGATCTTTTCACCGTAGTGGGGAATCAGAACAGTGAAAGTAGGCATGTTATCAACCGGGAGAGGCTCAGGAATGGGAGTAGACAGCGACTGGGCGAAGAAGGAGATACGACGCTCCGCTTCACTCTGAGCAGGGAAGAACTCGGTCTTGAAGGAGTGATCTTCCTGAGACACGAAGAAGGTAGGAGCACGAAGAGTGCGCTTGCCCTCTTGCTCGGATGGGACCTGGTGGTAGAGAAGCTTCTGGACGTGGTCAATGGCAAGGAGATGCTCGCGGTACATGGAGATGACAACAGCGTTCCAAATCTGGGAGATGAGGACCTTGGGCTTGTACTTGATCTCCATGTCGGTAGTGGCCAAGACCTTGGAGTAAATACGCTTGGGCAGACGGGAGAAGATGTTTCTCCAGGGGGTCCAGATGGATACACCGAGGTAGAAAGAGCGAGAGACGGAGAACAACATGTTGGCGATAATGTACCACAGGTACGAGTCCAAGAAGAAGAGGATCAAGTCCATGAAGTACATGAGACCGAGCAAGATTCGTGGCTGGTACTTGCAGAGAATATCGCCGATGATGGCATCTCCCAAGCAGTGAGGCTTCTGCATGTGGGACAAGATACGGATGGGATCCTTGATGGACAGAGTCAAGAAGAAGTAAGACTCAGCTAGCTTGGCAGCGAAGACAAGCACCCACAGACCGTACGACATCCACATGTCATTGCCAGTGAGACGAGGGTAGCTGGCAGTGAAAGTCTGACTGGCAACGTACTTGCGAGAGTTGCGGGTCAAGTAGCTGCCGAAGAGACCACCGATAGGCATGACCGAGAAGAAGATGTAGGTGACAAGCGCAATAGCGAGCTGAACACCACTGAGAATGTTGGGGATGGTTCCCTTGCGCTGATCCATACCAAAGATGTAGACACTAGGAGCAACGTTGATGACAAAGACGAGGATGAGGAAGAGCAGACGCTTAGTGAGATGCTGAGCGCCAGCCCATCGTCGAGGTACATAGCACCACTCGCAGATGGTCGCGAAGATTTGGATGAACGAAGCGATGGTACCTCCCAAAGCGACAGCGGACAAGATGGCGGCCTTCTCTGGCGCGTTGTTGAGTTGCTGCTCGTAGTTCTTGGTGTAGACGGGCTGCGAGTTTGCGGCAGTGTAGAACCAGAAAGAAGACAAGTGAATGACCCAAATACGGTTGAAGTTGATGACCATGTGGAACCAAGAACGGCGCTCGTAGTAGGTCTTGAAGAAGACCTTCTTCCAGACGACATCCTTGAGCTTCTGGTAACGCTCGGCCGGAGGAATGTCGACCAGGCGAGACTTGTCTTCGAAAACGATGCGCTCCAGGCCCTCTGGGTACCAGAAGAGCTGGTTCATGTCATCGTATCCGATAATGGCTGCGTGGTCACGCTCACGGCGGACGTACTTGCCATCCTGGATTTCGTAGCCTTGGTCACGGCAGTACTGGTAAAGTGGCGTGATGACGTTGTTGAGGTAGGTGAACTCCTCGACAGGCTCAGTCTGGGCTTGACCAGCTGGCGAGTTGAGCCAGTCATCAGCACACTTGAAGATGAAGCACATGAGCTCGGGCATGAAACGGACCTGATTGGCCTCACCCCAGCAAAGGAGATAGAGGGCAATCTGGCGCACACGGTCGTGTTGCGACATGCGGTTCATGCGAGTCTTCCAGCGGTATTCAGCCGCTTCAAGACTGTTGTCTCCCTCATATGCGTCGAGCGTCTCCTGCTCGTTACCGTTCTCGGCAGCGGCCTTGGCTTTTGCAGCCTTGCGAGCCTTGCGGGTCCTGCGGTTGGCCTTTCCGAGGTTCATGTTGGCGAAACCGACGGCATCGTCCAAATCAAGGTGGGCCGCAAAGTACCAGCGGCGGTAGTTGGCGTTCTCGCCACCAATGTAGTCGGCGTGAAGCGACAGCAGAGCCTGGTTTGGCGACATGCGAGAGGCACGCGAATCGAGCAAAGTCATCAGATGGTCATACATGTTGCGCATGCTGTCACGCTGGAAACCGAACTTGGCGGTCAGATCGAGGAAAATGTCCTCGATTTCTTCCTTGGTGCAAGGAATCTGGGCTTCAGCAGTCCAGGCTGGGTAGGGCTCGCGGGATCGCTGACCGGCAGGAAGAGCGTTGGAGTAATCCATGCCGTAGATTGGAGTCGAGGCTCCAGAGGAGCGGTTGCCGCCATAGGAAACTTGAGACGAGGGAGGGCGGTATCCGCGGTTGCCTTCGGCATAGCTGTTGTAGCGCTCGTCGCCACGGCCGTAGTAGTCCATGTCGGTAGCGCGAGCCATGTCGGAGCGCATAGTGAAGTCGCTGAAGGTCTCAGAGTCTTCCTCCGAGTCATTGCGGCGTCGAGGTTGGCTGTAACCAGTTAGTCGTTGCTTGGTAAGATTGAGGGATAGGTGTGCAGTCAGGGCCAAAAAGCGTACCCGTTCTGTGCGTACCCTTCATGTGCGCCGCCCTGATCGTAGTACTGATCAGAGTAGTACTCGTCCTGGTAGCCCTGCTGACCGCGGTCGTCATAGTAGCCGTTTTGTTGGTAGTGGCCGCCTTGCTGGCCATCATAATATGCTCTGCGGGGAGGATGGTTAGCATGTGGCAATGGGGAGCAGTAGGGAGTGGCGGGACTCACGACTCGTCGTAATAGGCGTCACCGTGCTGGCCTTGGGCGTACTGGCCATGGCCGTGGCCGTCATCATGATACTGGGCATACTGGTCGTCGTGGTAGTAGGCGTCCTGGCCCTGCTGGCCGTGGGCAGGAGCCTGGCCGTAGCCGTCGTCGTAGTGGCCTCCCTGCGGATGTCCGGACATCGTGGGAAGCTATTAGAGGATGTGTAGAATCTGCGCGGCGAGCTGTCAGTAAAAGCAGTGGCGGGCCAGGGCGCGGCGGCCGGCTGGGTGAAACAGCGGGCGTCGGAGGGGCAATGGTACCTCAAACAATGGGCATTACAAGCGACAGAGACGAATTGGACGTGGTGTGGGCTGCCGCGAGACAGGAAGCTTGTTGTTGCAGCGAGGTGCGGAGGGGTCAACGAATGTAGCGTTGCCGTGCGATGGATGGCAACTGGGTAGGTACGAAGGGTCAAGTGGCTAAGCGGGTGCTCGGAACGGGCGGATTGGGCGCGAGGGGGAGCAGAGGCGCGGCGGTGTTGACCGTGGTGTTTGGGGTGCTGCTAGCGAGTGGATAGTTGGAGGTGCGGTGCAGCTGCGGGCGTCGTGGTTGCCAGGAGAGACGCGCGGCGAACGAGGCGCTTATTCTTGGAATTAGGGTTGGGTGTGTTGCAGCCCTCGAGGGAAGCGGCGAGAGTGTCCGCAGATCGGCTGCACAACCTCAACGCAGGATAACGAGAGGCAATGCAGTGAAAATGGGACAGGCGTGGTGTGTATTACGAGGGGGGAGGGGGTTGAGAGAGCGACAGTGGTGGGTGTCGAAGGGCAGCAAAGAGCTTTTTAGCAGCTTCCCCTGAAAATGAAAGGCACGCCTGCCAAGCTAGTCTAACGCCGTCAGACAGTGGTTGCGCATGGGTGCCCCCATCGCCCGCCGCCCTGACGTCCCGGCCATTGCGTCGCCCCTCCAAAAACGGCATGAGACGACGACGACGACGATAACACGCCCCCGGCACGCCAGTACAAAGCCTCGCACTCGCCCGCATGGGCAATCCAACAGGTTTGCTGCCCTCGCCCGCCCTCGCTGCTGCCAGCCCTGGCGGAAAAAAACCAAACCGGGAACACGCCCAGTACGCTTTTGTCTTTTCGATCCCCCGATCGGCCTGCATATCGATAATGGCCGCTCCCGTTGAGCTCCAGCAGGCTTTTGGCTCTCTGCCGGGGGTCCCGCCTGGCACACCCAATGCCTTCCATGTTGTGCTCGCTCGTCGAATACACTCTCTCTGGTAGACAGGCACGAGGCCGGCGCCCTCCTGGCCACCACCCAATGTCTTTCTGCCCAACCCCCCTTCTTTGCTCTGCTCTGGGTGCATTGCAGAGACGCTCTCCCTGCATTGGCCCTTCACAACGGTACCCACCCGGTGTCACGTCATGACAGTGCTCCCAGCCGTGGGCCGCCGGCATTGGACTGGACCAAGGCCGGACCAGCACCAGCAGCACAGCCGCGGCACCAAGGGCCCGCGTTGATCAAACTACGCCTAGCGAGCCGTCTACTCGACCGGCAACTTTGGTAGCGCCGCCTTCTTATCGCTGCTGCTGTAATCGCGACGTGGCGCGCTTCCGCCGCGCCCTTGCCCTGGCCCGCAGCGTAGCTCATCTCAACGGTTGCTCGCTGTTGGCCAGGGGGCTAGCACTGTACTGTTGAGCCTGCTCCGTCCACCCGCTGTCCGCTGCCACCGCCCTGTGCGGCTGCCACTATCTCGTCCGACACCGCCACGGCGACCTTTGCTTGGACTTGCCCACGCCTGCCGCCAGTGCCAGTGCTAGCTGCTGCATGTACCAGCGCCAGCCGACCCGGAACGAGGCTGCTGCCCTGCACCCATCCATAACTACTCTACATAGTCTATACATACTACTCACCGCATCGGCCCCGAGTCAAGTTTCGCTGCATGACGACACCGCTGCCCGCGCGCTACCCAAGCAGGCATAGGCCCCCAGTAGCCAGTTGCAGTCGGCTATACTAGACTGCCCAGTTTCCAACTTTGGCCGGTTGGGAGGTTGGGACACTGACAAATGAGCGCCGCCCTACAAAAACAAGAATCCGGCACTCCGGCCGGGAGGCTGTGCTCGCCCTCATGGTTGCGCCTACATACCTGCAGCCTCTGTAGATCCGGTTTTTCCTTGTAGACTACTGAACCATCAAGTCTATCGATAACTAGCTCTCCTTTAGCCTGCCTCTGCCCTTGTACATAACATTCGCCGTACATAATATCATTTCACACGCCTTGTGTGCTGGGCCCCCGACACCGTCTATGGCTGCTTTCAGGCTGGCCCTTCCGACACAAATGAGGAGAAGCATCGCTCCAGTGCCAACTTATCCCTTTGATAAAATTTTTTTTCCCCAATGCAGCACCTCACAGGAACCCCAAGGAGCATATTGGCTCGTTGCCACCGACTAGAGCGGCGTTGGAAAAGTATCGTCGGCCCTGCTCCATTGGCCGCCTCGAACCATCTTACTCCGCCACCCACAGAACTACGTTTCAGCTACACAAACCCGCCTGTCCAACGAATCCAGCCCCCGGCCCCTCACCGAGACATGCGCGCGAGACGGCGGCGCCGTACCTATACCCATTCCTCCACGGCAGCGCCGCCACTGGCGTTCGTTGCCCGAAACTGCTCTCTCGACCCTGATTGAGCCCTTTTTGCTGCCTCTTTGTGGTATTGGCATGGCGTGCAAGCAATCACAAGCTGCACCCACAGCGCATTTGCGAACGGAACACCCCAATTTAGAAGCATGATGCGCGGTGGGGCTGCAGGCGAATCCCATCCCCGGTGGGGGGCTGTGAAATTGTGCATACGCGTCGCACCAGTTGGCTCAATGTCTTTATCCACACCCTTCAAACATCAACCACCACCACCACCACCACCATGAGCCGGCACGGCCGTCAGCATAGGGTGAAGCAATTCTTGACAAAGGATGCTTCTGGTCGGTGCCAACGTCTGTTCTGGAAGCTCATGGCAGCCACGCGACATGCCGACAGCCGCTCGCCGTGGTCGTGTTGCCTGCTACACATGAGGACGTCAAGGCCTCGAACCGCGCGCGTGTCACTAGGCCCAAAATGGACTAGCATCAGGGGTACAGCTGAGCGCAGGTGGATCCCTCTTGGGATGCTTGGTCGGCCTTAGATTTCTTCACTCGTTGTGCCTCAGAGCTGTTTCTACACTCACTTTTCTGTTTTACCAGTCGGTCTTTACGTGCTCACCTTAATTACTTTTTCTGCAAACAGCATCCTTTTGCTGTTGCGCCACACTCCTTGAACTATCCTGTGCTTTGCCAAACGCCCACCAAACGCGCCCTGCTCTGATTCTCGGCGAGCCAACCCAAGCTCTTGCCAATCCCAACTACACCTCTTGACCTCTTGGAAAACATCTTAAACCCCCAGTAATCAATATGCGTGGACTCATCGCTACCACGGCCCTGCTCGCAGGCGTGCAGGCCGCCGTTGACCCTATCGTCATCAAGGTGCGCCATGTCCTATGCCTGGCGCGCAACACCCGTAGCTAACAAGGGGCACAATAGGGTTCCAAGTTCTTCATGAAGAACAGTGGTGAACAATTGTAAGGACCATTCTTGGGAAAGCTTATAGTGATTGGCTAACAATTCCCCAGTTTCATGAAGGGTGTTGCCTACCAACGTACGCCGTCCCCGAATGCACTGCCAGAACACGAAGCTCACAATTTGCAGAGGAGGTCAACTCCAACACCACGGCCACCAAGCCTGATGACCTTCAGATTACCGATCCCCTCGCCGACTCTGATGCATGCAAGCGCGATATCGCTATGCTCAAGAAGCTCAACACCAACACCATCCGTGTCTATGCTATTGACCCCAAGAAGGACCACAAGGACTGCATGACCCAGCTCGCAGACGCCGGCATCTATGTTGTTGCCGACTTGTCGGAGCCTGGACTTTCCATCAACCGTGACGACCCCGGCTGGACTGTCGATCTCTACAACCGCTACACCAGCGTCGTGGACGAGATGATGAAATACGACAACACTCTAGGTTTCTTCGCTGGTAACGAGGTCAGCAACCAGGGCAACAACACCATTGCCAGTGCCTTCGTCAAGGCCGCTGTCCGTGACACCAAGGCCTACATCAAGAGCAAGAACTACCGTGAGATTGGTGTCGGATACGCCACCAACGACGATGCCGAGATTCGTGAGAACATGGCAAACTACTTCGACTGTGGTGACGCCGACAGCGCCATCGACTTCTGGGGTTACAACATCTACTCGTGGTGCGGTGACTCGTCCTTCACCAAGTCCGGCTTCGACGTCCAAACCAAGAACTTTGAGAAGTACAACGTCCCCGTCTTCTTTGCCGAATATGGTTGCAACACCCCTCGCCCCCGCAAGTTCACCGAGGTTGGTGCCCTCTACGGCAAGCAGATGACTGGTGTCTGGTCTGGCGGTATTGTCTACATGTACTTCGAGGAGGAGAACAAGTTCGGTAAGTCTTCTTTTGCCCCCAAACACCCGAGACTCTGCTAACAATCTGAAGGTCTTGTTTCCATCAACAACGGCAAGGCTGAGCCCAACGACGACTTTGACAACCTGTCTTCTCAGATCGCCAAGGCTACTCCCGTTGGCGTCAAGATGGCTGACTACAACCCTACCAACACCGCCGCTGCCTCTTGCCCCAAGGTTACTGCCGGAAAGTGGGAAGCCGAGTCTGACCCTCTTCCCCCTCCAGCCAACGCCAACCTCTGCTCCTGCATGATGGAAACCCTTTCATGCGTCGTCGCTGACAAGACCGACGAGGAGGACTACGGTGACATCTTCGGCTACATCTGTGGTCGCAAGAACGGTGAATACTGCGCTGGTATCAACAAGAACGCCACCGCCGGCCCCTACGGTGTCTACGGTATGTGCTCCAGCAAGGAACAGCTCTCTTTCGCTCTCAACGCCTACGCCAAGAAGAACAGCGGCGGCTGCGACTTCAAGGGCAAGGCCACCACCCAGTCTGCCAACCCCAGCCCTACTGCCTCCGGTTGTGCTTCCCTTCTCAAGGAGGCTGGCACTGATGGCACCGGCTCTGTCGCTGGTGGCGCTGCCAGTAGCAACTCTGGCAGCAGCAGCAACAGCACCAAGGGCTCCGGATCTGGCTCCTCTAGCGCCGCTTCTGCTCTCTACTCCGCCGACAGCGTCTTTGGCCTTGGCCTTTACCTTGTCGGTGCCGTTGCCTCTGGTATGGCTATGATCTTGTTGTAAATGACAGATCCAGTGTCATGTCCAGGCTGTGTAGAAGGGTTTTAGTGGATTGACTTTGCCGTTTTTCGTCTCTGCATAGTTTGCGTGGGTTTGCGCTTATTCCCATTTGTATCGCTCGTTTTTTCTCCGAACCCGACACCTCATTGCATGGGTCGGTTAAGCAATGTGTTTTTTTCCCGAAAGAAATTGTAATACCCGATATCTGTATCTATAATTCAGGTGTAGATATGCAACGCAAGTATAGACGTATTACAATCTGGCCTACTTTGCTTCATTTCTCTACGTGGTTGATTTGTTATTCTAACTAGCATCCACATAACTTGTACAATATGTGGGAACATGCAGACTCAAGAGGTACGGTGTTGTGTTTCCCGTCGTTGACTTTGAACGTCTGTAACCTAGTCGTGTACACTGATGCTTATGGCATGCGATCGTGGAGGGGCAGCTGCATCCACGAGCATCGAACCACCACCCCACTTCTTCACCAACCTTTATTGGACCGACAACGCCCTCCCGGTTTGCCCTAGGTCCTGTCTTGCTAACAAAATCTCCATTCGTTTTTCTCAAGGATATTCCGTGGACACTGGTCCACTGCGCAGTTGAGTCTGCACACCACACACCCACAGCCTTCCACGGACATTGACGTCATCTGACTGGCCTTGGAAAACGACCTCCCAAGCAACGCACCTGACTTGGATCATGCCTACGCACAAATCCTAACTTCCTTGTGATCACCATAGCCGACAACATAGAAGTCTTCGGGCGGACGGATTTCGAGCTTTTAGAGCGCTGGATGTACGAGTCGGATAGAGACATATCGGCGCGCTAGGAAACTACATTGTACCTAGCTACCAAGTACCATCATGAGTCAACCTGCATCCTCAGCTCGACCTACAGTCGATCACCTGAGGCATGTCGTCAATAATTACCCCATAATCGACAACCACGCGCACAATCTTATCCTACCTTCACATATAGATACGATACCCTTCGAAACCATCACCACAGAAGCCCAAGGAAGGGCTTTGAGAGACACGTTCAAGTCGCTTTCTCATTTACGAGCAGCCAAACAACTGCGTCTGCTGTACGAGTGTGGAGAAGACGCAGACTGGGAAGAGATCCTGGAGCAGAGGGTGGAATGGCTTCGAAGCAACTCCGACCGCTTGCATCAGCGATGCTTTGAAAATGTACACGCATTACTCATCGACGATGGCCTCGCTTTACCAGACAAAGTCTTTCCCTACAGCTACCACGACCGCTACACCAAGGCGCCAACCAAACGAATTGTGCGGATCGAGACTGTTGCTGAACGGCTGATGGAACTACTTGTTCGAGATGCATCTGAGGATGACCTAATGAAATCAAAATTCTTGCCGAAAATCTGGACCGACTTCACCGACGACTTTGAGCGCGCAATTCAAGACGCCGTAGAGGACGAAAACGTTGCTGGTTTCAAGTCTGTCATCTGTTACCGGACGGGCTTGGATATCGAGCCCGACTATGACGAAGCCGCAAAGGCAGTGGGCCACCCGTTCGAGCGCTACGTCAAATCGTGTATTCGCAAGCGTAACTACCGCATTGAAAAGAAGCATCTGAACGACTACTTAGTGCTACGAACGCTTGAGATTCTTTCTGAGCGGTTACCGCATCCCGATTCTCTTGCAAAGCCATTCCAGTTGCACACCGGCCTAGGTGACAACGACATCAACTTGCTAGAGTCGAATCCAGCCCTTCTTCAGCCACTGATAGAGAATTATCCCCAAGTACCCTTTGTAATTCTCCACTCGGCGTATCCATACACACGCGAAGCGGGCTACCTTGCAACTGTATACCGACATGTCTATCTAGACATTGGTGAAGTCTTCCCCATGGTCAGCAGAGATGGTCAAACGGCAGTCCTCCGTCAAGCCTTGGAGCTGGTTCCTGGCAGCAAGCTCTTGTACTCTAGCGACGGTCATTGGTTCCCAGAAACGTTCTGGCTCGCCAATCTACAGTTTCGTGAAGTCTGGCTAGAGGTAAACCGCCTATTTACTGTTTTATACTACCAAGGAATACTAATCAGGCTAGATACTCCTCGAGTACATTCAGAGAGGCGATCTCACTCCCCACCAAGCCATTGGTATGACGAAAGATATCCTGTTCAACAACTCCAATGTTCTCTATGATCTGCGCTACGAGGCAGTCTTTGACGAAACTGTACAAGCACCACCAAAACAACTAACGTACAATCCCAAATCCAATACGGCAGCTTCGCCATATCGATCACCCACCGCAACACCAGGACCCAACACCTCTGCGTTTGACCAGGCTGCAGCTTCTGAGCACGTCAGCCGATCAGTCTCGCCTTACGCACCGCCACCAGCTTTCCCGCCGCCACCCAAAGTACCGCGCGTATACGATGTTGAGGTGCTTGAAAATTTCCGACAAGAGAACCCGAAGATCAAGTTTGTCTATGTGCAATGGCTGGACTACATGGCCACAGTGCGAACTCGCATTGTTCCCATTAAAGAATTCACACGCATGATAAACGAAGGGGAGCGCATAGGCATCGCGCAGGGTAACACCGGTACTCTACAAAACGACCATTCAACACCGGTCGTGAATACTACAGGACAGATTTATGTTGAGCCTGACCTGCGTTCTCTCCGGCGAACGCACAACAAAGACCCCCTTCCAGCCGCCACAGTGCTCAGTTACTGGCGATCAGAGAACGGCTCCCCTCTGCTCGAGGACCCCCGCAATAATTTGGAGATACTCATCAACGACCTACAGTACAACTATGCGACCACTCTTCTCATAGGCTTTGAGATTGAAGTCACGTTCGTCACTCGGAATCCACCGTCATCCTCTTCTAAAGTCGCCCAAACGGATTTCTACTCGCCTCTGACAAAGACACATGCATGGGGAACTATGACACCTGAGCAGTGGGTCCAGCTACCCTTCTTGAGTGAGATTGTGCTAGCCCTGGAAGACATGGGTATAGAACTCCAGCAATTCCACTCTGAATCCGGCCAGGGCCAGTACGAGTTTATTCTGCCGCCGCAGCCACCACTTCTAGCCATCGACACATTGATACAAGCACGGCAGACCATTGCACAGATAGCGTGTCTCCACGACTTGCGAGCGACGCTGCATCCGCAGCCATTCAAAGGTATCGGCACGGCAGCGCATGCGCACATTAGTTTGCATCCACCGGATCGTGACATGCAATTCTTCGTGGGAGGCATATTGAAGCACTTGCCTGCTATTTGTGCATTCAGCATGCCGCAGGAGATTAGTTACGAAAGGGTCAAGGATGATTCTTGGACCTCTGGAACTTGGGTATGTTACTCGTGGCACTGATCTTTCTTGCGTCATCCATCCAAGTCGTATAATTCCCACCTTTCCATGCAAAGAGAAGGGGAACCAAAAGAGATGTTTTGTTTTATGATGGTAACAATGCTAACAATATTGACATACACAGGTCTCCTGGGGCACCCAAAACCGCGAAACCCCCCTCCGCCGCATTTCCCCCGGTCACTGGGAAATTCGCACTCTAGATGGCACCGCAAACATGTACTTTGCGCTCTCCGCCCTCCTTGCCTCTGGTATCCTCGGTCTCTCTGCCAACGAAGCACCCACTGCCTACTCAGAACAAGATGTCGGTGTTAACCCAGCGAGACTAGACGAGCACGCGCGCGCTGAACTGGGGATTACGCAGATGCTGCCGAGGAGTTTGGGTGAGGCAATGGAGGCGTTGAGGAGGGATGCGGCGCTGAATGAGGTGTTGGCGCCGGAGCTGGTGAGGGATTATTTGGCGATGAAGGAGAGTGAGAGGGAGATGTTGAGGGAGATGGGCGAGGAGGAGCGGAGAAGGTTCCTGATTGAGAGGTATTAGGGTGTAGTGTGGTGTTTATTGTTGTTTGCCAAATATGTGTGAATGATAGCGTATGCTCGAGAGCAACGACACTGGCGGACCGATGGAGTGTATCAAGCGTTGTAGTTATCTAATACTATTCTCCTTCTTACATGCAATCGTCCTATATTTGGGTATCTACCTTTCCTTCCTTTCCTCTCATACCAACCCCAGACCCTTCATCCTACTTATCAAAGCCTTATTTCTGTAATCGCCTCCAGCATCGTCATGTGCACGCTTGGCCTGCCGAATCAGTTGGCCTCTCCAGCGCCAGTAGTTGCTCTCAATCTGCTTAGCCACGTCCTCGCCTTCGGCTTTTGCCACGAGCTGACAGACCCATATCAATCTCCTCGCGCTGATGAATCGATGCTCCATCATGGGGCGGATAATGGCTGCGCGCACAACGGCTTTTGTGAATAAGGGGCCGACGGGCAACGAGTAGGACTGCAGATAGTGAGAGAGGTAGTAGATGGAGCGCCATGTCTCACGGTGGGAGCGTGTGGCGCTAAGTGAGTACAGGTGGGCGAGCTGATGGATGAGGATAGTGCGGTCCGAAGCGCTGATGTCGACAGAAGTGTTTGCGTACATCTGTGGTAAAGCACGGTTTTCACGGGCGCGGTCGAGGATTTCGGCGAATTCGCGTCGGGCTTGCAGCGTGGAGAGCTGCTTTCGGGTGTCGGAGAGAGAGCCCGCGATGGAGGGAGAGGTGAGCTTGGCGAGGAGGTCGACTATACCTTGGGAGGTGCGCAAGTGAAAGGCATAGTGTTGGCGTTCTCGTTGGCTCAGAGACTCGGGTCGGTCTGGGAGCGAGGCTATTTCCTTTCTAACTCGAGCGTGTACACGTGAGATGCTCTGCAAAGCCAGTCCTTGCTGGTTCAGCGCGAACAGGACGCGATATATGGAGAACAGGTCGGCATGGCGAGCAAAGACTTTCACAGTCATGTCGATTAATGATGCGTAGGGAAGAGCCTCTCTCTTCATTTGCGAGAAGACAAGTGCCAAGATTGTCTCAAAGCCCAAAGGTTCCTTTTGCATGTGTGCGAGTGCAGGAAAGGCATGTATGAGCTGCAGCACTCTGTCCCTGTAGGCTGCGTACGCCTCTTGCTGCGTCAGTCGAAATGCCAGTGGATGGAGCAAAACATGGCTCCACATCCCGGGGTCTCTGCTACTGAAGAATCGCTTTATTATTGCCGCAATAGCAACATCGAAATACGCTGTGCCAGTCTTATGATGTGCTGACCTTCCATCAAGGCTTTCAAGTACCGTGAGCCAGGTGCTGAGTCGGTGTCCATGGTGCTCACTAGGTCGATTATTCCGCGCGAAGGCTGTAGCCAGAGAAAGCGTAATTGGTGAGATGAGTGATTGAAGGTGCTTTTGCGGGAGGCCTGAAAGAACTTGCTCTACCGTGGCGCAAGGATCGTAGTCCACAGCAGTACGTGCAAGCAACAGAATCGTAGCTTGCTCCACATTCGTTGTGCCCACCAAGATTGAGCGCAACGAGCTCCGAACATGGGAGTTGTGAATCTTGTCTGCGACTACTGCCAGAGACTGCGCTACAGTGTTCTTGGCCTCAGTACTTAATGAATCAGCACCTTGAAGTGCTAGACGAACGATACAAAGAAGCTCGGCATCTTGCAACAAGTTCTTCGAGGCTTCTGCAGACTCGGCCGACTCGGCTAGCTTCATGAACATGCGATGATAGACTTTGGCAGCGTGCACAAAGCGTTTTGAGCATTTCTCCAAACAGCTGATAAGACTTTGACTTTCCGGCGTGTACAAGGGAGGGAGAGTGAAACACTCTTGCTCGCAAAGAATGTTGGAAGGATCGCAGCCGAGGTTCCCCAAGTGTTCGAGTACCATGGTGTTGTATACCCATGCATCGGAACGGGTTGGACAACAGGATCTCCAGGCCTCAACAAGGATTCTGTTTCGCTCAGCCGGAGATAGATCTCCCATACCCACAATCTTGGATCTGAAGTTGTCAAAGCAGGCCTGAACGAGCACACTGGTGTCCCTTAAGTTTCCGCTTGTAGTGACAACAGAAGCCGATGCGGGACCTGCTCTGTCCACCTTTGCATGTGTCTTCCCCTGTGGCCCATTTCCTTGTGATGCAATTGGGTATAAATCTTGCAAAGAAACCGTCGGAGGGGGAATTGGGGTCTCCGCAGTAGTAGTTGCGTACTCGTCTTGCGCACGATTGGATAGCAATACCGACAGGTTTTCAGGCTGTTGATTTGCTACTATTGTCAGCAAAGCAGAGGACATGTAGGTTTGTGCAAACGTACAAAGATCGGGTGGCCGGGCACTAGGCTGCAAGGATGGTGCTTCGTATCTCCAAGCGGGCTGCGAGTCTCTGCGGAAACCGAACAAGGTGTTCCAATTGAGGAGGGACTGGAGACTGTCCTGGGGGTGAAAGCCGGCTGAGACAGTCATCCGACGCTTGGCTGCCCTCCTCCTGGCCTCCAATGGCCCCGGGATGTGGCTGCCATGGCGTCTCTGGTGTGGACATGAGCTGGGGAAAAATCTATTGAGGGCGAGAGCAAGGAGGTCGTCCGAGATCCATATGTGGTGGGCAGCGGGCAATTGGAGCGACTGCACTGCTCGGCGGCAGGCAACGGGCGGGCGGCGCATCAAGCGGTGGTGGTCATCGAAGTGGGCGTGCAGCTTGGTCGGCCATTGGAGGTGACGTCCAGATTGGGAAGTGGGCGGGTCACGTGATTTTGGATGACTAAGGCGAGCTGGGATGGGTTGGTGAAGAGAGGGCAAATGGCGTGCTTAGCGAGAGGATGCGACAAAGCTGGGGAACCTTTGACACGGCGTTGAGTCTTGGGATTCGGTCGGCTTGACCCCGTGTTGTATGCATCCATGTCTCAGGAGGGTTCTGGGGAATTTTGACGCCTGTCTGGCGGGCCCGTTTGGCCGTACGCAGCGTGTGAGGCGCAACGGTTAGGCGGGGTGGCTGATTTGGCATTCTTGGGGAGGAAACGGGCGCTCGTCTACTACTACTACTACTACTACTACTACTACTACTACACACAGGAGGCATGGGCTGATGCGACACGACATGACATGACACGAGACGATAAGGCACGCGGCCAGACGCGGTAGGCAGTGATGGGTAGATAGATATTGGCTGGCTCGGGGTTCCGTTGTTGGGAGCATTCAGCAGCGCGCACGTCTGGTGTTCCCGGGGTACGATGGCGCCGGATGCAGCGGGCAATAATAGGTTGCACGGGTTAAATGAGCAACGAAGGCGCGGCAAGCCACGGTGCCGCGTTGTCCTTTTGCGTCCCAACAGGCTTGTGGGCAGCTGCAGGGCCGCAAAAACAAAGCGCAATGCCAACAGCGTCAGTGGTGGGTGGACGACGGCAGACCGCGCGGTCGCCGGGCTCTGCCCTCTGGCCCTCTGCCCTCAGGCACCGGCACTGCCAAAGTGAACTAAGGCAAGTGCACCCCTGACGCACCCCCGACGCGCTTGGGGCTCTGGTGAAACGCCACTGGCTGGGCCCGCAGCCAATGGCCGCCGCGTTCCTGGCAGCCGGTGGGGCCGCCCAGCCCGTCTTGGAATAGCGCCGCGACAGCGGCCCTCGACATCGACGAGCGCCTCGCAGTGGCACGCCAACCGCGGGCACTGGCAGCACCAGCGCGAATGCCAGCAGAACAGACAAGATGCGCAGCGCAGATGAAGGGAGGCGACGGGGCGGCGTCGCCAGCTGCTGGGCTGCCCGAAGCGGCGTGGTGGGAGCTTGCGGATGCGTCTGACTGCCGCTCGCCGGCGCGGGCTAATTGCCAAGGCTGGCTCCTGCTCTCCTGGCCGGTGCATCCCATGCCATGCCATGCCATCCGACTGCTGACTGGGGGCATCCTCTCCTTTGCTCTTCACCCACGATCCACTTGTCAAGGCCCGAGCCTCCTCTCGTTTGTCTGCTTTGCTTCGTTGCCCGTCAGTCATTGACTCCCACACAATCGTTTAGCCCGCTACCCTCCTTCCCACCCATTATCCCTTCTCGGCCCTGACAAAGTTGCTTTTGCCTTGTCGCCTAGGGGCTGCATTCCACGGGGCAACCGAACCGTTTCATCGCCATCTGTCCTGTCCCTACGCCCTCCGTTTCAACCTCTGTCGACGCCGCTGGGCATCGTTGACCGAGCCTGCTGCTACTCCATCATCGCCTAGCAAATCACACACACAAATCCATCATCTATCCATCGCCCATCGCCCCCTTGGCCGCCCTCGACACCACTTGACCACTCATCCCGTTGACCGCCTCATCCAGCCGCCCCAACCAGGCACCGCCCACAGAGGCCTTGCATGTGTACACGCCTCTGCGCAAAGTCCAACGGTGCGACTCTTGTACGCATTCACCGTTCCACACGTCCTTGACCTCACGCACATTGCTACATTCGCCCCTACCACCTCACCACCATGGTCTCCTTTCGCTTCACATCCGCTCTCGTAGCGGCTTCCATCGTCGCCATGGTTTCGGCCGACTCTGGTACTGCAACCATCAAGAACCCCATCACAACGCCCACAGTCACAAAGGCCGCCAGCGCCATGACCAGCATCGGCTGTTTCGAGACTGGACTGCCCCTCGAGAACCACGGCCCTTACAAGTTCCAATCGCCTGGTAACTGCCAGCTGGTCTGTCTGCAACTCAACAAGGACGTCATGGGCTTGTCCGATGGAGAAAACTGCTGGTGTGGAGACGAGATCCCCGCACAGGAATGGCAGGTCGAGAACAACACTTGCAGCACCTCATGTGCTGGTGACGACACCACTGGCTGTAAGTCTCATACAAAAGATCCCAACTGTACCATGTACTAATCATCTTCAGGCGGTGGTAAGGATCGTTTGTGGGTCGTCCTCACCGGCAACACAAGGAACCAAGTCGACTACTTTAAGCCATCCTCCAGCAGCAGCTCAGTCCCAGCAAAGACATCAAGCTCTGGCGGAACATCAACCGCTGCTGCCTCTGCGACTGTATCGCCCACCTCAGCACCCCAGCAAGATGACAAGCCCAACACAGTCGCCATCGCAGTTGGCGTCGTTGTCGGAATACTCGCCCTGGGAGCTATCCTGTTCGGTGTATGGTTCCTATTGCGCCGGAAACGTCAACAGCAGGCTGAGGAAGATTACCGTCGCAACGCTGCCAATGTCAATGCTTTTGTTGGCGGCGGCAAGCAGCTGCACACCAGCAACTCATCCATGAACGACTCGCGTCTGGACCCAAGCTTCATGGACCGAAGGCAGAGCAACGGTAGCATTGCCGACAACGAGGACTACTCAAGGCGGATATTGAAGGTATGCGCACTAGATTTATAAATGGCTGGGTTCGATATACTCACACTCTGCAGGTCACCAACGTATGAGCGCCAAAAAAGAGGCACTACGCGCAACAATTGCGCCCTTCACAGCGACCCCTTCTACGACTGGAGTCGCTGACGAATCACACCTCAATACCCTCGACACCGCAAACACCTAATCTCCACCTCATGTCTCGCACTATGGTGTGCGCGATCACGCATTGACGAGAGTAAGAAGCATCTTGCGATTTAGCCCGTTACTATTCAGCATATGACGGAAACACCTTGAGCCCGAATGGAACGAGGACAGGAAAGATTTGTACTAGCAGCGTCTTTTGTCCCTCTCCGTGTTATATCCCGAAATCTTTTTTGTGTGTCTTTTTTATTCATTTCCTTTTTTTCTTCTCTCTGGGCGTTTGTGGGGTGTTAGATACCGGGCAATTGAAATGGGCAACTTTTACAAACTTATCCTCTGGCGCACATACACTGCGGGCCCCACGGTCGCTATTTTCTTCACTGCTTATTGTTTCGTCATCTTGGACGGTAATATTACGTCCACCACATTCCTTACCCCCACTTCTCGAGGACATTAGTTTCTGTCCTGCCGCTCCTTTGTAACCCAAAAAAAAATCCCCCCCACACAACAGGCACATCAAGTTGCTCTGTCTCACAACCCCCTTGTAGTAGTACTAGCCGATCCAAAGAGGTGCCCATAGTCGATTTCCCAGCTACTCTATCACCTCGGCCAATACAAAAAATTCAAATCAAAGTGGATTGTACGAACAAAGTGAGGTCGACTCTAATGGGCATCCCTGTCATCGAATACACATTGCAATGAGTATGGAAGTCCATGTCATATGACTACCATATCCTTCTCGTAGTATCCATTCTCCCTCTTTCTCTCTTAGACCTCAGGCCTGTCCCAACAACCAGGCCACGTACTACATGCATCCGCTGCATGACAAACCAAGGCATGTATGCCCTTTCCACCTCCCCCAACTCGAGTCCCACACCCTCGTTCACACAAATGCCCAACGCAGTCATTGTCGTCGTCATCCAAATACTACTAGTTTTTTTTCAGTGCTTACTCTCCGAGAGCTATAGGGTAGGGTATTGACTTTGCATTGGGACTAGTCTTGGTGCGAGGGCTAAAAATACGCAATGGCCCTAGATAGCAGCGAGTGCATAGGGTTTATTGACTTTGCGTGTACTTATGTATTGGATGGTTCATTTGTTCCTCTCCTCATGTTGGATGAATACACACTTCCATTTTAAAACTGTGAGAGTGAGAGAAAAGGGGATGCGAGAATACAGAGATAAGACTAGCGTCATTGTGTGTTGGTGGTGGTACTAAGGGAAGGGTTTGCGTGGATATAGGTCAGGTACGCGTGTAGATCGCGGGAAGGAACGCGATGGTTACGCCATTGGGGAGGCGCAGGGCTGAAGAACATGGAGATGGTGAATATGGTGACTTTTTTCTTTTCTGGTAGATAATGAGTGTGTCTTGAGAGCTTGTGCAAAAGACACGACCTGATACGGGTTGTATACAACGGTGCGACGTTCGACCGTTGACGAACGAGTACTAGTAGTATCTACTATTCGAACGTTTCTCTAATCTTTGTGCATTGCACTACCCGCGTAGATAGTTGGAGAAACAGGAAGGTAAGAAAGTTCATGAACGCGCAAAACAGGAAAGATGCATCAAATAATAGCGCACATCTGATAGGCCTACATCATTTTGTCCGTCCCAACGAGCGAGAGACAGGGGTGGTTCATGGTAACACGCGTTCGGTCGCCGTTATCCATCGTACTACTCCCTTTTCACCTGCATCCCCTCCCTCCAATCCGCATGTGTACCACCCGCTATCGTTTTTTGTTTCCCCTGTCAACCTTCATCCAGTGCTGCACATCACTCGGAATTGCGTTATCTGTTTGCATCTCCTTTATTGATCTACTACTTTCTCACATAATCCCCCCAGTCACTAGCATGCAAACTCTACCCAATTTAGCCCAACCCCAAATACCCGTTGGGAAAATAACGAAGAGAAAAACAAGGCAATGAGAAATGGGAAATTGTCGCCGTAGACATCGCAATCCCATGCGTACAAGTACATCCTAGCGACGCAGCACAACAATGACGGGTGAGGGGCGTGATTACCATGGATGATGCTGTGTCCGTTCTACGCACACGTGTACTACGTACGAATAATCTCAATTCACCAAGGGGGAATCCCAGCCCACCGTCTCCCTTCCCCACACACGCAAGAAACATATGCAGCAAAAAAAAAAAAAAACGTCACCCTCCCCAGACGCCATGCAGGTACCTCATACTTGCATGCGTACATACAGGCAACCTGGGCATCCACAACGTTGGCAGCGTACATGTTGTAAAATGCAAGTCCACGTAAACCCGTGGCTGTGTATCTACCCACTAAACCCAACCCGTCGCCCGTCTCCCACCTAGCCTTTTGCCTTCAGGCCCCCCCTGAGCAGACTAACGGACGAGGCCGGCAAAGGGACAAAAAGGTGATTGCGCACGTGATTGCGCTCAAGAAAGAGTGAAATGGTCAGTGCGGAAATTAAGGTACAGTGTGGAGGTGTGGGGGTGGCTAAGGGGGTTGGGCTGTGCTATGCTGAGCTGTGCTCTGGGCTTTGGAAGAGAGGGGAAAGGGGGAGGGGAGAATGTGGCTGGGCCTGGGCTGGGCTGGGCTGGATCAAGAAGAAACGAAGGAATAGGGAGTAGGTTGAATAAGTGTGAGGCGCGGAAATTTGTAGTGGTAATGAAGAGGTCGAGGCGCAGCTGCAGTAAGGTTTCCTCTTACGTACTCTACATGGCCCTACGTACGCATACGTACCATAGAAAGAAGAGTGAAAAAAAAAAGGGTAGTCACGCGAAATGCATCGTTTGATGTCGGTCAAGGTAGGAAGAGCGAAAGAATACTCCATGTGGACTACTTTTGCTTTTTTGCATCCTTTCCCCTTATACATGGTTTCTTTTTCTACATAACTACATATGTTTCAAGTAGGATTCTAGAACCAGCAAACCTATGACGTGATGGAATCCTTTCTAGATGTACTGAGTAATGAGACCTTGTACTCGCTGGAGCAGCCGCCGAAAGCGAAAGCGATGCTTTTTGTCGCAAAGGATGCAAGGTTATGAGAAAGCGTGTCGTGGTTCGTGTCTCGTGTGTTTTGAGAATTGTTTGCATCGTATCCAGCATGCTGACTTCTGAACCACTGTTCCCCGCGGACATCACTTCCAGCCTCGGCTTCACATGTCCAGCATTACAGACCATGACACGAGAAAGTTTCAAACACAAAATGGAATTGATAGCAGGAACCATATAGCTAAAAGTATCTCATTCTCGTACAAGCCACAAACATATAGAAAAAAACATTCAATTGGGGAATATCGCAGGGTATCAATGTCAGGAAGAGGCGGTATCAAAGCGTCCGCAACGAGCGTAAAAGACTTCTGACCAGGAAACGGAAAAAAGGGAATCGCGAAGAAAGTGACCCATGTCAGAAAAATAAGGGAGATCCTTGAACAGGAAGAGTGACCCAGTGTATCCAACGCTCTTAGCCCAGAACCCAACCCCGAGAACCATTTCCAGCATTCTGTCATACATCCGTAAATCCCGTCATGCAATTCGTCGTTATAAGCCAGTCATATGGTGTTCCATAGCCCGCGATCAGTTGTAGCTTAGAGAAGTCGAAGGCTGCGTTGTAGCACCATTAGGCACCATTAGGCACCCTCGGAGTGATGGTGGCGTTACCAACACTGTTCCTAGGGTATTCACCGGGAACATGCAGGTCACTAACACTGAAGTCGGTGCCTGTTCTCTTGACCATGCCGGGGTGTGCCATTTCCTCTGCGGCATCCACCAGTTCAACAGGAACAGGTCCGCCATTGATAGTCTTGCCAGAGGCAGGGGCGGCGCCTGCCTCAGACTCGCCTAAAAAAGACGCGTTCGCTGGTGCCTCAGATGCGTTGTGTTGAGTCTGAGTCTGATGGTTGATGATAGGAGCCACAATTGGAGCGGATGCGGGCTGCGCACTGGGTGCCACGTAGCCGGCGTCGTCGATTTGATCAGGCATAATCTCTCCGGGATACTGCTGAACAGGAGCTTGAGCAGAATTAAACTCTGGATGGTTCATGGTTTGAGACTGCCCGTTAAGCCCTTGCTCTCGAGCTTCTACGTGTTGCTGTGCCAGTTGTTTCTTGCGGAGTGCTTCACTCGCCAAGGCTCCAGTAGCTGCTCCTCCAACAGCGGGCGCCATCCAACTGCCGTAGTTGTGACTGTCTTGACGTTGAATGAACTGACCGTTCTCAGGGTAGGACGGATGGTAGTTTTCGGATGGAACGGATTGGACGGGATAGTCATGGGTAGCGGATGCATATGGCTGCTCGGTAGCGTATGGGTTTTCGTAGGCATGTTGCGGCTGCTGAATTGGCTGGGCATACTGTGCTGACTGAATGTGTTGCACTGGCTGGGCGTATTGTGCTGGCTGGGAGTACTGGGCTGGTTGTACAGGCCCAACAGAGTCATAGGCCGATGTGTGGGCGGGATGGGCAGGATGGACTTCCTGTGCCGGGCCTCCAGACATGGTCGTTATATCATAATTGACCTCCGAGCTTCCACTAGATGGCGAAAGAGGGGCTTGTAAGTTACGGTTGACCATTAAATCAGACGGAAATCGCCCACCTGGAGAAGGTCGTGAAGGTCGTGCCGGAGACTTTTCCATCGTCTGTTCTTGCAATGACTGGTTGGCCGAGAATGGAACGGCGTCGGCCTCATCTTCCTCGAGACCGCCATCTGAGCTTGCTGAGCGGGCGCTGCCGGCACTGGTGCTTCTGACACTGGCGTGGCGGCGGACAAAAGCGTTGCGCTCTTCTCCACTCTTCTCAGTCAAGGCCTTGATATCTTCAAACCAAGCGACCATGGTATCATAAGTCTCGGCCCGGAATACCCAAGTATGGCCGCGGTGCATGGATCCAGCTTGACGGCCTTTGATGACGAACTTGTGGGAGGAACTTCCGGGCTGGGAACGAGAACCAAGCTTCTGGTCTGGCAGATACAGGGACATGACTGGAGGCTGAGTGTAGATACGATCGGCTGATTTGAATTCATGGAGATGTGTTGGTGACAAGACATACCTGCCCTTGTTAGGGGGAAGGTTCATGTGGAGAAAGGGGATCACTTACCAGCCTGGTGTGTAGGATTTGAGGTACTTGCTCTTTCTCTCGAGCATACCGGCCCTGACCTCGGTGGTAGCAGGGTGGTATTTGCCGGGATACTGAATGTCCTCTAGTTTGCGCAACGGGATGTCGGGATCGACAAAGTGAGGGTCGCTTCTCACAAACTTGCTCCATTCGAGATCACGTGGCATAGCAATTGGGCCGTTGCGGAGTCTTTCGACAGTGTTGTACTGCTCGTCGGCGTCACGCTTCAGGATGCTGGCTAGAGCGTTGTAGGCCTTTTGGATTTCGCCAACGACGATCGACTCAAGTTCGCGACCAGAGTTTTCGAGGTTGAGATAAGCCTGTTTTTGTTAGCCAGCAGTAAGTGATGAATGTCACACAGCCACCTACCCTGTGGAGATAGTTCTCTTCATCGATCTGCCTCTCTACTTGTCGCTCGACGCCCAGCCGGACGACGTATGGATCTCCCTTGCCAGCGGCGGCTGTAGGGTCTGCTTCGGCTGTTGCCAATGCTTCCTCGAGGGCTGTGACACACTTTCTGGTGATTTCCTTCTCCTTTTCCACGTTGTTCTTGAAGTCACCCGAAAGCGACTTAATCTCCTTGATTTTTTGCGCAAGATCTGCCCTAAGTCCACTGAGCTGGTTGATGACGTCTGTTTCCACGTCGCGGGCCTTGTTGGCCTCTGCAATTGCTTGCTTGTGGAAGTCGCGGAGGATGCGATTGGCGTCATTCAAGCCTCCCTCGATGAGGAGCGTAGAGGGGGCATTGGTGTTGTTGATGACGTTGGAGACTTTGACGAGCGCCTTGGCGCGATGTTCATAGGAGGCAGCAACCTCGCGGAAGTAGGTGATGAGGTCTTTGAGAAACTTGCGCCATGCTGTCATGTGTTAGCGAAGACATGGTCTCTGTGCACATGAGAACTTACTCTGGAAGCGTTCTGCTAATACTTCAGTAGGGGAGCCCTTGGTAGGGACAGGTGTGTAGAAGACGCTGTCTTCGCGATCATAACCGCGTTCTTGGTCGTCGAGGGTCACACCGCGAATGCTGCCAGCGTGTATGGACTTTCTGCTGCCACTGCGTCTGAGGCTGCCAGTCCTCTTGATGGAGCCTTTCTTCTTCAGAGTGCCGCTGCGTGAAGGGGTAGCGCCCTGGTTAAGGGTGGAGGAGCGCGAAGAGGAGCGAGGGTGCATGTCGCCGCCATCAACGACTGAGGTGCCTCGAGTAGGAGCGTCAAAGTCCTCCTCGAATTTGCCCCGCCGCGAGCGATCATACTGGGCGGATGGTGGAGAGGCAGCGAAGTCGTTGACAGCACTGCCGTAGCCCCGGCTGAGCAGGGCTGGGTCGTCGACGTGTGGGATGGATTGGTAGGGAGCCGAAGGAGTGACCGGTCGCTGCATGGCCATAGCGGATGGTTGTCAGGATGGCTGGCTCTGTCTGTAGATAGGGAAAGCAGTTTTGGGAGGGCGGTGGGGGTGGACCCTGGCCGAATATATGTATCAGGTATGTCGTCGAGGAGATGCCGACTGTGGCTGGTGGTGACGTACAGGGTCGCGCTAAGAGGCGCGGCGGGGAGGCCAGGGCGGAGATTGCTTGGGAACCAAGGTACCACACTATCAAGTCGATCAGGAGACAGGCCGGCGCGCTGGGCTTTGGGCAAGATGAGCTTGCACCCGCAGTCAACGAGTCTGTACAGAAGCTGGCGGTCTCCAGGGCCAGCGTCAACACCAGCAGCAGACAGGCAGCAGGGCACAACAAAGGCTCGAGGTGACGGGCATGAACATGTAGCGAGTGATGTAATGTACAGCCATCGTCATAGTGCAGCTGTGACGGCCCCGCCAAAACTGCCCGACACCAGCCTTAGTCTGTGGCGCTGCTCGTCGACATGCGCCTATCAGCACGCCGTCTCGACGCATTGCATGCTCTTCGGTTGCGCGCACTTCCGGTCGTTGCCACATACCTGATTCACTGCTGCCCGAAGAGACACCGTATGGCGTATCAAGCCCTTGGTGTTATCATCATTGTTGTCGTTGTTGTTGTTGTTGTTTGGCTCAAGACCAAGGCATTGGCCAAATCCCAGCCATGTGGCAGACGCCTGCAGGCTGCATCCATATTCGCTGTTCGAACACGTGGAGCAGTGGAGAGGAGAAAATCATCCGAACGTGCCGACCCAAGAAGGAATTGCCTTGATCCTTTGCAGATCAATTCAAGTTTCCGTCTGCCGTCTGCACCTATCCTCTGCCGCCCGCCATCTGCCTTCACCTGGCGCTATCGCTGCCCTAATTCAAAGTGCCACTGCTAGCCCGACGACCCAAGAATCTTATGCGCTGCAAGTCATCGGCCAATGTCGTCATTTATCAATTCACAAACATCGCTGCTCCCAGCTGCAGGTACGGGCCTGCGTGCGTTCTGGACCTGCAAATCATGTGACCTGACTGGCAGTACCTCTCCTTCTCACGTCCAACTGTACATTGGCTTGATTGGCCAACACCAAGAAAAAAAAAGTGCCGGACATGGATATGCCTAGCGCTCTCCGCCTCGCTACCCTGCTCTCGCCAATCTCTCGCCTTACCCACCCTCTGAACCAAACTTTGACTGCTCACCTTCCGCATCCGGTCTGCTTGCTGGACAACACTCCTCCGCTGCATACTTGCCTTTATACAACAAGGCTTTCATAACCCTCCTGACAAATGCCCACCTCTGGCAATACCACTCTCCTCGGACATGGCACTCCGCCTCCACATTGCTTAGCATCTAGTCTATGCAAACGAGATTGGCACGTCTGTCTGGCCGCGGAGCACAAACACTTCCTGCCATGCTTCCTGAACATTGCCCTATATGCGTTTCAGAATATGCCCGTCATTTGTCTAGCAGAGCGTAGCCTCGTGACACGCATCCCAACTACCATAGCATCGTCGAATCCTTTTTCTAATCGTCATGACTTGACAGAAAACTCGACCAAAAGTCACCGTCTAGTCAGCCATGGCCGAAATCCATTTTCAGAAACCGGTCATGAGGCCCGCCTGTTCACGGGCCTTCATCGCGGAAATATATTAACCGGCAGCACCCAAATGCCACTGCCAAGCATTGCTTGCCGGGTGCTTGATTGCTCGCCGCATTTATTTCGAAACACTCTATATCGACGTCTAGGCGCAATCCACCCTATGGTCCACTCGACTGACCGCCATGTCCCCTATTGGGAGATTGGCGACAGCCGCCACCGGAACTGCTGTAACCAAAGCCTCGAGTGCATAGCAGCTCCTGTATCCCATCTCGCCGCGGCGCAAATAGATTGCCGCCCAGCGATTGACGTAGACGACTGAAAGGCTTGGTATCGTCCCATTCTGTAATCAACAACAGCTTGGACATCAAGACCAGAGGCGCTTAAGTATTTAAGAGACGAGCAAGACGACAATATAGATACTTTTGTCTCATCACTCACTCATTCACTTCCTCGCAACCCCTACACTATCCATCAACATGAAGTTCTTCGCCGCTGCCGTCGCTCTGCTGCCTGCCCTTTCCTCAGCCCATACCATTGCCCAGCGTGTCCGGGTCAACGGTCAGGACTTGGGCCTAGGCAACGGTATCCGTGTGGCCTCGTCCAACAACCCCATCACCAACGTCAACGATGGCGCCATGGCCTGCAATACCGGTGTCTCTTCTTCGAACAAGGTCGTTGATGTCAAGCCAGGCGACAGAGTCGGTGTCCTCTGGCAGCACATCGTTGGAGGAGCCCAGTACGTTTGACATTGCCACTATTAACTCATCACTTCTAACCATCAAAAGAGGCGCAAACGACGCAGACAACCCGATTGCCGCCTCGCACAAGGGTCCTGTGATCTTTTACATGGCAAAGGTTTCCAACGCTGCCTCTGCCTCCGCTTCTGGCCTGCAATGGTTCAAGGTCGCTGAAGACGGTCTTGACGGCTCTGGAAAATGGGCCGTCGACCGCATGATCTCCAACGGCGGATGGACTGACTTCAACGTGCCCTCTTGTGTTGCTTCGGGCCAGTATCTCCTGCGAGCCGAGATTATTGCCTTGCACAATGCTGGATCCACCGGTGGTGCTCAGTTCTACATTGTAAGCCATGAAAACGTTCTCTATGCTTTTCATACTAACAACTTGCACAGGGATGCGCTCAGATCAACGTTTCGGGCTCTGGGTCCAGGACCGGAACCACGGTCAGCTTCCCCGGCGCTTACAGGGCCGATGATGCGGGCATCAAGCTTAGCATCTACAATTCTCAAGGCCAACCGACTGGAAATGGTGCCTACAAGATTCCTGGGCCCACCAAGCTGCAATGTTAGAGCCAGAGAGGGATGGCCGTGGTCTAGGGTCGGTGCTCTGGTACTAGGTGGCCCAAGAGATGGGACTTCCATGTTTCATGCGTCTACTCGGGTGCAATACATTCTCCAGTATATATTATCTTCTTTGAAATAAATCCATCAAAGCGCTTGTCGCAAGAGAATCCACCTGCGGCATATGTGAACAAACCTGACTCAGTCTTATAATTTCGCACCAACTTTCATTTCGCACACCCCTGAAAATATCGATACGTAATCCTGATGTCGTACCTTTTTCTCTACTTGTTAATAACTATCACCAGCGAGATAAGTTCAAACTCTATACCCTTTGTGTCAATACACAAGCGAGTAGAGAATTGCATAGAGAATGCATTTAGCAAGATGCAAGGCATGTCACTAACTTCAGAAGCCTCACTCACAAAAACAACGCATGAAAACCAATCTACAGGCCAAGTCTTTCACAACCATATAAACTTATCATTCATTGCATCTACATACTCAACCGCCCAGTATTTGCCATTTTTCTCGACTCCCACCTACCAAGCCTTCTCTGTTCAAGCAGTCGTCTCAAATGGTATTTCAATGTCGTCCAGACGCAACTGCTAGATCGCGAAGTCTACCAAATCCAACACCAGCACCCTTATAGGAAGTCACAGTTGCACGGAGCGGAAACGAAGTTGCATGGAAGTTGCAACCTGCAACGGCACCCATGTCCCGTGATGGAGCAAAGTACCAGAATGCAGGGATGAGCTCAAATTTGACGTCGTCACCACGAAGGACCAAAATTGTGTAGATAGCATGGCTTGCACCACAAATACTAGCATACATACCTGGAGATGGGACGTAGTGTATGCGTGTACAAATGTGGTCATGACATATCCAAGTCGGGCGTCGAAAACTGCCTGGGAATAGTGGGGTATAAAGTATGTGTCTTCCAACAGTATTAAGTGTAATTGTAGATGCAAGTTATGTGGTCCATCTCGCCTTTGTTCCTTTCTTTGCTCCATGGCCTTTTTAGGCGTTTACAGGAACAGAAAGAGGATCAGATGCTTGAACGGGTTCCAAATCTTCTCCAGGAGCGGGCGGAGACAGAATGGTACGGATAGCTCTACCACCAGCAATATCAGCATGCGAGTCCGAAGACTATTGGAGCACATGAGAATGTGGAAAGCGCCATGGCAAGTGCGATCCTCAGTTTAGAGATGCGTAGGATACAACATCTTCATCAGCAAGAGCGGTATACAGTGCAATGTTTGGTCCGTGGTATATGTTCCTTCGTCTCCGCTTCTTTCGGTGGGTCTTCCAGCGTCTCGATTGGTTGTGTCGAAAAAGGGAGTATTAGAATGACGGGCAGATGCAAGAGTCCCTTTACGAGGAGTGATGCAGGATTGCAAGGAGAGCTCTCCTGCTGGCAGCAGCATGGAGGCTTGCATACTCTAAGACTATATGAAGGTGTACCCACGACACGGCGCACCCGAATGTAGTGATTGAAAGCCAATAGCACGGAATATAGGATAACATCGACATCTAATAGCAGTGCGTAGTAAATCTCGCTGCTCCTTTTGATGTACCTGGGGACGTCTCAGTCGTTTGTGGCAAGGGGGGAACTATAGGAACGCATAAGTGGGGTAAGGTATATGTGTGAGCGAGTGAGAGCGTGGCTCCGCCACCAGCAGCATAATTGTACTCGGACTGCACGGAGTATATAAAGATCGGAACGGAATGCGTATGCGATGTCGAGTTTTGGAACTGCATGGAGTAGGAGAGGACGTATTTGCTTTCTCTTCTCCCAGACTATACGTTTAGATTTCTCACTCGTATACGGCAATCAAAGGGGTATTGAAATTCCAGGATCGCTTCAGCAGTCTCTTCAGAAGTGTGGGGAGACAGAAGTGTAAGGATAGGTCCGATATCCCCACGAGCAGCATGCATGCTCTGAGACTGTGTGGATTATATGAAGGCAGGAATGCCGAAAGAGTATTTTGAGCTGTGTCCATCGGAAATGCACGGGACGGCGTGGGTTCAGATGGCTTGCTTTTCTCTTCTTTCAACGGGACATATGTTGCTGCCCAAGAGCTCGTAGGAATAAAGAGAGTATGAGAACGCAGTAGCGGATTCGAAGGCATCTTCAGGAGCGAGTGAGATAGAACTGCAAGGATATCTCCACCTGAATCACCATTCGTGACCTAGCCTTAATACAGTACACAAATAAGATGACTGAAGCGACTCCGGGGTCGTGGGTATAGAGAGTTAGGAATTAGAGAGTGGCACTGTACTCTTCATGTACTCATAATTTAGGTTCCTGTCGCGTAGTGCTAGCTTTGCTGACTGCAGGATGCCATTTTTGTCGCGTTTTGGCATTTGAAAGATGTGACACGACGCGTAAATAAGGGCGGGACCGGTTTGAAGGAGTTCTCTGAAACACCTTTAGCTGTCCTGCTATAGAAAGCGTTGGCTTTTGCTTCGAACCGCGTTATATAGTGCAAGCATCGGTCCACGATATGCAGTGATTTCCTTCCATTCTCTCAGGGTACGCTCTAGGCTTTCACATCGTTTATCACAAGGGACGTAGTACCAGAACGCCGAAGTGGAGTTCAAAGTATATGTGGGAGCCAAGGTGAACATAACCTAGCTACTTCAATTTGGTGAGCGGTGTGTCCGGAGCAATGTCCAGCTAGTGATGTAACCCCTACATTGCGTCAGTGGTATATCTAAACTTCTCGAGTATCCGTGGTAATGGGGGGAGTGTAATACCGCCGAGGCGGGTTCAAAAGCTTATGTGGGAGCCAGGAGGGCAAAGCTACATGGGCATCTAGAATGACGTACTATGTTTGCGACGGCGGTTTGTAATGAGATATGGATTCCAAGACCTGGTGCTCTTGAAGTCCGTTCCGGTATATACCATCGCTTTCTTTCATTCCCCCAGCGGTGTATATCTAGGATTCTCGACATGATCGTGGCAATAAATACGGCACAGAAACACAGGGGCTGAGTTCAACGTGCGAGCGACAGCGGCGTTATAGTTTTCTGGGTTACGGATATAATCCTGTTGGTAGGCCATGCTAGACTATGTCGGTTTGCGTTTGGAGACTTGACGGCATTTTCAGATATCTCACCTCTCAATCTCTGTATAAACCGAACACATGCGATTGGCTGTTCGCGTGCTTGGAAACACAGAAGGCGGAGGCCAGGAATACCAGGTAGTTCGTCAGTGAACATGTAAGGCTGCGATCATAGGATTCGCAATGATTCCAGGAGTATTATTCTTCCTATGTTGAAGAAGAAAAAGGCTTACAACCTAATTGCAAGGATGAAATAGCAGTTGGATACTCAACCCAACAAGACAATAAGAGAAGAAACTGGGTATAGAGAACAAAACCAGTCTCAGCCACGAGCCTAAGCAATTTCCATCCCGGATAAAAGAGGCGTGGATCAACCATAGGGTTGCTTGGCAGTGGTTGAAGTGAGTGTATTTTAGCTTGGGATGAAAGTGGCGAGTATATCGAATTCCTGCTGTGTGTATGAGAAGTGAAGAAGATGTGAATTCCGACATATATGTATCGAGCTAATTATGATCCTGTAGAGCCAAATATAAGTTGCTACGATTACAGCTCCGACTCGATTGTGTTCAATTTTGATTGCAATTGTTGTTCATTAGCAATCACAATTGCTGGCGCATTTGCTGTTTGTCATTGTCGTCACCGTCATTACGCTAGTTACCACAACAATTGTCATCGTACTCGTCGGTTTTCAAGGTAACCGCCTATTTGCCCAGCAAATAGACACTACAGAGGCGAAGGTGCAACGTTACCAATCCCACTTAGCAGAAAGAAGGTGTTTACCTGGCGCCATGAATCTATTGTATAACTAACTTTTTTACGAAATGCAACTTTCTTGTATGCCCTGAAGCTCACAGTTTTACCGTACTCCTGGCCCGAATGCGGTCGCCGTACTTTATGAACAAAAACGGAATCGGAATCAACAAAGTCGCTATAAAACCCAACATGCTATTTCCCCATCCATATCCCATTTGTGCATACATTGTCTGACTGCTCAGTGGGATAAATGCTGCAGCCAGACTCCTCAACACAGTGCTTGCTGCCATGGCACTCGCCGCATGAACGGTAAAAACATCAACGAGGTACGTAGCCGAAGGCATAAAGGTCATTAGCAAGCCAAAACCAATCAAGCCAGTTGCAAACATCGGAACCATGAAGTGCGTCTGATATTGTACGCTCCAGCCATAGATAAACAAGCCAGCTGGGATGAACATACCGCCGACACACATTGTGTATAGGCGGTGCTCGGGGCAAAAGTCACCGCGAGAAATGTGCTTGTTGACGATCCTGTTACCGTAACGGATGTAGGTGAATTGGCCAATGAGTGAGCCAACGCCCAGACCGAGGAAGGAAAGCCCGGTTATTCCGCCTTCCCAACCATATTGACCCTTGAAGACAGCGGTAAAGGTAGTGAAGAGGATGTAGAGGTAGGAATACGTGATTGCAATGTATAGTGAGATGGCGAAGCAGATTGTAGAGAGGAACAGCATTTTCGCTGGGCGGACAATGGAGTACTTGAAGAGTTGACGGGGTGTTAGCCCCGTGTCGAGTTTAGAGCGGAGTTTGGTGTTTCCGGTTGAGGCTTTGAGGCGGTTGACTTTACGCTGGAGAATGATGATCGCAGAGGTTTCCGACATGAAGATAAGCGACATGATGAAAAACGCGCCAGCCTGGAAGTTCAGTTAGCCAGGACATAATATCATCCAACAAGCGAAACCTACTACTATTGCTACAAACCAAAAGTTCCATCTCCACCCTTTTGCAACTGTCAAGAAGCCTCCAATGATGGGTCCGACACAAGGCCCAATAGCTATATCAATCAACATTAGCCTGGCGATTTCTTCTCTATTAAAATTTATTCAGATACTCACTGGGACCCATCATCCACACTGCCATTGCTGTACCCCTCTGCTCCCTAGGAATCAGATCCGCAATTGTGCCACCCCCAAGTACCATGGGCGCGCCTCCAAAGCATCCCATGAAAAACCTAAAAACCACAAACTGACCCATGTTAGACGCCACGGCCGCCGCTATCGTAAAGATGACGAATAAAAAATTGCAGCCGTGGTACAGCGGCAACCGCCCGTACATCTCGGAAAGAGGCGCTATTATTAACGGTCCAAACGCAAAGCCAAGCACGTACACGGACACCATGAATCCCTCGAGCAAACTGCTCGTCGAGTTGAAATCGCGCATGACTTCGGGTACACCGGGGGCGAATTGCGAGCTGGCGAGGGGCGTGAGGAAGGTGATTGCTGATATGAGGGCGACCATGCCCCATTTCTTTGATGCTTTCCAGTTCATGGGGTTTTCGGGATCGTCTGGGCCGTCAAAGTCAATGATATCGGGGTCATGTTCTGTCTCTTCTGATCCATCAGCGCTAGATGCAAGGCTGGATCTGTTGCCCTTCTCGATGTCTTTGTCTTCTGCTATGTAATCGTCTTTCTTCTCATCTTTCCACGGTGAGTGCGCTGAAGAGCGACTTGGTACTTGGTGTATGGAGCCAAGATTACTTGGGATGTCTGCGTCGTGGCCCTCTGCTGCTGCTTGTTCGATGATCTCGCTCTTTGTGGGGTGGCGATATAGCCCCGGTGGTTCTAATCGTGCCATGATGTTGGTGTGACGAAGCGGAGATGTCCTGAGAACAGCCAAGTCGCTACCATGGAGCGCTCAGAAAATTCCGAATCGCTTGTTTTCCGAGAGACGAACTTAAAGGGAGACACACAGGTAGTTGCAGTCGAAAGAATCAGATGTATGGGGACCGTCGATTGTTTGTACCCACACCCGGGAATAAACAGGGGGTTTGACTCAAACACGACGTAGCAAGGGCAGCAGTGGCTGCTGCAACAGTGAGGTCACAAACGGCGGCATGGTTTATTAAAATAAGGAATAATAGATGCGGCTAGATCGCGGCTAGCAGCAGGTTGTACCGTGGTGTGCGACTATCTCCATGCCTGCGTCTTGAGTGGCTTGATACGTATGGGATTAACCCTTACCTCCGGGCCCTACGCCATAGGGCGTAAGGCGTTTATCTATACTACTCTAAGCATATGCAGTACAGCTCCATAGAGCACATATGCATACCGGAAGAAAAGCACGAATGGCATTCTAGGTCCGTATGACAAGGGAGCTTGCCCAACTCCGCAACTGGACACCCCATAACGTTGACCCCGTAAATAAATCCTTCTTGCATGGGGATGACTCCACTGTGCTAGTCCATTCATGTACAAAGGAGAGCGGAGAACAAACTGTTCGGTACGGTGTGTGTTTAACCGAAATCGCGCATCTTCTCCACATACACACCACCTGCATGTTCTCCGTTATCGCAGCTACTCCAGCGATCCCGATTTTATCCCAATTCCTATTGAGCTGTTGAGAGCATCCCCTTTCCCCTCAGGCAAAGGTGTTTGTATCGGTGAATTTATTCTCTTGTAAGACAAAACCATGTCGTCGCCCTTTGCTTCCCCGCTATGACGCCCAGCAAAAAACCACCGATGACCTCGGCCGAGCACATGCCTCCAAACCCCTTAGCTCATGCGACCCACAACACCATATTGGCGATCGGTGGTTGGTAACGTCGCGAGTCCGAGGAACTTAGTAACAAAGAGTGGAGATTAGGAGCGCGATGTCCGTCATTCTTGTTAGCGACTGTTGTGTTCGCCTGACCATGAGTATGTATGAACTATTCTGCGTAAAAGAGCTCCCTAGTCCAATCCAGGCTGACAAATGCAGCACTGGAGGGGTAATTGTTCAACAACACACTAGACTAGGGTTTCCATTGGTTTGGCTTGAGATACAATACCTTTGATCCATGCCGTGGTTGAGTCTCGTGAACTCAGCTATACAGGAAACTGCTAACGTTTATTGGCCTAGCGTTCAGAGCTAGTAGCTGAAATGTAAGAATTTAAAAACCATGTCACCATACTATGTCAAACATACAAGAGGCAGAGAATGGTCTTTTGTACACCGATGAGGCAAGGGAAATGGGATCGTCAGGGTGATACGGTTAGGGTTCGCTGACATGGAAACATTCACAACAAGTAGTCGTCGAGGCGCATATCATGTCTTGGACGAACAGCTGTTTTTTAAATTACATTCCTGGACTGTGTATGGTCTCACTGGATAATGCCAGGCGATGTCTATATCCGCTGAAAATGTCTTATACACCAAAATCTCCATGGTTCATTCAATAACATTACTGTACAATGCAGTTGTCGAGTTTGCTCCATATATCTGTAACAGTCGCGCCGTCAAAGGCATAGTTGATCCGGCATGAAATTATGGAGTTAGTACGCCATATCTGGGATTATATTTGGTATTTCTCTTTCTACAGAGATGTCAGCATCAGCCAAAGAACCTGTGTACTCGGGAACTTTACCATCGTCTTCACTGTTTCTTCACCAAGACTAGCAAGGGTGTATGTTGGGCCATTTTTAAATGTCAAAAGATCTAGTTTTGCAAATTCCTGGGCATAAAAAGTAGCATGGTTTGACTTTTTTTTGGTTGATAAAGCTTTAGCCAGCTCCAGTATAGGCCGCGCTTTTTTCGGGTGCACCATGACAGACTAAGTCCTTGCCATTCGAGTCGTATACGTGAACTATTTCTTTGCACCCTGCCTTCTGGTGCGAGCGGGTGCTCAGTTTCCAGTCTGTGGAAATGGCGATGAATTCCATAGCCCGGCATACACCGCCACAGGCATGGCACATGTCAAGACTGGCGCTCACTCACGTTAGAGCGCTACTGCGACAGTGCTCCTCGTTATGGCATCGAATGTCGATAGCTGGTACTGCAGCAGTAAGGGCAGGAATAGTGTTGCGATGTTTTATATCAAAAATCAAGAGGAGAGCTGTGACTTAGCAAGGAACGGAACCAAGGTTTTTGAAAAGGGGGAAACCGATGATGCGAAGATGGCGCCTTACCCAGCGACTACGATACCTCGTCTCTATATTTGCTGATGGCAATACTAACAAGAACCTGTCATACCGGTAAGAATATCAACCCGACGTTAAACCATGTAAGCGTGGGAACCAAAAATACGGGACCAAAGCTGGAGGGGTCTGTTCTATGCAATGCAACACTATAAATCTTAGCCAACAACTGATTGTTACCACAACAAATTCCAGCAAGAAAGTGTGGCCTGAGCATGCTGCGGTCCAGAATTTTGCACTGCCATATAGAAAGACATGGGTTTTGCGCTTGTTGAAGAGGAACGCGCATTTACGAAGGCCGCGTGTACAGGATTGTGGCGCAGCTGCTTGCAGAAGGCTGAAAGCGGCCTTTTGCCCGTGCTAAGAACCTGGAGAAAGGACCACAGTGGCTTAGTTGGGGAGCACAGGCCGCCGGTTAACTTCATCCGTATGCTATGCCAGGGCGCGGGTTACGAGATCTCACAGAATGACATACACAAGAAATAACTCAGCACCCTTCCTCACACCACCAAGAAGCCTTCACACTCTTAAGCAAGAATCTCAAGACATGAGGTTCTTCGCACCATTCCCATTCAAGATTTCGTCAGAAACCCTATCGTGTCGTCCCATGTGCACGCAATGCCACCACACCATATTAACTCTTAGATGATATTTGAAGTAAAGTTTCCTAGAGGAAAGCGCCCAATGAATATGCTACATCCAACTATACATACGCCGAATTATGCATTATAACCCGTACCCAATATGCCCGCTTTTCGCTAAATGCTTCGCTAATCCGTACTTTTGCCGTGAACAAGAAAACCCCAGAAGAAAAGAAAGAGGAAGAGAGAGAGAGAGAGAGAGAGAGAAACACATCACCACTTGGTGATGCTCTCACCCCCAGTCCCTGAATCATATCATTGCACCATGCCTATACGCCGGCTGAGGCAACGGCTCCCCAATCTCATAGTTGCCAAAGAAATCTACACTACTCTTCCTCCTCTCCTCCATTGCATCTTCTAAATCACGACTGACGCAGATCTCCATGCCACCGCTCTGCTCGGTGCCTTTTCGTTCCGTCGACATTTTGTATCCCACTCCCGCCTGGGACGTATTTAGCACCGCGGAAGACGGACTGAGATAAGTAGATGTCGTATGTTTGACTTTGCCAGGGAGATCGTTTTCGCCGAGGAGACCCAGCCACCTAAGTTCGGCGCAGCGCTTGAAGACGCCCTCGAGGTCAAAGAGATCTTGCATGGATAGACTGTACATTTTGCCGCTGCGGTATTTCCAGAAGAAAAGGACAGAGAGTTCAATGGTCTCGATATTTTGGAGGGACAGGGCGATTTTGTCCATGGCAGCGAGGAGATTGTATGTCATGCGCATCTGGTCCCTGAGCATCCGGTCTCGACTTCCGTTGCGTAGCGTTGTGTAGTTCCATTCGAGATAGAAGCGAATGTGGGTTGTGTGCTTTAGCATAGGCAGCTTTAAGATATGTTGTGAGAACTCAAAGTAGTCATTGTTTGTCCGCGTATTCCGCAATTCAGCGTGGAGCGTGACCTTGCTGCGGCTAAAGTAATTTTGTAGCAGCTCCTCCCGGATTTGCTTGTTGATTAGAAGGAGCTCCGGGCGAAGACGTGACGCTTTGGGTACCGAGGATCCATAGCCAAAGATATCGTGTCTCCATGGTTCCCTGTTGGACATTTCGGCACTCCATAGGCAAGTGTGGAGCTCTGGTCGGTTGTTTGACGTGTCTGGTAGTACATAACTGAATATTTGGTCCCGGATTTCTCTTGGCAGCGCTAGGAGCGGAGAGCTGAATGTGCTAGGTGTGAGTTCCAGGAGGATTTCCAGTTCGCGGTAGAGTAAGCTTTGGCGGTGCTTGTAGAGACCATCCGAACTCCGGTTGGAAGACATTGAGAGCTTGTTGCTCGCTCGCTGGTGGATTGTAGCCATGTGTCGTGGATATGCAGGATTGGGACTAGAGACAGGAAAACGGCGGGCATTGAATGCCTGAGTAAGCGCTATATAGAAATTTGCTATTGCAAGCAGGTCAGTCCCAGCTAATTAAGATTGAGTGCGAGAGAATGCAACAGGCAATTGTCGTCGTAACTGGATGTCCAGATTGGATTAAAGTGGCACCGAAAAGTTCCTTCGTGCTGACACCAAGGGTTTACGGCAGGATGTTTCGATGAAAAAGGGGACCATCTGCGACGCCATTGCCGTGCGATAGGGGCGAGTCATTCATGGATGGTGCCTCCGCTGACTGTGTGGCAGACCCAAGGATCGGTCGCACAGCCCGTGCCGCCAGGCGAAGAAGGAATAGTCTGTCACGTGTCCGAGGGTAAGCGCAAAGATGCAGCCGACTCGCTGGCTGTGACACGTTTCAGCTTGGCGCTTCAGAACCTCCTGCGTCCATCAATCCTCCTCGTTTCAGATTCTCAAACACGTCGGAAAAACCAGATCGGGCTCTGGGTCCTCGGGCATGGAATGTGCATTGATATGCTACTGTTGCAATGCGGGAAGAAGAAAGAGAGAAGAAAAGCAGCATCCTGGTGTGTGCATCGTTAATTGTAGCAAAAGTACCTCGCTTTTGCATTCATTAGCTATTTTGTACCTGGTCTAGCGGACGGCCGTCTATAATTATTCGAGAGAACGTGCGCAAGGCTGAGAGGAAAAAGAAACCCGTTTTTGCGCTCTTCGTGGTCTAAGGGGGGGGGGGGGGCATCATAACAAAGAAACAGAAAAGCTGACAGCACGACTCATGCTCATCCACCTACTCCACCTATACGGTGTCGAAACATTGGCAGTCAGCAATGCTGCCACCAGGCCTCCACCCGCTCAGCAGCGTAGGGCATTTCCATGCGACGTCCATGTCTGAGCATTGGAACAGCACATTCCAGATTCTCTCCATGGTGTATCCGAACCAAGGTTTGCTCATCTCATCTTCTCGGCCCTTGAGGTAAGGTTCGTTATGCGCCCAGCTGTGCTCGTCGACGAGCAGTTTCCAGAGGTCGTCGTAGATTGCTTTGTCAATGCCGCGGATACGTGCAGCAGTAGCAACAAACTGGCCCTTGTAGCTGAGCAGTACACCATCACGCGCGGAATGGTCGACCCGTGATTGAATTTGCGGAAACAGCGATGTCTCATCCTGCCAGCCATGGCGGTCCCCACAGTCGTCGCTATTGCAAACGTTACCAGCCCATCCTAGGTTAAGGAAGCCAGTCTGGTTTGCACGAAAATACCGTTCGAAGAATGGATAGAACTCGCGTGGATTGTGAACATCAGCTTGCAGAAATATGGTACGCTCCGCAAGGTTGTCCCAACGGTTAACGATGTGGTTCAGGTACGTCTCGGCCTCTCGGCCGACGTTTGGAATCTTGACAACATTGTGCGAGTTTGTTTCTTGCATGACCCGCTCTTCGTCTGCCTCGCTGTCCCTGAGATAGATGGTAAAAAGAGCCTGCGATAATTCTGGCATGCTGTGCAACCTGGATATAAGTGAAGCCACATCCTCCGTGCGCTCTTTGTACATGCTGATAACAACCTCCAAAGGACCATTCGGCTGGTACCCCAGGTCTAGTCGAGGCTCAATGCGTGGGTATTGGCGTTGTCCGAAGTTGAAACTCAAGTAAGCAGTCCATAGTATTACCAAGACGAGGCTATTGAAGGATGAGCGGAGACCATGGCGTTGAGGGTCCGGGCGGCTCGTTCGCATCTCTGCTTCCCCGGCTTCTTCGTTGTCCTCTGGTCGGGCTCTAGGTGAGCATGGAACCATGTCATAGCTTCCGAGAGGACCTTTTGAGTGTCTTGCTTGTCTCCAGCTTGAGCCGTAAACTTCATGACCGCAGACGCAAAGGACTGCAAGGAAGTAGAAGCACAGTTGGTACCAGCTGGAGTAGGAACGGCGTAATGAAAGCGTAGTAAAGCAGCCGGTGATGGCTGTCATGGCGAGTTGCGTAAATACATGGCTCACACGTTGTGAGTCTGCATAGTGATATAACGAATCGTCATCAGATGGTTCCAGAGGAAATAGTACTGATCCTCCTATCAAAAGCGCTGATCCAGTCGAGAAGGCATTCAGGGCACGCAATAACCAGCTGTCCCTGCCCAGTGGGTTTCTATGCTCGTCAGGCCATCCGCTGATTGCGCAAAATGCTGCGATGAGGACACCCGCTCCAACAAACCAACCTGCATCCGTGCTCTTGGCAGGTGCACTTCCAGGATAATGTTTCGCGGACAACTTTTTCAGTGCATTCGCGAGACCAAGTAAGAGCATTGCCAAGATGGATGTGATTAGGCTTGGTACCATGAGCCGGTACTCCACAAACAGGGTTCCAGCACAGGCCAGCAGGAGCAGACCCAGGCGCAGTGCGTCCATGGTGGAGCGAGACGTGTAGCCGAAGACATGCAATATCAGGTCTCCAGCGAAGAAGGCGATTGTCTGGCTAAGTCAGCATAACGCGCGTTGCAGCGCGACCAGACAAACCTACCGTCATCATGCAAAGCAGGGGCAGGTTTGAGGTATGTAATACCGCCTGGGTTATGCATAGTGCTGCAACTGCCAGCAAGCATTGTGAAGCTGCAGTTAAGATGGTTGCCTGGATTGATCGTCTTCTCGGTTGCTCTTGCTCGCTGCGCCGTTGGCCATTCCGCCGCCATAAATGTAAGATGAAAGCTAGAATGCCCGTGGCCGCAATCTGGCAACTATAGAGTTGCAAAGGGTAGTGTAGGTTTATTTCAACGAGGAGTTGCCTGGTGGTCAAGAGAGAGGTCGTAGCGCATAACAGCCAGGCCAGCTGGCGATGGTCCTGGATTCGATCGTACACGGTCCGGCATTGTAACACGTCGCTCCCGTAGGTGCGTTGGCGGCCATGGACAGTGGTCATGATGTTTTTGGAGCAAAGGACACAAACAGGCGGAAGAAGGAAAGACGCTGAGGCAAGGCGCCCACTGGCATACGCGAGGCCTGCGTGGGTCAAGCCCATGCGTCTGGCAGACCCGTGCCGCGATGTTGCATCCAATGAATCCCAACTTCGCCTATAAAGACCGGTAGGATTGAATTACGGGGGTGTTGCGTGACGAAAAAGTAGGCCACCGTCGAGTATAAAGGCTTCGAGGAGGCCGGATGAGGCTCCGCAAGCGTAGGCGTGCTACCATTTTCAGAGCAGGGTCTTCCCACCGACCACAAAGGGGGACCCAGGTCTAGACCAAAACGGTATGCGTGCTGCGCATCAACCCAACACCGGCCAACGAGAACTAGTAGTGTGCTAAAATATGGGGTCTTGGGGAATTGCGTGTCTAGCAAGTCCTTTTCGCTGACTGAATAGAGTGGCGGAGTCGAACGCGTCCCTGCCAGGCAGACGTGATAGCGACGCTGGTGGTACAGATCGTCAAGGCGAACCGTGTGATGATGTCCCTGTGCCACAGTTGCAATCTTGCCAGCAGAGCAGCACTCCCATCTCTTGCTGGTCGACTCGCAGGCTACCAAACTTTCCGTTTGGGCATTTATGGGACAGAGCTGTTACAAGCAGATTGGGTGCTCATGTGCTCTTCTCTCCACCACGACCACGACCACGTCGTCGCACGCCAAAAACTAGGCAACCAGAGTCGACGCAAAGCCATCGACTTGGCTGCTTGGCTACTCGAGTAATATGAGATAATGGCTCCGACAAGAGACCGCAGACGCGAAGAAAGATCGACTTCATTTGTACGGAGTGGAGTGGAGTGGTGGCACGCCTAACAAGACCAAAAACAAAGCGCGAAGGAGGACAAATCCTCCAGGAAGAGGAGAAAAAGCAAAGCGCACAAGTTGCCTTTTTTACCAAGCCACATGCGACAGACGAGCAGTGGCAGTGGTTACATAACGTCGACTAATAGTAGTAGGGCGAGATAAGCCCGCTGCGGCACAGGAACAAGGTTTCCCATCACTCCCAACATCGCAGGAATGCCGCACCAATGCAAATGCCAGAGCCCCGATATACGAGCCGGGGAGATGATAATATTACCTAATGCTCGCAAGCCCATGAACACTAAGCAGCCACGCCGCATGAGGGGGCGGAGGCATGGGTAGACGGGGGAGCATGGGCGAGGGGGGGAAGGAAGGGAAAGGCGCTTCGGCCCCAGATCACCCACATCCCAGCGCCCAGCGCCGAGACGGGTGGCTGTTTCCGGAGAGCCCACCCATCCACAATCTAGATCTGAGCTATATTAATATAGGACAGCCACCAAACTTGCTTTCTTGGACGACTTTGTGATTCTTGAATCAGTCGTTGCGTCTGGAGGCGGGATGTAGTGCGACGCCCCCAGAAGCCAGAGTCCAGACTACTGTACCATCGGCTTTTATGCTTTGAGAGATAGGCGGAATGGAATCCCTGGGGGCAAGCGTGCGAATCCTAATAAAAGAATGCAGGCTACGTGAAGGTAACGTTGGAAGCAAGCAAGCGTTGTTGCTGTACAGCATGTAACGGGGGCATGCATTGCGGCTTCATGTAGCCTCGCTATCTAAGCTGGCATGAACATGTCAAAAGTCCAGCCCTTGGAAGCGGGTCTGCGTGGAGCATGCCTCATAACATGTCACTGAAAGATTTACAACCTTTACAGGTATCCTGCAAATTTCGTCCGAGCTTCATGTGTATATCGTATCATTTTACATTAGGATTATTTTGGAATATATTGTAGTCTATCTAATGGGTCGTGGCATGTCTAGTTTCCGGCGAATACACTCTGGACGACAGGGTACGCAGGCAGGTATGGCTTGTATACCTTCTGGCACTTGGCGTTGAAGTCGGCAGTGTTGCCAACCTCAATGGCAAGCTCGTTTCCTGGGACTCCGAGCTTTCCAATAGCACCGCTCGTAGGAGTGGCCTTGGACCATCCTGGTCCGGCTTTGGGGTTCTTGATGAAATTGACAAACCAGTCATTCTGGAAATCGGCCAGCGCCTGCTCCTCCTGAGTGACACCCTCGGCACCGGCGAACGCGTCGTTGCCACCGAAGAAGAAGGGGATCTCTCCACCGTGGGTTGGTGCAGGTACAGGAAGAGGGAGCAGGTTGGTGTAGTCGCCAAAGAAGCGGTAAATCCAGGTATCCTGCTTCTGGCTGCGCACATCAACAAGGTAGTCAACAGGGCAGAAAAAGCGAGCGTCGCCGTACTGGGCGCCACTCATGGCAGAGACACTGTCGTAGTCGGCAGCGTTGTAAGCACCCAAAAGGACATTGTCTGGGATCTGAGCAACATCGGCATCAAAAGTGTTGATCCACTTGGTGAAGTTGGTGTTCTCGTTGCCGTAAACCAGACCGAACACAGCACCCTCCTTGTCCGAGTTACCGGTCAGCAGAGGAACGTGCGAGGCGTACTTGCCAGCTGCGAAGCGGGCCTCGTAGTTCTTGAAGCGGGTAATCTCATCAACCACAGGGGTGAAGTAGGTGTTGAGGGTAGCGTTGAAAGCCGTGGTTTGGAAAGCGTACATGTCAACCTTGCGGAGACAGTCAAGCTGGCCGGCGCCGACAGGGCAGTTGACTTCCTTGGCAACAAGATCAAGAGCTTGGTTGGTGGGTGCTACAGCTGGACCAGACTTTGCGTTGGCGGCCATCTGAACCGCACCTGCAAGCCAGGTATCAGGGTGGTTCCACAGATAGTGGTCGACCTGGACAGAGCCAGAAGAGTGACCTCCAAAAACAACACGGTCAGGGTTGCCACCAAACTGACCAATGTTGTCACGGACCCATTGCAAGGCCTTGTCAACATCAAGGATGCCAAAGTTTTGCGACTGCTTGCCGTTTGCAAGCTCAGCGGAGTTGGGGTACGCCCACAGGCTTTCACGAGTGTTGAAGCTGACAAAGATGACGCCCTTGTTGGCAAAGTTGGTACCTACAAGCCCAGGGTTGCTGCTGGATCCTGTCACCATGGCACCGCCGTACATGTAAACGAAGACGGGGAGGCCCGCGCTGTTATCTGGAGTACTAGGACCTGCTGGAGGCTTGTTAGGTCCAGGGCCACAAACACAAGGAGGTGGTGGAGGCGCACGTTTTGACAGTGCCTGGGGCGATGGCACCCAGATGTTCAGGTTCAAACAATCCTCTCCTTGCTGCGACCAACCCGCGGTGCTGATTGCCTGGGGACATGTTGGTCCGTACTTGGTGGCATTGAGCACCTCGCCCTTGAGCAGCCTCTTTGGATTTTGGGGGGGCTTCCATCTGCAAGAGGGAGTCAGTCATCGGGCTCAGGGCAAAGACACACAGACGAAGTAGGTTAGATGCATACCGGTTCTGTCCTCCGGTTGTTGCCGCAAAGGGAATTCCAAGGAAAACCGAATTGCCATTCGAATCAGTGAAGCCTTTTACGCTCCCGTCATAAAGTGGCGCCACTCCGCCCGTGACAGGCACCTTGGCGGGCGGAGGGGGCAGCGGGTTAGCGCCAATCACGGCGGCTTGTCCGAAGATGCCCACTAGCGAAAGACTGTCGAGGACCCTCATGATGCAAGACGCAGGGAAGCGGGCTGGAGGATAGTGATAGGGTTTGGTGGAGGGTGCAGATCTGGTTTGGGCGTCCACACGGCTATATAGGGCACCAGTTTGGCGGGCCCAGGGCGTTGGAGCACAAATTCTTACCGCCAATCGTACGGAACTACCGCGAGCCTTTGCAAAGTGCCGAAGTCATGCCAGGCAATAGTGCCATGGATCCGTTCTGGAAGAAAGCTCTTTTCATCTCCGTTGATGCAGGTCGGAAGTGGACCCCTGGCCTCGGCTGCGACTCGCGCGCCCCAGCAGCCAATCACGTGCCCTCGTCGGCACCCATGTTCGCCACGTTTTCGATCGGCCGACGTGCCTGAAGAGCATCCGACGTCCGCGCCTAGTCGACGCCAGATTCGGTCCCTTGCCGTGCCATCGCCACAACCACGACGCTTGCAACCCTGCCGTGTCAACTCGTCCGCCGCCAACCGACTTGAGCGCCTCTAGCACCCTCAACTATCTCTAGCCCGTCTGCACCGTCAAGCAAGCTCCCCGGCCGCTATGAAAAAATGACAGCATCTTTGCCCGTGACATTGCCATTTCGCGCAAACGGGCCAACCGCCACACGAGCCGGGATGGGCGAACTTGAGGAGATTCCTGACCATGGGCATTCCTAGTGCATTGTCGGCTCTCGCATAAACATTCCGGCCACTAGCAGGCCGCCTGACGGGTTCCGTGTACGAATAGTTGGCATGAGAATCCTCGCGCTTGTGGCAATCGAGTTAGAAGTCGCAAAAGCTGGCCCTGCATCATCTGCTCAGGGCATATCTGACACTTCTATCATTCGAGGGGGTTCGTCTGTGGAGGTACCCTTATAGATCGACACTGTGCATGCCAGAACAAACACACTGTCCCCGCTCTTCAACACCCTCCACCCTCGTCCACGACATTGTTGTGTTCTCGTCGCCTCAACTGACATCCAAAGACGGATCAGCAACTGTGGACCTTGTTTGTTTGACCATCACAACCCTTCACCGGTCCACGTCGGTGCGCCCACACAGAGACCGGCTATGTCGGCCAGTGGACATGGACAGGTGGTAAGTAATCTCGCCCCTTCTCCGTCCTCTGCTACCCGCCAACCAACCATGTCGTAGGTGTCGTGGTACATTTGTACCATAGCCGCCGTTCCTTTTGTCGCTCTGCGTATGTGGACGCGATGGAGGAGGGTCGGCAGGTTCCTCGTTGACGACTACCTCGTCGTGCTGTCGTTGTTGTGTCTCATTGGCGATCTCGCCATCCAGCAACACATGTGGAACCTAGGACTTGGCAACATGGCAGCCATAACGCGAGAGAATTTCAAGGGCATCATGCAGATGATCATCCCTGGATCGACTCTCTACGTTACCTCTCTCTGGGCCATCAAGTTCGCCCTCGTCTTCTTCTACAAGAGCCTTGCTGCGCCGGGATCACGACTCATTACCTTGTACAACATCGCCCTGGGAGGCCTGACGGTCACCTACCTTATCATCTTCTTCGATATCATGTTTCAGTGTTACCCACACGATAAGCGATGGTCGAGTAATCCAAACTGTGCGTGCCCAACACCTTCTCTTTCCCCACATATACTGCTTCCGGAGTGGACCGGCTGACCCTGTCGCAGATCAGTGCAGCCCACGCGCTTCAGAGATCAACTACTGGATTACTATTTTCTGTAAGTCATCACTATCCCTGCTTCCCAAGACTCTTGCTTTTTTTTGGTGTGACAAGGCTGATGATTTGCATCGTAGTCAACATATTCACCGACGTCATCATCATTGCTCTTCCCATTACCATGGTGTCGCGGCTTCAGATGAAACTCAAGGACAAGATTGGTGTTGCCGGCATCTTTGCCCTGGGTTTCCTGGTAGTAATCGCAAGCTGTAAGATCTTGACCTTTGCCAACGTGTGAATCTGCGCTAATAGCTGTCAAAGGCATTAGAGCCTACTACTCCAAACGCAACGAAACTATGCTAACGTGCACGGTCTCGATGATCGAAACCGCCATCGCCATCATAGCGACGTGCCTTCCTGCCCTGCGCTCCATGATCCTGGGCACAGACACAACAAAGGGCGACTCTCACAGCTACGGTCGGCACTACGAGCTCTCGTCTGCGCGACGCAAAGCCAGCGAGAACCGGCTCAACACACCGGGCAACACCCGCCAGACATCCAGTACCGGCGGCCTGCAATCGCATCATCGTGCCAACGGTTCCGAAGATTCGCTCTTCTCCGACGGAAGCCTGTCTGCAGCCGAGACAGGGAACGCCGGTAAAGGCATTACTGTGAATACAGAGATCCAAACCACGTTCGAGACAGGGAGACGTGACAGTACTAGCCCAAATGTTAAGAGTCCTTTTGCTTGAGATGCCCGCACCTCTTGCCATCTTGCATGATGGCCAAAAAAAGTTAGCCATGTTGATGTTTAAAGGAAAAGACTTCTTGATGAAAGACTTGAAGAAAGAAAAGAAGTAATACCGTTTGCCCCGTTGTGAGGAAGATCATGAAGCCAGGCCGGGCCTGACCTCCTCCTTATATGCGCACACAATGGGGGGGCCAAGACGATGCTTATTATACGACGTTACATACCTATCCATAAACAATTTAATACTCCACAATTAAAAACAAAAAGGGTGATATGCGCTGCCGTGATGAGGCTACCCCATGCATGCGCGGAGAGAAAGAGGAAAGCAGGAGTACCGCCTCCGTGGCCCCCGCCCGTCCATTCGGTACTTTTCTCCGAAATGCCGCCTTGTTCCCCCTTCCTTCCCTTACCGATCACACACATCATCCAGCGCATTGGGAAGGATCCGGGTAAAAGCTGCAAGGAGTTAAGAATTAAAAACAAAGCCACGGAATCCTCTCGTTTTACAGGGCCGAAGTCGAAATTACCAACGGGCTACAAGCGAGCCGTTTCTACCGGTGCACATGGCCCTATACCGCTAAGTCACGCAAATCCTATGTATTGACTATACTACCTTCCTCCGCGATCTCTGTCTCTTCGTCTATACACTGGATGTGGTTGCTGGGTGTCGACGTCCCTCGTATCGAACGACCAAGAACACACAGACACAACAAACGCGGCGAGACCGATCATGCGTGTGCGGCCGTAAAAAACACCGAGCGAAGGATTTGGGCCTGATCCATCGGTGTCCCCATCCCCGGCTAATGTAACATAGAGAGGTGGGTTCTCTCTTGTTTTTGCTCTGGGGAGAAGGAGTGCCGACCAAGGTGAGATAAGGTGCTGGGGGCAATGTGATGGGTGGCTTCAGGTGGAGTGGTGAGTGGGGATGGAACGGCGTGGATGTTTGGTTGAGAGAAGAAGGGGGAGAAGAGAGGTACGAAAAGCTCTGAGGAAGATGGGGAAAGGAAAGACAGATAGCGAGTATGTGTTGGAAGGAGAAGAGGTCAAAGTAAGGGAGTCTACATGTACACACTCACTTTCTGGACAACTGCAACATGACACTGAACGATGAAAATGTGTTCTCTCAGCTGCACCTAGACGCCTCATCACGCCCCAAACGCCTAGATGATGCGTCATCCAACTTTCTCGTATGCACCCCCACGCCCGTCCGATACGTACGTGACAAAAGGCCCGATATCGATTAAACAGTTGCTATAGCTTTTGTGGCACTGTCTCATGCTCGTGCTCAGACCTCCAGCCCTCCAACCATGTAGAATAGTAGATAGGCCTCGGCAGCGAGAACCTCTGCCTCGCTCACGAGCACCACTTTGCTGTCGTCAAACATGAACCAGTCACTGCCTTCTCGGCTGTAGCTGATGTAGTGGCCCGAGTCCATCTTACCTTTGTGTACAATCACGCTGCTCAGCTCGTACACGAGGGCATTGGTTGGGCTGTTGATGTTATGGTTTGTTGACGGAGCGCCCGACGTCTTGGCTGCGCGTATGGCGGCCTTGTGGGCGGCGGTGTAAGGGTAGATGTCTAGTTTGACGGGGAAACGGACAGGCGTTTCAATTTTGGAGGAAGTGGATTTGGTGTGCTCAAAGCGCTGATTTAGGATGTTAGTATTGGATGAAGAGCTGGAAGGATTAAAGCTAGTGTGACAAACCTTGAGGTGTATGGACAAGACTGGTGGCAGTCTCTTGATACTGAGTTGCTTCGTCGCGTTTTGCGGGCTGTCGCAATTCCGACATGTGTATTCTGCTGAGCCAAGCTTCTCCTTTGCGGTAAAGCGCTCAAGACAGTCTCTCAGATCCAAAGGCGCATCTTCACCTTTTTCAGCATTCAGCTTTCGCTTCTTGCTCTGAATCCGGACGTCGAGACTGAGATCCATGTACGGGTCCTGCGCTGTAGTGACGTTACGGCAACTGTCACATGTCACAGTGCTTGATAGCTTCCCACAGAAAGTCTGGTGTATGATACATTTGCAGTCCTCCGAGTCGTCTGTTGATCCGCCGTTGGCGAGATGCAGCGTGTTCAGTATGAACTGCATGTACTCATGCGCATCTTGCTGTTGATAACCCGCCAGTGCCTCTCCTGCCAGCCAGCTTCCCATGAGCATGCTGACAGCGCCAAAGCCCTCCGTCTTCTCGGCCGAATGAAACTCGACAAACATCTCGTCAAGCGCGCAGCTCACACACGACTCCCGCTCGCAGTCCGTCTGTTTGTGGCCCTCAGAGAGGTAGAAATTGCGTATGAATGGATTGTGGACAAGTGTTTGGAGGATGACGCTCATAAAGCAAGTCTGGCCCATGTTGTAGAGACCACGCAGGCCTATGGCTCGGCAGGGAAGAAAGGTTGAATTGCTGATGACGAGTTTGTGGTCTTCCGTTGTGGTCGTGTCTTCATACTTTCGCTTCTTGCCTGTGTTTCCGTCAACCAACTGCCATTGCCCTAGGCCATGGTAAGGTAATATATGGCGCACCCTTTTGTAGTCTCAATATCTCCAGCGCCTCGTCGTAGATAAAGTCCTGGCAGTTCCCGCAGTAAATATTGCCGTCGCGCGATTCTACAGCTGCTGCGCGTTAGCTTCTGCTCACCCTGCCTATGATTTAGATGCACCCACAGAAGCAGTGCGACTTGGTCTCAAAGTGCTGATCGCGATCCGCCTCGGCCATGATGCTGGGGCATTGCAGACACAAGAACAGCGGCCGGAGGGAGACAACGTTCTGGGCTTCGGCCGTCGCGTTGTATGTCTGCGCTATTATGCTCGGTTTCTCGTGGATGTTCTGGAGGATGGCTCGGTAGTGCTGCAGCGTCTGCTTGCGCGCGTTGTCGAACATTTCGCCCATGTGCTCTGCCTTGATGTCAGCAGCGCCCACATTTTTAGAGAGCAGCGCCCTTACCACAGCCGTACTCGATGTGCGCCATCTGGCTGCTAGGCACAATGTTTCCCTTTGCATTCTTGACAATCTTGGGCGATGCGAGCGCCGACGCCTTCGGGGCAACTGCTATTGTGTCCATGGTGCCGAACGGGAACGTGTGTAATCGACCGTGTGCGCTTCTACATGCTGTGGGGGAGCGGGAGCATCCGAGGTATTCACCAGCGACCGAAGCGCGAGTTGTGGGTGAATCTCGCCTTTGCGATGCGCAACGTCAGAGGGGAGTCGTCCTGGGGTTGCGGTAGTGGACGTGCATGTACCAGTCGCGCTGACCAGATGCGCCGCTAGCGGATCTCCCGCTCCCTAGGTAGGTGGTCACTTCGGCCCATCCCAACTAAGGCTCTCGAAGCCGAACTTCACTCCACGAACACTCACCAATTTCACAACGAACGTATTCGTTTTAGATAGTTGAAGTACTATTATATCCTGTAGCAAAAAAATATATATAGCTTGGGTGCTGCTGCGTAGAACTCAGGGCTGCAAACAACACTCAAAACTTGCTCTCCGTCAATTTGATTAGTTTGACCAAAGTCGCCCTTGCTAATTCTAGTAAGATGCACTTACTAACTCTGAGAAACAAGAAACGAGTGGCAATTGATATGTTAAAGGGCCTAGAATCATTGAAATGTTCCATCATGTAGTATTGAATGCTAGTAGTTAACTATAGTATCTGGGATAATGAGTTGGGTTGTGTTTTATCCCATTGTTTGGGTAAGTCGAAGGAGAACTGGGGGAAACATGAACAATGAGAAATCCCTTGAGCTGTTACTATAAACGTCTGATATTTTGCTATACCCAAGTATGTCAATCTCAAAAATAGGCCATCCAGGTGCCTGTATTGGCGATTTGCAGTCGAATCAGCAAATCTTCTTTAGGTCCGACCCATGACTCGTATAGCCTATATGCGAGGTACCTCGGCGACTCCCCCTCCTCCAATCCATCCCTGCCTCCGAAACTTCCAGCACGAAGATCATAGCGATTAGAAATCCAACCGCTTTCACCATGATGTGCCCCACATTGCTGTACCGTTGCATACACCCGACCATTTCAACCACACTGAGAGATTCCATATTGCCTATTTCGTAACTTCGACAGTCAGAAAATATCAGATCTGCTTGAGTCTTGTGGAAGAGAGAAGTTGACTTAATCAACTATGCCACCTACAGTGCCTGCTTCTCTTCCAGAATCAAACACATCCCTGACTTTTACTCAGCCATCCTCTCCCCCTCATCTAACTCACACCCCAATCCCCACTCCTTCGCCCAAAGACATACTAGTCAAGATCCATGCCGCAGCCATAAACCCCGTCGACATTCAGATATGGGGTAATCCTGTTGTGGGTTGGCTGGCTGGAAGTAAAGAGAAGGGCATAGGGAGAGATTACTCGGGAATTGTGGTTGCAGTGGGAGAGGAAGTCAGGAAACAAGGGGGGTGGGAGGTCGGCGACGAGGTTTTTGGGTTGTGTAATAGGCCAGTAAGTGTTTATATGCTGCCCTTCTCCTTCTGTTCACAAAGACATGCCTTTTTTCAAGCGTCACCTCTTTCTTTGTTACTTGTACTATCCCAAATTTCTGTTTCTGTTGTTCCATTTGGAATGTCCAATCTTCTTCTTCAACGTACTCAAAGGCGTCAGAAAGAGATATATTTGAGTACCCAAACCAGTTACTAACATCAGCAAAAGACCGCAGAAGGTACATTCACACAATACCTCTGCATCTGTCCACACACCGACCCCATTGCCAAGAAGCCCCGTTCCCTCTCCCATCCCGAAGCTGCGGCCATCCCTCTCGTCGCTCTAACCGCCTTTGCCTGCTTAGACTGGCTTCCCGAGCCTTCCAAATCGCCCAACCAAGACCGCCCGCACGTCATCGTATCAGGCGCGAGTGGCGGCGTGGGAATCTGGTGCGTGCAGCTCGCCAAAAAGCTCTATGGCTGCCACGTCACAGCCATCTGCTCATCGCGTAATGCCGATTTCGTCAGAGACCTAGGCGCCGACGAAGTTATCGATTACGCTACGCAGGACGTACCGCAGTCACTGTTGTCGAAGCGTCCGCAAGGAAACAAGTTCGACTTGTACGTTGATTGTGTGGGCGGCACCGAGATGTTTGAGTACTGGACGCAACTGCTGCACCGGAATGCCGCATACGTTACTATTGTGGGGGACAAGACTGAGAGGACGGCGATGGGTGGGCCATTAACCTACTTCACTTATCCGAAGCAAGTAATGAGGCATGTTTGGGGCTGGTTGTTTGGACCGAGGTATGCGAATGTGATGCTGTATCAGAAGAACGGGTATTTGGAGCAGGTGGCGGAGTTGGCGGAGCAGAGGGAGGTGAGTGTTGTGGTGCAGGATGTTGTTAAAGGGATTTTGGACGAGAAGCTGTATCAAGGGGCCTGGGAGAAGGTCAAGAGAGAGATGGTGGGGGGCAGAGTTCGGGGAAAGGTGGTTGTTGAGATTTCTGAGTAGAAATATACTGGTTTCGACTAAAGAAGCAGGTCGTTTCGGACACGGCCATGTCCGAACAGTTGAGGTATCGATCACATAAAAACTAAACTATAGACACTTTGTTAATACTTCATGATGCCCTACAAAACCAGTCTCAGCCAGATATATCGAACGAAGGCAGCATGCTGAACTCCCCATGTGTCTAGACCGAATACGAAGACCATACACAAAACAAAATTAAACGTCTGGCTCTCTGCAGCTTCCGCACTAGAAAAAGTTCTATCGGGATCGAGGCACCATTATCACATACATCCAGCAGGAAATCGCCTTTCGGAAATGTCTTCTGGACTTCGCAATGGTGCTGATCTATGATAAAGCTGACCGCCTAACCTTCTTGTCAACATCTGGATACTATTGGCAGGTATCGCTATGAATTATGATACCAAACGAGATGCTGGAGACCCTTGATCCAGACGACGCTGAAAAAACCTCTGCCGTTGCTTCTCTCTTTTGTCGGTCAACACTCGACACCTCTCCACTAGACCAATTTATGGAGAGAAATTGCAACATAACCAAAAGTCAGATCCGCGCTATCAAGAAGATCCGGAAGGAGAACAGCGTCAAGACAGAAAAGGCTTCGCTTTACTGGGACAGTGCAGATGTTAAACAGACATATGGAAAATATGCGATTATATACCAACCGCTCTCAGAGCGGTGTGCACAGGGTTTATAGTGGTGACTCACTGCCTGGTTACACATATTCTGATTACATGGGTTGTGTGGTTGCATGATTGCTATGCTGTGTAGCTGCTTCAAACGAATGGCATTTTTTGTCTGACTGAAAAAATGACAGGTTTAGTTCACCTGAATTCAAATATCGCAAAACACCATGGAGTTCCCACATCAAATAATTTCGTCCAAATCATGACACAAATGACAAAAGTCATTATAAACGCGTGACAAAAACCATCAACACCATGCTCCTGTGCATATGGCTCCCTATCATTTCACCATACCACAAAATGCGTTTTTTGTCATCATTCATTATTCGTAATAATTCGTTAAGCTCTAAACATTACAGACCATCAATTCCCAGGTCCAGTGAAATTTCCAATGAACACGACCAAAATGGCACAATACGCCGCCGATGCAGCAAACAGCTCGTGCCGCGCGGCTTTTGTTAACAGACTCATGGCGGCGCTGAAAAGCAATGTAAACACCATCAAGACGCCGACGGCGTTGAATGTATCCCTCTTGTTGATATCAGCAGCAGCAATGGCATCCTTGTCCGAAGCACCAGGATCGACGTGTGCAGCAGTACTGGTGAGCTGGTACATGGTGACTACAGGGACAACTAGAAGACAAAAGATTACAAAAGTGATGAGGACATTGACGAGCTTGTCAATGCGAGTGCTGCTGTAAAAGGAGACGTAGGGATTTGTCGTCTTTTCTTGGGCCTCTGGCGTGCGGAAGTATTTCTACACATCGATAATCAGCAACCATATGGTGGTTTGATGGGGTGACTCAAAATTACCTGGAGTGGCAAAGACTTAGTTCTGAAGACTTTTTGGAGCAAACGGTCGATTTGGCCGATCATGGTTTCTACTCCGCCGTCAAAGGTAGCCCATTCGCGGCCGCTGGAGAGTGAGACAATGTCTTCTTTGCTGCGGATAGAATCCATCTCAGCGTCCATTAGTGGCTTTTCGTTGTGGCAATAGCGTCGCACGCTGCGGTAGTTGCGGTCTGAAGGCCTTTGAAAGGACTCTATGGTTCGTGCTTTAATGAGCACCTCATCTGGTTGTTATCAGTGTTGAGCCCAACAAAGATGTGTGGTAGTGAATGCTTACCATATTCCATCAGCTTGGATTTGATTTCACGGAGTATGATTCGACGATTGCGAGGCTCTCCCTCTCCAGTAGGCTGACGAATATCAAAGTCTCTCGACTTCAAACGGTCAGAATCCTCATCGAAATCATCCCAGTCGACTTCGTCCAGCTCCTTCTCTAGACAAGTGATTTCATCTTGGAGGTCAAGCAAGACTCGTGAATGCAAGTAGCTAAAAGATCGATATAGGGAGAAATTCGGCTCGCTTGATTGGAACGCAGCAAGCCTGGGGAAGCCATTGGGTGTTTCCTCAACTGGTGATTGTCAGAAATGGGCAACCCAACAAGGAACTATTGCTTACGCTTTCGCGTTCGGTTCTCTGTCACATATTCGGGCTCCGGTTCGGGGCGGAAAGGGACTGTTATCCGTTGGATGAGCGGCCGTTTCTTCTTGCCTTCTGTTTAGGTATTAGTTTGTTTAGGTTCTACGAAGCGCATGCAACGTCGTCTCGATGCCGTTGGGTGAGCCATTGTGCATACAAGTGCTGACAGTAGGACACGGTCACACACCACAACTTCATGATGAGGCGGGTCGTTCGGCCGAGATCCGTGGGCTTTGGGGGCCGAATGGCGGGTGGGATCACCTACGAGGCTGTGCACTCTCGATATCAATCGAATTTGTCCGCACGGACGGTTGAATCGTGGAATGGGTGTCGGCGGTTTCCACGAAGGCTTCGCCTGTTAGAGTTGCATCTGTGTTGGCAGGTGATGCTGGAGATTGAGGTGTCTTCTCATCGGTGTAGGTATCCCCCGTCATGGTTCGAGGAGGGGCCATGGCGAGTCTCAAAGGGAGCGCGCCTCGTGCGTAAGTGAGAATGCGACGGAGATGATGAAAAAAGTTTTGCGCAGAAACAGAAAATGTTCAGATGGACATTAAGAATGAAGTGTGGCTAAACGAAGTGTGGCGGAATAGCTGTGTTTGTAGAATTGCAGAGCCATCAGACATGAGATGGCAACCGGGGTCATTGCCCCCTCAATAAAGCTCAGCCCCCAACGCCTCGGACGCCCCAATGCACAATTGGTTGCACACAGTCATTTCAGCTACCGCCTTGCAACTTTCCGGTGAACTCAGCCACATATGACGCTGTACCCGCGCTCAGCTCCCAGGCTTCAGTTCCTTCTCGCGAGTCCAACCGCTTTCGACCTTGAGGTCGTAGAAATTCTTAAGCCGGTACTCGACATAGCCCGCAGGATTGAGTCTGCGGTCGTAGATGGTGAAGACGCCCTTGGTTCGCATACCGTTGACAAAGATTGGCTTCTGAACAACATCACCCTTCTTGAAGCGCGCGCTTGCCTAAGGCATTGTGAGACTGTATCGCATGTGTAATCGAGAGTTCTGGGCTTACCATTGCGGCGCCGGGATCCACGCGCACGCCGGATTTGGTGTCTGGGATTGTGTCGTCGGGTAGTGAGGCTAGATACTCCTCGTGTGGCTGATCGTCAGCCATGACTGCGGGAATGTTCTCAGCAGCTTGCATGTGCTGGCTGTCAAATGTGGTGGTTGCCATGGTCTGGGTGGGTGTGAGAAGTGAGGCAGATAGCCTTGTGGAGAATGCCCTCAAGGAAGAGCAAAGATAGCTGCTATTATACAAGTCCTTGTTGCTGGCCTCTCAAAAGCGCGGCTTGCAGCCCCAGGCAACACAGGCTGGGTGGGCGGCATGATTGATGACAGATAGGGGCCCATATGCTTGTACAGCCGCAACATTTGCTGCATCGATACCAGCGATACCACGCATTGGCGCATCCTCTGCAAGCCCGCTCCAGTCGAGCAAGCCAACATGGTCATCTACCGTTTGCCATGAGCAGCGTTCGCATATGGCATCAGACAATCCCGGTAAGACGAGCGTCCAAAACGGATAGTGGAGGCTCAGCTTTTGGCCCCCAATGGAATTTCTAGACGCGCTGATTGGCGGGCTGGCGCTCGCATCTGCCATCTCCCCGCTCTGAGTCGTGTTGCATATTCCGTCCAATATGGGGGCTGAAAGTAGTGAACGCTTTCTTCATTATGGCCGGTTGCTGCAAACCTCCCGCTGTGCAGCAACCCCGCCGTTTTCTTGATTCATGGCTCTCTCCTCAGACACAAGCGTACACGTCGTGAACACAATGGCGGCCGAGATTGCGCCTCGCGTCGTGAACCCATATCCAAACAAAGTCATCCACGCCGACATACGAATACAGTCGATTGACGAAGAGCCGACGCAAAATGGATCGGTTCCGCAGAGCGAGGGGCGCGTCGTCGCAAGCAAGCCGAGCGCGACAGAGGTCAACTACCAGGAGAAGGCTGCAGAGATGCAGAACTGGTGGGCCGAGGCGATTGCACGGAATATGGATCTGCCAGAGGGATACTCCCATGTGGCTGTGCTGATCATCAAGTGGGCGGATCAACTCGACGAGCTGAAAACTGGTGACGAGGTATGTCCATGTGGACGGGAGTGCTGGGGGAATGTCAAGGGTCTGATCTGACCAAACACAGGCCCGAGAGCTCGAGGCCCTGTTCAGCGAGAGCTTCAACTACAGCACCAGCATCGTCGAACTCAACGTCGGAAAGAAGCCCCAGCACCAGCTCGATAGCTACGTCAGCGACTTTATCTGCAACAACGACGGGCCAGACAATCTCCTTATCGTATACTACACCGGCCACGGCGTCTTCAACGACGAGAAGAAGTGCCTCGAGCTCACAGGAAGCCTCCGTAACAACGCCTTGCTGCAAGACAGAGGACTTCGCAAGAATGCACGCGCAACTTGGAACAAGGCAGAAGACCTGCTCAGGCATGAGGACGTTGAGGGCGACGTCCTGACCATTCTAGACACATGCTACTCGAGCAACTTTGTCAAGTCTGGCAGGGATGGGCATAAACGATTTGAACTCCTCAGTGCATGTGCAATCGACCAGACAACCGAAGCCCCGGGCAAGAACTCTTATACTCGTGCCCTCATTGATGCTCTTAAGGAACTTCTGAATGAAGACGCTGAGGGGCCTATATCCACCTTTCGCCTGTATCAACGCATCAACATGGATCCCAGACGTAAAGATACACCGTCGCAGATATGGTCTCGTGGCAAAAGTGCCCATCACAGCGAGCAACATATATTTTTGGCGCCTCTAAAACCCGCCAAAGCCCACGCTTTATACCCTCCCGGTTGGCGGTCCAAGCCAAAGGGTTACTTGACTCTCCGTTTTGGCCTCCGAGATCCGACCTTGAACCAGCAGCAGATAGAGTTCATGACCAAGGCCCTTTCCAAGGCGTTTGCCAACAAGGCACTAATGGGCCTAAGGAAAATTGAGTGGGTGGAAATGGAGTCTGCGCCACCCGTATCACATTTCGAGCACATTGCTTCTATCATGCGTGTGTTGGCACAATGGAGAAAGGCTGTCCTTAGAAGAAAAGAAGAGCGACTGGCGCAGCAAAAGTCACAGCAACCGGTCGACCAAGTCACGCTACCACGTATCAACGTCGAATCAGCCAACGCGCTGGGGAAGCGCACACGCACCGAAGCAGCCGCAGACGAGTTACCTCATGCGAAGAAATCTTATCTCGATCCATCGCATCCTCCCTCACCGCCCATCTCGGAATCTTCGCGCATCGATTCAGATTCGTGATGCCGCAACTTCCTTGAGCCACTTTCCTTGACTTTTATTTCTTCGCATTCCGCTTTTGAGCTACTTTGTATTCAGGATACCCATAGTCTTGCACCGTATAACGCGATTCTGGTTCGTGTTCTCTCATTTTAATTGTCGTGTAGCATTTTCGTGTTTGTATTCGCAAATCGTATTAGCAGCGTTATCGCCGTAGGAACCGGCCGCTCACAGCTGAAGTGGCGCCACTTTCCTGGTCTCACCACCATCACCAAGTTAGCTTATGCAATGCAATCGAACAACGCCACACACACCGTGTTCTTTCCAAAGTCACCCTATTCTTCTGAAGATTGCTATCAACACTTCATGATTGCATGACTTATTAATAAACTCTCCGTATAAAACCTAGGGCACCACACTTACATCTAACCATCGCAGCAAAGCAATTCATACGACTACATTACATACATACATACATACATACATACAGACCTCAAGTGGGATCACAGCTACACATACAAGTCCCAACAATAACTCAATCGACAATCATGACAGCTGCTACCGAACTCGTAGCTGTTACAACAAACCAACACGACCACACCATTGGCCATTGCCGCGCACAACGTCATATACTCTACTCGCAAACCGAGTATCGTCAAGCGCAAGCGGCACAACCGCACCTTGAAAAGCCCGTAGTCTCAACTCCTCCATGCAATGACGAAGAGTGGACAGAGAGCCAGGAGGAGCTTACGCGCTGGGGCATAGACGCTTCAGACATGCCCAAGTCGGATTCAAGTCAAGCGCCAACGCCAAGCGAGATGCCGGAACAAGAATGTTTGAGGATTGAAGACGTGGAAAAGTTTTGGCAGTGAAGTTAGTTTTTCTTGAGAATTCTGAGGTTGAGAAAGGAAAGGCGAGATATCGATATGCGTGTGAGGGTTGCGGGAGAGATGTTTTGGTAGTATGTTCGTACAAACCAGCTTTTCTTCGTTCTCTTAGAATTCAAGAATGTACAAAAGACAGTATATCGACAAGGGAAAACTAGTATGGACGTACATATACCTCACAAATTAAGCAGCTAAATGGAACTCCTTCAGCCTCCCAACACAGCAACTTCAAATGCCTGCTCATAGGCCTTTGCAAGCAGCCCGCCAATCCAATAACCACCTCTCGCATCCTTGCCAACGCAATTCCCGATACTTCCCAATACTGCTTCATTACTGTTTACACGTGCATCCGTCGCGTAGGCATGGATATATGTTGGCTTACCCCTAGCTACTCGGCTGTTGGTTGAGGGGCCTTTACCAGGCACAATGGCAGCCGAGAAATCCGTTTCAAAAAACTTTCCCTTCGCCCAGTTGGATATAACGAACCTCGCCGGTGCCATTGACGCATTTGGCGGCGACGCGCTAGTTTGCTGACTGGTGCGATTGGCGCGTTGCCGCTCTTCAACGACGTCCCTCGTCCCCTGCTCAACAAGGTCTTTGCGCAATCGTGCAGCTAGGTGGCCGAGTGGCAGATCGAGAAATTGCTTCAGACCTAGTTGAGTGATGATTCCTGCAGTGCAGTTCCCAATGTAGGCTTTGTCCTTTGGAATCAGCACCTTGTACTTTGCTGTTGCTGTAGATAGTATATCCCTCATCCCCAAGACGTTGATGATTTGGACTGGACGACTTGGAGGACTTTTTAAGAGCTTGAGGTCTGAAACTGCGAGGCGCTGGACCAGCCATGCGGAGATTATGTCACCATCGGAGAGGAAGGGTTTTGGGTTGGCAGGACTCGAGGTGTTGTAGGTTATTTGTGAAGAATCGAGTGAGGCAAGATCGCGCATCGCTTCAGTGCGTAGTCGGGTCATGTAGGATGGAGGCATGTAGATCATACGGCCGCCATTTATTTGAGAAGATCCGAAGATACGAGAGTAAAGGTAGGCGAAAGCAGACTTGAAGCTCAGCAGCCTTAACAGCCATGTCTTGATGCCTTGCGTCGCCATCCAGAACCGATGCTGCTTCTCTTTTGATGCAGGACTGTTCTCAATCGACCTGGCATCATCTTTCAAAGGCGCTCCAAGGTCTTCCAAGGGATCGAAGTCGTAACCCCAGAACTCTGGTACGTCGTCATCACGTCCCTCTAGCACCGCTACCCATGCATTCAAGAGCGCTCGGCGTCCCATGCCATCCAGCAGTGCGTGCAGCCATGTCAACGTAACCAATGTGGCATCTTGAAAATTCACTATGTGGAGTCCTAGCTGTGCTTTGTCGCTGTAGATCCAATCAGCAAGCACAGCTGTACTGTTTTCCGTCTGGGTAAGCTCATGCAATGAATCTAGAACATCAAAAGCTTGTATGCGATCACCATCGTCGACTTTTGGAAATCTGCGCCCGATATGGTGTTCTTCCAGTCTCATGTCATACGAATTTTGCGTGAAATTGATTGGCGGGCGTTCCTTTGTATACTGGGTAGGGATGTGGTATTCGAGTCGGTCGGTGGATTTGTTTAGGCGCAAGCGTGCTCCCAGCTTCCTCCAGCCGGGCTTCTCTAGCAGTTTCCAAAGCGAATCGGCAAGCTGTTGCGCATCCAGAACATCGTCGAAGCGCATAGTGAATTCTACTGAGAGATTGCGGTTCTGAAAGGTATCATCCTGCCTATGCAGTGGTATGACACTATCTGTTGGTATGTGCCTTGGTGCAGATGGCTGTCTAGTGTTGAAGGAGGACATCGCGAAACATGCAATGGTTGAGAGGGGAAAATATACAGTTAAGAGAGAGGGGGGAAAATTGCGTAGAAATATAGAGGTAGGTCTTTGTATCCAATCCTTATCGTAGTGACTTTGTTTCACAAGATGTTGAGCTACGTAGTCCAAGAATCTGACTCTTATGTTGAGAGAAAGAGGAGAGAAAGAAGTCACGCGAACTGAACGCCTTACCACGGAGCATGCCTTCACGGGCGTTGTTTGAATCCATGTGCATAAACATGTCGAGTGGCTAGCGAGGTTGCAGCGTATCATCGACCTCATGTGTAGTGGTCGGCATTGAGTAGCGCTTATGTGCAGATGCCGGTGCCTATTTACACGGCTGGGATTTATAATGCAACCGTTCGCTTGCAGCTGGAAATGTCAGCCCTATTGCATGCGCGTTCACATGTAACCTTCTGGGAGGTGTGACATGAGTAGAAGAACATTTTGGACTAAAAAAGCCGTCGACATATAAAATATTACAAGAGCAGGCAGTGCTCTATGTAAGAAAAGCTACTGATCACATATCTCTATAACTAGCGAGAAAAGCAAAAAGAAGATTGGAGAACAACAGACGCAAAAAGAAACCTGTGCGGCTGAAGCCATATGATATCTGGTTGATGAAACACGTCCTATATTATTCGTCGCTGTGCCTACGGAGTAGGATAGTAATAATACAATTCCATTACATGCTGTGTAGGTTGAAAGTTCCTCACGACATGGGAGTAGGTGGGGGTCAGTCAAAATTGGGCCCAGCCCCACCCAAACAGGTTTTCGCAGTTGCAGACCCACTAACAATGCAGCACGAGCTGACGAGGTCTGCAACTTTTGCTCGTTATATATTGTTTATAAATATTCAGACTTCTATCAATCAGAACAACTCAAGACAGCGTGCCAGAGTGGTTAATGGGTATGACTCGAACGAGCTTCATCAACTAGATATCATATGGCTTCGGCCGCGCAGGTTCGAATCCTGCCGCTGTCGTTCTTCAACTTTCTTTTTTTGCTTTTTGGTATCTTTGCTGGCTGGGGATGCTGTTCTTAGTAGGGGTTTCATTTTTCTTTCCCTCTATGGTGCGTGACCCTTTTACTCGAAACAACACGCATCTCACGCCTTCATACTACTTCATAATTCACGTGGCATTTAATCTAATTTATCAATAATATTGTCAAGGTTTGTTTGACTTCACATTTTTATTCTTTGGTAAGTCTTTCTCTAGTTGGCGTTCTTGGTCTACGATCGAGCATAGCTTAGCTAGAAACCCTGGAGGCCAGTCGCACGGATTGTTGGTAAAGATGCTTTTTTACTTTCTACTTTTTCCTTTAGCTAGCTACGTTGTCCGTTGTTCTCTCATCGCCGTTAACCTTCGTAGCCTCCTGCAATACCCACTCTGTATTGCCCTGCTCCAGACTCTCCACTATCATGCCATCAAAGACAAACAATATCCTTCCAATTCTCGGCGAAAGGTCTTCCTTCTCCTTCCATTCTCGAAGCCAGAACTTGACATACCCTTGTATACTTTCAAACAGGAGTCTCGCATTTTCGACTTTGGCAGAATAGAGCTTTGTAAAGTCAAGATGAGCGAGTCCACAAATCTTTCGTAATGGCACTTCTGATTCACTCAAGAGTTTGTTTCCGTCTCCATAGCTCCTCGTGTCGATATGGAATGCCAGAGTCTCAGTCCTCGAGATGACCGGATATCCCATTATTTCCCCTGAAAATGGCTGTTGCAGGAAATAAGAGAGTGTGTTCGTGACAGAGGCGTTCACATTTTCGTTGCCGACGAGGTTGCGCAACGGATTGAATGATTGCCAGTGCAAGTACCCATTGGGTGAGGACCAGTGTGCATCCGTGCTTCTTCCAATGCCTAAGACAGAATTTTGGTCCCAATCAGTCTGCAGGTACCTCTCATCTTCAGTAAAACAATGGATAAAATGAACGTCAATTCTTTTGAAGACACCGTCTTTTCTCACAGGCAAAGTCCGCCATGTGGGCCAGATCCAATGATTATCCACGATCGCAACATCGAGATCGAGAGTTTGTGGCTTCTTCGAGAGGTATATTTTGGTTGCAGTATAAAGCCTTCGACTCGTAAGAAGGAGATCTACTGCAGGGTGTCTTCCAACAAGCTCCAGTTTAGAGACGCAATATCGGGAGCGAGGGAATACGGGTGTAGTTCCCGACTCCGGTCGATAACGTACGCTCCCCTTCGGCCAATGAATAGGCACTATCACAAGATCCAAAATCTCAAAGAGAATCTCACTCGGTAGATCCAAAAGTGCCACCATAGTAGCTGTGTGTAGAGTGTCGCAGCTCTGTTCGATGAGGCTTGGCGAGCCGCAGCTTCGATCGACCCCGCTTTCTGAGTGACACTTGTTCAATTCCCGAGCGCCAATCCTCAACTTGTCTTCTCTATCTTGTATGCACACCTACTATATTCCTCAACCAGAAATGGTATTGTGGTCGTAGGCACTGAAAGAATACATCGGCCCGTTAATTGTGGCGCATGATCCCCCTTTCAGTTAGCGTAAATGAGTCATTATCGCTCACTGTGCTTCAGCCTCATTACCTGAGTTTCAAGTCCTATCGGAGTCATATTGGTGATCTGTTGGTAAATGGGTCTATTGTAGGTCTTGACTCAGAAGGGTAGGGGTGCGTTTTTGTATAGCATAAGTATCACTGCGTGGTCGTTAAGATTCAATACCAATACCACTTCTTTTCTTTTGGTTTCAACGATAATACCCTTGTACGATTTCTTTCAATTTAGCATTTCGTTTCACAGCCTTAGTGATTTTCTGAAAAATGGAATCTACGGACGACTCGAAGATACCTACTCGAATCGCGACAGCCTCGTACGACACGGCGCTTTGCATCATTCCGCCCAGGTCGCAGTGTGGTTACATAGACCAGTTGCGAGAACTCTACGACAAGGCTTTCGGAAGATGGCCAGCACACGTCAATCTCGTATACCCATTCGTACCACCGGACCAGCTTCCACGAGCTCGACAACAAATCGAGAATTATTTCGCAGAGCATTTAGATCAGGATAAGCCAATTGACCTGGAACTAGCCCAAGCTGGGTGCTTTATGCAAAAGAACAGATGCACCATCTACCTTACCGAAGAAAGCAGTGCAGATTTGAATTCACCTCTTGAGTCTCTCCGCACAATGGTCCTGGAAGCTCTAGGACAACGTCCTCTTCGATCTACCCTACATCTTACTATTGGTCAATCGCAAGACAACACTGTTTTCGCACGATCGCTTCTCCTAGAGAAAGCTCGATTGCTACCAAGTGTACGATTTAGCGTTGGATCACTTGCGATTTTGGTACGCGAACGAACGACTGGTTCAGATTCGGCAGATTACATGCGCCTTTATACTACGATCAATCTTTGTCCTCCTGGTAGTGTTTCAAGACCAGATAGTCCAGATTACTGGGTACGGAGACTTCCCTCAAATGCGATGGTACCGCAAATTGAGGAAGATACCGAAGGCGGCATGGCCCAGCACGAGCTCACACTTTATGATCAGGGTGTGCAATCAGGGCCGACATACTGCTTTGATGAAGAGGAATACAAGTGGTCACCTTACTTCCCTGAGGATCACGATGATGTCGACTTGGAGACTATAACAGTCGCGAGTTATAACGTTCTGGTAGACAGCGAGTACCCGCCAACACACGACCGTGATCCCTTGGTCGTTAGTACCATTCTCTCAGATTCAGCGATGGCGGATGTATTAGTACTGCAAGAGATTTCTGATGATTTTCTTTCTTTTCTATTGGGCGAAACCGAGATTCAGCGAAGGTATCCGTTCGTTTCCCACGGACCACCGACGCAGCCGGACATTGGTCCATTACCCAATCTGCGAAACATCGTGGTTCTCAGCCGTAACCCATTCTCGTGGAAGTCAGTTCCATTTCATCGGAGACACAAGGGTGCCATTGTTGCACAGTTCCGGGGAGTGACCGCTTCTGGTTTGCCGAGCCAGAAAGGTCTGGTAGTCGCTAGTGTCCATTTGACTGCCGGCCTTACAGATGGATCGATTGCAACCAAAAAGGCTCAGATCAAAACCCTCATAGGTCATCTAGAGCAGAATCACAAGGAGGATGCCTGGGTCATCGCTGGCGACTTCAACATTGTCACCTCGACCCATACTATCGACACCGCTCGCAAGAACAAATCCATCACTGATGAATCTGCAAACACTCTGTTATCAATAGAGACTGCAATCAGCGATGCGGGCTTAGTCGATGCCTGGAGCGTTGCCCGAGTAGAAGGAACAGACCAGCCAAGCATTGCTGATGTAGGTGAACTATTCGAAGGCGAGGAAGGTGCAACTTTCGATCCACAAAACAACAGACTTGCTGCCGGAACTACTACCACTTCACATGACCGACCGCAAAGATATGACAGGATACTGGTTCGTTCAAAGAATGCGCTTCGCATTATTCGTTTTAATCATTTCGGTTTACCTGAGACCATTGATGGTGTGCAGATAATTGCCAGCGATCATTACGGAGTGAGAACAACCATGAAGATTATGAGTGCTGAAGCAACAGATAGTACAGCGAATACAGAGTCGATGGATCAACCTTCAGTTCAGCTGAAGCGCGCGATCCCGACCTTGTCGGAATCGTCAGGTGTATGGTCAGTATTGGCGGCCCATGGTATGGTTCCTAGCGAAGAGCAAATGGCACGGTACCAAGGGGCATTTGAAACACTTCAGAGAATCATTCTAGACACAGCCGATGAGTTGAATTCTGATAATTCCGGCATTCCGTTGGTCATGGTACCAGTCGGGTCATATGCTCTAGGTGTTTGGACAGCAGATTCGGACATTGACTGCTTATGCATTGGCGCAGTCAGTCCGAAGACCTTCTTCAAACTCGCACGACAGCGCCTTACAAAAGCCGGGAATCCTCAGGTACGGATCTTGAGGAAGGTTGAAGCTAGTACTGGCACGATGCTTGAACTCTCCGTCAATGGTGTATTGATGGACTTGCAATATTGCCCTGCAACGAAAGTCCTCGAAAGGTAGGTGCAAGCTTTTTCAAGAACTAGTTGAAGTGCTAACACGATTAATACAGATGGACCGAGTTTCCTGATATCCCAGCATCTGACCCTATTTTCAACCTCTCGGTTCTCTCGCTTCGCAAGTTGAAACCCTACCGCGACCTATTGTACATGCAACGTACATTGCTATCAAAATCCTCGTTCCGTCAGGCTTATCGCTGCATCAAGCTGTGGGCTGTCCAGCGTGGCCTATATTCCGCAAGATTTGGCTATTTTGGTGGAGTACATATTACGCTCATGCTCTCCTGGGTCTGCAAGCGACTTGCGCATGACGTCGGTTCGGTCACCGCTGCGGATCTAGTTACGAGCTTCTTTCAGCACTATTCATACTTTGATTGGGCGAACGAGATGGTGTATGACGCGTTTTTTCACAAGAAGAAGCCGCGTTATCACCGCAGTGCCAGAGAGCCCATGGTTGTTCTTGGCTTTCACGCGCCTAATTCGAACATTGCGCACACTGCCACTGTACCAGGGTTGCAGGTACTCATCAAAGAGCTCAAGGCTGCCGATGCCAAGCTAAGTGAGCCTGGTATGACGTGGGATGAGTTCTTCGGTGCATCTTCAAGCCCAATCTCAGAGCAGTCTCTTTCTTCAGGAGCTATGGAATTCCTGAAGACTTACAATGACTTCGTAAAGATTGACATACAGTTCTGGGGTCGCACGCTTGCAAAGGGCAAAAGTCTGGTTGGCTGGGTGGAATCTCGATGCATATCCCTTGTTGTTGGTAAGCATTCCAAGACTCAGAATGTTACCTCGACCTTTTTTCTGACTGTATAGATATCCACAAAGCACTACCAGGATCTGAAGTGCGAATCTGGCCAGCCCGGTTCACAGGCAACACTTCGCAAGATGCCAGCGATAACAATGATTACCAAGGATGTTATCTGATCGGTTTGTCTAAAGCAGCAGAGAGCATCCCAGCGCGTAGCCCTGAAGACAAACAAGAGGCCAAGAAAGCTTTAGACAAAGCGCTCGATCGTTTCCTCACCCAAATGCGGACCGACGAGAAAAACTACGACCCATCCACTTGTTGGATTGATGCATCGCTGATAAAGTCGCGTGATGTCAAGGATCTCCACCAAGATGATCGAGAATGGGGACATTATGCCATGGACATCGATACCGATTCGGATGATGAAGAAGAGCTCGAAGAAGATATTCAGGATCCCGATGAGGCCAAGCCGCAGCGCGCAGTCCCCCAACGCCCTAAGCCCACCTCAGAGCCTTTATCAAGGACAAAGCTACGTCCCGCATCCGACGTTCTTAATAGATTGCGATGGGACCCAAGCCTTGATCCGAGCAACTACATAATTGGGTATGAGGACCGCTTTCTTGGTGCGAAAGAGACGGGACTCGAGAAATGGAAGACGGAGCAGACGGACGAAGAGTTCATTCCTCAACACAGGATACTATATTTCAAGAAGAAGGGTGGAGATGGTGGAGATGATGACATTGTATGGGAGAGAGCTACGAGGATCGATAAGGTGTTCGGAAGTGGACTTGGTGTTGGAAAGTAGTTTTATTGGCAATGATATGATATTCTTACAAAACAGCTAGAGATTGGTGGAGTACGAATTTAGCAACAACCCAATTAGCAATTCCTTTACCATCCTTCAAGTTGTGATAATATGTTAGGGTCTCAGCTTGTGAACCGAACTCTCCAAGCTTTCTCTCCGATGGTCAAACCGAAAACCGAGAACCCGCATGCCACCCTTTTCATGCTGTTCTTGAACAAAGTACACGAAATAGAATTCGAATTCCTTTCAGATGTTTCTCGCGTGATCAAATTCAAGAAATTTATGTCTAATATGGATTCGAGTATCTTTAACATCTTGCTAGGTGGAGCTAGCGCATGCCCGTTACGACATCTGTCATTTATGGCAGACGTTTCTAGAGTGAGCTTTGTCATGGGCATGTTTGGTGACTTCGATGACCTTCTCAATGTACGTCTCGCTCGCCCTGCCCTTTATAAAGCTGGATCAATAGACACTCTGACTCGGGCGCACAGCATGAAGTTAAGATGCACCAAACGATCATCAAGCCTTGGCCATTTCGAGCCACAGAAGGTTCCATAAATGTGGAATTTTAGATCATGCTCTCTGAGAGCATATCTGGGCAAGAGCACTATATGGAATTCGAAAAATTGGACTAGAGCGATCAAGTAGTACCTGGAGCTACCAGTCAATTGTCATTCTTCGTTTAAATGGCTTGTCCTACTTAGAGTCAATCAAAATTGAGTAGCCTGGGATAGAGGAGACTTCATGAAGCTAAGAGAGAAGTCTGGGGGTTAAAAAGTTCATGAGTAGCAATGGTGCGGTTCAGGGTTTTTGCCCTCGCATCAAAGAGAACCAGTATTTGCAGGGGAGATAGGAGGTCAATATCACAAGTAAAACTCTCCTTATCAAATCGTTTGAATGTGTGAGAAACCCTAGTTTGGTCTTGCCCTATTTCCCAATCTCCAATCTTCTGGTTTAAGCTTAGGTGTAAATACCGCAGCCTCTACTAGAGACATGACTCCAAACTTCACCTCTACCAGGCAACGCTCGTAACTTAAACTGTCGATACCGTCCCCAAAACTCCCAACTGGCTCCAAATTCAGCAAATTTGATTTTCACTAGATGTCTCCACCAATGCAGGAACACGCGCAAGCGAGCCAATACCTTCATTAGCATAGCTACAACCTACCTACTAATGGCCGCCAATACTCTGCCAGCGTGCCACAAGACCAAAGAACAGGAAGAGAGTCAGCTGCCTATACACCCCGCTAATACTGTTCCTGTCAGAATTTTCCAACGAACCATCCCAGGTTAAGGCATCGGTTCCGCCCCTAGCACTAGCACGAAGCACGACCAAGCAAATGGAGGAAAGCTGCCCATGGGGTATCGGTGACCCAGACGGGTCATCCGCCGATTTGACCGATCCTAGGAAATAGGCTCCGTTGCTCATCGCAGTAGACCGGAGTAGGGTGGTCGCTCTCTCTACATCCATTCATGACTCTGCAGATGCCCGCCAATTCATCGTTGGTATTGGCATCGAGTACAATAGTTGCGTTTCCGTCATGCGACTAGTAGGAGGTTTCACGTCAGTCATGGGCTTTCAGTATGCTCGTCACAAATACTGTATTTCTCGCCTCATGTATATATGCATTCATCTACTTATTGATTTGTTGATTCATTTGTCAATTTCCGAGCCGCCCCTTTCCTTAGGTACCCATCGGCAGATAGAAAGTGTGGAATGAGACGGGAGCCGGGCGTTGTTCGGACCGAAGTGGAGCGCTGGTGCTGGTCATGTCTCGCCTTCTCAATGAGGGGTTTCGGGCTCCGTGCAGTGGTTTGGGGATAGTGGCTGGAAAGACATGCCTTGAGGATGACTGGGTTCCCGCTGTCATAGGTGATCGGATTATTACTCGGTGCTGAGCTGACGATTAGGTTATTATGTTGACTTGGCAATTAGGTGAGAGTGAGATTGAGGGTGGCAATACAATTTGATATTTTTACTCGTGGAAGTAGGTGAAGGGAAAGCGAGCTTGTGTCGTATTGATTCTGAAGCAATTACTAGATGACTGCGCGCAGTGTCAAAAATGGCCCTTTTGAATGAACAGAAATAATATAAAATTGTCCTATGTTGAACATGAATTCTGCAAAAGCACCATCCCAAGTGTCATACAGAAACGCCAGTGGCCCGCTCATATCATGATTCGCGGCAAGACAGATCTACACATTCCAGAGCACATTTCTCTGGTCCCTGGCATTAACCCAAACATACTCTGTACACCTCGGGTCAGACTTAGATTTGCCCAACGTAACGGCGAAAAGATTAATTTCCATCCACACAGGGCGCATGCCCATGCGCTCCAATCGCTCCCACCAGCTGCGGAATCGCTTGAAGTCTACGCTGCCGCCACCGACGGCCTTGGTATCGATATTGATTCCATCTCCGAGATGGAGTTCAATCATGACTTGACCAATGGGTAGGACTGACTTTCCAGACGCAGATTTGACGTTGTCGAATGCATCCATCATGGTGTCTAGGGCATCGTATTCACTGCCTTCAACATCGATTTTCAGAATGTCAATGTAGGTGTGGTTGTTCTGCTTCATCAGGGATGGCAGTGTCCAGAATGGAGGATCGCTTTCATGCTTGTCCTCCTTCCCGAGACCAACCTTCTTGAAAAAGGTGCGGTGACGGTGTTTCTCTGCGATCTGGGCGCCCCAACCGTTGACGGAGAAGTCGTAGCCCCAGATGCGGGCGCTAGGTACGCGCTCGAGCATTTCAGCTTCGAACGAGGATTCGCCGTTGATACCGAAACTGTACATTACAAGACCTTCTTGGGCATCTGAAAGCGGCTCTTGGGATGCGGTGCGTAGTGCCGAGGTCTTGGGTGCTGGAAGTCCTTCGTACACACTCATACCACAGACCCATTTTCCACCGTCACCCATACGTCCCACGCGCTGGATATCATGTGGACATGTCCAAGTAGGAGGGAAGAAGTCCCAGATCGTGAAAGGGTATTTCAAAAAGTCTTGAGGGAAGAATGGAATTTTCGGGTTATCTGGGTGAGACTCGGCCATGTGCTCGCGCTGCTGAACACTCTTCTTCCACGATTTCTCGGAAAGTGCAGAGCGTTCTTTTATCCATGCTCGGAGTAGTGATGATGATTGCGAGGAGCCTGCTGCTGGTAAAACAGGAAGATAAGGAAGAAGAGCCGTGCCAGCGGATTCCTCGCTGTGAAAGATGACGATTAGAAATACGACAACGAATATTCCAGCGAATATACGTCCTGGCGAACTATGTCAGCAAAGTCTCGATGGAAGATCACAGCAAAGTGTATATACCTCCGAATGACCTCAACATCTTAGAGGTTGAAAGAAAAGAACGACGTTCAAAGGTCTAGATGAGAGAGGCGTAGAACAATCGTAGACGTGTACATGTACCTCCGAGTTGAATCGGTGGAGGACTGATATGCGTCAAGTGACGGGAAGGAGTGGAAGTTGAGAGAATGTAAGTGTCGATGAAAGAGAACGGGAAACAAAGAGAAGTTAAAAAAGGAAACAGCCAATTCCACTTGGCCCGAGACCCTTACTTGTGCATACGGGCGGCAAGACAAATAATGATCAAACAGACGCCTCTCGATCAGTCTTCAACTCCTGACATAGATCGCCGTTTGGACACGTGCCAAGCATTCCGGCCGAAACACATAACAGCGGGACCCAAGTTGGCAATGAGTGTTACGCGTACACACCCACCCACCCCGCCAAGTGCCAATCCAACACCATTGAAAGATAATCCTCAGCCGGCCTCCTCCCGGTTTAGTTGGTGTTGGAGATGGGCCGACCATGTTGATTGAACGAGAGGACTCCATCAGGCGCCCCTGATGACCACTACGGTACGGGCTTACTGCGGAGAACAAGACTAAGACCCCCAGCTACATGACGCTACATCAGCACCATTGGCTCCGGGACCGCGGGCGTTCGCTAACTCGTGCGGAACTAGGTGGATGGCGGGTCGATTAGCCGTGGTGGACGTTTTGCGATTGTGACGGGGGTGGAGCACAATTATGGGTCCATCAGCCGTCCGCAGCCACACCAGCGCCGTTTCATCTTTGGGCTGACCAGCTGCCTGTGCTCTCCTGAACCAACCCATAGAATGGACCAAGGACTGGCCCTTTCGCGCAGAGCTGAGGATCCCAAGGATTGCGCATAATCGTGTGATTCAAGATATGCAGGGTATACACGGACGCGTCGCAAGGGCCAATGATGTCATATATGCTGATTTACTGTTCAATCTTCGACAAAAAATGGAACAAAACGATTGGGTATTTGCATATCTGTACAGTGCTATTTACAGAAAAGGTTTGTGATGATAAATGCAACGAAATAGTGCATGTACGCCTCTGCGCTATTTAGTCGGGCGTATTACTAGATGTCTGACATAGAAAATGGGCTGCGCACGCCTTGGCTCGTGAGCGTAGTGTTCAAGCCCCGGGTTTCATGAGTATGAAAGGATCATGCCAATGTCTTGTGAACAAAGACTGCGGCCACAATGAGCAGGATGCTGCACGTGGTAAATACTGTATCGCGATGTGCCTCGCCTGAACCTCGGTGATTAGCTTTCATTGCAGTTGGATGGTGAATAGGACAGTATGTACCTTCTTTTGTGGTGCTGAGCGCAAGCACGACGAAGACATTGAGCGGAATACGGAGAATGCCGTAAATGCTAGCTCGTGAGCCATCTTCAATCAGCTTGCTTTTCAGCGACCCCATGGCGGGATAGTAGATTCCGCAGCAGAGCTCGAAGATGCAGAAACACCACAGTGTGAGGCGCTCGTCGCGGAAGTGTCCGGGAATAAAGAAACAGATGGAAGAAACGGCGAGGATGCCTATGAGCATCTTTTGAGCGGGCAGTGGGTTCGCGGATGTAGAGACGTGTTTGTAGAGGAGAGAACCAAGCATCATGGAGCACATGAGAATGGCAAAGATGAGACCGAAAGGCAGTTCTGTTTCTAGTCAGATCTATAGGGCTAGAGCTGGTGGTGTGGGGAAAAGGTTTACCATCTGTTGAGCCCGAAAGTTGGTGACTGAGCTTCAGTGCAGGAAATTTAAAGAAGATAAACAAGAACAGTGATCCTTCGAAGAAACCCGAGACCAGCGCGAGAATCATAATGTTGCGGTCGCGCAGGATTGTTTTCAGAGCAGAGGTGGATGATGGTGCTGGTGTAGCCTCTTCTTGCTGAAGAAGTCCTTCGGTTTCAGAGGCTCGTCGATTGACCGATCCATAGTTCTCACCCCAATATGACGAGATGGCCAGGAAAGACAAGCTCAAGCACACAATAGACGCCATAAAAGGTGTTTTGGCCGTGCCTGTCTTGGTGACAGCCCACTCAGCAAAGATACCAGAAGCAATTGCAACGCAAGTGTTGGAGGTGGTCATAGTGCTGAAAATGGCGCTCAGATGAGGTTCACCATCTTGCAGCATGAGTTGGTTGAACTCGGCAACGAGCCAGCTCTCGAAGACGCTCCAAAGAATCGTTCCACAAACACCGCCGAGTATACGACCAAAGAAAAGAACGTAAATATTGTTGGTGAGGAGCGTGGCACACGAGAGGGAGTAGAGCGCACAGTATCCAAGACAGGCAGTCTTTCGGCCATAACGGTCTGCGAGCCCGCCTACAAAAGATGCAGAGATGCCTGCTGAGATGAAGCCCGTAAGGAAGAGGAATGCGACTGTTTCTTCAGGAAGTCCTTTCTCATCTGCAAGGCTCATAAGTACTCGTCAATCCAGGCCTAATCATTCACACATACCTTTGTAGATGGGATAGATGTAGGGGCCTTGGAGCCAGTCCGCAGCGTTTACCAGCAGATAGATGGGGAAGAATCGTTTCTTCAACTTGTACAAGCCCTCCATATCAGGCTCGAGAGATCCGAGTCCATCCTTTTTATCCGCATGGGCCGACTCATCGGTGGCTGCTCTGCGGGAGCGGTGCGATTGATAGAATGCGAAAGCATTTAGCAACAGCGATCCGGCAAAAGTAGCTCTGTAAAGGTCCATGTTGAATGTGGACTTGTAGTGTTGAAGGAGCGAGAGTAGGTAGATACAGTAAGAAACGATGCTCAGTGAATGTCCAGCAAACACAGTAAGGGAGAGTGTCGGTATGTCAAAGGATGAAAGAATACAGCGGAATGGCGCTAGCTGAGTCCCGTGTAAGCGGTTAGGGTTAGCCTGGATGCTCCCTGGGCGATGTCCCAGCAATACAAAGGCGGACGGTCGTGGCGCGGCGTGAGAGTCTGAAGTTAAGTGCCGCCTCACAAGCCATCTGGCGCCCTGGGACGCGCCCTGATTGAGATCAGCCGAGCGCAGCTGTTCCATAAACAGCGTCAGGACGGCGTGCGGGCTGACGGTAAGCTTGGCCGGATTGCGCGTCAAAAAGCGGACTAACAGCCCTCGCGTTTCCGAAATGTGGAGCAGGACCGTGCCCACCTCCTCACATGCGGGGTCTCTACTTGTATGAGACCTCAAAGCCCTTGACTTGCTTGGCTATCTCTTTCCAACAAGTAGATGCCAGAGCCAACAGTGCGGCCGCTGGTATCGCTGCCCGAGCAGATTTGTGAGTAGCCTGCTCGCTCGATCTTATGAGCAGTCGTCGTATATCGCTGTTAACAGGTGCATCTTTGGTAGGCTGATCCACCGTCTCCTGTTGCAGACTAAATCCTTAGCATGGCAGAGTTGGTCGTGATGTGAAAAGGGGAATTCACTAGATCCGAGTCTCGAATGGCCTTTTCAGCTCTTGGCTTTGGGAAAGGCGTCTCGTTCAATTCCGACGAGCACAACGACATTGTAGTAGGCCTTAGATCCATATGATGTGTCTGTCCGTCCATATTCTTGCGACGGTTTCCTAGTCATATCATTGGGGAGCCTCGAATGCCCAGGTGATATTATCGGAAAGGTGCGAGGGAGCTGGGTTACGCAGTTGCTGGTTTGGTAGAAGCTAGGACGCTCCAGTACAAGTAGACAGAGGCGATGGGCGATGTCGTGTTAGTTGGCATTGCAGCAATTGGAAGAGCGTTCGTGAAGGTAGTAATGTGTATGAGGGGTATATACGTCGCTAGCCATACCTTGGATGTGCTTGACATTAATATCGTTGGGATATCCTCTGCTGTGATCTGCTAGATGAGGAAAGCAATGACGCAATGGTCTGGCCGACGACGCATCGCCTTCTTCCACCTGCACGGCGCCATGACAAGATGTACGTTCTTGTCTAGAATGGGATCGAGGTGCAAGGGTGCAAGGATCAAGGTAGAGGTGGTCGGTCTGAAACGAATGGGATCTGTTACCCAGACCATGTATAGCCAGGGGTCTTTCAACGTCAGTTATATTCCGTCAGTGTCTGCGACTCATTTTATCACCAAGAAAACAACAGCTACATCTGGCTTGTGTGTACTATTGACTGATATATCCAATTAAGGCACTGTATTGGGGAATGTCTCTCAGGTACTGGTCGAGGCTATGAATCCATCCCATGACCATATCACATGCCCTGACCTCCCCTTGTGGTATTGTATGTGTGCCTGTGAGTAGCATATGAAAGCGTTCAAAATTCCCATCGCCCTAAGAAAACCACCCTCGTAGGTTGCCGATGCGCCTCCTTTCCGTCTGCAGTAGCGGTCACACTCCGTTGATAAGTCACCTTCCTGTACAAGCATACTGCATCGTTAAGCTGTGGAATAGGTGTAGTTGCCTAGAATGAAAAACCTCTGCTCGAGCACAGCGATCCACTCCAAGCACCTCTCACAAGCCAGTGCCTGGCATTCAGGACATCTGCTGCAGCCGACATGGGCCTCCATACAGAAGATGCAATGATCAGGACCACCAGACTGAACTCGCCAGTATCTGACTAGGCACCTGCAAGACTGAAGTACGCAAGGATGTGACATTTCGACAGGAAGACCATGCTGCATCCCACCCGAACCAGGGCTCGGAGGCTCGCTTGCAAAACTATGAGCTAGATTAGTGAGAGCACACAACCAAGCTTCGTTACATAAGGTGGACTTACAGACGGTCGCACTCGGGGTGCCTGGCATAGTACTCGGTTGACAGGCGCTCCCAGTTCTGGTACGCGGCACTGGTTACATACTGCCATCCAGGCTCACCCAGCTTTCTAGGCGGCTTTGTTGGCGGAGGACTTGCTCGGCGAGCTCTCTCTTGCCTCCGTCGCATCTCCGTTTCGTATATCTCGGTACGAGTTTGCTCGCCGAGGCGCTGACCGGGAGGATCGTTTTGGAGCTTCATGCGCCAGAAGTTTCTATCATATGTGTTGCGAAAGTCAGCATCCATGAGCCTTCGATAGGCTTCATGAGCAGCACTGAAGACAGTTGTGTCATTGATTCCGGTCTTGTCAGGATGGTGTGCAAAAGCTAGGGCACGGAATGCAGCTTTGATCGCGTTGTTGGTGGCACCGAACTCAAGTCCTAGTGCAGCATAGTAGTCCTGGAAGTCCTTCGTCTCCATTAGCACGTTCTCCGTCACTGATGGGGTTTGGTAGCGTCTTGAGGTTCTGCAGCAGCGGAGGTTGATTGAAAGAAAGTCGCAAACAGTGACAGAAGGATTAGGTATCTGAAAACAGCGCGGATGGCCCTAAAATCGGTGAATGTGCGCTTAGGCAGAAACAGCCGTGAACGTGGCAGGTAGGTCAAACGAAATGAATGTGAGTACCAAAACGGCAATATCTAATGTTAAAGCGCCTAACAATCCACAGGGCTGCTCACGTGCGTAGAAGATAGCGCAGTAGATCAAACGGAGACTGACCTGATTAGACTCAGGGTATTGTGTGCAAACGGTTGAGAGGGGTCAAATGGCTTGGATGAACTTTGCCTTGCAGGAGATTGAGTTGCTAGAAAGAGTTGTTGTGGAATCTCTTGTCACTTGGAAAGTGAAGTAAAGGCTGCTGACTGTATGAGTGACTTTTCAAGCCAATAGTCTCGATGAATAATATCCCAATCCTGACAATGGAAAATGTAGGAGAGTGAGATCTAGCTAACAGAGAGCGGCTGTCTTCCTGGTTTGGCTATTGTTAACCAGTAACTTTGTTTTAGATGCGTTGTTCAAGTTTTATTTAGGTGGTAGTGCCCGCCTATCACACGCATTCGCTTGGTCTGTACTCTTCACCCGAAGTCGAATCAGCATCCTACATCAAGCTGAGATGCCTGTAAGAAGTCTGATAGCAGCGAGCAATGAGTAAGGAAAGAGTAAGATTGACTCATGCCGCTCTAGGGCTCCTAGCTATCTATGTTAATATAGGTGGGAAATATGTTTCTATAGGAGCTCTTCTTAACACTCTTTCTATGCCGTGGGTGTATAGTGGGGGGTTGAGTAGTCTGTCCACGGATCTCTTGTACCCCGTGACCCACTAGTGCGCCGATGTCGCAGCGCTGTCGAGGCTGCGCCCTTACAATGCCCCTGGAGCTATTTTATATCTTGCATGTGTATGTTCTAGTAACTGATGTTTGTATCCATGTGCTCCGGGACGTTTAGTCTTTCCCGAAGCATTGAGCATATCGTCCTAGTCCTAATTTGTGGTACTAGTTGATTCGTGAGTGACGTGTGCGTCGCCAACCAATACAACCCCTTGTATTTTCAGCCAGGTAATCATGTCGTTTTTCCACGAAGTAGTCGTGTTTTGACAGTTAACATATGTCAACCGACGTTACGAGTACCGTGTGTACTAAGAATGGTACCTTTGGGTGGCTGCGTTTATCAGAAAATCCAATCCGCATAAGTAGATGAGCGTCATTTTACATGCCCATCAATTGAGCGACACCAGCAGGCATGCCAAGGTGCCAGCTTTCATGCTACTTGTACAGTAGAAGTGATACTTCTAGAAGATATCGCGCATCACGAGGGGAGTCTAGTGCGGATGCGGTTAGCGTGCGCGCGATTTAGCTTCAAACGTCACCCTTGGTTCAGAGTGAAGCGGCGAATCCACATGATTTTTCTGCTACCTTATCGGCAACCCGCACAATGCTACCAAACTCACCGAGACTACATAAGCATTGCCATTGACCGGGTTTGGAGTTCTCTCACGCGCCTTGTCTCAACGTGCGTTGCGAGTGTCGACAAAGAGCATCACTTGCCCCACCCCCTTCGCGCGCTGCATCCTTTGAGACAAATCAAGCCTAGCCACGCGTGGAGCCCCATCATCTCTGAACGCGACCTGCACAACCCGTGCCCTCTACGCGGAGCCTCTATTGCTATTCCTGGAGGCTGACAACAGCCTCACATGTCCGGCCCAACATCCAATCCAGACTGGAACAAAAGTGGCAGTCCCGCCTATGGTACTTTTCCTCAGTCCCCAACCAACCTCCATGCTACATTCAGCAACGGCAGCAATGACAGCACTGCCATTCTGTCCTGCAATGGAGATGAGGAGCTCTCGCCAACACGTAGACCGTCTCCACAACGTCAACCATCACGGCACATTGAGTTTAGAAAGTACTTGAAACGGCCGTACCAGGAGACGCAGCGCACGCTGAGCGATGCGCTAAGATCAGCAAAGAGCAGGCAAGAGCAGGAAACTCTGCTACCTGAGGAGGACTATGCAGGAAGTGATGGATGTTTTAACGGCCAAGGGCAGCCGGCGGTTGCGCGAGCAGCGGGTACGAATACCGAGAATAGTTATCAGACGTACTTTAACATTCATCGGTAAGCTCTGGCAGAAGACGCAACGTCAGATGTTATTGCTAATAGTAAAACAGAATACGGAGATTGATCTTGGCCGTCATTGAGGATCCCTACACGGTGGACCAACTCCGAGAACCACGTATGAACGTCCTCATTGTCAAGCCACTTGTTGATCGTCTTTACGACGAGGATGACATATCCATCGTCTACTGTTTGCTTGTAAATCGCATGCAATTTCTACGGGATCAACAATTCCAGCAACACCACCAGACCGTCGATCTCACACGTGCCAATCTATGCGAGTTGGTCGCAATGAAGATCTTGCGACGGCATGACGAAGAATCCACGGGCAAAGCCGGCCTATTGCTGCTGGCGCAGATCTTAGTAGCACCATTTCAGCCATTTCAGGGAGCGCCCGAGGAGCGGTGTCCGCCACGGCATGCCTCTGAGTACCAAGGTCAAGGCGATAATGAGGGCAAGCTCACTGCTTTGGAAGTTGCTATCGTATCCGAAAGCAAAGTGCTGCTTTCTGGTTCCGCGAGCCAAAAAGTCATCGACGCCATCTATCGCGGCCGCATCGTATACACACCGACTACGTTTATGGATATCATCCCGGACCACTACAAATACAAGCCCATCTCACTATATGACCCACGGAAAGCACCTGTACTTAACCAGTACCGACTCATGGTACCGAGGACGCGTAACATGATTGAAGTGGTCCAGTTTCTCATACTCTTGGCTTTGTTCTGCTGGTGCATGTCGGCAAGAAAAGACCACTATCTTACCTGGCCTGAGCTTATTTTTATGGTCTATGGCGGCGGTTGGGTGTTGGACGAACTGACATCATGCCTTGAGCATGGCTGGGAGGTTCATACACAGGAGCTGTGGGCTTTCCTGGATGTCACTTTCTCTGGGATATACATTATCTATGTCTGGATGCGGTTTCATGGCTGGTTGACCGGACAAGATGAGACTGGACGGCAGGCTCTCGATGTCCTTACTGTTGCCTCGCCTATCCTCTTTCCGCGTATCGCGTTCAATCTGATGCCTGAGAACATGCTTTTCATTGCCCTCCGAGCCATGGTTAAAGAGTTCACGGCACTAAGTCTAATCGCTGTCTGGTGTTTTGGTGGTTTCCTCTTGGCGCTTAAATGGCTGAGCATCAGTAACCCTGCCGTTGGCTATGAAGAATCACCAAACTCCATTACCATTTCCAAATGGATGTTGTGGATCTGGTTCGGTCTTGATGGCACGGGAATAGACGAAGCACCTCGTTTTCACGAGATTCTCGGTCCCACCCTGATGGTCATTTACGCGTTTCTAGGTAATACCTTATTCCTGACCGTCCTGGTATCGATCTTATCAAACACCTTCTCCAAGATTGCAGCCGATGCAACAGCAGAGATCCAGTTTCGCCGGGCCGTCCTGACCTTTGAAGGTGTGAAGTCAGACTCACTTTTCGCCTATCGGCCACCTTTTAATCTTCTTGCGTTTGTAATACTTCTTCCACTGAAGTTCATCCTCTCACCTCGCTGGTTTCACAAGATTAACATTACAGCGATTCGAGCGCTCAATTTCCCTATTCTTTTGTTTATTACCTACTACGAGCGCCGGTCGCTCTGGAAGCCCGTCCGTCAACTCAATGTCAATGGTCCTGGGCCCTCAAAACGGACCACTTTTGGATTCTGGCACAGTTGGAAACAACTTAGCCCCCACGCCGACCTTCAGGCTGTGTTCGAGGAGGAACCTCCGCCAGACGTAGTGATGCGCATTGAAGAGGAGGACGATCTGGAAGATGCCATACTAGAGAACAGTTTTGCGCCGACGGGTGCGGCCGGCACAAGGAGTGTTAGTCCCGGAAGTGCAATGACGGGAAGAAGGAGGAGGCTAAGTAGTGTTTGGCCTGGACCTAGTGTGTAGGATGTATCTTGTACTAAGGAGATTGGGCAAGTGTACAAGAGAAACGAGATTGTGTGATTCGGGTACTGTTTGGGAGTTCAGGCATATTCATGATCATGTGCTCATAAACACTTTGTCTTATACATACATCTCACAGTTCTACGGCGGACTTAGGATCCACTACTTTTCTCTCACTATTTCGTTGACCTAGTACCTGGTAGCTCTCATCTTTCCTGATTTGGATAGTACCCCCGCACTAATCCACAATGGATGTTACCGCTCAACTCCCACACCCAACTCGTTACCCCCAGCATATTAGCAACGCGCCCGCCTACCTAGAACACAGACCAATAATCAACTCGCATTAACCCTAGCGTTCCTCCCATCTTCTCTGAAGAACCATTTCTACCAATCCGCGGCCTTGGAAGAAAAATTTGTCACCACATTGCGCGGCCGCCACAGTACCGCCCGCACTTTGTTTGTCCGACGGCAACGAGACCAGGTAATCCGGGATAAGGCGACCAACATAGCGATTGAAACACTCAAAGAGATAGTCACTGTGGGGAATAGCGTCTATCATAGTGACTCACTAGCTTGGGTATCTCGCTTTTCTCCATTGACTCCATCCGGGCCATTTACTGTGACCTACATAAAAGAGAGCCGAACCCCAATCCCAACGAGACTCGTCTCCTCCCATCACGTACTTGTACTCCAGGAAACTGTTTCATTGCTTCAACAATTACCGATACCATGTCCTCCCTACAAAACTACCCCCTCCCATCTCAGTCCTCACTCGCCAAACAATTCGTCGGCAAGCGACTTGAAGACTTAGCCACGCCGGCCGTAGTGCTGGATCGAGCCCCTATTCGCCGCAACTGCGATTCCATGCTGCAGGTCTGCAAGCAATTGGGCGTAGGATTCCGAGCACATGTCAAGAGTCACAAAACGCTTGAGCTGTCAAAGCTGCAAGTAGGAGATGAGGCGGGGAAATATGGAGCGGCCAATTTTATTGTTAGTACGATTATGGAGGCGGAGCATTTGGCGCCTTTAGTCAAGGAGGAGCAGGGAAAGGGGAGGGAGTCGAGTGTATGTTGAATCTCATTTCTCGTCGTCTTTGTTTCTTTCCCTTGTGTTGCTTTCGCGTTTACGTTAATTTGTTTACGCTTTCGAGTGTGGTCTCTATGTGCCATTCATTACTTCTCCTCAAAGCGAAAAGAAAAGAAAAGAGCTAGTTCACTAACTTAACATGTATAGATACTTTATGGCGTTCCAGTTCCTCAATCTGGCATACCACGCCTAATTTCTCTGGCCGAGGAACTTCAGCCACGATCTATCAGCATCATAATTGACAATCAAGATGCCTTCCTCAAATTGGTAGAAAAGCTTTCTGCCTCAGCGAGTCAAATTGAGCTTGGCATCTTTATTAAGATCGACACTGGCTACCAACGCGCTGGTGTCAAGACTACTTCTCCAACTTTCCCATCACTTGTTGAGACAATTGTCTCAAGGACGCAAGAAAGCGGATCCAAGTGTTTCTTCCAAGGTTTCTACAGTCACTTCGGCCATAGCTATGCTGGGTCTTCAGAAAGTGACGCCGCGAATGGCCTGATCGAAGAGCTAGTTGGGCTGGAAGCAGCAGCCCAAGCCGTCCCGGCGAATTTCAATAGAAAGCTGGTTCTGAGTGTTGGCGCGACACCTACTGCAACAGCAGCACAGAATATGCTTTCCGGCTCTTCCCCACGGGTTCGCGAGTTTCAGACGGTGCTTTTGCGGCTCCAAAAGAAGCATGCTGTTGAATTGCATGCTGGCGTGTACCCATTGTTGGACTGTCAACAAGTCGCAACACACGCTCGACCCCCTACGTCTTCGTCGGAAGCGACATCAGCATTTCAGCCACTGTCCAAGTCCAACATCGGTATCCGGATGCTGCTGGAAGTAACAAGTGTATACAACGAGCGATCCAAGCCTGAAGCTCTGGTATCCGCCGGCTCTCTTGCCATGGGCCGCGAACCCTGTAAATCCTACCCAGGGTGGGGCATCGTCACGCCTGACCTGGGCAACGCCTCCACAAAGCACGTCTACGATGAGCAGCAAAGCGAGACGGGATGGATTGTTGGCCGCATCAGCCAAGAACATGGCATCCTGACCTGGGAAGGTGACAGGGCTGAGTGTAACAACTTGACAATTGGAGACAAGGTCATGGTATGGCCCAACCATGCATGCGTGGCAGGAGCAGGGTTTGGTTGGTATCTTGTTGTCGACTCTGACGAGGGTGGTGAGACGGTGGTAGATGTTTGGGTGCGATGGCGGGGATGGTAAACTAGAAAAGCAAGGTTGGCCCGCCCGGAATTAATATATGTGCATATGCATATGCGCCGTTGCGCCTGGTTTGTCGTTCTGGCCCTGCATCTTCAGCGTGTATCTGCTGTAAGCAAAGCCAGTAGATAAGCTACTGTGTAGGGAATGCTCTTTCTTACTACAAGTGCTGGGGGTGTGCGTGTGTTCCAGTGACCTGTTTTATCATGATCCTAGGTTTGATTCCAAGATTCAGTCAGCAAGCATATGCTGCTTATGGGCCAGCTGCTCCAGGCAACCCATGCGACGGGACAGCTGCTAGGTATTCCTATAGAACCACCTGTTAAATCTGACATGCTTCTTCACGCGAGTCGTGTATCATGAACCCCAGTTTGCGAGACTCATACAAGTACGTGTTCGATACGAAATGAAATTTATCTAGCAGCCCTGAAATATAACTTCGGAAATATATGGGGTTGGTGGTCGATCCTCGTTTCCATAAGGCCGCGAAGGAGCCTATGAGATTGTGTTCTCACGTGACCCAAAGGTGCCCATTTCGTGCCATTGTAACAGCAATCATGAGCACGGTAAAAGCTCTAGTTGGTACATAATACACCTGGTTGATGCGGCCTGACGAGTTTGGCGCTACATACACATGTCGACGCGGAATTTTAGGAGCGGGCCTCTCAGCCCCGTCATAGTGACAGGTGGCATGCATTACCCGTGTTCAATCAAGCAGCCTCGAAACATTTCCATCAAGCTTTTTCGTCCGGGGCTCAAAGCCCCCCTAAACTTAGTATGGGAAAGGCGTCGCGCAAGTTTGCACGTGGCATAGCAAATGATGAGCGGTAGCGAAGATGTGCTGGCATCGTAAGCGACTGCACACACGCACACACACACACACACACACTGGGAGGCTTTGGTGTCGCTTGCAAAGGTGATGGGATAGAAGAGATCGCCTTGGCCGCTACACAATCACAGTATCACATTCTACACGTGCAGGCACACAGTCTGAACCGTCGAACAGCAGCGGCCTGGATGCCGGGCCCCGTCACGTCACGCCGGGCCTGGTTGATGACGTTGGCGATGGGCTGCGGTGTTTCAGCTAACAAGGTATCCATGATGGAGGGTTGCCCATCAGCGCAGGCGGAAACTCTTGGGCGCGCAAAAGCGAGCGACAGGACGGCAGGCGGCCGCTCTCAGGGCGGGCGGCCTTGGGAAGATCCAGGCCGTTGCTTCTTCGTGTCCCTGGTCTGGTGCTGGCGGCTGCATTGCATATCTTCTAGCGCACGAGGTGAGGGGTGAGATTGGGAAAAACAAATCCAGGGCGAGTTTGCCGTCTGGCGCGCCTAGCCCCGAACAAGCGTAGGATGAGAGGGACAGCAGAGGGCGTGTGTGTGTGTGCCGGGCAGCAGAAGGGAGCGGGAGCTGGAGACTTGTTGGCCGGTTGCTGTTGGGATGACTGGTGATGGATGGCTGGCTGGCTGTAGTGGCGAGGCGGGTTCCCCCGCCCTGCTTTGGCGTCTCAGCCGTCACGGGCACTAAGGGATGCAACCAAACTTGTTCGGGGCAAGCCCTGCGCACCACCTGCAGCATCCTCCTGGCGACCAGAAGGGCTCCCCTGTGGCCTGTGACCTGATGACTGACGAACCAAAGGCGCCCTGGACGTTTGGGACCGTGTCCGTTGTCCAGTCTACTTTCCGCCATCTCCGACACATCTTAACATTTCCATCGCTTGCGCCGTTAAACCCCCTCCCCCCACAATGCCAGTTCCCGGGATGCGTCTTTGTTAGGAGACCCCTGTGGATGCCCGCCCCAAGACACCTCGGCAATCTCGATTCTTCAGTCGCGCGTCCGCGTATACCGCCCTGAGGCCTTTGAAGTGTGAGACGACGACGACGACGACCCCAATTGGCCTTGTAGCACCACAGGACCCCCGAGCTGATAGCCACCTCTTGGCCCTTGGGGGCCCACCACCTACCGCTCTTGTCGTTACATCACCATGGTTCCTCTTCGACGGCCGTCCCAAAGAAGTCACCGTAGCCACGAAGACCGCGACGCCTACGCATGGCAAGACGAGCGCGACAAACGCATCATGACGGCCACCTTCCCCATCCATCCCATAGCCTCCATGCAGGCCCCCTTCGAAGAGTCGATGCTCGACGCCACTGGCGAGACAGGCCATGTCCCCTTTGTAGCCCCCAAGAAAGGCGTCAAGACCCGCCAGCAATTGTTGTGTAGAGACGAAAACGCCCTCGAGCCCTCGTGGAACTTTACCTATAGCTGCCACTGGCGGCACAACCCAAAGGGCAAGTTCCATGCTCTGACCAAAACCATCGCGCAGATTATATTTGGTGTTCACCTGTTACATCAGCATCTGGAGAAGTCTGTGGCCGACGTGGCAGACATTCTGCTCAAGCATGTCAATGAGCTTGACAGCTTTCTGCAGAGAGCGAATGAGGACCTGGAAAGTAGCATGAAGGACATGCTGTTCCGCCACAAATGTCTCAAGGTGCCCATGGAACACGTAAACGAATTTGACCGCCTTCTCGAGGATCGTTCCTATCGTGCCCAGCTACTCGACGGCAATATCGTAATCGAACGCACCATTGGACGCATGTCGCAACTACTCAACGACTACCTTGTCGACATCAACATATTCCGTGAAGCAAACCAGGAGCTTGACATGTACTTGGCCGACGTGGGAGACGCGTGGACATATCGAAATGAGGATATTGGACGGATATATTCTGCCATGTGTGGAAATACTGGAGGCTGGTCGCAGTTTTTGCAGAGTCTGGTCGCCAAAGCAGAAAGATTGGGTGTTGTGCTCGTACAAGTCAGCAGCTACTGTAACGAGATTGAGAAGCGCTGTGGTGCTGCCAGTCGTCGAAGCTTGGTAAGATGGCCTGATGTCTTTCAACATTATATCCGGGTTACTTGGTGCCTCTTTTACTTCAGAGTACTAATCCTGTTAGATTGCAACGCGCACGTCGTCTCGAAACTCGTCCAACTCGCGTGAGGGTCGTTCATTTCGGAATTTTGCGAATAACAAGCCTCTGCCTACACCACCTCCTGAGCGCCCTCCCTTCATGAGTGCTTCGTCTTCCGGTCGGGAAACACCAGCGGGGTTTGGAACACCTAAACGACATTCCACGATTAAGGCTAAGCCTCAGCACCAGTCGGAAATTGTCGAAAAATCCGACTCTGTTACCCAGACCCCAGAGCGGAGCCAGGATTCATCCACAGCGTCAGCGGTATCTAGTGCTGACGTGCATGTGCAACGTCAGACAGAACAGCATGATTATTACCAGGGAACCTGGTACAATGACGAGGAACGTGGAAGAACGACGCCGTTAGCAGAGCCCAGTAGTACACACCAGCCTACGGGACACCAGGAGACCCCTTCGCCCTCCAACGTGCCTGCTGATGAAAAAACGTCAACATCTAGGCATGCAGATGCGAAGCCAGATGCTGAGGATAGCAGCCCCCCTTTGACTGCCAAGGACTCTGCTTACTCATCTGTCTCTGATGCATCGGCTATGTCCCCAGGTTATGCGTCGCCACGCTCAGCCTCGTCCATGTCATCGCGGCAAACGGCACAATTTGGCCTATTCCCCACTCGAAATCTCAACACCCCTAAGGGCTCCATCTCTGGCAGTCTAGGGGGTACTAGGTCTCCTGTTCTTGATCAGTCTGATGACTCCTTCTCAAAGCCTGCCGAATTGCCAAACCGCCCTCACACCTCCATGTCTACCCATGCGGATGCCTCCACCAAGCGGCTGTCCAAACGGAGTAGCTTTACATCCCTTAAACGACTATTCACCAAGAAGAAGTCGGGCGATATTGGTCCTATTGCTGAGTGATATCCGTTTCCTTTGATCTCCATTCCATCATGTGCAATTCTTTGACCTCGTATGGCGTTGCATGGCTTTATACCCCATTTGACTGCGTACTGCTCGTTTTGTGCATCCCCAATGCTGTCGTCTCTGACGCGGTTGGTAGTCGGCAGTCTTAGCGGTCGACAGAAATCTTTAACTGTATATATTGGTATTTCTCTCTCTTTATCGTTTCCTTATGACGAGCTATGCGGGGTCGGTTTTGCCTGTCAGGCAGGCTTTCTTGGTAGGAAGTGCTGTTGTATGGAAAGTTTCCAATGTGTTGAGGGCCAGCTGTCGTGCTGGCGCTGGATATGGAAGAACGGTGGTCTGCGGTAATTGACCAAAAGCTTTGCAAAGAGGAGGCTTGGGGCCATGTTGACGGCACTGATTATTTTTTGAGATCCTTCTGCTGCAGCAAACATCTCAAAGGTGCAGTATACCTGGCGTAAGTAGGGACCAATCTCTCGAGCACGTACGCTGCTCGTTTCTCGTTTTCTTTTCATCTTTTGATTGCTGTCATCTCTTGCGTCGGCTCCTTCCGGTTAGGCTGTCGTTGAGGAGCGGCTCCAGTCGTGGTAGATGTAGAGCAGGCGCGAGCCTCACTATCAAAATAGCGTCTCCACCTGACTCTCTCCGCCTCCTCCTTCAGCCCATCAAACACACCCATATCACCAACACCACTCCGTTCTCTATAGGGATCCTGATAGGGGTCGCACAAGTCTTTCCTATTCTCATCTCCCCTAGATATTGCTCTCAGTGCAGCACAGTCTTCTCTTTCTTATCGTACTGATCGCTTGTCCATCATTCACCCCACAATCATAAACAGCAGCAAACCCGGCACGACAAGGCTGCCTGCACCACACTTGATTCTTTCGACAGCACCTCGTGAGCATGGACCCTACAAGCGACAAAGAGATGCTCTCCAATCGAGATACAAACGACGAGGATGGTCGCATGTCGAAAGGCTCCAACAGACCAGGTCTGAGTCGGTCATCAGACAAACCCGCACCTCTACCACCCATAAGTTCTGATTTCCCAGCTATTTTTCATCGTGGAATAACGTCTATGCTCCGAACCGAAACAGAATTGGGCGACTTGGGCGACATTGTCTTCGGCAACTTGTCTGGCTCCAGCAGCGGACAGTACCATACACAGTGGCATGGCGCCTCCAGCGGTATTTCAGCAACTTCTTCAATGTCGAACTTATTCAGTAGAGCAATAAAGCCTCTTCCTGGATACTCCTCATCATCTTCAACATCGAGAGGCCCGACCGGATCAAATGGTCCTCAGTATGGCAGCCCGCCAGCGATGTCGAATCCCCCTTCATCGTCGCTACCGGGAATGATCGAAAATCACGATAGAGACCCCAACCGCTTGCAGTCGACGACATATACCGTGCAGTCTCTCAACAGTGCCCCAGGAAACAGGTCTCATACAAACCTGCGCCATGCACACAACTTGCGGCCTCATAACTTACATACTTGCCTTGCCTCTCACAGGGGCGGGCCCAGGTTGTCAACCCTCAACAGTCGGTCGACCTCATCTGCCTTGAACGACAACATAGGCCTGTCCTCGCAAGCTTCACAGAACTTTGAGGGACCGACACCGTCGACTGGTGGTTATACTTACGCGTATGCCAACACAAGACATCCCCACAATTCAAAGGGTCAATTGAATAAAGGACAAGGACAATTGTATCATGGTCCAGGTCAGCCACACAATCTCGGTCAAATGCGATTCAGACTTCCACACCAGTCATTGTCCCAAAGCCTCAAAGACCGGCATGGAGAAATGGAACCATTCCCTCCCTTGGATGATACGGCATACGACGATCGATCGGCTAGTCTGCATGCCAGCAAGCTCCAATCCCGCCGCAACAGGTCTGAGAGCAAGTATGTAAGTCATCGTTCTGAGACCGTTGTGTTGCCAACAAACCACAAACAAACCATTGCAGCCGAACAGGCGGACTCCAAGAGGCTTGCGGCTGGCCCTTTGTCTAGCAACTCGACATATCTGCGTACTAATTCTGATGCCTTGTCATGTGACACGACTTCTTCTCCGGTTTCAAACGATGGCAGATCCACCGAAGTCCTGCGCCAACCGGGTGACATGGAGGAAATGAAAACCAAGAATGCAGGCTCATATCCATCGGATCACTGTTTCCCTGCCGCAGATTCAATGCATGAAGCCGCTCGTGGCGATTCAACAGAAAAGATGACTGACAAGACTACAAGCAATTCCAACCTGGCTGCAGGTCAGAGTAAAATGGATAGAGTGTCCGGTGGGCCAGCCGGTTTTCGAGGAGAGTGTTCAGATGCCCCGATTGAAGAATTATGCGGAGATGGTACGCCTTCTGAGAGACACGGTAATGTATCGGAGTGTGCAGTAAATCCCACGAAGCCATCACCACTTGCCAAACGAGCTACGAGTGACCGTGCTCAAAAGCCTTGGGGTGAGCAATCTTCCAAGTCTTGTACAGGCATACCGGACGTATCACCGAGCCCAGCAAGGCCGGGATCTGGTAAAGACCGTGAAGGATATCCCATATCGAATCCCAAGCTCTTGCCTTAGCAAGGAAAGTATCTTAGGGGTCCTGACACCTCCTCCTGTTCAACAGCGAAAGGTGTTGATAGTCCCGATTGTGCTGATCCCCAACTGTCACCTCGACCGCATCCGTCCAGAACAGAGATAATGAGTGCGAGAAATACCAGGATGAATTTCGGGGCTCGTTCACCTATGTTAGCTGTGGCCCGAGAGTCCTCACCTGTGCATCCAGCCCATGATCACTTTCCGTGCCTTTCTCCAGACTCTTGTGCAACTTGGGACACTTCCTCTGGGGATAGTCTGAGGAATAACCAGGCCAACACGCGTGAAGGGCGGAGTGGCTGTGTTGCACCGGGCGTAGGTGTTGGCACTCGACATGGTCCTCGGCGCTCAGCTGTGGGTGTTGGGTCTCAGCGCAACTCGCTGTCTCCGAGACGACTGACGGATATACAAGAGGACGGTGCCCAAGGAGATAGTGCGGCCGACCTTGAGCTGCCCAAAAATCGATACCCTAGTCCGTCGCGTCATCTTCCTGGTTTGAGGGATGAGTCGCACGAAGGCCCCAAGACTCGATCCGTGTTTGTTACGCAGTCAGGTATCCAGGCTTCGGGCGAGGATCCGGACAATGTCTGTAGGTTATCGACAGTGTCACGCCGACGTAGTGATACAGACAACAACGCGAGTAATGCTTTCACTCAATCACGTCGCGGGTTGTCTCCGATGCAGTCCAGCCAAGTTGACCTGTCCGGTGAGCTGTCCAGCAATGTTGGTCTCCGCCATTCTCGTTCGGCAGAGCAGGTGCCCCATGTGTCGCCAAGGTTGAATAGAGGTAGTCCGCCGAGACTTGCGACGGCTGATGAGACGCAAGATCAGCGAATGTCGCTTGCTGAAGTGGAGGAGGTTGACCGGGCAGCGCTCTTAATGCAGCCTATTGCTACTTCGGGCTTGTCAGAGATGCATCGTGCTTGCTCGCCGGAGCTCGTGGCGGAGATGAGGAGCTTGGCTGTACCTGCAGTAGGAGGACTTAGACAGAGCTTTCCAGAGTCTAGCCCATCGTTGAAGGAGTCTCGCAAGCGTGTTGAGTCCACAGAGTCTCCGATCAAGAAAGGGGTTAACCGTACTCACCCTACTCAAGAACGCTCATCTGCTCGTCTTGGACCTGTACATGGTATGCCTCATATGGTTCCTGAGGGAGCTATCGATGATGGGCTCGAAAAGAGAGGAAAGGATTACAGCAAAGAGAAGGAGAGTGGTGTGCCAGGCTGCATGGACGGTGGTGTTGCTGCCATCGGCGCTAGTGGGGCAGATGCAGTTGAGAAGTTAAAGACGGGCAATGGCACATTTCCCAGGCAAACACCTCGCTCAACAGCTCCACCCAGCAACCCACAGGTTGAACCATCTGCTGTCACCCGCCACCGCTCTAACGCTCTTCATATTCAAGATCCTCGCTATTCAAGCGCCTTGACCTTGCCCTCGAGCAGGTCCTTCTATACACAACGTAACACAGCTCCGCCGTCCAATTCACAGGCTGCTGCCTCGCGCGGACGTTCTCGCGCGCTCCACAACCAAGGTCGTCGCACTTCGAGCGACCTCACATTTCCCCTGAAAAGGTCCTCGAGGTCAAGGACATCGACGTCTCAAGCAGGCGAGACGCGTCCCTGCAACCCAGACACAAACTATGCTTCGGCAGTGTCAACAAACACTGCTGTTGACACCTTCCTGCCACATTCAGTAGCTTCGAGTCCATCTCATTACTCCAGACCTCCCCATATCCGCAACAGGCTTTCTGAAGCGTCCGGAACAACTGCCTTTTCGACTGCACCGCCTGTCCTTGCACCTCCTCCTCATCCACCAGCTGATAATATCGCGCGAGCTCCTGCAGACCGTTTGAATAGCTGTAGTCACATAAGCAACCAGCCTCACAAAGCTGGAGAGCAATACCCGACCTCTGTTCTGTCACCACCCACTGCAATCTTCAGTGATCAGTCGTGTGTGTCGGACACTGACGAGATGCACGACATCACTCGCGAGGCCAGAGATCCGCTGTGCAAGCGGATTCTGAGAGCTTGTGACAACGTGTACTACAAGTTGGTCCTGCGAGCTGGTCGAGCCCAATCGTCTCCTGAGTGGGTGGAGGCTTCAGCAACTGAAGTCATCCAAGGCAGGGCTTCGGTTGAGGCCGAATCTCGCCATTCCAAGAAGTGGTGGCGGAAGAGCACCCGCCTCATTCGCCAACTTGCCGCCCAAAAACCCTCTTCAGAAAACAATGGCTGAGATTCGGAGCAAGTTCTTTCGCTTGATGAGCGTTCTTTACCCGCCGCGGCCGCCGCCCGACACCCCAGAGCCTTAGGAGAAGGACGAAGACAACAAGTAAAGATACCTGTATTTGCCGCGGATTTTTTTTTTTTTTTTTTTTTGCGATGACGATGATGGTGATGACGATAAAGAAAATAATGTATAAATAGCACACAGGTGGTTGCCCGACACAACTTAATACGACGATATCAATTTTTCAAGTGTGCACTCTGTTTTCGTGACTTCTTGGTGCCTCGTAGTTGCCAAATGCTATCATGACATGTTTACATTGTCAGCATACACTGTCATTCTTTAGTCCTGCTCACATACGTCAGTGTGTAAAATGCCGGAGTCTCAAGAGGATAAAGACTATTGAGAGTAGGCTGTATTTGCCACAGGTGGCTCTAATATACCACTCTAAATCGTCCCAAATGTGCATGTGTTTGCCTGAGTGATGTTCTGGCGGTCTTTTCGTGTCCTTGTAGTTGTCACACGCTATCATACTATGTCTACTGTCGTTGATATACGTTCTTCACTTCCCTCACAAAAATAAGCCGAAGCGGCTTCCGCCACCCAACACATCGTAACCCCAGCAGGAGAGCGGAAACAAAAGGTCAAAGTGGGCTGCATTTGCCACAGGAAGTTAGGAGAGGAGCAGCGGCGGAGATCCTGTTCGAGGATAATATAAAAAGGGATCATCGATCAGAACGACAGCCCGCACAAGCAACAGAAGAAATGTATCAAGGCGTAAGTTCTCATGAAGCCATTTCGGTGCCTCTACAGCCTCTACAGCGCTACTCAAGACGAGGTTTTTTAGTTTGTGAATTTCGCAACTTGACTGTTGGAATGCGGCGTGGGTTTCAGTAACGTCTCCTATTTGCTCCCGATAAGATTAGTGCAATACAGCTAACAGATATACAGCTGGAACTTCCATCCGACTCAATTCATCGCTTCCCACTCGCACTTTGTAAAGGGTGCCTGAAAACAGCTAATGCGTAGTAGCCTGAGGCAACTATCATATACTTTCTTCCAAGTAGTCTCCAAGTTCTTGTTATCACGGCTTCTTAATGCCTTGTACTTGTCACACGCTATCATAACATGTCACGGTCGATGTGCGTGAAAAAGGTGCAAACAACAGTCAAGTGCCCATGCTGCATTGTTTCCCTTAAAAATTCCCAACCTAATTGTGTAAGTAGCTGCCTGGTCCGCTGTAGCTATGTGTACTCTAAACAAAGCGTCGACAAGAGACATTGACAAAACAAAAAGCAGTGCATCGTTACTTTACCACCCACAAACACAAAAAAAGCAAAAAGAAGGTAACTGTACACTGCTCTCCAGCGGGGAATCGAACCCCGGTCTCCCGCGCTCTGTCAATTGCTTGACAAGCGGAAATACTGACCTCTATACTACTGAAGATTCCTATTTAGGAAACCCTGATTGATGGTAATAAGCTCATAAATTGACAATATCAAATGATGTTCAGATCTGTCGTCAACGCTGGTGACATTGCTGACACGACGCATCGCGAATTTTCGTGGTGGGTTGGTCGGGCGAGTGGGGTTGACTTAGTTAAACTACCGTGCCCCACTCGTCTGCTAGTCTGCACTGACTAATCAGTACATTGTGTATCGTGAGTTTTCGCCATCGTCATCTTGCATTATGCATTCATTCTCCCCTTTGCTTCCTGCGAAGCGACTTCGTAGCGTATACATGGCCCTTGAATGTCGACCGTGTCCCACAAAGCATCATTTACATTGTCAAAAGTGGCTTGCCCGATGTGGAGACTATCTGGCCCATGCGCAACAAAGAAGCGTGATCCGGCCTTTGTCCTTTCTCACAGATCGAGGCTTATTTACGTTAGGCGGATGAGAAGACATGATTGGTACAACAAAACGTGTATCCAGTTGGTTGGCCTGAGAAGAGAAGAAGTCATTTGATTAGTGGGCAGACAGCTCGAGAGTTAAGATTCACGACGACCATGGGGAGATCAAAATTACAAAGCCTGGCACAATCACAGTAATTGCTAATGCAACTACAAAAGTGCTTCTGGATCTTAAATTTATTTGACAAATGATATCGGGCTTGTACTGATTTTAGCAGCGACCCCAAGCAAAACACGGGCAGGTCATTTCTTCTAATGTTAAGGAGATTGCTAACTCCCAGCAATCATGTTCAAATCTTTTTAGGCAGATTAGACGTGACTTCCAGATAGCTGCACTGTATCAGTGCTGCATCACCTTGAGCGATAATATCTGAAATTTGACCACCCTTCTAAGATATTTCCGCCCACGCTAATCGTATCAACATGATGCAGGAAAGCAAAGCAAGAAGTAATAGAGCTTTGATTACATCCAGCGAGGTGAGCCAGAACTTCATAGTCACAGAAAGTCTAGCTGGCCGGAAACCCTGCTCTTGCCATCTTCTTCCCTCGCTGAGCCTTCCGGTTATGATTCGCACTCGACGCCTTATTTGCTTCCTTTCTTTGCCGTGAAACCTGTGTGCCTTTGTCATCAGCAGGACCTGCAACACTGCCGCCTCTGCCACCACCTGGGCCGCCTCGTCCACGGCCTCGGCCTCGCCCCCTACCACCACCTCTTCCACCCCGGCCACCTGATCCGTCTCCACTAGCTTCGTCGCCAGATTCTGCGGGACTTGCTCTCCATGCTGTCGACTGCAGTTCTCGTTGCTGGCCCTGGAAAGTGGAGAATTTCGCCTCGAGGCGCCGTAATTGCTTAGGATTGCGCCCCATCATGATACCCCAGCCCTCAATCGCCTCATCCGTCATACCCGTCTCACTCTTGAGAGCGGTTCGTGCTTTACCTCTTCTCGTGTCTGCATCGCGACCGAATAGCTCAGGTGTCATTGTGTATGCACGGAACAAAGCCTCCTCGTTCTTGTCACCAAGATCAACATCTTCTTCTGGTCCAAGAGCAGCGGTATCGACAGATGCGCCGACATCTTCGGCATCATACGTGTCATCTCGCTCATCATCATCAGAGTCAAAGGCAGCCAATGCAGCCAGGATGGAAGACTTGGCGGGCGCTTTGCTGCGGTCGGAGAGAATCTTGTCAGCACTGAGATCTTGGCCTCGACGACCAATATGAAGGCGGGACGTATCGACGGCGAGCTTGTCAAACTCGTCGTCGTCGAATACATTGCGACGCTCTGGAATGTATTGACTGGATCGTGGAGGTGGAAGTGGTTGTGGTGCTGTTGTAGGAGCTGGCCTGGACTTTGTAAGCGTGAGTCTTGAGTGACTAAGGGGAAGTGGGACTTACAACTTTTCACCTCTATCCGCTTCGGCAAGATGAGAGGGCAGTGTTTCTTCTAACAGGTGTGCGGTGACTTGCTCAATATCATCATTGTATTCATCTAAGCATTTCACAATGAACCCAGCACCGAGGTCTGGGAAGAGATCTTGGATCTGAGTAACCATGCTCATACGGTGCACGTGAAGCTCTCCAGTAAAAGCGCCATGGCCATATTCATCCACAGTTGCCCTCGCCTTGCCCTTGTCCACCTTCCGTCGTATCAACTTCTTGGGTCGAGCAAGGCTGGATTGACGGAAAGCGCTGAGCGAAGCTGCCGTATTCTTCACTCTCGACGCTTCCGGAGCAGTGGCCTTGTCTCTGATCTTTTCTAATAAGGGCGTATTTGTGACCAAGTCAGCCACCAGTGTCTTCTTTCCTGGCTCTTTCTTCTGCGCTTGCTCTTCACTAGACTTTAGGCTGTACAGGTGATCTGAAAGAAGTGAGTAGTTCGGCTTCGGGCCCTCCAAAGCTGCTACTAGACCGAGATATGCTACTGTCACCAGCTTTTTCTGCATAGGTTGTGGCACCCGGGTGTACGCTGCTGAGAGAGCATCTAGAAAGTCGGACCCAGTAAGCATAAAAAGACTAGCGTCTGCCGACACTTTGAGGAGGGGAGCTATCCTATCTAGCGTGCTTTCAGTCTCCTCAGGGCGCTTCGACTCCAGGTTTTTAATCAACGATGTCTTAGCGGTCTGGAGTGATTTTTCAATGGCTGCACCCTTTCGCTTCCATAAACTCTGCAACAGCGTGCGAAGTTGGTCGCTCTTAGGGTAAACATGACAGGTGTCCGATAAGGCTGACCAGGTGAGTATAGAATTTGGGACTTCGTTGCTTGAAAGAAGCCTGTGTGACAAAAAGAAGGCTTTCTTTCGCAAAGATGCTACGCTATGTGCCAGCGTGTCGTCATAGGCCACCTCATGGAAAAACGACGTCAGAAAAGGAGTGAGCGTATCCTTCTCTTGAATTGCTGATGCAAATGGTTGGTCGCCCAGTCGCAAGTACAGCTCAGCCAATGAGGTCCAGGAATCCAGATAAAGCTGCCATTCCTCGGGCAGTATGCTCTTTCTGACTTTTGCGTCAGGGAATGGCACAAAGTGGGGTAGTGACATTACGCCCGGGAGGTCTGGGGAGAAGGAAATAGATACGGCCGAAGAAAAAAGGGAGAGCTGTAATGACCTGGGACAGCTCTTTATGGGATTTTATATTTGGGTGTTTATCTTCAGTCATGTAGTCATGATGGCTCATGGGCCTACCTGCCGCCGAGCGATCAGAAGGGAGCGATGCCCGATTCAGTATTAGCGGCCGCAATCTTGGCACCCACCACCCACAGAACGAAATCTCTCGCTTCGCCGAAAATCAACGATTACGAACGCCGTCGCCAATTTTAAAGCCACGCCAGTCATCACATTACCGAGATCAAGGATCCAGGTCGTGACTGGAACTTACACTCAGCACCTACAACAACCAACACTCCAACCTCCAATCCGACAAGATGTCTTACAACAAGCCCGAGAAGGACTTCGGTGAGGGTAAGGACTGCGCACATGAATATGTACAAAGACGACGTTCTCACACGCACCGCAGGTCCCAAGATCCACAAGATCCGAATCACCCTTACCTCCCGCAACGTCAAGTCCCTCGAGAAGGTCTGCCAGGAGCTCATCGACCGTGCTAAGAACAAGGAGCTCCGCGTCAAGGGTCCCGTCCGTCTGCCCACCAAGCACCTGAAGATCACCACCCGCAAGACTCCTTGCGGTGAGGGTTCCAAGACCTGGGACACCTACGAGATGCGCATCCACAAGCGTAAGTGCTGTCGTCTGGGAAACGCGCAGGCGCACGGCTAACAATTGCAACAGGTCTCATCGACCTCCACGCCCCCACTGAGGTCGTCAAGCAGATCATCATCAACATCGAGGCTGGTGTTGAGGTTGAGGTTACCATTGCCGCTTAAATGCTGGCTTCGGGCTAAGGATTTGGAGGAGTGTCAAGGGTCTGAATACACAAGTGGCAATGAACAGCTATAGTAGCTGGGATTACGAAAATGAAATGATTCAAGACCCAAATCTGTCCCATACCGGAATGCCGTCGATTGGATCCAGGCCTTTTTGCTAATTACGCAAGCTTCGTATTATCAGCGAAGCCCATGACTGCGGCCATTCTCTCGTCAGCAAAAGATACCGGTCCTCTGTAGTAATGGTTGCCCCCCGAGATTTCCACAGCCTGACCATTCAACACTGAACCGTATCCCTCCTCAATTTCTTTTCCCAGCTTTCCCGTCTCGTCATCTTTGCCCTCCAGAAGCATACACACCACCTCAGCCACCTTCTGCACCGGCGTAAAATACTCTTCTGGAAACATTGTCCATTGCTCGCTCGACATTAACCCGGTCTTGACAATACCAGGACAAATGGCGTTCACTCTGATGCCGGATTTCTGGTAAAAGTATGAGGCGATTCCCTGCATAAAGCCCACGACGGCGTGCTTGGTTGCCGTGTATATAGGGCTGAAATGCGAGGGATATAGTCCGCCGCAGGACGCCGTCATGACAACTGACTTGTCGGCTTCACGTGGTGATTTGCGCATGTAGTAGTCGGCGAGGTAAGTTGTTGTTATCACGCTTTTTACATTGATGTCAATGAGGGAGTGCATGCCCTTGACGGGTAGTGTTGGCGGGCTGTCATTTTCTTTACTGCTATCATTGTTCTTTGCTGTGTCTTCAGTGTGCTCCTGGTGCTGATCGTAGAAGTACGTGTTTTCTGCAATCCCGGCATTGGCAAAGACGAAGTCCAGACGGCGATGGGTAGTGTAAATGGACGAGAAGAGGGTCCCTAGCGTCGATTCGTTGGTTACATCGCAGCTGTGGAATGTGCAGCGATTGGGGAGAAGTGATGGTGGGTTGAGGTCGAGAATGTGGATCGTCCAGCTGCTGGCGGGAGTTCGGGATAGAGCTTGGCATACAGCGAGACCTATACCTGAGGCTGGATAGTTGGAAAGTTAGAATCTCGTGCTTGTGGAAGAGGGGGGCTGCATGAAGGGATTGGTGGCGCCGTACATCCTCCAGTGATGATGGCGACTCTCGAAGACATGGTTACGATAGTCTGCTGTCAAGACAGATCAAGGTATAACAGTTAGCATTGATTGTTGTGGAGTTGAGTTCTTTGATCTTTTCTGTTTGCCGGAACGAATTTAATAGAGGAGAAGGAGAGGGAGATGTGTTTCGGATTGTCCATATGTGGACCAAGATCTGGGCGCACAGAGGCGGGGAAAGCAAGACCAGGAAACCATTCTCCACAATACCATTGCGCGGAAAGAGTACAGCCGTTATTACACCGAACCGCTACAACAGGGATTTTGAACAAGATCTGATTTCAGACGCTTCAGCCACCTGCTCAGTCCTCATCTTTGTCTCTGCAAATAGCTAACACGAAGTAGTTACCACATTATGAGTTAGTAGGTGTAGTAAGTGAGGTAGGGCAAAGTATATCTCGCAAGTGAACATGGTCAAGAACGGATTCTGATTGAAACAATATGCTTCTGTAATACTTTGCTATGCTGAAACGCATCCACATGATATGTAGACTTGGCTCAACGATCTTTGTAAAACTGTATTCCTCAGGACTCGCTGAAAATGCTACGACGGTTTTTGCCGTGAATATCGGCAATGTTGGAATCGATCAACACCCAACTCCTAAAAAAAAAGCGAAAACACGCAGGGCGATTGTTAGAGCAGTATCGTTACGCTTCCAATGCATCTTGATTACTTCTTCTCCTCCCACTTTTCCACTCTCTCATCTAGTACTGACTAAATGTGCTTCCGTAGCTTTGCTCCCGTCCATAAAACTGGCGCAAAGTGTTTCGTCATGTTGAAGCCAAAAAGAGTCGCAAACCAGAGTATCGCCATGACAGCGACTGGTACTAGTAACAGTTCTGTGTGGTGAAGGAAGGGTAGCTCTTTGTAGCCTAGGAATGTAATGATGAAATAGTAGTTCAATGCAAGTAGGTAGAGAGTATTGGACAACAGGAGTGAGAGCCTAGGATTCGTCAGTGACAGCTTTTCTGCACCATGGTTCGTGTCTTACCAATGGTGTGTTCCTACTAAGGGCATGCAGAGGAACTGAACAACATAGAGGAAGACCCAAACTGGCACAAAGGCTCTGATAGCCACATCCCAACAGTAACCAAACTCGAGCTCTTCTTTACCAGAATCTTCCCCAAGGTTGTACAGCCCTCGTCGTCGTCCGGGGAGTAGGGTGTTGTCGGGTCCAAGTAAGCGGCCCACGAGGAAGAAGAACATTGTGGCTATGACGAGTGATAGCAGCAGGAAATGCCCGAAGATGTAGACAAGCATTATGTGGAGAGTCTGTGTGAAGCCATCGGCGTATGCGAAGCCCCAGGCGAGGGACGTGAGGGTGAGGAAGAAGGAGAGTAGGTAGGTGAAGGAAGGGTCGGGCCGGTGGTACGTCTTTGTGGTTTGTTTCTGCAGAGGGGTCAATGGTGGAAAAGAGTGCATCAGAACACATGGGAGCATACGTGGTAGAAGATTTGCCGAAACACTTTCTTAGGCGCGATTATCAGGCTCATAATCTCCCACACGGCCATCTCAAAGTCCATTTGAGGGAACTTGAACATGCGCTTGAAGAAGCGCGGCATCTTGATTTCATTGCGTCGCGACGAGGGTGTCGAGCCAAAGTTAGACGGCCCGCCCGTCGGCCTGGGGAGGGATATATGCGGGTTCATGATGAGGTATACAGAGGGAAAGGCCAAGTGTAGGCAGCAGTCGAGCGTGTGAAATATGACGGCAGGTGTGAGCAATTGTGCGTACGCGTTGTGAATCTCGTGTCACGGTGAGTCCCAAGTTTCCATAGTTGAAGGACGCACGCTGATGGCTCGGTGCTTGGGTGAAGGCTGGCAGTGTCGACGGTACCTGAGCGATGACATCGGCCGGGGCTTGGAGTTGGCGGACTAAGCGCGGGCGCCAAGCACAAGGCTGCGCCGGGAGCAAGCAGCAAGCCGCATCGGCGACTCGCAACCTCTGCTCACCATCTCCTACCACATACACTGCGCGCACCCGACCTCGACCGACGGCGCATTATCTCCCTACCATCGCGCTCGTCTCGGATTAATTCCGTGCAACTATCGAAGCTGCCAAACGCAGAACAAAGCCCTCGAGCGCACGCTTGGCTTTGTCGCGCATCTCGGAGCGCACTGCTTGCAGACACTAACTCTAACCACGCGACAAAGAAAGCCCCATTGTCCACTACCCGGCACCCTTGCGCGCCTTGTAATTTCACGCCCGCTACTGCTCTGCGACCAATTCTGACCGCACCATACAGCCCGCATCCGGCCATGTCCATGGCAGACGAGGCCGAGCTCGCCTTCTTGGAAGCGCAAAAGGACGAAGAGTACGACCCTGCACGCGGCGGCTACAACATGCCTGACGCGCCTACTGGTCAGGAAGAATACGACCCGACGGCGAACTTCTCGGCACGCTCAGAACACTCCGAGTCGATGCCTCCAGAATCAGGCGTAAACTCTCCGCCACAGGCCACCGAGGGCGAGCATGGGTCGCAGGCCCAGCCCCCTCAGACGTCTGCAGAAGCGTCCGCTGCGCCCCAGTCCAAGCGACCGCGCACCGTGGGTGGATTTGTCGACGAGAGTGAGGACGAGGAAGAGGAACCCGCTGCGCAGCCGCAAGAGGCTAATGCTAGTGCTACGGGAGCTGGAGAGTCCCCTCAGCCATCTTTTACAAACACACCAAAAAATACACTACCCAACCCAGATGTACAGTTACATAGTGCACAAGACCAGGCTCCTGCATCTGTTTCTGCTCCTGTCGCTGTCAATGAGCCTGCTCCCTCTGTTGCTTCTCTTCCTAACGGCAGCACACCTGTCCCAGACGTTACTAAGCCAGCTACCCCCGACGTCATGAATGTTGCTTCTGCGCGCCCCTCCGTGGCTCCAGCCACTCCAGCGCCCACTTCTGCTTCTCTACCGAAAGCTCGTCTTCCTCAGGATCGAGTTGGTATTCTCGAAGATCGCATTGCTGAAGACCCGCGTGGTGACATAGAAGCATGGTTGAGTCTAATTGAGGAGCACCGCAGGCGACACAAGCACGACGATGCCCGAGCAGTATTCGAGCGCTTCCTCAAAGTGTTCCCTTCGGCAGTAAGTGCAGTAGTAAACAATACAGGGCATGGCACTGACACAGGCAGGGTGAACAATGGGTTGAGTACATCCAGTTCGAAACTGAACTCGACGAACTGCCAAAAGTCGAGCATCTTTTCGGCCGTTCGATTCCTTCAGCTCAATACATCGGCATCTACTCTGCTTACATTGACTTCATTCGGCGTCGCTTCAATCTCACCACTGACCAGAATGGGCAGAATCGCCAGACAGTCACCCAAGCTTATGAGTTTGTCCTCAATTCTATCGGCATTGATGTTCAGGCTGGTAAGCTATGGCTTGATTACATCGAGATGTTGAAGACAGGACCCGGCGTTCTTGGTGGCAGCAACTGGCAGGATATGCAAAAGATGGACACTCTCAGAAAAGTATACCAGCGCGCTGTCTCGGTGCCCCACAACGCTACTCTGGAAATCTGGCGTGATTATGACAAGTTTGAGATGAGCATGAACAAGGTTTCAGTAAGTACCGACTCGCTGCACACTTCGTATCCATGAAGCTTATCCATGTACCAGGGCCGCAAGCAACTGCAAGAAACCTCGCCTGCCTACATGACTGCTCGCAGCGCCATCAACGTTCTCGAAAACAACATTACAAGAGGCGTCATCCAAACCACATTGCCGAAGCTGCCGCCGGCTGCTGGTTTCGACGGCTACGAAGAATATATGAACCAGGTCAAGTTGTGGAAAAACTGGATTCAATGGGAGAAAAGCGATCCGCTCGAGTGCGCAACTGACAACCGTGAATTATACAACAAGCGTGTTCTGCATCTCTACAAGAACGCTTTGATGGCCCTTCGTTTCTGGCCGGAACTGTGGTACGAGGCGGCTGAGTGGTCTTACGAGAACAACCTACAGGCTGAGGGGGACAAGTTCCTCAATGACGGCATAGAAGCAAACCCTGAAAGCTGCTTGCTTGCCTTCAAGAAGGCCAACCAGGTCGAGCAGCGTACCGATTTTGAGGACGGTCAAGCTGGTATCATCGCAAAAGGCAGGGCCGTACGGGAACCATACCAGAAACTCCTGGATACTATTTATGATCTTACAGCACAAGTCAAGAAGCGAGAGGAGCACTCCATCGCACGAGCCAAGGAGCAATTTGAAGCGCAAAAGGCTGCTGACGAGGCTGCCCGCAGCGCAGCGCAGCAGAACGACGATGCCGATGACGAAGATGAAGTCGTAGCTGCACGACGACTAAAGGAGAAGGAAGAAGCTTTCAACAGCCAACTGCAGGCCATGTCTGCTGGATACAACGCGCAGACTCAAAACCTCAAGAAGACGCTCACATATGCATGGATAGCGCTCATGCGCGCAATGCGTCGTGTCCAGGGTAAGGGAGACCCAAAGGGCGAGATTGGCGGCTTCCGTGGCATCTTCACTGAGGCTCGCAAAAAGGGCAAGCTGCTCAGCGAGGCATACGTGGCTAGTGCACTCATTGAGCATCATTGTTACCAGGAGCCAGCTGCACAAAAGATCTTTGAACGCGGTATGAAGCTCTTCCCAGAAGACGAGCAGTTTGCATTGGAGTACATCAAGCACTTGATCAAGCTCAACGACTCAACCAGTAAGTACTCAATATCACTGTTGATTGCATTTAATTCTAACTGTCGTAGATGCCCGTGCCGTCTTCGAAACTGTCGTTGGGAAACTCACAGCTAAACCGGAAAATGTACATCGAGCCAAAGGTCTCTTCGCCTTCTTCCATGACTACGAGGCTCAGTTTGGTGAGCTCGCTCAGATCACCAAGCTCGAGCAGCGCATGGCGACTCTCTTCCCCGAGGACCCGCAGTTACTCCGCTTCTCGCAACGCTTCGCAAGCACAACCTTTGACCCCATCTCCGTTCGCCACATCATCTCACCCCGCACGCAGATGAAGCCGGTCATGCCCTCAGTCATGCCCTCGATTGAGGAACAGCAACCTGTTCCTGTAATGCCTCCACAACCACCGCCTGTGGTAGAACAACAGCGCCTCGCGTCTCCTGCCATCATCAACTCCCCTCACCTCGCCAATCTTCACCCCGTCACCAACTCACCGAAGCGTCCACTTGAGGATGTAGAAGAAGCCCCACAGCCTCGCAAGCTCGCTCGTGGTGAATCGCCTCTAAAGGGCGCTGCAGGTCGCCGTCTTGATGCCGCTCGTCGCAATCTTGCTACTGCTGGTTCTACACCAATCGGACAGGCCCAAGGCCCACCGCCCCTTCCTCGCGGAATCAACTTCCTTCTCAGCATTATACCCGCTGCACACACATACAACGCGGCGCGTTTCAAACCCGACCTTCTGGTCAACCTCCTACGAGATGCGACCGCCATTCCCCTTCCACCAGGCCAAGCCATACCACAGCCGCAGCGTTGGGGTACCACACCAACAACGGCTCAGCAATTGCAAAGCATACAAGAGAAGTATGGTAACGGCAGCCATATTCCTACGCATACAGTCATGCCTGGCGCCAACCCGTGGGGAGCTTAGTACGCCCTCACAGGTATGTACGGACCAAGTTACAACAATGGGATGTTCATCTAGCGAAAATGCATTACGGTTCATCGTTTGGTGCTTATCGATGCTGGGGAATATTCACACAACAACTGGACAACTGGAAATTCAAGTCGCCATCAAATTAGCATTGCATAGGGGTGGCGTTTTTTTTTTGTATCTTATATCTTCTCTCAACTCGAGGCGAATTCGGAACAAAGCTTGTTCCAATGGATGGGGAAACGCCTGAAAAGATTGAATCAAGGGATTTTAGGGAGGTGCAGCCAGACCGTGCATAGGTCTTACTTGTAATGAAATCAGTTTATGAGCAAAAGTGTTTTTTTTACAGTACGTGAATATTTGCCTTGGGTAAAGTGATGTTGTGCTTGAAGTGGATGATTGTATTTCTTCTCTAACACTAAAAGATATTTCTTTGAAACTCTCCTTTCTAATCATAGGCAAGCTCTCTTGGTTATATCTTTCGGTCATACAGCCAGATTGTATTGCGAATGAAGTTTCAAACACGACGTTGCTACCTGTATTTTTCATTGGCCGGTACAAATGCATCGATATAGATCACTGCTTCAGGCCGCTGTCAGTATGGAGGCCAAACTTTGCGTATGGAATAAACACGTACTCTTCTCACAGATTTCCTTGTGTGCTGTAGTCAAAATGGACGCTAAGTATAGGGTCGCGTTGAAAGGCACATCATTTGTTGTCAAAGCTGCCAAAAGGGTTTGCAGGATCTTGATGGGCGCATGCCGGGCCGTGGTGGTAGGAAATACAGTGGAGCAAAACAATTATCTGTGCAGACACAAAAAGAAGAGAGGTTCCGTGCTAGACGTGCAGAGCAGCGATGCCTGCACAAAGGAAGTTTGGGCAACCGGGAGAGCGGGCAAGGTTGTCCTTCCACACATTTCATGTCTTTTATCGATTATCATCTACGATGCTCCGACGATATTGACGACAAGAGGCAATTGCACGTGATACTTTGTGTTGCAAGCTTTTTGTTGTTTGTTAATGCTATCCCACGCCTGCTTGCCTGGTACCGACCCGTATTTTCTGCAACCGGGTATCAATTTTCTGATTTCAACACTACATCTGTATCTCAAGTTGCTCTTTCCTTCTATATATATGTGTGTGTGCATTGGAATGTGATTAGACCTGTGCCAGATACAAACTCAATGTGGAGGAAGGCACAATGGCCAACGTCGTTATGACTGCCACCTACTGTCTGCCGCTGGTCCAGGTTTGTATAAGAGAGTTTGATGGTTGCCAAGCAGGCTACCCCTTGCGATGATTGATGGAGAGCAATGGATATGATACAGAAGGTATCACAGAGGGTAGTGCCTGCGAAAATGCTTGGGAATGCGCCAGCCATAGCCAGAAATGCCAGCACCCAAAGCTGCATACAAGCAACTTTGGTATGCGAAGTCTGGGCTATTCGTCTGAGCCAGACATGTCTTAGCACATCTTGAAATTGATTCCGGGGCTTGTGAAAAGGTATACTGAGGTTCTTCCACACGGTGTGTTGTGCATTTCTGGTATCACTTCAGGTTCATAGACTGTCTTCCAGCTCTCTCTGCGATTTTCATCTCAAAACACCCTTTCTTACATGTGCTATCGCCTATCTTGTAGGCGAGAATCATCCTCATGCCGCCAAGACTATGTCGTGATGTCAAGTCTGGGTGTCTCTCTTGCGGAGCCGCTTCACGCTGTACAACTGTGCGCTTCTCACCTTCACCTCTCATACCGCTATGTGCATGTGCACAACTTAGCTGCATTTATCCGCCACCCGACCTCGTGACTGCCGTCTACATAGGTAGGCCTGCGCACACCTCCTCCCAACCTTTCTTCCTCACCCTGCCACATCTTTCCGATTTCCGCCATTGCAGGCACAGCTTTCACTGTCCGAAAACAATCAGAGCCGACCGCAAGCTCCTGCCTGCAGGCAGCAGCAACATCCTCAGGTACGCCCCTCACCCGCGCCTTCACTTTGCTTTCCACTGTCATTTGTGTACACCTTTGCTCGGGTCACCGCATCACTTCCCGTTTGTTCTCACCTCAACTTGTTGATGCCTGCCGCACGCACTCACCTTTGCTTTCACCTGGCATTTCCACCGCTTCCTCCCTCCGTTTGCACCTTCACCTGCCTGTGTCTTGGCACAGCTCTATAAGTATCCACCTGTCTGCTCCCACACTCTCTCTTCCCCATACCCTACTCAACTTCTCCCAACCCTCTCTCAGGTTTCAGGCCTTCGTAAGTCTTACACCACCCCTTACTTAACTGTCCTCAAGCACATGTATCCGAAGCTTCTGCCTTTGAACTGTGCTGACCTGCCTCAGGTTTCCTCAACATTCCAGTCCAACACACGCCAGCTCCCATACAAATCCAAGGTGCGTGTTTCTGCTTGGTCGGAGCAGCATCGGCTAAGATGTGTCGACGTACTGCCACAGTCCTCCGCTTAGCGCACCCTTCCACCTCAGTTTCAGAAACCATTAACACAGCATCTAGATCTCACCATGGGCGGTCCTCCGAAGGCATGGGGACAGGTCGGCAACCGGTCCACCGCCTCATCCAAGGAATCTGAGCCTGAGTCTCGCGACCTCTCTCAGCATTCCAGCCCAAAGTCCATCCCACGTTTCGACGGCAACCGCGATCCAACAGCCATGATCAAGAGGGCTATTGAATACACCACACCCGGTGATCTCAAGAACCTTTCTGAGTTCTTTGGCATGGGTGGTTGGAACGCGGCTCGAGGTGTAAGTACAATTGCTTTCCAGTTTTGGTTTGCGTGCGCCATCATGGGTGCTTGTCAACCGGGAAATCTCACTGGTTCTTACCAGGCCATTTATTTGTTCCAATACGAGCATCCTCGCTAACAATGATTTCAGGTCACCACCACTGACCTGCCTCCCCGTCCCCAAACTTTCAACCAGTACGGCAAGGCGGTTGGCATTACGCTGAACACGTTCAACCTCAAGAACACCCCGAACACAGTTGTTCACCAGTACGACGTAAGTCATCTTGGCCCATATTCTATCCTTTAGTCTTACTGATAGCTTCCAGATTCACTTCACTGGAGATGCCAACGACTACAACAAGCGCGTCGTCCTCAAGAAGATCTGGCATTCTCGTGCCGTCAAATCTGCTCTTGGCGAACCCGACAATCTCTGGATTTGGGATACCAACAAGCTGGCATGGTCCAGCAAAAAGCTCGATCGTCCCGAAACCCGCATCAACGTCGACCTCGACGAAGAGAAGGGTCGCCCTACGAAGCCTGGTCAGAAAGGTAACAAGCATACTGTTTTCGTCCGCCACACTCGCAAGGTCGACTTTGCTGGTCTGAATGCCTTCCTCAATGGACAGGCCCCTTGGTCAAGTGACTGCATCGACACTCTGAACTTCCTTGATCATGTCATGCGCGAATGGCCTTCGCAGAAGTACACCATGATCAAGAAGTCCTTCTTCGAGCGAGGCCAGCAACGTTTCGATCTCGGTGGAGGTATCGAGGCCTTCAAGGGCGTCTTCACTTCCCTTCGTCCTGTTCTCGACGACAAGTTCAACAAGTCTCTGGCTGTCAACGTCGATGTCGCCAACGGTACCTTCTGGCGTGCCACAGCGCTCGGACAGGTTATCTGTCAGGCATTCGGCTGCACTCCAGCTCAATTCGCTGGCATGTTCAAGACCGCACAACAGAACTGGGACAAGTCTATCCTGAAGAGGGATCTCAAGAAGTTTAAGCGGATCGGTGTCTCAACTACGCACACCAAGGAACCTACCCAGTGGACCATTGATGAGTTTTGTGACAAGGACGCAAACAAGACCACGTTCGAGGATCCTAACGACCGCACAAAGAAGATTTCAGTCTCCGACTACTTCAAGAAAAAGTACGGTGTCATGATCATTGGTGGCCTGCCAGTGGTCAGGATGACCAAAAGGATTCGTGGAGCCCCTGTCTATATGCCGATTGACGTTCTCATGGTTGACCCCAACCAGCGCTATGCCCACAAGCTGAACGAGACTCAAACATCGAACATGATCAAGTTTGCCGTTACCCTTCCCAAGGACCGCTGGGCAGCTGTTCAGCACGGCATCCAACTCCTCAAATGGGCTGAAGACCCTTACCTCCGCCACTATGGCATCCAGGTCAACCCGAATGCTTCCAAGGTTCAGGGTCGTGTCTTGCCCTCACCAGTGCTCAGCTTCGGCGCCGGCTCCAAGGAGGTCAACGTCAAGCCCAATGACTTGATTCAGGGACGATGGAGGCTGGACGGACGCAAGTTCATTGCGCCAAACACTCGCCCAATTCGAGGCTGGGGTGTCTGCGCTATCCAGGGCCGCGGTAGTCCTAACCCACAAGCCACTAATGCCTTTGTCGAGAAGTTGATCCAAGTTTATGAGGGACATGGAGGTATCATTAACTCCCACCCTCAGCGCGGCAAGAAGCCGTGGATGGGCCCAGGAAACCTAGCAGACGGTGGAGAGTTGGTGGCGAATGTGTGGAAAACGGTCGGCAATGTGTAAGTCATGCAGGCACCGAATATTCTTTGCGGAGCTTTGACTGATTAGGAAATAGGTTTGGTGGGCCTCCAAGCCTTATGATCTTCATCGTCAACGACAAAAACATCGATGTCTATCGCCGTATCAAGAAGTCTTGTGACATCCGTTTCGGCGTCGCTTCCCAGATTCTCCAGTCAAGGCACGTCCTGACTGCTTCTCCGCAGTACATCTCCAATGTGTGCATGAAGATCAACGCCAAGCTGGGCGGTGCCACTGCTGTCGCAAAGTCCCAGCTGATCCCCAAGATCGCCCCGAAAGCAGCCATGACGCCGACCATGGTGATTGGAGCTGATATATCTCATCCTGCGCCTGGAGCGGGCTCTCACGAAGCTGCTTCGTATGCTGCCATCACCGTATCTGCGGACAGCAGTTTCATGAGGTACTGGGCTGAAGTGCAGACCAACGGCAATCGTATGGAGATGCTCCTTCCCAGCACCATTGACGAGCAATTCGGATACATGGCCTTGAAATGGATGCAGAATGTTGGCCAGGGAAGGCCTCCGCACCGTGTCCTTTACATCCGCGATGGAGTCGGCGAGGCGCAGTACGCTGCAGTCCTTGCAGATGAGGTTCATGACATGAAGCAAGCTTTCCTCAAGCTGGGGTGCAAGGAGGCGCCAAAGTTCACTGTGGTCGTTGCCGGCAAGCGCCACCACATCCGCTTCTTCCCTGAAGCAGGCAAAGGCGACCGCAACAACAACCCTCTGCCGGGAACCTTGGTGGAATCCGGTTGCACTCATCCATTTGAGTTTGATTTCTATCTCTGCCCCCATGTCGCCATCAAGGGTACAGCCCGCCCGATCCATTACCACTGCATCCTGAACGAGGGCGAGTGGAAGCCTGCAGAGCTTCAGCAGTTCATCTTCGAGCACTCGTACCAGTACGTCCGCTCGACGACTCCAGTTTCCATGCACCCGGCTGTCTACTATGCCCATCTGGCTGCTGACCGCTCGCGTGCTCATATTACCGGGAGCCCTGTCACATCCGGCAAGAAGGAGGCTCAGGCCAAGAAGGAGGCGCAGGAGAAAGGCAAAGAGAAGGAGACATCTTCCTCTGGCACGTCCAAGCGGCCCATCGAGGTCGCTCCTCTCATGGCCATCCTGAACGCTCGTAGCCTCAAGGACGGCATGTGGTTCATCTAGGCATGGCTAGGTTTGGAGGTTTGAGTGGTCAGTGAGTAAGGGAGGATATGGTTGCGAGGAAGATGCGAACCTTCCACGGTGCTTCGAGTGTGGTTGGCCGGACATTCTTGCTCTTCTTATGCAATATGGAGCTTTCACGGTCCATCGGGACCCTGTCATGATCTTTCCTGGCTTTAGGTAGCTTATCTTGACATGCAAGGATATAGCACAATGGAAAATCGACGGATGACAATCATTCTCATTGTTTCTGTGGTGCTCAGTCTGAGCATGTTGCTTCCTTTGACACTAACAACAGCATCTAGACTTGGTGAGCGAGATCTAGCATAGCAAAAAGAGCGCTGGAAAAGGCCTGAAGAGTCAGGCTGAGATGGCGTCGCACGCATCGCAACCCTACTCACAGCCATGAAGAAGCTGCCTAAACTGTGACCACGACAAGTCGCAATGCTTGACGCGACTTCATTGGTGGCTTAAGGTTACGCGCGCACCATTGCATGCTAACAGGAGAAATGTACCGTCCAAAAAATTTACCTTCGCTCCACCGGCGCAAAGCGCAGAAGAGAAGGAGGTAAGCGAACGCATGGTTGTTCTAACCTCCATTTTCCCCTCCAAATCTCCATTGAGATGGAAGACACAGAGTGAATAATGGGGTATTTCAGTTTTGGTGAGCAGAAGGGGGCCGGGCGACGCGTTGGTTTTGTGCATGCAAGAATTTTGGATGACTAATGTGCGCTTGCCGCGATGGGGGTTAGCGGCAGTGCAAGGATCAGACGAGCGAATTGAGAATGGCGCATTTTGTGTGACGAGGCGAGGCGAGCATGGCGGGGCAGGGGAATTTGGCGGGGCGGTTACTTACGTTTTGTTGGCGGGCGGGCAAGGGTGACTCTTTTGACTACACCAACAGCATTGTCGCCATCGCGGTGTAGCAGGTGAGTAGCAGACCCGTTTCGCGGCGTCCACTACCTAAGCTGGGCTAATGTGCCGTGGTTTGCCAGGCTCGCTTTCAGTCAGACTTCTCTGAATCATCAATATCGTCAAACCCCAACGTAACAACCTCTACTACACTACACTCTCGACCGCTTGGAACGCACGACACAAAGGAAGCCCCCTCTACCTGTCGAAATCACCTGCCGAACACATAGGCACGGCCTGCAAGCAGACCCGACACAGAACATCCCACAAACTACATATCCAACATGTCTTCAGCACGTGGTCGCGGCGGCAAGTTCAACAAGGTCAAGCGTGGAGGCGGCAAGAAGTTCTCTCGCGACCTGCAGCCTCTGAATGCAGATGGCGAAATCGTTGGCATGTGGGGAGTAAGTATTTGGCATATTAGACGTTCGGAATGTTTGAACTGTGGACTGACAGAATATTACAGGACCAACCTGACAAGGTCGACGAAGAATCATCCGAGGAGGAGGAATCTTCAGAAGAAGAGTCTAGCGAAGAGGAGGAGGGCAAGCCCGCACAAGAAGAATTGACACGTGAGCAGCGCCGTGAACTCGCAAAGAAGCGAAAGCAGGCCGCGATAGCGAAGAAGTCGCAAAAGACACCCGAGGCCGGCGACATGCCCACCGACTCGGAGGAGGAAGACGATGATATGCCCGCAAACCCAAATCACACCGCCAAAGCCCGTACACAAGCCACCAAAGCACCCGTTGATGAGGATGCGGATGCCGCTGCCAAGGGCAAGGGCAAGCAAAAGGACCTCTCTCAACTCTCCCGTCGTGAGCGCGAGGCTCTCCAAGCACAAGCCAACAAGGACCGATACGACAAGCTGCATGCTGAGGGAAAGACGGAGCAGGCGCGTGCCGATCTAGAGCGCTTGAAGCTGGTTCGCGAGCGCAGAGAAGCTGAGGCAGCACGCAAGAAGGCCGAGGCTGAGGAGCGTGCTGAGATTGAAAAGGAGAAGAAGGAGCTCATGGAGCGTGAGGCTAGGAGACGGGAGCAGGCCATGGGCAAGGCGAACCGCCTGGCAAAGGGCGGAAAGAAGAAGGCTTAAGTCAGCGCAATGCTGGCGCGTTGGGTCTGGATCAAAGGAAACATGGACCGCATGTTCTGTGGTGGCTTGATCTCCTCAGCACTTATGGAGTGATGGGATATGATTGCAAAGAGAAGATGGCACGGCGATTTTCAGATAGTACGCTGATTGGAATAGAAGAACATCACGAGGCTTCGCTCCGCTTTCGTCCCTGCTGCTGCTTTTCGGAGTGGCCTAATGCCAGGACATGTCAGATAACCACAGTGTGCGAATCAACAAGCGTCAGCAAGGTCAGCTCAAGGCTCCCTTTTATTGAAACTACGTCTCGAATGTTCGCCAGCAAATACGAGCGCGGGCAGTGAGCGTTAAGCCCTTGCAGCGCCCTTAGTTTACGAACCCCACCTACGTAGTGCCTCGCCTCGCGAACGCGAAAGTTCACGACTTCGTCATGACCCGCCGCACTACATAAACAACATGGCATCGCCACTGGTGCTCGGTACTATGCGCACAGAGTTGAACGCACATTTCTTGCACAGAGCATCTTCTTTCCAAGCAATTGAATATGGCTGAATCCATTCCCGCCGAGGAGCAATCCAACTACGAGACCTTCCGTGATTGCATGAGTGAGCCCATTATGAAAGCTCTAGCCGCTCCAATGGAGAAGCCGAAACCGAAGAAGAAGCGACACGCAAAGAAGGGGTCCAAGAGCGGAGGGAAAGACGCTGTCGCGACGCAAAACACAGTAGACGCCAATGCGGCCACAGGTGCCGACGCCGAAGATCTGGGCGAATTTATCGAAGTACATACCCTCAAACCCGCCACCTCATTTCTAGTACTCAGACTCCTAACATCACACCAGTACCTCAGTGCCCTCATTTTCCCCTGCCTGCCCCTCTCCCTCCGCACCCTCACCCACGCCCTGTACACCTCGGACCCCGTACTGCAAGAAACCTACAGCACCCCTCTCTCCGCCTCAACCAGCACCTCGCTCCTCTCGCTCATCCCCCCTACTGCCCTCGACAGCTTAGAATCCTACGGCCTACTTCCTTCGCCCTATGACCCCATTGACCTCTCCAATCTGCTTATCCCACCGCTGACCGCCTACATAACCGCCGTGACAGCCCCGCCCCCAATCTGGTCAACAACCCGCACTTCTGCCTGCGAACTGTGTGCCCGCGACTGGGTCCCGCTGACGTATCACCATCTTATTCCCAAAGCGGCGCATGCGCGGGTGCTGAAGAGGGGGTGGCATACGGAGGACAGGCTGAATAGTGTGGCATGGTTGTGTCGCGCATGTCACAGTTTTGTGCATGGGTTGGCGAGCAATGAGGAGTTGGCGAGGAGGTTTTATACGGTCGAGTTGATTGTCGAAGGGGGTGAGGAGGGGGATGTGGAGGCTAGGGACAAGGTGGCTGCGTGGGTGAAGTGGGTGGGGGGTGTGCGGTGGAAGAGTCGGTGATGGTAGATGTGGGGGCAGATTAGATTATTCTTTTTGATCATGCGAGTGGGGAGTGGAAGGAGGGGGTTGTAGACATTGAAGCATAGAGAAGAGACAGAAATTGATAGTAGTAATAGTAGTATTGATGCGACCGATCAACTGATTCGATCTGAAACTATATAATTGCTCTCGAGTGTTGTCCAACTCGGATATACAACCTCTCCATGCAGGAGGGTTGTATGGGGTATCTATGCTAATAACCAATGCCAATGCCAATCAATGCTCATGCTCATGCTCATGCCCATGCCCATGCCATGCTCCATGTCCCAAAATGCTCAAAGATGCAACACCCATAACCCGATATGCAACGCTTCCAGTTAAAATACATACAAAACATCCTGCAAAGACATGGCCAGCAATGCCTGAGGAAGTCGAACCCGACTAGGGGTTTACAAAAAGAAGAAGCGGAATCGGAAGAAGACAAAAAAGAAAATCTTCCGACCAGAGTATTACATATACAAGGGTGTATGCAGTGCCATAAACAAAAAAGGAAAAAAGCATATTACAATGGCGCATCATCCAAGAAACCCTTCTCGTCCTCGTCGGCAAAGACGGGATACGTCTGCCAGGTGCGACCGCTCTTGCTCCTTCTCGCCTCAAGGCTAGCACGAATGTGCGTGAGGAAGCGCTCGGTGGAGGGATCGCTAGTGGTACGGCGGAGTTCGCACTTTGGCGAATCCTGCTCCGTGGCGGGAGAAGAAGACGCAAAGGGAGCGATGGCGGATATGTCCTTGGGGTCGATCTCGTCGTCGTCCTTGGTGATGCCGTCGTCGAGCTGGTCGAGCTTGCTGAGCATCTGGAATTCCTCTTGGACGCGGCGCGTGGCCCATTCGCTGACGGGGAAGGACTTGCGACGCTGGGTGGTGGCCAGGTACTCGTGGTAGGCGTCGCTGTTGAGGCGCAGGTTGAATTCGCTCGAGGGGTTGCTTTCAGGGGATAGCCTGGGGGAGAGCTTGGGCGACATCCTAGGTGAGGGGAGCTGGATAACTGGAGCGGAAACAGGAGCGGGTAGTGGTGGGAGAGATGGAGGGCTGCGGGTGAAGTCGACAAGTTGACCGGGGTGTGGCTCTTGTGGCTGGCATCGTGTTGTTGTCAATGGCTCTTGCTTTGGTACGCTCTGCCAGTTGATAATATCAGAGTCGGTCGAGTCGATCCTCTGCCTCTTGAAGCTCTCGGCCATTTCCGACCTGGGGGATCCCGAGGCCGACGAAATGCTAGTGCGAGGGCTGATCTGAGGCGAGTAGTCGGAAGATTGGCGGCGGCGGGAGGAAAAGCCAAAGCCAAAGTTGATGTTGAAGATCTCGCTGGGTCGGCGACGCTTCTTCCTGAGCTTCTTGGGGAAGGTCCAGGTGGTGTCCTTGAAGGATATTTTTGGTGAGGGGGATGCCATGGCTTGGTGTGGGGGCAGCTGGCGGCTCGCAATTTCCATCATGGCTGCGTTGATTGTGGCGAGGAAGGACGAGTCGACAAAATGCAAGTCGTCGGGGGAGAGGGATGATTTTGGCTTCTTTGTGGGGGGTGGAGTGTGGGAGGGCAGGGCGTGGTTAAGTCTTTTTAATGGGTGTTGTGGGCGTCGGTGAGGCTTCTTCACCGTCTCTTTTGGGTGCGTAATGGCGGTGGCAGTAGTGGCAGCAGGAAGAGCGGTAGGCGCAACAAGACAGTGATAACCAGCGTTTGGATTCCAGGATTGCGTGACGTCCCTGGCCGCCTCAGTGGCACTGCATAAGTAGGCATCGCGTGTAAAAGCGTAGTACAGGTCATCTTGCAGGCCATGTTCACGAGGCGCTGGTCGTGGGATGCGGCCTGGTAGAGGGCCAGAGGTCGCAAGTTGCGGTGTCGGCGCATGGAGCGGCGGTGGCGGCCACACCGGAACAAGAGTAGCGGTATTGCAGGCTGGTTGCTGTGGCACGGGGGGATGAGGCGGGCCAGCACATGTTATTTGCTGGCTGGACAGCGACAGTGTGGTTGGGTCAGATGGTGCTGGCGGTGACATGGGGCTCGTGACGTGGTGATCCTGTGTCCAGCCCCGGCCGCCGCCGCCGAACTGTTCCCACGCCTGGTTGGCTGGCCAGAGCCCCGCTGGTGTTTCATACTGTGAATGCATCAATGGTTGTCGTGTTGCTGTGAAAATCAAGTTTGGTGTTGACAATGGTGATGGAGATATCGACGACGACGACGGCGACAACCACGGCGATGACGCTGCTGGCCGTGGCACAGAGGGCTCGTGGACATTCCAATGACGTGGGAAGACGGACGTTTGGCTCATGATGGTGACGATGCGTTGGCTATTGCTGAGACGACAGCCTTCTTTTCGCGTCTTGTGTGCCAGCCGCAGTCCGTATCCCCATTATATACCAGCTTCCATTTCTTTTGACTGTGCGTGAGTAAGGAGCTGGGCGTAGCCTTGCCGAGAGCATGCACATGTCGGTACACTTGTCGACACACAACCACCATGCATTTCCTAGAATCCACCGTCGGGGGCTGTAGCACTGACGTACGTTATACCAGCTTCAGCTCCAGAAAAACTACTTCTTGCACACTGTCCCGGGCTCATCCGTTGCTGACTCGACTTTGTCCCAGTCCCCATGCCTCAGTCCAGAACCCCCCAACTTGCAGGCAACCATCGGAACCATGCGCGCGCGGAGGTGGGCGACATCTGTTCCATAATCTCGTGCGTGAAACGACGACGGTGCGTAGTGTCTAGTTGCGTAGTCTGCGTAGTCACCCGCTCTCGCTTTCTCGTCATGCACATTGGCTGGTTTGCCCACGCCGAGCACCTCCAACTAGCATTCCATGGATGAAAAGGCACTGCCCACCTGAGCTGAACTGCTGATGGCTCTCCCTTGGTCCTGAAATCCCCAAGCGCGCCCACTAGCTGGGCGCGAGGCGCCGGAGATGCCACATCTCAGGGTCCATGACAGTCCTGTGCAGCCCTGCCATCCTGGTTCGCTGTGCTTTTTCGTGACAAAATCCTCATGGTAGCCGAGCGAGCATAGCCATCATGAGGCAATCATACATGAGGCGAGCACGTCCCAGAATGCTTCCTTTTGATGGAAAATTTGCAAAAGGCCTGGACAAAGTGGCCACGTGCAACTTGAATTTAGACCTCTTGTGGTAATAGAGCTCGCGAAGAACCTAGCCTACCCGCTAAACATAGTTTGATAGACGACGGGACAGAGCGTAGATTTACTATCTCCCCGGAGGGCCGCATATTGAAGGCGTGTTTGGAGACTCCAACCACTTAGCCTAACCTTACCCCAAATGTGCGCCCGTCTACACCTGCAGTATTTGCCAAAAACCTTAATATTGCTTTTTTTCGTCTCCAAATGGAACCATCCTCTTCTTGACCCTTCAATCCCTCATCGCGCCACAACCGTCTGCCAGCCAAGACCTGTCCTCTTTGCGTTAAACATTCCGGCTTGGCACTCGCACATGTTGATCTCCTGTATAGTTAAGGAGATGGCTCGAGCACATGTCGCTACAACCTGCCTGTGCACTGTCACGACGTCAAGACCCTGCGTCTGCAACCACACTCTCCCATACACCTTGCCAATCCGCTCTTCCACCTCCGTATCTCGCTTCAAAAGCATTCATCGCTAAATTGCCTAGAAACGGCCTGACCAATCGGTTGATTAGCTCTCCTCTAGTCATGTCCAAAACGGCCGCGCCTTCCTCCTTTTCCAAAGCCACGATCAGCGGATCCAGAAGCAGTGTCCTCTTTGGCTCCTCCATGTCAGACCCGTGCTGTGCAGTCAGAGACGCTGCAGGTGCTGATGAAGACATGCTTAGAACTTCGTTGATCTCATCAGTGAGCGACATGACCGTGGGCGGATCGACGGGCTTGTATACTGCATCAATCGTGTCTGTGATGAAAAGCCACTCCATTAGTTGGAAGTCGTCGGGATCTAGAACAACGAGCTCGTCCAACAGCTTGCAGCTCTGGATGATGCCGGCGTTGTTGTAGTGGTCCTTGTTCGCTGCGTCGGGCAGAAGTGCGGATAAAGCAGACGTCAACTCACCATTCACTACTGGCCACAGTGGCGCAAGGTGAACTGGTGATGTCTTCAGGATAATGGCGCGGAGTAGCACAATGACTTCAGCCCGAGTTATGGATGAAGGCGATGACGCTGGAGTGGCCGTGAGCAACTCCACAATCTTCTCGAGGAACTGTGGTATATTGGGTGTAAAGGCGTCTTCGGAGCTGCTTAGAATGAGCAACGCGATGCGCCGTAGCGTGAGCTGCGTCTTGCGGTCCGCTTCTTGTCGAGCAGATGTAGCGCCAACACCAAACATGATGCCTGCCGTTGTCGGTGCAGATAGTCGTGACAGCAGCTCTGGCACACGCTCTTTATCCGATTGCGTCCACTGTGCCAGGATAGGCAGCCATGCATTTCTTAGCAGGGCAAGTGGCATGTTGAAGAACTTTGCGTCGTTGAAAGCATCATAGATATCTTTCTTGAGAAGCCGGTTGTTTTGTGAGATTTTGACAAGGCCCTGAAGCAGGTCCAACATGTTCTTTGACACGTTCTCGGGAAATGCTTTGGCGCGGAAAGTGGGGCCAATAACAGATGTGGATATGTCTGATACGACCTTTGTAACCCGATCATTCTCCACAAGGATGGTTGGAAGCTTGGGAACGACAGTAGTGAGAATAGAGACAACGTCAGTTGCTCGTCTCTGCGCACGGCCTCCGTTCGTTGTTGCGGATGGTTTCTCAATGGGGCTTTGCCTTGAGTCATGCAAATAGCCCATTGAGCGCGTTGTGAATATGGCAGTGAGAATTCTCGCAAAAATATCCTAGAAGAGCGTTAGAATGTTTAAGACAATCAAACATGGACACTTACGGCAAGCTCCCTTCTCATTTTCCGCTGCTCCCCAAAGTTGGTATTGTCGACTTTCTGCCCTATGACAGCCGTGAACTCTAAGAGGATTGGTAGGATTTGCCGATGTGGCAATGGGTTGCCAAGGACATCTTTGAGGAATAGCATGCAGTCCTGCCATATTTCATCCATGGCGTCATCCTCTAAAGAATCTGTATACTCAACAAGGAAGGCAACCAATTCAGCATCGACGAGGTCAGAGGTCAACGTGGATAGTCTGCTGGACTCCAGCGCACCGGGGTCGGTTCGACTGTAGACAGCATTGAAGATCGCTGGAATGGTGTGTTTCGGCTTAGAGCCGTTGAGGACGTTTAGTAGCCCCATGATCGCAGGTCCCTGAATGTCGTCGACTGCTGCGTGAGCCCACAGCACCGCCAACGTTTCTAGGCATTCCAGTGCTTCGGCACCAAAGAGATGTTCCAAAGTGCGGCGAGCTCGGTTGCGCATGCGTAACGATGTGTACGCAAACGACGCTGCTGATATAGGATCCTGTGCCTCTTTCCTTTGGCCGTAGCCTCCCCATGACCAGATAGAAAAGCAGATGCGAACAGTGTCTTGAAAGCAAAGCAGAACGGTCAGCCTGCTGTTCGCTGTGGGAGTGCGTGTCTGGCTTGTTTCGGAGGCAAACACGCCCGACACCACGTTACTGAAGAAGCCTTGGGGCTGCTCGGGCGTTTTGTTGGCAGAAACTTTTGTTTCTTGAGTCGTCAGACGTTCGTGTGCCTTGGCCAAAATTTGTTCCAAGCCATTCATAAGTGATATCAATGTCGACTCCGGTGATACTGCCTGGGGCGCCTCGCTTTTTGAGAAGGTGGTTTTGAGATGCTCGAATGTGTCATTAATCTGCTTGCAAAGACATTCTACTAGGGGAAGGAGGTTTTGGAAGATGGTATCAGCGAACATTGGCAGAACCTCGACGAGGAAATGAATCCAGTCTTCTAGGACCAAGCGACTGCTAGGCGAAGAGAAGCCAAACTTCAAGCATTCAATCAGCTGTGGAGGCGGTGGGATGGGCGCAGGCTCATCATTTTCGGGCTCCCTAGCTAGTGTCAAAGATAGACGTGAGCGGTTTGTAGGTGGGACAGTAAGCGTCTTCGTTTCAGGCTCCTGCTCTGGCAGACGTGTGAGGCGCAATCTCAACGCGGCCAGCACTGCGCCCAGTAGCAGACTTTGCAAAGACGGGTTGGCTGATCTGAGTCTGTTCGTAAGTGGTATTTCGAGTTCGAGATCCCGAAGTGGAGCAGCGAATGGACTCCGATAGATTTGTGATATGACCGAGACAGAAAGTCTGTGTAATTCGTGGATATGTGGCTCGGTGTCGGTGTCGGGTGTATTGGCCCGGAGCCCTAATGTCGTCAAGCATGTACGTACAAGCCATTCCTGAATTGAAATCCGTGACGAGGATTCTTCTGACCAGATGATGGTCATTTCAGCAAGTGTCGCCCAGGTAAGATGCGATGGCCTTTTGATGACATTGAAGATGTGCTTAAGGTAATACAGACACTCTTTGGTGTCGTCTCTTTTTGGCAATGGCTGACGCCTTTGAGCGGCTTGTTCAGGCGTCAGTTTGCTCGAGTCCGCTATGCAGTTCATCGACTGGATGTGAACTGCGAGTATTTCGATGACACGGCTCAAACTTGGCACGTCATGCAGCCAGTCCTGCATAAAAGTGGATGTTTCAGAGCCTTCTTCGCTCACAGTGTCTAGAAGTAAAAGCAGCGGCCTTGTCAAGACAGCGTGGAAGTCGCCGGCAGGTACCGAGACAGGAAGGGCGTTGCCGCTCGGTCGACGCGTGGTACTTGGGCGCTTCTCTGACTGTAAACTCAACTCGTGCATGACATGTGTCCAGAGTGTGGCAAATCGTCGAGCGCAGTTCGAAGATCCCTCCAACGCAGGTGTTTGGGACATTTGCTTTACAATGATGGAAGATATGGCGCTCTCAACCATTCGGCTTGCAGGAGCTATCGAGTGTAGTAGTAGCAAACACCGAGCCGTCTCGACATGGTACTTGGGCAGTGTTGGCGAGAGGTATTGCCATAAGAATTCGACCAGAGGATAGACAAGCTCAGACAGTCGAGCTGACGCTATATAAGGTCCGGATGGAAGTGCAGTCTGGAGTGCCACTAGGACACTAGTTGTAGCACTCAATCGAGAAAATGACAGACTGAGCTCGGCACCAGATGGCATTTGAAGAATTTCCCCAAACGCCGTTGGTAGATCAGTCTCTTCGATTGCGTCTAAGCACTGGATTTTGAAAATCAAATTCGCAAGAATTCTGGAAAGTGTTTCAGCAGAATTGTGAGAGCCATTCGATTGTAAAGCCGTTATGAACATGCGCGAAGCTTCACGGAGGATAATCTGTCCCAGCTGCCTCGGGTCAAAGGGAAGATCTGCCGCGTCGAGGCTTCCTTGAGACTCTTCATAGAACTCTCGGAGCTTCTGAGCCACGCTTGCTGAAGATGTCTTCAGGGCTTCGGAAAGTTGTTGGTTCGTTGCTTTACCACCCTGGAATGAGCGATCTGGCACAATCTGAACGAGTGAGTCTGTAATCTCCAAAGCTAGGCTCCTGACTTCCCTGTCCATTGACGGGGTAATGGATGTGTCGGGAGAGTCGTTTAAGCAGGTCAATGTCGAAAGGATCATCAGAGGCATGTGGTGCAGCAGCATATCCTCTTCTTTGAGGTTGAAGCGCGCAAGAACAAACTTTGCCAGCTTCATCTTTTGTAAGGCCTCGTCACGAGAAGCCGAATTTGTCTGGAGAGACGATTTGATGAGGTAAATGAGCTTGCCCCAAATCAAGCCGCTGTCGACACCATCAAAGAATGCACTGGCACTTCTCACCACTTCGTCAACCTGGTCTCTGGCGGCAGTTTCGCTGTACGAGTGAACGCTTTGCAGAGCTGGGAGGAAAATCTCGGGTACGATTAACCCACCTACCTCCCAACGATCCATGAGAGACAAGCAGACTCTAAAAGGACGTGCTCTCTCGACGGGGACATCACTGCGACGGTTTATCATTTTAAGCACGCTATTCGTCAGTGCTTCGAGACCATATCGTGAGAAAAAAGCAGCTTGATGGGCGGAAGCATCTGCGGGTCCGTTGTGCTCTGATGTGGGAGAAGTGACGCCCTCATTGGTGTCCAGTACTGTAGGCTCAGGCCCAAGGAACCATGCCCAGAGTCGGCGATTCAGACTCATGTCTCTTCGTGATACTACACCAGCCGCTGCTGCAACAAGTCGTTCCAAGTCTCCCTTACCAACGCGCTCTTGTAAGACAGGAGAATCAAGAGGTAGGTGGGTGACGAGCAAGTCAAGAAATCCGCGTTGAATGAGTATTTGCGGATCTGAAAGGCCTGATTCGAAGCAACGTATCAAGAGACCTGGCTCTGGGGACGTAGCTGCCTCGGCTTCGGCTGAAAGGTTTTCGGATGGCGTTGTAGCATCAGATGGAGAATTGCGACGGCCCGACCAACCGAACTTTGGTAAATGGCGTGTAAGAAATGCAAGTGCACCTTGCCTTCTAGACGCATTTGTGATGGTGGCCAGGAAGAAACACTGCCAAAAATGAGACGAACCACTACTTGCCCTCGATTCGGCTACCTCGCCTGAATTTTCCTGGACAGCATTGCGCAGTTTCTCAGTCGCAGACACCATCTGCTCAAAATCTTCGCTCGTTTCATCCTCCAGGCCTGGGAGAAGCGAGAGTATAACAGCCTTCAAGGCCGGCCGAAGAGCAGGTCCGTCGAGCTTGAGGATGTGTTTCTCGAAAAGGGACAGATAGAGTGGGCGAACCGAGAGGGAGGCGAAGGAGAGCACGGGAGCAAGGCCGGGGAAGTAAAGATTTAGGTCACGGGCGAGGGCATCTTTCTGGGCATGGGTCAGCGTCTGCCAACCGGACATATGTGGGATAGAACAGGCATACACCAATGGTAGAGAAGATATAGTCATAGACCTCGAGAGCTTTCTGGTGGACGCCCGAGGGCAATGTTGGATTCAAGCACTGCGCTAATCGCAGTGCGACTGTATCGCTATGAGGTATGACGGGTATCTCTGACGATTGCGCCTGCAGGGCCTGGACGGGACATATAAATAAGCGTCGTGATTCATGTAGGCGGTAGTATAGCAGTATTGACCTTTAGTAGCCTTGCTAGGAATGAAATATAGTCGGCCCATTCCTGCTGAGCAGTGTCCCAAAGAGCGAGGGCCCGTTCAACACCGGCGGCATATCGTCGGAATCCCTTGTCCTTTTTATACAAAGCTGTACATGCCGGGTTAGCCCATGAGCAGGAGAGAATGAAAAAAAGCAGAAACCCACGCTCTTCGACCGCATTGCGCGAGGCCCGCGGCACAGGACTGGATCGACCGGACCCTGTTGGTGAGAATATGTGCAGGTTAGCAGGAGAATCAGCGGCCATGCTTGTCTGGCAGATTGTTTATTTTGCAGAATTAGCTGGCAGATTGCTGGACATTCTGTGACCGATGGTCGTGCTGGGCGGATACAGTCAATCAGCTGCCTGGTTGGTGAAGTGTAAGTATACGTTTGCCTGTCGTCGCAATCCGACACGCAGCACTTCCGCAAAAGCTCGGGCCGCCTGCCCTCGCGCGACGTGGAACATGGGCGTTCACATGCGACGCCTTTATGACGCGCGCCACACGCGACCGCCGCCACACTCTTCACCACGACCACCATGACGCCTGGGCAAATGGACCATTAACTTTTGTGGCTAATGTATGTATAATGCACGACGCAGCGCCAGTAAGTTCTTGCAGAATGCCATATCCAGGCCAAGACTAACCATGTCAGGCTTCACATGTCCCACCACCCGCCCCACCTGTAGCCACATCCGACCGCCAGGACTACCACCAACATGATTCTTTCCAAGAATCGCCTATATACCTACTGCCTGAGGAACTTCCACACAACGATGAACCCCCGCCTTCATATGACGATGCTGTTGCCATCAGCGGGGCGCCGCCGGGGTACGGTACCTTTACTCACTTCCCGGAGGACTCGTCGATAGCGAGCAGCGAAGTCGACTCGTCCGATCGTGCGCTACCGGAGTGGCTCGGGCAATTACTAGTCGTCCTGATCTTTCTGGGTCTCATATATGGCTTCTGGCGATTCGTTCACGATGACGATATGCCTGATGATGGATGGCCTCATTTCGGACCTCCGTCTACATGAGGTTGGATATGTGTAGGAAGTCGCCAAGTCAACCCGAGATATAGCAATGTCTCACAGTTGAGGCGGTTGATATCCACTACATGGCACAGAGTGGTGGGTCATGGATGAGAGACTGGTTGGGAGGATAGCAACATGCAAGCCCAACAACATGTCAGAGATTGGGTCAGAGAATTAAATGAGAGAGCCAGATTGGAGATTGAGATCAGGGAACCAGAAGCACATGCGAGAGCCAGCAACTGCAAGGTGTGTCGGGTTAAAATGAAGACTGGGTATTGCGAGCTGTACAGATGCTGTTCGTCTTTTTTGGGTATCATAAAAATGGTCTCTTAGGCTCGCATTAGTCTTATCAACTTCATGGTGTTGGCAACAAAATGGTCCCAAGCGTTTCGAGTCCGAAGGCGTAAAAGCAGCACAACGGAGTACATAGTAGAACGGGCAACCGTATCAGGATTACAACCACAGCACCCAAAGATACAAGCGGACATCAAGAAAAGAACAAATGAAAGAAGCAGCCTGCCTTCGGCACAACGATTCGGCTTCATCGGCATCCCATCACGCAATTTCCCGATTAGTGATTTAAACCCCTCGCAAAATCATACGATGTACCGCTTCTGGCAATGGGACATGGCATCTTGGCACATCCATGTCTCATACGTACCGTGCCCATCATTCAGCTCACACAAAGAAAAAAACATGCTCTCACCATCTCGGGTTTTGCATCCAATCTCCGCCGCACAAAAGCGTGTCTTATGACTTTGCCCTGCCGCTTATGCCGTTAACCCCGTTATTCCCAATGCCGCTCCCCACTAGCACAAAGACAAGCGTTGCTGATCTCGCCCTGCCCGAACCGCGATCGACAAGGCATCATCATGGTGGTACACTTACAGGTCGCGCACACAACACGAGACGAGACCATGGGATGTGTTGGGGACACTTTCCAGCGCCGGCTTACGCCCGTTGTCTGGGCCTATTGCCACGAACCACGAGCCCCAGCGGCGGCGCAGAGCATACCGTATCCGAACTAGGTACTCCGGGACCCACTGTAGCGGTGCGCTGCCTACGCGCATCGGGCCTGTACCAACGGGGTGCTGAGACTGTTGTCGGAACAGGGGCGTTGGAGAAGTGTGGACTTGTGGTACGCCTACTATGTACAGTATGTAGAATGCCTAACCAAGGGTATGTATGTAGGAGGACATGGTGAGGTATATGTTGCAAGTAAATCAGTCAACCATCACGACACGACTAATTGCGTTCGCCATTGCTGTTGATCCAATTTCCTCAATGCCCAATGCGCTCGCTCTCTCGCTCTTTCGTTTACGCCGTGAGAAGTCGTCGGATGGTGTACATATGGTTTAGGCAGCAGACATGCGCGACCAACAGCGGTGCTTGGCATATTGTTGCCCAGTGCAGCTTGTTTTCTTTCGGACCGACTACGAGGTAAATCGGCGACGGTTTTGTAGCATAGTTTGATGTATCCGATCGTTGTACTCGCTTGTTTTCTCCCTTGTTAGGATAGCGCGCTGCTCATTGAGGAAAAGTGGGTAATCGTTGTGAAAAGGTGATGACGCTGCAAGCACCCTGTTCAACGCCTGTTTCGCGTGTTGAATGATTAGGTTTCTGGGCTAGAAGCCGCAGCTTTGGTATCTTCCGAGGGACCAAGTGGTAATTTCTTTTTCACCGGTACAAGCTACAAGCTGGGCTTGGCTGCGAGGGCAACAGTTTGGCGTGGTCCCGAAATTTGCCTGTTTAGGGAAAAAGAAAGCTATACATAGACGCGAAATGCGGTTTGCTTTCGGTCCGTAGAATTCACGGTCGAGAGCGTTATTGCGGTGGCTTGGCTACGGCAGATGACGAGGGTGATGGGTTGTATGAACAAAGTGTGTAGGGGTAATTGTTTAATACAGCTGCGCTGTGTATGTGTTTGGTATAAAGGAAAATATATGCAGGGTTGTACTTAGCACGCCAGGTACATTTGCACCCTTCAAACATGTGGTCCTGTCCCCTGGAGATAAACAAACTAGGGTAAGCGATTACTAACACGAGCATGAGTCGCAGGCTGTGTAGCGAGACCATGGCTTCACATGGTACCAAAGAATGCTACTGGCTCAAACGTTATTGTTGTTGTCGTTGTCGTTGTCGTTGTTGTTGTTGTCATCGTCGTCTAAGCTAAACAAGCTCTCCCGACACGCGATCGAACCCCTTAGTCCGATCTCCGACATGCCGACACTCCGAGAATACTTGTCCATACCTTGTCCGTACCCAGGACGCACGCAGGTACATACAGATACACTGTACATGGGATTCTATGGCCCACAATCCCAATCCTGCGTGACTCGTGTGCACAAAAAATGCGATCAGACAACAGACACAGCCTCACATCTGCAAGTACCGAATGGAAACCAAAAAAGTTCCAGGCCAATGAGCAAAAAAGTAAAAGGAAGCAAGTATCCGACAAGCAACGGCAAGCAAAAAAATCACCAAGGACAGCGGCCAAGCCCCAAAGCAGCAAGGAACAGCCGCGCAAGGTGTGCGCTACGGGAGGGATCCAAGGCCATTCCTAAGTGAGAAAAAGGTAAAAGTCCCAAAGCGACTCTCTTTGCGGTACGTACGAAAGCAGAGCCAGAAGAAAAAAAAGCACCTCATCATTTTCCCTCTCGGCTCCACATATTTCCCGCTTACCCCTGCATTCATTCCTAGCTCAAGAGCGCAGCGCAGCGCAAGAGCAAGAGCAGCTTGTGCTTGTTCCCAGTCTCCAAGTCCCCACTGTTCCTTGGGCCCCTCTGCTCCACTCGTCCGTCACGCACATGCACTCAGTGCGCACAGCGCACCCTCTTTTTTTCGGCTACGATACTCCCCTTAAAGCGGCGAGAGAGGTGCTCCGCCATATGCGTGACATGGGGGTTGGAGTGGGAGGGGGGCACAGCATCGCAAGACCCACACCCCTAGCACCAAGCTCAACACTGCTTAGCGCACTTCATCTCGCGACATCAAGCCTATCTGAGTAAATTTCGCGCCATCGCGGGTCGATGGAGCAAGGGGGCGCGGGGGTGCTGCGTGTGTGTATGTGGAACGGAGACAGGACAGGGGGGTGGGGCGCAAGAGGCATGTCTTTTGGACCCCACGACTACTTTGCTAGTTGCTGGGCGTGATCCCGACCGTTGGGTTTGGCTACCCATGTCCCTGTCCGGTCTGTGTTGTTCGTTTGTTGTCTACTTGGTTGCTGCCTGGGGGCTGCAATAGGCATGGCCCTTTTTCAAACACCCTCGAGTAGACTACTACATGCAGGACAGGGCAAGGAAGGGTATTTTTGGATGTGTACAAATCCTGAAGGATGAATTGGGCCATGCTTGTAAGATCGATTGTGCGGCGGTGTGGCTGGCGGTCCCGGGACAGAGGGCGGGATTGCCGTTAGCAACACATCACGTGTAGAAGGTCGCACAATGGTGGCTTTTTGGGAAGTTTTGCGATATCCGAGTTGGATGGGCTTTGCATTGAGCAATATACTTGGTATATAGTACACTTGGTGTTGAGATGGCTATTGTTACTATTCTTATGGTGACCGGTCACTCTGGGCTTCCTTCTGAACGCTGCGATATCCTGTTTTCTGCCTCGCAATTTCAGCTTGCATCGAGATTCGATAAATCTGGAATTTAATCATTGGTTTTCATCCTGGCATATCGATCACGCCGGTCTTGCAAATCCGGGGTGTCTTCGTATAGTCTAGCAGCGGTAGAGATATAGCAGACGCTCTGCATTGGTATCAGCTTGTCTTGTGTACAAGCCCAGTCAACTGCAATACAATGATTGGCTTTTCAACTATAACATGGTAAGCACGTAGAGATAGGCCACGGATAATTGGCGCGACAAGAAAATGTCTCGAACAATGAGAATCCGGTTAGCTGCCGATGGTCCAAATATATCTTCCTAAATGCTTGGATGCTGCTTTGACTCATTCCGGTACAATAAAATAACGAGATGTACCTTGCACATATTGTGTAGTTGCTGATATTACCATACTGATTCTGTCTTCAAAACAATATTATCCAGTGGGCGAGTATCTTCACATGACAGTGGTCGAATCGGCTTACTATGCCGTAGCTTTGCGTTATGACAACGACGCTAAAGAAACCATTTACCATAACAAAAATCGTCCGTCGTTGCTGTCGCCTGTTGCGCGATCAGTGTTGGGCACATCGCCTAGTTGTCGTGACTCGAGCTAGTAGGTAGATGCAGTGCAGGGTTTATGCCTGTGTTTGCATGTGTGGTCTCAAATGCAAAGCCATTCACAAGACCGCTTGTAGCGCCCTTCGGGTTGGGCCACGTTGAGTTGGGAGGTAAATGCGCACGGGAGACACGCAATTTTTTTTCTGTCTTCTAACACAAATCTGCGTCACGGAGCGGGTCGGGAGTATTTTTGACGTTCCAGATGTTTAGAAGCTGAATTTCTCTTTGCACCTTCCCTTGTGGTCAAGATGCAGATTGTCGGTGCTCATATTTTGCCTTATGCGGCACTAGACTCTCCTTTGCGGGTGTTAGCTTAGCCCCCCACATAGGCTGGGCGAGAAAGTTGTTCGAGCATTGCATTCAGGAACAAAGTGCCCTAATGCTCCAACTCCCTTGTTTTCCGAGCCGCTAGAGGGAATTCCGCGCCAGGTACCCACTGCGCCTTGGCGGCTGGTAGTCTGCGGAATTAGGTACCTGGAACCCGAGCCAGCCTATCAGATGAAGAAGCGCGCCGCGAGTCAAGCAACTCGTTCGACGAACTTTCCTAAACGATGTTAAGACGATGGAGACGCTGGAAGGGATGCGAATTTGGGATTCTAGCCTGATTCCGGCATGTGCTTTCTGAGTCATCTTGCATTATATCCGGCAGAGTGTTGAACGTAGTAAGTAGCTCACCAGAAGAGAGATGACAGCCAACGAAGAGTGGATCCTGGGTACCCCCTTAGTGAAGAGTGGCTCCGCGGTGATCGGTCGGGACAGTGGTTGGCCGTTCGTTCATCATTTCTCGTAGTCATCTCGTCGTGCTGGCCAAAATAGGACGTCTGAAACCTGTTCGTCCCCATGATCATAAAAGTGCTGCGCTAAGTCGGCGATATAGTTGTTGGAAAAGCGCACGGAGCGGCTGGCGCAGTGTTTTCCCAAAGCCGTTGATCAACTTCAGGGTTCTCTCGATGGCAACCCCATATTCATTCATGCACGGTCGATGCATCGATTGGAGTGATTCGGCCAGACTGACAGAAGAAGAAAAAAAGATGGGCCGAGAACACAGGCAAGATGATGGGTTCGCTGGCGATGCGACGTGCAGAAGGACACCACATGACAAAAGGGTTGGTGTTGTAATAATCTGGTGGCTGCTTGTGCCCCCTTCTGGCGCCATGGCAGCAACGGTGAAACTTGTTGGGCATGGACTGGGAATTCAATGAAACGCGAGGCGAGGAAGAAGAGAAGGAGGGGGATACAAGCCAACTATGACGACAAGCCCGCAACGGATCCCGGGGACCACGGGAGGCGCTCAGAGGAGGGCAGAAATGAGGGTTCGAGTAGCGCGACCCGGATCTGCCCTACCCAGCATGTGGATAGGCTACTGGAGAAGAGCGGAGTTGCCTCTAGACCCTATCGGAACAGACCCATGTCCGCTATCTTGACCGGTACGACAGGGGTTTGGATGGCCATGTAGGGGCAGTTGTACGAGATGACGAGTAGCGAAGCGAAGGATGCAGACAGCCACCTCGTGGCGGCACAGCTAAGAGCGCCCAAAGACGACAGCAAGCGAATCCACAGTCACGGTGTGCGAGCCGTCAGCGGCTGGGCCATGGTGGTTGGATGGTTAACGGGCGCATCAAACGGCGCAGACAAGGTTGCCGCCCGGAAGGAAGAGATGCCGTCAGCTGGTACGTGTCGAAATCATAAGAGGGCCACGCGAAGAATGAAGAGTCGCACCGTGACCTGGACGCTATTGAGCCTTAGCCGCGCCGCGATTGCAATGGTGTGTTGTTGATGTTTGTGCACGGCGTGCACTAGCGCGAGCATGTGTTGGAGCAAAATAGAAACGCGCGCGCGCCCTCTTGGAGAGCGGCAAGCGAGTCTTGATTTGATGCCGAGTCGGCGCTCGCCGTTCAGTTGGGCCCAAGACAGCAAAGCGCTCGCGGCATGGAACCACTTGGGTGCGGTGGTGTGCAGCGGCCGTGTGTGATGGGACCATGGTTTGCAAGCCCGACCCGAGTGACAGCGCCCTCAGCCAACGTCATGTTCTCGTCTTGATACATTGACGTGCAGGCCGCACGTCTGACTGTACATGGTGTAGTCGAGCGGCGGTATGGCATGCAGGCGGGTGGTGTCGCAGCCGTCTTGAACTGGCCTGGGGGGGCTCTGTTGCAAAGCGACTAGACAGACGACGTGTGGGCGACGACCGACTCTGTGGTGAGCAGCCGCAGATGGCCATCGCATCGCCCGTGTTTCCGGGAAGGGCCATGTCGTTGGCGGCAGTGCGGCAGCGACTCGACAAGGTTTGTGTAGCGGCCTGAGGGCGAGACGGCCATGCTGGCGGTGGTGGACAGGCCGGAGCAAGACGCTCGCTTGCCATGATTACGCAAACGAGGGCGACGTCATGTGATTGGTGGACAGGCTGAGTGCTGACAGGGTCGCAGGTCGCGCGCTCCGCCCTAGTCGACGGGGGCGGACATGGCCAGTCAGCCTTGTCGAGGGAAGGGAAGGGAAGGGCTTAGGACTTCAGGCCTCCCGCTAGCCCCGTCGGTCTCGCGCACAATTAACTCCCGACGCGAGCCAAAGACGACCCCTCTGGCGTGATGTGCCCTAGACGAACGCAGACGCTTCCACCATGCGCGTGCAACGGCTATGGCTTGGGTTTCAGGGCACCAGGGCGAGGGCCAGGGCATGCATCACGGCGAGAGCGACACCAAGACCCATTCCGGTAATCACAAACTGGAACACATGTCTGCAGCAGCAAAGTCTGTGATTGAGAGCCACGTCCCGCCGTCAGCGAACGTCACCTCGTATCTACCAAGCTACTGTGGGCGGCAGTGCCGCTATATGCATCCTATATACACCCTGTTCCTAACAAGCCTTCTGTCCGTCATGCGTGCCTCCTGGGAATAAGTCCAAGGGACCCCCGGGAACACGTTCTAGTGTGTGAATGTGTCGAAACGCCATAGCCATGCAAAGTGTGGTAACCAGAAGAAAAAAAAAAGGGCGCTGCATTTGCAGACCAGACGAATCGAACCGAAACAAGTAAATCCAGCCCAAATCAAATCATAGCGACCGATATACAACATATCAGGGTATCTTAAGCGAAAGTAAACGGACAACGTGGGTCGTGTCCTCCTGGGAATAAAAGTCGACTGGCCAAAGCCGGAAGAATAGATAGAGCAGCATAGCGTAGCGTAGCGTAGAGTTGAGCAGAGTAGCGTCGACTGTCGTCGTTTATGCCGACGTTGTCGACGACTTCCGCGAAGACTTGAGGTGGATTCTCTTGACGTGGTCTCTCTACACAAATCCATTAGCATTATGCTTCCCCTTTAGGAAAATGGAGCCACTAAAGCTTACCATGTTATCCACACGGCTGAAAACTCGGTCACACCCGTCCCAGTCGCACAGGACGCCCGGGTTGTGTTTTGCCTCATGTCGGGCAAGGTCCTTCTTGCTGGAGAATCCTCCCCCTTGGGATTGCGGGCAGTCAGTGTGCCTGCAGAAGAAGGATTTGGTGTGTCGCTTGTGGTGCTTTCGGAGGTCGCATCCCCTGGTAAAGACGGCTCTCGACGTACATCCCGGGTACGCACAGCTCCATGTGCCGTTCTTGTTGGGGATTCCGTACGCTCGAAGGTCAGGCGACGAGGGCGAAAGGGACCGCGACAGTGCTGGTGGCGAAGTCTCCGAGGGCACACTCGACGCAATACCATGACCTACTGATGAGGATGTCGAGTGCGATCTCGATGGCCGCGTGGCGCCCGGGTATTGGGAGAGCAGAGTAGAATCGTGGGACAGAATCGGAGGAGATCCCATGTCACTGAAGGGAGGATAGGCGTACGACGATACTTGAGGCATCGGCATCGACTGAGGCTGCGAGGTCCAGAAGGGGTGGGCAGGGTAGGGCGATTCCATCATGGGTCGGTATTCTTGTGGAGGCGTGTACATTCTACTGTTGGCGGCCATGGTTGTCGACGGTCGGTGTGGCATATGGTGGAGAGGTGGTGAGTACATGATGCTTGGAGGTGATTGGCATGTACTGGAGGGGTACAGGTGACCCATGCCGTCATCCGGCGCCATGAGTGCCAGCTCTGCCTCAGTAGAGAAGAAAGCCATGCTGAGGGTAAGCGGGGTTGAGTATACAAGAGGTCCAAGAACAGGTTGCGGGAGGAGGGCTGGTTCTGTGGTAAACAAGGGGAATCTGGTGTCTTCAAATGGTGATGAGTGGACGCCAACGTGCGTTGTATATCATGCGAGAGAAGTAGGCCAGTGCGTTCTAAGCGGGAAGTCCAGCAGATGGGTGAGAATGATCCAGTCTTAAGGCACAGACCCAGACTCTAGGGTTTAGGGTATGGTAAGGCTGCTAGTCCGGGGTGTACAGGATTAGCCCGGCACCGTACTAGGGGCCTCTCCACAACGGTAAGGCTGGGGGGGCGTGAGACTTGTCGAGAAGGAGTGGCGGGTAGTGGCGGTGTTGGCAATGTCTTGCAGTGCCCTCAATCTCCACTCGGGGCCGGGACGAATCAAGATTTAGAGGGGGGGAATATATCAGGCCCGAAGAGAAAAAGGGAGACGAGAGAAGAGGAGTGAGCAGTGAGCAGTGAGCAGGTGTTGAGGGCCTCGTGTACTGTATGTACATACATGGACAGAGACACATAGATGCTAAAACCAAATGCAGAGCACAGTCGAGAGAGGAAGCCAGTATTGGGCACGGAGGAGGCATCTTACTCGGGGCACATATCCGATCGAGGGAGCAGTGCCGGCGGTGATTATCGAGCGAGGGTGATTTGGCTAACGCTCGCTGCGCTGGCCTCCCAAATCTGATACCGCTGGTCCCATTCGAGCTCGGGTGCATAACCCTTTCACAATTGCGGTGGAGAGCGAGTGAGCCTCGTGGGCCGGCTAGCTAATCCTTGTGAATGAAGGTACCGCCCTGACGGCGAGGACACTGCTCTAGCGCGCTGGCCTGGGAGGCGGCCGACTAGGGTTTAGCCTACGGTGCGACGAGAGCATCCACCACTTCGCTTGGGAACCACCCGCCGCCGACGTTCATGCGAAGAAACCTGGCCAACGGCCGATCAGGCCCTCTGGCGACGTCGTCTGCACAGAATCCTCCGTGCATGCCCTTTGGGGTTGGGAGAAACACGACACGGCATCGCAACGGGGCCAGCCGGGGGGAAGTGGAGGGGGGGCCAGCCAGCCCGCGAGCGAGCGAGCCAACCTGCAACGGCATCCAAAGCCACACAGGCCTGACTAGTGCGGCGGGCGGTGGAGAGCGACATGAGCAGGGCCGTAGCGTGTATAGCCAGGTGAGGGGCTCTCGAGATGGCCTTTCCATGGCTTTGGAGATGGTGGACTGCCGATCGCAGCATGGGAGTGCAAAGCGACAAAAAGCGGCCTGAGTTCAGTCGCTTACGCCGGCAAAAATTTGGCGTCGTGCATGGATGGACACACGCCCCGCGCTACCTCCATTTCTCTTGGGCCGGGAGCCGTGTGGGATATTTTTAAACCCTGCAGGCATGCCCACCAAGCCCTCGCACAGCAGGGTCTGGGCAAGCGACGTTTCACGCCCTCAGTCTCGTCGTCGGATGTTAGTCGGCCATTCCGCCTACCAACCTACAAGGTACGGTATTGCCCCAAGCAACCTCCTGCGACAACAGTTTGATTGCATTTCAAATCACGACTCGCGCTGCGCAGCCAAAGGCGTGGCAGCCTGCCGGTCTCGTGCATCCGACATGGCTGCGCACCACAGGAAGAAACATGTCCAACAGGCTCAAAGACTAGCCACTGCGGATCCACACACTGGCCAAAAGCCGTCGAGAATCGTCGTCGAAGCGCCCGGCAACGTCCCTGCGGGTAAACTTGCTTGGTGAGAATCGTCATGTGCTTTTTGTATTAAGCCGCCTGCTGCGACACGCATTCTGAGCAAGCATGCCTCGACGGCAGAAGCCGTTGCATTCTCTGGCCGCATCTTCTTCCTCTGCTGGTGACGTAGGGGCGCAGCAGCCTTGGACCATCACATCAGAGGATGCGGGACAACACCTGCGTCATTGTCGAGCACGATCGCGAGACCCATTTGCAGTATGGGTACACTGACAAGCAACGGCACGCAAGCCAAGTTCAGTAGTCTGCGTTGTACCTCTCCTTGGAGTATACGCGGTGGTGATCCACGACCGGTAGTGTGATTGTATGTATGACGGATGGTGCAAATTTGCATTCTCAATCGGTTTGGTTCCAGGAGCGGCAAAGATGAACTCGAGGCTGGGAGAGCATTGGTCGCTCGCCAGCATGGCCATGGACGGTGCCCGCTGGCGCACAAGATCTCGGTGCGCTATCCCGACAGCCACTCACATGCAGTGAGGATTGGCTTCCCGTTGTTGATGCAAGACGGCGCGTAGTTGTAGACGAGAGGCGCCCCCTAAACCTAATGACAAAGCGTGCTTGATGACATGCTTCACTGGCAGCTTCCCTACGAGTACTGACTGCCCCTCGATCCTGCCGTCCAAGCAACCACTACCTACAGCACTAACTGCTCGCACCTGCCCTGCTCGATAGCATAAACTCACCTACCTCTTCCATCCCATACCTGCACCCCTCGGCCCACTACACAGCCCACACGACAGTGGACATTAATCGACCATCTATTGACTCAATCCGCAGTTCGCCATTCGACACTTCTCAGTTGCTAATCCTGGAGTCACCTACTCCCACAAGCAGTGTCTCCGTCTCCAGGGACAAGGGAGATCTACACTAGAGCGAGGCTGACTTGACAGTCCAGTAGTATAGTGCTACCGAAGTGGTGCCTAGAGGGTCGTTCAAGGCCTCCCTAATCCCGGCTATGGTATTGCTAGTTTCCACTTGCAACCTACCCGGTTCCTGAAACAGACTGCGCTATCTCCAACATGTATCCTTGCCGCAGCCCCCCGAGAGGCGATGACAGAGTGTCCCGCGGTGATGACTTCGATCAACAAAAGCAAAGATCGCGGCCCATTTACAGGTACCGCACAAAGACTCTACCTCATTCGTCATAATCAGACCACTTTAAATGATTCCGAACTCAGGTCCCTCTTGCATTTCTTGCCCCTGGAGCTTGTCGAATGACCGTTATGGAACCACTGTGACAACTTGCAACATCCCATCTTATCTGAATATAGTTCAAGTGCTTCCCGAGACATAATGAACCGTCTGTCATCGGGAGCACCGTCGGATGCGGCCCACAAGTGTAGTTCATTTTGCAAATGTTGCTGCAGCTCTCTAGGCATCCCTGCCACACACACACAACACACAGCTTCAAACCCTTCATCGACAATTGACTGACGGGATACCCCGACCATAATATGGGAAGGGCTGCCGCAGCAGCCATCACTACATCAATGTAGATTTTTACATGTCTTCAACGTCTCGAGCTAAACAAACCGTGTTGAAATTCGCCCAAGCACCGCGGCCCGAATGTATGAGGATAGACGACTCATCCGGGCATACCTGCTCCCTTTGTCTAAATCATTTCTAACAAAGCTATTCTTGAAATTTGCTGCTACTTGCAATTCGTTGACCAAAACTGAGACAAAGATGAGGGTAAGGGTAGCAGTGTAACGTGGCAGTGCTCGTGTCTATCCTACACAGCCTCGATTCATTTCTTGCGTCGCCGAATTTATGAAATTTTCAGCTGTTATGACCAATTGCAGAATAGGCTTCAGTCTTCATTCCAAGTGGGGCTGGTGGGTATATTGTCTTGTACGCAATGGCGGAGCGGTGGCGGTGAGTATGCAAAAGACAACTTCCAATAGTGCTGGGATACCTAAACTAACAAAGCACAAAAGGTCTGATCGCAGCGGGCCTGAAGCTGCACAGCCCAAGTTTTTCAGGTCCAATACCATCGGGAGTAACTCTGAGGGCTGAGTGTACAATGCTAGGCTGTGAGTTTTTTGAAGTCGATTATTGAATTTACGATGATGAGGGTGATTTCCCGAGACACGCTGAATATCAGCCCTTATTCAGATTCCGACTTTGCCTACAGACCACCGTCGCCTGAAACCCCTGATGAGGACAAATTAAATGGTGCAAATGTTTACCACAGTGTGCTTGTATGCCCTGGTCGTGTTCAATATGCTTGCTAATGCGCACTTGCTTCTTTGTTCCAGTCCTGCGTGCACTCCAACCCGCGAAGTCATTGTATTTCGCACAGTATGAGCCAAACATCCTAGAATTTACCTTACTTTTGGCTAAACTTAAACATAGACGTACTATACTGTTGTCGTAATCCACTCCTTCACGTCTCGAAGATCCATCACTTTTCCATGGCCACCATACCGGCCCTGAGTATCCCACCAGTCTCGCCCCACGCTGATCTCCGGCCGCCATTTGATCGCCTTCCTCAACCTCTCGTCTCCCTTATTTTCAAGCACATCACCAACGAGGGCTCCAATGGCGGGACATGCCATATAACCATTCCCAGATCCGCCAACAGCCACAGTCAAATTTAGTATCCTGGGATGTCTATCAATAAGAAACATGCGATCAACCGTATCCGCATCCCAGCACATGCGGGCGAAACTGAAGCTGCGTTCGGCAAATTGGGGCATAGTTTCCGAGAGAAGGAGACGTATACGTGATTCGGCTTCCTTGGGTATCTGATGGCGGGAAAATGGAACGGAGCGCATCTCTCCATCACTAAAAACTGGGTTAATATATCCCGGGTGTTCGTCACAGAGCTTCATCTCGTGATGCTCAACGTCTGGCTCAATGAAGAAACCTCGATCCACACCATACAGTACAGGTAAGTTTCGATAGTGCTCTGCCTCTTCGGTGGAGAGAGGTATGTGTGCCAATGTCCAAGCCGTAGGCCGAAGTTGTTTCTCGAAATCCAGGATTTGATCGCTGTTTGCTCCAGCTGCTAGGATGACCTGTTTCGCAACGAGCTCAGCTCCACTTGTCGTTCTCACTCCTGTGACGAGACTTTTGTCTGGGCTATAGAGCAATTCTTGAACATTTCCCGCTGGTCCTGTCATGAATATCACGCCTAGTCTTATAGCCTCGTCATGCATGGCTCTCAGAGCACCGCTCGCAAACACCCATCCTGCACCTTCTTTCTTCCAAAACCCCCTCCAGCCTGCAAAGGCGCCCTGTAATATGTCGTTCGGCATCGTACGCTGGAAGTCTTCTTTACTGTTCAAAGCCACCGGCGTATTACTTTCTCTTTTTGCATACTGCACACAACGCTCGTAGGCTTCCTCTCCTACAGCCGCCATAATGAAACCTGTATCGTGGTAATAAGACGAGAAAACGGGGTCATGCTTCCAAGCATGCATGGCAAGCTGAGTGACACGGTTCCAGAAGTAGTCTTCATCGCTGTCAGAGTCGGAAGGCTCGTTTGCTTCCTCAGCAATCTTGTTGAGATCGTTGCCAGCCGAGATGGGAGAAGGGAACAGGCTGCCGTCCAGTACAGTGATGGAAGTGTAGCCGCGGCGGGCGAGCTCCAAAGCGATTGAACATCCCCATGTTCCAGCACCTATGATGAGGATGTTGTGGGAGGGTTTTGACATGGCGGCATGGAGGGGAAGACACAGTTTGGACGCCTTGGAGGCCTCATTGTGCGCTATGGGGGTGGAGCCACCTTCTGTTCTCAGATAGACTACATCATGTACTACATACTAAGCGAGGAACATTAGCTAATGATTAGATTGGCCTCTCATCGTATTATTCTCTGACGTATACATGACTTTTGTTCAAGACATTATCCCAGGTGGAACAAAGGCACGTGACAGCCTGATCGAACACGCGTGAGCACGTGCAGATAAGCGCGTTATCTCATAGTAGTGCAAATCCCCGCGGCGATTCAACTTTATGGGCAGATCGAATCAATCGACTCATTGCACGCCTTGATGATTCGCATACGCCCGACGATATCGCGCAACATATGGCGGCCGAACGCAGCTTTCCTCCAGCTGAGCCAGACTCGCTTCGCGACCATCAGACATGGTGGCAAAACCGGGCGCCCTAAGGGTGCGACCAGCTACTGGAGCGAAGAGAAGCTGGCAGTAGATGAAAAATATCCATTGAGCCTTACTATGAAAAAGGTGATACATCCTTCTTTCGAAACCAAGGTCAAGAGAAGGAGAGGGGCAAATGTAGGCGGCTCGGCCATGGCTGGAGGTGTCCATGTGAGAGCACAAATTGTAAGTCCCGATCTGTGTGGTATGTCGCGTCCTCTCAACATATGCTTGGTCAGACTGGGGCTGATGGCCTGTATGCAGATGATGTAATCAAATATGCCGACCATACTTTACAAAAACACAAAGGTTGTGACATCCTCGACATCAATCCCGGCGCCGGACTATGGTCTCAGAAGCTCCACGAGTACCTCAAGCCACGAAGCCATGTGCTACTCGAACCTCGCCTCGACAAATTCAAGGACTTCCTTGACCCTCTCCTCAATGCACGGGGCTCCAAGTACTCGCTGATATCGAAAGATCCAACCGATCTCCAAACATACAGAGATATAGTTGCAGATGGCGTCTTTCCTCACCAGACGATACGGGACCCACGCGACCCGAAGGCGCAGGAGCCGAACAATACCATGCTGGTGACGGGTTCTCTAATCTGGGACCCTAGTTTGCCGGGTCTCGGATTTGACTCCATGGCTAAACAGCTTCATTACCATCTTGGTACCGCCGCACGAGGCAACGAGTTGTTCCATGCATACGGTCTTGTTCGCAGTCTGTTTTGGATGCTACAGGAGGACTTTGGCCCTACAATGGCCGATTCTATCAGCACCATGTACAAGACGAATCGATTCACGGAAATGTCCCAGAATATCAATGTAATCGTAACTGGAGAGCAAACCCCGCGGAAATTGGGAAAAGGCTCTTCGGGACGTGAGCCACAGTATGCAATTGAGAGCATCGTTCGTGCTTTGAAGAGAGGCAAGGAAAAGGGCATAGAACTTCCGTCCCATCGACGCGACTATATCCACGATTTTGCTGCCGACATCGAGCGCATGTCTGAAGGCACAGGTATAACAAGAAGCGCGGAGATAAACAGCTATCTTCATGACCAACAGTTGGCCGGCAAACAAACTACCGGTCTCCTGAGCGAAGGCCTCATCGAACATTACGAAACAGAAAAGACTCTACGAGAGCAGTATCCGGATGTCAAAATCCCTACAGGAACATCGATTGTAGACGCCAAGTCACGCAAAGGTATCGTTTCTGACAAACATCCTGGAAAAGAGCCAATTCGAAAATACATCTCCGACTGTGCACCAACAAATTTCACGCAGCGGCTCAAAACTCAAATTGAAGCCATAGCCGACATTGGCGAGGCTCTTTACAACCTCGAAGGCAAAATTCTCAGCATGGAAGACGGGCCCAAGAAAGACGCAGCCATGTCAGAGTTAGAGAAGCTCGACGCCAGCTGGGAAAAGGAAAACGAAAAGCTTCCTCAAAACTACCACCGTGCACCAGCTACGGAGCTCGACGACCGTCTCGCTCTACGTGCACCTCCCAGCCCACGTATCCAGTGGGATTCACGCCCGTTCGAGCCCCTAGTCATGCGTACAAATGAATTCTGGCCCACAAACCGTGTCTCCCTTGTCTCCACCGAGCCCATCCCCCAACCCAACACCACATACCCCGACCACTACGAATGGTTGCAAGACTTTATCCACGGCCTCTACGCTAACCCCTCCGACAGCATCATTGAAGCTCTCGACAAAATGCAGCACGGGCTTAGCGACCTCATCGAAGAGTGCCCGAGCCTCAAAGATCCCAAGAAAGGGGGTAGGCTGCAGATGAAGCATCTGAGGGTCAGACTACTCACGCCTGAGATGATTGAGGAGTTGTTAGATGCGTATAGGAACTGGCCGTTCAAAGCGCCTGGGAGCGATCATAGCAAATATTTTCGACACAAGAATTCGGCGCATCTTTTTTCAAGCAAGTTGACAAATATGGCTTAATAATGTCGACTGCTGTACTATGAGGTGCTTCGATAGCGTATGTATCAGGTTTTGAAGCATCAAACTTCGATTGGATAGATTGGCTTGATGTATGACAAGATGGTGTTAGGTCATGGATCTGTGGGTTTGCAGATATAGACTGGATACACATATGTGTGCAGTCAATTGTCATTGTACTTGTAATATATCACAATTCCGAGGAAAGAAGCATAAGATTGATCCGTTGGGGTCTTTTCCCACTGCTGTGTACTTAAAAAGCACACCGCCTCTTAGTATGTCCCCGCTTGATTACTTGAAATGATTCCCTATACTTGTATTTTTATATGAAGAATAGTATTAATTCCACGTTAGCCAATGTGACACACTTCTGTAAGTCGACATGTGGGTTTTCTGCCTCCGACTGGTTGTCTTCAAATCAGTAGCTCTTATGCTCAAGACATCATCTTCAGTGAAACCCATAGCCTAGCAGTAATTTGACAGTGGGTAATCTGGCCATAAATCTGTGAGATTGGCCCTATACGAGGGAAGCTTTGCTATGATTAGTTCGAATTCAGAGATCAGGGTGCAAAGATACTCTTTTCGAGGACATCATCACTTCCGGGTGATAGTAGCGTTGCTAGCGCCTCTTAATCCTTGGAAGCCTTGCACCTGCTACTGTTCTACCGCAAATTACCTCAAGGCTGGAGTTATAAATTCTGAATAAAATGCAAGGACATCACAAGAAGAACACTGGATACAACCAATTCTGCCTTGGGCTATACATGCACAAGCCTGCACCTGTACTATTCAGCCTCACACCACACCTCTTCCCGCACAAAGCTCTACACGTAGACAGCCATAGTAACAGACTCAGACCTCAACTCTCAGCACACGCGGCAAAGGCGTAAAAAGAAATAAAGCCCAAAACCCATATAACAGAAACATATGACCAAGCATCAAAGCATTTACAAATTGCCCGAGAGCGCGCTATTCACCCTACCACCGCCACCATCGTCATACACTTTTTCGCATCCGCATCTCCCTTCGCCCAACCCACTTCCATCTTACTCGCACCGCGCCAACAACATGCCAACCCACTTTCCAGAACCAACGGAAAAAATCCCTCTCTCTCCCTCTCGCTGCATCTGTCCCTCCATCCCCTATCTAGTTATGCCCAAAACCCCACCTTTACCCACTCCACCGGCGCACAAGCGTACGTTAGCATCCCGACCTGCATCTTGCATGTTGCTCTCGCTCGCCTACCCCTACCCAGCACTAGTCCCAAAGCAGCAGAATCAAGCGAACTGGAAAAACGTCCGTGAGCAAGACGCAGCAACGACGAAGGATGGAGGAAGGATTGTGATTCTGCGTAGTGGCTCAGCTCATGGGTCATAGATAGTAGCAGTGCAGAATGGTAGAAAATAGAGGGGATGGGGGAAAAAAGCAAACGTTGCCAAGATGCGCGAAGGTGTTTGGTGTATACCATACGGGTGTGGGTAGGGTTGGAAGCCGAATGCGAGCGCGAGTACGAGTGAAGTGCAAAGCATATACGACGTACGCCAACCAACGAACGAGTTTACTGGCTGCACGTTTGGTAGATAGGTATACCTTCCAACTTGACTGCATGCTGGATCATGTTTCTGGGACAAACGCTGTTCGCGATACACGCTAAGGGCGGGGAGGGGGGCAGGGCTTCTAGAACCAGGGGCGCGGATACGTACAGGGCAGGGGTGAGCGAGCGAACGTGGGTGCAGTTGGATAGGTACCATATGTACGCCTATGAAGATGGATTCTGTTGGTGCATATACACACCCTTGTTCGATGGATGTATGCACATAACGTATATACATCCGGTGTGAGGTCAGAGACAGAGAGAGCCATAGATGAGACAGGGGTAGGCGACGTTCTCACGGTGCATCTGCATCTATCGGTGTAGGGAGTTTTTCCATGGTTTAGATTGGGATAATGGGCGCGGGTTCGGCAGATGGGGCGGGTCTGTAGGACGGCTGGGCGGCTGGCGGCAGGAGATTAGGGCTGATGGGGTGAGGTTGAGGAGAGAAGGGAAGGTGGTAGTGGGCTGTTGGTGTGTGTTGCGGGGCGTAGCGGTGAGATTATGGTGGTAGAGGTTGTAATGATAATGATGATGCTGCTGATGGGATCATATGCTGCATTGGTGTACTGCACAGCTACATACTCTTTCCATCATCGTGATTGATAGACTTGTATCCCAGCCAATTGATTCATGAGCGAGGCGCTGTTTACGGGTCTCCAAGTCATGTTTGCGAGACACAGTGTCGCTTTCTCGCTCGCTCTCCCAAACACACTAGCTGCTCTTCACAAGCGGAATCCCATCACAATCTCAGCCCCAGAATCCTTAACGTTCGCCTAACCCTGCTACCAAACTGCTAGAACTTGGGTAACCGCAAGCGAGCGAGCGAGGGGATCCTAGCCAAAAAACAACACTCGGACCAAGGATTTGAGCAAAAAAGGGCCGCGCTTCCACATGGGCTTTTGCAAATGCCCCATACCCTTGTTCCTGCTTGGTGCAAGGACGATACGGTGTAGGCGCGTAGTCTTGTCCAATCCTTCGTAACTTTGATTGCCATTCTCATACTGGCACACTGCATGGGGGGAGACAAATTATCACTGCGTCGAAAACCCGGTTCAGCAAAACACCGTTACATCGCTCCATCCCTCTCGCTACACATGTCCGCAAGTAAACTCACTTTTCCAAGAAAGCTGTAATGCTCGTGCACAAAATACACAAGCAGCAAAAAAAAAATGAGGTGACTTCGTGAGCCTAAATTCTCGCATGCATACCGTACACAGTAAAGTAAAGCGAAACGCCGTACGCCAGTCCCTAATCGTCTATCTCGAGAGATACAAAGTAGCGAGGTACAGTATCTGTCTCCCAATCTAGGTGTAGTAGCAAGGAAAATTAACGCCCGCCCTATTCCCTGAACACCAACCCACGCCTGATCACACCAGCGCCTGACTCGTCTGCTGAAACGCCCAATCGAAATATTTACCACTGGAAATATGCACGCTACGTCAAAGGCCCCCCTGCTGCGTCCTTCCTTGATGGCTAGTTGGTGCCATTCTTCTCTTCAGACAGCCGCAAGTTCATTGAGTACGCCGCTCAACTCGCGTCGTGCATCGAGCTCGTTAGTGCCGTCATGCGGCCGATAATGGTGTGCAACCAGGCGCACCGTAGCCCTGTAGGTTCGATATCTGCAGGCAAGTTGTTAGCACAGCTGTAAAAATTAAACCCGGCTTATTTACCCGCCAGGCATGAGAAAACTCACATGAGCAGTCTGACACTCTCAGCCCCAGTCCTCGGATCCCTTTCACCCAGTCCAGCCAGGAAGGCGGGACTAGCGTCCGCCATACCCCCGCTCATGAGTGGGTCGCCCCAGAGGATATCGGAGAAGCCGACGAGGCCCACAACCTGTTTGGTCTGCTCGTCGATGAGTATGTTGTCTGGATTACACACGTTAGGCGCTACCAGGCGCGGCTCCGTCACTTTGTCCAGATGGTGGGCGTGTTTGCCAATCCAGTAGCGTATGCTTTCCGGGTGGATATTAACGAACATGTCTTCTGCGTCCCGGAGAGTGGCTTCGAGTAGGGCAAGGAAGGCTTCACGCCAGGTGTTGCTGCCTTTCTTGGCGAAGACACGGTGCGTCAGGCCGAATTGTGGAGCGGATAGTGCGGTGAGAGCACGTACGTATGCTCCCGTGGTGTGATCTATGGTGCTTCGTTCGCTGGCGGTGAGATACGGTGCGAGTTCTGACAGTCGCCGACCAGGCATGTGGCTCGTCATCAAGAATGGTCTCCCGAGTGATTCCCCATGGCAGTCGTAGTCGACAAGCCGTGGAACAGGTATCCGGGTATACTGGCCTAGCAGCTCGAGGGTTTTGCGTTCGGTGTCCAGAGTGTGTTTCTCATTGCGTAGGAGTCGGATATTGTGCGCTGGCGGACATTTGAGTATTACACTGCTGCCGTCTGCGAGTGTGGTGAGATACACTTGGTTAAGCTGGCCTTGGAACACTTCGACTTGTCGAACTGTGATCTTTGACGACCGGAAAACAGCCCTGATCAGACGTTGTATGCTCACAATATCGAGTGTAGTATCAGTAATCTGGATAGATGCCGTTGAGGGAGACGAAGACGCTGATGAAGACGCCGATGAGGTCGAGGTCGAAGATGTGGTCGTACACGAGCGGACTGGCTTCACGGCGTAACTGCCACGGCTCATATTGGTGACTGGGTAAATAGCCATACCTAGTGGGGGGAGAGGCATTATGTAGTATCTGACTACCCATGTACTAGTTCAGGCGGGAGTCTTAGCGCCATTCCACAAAGGATGCTCAAAGCTTTCTAGCTACTCCGTACGAAGGGGCGGCCCGAGCAGGACGATGATCCGGTCTACACGATCGACTCTGGTTTTTTTTTTGCTGCAACTCAAAACTGATTGCCTGGCTATCATTCTAGAAGGCCCGAAGACCAAAGCACAGCTGACGAGTCTCACTATAACGAGGCATAATACAGTCCAGTATATGAAATAGCCATCTACTCTATTGGTCATACCGACATGCCCGCATGTCAACACACAGTAGTCCTCCTGCAATCCTCGCACGTGTGCAAGGCGCCTTGTTTCTCGCTTTCAGCTACGTAGCTTGTTAGCCGAGCCGCCGGAAAGGGTCTTGATACGTGTACGGCAGCGGGTATGTAAGCACCGGTCCATTTAGTGCATAGACTAGCCCATGCGAATATCAAGACGAACAAGCACGCGAGAGGCGTTCGTCTAGGTGCTGGTGTGGCGCACACAGCGTTCGTCAAGCATCACCATATACGGCTAGCGTCTGAATGGGTAGATCGCCTATCGGAAAGCGGAATTTGTCATGACAGACGAGCGGATAGGGATCGCGTTAGTTGTTCAGGTCGAAGTTTGAGATGCACTGGTTAGATTTGTGGAAGCGGTGGAGCGCACGAGAAGAAGGCATTACGATCAGCACAGGGATTAAATGTTGGCACAGAAGCTCGCATTGGCTCGGCGTCTTGTGCGCCAGGGTAGATGGTCGTTCGACTATCCCTGAGTGTCGGACACTCTTCCGTCATTGAAGCGGCTCCCCTGGACTGCGCCAGTGAGGGCCCTGATTTGTGTATCCGAGATGTTGGAGACGAGTCCTAGCAGATAGTTGATGCGTGAAGTCAGCCTGTGCGTGGCTGGTACCCTTCTTTCATAGTCTGACAAGGCCTTCCAGTGTTTCACCTGTGCTACTGCACATTCAAGCCACAACAGCCACACTCGGAGGTTTTGTAGTTTGTGGAAATGGATGCGCTAGCGCCTTGGCTGGAAAGTTGTAAAGCCCACTGAATTGTCTACTGATTCCGTATTTGATCAAGAATCCGTTTTGCTTCCAAGTTTGCTTTCAGTGGCTTTGTTAACATCCTCTGCAATCTCTGGCGCGACAGATGATGCTGGCTGACGCAGTTCCTGGATGTTGAAACGCTTCAGTTTCTCATAATCTGGGCCTACTACGCTCATACCAACGATATTCTGTCAGAGTAAGCAGCTGTCAAGATCTCAGCCCCGCCACAATCATCTCGTACCTGGTAAATCTCCACAATAATGAGCAAATCGTAGTCCTTCAAGTCGACCTTATGACCAGGGCCTACCGCGGCTGCGACCGTTTTGATGACCTCGTCTCTCTTGAACTGTTTGTTATTGCGTATGGATGGCCGTATGGCAAACTTGGTTTCCCACACGTTAACTTGAAGCTTTGCCTAACAAGGCCGCGTGATTTGACGTCCAAAGGCCAGACTCACCGATTTCTCTGATTTGTCAGGACCATGAAAGTGGGGTGCCAGAACTTGTCTCGCAACATTTTCCAGACCCTGTTGAGTGGCTTTCTCGGTTGCAGTAATTGGTGTCAGTCGTTTCACATAGCTCAGATTCCTCGGTTGCGCGCCGTCAGCAATATCTTGGCAGATTTTGTGGACAAAAGACACGGGTTCCAATGGCTGCCGAGTCCTAAAAAATGCCACTGCTGGGGTCAGCACGGGTAAAAGAGCGCGTGGTACGGTACTCTTACAGCACTGAGTGTCGAGCTTGACTGGCGTGAACAGTGGCTTTGTGGCTGGCTGGCTAATTTCGGCAAGCTCTTTGTTGATTTCAGCTTCGATATCACCGCCTTCGGAGTCAGAGTCACTGTCTGCAGCTGTTGCAGTCGACTCTGTGGTCCCGTAAAGTTTCGAAGCATACTGTCACCTGTCAGCCTCACCGTCACAGTCGAGTACAAGACCTGTCTTGCCTCTTGGAATAGATCCCGCAGATCCACCACAGATTTGGCTTCCTTCTTCATTGCGCACGTGGCCCAAATACCTGCATCGCCGGCTTGTATGGCGCGTCTCGAATTGTCTCTCCTGGGCATGTCCCAATTTTTCTTGCCCTGAAAACAAGCTTAGTACTGGAAAATTCACTGCAGCTACAGAGCGGAAACGATGTCATGAAGTCATCTGCAAAGACAGGCAGTAGAAACAACAGCACCACTCTCTGAGGATGTTCTGTGATTGCTTGAAATAACGATAAGATGCTCTTGCCTTAGCTGTCCCCAAAAAAGAATAAAAGCAAACGTACCTTAGCCCTTTTACCCCCTCCCCTCTGCATCTCTCCACCACTCTCAGCCTTCCTTTTCCTCGCACCAGCATCCCTTCCCTCATCCATCGTCCAGAAATCCTTGTTGGGCGAAAATGGTTAGTGGTGTTGATTCGGTTGTTAGAAGCTGTCTATTAGTTAGGGAAAGAGCGAGAGATCGAGAAAAAATCAGGCTAAGCCTCTTTGGGCCACTAGCGCGAATGCTCCCAGTCCATCCAAACTTCAGCCTCACGACCGTAAATCCAAATTCCTTTGTAGCCAAACTTGCTTTGCCCACCACTACATCTTCTTCGGCTACCCGTGCACCCACGTGGTCGGCGAGGTCTCGGGTAAGCCATGCATCTAGAACCCTCGTAGCGTTACGTTCATGCATTTGCCAAGCGAGCTGCAGGAAAGATGGGCATTCGGCGTGCTAAGAGGTTTGGGGTTCCGGTGAAGGATGTTGGCGGCGGGATGGGCTTGGTTTGAGGGTGTGTGTGTGTGTGTGTGTGTGTGGTGGGGGCTCAGTTCTGCACAAGGGCGCAGAGATTGTTGGTTGGATAGCCTGTGAGAGAACATAGTTTGTGTTACGGTATGCAGCGTGGAGCGATTAGAGTTGCTTTTGTAGGTATGTACGCACAATCGAATCGGATTTGCCGATATGGCATACAGTATGAACTGACTTCAAACATTTCACGTAATTAGGCATGTCGAATGCACGTCTGGATAAGGCAAAGTGCGCTGATTCAGAAGGCCACTATCGTGATAGAGCAGCTGAACCGCCACTGTCGACTAATGCAAAATATACATCACACGAATCACATGTTTGCAACGGACTAGCAATATATAAGCGTAGAGGCGAACGTGGCCAAAATATATAAAATTCCAATTAAGTATTCCCAATACCCGATATACCGAAAAGCATTATATACGTAACTCGCTAGAGAGCAAACCAAAAAAAAAGCAGATGGGTATATAGATGGGGTATATGAGAACATGCGACAACAAACAGAAAGAGAAAAGGACATAACCTTCGTCATGAGTTCGTTATCGTGAGAATCGTAAAAAGCGTCATTACCGGGCTTCCAGTAGCCAGTTTTTGGAGAGCGGAGATAGATGAAAAACAAAAACAGAGAGGTGGATGAAAGGCGCAATGCCTACGGAGATGGAGAGAGGTGATGCAGATCGAACCGAACGCCGATAAAAATAAGATACGGAGTAAGAGAGAAGAAAAACATGAAAAAAAAACATGGTAAAGAGAAGAAGAGGGAGGAGGAGAAGAAGAGTACAAATACAAACAATCGAATCCTAAAAGACTCGATCAACGAGGTCTAAAGGTATTGGTTGTTTAGGCGTCGCCACGACGCATGAAGCCGAAGCGCTTCTTTCTCTTCTCGGCCTTGTCAGCACTGGGCAATGGGTTGGGGTAACCGTTGAGGGCAGCTTCGGCATTGAGGCGCTCGGCCTTTTCAAAGTCAAATGGACTTGTCCATTTGCGCTGGGGAATCTCGCCCATCTTGGTGCTGTCGGAGGCAAAGGTGTAACTGGAGGGGGTGGCCTTTTCCATGCGGCGCCGGAAGTGGATGGTTGCTGGGGCGTGATCCAGTAGTGGGGGAGGAGATAGGTACTCTGGCTTGGATGGGACAGGAGGCTTGGGTGGGGCAGAGGGAGTGGGAGTGGAGGACCGGCGGGGCGTGGTAAAGAAGGTTGGGAGCTTAGGAGTGGGTTCATGGATATGCTTTGGCGTTGGGGATGGTTTGGGCGGCGGAGCTGGCTTTGCAACTTGGACTGGTTTTGGCGAAGGAGATTTGGTGATGGTGTGTGGGAGATGCTCCAGAGGCCATGGCTCACGTGGGTCTTGGAATGAATCAACACGCTGCTTGACACGGCTGCTGGTCTTTGGTGCTCCACCGCCTAGCGTGCCTTTGATGACACCGGTGCTCTGAAGCTCAAGAGGGTCAACAGGCACGTATAGAGGCAAAACTGGTGCTGGAGGTAGCTTCTTCAGTTCAGGCGATGCCATTTGAAGTTTCCTAGGCTGGGGGGAAGCTGTGGGTGAGGTAGTGCGGGATGAGCTGGAAGTTGACTTGACGGCACTGGAGCTGTTACTCGATGAGGCACTCTTGCGAGTCATCTTGGGCCTCACGACGACAAGCTGGGGATGGTTGGAGCTGCCATTTTTAAGGGGCCTACGGGTGACTACTGGGCCCAGGGAGCGTTGGCGGGTGGAGGAAGAGGTGGAACGTTTCTTCCTCTCCTTCTCTGGGCTGGCGCTGCGCGAGGAGCAGTCGTGGTGCTTGGAGGATCCGCAACGTAGGCAAGCTGGAGCAGCCATCTTGTGGAGCTGGGCTTGGGAGTGGCTTAGTCGCTGGTAGAGTTCGCTTAGGGTGACGAGAGCCTCACGGCGCGATGCGTCGGAAAGGTGGGTCAGCGACTTGTAGTCTAGGTCTAGCTGGCTCTTGCCGTTTTTGTGCTCATGGTTTAGGAAGGAGGCGATGATGGCAACAAGGCCGGTGTTTAGTTTGATCAGCGTTTCTGCGAGGGCAGTGTATGCAATTGCTTTCCTGTGAGTTAGCAATTGATCGAGGAGAGGTTTTTTTTGTTCGTTCTGTGGTCAACTCACTATCGCCCTTTGCGAAACGCGGCCCCATGCCGCTGTTATAGCACTCAGCATACTTGTCAGCCACCTCACTGGGCCCTCTGCGCAAGCTCTTTGAGAGCTGGTGCTCGGCCACGCTGGACGCATCGGATGTGTCGCTGTCTCTTCGCGACGAGGATCTACGCTTTTTCCTCCTCTCGCGCAGGCGTTTGAAAATGTTGAGCCCATTTGTAAAAGCTTCTATGATGGCGGCCACACATGTTGATACCTCGGCCTCGACAGCCTTGGGCGTAGCACGCGCACCAGCACTGTCTAACTTGACGGCCATGGGCTCAAAGCAGGACACGAAAACAAGCAGATGCAATGCAGAGTGGAACAAAAGAGAAGAAAAGGGAAACGCACGATAGGTATACAATATCCCAGGCAAAACAAAGTGCGGTCTAAGCATCCATTAGCGAGAGTGAATGAAGAGTCATCTGCAAGCCAGATCACCCAGGTTAGTCGAGTCGAGTCAAGTCCAGTCGTAAACATGGCCGCCCAGACGACGGGGGGCACGCTTTGCTTTATCCCGCCGGCCACCCGATCCATGTTTGCACCAGCCCTCGGGGTTCCTGCATCTGCTACTGGGCGACGTCTTGCGCCCTCGCACCGCCAGGGCCACTGTCGTTGACCGAGTGCTGCTGGTAGCCGCCTTGGTGAGCTGGCTTGGGCGCCTCTCTGCGTCTGAGTGGCCGCAGCCGTCGCGCTAGCTGCCTCGACAAGCTTTGTGGGCCGCCGGCTGGCCGGGGGACTCGAGACCGCAACACCGCACCTCTACACGTGCGCGCGGCGTGTAAACATGGACGCCTGCATGAAACAACGGGCTGCTGTGTTGTGTCCCTGGGTGGGTTCTGCGCCATTGGTGCTGCGGCGGGCGTGGGGTGCAGCAACGCTCGTCGGGGCGTGGTTGGGTGGGCATGCCTCATTCTACAAAGCAACCTACGTACAGTCCAGACATGCGGTGGAGCGGCCTCGCCAAGAAAGGTGAACTGTCATTCGCAGGGGTGCCCTGTCGTGCTCTGTTAGCAGCAATCACCTCCTCACCGGCACCGAACACACCACACTCGTCTACCAGGTACACTACTCCATGTATGTACTCCATGTCCAATGCAGACCCAAACGCCTCGCTATGCAATACACGACCCGCCTCACTCATACTCGTCCTCATCCTCCACCGTCACCCTTCTCCGCGTCGCCCTCTGCCCTTCTGAACTGCTTCCCGCAACCGCAGAGCTCGACCCTTCGCCCTCTGTCCTCTCCCCCAAGTTGCCAAAACTCCAGCTTGACTCGAGGCTGCTGGGCTCCGCGGGCTTCGGCGACGAATTCGAGCCCTGCTGGGTGCCGCCTGTGCCCGTTGTTGTATTTACCACTGGTGCCCCCGCGTGAGCCTGACCAGTCACATTGGCACTCGTCGTCGACGTATCTGCTTCAGACTCGGCTGCTGGCGCCGCTGGCTGTGATTGTCCTGCCTGCGAGGATGCTGCCATCGTGGCACCCTCGTGGCCGGGCCGTGGCGCTAGTGCCATGGGCCTCAGTGTCCACCCTTCCGGCAATGTCACCCCCGCCGGCACACCTGCATCACCCTGTCGCAGAACACTTCCTCTCGCAAAATACGCCTGCGGGATAAATGCGTTCATGTTTGGTGCGTTCAATGGCGCCATTGCTGCCAACTCTTGTCCTGTCGTAGCACTCACTCCAGACGCCTGCTGTAGTCTGTGCAGCTCGTCAAGAAGCCGGTGCATAACCTCAAGTTGCTCGTGTTGCGCATTCAATTGCCGCACAGACTCGATGATATTCTGCTGAATGCGTAGAATGTCTGATGCAATGTCTGATGGATGCTGCGCAACAGCTCCCGCTATGGCGCTGGTCGCAACCGTCGGGACGGTGCCCTGCGCAAAAGTCAATGGTCCAGGAGCCGCATTCTGCACACCGGCATTTTGAACTGCGTTGTTTGCTACACCTTGTTGCCGCAATCGCTGCATCGCGTCTTGCACAGCAGCATTGTCCTGTTGCCCTGGTGGCACTCGGAGGTTGCCAAGAGCTATCCGGAACGGGCCAAGATTGAACACGCGCACATTGCCTTCGGGAGCGTTTGCTTGTCCGCCATCCTGGGCTCCAGCTGCCTGACCTTGCTGTCCGCCAAGGCCGCCTTGCTGCCCATTCGCGCCAAACATTGCTTGTAGCGCATCGCGGTTCAAGACATTTGCTTGTCCCGGCTGCCCTTGATTGGCCTGATTGTTACGTTGCGTCGTGGCAGCCGTCGCCGATGCGAGTACAGGTCTGCGACACGTTGGACACACTTGCTGCCTCTCGAGCCAGCTGCGCAGACAGCTGAAGTGGAGGATATGGCCACAGGGAAGCTTCTTTGGACGCTGTCGTTCATCCATCCGGCGGCCCTGTTGCGCACCATTTGCACCTGGCTGACTCCATGGTCGCATTTCTTCGCGGCAAACGATGCACGTATTTTCTCGCTCCAGTTCTTGGGCCGTGGCGTCAGGGTAGCGCGAATTCATGTCGCGAGTCGCATTCCGGTACTGGATGAAATCGTTAATTCTCTTAATCAGTGACCGGATCGACATGAACAGATCTCTCATAATGTGAATAGGAATGCCGTAGAACGTCATGAGAATGATGAAGAAGCCCATGTAGACGACCGACTTGACAAAGTCAGTTGCCAAGTCCAGGTAAAAGACCCAGCGGCCCTTCTCTTCCCACCCAGGCACGTCGCCATCATCCTCATCTTCATCTTCTTCAGCAGGCACTTCGGTCCCACCAGCTGCAGCTTGCTGACGCGCCATCTCGCTAGCGATTCTGCGGGCCTCATCTCGCGCTCTTTCCTGACGCTGTGTTATAAGGATTTCGATGACTGAGAGTGAGTATCGTAACAAGGTCGACGTCGACGCGATGGCCAAAAGGACATATTCGAAGCCAAACATGACCATGACGCCGGGGCGCGCCTCCGAGAGTATTGAGCCAATGCAGTATTGCATCATGAAGATGTCAAAAGCAACCGAGACCAACAGGGAGCTAGCCAGACGGGTGTGGAAAAGCTTCGGGTTGGCGGGTGGCTGCTGCTCAAGAAACTCGACTCGTCCCTCCCCAATCCACTGCCAGACCTTGCCTGCAAGCAAGCAGAGGAACATTGCGAAGAACCATACGCCGATATCGTCTCTGAAAATGGTCATGGCCAGCAGCGTCTCGCTGACGGCGAACCATGCCTTATCGTACAGCTGTTCCGTCTCGATAGGTCGGAGAGGCCCATAGAAGAGGCGTTGCAATCCGTATCCGACGCTCGCAGCTACAATGAGCATCAGATTGACCAAGAACATCAACGAGCCGGTGCTCTGGGAAATGTAAACAGCGGCCGAGTAGAAGTTTGGGCGTTCATAGTATGCGCGCATAAGCACGATGTTGGCCATGACGGCCGAACCCTGGGCTGGTTAGCATGTGTGTGGTGTGTGAGTCTGGTGAGGGGGAGCCGTCGCTACCGTGACATAGAGCTTGAGTCGACTCATGGTGCTGTGCTAAAGCGACAAGAAAGCTAAGAAAGATTGTGTGCCCCCATCCGAGCGCAGAGTAGCCCCGTACACGAGGTGGTGATGTTGTGGCGCGATAGTGCTCACGTTTGGTGGAGGAAACGTGGTCGGAGTGGGAGCTCGTGTGATTGGCTGTGCTGACGATGACGTTGGGCCGCCGCTAGCAAATGTATTGCGACATTGCGACACTCGTCTCGTGTGCCTTCACCCGCATGGAAAGTTTGCTCGGTGTCATCGGCAGTGCCTTTGCTTTGCAATTGTCTACTGTTAGTGCATACTCTCGCACAACCGTCTCGCGTAACAGGCCTCCACGAATAGTGAATGCGCCCAACATCGCACTAGACCAATCCCCTAATATGTTCATCGACCTCGCGACGTTTTAGCGTTGTGCCTCGTGCTAACGTATAGACATAGACGCCCCATACTTTGTATGGACTTCTCTGGGTATATCTCAATTCCCATGCTATAAAATTTCTCTTCGAATAGTAAGCAAGTCTACTTATAGAGACGCTACTCAATGTATAAGCTTGCAGTAGCTGCGGAGGGTGCGGGGGTCGCAGAGACCATCGAAGGCATGGCAGTCGACACGAACATTCCATGGAATCAACTCCAGTCTCCCACTCCGCACAAGTGCAAGCGTTCCTGCGCAAGGGCGGCACTTCTCCAGTCCGTCCCCACAAAGTACGTGACTATTCCCTGCTTTTTGCCGGTAGCATGCCGCGATCCTGGCCGTATCCGCATCGAGACTTGGATCTCGGGAGGTTACTCGGCCACAAACAACTCCACGCCTAGCAAGGTCCGTTCTCGGTCATTTAAGCCCTACGCTACGTGGTTGGCGGCCAAAAACTTTTTTCCAGAATGGACTGAGCGCAGACATCACGAGGACGGTCGGAGAGACTGCCGCCTCGCCAGGTTCGTTCGCTGTCTAACATAATGCAGCCAGAGTATGAAATATGTGGTGGCGCATTTTGCCCGGTAATCCAACCGTGTTCGAGAACATAGCCACCTTCCACCACGTGTGGGGAACCGTGGAGTCTTATGTCAACTATGCGGGGATTCTTATCGTGCTAATGACCGCATCTTGGCCCCCGGCATGGGTGCCGACACAGGCCATTGCCTCCGGCCTCACACCATCCTATAGTAGATGTCAACCCAAGCCATGGACTCGGAGCCCACGCGGTCTGGGACTTGGCTAGTATGATCGCATTCCCGACTATCCCAGTGGGGACTTTTAGTTCCACTGGGGACGAATACATAAGGGTCGCGTTGCTGCTGTGAAGTTAGAGCATCGACCGCAAGCCCATTACTCCGGTATGTCTCCATCGCCTTCAGAGTGCATTCCATATTCTTCAAGCCTCGCTCGACAGTCTTGTAGACTATCAGACAACGTTTTCAAAGAAGAAAACTAACAGTACATAGTGTCGACATCATCCACGCTGAGCATCATGTTTCGCTCTTCTCCCCTTCTGAGCCTTGCGCTTGGTAGTCTCTCTGCTGTCGGTGCACAGGAACTCCCTGCTGTGCTCACGGCAGACATCATCCAGGGTCTTGGCAACAACACTCTTTTCAACCGATGGCGCCCAACCTACCATTTCAGTGGACCAGCTGGATGGTTGAACGACCCCTGTGGTATGCTGTATGATCCTACGACAAAAACTTATCATCTCCATTACCAATGGCATCCTAATCACGTCAACTGGGGGAACATCTCCTGGGGACACGCCACCTCCAAGGACATGATCACATGGACCGACGTTGGCGGCTGGGAAGATGACAAGGCCCAATCTCTCGGCACTGGACCCAACCCAGACTCCAGGAACTCTAGTTACTATGGTTTGGGTATCTTCTCCGGCACTGGCCAGCCTTACAACCTCCAGGGCGAGCAGGATGGCACGCTCATCAACTTCTACACTTCGGTGCAGTATCTGCCAACCAACTGGCAGATACCCTATATCCCCGGAACTGAGAAGCAGAGCATTGCCATTTCCAAGGATGGCGGCAAGACTTGGGAGCAGTATGCTGGTAATCCTATCCTGTCTCATCCCCCCGAGGGCTGGAACATCACTGGATGGCGTGACCCCTTTGTCGAGGTAAGATGCCTCGTTTTGACACACCTGCACAACCTATACTGACTCTTATCAGCCCTGGCCAGAAATGGATGCTCTCCTTGGACACAAGGAGCCCCACTGGTACATGGCAATGGGCTCCGGCATCAAGGGAGAGAACGGCGGTGGTCGCATCCCCTTCTACAGTGCCCCTGCAAGCAACTTGACTGATTGGACCTTCTTGGGTGCTCTGTGGGAGCCGAAGAGGAATGAGACTCTTGGTTCTCTGCTCGAGACCGGAACCTATGGCTTCAACTTTGAGGTGTAAGTAAACACAAAACCGAGGCTGTGGACCAGAGACTAACTGCAGCAGATCCAACTTCTTCTCTCTGACTGACAAGGATGACGATGTTCACTACTATGTCCTCATGGGCACCGAGGGTGGAAACTTGACTTGGCACCCACGTGCGCAATGGGGCCTCTGGAACGAGGGTCAGGTCACCAAGCGTGAGAACGGCTCGGTTGAGTTTACCCCACTCTCTGGCGGTGCCATCGACTCGGGTCTGCTGTACGCTGTCACTAGCTTCATGGACACCAAGAACGACCGACGCATCCAATGGGGCTGGGCTAACGAGGAGAACAATAACTTTGCCATTACCCAGTCAGGCTACCAAGGCGCTATGGCCATCCCTCGGGAGATGTACGTCATCAAGACCAACCACTTGACCAACAACAATTCGCAGTTGACTACCAAGGGCAACACTCGTGTTGTCGAGCACAGCAATGGTACCTTTACTGGATACACTCTAGGTGCCCGCCCTCTGCCTGAGATTGTTGAAGCTCTCCACAACGGATCCGAGCCCCAAGTTATTCAGACGAAGAAGGATGGCTGCGCCAACGGAGAAATCTCCGGTAACGGCACTAGCCATATGCACCTCCAGGTTACCCTTTCTGACTTCACTGGTCCTGCTGGTGTCGTCATTGCACAGTCGCCTAACCACGAGGAGCAGACTATTGTCTGGTACAGCCCCGAGAACTACACCATCAATGTAGACCGATCGCACTCGTCTTCGATCCAGGAATTCGCCAACTATACCATGCTTGGGTACTTCGCCCCTTACACTTTCGCCAACGGCACCACTGAATCTCTGCACATGGACATCTTCATTGATGGATCCCTCGTCGAGGTCCATGTCAACGACCGCTTCTGGCTGACGACTCGCATCTACCCTGCTCGCACTGACAGCACCGGATTCGGTATTTGGGCCGAGGAGGGTGCGACTGTCAAGGCCCAGGACATGAAGGTCTGGGATATTGACCTGAACATTTTCCCCGAGAGGCCGGTCAACTCGAGCAGCAAGCTTGTCTATGACACACCAGAGGAGACTAACAACTACGTCTGGTGGACCGGAAATTAGGCTATGGAATAGCACCCGTGGTGGTAGCCTAATAATGTCTGCATGATGTAAAAACAAGCTGTACGATGGTGTACGGCAGCATGATAGAACGATGAATAAGATAATGTTTACATGAAACTATATTTTAATCATGCATACTGGAGATTCTATGCCGCTGTAGAAATCGTCTGTACCCCCTCCTTTCCCGCATCCATACCCGCACTCTCCTTTAACTTCTTCAGCCTTTCTTCTTCCTTCTTCTTCATCTCCTCTTGAATCCGCACCCTCTCCGGAACAACGCGCTGCCTCTGCCCCGTAATCTTAAACCCTTCAATCCTGTCTTTACCCAACGCCTTCATCGTCTTCCTCTCCACAACACTATAGTTTCCATCTTCGCGATCAAACAAAAACGGCTCCTTGACACTAACCGGCGGATTCGTAATCACTCTCACCTTTCTCAGCTGATTATTCGACGCAGAGTGCAGCATCAGCGGATGTAGCAAATACACATCGCCAACGACACCAGTGGCCTCGACAAACGCCTCATCAGGCATACTCTTGGCCAGATTATTAAACCACGTGAGGCCCTGCTCTTGTACGAACTCTGGGTTCTGCGCCCGCGGCGTCATGCGCGGACTCACGCCATCGGGGTTCTCGAATAGGTGCTTGGCAACATGTGGAATGGCCGCAGGGCAGATATACGTTCCACCGCCGCCAGCAACAATATCGGTCCACAGCGGGATGACGAGGAGAGCCTGCTCGGGGCTGTCGAGGTAGTGCACGAAGAAGTCGCCGTCTACGTGCCAGCCTGGCAGGTCTTGTGGGCGCACAACGGTGTTGTGGCCTTCGGGCGTGCCGAGATTGACGATGAAGCCGTCTTTCCAGGTGGACGCGTTGGAATCCACGCGCGAGGAGCCGCCAAGTAAGGAGCAGATGCCGCCCCAGGCTTTGGGGGCGAATTCCGAAACGGAGAATTCGTGGAAGAAGGGCATGTTGGTGCGTTCGGTATGCCTGGAACACGGGCGTTGTGTTAGTGAGGGTGTCTTTGCAGCAGGTTCTCTTCAATAGTTTTTGCATTGGAATGAGCAAAGCAGGGTTAAGATTGCAATCGTAAAGAAGAGTCACATACCATGTCGACATATCATTCGGATCCATACCCAATCTCGTCCAGAGATTCTCTTGCAAGCTCTCTGCCTGCTCCTGCGTAAAGCAATTGCTCAACTTGAGCCAGCCATTTTCCAAGAAGAAGTCGATTTGATCCTGAGAGAGCTTATATTGCTCTTCTGCGTCTGCCATGGTTTTCTTCTCCTGTCTGACTCTTTTGGTGTGTGATCTCAGTCCTAAACTGCGGTGTGTTAAGATAAAAAAAAACTTATGCAAAAGTAGAAGAAAGCGTTTAAGCTCAAACAACGCCCAGAGATTTTATATTTTACCAATCAAGGTATCAAAGCGGAGTTAGGTGCATGTAGTAGCGAATAGTCTGCTGCCACAAGCTTGTAGTAAAAGGCTGATAAAGGCAGTTTTGCCAATTTATCCGGTGGAAATGTTGTCCTAGTGCCTATTGCAAATGGTACGGGAGCTGTGTTCTATAAGCCCAAGCTGAGCCACGCGCAAGTGCGGGGTGGACGGTTTGGGGAAGCCGGGCGGGGAGAGATAGCTCGTCCACTGATGGGAGCTCTCTTCCGCGGCGACATTTCTCAGCAAGTTATCTGGTCGGTGTGTAAAGGAATCGGAAACGTCATCAGGCTGCGCTAGGGCATCATGGGACTTCTGCCATGGTATGGTCTGACAAAGCAGATGATGGCTAAGATGGGGAAATAGTGTGATGGGGGAGTGGAGAAGGGCAAAGTTGCCGTTCTTGGAGATTGGGGTATTTATCTTGCTGGGATCTTCTTGGAACTTTGTCGCTGCCTATGGTAACTCCCTTTGAACTACAAACCTGGCGCATTCGTAGTGTTGATGAAGGCCCGCGGCATGCTTTTTAGAATGCAAAATCCAATACGGTTTTCCAATATCTGTACGCTTGAGGTATATTTGTAGAACACGCCAAACATGTGCATGCTAAAACTTTGGTAAAACGCAGCATTAATGCAGACTAATAATACTCGCTCGTATTCACCGATGCGTTGCGACATTATCAATTCCTTCAAGTAGCAGAACTGTTCATTGTGGAACGATTGGCAAGGGTCAGAGTCAAGTCTGGTTCCTGATACGAAGATTAGCTGTCTTGTGCGCTATGCACTACTTCTGGCCTTGCTAAAATATAACTATTTTTAATTAATTCGACGTACCGCCAAATAAAAATTGGAAGTCTGACCCACATTATATCGCTGTGCTATCGTAATTATGCAGATACTCATATGCACAAAGAGTTAGTATGAATAACCCCTAACATGTAGGGGAGATAGGTTGAAAGTATTTAAACGTGTTGTATGCGTCGCTGTATCACTTGTCTTAACATCGTTGAGCAGCCAATCATCGGTGACGCAAACAACATACTCTTAACATGAAGTCTCTCATGATCCTTATAACAATGCTACCGGCCGCCTTTGCGGCCTGCAATCCAAACCTAAACAAGAAATTAGGTCCTTGTATCGGCTGGTGTGAGCAGATAGGGTTGCCAAATCCTAGCCCTAACAATACTCCTTACGTCATCGACCAATGCATAAGGAAGGCGTGCGATACTTGCGCTCCCTAAGGACCACCGCTACGGTATGTAGAATCAGTACTGCAGATGATACCGCATGCTAACCATTGGGCTGTTACCAGGGTTTACTCGCTGGGGATGACTGTGCATGTCTTGACCAAGAAACCTCAAATCCAAAGGTGATGACCTACCCGATGCATGGAGGTCATGTGCCTGACACTACGTACAGATAGAGCAGCTATTAGCGATGGTAGACCAGGACTATCTCTCACTCGTTGTGGTCGAATTGTATGAGCTATCTGTTTCTGTACCCTAGTCGATGTTTGGTCAGTCTACTCCGTGAAGAATTGATCTGTGTTATCCATCTTCCCAAAGGTTTGCTAGACAATTGTGCATACAAGTCTCTTCATGTCAGACTCGTCAGCCTTAGCACTGAGAAGAACAGCGTAGAACAACCCGACCCCATTTGATAAAATCCTACGAAGAAACAGAAAGTCTGGGGCTGTTCCGCTCTGGGCAAGAGTACTGGTGGAGCTTGAAAGCGCCCTCATGGGTGTCGTGGTATTTAGGACTAAGGCCTAGGTACCTAGTGCAACATGGCACATCGCGTCTTGTGTAGCTTATTCCTACGAACGTATGCACACTGTCGACACCAAGAGCGGAATGTTTCCGGCATTCGAAAAAAAAAAAGCCAGCCAAGGTGTTGACAGTAATTAAGGCCTGTTACCCATAAGATTGGACCCTGACAAATGTATATGGAATGGCCTAGTTCAATCTTGGTTCGGCAGATGCAATCAGAATGGCCTGGACGACACTGTTTAAAACCGTCCACTGCCAATCCCAGACAGCACACGGTGTCCTTACTTAGCCAGCCGGCTCCACGTATCGCTTGGAAGACTAGTCAGTTTTTAAGCGTCAGATTCTCTTAAACATAGCATGATACGCTTAATATTTCCGTAATTCGGTGACCGACTGTCCGGACCGAGAATGGGAGCGATTGCAGTTGATGGTACCTGATTTGCTGGAAAGCGGAAAAATAGACAAGACGCGCAAAAAATGGCTTGGATTGGACACCTGGCCTCTGATTGCTGACCATTGCCCTGGTCAAAGGTACTAAATAAAAAGCAGTCTCGAGATTAGTGAAATGCATTGGGACAGGGCAGCGGCCCGGGCTAGCCGCAACAGGCCTTAGCCGGCGGAATGGTGCGGGGCGGAGTGAGAATGAGGTAGAGGAACCCTAGAGTAAGGCGGCACAGAATAGTAGCAGGCAGTATACTAGGAATGGGTGGCCAAGGGCAGTGAAGCACACGTGGTCTGACTCTACACTGAGGCGAGGACCGCCGCACCAGGGCCGCTGCAGGGCATGTGGGGTTGCTCTTCGCGCTAGGCCACTTTAGTGCTCCACTCTGAACAGGCAAGGTGTTCACTCTGTATCTTGCCGCCACGACGTCCACTAGAAATAAAAGGCCCACGCCTCACCGCTCTCCTCCTACTTCTACTTCATTCGCCGTGCAGAGGACATTTGACCTTTCTCTCCTCTACATACTCTGCCATACCCCACTACAGCACAATGAAGTACTCGACTGTCTGCGCCGCTTTCTTTGCGGCCGTCGCTGCTGCGTCCGATGTCAAGCAGCTCAAGACGGACAACTTCAAGAGCTTCATTGAGGAGAACGACCTCGTCCTTGCAGAGTGTAAGCAATCCCACCCCAGCACAGCCTGCCCCTCAATTGCAATGCTAACAATTGGACTACAGTCTTCGCCCCATGGTGCGGCCACTGCAAGGCGCTTGCCCCCGAGTACGAGACGGCTGCCACTGCCCTCAAGGAGAAGGACATTGCCCTGGTCAAGGTCGACTGCACAGAGGAGCAGGATCTCTGCCAGGAGTATGGCGTTGAGGGCTACCCCACTCTCAAGGTCTTCCGCGGCCTTGAGAACATTTCGCCATACGGTGGCCAGCGCAAGGCCGACAGCTTGATCTCGTACATGACCAAGCAGGCCCTCCCCGCCGTCTCCGAAGTCACCAAGGACACACTGGAAGAGTTCAAGACTGCCGACAAGGTTGTCCTTGTTGGCTACTTCGCCGCCGACGACAAGGCCTCCAACGAGACCTTCACATCCGTCGCCAATGGCCTCCGCGACAACTACCTGTTCGGTGCCACCAACGATCCCGAACTCGCCAAGGCCGAGGGCGTTAAGCAGCCCGGTCTCGTCCTCTACAAGTCCTTCGACAATGGCAAGGACATCTTCAGCGAGGCCTTTGAGGCCGACGCTATCCGCTCGTTCGCCAAGGTCTCTGCCACCCCTCTTATTGGCGAAGTTGGCCCTGAGACATACAGCACATACATCGCCGCTGGCATCCCCCTCGCATACATCTTCGCTGAGACTCCCGAGGAGCGTGAGGAGTTCGTCAAGGAGTTGAAGCCCCTCGCTGCCAAGCACAAGGGCAAGATCAACTTTGCCACCATTGACGCCAAAGCATTTGGCCAGCACGCCGGTAACCTCAACCTCAAGGTCGGCACCTGGCCCGCCTTTGCTATCCAGGAAATCAAGAAGAACGAGAAGTATCCTTTCGACCAGGAGTCCAAGATAACCGAGAAGAGCATTTCCAAGTTCGTCGATGACTTCCTCGCTGGCAAGATTGAGCCCAGCATCAAGTCTGAGCCCATTCCCGAGTCCAACGACGGCCCCGTCAAGGTTGTCGTTGCCCACAACTACAAGGACCTTGTCATGGACAACGACAAGGATGTTCTCCTTGAGTTCTACGCTCCTTGGTGCGGCCACTGCAAGGCTCTTGCTCCCAAGTACGAGGAGCTCGGCCAGCTCTACGCCTCTGAAGAGCTCTCTAAGCTTGTGACCATTGCCAAGGTTGACGCTACCGCCAACGACGTTCCCGACGAGGTCCAGGGTTTCCCCACCATCAAGCTCTTCCCTGCTGGCAAGAAGGACGCCCCCGTTGACTACTCTGGTTCTCGCACTGTTGAGGACTTTGTCAAGTTCATCAAGGAAAACGGCTCACACAAGGCCGAGGCCACCGTACCTGAGCCTGTCGAAGGTATGGCTGATAAACTTGCTCACCAGGCTCCCGCCGCCAGCGAAAAGGGTACTGACTCTGTTGCAGATGCTACCGAATCCGCCAAGGAGGCCGTCAAGGAGGGTGCCGAGGCTGTCAAGGAGAAGGCTGAGGAGGCCAAGGACAGCGCCACATCCGTTGCTTCAGAGGCTACAGAGAAGGCTAAGGCCACAGCTGAGAGCGCCAAGGATGAGTTGTAGATGCTCACAACGATTCCGTTTCTTTGATTATCAGCGGCGCTTTTTTACGTATACCATTACCCCTTTCAGCAACTCGATATGACTCGTATATGCTGAGGTATGAGTATTAAAACTGTTATGATTATATGGAGGGGTTTGGGTAGCAACTAGCTAACGGAGTTCCGGTTTTCTACTTCATCACTACTTCGTCATCCTGCACTTGATTGTGATTTTGAATGACTGAGATTTACAGGCCAGAGAAAACTGTCTGGACTGTTGTCTTACTGTGGAAACACTGCAGGTCGCTTGTTCTGCGGCAAGGTGATGATTAGCACCGTGGCAAGTGTGTAGGCCAGATTGCAGAAATTAGAGTCGGCCCCCACGCTGCAACGACGGACCCGAAGGCGGGACGATCGTGCCTTAGCGTGCCGCGTCCCGAGACGCGATTTACAACGTCGTCATCTATATGTCGAAGGCGCCCACCTCCACCAAAAGTGACACCACTCTACTCTATGAACTCTATGTCGACGTCATGCTGCCTATCATACATCTCCCAAGCAGTCACGCACGCTCCGGCTGTTGTCCGACGCCCTTGACTCTGATCTCACCGTTACGTCCACGTTGAAAACTAAGCGACGTCTACTAACATGTCTACTGCTCGACTATTTGTAAGTAGTCCTAAGACGGTTCTGCCACGAGTCCATCTCGCCGTCTACATTGCAACACCTTTTCGAACCACTCCCAAATACTTTTCCACTACACGTGCATTCACCATGCCAGACCAACTCGAGGCTAGCGAGGTCAACTCCAAGACAGACCCTTCGGTTGCGAAGCAGTATGACGACGAGACGCCAAAAGACCAACAAATAAAGCAATTCTTTGAGTTGGTTGATGGGAAGAAGATATGTATGCTGAACACGTACCGCAATGGTGTTGGTATGTGAAGCCGCCCACTGATCGTTCCAATCCATACATCAGCGGCTAACATATCCTTGCAGGACCTGTTGGTCGCTCCATGGCTCTCGCCCGCCGCGACGGACCTGATTTCCTCTTCCTTGCCAATGCACACTCGCAAAAGTTCAGCGACCTGGACCAGAACAAGGAAGTCCAAATTTCCTTTCAGGACATCAAGACACAAGAATGGGCGTCCATCACCGGTACTGCGACCACCACCGATAACAAAGACCCACGTATCAAGGAAGTATGGAGTCGTGGAGCTGCCGCATGGTTCGGCGACCTCGGTGACGGAAAGCATACTGGTGGACCCGAAGACCCTCGAATGACACTCATCGAGGTCAAATCTAAATACATCTCGTACTATGTGACTGATGTAGGTCTTCTGGGGTATGCCAAGGAGGTTTTCCAGGCAAACATCACCGGTGGGGTCGCCAATACAGGCAAGCTGCGAGAGCTGAAGGAGGCCGACATTAGTAAGGCGAGGTCGATGTGAGTTGATAGTAAGCAATATGGGGGTAATCGCAAGATTTAAGCCGTATTAGACGTGCGAGGAAGCTTTGAGTTATTGGTAGGTTTTGTGATCTTGGGATAACATTCGATAATTACATGGGGCCAAGACTGGTATCCACTTGAGCTTTAGCCACAATCCGAGAACAGAGCTTACAAAACATGTCGGATTTTCTGTTGCCTTTTTCCTCAAAGAGGGATGTGTCAATCTTCTTCAGAGTCGCTTACAGCCACTAACAACGCTGGGTAGAAGTGGATGCTCGTGTTGCGTAGTCACGAGTGGATTAGAAGCAACAGCGTTTTCTGTTGACACGGACTCGTCTAGTCTATATCATGGTCAGAAAGTTCCCCAAAACATAGCCGTGTGGTTCCGCGCAAGGGACCGGGCGTGGGAGTCCAGCTTACATTCTTTCCTAACAGGGACGATATCCCGCGCTAATCTGCCAGGTGGGATGTGGCGGATTATCCGTGTCAGCGGGACGAATACTATTGACAGAAGAACTCTTTGTGAATGGATAGAATCCGTTTAACACCAACTGAGAAGCATTGACATGGGCGAAGTAATGTGATGCTATTGGTTCCCAGGATATCGATGGTTGGAGACAACTGTTGGCATTGCTCACGCTGTTCGCAATGAGAACGTGGAGGATGAATCGAAAGAGAAGGAAATCTCAGTATAAAGAGGGCTGTAGTTATCCTCTCTTCTCTTCACGTTTTCCTATAGCAATCTCGTAGAGTATTCATATCCAAACAACAATCACACTACCAAAGTAAATCTGAAAATGCACTTCACCATTTCCACCGCCCTCACCCTCCTCGCAGCCATTGACCCCGCTGTGGCTTCTCCTCTTGAAGCCCGCCAGGGTGGCGCCTTTGTCGCTGTTGGACTCAAGTACTCGAGTCCCGGCTGCACGGCTTCCACGCTCATCAACCCGGACCCAATTTTCGGTGACGGAAACGTGTGCCAGCCGCTTGACCGCTTCAATACAGGCGTCCCAATACGGAGCTACACCACTTCGAGCGTGTCGGCTGGATGTAGTGGTGAGTTACCCAATCTTTTCTGATGAAGGAGTGATCTCTTCGTAGGATCACTGGAGGAATGGAGATGGAGAGAGAGAAGAAAGAAACCGAGTAGGAGCTGATAAATCTCCAGTGTCTCTTTACCAGACCGCGGATTGTTCCGGTACTGCTTTTCTGGCTCCAGTGGGCGGTTGTGTGACGGGAGATTCTCCTTTTGTCAGTGCATTTGTGACATGCGGTTAGTTCTTGGGGTCAGTCTATACAGAGGGCTCTAGAAGAATCAGTGCAGGCTGCGATGATAGATGGGAGGTATCTTGAAGCTTAGCAATGGGCGACTAGTCAATCGCTCGAGATATCAATGGAAACATCAGAAAATTTTTAACTGACGATTGGGAGCGAGCACTGCAATGCTCCCTTCCACAAATTTGTTTTTCATGGAAAATGATTACAGTTTTGACTAAAAATAAACAATAAGGGAGTGTGTATAGGTTGAGGAGCACGTGGGTGGTTACCCAAAGTGGGGTACCTACTTATGGGGAACGTCATCGCCCCGCATTCGTCATTACAAGCATCACATTTGCTAAATGATGATCCCATATCTCTGGCTTCGAAGATTTAAAGCACAGTTCCCTAGCTTTTGCTTTGGAAAATTGAATGCAAGATACTTGGTCCCCACTTTCTCCTAGTCTCAAAAATCCCACTTCAACAACACCACAAGAACATCATGGGCAAAGATCACCCAGACGCCGAACTTCACCCAGAGGCTACAGGCCTGGCGGCAGCGACAGTCAAGGTAGGCTCACAAACACACGGGTATCAATTTTCAGGCGCTAACTTTGCTCAGGCACACTCGGCTGAATGTCCTCTGAAACTCTACTCTGGCTGGTTTTGCCCTTTTGTGCAGCGTGTATGGATTGCGCTTGAGGAGAAAGGCATCCAATACCAATACATTGAAGTAAACCCGTATCACAAACCACAGTCTCTGCTTGATCTCAACCCTCGCGGCCTCGTCCCTACGCTTCAATACCAGAACAAGCCACTGTACGAGAGCACCGTTCTCTGCGAGTTCCTCGAAGAAGCATTTCCACAGCACACACCACATCTAATGCCTACGGATCCTTATGAACGCGCAAGAACAAGGATCTGGACAGATTATGTAGGTAGCCGCATTATTCCCGCCTGGCATCGTTTTCTCCAGCATCAAGGCGATGGGTTGGAAGAGAAGCAGAAGGAGTTTTTGCATCACATCAAGGAGTTTACGCGGGAGATGGACAAAGAAGGCCCGTTCTTTTCGGGCAAGGACTTTGGGCTCATCGACATTGTGATTGCGCCATGGGCCAACAGACTGTGGGTATTTGACCACTTCAAGGGAGGCTCGGGCATTCCAGACGAGGGCAAGGGCGGCGAAGACGAGGAGGTTTGGAAGAGGTTCAGGAAGTGGCTTGCTGCGGTTGAAAGCAGGAAAAGTGTCAAAGAGACATTGAGCGAGAGGGAGCATTACCTGCCCATTTATCAAAGATATGCAGATGATAAAGCTCAGAGTGAGGCTGCAAAAGCAATTCGGGCTGGCAGAGGCATTCCATAGACATAGAGGGTGCTATGGTGTACACGTGAAAAGGGGGGACGTCAATGGCATACGCGTGTCTACTGCAAGACCGGCCACAAAGCAGCAGTCACTACTGGTTGAGAAATGCAGCTTGATGGACAGCTGATGCAGCACTGTGTTACCTAGATGAGTGACGTCAAGCGGAACGAAGCCGTCTTGGTGTTTCGAGCCGTCAATGTTGCCCCGGCGACGATATTGACAATCAGCGGCCCACCACCAACGCCACAACCGGCTAAGCGTGAACGCATTCATCTGAACCCACTCTGCACTCCTTTGGACAAGGACAACCCTTTACATATGCGCCGGCGCTCCTTCTATTCAGACTAATTCACCATACCCGCCGCCGACATGTACAGGTATACTGCAGGCACGCCGTGTCCAGCGCCATATGGCTCAGCAAGCAGTCATTATAACGGCTATGCAGGCCTTTACGCGCCGAGCTATCTCGACGACGACAACACAACAGCAAATCTCGAATACACAACCGAACTGAAAGCGACCGCTCGTCCGATGAAGCCCCGACGACCTACGCGCAACCTCCACAAGCCTGCGTTCAACCCATCTCTAGATATCTTTGAGGATGTCGCGCAGGAGGAAGAACTACAGCTACAGCAACAACGAGCAGCCTCTGAAGCGAAAAGGAGCTACACAAATATCGTTTCTAAACCTGTGAAGCCGAAGAAGAACACGACTGTTGCGCGCTCGGCACAGAGACTACCTAAGCCTGCAGCGCCTATCCAGGAACCACAACATGACAGGTCTGCCCGACGACGCGTGTCTCAAATGCCCAGCGAAGATTACGATACCGAGATCAACGCTACCGTACAGCTACAAGAAGATATTCTGGACAGGAAGGAGCTTAAGAAGCAGGGCCCCAAGAAGGATGCGCGCCGGAGGACAATATACATTCCAACTGATGACACGTCGGTGTTTACCATCCACCCTGGACAGCCCACACATGCGCCGCGCAGTGTCCGAGAAGCATCGCCGGATCTTGGGCTCGATCTTGTCACACTATCAGAAGAGGAAGGAAACGACCTTGTGTCGGCTTTAAAGAAAGTAAAGAAATTACCTCGCAAGTCGCTCGCTGTGCCATCAAGACGCGACCCACTCAGCGCAACATCTCGCTCGATACAGAGCGTGTCTTTTTCAAGTGATATTGCTGGCTCAGGCGGGGGCAAAGAGAACGTGCCTCCGGGTATGGAGGTCTTCGAGAAGAAGGGAAGTGGTACGCACATTGAAATCAACTTCACTAAAGCGGAGGTGAAGAAACCGGTAGTCAAAGCCCCCAAGGTTCATTTCAGCGCCCCCAAGGAGCCCGAGAGGATATTGCAAACCAAGAAACGAACCGAAGGCACACAAAAGCGGCCGCGATTGCACGTTGGCCATGACGATGTGCCAGCAAAGGCACTCAAATCGAAGGCAGGTGGCACCGCTTCCACTGCGAACAGTAGCGCATCTCTGAGATCGACTATCAAGAGTGAACGAGCAAAGCTGGCCAAGGCAAAGCGCGCACCACTGTCTTCATCGCCATTTCACACCGACAAGTCTCCACCAACAGCACTGCGGCGACAAAAGACGGGAAGCGTGGCAAGCAGCATTACCATGCTCCACGAGGTCGGCGAGCAGCCACGGCCAAAGGAGAAATACCCCGTACTCCGCGAGGATCTTGCCCAGGCGGAGCTGTACGAGGACAACTGGCTTACCTACCAAGAAGTTGCCATCGCACAGCTCCTGAACTCTGTATTCGACTCGGCGAATAAGGACTCAAACGCCGAGCAGGGCCCGGAGGACTTGCGCAAGAAGATGCTTGCCATCTATCACGACCCGGCTATGCCATCACTGCACAAACGTCTACAAGCGTCACTACAGTGCGGCACATTGAGCATACCCAAGGACCTCCTGGCCCAAACGCTCAGGTTAAAGGATGATGTTGGTTTGCGGAAGAAGTTTCTTAACTTGTGGACCAAGTCGTACGATCTGAACGCTCTGCGAGCTGCGGCCGAGGCGATCATTGGCCGCCAGATTACAACGCCATGCCGTCTGTCTACCGGTTCTACTTGTTCAGATGACGGATCTCGTCAGTATCGGTCTGAACGTAGGGCGATTGAAAACTTTCTGTCTGCCTTTTTGATCAAGAACGAGGATGCTGTTCGCGTGAAATCTGGGGGCGGTAGCATTGCTAGTCTCACGCGCGGAGACGACGATTATGGATCACAAGGCTGGTCGTGGCGCCGCACAGCACTGCGAAGTCTGATGCTGATCCTTGTCCTAGACCACGCAAAGACCGCAAACGCCCTGCCGGGCTGCTTGTTCCAAACGACCTCGCCTTACAAGACGTCTGTTGAGGTTCTCCATCAGCTGTCCAAGATGCTTCTCCCTTCGCATGGCGACATTACACGCCCACTCCATCACCTCAGCTACAAGGTCGAGCATGCTCAGCATCCGCTCCAGGAGTACACTTACCAGATCGAAAACATTGCTATTGACCTCCGCGACGGCATCATGCTGAATCGCCTTGTTGAGTTGCTGCTTTATCCATCTTCCACCCAGGATGCACAGCAAGAGGATACCGTGACGCTCAGTCTGCCAACCGGTGAACTGCTCACCAGCGAAGTGTCACAACAAGGCACCTGGGTTCTATCTCAACACCTTAGATATCCAGCTGTTATTCGTGCACAAAAGGTCTACAACGTGCAAATTGCCCTCGCAGCCTTGAGCAATGTTCCAGGCATGCCTAGCGCGGCAGTCAATGGCATTCGTGCTGAAGACATTGTCGATGGCCATCGCGAAAAGACTCTCTCTCTGCTCTGGTCGCTTGTCGGGAAATGTGGGCTAGGAAGCCTGGTCGACTGGCCACAACTGGTCAAAGAGACAGAGCGCTTCCGTAACCAGTGGTATCGGACGAGAGACAACTTCGAGGAGCGAATGCTCGATTCTGATGACGAAGGCTCAGAGACGACTGGGAAGGATGGAATGGCATACCACAAGCGCCTTCTCCTCTCGTGGTCCCGCTCCATCGCGCGTCTACATGGTCTGCGTGTAGCAAATCTGACTACTAGTTTCGCCGACCCAAAAGTACTAGAGGTCATTGTCGACACGTATCTGCCTTGCAACCTGGCCAGTTCCATCGCTGGAAAGTTGGGTCTAAGCGCAAAACTCAAAGCAGTCGGCTGCTCGAGTTCATTTGTTGCGCTCTTCACCTCCCAACACAATACTGCTCGATCCATTCCCGGTCGTGATTTCACACTTCTCACACTGTCATTCATGGCCTCGCGTCTCCTTCCGCTCGCTCGCACACACCGCGCCGCAACGACGATTCAAAACGCGTTCCGCCACTTCCTATTCCGCCGCCAAGTCAGCACACACATTAAAGCCATGCACATTGCACACGACTGTGCAGTTGTTGCGCAGGCCAGACAGCGAATGGTGGATGCTGCAACAGTGATTCAGCGGCGCTGGAAGAGCATCCAGGACACCAGGCGTAAGCAGTTGGAAAGCGACGTTTTGGCTTTCCAGGCCCTAGCGAGGGGTTGGGCGATTAGGAGATGGGTCAGGCGCATCACAGCGGGTCGGGTTGGCGGTAAAGAGAAAGTAAGAAGGGTGAGGGGTGGATGGTAAATTTGTTGATTGAAGTCAAGAGGAAAGTCATGCGTAACGATGATGAATATTGTTGGATTGTCAAGCGTTTCTTGTTGTTATTTTCATGTTTTCTTGGAGCGTGTACTAGATGGTTCTGGTGTTTTGTTGTGGTCCCTCTTGGACGGGGCGTTTTCACTCTTGACGGGACAGCACTTGTAATGCTCTTTCCCACATCCTTTTTTATGTATATATTTAGCCCATCACACTCGCGAGAAGGTCCACATGCTTGGATCTTTGTTCAATTCTAGCTTAGTTTTTGCCATATATGTTGCCTTTCGTTCTGATTCGTCTCATATAATGAAGGTTGGGTGATCAACAAGTTGTCAGTATAAACTAGTTTTGCCAAAAACAAAATATTTTTCGAATAAAGATTGGTCCCTTCTGATGGTGGTGTTGGAATTAGTAATAGAATGCGTACAGGAAGCAATAAGGGTCATTATTCTTAGATGTAAGATGCAAATTGACACGGGCATGTTCGTGTATATGTGTACCAAACCATATGAATTATAAAAGTTGCCATCCTTTATCCGTCTCGGTCTGAGGTGATGTAGGACTCATGCCCGCATCAGTCCAATCGTCGTCGACGTTTTCTTCATCCTCTTCATCCCCCTCCTTTTCCTCTTCTTCTTTTTGAGCACTCGGTTCAGCGCCATCAGCACCATGATGGTGCTCAACCTTCTTCCCCTGCTCAGCACCGCTGACCCTACAAGGCGGCTTTACTCGCTTCGCCATTGCCGTCATGGCATCTATGAATGCGTTGGGATCATGGTACTCTGTCCTTTTTTCAGTCTCACCGTGATCAACAACAACAATTTTGGTATTCCCCCTGTGAAGTAGATCGCTAAACTCGTTTGCTGCAGTGCAGAGATGGTTTCCTTCGGGGCAGATATGGAGGTAGAGTGTTTGTAGTAGTGGTATGTGCTTTAGGAGGTACTTGGTAAGTTGTGTGTATGCGAGACGGGTGGCTTCGTCAGAGCAGTCTTCCTCATAGGGCTGAATGAGTATACATAGGCACGAGACGTGCTTCTGGGCTTCAGGACGCAGCGTTTCCAGCCATCGTTGAGTAGCAAATGCCTGGTACCGTCCGCGAGGACAGGGTCCTGTCAGAAAGAGGAGTTTCCTGCCTTGATATACGGCTGGGTCTGTGTCGTTTTGGAGATCCCGCCGTCGGGCTTGTTCTTCCTCTGTGGCAGGCCGTAGCATGTTGATGGGTCCATGAGGGGCTTCTAACACCCACAGGTCTTCCTGTTCGGTCTTGAAGCGAACATTGGGCGTCTCGCACCGAAACCGAGTGTATATATGTCCCGGTTCAGTCTCTTCTTGTGGAGGCAGGTCTGTTCTTGGGCAATGACAGATGTCGATCTGCGTTAGTCCTGCAAATGTGGTGTTGCTGGGATCTTCCAGGTGCGGCCAGTCCAAAGCATAATTGATCGATGTAACGTCGTCTAGTGTTGAGAAGGATACCAATGGTGTTCCCATACATGGAGACATAGCAATAGTAACGTCTTCGAGGGGTACCATAGAGACCAGAGGTGCAGACTTACGAGATTAGTGGGCGCGATTCGGCTTTTGGTGTCGTCTCTCCAACAAAAAAGGGTGACTTCACAGAAGTCAAGCATGAAATGCTGCTTCGGCCAGACTCACTTCCTTACTCCCTCGTCAACTTGCCCACAAACAAGCTTGAGAATAGATCATCATGCATACCGCTCTTTTGGAATAGTTCCAGACTGTCAAAGGGCGCGTGTAGGACGTCGTATGCCTTGCCGAATGCAGTGGGCCTGAGCTACTAAGAATAGTACGCTGCGTTGGAATCGCTGAGTACACGATGATGTGGGATATGTCAGCAAGACTGAAGACGTGTATGTAATGGTGCGTGCAGGTCCTTGACAACAATTAGTACCGGGCCCGAACCATTTCGGCCATAGCCGCGGCATGGTTGATGAAGCGTGCGTCTAATTTGGAAAGCTGTGGAGCCTGAGGCGAGCAGTCAAGACCAGGGCTATTTTGGGGATTCAGTGAGCACCACATACGGCATGATGAAGTCTGGATGCGCGCCTAGGCTTCGTGGCAACAGAGACGGGTCAGATGGCGAGCCGATTATGTGGTGTTGATGTGTAGGTGCAACAAACGTCATTGGGTGTGGGCCCATGCGGGATGGGATGGATGGATTACCTCGATAAGCGTCACGATGCACCGCGGTTACATGCACACTCCAACAAGCGCGCCATGTCTTAGAAAAAAACACGGTACCGTACTGCTGCCTAGATGATCACCCGCCACCATCTTGATGGACGAGACTGGCAGCGCTGAGCCCCAGACGCCCGGCTCTGAGGAACACAGCTCGCCCACGACGCCGACACAGAAGAGCAGCAATGCCACCGCCGCATCCGCCAAGGGGGATTCGACAGAGCCGCATGACTTTACCAATCCGACGTTGAGCATAATACGAGGCTTCTCACGCAAGAACTCGACCAGCTCATTAGCATCACAGTATGCAGCGCCTCCTCCACTGCCGCCGCGACCGGCGCTCGGGTTGCTGTCGCGGCCCTCGACCTCGCACTCGATAGCACCTTCGAGACCGCAGCTCCTGTCCAAAGCCACTACCCAGCTGTCCATGGCCAATACACAGGCATTTGCCACCGATCAGAAGGATTCGTCGCCGACGTCTGCGGCGCCCAAGCCGCGCAATCTAGGGGTCGCAAACGGGGGCGCTCGTAACATCAGCGATGTCGATGATAGTGCGAGCATATGCAGCTATGCGCCGACCGTAGAGGCAGCAGGATACCAGGAGAGCATATTAGGCGAAATCATGGGTCCAGCTGAAAGATCGGAGCAGGAAAAGTCCCTCTTACGGTCCTTAGGGCAGAAGTTCGTCGATGCCGAGTCGCAAAGCCTGTTCCCGCCAGACCCCGAGTTTGAAGCAGCCTTCCGCCGCGAGTTCGACGAGGTAGATGACTTGAACGCGGATGGATCAAACCAAGGTCAGGCACGCGTCATTTATTTAGAGGTAGGGCTTGCTGATGTAGTGTATAGAAGCGGTTATGCGTCAATGGCGTGCCAAACTCAAACATTTCTTGATCCTCTCCAGCGCCGGCAAGCCTATATACAGTCGACACGGCAACGATCAACTGGTCACAAACTACATTGGCATTGTGCAGACCATCATATCATTCTACCAATCCACGCACGACACGCTCAAGGGGTTCACTGCTGGTGATGTACGTTTTGTCGTTCTGACCAAGGGCCCGCTCAATCTGGTCGCTATAACGCGCCTGGCAGAGAGCGACTCTCAACTTCGGTCACAGCTCGAAGCACTTTACATGCAGATTCTCTCGACCCTCACACTGCCCAGCATGGAGCGCATGTTCGCCGCACGTGCAAACTACGACTTGCGCCGCCCTCTGCAGGGGACCGAGACTCTTTTGTCTGCCCTGGCAGATGGTTTCACACGAGGATCGCCTTCAACATTACTATCGGCCCTCGAATGCTTGAAACTGCGCAAGTCGCATCGTACTGCCATCAACAATGCCTTGCTCAAAACCCGCTCTGAGAACCTCCTGTATGGTCTGATAGTAGCCTCTGGTAAGCTCGTGTCGGTTGTCCGGCCTAAGAAGCATAGCCTGCATCCGGGCGACCTTCATCTCATCTTCAACATGCTCTTTGAAGCAGGTAGTGTCAAGGCTGGCGGTGGTGAAAACTGGATCCCCTTGTGTTTGCCGGGCTTCAACAACACTGGCTATCTGTACATGTATGTCAGCTTCCTAAACCTAGAGGACCCAACAGAGCATATGCAAGAGCGGCCTCGCACAAGTGACGGGGCAGACGATGAGGTCGCCGTTCTCTTGATAAGCGCCGATAAAGAGAGTTTTTTTGAACTCAGACGGATGAGAGACGATTTAATTGAGGTAAGTGGTGTAAAGTTCCAGCCCCCTGTTGCTTGTCCGGTTACTCTTTCTGGCAGCTGTTTTGTTGCAAAATCTCCTTAATTCCTAGCACGGCCCAGCACACCGGACCAGGTCATGTCGCGACGCGTGGATGGCTGGTCAAGTGGCAGGATTGCGTTGCGAGTATTGCATCGAATGATGTGGAGCGGGGAAATTACCGCACCCTTGCCCACCCTGGATGGGATACCATCCCGTGTGAGGCAAATCGTGCACCGCAGACGGACGGCATTGCGGAGGGTGATTTGACCCTTCGGCTTCGGACACTGGCTTCCCCGATCCACATGGACATTGGAGGTTATCTCCTTCTCCGATGAGGCGCGCCTCCCGTCTTATTCTTCGCTCTTTCGGCCCTTTCAAAGCAAAGGTTTACCCAGTTGACGGGAAATTCGGACATGGCCTTCTTTTAATATGATGTCGATAGGGAAGAGAGATAGAGACAGCAACGGATGAAAGATGCATTGACACTAACGGGTGGTTCCGCAGAACTTGCAGCGCATCGGATCTATTGAAGCGATTCGTATCGCCGTCCAGCAGGGACGTCCTGCATGCACGGACATTGTGCCGGGAAGTCCACTAAGACACTTTCTGTACAAGTCGAGGGGTAACGTGCAATTTACCATGCCGAGCTATGCTCCGTATTTTGGAGGCGATTTGGAGAAGCGACGGTGCGTATATCCCGAAAGTCATTATCATCAGCATCATCGACGCCCTTTTTATCCGCTCTTTTCTTTTGGGTACCTTGGCAATAAGGGAATAGACACACCTGCGTCTGTCTCCCTTGTTTGCGTCGTGTTGCATGTATATACATGTACATATTGCATATACATGGATGCACACACACATGCAATTTCCCCTTTGATCGACTTAATGTAAACGTTTACGCTGACCAAGAGTGGGGCTCTAGGTTGCTTAATCTCTACAACAAACTTCACAGTAATCTGCATAGCAAACCTTCAACGCTAAAAGTTCATCACGAAACTAACACGACATGTATGGCTCTGGGCTGGAGCACACCGCTGTTTGAGCTGTACGCTGTTGCGCCGGCGAACACGTCGCGGGCGGCGCTGGCGCAAAGTGCGAATAAGATTATCCAGTGGGTAAGAAGAGAGGAGGAGAGAGTGTTTATTATTGGCGGTGCGGTGTTCTAGATGGCATAAGACGAGGGAAAAGAGTGGTGTGGTTGCGTTGCAAGATATCTAGATACCCACGATGACGAAGCACCTGCGCAAGTTCTACTACTGATTTCGATGAAAGAATTTGGTGTGAGGCAATTACACAAGACCAAAATGCTACCATTTTCTCTATCACGTTTAGTCGTAGTTGTCACTCTCCACTTGCTGCCACACTTTTGTCGACACCATTATGATGCGGCTCCACATTGACGTTGCACAGCTTGTCGGGGGAACTACAGTGATAACCAAGGAGATATACTTGGAGATTACTATGCATGACCCCGATTTCTCGGTTACTCATTCGGAACGTATTTCTCCAGGTCTCGTTCTAGGCCTTGGGCAGGACGCCTGCCGTCTTCATTTCCTCAAACACTTCCTTCATACTTCCCCAAGTGTCTCTGTACCCCGTCCAGCCATACTCCCTCGCCTTGCTCATGCTGATCACGAGATCAAAGTTCCTGCCAAGAACAAATCCCAGGAATCCCCACGTTGCCTTATCAAAGATGCCCTTGTCCAAGCCCTCGCGCTCTGCAATGGCGTTCCAGGTTTGCTTGACGTCGTCGCGCTGGGACCACTTTACGAGATCAATGTGCTGCTCTACTTTACTGGGCTGGAGCGCTGGCGTGCCCTGAAGACCCAGTGAGTCTGCCTCTGCGGAAATGGGTGGTCTAGGCGCCATGTTCATGACAGAAGACTGGTCATTTGTGCCTGCGACCATGCCTTTGATCTTTTCGGTTACGCTAGCACTGCCGCCACTGTAAACGCTCTTGAACTGGTCTGGCTTGACGGTGGCGCCAAAGTAATTTGTCACTTTTTGGAAGAGGTTCTGCCAGCTCTCTACGTCACCATTGACCACGTTGAAGGCCTGATTCGCGGTGCGTGGTTCCAAGGCTGCCCAGGCACAGAATTCGGCGTGCAGTTTCGCACTAGTAAAGCAGTCGAATCTCGTGTAGAAAGTTGGCGAACCAGGGAATTCAATGCCGTTGCTGCCGCCATCCATTTCCTTGGAGACAAGCACGTAGAGAGGCAAGGCTGAAGACAGGTTCATAAAGTTTCCTTGTGCAAATCCAATGACGTCGTTAGGGTATGTTACTACCCATTCCTTCTTGTGCTTGGCGCAGAAGTCGTGCAAGATGTTCTGCTGGTTGTAGTAGAAGTTTGGAGGCCATTCGGATGAGGTAAGCCAGGGTGCGTCTTCAAGCATGGGTTGTTTTGGTACACCAAGGTGTACTCCGTATTGTTTGGCACCGGTGACTAGGATGATTCTCTTGACTTCGGAGACGGCGCCTGTCTTCTCGAGTGCTGAAAGGAAATTGGAGAGCATGCGACCATTGACATCCCACGCATCTTCTTCCTTATCTTGGGCGAGATAGGCGGCAAAGAAGATGTATTCTCCGCGTACATTTTTAAGGTCATTGGCCATGGTATCTGGGTCAGACTGCAGATCAATATGGTTGTGGATTACATTTTCTGGGCACTCTTCTTTTTTGCTGCGTGAGAGGGCATGTACGATGGGCCATTGTTGGCGGTGCTTGCCGAGTTCGAGGACGATTTCGCGACCAAGGATGCCTGTGGTATGTTAGGATACGTTGGCCGAGTCTTGGGCCAAAGCTTACCAGTAGCGCCGGTGACTATGGCTGAAGGCATTGTGTTTGGAGTTGGTAGATTCGTGCAGACTATGTTGCCGAAGCGCCATGGTGATCCGTTATAAGAGAAGATGAATATGTGTGACGTAACGATGTTGAAGGAAGATGCACATGTCATAGCCCCGCAATCGTGTGCTTGAGCCTCAAACCGGTGGGAGCGAACAGGTCCCACGGCAACATGTCCACTATCAGCCTAGTTGGAGACCTATTCTCAATGATACTATGACTGAATTGGAGAGTAGAAATGTGAGCATCCGATACCATCGGCTCCTAGTTTATCTCGAGGCTGGCTGCGCAGAGTGCGATTGACGTTCTATTCCGTGAACGTGCGCTATAATACAACCCCAAAACTTGAATGCTCGAGAAGCAAGCTACATTGAATACAAAATGAGCCTTGTTCGATCTGAAGGAAAACATGTTGTTCTTGTCCTGCAGGACTACAAGGAGTGAACGACCAGTCACGTGATGTGGTCGTGGAACACGAGCACAGTGCCTTTCGTGCATCAGCGAGGTTATATTGGCGACGTTTTGTGGCCACATGTCTCAAATACTTTCCTCCAAGCGCTAGTTGAGGCATGGGCGTGCCAGACCTGATTGATGGCGCGTTGCTTTACGTGCCATGACTCAGTAGCATGACTCTCTCTCTCTCTCTCTCTCTCTCTCTCTCTCTAGGAGTCGCATCTCGGACCGATGGAAGAGGCCAAAGGGAAAGCGATCGTCAGTCGAATGTCGCTCACTTGGGAGGGCGCTTCTGCCAGGTGAGCTCGCGGAACTGGTTCTTGACCTCATCTTTGAAGTGATCGAAGGATGAGGGACCCGTCCCTGACAGCCAAGTCAATGCGTGGTTCTCTGAAAGGGGGCCCAAGGCGACATACTGCCGCCACCATTCTTCTGCTCAAAGTCTGGTAGCCGGTTGATCTTGCGGTAAGCCTTTTGCACGGCTCGATTGAATGCGGGGGACCGAATCAGCTTGAGAGGTCAGTCAGCCATGAGGGCTGTTTGGGCGTTGGGTGGACATGGACATGGACATACACGTGCGACGGCCCAGGCCTGAATCAAGCGGTCGGTTAGTCTGACATGTCTGATGCTTTATGGCTTTGGACATACCTCGAATAGCGCAAACCACGGACCCATGGCCAAGGCGGTCGTGTGTCTACCAAGCACAGACTATTGCTACTGGAGAAATGGGGGCAGGAAATGCGCAGGATATGGGGGTAAGACGGAGAGGCGGCGATGGAAGAAAGGACGGACGGACGGTGGCGATGGCGATGGCAGCGGTCATGGACGATGGGAAACGTCGGCCCGGGGGCTCCTGCTCACTTCAGTCTGGCTCTGGCTGCAACGCGACTGCGCCTGCACCTGGCGTGTTTGCAGCGGGCTTGCTTGTCCTCGACCGCTTTTGCTCGTTTTTTTTCCCTTTGTCCAGACATTATTTTTCTTGGCCATAGACGCACGCATTAACCCCTCTCCACCCCGGGACATTTGGCATTTGCCCGTCCGCCTTCTAGAAGCCCACGCGACAGCGCTCCGGCCGGCCTGCGATCCGCCATCTGCTCCACCACGAGGCCGCCTGCAGCCCCTCCATCGTCGACAGCGTGGTACCAGGCCGTCGCTGCAAAACGGCCTGACTCCCACTCTGGCTGGCGCCAGCGCATACTCGTCCCTCTCTTGCTCACGGCTTAGATAGGGCCAGCAGACACAAAGGACAGAGACGGTACAGAAGACGGCATAGGGGCGCGATACGACGACTAGATGCGTCGTGTCCAGGCCTCACTGCCACCAGCCTCGACCCGCAACCTCGCAACCCCCTATCGCTAATTACAAGACCGGGCAGAGCACCACCAAAGCCTGTCGTTTCGGCATTGGGCGCGCCACAGCCTGCACGTAGCCGCTCTTCCGTCACTTCTTATACTCTGCCCTTCCCTTCCCCCCGCTATCCGCCTCTGAACCGCCCGCCTAAACGGACGCGATTCTCTTCAAGCTGCATAAACTCCGCGCCCTCCGGCGCAAGGCAAAGCTCAAGGGCGTCCTCATCAGGACCGACCCAGCCATGGCCACCCCCGACGACCCCATCTCGCCCACGTCCTCGAAGCGCTCCCGTAGCAAGGACAGCCTGCGCTCCCTTACCACGTCGTCGCTCAATACCCCCGCTGCCAGCACCCCCGCCGCCAGTACAAACAGCCTGCTCAACCCGCACTCGGCCCCCGGCACGCCCACCACAACCGGCCCCTCGTCCCACACTACCATTCCATATCCCGCTTTTCTGAGCGCTGCCAGAGACATCAATGCGAAGTGGCTACGTCTGGAAGCCGCCCAGATTGACCGTTCCCGCGAAGCCTTGCAGCCCACCGAGGCAGACGACCAGGGCAGATGGGCAAGGTGCTGCGGCGACGAGTATGCCTTTCGCAACCGCTACGCCAATGTCGACCCATACCAGTCCAACAGAGTCCATCTTGTCGTGCCCGAAGGCCACTTTGACTACATCAACGCCTCGCCCATAGTACTCGAGACGACCCAATCACAAACGCCTCTCAAGTACATCGCAACCCAGGGCCCCAAGGTCGAGACCTGGTCGCACATCTGGCGCATGATCTGGAAAGAGAATGAGTCGCCCGCAGTCATCGTCATGCTCACCCAGACGGTCGAGGCCTATCGAGAAAAGTGCCACCCATACTATCCACAGTCGCCCTCGAACCCCGACTTGCGCGTCAACGACCACGACGAATTTCAAGATGGCCTCATTCACAACCTTCACTTGGCATCGTACACCATCGACGACGACGCGCGCACTCAGGTGCGGGAAATTGACATGACAACCGATGATGGAACAGAGTCCAAGAAGATCTGGCATCTCCTCTTCGCCGGCTGGCCAGACTTTTCTGTGCCAGAGGGAGACGACCGCGCCAGTATGCTCAGGTTGGTCGAGCTTTCGCGCTCCAAAAATTCGGACAACGCCACCAACCCGCGCATTGTGCACTGTAGTGCAGGCATCGGTCGCAGCGGAACTTTTATCGCTCTCGACTGGCTTACACAAGAGCTCCAAGAAGGTTCGCTCGACAATGTACCTGAGAACGAGGACCCTGTTGTCAGAGTAGTCGAGATGCTCAGGGACCAGCGTGCAGGTATGGTGCAGTCCAAAGTTCAGTTTCAGTTCATCTACGATGTCCTTCGCGATCAATGGCGCGAGAGATGGATTGCCCAGAATCCTGATCAAGCAGCCCAATTCGGCTTTGTCAGCACCGCCAATACGCCCGATAGCGAGCCTGCACTCAAGCGCCAAAAGTCAGTACACAATGGTGACGACCATCAGTCCCCACCCTCGGCATCGTCGCCCTTGAGTAGCAGCGGCGCATCCGACTCGCCCGATGCTCGTGCCCAGCTCGAGGCCGAACTTCACGACGCAGATATGGAGTATGAAAATGGCAAGACCTAGTCGTTCTTGGATTTTTTGACGCCAAAACGCCCCTCGCGCAACAACAAGAGCGTGTCGTGGTCCTTGCTTCCTCCTACGGTGCACACGTACAACAACCCGGACGACAATATTGCCCCGCCTATTATTCCTGCCGCTACTGCTGGCTTACCCTCTCCGCCTGTGATTGCGGGCCCTGTGCTTGACCAAGTTGGGGCAGATGGTGACATTGGCCAGCAGCACGATGGTACTGTGGATATCGAGGCGCAGATGGATCCACCTGCTCCTCCGCCTCCTTCGCCCGCTCCTCAAAGTCGATCGCCTTCTGAAGTGCGCCTGTCCGCTCTACTTGCTCCTCGCGAGGAAGCATGCACCCCTGGTCAAGTCGCCTGGGTCGCGGTTTTTGTCTGTGTCTGCGTTGTGGCCATCATGTTTTCCTACTGGCATTACACGAATAGAGTTTAATATTTCTTTCTTTCTGGTTTGGAGATGCATAGCCTTGCGGAGATAGATACCCCTTGGGTTGGGTTTGGGTGGTCTTTGGTACTTGGGTAAAGCAACGGTAAAGGGAACACAACCGAAGCAAACAAAGACCAGACGGCGCCATTAGTTGTGTCTTTATGGATTCAGTAATACTAGATTTCCTCGCCCCCTTTTATTGCTTTCATTCCTTGTCCTCATCATGGTTCTGGACACTTTTCTTCTTCTTTACGTCTGCGTTTAATTAACGTACATGACTTCTCGGACACTATATGTTTTGATGATTTATTTCAAACTCTAATCTTATGTTGCAGCGGACATACACGTCTGCGAAACGGGGCCGTTGCCGGCCCGCACCTCTTTCCTTTCTCCTTTCTCCACCTTCCACCTCCTGTCATGTTTATCACAGCAGTAATAAGAACGGTATAAAACGACCCGTCAGTATGGTTGCGTACGTGTAGCCAGGTTTACACGCTCCGGAACTTTTGTCATTGCCAATTCCGTCTGCTCTGCCCCCCCCCCTTTCGGTCAAATTGGATTCAAGAGTCGTTGCTACATCCTGGATTTTGATCGTGATCGAAGAGCAAGCAGAGCTGCAGTAGGCATCATCGGGGATCAGCCGAGGAAGTGGCATAGAGAGAAAAATAACCCCCCCTGTCTTGTTGAACTTACGTTGCGAAAGAAACCCTGACTAAGGTTTTTTGTTGTGACATGGCTGACAAGTGCCGGCATGAACTGTTTGGGAGGTGACACGAGGAGAGAATGATCCGAGGTTGCTTGGTATGCTCTATCTGGTGTACGTATGCGCGTGTATTTATGTGTGGGGCGAATCTATCTGTATTTCCCCGGATATTCAACAATAATGCTTTGTCTTTGCAAAGAAAATCCTCAAGGTGTACAAACATGCAAAAGCGCAAAAACGGACACACAGATGCACAATCTTCAAGGTCTATCCCGAGTTCTCCCCCAACCGCCTACAACACAGACATCACACTACCTACCGTTGCCTTCATCCCCCTAAGATCTGTAACCCCCTGACATGCCTTCTGCTCTTCCTCCCTATCTTTGTATGTACTCCGCTCCAGTTTCCCTCCTGCTCCCCCTCTCATACCTCCAAACCCCGTCCACACACATATGCACATACGTAAGAGAGGAATATATACCTTCCCCTCTTGAAAAAGAAAACTTAACACGGTAATAATACCAGGCTAAGGCCCGTCTCCCGGTAAACACAGCCCGTGTTTGCATACGAGCCAGCGGAATATTACCGCCGTCTTACATACTTTGTACATGAAAATCTCTCGGCTCCGTAACGCACCCACTTCCGGCCGAGCATTAGTCCGTTGCCATTGGCAAAAGATACAAGGGCCGGGATTGGATACACCACGGTTCCATTTCGAACGTACAAGGGCCGATGTGACTGAGTCAGTTTTGAATTCGAGTTCTTGCTGTTTTAGGAAGGGCAGGAGACTTGAGTGTCAGCATGGGGGGATCAAGATCGGGGAGGAGAGAGCCAGGGTGGGGGATGTGGATGTGGACGGGGATACACATGTGGATGTGCGGACGGGGGAGGGGGCCAGGACAACAGGCCAGGGTAGAGATGTAGGGGTGTTTGGTTCACAATGGATTTGTGGTGTTGTCGCGGAGTTTGCATCTGATCTAGGTAAGGCTTTCTGCGTGTTGGATGTGGCAAGAGCGGTAGTTGCGATGTGTGTGCTATGCTTGGTTTCGTTGGCAGGTGTGCGAATGAGACGGGGACGAAATAAGGCGGTGTCCGTAGCAAAGCCATGTCACGTGTGGTTAGTACGCGGACCAATGCGAGCACCGAAGTGGGGAGCGACGAAAGGCGCAAAAGGGCGACGAGATGGTGCGAAATGGCGGTGGATATCAGAGTGTGGGAAGAGATGTCATTTGTTACTCTCATGGGCTTTGATACATTGAGTTTTGGATTTATCATCGTACTAGAAGACTAAAAGCCACCATCACCATATCATGCGCCGGCTCTGGCCTCCTCTTTCTCTATTCGCACAGCCGAATCTTTTTACCAGTGACACAAGAATTCGGGAGCCAGGATGAGGGAGGGAAAACTTGAATCATAATGGATATTAGCACTGCCTCGTTGTCCTCTTTCTCATCTTTTCCTTCTTGGCAAATACCCTAAAACAAGATAATCGAGCAGTTTGGGATAACTGCGCGAATCCTCCCACTAGCCAAGTAGCCACAAAATTAAGTCATGTGTGGTGTACATGGGTCCACCTCACATCACCTCTCCTTTTTCTTCTTTCATAATTATGTGGGGAGAAGAGGGGCTGTGGTGCAACCATTTGCGCGACCTAATGCTTGATTTCTCAGCACTGGGGTAGTCATCTCGCGATTAATTCCCCTAGAGGCGTATTGCGCTCTTCGCTGAATGCTTTGTTGTCTTCTCGCTAATCGAGCGGTAGTCAGACTGCAGGTGTGCCTGTGCAGGATACGGCGTGGTGTGATTTGGCATTAGGGCTGAAGGCTGGATGAGGGGAGGGGACGCCATGTCAGCTTACATACGCTTTGATCGACGGAGTGGTTAGCTGACGGTGGCTTGGAGGCTGTAAGAAAAGGGGGGAGCGGGGAGATTGAGAACGGTAAATATTGCGCAGAGACGTTGGCATGATCAATTTAGACTGTTGGACCTCTGGGAAGAAGTGTACTCTTAGAAAGTTTGTTGCATGGGCTTTTTTCTGCTGCTACTATCAACATTGCCACTATACCCCTACCTGTATCTTTTTTGCTTCTCGCATAAAGATCGAGTAGAGGGTTTAGGAATGCCTCAGCTTCTCCACTCAAATACACAATGTGTTTAATAGAGCTATTGCAAACTGCTGGTGGTGTGAGAAGATCGTTGCGTGAGGAGATTCCTCAGTCTAGACGCGGCTATGAACGTGTTTACCAATCGTCCTTGTGCATAGGTAAGCTGGGGAAGTGCCACCAGCACACTTGCCAATCTTTCGGCGCCGTTTTTTGTTTCAAGTACAATACCACCTGCCTTCAACTAGCCAAGTCTTGTACGTGTCTCTGACTTGCATTTTAAATTTGTGAGCCTTGATTCGAGCAATGCGATAATTAGAGAACCTTTTAAAAAGCACAACTATAACTATATATATATATATATCGCTCCTTTTCTTAAGGCTGTGCAGTATGATTGATGATGTGATACCGACGTCGTAACTTGTAAGGAGTGAGTTTGAAATTCCCCATACAATGGTTAGAAAGCCGAGGGTTCTAAAAGCAACATGTCAGCTTGTATGACATAGTGGAGGCGGATAATTCTAGTTAGGCTGCGAAAGCTCATGTAATCCCCCCGTCTTTCATGGAGTGGAACAGCGAAGTGGAAGCCAAAAGCTTGTTTGAGCTACGGCCATGTTCGCCGATCGTCCCTGTCTGTCAAGTATGTCAGAAGGAAATAATAATAATACATGGTTAGTAAGCTAGACTATCGCTGCTGGTAGATGTGAAAGCACTGTGGTACATGTAGCCGAGGTCTAGGAAGCAAGAATGTGATGATAATGCGATGCCGCAAATCATGCAGCAAAACGCCATAGGTCCACTATCGACGTAATATTTCCTCATAGGTTAATATACAGCAATGACGGTCCGATTATGGGTCTCGACAGCGCAAACCGTCCGTAAATCCAACACAGATGAGCGCCTATCTTAATTTCCTGTAGCGGCATTTGATGTATGTACAGTGCTACATCATTTCTGATAGTGGGAAGATTGCGCATGCCACAGTCAGATATTGGCCAGTAGCATCATCAGGATAGCCCCTAGGGAATGCGCAGTCGTGATTCGCCGCGGATAAGTAATCCGGCCTGCGCGTTGATCGCCGCTGGGTGTCTAGAGGCGCACAAACGGCGATTTAACAAGGGGTACGGCGATTACACATGGGTCCTACCACACAAGGTAATGAACAGCCTTGTTTTCAGGACCTAAATGCGTAAAGTATCGCTGAAGGGATCCGTTTTCGACCAATGTTGAGCGCACGGTGACGTTGGTAACACTCTGCCGCGGGGGGATCATGTGCAAATCTTCACTTTCCACTGCATCGACGCATCATGGGGATCTTGAGGACTGAGCCTGGGTCGGCGCACGGGGTTGGGGCAGTGCTGCAGGGTCAAGATTGGCCAGTGCAGCCATTCGGTGCGAAGTTGTGATCGAGTGTGCGTAGATGTCTGTAGCGGCAGGGAGGCTGCACCCGTCATATTGGTGCCAACACTCGGCTTATGTATATTGCGTCTTGGTATTGTGATGAAATCGTCGATTTGTTCAACTCCAGTGTCTAGATGAAGCTGTGATCTTACTTTGCCTGCTTATGGAGCTGTGCACACAAACAGGGTGAACATTAGAGGGCTTTCGAGTTGTGGTCTGGCCAACGTGAGCATTGAGGCGACGAATCCTCGTTATCATGCCGATGCCGGCATAGAAATGCTGAATCCGGGGTGTGAATTCGCAGTTTTCAGCAGGATACTTACTTGGAAGCATCCTGAGCGTCTTGAACTTTCACAGGGTTCTCTGAATCATGAGAAAAGACCTGGCATTAGTGAAATTGGGCAGCTAGAGCAGTGTAGGGGTGTAAAAACGGTAACAGGTCTATTGAAGAATCTCGGACATCCCAGTTGATGGTCGATATAATCGTCTCCTTTGCTTACAGAAAGCCGGGTAACCTTCCCTGGGAGGTTGAGGCCTAGTATCGAGAAGGTTGGAAATGTGCTCGTAACAGGAGGGACGCAACTCTATTGCGTTGCTTTGTGCAGTAAGAACCCAACCCTTGAAAGGTATGACAACTAGACCTGGTGAGGCAGCCTTCGAACCCAGGCAGAGCGAGAGAAGCGGGCGCCGGACTTGTGAGAAGAGACCGAAAAACCGGACATACCAGAGCATTACATGCAAATAGAGAACGGAGATGGACATTGCTGACCCATGGCTTCTCTTAATCTCGGACATGCGCCGAAGTCTCGGTGCCCGATTGGCAGGAGAGTCGGATATCGTATCGCACGGAGATCCGAAACACCGTGATTCGAGGGGAGACTCCAGCGAATCACATCTTATATACTGGATGACTGGCTCATCGTCGAGGTGCACTGGCAGGCACATGCATCGTTTCCGAGTCAGAACATGTCCATTATGGAGTTATTGGAAAAAGAGCGGTGTTATCGTGGACGGGAGGTTACTGCCAGTTGCACGCAACGGTAAGCTAGTGAGTTTCAGTACAGGCAACGTCATTGCCGACTACCAACAAGTATCCAAGTTGATTGTTACGAATAGGTGCATTCAGGGGAGAGGTCTAGACCATTGCATGAATGGCAGGTGGATATAGTACGGACTACATATCCCTCCGTCCGCAATGGAACCGGTGTGCTGGCGCTCGGAGCTGGGGTTCCCCATCCGAAGGTGGGTGTGCTGCAACACGGGAGGATCATGATCAGCAAGAAGGTTCTTGGGGTTGTGTCGAGAATACCACGTATATCTATGGGACAATGTACATGTAAAACTAACGACTTTGGTATGCTATCTCAAGTAAATGGGATAGGGGATTCATGTTTTGTAAGCATCTCGACAACGATCGGAAGTATACAGAACGCATGAAAGTGCCTTCACTCAACTCTTCGGCCGAGTCCGTCTGTTGGTCGTGTCAGTACCTGGGATTTACCGGCGGCACTTGAGAAAGTCGTTTCCGTGCCAGATGAATGTGTCGGCTTTGGTGGTGGCCCCACTTGACAGTACAGATTGCTCATGTACTCTGTTCGAGACTCGTGTTGAAATGCGCTGTGACGTGGGTGGGTGTGGGTAGGGTGCATAGCTAGCTGCCGCAACTTTTTCTTCTCAGCCTTACAAACTTTGAAGGGTCCACAACTAAGCCACTTGTTGATTTGACTCATTGCCGTTCCCCATCTATTTTACTCTAGGAGCCTCAACTGAGCACTGGGTCCCGTTACATGCCTGTCGCACACGCTGAGAGGCAAACTTTATTCCCGAGTCTAAACAGGAGTTAATGTCGAACCAGCCAGCGCGATGGTTGGTGTGCGAGTACTCGCATCGCAGTCGCCCTGATTGACATCATCCTACACCTGTGGCTGGCACGAAAGGATCCACGATTAGTCCATGTACGTACGTGTATAGGCTTATGGATCAAAGAACCCAGGCTTGGGCTCTGGCGCCCTGTTCATGGATCATGGCTGCACGGCTTGTACGCAAAGCTATCCTTTCGGACGGATCCAAGGACAAGTCCTTGGCCGGAAGCCTCATGGTCCGATGCCGAGGGACACAAGAAGATGCGAAATGGCGCCAAACGTTGTCCGCAGCGGAAGACGCAACTTAGCCCCAGGCTGTCAAGACTTGGCAGCAACTGCTCCCTAGTGCCGCGTACACGTCGTCGACTTGGGGCTTAGAGTTCCAAGAGGAGCGGGCCGTGTGAGGTTGTGGTTGCGAGAGACAGCGACGGCTGGGCGCGTGACCTGCTGCTCGCTGCCCACTGCGCTCGAGTGAAAAGAGAATTAGAATACGGCTAGGCATCACTGGGTTTCCATGCTAACAACGATGCGTCGTTGGCGTCGTGTTGGACGTGAGGCGGGGCCTGAGTCGGTTGGCCCAAAGGCAGCCGGTGCCATTGTACCGATCTGACCGTGCGATCAAGTCGAGGTAAATTGCCTCTGGGGCCAAGGCTTGAACTGTGTACAGATCGTGCGGTAAATACCGAGTTTACTATACATTTGTATGAAACGGCTCGTCTCCCGTTTTGTACAGTTGTCGAACTCGGTGGACCGGCACGCACGCGCGCGCGCGCAGGCCGTCACCCAGGGTAGTATCTCCAAGGAAGTGGTGAGCAAAGGAGCTCATATGAGTGATTGGAAACATGCCGAGCCCGTCAGTGGCCCCACGCAGCAATCACAAGATGAAGAATACCATGTTTCTGGGTTGCTTTTTGATTGTGTGTTTCCATTGGCAAAGGTGCTTGGCGGAGTTCTAGCCAAAGTTTGCTACATAATCATGTAGGGCGGGACCATTGCAAGGCGCACAGGATGAGTAAGGCCGTTACTGGGGGCTTGGTAAGTCAGTGCCTAGCAACTTAATGAGAGGATCTGCTTGCTATCCCTGCCACGACCAGGCTGAGTAAAGCCGCAAGGTTAGGCCGTAGCAAGCGAGAGCGGGTGTCGATCTTGGGCCTGCACATGTGCGGAGATTCTTGCTGAGGCAAGCAACCACACCTTCTGGCACAAGATTCTTAGCGGCATGCCGGGGATGACGAATCAAGGCTCTCTGCATACACATGCTCAAGACGGCAGGTATCATATAGGCCATGGCAAACAGCACAGTTTCTTGGAAGTCAAGTCGATGCTCTCCCTGGCTGGCGAAGCAAGGGAGATCGCAGCAGCTGGGCAGCAGAGCGAGGCACACAGGAGCCAAGCAATGTCGAGAGGAATAGCACAGCAGGCGACTTGAAAGTTGGCTCTTGCAGGCTGCAGCTGTCTATTGACCGCTCGTCTTTGTTCCAGGTCCACGACTGTGGCGTTTCCGCTTACTTTGTCCCGGGTATTGGACATGATATCGGCGTCTCTCCAACCCGCCGGGCTGTGTGTACTGTATGTACTGTATGTTTGATATGAATTTGCATGCCGGGACCCTTGTGTGTTGGAGAAGCATATTGGCACACGGACGGGAGATAGGTCTGACAGGATCGCTGCTAGCAGCCCCGCATTCGTTGGTCTAAGAGCCGAACAGGACGGATTACGAGACAAATGGCCGAAGACCAAACAGAAACACGCCCTGGATACCTGCACTGTTCATGCAAAGGACATTCATGGCCGCCGCGCCTTGGCGTTTGATAGAGTGTCAATTAGCGATGTAGTTGAGCCTGGGGGAGGGGTTGCCGTAGAGAAGCAGTCAATGGTAGGCGGCGATGCTGCTCGATGTGGCATGATGCATAGGCACAAAGCATGATCCTGCGCTTAGCTACATGGCTGATAGAATTTTTGTATACGCTGACGCTAGACATGATTATACAGACAGCAGGAAGTAAAAGGAAAGAGAAAAAGAAGGGTCAACAATGATACTCCCCACAGTTCCACCCTGACCAGCAAAACGGGAGGTGTTCGCGAGGCTTTAAGCATGGACGGCTAGTCGGCAGGGGGGTTGTCGTATAGGCGTCGTACTCCGTATAGGGAGCGTGAAACGGGGACCAAAAACGCGCTCTGGCAGCCAGATTGACTTTCTCAGCCACGCTGCCTGACGACGCCTGGAGTGGGTCGCCAGGCTTCCCAATCTCCCACAGCAAGATGGAACATGTGGCTTGCCAATAACAATTGCACGGTACCATGTACGTGGACAGTTTCAATACACGATACAGATAGGGAGAGGGACTTGTTGTGGCTAATCTGAGGCGTACGTGGACACGGTCAGGGCACAGGCTCAAATTTGTGGCTGAGGCATTTATGAGCACATCGTACGTACGCCAACCAGACTGAGGGCTAGAAAGGACGCGCATGCAAGGCAGCATAGGAGGCAGAGACAGAGCACCCTCAGCATGACGCGACCGCATAGGACAGAAAAAACGGTCTTGTGGCTGGAGTATGGTCAGTGAGACGCAGGCGGCTGGCTGTCAGCACCTCCGAAGACAAAGCAGGCCGCTGATTGTGGCTGCGCTTACACAGAATCAATGCCATCGAATATGGACGTTCCACCCGGCGCTTCTCCACCCGGCCCGTCTTCACATGTAGGTAGTCTGTATCCAGACAGATGCATGTGCTCCCTGGACGACTCAGACGGGTCATCCCACCAGCGAAAAAAAAGAGAGGAGGATTCCCCACCACGGTTGTCCGAAGGAGCGAGCATGCCGTCCTCGTCTTCCAGACTGATGATCCGGCTGTCAAACCAACCTCTAGCTCGGCCGAAGCTCTGGTACGTTGGGGCACCACTCGTCCAGGGAAAAACGTTATCAGTGATGCCGCTATAATGATGACAAGCGCGCACACGCACACAGATCATGGACAAATGGACAAGCACGCAACATGCTACTTGACCTCTCTCGAACACGGCCTCGACCATGTGCCACGCAAATCCCCGCCCGTCGTTAGCTCTCGGGGACCAGGCGCAAGTCGTTTGTCCGTCTCGTTTGGGTCGTGGATGTCGCGTTGCCGGTAGCCGGGCGCGGGCACTGCGATCTCGACGACATTTCGAGTTTGGTTATGCCCGCGTATTCGCCGAGCCCAAACGTCACCTGTTCTGCCCTGGCGGACGAGCAGCAACGGGGGCGGGCGGTCTTGTCTGGCTGGCATTGACACTCGTCTGTACGGTCACGGTCCGCTCGTTGGCCGACTCCGCGCCTTCGCTTTGTCACCTCCTCCGGCCAACTCGAGCCCAGTCCTGCTGAGGTTGGCGCCCTGCACCAAGGCCATGCATCCTTGCATGTGAACTAATGTGCCTCAACGTGCGTGCGCCGATTGATGATGTGTAAAGAGACAGGGGTGCCTCTAGCTGCCCAGGGTCGGTGGATTTCATAATTACAGTTTCATTACTGAGCTTTTGCAACCAAGTGCTCCAAGGTTTAACGCCGAACGTCCGCTTGGACTATCCTCTGACGTGAATAGATATAATGCTTTGCTACCCGCACGAGGCGTTGCCCTTATTTAGAGCCTTGGTTTCCACCTCCACCTCTTCACAACTTGCTCTTGAAAAATTTACTTGGCCTGACAAACATTCATTGACTGAAACAAGTCTCGTTGACATACCATCTACCTTCCATACGCACACACACACACACACACACACACATATACGTACCTACACGAGTCTTCTGCCTGCTTCGTCTCTTAGTTACCGCCCTTCTCCACATAACCAGTCCACATGTCACCCCACAGGTCAGACTCAATGGAGGCTCAAGACAACATCCGAAAGCGAGTATGCAAAGCTTGCGACCGCTGCCGTTTGAAAAAATCAAAGGTAAATCCAGCTCCAAAGCATGGCGTCGCAATCGTGAACCTAACAGGACTAGTGTGACGGTGCAAGCCCCTGCAGTCGCTGTAAAGCTGACAACGCCATCTGCGTTTTTGGAGAGCGAAAGAAGTCTCAAGACAAAGTATATCCTAAAGGGTACGTTCCTGCTATTCTTGTTTTGTTCAACCTTTGCTCGTTTCCCAAACTGACATGAGAGTCAGATACGTCGAGATGCTTGAGCAACAACAAGGACAATTGGTTGCTGGTCTCCGGGAACTTTACAGCCGCCTCCAGCGAGGCGAGAGTTGGCCTGGACAGCCATTGCAAGAAACAGCAGGTGGTCATCCTCTGACCCATGACATTTTGGAACGCCTAGATCTTCTGCATGCCCCTGGTGACAGCAGCAACCATTACGAAGGATTCGAGGAAGATTGCAATCGTATGCAGCAAAGATTGATTGAAGGAGGTGCCCCATTTACTCAGAGACGAGCCTCGGTCAGCTCAGAATCCGACCACGGCCACGCTTCCTCCAACTCTTCATACAACGGAACACCGACTACCAGGTCGCTTGTGTACGAAAGTCCATTTGCCCGCCACAATGCTCCACCAACACCGCCCATGAACAGCCCGTTTCCCCAGCAGTCGCAAACAATCTCGCCGATCAAGCAAGAGACGGTAATGGCCTCACCAACTTTCATGGGTAGCAGTGTTATGGATCCCGCTGTACTTTCGCGCGCGCCATGGATGAACGACTCGATGATGATGGACGACACAATCGACTTCAAGCCCATGTACGGATTCGACAACTTTGCCACGTACGACCAGAACATGATGGTAGACACGGTTGCGATAAGCCCAAACGACCCAATGATGCCCGACTGGAATACGCATAGTGAATTGGATTTCAGCAGCTTCATTCAGAACCCAGTGGGCGCGTGATTATTGGTCCGGAGCCAACTCCGCTTCCCTCTTCCATCTTGTTTAGCGTTCAAGCGTTCTGGGATACCTCTTGCTCCTTCACGGCGTTTAGGTTCGGGCCATAGCCATCGGCGTTTAGCAGGCCGGCGTTGCATGATCCTCTGAAAAATTACTGAATTTTCGACATGTACTACAACACTCAAAGTCTTCAACGTTTCACCATGACGTGAATCGCTGTGCCGGGCATAGCTGCAGCATGACTCCGCGGATCGGCACTTTGTTTTGTTTGACAGCAGGCGCATCAGGGGCGACCACGGGGCGGACGCTAAGGTTCTTCCTTGTACATGATGTTGTAAATATTTTAATTCCACTATTTGTTTCAACCATGACGTTTCTTGGCCTCAATGACCATCGGAAAATCTAATGTGCGCGCTTGAGATGCTGCTTACTAATGGTTCCCAGCGGGCGAATCCACCGCTCTAACTCCTCACATGCCTTGGCACAACCACACATTCACGCCCAGAGCCCATCGGCGTCTCAATACGGCATTCCACCCGACATGTCGTGGCTGTACTCACAAACGAAGCAGATTGCACCCGTGGTGAATAGCGGCAGAAATGGTTATCTACCTACGGTTGCTCCACCGCCTCATTAGCCTAATAAATCAGCACATATGTATCCAAGTTGGATCTGCGGAGCGTCTGTTTTTCTTTTTTTTTCTTTTTCAATCACTCCCGCCATTCACAAAGGCTATTGAAAGAAACTTGGCCGCCTGAGCTTACTTTCAAGGACACACTAAAGCCACATCCACATCCCAGACCTTCAGCTGAGGTGAGTAGCGGTCCTGCTGTAGCCCCGCATCTGGACATTGTACCCCTCATTTCACCACGCCAGACCTCACCAGACCTGGCTGCGACGGCGGCGTCCATCAACCATATTCCAACCTTGCAGCTGACGCAACCGATCTAGACCACAAGCTGGCCGTTTCTCCTGCCCATTCAGTCTTGCCACATTTCTATTGCACCATGTCGTCGATCAAGGCCTTTACCTTCCTGCCACTGGGCGCCATTATCCAGAAATTCCATGTAAATGGAAAGAACATTGTGCAGGGCTTTCCTTCGGCTGAGCTGTACAAGCAATACAATGCGCCATTCTTTGGTGAGACCATTGGTCGCGTAGCCAATCGCGTGTCCAACGCGAAGATCAATGACCTAAACGGGCAGTCGTACCAACTACCAGTCAATGATGGTTCCAACTCTCTTCATGGTGGAAACATGGGCTGGGGAAAGCGGGAGTTTGAAGGCCCCACTACTGTTGACCGCAACGGCAAGGAAGCCACCCTTTTCAAGTACCTAAGCAGGAACGGAGAGGAGGGCTACCCTGGTACCGTGCAAGTAAGTGTGTGGTATGTTCAAGAGAAGGAGCAAGTAAACGGTGCCCAACAAGAGGTCTTGCATATCGAGTATGAGGCTGAACTCGTCGGCGATGAAGTCGAGGAGACTGCTATCAACATGACCAACCACAGGTGAGCTCTCACAGACCAATACACATGAGCTACGATGCTAAAAACCGTCGAGTTACTTCAACTTAACCGAGGGAGCTTCTATCGCAGGCACAGATGTCACTCTCATTACAAACAAATACCAGGTTGTCGATAATGGAGGTATCCCCACAGGACCTATCGAAGAGTACCCTGGTGTCAGTCCTCAAAAGACTTTCACTCTTGGCGAAAAGGAGCCTGACATTGACGACTGCTTTGTTGTCAACACCGATCCCAGCAGTGTACCTATCGATACCCGCTCTCTGCCTCTGCAGAAGCTTGCGGCCTTCTACCACCCAGAGAGCAAGATCCACCTCGAGGTCCATTCTACTGAACCAGCATTCCAGTTCTACACTGGAAAGTACATCGATGTGCCCGCAGTAGGTGACCTGCCAGCCCGCCGCGCCCGTTCTGGTTTCTGTGTCGAGCCCAGCCGATACGTGAACGCCATCAACGTCCCCGAGTACAAGTCTATGATGGTACTCAAAAAAGGTCAGAAGTACGGCACCAAGATAGTCTACCGCGGTTGGCACGCATAGGGCATGCTACGTTCTAGGTAGGGCATGTATTCATCTGGATCGCAGCTCGCACTGAGCTGCAAAAAAAGTCGCTTAGCCAATGAATGCAAAAGAATAATATTCAATGACGACTTCCTTCTTTCCATGGCCAGCAGTACTGAAACGCCTTTCTTCCACTTCTCACTCACAGTACTTTTTTTCGGCCTTTCACCATTAGTCTGTGTTTTGGTATCCATCCAGTGCGTCGTGACACTCTGATTGCTGGATGTACCATTAGAGGTCTGGGCGTCACGTCGCTTCGGTACTCGGTTCACGCATTGCACGACGTCACAGCCGATGTAGTTCACAGTCACTAAGCCTGTAGCCTGAAAGCCACCGAAAGTCACGCCATTCTGGGATCTACCGCAAAGCCAATTCGGACCTCACGTCTGCATTGAACGGAACCCACACGCCCTGAGGCAACAAATCTGCGACGCAATGGTCGCTTGAGTGTATCAACACGATGATTTCGAATGTTCGAAAAGGTCTTTGCTCCGGGGTTAAGCAGACAGACAGGCTGCTATACATTATTGTGACGTTGTCCCTTGCCAAGTCCACATAACTCCAGCGTTGGGTAGTCACCTTGAGAGAGTTCTTGACGTGTCCTCGCATGAAGAGGATATCCGGCACGTCTCGAAATTTTTACGGCAAACATGTCAAACACAAGAAACGCATATGCTTTGAAAAGATGCTATTATTGACGTCAAGTACCAAATGCCGACCTCACCAGATACTCTGGAGTTATCTCCGTGCGACGTCGTCACTCTGGCTCCCTCAGGGCGTACGTAGCCGTTCTCAACACCGTTCCTTGTCTGCACCTACTGCGCTTACTGCACTAAATGCACGTGATACTTGCAAACTTGCGTGCGTAAGTTCCTGACACTCGAATACTCGGAGCGGAACGCTACCGTTCTTAGCACAACGTCATCGTCAAGCACAGACCTGACCTGCAGCGGCTGTAGCAAGCTGGTGTTGAGCGAGTCTGCGAAGAATCTTAATACAGCCCAATTGACTTGCGGATACGGCATCGAAAAGCAGCATAAGCACGACTTCCAGCCGTATCAAAATCATCAAATGTCGTGTCTGGATTTGGGGAGGATCTAGCTAGGTCGCTGAGAGAGGTGTAGCCTTACCATCCCCTCTCCTCCCCCGCTGCGCATCACCTCTCGGTACCAGAGAATTGGGACGTAAAGCATCCTAGTCTTATGCCAACGAATGCTTGCGCGAATATGCCGCAGCTTATCCTATACGCATATCTTTCAATGCTGTCGAAAATGTACAAGAGAACCTTCATTGGTCTTTTGCTGTTTTGGGAAAGAAACAAAATCGTCAGACCATCACATGTCCAAGCAGATCACTCGAGCTTGCACGCAATCACCGGAGGGCATGCCTGCAAATTCCATTATTCAAAATCTCCACTTCGTCGCCAATGTCCCTGAGCGGAAGTCAACAACGGCACCTAACCATGGCGCCGACAAACTTTCTCAGCCCAGCCATGAGAGACCCATTTTTTTTTTCGTCTGAGACTCATCCCCGACTCATCCCCGATTTGTGTTCATGGGCCCGTGGGCTTCGTCGCTAGCCAAGAACAACGTAGAAGGAAAGAAAAGCCACGCGGCTGGTTTACGGCTATCGGGAGGGGACTTGACATACCTCATGTAGGCTGTGTCTTGCCGATTTCAGCACCGACCCGATGTTACGTTTTTTTGGTTGTGGAAGTGTGGGAGTACGGGAGTACGGGAGTACGGGAACGCTTTCACAAACTACAGACTACTTGCAGTTATTGATAATGCAAGTTCCAACTCGCAACAAACATGATAGCTTCAATCATAGCCTTGGTTATGCAAGCACTACTCACCCAAATCCAGTCGTATCAAGAAATCCCACAAATTACATTATCACATCTTCCGATCTCGATCATGGGCCAACTTTTTTCATATAGTTCGGCCTTATACCCTCGGATCATGCCGAGATCGCCAGGGTGGGCTAAACCACAAAACACCCGCTACATCCAAATGCAAACAAGGCAGTGAAAAAAACCTGCCAAACTCGATCCCCACACCCCATGGTACAGACCTGAAAGGCCAAAAAAGTCAAAATGGGTTTTCAATGGTTCCTTTGTTCCTAAAAAAAAATACACTAACCAAACCTCCGTAGTTGCGACTGCGATTCTGTGCATCAATTTTTCGAGTAATGCCCTCAGCTCACCTCACCCAACTGAAAGGCATGGAAAAGCGAGCAAAGTGCAAAGAAGAATCCTGTTTCAGGCAGACTGTTTCTTGAATAAACTGTTTCCACCTTACAGACCTTGTACAGCAAACTATCTTTTCCTAAGTGCTTGTTATGTGTGGTGAACGAGAACCATAATAGCCATTGCGTCGATCTCCCGACATTATTTCGGGTGCCGTTCTTCTCGGGTCCCGGCACGCACAGATAAACAACGCATAGCCGCATCCCCTTCCCATATCAGGGGATCTGGGCTTATCGGACCAAATCGTTAGGCTCTTTTCCGCGATGATGACGTAGACGATCGCAGGCAATGTGGGTGCGAAACTATTATGCATTTGACAAAAAGGTGTTCGGTCAGAGCAAGGGGGTTGCGGGGTGGCGGGTATTGGGCTGAGGCTTGTCCTTGATGCTTTTCCCACGTGGGGTCGGAGAGAAGAGGAAGCTCTCGGTACCGATGACGCGCCGTAGTTTGGTGTTTTCCCGCCTTGTTTTCATTGCATTTGGTAGGTAGGTGGTTTCATTTTCGCTATACACAACAGATCGATATTGTGCAGGGACATTGTCGGCCCTGGACAGGAATACAAACCCTTGTAAAGTATTCTAGGAAAAATGCTCTATGGCTAATTCAACTGGTTCGCAAAGCCCAGCATGAAAACGTATGTGCGAGGAGATACATCCGTTACCTCAAGCCTACAAACTCCACATCGTGCGTCCATGTCGATATGGTTTGCACTTCCAATCGCAAACATGTACCTTTTCTTCTTTTTCCCCGCCTTATCTTTTCCCAAGGAAACCTTCATGCAAATGCATAATTTCCCCGCACCCTCAGGTACTCGAAGAACAAGGAAGGGTCAAACAAGCAAAACATACTACCGAACTTCTCCTGACACAACCCCTCTCTCAATGCTAGATTGTATGTGCGTGGAACAATCTCTCAAAAGCAAACACCTGCCTAGCGTCTTGCAACTACACCTTCACCCCAGCCTTATTATACACATGTACGTACCAATGTATCACACGACTCTACACAGATACAAACACCTGGTGAAAAGACATGAAGCAGAGGGAAGAAAAGGGTTGGTAGGACAAGCACACTCGATGCAAGGTTTGCGTCATATGAGCCCAGGATAACAGGGAATATGCATGAAAGAACTCCGTGGACCAGGATAGCGTACCAGTGGTTGTATCAGGTGGACTTGGCGTGTAGAATGCTCGGGAGTCGCTAGGTGAGAACACGGCCATGTGTGCGTATAGGCTGCTAGGTACAGCGTTCACTCGTAGATTATCGGGTATGCATAGCATGAGAGTTGTGCATAGCTGCACCAGGTCTATAGCTATCTTATCACGTGGTGTTGCTCAAGGGCAGTTGTGAGACAGGAGTCTGATGCTGTAAGATATCTAACTGACATCATTCTCTTTAGAGAGACTTCCATCCCTTATATGAATATCGTGTAGTATTCGACTAACTCCAGCATGCAAACAAGAAAATCTATTCGTAGACACCCCAGTTCGTACTCCAAGACACCTCGCTATGCAATCCGACATTTCTGCAATACGCTCCATTGCTTTTTACCTGTCGCAACAGCCTCTGAAAATGCGCAGTCTAGAACGTCTTTTTAGGTCTCATATCAACAAGCTCCAAAGGGGCATCGGTAAGCTCAACTACGTGTCCAGGTTTTAGTGCTTCAGTGTATATGTTATCAACATCATGAGGGTGAAAGATGCCAGGACGAGAGCAGTTAAGGATTGCTTGTTTACCTGGCGGATCAGTGAGACGGAAGCAGCCCCAGCTGCGACGTGGTTAGTACTACTAGGAAATCAAGGACTTGGAATATCATACCTAGGCTGCTTTGTCGGTGCACACACAATAGCAATGCTTTCCGGCATCATAACTTGGTATCCAACGTGAGTGTGTAGATCTCTACTGCTCATAAAACATGTCTGTGTCGGATGTGTATGTATCCAGCCTAGCACCATCAGTTCCTCTTTGTCGCAATAATCGAAGAGCTCTTCCTCATTCAGGGTCTCGCATGTGTCGCTAGTACTCGTCTGTTCGGGAATGATCAAGCGCGTAATGAAGAGCGCATTGGATTTCAAGATTCCACATAGCATACCACACGTTTCGAGATTGAGACGTGTATTGGACGATGCAAGAGAGAGGAATTGATGGCGCAGTTGGGATGGCAGAAAGACTGGACGAAGTGGATCCCCATTCTCAAGAAAGGCTGAGGGCTTGAAGGTAAATTCGTCGAGTTCCCCGGAAGGAGTAGGTGGGCGCTGGTCATGTACCTTGGCTGGCAATGGCGGTACACTTTCGGAAAATTTGCCCGGCACTGGTGGAGGGCGTGGATGTTCGAATCGGGAATCGTACGGAGAGGCTGTAGGCTTAGGAGGCACAGGTGGAGGCGCTGCTGGCATACCCGATGATCTGTATATTTGTTCCTTTGGAGGTCGAGCTGGGGCTGTGCTACTTGGTTGGGAGTCGGTCCACGCCTGCTGTATTGTTTTGTGAGGAACGGTCGGGTAATGATACGGAGTTGTAGATTGAGACGTCGGACGCTGGATTTGTCAGTACGAAAGACGAAGAGATAGTGGCAAGCCTTAACGTACAGATGAGGAAGAGGTTCTACGACCGTTCTGCTGCAGTCTTGCAACCTCCTGTAGCTGATTTGAGATGTCTTCCCTGTCGTCGGCTTGCTGCGCTAACTCGTCCTGCCAACTGTCCCAGGCACCGCCAGATCGTCGCACCAGCTCTTCCGCTTCCGACACACCATGCTGTCGCACGCTTCTTTTGTTGGCATCTCTCCTCCTCACTTCTCGCTGCGCTAATCTTGCAGCCAGAGAATGGTTCTCTTGTGCGCGCGCGTCGATGGTCCGTCTCGAATCATATGACCTTCTCCTTGACCCTGGGGTGAGACGCTGTCCGTCAGGTTCGTGAGGAACGGAGTTGGCACTCTTGCCTTCTAGATTCTTGAGTGCCTCTTGCTGCCTCTTTCGTCTTGCCTCATATTCTTCATGTCTCTTCTTGATCCGAGGTGCTATTTCCTCGAGCTTCTTCAGGTCGCGATTGACGGCAGCTGTGGCAGCATTCAGCGCTTTGCGATTCTCGGGCTTGTTGCGGTCCGGATGGCCCTGTAGTTTCTGGAGGACAAGGTCCGCATGGCGATATAGTAGGAGGTAGGTCTGCGCGTCATTGCCTTCTGTTTCGTAGACTTGGGCCTGGGGAATTGGTGAGCATGTGCACCTTGGGCAGGGCCTAGCAACACACCTCTTTCTGCATGGTACTGGCTGTACGCAGCCAGTTGGCCAGGGGAATATGGGAGTCATAGGTATAGTTTCCTGCCTGTTCCGTCACTTCTGCGACGCTCACAGGCGTGTTGATGGTAGCCATGGCAGAGGAAACTGGTGCGAAGTATGCGCGCGAGTAGGAGGTTCAAGGCAACAGCTTAGACATGGGACGAAGCCGCTATCGGTGCGGGTCAGGCCAACGCGTCGTCATCAGTAACATATGGCGGTGGGTATCCAGCAGTGTGTTTGGGTATGTTGGCTATCTGGGCACTGTGATGGGTGTCGCGGGAGACTTGCGCGGGGCAGGCGGGCGGATAGGCGGTGGAGAGCGGTACGGCCAGAAGGGCATGCCATCAAGCACACAAACAAACCAGCAAGCAATACAAAGCACATTCATTGAATGCGACACCAGAGCTTGGACATGACCAGCCGCAGCATGCAGAGTAGGAAAGCACACTTCTCTTGCAGGAGAGGCAAATACACGCCTCGATATGCAGGGTACAAAGCAACGCAGCGCGTAATCACGTGGCATGACATTGGGGTACGGATGCACAGTCTAATCACGTCTAGCATTCAATGACAAACAAAACCATATCGAAAAGCTCGCAAGAAAACAGTGGCATCTTCATCTGTCCTCGGAGTCCTCCGACAGCTTGTCCCATTCGCTATCCGTAGACAAATCGCCCGTCGACTCTGCCATGCCCTTCCTCCGCTTCATCGCCTCGTCGGCTGGTGCCGCAAGCCCTGTAGTTGCGCCTGTAGTGCTCGAAGTAGGACGTCCCTGACTGCTAGCTGCGACAGAAGCCTGTGGTACGCTGGCTGCACCACTGCCTTCTGGCCTGTCCACAAATACGGTGCTCTGTGCCTCAGGACGCGGCCCACCAAATGCTTTGGGCTTCGGCTTCAGCGCCTCCTTTTGTTCAACCTCTGTGTCGACCTCAGTGTCGTCGCCTGAGTCCATGGCCTCACCATCTCCGCCGCCACTCTTCTCCTTTGTGCCTCTTCTAGCTTCGCGGATGCGCTTCGCCTCCTCTTCCTTTGCCTGCGCCGCCCGGATTTCTGCGGCGAACCAGTTGATTGACCACCAGAGACCTCCACATAGAAGAGACAGAATGGCAAAGTGTATGCTGTAGGTGGCAAGGAGCATGACGAAGAGGAGAAGCTGGAGCGCGGCGAAGGAGGCGTTTGTTGCGACAAGAAGGGTAGGAGTCGGTCCTGGAGTGAAGATGGACTCCCACAGCTGCTCAAAGAAGGACGCCATGGTGTGTTTTTGTGTGAATGTATGTGTGTGTGAGTGCGTGCGTACTTGTAAGCTTGCTGGTAGCAGTTTGCTTGTCGTGTGTATTTGGCCGAGAGCTATTGTAGCTATGCTTGTATCGTCCTACCCCGCGATATGGTTGCCTAACGGATTGGACACTTGGAAGCTTTGCGATACGATACAGCAGGCAGACGGAAACGTAACTGTGCGATTGCGACTGGGCCGTTGACCAGCGCCAGAGTGGTGACCGAGTGGCCTGCTGGAGGCTGGAGAGATGCTCGCTTGCTGGTCGAAGAGTCGCGGGGCTGGTATCGGCAAAGGCGTCTATGCATCCGACGCCCTGTCTCCCCTAACACCTCGTCACGCGTCTTCAATGCTTAAATTACTCCGGTCAATGGGAATTTGGAAACCGACTAATATCTGCTCGTGACCAGCATCCGGACCGCCCTGTCGCATGACCATCATCAGCCTGTGCTCTCCATGGCATATCACTGCCCCTGGTTGCCAGTCGTCTTGTCCTCTTCTTCCACATGACCTCGCACACAACGATACGGCAGCCGGGGTTCCGCGCCCGTTACCAATACCGACGAGTATACATGCTCAGAAATTCAATGGGGCCAGACGTCGTCTGAGCATCCCGGGTAGGCTAATGCAAGGGCGGATGGGTTTGTGCAGGATGTGCAAGCAAATTGGTTCAAAGGATAACGAATGGGTTCAATTCATGCTCAACTCTAGTTCTGCTATGCCATCATCCACTTCACTTCCACTGCATTCAACTCTCGAAACCATGGTTTTCGCCATTGCTCCGATGAGGCCCTACATCAAACGGAAATACAGTCGCTCGGTCCAGCACTTGAGTAGTTCCGGCTAACCCTTGGTTCCACAGACCGACCAGCCTTTCTACTCGGATATTTCAGTGTAACCTTGCTTGAAGAAAATTGACTAGCTGCTTCAAAGACAAAGGAAAAAATGCGCAAATTTCTCGTGGCTTTAGTACGACCTTCGTGCTTGTTTAAAGTATTCACCAGGCAAAATCCCTACAGACCATAACAAAAAATACTTCACCCCCTCCCCCTCCCTGGATCTACTTCCACGGCACCGTAATGCTTCAAGAACCGCCCCCAGATAACTTGCCCCTCAATTTCCGCTACAGCAATCGGCCACAATACCCTGCCAGCACCATCTTCCCATCCAATCGGCCTCGTGCCCCCAAACGCATCTTTATACTCCGGCGCTGCGCTCATGTAACCCGGATCGACTGTGTTCATAGCAACTCTCCTAGTTCTCCATGCTGGCTCTGCCTCCGTCTCCGTCAACATGTTCAATGCCGCTTTAGACATGTTGGTGTGCACGTGCTTGCCCCGTTTGGCTGTGGATGAAGTAGTATCCTCAAAGATGCCTTCGCGGGACGAGACATTGATGACGTATCCTTGAGGTTTGACAGCAGTCTCTGGTGATACCGTTGGTGATGGGCCAACGACACCCATAAATGGGAGGAGCTCGCGGCAGAGTATGAAGGGCACAAACGTATTAACGGACAGCGCAGAACCGACATCTTCATAAGGGATCTCGCGCATGTCTTGTACCCATGACGATTTGGTGTATGGCTCTATTGTTGTTGCACCATTTTCGGACGTCTGTGTCCGCTCTAGTGATTCCACGTTGTCGACACGGACTTCCGGACTATCGATGCGTTTTGGATATACTTTATCGCTTTCCAACATTAATGGCACTACGCCTCCTCTGACTCTTGGTTTGTAACTCCTCTTAATCAAGAGGCCCGGGTATGGCTCACATCCTCTCAAGTTCTCTTCACGCTCTAAGGCCCGGTTTTCTTTCTTGACACTGTCTGTAAGTGTCTGGGCTGCATTGTTAATCAATGCATATAATCGGGGTTTTCCTCCGTCAGCCCATTGCTCTAGACATTGCTGCAGAATGTGAAAACAACAAGTCAGTCTGTGTCCCCAACACTCTATTCAGCTTCGAGACTTACCTTGACCCCATGTACTAGCTCAAACGCATCTCTTGCAGATCGGAAGTCTGCGCCCACGACCCTCAGTCTATCCTTCCATTGATAAGAATCAGGCTCCTTTGTGTATCGTGAGATGGCATCCAACGGGTAACGAGATGTAGCGATGACTCGGGCGCCGCATCGCAGTAGTCGTAAAACAGTATGGTAGCCCAGATTGACTCGCGCACCAGTGACCAAGGCAGTAAAACTGTCTGGTAAGGTCAGTTTTGGTGGCACAGATATCTGAGAGGATGCATAGTTGAAGGCGCCACAGGGTATACACATGGATGGATGAGAAGGAAACGGCCGTGTAATTTCTCGTCTACAAATATAGCAGAGGCGTTTGCGAGATATCGGCGGCGGCTTGGGGATGCTTGAAGTATTTTCTGTATGAGTGACGACTCTCTTCTGTAGCCATGCTGTGATAGAGTCCGCTGTGGTCTCTGGCTGGATGATAGCTTTCTCTTGAAGGTACGCGAGGACCTTCAACGCTGTCGAAAGCTCTTCCAGAAGAATGTCTTTTTCAATATCTTCCATGTCTCCAACAGCTGCATTGTGTGCTCCATTTGGTCCGTCATGCTTCAAGTATCGGCGAATTCTGTGGACGAAGTTGTTGTAGACTAGCTTTTTCAGCTCATGGCCTAGATCAGGATTTGGTGTTAAGCACGCAGCAATGGCCTTTCCGCGTTCCGTATCGTAGTCAGGTAGGTACCATGCCACCCAACTACATGGCTTCTGTAAGTCAATCAAGTCTTCATCGGCGCGAAGGCGTCTAGCGATTTCCTCTGGGTTTTTGGTGGCCGCAAAATAGGGCGCGTGTAATGGAGAAAGTTCTGCCATCAGGCTGTAAACTGTTTTCAAGAATCTGAAGTTTGAGTTTGGTCAATTGAAATAAACTCGAGTCCACGATGCCCCCCTAGGTCATGCACCGCTTTCGAGAGATTATCTAGGTATTGCCGCGCTTGTGCCCTTGGGCTAGCATAACGCCCTTTTTGAATGACTCGACCTCAGCCGCCCCACACATATTTGTCCTGCTGCCTAAGGTCTCTCTATCCGCGCAACACCCCTCACGTTTTGTCAAGATTTATAAACACATAAATACCGCACAAGAACAAGACCAAGAAACCTAGCTACTCAGGACTACCAGCAACAGCATCTTGACAATGATTGCAAATTACAAGTTCCGACGCATTGCACGCGATTTGGAGAAGCTTCCCTGCGAGCTCCACGAAGCCATCTTGGCTGACCTTGAATTCCGTCAATTGATACGGATTTATTCCTGCGCCGGCACACGTCTAACGTGGTCTCTGCAAAACAGTCCTTCGCCATGGAGCTGCCACTTCCGGTGGAAGGATACGAACAAATTGCAGAAGCTCCTGGCCATCACCGACAAAGTCCAGAAGTTCTGCTTTTCAGCGCCCAAAACTATATTCTACCCACCCCACATACTCGAGTATAAGGAGCTCAGTTTCCTTTTGTGGAAATCTTCGCAGTGGAATAAGACTTCCACAGCTATCTCGTCACAAAAGCTACGCAATGGAACGTTGCTGGCTCGACATTGGCTTCAGACACTAAACGAGGCTGTCTTCGACAACCGCACAAGGCAGACACTCTGGGAAGGGTACGCCCATCTGGTTGAGCCATGGGTGGCAGAAGTACCGGGAGCCCAGAGAATCATTGAGAGAATCGTGGAGAGGCTTGGCAGATGGGACAAGATCGATCTCACAACAATCTTCACTATGGACGAGCTAGCTTTGTTCATGGAGCTCTACCAGCAAGTCCGGCTCAAAAGAGCTGAAGCTTTTTCTAGAGAACTACATCGCCTGGCCGACTTGTACGAGAAACACGCCACCCGACTTAAGATGCCGTTCGATCCACGGCCATATCCACCAACCGACTTAAACGCAACACACATCCCAAACGTGATGCGTCGCCAGGCGCGCAGAATCATGAATGTAGCAAAATCCACAGCCTGGCACAAAACAGATATGTTCCTGCATCGTTTCGCATGGCCGGCTCTTGTACCGTACGACTGGTGTACACAACTCTTTAACGAAATGGTTCTTAAGCCAGGCTTTTTGGAACGCAAAACTAGAGACGATCCCACAGCTACAAAGATGAAACAAGAATGCCGCTATGTCCTTGCAAAACGGCCATCTTGGACTCTAGACGCACCCGAAATGGTAGCTTCAGAAGTCAAAGCTGATGTTGATGGGAGCAAAATGAAACAGCAACAACTGGCTTCGCAGGAGCCCCTCCTCCATCCGATCCGCATACATGTTTACCAGAGAGGTACCAAGAACAAAGCACATAGCGAGGCACATGTCCTTCCTCGTGGAGACGAAGAGCTGCAATGGCTGGAAAAGTTTGCCCAGATCACAGCATACCTGGAAGAAGAGTACCCCAAGTTTGCTCGACAATGATTTGTGTCGAGACACTGGTGTGGATTGACATGATGTTCTGTTCTTTTGTTCTTTCTCACAACACTATATTTTGAAATCTCTTTGGCTGTGAATGCAGACAAATATTGCACTCAATCCTGAGGACTTGGGATTCACAAAGTATTAAAACATTGAAAAGTAACACAACTGTAATTTGGGCCTACATCCTATGCTTTTATCGCCCTCCTGCAGACAGAGTTGGTGCCTTGAATTGTTTTCCAACATACATTTTAACATGATCTTCTGTTGGCCATCCACCCCATTCTTCGATACTCTCAATTTGCTTTCGGATGAGAAGGGCAATGTCTTCAGGTGCATTTGTTGAGTGCTTAGTTCCCATGCTCAGCCCTCCACCACTGGTAGCCAATCTCAAAGCCACAAGTGTTCTGAACAGCACATCCATGCCGCCACGCTGTGCTTGCGCACGTACATTGACCTCAGATCGGTGTTTGGTCAGCCAGGTCGTGAACGAGTAGAGGCCCTCGAAGTCGCCAAGAATGCCTAGGGCTCGTACATAGGCGTGGAGTTCTGCTGGCCCAGGAACATGCGGTAAGATAACACTACTTGCAAGTTGCTCTGGACGTGAATGCACATCGGCATTGGCCCCAACTAGGTTATTGAACAATGCTCGAAGGCGAGATGAACCTGTAGAGAACAGCAGACGCTCGTCTTGTACAGTGATAGTGTCATGGCCTACACTCTGTGCAGCGTAGGTAGTCGCCACGCATGCAGAGCTGAATATGTCATCATCAACGTCTAGATCTGCCTGTTCCATATGGTCCAGCAGGTCACAGATCAGTCTATATCTTTCCACCTGAACCGATTGCGGAAGGCTTTTTTGATATAGCAACTTGTTGATAAAAGTGGTCCATGCAACCCGATGTTTTGGTCGATAGCGTATAAGAAGTCCATGTGCATACGCAACGAGATAATTTCTGTTGGTCTGAATCTGTTGCGCATGTTCCTTGGGATCTAGTGCATTGAGGTTGCGTGGGGGTGGCTGATCGAAACGCCCAAAGCGACACAGGAATCGGATAATGGCTTTGAAGAGATGCCCGTTAATTGAATGAATGGAAGCGTCGTTCTCGTCGTGGATACCATACAGTATGCGACCTATACCACCATTGAAATCATCTCTGTTCATATGCAACAGATCCAGACATGTTTGGAAATCAGGATACGTTTCCAAGAGGAAGGCAAGTAGGCGGCGCGAAGGCTTGATATGGGTGTTGCGCATTCGTTCAAGTAGTTCGCTGGGTCGAGGGACAGGCTCACTCAGATAAACGTGATGCAATGAAGACGACGGATCTGGCAAGACCTCTTTCATATCTCCCGGCAGCAGATGAGCGCAATCCTCTTCAGAAGCACGATCCGGATCAGACGAATGCACAATGTTGGGTGTCCTCTGTACAGCCGGGTAATGCAGTTTTTCGAACATGGCAAGGTATATTTCAGAGTGAGCGGCTTCGCCAGAAAGCTCTTGAGACAAGAAGCATGCCCATGCCTCTCTTTGCGTGCGGGTAGTCCGTATACGCCCTGCCCAGAGCAACGGACGGATATGCCGATCATTGTTGAATTGTGAAGAAAAGCGTGGTAGTGAAGTTCTGGTTTGTATCGTTGGACTGTGGTCTGTATCCCAACCGGCGTAGATTTGCACCATGTCTTCAAATGTGCGATGGGTATATCCAGCTTCATACATGCGATGCAAGAGCTTCGAGGCCCGTGAAGCCCCAAACTTGTAGCCCTTGTCTTCATCCATTGCTGTACGGTTCTCCTTCCATGGAGGCCAGGAAGCACCTTTAAGCTCAGCCCAATCTCTTTCCGGACCAGTCTTGGCGTGGGCCAACTGATTGCGAGCTACTGCACGGAAACCGGGTCGCGACACGACAATGGGTGGCGATGTATTAGCCATGTACTTGAGCAACTGGAACTGCGCCTTCTCCTGGTAAGTAGCACAGACTAAAGGCCGGACGCTTGTAGGTAGACATATCAGCACAAGGAAATAGTTGTAGAAGTGTGTCATGTCGGAAAACATCCGAGTTGAGAGCAAATTTGACCGATTTGTATTGTCAAGTAAGCGACTGGACTGAGTAGTCAAGAAGGACGTGATCCACGGCATACTCTCGGGCCACATCTCGCGCGCGTGGCGGAGCAGGCGCACTGCAATAATCTTAACTTGGGACCATTGTAGAGTGCCTGCTTGGGTAAGACGGTCAAGATGCCTCATAATGATGCCCAAAGCATGTACTCTGATGTGTTTGCGACGCAAAAACAGCAAGAGTAGGAAAAGGGGCGGAGCCTCGAACTGTTGCTCAAAGATTCTGGCCGCCACATTGCATTGCGGCTCTACAAGGCATGCCGCCCACTGTTCTACGCTTTCAGGACTGTAACCTCGAGATCGCAGCATATGCAGCTCTGGAGCTGTGAATTGAAATCCAGACTTGGCCGGCGCAAACGAAGTACGGTGCTTGAGGTAGCGTGCGAGTACAGAGTAGAGCGAAACGGGCTCAGAAAGCTGCAGAGCTGGATGAGTAGCCGCTAGGCCTTGTGAGTGTGGATGTTGGGACGGAGGTTGATGTGCAGCGTGCGATGAAGCACTAGAGCCAGAAAGGTGCGCCCAGTAGAGGTCTTTAGCTAGGCCATGTATGGATGCAAGTACATCGGTAGGCCTGCTCCGGCGTAGCGCCTTCCTGGCGTTGCGGGACAACTGAGGGCGGAATGGGGTGAAGTGATCTGCGTCTTCAGCGACATTTGCTAACCCCTGGAACGCAGTTGTTTCGGTTTCAAGGGCTGGCTTGCTTGTATCCGCAAAACGTCTCGGTCTCGTCTGGAGCGCATTGAGGCAATACAGAGGCGGGCCATGGAGGGGCGACAGAGGTGGGCGGCGTGTTGGCGAGGGGAAGGAACGAGGGCATGGTGGCAACGAGGATCGATATTGCCCAGGAGCGAAGGCGATGGTAGCAAAGGAAGACGTGAGGGTGGCGGTCGTGGGAGAAGGCTGGAGCAGCGCGTCAGTAGCAATTCAAGTGGGCATGGTTGCTGTGACGGAGAGGTACCAGGCGGGCAGCCAGGCGGGTCACACGACGGCCACAGCAATGCGTGCTACCTGAAGCTGTCACGGAGACGATGCAGGGCATTCATCTGGCGGAAGCGACCAGGACGAGGGCGCGTAGATGTCAATTGCAGCAAGACGACGCGGTGGATGGATGGATGGATGGATGGACGGACGGCGGGCAGCGGGCGGGCGGCAGGAAAAAGGCAGGGTGTGGCGCAGACAGGGTGTGGCGCATGACTTGGCACTGCGCCTCGCGTTGCATTGATGGATTGATGCATTCATCGCAGCCAGACGACGGGCAAGCAACGCCAGCCTGGACCAATTCTCAACACCACCCATCCCCCGCTACCGGCCCCTTGCGCGTCGCAGCAAGCCATCTCCCATCTGCCCGTGCCGTGTCTCGCGAGCTTCTTTGCCCTGCAGCATCGCGCCTGGCAGTGTCGCGGCGAGGGAATGCAAGCGAAGACGAGCGACTAACGACTCCTCCGGCCGCCCTGAGCGCGTTGCATGCCACGCCATCACTCGCGCATCGCCAGCAACCCCCAGCAATCCACCATGGCCGCCGCCAACGGCACCCTCACGCCGCCGACCCTTCCGCCTGCGCCCACGTCGCCCTCGGCTGCAAAGCGCAAACTCGCCAGCCCCCGTCCAAAGGCTCCCAATGGCGCTGCCGCGCCCGCCCAAGCAGACGGTCCGCAAGACAGCACGCGTTCTCTGCAGGCGGCATTGCGCGACATCCTCGACGTCCTCAAGAGGTACGACTGCCGCAAATCCGCGTCCCGCCTCGGCGTCTAGTCTGCTGTATGAGCGCGCATCCTTGGCCTCGCCAGGTGCGCCAAATGTAGCTTTCATGCGCCTGGCTCCGACTTGCAACGCTGCCATCTTATCCAAACGCTGACTCCCCACTAGTTATGACACGCAGCCCTCGATCCTTTCCCACCCCATATCCTCCTCGATAACTCGCTCTGCCTCTGGAGAGGCCGATTCCAAGCGCACCAAACTGACTCCTCCGGGTGGCCCTGTAACCATCACCACCCTTATCCACGACGGCTCGTATGATTCTCTGCAAGCCCTCGAGAAGGACGTTGAGAACGCGACTACTGATATCCTCACCTCTGCCGGCGCAAACGACTCCTTGGCTGCCACCACATCTCCCCAGGGCACTGTGCTCCACGGTAAGCTCCTTGCTTTTCAAACAATCCTCAAGAACCTCGTGGGCAGAGAAGAAGCACGCAAAAGACACTCCCAAGCAACAACGCCAAGTCAAGAACCAACGCCAGAAGTATCGAGAGAAGAGGGTGCTCCAACAGCCATCAAAGAGGAAGAAGAGCAGGTGCCAGTGGCTCCACAGAGCCGAACCGTTCTCACACTATACGGAAGCGCGCCGCCCAAGCAATTGTTTTCGAGCCTGCAGCAGCCCCACAAGATATCCCCGGTAGTCCCCATATCTACTCTCGACACCTCCGTCAAGGTAATACTGCCTCTTCGCGAGGCTAACCTCCCGAACCTCATCAGCACAACAGAGGTATACCCTCTCCCTGATCCAGATGTCAACAAGAACCTTCCGACAATTGGCAATGTCTTTCGGGCCCCGCCTCATCTGGCACAGATCAGCCCGCCCAAGTCCGCGAGGCCAACGACCAGCAAGGGCAACAACACCATCACCTTTACGCACCAGGAAATCCCCAAGCCCCGGCGTAAGGGCTCTCAGTCCTATGCACATCAGAGTCTGTCTTCCGGTTTCTGGTTGGGCTATGGGGGTGTGGATATGCCCAAAGATCAGACCTCGCCAACAGCAAAACAAAAGAGCAGGCAGCGTGCCCTGAGCATGGGTGAGGCTCAACAGCCACCATCCGAGGCCATTCTTGTCGCGGTCCAACAAGCAAAAGAGGATGCCCTGTTTCGTAGCGCATACTCCAGTTTTGCACCCACCCGAGACGACACATCTGCTATCGTGCCCGAGGAGACCAAGAACATGGTATGGTGGCACAAGGTTGGTGAAAAGCGTTTCAATGAAATGTTTCCAGTAGACCCGGCGCTGCTTGATCCTGAAGAGGCTAATGCAACACTCACCAATGGAACCGCCGACGAGGACGAACTGTTCAAAGAAGCTGTTGAAAACTTCACGCCTCTTGATGGGAATGTTCTGCCCGGCACAGAAGAGAAGAGTCAAGAGGAAAAGGATACGGACCAAATTCTCAAGGATATTTCCGAGCTGCTCGAAACATTGGCTTCCTACCAAAGGATACGAAACCTTTCACTTACGACTAATCCGCGCACGCCTGTTGTTCAGAACGCATCCTTGGCAAACTTGGCTGGCAGTCCGTCCACGCCGTCGTCTGAGGAATTCGATGTTTACCAGATCCTCAAGTCACAGCTGACTATATTGATCTCGCAGCTCCCACCCTACGCCGTTGCCAAGCTAAACGGTGACCAGATGGACGAGCTAAACATTAGTCGAACAATTCTCTTCGACACGAAAGAGTACAAGGGAGTTTTGGAGGATGACCAACTCTTGAAGCTTTCGAAGACGCCGGGGATGGCTGCATCCACGCCTGCAACACTGGCCCGAACAAGTTCTGGCGCTAGTGGACACTATCCTACAGCTGGTCACCAGTATGGTCGCCCTACACCATCTATACAGCAGCCAGGCGCGCGACCCATGTACTCGCAGCAACCTCTTCACCGATCCTCGTCGATACATCTGCAACGCTCGCCTTCAGGGGTAGCACAGCCTTTCCAACCAGGTGGCCCCTCTTATGCTCCTGCTTCTCGGCCAGCATATTCTGCAACACCCTCTTATGGTCAGCAGGCATCACGACCAAGCTACGGAACCACACCCTCTGGTCAATATTTTCCACAACGCTCGGCGCAACCCAGTGGATACGGTGGGGCTGCTAGCTCGCAGTACTACAATTCAACGCCCCAAGCACAGGGGCAGAACCGGTATGCAGCACAACAAAACCAGGCCAACTATTATCCACGTTCGCAGAATGTTGCACCAATCTACAACGGCGGCGCAGCACCACAGCCACGCACTGCATCGCCAATCAAAGGCGCTCCCACACCTACACCGTCCAACTATGGCGCACGGCCAGGATACAGCACGCCGGTTTCTGGAGGTCAGATGCGTAGCACCTACTACGGACCGTCCCAGTACGGCACTCCCCAGGCTCCTGCCGCCACGGCTCCTTTTAATGGGATGCCTACTAATCCTCAGCAGATGATGATGGAGCGGCAACAGGCGCAAGCGGCTGCTCAGTCTCAGGCCCGGCTTGCAGCACAAAATAGCTTTACTAACAGCAGACAGGGCTCGGGAACACCACAGCCTCCCAACGGTTCAGTCTATGGCGCTAACGGAGCTTCGATGTCTACCTAGCGTAGCTTGGGAAACAGCTGTCGGTTCGCAAGGGGTTCTGGATACCATAGATGACTGATTGGGCGTTGGAAAGTTCTGGCCACGCGTGGTATATTATAGGGTTATTGTTCCCGAGCATGTTCTGTCAGCCTTGAGCTGTGTCGGCTGAACTGCTTCTTGTTGTATTATGGACGGCGCACGTTTTCAAATTTCGTCTTTGTTAGATGCTGATCACGCAGTACATGCAATGATCTTGGGCATACACATAGATAACAAACAAGCAGAAGGTGTTCGATTGGCTTTTCATCCCTGTTGCCTGGTCAGATGCGTGTGAGATGACGAAGTGTGGCTGGGCTTTTCAGCTTGGCGTCTGCGCTGTGTGCTCAATGTGGCTGGTGGACCCTGCATCTCCGCTTAAAATTGCCGAAATGACGTCGCTCAACGCGTTCTTACCGGCGAAAGAGCGCATGGCAGACATGGTGCTGCCCGACACTGTCCACCGCAGTTTGGCAGCACAGCGCCATGAAACATACACACCACCATGGCCCATCTTTTGCGCGGAAAGCAAGCTGGAATCAGCAACGATCTCTCGCAAGGCCTCAGCCCTGATCTTTTCGTGCTTGATCATGTATGCCGCTGCCGCTGCCGCACACCCCCGCCCTGGCCAAAGGCCCCTCCTCATACGCGTGCAAACTAACCACACGTGAAGATCCGCAACTATGGCATAAATTCCAAGATCACCCAAGTCGCATACGATCCTGTCCAATCTCTCCTCGCCATCGGAACGAGCGAGAGCAAGTATGGTCCCGGTCAAATATACGTATTCGGTCAGAAAAGAGTCGAAGTTGTACTACCGCTTCCCAACCGTAGCGCCTCAGTCAAGATATTGCAGTTCTGCGCTGAGAAACTTCTGTGCGTAGACTCGAAAAATGATCTGTCGGTCTTCTCGCTCGAAACAAAGAAACTACTCAATGCCCACTCGCCTCCTGCAAAGATCACAGCGCTGCATAGTGATCCTGCCATCGATTATGCTCTGCTGGGCACACAACATGGCGAGGTGTACGCATACGACCTAGACAGAGAGACACTCACGCCCTTCAAGATTTCCAACTTGTGGAGGGAGAGATTTCCGCAATCTCGGCTGACATCCGTCGTCACGCTATCTTTGCACCCTCGAGATATTGGCTCTCTACTGATTGGCTACAACTCTGGTGCAGTCATCTACTCATTCAAACAAAACAAGGCTGTTCATTTCTTCAATTACCGGCTTCCCAAAGGAGCACCGGGTGGTGACTCTGATCCCAGTTCCATCTTCAAAGACCGCGAGCCTCCGCTAACGCAGGCCGTCTGGCATCCAACGGGAACATTTGTTCTGACTGGACACGAAGACAGCAGTATTGTTATTTGGGACTCCAAGGACGGGCGCGTTGTACAGGCAAGGACGCTTACGGATACCAACGTGAATAAACCAGGACCAGGGAGTTTCAGCCCTGGCGCAGTGGAGGGGTCTTTCGCACTCAAATCACCAATCTTTAAGATTGCATGGTGTGCAAACCAGGACCCAGATGATACCGCTATCCTTGTCGCAGGTGGACAGCCCTCGAACATTTCCGCAAAGAGCCTGACTTTATTCGAGTTGGGCCGAACGCCCGTCTATGCCACCGCATCTTGGCAAATCCTCTCAGATCACTTTGAGAACCCTAAGAGGCAAAGAATACTGCCATGCCCTCCTGGTACAGAAGTTATTGATCTTTTTCTCATCCCAAGGTCTTCGCCGCACTACGCTGGCTGCCATGATCCTATTGCAATCATCGCTTTGCTGGCGTCTGGCGAGTTGATTACTCTGTCGTTCCCAAGTGGTATGCCGATTACCCCTACTAACCAACTACATCTCTCTATGACACTTGTCCATCCTTACGTTAATTACATCAACCTCGCGCCGGTGGAGCGCACCCGATGGCTTGGCATGACTGAAAAGCGGCAACATGGCCCTCAGTTCTTGATCGGTGGTGCAGAAGCGATACATCCACTCAAGAGATTCGAGAACCGGAACGTTGTTCAGACGGCTCATGCTGATGGCACGATAAGGCTATGGGACGCGGGACATGCTGACGAAATTGAAAATCATACATTGTTACAGGTTGATGTTGCTCGAGCGGTTGGACGACCAGAGGACGTCCACGTCACGCAAACCTCGTTCGCGGGTGCCGCCTCTGAACTGTCTGTTGGACTGAAGACTGGTGAAGTAGTAGTGTTCAGATGGAACGTAAACAACCGCGCAGGACAGGACCATACGCCCAGTGAAAACATTCCCCAGGTGCTTACCAACATCACTGATAGAAGCGAACCGACTCTCAAGGAAGGTTTGTTACCTTTTACCTTATTCAACGGGGGCAATGGGCCAGTCACGGCTTTGAAGCACTCAGACGTCGGCTTCGTCGCTGCAGGCTTTGAAGGAGGAAGCTTCGCGATTATTGATCTACGAGGACCAGCCGTCATCTTTCAAGCTTCTATACAAGAGTTTGTCAAAACCGATAAGCGCTCAAGTTTCCGGCGCAGTTCGTCTCAGGCTACACCAAAAGCAGAGTGGCCGACTTGCATCGAGTTCAGTGTTATGACACTCGAGGACGAAGACTACTCCAGTATCCTGGTACACGTGGGCACCAGCCTTGGCCATCTCGCAACCTTCAAGCTACTCCCAGAGTCAAGTGGCCGATACTCGGCAAAACTCGCCGGTGTGTGCTCGCTGGATGATAGAGTGCAGAGTATCTGTCCCATTCATGCTGAAACGGGCCGCCCTGCGTATGCCTCACAATCAACTGTCGGTGGTCTGAGGACCGGATTGAAGGTCAATGGGGTACTTTTGGCAATTACTTGCTCTGAAGCAAGATTGTTCCGGCCCGCTACCAGTAAAGGCGCGCACAAAACTTTCGACCAGTTCCTGTGCGATGCCGCAAGCGTGGTACGATACGAGCAAAGTGGGTATGCGTTGCTTGGTCTCTATGGTGATGGCTGTGCAAAAGCATACTCTTTGCCAGCCTTGAAAGAAATTGCTTCCGTCAATATCAGTGACTTCCTCGATGTCCGACGGTTCTCAGAGGCAATTATCACAGCTACAGGGGACATCCTTGGTTGGAAAGGTCCAGCAGAATTAGGCCTGATTAATATTTTTGGAACTGGGTTCCGATAGTATGTCATCATTTCTTTACAATCGATTGTGTTTTGCGCTAATAGGGTCTAGTGACCGAACAAAAGACGTCCTACTTAACCCAGACTTGGTCATCCCGCCACGACCGACTATTAGCAACATGCAATGGATATCCGGTACTCAATACGTAACGCCGGCTGACATGGACCTACTAAGTAAGATGTCATTGTGGCTATCCTTCAACAGCATCCCACTAACATCGTCTACAGTTGGTGGTCCGGATCGACCACTATCAAATCGCCAACTCGCCCAACAACGCGCAGAGGCTGAGCAGGAAAGACGCCGTACCAATCCCTCATCATCTATATCACCTGCTGCGCAATACCAGTCGTATCCTACGCAGGCAAACTCACAGGCTCAAGAAGGCTGGGGTGCGTGGGCTTCACGACAACTCAATGAGCGTACTGAGAAGCTCAATATTGTCGGCGACAGCATGGACAACCTCTCTCAGAACAGCGCAGGCTGGGCAAATGATGTTAATAAATTTGTGGGCAAACAGAAAAGAGGCTTTGTGATGGGAGCTGTCAAGAGCAAGTTTGGATTGTAGGGCGACGATTGATAGGTTGTTTTTCGTCCTCATCCTTTGAGTCATTGCTCTGATTTGAAATATCGGGCTTTTAATCTTGCCTTGTTCAGAAACATAGAAAAAGAGTTGTCGTAAAGCTCAATGAATTTTTTGATTGACGTTTCATCGTTACATACTACTCCTTGCTCTGTTTCTGATGTTGCTGCTGTAGCTGTTTCTGTTCATCTTCTTCTAGCCACTCTCTCAACCGCTTCATGTGCACCCCAAACTCGCCAAAATTGCTGACATCCATCGACTCTGTGCACCAGTCCAGTTTTCTAACGATAAGCTTAATGGTATCCAGCTTTGTTTTGACTTTGGTGTATGTTGCGCGAACGTTTTCTAGCTTAATATCTTCCTCATTCAAGATAGCACTAATAGTGCCCGGGTAAGGCGAGGCTGGTGGTACTGACGAAAGAGGAGACTGAGGAGTTAATGGAAGTTGAGGTTGGATTTGAACTGTGAGCGCGATAGGCTTCTTCTGACTGTTCGTGACTTGAAGTGGTGCGCTTTCTTCAGTCCTAGGTAAGTCATACGGTTGGTGTTTTCGCGCGTTATTCTCTGCTTTGAATGAGACATCCTTTCGATCGTCGTGTTCAATGCTTGGATTGCGTGATGCAGTCTGCTTGTTTTCTAGAAGCTCCTCGAGTAGCTTAATTCTTGCATTTGCAATTTCAAGTTCGTCGCGTAGGTGTTGGATCTCCTGTGCCTCTTCTTCACCAGAAGATGTCATCACCACATCCTTGTCCTCTCGAGAAGCCGTCTCTCTCGTAACCTCTGGACTCCTTGCTACTCTACGTCTTACAAGTTTCCTATCGGGTTTCGCTGATGGGGTTTTTGTTACTCTCTTTCCTTCTACTTGTCGTTTCTCTTTCTCGCTCATGTTTCTTGTCTTAGACGGCATGACTGCGACCTGAGCTCCGTGTTTCAACTGGAGACTTTGTGTGGCAGGGTTGAAGTCTCTGATTGTAGATGGTGATGAAGAATGGGGCGCGAGGAAGGTGCTTGATGACCGTTGATAAGCCCGTTGACGATCGAACAGAAGAGTTGCAAAGAGATCAGAATCGCCTGATGGCTGGGAACGAGATAATGGTGTTGGTGCTGGTGTTAACGAAGACGTTAGGTTGTGATAGCTATTGTTTGGAAGTTAGCAATCGGCTATGTTACTGAGTACAAAGTAAGCTCACCATGTTGGATTCAGACTTGCGCTCTGCCGGTTGTAAGTGAGATTCTGATTCGAGTTCATGGCTTCGCTTGAGGAAACACTCTATAAGGACCAGGTATTATCACAACAATGTACGAGAAGTGGACATTACCACGAGCGACTATACTTGCAATAGAGAAACGAGGCTGCGCATTACCTTAGACTAAAGGTCAGAGTTGACTAGTTGAGCGGTAAATCAACGGTAGCCCTCATGACTGGTGGCCAAGTAAATGAGTGAACTATCACCTCACAGCTTTTACGTGCCTGAGATATATACGCTGTAAGTGGAAACGAACTATTATTCACGCTGTGAATTGACCTAACAGCTCGCACGTAAGTCTGATTACGATCAGCGGATTTCTTGGGATGGTCAAATGACTGCTATCGAGTAAGAGAGCATGATGAAAAGTCCGAGTGTTTCTCACTCAGAAGTAGTGACTGCTGCTCTCTGGGCACACGACGAGTACGCTGTATATCCCAAATCAGATTTTTAGGAAGAAAATCATGACGTTGCCCGTAAGTATTAGTTTCAAAGATAAAATAATAGAGCCGTCTATCACATACGCCGAGGTATCATGTTCCATTTAAACCACTGGCCGTCTTTCTCCCTCAAAGATGACATACCGAAATTACCCCAAGAAATATATGGCAATGCCCTCACGCCTATTTAGCAACCAAGCTTGTCCTCGTTATACATTAGGTCGTGAAAAGAAAAACCCAACAGCAAACTACAGAAAGCGCTTAAAAGTCTAGCAGAGGTGAAGTGGTATAAAAGAATATACCAAAGAAAAGAAAAGAAAAACACCGTCAACAGTACGTACTAGTACATCTCTCCTCCGTCTCTGTCTTTGCCATTGGCGTGTCTCATGCTTCCCACCACGCTGGCACGTCCACTTCCCCCAACTCGGTTTCCACTAGCTGATGCACTTCTTTGCACGCTTTCATTTTCTTCGTCCCTTCGGTCTCTTTCTTTCTCTAGTGCGGCCCTCAAATCGGCATTTTCTTCGACTTTTTGCTCCAATCGCTTCCTGGCGCCGCTACGATCCAGAAGTCGCGCCTCTCGCTCAGCCTTCAACCGTCGCTCCAGTTCCTTGAGGCGATGTATCCATTTCTGCTCACTTGGCTGAACGGGCCCAGCAGCAGGATAGGGATGGCCCGGCGTCGACGATGACAGGTGCTCAACAACGGAGGCGGACTGCGCACGCAGGAGCGTTTGTGCCATGCTAGCACGCTTGGACGAGGTAGGCGACCCGGCCCGTGACGAAGAACGACTGAGAATGACATCGTTTCCAGACTGTGTGGTTGTGGTGATAGCACGAAGGGTCTGAACTTCGGATCGCAAAGTCTTGTTCTCAGATCGTAGTTTGTTAATCTCGGCTGTATTCAGGTCGACGATACCGCCACGAACGGTGCTAGGTCTTCCGATTGACTGACGCTGTGCCATGACAAGCTTTTCAAGCTGGTCTAGTCTCTTGACACGGTTTTCCAGGGTATGTTCGAGAGTTTGATAGTCACGGACCAAGTCTTTCTCGATGTTCCTGATCCTTTGCTTGAAACTACCGATGATACCTTCCACGGTCCTCACCGCGAAAATGATATTCTTGTTAAAGCCCTGGACATTTTTCGAGATGAGCTCCATAGAAGTAAGCTCTCCGTTGATCAGGGCATGGTTACGGGACCATTCGGTGCCACAAAGAGTGGACAGACGGTTCCATAGAGCATACAGAAGATTGTTGCGCTCAAGTAGCTGTTCCTTGTACTGCTTCTCCAGATTGTGGAGTCTGTGACGGTCCTGGTTACGGAGGCTTTCGAGTTCAACAATCTTTGCTTCATGCTGTTGCGCTGCCCTGGCAGTAGATTGGTGGCTGCGCTTGGCATTCTCAAATGCTGCTTGATCTTGTCTACGTGCTTGGCGCTCACGCTCAAGCAGCTCAGACAAACGACGGCTTTCCATTCCAGTGTTTTCCAGTAGAGTATCACGGTTACGTAGAAGCCGGTCCTTCTCTGCGAGGTCAGTTTTGACAACATCTAGTTCTTGAGTAGTAGTTTGGAGATCTCGTTGGAGCTTCGTGATGTCCTGTATAATGTGTGAGCAGATAATGTAGTAAGTAGGGACATGATTCCGAACCTTGAAGAGGCTTGCCCTTGTGCCATTGAGGTTACCCAGGGACTCACGAAGAGTCTGCTCCAGCTCATCATGCCGTTGCTGCCAGGTTGAAGCCTCAACTTCTTTGCCAGACAGGTTCTTTCGAAGCTTCCGGTTGTCCTCTTTGAGTTTGGTCAGCTGAACATTAAGCTCTGTAATGATTTTTTCCACTTCTTGTTTCTCTTGGGTTTCCAAGACGTCGCGTTGCTGCCTCTCTTCTGCCATACGCTCCTCCAAATCTCGGGAACGCTCTCTGGCCTCTTGCAGAGAGGCTTGGGTGTGGCTCAAAGCCGACTCGAGCTCACCAATCTTGATTTTGTCGCTTTCCTGCTCTTCTCGGAGAAAATCGATTTCACCCTGGCATGACTCGAGCTGAATATCCAACCGCTCATTCTTCGACCTTTCCTCGCTGATGACTTTGTCTTGTTTGTTCAACTCTTCGTTGGCATCGCTGAGTTCGGTCTCGAGATTTTGAATCTTACGCAGGCTTGCATCTCGATCATCTTCGAGCTGCAACAGGCTTTCGCTGACGTTCTTCATTTCCTGCTGTAATGCGTGGAAATCTTCGGTAATGTTCTCCAGATCGGTATAGAGGCGATCCCGTTCGTTCTGCTTCTGCTCAAGCTCGATTTCCAGCCGTTGTACGGTATCCAAGGCTTCTTGTCTCAGCTCTTCGCACTCTTGCTCCTTGTCTTGTAGCAACTCCAAAGCTTCATCACGTTCACTGGCTAGGGCCTGGAGATCTTCTGTCTGAGCCTCTATCTCCCTTTCCAGTTCCCGCACCTTGTTCTCCGAGGTTTCAAGCATATCAAGATGACCGTTCAACTGATCATCAAGCTCTTTGTACGAAAGCTTCAAGTGCGATAGTTCATCTCGCAGGGCTGCGTTCTTGCTTTCGTAATCATCTCGTTCAGGGTCGCTTGTTTGCGTGTTGCGAGTACCGCCGCTTGCACGTGAGACAGATCGCATGTGGTTGCGAGAAATTGAGCGCTCCAGGATGCTATCACCGGTAGTCGACCCAGCATCGCCCCTTCTAATGGTAAGCTTCAAGCTCTCATTCTCTTCCCTCAAGCGAAGGTTTTCTCGATTTCTTGATGTAAGCATAGAAGCCTGTGCATGTAAGTCTCGCTGCAGCTTGTCGTTGTCGTTTTGCAGTTGCTCTACAAGCGTGGTGCTTGTACCACCTGTTGACACAGGTGCGGCAGGGTCATTGCCGTCAGAATCAGCGTTTGAGCGTGCTGTGAAAGATTGGTGAATGCGCCGTGAGTTGCTGAAGGTTTTATTCACATGGTGGTTCGGCACAGAATGTTGTTGCATTTGTTGCATCTGCTCCTTTAGACGCTGGACCTCTTCGTGGAGTTGCTCTGCCTCAGCCTCTGCTTGTTGACAGCGAACCTCGACTTGCTCGCGCCTTGCTCGCTCGTCTTCGAAATCCTCCCTCCACATATTGATGGCCTCATCGACGCCGGCGGAATCGCCGCCAGAGCCCTTTTCCCGCATGGCCTTGATGTAGTCGGCCATGCGTCGATTGTCGGCCTCCTTTTGAAGCGCTTCCTGCTGCCACTGATCTACTGTAATCTCGGTAGACTCCAAGCGCTCTCGGAGGAACTCAATCTCTTCTTCCAGCTCTGCTTGTCGCGAGGAGGGTTCGCTTCTTCCATCCTCAGAGCCACTGGCAACGTCCTTGGCGTTAGCAGATCCTTCTTCTTGAGCCTTGAGTCTGCGCTCTAGGTCTCTGATCTTCTTTCGCATAGACTGGCCTTCCTTCTTCTCGGTAGCTAGATCTGTCTGGAGTTGAACGTTTTTTGAAATCATCTCCTTGACTCCCTCGTCCGATCGGTTCTGGAGCGCTTGATCCAGGAAGTGAATTTTGAGTTTGAGGTCAAAGTTTTCCTTGCTGAGTTTGTCAATCTTACTGTTTTGTTCCTTGAGCGTCAGATTATGTTTGCTCCGTGTGAAGGGAGTGGCCATGTGCCGTTTGTCGGGCGACCGCGAGTGCTTAGCTCGGAAGTCCCGGGCAATAGAATCAGGGACTTGGATATCCTGAACGTGTCTAGCAATGACTGTGTCGGTAGGTGCAGCAGGCTGAACACTAGGAGCACGCGGCGTCTCGGGCGGTGTTGCACTGCCGGGCACTTCTTCGTCTAAACGACCCAAGCTATTATCTGGTTGCAGAAAGCCGGATAAGGAATTGGCACTAATACTCCGGCCCTTATCCCAAGGGTTAGTGTCACTGTACCCCGACATGGATGATGCGATGCTACCCAAACTCGGTAGGCGTGATAGGGCAATGCTCATTTTCTGTGGTGCGCTGGAGCGTGGAACCGCACCTCCAGTTTGAAGGGCAAAGTCTGCACCTAGGCTCGATTCGGTTGCGCCATCTCCAGATGCATCAGAGCGATTTGTCAGGGAGGACACGGATGACCGCTGACTCGAATTGCGGTGGTGCAGGTAGTCTGGTCGATTGCTTACCTTTAGTGAGCTCGCGGGAACAGCTGGCGGGGGCATGGCTGCACTGTCAACGCTGGATTCAGTCGTGTTTGTGAGCGAGGAGCCGTCTTCTGTTTGGGAGAAATCCGGGGCCTTGACTGTAGAAGCACTGGATGCCGGACGCCGCATGTCACCTTCTTTTTGCTGGGCACCTAGAGCGGTTTGCCTGTCTTGTGAGATTGCATCATTTGTTTCCTCTTCCCCATGACCCTCGTAGTTATCATCCGGTGCATGATGTGCAACTTCCTCTGCCATGACGCGTGACTGGCTTCGTTGCGCTGCTTGTGCGGAGGGCGAGGAAGGGGCCACATCTGATATCGATGTGTCGGCGTCTATAGAGTCTTCAATGGAGTCATCAGCACCTTGATGTAGAGGCTGAGTAGCGGGCGCCTTGTAAGCAGTGGCAGGTGTAGGGCTGTCTGAGAAGGAAGGGGAGTCTGCGTGATAGGAGTTCCTGTGTTGCGAACTGGTAGGCGTATGCCCACTTCGCACCTCGAGCTTCTTGGGCTTCTTTTTCGGCTTCGTCATCTCTTCAAGAGTGTCCATGACCCTGCGCATTGCTGATTCGTCATGGGCTGGACGAGACGACTGCTGCGAGTTTCCTGGGGAGCCCCCGAACAGGTACGTGTCGTCGGCCCCCGGCAGTATCTGTGTTGCTTCGGCATGGATGGGTGCTTCCGGTATGAAGCTCGACTCTATGTCCATCAATTGGCGCTTCATCTCGCCATGGTCAAAGGCGCTCTCGTCATGGCGCGCGTCTTCTTCACCGACTACATCGGGGATGATGCTGTCGTCGTCGCCGAGAGGGAGGGGCGGGAGGTCTGAGTCGGGCTGGTCAAAAAGCTGGTCAGGGTCGTCTTGGGATGTGTCGTGGGCCATGTGCTCGTCGGCGGCGGCGGTGGTGGTGGTCGAGAGTGTCGAGTCGGGCTTTGTTTGCAAGGGCTCAGTGGTGGAGACGGGAGCGTCGTTGGAGGACATGGCGGCAGATGCACGCACAACAGCAAGCAGGGCAGGCGCGGGGGGTACAAGAAGCGCGAGGCCTGGTCATGCACATGTTGCAGCGGCCAGGGCTGCAGTCGAGTCAAAGGTTGGCGACAATTGCGGTGGATGGCCTGGCCTTGCTCGCCGGTGACAACAGAGAGCGCGTTGTTTAGCCCTGCGCTAGTGTCAATTCGTCATTCCCGCCCGGGCGTCCCAGCCAAGACCCATGTCGCCTAACGCCCAATGCATACCTACGTGCAGATATGTACAGCCCCTGCCAGGTGTTTGACAGTGCGAAACATCAAACCCATGCTGCCTACCACCATTTAACATACGCTACACTGCCATGGCGACATGCGACGGGGCTTCAACGTGCTTGTTATTCTGCTGACCTGGCCTATGTAGTTTGCGCGTGCCCAGCGCTAGCTTCCCTCTCCAGTCACTGCTCGTGCTACAGCCTCAACAACGCATCGGCGTCCCAAACACCCTTTCGCAGCACCGCTCTCGAGGTGCGAGTCGTGCCAATTGGCGCCCCAAGTGATGCGTCGTTTTATTGTTCTAGCTCCCTCGCTCGCTTGCTTGCTGCACGATCCCATAGGTTCCAGGATCCCTCCAAAGATATCCATCCGTTACAATCCCTCTCGAGCAACCTCACGAACCCACAGAAGCCGCCTCCTTTGCGCGCTTCTTCTCTTTCTTGGCCTTCTTCTCCGCCTTCCTCTTGGCTTCTTCAGAGTCTTGGTGCTTCTTACTTTTCTTCGATGGCGCTTCACTTGTCTCCGTGCCGTTGACATCGGCGTGTTTCCTCTTCTGCTTCTTGGACAATTTGCTAGCCTCTGGCATTCCAAGCACGGTCGTTTCCCGGACGGGCTCTGCTTCATCATCAGAGTCGCCGATGGTCCCCGGGTCAGTGCCGCTAAAGCCAGTGGGAAGGAATCGCATCCTTAGGCCAGTAACCTGGGGTCTTGGTGCCCGAATGGTGGATCGCGTTATCGAGGCTGCTGCCTCTGAGCCCGTCTTCTGGTCTGCCTGGAGGGAGCTGAGCTTGGGTAGTCGCACAACAGCCCTTAGGCGCAGAGTCTGGTCTATCCGAGCGAATACTAGAACAGTCAGTCACGACCTCATTAGCAGTAATCAACAAACGAACCTGGCTTCATTCCATCCTTTCTGGGCACAAAAACTTGCCGTGTACCATCCTCATTCTTCTCCAGTTCAGAGAAGCCATAGTCGGTGCCTTTGTGGCTCAAGATCGCCTCCCCTCCTTTGATCTTGTCTATTGCGAGCTCCTTGAGGTCCTTGAATGAAACTCCTGCTGGAGCAGTGATATGCCACAGTTGTTTTCCTTCCAAATTATCAAATAGGCTTGTCGAAGGTCTCGAAATAGTCTTGTCGTTTAGTGGCAGAGGATTAAATCCTTTGGGAGGTACAAAAGCTTTTGTTGGTCGGAAGTCTACAGCATGCGACTGTGTTGGTGTTTGTGTCTGAGGCTGCGATGGTGCCGGAATGCGTGCCACTTGCGGCGCATCGTTGGTATCCGATTCTTCACTCGAGCTATCTGAGCTGGTTGTGCTGTCGCTATCACTGTCGCTATCGCTCGAAACATCTGTCTTCACCTCATTGCCTGGGAGTTTGGTTTGTGTGTCCCGAGCGTGCGCATCGTCATCGTCGCTGACCTCCGAGCTCGACAAGTCTGCAGCATCGCGTTGCGTCACGATTTGCTTGGACGCCGGTTTTTTTACGGGGGGTGCACTTGGTTTTGACGAAGAATTTGAAGCCGCCGCATCTGTCTTAGTGGACTTGGTCTTCGATTTCGGGACGCCGTTTACGTGGATGCCAATGGTGGTTTTGGGCTTCTCGCTCTCCTTCGGTCGCGCGGTGTTCTCACTCGCAGAATCGGCGTCGCTATCGACAAATTCCTGGCTCAACTGCGGTTTCGACGGAGCATCTTGAGACTTTTTCTTCGGCTTGGAGGGAGGTAGCGGCACCTTGGTCTTCTTCACGTCCTTCATGGTGTGTGTTGAGCTTTGCTCTCTGCGAAAGTGAGTTCATTCAGTTGGAACTTTTTGCGCGCGGACCTCCAGCCACACGGGCGCTAGTCCGCTTTAGGCCACAGGCGCAACCCAGATAAAATCCACGCGTCTCAGCCCTTCAACACCATCAGCCGGGATTACAACACCAATAATTTATTAGCATTCCAGATGCCGGGAAAACGAAAAAGAGGCGAAGATTTCAGCGCACAAACTGCCGCTAACGGAAAACCGCTTACTGCGATTGCGGCAGCTCGCCTAAGAACAGAAGCTGCAACTAAAGTCGAGAAAATATCAGAAGTCACTTTTGAGCAAATATCTGTACCAGCAAGTCCGTTAATGGGGGAGACGGATCCAGAGCATGAGGATTCAGACTCAGATGGGGAAAATGTGCCCGTACAGCGCAACCTCAAACTTTGTAATTGGCGACACGAACCCCAGAACATCGTCTCAGAGAGCGACACCGAACTCACCATCAATCTAAGCAAACACGCGACCATCGCACTCATAGGCTGTTTTGAACTCATGGTACTAAGAGGGGCCATTCATATCAATGGCGCCAATATTGGTACAGTTGGTCGAGACGGCCAGAAGAACAGAGTGTATCGAGCTTATGTGCCGGCTACTAGTCCTATTTACAAGATTCGTGGGCTGGACGGCACAAATCATATACGATTCCAGTCGTGCAGAGCACCAGCGCCTCTTGCTGTCATCAGTCCACTCTTTGAGAATATTTGGAACGTTGATTCACACATGCATGAGAGAGAAAGATCGTTTCGTGTTGTAAGTGCTGCTCTTTTTTGGACCAGAGGACACAGAATAAACCAACAGTCTGTACATTGGCTGAAGCAGGTTCACATTCCGCATACAATCTGACTATTTCTGCAGGTGACTGAAACAAGTACCGACGCGCTTTCCCGACCATTGTGTCCTGAAATGGCACCCGAGGACTGGCTGCGCTCCATTGAGGACTGTGCAGGTAGCCCATCTACAACTGTCGTTGTTGGTTCATTGAGTTCAGGAAAATCAACATTTGTTAAGAGGTTCATCAACCGGTCCCTTACAGGCTTGGGAAAGACTGCTCCAGCTGTGCCAGCTGTATGCTACATGGACCTTGATCCAAGGAAACAAGAGTATACGCCTGGGGGACAGATATCTCTCGTTATTGTCAGGCAATTGAACCTAGGACCAAGTTTCGCTCATCCGTCCATTGTGACGCAACCAAAAGATACGGCCGCCAATGAGTTGGTGTACTCACATGCCATTCCTACCAACTTGGCCAATTACTCTGATCACTACGAGGCCTGCGTTGAAGATCTGTTCCGAGCATACCGCAGCATGCACTCTCAAGACCCATTTCTACCGCTCGTTGTTGATACACCTGGATTCCTCTACTCGACACAGTTTGACGTACTCAACAAGCTGCTCACAAGACTGAGACCACATAATGTGGTCCACGTAGGGGATACGCGAGCCATTGACACGGAAACAGCAACAAGGCTACACATGCTGCAGACTGCTGCGTCACAGTACCATGGTGCAGTGTATGAGATCACTGCGCAGCACGCACAGTTGGCGCCAATGAGGACGGAGACTGAACTGCGTGCTATGCAGCTGCAGTCCTACTTCCACCTCCAATCTGCCAGTACAAGCATTGGACAAGGACAGGTGATGAACTGGAGTGCTGAGCCACTCTCGCACGCCGTACCATGGGAGTTCTGCTACGAGGAGACCAGTGAGCGGATGCAAGATGTAGTGGGTTTGGCAATGTATTCAGAACCCGTTGAGGCTGCTTCCTTGATGCATGCATTGAATGGATCCCTTGTGCAAATTGCTCAGTCCACGTCGTCGGCTGTGCCGGCCCCTTACACCTCTCTTCCACGAACCAAGAAGTATCGTCTTCCGTTCTTCCCAGGGTCCGAATCACTGGGCATGGTACAGCCACTGGACCCGCGCACAACAAAGGTTATTTGCACTGCAATGATTCGTGGCTTCGATGCAGAGAAGAAGGTGATGCAGGTCCTTGTGCCGAAGACGCACGAGTCATTATTATACCATCTATCACCCGAAAGGACGGTACTTATTGGAGGCTGTTGCGATATGCCAGAGTGGGCATATACAGAGGACGCGTGTATGCAGCAAAGCGCAGACGCAAAGGATACACAGGCACCAAAGGCTCTCAAGGATGCAGCGCCGTGGGTGGAAAAGGAGCATGTCATAGAGAACATGGGATATTTGAACACTGTACGTAGGGTGAGGAAGTTTCAGACTGGGTAGAGGCCATGGGCTTCATCGACTGTGATATTGTGTGCTACTGCGGTAGTGGCACTGTTTCGATATAGTATGTACAAGTTGACTCGGACACTGGTTCCCATGGCAAACACTACAAAATCATCTTTGGCGGAGCTAAAGGCAGGTCAATGCTGGTCGTCTCTGCGAGGGAGTGAATGAGAAACTCACGTTCGGTGATTGGGCAAGGCACGTTGCGCTCGTACTTGGAACCTATGGAAACTGTCAGCGTAGTCCTGTCCGCGGCCGACGCGGAAAAGTATCCGGCGAGGAGGGAGTAACGAACCTCCGGGAGCCGTAGGTGGGCGGTAAGGATCCGGATGCTTCCACTTGTCGAGAAGCTCTTCCGTCTCCTTGATCAAGTCCTGTGCATGCTGTTAGAAGTGTTCTTGGTACAGCCATGATGCGTGTGGGTGTGGAGAGAGTATGTGTGTATGCATGGCAGCGGGAATGGCGAGACGCACCCTCATCTGTCGCGGGTCGGTGACGTTCCTCTTGGCCTCGAAGAGTTCGCGGATGTAGAGGGCCTGTCCGCGCCAGAGGTATCGGTGGACGCTCCAGTCGAGGGCGAGCTTCAGAGACTGCCTGTAGAGGCGGCTGCGGCGGCGTCAGCTTGAGCGAGGGCGCATCAGGACTTCACGGGGGGCAGCGCGTACAGGACATGTGTTTTTGAGCTCATGGCGGGCGGTGCAGGACGTCGATGGTGGCCGCAATGGCGCTCGCTGTTGGGTCGCGGAGGCGTGTGAGGTGTTGAGGGCGGCTGAGGGCGCGGGCTTGGCGGGCGTGCCTGTGACGGGGCGCGGTTTCCGGCTGCGGGTGGGTGGGACGTCAGAAGCCTGTGCAGTGCAGCGTGCCTGCCTCTGCCTCAGACCTCGACAGCAATTGCCTCAAGCCCGCTCCCCTCGCCCCCCAAGCCCGTCGCTCGGCGTCCATCTCGTTCCCTCCCATCTCTTTTCCTTTCTTTTGCCTACTCGCTTAGCCGCCCACCATGTCTGGCCAGCACTGTCTCCGCCGCCTGCCAGCTGCCCTGCGCTCTGTGCGAGCTTTGCGCCCAAGCCCACGATGCATGCCCCAAGCCCGCTCCTACTCAGCCGTCACAAGAGCCAGCTCTTCTGGTCTCCTCGGCCAGGCCTCAAGGTACCGCCCTTCTCTCGCCCAACCCCCAATGCCTTTGCCTGACACCCACACAGACGACCTGGACACCTCTCCACGCTGCGCCTGTGCGCTCTCGACCAGACAAGAACCTATGCCGACGTCATTGTCAAGGTCCCCGAGATGGCCGAGTCCATTAGCGAGGGAACCCTCAAGCAATGGTCCAAACGTGCGGTCATTTCCCAGTGCTCCATTGCGGCCAGAAGCTAACGCCGTGTGCAGAGGTTGGCGACCACGTCGAGCAAGATGAGGAAATCGCAACCATTGAGACCGACAAGATCGACGTAGCCGTGAATGCGCCCGAGGCTGGTATCATCAAGGAGTTCCTTGTCAACGAAGAGGACACCGTCAAGGTTGGACAGGAAATTGTGAAGCTCGAGGCCGGCGCTGCGCCCGCTGGTGGAAAAAAGGAGGCCAGCGAAGAGCCCAAAGAAGCCGCACCCAAGGAGCAGGAGACTTCGTCGCAACCCCAAGGCCAACAGGAGCAGTCTCAACCCGAGGCGCCAAAGGAGGAGTCCAAGCCAGAGCCCCCCAAGCAAGAAGAGAAGCCCAGGCACGAGTCCAAGCCTGAGCCTCCCAAGAAGGAGTCCAAGCCAAAGGACGAGTCCAAGCCTGCCATCCCTGGTAGCCGTGAGGAGCGTCGCGTATGTCCACATGGCTCATGTTGCCTAATATGTGCGCTAACTATTCAATGCAGGTCAAGATGAACCGCATGCGTCTCCGCATTGCCGAGCGCCTCAAGCAGTCGCAGAACACGGCTGCTTCCTTGACCACCTTCAACGAGGTCGACATGTCGTCCATCATGGAGTTCCGCAAGCTCTACAAGGATGAGATCCTCAAGAACAAGGGCGTCAAGCTTGGCTTCATGTCCGCCTTCTCCCGCGCCTGCATCCTCGCCATGCGTGATGTCCCTGCTGTCAATGCTTCCATCGAGGGCCCTAACGGTGGCGACACCATCGTGTACCGTGACTACGTCGATATCTCGGTCGCCGTCGCTACCGAGAAGGGACTCGTTACGCCCGTCGTCAGGAACGCCGAGAGCATGGATATGGTTGGCATTGAGAAGGCCATTGCCGACCTCGGCAAAAAGGCGCGCGACAACAAACTCACCATTGAGGACATGGCCGGTGGTTCTTTCACCATTTCCAACGGCGGTGTCTTTGGCAGTTTGATGGGTACCCCCATCATCAACCTTCCGCAAACGGCTGTTCTCGGTCTCCATGCTATCAAGGAGAAGCCCGTTGCTATCAACGGCAAGGTGGAGATCAGGCCCATGATGTACCTTGCCCTCACCTACGACCACCGACTGCTTGATGGACGGGAGGCTGTAACTTTCTTGGTCAAGGTCAAGGAGTACATTGAGGATCCCAGGAAAATGCTGTTGTAAGCATAGGCGCCCTTTTTTTGGCGTGTCTATTGTCTTGAGTATTTTGGAATACCGTCGTTGGGGGAGGTCAGTACTAGGTGGGGCCGGGGTCGGAGGATAGGCGTGTTTCCGGCCATGGAATGAGATATTTGTAAATGCACTGATTTGCTTGGTTCTTGTGCGCTTGGATGGGAAAATATTGACAGTGTATTATATGGCTCAGGCTGTAATGAGCATTTGCATATCTGGTGTTTCTAAGCGACGCGTTTCCTGTTATAGTGGTCGCGGCGTCGACGTGTCAGGTGCCAAAATCGCAGCACGCTCATGGTGCAGTGACAATCTATGCAGTGCAACTAGGCACTTGAATATGAATGTTGTATTTGTGTTGAGCGCAGCGAGCGTGTGGTGCACATGACTGCCTGAGCTTATGTATACGTGTGACGTTTCGTTGTGGAAGCTGTAGTCGCGCCCGGCCAGACGCGTCTCCAGACCCCATGTTGATAGGCCGGCACCACAACTCGAATTTCAGGACATGGAAAATATGTCTATATTTTCTTTGGGTTGGAATCCATGTTCTTGCAGAGTTTTGGCATGTTTCATAATGCTGTTGTGCTGTGGTGAATTTTTGTTGAGTTTGCGAATATGCGGTAAATGTAAAAATGTGTAAATACCCTTTTGGACAATCTTCCAGAATCACGACACAACACATTGTTACAATAATGTTAAAATCATAGGAAGGCCACCAAATACATAAGAAAGAGTAAAGATGTTTAACCAAGCATGTAAAATTGCCTATTTGAGCAATATGTGAAGTAATTGGCTACTTTGCCTAACGATATGGCAAGTAGGAAGTCCCATTCCTACCACGCGAATCCATTGGCGCTACCCAACATATCAACAGCATAACAACCAAAAATTACATAAAAAAGTAGAGCAAACATGTTCGCCAGTGTAATGCATATCATAAGTATCTTGCCCACGCGTATTTGTATAGTTAACTTCTACACATGAGCGATGAATGCACCGCCGCCGAACATGTCACGCCAATCATTTGAGTGACACAGTTTAATGAATTTCAGAAAATAGATACATTTCACGACTTGAATACAACACTGTTTTGTCTATCACGATTGACGTAGTCTTCTATCTAAAAAAAAAGCGCCATATAATAGCAATAGGCCACAGCAACATCTCAATAGTGCAAATACCAGACTCAAGCCATCAACAGGCAAGATTGGCGCGCTTTCTCGCTCTGGAGTCAGCAGAGCAATTGTGACGGGGCTAATCCGACGAAAACGGCAGAAATTTTGTATCCAATACCTGACCACATCCATCACGAGCATGTCGCCGAATGCGAAGGTTGCGGTGTATCTGCGCACGTGCCCACTGATAACCAGTGGATGTGCCCAGGTGCCATGTGTAAACCAACGAGAAACGTGCCAAATGTCGCCAGTGTCCACTCGCACAACACAAAAGCGAACAACCAGAAATACAAGAGCCTGCGAGATCGAGCAAACATATAAGGACACGAAAAAAGGTGGAACAGTTGGGTGAAGTGATATGCTCGATTCAGCTCATGAGCCTGCGGTCATCAAAGCGACCAGCTAATATACAGCTCTGGTATAAATCCCGTAAAAAGCCGAGAACCCAAAACCCAGACCGACTCCCATTATCATTGCAGATGAAAAAGACCCATAAGTAACCACGCCGTGAAGAAGAAACTCAAAAGCAAAAGGCGCTTAGAGCTCCTGCGAAGGACCCTTGCCAGGCTTGGCTGTCTTCTTGGGCAGCAGGTCTGAAAATGTGTTAGTAAAGGATGCGCAAGAGTGCAAGATTGATGCAACGTACTCTGGTGAATGTTGGGGAGGACACCACCCTGGGCGATGGTAACGTGTCCGAGAAGCTTGTTCAACTCCTCATCGTTCCTAATGGCGAGCTGGAGATGGCGGGGAATGATACGGGTCTTCTTGTTGTCGCGGGCAGCGTTACCGGCCAACTCGAGGATCTCAGCAGCGAGGTACTCAAGAACGGCGGCGAGGTAGACGGGAGCACCGGCACCGACACGCTGGGCGTAGTTGCCCTTGCGGAGGAGACGGTGGACACGACCGACGGGGAAAGCAAGACCGGCCTTGGATGAACGACTAGAAGACATGTTAGCTGATGATGCAACATTGCAAATATGGAACGCGAAATGGAAAAGGACGCGTCAATCGGTGCAAAAACGCGTCAAAATGCTGGCGATTAAGTCCCAAAGATGCGCAAAGCGTATTGGAGCAAAGATGTGCAGGTGCAGATGAAGGCAGAGGGTACTCACGATTGGGCGCTGGACTTGGAGCCGCTGGCCTTGCCTCCGGACTTGCCGCCAGTCATTTTGATGGTTGAAGAGTTTGGGGATTTGGTTTTGAAGTGGGAGTCGTGGAAGACGGGAGTGGGGATGAGAGTGGCGTGGGTGAGCTGGTTGTGGGCGTGGAGTGTCGAGACGATGGATTGCTTGCTGGTGTTGGGGGGCGGGGCCGTCTTATAAGGACGGCGCTGGCGTGTTGCGAGTGCGCGAGATCAACCTGCGCACGCTAGCGCGCCAAAAGGGTAGCGACGCAGCATAGCGCCTGCCGCACGTCGACGCAAGATCACTGGCCGCCCTCGCCTAGCGCCCAAACGGGCAAGGCGGCCAGCCTTCCTCCGCACGGACCACGCGGCCGCTGCTGGATCACAACACGAGAGCGCGCTCCCCATAAGTAGCGCGTCCCCCGCCGTCGACGACCTTTCTCTTCATCCATCTCGACCACCCGCCCACGACACTCAGCCTGCTCCATCTCACTCGAAGCTTCTGCTTTTCAAACCGATTTCCACTTTCCACCCCAAACTCCCACAACCTCAGAAATGGCCCCCAAAGCTCAGAAGACTCCCACCACCGGCGGCAAGGCCCCAGCCGGAAAGGCCCCCGCCGAGAAGAAGGAGGCTGGCAAGAAGACCGCCGCGCCCTCTGGCGACAAGAAGAAGCGCACCAAGACCAGGAAGGAGACTTACTCCTCTTACATCTACAAGGGTGAGTCCTGTCCCAATTGCGCGCCACGAGCGCGCCATGTTGCCCTCTCGCGTGTTTGCATTGCACATGCTCTCCTGGCTGGTACAGAGCAAAATTTGCTAACGCGTCTCCCACAGTCCTCAAGCAGGTCCACCCCGACACTGGTATCTCCAACCGTGCCATGAGCATCCTCAACTCCTTCGTCAACGACATCTTCGAGCGCGTCGCCACCGAGGCCTCCAAGCTCGCTGCCTACAACAAGAAGTCCACCATCTCATCGCGTGAGATCCAGACATCGTATGTTCCACTCTGACACACGTTTCCTCTCCGGCATTTACTGACAAAATACACAGAGTCCGCCTGATCCTTCCTGGTGAGCTTGCCAAGCACGCCGTCTCTGAGGGCACCAAGGCCGTCACCAAGTACTCCTCATCCACCAAATAGAGTGCTTTTTCTTCGCAGGATGTTTTCTTTGGGTCTTTCTCTTGTCACTTTGACAAGTGGTTACGGGGTGCGGTGTTCATGGGTCCTTTGCTAATGTGATCATGGGTCGGTTTGTCTGTCATCGAATCATCTAGTCATCTTTGACTACGAGGTCCATATGGGTCTGTACATTATACCACAGCAGACGGGAACGAATCAATTATTTCAAACTTCACAGATTTTGCTCAATTGTTACAACTTCCTACTTTTCAATTCCACATGCACGTTAAATCGTTCACCCCATTAACCTCGACTATGTAGGGCTGCGATCACCACAGACACTCGTACTGCACACCATCTCACCCTCACACCTGGGACGCATCATGACGGAACAGAGTGAGCCGATGAGTGATTGACCAGCTTTTTCGAAATTCGGCGGTGCGCATCAAATACGGCGATTGCTCATCAGATTTGGGATCTATGGATATGTACACAAGTTGGATCCCGCGGACCAACTCCAAAAATGCGATTACCCGTCGTATGATGTCATTGCTAACCCACCCCACAAAACGCCAGTTGAAACAGCACACCAAATATCCGCTACTGCAGGCCATCCTCGTCCCAGCTCTCTACTTCGTCTACAGCACCTTCTCTCTCCTGGCCTCTAGGCATCGGCTCCTGTTCTTGCACGTGCACCACACTCTTGCCCTGGACGCTGCGGACGCCTTTTTTCCAATTTTCGTAGTCTTGGGCAGACGTGATGAGGAATGCGATGAGCATAGACGGGTCCATCTCACGGATCTGGAGGCGGCGGATACGACGTGTATGGCAGGTTGCCAAGTCTTCGTCCGAGTATGTCGTAGACAGATTCGAGCCGTCTGTGGGCGTTGTTGAGGGAACGAGGGTTGTGGATGAAGACGTTGATGTAGCGGAGGCATCCAAGCTGGATGGCACCGCTGACGGCTGGCTCTCGGTAGACAACGAGGGCGGGCGGTAAGGAAGCAAGGGACGAGTGCTGTGTGGGTCGAGATAGAAGAAGGTATTTGACTGTGTGGCTACAAAGTAGTGCGAAGCGGATGGACGACCGCTATGTCGAGTTAGCGAACTGGTCAAGCAAAGCAAAGCAAAGCAAAGCAAAATAAAACCAAATAGAAATGTGCGTCTTACCCCGCGATGCCCAAGCTCTGCTTCATTTGCAGACTTGCTTTGAGCGCCTCCCAGTAAACCGGCGTGATCTTATCTATGCCCAGCCTGGTGCCGACCAAGATGAGCGTAGGCTGCCATTCTCCGTCATCGTCCATGGCGACTTGTTTCAACTTGTCCTCGTAGACGTCTGCGCCGTCGCCAGACACATAGACGCGCAGGCCGCTCTCTTTGTGCTTGTTGACCAGGTCCTGAATACAGCGTGCTGCTGCCGAAGGACCGAACCATTCGCCCGGGTACTTTCCGCAGACGGCTGCACCGTGCTCGACAAAGCGGTGAATGGAAAAAGGTGCCCTGGGATCATCAGCGAACATGGAGAGGATTTCACAATGCTCTTTGGCCGTAGGGTTGTCCTGATATCTCCAGTCGCGGCCGAGGCGTAGTATCTGTAGCGCGTTGGCCAGGATGCACTGGCCGCTCCTGATCATGCAGCCAAAACCCGTGTCCGAGGTGAAGCCAGGCGAGGTGAGGTTCTGCATGCGAACACGAAAACTCATGGCGCTCGTTGCTTTTGGGTCCTGGCTCTTTTGGATTGGGGTGAAGCCTGAGCGATAGGTCATCCATATGCGCGACTCAAAGTCATCGAGAAAGGCAGAAGGCCAGTTGCCGTATTGTGCTGGATCCTCGCCATTTGGGGCTTCCTTGCGCTCCGTTTCCTCGACGCTTGTGCGTATCCAGCTCTCGTCTTCGTTGCGTTCAGACGGTGGGGTGGGTGTGTCGGCAGGCGAGGCGTCGGTTGGCGGAAGCCTGGTGGGCGGTGGCCGAGGATCGTAACGCTGGCCCAGCAGCCATATGGGCTCGTTGGAGTCGTTTGTTGGCGGGGGGTCATAAAAGGTGCGGACGATGCTGCGGCTGACACGCTCAAAGTCGTGCATGATGAGTGCTGTCTTGTATGTTGGTGGTGGCCGGGCGTAGGCGGGTGTCGAATGCGGAGGTGGTGCGGAGGTGCGAGATGAGGGCTGCCTGGAGCTGGCTACATGTGTCTTGGTCTTCTGCGCCTGTTGTGTGCACTGGACCGCAGAGTGAAAACACACGGGCTACAAGGAAGAAGGGAGCCTCGACGCGATGTCGAGCCCGGGATGTATGTGGGTTAGTTAGGAGCTGCGGCTCGCCCCAGGTCATATGCGGCTCTACCCAGGGCGTGGCGGGGGAGGGGTGGCTATCAGCTGGCAGTGCCCCCGAGCTCCAAACACGCCTCTATGCCGTAGTACAAGTACGTACTTGTGCAGCTCGTCACGTACTGCACGCCCGTGTCTAGCATGGCGACGGGGGTACAGGGACAAGTATCGTTTGATATGGGAATGCCGCACAATTGTCGTCATAAGCTCCGATGCACCCCACGCCCACCTAGTAATGTACAATGTCAGCCCCACTATTAAGTCCAGTGGGTAGGCTATTCGCAAGTGCGCATCATCTTTGATCCAGCCCTCAACCTCGTCTTCGCCCCGGCCTTGCCACGTCGACTCCTGCTTTCCCCCTTGCAATCGCGCCCGCTGTCATCGCAATGTCGCGTGGAAAGAAAAAGGCAAAGCCAAGGGCAAAGGGCGGCTCGGCCAAGACCACTCCCCGTCGCACGCCTGCCAACCGCCACTCCGCCCCGACACGGCCTGTCCACGACGAGCGTACGTTTGCCCACCTTCCCCCTCGGCGCCGCCTGTTGACTGTGTTTGCAGCAATCGCACCTAAGTTTTCTCTCCAGGATGAGGCCCGCTGGATGTCAAACCACCGCACCACCGCCTTCCAACCGGGCAATAAGTTGCGCCACATGCCCGTTCACTTCGTAAGCGCTGGCCATCTCCAAGGCACCCTTAAAGAGCCTCTGCCCGACGACAAGCTTGTCCAAGCAAACTGCCCTGAAAACGCCTCCGACTCGGTCACACCTTCGTCGCCCGCGTCCACGCCAGACAACGCCCAAGCCATGGCGCACATGGCTATCCGCAGCCCATCGCCAGCACCCTCGGATGCCTCGTCTTCGAGTGCCGACGAGGTGCTCTTCAGAGGGCGTGGCGGCCAGCCTTCAGCTGCATCTGCACCCACCACCATTAGACCAAACCAATCTGCAACCAACCCACCCACGCAGCCGACCGAGATACACAAGGTTCAAGGATCGGCAAAGTCCAGCCTTCGTGCGGACAACGAGTCTCATGCCCAACGGGATGCAGAATCGGATGTTGACGAGGTGGATCAAGATCAGTTTGCAAAGCGAAGACGGGGTAGGCCTGCGTGGGAAGGTACTACCACTGAGTGGGTACATCGGAGCAAGCCAGGCATCGGTTGGCAGCCGTCTCCCTCAGAGCGCACACATGTGCATATGTACCCGCACAATCCTGCCAACCCCCGCGATGCAGCTTTAGATGACTACATGCAAAACATTGAGGATTTTGGCTTCACCAATGACTTGCTGACTGCGTCTGCCTTTGCCCGTCGCGAGATGGATCTAGATGCAGGCAGCCACAACGACTGGGATCCAAATTCTCCAAATCAGGACGGCCGACACAATGATCACGACAGCGAAGAATGGGGTTCGGATCTTCTGCAGGCTTTTGACGACTTGAGCACTTCATCTGACGTTGCGGAAACAGTGGTACGGATTTTGTCAAAGCGGACACGTAAATCTGGCCTTCACTATCTCTGTGTCTACGAAGGGTCTGTAATAGATGACGCTCGTTGGCTGCCAGCCACTTTTCTGAAAAGCCCCGACGAAAAGCGAGTGGTACAAGCTTTCGAAGCTAAGATCACGGAACGTGAGCAGCAAATGTTTACAAGCAGCGACTCTACGAGTGAGTACGACGAACTAGACGGCGAAGACGAGGAGGAAGAGGGAGAAGATGACGATGACGATGACGACGACGAGGATGAGGAAGAGGATGAAGAGGAAGATGTCGACGAATATGCTGATGAGCTGGATGACGAGACCATTGCCAGGATCCTGCAAAAACAAGAAGAGCTCGGTTTAGGCTCTGACGAAATGGTTCTATATGGCGGTGACAGTTTCTTTGACTCATCTGGCCGTACCAAGGTCTCAACTTTTGGCAGCTACAAGACATCAAACAAGAAGCGCCAGTCAAGGACACGCGGCCACAGAGAAGCGTCTTTCCCTTCGGCATCTGCAATGGTCGACGCCCTGGAAATGGACCCGTATGGTGGCTTTGATATCATGGACACTGAACGACCTTCACTAAAGCCGAAGAAGAAGGGTCGGCGTGGCCAACCACCACCAGAGCTAGAGGACTCTGACTTGAACGAGCAGCTCCAAAATGCATGGGCGGCTGACAGGGCAAAGAAACGTCTTAAAAAAGCGGAGCGAGAGGAACTACGTCAACAAGGCCTACTGGGTAGGAGAGGTAAGGCTCCTAACCTCAAGGTCAAGTATCAGGGTGGCATTGACATGGAAGACGTCGTTGAAGAACTGCGCGAATTCTTGCTGGGCGACATGCACTCGCTCGCGCTTCCTCCTATGGAATCTTCTCGTCGCGCCACCATTCATCAAGTTGCTGCATTCTTCAACTTGAGCTCTCGCTCCCGTGGTGACGGGATGGACCGATTTACCGTTCTGTCAAAGACTAGCCGTACTCATACTTACACCGACGACGAGTTCGACATTGCCATCCAGAAGCGGAATTTCCACAAACGCTTGCGCGGTCCTCTTTATTCTCAGGGCGGCGGCGGACGATCTGGCAGGTTCTCTACCATTAAGCACAAGCAGGGTGGTGTCCGTAGCAAACCTCAAGTGGGTTACAAAGATGGCGAAACGGTCGGCGCAAACGCTCCCGAATTGGGACCAGAGAACAAAGGTCACGCATTGATGATGAAGATGGGCTGGTCCAAGGGCACCGCTCTTGGTGCTGGCGACAACAAAGGCATCCTGGTGCCTGTTGCCCACACAGTGAAGATCAACAAGGCAGGTTTGCAGTAGCGCTTCCATCTCGACTACAGTATCTCTCCATCGCGCTACCGCCTGGCTGTCTTCGCGACTCTGTACGCAGTGAGAGAGCTTCGCTAAATGACAATCGAATGTAGCCGATGTCTATCATGCCTGGAAATTACTGGGCATTTTTGTTACGGTCTGTTTGATGACATGTACTTGTAACTGGACTCATTCTTCTCTGGCGTTGGGCATAAAAGGGCCTGGTGCGTTTCACCGCATTGCAGATAAGGTGACACATCTACAATGGTGCTGTCCTGTTATCGGCTCTCTTTACACATAGTCGATCAAGCAGAGCGTTTTTCAATCGATCTGAGTTCGCTGCTAATGCCTACCCTTCCGTATTAGACAGGTCAATCTTGAACACAATGACAGTATGCACTGGTATCACACTATGGTACGAGCTCATGGGAAGGATATATAGACGTGCGTTTAGGCGATATCGCTAAGCGTGGCAATTTAGCAATGGCCCGTAGTATAAGCGGAAGAGTTCATGAGGATGAGCATCAAAAATTTGTCAAAGCGGTGGCATTTCGCGCTTGTACGTCCTTGCTATTGCTGCAGTAGCTTGTTGCAAGTAGGTTCCTGTCTTGTACATGCTCTATCATGAACTTCAACCCAACCCTTTCCCCCAGCTCCTTCCCTGGCTACATAGAAGAATAGTCCTATATTAGAGCTGAGAGCAAATAACTTGTGCGAAAGAAGGAACCCTAATAGATCTAGGAGCTACTGTAAAAGTCCCTTGCGCTCAGTAAATATACACCAAAGCGTTTATTCTTAGCACCATAGATTTATCGGAGATGGAGAGATTTTATTAAGATGAAGGTAGAGTTGTATGAAGTGTTCCCCATAGAGCATTATAGTATGAAAACAAAAAAGACATAGAAAGACTAGCGAAAAATAAACAACCTTGGATAAGTAAGAAAAAGAATCATCTACAAGCTTACTCTGCTAACACCCTTCCTGAGCATAACATCAATCAGTGTTTCCTGCATCCCTCCGAGTAAACTCTCAGCTGTCTCCCTGTCCCAGTAATTTTGATTGTAACACACGCTGACCACTAGTTGGTTGTCCCACACCCAGGTATGTACCATCATCCGCAAAGTCAAAGTCTCGGCACCAAGCCAAAAGTCTTCTACCTTGACAAGCCCATCTCCAACATCCTTGGCCAAATGGTCATCGACTGACCCCAAGAATGCGAACCGAGGTTGCAGCTGCCCGTCAGTCTCTCCATTGGTCCCTAGTTCAGGAGCGAGCAATCTTTCTTCAACAAGTTTGTAAAAGTGAGGCGAAGATTGCAGGTACGGAGCATAGCCTGTGGCATATACTGGCGCGAGTTGGGCGTAATACGAGTCGAAGTCGGTGCGTGGTGATACAATGACCTCGGTCGTAATGACGCTGGTATAGCTCGTTGGTGAGTCTTCCGGAGCCTCGCCCTCTGGAATTAGGACACGGAGGTTGCAGTGGAATGAGGCCATGAAGCTTCGAGGTTCATCAGCCGGTGCGAGTTTTACCGCGGCACTAATAAGGGCCGCATGCAGAACCACATCTAGTGAGAGCGCTGCAGTGTCACAGCAGTCCATAATTGCTTTTGTATCGCGCTTCGAGAATTTGACAAAATGCCTCTGGGTATACCCCGGCCTTTGAGATTTGATGTTGGGCTTCAGTTCTAGGGCTGGTTTGTGAGATTCAAGTGCAGCAAGGCGGCTCTCAGCTTGAGCTTGAATTGTGGGTGTCTTCTCGTGCTTGATGTGAAGTGTGGACTCCATGCTGGGAGTTAAGTTTTTGGCACACCCGCCAAAGACTAAATCCGGGTTCATATTGGCGAGTGATTCAACGAGGTGATTGAGACAGAAGATTGCGCCACGGGCGTCAACACGGTAATGTGGAGACCAGATCAAGATCTCTGACGTGTCACGGAGAAAGTAGCACATCATCTGTTCGTTTCTTGGGATCCGGCCCAGCAACTCATCGACTGTTTTGCCCTCGACAACCGAAAATGTGGCTGACACCCATAGGGCGATAGAAGTAGCGTCTCCTATGCGATATACATAGTTGCCATTGTGTGGGAAAGCGGCGATCTCAGGATGGTTGTAGCGCACTTGTTTCCACGCAGTTTCTAGGTAGGGAGCAGGGTCCTTGATTTCGGGGTCAAATCTGAGCTTGGCGACGGCGTTTTTGGCCCAATTATCGCGACCAATTGCATTAGGAACATTGCGGGTGAGTATATTCATCCTCTCCAAGTAACTCTGTGGGCGTTCCCAGCGCCCTGGACGGGTCTCTTTCCAGGCACAGTCCTGCATGGTCGTGGAGTGATAGGAGCGAACAGTTCGAAAGAAGACCAATGGGCAAGTGAAACTGGAATATCAAGGCAAAGGATAGGTTTCATGGAATATGACCACTTTGGAGTACGGTGGTATTGTCTAGACTATATACTGAAAGCTTACGTGAGGCTTGAAGCAGTGTGCCATTAAATTGGGCAGAACAAACCAGGTCATGTCGCAGAATCAACTAGGTAGCTTAGACTAGTCTTGGGAAGGGGTAAGTTGGGGGGGCCATTGGTGCCGCCACCAAGGCCACTCGGTTGCAGCGGAATCTGTTCGTGGAAGTGCCGCCATGCGTTTGTTGGGAGGATACCTGCATGGGCATGTCAGCTTGGCGTAACCTGGAGGAGTTTGGTTCGGGTGTTTGTTGTGGCGCCATAGATTAAGTTGAAAGTCACTTGTGAGCTAAAATTACCTGGATGGTCTGATATCGTCATCGCTCAGTTCATTTCCATAGCTGGAATGCAATAGGCAAAGCGGCGCAAAGTAACGCACGGGATGCGGTGCGCAGTCCGGCCCGTCTATAGCAGGGAGCTTATGCAGGAAATAATGGACATCGATCAGCATTTACACTAATCCTAGATGACGACATATTCAGGTGCATCAAAAGTTCAGAGTGCTAATAGGACACCAACAACCCATCCATATCGAGTCTTGAAGAATTCAAAACGCATGTCGAGCGCTAAGTCTGTGAACTTAGCTACTCATACGAACACTTACATACGCCAAAACGCCAACGAGATTGAACAAGTTAGTTTGCGAATATAGCTATAGTCAATGCTCTACAAATAACAAATTTTTGTGACACAACCTGCAGCCTCCGCTGTATGTATTGTATAGGGGCGGTGGCCAGAACACTCATCCTACACACAACCAACCGGAGGTTTTTACGTAGTACAGGGTCTAACGGCGGAAACACTAGACCCCACATCCGCCGATCGCGACGATAGAGCATGACCAAAGGTTATCACACAACTCGTGAGTTAAAGTTAGGTGATTTTTCTTGTCCTTGTTTTTCATCCACAACCTGCGCCTGCACATGCGCCTATCGCAATCCGCTCAGTCACATGAACTCTATTGACTATCGCGTCCAATGCGATTGCAGTTGCTTTTCCCAAGCTCAGCTCAGTCACGAAACCGCCATGAGGCGTCGCCGGTTGGGATAATTTCCTTTTCTCGGACATAAGCGACAGCAATCAAAACAAGGTACGTTTTCCCACAGCATACGTTGTGCCACATTTGACTCTTTGGCGAATCGGCGATGACCCGGCTCGCCTATGATACTTCTCCCTTGCTTATTCCATAGGTTCGCCTGAACCGACTAAAGCCTGAACGGTAGTAACATCAGCCAAACGAAACAGTAGTGCCCCTTCCTAGAATGCGGCCAATAATTTGTGGAGTAGACTATGAAATTCGCTGTCTCTTTTCGACCTATCAATACGAACATATTGCTTCGACAAAAACAAGTCTTTTCCTAATTGCGAGGTGGTGTTAACAAATCGTACGACCCACCGTTGTCCTAACCACCTAAATTGCGCTGCAGTTTACACGACCTTTAAATTGGAGAAGATAGACCTGCTCATGTAACGGCACGAGCAAACTAGTTGAATCGGTTCCGGTGGGAACTGTCACTCAGATGCGTATGGGAGTGCGTGGGACAGCAGAATTACCTTAAATTTGGTAGACACTCATAGGCCTGGTAGGAAAGGATATCGAAAATCTACCGAACAGCTATTGGATAGACCAGGTACTTATACCTTGGTACGGATCTTCATCGGATCTGCCCCAGTTCTTAGTCGGATCTCAATGAGCTGTCTCATTTGGGATGGGTCTTGGGCAATAGATGGTTACAGTTCACAGTGTTATATTTAGCTCTAACGTGGTTCACAAGCGAGCGGCTCACCCAACCGAGCGGCTCACGCCCCACCAGCGCGCCGACGTCGACACGTTATTACGGTCTTTTATCACAGTTAATAAACTATTATAATATATTAATTTAATTATTAGAATCGCTGCTATTATTTATACTATCTATTTTAACTGTATAGATATAAGCGTTATATCCAGTCTGCTTATAACGCCCGCACCGCCTCTCTCCTCGCACCCTCTTCAACGCACTCTTACCGTCGCCACGACTACTACCCGCCTATTTAGCTAATACTTCTTATACTTTGCCTATAGTAAGAGTCTCTTCTATCTATACGTATCGCTGCTTATAGCTCTTATATTTATTTAACTTATTAAGAGCTGCTTAAAGAGTAGTAATTTTCTCTATTAGAAGCACTATCTTATATACTATTTGCTAAGCCCTTTTACTCAACTATGCGATCTACTTAGTAAGTAAATTAGTAGAAGACTTATAGCAATTTCTCACGCTCTATTAAATAAGACTAATTTAAGCCTTAATCTCGCGCGCGTTATATAGTGTCTACGCCTCCTAGGCGGCTATCTATCGCGGTAATTAATGTAGTGTCTACACTAGACTGGTAAATCGGGTATTTAGCTAGGGCTATCGATTATCTTGGCCAATACTAGTCCAAATCAAGTAATTCTGACGTCATTAGAGAGCTAGCACTCTAGTCTAAATATTACTAATATATTATTTTAGCTTAACACTAATAATACTGGTGCTAGAGCTAAAAAAGGAGTAAAAATAGGGGTATACCCGATGTAACGGCGCGAGCAAGACTAGTCGAATCGGTTCCGGTGGGAAGTGTCACTCAAATGCATATGGAAGTGCGTGGGACAGCAGAAACACCTTGGATTCGGTAGACACTCATAGGCCTGGTACGAAAGGATATCAAAAATCTACCGAACATCTATGGAAGGTACCTGGTACTTATACCTAGGTGCGGGTCTTCATCGGGTCTGACCCGGCTCTCAATCGGATCTTGATAAGCTGCCCTAGCTGGGGTATATTTTAGTCTATGCATGGTTACATTACCCCCCCTCCCGGTAGACAGCTGGTCCCACAGCTGTCTATTCCGGTTGTCATTCTTCTTCCCTGCACCATAGAGTCCCTCGTTCCTGATTTCCCCCAGATTTTCCCCACACTGCGCCACTCCGGGCAATAGGATGCTCCGGTTCCGGTGTAGCTCCCGTGGCCGTGCATGTCCTTCACTTAAGCCTCTGTGCCTGAGCCTCAGTGACCATTCCGGTACTCACGTGGCGCTGCTGCCTTGCTGCCTAGCCGCTAGGCCGTTTGCCTTCACCTGCCAGACAGGCCTGGACGCTTCGATCGGAGCCCCGAGTCGCCGGCGATTCGTTTGTAGTCAGGGTCCAACGGCTATCCAGGTCACGTGTGCCAAGACTGTTTGCTCCCCCAGTGTGTATATCAACAACAACACAGTGTCGCCGCCGAGTTTTCTCCTCCACGCTTCTCAATCAAAACAAGTCAGTTACAACTCAACGCACTCGTTTTCGCTATGCCTCTTCGTTGTCCGCCCGGTGCGCTGCCAGATGCGTATCGCTTCATCTATCTGCGAGCTGTCCGCGCCTTGGCGCGCCGTCAGTTCGACATTGCTTACGCCTACCCGTCCGATTCCTCCAAGAAGTGTCTTTATTGCACCCAGCAGAAGGAGAAGTGCGATCCTATAAGTTTGCTTCTCTTTTCCTTCACTATTTGCAGCTTGGCTAACCCGGATAGGTTCCCGAGTACGTCTTCGAGGAGTTTCACGATTTAATCGATGCCATCGAGTTGTGTGCCATCGCTCGGTATGGCCCTGCAGTTGATGCCGATACGGAGGTATTGCTTGATCGAATCGCTGCCGCCGCTTTGGACATCGCCCGCAAGGTCCAAGTTGTCAGGTCCCAGGAGAAGGAGCTTTCAGTCAATCAGCTCCTCGTCGCCCAGAACCAGGTCCTGAGGGACATCCGAGACAGCATCTTGGAGTTGGTCGATACAGTCAATGGCATAGAAAGGCGCCTTTCGCGTCTTGAGGCCAGGTCGGCTCGGGGTGGCGCCCGGGTCGGCCCTCGGGTCGAGGAGTCGGAGGAATGGTCTAGTTTGTCCTCCTCCTCTGAGGAGGACAAGGGTGCGGTTGGCCAGGAGATGGCCGACGCTAAGCAGGAGCGCTCTGATGTTGAACTTTGAGTGAGGTGACATTTTGGGGGTTTGTTGGTGGTTGTGGGGTTCGGGTCCGAGTTTCCTTTATTACTGATACCCAATAAAGTTTCTATTTTTCCTTTTCTTTAAATTTTGTCATCCTACAGTGAAGTCATATCCTCTGTACCTTATTCCCATGCCGTGATCCACTTGCCAAGGGAACGTGGGGGTCCCGGTTTGGTGGGATGTTGTTCATGGAAGAGTTTGAGCTTGTGTGGGGCTCCCATAAAGTTTGAGACTAGGTACCAGGTAGGATCCGGGTCATATCCGACCCACCGTACTTAGTATTTTAGATTTGAGCGGTACAACTTACTTACTAGGATTTCTTCTACCTCCCATTCTTCCACGCCTTGGATGGGAGTTGCTAGGGGCCTTAGAGATTCTTATCCTAGGAGGGGGTCTTAAGAATCTTTGCATAACAGATCCGGGGCGAAGACATCATAGATCCGGGACCCTTTCGGAAGGTCCAAGCAGTATAAATGTCCTACCTTCTCAAGTACCCTGAAGGGCCCCTCCCATTTGGAGGATAGCTTCCTGCTCGGACGGTCTGACGCGAGGTTCCGGGTACTTAGGAAGACCATATCTCCAACATCCCAATCAACAGAACGGCGATGGCGGTTGACTGTAGTTCGCATCCTATCCTGGGCTTTCTCCATTTGTTCCTTAGCCACCTTCCATGCGTCGTACATACGGGTAGCCATTTCCAATGCATCCTTATAGTTGAGTTTGTCAGTGGGGGTGAGAGGGCTGGTGGAATGTTTCCAGTCCCAACTCTGCCGGGGTTCGGAACCATATAGGATGTGGTACGGGGACGTACCAATAGAAGAATGTGGTAGGGAAATTTAAGCACGATCGATCAAAGGTAGAAGTCCACTCCAGTTGTCTTGGTAGTAGGATACGAATGGGCGCAACCTCTAATCGATGTACTTATTCATAATCTCTGTCTGACCATCCGTTTCTTTATAGTAGGCGGTTGACAGCTTAACCTTAACGCCTAGGATTCGGCAGAATTCCGACCAGAAGCTTGAAATAAACTATGGTCCTCGGTCAGAGACTATAGTTTCAGGTGTGTGGCCAAATCGGTACACCCATTACACGAATAGGTCGGCCATTCCCCTTGCATCAATAGTCTTATGGCAGGGGATGGAGATGGCCTGCTTAGATAACCGGTCGATCACGACCATAATCATGTCGTAACCGGATCGGTCTCGGGGAAATTCCTTAAAGTCGATACACAGGTGCTGCATCGGCCGGTCAGGAATTGGCAAAAGATGAATCATCCCTAGAATTCGGGTCTGTCTAGGATAGGCCTTCCTACAGGCTATGCAATTCCGCACATACCTTTTACAGGTGGATTCCATACCCTTCCAGTAGTACTTCTGGGACAGTAGTTGGTAGGTCTTCTTCGCACTAGGGTGCGCTGAGGATACCTGGTCGTGTACTTCCCGAATAAGGCGAGTCACAAGGGTAGAAGTAGAAGGAATGCATAGGCGGTTGGAATAGAGCAGGAGTCCGTTTTCGATCCGGTATCTGTCCAGAAGGGACCTTCGCTCTGCCCCAAACAAGGCTCGGTTCTCTTATAGAATAGACTCGATCAGCTCCAGCAAATCGAGGGACATCGGCTCCGATATAGGCTCAACTACAAGTAAAAAGAAAGATTCCGCTTGGAGTTGGGCTACATAGGTCTTAGCAAGTTCGGAGTTAATTCGGTTATCGAGTCGGTGCGGTCCCAGGAGGACCCGCGAACGGTTGTCGATTTGGGCTGTCTTCAGATTCCCCACATCTTGCTCTCGTCGGGAGAGGATGTCAGCACGAGCATTATCCTTTCCAGGGGTGTATCGGATGTGGAAATTAAAGGATGCCAATTCTTCCGCCCATCGCACTTGGCGGGCATTCAGGACTTTGGTAGTCATAAAGTATTCGAGGGAACGGTGGTCTGAGTACACATCGACACGAGAGCGTATTGATAGTAGCTCCGGTCGCCACTTGCTAAACGCCGTTACAATGGCGAATAGTTCTTTGTCGTGTATTTCCCAGTTCAGCTCAGACCCGGATAGGACCTTGCTGAAGAATGCTACAGGACACCAATTTCCATTTGGCTGCTTTTGGGAAAGAACGCCTGCCACAACGCCATCGGACGCGTCGGTCTCCACCTTGGTATCATACTCTGGATGGTAGTGGTACAAGGTGGGAATTGCCAGCAGTGCAGATTTTAACCTTTCAAAGGCTTGGTCGCACTCCGAATCCCATACGAATGGTCTTGAGGGGCTCTGGAGGGCGAGGAGAGGTTTCGCAATTCGCGAGTATTCAGGAACGAACTGCCTGTAGAACCCAGTGAACCCTAGGAACGACTTCACACCAGTAACGGTGGTAGGTCGGACCCAATCTTGAAGGGCTTCCACCTTGTCAGGGTCCACCTCTAGACCTTGGTTGGTCAAAATGTACCCTAGGTATTTGGTCCGAGTGACATGGAATTCGCTTTTCTTGATGTCAACTTGAAGACCGGCTTGCCTAAGCCTTTCCAAGACCTGTTGTACGTGGCGGGGGTGGTCCGGTTCCGATTCGGAGTAGATCAAAATGTCGTCTAGGTAGACTATGCAGAAGCTGTCTAGATAATCAATCAACACATCATTCATGTAGCGTTGATATGTTGCAGGGCCGTTGCATAATCCAAAAGGCAGCACTTTGGACTTGTAGGTTCCGTATCTAGTGCGGAACGTGGTGTACTCCTCCGAGTCGGGGTGCATTCGGATCTTGTTGAATGCCGCACGTATGTCGAGCTTGGTGAAGATTTTCGCCTTGTGGGTGCGGGCTAGAAGCTCGTCAATGCGCGGTATCGGATACGCATCCTTTCTGGTGATTGCGTTGAGTCGGCGGTAATCTACACAGATGCGAATGTCTCCGTTTGGCTTCCGAACACAAAGGACTGGGGAGGCGAAGGGGCAGTGGCTTGGGTCAATGTGTCCTTTCCTAAGGTTTTCCATTACGAACGTCTTGGTGGCTTCGAGTTCTTCAGTGCTCTGCTTGTACAGAGGACTGAATTGATTCGGAAGAGGTTCGGTCAGCACAATCTTATGATCGTATGGGCGATGTTCGGGCAGTAGCTCTGCCGCTGTCTTGCTGAAGACATCGCGGTACGAATGGTAAGCGGATGGAAGTCGGTCCCGAACAAGTTTGGCGTTTTCGGGATCGTCTGGCTTCATGCGCTCTTCTAAGATGCGATCGATCTCATAGATACTTGTCGTGAAGAACTCGTTTTCCTTACGCTTCATAGAATAATGGAAAGCATTTGCCGAAATGATGGCGATACGGGGTGAAGATGTTGGTCGGATAGGGTCCGGAGTAGGGTCGGGAACAGGTGGTGGTAGACGAACCTTGGGAAGTTTGAGGCATTCTCTAATTCTTCGTATAAGAGCTTTGCGAGGACTGTTTTGCCTCCGGTAGTTGTCCTTTTCCCATAGTGCGTCTCGCCTCTGTATGTCCCGTTCCACATCAGCATCGACGGAAGATTGTTTCAACTGTACAAGAATAGGGGGCGCAGGATCATATGTTGGAGGGTACTTGGCTGGCCATACGATTCGGTTCCGGCTCGTATCAAGCCTAAGCTGGAAACGTCTTAACCACTTGATTCCGATTATGCAGTCCTGTGTCCCTAGATCCATGATCACGAAGGGACAGTTGTAAATCTTTCTTCCATCGATTCGGATATGTAACCGAATATATTTGTCTATCCTAGTTTGGACTTGGTCCTGAAATCCTTTGACTGTGATCTTGAAAGGAAGTCTTCGGATGGGGACCTGAAGAGAGCCGGAAAGGGTACGAGCAATAGCAGAATTTAAGAATAAAAAACCTTGGGCTCCGGTGTCAACTAAGGAATGCAAGCTGACGCCAAAGCCTTTCGAACAAAGAACGGTGGGGACTAGGAAGTGTTTTCCTCCGAACAAGTGGGATAAATCAATTTTAGCTAGATCATACTTGTTCATGCCTAGGGCGGAGAGTTTTCCTAGGCCTGGTGGTTTCCCGCCCGGTCCTCTTCCGATAAGTATTCGTGTGCTTCTTCGAATTCTTCCTTCTCTGCTTCGATTTCTCGAACCCGAGGAATGGGGCACTCATTCGCATAATGTCCAGGTTTTCCGCAGTTATAGCAATTACTAGTAGTCGGTTTGCTATCCGGTGCGGGGGTCTTTGAAGGGAACCTGGGGGTATTAGAATGAGCGCGAGATTGGGTCGGAGCTGGTTCGGATCGGACTCCATAAGTGTTTGGGCGGTAGTCCCGGTATTGACTGACGCGGGGCTTCGTTGGTGGAGTACGAGAATTATTGGAAGTGGGTTCCGAACCGTGTCCGAAAGGAGTGTTCCTTCTTTCGGTATCGAAGGCAGTAAGGTGTTGTATCATCTTGTCAAAGGAGTTGTTCCACTGGTGTTTAAATCCCAAGTTTGGAACACGCAAGGCGGGGGTAATTTTTTCCCATAAGTAGAAAAACCACTCCGACTTCGATACGGATCCTTTGACAGCAGCACTTATAAATTTTGCCTTAAATTCAGCGAAGGTTTCCTTTTTGTCCATGAGCAAGCGGTGGAAAGCAGCGCGGCTTTCCGCTTGCTCGTTGCCGGATACGAAGTATGATTTTAGAGTAGCTATCATATCTTCGGCGTTTTGGAACCGGTCCTCCACCGAATCGGCTAGGTACTGTGGTTCCAGGTATCCCTTGGCGATACCTGTAGTATGTCCCCAGACTAGAGCCATGCGTGCGCGTTCACTCCGATAATGGTCCGCATTGATTGTTAAGCGGTCCTCTATTGACGCTTGCCATTGGCGGAACGTAGGTTCTGTTCCATCACTAAGGTTATCAATGGAAGGGGTACGTTCTGTGAGTTTGACACGTAGCAGGTCCGGGGTTGCTGACTGGTACCTTCCGAATTGAGTTTCGGTTGGTTCAGCGATAGTCGGTGGTGATTCGGTGGAGGGGAGAGGTTGATCTGGGGCTGCGGTGTTTTGGCGGGACAGCCGTGCGATTTGTTCGTTTAGCCTGTCGATCTCTGCCCGAAGGAGGCTAGTCTCATCCTCTTCCGAATCCTCTTCCTCTTCGACGGCTGGCGGTTTGCCAGGCGTCTTCTCTCTTGACTTCGAATCTTGGAAGCGCGGCGACTTCCTGGAAAGCTCTCCTGAGCCGGATGGGGTTAGGTCAGCCATCGACGGTTGTCTTCGTGGCTGATGGGTTTTTGGTAGTCTCCGAGTCTCTACCCTGGCGCAATCTACGCGACTTCTCCGAAGTTAACCTGACTGCAATCAGTACAGGAGGTCCAAACCCAAAGGCTTCGGTCGGCGGGAGATCGAAGGGATCCCGCCTATGTGTGAATATGGGACGTAACGGTGTGAAGTATCCGGAGCGGTTCCGGAGGGACTTGGGCTTGGGCGCGGTCTCAACAAACAAGCTGCGATATTGTTTTGAAGGCCGTCACCGGCTGGGACGAGATTTTTGATATAATGTAACGGCGCGAGCAAGACTAGTCGAATCGGTTCCGGTGGGAAGTGTCACTCAAATGCATATGGAAGTGCGTGGGACAGCAGAAACACCTTGGATTCGGTAGACACTCATAGGCCTGGTACGAAAGGATATCAAAAATCTACCGAACATCTATGGAAGGTACCTGGTACTTATACCTGGGTGCGGGTCTTCATCGGGTCTGACCCGGCTCTCAATCGGATCTTGATAAGCTGCCCTGGCTGGGGTATGTTTTGGTCTATGCATGGTTACACTGACTGCGATCGCCCAGTCGCGTAGAATCTCTGCCTCCTCGTACTAGGCAGATAGGTAATACTTACCAGTAAAGATTAGAAACGGCGGGATAGACCAGCCGGCTGCGTTAATCCCAGCGATAAATGTCACCCACTCGCGACCATCTAGCTAGATAGCCTTTGGCCGAGCTCTTCTTTCTGACGCTGTAACGATAAGCTGAGTAGTAATCTTGCCTATTAAGAAGCCAGCTTCGTCGAAGTTGTAGACGTCCTCGTCGCAGATGCCGTACTTGGCCTTTGTCTACTCTATAAGCTCAAACTAGCTCTTAATTAAGACTAGATCTTCATATAGAGCTCTCTGTCTATTATACGCCCGATTAAAGCGCGTTGTAAGACTGTCTGTACGCTTAACAAAGTTAGCTGGCCACTTCTACTTAACCTAGCTAGCGCCGCGCGCAGCCAGCAGCTTATTAGCTATATCGCGCACAGCAGCGTACGTAGGCGCAAATCCACGTGAATCGAGATTAAGTATATGATCAACTATCATCTCCTCTTCTAGCTTAGTTAGCTTCTTTAAATTAGGCTAACAATCGCGTCGGGCAGGGCAACCAGTGCGTTGGCGGTAGAGTATAGCTCGCGAGATATTAAATATCTTAGCAGCGCATCTCTCGGTTTCAATTTACTTTATATTAAGAGCTGAAATTATAAGATATATATCAGCCTCACAAGAGACCTTAGAAGCTTGTTGGGGGGACGCCATAGTTGATTGAAGTTGAGGCGTTGTGGAAAGTTGGTGAGGTGGCTCACTCGCTTGCCTGGCTCACTCGCTTATCCAACACGTTATCTAAGTAGAAACTTAAATATAAGACCTTTTAGACTCTAAATTTTGAATACTAAAAACTATGTAGCTTTTATCTTCAAAAGTTGGTACTAGTGTAAATAGAACTAAGCTATAAAAAAATAATAATTATCTTATTATCTATCTGACTATAGATAGAGAAATCTATACTTAATTAACTATAATTATAATGAAAATTTAACGTGTAAGATAATAGTATAATATATAACTTCTGACTATAAATACTCTATTTTTATGAACTTAGTCTCTAGTTTAGTAGTTTAATTAATATTACTTTTTAACTAATTTCTATTTACTACGTGTTTAATATCTTTAAAGACTTTTTTATCATTTAAATATTATCTATTAGCTTCTTCGATTTTTGAAATGTTTTTACTATATCTATTTTATTATAATCATTAAATCTTCTAAACTAATACTAATTATCTATCAGTTATAATGGCACGAGCAAGACTAGTCGAATTGGTTCTGGTAGGAAGTGTCACTCAATATATATAGAAGTGCGTAGAATAATAGAAATACTTTAGATTTAGTAGATACTTATCGGCCTAGTATACAAAGACATTAAAAATCTATTAAATATTTATAGAAGATATTTAGTATTTATATCTAGATATAGATTTTATTAGATTTAATCTAGCGTTTAATTAGATTTTAATAAGCGTTTAGACCTAAAGTATAGTATAGTCTATATATAGTTATATTATCTCTTTCTCTAGTAGATAGCTAGCTTTATAGCTATTAGTTTAAGTAGTTATTTTTTTTTCTATACTATAAAGTCTCTTATTTCTAATTTCTTTAGATTTTCTCCATACTATACTACTCTAAGTAATAAAATACTCCAGTTCTAGTATAGCTTTTATAGCTATATATATCTTTTACTTTAGTTTTTATATTTAAGCTTTAGTAACTACTCTAGTACTTATATAGTACTACTATTTTACTATCTAGCTACTAGACTATTTACTTTTATCGACTAGATAGACTTAAACGCTTTAATTAGAATTTGAAATTGCTAGCAATTTATTTATAATTAGAATTTAATAGCTATTTAAATTATATATACTAAGACGATTTACTCTTTCTAATAGGTATATTAATAATAATATAGTATTACTACTAAGTTTTCTCTTCTATACTTTTTGATTAAAATAAGTTAGTTATAACTTAATATACTTGTCTTTACTATATTTTTTTATTATCTATTTACTATATTACTAGATATATATTACTTCATCTACCTATAAATTATCTACGTCTTGTTACGCTATTAATTCAATATTACATATACTTATTTATCTAATTTTTCCAAAAAATATCTTTATCATATTTAGTAGAAAGAGAAGTATAGTTTTATAAATTATCTTTTTCTATTATTATTATTTATAGTTGAGCTAATCTAGATAGATTTCTAAACATATATTTAAAAAGCTTTATAATTTAATCAAAACTATTAAATTATATACTATTATTTAGTATAGCTCTATAATTACTACTAATATAGAAATACTACTTAATTGAATTATTATTACTATTTTAGATATTATTTATAGAGTCTAAATTATTAAATTCTAGAAGAAGAAGCTTTTAGGTAATTAGCTTTTTATCGCTTAGAACTAGATTCTAAAGAATATTTAAAATAGTATTTTAAAGTTAGTTAATATAGTTAATAATATAGAAAAGCATCTTTTATATTTTAAAACTAAATTAGCTTAGAGTAGTATTTAAAATAGCTTCTGAATTAAGAAGTTAGAGAAATAGTCTAGTTTATCCTTCTCGTAAACAAAAAATAAAAGTAAAGTTAACTAGAAAATAGCTAATACTAAGCTAAAGCGCTTTGATATCAAATTTTAAGTAAAAGAATATTGTAAAGATTTACTAGTAGTTATAAAGTTTAAGTTTTGATTTTTTTATTACTAATATCTAATAAAGTTTCTATTTCTTTTTCTCCAAATTTTATTATTTTATAGTAAAGTTATATTCTCTATATTTTATTTCTATTCTATATTCTATTTACTAAAAAAAATATTGAAGTTTTAGCTTAGTAAGATATTATGTATAGAAAAGTTTAAACTCATATAGAGCTTATTTAAAATTGAAATTAAAATTGAAATTAAAATTAAATACTAAATAAAGTCTAAATTTTATCTAATCTACTATATTTAGTATTTTAGATTTAAGTAATATAATCTAATTACTAGAATTTTTTCTACTTTCTATTTTTTTATATTCTCAATAAAAGTATTTAACAAATCTAAAAGATTTTATCTTAGAAAAGAGTTTTAAAAATATCTATAAAATAGATCTAAAGTAAAAATATTATAAATCTAGATTTTTTTAAGAAAGTTTAAATGGTATAAAAATTCTACTTTTTTAAGTACTCTAAAAAAGTTTTTCTATTTAGAGTATAGTTTTCTATTTAAATAGTCTATTATAAAGTTCTAAATACTTAGAAAAACTGTATGTTTAATATTCTAATTAAAAGAATAGTAATAGTAATTAACTATAGTTAGTATTCTATTTAAGACTTTCTCTATTTATTTTTTAGCTATTTTCTAAGTATTATATATATAAATATCTATTTTTAGAGTATTTTCATAGTTAAGCTTATCTATAAAAGTAAGAAAATTAGTAGAATATTTTTAGTTCTAACTTTATTAGAATTTAGAACTATATAGAATGTAGTATAAATATAACGTAGTTTCCAAGCGAGTCGGCCATACAAGTGAGTCAGCCACCCTATTAACTTTGTGCACTTTGAAAGCTATACACTATAATGGCTCTACTACTACGTACTCTATAATCTCGTAATAAAGTTAATATTATTCTTACTATCTCTTCTTTTTATAGCTAGTAGCTAAGTAGCTCTAGATAGGCTGTATTAGTATATAATATTCTAAAATCTATACTTAATGACTAATGCGCTGGCAAGTCTGTCTAACGCGATTGCTAGTCTAACTTAAAGAAGCTTACTAAGCTAGAAGAGGAGGTGATAATTAGCTATATACTTAATCTTAATCTATATAGATTTTCGCCTATCTACGCAGCTATGCGCGATATAGCTAATAGACTTCTAGCTGCGTGCGGCGCTGGCCAGATTGGCGTCTACTAGCCGCGCAACTTTGTTAAGCGTATAGATAGTCTTACGACGCGTTTTAATTAAGTATATAATAGGTAGAGAGCTTTATATAAAGATCTAGTCTTAATTAAAAGCTAGTTTAAGCTTATAGAGTAGATAAAGGCTAAGTATAGTATCTATAATGACAACGTCTATAACTTTAATAAAGCTGGCTTTTTAATAGATAAGATTACTACTTAGCTTATTATTATAGTTTTAGAAAGAAGAGCTTAGCTAAAGACTATCTAGCTAGGTAGTCGCAGGTAGGTGATATTTATCGCTAAGATTAATATAGCTAGCTAGTCTATTCTACTATTTCTAATCTTTACTAGTAAGTATTATCTATCTATCTAATATAAAGAGGTAGATATTCTACGCAACTAGGCGATCGCAGTTAGTAATAATAGCTAGATAACTAATAAGCTAGAAGTTAAGTAGCTAAAGCACTTTATTAAATATATAGATAGTAAGATTATTAGAATACGCCAGCTACTTATTCTTAATAGCTACAAGAGCTACTAGTCACTTAAGTTCTAAAAGCTCTATAAGAAGAATAATATTTATACGCTCTATATGCCACCCTACTTATCTTATCTACTTTAGCCTCTTGATATTAGCTATTTCTCGCCGCTAAAGCGCGCGTATAGCCGTGAGGTAGAGAGTCTAATATATAACTATATTAACTATATTACTAAGCTTAAGTTTCTACTAGCGTTTAAGGTAGCGTTTAATAGATTCTTTACGTTAGCTAATATCTACTCAGCTTTCTAAGGCGCAGGCCTTATTCTTCTATAGCTAGAAGCTATTCTTTTAAAGCTTGATATATAGCTGCGTATGTCTACTTCTCTAGCTACTTTTATAGAAGCTCTCTAGCAGGCCTATACGTTAGATAACCTACGCGAGCTTAAAGCTTAATTAATACTAATAAGTAATCGCGTTTAATAGTATAAAAGCTTATTACTAATGTTAATTATTATAGTAATTAGCTAGCTTAAGAAGAGGGTAGAAATGATAATACTCTTAGCTAAGCTAATACGCGATCGAATTGCTAGCCTTAAAAGAGCTAATATAGTAATATTAGAGTATTAAAAGTATAAGAAAAAGTAGATATAGAAGCGTGGAGTTCTTATAAAGGGAGCTAGTAAAGATATACTTACTTAATATAAGGCCGATAAGTAGATTGCGTATAAGAAGTATTAGAGTAGAGAGCGATTAGGTGTTAGCCGCCAGGCTCTAGCGCGCTGTACTAGGTGTAGAGAGACTGGCTATAACTTACGTATATATAAAAAAGATACTCTAGATACTATTTAATCTAGTATATTAATATATATTTATATTATTATAATATGGTAGAGTTATACGCCTGTAGAGGTGTATAAGTTGGTGGGGTGGCCGACTCGCTTGTATGGCCGACTCGCTTGCAAACTACATTATACTAGTTAAAAAATATAGTAATAAAATATTAATATAATTAATTAAAAGTAGAAGTTTACTCTAGTTATCTTAGTAGTAGAATATTAATAAATATAGTCTCTAATTAATATATTCATTTTTAATCTCTATCTAATTATTCATTATTTATAGTAAGTAGTTAATAGCTTAATCTTAATACTTAGAATCTAGTAAAGATCTAACTAAAAATTTAAAATAAACTATAGTTCTTAGTTAGAAACTATAGTTTTAGATATACAACTAAACTAGTATATCTATTAAATAAATACATTAGCTATTTTTTTTATTATTAATAGCCTTATAGTAAGAGATAGAAATAGCCTACTTTAATAACTAATTAATTGTATCTAAATTAGATTTAAAAAAATTATTTAAAGTTAATAAATAAATACTATATTAGCTAATTATAGATTAGTGGAGAATAGATCATTTTTAAAACTTAGGTTTATTTAGAATATATCCTTCTATAAACTATATAATTCTATACATATCTTTTATAGATAGATTCCATACTGTTCTAGTAGTATTTCTAGAATAGTAGTTAGTAGATCTTCTTTATACTAAAATATACTAAAAATATATAATTATTTACTTTCTATATAAAATAAATCATAAAAGTAAATTTAGAAAAAAATATATATATAGATAGTTAGAATGGAATAAAAATCTATTTATAATATAGTATCTATCCCGAAGAGATTTTGACTCTAACTTAAATAAAATTTAGTTTTTTTATAGAACAAATTTAATTACTTCAGTAGATCAAAGGATATTAGCTCTTATATAGATTTAACTACATACAAAAGTTTTGTTTTTTAGAATTAGACTATATAGATTTTAATAAACGTAGAGTTAATTTAATTATTAAATTAGTATAGTCTTAGAAAGATCTATAAATAATTATTAATTGAAACTATTTTTAGATTTACTATAACGTGGTTCACAAGCGAGCGGCTTACCCAACCGAGCGGCTCACGCCCCACCAGCGCGCCAACGTCGACACGTTATTACGGTCTTTTATTACAGTTAATAAACTATTATAATATACTAATTTAATTATTAGAATTGCCGCTATTACTTACACTATCTATCTTAACTATATAAGTACGAGCGTTATATCTAGTCTATTTATAACGCCCGCACCGTCTCTCTTCTCGCACCCTCTTCGACGCACTCTCACCGTCGCTATAACTACTACCCGCCTATTTAGCTAACACTTCTTATATTTTATCTATAGTAAGAGTCTCTTCTATCCGTACGTATCGCCACTTATAGCTCTTACGCTTATTTAACTCGTTAAAAGCCGCTTAAAGAGTAGTAATTTTCTCTATTAGAAGTACTATCTTATATGCTATTTGCTAAGCCCCTTTACTTAACTACGCGATCTACTTAGTAAGTGAATTGGCAGAAGACCTACAGCGATTTTTTATACTCTATTAAATAAGACTAATTTAAGTCTTAATTTTATGTATATTACGTAGTATCTGCGCCTTCTAGACGGCTACCTATCGCGGTAATTAATATAGTGTCTACACCACTATATCAAGCTTTAATAGTATAGCCTATAGATTGTATAGAACTAGACCAGCGCCTCTAAAACTAGTTTAAATATTCTCCTTCGTAATAGACTACTTAAAAGCCGCTTTAAAAGCTAGTAGAAAGGTCTTCTTACTAATATAGTTAGTATAGTTACGTACCAAGCCTAAAATAGCGTCGTCATACTTATACTTTAACAGTAAAAAATAGACGACGTTAAAAAGCTATAATAGATAAGATAAGTGCGCAGACATATAAAGAAGAATAATATTCTTCTCTTTATAAAGATTTTAAAATTTAATAGAATAGTAACTTTTATAGCCGTTAATAATTAGTAGTTAATACCTATCTATAGTATACCTCTTTATATAGATATTAAAGTACTTTAACTAAATAATACTAAGCTAATTATTTGTCTAGCTATTAGAACTAATTTTAAGAATCTAGTTAGTAGATAAATTTTTAAACTAAATATTAATAAGTATCTTACCTGCAAAGATAATAAAAAATAGTATCTAGCAATCTAACGCATCTACGTCTTAAATCGTAGTAATCTACTTATAGTTGTCTAGCTATATCTACTTCTTTTTACTATACTCTTCTAAGCCTATAATAACTAACTATAATAAAATCTTACCTATTATAAAGCTAGTTTTATTAAAATTATAGATATTATTATCTATAATACTCTACTTCTACTTTATTATCTAAACTAAGTTAAACTAGCGTTAGATAGCTATTAGATTTTTATAGACAGCTTACTAGTAATTATAGAGACGGCTCTAGCGTGTATAGATCTTAAAAGTTCGCTTAATAAAGTTATTAATCTAGTTTTTATTAGTAAGATTACTCTTCTACTTATATAATAGTTTATTAGCTATTATTTAAATATTAGCTTTTATAGGCGTAAATTCTCGCGTAGATTTTTTAAGAATATACTTAACTATAGTCTTCTCTTCTAGCTTATTTAGGCACTTTAAATTTAGTTTATAGTCGCGTTAAAAGCATTTTCTAGCGCGTTAGTAAGATAAAGTTCTTTAAGATACGTTATAGAAAGAGGCAGTATATTTTCAGCTTTAAATACGTTATAATTAGATATTAAAAAGAGTAAGTTAAAGATCTAATTTAGAATAAGTTAATTAATTATCGCGTTGCTGAGATATAACGCGTTGTAGTGTCGACGTTGGCGCGCTAGTAGGGCGTGAGCTGCTTAGTTGGGTGAGCCGCTCGCTTGTGAACCACGTTATAGATATAGATATTTTTATGTAGCTTCTAAATATAAAGAGGTAAAGAGATAAAAACATACTTACTTAGATTAGTATATTCTTTTCTAAAATTTTCTATTATAACTATTTTAATAGCTTCAAGTTCTTTAGTACTCTACTTATATAAAAGGCTAATTTAATTTAGTAGAGATTTAGTTAGTATAATTTTATAGTTATAGAAGTAATATTTAAATAATAGCTCTACTACTATTTTACTAAAGATATCAGTATAAATAGTAAATAGATAGAAGTTGATTCTTAATAAGTTTAGTATTTTTAAGATTATCTATCTATATATAGTTTTCTAAAATATAATTAATCTTATAAATATTTATTATAAAAAAGTTCATTATCTTTATATTTCATAAAATAGTAGAAAGTATTTACTAAGATAATAGTAATATAAGATAAAGATATTAGTTAGATAAAGTCTAGAGTAGAGTCAGAAATAGATAGTCGTAAATAAATTTTAGAAAGTTTAAAATATTCTTTAATTCTTTATATAAAAGTTTTATAAAAACTATTTTATCTATAGTAATTATCTCTTTTCTATAGTATATTTTATCTCTATATATTTTATCTACATTAGTATTAAAAAAAATATTTTAACTATATAAAAATAGAAAGTATAAAATTATATATTAGAAAGTACTTAGCTATCTATATAATTTAGTTCTGGTTTATATTAAGTTGAAGCTAAAAATATTTTAACTATTCAATACTAATTATATAGTTCTATGTCTCTAAATTTATAATTATAAAAAGATAATTATAAGAGTTTTTTCTATTAATTCAGATATATAACCAAATACAAATATCTATTCTAGTTTAGATTTAGTTCTAAAATCTTTCAATTAACGTACCTCACGGGTTCGCGGTCCACACGGGTTCGCGGTCCACTTTTGCCAAGACCCCACCAAAACTACCATATTATAGCCTAATACAGCCTAACCTTAGCTAGTTTAATATAAAAAAATATAAAATACTATTTAGAGCCTACTTCTACTTTATTCTTATACGTTCGCGCGTTATATCTAGTCCTATTGCACTATCTACACCGCCGTTGAGACGGTTCACCCACTTCAGCGCGCTTCTGCTTTTTTAACTTCTTTCTATTACTACGCACCCCAAAGTCCTAGAGAGCAGTTAAGCGCGCCCTATTTTTAACTATTAAGATCCTCTCTACCTAAACCTACTTTCTTTTATATAATTTTCGTTACGTAGTAGCTACGTTAGCTGCTTTAAGCTTACTAATCTATTTTTATACTAACACTAGCTTATATATAATAATAGCTACCCTTTTTAAGACCTTTTTAAAAGCCTCTACTATAGATATTAGTAAGCTATCTAGATACTTCTAAATCCTCTACTTTACTAGTATTAATTGTAACTCTATTTTAAGAGTATTCTTTAGAGTTTGCGATAGCTAGAGCTAGATATCGATAGATAGGAGTGATAGAGTGCGTAACTAGATATTAAAGGCGGATATAACCTGTTCTAGATTAAATAGAACTAATTTAGCGCGTTAAAACTCTTTTTAGATATTGCTAGCTATAAATAATATGTTAAAAGCCCGTCTAAAGTAAGGTAAGAACTTTTATTTAGTGATATAGTTGATCTAGGTGCGTATAAGCGATTCGACTTGGCGTCTATAGGCCTGCTTTAAAGGGGTAAAATAGTCTATATCAAGCGGCTGTAAAAGGTGAGACGAGTGTAGAGGTATATAAAGAGTAATAATTTTATTATCTTTATAGTATTTTTAGAAATTTAGCAAGTTGTGGCTCTTATAGCTGTTAATAAAAAGTAGATAGTGAATACCTACTATCTTCTTCTTTATATGCTTATTAAAGTGCTTTAGCTACGTAAGACCAAGCTTATTAGTCGTCTAGCCGTTCTTAGAGACTCTAATAACCTAGTTCTAGAGTATATCTCCATCTTTATACCAGCTTAAGAGATAGTGGCGCGCCTTAAGTATAATAAAGGGCGGAATCGTCCATCTAGTCGCATTAATACCCTAGATAACTGTCGCCCACTCTCTATTACCAGGCTAGATAGTCTTTAGCCATCTACGTCTCTCTAAAGCTGTAATAACTGCTCTAGAGGTAATCTGGCCTATTATAAAGCCTGTCTTGTCAAAGTTATACGTGTTGTCATCTTAGATACTATACTTAGCTTTTATATTAGCTACTAGACTAAACTAGTCTTAAATAGCCTTAGAATTCTTATAGAGTGCTCTCTTGTAGTCATACTTGCGATTAAACTTTACTTTAAGCTTAAGACAGCGCCTAACGAACGTGCTAGGCCAGTTTTAGCTAACCTAGCCCAAATTGCGCTTAGCGCGCAGGAAATTAGCTATATTAGCCACATCTGCGAGCCTAGAGAGAAATCCACGTGAACTAAGATCAAGAATATGCTTAACAACTATCTCCTTCTCAAGCTTAGTTAGATTTATTGTTTTAGGCCTGCAATCTGCTTATAAATCCTATCTGTCGCGTTTTTAACGTAGTGTTGTTCGAGAGACGTTATAAAGAGCTGCAGCGCGTCGTTCTAAGAGATTCGCGTCCTATTTGAGAGCTTGAAGAGCAAGCTGTATTTGACATTCACTAGAAGACTGCAACTGCTGTTGTTGTTGTAATATTTGTAGATAGTAGGTATTTTGGTGGGGTCTTGGCAAAAGTAGACCGCGAACCCGTGTGGACCGCGAACCCGTGAGGTACGTTATAATTTTAAAAAAAAATCTTTGAATAGGAATCTAAAAGGAGCTAAAAAAAAGTATAAGTGATAATAGAGTTTAAAAATAAAAACTTTTAAACTCTATTATTGACTAAAAAATATACGCTAATACTAAACCTTTTTAAATAACAAATAGTAGAGACTAGCAAGTATTTTTTTCTAAATAAGTAAGCTAGATTGATTTTAGCTAAATTATACTTATTTATATCTAGAATAGAAAGTTTTTCTAAATTTAGTAGTTTTCTATCTAGTCTTCTTCTAATAAATATTTATATACTTCTTTAAATTTTTTCTTCTCTATTTTGATTCTTTAAATCTATAAAATAGAATACTTATTTATATAATATCTAAGTTTTCTATAATTATAGTGATTGCTAATAGTTAATTTACTATCTAATATAGAGATCTTTAAAAAGAATCTAGAAATATTAAAAAAGGTATAAAATTAGATTAGAGCTAGTTTAGATTAAATTTTATAAATATCTAGACAGTAGTTGTAGTATTAACTAATATAAAGCTTTATTAGTAGAGTATAAAATTTTTTAGAAATAGATTTTAAATTATATTTAAAAAAGTTGTTTTTTTATTCAGTATTAAAAATATCAAAATATCATATTTTTTTATTAAAGAAATTATTCTACTAGTATTTAAATTCTGAATCAAAGATATATAAGAAAAAGATAATCTTTTTTTATAAGTAGAAAAACTATTTTAATATTAATATAGATTTTTTAATAAAATTATTAATATATTTTATTTTAAATTTAGTAAAAGTTACTTGTTGATTTATAAGTAGTAGAAAGTAGTATAACTTTCTACTTACTTATTACTAGATATAAAGTGTAATTTTAGGATAGCTATTATATTTTCAGTATTCTAAAACTAGTTCTCTACTAAATTAGCTAGATACTATAGTTCTAGATATCTTTTAGTAATATCTATATTATATCTCTAAACTAGAGATATATATATAACGTGGTTTACAAGCGTGCGACTCACCCAACCGAGCGGCTCACGCCCCACTAGCGCGCCGACGTCGACACGTTATTACAGTCGTTTATTACAGTCAATAAACTATTACGATATACTAATTTAATTATTAGAATCGCTGCTATTACTTGCACTATTTATTTTAACTGTATAGGTACGAGCGTTGTGTCTAGTCTGCTTACAACGCCCGTACCGCCTCTCTTCTCGCACCCTCTTCAAAGCACTCTCACCATTGCCACAACTGCTACCCGTCTATTTAGCTAATACTTTTTATACTTCGCCTATAGTAAGAGTCTCTTCTGTCTATACGTATTGCCGCTTGCGGCTTTTACACTTATTTAACTCGTTAAGAGCCGTTTAAAGAGTAGTAATTTTCTCTATCAGAAGCACTATCTTATATGCTGTTTGCTAAGCCTCTTTACTTAACTGCGCGATCTGCTTAGTAAGTGAATTGGTAGAAGACCTACGGCGATTTCTCACGCTCTATTAAATAAGACCAATTTGAGCCTTAACCTCGCGCGCGTTACGTGGTGTCTGCGCCTCCTAGACGGCTGCCCGTCGCGGTAATTGATGTGGTGTCTGCATAGACTGGTAAACGGGTATTGACCCACTTTTCTTCTTTCATCAATATCTCATCAAAGACTAGTCCAAATCGAGTAATTCTGACGTCATTTTAATGCCCTAAGCTAGCGCATTCTATCATGTAGTATAAAGCTAAGCCGTATCTAGCTTAGTTCAAATGTTATTTAATAGCCCGTTTGTGAGCCCTAGGGCTGGGTTATGAGTCGGGTATACCCCTATTTTTACTCCTTTTTTAGCTCTAGCACTAGTACTATTAGTGTTAAGCTAAAACAATATATTAGTAATATTTAGACTAGAGTGCTAGCTCTCTAATGACGCCAGAATTACTTGATTTGGACTAGTATTGGCCAAGATAATCGATAGCCCTAGCTAAATACCCGATTTACCAGTCTATATATATATATCTACTTTAATAATAGTCTATATTGATTATTAAGTAGTTTTCTATTAATACTTACTATTAGTAGAATATAAATTTTATTCTATTACTAAAATTATTAATAAAAAAAGTATACTCTACAAGTTTAATATATTGTAGATCTAGAGTTACTAACTAGGATTTTCTAAATTTAGTTTTAGTCATTTAGTGATAGTTAGTAGTAATTTAGTGAAGAAATGAAATTAATCTAGAGTTATAGTATTTTAGTAAAATAATTCTAGGATTTTTTATTCAGTCTATTAATCACTATTTAAAAAAAGCTAGTTTTATTCTTTTCTAAATTTTTTTCTTTTTTAATAGCTAGTAGTTTACTAAGTATTTTCTCTGTTAACTTTAGATTTTAGAGATATAGTAACTTTCTAGAAAGCTTTTTTAAGCTGGATAGAATTTAGTTAACTATTTATAATTATTTTTATAGCTCATACATTTTTAGTAATTTCTAAATTCTTATTTTAGTATAATATATCTAATTTCTCTAGATTTAATATAACTATAATTAGTATAAAAGATCTAAATTTAAAGGTTTTGGTCAGTAGAAAATTTAAAAAGATTCTATTTATATATAAATAGAGAATATGATTATATAACATACCTAAAGTAGTTCTAAAAAGATTTAGACTTGAATATAGTCTTAATACATAAACTATAATATTATTTCAAAAGCTATTGCTAGCTAAAATAAATTTTTTAATATCATATAATAGTATAAGTAAAACTAATTAAATTAGTTCTAGTAGAAAATATTATTCAAATATATATAGATATATATAGAATAATAGAAATATTTTAGAGTTAATAAATATTTATAAATCTCTGATAAGCAGATATTAAAAATCTACTAAATATCTATAGAAGATATCTACTATTTATATCTAGATATAGGTCTTTATTAGGTCTAATCTAGCTCTTAATCAGATCTTAATAAGCTACTCCAGCTGAAGTATGTTTTAGTCTATATATAATTATACATCTAATAATAGATAGTAATATCTATACTTAATGAACTATAGTTATAATAAAAATACGTAGTATAAAGTAGCAGAACAGCTTATAGCTACTTATAAGTACTCTACCCTTATAAACTTAGTTTTTAGCCTAGTAAATCTATTAATATTACTCTCTATCTAATTTCTATCTCTTATATAACTAATAATCTTTTTTAAAATTATAATCTAACTATGATATTATACTCTATTAATCTATCTAGATAATAAAAGATTATAGTTGTTCTTATACTAAACGCTATATTTAGCTTCTATGATAGGATAGATATTAATATTTTTTAAGATCTCTAGATATAGCTCTCTAACTAGCTAAGATATCTTAGCTATCTATTAGCTAAAAACTACTCTACTTTACTAAAAAATACTAGATCAATAAAATTTAACTATATAAAATATTAATATCTTATGCTACTTTTATTAATAGCTACAAAGCTCTTTAAATATATAAATTTGGATTTAACCCAATTTAGAAAATCTAAAAAAGATAGCATAGTTAAACTATTTATAACTAGCTTTGTAATAATATAAATAATATCTAATAGACTATTATAGTCTAGATACTAACTAAAAAGTAGTATAAATTTAAAATAAAACTTTAGTCTAAGAGGAGTTAATATTAGATAGAGACGTTACTATATTTTATTAGAGTAGAGTTAGAGATAGTAGAAGTTGAAAAAATATAAATATAGAATATTAATATCGTTTGTATAAAGAAGAAAGTTAATGATATATCAATCTAGCTTTATAGAGCTAGGTGTGCTATGATTATCAGTTTGAATATTGAAATATAATCTATAAAATGTTTAATAACATATTCTATAAAGGGCTAAAGCCAAATATAAAAGCTTTATAAGAATTTTTTCATTTCTAATAGTCTTTCTTTTTTTATAGTATATCTTCTATCTATATATTCTATTCTATATCAGTATTAACTAAAAATTATCTTAATTATATAAGAATAGAAAGTATAAAACTATATTTCAGAAAATACTTAGTTTGCTATATAACTTAGTTTTAGATTATATTAAATCTAGACTAAAAATATTTTAACTATTTAATTCTAATTAGGTAGTTTTATATTTTTGTATTCATACTTATAAAAAGATAATTATAAATCCTTCTTCTATTAATTTAAATATATAACTAAATAAAGTTATTTAATCTAGTTAAGACTTAATTCTATGATCTTTTGACTAAAATTTTCAAAACAAAATCTTAGATAGAGATTTAGAAAAAGCTAAAAAAAGTATAGATGATAGTAAAATCTAAAGATAAAAGTTTTTTAATTCTAGTATTAATTAAAAAGTATAAGCTAATACTAAACTCTATTAAATAAAGAATAGTAGAGACGAGAAAGTGTTTTGTTCTAAATAAATAGAATAAATTAATTTTAACTAGATAGTATGTATTTATACTTAAAATAGAGAGTTTTTCTAAATTAAATAGTTCTCCATCTAGTCTTTTTCTATCAAATATTTATATACTTTTTCAAATTTTTCTTTCTCTATTTGAATTTCTTGAATCTCAAAAATAATGTACTCGTTTATATAATATCTAAGTTTTCTATAGTTATAGTAATTACTAGTACATAGCTTATTATCTAGTATAGATATCTTTAATAAGAAGATAAAAGTATTAAAATCAGTATAAAATTAGATTAAAGGTAGTTTAAATTAATCTCTATACGTATTTTAATCAAAGTCTTAGTATTTATTGATATAGACTATTATTAGTAAAGTATAAATATTTTGAAAAATATGTTCTAAACTCTATCTAAAAAAAGTCTTTTTTTACTTAGAATTAAGAAAAGTAAAATATTATATTATTTTATTTAGAAAATTATTCTCCTAGTATTTAAATTCTGAATATAAAATATATAAAATAGAGATAAATATTCTCTATAAATAGAAAAACTGCTCTTAATTTTACTATAGATCTTGTTAATGGTAATATTTATAAATCGTATTTTGGATTTAGTAAAAGTTTTTTTTCATCTATAAGTAAGTAGTGGAAATTAGTATAGTTTTATTACTAGATATAAAATATAATGTAAAAGTAGTCAGTATATATTTTTAGGATCTTAGAACTAGTTTTTTATTAAACTTGCTAGATACTATAGTTTTAGATATCTTTTACTAATATTTATAGTATATTTTCAAACTAAAGCTATATACACGTGTTTACTCTAATAATAGTCTATATTAATCATTAAATAGCTTTCTATAACTATTTACTATTAGTAGAATATAGATTTAGTTCTATTACTAAAATTATCAATAAAAAGAGTATATTTTATGAGTTTGATATATAGTAGATCTAGAATTACTAATCAGTATCCTCTAAATTGAATTTTAATTAGTTTAATAATAGTTAATAGTAATTTAGGAAAAAAAAAAGTAAATTTAAAAGCTATAGTATTTTAGTAGAATCGTTATGATATTTATCTTTTTAGTCTATTAATCTTATTCTAAAGATAACTAGTCTTATTTTCTTCTAAATTCTTTTTCTCTTCAATAGCCAGTAGTTTACTAGATATTTTATTTTCAACTCTAAATTTTAAAAGCGTAGTAACTTTCTAGAAAACGTCTTTAAACTAGAAAGAGTTTAATTGACTATTGATAGTTATTTTTATAGCTAATAGATCCTTAGTAGTCTTTAAATCTCTACTTTAGTATAATTTACAGTGGGGTGACACGAAAAAAGATCACAAGGAAAAATAGCATTTTTCACTAGGCTATATCTTAGCTAATAAAATAGCTAAAAATATAAAAGCTTAAGATTTGTATAGAGAATTACCAGCTCTTCTAGTCTATAATCTAAAAAAAAGTTTAGTAAGTAAATAGCTCTTATAAAACAAAGCTAAACTAGTGAGAAAAAAAAACGTCAACTTTACACGTATTTTTCGCGCTGCGATCTTGCAATTTATATAGCTATCTATATATAGATATATACTATTAGTATATATATAATATATATTTTTTATAGCTATAGTTATTTATCTAAATTAGAAGATATATATATAACTTATATTTTAGTAAATATATAAGATAATAATAGTAAATTACTATCTGATATTTTGTATACCAGCCCTTAGCTTCCACTACTCTATTATAGCGTTTGGGCATAGATAAAATACAGCTATCTATGTCTTTTTGTGGTATTTTATGCCACTCTTGGTGAATAGCTGTAATAAACGTATTTATACTAGTCTCACTAGCGCCAGTGCCAAGACTAGAGCTTGGCAGCTTAGTAAGCCGATTTTTAAGCAAGCTCCATACGTTTTCTATTGGATTTAGATCTGGGCTATACGCTGGATGGTCGAAAAGTGTAATTTTATGGCGCTTAAACCAGTCTAAAACGTTTCTAGCTTTATGGATTGTTGCGTTATCTTGTTGGAATTTCCAGCCTAAATAGATATAGATTAGCTAACTATAACTGTATAGTTAGACTTATATATATATATTTATATATTTAGATATATATATATATATAAGTAAAAATATATAGCAGAACTTACCGCGTTTTATATTCGGTTTTATATATGGTATTAGACATTTTCTAGTATAGTGGTGATTTCGATGTTCTACTACGCTATTTGGCGTCTTAATAACCACTAGATTGGATCTGCCACCTATCCAAATAGCTCCCCAAACTTGGATAGTTATATCATGGGCTAAAAATTGGCTTAGTCAGCTAGATATATAAAATATAAGATATATATATAGTTACATATATATATTACTATATTTTGGCTTATTAGAAATATTTTTAAACGTACTTGTATTTTTAGTACAGTATATTTTTGGATTTTGGTGGTATTTTGGCCTATTTCGAGAAAATTCGGCTCGAGATCCATATCCACGCTGGATTCCAGACTCGTCAGAAAATATAACTTTTTTAAAGTTAATATTACTAAGCTTTTTAAGCTTATTTTTAGCGTAGAGTAGGCGTTTTTTAGCTTTTTTCTCGTTTAAAATTGGCTTTTTTTGACTAGTTGTTATAGTCCAGCCCTCTGCTTTTAAAACTCTTTGAAGAGTTCTACTAGATATTTCTAGATTATTTTCGTTTAATAATCTATTTTTTGGTTTTTTTGGACTGCGTAGTATATCTCTATTTAGAGCTCTTATTGCTCTAGAAGTTGTCTTAGAAATTCCGCCTAAACTAGCTCTTTTTAGCTCACTAATAGCTTTATATTTTCGTTTTATTCGAGCTATAGCGTTATATATAGACCGTGGATTTTTTTGAAAGTAATTTATTATATTTTTTATAGGTGTATTAGCGTCTAAAAACGCTTTGATTTGGCGTTCGAAATTCGACAGTTGTGGCTCCATTGTGTGGGGAATACAGTTTTAAGTTGCTAGAAATGAAAAGCTATAGTTATATACTAGTTGATTACTAATAGCTGACTAAGCTAGTGCTTATGTAAGCTAGTGCCAAAATTTCAAATCTCATATAGCTATTTAACTAGATAGACAACTATAGCTTAAAACTATATATATTATATATAAATACTAATAGTATATATCTATATATAGATAGCTATATAAAATAACAAATATCAGCGCGAAAAATACGTGCAAAGTTGACGTTTTTTTTTCTCTCTAGTTCAGCATTTCTTTCTAAGAGCTATATACTTACTAAGCTTCTTTTTAGATTATAGACTAGAAGAGCTGGTAATTCTCTATACAAATCTCAAGCTTTTATATTTTTAGCTATTTTATTAGCTAAGATATAGCCTAGTGAAAAATGCTGTTTTTCCTTGTGATCTTTTTTCGTGTCACCCCACTGTATATAACTTGTCTAAAATCAATTTAACTATAATTAGTATAGAAAGTCTAAATCTACAAACTTTAGGTGATAAAAATCAGAAAGATTCTACTTATATATAAGTATAGAATATAATAGTATAAAGTATTTAAAGTAGCTCTAGAAAAGCTTAGGCTCAAATATATTTTTATATATAAGCTATATTATTTTTTTAAGAACGATTATTAGCTAAAACAGATTTTTAATATAATATAATAGCACGAGTAAGACCAGTCAAATCAGTTTTAATAGAAAATATTACTTAATATATATAGAAATAAATAGAATAATAGAGATACTTTAGATTTAGTAGATACTTATAAATCTAGTATATAAGAATATTAAAAATCCACTAAATATCTATAGAAGATATCTAATACTTATATCTAGATACGGGTCATTATTAGATCTAACCTAGCTCTTAATTTGATCCCAATAAACGTCTAGACTAGAGTATAGTTCAGTCTATATATAGTTATATCTATATTACTTCAATCTATATTTTTATTTATTTCAAACTACTCACTTTTATAATAGCTATAGACTTATATAAATAGCTACTGATCCAGATCTAATATATTACTTCTTTTAATACTACTGTAGATTATTTTAAATTTTTTTAAAAATCTTATAATATGTAAGATATTTAAATAAGAAAAATAGATAATAATTATATAGCTTTAGCAAATGACTAAAATGTTCTAAAAGTATATAAGATTAGCTAAAAGTTAATTAGATAGTTTAGACTACTATATAGCTTAGAAATCATAGAATAGATAGAAAGTAATATGGCTAATATTTAAAAAGGTATTACTACTTATATACTAATATCTAAATAGTAGACCTTTATAGATTATTATTAAAATAATTTAAATTAGTTTTAAATACATATAATACTATATTTTATCTAAGTAAAGTCAAAAAAAGTAGAGGAAATAAAGAATATAGAGATAGAGAATATCAATATAACTACTATAAGAGCGAAAGTTCATAATATATATATTAATCTAGCTTTATAGAGCAAGAGAAGTTATAACTATTATTTTAATAATTAAAATATGATTTATCAAATACTTTACAAAATATTCTATAAAAGACCAAAGCCAAGTAGCTATTTATACGTATTCTAGTTTTATAAATTCAGTTTTTAGTTCAATAAGTCTATTAATATTATTTTCTATATATTTTCTATTTCTTATATATCTAATAACCTTTTATAAAATTTTAATTCAACAATATCTTTATACTCTATTAATCTATCCAGATAGTAATAAGTTCTAATTATTTTCATACTATGTAATATATTTATTTCATATATTACAGTGGGGGTTCATATAAAAAAAGTACTAAAAAAAGTAGTTGTTTTAGAACGACTATAACTCAACTAGAAAAATAGTTAAAAATATAAAAGATACCGTTTTGAGTAGAGATTAGTTAGCTGTTTTAATCTAGTATTTTAGGTATAGCTTAGACAGCATATATAGAACACAATAAATTGTTAAAGTAGAGTTGAGAAAAAAAGCAAAATAAAAGCTGTTTTTTCGCGCTTAAATATTTTAGTATTTATTATTTTTAGTATATATATATATTATAACTATATATATATATAATATATATTTTTCATAGCTATAGTTGTCTATCTAAGTTATTAGATATATATAGAAGTTATATTTTAGTATATATATTAGATAATAACTGTAAATTATTATCTAATATTTAGTGTACTAGCCCTTAGCTTCTACTACTCTATTATAGCGTTTTGGTATAGATAAAATATAGTTATCTATATCTTTTTGCGGTATATTATGCCACTCTTCTAATATAGTATTAATAAAAGTATCAATACTTTGCTGGTTATTACCCGTGCCAAGACTACTAGCTTGCAGCTTAGTAAGCTGATTTTTAAGAAAGCTCCATACGTTTTCTATTGGATTTAAATCCGGACTATACGCTGGATGTTCAAAAATCTTAATATGATGGCGCCTAAACCAGTCTAGAACGTTTCTAGCTTTATGGATTTTAGCGTTATCTTGTTGAAATTGCAAGCCTAAATATATATATATTAGCAAAATATATCTAGCTAGTTAGAAATATTTATATATATAAATAACGAGTAAAATAATATATATAACTTACCAGCTTTTAACTTTGGCTTTATATGGGGTATTAGACATTTTCTTATATAGTGGTGATTTCGATGACTAATCACACTATTTGGTGTCTTTATAACCACTAGATCGGATCTTCCACCTATCCAAATAGGTCCCCAAACATGGATAGTTATATTATGGGCTAAAAATCGGCTTAGTCAGCTGGATAAATAAAATATAATAGATAATAGATATATATAGTTATATATATATATTACTATATTTTGGCTTATTAGAAATATTTTTAAACGTACTTGTATTTTTTGTAGAATACATTTTTGGATTTTGTCGTTTTTTTGGGCGATTTCTAGAGAATTCAGCTCTAGATCTACGCCCACGCTCAATTCCAGACTCGTCCGAGAATATAATCTTAGTAAAATCTATTTTACTTAGATTAGTTAGCTGTTTTTTACAATAAGCTAGTCTTTTTTTACCTTTTTCTTTGTTTAGTATCTGTTTTTTTGAACAAATATTTATTACCTAGCCTTCTTCTTTTAATACTCTTTTAAGTGTACTAAAAGAAACATTTAGATTATTTTCTTGTAATAATCTTTTATTTGTCTTTTTTGGGCTTCTAGTAATATCTCTATTAATAGCTCTTTCAGCCCTAGAAGACACCTTTGGAATTCTGCCAATACTAGCTCTTTCTTGCTGACTAATAGATTTTAATTTTTTTTTAATTCGATAAATAGCGTTATGAATAGATCGTGGGTTTTTTTTTAAAATAATTTATAATATTCTTAATTGGTGTTTGGGCGTCTAAAAACGCTTTGATTTGACGTTCGAATTTTGAAAAATGTGGATCCATGGTGGGGAAATATAGATCTAAGTTAGTTAGGATTGAAAGTTATCTATATATACTAAAAGCTGACAAATAGCTGACTAAGCTACTAGTTACGTAAGCTAGTGCTAAAATTTACAATCTTATATAATTATGTATTTAGATAGATAACTATAGCTATAAGAAATATATATTATATATGTATATAGATATATCATATATATACACTAAAAACTATAAATACTATAATATTCAAGCGCGAAAACGTAGATTTTATTTTATACTTTTTTTCTACTCTACTTCAACAATTTATTGTATTCTATATATGCTCACTAAGCTCGATCTAAGATACTAGATTAAAACTGCTGACTAATCCCTATACAAAATAGTATCTTCTATATTTTTAGCTATCTTATTGGCCGAGTTATAATCGTTCTAAAACTACTACTTTTTTTAGTACTTTTTTTCAATGAACCCCCACTGTAGAATAGAAACTAACTTTTTAAATTTTTTTTAGAAAAAGCTTTCTAACTAGCTATAGTATTTTAGATATCTTTTAGCCAAAAACTATTTGTTCTATTCAAAAACTACTAAATTTCTAAAATTTAACTATAAAAAGCATTACTATTTTATACTATTTCTATTCATAGCTAGAAAGCTATATAACTATATAAATATCAGTTTAATTTAATTCAAAAAATTCAAAAAACTAGTTTATTTAAACTATTCATAACTAGCTATATCATAATATATATAACATCTACTAGACTATCATAATTTAGAAATAAACTAAAAAATAGATCAAGTTTAAAATCACATTTCAGTCTAGAAAAACATAATATTAGATAGAAGTTTTATTATATTCTATTAGTATAAAGTTAGAAATATTGGAAATTAAAAGAATAGATATAGAAGATACTTACATTACTAATATAAAGAAAAGATTTAATAATTTATTAATTCAGTACTATAAGATCGAGTATACTATAACTTCTATTAAACGATTAAAATATTTTTTATAAAGTATCTTATGAGATATCCTATAATAGACTAAAGCTTAAGACCTAAGTTATAAAATAATAATAATAGCTTTATTTGATATCTTATAAAAAATAACAAAATTGATATTTAATAAACTATATAAAGACACTATTACACTGGAATAGCTTTTGATTAGTAGATTATTTCTAGTAAGTAAGATACTACGTAGAGAGTCTAGTTATATAGATAGTAAGAACTTTAGTATTTTAATATAACTATTCTTACTTAGTTAAGTAAAATTATATAACTTAAATTTCTGAATTTATATTTTATCTATCCGACTTCAGCCTTTTACAAAACATTTAAGAAACACTTTAGTAATTATGTTTTATTTTTGAATTAAACTGAATTATATAGTTTATCTAGTCTCTTTATCGCTATATTAGTATTTTATTTAATCTCTCTCCTATATCTACTATCTTAATATCCTCTATCTCTATATCACTATCCCTATTTATAGGAATATTATTATTACTATTGCTATTTACATTTATTCTTATATCTATATTTATATTATTATCTAACTAGTATGATTTTAATCAAATAGCATGAGATATTATATTTATTCAAGTCATACATTTTAGATATTATAATACTATCTCTATACTTATATATCTCTATATTATAGTTTTTTTAATTTTACAGTAGGGGTTCATAAAAAAAGGTAATCCAAAAAATAGTAATCTAGATTAAATATAACTCAGCTAATAAGATAGCTAAAAATATAAAAATTAGTATTCTATATAGAGATTAGTTAGTAGTTTTAATCTAGCATTTGAAATATACTTTAGTAAGTATATAGAAAATATAGTAAATTATTAGAGTAAAGTAAAGAAAAAAACAAAATAAAGGCTAACTTTTCGCGCTTGAATCCTATAGTAGTTATAGTATTTACGAAATGTATATTGTTGAATTACTTAGCCGACTTATATCTCTTTTTAAAACTTATTTATGGATAAATATCAAATAAATTATTAACAAAATCAGAAAAAAGAAGGATATCTAATAGATAATATTAGCATATAGTATATATTTCATAACTTTATAAGAAACTAGAGTAATATTAGATAAAGTTTAATATTAGTAGTTTTCTTTTAGCCGTTCTAGTTATAAAGTTATTGATATAATTATATAACAAAAATTTACTTTATAAAAGCTTATCATTTTACTGTAGATTTTTCAATATGTGATCAAATACTCTAGTTTTTAAATATATCATACTCTAAAATATATTGAGTTCTATTTATATTTCTTATAATCAGCTCGCCTATAGTAATTAGCCTAAAATGTACATTATATAAATAAGAAGCAGACTGCCCTTTAATTTACTAAAAATTAAAAAGTTCAGATAAAGAATACTATCTAAGTAGAGATTCGAATATAAGGTTTTAAACTCAACATCTTATTCAATCAATATTTTTAATACTAAGACTTTATAGTTTTTATTTTAAAAAATTAATACTAGTTTAGATAAAATTAAGTTATCGAATAATCATAACTACTCTATTAGATATCTAATAATAGATAGTAAAAGCTATATTTAATAGATTGTAGTTATAATAAGAATATATAGTTTAAAGTAGTTAAATAGATTATAGCTATTTATAAGTATTTTACTTTTATAAATTTAGTGTTTAGTTTAATAAATCTATTAATATTAGGTTCAAATAATTTCTATCTCTTATATATCTAATAATTTCTTCTAAGTTTTTAATCTACCTATATTATTATATTTTATTACTCTATTAAGATAGTAAGCAATTATAGTTATTCTTATATTAAATACTATATCTACTTTCTATAATAGAATAGATATTTATATTTTTTAACATTTCTAGAAATAATTTTCTAACTAGCTAAAGTCGTGTAGCTATTTATTAGCTAAAAACTACTTTATTTTACTAAAAAAGTACTAGATGATTAAAACTTAACTATAAAATTAATAATATTTTAAATAGCTTTTATTAATAGCTAGAAAGCTTTTTAACTACAGTAGCGTGATACATAAAAAGGTTACAAAGAAAAACAGCATTTTTTACTAAACTATATCTCAGCCAATAAAATAGCTAAAAGTATAAAGGTTTGAGATTAATATAGAGATTTACTAGGTTTTTTAGTTTCCAATTCTAAAAAGAATTAAAGCAGTATATAGCTCTTATAAAAAAAATGCTAAACTAAAAAGAAAAGAAAACGTCAACTTTACACGTATTTTTCGCACTTAGATTTCATGACTTATATAGCTATCTACATATAGATATTTACATTTAGTATATATATATATTATATATTTATCATAGCTATAGTTATCCATCTAAATCAGAAAATCTAGATATATATTATATCTTAGTAAATATATAAGATGATAATAGTAAATTACTATCTAATATTTACATACTAGTCTTTAGCTTCTACTAGATAGCTATATGTTAGTAAAGTATTTTATACTAGTTAGAAATATATATATATATGTAAATATATATATATATATAACAATATATTATAAAGATGTAGATAGTCAAGACTACGGTTTCTACTCAGTGAGCGGTAGAGTTGGTATGGGAGTGAGTGGACAGGCAACTGAGAGGAGGAATAGGAGAGAAAGATTGGAGTTTTAAGTGCTAGTATCTGTAAGATATCTAACTATCTCTAACTACTAAAAGAGATGGGCTTATAACTACTAGCCCACGTGACTACAGATTACATAACCAATATAGTATAATAGTACATTACGCACCGTTATAATATAAGTAAAAATATATAGCAAAACTTACCGCGTTTTACATCCAGTTTCATATACAGTATTAAACATTTTCTGATATAGTAGTAATTTCGATATTTAACTACGCTTTTTAGCGTCTTAATAACCACTAGATTGGATCTGCCATCTATCCAAATAGCTCCCCAAACTTGGATAGTTATATCACAGGCTAAAGATTAGCGTAGTCAGATAGATATATATAAAATATAATATATATATAAGTATATTTTAGCTTATTAAAAATCTTTCTAAACGTACGTATATTTTTAATAGCATATATTTATAAATTTTAGTAGTATTTTAGCCTATTATAAGAAAATTCAGCTCAAGATCTCTATCTACGCTAGATTCTAGACTCAATAGAAAATATAACTCTTCTAACGTTAGTATTAGTAAGCTTTTCAAGCTTATTTTTAGCGTAGAGTAGCCATTTTTTGCTTGTTTCTAATTTAAAATTAGCTTTTTTTAACTAGTTATTATAGTCTAGCCCTCTACTTTTAAAACGCTTTAAAGAGTTCTACTAGATATTTCTAGATTATTTTTATTTAATAATCTATTTTTTGATTGGTTAAGACTATATAGTATATCTCTATTTAGAGCTCTTATAGCTCTAGCAGTCGTCTTAGAAATTCTATCTAAACTAGCTCTTTTTAGCTAACTAATAGCTTTACATTTTTATTTTATTTGATCTATAGCGTTATATATAGACTATAGATTTTTTTTTTAAAAGTAATTACTTATATTTTTTATAGATATATTAGCGTCCAAAAACGCTTTAATTTAGCGTTTAAAATTTAAGAGTTGTGGCTCTGTTATATAGAAAATATAGTTTTAAGTTGCTAGATATAGAAAGCTATAGTTATATACTAGTTAATTACTAATAGCTAACTAAGCTAATGCTTATATAAGCTAGTGCCAAAATTTAAAATCTTATATAGCTAATTAGATAGATAGACAAATATAGCTTAAAGCTATATATATATTATATATAGACTAGTAGTATCTATCTATATATAGATAAATATACATAATCTAAAAAACAAGCGCGAAAAGATAGCTTAAAGTTGTCATTTTATTTTCTCTCTACTTTAGTATTTTTTATAAATTCTATATGCTTACTAAGCAGTATTTAAAATATCAGATCTCAAAATCTAGTAAATCTCTATATAAAAATTTAGATTTTTTATTATTAGCTATTTTATAAGCTAAGATATAGCTATTTGAAAATAGCTATTTTTTCTTATACTCTTTCTTTTTGTCACCCCACTGTATATATCTATATAATAATAGCTACATAAATTATGAAATCTAAGCGCGAAAAATAGGTATGAAGTTGACGTTTTTTTTCTCTCCAGTTTAGCATTATTTTATAAGAGGTATATACTTACTAACTTTTTTTCTTAAATTATAGACCATAAGAGCTAGTAAATCTTTATATAAATCTTCAACTTTTGTATTTTTAGCTATCTTTTCAGCTAAGATATAGCTAAGTAAAAAATGCTATTTTTTCTTATAATCTGTTTTCGTGTCACCCCGCTATATAAAATTAGCTATTTATCTAGATCTGATATTTTACTTATATTTAATACTAGTATCAATGACCCAAAATACTTTAAAAATAATATAGAATTGAAAATGTTCATATAACAAAAAAGATAATAATTATATAGCTTTACTAAATAGTTAAGAGCTTTAGGAAGTATTTAAATTGAGCGAAAAATTAGTTTAATAGATTAGACTACTATCTAATTTAAAAACTATAGAATAGATAGAACATAATAAAGCTAATATTTAAAAAGCTATTAGTACTTATCTACTAATATCTAAATAGTAGTCCTTTAGTAATTATTCTTGAAATATATTTAATCCATTTTAAATAGATATATTACTGTGGTTAATCTAGATAAAATTTAAAAAAGTAGAGAAAATAGAAAATATAGAGATAGGGAAACTTAATATCGCTATTATAAGAAAAGAAATTAATAATAAATTAATTTAACTCTATAGAGCTAGATAGATCACAAGTACTAGTTTAAAAATAAACAATAATTTCAATTTTTCTTATAAAATATTATACAAAAGCCTAAAGCCAAACTTAATATATATTATATATTTATATACTAAAATCTGGAAATACTTTAATATTTAAGCGCGAAAAAGTAACGTTTATTTTGCTTTTTTACTTTACTCTACTTTGACAGCTAATTATATTTGTTACTATACTAACTAGACTATATATAGTATACTAAATTTCAAGTGCTAACTAATCTCTATATAAAATAGTTAGGGTGGTATTTAGATTGGGGTTAGGGCAGAGTTAGGTCTTATATAAGCTAACCTAGCTTAACTCTAGCCCTGATTTATATATTAAAAAGCTATCTAGATTAAGATAGAGCTACTCAGACTAAATTATAGACTAAAGTTAAATTAGATATAATATAGATTAGAGTAGGCTAGACTAGCTAAGATATAGGTAGAGAGTAGACTAGATTAACTAGAATATAGAGGTAAGTAGAGCTAGACTATAGAGTATAGACTCTAATAGCTCTAAGTTAGTATATATCTATCTTATACATCTATATTATTAGACAAAATTTTATTATAAAATACTCTATAGTATAATATATAGTAGAGTTATAATAGTTAATTTTAAATCTAATAGTAGCTTAGTATATATAGAGCTATTATAGATATTAAAGTATAGTTTTATAGAGTTAAGATTTTGTTTACTCTTATAATAGCTATAGACTATAGTCTATATAATAGTCTAGAGTCTTCTCTAGTAGTTTATAGATATCTATTTACCTATTAGATATAAAAAAAAATAAAAACTATTAAATAAGTTACTTGATATTTTTAGAGCTACTACTACTATTAGTAATATAGATTTTCAATATTTTAGTAGATATCTACATTCTATCATTTATCTATCTATCTAGTTATATCTTTATTCTAACTAATATTTATATACTCTTTCTCCTTTTAGTAGTATAGACGTTTACTCTTATAAAACTTAGTTATCTTATTAGTTAACTTAATTTATATATATCTATTTTACATAGCCTATTTTTAAAATAAAGATTTAATCTAGCTAAATATAGTAGCACGAGTGCGTAAATAAAAAGTAGAAAAGATAATAGTTCTATTATTTAAATTTCTATTTTTACTAGTATTATTATTACTATTATTTTAGCTACTTCTAAATATTTTATTTAGCTTAGCTTACTTATCTATCTCTATATTTAACTTATTGAGTGGAGCTTATAGCCTATTCTTTTAAATAATATTTCTATTCTAGTTAGTTTAAATATTATTTTTCTATTTTAGATACTTTCTATAAGTACTAAAATAGAAATAGTTAGATATACTCTACTTAAAGATAGTATAGAAAATATCTTACTCTAGCTACCTAATTATAAAAAATAGCTATTTAAGCTCTATAATAATATACCATCTATAAAACTATATATACTGATTAATATATCTAGAACTATATTTCTTAAAAAGATTATATAGCTTTTTAAGTACTAGAAAATCTTTCCATTTAACTTAGTAAAGTAGAATTTCTAAGACTATAGATTTAAAATTAATATAAATATCTATAAAAAAAATTGGTAAATTCTTCTATACTTATTTAGATAGCTAGAGAGCGTTTATAGTACTATTAGTAGATTTCTATATACTTTTATAATTGTATTATAGATATCTATTACTAGATTCTCTATCTCTCTTTATTAAACTATAATAAACTATAGAAGAATAGTCTATTTATTCTAAGTAGCTAGACTAGTAAAAGTATATAGTAGTAGTAGATAAAAGATATAGACTATATCTATCTTATATAGTTAGAGTTTCTATTTAATTTTAGATAGCTATACTTAGATTTCTTCTAGCTAGTCTATTATATCTTTCTAGCTCTTAATATAGCTAGTTAATCTTTTATTTTTACTTTTATACTAAGCTAGATACTTTTTAATATATCTATAGAAGCTTATAAGTAGTAGTATATAGTTTTTATTATCATTATTATTAAAAGGAATACTATTTTGGATTATTTTAGCCTCTAGTCTAGTTATAACTATTTTATATAAGTTAAGATCTATATTTTTATATATAGTAAAATTACTATTATAGGTATATTTAGTATTGTATAGATAGGCGACTAGTATATACTCTTATCTAATTATTAAGTATATTAGCTAGTACTATAGGTCTCTCTAGATAGCCTACTATAGTAGAGAGTAGAATATATTATATAGCTAGCCTAAATTCAACTTTCTATCTATATAGCGTTTGTAGAATTTATATATTTTAAAAATTCTATTAATAATTTAAATAAGCTCTAGATTCTTAAATATCTATATGAAGTTTATATTAAGAATACTATCTATATAATAAAATTTATCTATTTTCTTTTTAAAATATACTATAGTAATAACCCTATTCTAGTTGATAGTGTTAAAGACACTATATAGCTATAGACGATACTAGTAGCTTAGTATATTATCTATCTAGTACTATAGATAATATCTCTTTATAAAGAGTCTTATTAATATAGCTTTAAAGTAGATAATATACTAGTAAATTTTATTTAGATATAGAAATATAAATACTCTATTTAGCTAATTCTAAATTATAGTCTATTGAAAAATATCTATTTTAGTAGCTACTATCTAGATATATATAAAATATATATATTCATAGTTTGAAAACTTATTAGTATTCTACTATTTCTTATATATCTCTATATACTATATATTAATAAAAATAGCTTTGTATAAATTATTTAGATATTTCTTACTTACAATCTTATTTTTAATTATAATAAGTAGCGCTAATCTATAGTAAATATTTATTTCTGTTTTTATTTCCCATAATTGGCTCGTCTGCGGCGATTAGCCCAAAATATACATAACATAAACGAGCGGCAGGCCGCCCCTTAGCCCACTAAAAATCAAAAAGTCAAGATAAAGGACACTATCTAAGTAGGGATTCGAACGCGAGGTCTCAGGCTCTAGGCCTTAGGCACTAAAGACTACTTAGCCCTTATCTTAAAAAGTTAGTACTAGTCCAGATAGAACTAAGCTATAAAATAATAATAACTACTCTATTAGATATCTAACTTTAGGTAGCAAAATCTATACTTAATAAACTATAGATGTAACAAGGATATAAAGCGCAAGATAGTAGCGCAGTATATAACTTCTAACTATAAATACTCTGCTCTTATAAACTTAGTCTCTAGTCTAGCAACTTAATTAATATTACGTTCTAACTGATTTCCATCTACTACGTATCTAAAATCTTTAAAATCTTTCTTATTAATTAGATATTATCTATTAGCTTCTTCAATTCTTGAAATCTTCCTATTATATTTATTTTATCGCAATCGCTAAATCTTCTAGACTAATACTAAATATCTATCTATATCACTTTAATCTATACTCTTATCTATCTTGAACCGCCCTCTTCTATAATAGCTATAGACCTATAAAAGTAGCTACTTATCTAGATCTAATATATTACTTCTCTTAACGCTAATATAGATTACTCTAAGTTTCTTTAAAAGCAATATAATATTTAAGATATTTAAGTAAGAAGAATAAATAATAGTTACGTAGCTTTAGTAAGCGGCTAGAAAGCTCTAAGAGTATACGAATTCGGCTAGAAGTTAATTAGATAGATTAGACTACTACCTAGCTTAAGAATTATAGAATAGATAGAGAGTAATATAGCTAATATTCGAAAGGCTATTAGTACTTATATACTAATATCTAAGTAGTAGGCCTTTAGAGGTCGTCTTTAGAGTAACTTAAGTCAGTCTTAGATAGACTGGTAAACGGGTATTGACCCACTTTTCTTCTTTCATCAATATCTCATCAAAGACTAGTCCAAATCGGATAATTCTGACGTTATTCTAATGCTCTAAGCTAGCGCACTCTATCATGTAATATAAAGCTAAGCCGTATCTAGCTTAGTCCAAAAGTTATTTAATAGCCCGTTTGTGAGCCCTAGGGCTGGGTTATGTGTCGGGTATACCCCTATTTTTACCCCTTTTCTAGCTCTAGCGCTAGTACTATTAGAGTTAGACTTAAATAATATACTAGTAATATTTAGACTAGAGTGCTAGCTTTCTGATGACGTCAGAATTACACGACTTGGACTAGTATTGGCCAAGATAATCGATAGCCCTACCTAAATACCCGATTTACCAGTCTAGTCTTAGATAGACATATTACTATATTTTATTTAGGTAGAGTTAAAGAAAGTAGAGGAAATAGAGGACGTAGAGATAGAGGACATCGATATTGCCGCCACGAGGGATGGAGTTGACGATATGTCAATCTAGCTTTGCGGAGCTGGGTAAGTTGTGACTATTAGTTCAAAAATTAAAATATAATTTACAAAATGTTTTATAAAATATTGCACAAAAGGCCGAAGCCAACTATAGTAAATATATAAATAGTCTAAACTAAAAGTTTAAATAATCTTTTCTATATTAGTAGTCTTATTATTATTAATTTTAGTAGTGTTAATCTTAGCTTTGAATTAGATAGTCGCCTTATAGTAAATATAAGAATTTCTAGCTTTCTATCTATAAGCTAGTAGAAATAGTTTTATAATACTATAACTAGTAGCTTCTATATCTTTAGTAATTTTATTAATTCTAGTTCATTATTTTCTTAAGATATGTATTCTTTCTTAGAAGCTATTATTATTATATATAGTATTTACTAGAAAGCTAGCTTATAAGAATCTACTTAGTAACTTTACTATATATATCTCTTTTAGAATCTTTATAGTAGTAGTTAGAACTCTTCTTTTTATAGTTTTTTTAATAATATCTACTTAGTCTAGAACTAGAATATAATATTCAGAATATTTCTAAATATCTTTTAATTTAAAATTAGCTGCTAATATTTTATAGTTTAAAACTAAATAGATTATCTATAGTATTTTCAGATTATAGATAAATTTTATAACTTTTAACTAGAACTCTACTTTAGAATTATGTTTTCCATTAAAAAGAGTAAAGTAAATATATAAAATAAGCTTCTAAATATAATATTTTATATTATTCTAAACTATTTTTAGTTTTTTAGCTAGAGTACTTAGCTTCTTATAATACTTATTACTAAAAATCTATAAAGTATTTAGAATACTTCAAATATAGTTCTTAGCTAGAGTATAAGTATTTTTAAAAAGTAGCTTTATTTTTCTCTAATCAGTAGTATTAATAAATTTATCTTTTTTAGAGTTTTTCTCTTATAGTCTAGCTAAAATATATATATTAAGAAGAGATATAACTTATTTTAAAGTTAGTTAATATAATATAAATACTATATCTTTAATTCTAAAGTAGTTAAGTATTATAGAGCTTATAATTAGAGCTAAATACTCTAAAATAAAATTTCTTTCTATAGACTTAATAGTAGATACTATATTAACTATTTTAGTCTACTACTTATTAACTATATTCTTAGCTATTTTAAAAATTAGATAGTAGACTTTAAAGCTATTTATATTTTTATATTTCTCTATAAGCTTAGATATATTTTTAAAAACGTCTTTAATTATAATAATTAGCTCTAATATAAAGTTATATAATAGTACTATATTTTTAATAAAATTATTAGCTATAAGTTACTACTACGCCGCTAGCAATTTCTAAACTTAAAAAAACTGATTTTTTAATATAGATCTTCTATATAAGATCTATCTAGTTTAACTTAGTAATTTTATTTATACTACTAATAGATCTTAATACTTTCTATAAATAATTTTAATATTCTATACCTTTTATAAGACTATTATTAGATTACTAAAGCTACTTAATAGTTTAAAAGTTTTAAACTTCTAACTAGATGCTACTAATAATATTAAGCTAGAGTAGCTTTATAGCTACTACTTTACTAATTCTTATTTTAGTATTAATAGTATACTATTTTATTTTAGTATTGCTAATATACTATTTTATCTCTTTTTAGCTAGAGATAAGTTAGTAGTAGCTATTTTAATTTTACTTTTATTTTTACTAGATAGTAGCGCTATTAACTTACTTACTAATTAGACTCTACTATCTAGTATTTTATAGATATTTACTACTTACTACTAGTATTAAGTTAAATTATAATATTTATAGTAGAAAGAAAAATAGAAAGAATTCTCTATACTATAGAGCTTATATAGATATTAGTAGTAGTAAAAGTATAGTCTATACTACTTTTATTTTTATAATATTATTTACTATTATATATTAATAGTAAAATAATACTAATTAGCTAATTATACAGTTTAAATAGAGGTCTAGTAATAAAAGTATAGCTTAGTAATTACTAATAAGTAGAATCTAGATACTTACTAGTATATCTAGATTTTATTAATTACTACTATTAGCTAGTACTATTATACTACTATTTATATTTCTTATATAGAAATTAATAGTATATATCATATAAGCTCTAATAGAGCTAATTCTAATTTAGTTTTTTAGATCTTTAGCGTTTTTAGTATCGCGCGCCTATAGAGATATAGTAGAGTATACTACTAGTCTAATATTTTACTTATATAAATATCTACTATTAGCTAGAAATTAAAGCTCTAGTACTACTTCTAACTATTTTTATATTAGAAATTACTAGTCTATTATTAGAGAATATATATTATAGCTAGTTTTAGACTTCTATTATAGTAAGAGCTACTCTAAAATAGTCTATATTCTATTTCTATAAAAGGAGCTAGCCTATAGCTAGAAAAAGAGCTAGATTATAGTAAATAGTAAAACTTATATCTATCTATAGACTAGCTACTTTGATAGTCTATATATAGTTATTATAGCTAGACTATCTAGTAGAATTTAGATATTTAGCGTTATATTTAGATTCTCTACTTTAGCTATTTCTATATCTAAATCTATTTTTCTTACATAGCTTTCTTTCTATTTATCTATATAGTATACTATTTTTTATAGCTGCTTAGCTATATATACGCTGCTATAGCTATAGCCCTATTAAAAGATCTATATTCTAGAGTTTACTAGATAGTAAAGTACTATTACTACTAGCTATAATAAGTAGATAGCTACTCTAGCTATAGAATATAATAGAAGAGGGCTAGATAGAGCTATTAGAGCTATAGTAAAAGCTAGCACTAGAGAAGCTAAAGAAATAGAAATAATACTATATAATATAAAAACTCTCTATTATTTTATTTTCTATTTTAGTAGCTATTCTAGTAGCTACTAATAGTATAATAGAGTAAGCTAGAGTAGAAGAAAAGCTAGAAAAGTATCTAGTCGCGATCTAGTTAAAGCTAGTAGTAAAATAGTCTATCTCTATTTTATAAAAGTAAGCAATATTACTAAAGCTAATAGATAAATACTAATATTTATTTATTACTATACTATTTTCTATTTATAATTATAGTAAAATAGTCTATATATTATATATCTATAGCTAGCTAATTTCTATATAGTAGCTATATATAGTATATTTATTTTTTAGTAGATTATATAGTCTAAATTAGAGACTAGAGGCTATAAAATATATAGCTATTTTAATATTAATAGCTTTCTATTTCTAAATCTAGAAATAGCTAAATATATAATTAATTATTAACTTCCAATCTAACTAATAAGATATTATTTTTTTTCTATTTCTACTACTATATCTAAAATAATATTAGAATTTCTAGCTATACTATCTATACTAAAAATTACTACTAATAGACTAAATACTATAGATAGAAATAAAGCTCTAACTCTAGCCTAGTACTCTAATACTAGAGCTAGAAATAGTAGAAAGAAAAAGAAAACTACTATCTTTAGAGTGGTATTTGGGTCAGGGGCACCCACCATAGGTCAGAGGTAGGGTCAGAGCCAGCCCCGCCCTAACTTCGGTCTTAGTAGCTCTAGCCCTACTAAAACCTAGACTAGAGTTAGGCTAGCCTAAGTCTTAGTAGAGCTAGAATTAGGCCTAGAGCTACTAAAACTAGAATGAAGCTAGTCTATCTTAAAATATTTATATTTTTTTTAAATATTTACTAAGAAAAAATAAAAATATTTTAAAGTAGGCTATTCTAGTTCTAGTTTTAGTAGCCCTAGCCCTAACCTAGTCTAGCTATAGTAACTACTAAGACTAGCCCCGTCTAGCCCTAACTCTAGTTTTAGTAGGGCTAGGGTTAGGCTAGATTAGTTTACATAAGACCCAACCCCGCCCTGACCCCAACCCAAATACCACCCTAACTATCTTACCCTAGATAGAGTAGTAGAACTAAATACTATAGATAAAAAATCTAGTCTAATATCTAAAATTTTAAAATCTATAATAAAACTCTAGTATCTAGACTAGATAAGTCTAGCTTATATTTATAGAAACTATAGATATAGTAAATAGCTATCTATATATTCTCTACCTTTACTATAGCTATATACTATAGTATTTAATATCTACAAAAATTAGAATAAAATATTTAATTTAGTACTATAAAACTAAAATCTACTAGTAAATATCTATACTAGTCTATAGCAGATTGATAAATATCTACTACTAAATTCTATATATAGCTTTCTCTATATCTATCTTCTTCTTAAAAGCTTTTAAATAGAAGCTAATTTAAGTAGTAGTAAATAATAGTTAGTTTTTTTATATAGTTAAATATTTAGTATTTTAGTAGTTTATATACTTTCTATAACTATTAGTTCTACTAATTACTTATCTAAAATTTAACTTAGTCTTTCTAGCTAAGCTTAGAAAAGCCTTAGCTAGTCTATTTAAAATTTTTAGTAACTATATAAAACTATTAATTATACTAGATATCTTGTCTATAAATAACTATTTTAGCTTTCTAGCTATTAAAATATACTATATCAACATATTATAGTAGCTATAAAAAAAGCTATGAAATTTTACTCTAATTTATAGAAGATATACTAAAATAACTATAGTAGAGAAGATATCTTATACTTTTTTATATATAAATATAGAGAAATATCTACTTATAATTATTTATAATAATACTAGTAATAATACTTTACTTACCTAAACTATCTATTTTTAGCTATAGAAAATAGACGTTAGCTAAAGTTTAAGTAAAAATACTATCTTCTATCTTCTTTATATTATTAATCTTATTATTTAGAATATTATCTAGTATTTAATACTAGTAGTACTAACTAATATAAATACTAGCTTAGAAATATATTATCTTAGTAAGATTACTAAAAGACTTTTAGTTCTAAACTTACTTTATAAAGTAGAAGCTCTATCTACTATACTATATATAGTCTAACTATATATAGCTTTACGCTATTTATTTTATAATTCTATTATTACTATAAAATATTAATAATTTATATCTAAATAGATATATCTAGTAGTAAAAAAGTAGTTCTATATTATTTATAATATTAAAATTTAATAGAATTCTATTTATAATATATATAAGCGCGCTATTTATTTCTAAGTCTATATTAATTACTAGCTTAAAAATAAGATTATGCTTTAAGCTTTAGTAAATACTAGAAAGTAACTAAATCTAGCTAGAAATATAAAGCTAAGCTAATATAATTTTAAATAGCTATAGCTATTAGTATTAGAATAGAATTATTTAAGATAGTTACTAAACTACTCTATAATTTTAAAAAAGCTACTTTTTAGCTTAGTTAGAGTAGTAAATTTTAAATTTTCTATGTCTAGCTAATATATAACTAGCTTTTTAACTTTCTAGATAATATTAAGTAGAATTTAAAGAATAACTTTAAGTACTAAAAGTAAACTAGAGACTAGCTAGATATTATAAAGGCTATAGCTAAAAGAAATAGAATAAAGCTAAATAAATATTATTTAAAAACTAATGATAACTATAAGTATTTATTTAACTATATAATGATTTTGAATCTAAAATAGAAATTGATAATCTATAAAATATGTATACTATTTATACTCTATTATACTAGACTAATTATAAACTAAAATACTATTTAATAGAAACTATACTATAAATATAAATACTATAACTTGTTTTTTTAGCTATCTATTCTACTATAATAGTAAAAAGTACTCTAGCTCTATTTTTTGAAAATACTAGAAAAAGCTATATACTAGTAAGTAGTTTTAGAGACTATCTCTACTTCTATTATAGAATAGTAGACTATTAAACTCTAGCTATAGCTTTCTCTAGAAAATAAGCTTAAGCTCTAGTTAAAAAAATACTAATATAGAAAAAAAAATCTATATTTTAAAAAAAAAAGAGATATATTTTGATATACTATCTATATATAATAAAAAAAGTAATTTTAATTTACTTAGCTAGTAGTAAATAAATAAAAATACTTACTTCTATCTTATCTAAGTTATCTAAAATATTTTAACTATATCTATAGTATAAATAGATATTAAGTATATTTTTAATATTATAAAAAATATAATTAAATATTAATAGTACTAATTTAGTACTAGATATATATAAGAAATTATAGTTATAATAGATATATTTACTTAGAAAATAAAAAATACTTTAGATTTAAGTAATTATAATTATAGAGAGAATAGTACTCTATTAAATAAAGTTAATAATTTTTTTAACTTTCTAGTAAGTAAAAGCTAGAGCTAAATCAATATAGAAGCTATATAGACTAGAGTAAATAGTAGTAAAAAAGAGAATAAAGTATAGCTATCTCTACTAAAGTAATTATATCTATTACTTATTAGTAATAGTAAGTTCTAAATATTATCTAGAGATATAAAATATCTATAGAATCGAAATATATAGCTAAGTATTTAAATTCTATCTATCTATCTATCTACTATCTTATATAACGTAGTTTATAAGCGAGTCGGTCATACAAGCGAGTCGGTCACCCTACTAACTTTGCGCACCTTTACAAGCGTGTAGCTCCACTATATATAGATAGTTTTGACAGATATTAAGATAGTAGATTAATTGCTATCTAGAGTATTTTTCTTATATGTACGCGAGTTATGGCTAGTCTCTTTGCATCTACTATAGCGCGTAAGAGCCCGGCCGCTAACACCTAATCGCTCTCCTCCCTGACGCTCTTTATGAGCAATCTGCTTATTAGTATCGCGTTGAGCGATAATATTCTCGCTAGTTTTTTTTGTAAGTACTTCTTACTTCTGTATTCGCTTTCTTTTATGCTGTCTACGCTTTGATGCTAGCTTATTAGCCTTCTGAAGACTAGTGATCTAATCGCGTATTAGCTTAGCCGATAGTATTATTACTTGCGCACCTTTCTTAAGCTAATTAATTGCTATAATAATTGAAGCTGGCGAAGAGCTTTTATACTATCGAACGCGATTACTTATTAGTGTTGATTGAGCTTTAAGCTCGCGTACGTTGCTTGGCGTATAGGGCTGCCAGAGAGCTTCCGCGAGAGCAGCTAGAGGAGTAGACGTACGTAGCTATACGTCAAGCTTTGATAGAATAGTATCTAGCTAGAGAGGAACAAGGCCTGCGCCTTAGAAAGCTGAGCAGATATTAGCTAGCGTAAAGGATTGATTGAACGCTATCTTAAATGCTAGTAGAAACTCGAGCTTAGTGATATAGTTGATATAGTTACATATTAGACTCTCTATCTTACGGCTATACGCGCGCTTTAATAGAGAGAAGCAGCTAATATTAAGAGGCTGGAGTAGGTAAAACGAGTGAGGCGGCATACAGAGCGTGTAGATATTGTTCTCCTTATAGAGCTCTTGGAACTTAAGTGACTGGTAGCTCTTATAGCTATTAAAGATAAGTAGCTGGCGTACTCTAATAATCTTACCATCTATATACTTAATAAAGTGCTTTAGCCACTTAACTCCAAGCTTATTAGTCGTCTAGCTGTTTTTGCTTACTGCGATCGCCCAGTCGCGTAGGATTTCTGCCTCCTCGTACCAGGCAGACAGGTAATACTTACTAGTAAAGATTAGAAATAGTGGGATAGACCAGCTAGCTGCGTTAATCGTAGTAATAAACGTCACCTACTCGCGACTACCTAGCTAGATAGCCTTTGGATGGCCTCTTCTCTCTAATACTATAACGACAAGCTAAGTAGTAATTTTGCCTATTAAAAAGCCAGCTTCATCAAAGTTGTAGACGTTCTCGTCGCAGATGCCATACTTAGCCTTTGTCTGCTCTATAAGCTTAAACCAGCTCTTAATTAAGACCGGATTTTCACATAGGGCTCTCTATCTATTATACGCTCGATTGAAACGCGTCGTAAGACTGTCTGTACGCTTAACAAAGTTGCGCGGCCAGTGAACGCCAATCTAGCTAGCGTCGCGCGTAGCCAGCAGCTTATCAGCTATATCTCGCATAGCAGTATAGGTAGACGCAAATCTACATAGATCGAGATCGATTATATAGCTAGTAATTACTTACTCTTCTAGCTGCGATAGCTTCTTTAAATTAGGCTGGTAATCGCGCCGCGCGTATCTCCTAGCGCGTTAGTCGATTAGTGTTGATTTTGGAACATTAAAGGCTATAGTAGCGCGTCAGATACTCTAGATTTAATTACTATCTAGAGAAGAAAAGGCAAGCTGAATATCCCCTTCGTGAGAAGTTAATTTAGAAGCGTGGTGTAGAGACATTGCGCGTAAAGTTAAGGTGGGTGATCAAAGCTAGAGGGGTGACCGACTCGCTTATATGACCGACTCGCTTATAAACTACGTTATATAAATAGTAGTATTCTACTAACTCTATTTTATAATTTATATAAATTTAGAGATAGCTCTCTATATAGTACTACTCTCTATAGTTTAAATAATTACTATCTAAAGTCTTTTACTCTAGCTATATCTATCTCTATATATTATATCGCTTACTCTAGTACTTAATTTAAGTACTTTAGAAATAAGTATTTATATAATAGTAGCTTACTATGTTGTAGATCTAAGCTAGTCAGCTAATCTACAGTATCTGGGTGCGTACTTCTACACCCAGAATCAACTTAGTCTATAGTCGATCTGTCAAGACTATAATCGATCTATAGACATCTGTCTATGACGCTAAAGATTACGCAAGCTACTACTAGATAGATTCTTCTAGAATCTACTCCAGCTAATATATATAGTAGTAGAATAGCTAGTAGATAGAAACAAGAGCAGTTTATACAAAGTTAATCGTGTCCATCAACTCTCTCCCCTAGCAATCTCTCGTCTATCTAGAGTCTCTCGATCAGGCTGTCTAAGTCTACTACTAGTAGTACTAGCAGCCACCCATTACTTCAACATACTATAGTAAATTTTTTAAAGCTCTAAAATATATTATAGATCTAGTACTTAGATATATACTATAAGGATATAGTAACCTTATAATAATATAGTAATCTAATAGATAGGGTGGTATTTAGGTCGGGGTCAGGGCGGGGTTAGATCTTATATAAACTAATCTAGCCTAACCCTAGCCCTACTAAGACTAGAGTTAGGGCTAGGCAGTGTAACCATGCATAGACCAAAACATACCCCAGCCAGGGCAGCTTATCAAGATCCGATTGAGAGCCGGGTCAGACCCGATGAAGACCCGCACCCAGGTATAAGTACCAGGTACCTTCCATAGATGTTCGGTAGATTTTTGATATCCTTTCGTACCAGGCCTATGAGTGTCTACCGAATCCAAGGTGTTTCTGCTGTCCCACGCACTTCCATATGCATTTGAGTGACACTTCCCACCGGAACCGATTCGACTAGTCTTGCTCGCGCCGTTACATTATATCAAAAATCTCGTCCCAGCCGGTGACGGCCTTCAAAACAATATCGCAGCTTGTTTGTTGAGACCGCGCCCAAGCCCAAGTCCCTCCGGAACCGCTCCGGATACTTCACACCGTTACGTCCCACATTCACACACAGGCGGGATCCCTTCGATCTCCCGCCGACCGAAGCCTTTGGGTTTGGACCTCCTGTACTGATTGCAGTCAGGTTAACTTCGGAGAAGTCGCGTAGATTGCGCCAAGGTAGAGACTCGGAGACTACCAAAAACCCATCAGCCACGAAGACAACCGTCGATGGCTGACCGAACCCCATCCGGCTCAGGAGAGCTTTCCAGGAAGTCGCCGCGCTTCCAAGATTCGAAGTCAAGAGAGAAGACGCCTGGCAAACCGCCAGCCGTCGAAGAGGAAGAGGATTCGGAAGAGGATGAGACTAGCCTCCTTCGGGCAGAGATCGACAGGCTAAACGAACAAATCGCACGGCTGTCCCGCCAAAACACCGCAGCCCCAGATCAACCTCTCCCCTCCACCGAATCACCACCGACTATCGCTGAACCAACCGAAACTCAATTCGGAAGGTACCAGTCAGCAACCCCGGACCTGCTACGTGTCAAACTCACAGAACGTACCCCTTCCATTGATAACCTTAGTGATGGAACAGAACCTACGTTCCGCCAATGGCAAGCGTCAATAGAGGACCGCTTAACAATCAACGCGGACCATTATCGGAGTGAACGCGCACGCATGGCTCTAGTCTGGGGACATACTACAGGTATCGCCAAGGGATACCTGGAACCACAGTACCTAGCCGATTCGGTGGAGGACCGGTTCCAAAACGCCGAAGATATGATAGCTACTCTAAAATCATACTTCGTATCCGGCAACGAGCAAGCGGAAAGCCGCGCTGCTTTCCACCGCTTGCTCATGGACAAAAAGGAAACCTTCGCTGAATTTAAGGCAAAATTTATAAGTGCTGCCGTCAAAGGATCCGTATCGAAGTCGGAGTGGTTTTTCTACTTATGGGAAAAAATTACCCCCGCCTTGCGTGTTCCAAACTTGGGATTTAAACACCAGTGGAACAACTCCTTTGACAAGATGATACAACACCTTACTGCCTTCGATACCGAAAGAAGGAACACTCCTTTCGGACACGGTTCGGAACCCACTTCCAATAATTCTCGTACTCCACCAACGAAGCCCCGCGTCAGTCAATACCGGGACTACCGCCCAAACACTTATGGAGTCCGATCCGAACCAGCTCCGACCCAATCTCGCGCTCATTCTAATACCCCCAGGTTCCCTTCAAAGACCCCCGCACTGGATAGCAAACCGACTACTAGCAATTGCTATAACTGCGGAAAACCTGGACATTATGCGAATGAGTGCCCCATTCCTCGGGTTCGAGAAATCGAAGCAGAGAAGGAAGAATTCGAAGAAGCACACGAATACTTATCGGAGGAGGACCGGGCGGGAAACCACCAGGCCTAGGAAAACTCTCCGCCCTAGGCATGAACAAGTACGATCTAGCTAAAATTGATTTATCCCACTTGTTCGGAGGAAAACACTTCCTAGTACCCACCGTTCTTTGTTCGAAAGGGTTTGGTGTCAGCTTGCACTCCTTAGTTGACACTGGAGCCCAAGGCTTTTTATTCTTAAATTCTGCTATTGCTCGTACCCTCTCCGGCTCCCTTCAGGTCCCCATCCGAAGACTTCCCTTCAAGATCACAGTCAAAGGATTTCAGGACCAAGTCCAAACTAGGGTAGACAAATATATTCGGTTACATATCCGAATCGATGGAAGAAAGATTTACAACTGTCCCTTCGTGATCATGGATCTAGGGACACAGGACTGCATAATTGGAATCAAGTGGTTAAGACGTTTCCAGCTTAGGCTTGATACGAGCCGGAACCGGATCGTATGGCCGGCCAAGTACCCTCCAACATATGATCCCGCGCCACCTATCCTTGTACAGTTGAAACAACCTTCCATCGATGCTGATGTGGAACGGGACATACAGAGGCGAGACGCACTATGGGAAAAGGACAACTACCGTAGGCAAAACAGTCCTCGCAAAGCTCTCATGCGAAGAATTAGAGGATGCCTCAAACTTCCCAAGGTTCGTCTACCACTACCTGTTCCCGACCCTACTCCGGACCCTATCCGACCAACATCTTCACCCCGTATCGCCATCATTTCGGCAAATGCTTTCCATTATTCTATGAAGCGTAAGGAAAACGAGTTCTTCACGACAAGTATCTATGAGATCGATCGCATCTTAGAAGAGCGCATGAAGCCAGACGATCCCGAAAACGCCAAACTTGTTCGGGACCGACTTCCATCCGCTTACCATTCGTACCGCGATGTCTTCAGCAAGACAGCGGCAGAGCTACTGCCCGAACATCGCCCATACGATCATAAGATTGTGCTGACCGAACCTCTTCCGAATCAATTCAGTCCTCTGTACAAGCAGAGCACTGAAGAACTCGAAGCCACCAAGACGTTCGTAATGGAAAACCTTAGGAAAGGACACATTGACCCAAGCCACTGCCCCTTCGCCTCCCCAGTCCTTTGTGTTCGGAAGCCAAACGGAGACATTCGCATCTGTGTAGATTACCGCCGACTCAACGCAATCACCAGAAAGGATGCGTATCCGATACCACGCATTGACGAGCTTCTAGCCCGCACCCACAAGGCGAAAATCTTCACCAAGCTCGACATACGTGCGGCATTCAACAAGATCCGAATGCACCCCGACTCGGAGGAGTACACCACGTTCCGCACTAGATACGGAACCTACAAGTCCAAAGTGTTGCCTTTTGGATTATGCAACGGCCCTGCAACATATCAACGCTACATGAATGATGTGTTGATTGATTATCTAGACAGCTTCTGCATAGTCTACCTAGACGACATTTTGATCTACTCCGAATCGGAACCGGACCACCCCCGCCACGTACAACAGGTCTTGGAAAGGCTTAGGCAAGCCGGTCTCCAAGTTGACATCAAGAAAAGCGAATTCCATGTCACTCGGACCAAATACCTAGGGTACATTTTGACCAACCAAGGTCTAGAGGTGGACCCTGACAAGGTGGAAGCCCTTCAAGATTGGGTCCGACCTACCACCGTTACTGGTGTGAAGTCGTTCCTAGGGTTCACTGGGTTCTACAGGCAGTTCGTTCCTGAATACTCGCGAATTGCGAAACCTCTCCTCGCCCTCCAGAGCCCCTCAAGACCATTCGTATGGGATTCGGAGTGCGACCAAGCCTTTGAAAGGTTAAAATCTGCACTGCTGGCAATTCCCACCTTGTACCACTACCATCCAGAGTATGATACCAAGGTGGAGACCGACGCGTCCGATGGCGTTGTGGCAGGCGTTCTTTCCCAAAAGCAGCCAAATGGAAATTGGTGTCCTGTAGCATTCTTCAGCAAGGTCCTATCCGGGTCTGAGCTGAACTGGGAAATACACGACAAAGAACTATTCGCCATCGTAACGGCGTTTAGCAAGTGGCGACCTGAACTGCTGTCGGTACGCTCTCGTGTCGACGTGTACTCAGACCACCGTTCCCTTGAATACTTCATGACTACCAAAGTTCTGAATGCCCGCCAGGTGCGATGGGCGGAAGAGTTGGCATCCTTCAATTTCCACATCCGATACACCCCCGGAAAGGATAATGCTCGTGCTGACATCCTCTCCCGACGGGAGCAAGATGTGGGGAATCTGAAGACAGCCCAAATTGACAACCGTTCGCGGGTCCTCCTGGGACCGCACCGACTTGACAACCGAATCAACTCCGAACTTGCTAAGACCTATGTAGCCCAACTCCAAGCGGAATCTTTCTCCTTACTTGTAGTTGAGCCCATATCGGAGCCGATGTCCCTCGATTCGCTGGAGCTGATCGAGTCTATCCTACAAGAGAACCGAGCCTCGTTTGGGGCAGAGCGAAGGTCCCTTCCGGACAGATACCGGATCGAAAACGGACTCCTGCTCTATTCCAACCGCCTATGCATTCCTTCCACCTCTACCCTTGTGACTCGCCTCATTCGGGAAGTACACGACCAGGTATCCTCAGCGCACCCCAGTGCAAAGAAGACCTACCAACTACTGTCCCAGAAGTACCACTGGAAGGGTATGGAATCCACCTGTAAAAGGTATGTGCGGAATTGCATAGCCTGTAGGAAGGCCCATCCTAGACAGACCCGAATTCCAGGGATGATTCATCCTTTGCCAATTCCTGACCGGCCGATGCAGCACCTGTGCATCGACTTTAAGGAATTTCCCCGAGACCGATCCGGTTACGACATGATCATGGTCGTGATCGACCGGTTATCTAAGCAGGCCATCTCCATCCCCTGCCACAAGACTATTGATGCAAGGGGAATGGCCGACCTATTCGTTCAATGGGTGTACCGATTTGGCCACACACCTGAAACCATAGTCTCTGACCGAGGACCACAGTTCATTTCAAGCTTCTGGTCGGAATTCTGCCGAATCCTAGGCGTTAAGGTCAAGCTGTCAACCGCCTACCACAAAGAAACGGATGGTCAGACAGAGATTATGAATAAGTACATCGATCAGAGGTTGCGCCCATTCGTATCCTACTACCAAGACAACTGGAGTGGACTTCTACCTTTGATCGATCGTGCTCAAATTTCCCTACCACATTCTTCCATTGGCATGTCCCCGTACCACATCCTATATGGTTCCGAACCCCGGCAGAGTTGGGACTGGAAACATTCCACCAGCCTTCTCACCCCCACTGACAAACTCAACCATAAGGATGCATTGGAAATGGCTACCCGCATGCACGACGCATGGAAGGTAGCTAAGGAACAAATGGAGAAAGCCCAGGACAGGATGCGAACCACAGTCAACCGCCATCGTCGTTCTGTTGACTGGGATGTGGGAGACATGGTCTTCCTAAGTACCCGGAACCTCGCGTCAGACCGTCCGAGTAGGAAGCTATCCTCCAAATGGGAGGGACCCTTCAGGGTACTTGAGAAGGTAGGACATTCATACCGCTTGGACCTTCCGAAAAGGTCCCGGATCCATGATGTCTTCGCCCCGGATCTATTATGCAAAGATCCTCAAGACCCCCTCCCAGGACAAGAACCTCCAAAGCCCCCAGCAACTCCCATCCAAGGCGTGGAAGAATGGGAGGTAGAAGAAATCCTAGCAAGCAAGTTGTACCGCTCAAACCTAAAATACCAAGTACGGTGGGTCGGACATGACCCGGATCCTACCTGGTACCCAGCCTCAAACTTCATGGGAGCCCCACACAAGCTCAAACTCTTCCATGAACAACATCCCACCAAACCGGGACCCCCACGTTCCCTTGGCAAGTGGATCACGGCATGGGAACAAGGCACAGAGGATATGACTTCACTGCAGGATGACAAAATTTAAAGAAAAGGAAAAACAGAAACTTCATTGGGTATCAGTAACAAAGGAAACTCGGACCCGAACCCCACAACCACCAACAAACCCCCAAAATGTCACCTCACTCAAAGTTCAACATCAGAGCGCTCCTGCTCAGCGTCGGCCATCTCCTGGTCAACCGCACCCTTGTCCTCCTCTGAGGAGGAGGACAAACCAGACCATTCCTCCGACTCCTCGACCCGAGGGCCGACCCGGGCGCCACCCCGAGCCGACCTGGCCTCAAGACGCGAAAGGCGCCTTTCCATGCCATTGACTGTATCGACCAACTCCGAGATGCTGTCTCGGATGTCCCTCAGGACCTGGTTCTGGGCGACGAGGAGCTGATTGACTGAAAGCTCCTTCTCCTGGGACCTGACAACTTGGACCTTGCGGGCGATGTCCAAAGCGGCGGCAGCGATTCGATCAAGCAATACCTCCGTATCGGCATCAACTGCAGGGCCATACCGAGCGATGGCACACAACTCGATGGCATCGATCAAATCGTGAAACTCCTCGAAGACGTACTCGGGAACCTATCCGGGTTAGCCAAGCTGCAAACAGTGAAGGAAAAGAGAAGCAAACTTACAGGATCGCACTTCTCCTTCTGCTGGGTGCAATAAAGACACTTCTTGGAGGAATCGGACGGGTAGGCGTAAGCAATGTCGAACTGACGGCGCGCCAAGGCGCGGACAGCTCGCAGACAGATGAAGCGATACGCATCCGGCAGCGCACCGGGCGGACAACGAAGAGGCATAGCGAAAACGAGTGCGTTGAGTTGTAATTGACTTGTTTTGATTGAGAAGCGTGGAGGAGAAAACTCGGCGGCGACACTGTGTTGTTGTTGATATACACACTGGGGGAGCAAACAGTCTTGGCACACGTGACCTGGATAGCCGTTGGACCCTGACTACAAACGAATCGCCGGCGACTCGGAGCTCCGATCGAAGCGTCCAGGCCTGTCTGGCAGGTGAAGGCAAACGGCCTAGCGGCCAGGCAGCAAGGCAGCAGCGCCACGTGAGTACCGGAATGGTCACTGAGGCTCAGGCACAGAGGCTCAAGTGAAGGACATGCACGGCCACGGGAGCCACACCGGAACCGGAGCATCCTATTGCCCGAAGTGGCGCAGTGTGGGGAAAATCTGGGGGAAATCAGGAACGAGGGACCCCATGGTGCAGGGAAGAAGAATGACAACCGGAACAGACAGCTGTGGGACCAGCTGTCTACCGGGAGGGGGGGTAATGTAACCATGCATAGACCAAAACATACCCCAGCCAGGGCAGCTTATCAAGATCCGATTGAGAGCCGGGTCAGACCCGATGAAGACCCGCACCCAGGTATAAGTACCAGGTACCTTCCATAGATGTTCGGTAGATTTTTGATATCCTTTCGTACCAGGCCTATGAGTGTCTACCGAATCCAAGGTGTTTCTGCTGTCCCACGCACTTCCATATGCATTTGAGTGACACTTCCCACCGGAACCGATTCGACTAGTCTTGCTCGCGCCGTTACAGGCAGGGCTAGTCTTAGTAGCTATTATAGCTAGACTAGATTAGAGCTAGAGCTACTAAGACTAGAGTTAGACTAGCCTACCTTAAAGTATTCTTATTTTTTTTTAGTAAATACTTAAAAAAAATAAGAATATTTTAAGATAGACTAGTCTAACTCTAGTTTTAATAGCTCTAGGCCTAATCCTAGCCCTACTAAGACTTAGGCTAGCCTAACTCTAGTCTAGGTCTTAGCAGGGCTAGGGCTGCTAAAACCAAGATTAGGGCGGGGCTGGCCCTAACCCTACCCCTAACCTATAGTGGGTACCCCTGATCTAAATACCACTCTACTAATAGATATTACTAATCTAGCTATAATCTATATACTATATAATCTAGCCCTACCTCTATCTAAGTACTCTACTATCTAGCCCTACTCTAGTCTAGATACTATATCTACCTAGTCTAACCCTAGCCTAGTGTTACAAGTAACAAAGAAGGATCTCTCCTTGACGATGGCCGCAGGTAGGAGACCATTGGGCGACACGTCAGAAGGTAATGATCCCCGCGGAAGGGCGATCACATGACTGGCCTCAGGCCAAGACCGGGAAACCACGCTAGTATGTGAGGACACGCTCACACGTGACCAAAGTGACTTCAGGGACTTCAGAGAACACAGGGGTTATTCCGTGAGGACAGTGAGGACAGGACCGGAAGCAATGGGTATAAGAATGTGTTGGATTTCATTATTACACTCGTTGTGGTCAACTCAGCAAAGTATCTTTCATAGTTACCTTTCATACTCAGATTGATACTAGTTATTCTATCTTCCAATAGGATTGGTTTTGTCTATCTTCCGTTAATCCCTACCACCGAATCGCCAGACAACTACCTCACGGTATACTTCATAGAAACTGGCCTCGCCCTAACCCGGAATCTAGGCTAGGTAAGTATATTCCCAACTAACCAGTAGGACCCCGTGTAACACTTTGACCACCCACGGATTCGGTAAGCGGTTTAACACCAAGCGTCCGATTGAGATATCACCATGTCACGCAACTCCAACGAGTATGTCAACGTCCAGGGACCGGCTCCCGCACAGGACATCAACATGGCCGGAAGCACCCAGGGAGTGGGCAACGAGCATGCCCCAGGGACTCCTGAGTGGGAACTTGCCAATCTCAGACGCGAGCACCAGGCTCAGGCACAGCAGATGATCGAAATGCAGAATATGGTTAATCAGCTTATGAGTCAGCTGATGGCTACGCCAAACGAAAAGGTTGTCAAGAAACCTAAGATGGCAACTCCCGAAAAGTATGACGGAAACCGTAACGACCTACGAACGTTCCTCACCACCATCGACCTATACTGCGAATTCAACGAGGTACCTAGTGATCAGGAAAAGATCCTCATGGCCAGTACGCATATGAAAGGAAAAGCGGCTAACTGGGTCCAACCATATGTGGAGGACTACCTATCGTCAATAAAGACCAAAGGGACCAAGGAAGAAACCAAGGCCCTATTCGCAAGTTGGAACAACTTCAAGGATGAAATGGGACGTGTCTTCGGAGAGGTCGACGCCAAGAACCAAGCAGAGAAAGCGATCACACGCCTGAAGCAGACCACGTCCGTTTCGGCTTACACAGCTGAGTTTAAGCAGCTACAAGCGCGAATTGATTGGGACGACGCAGCTCTTCGAACGGTATTCGAAGACGGTCTGAAGGAAATTGTCAAAGACGGTCTAGTACACCATGATAAGCCAGAAACGTTACAAGCTCTGATTGAGCTGGCCACGCGAATCGACAATAGGATCTGGGAACGAAACGAACAAAAGAAACGGCAATTTCGACCCAACATGGCTAACACCAAGAAACAACGCAACAACCGAGACAAGGACGGCGATACAATCATGACGGGAAAAGTACAAGAAAAGACCAGAGACAAGAAACCCCGAGGAAAGGGCCAGGACGGCCTTTCCAAGGAAGAACGCCAGAAGCGTTATGACAACAAAGCATGTCTCCGATGCGGCGAAGTAGGACACTTCCGCAGAGACTGCCCGAAGAACGAAGTCAAGCAGGCAGTAGTAAAGATCAGGATGCTGAAGTCACAGCCATCTACACTACCCTCCGACGACGACCTCAGCGATCTAGACCTCTACGACGAAGCACGTCTAGCTGAGAACACGGATTATGTGATTGTCCCGGAGCTCGTCAGAGCGGACAAACACATGAAATGGGAACCACCACAGCCATCCGACTGGATCGTGAAGGACACAGATGCCCAGCGTCGGATCGCACAAAACTTATGCTGGATGTGCGGAGACCCAGCACACCACGGCAATGGCTGCCCACTTCGAGGAAGAAGAATTGCAGTCACAGGGCCGATGGCCAGGGAAGTACTTGCCCAGGCAGCCCAGGAACAACCGTACTTTAAGGACGAGCTACCGGAACCAGAAAACGACCGCGAAGACGAACATAGAAAGCTGCACTGGATCGAATGCGACAGTATAGACTACTGCGAGTTCCATGCCGAAGAATCGAGACTGTCCCAGTACGACGCAGAAGAATGTTGCCACGCACACTTAAGAAGTGAAGCATGCAAGGTATTGGATTGCACCATCCACGCACCATGGAAGCAACACGACGATCACGAAATGATCGCCTGGAACGAATGCAAAAGGAGGTTTTGTATGTTCCACTCAGATGCTAAAGAACAATGCAAGTTGGACGAGCATGATCCTAATCACAAGCATCTATGGGCAAACGACTGCCCCATGCTGGATTGCCACATCCACAAGGAAGAACATCAACGAGCTCACGAGCAGCTCTGCTGGATCAACTGCATAGAGAAATGCCGATTCCACCGAGAACAGAGAATCGCGGCAAGACATGCAGATCACCATCTGCACGGCACGATCGCGGCTAAGGAATGCCGGACGATCAAGTGCAGGATGCACGGGACAAAGGAGATCAACCTGCCAGAGACGCTGGAAGAAATGATCCCCCACCCAAACGAACACTGGACCTTCTGCACAGACGACAACTGCAGAATCCACCTGGACGCAAAACAGAACCATGGCTACTTTCCGCGGAAAAGAAAGGGAAAGAAGCTTGGGTCCAGGGGACCGTCAAAAAACTAGGATGCCACCAGGGACAGGGTCACGCTGGTAAAGGCAGTCCTAAAACGACCCTAAGACGAGTACATTACACCGATGATCGCCCAAAGGAATTGGTAACGACCGTGTATGTACAGGGACACAAATTACAGGCAATCGTAGACAGCGGTGCCGCACGAACAATGATCTCACCCCGAGTGGTAGAGAAGTACGAAATACCATACCGGAGCAAGAAGCGTCCGCTACAGGTAATATCGGCCGAAGAAACGCCCGTAGCATACGGCAAAGGCACGATAAGGCTCGAGACAGAACTGGTGACACTGGAGGTGTCCGATACCAAGAGTCAAATGAGCATTAGCATTATGGATCTAGGAGAAACGGATCTATTGATCGGTTATGACTGGCTGGATGCCCATAACCCCGCCATCGACTGGCGAAACAGAACGATACTCAGCCGAGAACCTGCGAAAAGGGTTGCTGGAGTACGACATGAGATACGCCCGACGAATCAGTGCACAACCCGGGATGGGAGATTCGGCAAGATCTCACCGCATAAGATCGCGAGAATCTATGCGAAGGACCCTCAGCAAGTAGGAGTCATTTGGTTAAGACGAGTCGTGCCCAAGAAGGACAGACCCTTACCCCAGGAAAAGCCCAAAGACGTATTGTTGGACATTCCTAAAGAATACAGAACGAATGAGTTCAAGGAACTATTCGAAGAAAACGAGGCAACAGACTTAGCAGAACATCAGGATTGGGATCACGAGATCATCCTCGAGGATGGAGCAAAGTTGACGCCAGGAGGCATGTATCCTATATCGCCCGAGCACGACGCCGAGCTCAAGGAATACCTCCGGAAGAATCTTAAGAAAGGATTCATCAGACCGGGGTCAGGCCCGATGGCCTCACCCATATTGTTCGTAAAGAAACCTAACGGAAAATGGCGACTATGTGTCGATTACCGAAGGTTGAACGCGGTAACCCGAAAGAATCGGTACCCACTACCACTCATAACAGAGCTCATGGATCGACTCCAGGGAGCCAAGTGGTTCACGAAGTTCGATGTCCGAGAAGGATTTTATCGGATCAGGATCAAGGAAGGAGACGAATGGAAAACAGCGTTCAAGACGAAGTATGGACTGTTCGAGTATACGGTCATGCCGTTCGGCCTAACGAATGCGCCGGCGACCTTTCAATCAGTCATCAACAACGCTCTCCACGAATACCTTGGTGTCTTCGCAACAGCTTACTTGGACGATGTACTAGTGTACTCCAAGGGAACGCTCGAAGAACACATCGAACATGTCAAGAAAGTGCTCAGAAAGCTCAAGGAATACAAGCTATATCTGCAGCCAGGGAAATGCGAATTCCACACGCAGGAAACGGAATTCCTCGGATTCATCATCTCGACCGAAGGAGTGAAAATGAACCCAAAAAAGGTACAGGCTGTACGGGATTGGAAAACGCCCAAAACAGTTAAGGATGTTCAGTCCTTCCTAGGGCTAGCGAACTACTACCGGAAGTTCATAAAAGATTATTCGAAGATCACAGCACCCCTTACGGAGATCACGAAGAAGGAAGTAGGTTTCAGATGGAAACAGGAACAACAGAAAGCTTTCGACAAGCTCAAGCAGACGTTCCTAGAGGCACCCGTACTAGAGATGTACGATCCTCAACGACCAACCAGACTCGAGACTGACGCGTCTGATTACGCACTCGGAGCTGTATTGTCACAGCAGTGCCCAGATGGGAAATGGAGACCCGTGTTCTACCATTCCAGAAAGTTCGACGAAGCAGAGTTGAACTACGATGTTCACGATAAGGAACTACTTGGAGTAGTCGATGCCTTTGAACAATGGGAAGTATACCTGTTAGGACTTCCACACACGATCGAGGTTTTTACCGATCATCAGAACCTCACGAGTTTTATGACAACGAAGAAACTCAACCGAAGACAAGTCCGATATGCTGAGATGTTAGCTCAGTTTGACTTCAAAATCACGCATCGAGCAGGATCGCTCAACGGAGCCGCGGATGCTCTGAGCCGAAGATCCGATTTACGCGGAAAAGGCCACAAAGAGCCACACGACGCAGTACTCAAGAGAATGCCCGACGGCAGCTTGAGGTACAACCAGCCGGATCTGGCTAGATTAGCCAAGATAGCCGAGCAAGTGGAAACGTTGCAACAGCAATGGCAACAAAAAGCGAATGAATGGGTACCATTGGACGGACAAAAGGAACTCAACGGGCTACAGAACAAAGGTGAGCCGCGGAACGAGAGTCGACCCTACGTACCCACGCACATGAGAAAAGATCTCATCAAAGAACTGCATGAGTCACGAGAATACGGACATGCAAGCATCGACGAAATGGTCAGGCGACTGAATAAGGCGTTTTATATGCCGCGCTTGAGGGCGCAGGTGCAGGAAGTTGTAGGCAACTGTGTGGCATGTCACCAGAACAAGCCCAAAAGACATAAGCCCTATGGCCTGTTACAACCCTTACCGCCACCAACGCGACCATGGAGCAGCGTAACGATGGACTTCATAGTGAAGCTCCCGAAATCGTTAGAGCCAGGATCGGCTCGACTCTGCGACACCATTTTGGTCATAATGTGTCGACAGACCAAAGGGGCAAAGTTTGTGCCCACAGAAGAAACAATTACGGCAGAGGAATGCGCGTACGAAGTTTCCAAAGCACTAATATCAGAGCACGGGATGCCCGAAGAATTCATAACGGACAGAGATAAGCTGTTCACATCGAAATACTGGTCAACGTTCTTAGCAAAACTGGGAGTTAAGAAGAAGCTATCGACTAGCTTCCACCCAGAAACCGACGGACAAACGGAACGAACAAACCAAACGCTAGAACAGTATCTGCGATTTTACGCCAACAAGCTGCAGGACAACTGGGTTGAACTCTTGCCGACAGCACAATTGGCTTACAATAGTTCAAGATCGGCGACAACGAAGTACTCGCCACACTACGCGAACTACGGATATGAGCCGGTTGCTCATCGAGATCCAAAGGATATTGAAAGTATCGCAGTCGGAGCAGACGATAAAGCCCGACTAATGCGCGAATTGCATAAAGAATTGAGCAGGAACATCGCTCATAGGAACCTCACGACGTCCAAAGCTGCGAATAAGCTAAGGATTGAGGGACCAACCTTTAAAAAGGGGGACAGAGTTTTCTTGTCACGACAAAACTTGAAAACTAAACGACCAAGCAAGAAATTGGACAATCTCCGATTAGGACCATTCGAAATCCTAGAGAAAATGGGACCCGTAAACTATAAACTACGGCTACCACCAGGCATGCGCATACACAACGTTTTTCACAAGAAACTGCTAGAACCTGCACCCCCAGAAGCCGAGCTAATGGACGATATCGAGCTCGAGGACGACGAATATACGGTCGAAGAAATCAAGGACCTACAGAAAATAGGCGGTCAGTGGAAGTACTTGGTCAGGTGGGAAGGATGGCCAGATAGCCACAACACTTGGGAACCTGAAGGAAACTTGACGAACTGCAGGTCACTGGTACGCGAGTACCATCGGAAACATCCACGGAAGCGAGGGACGGACCCTCGAGGGAAAGGAAATAATCAAGTGAAAAAGGGTCGTAAGAAACGTCAGCCTGTAACCAGCCCAAGTCAGTCGACAGTCCGGGTAGCGATGGTTCGGTTGTCGGATGGTCCGTACCAGGGGCGGAGCTCCCCTCGGCCTGCTCTTGCGCACGATCCTGAAGGCTCAAGATGGCATGATCTCGATCAGCAAATTCTCGCTCTCGCGCCTCAACCTCTAGGAGCTCGCGCCGAAGTCGCGCAGTCTCCATCGCAGCCTGAAGCTGGCGCTCCTCAGCACGAGCAATCTCGAGACGCTTTTGCCGCTTCTCAGCCTCGACCTTCTCCCACTCTTCCTCAGAAACAAAAAGGCTACACTCAGCGGAAACCGAAATACAACCAGCGCAGCGACCAGATGCTGTGTCCACGAAACAACGAAGATTCTTCTCTTCACAACGTTTACACCGAAAAGTCATCTCGCGGCCTTGTTCCCTTATACGGTCAGCGCGGGCCCGACGCTGAAGAGTCGAATTCTGGTTACGGACACGACGAGTTGGTTGAACCTTGGGCATGGTTAGGAAGGCATGGAGGAAGAAGCGCCTACGACACAACGGGCATACCTCGATACTTATCCAAGCCACCAGCGCCAAGCGACGCACGGGAAAACGATAATCCAGGGTATCGGGACGATAACCCTAAGAGGGGGGATAATGTTACAAGTAACAAAGAAGGATCTCTCCTTGACGATGGCCGCAGGTAGGAGACCATTGGGCGACACGTCAGAAGGTAATGATCCCCGCGGAAGGGCGATCACATGACTGGCCTCAGGCCAAGACCGGGAAACCACGCTAGTATGTGAGGACACGCTCACACGTGACCAAAGTGACTTCAGGGACTTCAGAGAACACAGGGGTTATTCCGTGAGGACAGTGAGGACAGGACCGGAAGCAATGGGTATAAGAATGTGTTGGATTTCATTATTACACTCGTTGTGGTCAACTCAGCAAAGTATCTTTCATAGTTACCTTTCATACTCAGATTGATACTAGTTATTCTATCTTCCAATAGGATTGGTTTTGTCTATCTTCCGTTAATCCCTACCACCGAATCGCCAGACAACTACCTCACGGTATACTTCATAGAAACTGGCCTCGCCCTAACCCGGAATCTAGGCTAGGTAAGTATATTCCCAACTAACCAGTAGGACCCCGTGTAACACTTTGACCACCCACGGATTCGGTAAGCGGTTTAACACCAAGCGTCCGATTGAGATATCACCATGTCACGCAACTCCAACGAGTATGTCAACGTCCAGGGACCGGCTCCCGCACAGGACATCAACATGGCCGGAAGCACCCAGGGAGTGGGCAACGAGCATGCCCCAGGGACTCCTGAGTGGGAACTTGCCAATCTCAGACGCGAGCACCAGGCTCAGGCACAGCAGATGATCGAAATGCAGAATATGGTTAATCAGCTTATGAGTCAGCTGATGGCTACGCCAAACGAAAAGGTTGTCAAGAAACCTAAGATGGCAACTCCCGAAAAGTATGACGGAAACCGTAACGACCTACGAACGTTCCTCACCACCATCGACCTATACTGCGAATTCAACGAGGTACCTAGTGATCAGGAAAAGATCCTCATGGCCAGTACGCATATGAAAGGAAAAGCGGCTAACTGGGTCCAACCATATGTGGAGGACTACCTATCGTCAATAAAGACCAAAGGGACCAAGGAAGAAACCAAGGCCCTATTCGCAAGTTGGAACAACTTCAAGGATGAAATGGGACGTGTCTTCGGAGAGGTCGACGCCAAGAACCAAGCAGAGAAAGCGATCACACGCCTGAAGCAGACCACGTCCGTTTCGGCTTACACAGCTGAGTTTAAGCAGCTACAAGCGCGAATTGATTGGGACGACGCAGCTCTTCGAACGGTATTCGAAGACGGTCTGAAGGAAATTGTCAAAGACGGTCTAGTACACCATGATAAGCCAGAAACGTTACAAGCTCTGATTGAGCTGGCCACGCGAATCGACAATAGGATCTGGGAACGAAACGAACAAAAGAAACGGCAATTTCGACCCAACATGGCTAACACCAAGAAACAACGCAACAACCGAGACAAGGACGGCGATACAATCATGACGGGAAAAGTACAAGAAAAGACCAGAGACAAGAAACCCCGAGGAAAGGGCCAGGACGGCCTTTCCAAGGAAGAACGCCAGAAGCGTTATGACAACAAAGCATGTCTCCGATGCGGCGAAGTAGGACACTTCCGCAGAGACTGCCCGAAGAACGAAGTCAAGCAGGCAGTAGTAAAGATCAGGATGCTGAAGTCACAGCCATCTACACTACCCTCCGACGACGACCTCAGCGATCTAGACCTCTACGACGAAGCACGTCTAGCTGAGAACACGGATTATGTGATTGTCCCGGAGCTCGTCAGAGCGGACAAACACATGAAATGGGAACCACCACAGCCATCCGACTGGATCGTGAAGGACACAGATGCCCAGCGTCGGATCGCACAAAACTTATGCTGGATGTGCGGAGACCCAGCACACCACGGCAATGGCTGCCCACTTCGAGGAAGAAGAATTGCAGTCACAGGGCCGATGGCCAGGGAAGTACTTGCCCAGGCAGCCCAGGAACAACCGTACTTTAAGGACGAGCTACCGGAACCAGAAAACGACCGCGAAGACGAACATAGAAAGCTGCACTGGATCGAATGCGACAGTATAGACTACTGCGAGTTCCATGCCGAAGAATCGAGACTGTCCCAGTACGACGCAGAAGAATGTTGCCACGCACACTTAAGAAGTGAAGCATGCAAGGTATTGGATTGCACCATCCACGCACCATGGAAGCAACACGACGATCACGAAATGATCGCCTGGAACGAATGCAAAAGGAGGTTTTGTATGTTCCACTCAGATGCTAAAGAACAATGCAAGTTGGACGAGCATGATCCTAATCACAAGCATCTATGGGCAAACGACTGCCCCATGCTGGATTGCCACATCCACAAGGAAGAACATCAACGAGCTCACGAGCAGCTCTGCTGGATCAACTGCATAGAGAAATGCCGATTCCACCGAGAACAGAGAATCGCGGCAAGACATGCAGATCACCATCTGCACGGCACGATCGCGGCTAAGGAATGCCGGACGATCAAGTGCAGGATGCACGGGACAAAGGAGATCAACCTGCCAGAGACGCTGGAAGAAATGATCCCCCACCCAAACGAACACTGGACCTTCTGCACAGACGACAACTGCAGAATCCACCTGGACGCAAAACAGAACCATGGCTACTTTCCGCGGAAAAGAAAGGGAAAGAAGCTTGGGTCCAGGGGACCGTCAAAAAACTAGGATGCCACCAGGGACAGGGTCACGCTGGTAAAGGCAGTCCTAAAACGACCCTAAGACGAGTACATTACACCGATGATCGCCCAAAGGAATTGGTAACGACCGTGTATGTACAGGGACACAAATTACAGGCAATCGTAGACAGCGGTGCCGCACGAACAATGATCTCACCCCGAGTGGTAGAGAAGTACGAAATACCATACCGGAGCAAGAAGCGTCCGCTACAGGTAATATCGGCCGAAGAAACGCCCGTAGCATACGGCAAAGGCACGATAAGGCTCGAGACAGAACTGGTGACACTGGAGGTGTCCGATACCAAGAGTCAAATGAGCATTAGCATTATGGATCTAGGAGAAACGGATCTATTGATCGGTTATGACTGGCTGGATGCCCATAACCCCGCCATCGACTGGCGAAACAGAACGATACTCAGCCGAGAACCTGCGAAAAGGGTTGCTGGAGTACGACATGAGATACGCCCGACGAATCAGTGCACAACCCGGGATGGGAGATTCGGCAAGATCTCACCGCATAAGATCGCGAGAATCTATGCGAAGGACCCTCAGCAAGTAGGAGTCATTTGGTTAAGACGAGTCGTGCCCAAGAAGGACAGACCCTTACCCCAGGAAAAGCCCAAAGACGTATTGTTGGACATTCCTAAAGAATACAGAACGAATGAGTTCAAGGAACTATTCGAAGAAAACGAGGCAACAGACTTAGCAGAACATCAGGATTGGGATCACGAGATCATCCTCGAGGATGGAGCAAAGTTGACGCCAGGAGGCATGTATCCTATATCGCCCGAGCACGACGCCGAGCTCAAGGAATACCTCCGGAAGAATCTTAAGAAAGGATTCATCAGACCGGGGTCAGGCCCGATGGCCTCACCCATATTGTTCGTAAAGAAACCTAACGGAAAATGGCGACTATGTGTCGATTACCGAAGGTTGAACGCGGTAACCCGAAAGAATCGGTACCCACTACCACTCATAACAGAGCTCATGGATCGACTCCAGGGAGCCAAGTGGTTCACGAAGTTCGATGTCCGAGAAGGATTTTATCGGATCAGGATCAAGGAAGGAGACGAATGGAAAACAGCGTTCAAGACGAAGTATGGACTGTTCGAGTATACGGTCATGCCGTTCGGCCTAACGAATGCGCCGGCGACCTTTCAATCAGTCATCAACAACGCTCTCCACGAATACCTTGGTGTCTTCGCAACAGCTTACTTGGACGATGTACTAGTGTACTCCAAGGGAACGCTCGAAGAACACATCGAACATGTCAAGAAAGTGCTCAGAAAGCTCAAGGAATACAAGCTATATCTGCAGCCAGGGAAATGCGAATTCCACACGCAGGAAACGGAATTCCTCGGATTCATCATCTCGACCGAAGGAGTGAAAATGAACCCAAAAAAGGTACAGGCTGTACGGGATTGGAAAACGCCCAAAACAGTTAAGGATGTTCAGTCCTTCCTAGGGCTAGCGAACTACTACCGGAAGTTCATAAAAGATTATTCGAAGATCACAGCACCCCTTACGGAGATCACGAAGAAGGAAGTAGGTTTCAGATGGAAACAGGAACAACAGAAAGCTTTCGACAAGCTCAAGCAGACGTTCCTAGAGGCACCCGTACTAGAGATGTACGATCCTCAACGACCAACCAGACTCGAGACTGACGCGTCTGATTACGCACTCGGAGCTGTATTGTCACAGCAGTGCCCAGATGGGAAATGGAGACCCGTGTTCTACCATTCCAGAAAGTTCGACGAAGCAGAGTTGAACTACGATGTTCACGATAAGGAACTACTTGGAGTAGTCGATGCCTTTGAACAATGGGAAGTATACCTGTTAGGACTTCCACACACGATCGAGGTTTTTACCGATCATCAGAACCTCACGAGTTTTATGACAACGAAGAAACTCAACCGAAGACAAGTCCGATATGCTGAGATGTTAGCTCAGTTTGACTTCAAAATCACGCATCGAGCAGGATCGCTCAACGGAGCCGCGGATGCTCTGAGCCGAAGATCCGATTTACGCGGAAAAGGCCACAAAGAGCCACACGACGCAGTACTCAAGAGAATGCCCGACGGCAGCTTGAGGTACAACCAGCCGGATCTGGCTAGATTAGCCAAGATAGCCGAGCAAGTGGAAACGTTGCAACAGCAATGGCAACAAAAAGCGAATGAATGGGTACCATTGGACGGACAAAAGGAACTCAACGGGCTACAGAACAAAGGTGAGCCGCGGAACGAGAGTCGACCCTACGTACCCACGCACATGAGAAAAGATCTCATCAAAGAACTGCATGAGTCACGAGAATACGGACATGCAAGCATCGACGAAATGGTCAGGCGACTGAATAAGGCGTTTTATATGCCGCGCTTGAGGGCGCAGGTGCAGGAAGTTGTAGGCAACTGTGTGGCATGTCACCAGAACAAGCCCAAAAGACATAAGCCCTATGGCCTGTTACAACCCTTACCGCCACCAACGCGACCATGGAGCAGCGTAACGATGGACTTCATAGTGAAGCTCCCGAAATCGTTAGAGCCAGGATCGGCTCGACTCTGCGACACCATTTTGGTCATAATGTGTCGACAGACCAAAGGGGCAAAGTTTGTGCCCACAGAAGAAACAATTACGGCAGAGGAATGCGCGTACGAAGTTTCCAAAGCACTAATATCAGAGCACGGGATGCCCGAAGAATTCATAACGGACAGAGATAAGCTGTTCACATCGAAATACTGGTCAACGTTCTTAGCAAAACTGGGAGTTAAGAAGAAGCTATCGACTAGCTTCCACCCAGAAACCGACGGACAAACGGAACGAACAAACCAAACGCTAGAACAGTATCTGCGATTTTACGCCAACAAGCTGCAGGACAACTGGGTTGAACTCTTGCCGACAGCACAATTGGCTTACAATAGTTCAAGATCGGCGACAACGAAGTACTCGCCACACTACGCGAACTACGGATATGAGCCGGTTGCTCATCGAGATCCAAAGGATATTGAAAGTATCGCAGTCGGAGCAGACGATAAAGCCCGACTAATGCGCGAATTGCATAAAGAATTGAGCAGGAACATCGCTCATAGGAACCTCACGACGTCCAAAGCTGCGAATAAGCTAAGGATTGAGGGACCAACCTTTAAAAGGGGGACAGAGTTTTCTTGTCACGACAAAACTTGAAAACTAAACGACCAAGCAAGAAATTGGACAATCTCCGATTAGGACCATTCGAAATCCTAGAGAAAATGGGACCCGTAAACTATAAACTACGGCTACCACCAGGCATGCGCATACACAACGTTTTTCACAAGAAACTGCTAGAACCTGCACCCCCAGAAGCCGAGCTAATGGACGATATCGAGCTCGAGGACGACGAATATACGGTCGAAGAAATCAAGGACCTACAGAAAATAGGCGGTCAGTGGAAGTACTTGGTCAGGTGGGAAGGATGGCCAGATAGCCACAACACTTGGGAACCTGAAGGAAACTTGACGAACTGCAGGTCACTGGTACGCGAGTACCATCGGAAACATCCACGGAAGCGAGGGACGGACCCTCGAGGGAAAGGAAATAATCAAGTGAAAAAGGGTCGTAAGAAACGTCAGCCTGTAACCAGCCCAAGTCAGTCGACAGTCCGGGTAGCGATGGTTCGGTTGTCGGATGGTCCGTACCAGGGGCGGAGCTCCCCTCGGCCTGCTCTTGCGCACGATCCTGAAGGCTCAAGATGGCATGATCTCGATCAGCAAATTCTCGCTCTCGCGCCTCAACCTCTAGGAGCTCGCGCCGAAGTCGCGCAGTCTCCATCGCAGCCTGAAGCTGGCGCTCCTCAGCACGAGCAATCTCGAGACGCTTTTGCCGCTTCTCAGCCTCGACCTTCTCCCACTCTTCCTCAGAAACAAAAAGGCTACACTCAGCGGAAACCGAAATACAACCAGCGCAGCGACCAGATGCTGTGTCCACGAAACAACGAAGATTCTTCTCTTCACAACGTTTACACCGAAAAGTCATCTCGCGGCCTTGTTCCCTTATACGGTCAGCGCGGGCCCGACGCTGAAGAGTCGAATTCTGGTTACGGACACGACGAGTTGGTTGAACCTTGGGCATGGTTAGGAAGGCATGGAGGAAGAAGCGCCTACGACACAACGGGCATACCTCGATACTTATCCAAGCCACCAGCGCCAAGCGACGCACGGGAAAACGATAATCCAGGGTATCGGGACGATAACCCTAAGAGGGGGGATAATGTTACAAGTAACAAAGAAGGATCTCTCCTTGACGATGGCCGCAGGTAGGAGACCATTGGGCGACACGTCAGAAGGTAATGATCCCCGCGGAAGGGCGATCACATGACTGGCCTCAGGCCAAGACCGGGAAACCACGCTAGTATGTGAGGACACGCTCACACGTGACCAAAGTGACTTCAGGGACTTCAGAGAACACAGGGGTTATTCCGTGAGGACAGTGAGGACAGGACCGGAAGCAATGGGTATAAGAATGTGTTGGATTTCATTATTACACTCGTTGTGGTCAACTCAGCAAAGTATCTTTCATAGTTACCTTTCATACTCAGATTGATACTAGTTATTCTATCTTCCAATAGGATTGGTTTTGTCTATCTTCCGTTAATCCCTACCACCGAATCGCCAGACAACTACCTCACGGTATACTTCATAGAAACTGGCCTCGCCCTAACCCGGAATCTAGGCTAGGTAAGTATATTCCCAACTAACCAGTAGGACCCCGTGTAACACCTAGAGGTAGAGTAGTCCTACTCTAACCTAACTTTTAGTAGAGCTAGCCTAGCTCTAGCCTAGACCTTAGTATAGGTGTGGCTGCCAAAACTAGGGTTAGGACTGGGCTAGCCCTAACCCCAGCCCTAACCCACGGTCGGTGCCCCTGACCCAAATACCACCCTAAACTCAATAGATATATTAGTTATAAGTATTTTATATTTTCTCTTCTAGATTAAACCAGCTAAGTTTAGACTAATATAGAGAGCAGAATAGAGGTTCTAGTAAAAGTAATAACTTACTAGCGTAGCTCGCGAACCGTGAGGCATGTTAGACATTTTGCTGACTCGGGTATGGCTGTCTGCGGGGTAGCGGCCGATTTGCGTACCTAAAAGCACCCATATTTCGTTCATGTTTCCTTAACATCTACGAAGAACATCACAGCATAAGACATCTTTATCGATCCAATCTTTTCCGCTACTTAGATCTATCTTGGGGAATATTGCCCTAGTCAAGAAGAGTAGACTTCCGATGCTCTCCAAAATCAGCCGTCTCGAGGACGAGACAGCAATACCAAAGGCATCGCTCCTGCGCGTGCTTGAAGGGGTAGCTGTTGCTACTAAAGCTCCTGATAAACAAGTCCAGATGCTGAATGACTTGATTCGAGGTTTCAAGACCAACCAGATCGATGAAAATATGCACGAAAGCTGCCGCAGGACGGCAGTGGACCCCGAAAACCAGTCCCTCAGCTTCAGTCAATGGTGTCTGGTGATAGCAGGGAAACCTCAAATCTTTGCTGAAGGAGTCAGACAGCTTACTCAGGTCACCTTGGCCGTGGCATTGTTACGAGAAAGATCCCGGCGGGAACTCCCAGTCGACACGACGAGGATCAATGAGATCTGGAGTTTGATTCACGACGCGATCGTCAGTGCCTCGGCCACTGTACTTAAATTCACTGTATCGCGTAGTGCACAAGGGTTTCTGGCTGTGCCTCTGTGTAGTCTACTGGAAAATGGATGTATCGATGAGCTGTGGCGACTGCATACATGGTTGCCTGACGGTCAGCGTGGCATATCCGAAGAAGTTTGCATTCATGCCCATCAGCCTTTTGGTCAGAGCTGGACACTACTGGGTAGCGGTACGGACTGCACCTTCGAGGTTGATGAACCGGAAGATCTGTCTCTGACCACACATGCGGCGTATGAATGTTGCTACATGAGCGAATCTGGTCACCAGAGTGCAGGAGCATCTGGGTATCAGACTTTCCAGCTTACCTCAACAATCAGAAACACGGGCAGATTCCTCAGAGTCAAACCGCTGAACCAATTATCGCACTCGCGCGACATGACTTATTCGGTTCCAGGAGGCGCTTATCATCGTTCGCTCGTGGCTGGCAATAAGTTACACGCAACCATCTTTGTGTTCGACTCGCAGCGGGGTTATGATGACAACGCAGCTGTGCTTGGTCCTAAGGATGGTGATGAATGGGTGCAGCCTCGTGACCCCGCTGATCTCACTGCTGTAGTGCTCGCACAGATAGTAGACGCAGCGCGGAAATGGGAACAAAAACACGAAACAGCTTCCAAAGGCAAAGACGAGCATCCCACGATTCTGGCATACTACAATTTGTTCCGCGGCTTAGGCCTGCTGCAAAGTGGTCGCAGAGACGATGCAATGCACTGTCTGAGGCCTATAGGGGGCTCTACGCCAGAGCAAGCATTTCTTCAAGAGCCCTCACAGGAGCACCAAAGCTACATCCAAAAGCTGCGGGAACTCGGAATTACAGCTTAGATGTACGATATGTTGTTGTGCAGTTGAAAGGAGGATCTCAAACAGACTATTGTGAAATGATTCCTTTATGTAGTCTGTAGCGGAAATGCATCACAGGGTATGTAATCAAGGCTATGATAGTGTTTAAGACATGTAGGATGCTAAGATGCAGGTGGGCATATGTTCTCTAGCGAAGACAGCTTTACGAATCGAAGCATAATGCAAAGCTGAAATCTCATGCCTGGTCCCTCCCGAGCAATTTACTTTGTCTAATCAGAAAGTCAATCTTTGGTCTGTCAAGACTCTCCTTCGTTAACTTCAAGTTGGCAGCATCGAAAGTTCGCTCAAGATCCCCTTTCCTTAGTCTACCATCGGCGTGTTCCCACCACTGATGAAGGTTATACGATTTGCAGAGGGCGCGCATGAGCATGACCTCTACAGCGCACCAGGCTCGCTCGTAGTAGGTGTTGTCTACCAGACTTATCATCGCGTTACATTGCGTCACCGCAAGTGGCAACGCATCAATGCCGCGTTCTTTCTCTTGTGCGTTCTCCTGATTAACACATGCATAATCCTGTGTCGCAACGGGTCAGTCTCAGAAGACCTGATTAATTACCTATCTACTCACCAACCATAGCCCAAGATTTTCTGCCCCAACGTTGGGATTTTCGGACAGAAAATCATCAGCAGCACTTATCATTCGCCGCCATTGTGTGCCGTTCTCATCGTCTGGTACGTTATCGCCAATCCAACGATATGAGAGAAAGATGATGAAGTTGTCTTGTGCTGTCGAATTTGGCTCTGTGACCTTATCATTGAGCTGTTTCGTCAAACCAGCAGTAGAGATTGGAAGTTTCCCATGCGCTTTGAAGTCTATGTACTTCACGTAATGGAAATTACTGAACATGCGTCGTGCTTCGTTGTCCTGAGACAGCTTCTTAGAGTATATCTCTCGCAACTTTTGAAAGGTGTTATCTGATCTTTTGCGGAGCTTAGGTCGTATGTGCTCCTGTAGTAGAGATCGGTACTGCCGGCGCAATTCTGCTTGCCGCCTTCGAACCAAGACCTCTTCATCAACAGCCTTCTCAATCGCTTCTTGAGAATAGTTCGGATACGCCTCGCTGATATTTCGTCGAAGATATTGACGGAGGGCATTTTCAACTATACTTATGGCCATCCATGCGTCAGGGCTGCCACTCAATACCGCGTGGTCCAAAGCACTGAAGCCCTGCTCGTCATACGAGTCAAAGTTCACATCAGCGCCCGCCATAAGTGTGAGATAAGCGTTATGATCTGCACCTGGCTCTTTGCAGAGCGCTATGGGTGAACTACACACTCCAGGGGGAGAGTTCCACTGTTGTAGAGCTGCTTCCCGTTTGTTGTTATGCCAAAGCGCATTCCCATAAAAGAATCTAGAAAAAGCTGCAACTGTAGGGTCTTCACGAGCTTGCACACGTTGCGACTCTTCAGCAACACGCAGAGCCTCATTTGTCTGGCCGGCAGCAATAAGACACAGTGATAGTCGATCCAGGCCTATCGTCTCCCAAGTTTGCGCCATTGCGGTGTACTTCGACTGGGGAGCCTCAATCCGAAGACGTTGCTGAAGATCCCGAGCTCGGTTGATGCGGTCTTGGACTTTTTCGATCGCCTCATCAAGCAAATCGTCATCTTGCGGTTTGGTTTGCTGCCACAAATTATATAATGACATGCCTTCATTTCCAACGGCACGACAAATCTCTGCGTCTGCATCGATGCTTGGAAGATCTTCGGAAGCTAGGCGGCCTTGTTCACGAAAAAGATCCTTTGCATCAGCAAATCGGCTATTGTGTCTTGCCATTACACCTAGCTCGCCTGTACTTTCTTAGCTTACATGCCGTGAAAACGCTCTACTCTTGTGAACTAATACATACCAAGAACAGAGGCCTTGAAGGCCGAAGTTGCGCCAGGCAGCACTGCAAGCGGTTTAAGCGTCTCCTCTGCCCGAGAGTATTGCCCTAGGCGCCTCCAGATACCTGCTACGTCAAAATAAAGGCTTTGTCTTCGCTGTTCAACATCTGGTAAGTCTGCTTCGTCGCAGATTGCCAAGGCATCTTGCAATACTCGCAGCTTCTCTTGCCACAAAGCCTTTTTATGGTAGTCATTAGCTCTCAGCATTAGAGCTTCATATTCCTGTTGGAAGCCATTTGTCATGGTGGCTAGTAGTGCCTTGCGCGAGTTGCAAACAGTGTGTAGAAGGGCCTTTAACAGGCAGGGGTCGTGTAAATGGACAGATGGCTGTAGGGCGTTCGAGGTTGGTGACTCGATACATTCAAGCGTGCACGGGAGATGCAGACAATCTTGGAGTCAATTGTAGGTCGTGCGCATGACATTGCGCAGCGGACAGTATCGAACTTAGCCCCACCTTACAAGGCTATGTTGGGTGGCATTAGGCTACCATGTGGGCACGCAACCGAATCTGCCAGAGCCGACGAATTAGATGCGCCCGTAGTCTGCTGGCAGAGAGCAGCTAGCATTCGTGACCGATAGACCAGCTTTTGCAAGCTCGTTGAATATAAAGTTGGTTTTGCTGTTTGAATTCTCTACTACTTCTGCAGGCCTAATAACTACAAAACAATCTTAGCCCAGTTCGAGATTATATTGGCCAATATCGTATCATCTTTTAGATAGCGGGCATGATTGGGTGTATGCTATTACCTGGTGTGTCAGCGACAGCGAGCCCGGCCGTTGAGAAGAATCTTACATATTCCATCAGGCACATGAATGCATCCGTGCTGTTAAATCAAAATGGAATCATTAGTAAGGACGAGCAAAGCTTTTGGGCCCTAGTAACAATGAGAGCTGCCAAGGATAGTATAGCAGGAGCCTGAGAAGGGTAGCAAATGGCGGAATATTACTGCGAACGTGTCCAATATCGAGACTAAGATAGAATATCGACAGCGAAACGTATGGCCGGGTCCAAGGTAGCGGGTTTTCTCTTTCAAGAATAAATACATCCACAGACCACTAAAACATGAAATATAATAATTGTTTTTATGAAGGTTTTATAAATATAGCTCACAAAGCCGTATAGTTTACAAAGCTGTAGAGTACATTGAAAAAAAATGAAGATCAGTAGACAGTTAGAGACAAAAGATCTTACCATCTTGATATCACGATTATACTAGGTCTATTTTTAACTACTTTTCTTTTTAGCCAAGTGCTATATGAATCTTCAAGCAGGCCGCCTAAAAGGGTGTGCCTCTGTATTTAATACCCAGTCGTCTAAACTTATAACATCTTCATCCGCAAATAATAGGTAAAAGTATTTCAGAGTCTCGGCAAGCCAAAAGCTCTCCATCTCATCGTTGAGTTCTGGTGCAGTTTTGGTCACATCATCAATTGCAGAATTTCCAAACTCCGTGGTTGTGTGTTGGTCAATAGCAAGAAACATTCTCCAACCAGCTTCCCGCCAGTGAGATGAGCCAGTGATGCGATACATATACCAAACAGACTCAATCGCTTCTGGCCTGTAGTCACGTTGTTAATATAATGAAAGCGTGTAAGAGGGCAAAAGCTCACCTAAGAATGTAGTTCCTGGCCCCAATCCTAGTGACACCCTTTGGTAAACGGTCTTCTTTGATTCGATTCTGCACATATTCTTTGTGGCTCATGACCGGGGCTGGTGAATAGACGTAGGGAAAGTCTGGTAGAGTTGCGGTTGGCTGCTGAGCAAGTTCCGGGATATCCAGCGTGGATTGAACCTTGATCGGAGGACCTTCACCTTCCTCAGGTTCGCCTCCCATCACTGAATCTCGATTTTGCTGAAGGATTCCAGCCGAGGATGGCATGTGCGCAATTTCCGCATCGTCGACAAGCTCAGCCAGTTGCCGCCTGTCCAATGTGTCTGCGTAGATCAAGGTTGACGTAGCCTCTGCGTCGGCGGCAGTTGCTGCAGAGGCTATCGGCGGTGCAGTCATTGCAGCGAGTTTGGCCGCATACCAGGAAGACGCTGAGGCCAATTGTGATTTGTAGACTTCTCGTTGGTGCTCATAATTATGGATACGAGACTCGTGTCGTGGATCGATATACTCCCAGTAGGTTGTTTCATTCCAGGTGCACTCTTTGACGTCCTCGCAGGGGGCCACTTCGAACGATTCAGGCATGATACCGGTCGCAGTCATGCCGTAACTCCAGATGCAACCCTCTGTCAGCTTTTTGGCAACCTCCAAATCCTCAGGACGATTGAAAATTTTTGCACCCATGCCAAACATCCCTCCAGCAAAGCAAGTCAAATGGGCATTTTCTGCCGTCAAGTCGCCAGCGATGTTGTCACTACCCATAGCTGGAACTTCAAGTTTTCCAGAGAACAAAATGTTTTCCTCTTTGGGGAGCATGGGTCGGAAGAGCAGATGCTTCTTCACTACGTCCATGGACTGCTCATACATAGTTCGGTACTTTTCGACCTGACCGCCGAGGAGCAAGTATTGTTTCGAAAGATACTCATAGGTAGAATCAGACATCCCACCTAGCGTGAACTCATCACGTCCACTGCCAGTCGACACGAAGCCTTGCGGTACGCATTCTGGCGGTGTTGGCATAGCAGCGGTGGGAGATGAGGTCGAAGTGATTACATCAGAGCCTTGGGCTTCCCTGGATGGATTTGGTCGATTGACATCAAGCTGTCGTCGTTTTAGTACAGAATTGCTTCCAGAATCTTCAATTGAGGCTTTGCCGGAGCTTGCTGGGACCAATGGTTTCTTCTCCTTGCCTTGATTGGGACCGCCATCAGACGTGAGCAATATGGGATCTGGCAATTTCAGGGGTATGTATTCGTGACCCTCGGGAGATAGCATCTCGGAAGGCGCGGGTGAAGCTAGCTGAGGGTCTTCCGAAGGGTCGACATTGAGATATCCTTCTGGGGCTCTCAGAGGCTCCTGGGCAGGAGGCGTATCAAGGTAGCGTCTGCCACAGCCAGATGCATCCAAATAAACTGGCCACATGCCTGGAAGCGGGGTTTTCTTTTGAAATTCCTCTAGGTTATCTGTGATGCGCGCAATAGCATCGTAGTATTTGTGCTCTCCTGTAAGTTGGGCAAGTCGGGTGAATTCCATTGAGAGTGAACCAATCTCTGCCAGAACCACACGCTGACTGGCACGGTGCTTTTGTGAAGCGAAGTCAGGTCTCCAGTAATAATACATTTGTGGCATCCGGTTCGGCGTATCAAAAGCACTTATTAGCACTTCAGCGAGTTCTACTGCCTTGTCCAGCAAGTTCTTGTACTTTTTGTCGCTGAGGTCATAGGCAGCGAGCAGTCCGCCTAAATAGCGAATGGTTGTCTCAAACAAGGGGATGTCTGCGCGAACAGTGGTTGTAAAATCGATCTTGTTTACGGCTTTGACTGCCTCCTCGAACTCGTCCTTTAATCCCATGATCCAGAGCGTGTCTAGGGCATCCACAAGAGTAGCACCCCACTGCGCGAACGGGTCTCTGAACGTCCCGGACTGTGGCCGTAGCTCATCGTGAAGCCATGCATATGCCTTGTATCCATCCCACGACTTCTTAGCGACACTTCTTATCTTTTCCAGTTTGGTCTTCCTGTCCAGCTTGGCGGCAGCATCTTCAGGCTTGAACACAGCTTGTATTTTGGGTATTTTCTTCGGCGTGCCTGAGGGGAGGCGGATAAGTGATTCGGAGGGTACGGGGAAATGCTCTGGCAGCTTTGTCCAATGAATCACTTCGGCACTGGATGATACGTCCATGTCATTGTCGGTGATGGCAACCGGGTTACCGTATGGTCGGGGCGGATGTGGCGAAGGGATCGAAGGCTTGATGGGCTGTTTTGTAATGGCGAGACTCGGGGCTGGTGAAGAAGCCGGCTTCTTCACTGGAGGTGGTGTTTGGAGCGGCTGCAATGTGCTGGCAGCGGGGACATCTAATTTCAAGCTCTTTGTCTCGTGCGCTACGGCTGGTCGCGGGTTTGTGTCTTTGTGCAAAGCCTCCTCGACGCTGTCCTTAAGGCCTGCTGCTCTCGACGCAGCATCCCTCCATGTTGCGCTAGAATCACTAAACTTATACAGCGCCAGCACAGCAATGACAGCAAAGACCAGGAATGCGCGGTATCGTCGGTATCGGAACATGGCTGAGAGAAGGGGGGGTTGAAGAGGGAAAGAGTCGATAACACAGGTGTCGCATGTGTCGCGTCGCGCAAAGGAAAGGTTTGTGCAAAAGAATAGAAGAGATCGCTATGTTTCTTCTGCCATTTGTGCGTACTAGAGCAAAAGAAACAAGTAAGCAGGGCGGTTTGGACGAGAAAGCCTTGCACAGTAGCAGAGTTGTCGTCTCGTGTCTAACCGGCTTGGCCTTTGTCGGGGAAGCTAATCATACGCTCTCCCTGGCGATCGCTCAGATGTGGGACTGCTTTTTGCAAGGGACTCGACCAGCTACCGGAGAATGGTCAGACGAGTAGACACGCACTCCCAGTGCAGGCAGTATGCATCTCAATGGCATTTCATTTTTGATCTTGCGTCCGCAAGGACTGTTTCCCGTGGACTGCTTCCCACGGCCTGCACGGCAACATTCCCCACACCACGGCCAGCTGCCCAGGCTCCGTTCTAGCCGAGCACTAACTTTAAGCTTAAATGTGTCTAGCTGAATTTGGATACATGCACTTCTCACACATCCACCTCCGGGCTGCGCAGTCAGCAGTGGAGCCATTAATCACATAGAAAGGCTGCCTGAGGCAGACGCTTTTATTCGCACGTCTTTTTTTGAGAATCTATCTACACCGAGTCAACGTGTAGCTACTTGCCTATAACTCTGGTCGGTTGAAACTAAAGTCTTTTCCACGCAGCGCTTCTCGACTCGCGACAGGTCACACGAGTGGGTGACTACGCGCGTTCGGCGTTAGAGGTACGGTAACCTGTCTGGGGCCGATGTGTACGAGTCGATCATTGGTCGTCACCAGGGCCTGGCTGTCGTCCCTATTCATGAGTTAGCATAGAATAGTCAACAATACATGTTCCTCATCTTACCATCTGTCGTGCTTTGAGCATCTCATCACACAGCAACAAGTTGGAGGCGATGCCAGTTGCAGACGCTATGCTGTTGCGTAGCACTCGGAATGAGTCATAAACACCCTCTTGAGTGGGGTCCATGGGTTCGCCCGTTGCAAGATTCAGGCCTACAATGTTGCCTTCGGCATGCTCGTCCTGCAGCGCGGCCACTATTATCTGGTGAGTACGAAACGGAAAATATAGAACCAAGAAGCTTACAGGAATCTTGAATGTCATGGCCAGAATTGGCTGCCAGAGTCTTGGGAATGACGAGCAGCGCATCAGCAAAAGCCGAAACACCCCATTTTGCTTTGCCCTTGACCGTCTTCTTGAACTGCTCACTCTCTAGGTGAGCTGCGCATGCAACCTGGAAGGCTCCTCCTCCTGGAACAACGCTTCCGTCGACAATCATATTGTACACACTCCTCAACCCATCGCGGACAGCGTCCTTGATCTGAGCAATAGTGTGCGAATTTGGTCCCTTGATCAATAGTGTGACGGACTTTGGCTCCTTGACATCTTCCTGCACGCTGTAAGTATATGCGTTACCTTAGCACACGTTCTATGACTCACGATGAAAGTGTACTTCTCCTCGCCTAGCTGGTGTTCATAGACAGTGCCTGCCCAACCAAGGACATCTGGTGTTAGGTCGTCGACACTGTTCTGCGCCGTACCACCGCAGACCAGCTGCAAACGTTCCATGTTCCTCCTCTTCGCTCTCCTCAACGCAAAAATGCCGTTCTTGACAAGCACGTCCAGACTAAGCGGGTCAATGCCCTTTTGGTTTATTATTACGAAGCCTTTGCTGGGATCGTTACCGCAAACCTCCTTTTTGAGTTCAACAATTTTCCTGAGTTTCTCGTCAACGAACCGACGCTCGCTCTCGACAAGCTTCTCTCGCTGCTCTGCACTTGAGTAGTAGAAACCAGAGTTGATCTCGGACTTTTCGTATTCCAAGCTGACGTTCAGCGTCAAAATGTACGCATTCTCTACTCTCTTGGCCATATCTGGATGCCTTGCGCCATGGTCTAGTGCAAGTCCTCGAATGAGCTGAGTGTCGGCAGCCGTGCGGTGTTGCATAGTCATAATCTCAACCATGTGCAGGTCAGGCTTCGCAGGCGCTTGGTAGATTGCAAGGACTGCGTCAACAATATCGGGAGTCAGTTGTTCGGCGAGCGAGCTGTTGATCTTCGTTGACAGCGATGTTCGGGCAACGGATAACAGGAGTTCACGGTCGACTTCCTTTGTAAGCTTGAACTCATCGAGGAACTATATCCTGTCAGCTAGTCTTCCCCATGAGCACTGAGCTCGTGATACCTTTAGTGCCTCAGTCTTCGCGATGTCATAACCGTCCGCTATCACCCTTGGATGAAGACCCTCGGCGATATAGCGATCAGCCTGCTTGAGTAACTCGCCCACCAATAGTACCACGGAGGTTGTGCCGTCGCCTGTGATCTCGTCCTGTGCTGTTGCTGCTCGCGCAATCATAACCTGACTTGTTTAAGTTTGGATCGAGGACAGAGAGCGTAAAACGTACGGCAGTGGGATTTTGGATTTGCTGTAAAGGCATTAGTCGGTGTAAGTCTCGTTGTGACGCAGGCACATACCATCTCCTTCAACAGAACACTGCCATCCTTTGTGAGTTTGATCTATGGGACTCGTTAGTCTGCATCAGGCCAGTAGTGCAATCAAACGTACACCTCCAGCACCATCCACAAGCCTAATCAATGTTAGTCTCTTGTATTCATAGATTGTTTGCTGATCCTCACATCTTCAGTGTACCGCGGGGTCCCAAATTTGAAGCAAGCACCTAATTTTTTCTTGTATGAGAAGACGCTCCTGCTTCTGGAGTATTCCAGCCATACCTGCTGCAAACCCTCTCCGGCAGAGATGTTTACACGGAGAGCTTCCCCGCGCCTCTGTGTACTGTTAGCAATGTCCTCAGCGGTGGAACGAAAACACAAACCCTGGATTCGGCCTTGGGATTGAGAAGCTGTGCTGCCGACATGATGGGCAGGACGTTATGGGGGTATCGAAGGGAGTAGCAATCAAGCAAATGCAGTATGGCGGGGCAAATGCTGTTTCCGCGTTGCCTGTCGCGTCCCTCCTCAGATTTCTTAGCGGGCGGCAATGCCAAGATTGCGAGAGCTCGGGCCGCCCAGCAATAATCTTTTTCGCATAGCTTCCATTTTCTCGACCGCGACAACCTCCCGACAGCGCAATAGCCAGCGCATTCCAATCCACGACTCCGCTTGCCGCGCCCGCTGTCCGCACGTCTTGCGCGCCATCCCGTTGATAATACCATGAGTGTAGACTACCTCCTCCACGAAAGCCCCGTCGGCTATGCCGTCTTCAAGGTTTTGATCCAGCCAGACACAATCGGCAGCCGTCTGCAAGAAGTGCAAAAGGCTGTGCAAGATCTCGACAAGTTTGGAAAGACTGTTGAGCTTGTTGGTCTTGCGCCCTTTCAGGGTACCCAGGATGCTCTCGCCGAAATCAATGATGTCTCGGAAGGCATCATGTCTGACTTCCTGAGAGCCACTCTCGAAACCAACCTCCCCAAGGCCGGAAAGAAGAAGGCAATCACTCTTGGTGTGAGCGAGAGGAACCTGGCGGGTAGCATCAAGGCTGCCTTCCCGAACCTCTCGTGCGAGACCAGCGACACTTCGGAAGTTGTGGCTGATCTTCTTCGTGGTCTGCGCCAGCACAGCGGCAAACTGATCAAGGTATGCACAAGGTCGCCGCTGCTCAGGACAACTTTTATGCTAATTCATGGAAGAAATTGCAACCCGGCGACATTGACCGCTCGATTCTGGGTCTGGGACACGCCTACTCGAGATCAAAGGTCAAGTTCAGCGTCCAGAAGCAGGACAACCACATTATCCAAGCGATTGCGACACTTGATCAGATCGACAAGGACCTCAACACCTTCTGCATGCGCTTGCGCGAAAACTATGGTGAATACTCCTTGTATCTTGGATGAAATGGTAGCCATGTACTGACGCTGTGGGCAGGTTGGCACTTCCCCGAGCTTGCAAAGATTGTCAACAGCAACGAGCAGTATGCAAAGGTTGTTTTGCAGATTGGCGACAAGTCGAGACTGAGCGATGACGACCTACATGACCTTGCCGCAGTGGTAGATGACGATGAGGGTGTTGCGCAAGCTATCATCAAGGCTGCCCGCACGTCCATGGGCAGTAAGTGGAAGCCAGTATTGATGTATCTATAAGGCGCAGTTCAAACTAACCCGGCTGCCAGGGGATCTTTCCGAGGCGGACATGGAAATTGTAATGTGAGGGACACATGGTCTATGTGTAGAGATGACTCGCTGACATGGCATTAGGGCGTTTGCCAAGCGAACAGCTTCTCTTGCTGCGTATCGCAAGCAGCTTAGCAACTACCTCGGAAGCCGCATGAGCCAGGTGGCTCCCAACCTGGCTGCGCTGATTGGTGACACGGTGGGCGCCAGGCTGATTTCCAAGGCCGGTTCTTTGACGAATCTCTCCAAGTATCCTGCGAGTACTGTTCAGATTCTGGGTGCTGAAAAGGCCCTTTTCCGCGCACTGAAGACCAAGGGAAACGTAGGTGGCGGTTGTGTACATTTTGGAGAGGGGTGCTAACGTGTGGGCAGACTCCCAAGTACGGACTGATCTACCACAGTTCCTTTATTGGGCGCACGGGACAAAAGTCCAAGGGAAGAATCTCTCGCTTCCTTGCCAACAAGTGCTCGATTGCGTCGAGGATCGACAACTTTTCCGACACGCCTACTTCCAAGTTTGGTGAAGCGTTGAAGCGCCAGGTTGACGAGCGGATTGAGTTCTACGCCAGTGGTGCTCCGCCTTCGAAGAATGCAGCCGTGATGCAGGCAGCCATGAACGCGGTCATGACGGACATTGGCATTGAGGATCCCACGGCGACTGCCACGGAAGACGTGGAGATGGCTGATGGTGTGACTGCGGCGGCTACCGAGCAGGCGGTGCGCAAGGAGAAGAAGGACAAGAAGGACAAGAAGGAGAAGAAGGCCAAGAAGGCAGACGACGACGAGGGAGCGGACAAGAAGAGCAAGAAGGACAAGAAGCGGAAACACGGCGAGGAGGAGGAGGGAGAGAAGAAGAAGAAGAAGAAGAAGAGCAAGGCATGAGCGTGGTCAAGGTAGAGTGCAATGAGGGGTGTACTGGTACTGGCATGTCTGGTGTGGGCGTTTTGATTGTGTGGGTGTTTTTGGAGTTTTGTTCTGCGAGGCCCTGGTTTGCAGGGCTGCAAAAGGGCTATGAGTTTACGCGTCACATCAACCCAGGTTTGATGGCTGTGGGCATACTTCTCGAGCTGGTAGTAAATTTGGCAAAAGCATGCTTGTTTGGAATCGTGTACGTGTGTGCGTGTGAAGTGGGCTGGTTCCTGGATGTGTAACGCGGGCGGGCGTGGGTGGCGAATCAGGGACCCCTGTAGGCGATCGGGGGCGCACGGGCCCGATGAGAAGATGCAGGCGAGGGCGAAGCGCGGCCAGCATGCAACGACTGGTCTTGAGTACGGGCAGAGAGACGGACGTACAGTATGGTATAGTAGTATGTAGACGACGTACATGGATGCGTGCCTGTGCGTGCTACTGGTGGCTGCACGGTGCTTTGGCTTGCAGCCGTGCATGCGCGGCTAATGCGCCTCAGCTCAGCGTGCGTCGCATCCGTCTATATTGGTAGTATCATGGTGCCAGTACACACACATGATATGTCGACATGCAGTCGTGTCGACCACGACCAAGACGGCCATTGATTTGATACATGGCATGGCATGGCAAGACGGCGCCCTCTCTGCTGTGCCATGGCCAGGCGTGCCCGCGTGCTTCCCTAACGTGTGCCATGTGTGGCGGCGGCGGCCGTCATGTCATGTTTGATACGGCCTACAGCAGCCGGCAGCATTGCCAGGCCGGGGGTTCAAGAGGTCCTCTCTGGCGTAAACTGTTTTTCTCTTCTAGGGCTCGTCGTAACCCCAAGCTTTGGCCCGCTGCTGTCCCAAATGCCTCTGATGGCTACTTGAGCTCCCCCCTCCCCCGACAAGTCGTCCTTCGTCTTTTCTCGTCGCCGCCTCTCTTTTTCTTTCTCCTCTTCTTTTCCCCTGTCCATCCGCCTGCCTTTGTTCCCGCCATTCCATCTCTCCCGCTCGCCCGCCCGTCCCCGTCATCAAACGCGTGCTAGCAATCCAATCCTGGTGTTCTCTTCTGTGCATCCGCCCTCTTTTAGCCTCTGCCCCGGCTCCACCCTCGCCTCCACACCATCTTTGGTGTTCTCGCAAACCGTTGCATTGACTCCGCCCACGCCCATTTTTGGTGTTGAGTCTGCCCAACTTATCCACCTCGCTCCTCGCCTCTGTCCTGCAAACTCGATTGCCAGCTTGCTGTACCCGCCCACCTACCCAGCAAAGAACCTTCCGGTTACTTTTTTTTCTTTTCTTCTTCTCTTTCTCATCCCTCTCTTTGCCTTCTCTGAGTCCTTCTTTCCTTTGTCTCTTCTTTCTTTCCTCCGTCCCACTTCGTGCGCTGCACTCGTCTCGTATTCTGCGCTATGGACGTAGGCGATGCGTCTTCGCCCGGCAGTCTGAGCTCGCCCCCACACTCGCCCGAGCAGGGCACGCCGACGTCGACGGTTCGCGCTGCTGCAGGTGGTGTTGGTGTCGGGACTAGCACGCCCACCCCTGCAAACGCGTCGCCTGCCACACATGCGCGAGGCTTGACCGCCAGCGGCCAACCACGAAAGAAGCCAGGCCCTAAGCCAAAGGCAAAAGACCCAGCCGCACCAGAGCCCGAGAAGAAGACGAGAAAGCCTCGCAAGAGCGAGCCCAAGGATCCAAATGTCGCTCCCGTCCAACGCAAGAGACGGACCAAGGCATCGCTCGAGGCTCAATCCCAGCCCCAGCCGCAGGCACAACCTCTACCTCCACCTCAACCACAGCCACAGCCAGCACCTCCAGCACCGCCAGCACCCCAGGTTGTGGATGAGAAACCCCCGGTTCAGCAGTCGCCTACCCCTCAGAACCGACCTAATGAACCGGCACCCGTTTTGCAAACAGATCAAACCCCCACCGTCACGCAACCTCCTCGTGTCATGAACAACACAGAGCCCACGCTCCACAGCAATCCAAACCTTTCCCACATCAGCGCTGCACCTACAACACCACGGCCATCGAGTTCAGGCCAACGTTATGATCCAATCCGGGGTGGCATTTTTGAATCCAAACCCCAGCCCATTGCAAGCGTACCTCCACCTGTCTCACCACGACTCAACCACCGTGCGAGTGCTTCCCCTTCCATCACCAGCTTGATTGATCCGCCGTCTGCCAGCAACTCCTTCTACTCTCATACCGTCAAGCTTCCGCAGCAGACATCCATCACCTCGGCCCCAGTCTCGCCTGCCGCTTTCTCCACGCGGCCAGCATCAGTGCTTTCATCCCATGAATACCCACCTCAATCTCAACCTCAGCCTCAGGCCCAACCCCAACCCCAACCCCAACCCCAGTCCCAACCACAGCAACAGCAACCAGAACAGGCTCCACTTTCGGTCCAACCACAGACACACCTCGCCGCACCGTCTGGACCAACTCCTATGGATATTGACTCAGAACCTAGCAAGCCTGCATCCGTTCCCATGACAAAGTCAAACTCAGCAAACTCAGGCACCCCCTCGCATTCGAATGCCCCCACGCCACCCACCAAGGGTGCACGCCAAAAAGAGGCCCCACCACCGTTGCCTACGGGGAGTGGGCTGTTATCGGGAACGCCGTTTGGTCCAGTTGCCAATGCCAACGGCACATCCGAGACGCAAGGCACCAATATCTATCTTCACTTCGATCTCAAGGGACGCGACAATGTGACCATCAATGTCGCACAAGAGGTTGAAAAAAAATATGGTTTCGCTGCTCTTCACCCCCGCATCGCTGCCCGCAAAGAGCGTCAACGTCAGATCACAGCCGCTGGCGCCGCCCTGGAGAGAGCTGCGGGTGGGGCTTCAAACGACGACTTGTCTGTGGACCTATCTGAGAACGAGAGCAACGTTGAGATGGGTGGTATGGATGACGAGACATCAGCCAAGGAGAACGGAGGCAAGAAGCGCAGAAAGAGGAAGCAAGAGGATTATGACAAAGAAGATGATTTCATCGACGACACCGAGTTGGCCTGGGAGCAGCAAGCACTCATGGCTAAGGATGGCTTCTTCGTCTACAGTGGACCACTTGTCACCGAAGAAAAGCAGCCCGTAGAAAGGTACGTGACTAGTGCTTCATTGCACCAATATAGGCTAACATTGCGCAGGGCTGACGGTACCGTCAGGCGCGGACGGGGCCGTGGACGTGGCGGCACAGTACGAGGAGAGGCATCGGGTCGTGGTCGTGGCCGTGGTGGAGGTCCGGGCTCTCGCGGTGGCTCCACGGTCCGTAAACCTCGCGTTACCAAGGCTGATCGGGCCGCTATGGAACAGGAAAAGGCAGCGCGAGAGTCTCTTGCACAAACGATTGCCATTAAGCAGCCTCTGGCTACCGCTTCTAACCAGTCAGGCCAGGCCACTGTGGCATAACACCCTGTCTTCGGCCCCAACGACTCTTAGACTTCTAATCATCGTGGGGTACATAGATGTTCCCTGTTTTTCTATCCGCGAACGAGGCTTCCTCCGAAGCCTTTTGGCTAGCTCCTGTTTTCATTTCCCTCTTCTCCTGTATCTGTTTAGCTACTTGTACGATACCCTTAGTGGGCGTTGTGGAAAGCCATCTGGCTCGCAAAAGACAGGGTTGGAAGGCGTTTGTATTTGGGCATGTACCTTTTTAGCGTGTACCGCTGTCTTATGCTCTCACTGCTGTCACAAAATCCTAGATATATCACTTTTAACACGTGACTCCTTTGCGTTTGCTGCCCAGTGTCATTCATCGTCTAGTTGCAATCTCACGGGCCATACTCATTCAATCAGAGAGACACATCATTTAGTGTTGGCGGTTGCTCTTACACGATATGGTAGGTGGGCTTTCAAGCTCCAAGGCCACTGATAAGTTCCTCTCTCACTCACAAACCGCCCCAATATTACTCTAGTATCAAGTAGCATTCACAGTGGTCCACAAATAATTGTCCTCTCGCAGTCATTTCCACTACTCAACAACAACCCACTTTCTCAATTTTTCGGGCTCTGGGTAAAGCACACTAAAAAGTATCGTGAAAACATGACCGGTTCTGACGCGCCACCAATATCGTTGCCTAGTTCCCGAAGCCTAAGCAAACGCTCACGAAAGTTCTATGACGGAACCTACAAATGGGATTCGGACGGCTTCGTCGACGACAAGGGAGGTAAGGGCAGATAGAAACAACATTTTTTTTGTTTGTTTGTGGACAAGATACTCAAACACACTCCAGTTTATCGCGGATTTGACTGCTATGACCCTCGTTCACGCGCTCCAACTCCATTGCCTCCACTATCCCTGGAAGTGAAGGAAGACGCCGAGGTATTCACTCAACAAACAACAGACGGCATGCTGGCAGCGCACGAATCTAGGATCAATGCCAAGACCCTTACATTTGCACCGGATCCCAAAAGGAACAAAAGCGTCGTCACTGTTCGATGCAATGAGTTGTTTCGTGGCCATGTCGACAGAGACCATCTCATCGGGAAGATGGAAGGTGCTTTGATTGCGAGCAAGTAAGTGGACATCTCTCATAGCATCTTTTTGGTCTCTTTGAGAGTGAATGCTGATACTTTATGCTAGAGCAAACAAGGTGGACTTGACACTGGAAGAATGTTACCGGCTCTGCGACATTCCATCTCCTGATCAACGAGCCTTGCAAGAAGACTTTGTTCCACTCACCGGCCCCTCTGGAGAAATTACTGCCGCTCATGTAGTGGGTGAGAACAACCGCAGCCCAGCCACATCCCCGAAAAGCCCCGCCCAAAAGATACGTAGCTCTTCCTCCTCTTCAACAAGTCTTTCAGATTGCCCATCCGACATCTCCAATTGGGACGTAGGGATCTCCGTAAGTACCAATAGGTCTTTACTACATACATCATCACCAAGCTCACCATAACCCCAGATCTTAGCTCTTGCATCAACTACGGAAAACAAGAGTCCAAAATCATCTCCTCAAGAAGCTAAACAGCCCAAGTACTTAACACGAGGCGTGAAGCGGAAAGCCAAAAGGGGTGTGAAGAAAGCAAAGGCGTAAACGATCATGTATGCTTGACCCCACTGGTATATCCCGGAATCATCAAACTGGCCTGCTTGATGAGCGATTACCAAGTGGGCATCCAGCATTATTTGGTGCTGAGAAGACGAAGGCATATGAGGAGGCTCTATAAGTCTTCTAACATAGTCTCCCATGTTTCCCTTTTCTCTCTCTCTCTCTCTATAAAGAGAGCTTGGTTTCGAGACCCGGAGAGTTGCATTATGCTTCACTCACAGTCTTCCTAATGAAAAACACTAGTACAGCCTTGCGTCTTGCCAGCATACATCAAGAGAAGGAAACTGGTTGTGGTTAAATGCAGTGACTGATACATTTGAACAGCTTTGTTTAGTTGCATAACCGAAATGTATAGGAGCGAAATACATCATCATGATCATATCTTCTTCATCTCGAAACAAATCCTCAATGGAAAAAAAGGCATAGTAATACTGCGTTTGATGAAAGAGTATGAATTAGCAAAGACAAGGTAACTAAATGCTATATACTCCTAGCAACCGAGTACTGTTAAAGTTATAATCACAAGAGCATGTGCATAAGCATTTTGATTCAAATTGCAACAAGCAGTCAAAAGAATGGTTAAGTCTAACTTTCTTCCTTTTTTTTTGGCCGCAACCAGCAATCTTTGCGTGCAGACCTATATAACCTGAAGAACGGATCTTAATATCTTACACAAAACAACGCACCTAGCGTCAAATGGGGATTGAGATGCGTTACGAGATAATACAAGAGGAACTTGACCTCTTCGGTCCAGCCCCATTAAAATGGAGTTTCGTCGTGCTGATGTACTTGTCCAACTGCTATTGAGCGGCCGGATTGAACTTATGCGACAAAGTTCTTGACGTCTAATGGTGCTTGTTAGTGCCGACACCATCTCCTCATATGTATGCGGGGTAACTTACTGTTGAGCCACCTGACATACTCTTTCTGCTCCTTGTGATCAATGTAGTCAGGAATGAATAGCGCAAGGCGAGTGTTGATGCCACGCTCCTCGAGATACTTCTCAAGTAGAATTTGAAGGTCTTCGTCGAGGTTGTTGAAAGGAGGGCCCTGTTCAAGATTAGGATTGACACAATTCAAATGCCAAGTTATGAGCACATACAGTGTATAGCGCGCGCCTTGCCCAATCTTTCTCAGCAGTAGCAGGGTCAGCCAGATCAGCCGATGGGAAGAAGTAGAGGTCCTCGATGAGGAAATCGCCGTCTTGGGCGGTAGCTTCAATAGCCAGGGCGCCCTTGCCAGGACGCTCAATACGGATGCTTGCGTGGGCGGGGAAGCCCTGCTGGTGGTCGTCGTTCTCGTAGTCGTCCTCGAACTCCTCGCGGTCGGCGGGAGCAATGCGATCCTCGGGTGCCACACGGATGTTTCCATCTGGAGTCTTGCCCTGGTTGATGGCACCCTTGGTGTTGGCGCCTCCAGATTGCACATCCAAGTCGGCATCATCGTACATGGCGCTATCCTCGGTGAACTCGTCGCCAGACTGGTTGTTGTTGAGGTCGGCAGTTGTGAAGGTTATGCGGATCTTTTCGTCGTTGTAGGTGCGGGTGAGGACAACTTCCTGGTTACCGGCCTGATCTTCAATCTGTATGCATGTGAGCATTTTGGCCGTCTGTAGACAAAGTTGCCAAAGCGCCTACCTCAAAGGGGCTGTTATCAAGGTATTCTTTGATGTTGGCAGAGAGATCTTCATCCTCTTGCATGCTCTCCTCCATGGAGATTTCGCTCTGGAGCTTTGCAACCAGCTCTTCATTGACTGTCATTTACATCAGCAAGCGTCATCTACTCTGCAGATACACAACACATACCACCACTGTCCTCCCTCCTCGCCGCAGAAATGGAGAAGGAGGCTGTGAGTCGAGGTACGGAGGCAGTCCATGCTGGTTGGAAAGCGACTGTCTGGCGCAGAGCGGCCTGCGGGCGGACGGCTTTAGTGGAGAAGCGGGCGGTCGATCGCGGGACGGTGCGGGCGAGGTTTCGTAGAGCGAGCATTTTTTTTGGAGGGGTTCGGGTAGGTTTGTAGAAATGGGATGGCGACAATTGGGTGGAAAAGACGAAGTGCGACAAGTGCGTAGTAGTGGAGGCGTAACTTTTCGAGGGCCCAAGCTCGCGGGGATAGGCTGATGTCAGGTGGGATGCTTGGCGCCGAATTGCGGCGCCAACTGCTCACCTCCGTCTCGGCGTGTGCAGGTCGAGGGTCGCGGTCAGTTGGGCATGGCGTGCACACCAGACGAAGTTTACATCTTCCTTAAACACTGCAATTGAGTTAAACTCATATACCTGTGATGTAATTTGGAACTGGCGCTCCATTTCAGAACTACGTCACTGCCTTGAGACGCCAACTAAGGGACGCAGTCTGGGAACGCAAAAAAGTCGACTTTATCATTGCAGTGCCCGATTGCTCTCTCCACCCCCATAGAGACCATTCGAGGGACCATGGCGGCTGCACCATCGGAGAAGAAGAAGCCGAGTGCCATGCGCTCCATTTTGGCAGGCGCGACTGCTGGTGCTGTGGAAATTTGTAAAGTTCATCCTCCGACTGCGGACAAGACGGTACTGACTCTAATATAGCAATCACGTATCCTGCTGAGTGTATGCCCCGAACTTGTTCTACCCCGACCGCAAACACGGTGCTCACTCGAATTTAGTCGCAAAGACACGGTCACAGCTCAACCGGAGACTACCAGATGGAAAGAAGCTGCCATGGCCGCCGTTTGGCAAGCAATGGTACGCGGGTTGCACGACACTGATCATTGGCAATTCGCTCAAAGCTGGAATAAGTGCGTTCCAAAACGGTTGGTTGGCTTGTAGTACTGACACAACGTGTCCAGGATTCGTCGCATTTGACATGTACAAAAGCTTGCTGGCAGACGCAGAGGGTAAGGTTTCAGGCCCGGCAACCGTCATCGCTGGCTTTGGCGCTGGAGCCACAGAGTCGTTGCTGGCAGTAACGCCCTTTGAGAGCATCAAGACGCAACTGTGCGTATGTCCTGTTTCGTTCGCCTGCTTTTCACTGACTCTCTTACCACAGGATCGACGACCGTAAATCTACGAACCCTCGTATGCGCGGCTTCCTTCACGGATCGAAAATCATTGCACAAGAAAAAGGAATCCGGGGTTTCTTTCAGGGCTTCCTCCCAACCACGGCACGACAGGCCGCCAACTCGGCCGTACGCTTTTCAAGTTACACTTCGTTCAAGCAGTTGGCGCAATCCTATGTTGCCCCAGGAGAGAAGCTCGGAGCTGTCAGCACTTTTGGACTTGGAGGATTGGCCGGCATAGTCACCGTCTACACGACCATGCCCATCGATACTGTCAAGACGCGTATGCAGTCGTTGGAGGCACGAAGTTCCTACAAGAACAGCTTTGACTGCGCAGTCAAGATTTTCAGAGACGAGGGTCTCCTTACATTTTGGGCCGGAGCTCTGCCACGGTTAGGTCGATTGATTCTCAGCGGTGGCATCGTTTTTACCATGTACGAGAAATCTATGGAGTTGATGGACAAGTTGGATCCCGAAGGCAGGTATATATGATGAAATTCCAGGAAGCCGAATGTATTGTCACTTGCGCGGCGTCTTCACCAATAGTTGTAAAATTAGAGGATACGCTCCCAGTTCTAAGAGTGAATATGAGCTTCTTGTGTCTATACCTGATATTCTCGCACTCGATCCATCCAGCATACTATGCTACCACTATATTGCGAGAATTTCTTGTACTCTGAAAAGCTGTCAACAGCATCATTGTCCGCCCGCGCGCGAATCTACTAGGTAGTGGCTGGTGCAGGTGCGGTGGCAGGCTCGGTGTCGACAGGTGCAGCGGGCGCCGCAGCAGCAGGTGCAGTACCTTCCATTGGACCAGGAAGAGCAGTGTTGTTAATTGCATTGTCCTCGCTCTTCTTTGCCCACTTGGGCTCCCTGACCCACTGGGAATCCCACCATGGGCCCGCGTCACTCAGCTGACAACCCTTCTCACACTCGCACGATCCACCAAATTCCTTGGGCAGGTTCTCGGCAGGGACCTGCTCCAACAGCTCCTTCTTGTAGCCGCTGCCCAGGACGTGAATCTTGGCACTTGTCACAGGGTCAAGGAACTTCTTGACGACGCTGAAGACACCCGAGAAACCCCAGGGGGCATTGATGATGTACATCTTGCCCAGACGCTCGGGGTAGTAGTTCTGACTGATGGCCGAGACGGCGCCTAGGTAGCCGTACACAGAAGTCGCCTTGGAGATACCAACACCCTTCAGGTCCATAATTGTGCACGATGTTTCAAGGAGGTAGCCAGACTTGCGGGAGCAGGCTGGAAGGCGCGGGTCGGCCATCTTTTCGTATTCGCAGACGAGGTTCTGGATCATACGCTCTTGAGTAGTAATCTTACCAAGCGCGGTGAGGTCGACGTTGCCGAGCTGCTCAATGTAGAGCGGGCGGCCATCCTGTGAAGCAATTAGCGGTCTGCTTGTGAATCGCGGTTTGGTCAAGTGCAGCGCTGTTGAAGCACAGTATAGGCATACCTTGTCAGTCTTGTGGTAGTACTGGGGATAGTACTTGAAAACCTCGGGCCGCTCCTTGTAGTCAAAAGTTCGGACGAGCTCCTCGACACCGACGCCAGCGTACTCGCTTCTCCACTTCTCGCAGTCAATGAACCTGGAGCGTGTCAGTCGGACTGTCCCTGTGCTCCTCTCTCCCCTCTTTCGTATCTTGTGACTGTGTACACTCACATCTTTTTGGCGGCCTCGACATCGAACTTTCGTGCGCGGAGGAATCGCAGCTAGCAGAGGTTTAGCATAGGGGTCTGGTAGCCCGTACAAATACTCAGCAACATACCAGCGTCAAAGTGTCGAGGTTTTTGGTGTAGCCAGCCTGCTCCAGGGCAGTCCTCAGTTGGACCAGCTGTGCATCTTGCTCTGGCGTGGTATGGCCGGGGTGTCCACTCTGAGCGGTGGGAGAAACAGTGGGATAGTCGTAGTCGTCGTACTTGGGGTCAAGCTTCAGCTCAGTGGTGGGTGCTGCAGCTGCCATGGCGTCTTGTATTTGGACAAAAAGCAAACGTATGCAAGAAGGGTGTAACGAGTTTGCAAGGGGTTACGTGTTGCGCGGCTCTGGGGGAACTTATCCAGGAGCGCACGTTGATGCTGTCCAAGTGGGCCCGGTCGCGGCGGCGGTCAAGCGAGTCTAAGACGTCCCCCTCACCTCGCGAGCTAGCCTGCGCCTGCTCCTCGCCGCTTCAGCGAATCGTCGCTGCTCATACCGCCTCATGACGCCACTGGTGGCTGTGGACTCACCGTTACAACGTTGTACCTACTCCAACGCTCGCTTGGTAGCACCGTGTCATTCTACCCGCACTAGATGTCATAGTCGTGTCTTGAACAGATAAAACCGCAGTCGGGCGAGCTCGAAAGCAGGCGGACTCGGCCTTTTTTTTAAGGGGGAGGAAACGACTACCTAGTTGATACAATGCAGAAAGGAAGAACGCAAGAGAACCCCAGAAACTAGATCAAAAAGAACCCATATCGCGAAACACCTGTCGCAGAACCAACCAAACACTTCGCAAACCGAAAAGAGAGTACTAGTCCTTCCGCCGCCGACGGGCTACCAAAGAAAAGCGTGTTCTAGGCGTAGAACAACAAACATCCATTTGAGATTGGCGCACTAGCCGCTGGCTTTGCCCATTGTCCCAGCAAGATGATCAGACCGCACACCGTCTATTGAGCCACTCACCCTGCCATTGCCAAATCTGAATTGTCATCACAAAGCGCCCAAACAACGTGAGTCGTCGACAGCAACCGAACACCGAGCAAATGACGCCTGCAAACGATGGAGAAAGCTACACCACAAGCCTATGGACATGCCCAGAGGCGGACCGACTCGATATGGATCAGTTTCTTCGATCTCGACTCGGCCCAAAGTCGACTTCGGACACCTTCTTGGCTTCTTTGCGATTCTTGACAATATACTGTGCGTACAAAGCCACGTGGTCGCTGGGAAAGTGGTAGTTTGGAAATCCTGGTACCCGCTGGAGGTAGCCCTTGTCAATGTCGCCAAGCAAGCCAACCACTTGCAAAGTGTTGGTAGAGTACCAGATATAGTCCAACACTCCCTGGAAGTGTGGAACGTAGTTGGTAAACGCCAGCTCGCCAATGGATGCGTAGCTAGACTTTAGGCTAAAAGGATGGGAGATTCCGTCTCGAGTGAAGTTACCATATTTGCGGCTACCCAAGTCTGCATGGACATTCGAAATGTTGCCATTGGTAATGAGATCGTACACACCAGACGACGGCAGCGAGTTGAAGTCACCGCACAGCAAGACTGGGATGTCGGCGGGGTCAGTATACACTTTTGACGGTCCTGGCTCCTGGGTTGGATCTGGTTCGGCTTCGTCTTTGTCACCGTTGGTAAACTGATACACCACTTTGTTCGTACAAGGTGGGTGCTTCGTCCACTGTGTCGCAAACTTTGTGATTCCTTCCATCAGAATGGCAACTTGCACGAGCTTCACGTCTTGGAACGCGGGGTTCCAGAAAACGTGTACGTTGCCTATGATGAATCTTGATCCAGTGGCTCGGTTTTCTAGGAATGCAAGCACCCCAATGTCGTCTCGTGGCATGACGCGATTGAAGATGTCGTGTTCGCCCTTCATGTCAGGTCGATTAATGGCTGTGTTGGCAAAGTCGATGAGTTGCTTGTCGAGCAAAATGTATCTTTACCAGTTAGTGATTTGCTTTGACACATACATGCTCCACTCTGCACACTTACTTGCTGTTTTTATAGAAGATGGCACACCCATCAACAAGCTTGGCTTCTCTTTCAGCCATTGTTCGTGCTCTCGATTTCGGCCAAAACACTCCTTTATAATCGTTGTGAGCCAGCGCCGCTCGGAAGAACTCATTGAAGCTCTCCTGATCAATCTCTTGCAAGCAGACAATGTCCGCGTCGCGCTCACGCAGTTCAGCCAAAATAAGCTCTCTGCGACTTTCCCAAGCAAGCGCTGAGCTGGGCGTGTAACCATACTGTGACTGCGTACAGTACTTGTCGCACAAAATATTGTAACTCAGCGCGCTGACAGTTTCCTGAGATGTGTCCTGAATTTCGTCGAGCACAATCCAGTCGCGCTCGGGCGGCGCCTCGGGCCCAGGGGCATTCTCACGGAAGTGCTTAATGAGTTCGCTCGTGCCTTGTTCCATGATAATCTGCTTCAGATCATCGGGAATTGGGTTTCCTTCGATGCCAAGCATCTCCAACTGATACAGCGACCCCAATTCGTATGGTAGATTCTCAATGTGATTGTCGAATAACAACAGTTGCTTGAGGTTCACGAGCATGCCAATCTCTGGGGGCAGGTATTGTAGGTTATTTAGCGACAGGTCCAGATGTGTGAGATGCCGTAGCTGTCCAATCTTTTGGTGAACAAACGTGAGCTTATTGGCATTGAGGTAGAGCTTCGTCAGAAAGGTGTAAGCGAAGAGCGCAGGCGTGATGACTTTTAGGTTCTGTCCACCAAAGTCCAAGATTGTCCAAATATGTTGATCCTTCGAGTCCTCTGCTCGCTGAGCGGCAGGCCGATTGCGCTCCTCCTTGTCCGCCTCTTTCTGCATCCCATTGGTTGTTCCAGCTACGATACTCTTGCTGACACTCGGATGAATTCTTGCGTGCGAGTGGGCTTGTGTCATTTCACGCGCGGTTTGATGCAACTTGAGTTGCTCTTGCCAATGCTCAGTCTGCGGCTTGTTAAGTCCGCTGTGGACGCTGCCCGGAGTGCCATTCTGGAGGTGTCCAGGGGTGAAGTGGGGCTGAACGTTGGACATGCCCCCACTCGAGATGGTGTGCTGGTGGTTGTATTGCCCAACATGGCTGTTAGCCGTGAGGTCTTGGTGCTGCTGGTGATGCTGGTGTTGGTGTTGATGGTGCTGATTGTGTTGAAAAGGCTTGCCAAGGCCCATTTGCATGGCAGCGTAGTTTTGCTGCCCTGCCCGCCCGTTCATCATGACGTTGTGGCCCTGATGCCCATGGCCCTGGTTGAACATGCCGAACTGCTGCGGAGACGATTGGCGCCCGGGGGATCGCGCTGGAGAAGGGGTGTCGGGGTTGTTGAAAGGGATGCGGGCACTGGTTGTGGGTGACCGCGCGCGGGTGGGAAGGTTTCGAGTGTTTTGCGTGTGTCGTGGAAAAAAGGATTGACCGGTTCCCCTGGGGTAGACTGAATACTCAGCCATCTAAGGGAGTTCCAGTAGGTTGTTTCGAGGGGTCCGCAGGCGGCCGTGTGGATGAAGAGTGAAAGCCCCAGGTCGCTATGGCTAGTGAAGGCGTCGGGTAGGCGGTAGGAGACGGGCAAACGATCTTCTTCGTTTTAACATGGGCGCCCGTACGAGTCCTCGACATGAGCACACACTAGCAAACGCGGGACCCGTGCACCATGTACTAGAGGCCCCCGACGGTTCACGAGTGAGTGTAGTATGAAAGCGGGGACTCTGCAGTGAGCGAGAGCGGCGGGCGGGATGGCTCGAGGCAAGGCGTGTTTGCAGTTGACGGCGGGAGCGAGAGCGCTGGCTGGTATTGATATATCGGCAGGGTATGGTTCTGGAGTTGTCAGCTGCTATGTCCATAGGGCGGGGAATATCAAGAGGCTGGAGCTGCAGCGGGCGTGGGTGGAAGCGGGTGGAAAGCCGTGTACATACAAGAGCTGAGCCTGTCGTGGGGCGCGCAGAATTGGCGTATAATCGCAATTGTGCCAGACGGACGAGGAGAGGGACCAAGTGCAGCGCTGTGAAGAATAGAGAGCGTAGTGATGCGATACGTGAAGACCGACAGTCGAACCTTGCCCGATCCATGGGGGGCGCCGCTAGAGGGTGCACGTGACATGGTGGCAGCGTCGATCTGGTGTCCTGAAACCGCACAGCTGGCCGCATACGTACTGAGTGTCTGCGCCGGGGCGGGCATGGTCAGCGTCTTGTCTTCGAGCTGGGCTGCGCGTGTCGCTCTGCAGAGGCCATGTTCGCTGGAGAGCTGGCCGACTTGGAGAAGGGAGGGGGCAGCGGGAGGCTCTGCACGCACAAATACATGGACACACATACGAGCCCACGAGGGCCATGGGAATGATGCGCCAATAGCACTTAGCAATGGCAGCAATGTACATGGCAGTAGCAGCCCAGGCGCGGTCCCAGGCACAACCACCTGGGAGACACATTGCTACGACACCAGCCTTGAGGCGCTCTCCCCACGCAAAGCATGCAATGACCTGCAGCGCGCGCGCACCTTCGGCTGATGCCGCGCCCATGCATACGGCGCCGTCCAGAGCTGCTCGGTCGCGGCACCCACAGCGCCGCCCAGCAAGTTACTGCCATTGAAAATCCGGGGGCATCACACGGCCGCACGCGGTGATTGGAGATGTCTCCTCGGCACGCTCTAGAGCTCCTCACCTGGCCCGCCTTGTACATCCGGGTCCATTCCTCGCTCCTATTACTCATGTAGACAGATTCACGCGCACGCCATGCTGCAACCCCTCGTCGTCCTCGTCCTCGTCTTCGTCCGCGTCCGCTCTTGTCCACTGTGATTACCACGACCGCGCCCGCCTGCTGCTGCTGTCCCGCTCATTAATTGCTGACTCGCCTACACGTGCTTATCAGACGACTCGACTAGGGACGGACGAGCGCAATATCACGCTCCCGCTAAAACAGTGGGGCTAGGGTCGGGAGTAGGCTGGATAACTCTAATCACGTTTCCAGACGGTTTCGATGGGAGACTGGCAGCTGGCAAGCTTCTCCTGCTGACACGCCATCTCAAACCGCCCGTCGCTAATCTACCTGCCAGTACCGCTATTACGGCGCCAACCCTACGGCCAGCCCTCCCTCTCGGCCCAAGACTGTCGAAGCAAAGCAATGGGATCTGACCACGACAGACGCTCTGGGTAGAACCATTTCTGCGTCTTCGACTGGCGCCTCGTCTGCCACCCGCCACCTCAGCACAATGGACATCACCAGGGGCTCCATGTCCAGCAGCTCCACCCAATTCACAAAGGACGACGCCGCCGGCCTCCCCAACGAGCCTTTTACCCTGCGCCACGGCCGACGATACATCCGAAACGCCCAATACTACCCGCTACCATGCGACCTCCCCGAACTCCACCGCCAGAATCTGCAGACGCTCCTGGCCAAGGCCGTCTTTGGTAGGGCCCTCGGCTCGACGCCCACCCAGGCTCCGAAAAAGGTCTTGGAAGTCGCATGCGGCTCCGGATACTGGTCGGCTGTATGCCATGAATGGCTGAGCGGTACGTACAGCTGCTGACGTTGGCGACGTTGCTGACCATGGCCAGGCCAGGGCTACGAAGACGTCTCCTTTACCGGATTGGACATTGTCCATGTAGCTGGAGACCTGCAGCGCCAAGGCATCGACTGGAAATTCGTGCAGCATGATCTGCGCAAGTTGCCCTTGCCCTTTGACGATGAGGAGTTTGACATTGTAGTCATGAAGGACATGAGCATGGTCATCCCTCTTGGATCGCCATCACAAAGGATCCTAGACGAATGCACTCGCATCCTCAAATCTGGCGGCACGCTCGAGATCTGGGAGACTGACCACATTATCCGCTCCATTATGCCACATCCACCGCCTCCGCCAGGCAAGAATCCCCAGGAGTACGCTTGCGCCGTAGCAACGGGAACGTTTTTGATTTCGCACATAACGCCTTTCACCGATGTACAAAACAAATATCTCCAAGATTCCAATGCTTGGATTCAAGAAGCCCTGGACCGCCGCAAACTCTCGCCAACCCCGTGTTCGCGCATGTCGCAGATATTGCTCCAAGAGACGGAGACGCTATGTAATGTCGAAAACCGCAGAGTGGCCATTCCCCTAGGCGAGCTACGATGGGAACGCGAAGCCGCGGGTGAAACAATGAAGCGACGGGGAAGCGAAGCTGGGAAGCTCAAGATGGGCGGTGCGACAATGGATGGGTCGACGCTGACCAAGGAGCAAGCGGCTTTGCGACACACGGCCCTGCTCGTGGTTATACAGCTGATTGAGAGTCTGGAGCCATTGCTGAAAGAAGTCAGCGGAAAGAACCAGGAGGAGTGGCAGCGGTATTGGAATTCCATGATCAACGACCTGCTGGAGCAAAAGGGAGCCTCGAGCGGTGAGTGTCTTGAAATCGGAATCTGGTGGTGCAAGAAGGTGTAAAGTTGGTCATGTTGTACCTTTTTTTTTCTCGTGTTTATGATATCCTGGTTTACAGAGGCCTACTACTGTCAAGTCTCAGTTGTCTTTCAGTGGCTAGGCACTTTGATCGTAGCGCTGGCGCAGAGTTCGATAACGCTTCAGATAGTACCTGTATCCGTTAGCAAAAGCTCTTTTACATGAAAACTTTTTGTTCTTTTTTTTGGCCTGCGGCTCGGGCTTACAGTGCCTCAATTTCTAGACCATCAACCATTAGCGGGGAAAAGGTGTGGGGTTCCGTTACTCAAGATTCACCTTTCTTCACGTATTCTGCCCTCTCGATGCCTTGCTTGATTTTGGCTTCGTCGGTCAAATCCCGTTGACTTGCGAATGCCTTGTGCAAGCGGGTGCGAAAATAGTCGTATCCCTGAGGATATTCCCGGCCCATGTAAAGCAATTCTGTTCTAAGTGAATACGCGTGTTGTAAACAATTGGCGCGTTTGGACGACAGACCCTTGTAAATTCGGATGACTTGGTGGCGAAGCGCTGGGTTTGGAGCAGCCATTGTTGTCAATGCTTTTCTTCTGAAGAAGGCAACAGGAGGAGAAGGACGCTTGCCGTCAAAGATAGCTGGGCTGTCAAGTGTAGTGTTCTGTGAAACGTCATCGATTGCTACACGAGTTATCGTCGAAGGTGGAGCCACGCCCGGACCCGGTTTCCCGACCTTGCGCAGTTGTGTGGTGGAACCTGGAGATGCGGAACCTCGGCTTCTTTTCCGCCATTTTCGGGCAAAAGAGCGCTGGCATTGTGGCATCCTCCGGGTGACAGATACCATTTCTAGAGTGCAATCCTTACGCTTCAATACTGTACTATCTGCCAACATGTCGCCATTGGTGCGTTCAACCATCTGCCGATTGAAGTCGATTAGGCAGCTTTCAGTGGTACAGCGCCTCTCCTTTGAGCGGTATCAGTCAACATCAAGTGGTAGGTAGCAATGTGTTGTGATTGAAGTCGAGAACATGATGGACTGATTTTCATTCTTGAGCAGACAAGTCCCCCGCGACTGCTGCACTCAGTCCAAGGTGGCTCTCAGACGTCAAATTGCGCATCGGAAAGTGCATTAGTTTTGGAATCAATCCTGAACAGGTTGAAGAGGCCGGCTCAATACTGCAGGAGACATCGGAAAACTGTAAGTGTCTTCCGTTGAATAATTGCTCGGTATCGTACACCAATCACTGGAATGTTGATTTTCACATCTACCCCAGGGAGAGAACTCGTGGCTGGAAGCGAAGGCTTTCTGACCGGCAAGCAATGGCGGGGACTGTTCCGGCAAGAGGTGGTTTGGGGAGAGATGGTTAGCTTCATCATCTGACGTTTCTATGAATGGACACTAATGTGGATATTAATTGCGCAAAGGATAGCATGGTAGGCCCATCACAAGGAGTTGGTGGATGATTGCTGATAAAGTCAAAGGGTATTTACCTCGTCACCGTCTTCTGCTTCAAGTAACGTAGTGCTGAGCATTTGCAGGTCACGTTAACAACGTCATGTACAACCGATACGCAGAGTCTGCCAGAGTCAACTGGACGCTGAACTTTGCAGCCAGCGACCCGCAGCATAGAGCCGAGTGGTTGGAACTCATGACACCGAAGAGCATTGGCTTGATCCTGCGGAGTATCAAGACCGACTACAAGTTTGTGAGTGGATGCATATGACTCCTGGTCCCTTTGTTCTTTCATATTTTTCCCGATATGTATTCTTTTTATTTGTTTAGTTGTTTGTTTGTTTTTGTTGTTCCCTTTTCCAGTGCTTTGAAAACATATGACAAGAGTTTGCTGACGTTGACCTTAGCCTATGAAATGGCCAGATAAGTATGATGGCTAATGGAGTTTATGCATCAGTCGTACTCTGACAGATAAACACTAGGGTTACGGTACTCCACAAACTCCGCAAGAAGCCTAGCCAAGACAGCGATCATTTCATCCTTGATGTCATGGTTCTTTCCGAGGCCCAGCGTCGTCCGGCCGCGCGTTGCATTGAAGACATTGTGGTTTACGACTACAGGACAGCCAAGAAGTCGCCGCTTCCGCGTTTCATGGCTGAGCGGTTCCAGGAGACTTTCAAGCTGCAGGAACAGACCAAAGCAGAAAACAGCAGAAGGGTCAGGGTGCTCTTAGACAGGGTCAGGGCATTGGAGAAGAGCAGTTGGGACAGGCCGGACGCCAAGGAAGATTTTGGCAGTGCGGGCAGCGGATAGAAGAGCAGCACGTGCAGTGGAGCCGCGGGCAGGCATGCAAGCAATAGCAGATTTGAAGTGACAGTTGACGTGTTTGCATGACAGGGTGAATGTAGCAGTGCAGTGGTGGAGCAGGTTTGGAGCCAGTTGCAGCGTCGCAGGCGCATCACGTCATGAGCCCCTGCAGCTTAGTCGATGCAACATGCGGGGCTGCTTGTAGACCAGCTCTGGGTCATGACTGGCAAAGAAAGGGTTAAAAGTGCATGATGAAGAAGACACATGATTGTCTAGGCTGACAGCAGAGTGGAATGCCAATGGGCACGCAACAAAGTGGGTAGACGTCGCGGTCGCATGGTGGAGGCGGCAAGGATCTGCACGTGATGGGCAACGCGAATTGCCCTTTGCAGAGATCTGCACGCCCGTTGGACGCGTGATGCTCAAGCTTTTCCTTATTTGCAACGCAGCCCGGCCGCCATTGGTGCGAGCTGTGTTAAGCTTCCACGCCGGCATAATGTGCATGGCGGAAAAGGGCCATGGATGTGCGGGCGGAAGGCTGCACGCTATGCTCGCCTCGAGTGGGCACACTCGCACACACACACGCTGAGATGGTGTAGATGCAAATGCTCCGGTGGCTTTGCAAAAGACGGGCCGTGTTCCGCTCGAGCCTCATGTAGCAGAGAGGGCAGCCATGGTGCGACGTGAATCACGGTCGTGGCCACAGCTTACATGCATGCCCTACTGGCAGCCGCGGCACTTTTCAGAGGCCTGAAAAAGAGCATCGTGATGGCAATGCGGGTAATAGCGCGAGGGGCGATTTGTCGCATGCGGTGAACAGGAGCAGATGGATGGACCTACTTGTAGGACATGGGAAGCGCGACTTTATTCGCTACCAGGCGGGCTGTGGCCCAGGGGGGGTCCTGGCATGCGCAAATGAAGTGCCTTGTTAGAGAGGCCGGCGAGGTGCCGACAATGGGCATGTCGATGGTGATGGCAAGGTAGCAGGGCGTGCTAGCCCATGGCTCGACTACTGGTATGCGACGAGGGAACAACAGCAGCCGTCGTGTGCTAGTGGCTACGATCGGCGTCGTGAAGAGACATCGGGGTCAGTTCGGCTGAGCAGCATGGCGGCTGCTTATGTGATGACTGTCGTGTATCGAGGTGTCGTGTGTCGTGTCGTGTGTCGTCGTGGTCGTGTGTGGGCTGGCGGGCGGGCGGGCGAGGGCATGTGAAGGCAAGAGCGACCCACGGTACGGGCAGGTGCAAAGGCGACACGGACAGGCCGTGGCGGCGAGGCGTCAAGAGACGGCGGCCGGCTTTTCTTGGTTGACTTTTTTGCATTTGACGTTTGCAGGGCAGGCGCGAGGCTTGGCAGCAGGCCCATCCGGCGGAAGGCACCACCCACCGACCACCAGCCAGGCGCAGGGCAGCTTGCTCTTGCTCCCTCGCTCCCTAACAAAAACACCCGCCCTCCAAGCCCAGCACTCGACACTCCCCCGCCCTCACAGCCTCCACCGAGCAGCGGCTCAACGTCTTCCAGTCTGGCTCGTCCTGTCCAGCAGTCGAGTCTCGCCGGGGAGAGGTTTGCCCGCTTGCACCCGCACCCGCACCGCCGTCTATGGTAGCAAAGTCGAAGAGGACCGCGGCGCACGACAAGCGACACGAGAACGGCCTTGCCGCCCCTGGCAAACGCATCGACAAGCAGAAGAGCAACCCAGCCCTCAATGCCAATGGGAAGCCTGCCAACACCACCAAGCCCGGCTCCGGCCATGTAGACAGCAGCGACATGACACCCCCGGCCAGCGCCCACCACGATGCTGCCATGTCCACCAACACCGCCGCCACGCCCACTGCGACAAGCACCCACGCCAACACCGCCGCTGCTGTCCCCGCCTCCTCATCATCATCGTCCTCCTCTGCCCGGCCACACGAGCGCACGCGCGCCGCTTCGGACGCCTCGATGGACAATCCCACAGAGGCCTGCCGCTCCTACGACAATGCCACCGCGCCCTTTGACCCCATGCACTCCGTCCTCGCCCGCGCAGACACAAATGGCTCCAAGCCGCCCTCCCTGTCCATGACAACCATGCTCTCGGTCCCCGCCACCATTCTCACGTCTTGTCCGCTGCGGGACGTGCTCGCAATCCTCATTATTCTTCTTCAGCTGCCCCCGGCCGTCCTCACCGTTGTGCAGTTCCTTTTCGCTACCCTCACCTTTGTCCCGCCACAGGCCGGGACCCCTCTCTCTGCCCTCTCTGCCTTTCCCTCCTTCACCGACATCTTCCAGGGCTCTGGCGGCACGCCCTCGCTCTTCACCACAATCATCGCCGACACCGTCATCCTGATGATATGGTTGCTGTTGTGGGTGCCTGCCCAGAACTTCTTCCTGGATCTGGCACAGGCTGTCATTGCTATCGCTCTGGGAGGTGCCGCTGCCGGAAAGAAAGGCACAACCAACAGCATTGTTATATGCTTTCTCATTATTCTTGCCAATCACGTCTTCAGATTCAGGCCTCTCCGGCAACACATGGTCCACTTTCTTTGGACAGGGCTCGCCCGGGGAGGCCTGGAATTTTTGACGAGCCCCGCGAGTACGCCAACCTATTTGGAAAGCTTCTCAACCCCCCATGGATGGCCACGCAGCCTCCTGGGTATTCATATTCTAGCCCAAGGTGTCGTTCGAATCATCCGACGCTCTCTGTCTCGACGAGAACACACGACTCTGCCCACTGGCAAGAAAACAGACCCCGAGTCTGGTGTGCTTCAGCGCTCAAACTCAACCCACCACGAACCGGTTGCCGACCTGCCCAATTCCTCGAGCACCGACGGCCGCCCCCCGGGGTCGGCGCCCGCTGCACATGCAAAGGACAAAGCGAGCAGTGGTAGGAGAAAGAGAAAACAGGCCACCCATGTTCGAAGCCAGCAGCCGTTTTGGGCTGCTCTTGCCAGCACAAAAGTTACAGTTTTAAAAGAGATGGAAAGTAGTCGGGCGGCAAACGACGCCGACGAGGCTAATGCAAAAGACACAAATCACATTGGAAATGCTGTTTGGAGATCGGGAGACGATCGTGTTTGGATTTCAGAAGTCGGTTTTTCCGACATTTCATTTTGTGTTAGTTTAGCTGGTGGAACTGGGGTTCAAGAGCAGGATGACGAGGATACCAGTGTTGGATCTGGGATTGACAAGTCAAAGCCATTCTACATCCGTGTCAACGGTGCCGACTGGAGCTCTGCCCGGATCAGGCAAAGCAAGCCCGTCGGTTTCGAGGGCCAGGAGGGAACGGGCTACTGGGTAGGAGAGATTTTTGGTCTGACTGCACTCTCCAATTACTATTGCGAGTTTGTCCGGACTAGTGACAACGAAGTCTTCTACTCAGCAAGCCTTATTACCTCGGCCAGCCCCATTACCGAGCTTGGTAAGCACGACGGCAGTCAATGCTATATGTTTCTCTGCTAACATGGCCAGCTTCAGCTTCCATAGCATCCCCGCCAGCGCACCAGACTCTTCGACCTTCTTCGCCCACGACAACTTTGAAGAACTCTATTGCGGCTGCTGATCAACAACTCCAAGAGCAACGAAATCGCTTGAAGCGGAACAAGAAAGACCACAAGACCGCCATCACCAATATCAAGAAAGAGGTGGATACGCTTGGAAACCGCCTCACCAATGCCGGTGGCAGTGATGAGCGTCAACGTCAGCGTGTGCTCCAATTCACCCAGAACATCCGCCAGGCCGACGACGCAGCTGCGGATTTTGCTCTTCAAGCAGAGAGTCTTGGCAGTATCCCTGAAGAGGAGGCAAAGGAGGCTGCGGCAAAGAAAGCAGAGTGGAAGAAGGAGCGTGACAACAAGAACGCCGTTGTAAGCGAGTTTGACAAGACCAAGGAAGAGATCGAGCGCCAGGTTCAGAGCGTCCAAAATGACATCAATAACGCCTACCAGAAGAGAGAACGACTTCAGCAACGTCAGACCAAGCTAAACCAGCAGCATGACCGTCTAGTCACTGCCAACGCTGAAGGGTTCACCGCCAAGCAGCGAAGGGAGCAGGAACGTGCAGCCACAAGAGCACAACGTGCCGATGTCGAGCATCAGTACCGGAGCAACATCATCAATTACGAGAGGCGGACTGAAGAGCAGAACATTGCCACTGGCCAAATACTGCAAACCTTGCAGCATTACGAAGAGCTCCTTCTTCAGCAAGCGCATCAGCAAATGTCTGTTCCGACTACACCTGACGGCCATCTTCCAGGCACAAGCATGTCGCCTCACAACAATGGCTTCACTAGCTTTACCTTTCCGTCGCTCAACTCTCACATCAACAGCACCCCTGGTTCTATTCGCGGCGGTCGCGGTCGCTCTTCCTCGATGCTTTCCAACGTCTCTGGTTTCACTGATGCTTTCGATGAGCCCTCCTCCTTGGCCCCTTATACGCTCGGAAATCCTTTCAACACTCCAGGACCTGCCAATGGACGCAACCGCAGTCACGGAAGCGGCAGCTTAAGCTCAGGCACGTCCAGCCAAAGCTCGAGCCAGAGAGATCCCATGAGTCCGGTTCAAAGCATCAAGCCCATGATGGTTCGAAGCTCAACTAGTGGTAGCAATGGGTTGATGAGTCCAATTGGCACTGGTAGATGAAAAAAAAAGATTTGTATATTCATACATGCACGATCTGTTGATTGCAGATCTTTACATAGCTCTCCAATGTGATTTGTATTCTTTTGGTTTGTTAAGATTTATTCACATTACGCTTGCCTCGGAATCGTTGCAGTGATTTCCTGCTTGTGATGTGTAAAGTCCTACTGCTTGCACTGTGTTCAAACAAAACTACTCCTTACCGTCCACACAACTAGTTATCTATTCGGTTTTATAGGAATTGAAGTCAATAGAACTAGAGGTTAAAACCAAGACATAGACTTGATTCTCTGAAGAGAGAGGATAATACAAGAAAATAGTAAAGTCTTAGTATAAATAGTACTTCTATTGGAATTCTTTCGCTCGTGTACTCGCTATATCCATCATATTCGTATCTCATAAAATTTTTTGGCTGCTGCTTCACTTATTCATACATGTGAGAGAGAAGACACCGTCTTCTATTACTAGGACTGAAAGCTTTCTATCCTGTGTCTTCACATATGTCAAGCTAACTCGATACCCATACCACGTGTACCCTTGACCATTTCTTCGAGACACTCGAGTCCTGCTCTGACTTTCCGTGCCGACTACTTGACACTTGGGATCTAGGATTCGAAATGACTGAACTCGCGGTCAAAGTATATAATAATACGGACAAGACAGGCACAAGGGAAAAAACACGAGCGAGAATTAAAACCAGCATAATGCACATGATCAGACTGCATGAAAATAAAGCCATAGTATTACCTTATACACATCAAGTTACATGTGTTCAATACTAGAAGAAACCATAGATCGAATTGAACAAATTACCACCTAGAAACAACACTTTCACAGGCCTCACTCTGTGCCCGATAAACCGTCTCTCTTGCACACACACACACACACACCAAGAGCATCATAAAATACACGCCCAAAACTGGGCTTTGGAATATATGTATATGTAACACCCAGACCCACTACGCCTTGCACCCGTATTCAGATGTGTTCCCGGAAAAAGAGAAGAAGACGAAACAAACAATTGAGACACTACTATCCTTTCTGCACGACCATCAAACCTTTTGCATACATGACTGCAAGTTCCATGTCACGAGCACACAGGCTTAGATACGGTGTTTTTCAGATTCTGTAACATGTATTAGTCCGGGTACAAGACGTGATGGAAGGAGTCTACTGACCGAGTCGCGAGTACAGCATATAGAGCGCCATTTGATTGCACTCTTGTGTACCTGTGATGGTGACGAGACGCTCATTGCTATTGTCGGTAGGCTCATTGATCTTGATGACACTGCCGCTGAGCTGGCGAATCTCGTTGATCTTGGCACCGCCCTTTCCAATAATGGCACCAACCATGTCGTTGGGGATGAAAATCTGCTGTGTTAGAGGCTGTCCAGGGATGGCACCAACAGCCGCGTGAGGCGCCGCACCGTGTGCAACAGGCGCTGCAGCAGGATGGGCTCCATAGGGAGTGGGGGCAGCAGGGCCGCCATAGGGACCACGGCTGGGCGAAGCAGCTCCGTAGGGCATGCTGGGATGACCATATGGCGATTGCTGAGGAGGCTGACCATGCATGTGAGGAGCAGCATAACCGCCATGCGCGGGAGTACGCTGAGGAGGCTCCTGGCGACGGAAATTCTGTGGATGAGAGTACTGGCCGCCAGCAGGCTGGGGAACATAAGGTTGGACAGACATGCCACCTGGAACAACGTTGGCAGCCATACCGCTGCGGGTTGCGTATTGGGATGCGGCAGGGCCTCCGAATCGCTCTGTCAGCTGCTCAACCAAAGTCTGAGCAACATAGTACACGGCAATATGCACGGCGTCGGCAACGCCGAGAACAATCAATGAGCGCTCACCAGAGTTGGGAAGGAGAGTGTCGGATGCGTTCAACTTGGCGTTGGAAGCCTCCTGAATCTCGCGAATACGAACACCTGCCTTTCCAATAATGGAGCCGATGAGAATGTGGGGGATGAGCAGACGCATGGGGTAGGCCTTGGATGTAGATGTTGAAGGTGTCTCGAGGTCTTCTTGGTTGAGGGTGCGTACAATGAGACCAAAGGCCTTGGAAACAGCATCGACTTGACCGCTTACAGTAAGGATGCGTTCGACAGCACCTCGTGAGTAGTCACTGACGGTGCACTTGGCGCCAGACAGGCGTCGGATCTGGGTCACATTCTCTCCGCCCTTACCAATAATGGTAGCAGCCTCGCTGGTGCCAATGCAAGCACGAATATGCAACCAGTTGCTCTCGTCGACTTGCTGGTTGGGGTTCACAGGGCGGCCATTAGCACCAGATGTGGATTGGATGGGCTGGGTCTCAAGGATAGAGGGAGCATCAGGAACAACAGTGTCGGCTTGGCTGGGACCAGTGCCATTTTCAACAGCGGGGGCAGCTGCGTCAGGCGCGGCCTTTGCCTGATCTTCACTGATGCCTTCAATGGCAACGGCCTCTGCTTTGACTGGCTGCGCAATCTCGATGGCATCTGCGCTGGGAGCTTCGTCCTTGACCATCTTATCGAGGGCAGGGCGCTTGGCATCAGGCTGGTCGTTGAGTCCGGCAGGCGACGAAGGTTCCTCAAGCGGTCGCTTGGTCGACGAAGCGGCAATGGTGGGTGATGCAGACATGGCTTCTGTATATGAGTTCTGGGTCTTTGTGTTGTTTCAACGGCTATATGCGCTCTTCACAGTCGACGAGCGCGCAAACGAAATGTTGAGATTTTGTTCAATTGATCTCGATTTATCTTTGCGACTTTTTATGTACAGCGAGGGGCCGTGAAAGAAAGCGTGGTGTGAGGGCGGGCTGGATTGGGGGTCGCGACAGCGCGGGTGAAGATTGGTGGTGGAGGAGAGGTCGCCAGGAGCTTGAGCGGAGTTTGGGGCGTGCAGGAGGTGTAGGAGTCGTAGGTGATGGTGTTGTGATGGAGCAGGAGAGTCGGGAAGAGAGAGTTGGATGTATGGAGTATATGTGTGTATGCGGGCGATGGATGTGGTAAAGGTCGAGAGATGAAGAAACTGGCCCAAGTAAAGAAAGCTCGCTCGTCAAACCTTGTCGGCAGCGATCCGGCGTCTCAGGTGGAGGAGAGTCCGATGTTGCGCGCCGGTCTTGTTGCACGAGAAGGCAATGGCTGGGCCAAGAGGGTGATGATGATGGGGAGGAGGAGGGATGGTGATGGAGCAGGAGCTTGGGGGGCGATGGTTGGGGACAGCAGGCGAAATGCGCGAGGGAGAAAGGGCCGGTGGAGCAAAAAGGAAGCCGTCGCGGGGAGATTGGCGCTAAGTCTTGGCAGGTCACGTGCGGCAGGCTTCACGGTGCTGCACGTGTGTGTGTGTATATATATATGGAGTAGTAAAAAAGCCTCGTCGAGACACAGGCAAATGGCGATGGAGCTCTCACTGTCGAGCACTGCCCAGGTGTTCAAGAGCGAGTGGGGGTGAGGGTACCGCGCGCCAGGCTCGACGCGTCTGTTAGCGAAGGAGCGTGACCAGCCCGACCACGACACAGCACACCCGCTTAGGCGATTGGAGAGAACATGGCAGACGCACCGCATCAGGTGGCCCAACGGATACGAGACTATGCACAGGAGGCTCGCCACCTGCTCGACGATGGGGTTGATTTCGATGCGTCCGACACAGAGGCTCGCCTGGCGCAGACGGTGAAGGAGCTGCAGGCACGTGTAGAGGAGCAACAAGCCGCGCTGGACCAGGTAAGAGACTGGGCTCGTGGTTTCGTTGGACCAAAGCTAAGCTGGCCATACACAGTTGCGGTCTCGATCCAATCTTGACCTGGAGAGCGTGGCCTATGCATCAGAGCATCCACGCCAGAAACTGCAGCAGCTTGTGGCCGTCAAGGACGCATATACAAGCTTGAAGCCCACTGCGACATATCTGCCTGGCCCGACATCTCTTCTGCCAGCCCTGTTAGCCGCACGTAGCCTTCAGCAGAATGTACACGGAACCAAGGAAGCCATTGCCAGCACGCAGTCTCAACTGGATGCAAAAGAGACAATACTCCGTCGCGAACAAGGCAACCTGCACGATGCCAACAGCCTTACCGGAGCCATGCAAGACCGCATCGAGCGGCTGCGCTCCCAGCACCAGGATCGCTCACAGAAGACGGCTGCCCAGCTCGCCCGTGAACTGATTGCTGCCAAACGCATGCAAGAGGAGTACTACGACTCGGAGATGCAGCGTCTGGGCGAGGCCATGAACGATTTCATCAACGACTACCTCTCCACCATGCTTGCCGCCGAAGAACTGGGCGGTCCCGTGGTAGGCGACATGCTCGACGTCGACGACGACACACTGGCAGCTGGCTTCACTAAGAAAGGGCGAGCAAAGAGTTCGAAAAAGGCCCCGTCAGATAAGATACGCCAACGCAGAATCGACCAAATATGGGGCAATAGCAACAAGGCGGTTGCGAATCAAGACGACGACGACAATGCAGACGAAGAGCAGCCACCCCCGACCGAAGCTGAGGCCGCCGACGCAGAGATGCGCCAATTAATAGGAAATCTGTTTGCTACGTTGATGGGTCCCGGCCGAGGCAAGGCCTACTTCCAGCTCCAGCGGGATTCTGCGGCCTCGAGATTCCTGGTCAGAGCAAAGATTGCCCAATTCCATCCTAGGGACGCGAACAAGCTGCGTTTGGTCGACTTTGGGCGCGAGCTGGATGACTGAACAATGTGTTGGGAGCTGATTGCGTTGCAGACACAGAATAGGCCCCTAAACACTTTTTTCTCCCATCTGGATAAGTAGTCAAGCAAAAACGCATTGCCAGACATATTGCCCAGACTCTTCATCTTCTCTCTTTCTCAGCTGTGGCGGTGCACTCTTCACCTGCTTGAATCCAATGCATACCCACATTACCCCGTATCCCTTTTTTTTCTCCTCATCCAATACTTTGCCGCCGGCTTCTACTGCCGTTTTGTGTGACACAGATTCCTGTTTAGTGTAATATCATTCACAACCCAAGCCTATAGTCTAGAACCACCCCAGTCAATATAAAAAAACACGCGATATTGGAAAGACGTTGGACCCCACAGATCGCGTGTTTTCGCTTGTTTCCTGCAAGGGCAGAGAGAGTACATATTGGGTGAGCGTCGGACAATAGATACAAAAGTAGCCTTCATTGTACGCATTTGCCCTTTGGGCCATCCACCTAGGCTCGTGCGTATTGTACAGAGTGCATCATGGTGCGGAAGGATTCTTGCTTACCAGGCCGTACCATGAACCCGGTCTGACAGCGGTAAAGGGGATCTTCCCGTCCTGGCGCTTCCGCCGAAGGCAAGAGAGACACAGAGGGTGATAGAGAGCTGACCGAGCCATGACCAACGTAGCGCGCACAAGACAAGTCGTCGTCTATGCGTTAATCTGACGATTTTTTTTCTTCGTTCGCAATGATTACTGATGGGGGAAATAAGGAAATAAGCGGCGCCCACATACATACCCACACCCCCCCCCCAGTGGTGGACATGGATTTGGGCATTATCCCAAATCAGGCCTTGAACACCTGTCGGGGAAATCCAAATGGGTCAAGCGGCACAAAGGAGCGGATTAGGCGCGTCTTGACTGAGCTGACTGCCTGGAGGTGGAGGGTACTGCTATGTACCATGGAGCCTGTACTAATGCATCTCCATCGACGTGGCTCCTGTAGGTACATAGAGCCCGCCCATCTATCTCACGCCTTCCAATCGCCCAACCGGCAGTATTCCAGCCACGCATAAGGCGGCTGATCGCATGACAGCCCATGAGGGCACTGCTGATTCGCCGCGGACGATGAAGCGAGATGACGCGCGATGCATTCATTCGAGGGATATTGTATATCCCTTGGTCTTCGGGCTGCTTAGCATTCTGCCGAAACATTGTGCGAGGCAATGGCGCGGATGCAAGTGCGCGGGGAGTGCTGTGTATGCACACATGTGTGTATGTAAGTAAGTAAGTGTGCTTGGGCGACGGGGCACGCGTGCCGATCGGGGGTTACTGTGCTCACAGACACAAGTTCCCAGGCATTGGGAAGCGAGCCCTGTCGGCTTGTGTGGGGAAAATGCGCTGTGCTGGCAATGGCAAACTGAGGGGATCGCCATCCGCAAGGTCAGCACCTGAAACACTTTCGGGTGATCAGGGCGCTTGGTTCCCTTGACCGCACGTATGAGGTCATTGTTGCAAATGCCGTTGTTCTAAAGCTGAAGATTTTGCCCGTCGACGTGATCATGGCCGTGTCCACGTGCGGGCCCTGTGGAAGGGCTGGAGAAAAGCACCAAGGGGGGAGTGGGGGCAACGAGACGACAACGACGACGAGGAGGCTGGGAGCTTCCACCCACCCACGACTTCGGATTCGCGTCCGTGTGTCAGTCGTCGATTGCAACGCCTCTCTCAAGGCCCAGGGCATAGAAGCAGACCCCGATTTTGAGCTTCTGGGTACAGCGCCCGGTGGCAGAATCAATCTTCCCGATTAGGCCAGAGTGGCTGGCGACATATCGACGGCGCGGGCATTGGCTCTGGTAGCGGTAGTCCTGCCGGCGCTTTGGCTAGTGACATGGATGCAAATCGCCTCAAGCGCCTCGGTTTTTTTCATCATCTACCCAGATCATAGTAACAAGTGCTAAAGCCTACCTGACTCAATCTGCATCGGAGCCCGATCCACCAAACAAAAGTAGCTAATCTCCACGCAACGAAGAAAGAAAAAAAAAAGCGCCCCCCAATTTGAATGACTTTAGCTTCCATGGGACAAGCCGTGGCCTCAGCCAAAATACACTAACGGACTGATAAAGGCCGCGTCCAACCATGGAGAGCCGTCAGCCCAATCGTCGTCTGAGCAATGCGACTGTGAGAAACCCTAGTGGATTTTCTTTTTTTTGTTTTGCTAACGCGTCGGAATCGTTCCGTCTGATCAACGGCCATGAATGCAAATTGACCCCATCGTACCAGTGCACACTACGATCTGCAAACTACGGCTGATACGCTTCTGTACTACCGCACTGGTACCGTAGCAGTGGGGTGCCAACAGTCTAGACTTCGACCGAGTTGATCCTTCGGTCATTGCACGGCCATCCTTGTGCAGCCACCTAGCTGTGTAAAGTGAGGCACCCACTCTGGCATGTGAAGCATTGAAGATCGGTGCAACAATCTATGTATTCATGTGGCGGTGCGAATGTTGCCCACTCACCAATCCCCGTCTCGCTACACCTGCGTCCTTGTAATCTCTTTTGCAAAGTGGCAAAGTCGGTCTAACGCAATCCATCATGGGGACAAACTTCTGCTCTGTGAGTCAGACCTTGTGACCACCCGCAGCTCTTCTAACCTAGCGGTACGTACAAGCGTACGCACCATGTGGCACAGTCCAGCGTTCACGAGCCGTTGTGGCGAACCCTCGAGCTAAGCCACACTAACTCGCCACTTGGGAGTACGGGCTCGCTAGATTACACATGTCGATCTTTGACTAGATGACACCCGCCTATTGGCTCATGCATAACGTTATACACTTACAAACTTTACCAAGCTGCTTGTAACGCGACTTGTTCTTGTCCAATGCCAGATGGGCCATGTTGTGGCATGCCTGTGTTTTCCATTATTAGCTCGACTTACACCACTTCCTTGCGCGTCTTCTGGCAACGTAGCAGTACGTCGCCTCGGGCTTCGTGATGCGCTCAGTTTCGTCCGTTGTGGCAAACGGAGCTTTTGAAGGAATATGATAGGATACTTCAAGGAGCCAGTGGTCGTGCAGGTTGTCCATACCCTTCTCTGGTGCCAAAGCGTGGTGTTACAGACGACTGCCGAGCAATGGCTATGTAGGCCGAGTGGTCCTCGTTCTAGTCCACCTGCTACCTTTGCACATGGGCTTTCATAGCTTGTCAGCATCGGAGCCGGGAGCCGTCATCAGTTTGCCTGTGCCATCAGACCATTCATGCATGAGCACTCGCATAAACAGCCATAGGCCCCATTGCTAAGGCTGCCCATTCGTCGCAGGTGACAGTCGGTAGGATGCCTACATGTTTCAAATGTGCGATAAGTGAGGAGACGACTCGGCAGCATCGTTGCGCTCCAGATCCAATCGGCCCGTCCTCACTCGACACCTGTTCTGGAATTGCCAGCGCATCTTCCGCTCCCTGCTCCTCCGCTTTGTCTCTTCGGACTCACGTGTATCGTCGTCGTGATTCGTGAGCCATTTGCTGCAGTATGACATCAAGCCTCGGGCACACTGTCCTTAGGGTCGGAACGTACTTTGGCGGCATCGGCTACTCTACCCCCCATACTACCCGCCAGCCCCCCCATCAATCTCTTACTTTTCAGGGGTCCCCATCTGACCACCCACAAAAGGATCGCGTCTGTTTCCGATGCTATTTGCTTTTTCTCCCATGCGCTCAAAAAATAACAATTGTCATGTCCATTGTGAAACTCCCATGTCCGATCTTGATGTCTACGCTGCCAGAAATGGCCGTGCAAAGGCGCCATTTTGTCTCAACTCAGCACGCCCAGGTGGATAGGGTAATTTCCGGGGGGCTGATAGCGTGTCAAGGTTCGAGAGCGTGCCAAGGCGTCGAGAGCAGGCGACGTGACATTGATGGATAAATGGCGATACGGGGACTTGCTCGGATGGAAGTTGCTGCGAGGCGCAAAGAATGTCACTATGTCATAATGTCAGTGGAATGCGCGTACGTGCGTAGTAGCATCCGGTCCAGCTTCGGTCGCACAGCGCGCGCATCTTAAGACATGGATGTTTTGAAAATTTGACTGCAAGGAAAAATGGGCATGTTGCGACAATAGTGGGATCGAAAAGACTTTGATTAGGCTTCCAGGATATTCTGGATATGTGCACTGTGGAGAAACGAAGTTGCCATGCTTGTTGTCTGTGAAAAGGAAAAAGAAAAAATACAACAACCCCCAACGCTGCCTCCTCATACTGCGTATATGTATCTCACTATGTGTTCGTAACAGATCGTCGATGTGCAATCTTAGCCGCGGGAAAGTTGAAAGTGGTAATGGTATAAATGGGTATCGTCGTCGCACCAAAAATGAGAAGAGAAAGGTATCAACATAGGAAAATATCAAGTCACGCTCTGCACGAGCGAGCGGCATCACCCAAAAGCGCCACTGGCCAAATAGTCAGATTGTGCCTGGGGATGAGAATCTGAGAAGTAATGGCGACTTGCATTATGCGATGCGACGCTCGCAGTACGAATGGTACGGGGCATTAGGGTGGGTTGTTTGCCGAGAAAACAGGGTATCAAAGTGGAAAAAGAGCGGCACCTCGCTCGACTGCAGAGACGGCAGCCTAGAAGAGAAGACGGAGTTCGTAGCCGGTCGAGTGGACGTTTTCGGTGACGTTGATGTCTCCATCGACCTGAACATCTGTTGGACCGGCGTCCCACTCGCGCTTCATGGAATGCGCCGGAGGCGTGCCGATTTCATGAAATTCAGCCGTCATGTCCTGTTGCTCCGGTATCCTGCTGACGGCATCGTCGTCCATCAAAATCTGTAATCCTTTTTGGTTGACCCGAATGGTCCGTGTAACTTTGCTAGGCTCGATTTTGATCTTCATGGCAATGCCAGCGACAAGCTCCTTGACCGTGCGGTCCATAAGATATACGGCGCGGAAATAGTTATCGTCGGGTTGGCGACCGGCAATCCTAGGTTGAACGAAAAAGCAAGCCACTGGCTTGAGCAAGGGCTCGGGAGGCGGCTGGTACGTCTGATCCACGCCAAGAGCTTCGATCCATCCAGACAATGCGTGATCATCCGAATACGGGCGCTGAACCTTGGTTGGGACGTCTGCACCTCCGTGCATGTTGATCATGCCCTTGAGATCGCCTGTCGCAGTCTGTGGAAGATTGCGCCATTCGTTCGAGGACATGCGCGAGGGCGGTTGGAATGGCTGAGGACGTTGGAACGACGAAGCCCGACGTTTTTCGGAGTGAAGGGATTGTGAGCTGGGTGTTGGCGACACGACTGAAGAGGTCGACGTCTGTGGATCCTGGCCATCCCACATCTGTGCGTCGACGTTGGTGTCGAGCTTGGACAAATCCTGCGACGACGCGCTCAGGACGACTGGATGAAGGTCTGGGTCGTCCTCGGCTTCTCCTTTGAGGTAAAGAACGCTGACAGGCCTGGTCGAGCTGAACATGTCCTGCAAAGAGGCCAATTTGATATGGAGATCTTCCTCAGCAGGGGCGCGAGTGCCTTGGTTGTCGCTTGCAGAAGACATGGACCACGTTCTCTTGTGCTTGGGCACCTTGCCAGGTCTTTGGCTCATGGTGCCCTTTGAGATGGAGCCACTGCGCTTGCGCTTGCCAAAATCCTTCATGCCAGATTCGACTTGGGCAATCTGCTGCTTGAGCTTATCAATCGTCTTCTTGACGTGCGCAACGTCGTTGGAGAGCTTGCGCTCGGCGCCGTGGTCCCTGAAGAGCTTAACCTTGCAGTAGCAAAGCTCCGCTTCTGATCGCTGTGGCGATGATCCAGCCGTCTCCATGACGACTTCTGTCTTTGCGCAAAGTCGAACTGGGATTCCTTTGACACCCTTGGAATGGCTAAAATCGGTAGAAAGGAAATTGAAGCGCACGGCCAAGGAACACTCTGGCGAAGTGTTGGGAACCGGTGTCCATGTTACCACGAAGCCATCAAACGAGGAGGATTCCAGCTCCACCCTGGGTCTGCCTGGAGCTTCGCCGCCGCCGACTTGGCTCGGGTCCACGAATTCGACGGCTTGTAGGCGCCCACCGCGCTGATGGGCTTCGTTTGTGCCGCGGCCTTCTTTCCACAGTTGCCAACAAGAGGCGGGCCGCTGGCGCTGCTGCTCGTCCTCGAAAGAAATGCGAATAAAGGTCCTGTATTTGAGAGAAGAGGAAGGCGCCTGGAGTGGTGCTGTATCGACCAGGGAGATGGAATAGGCCTGTCCCTTGTTTAGATACGTGACTGGTACTTCATCTGGCTGCTTGACCATGGCGGTTGGCGCATTCAGCGTGACGTGGTATCGGAAGCTGTCAAGATTAGTCCATGTCGAGACGGAGGGGGGGGGGAAAGACGCGTGTTTGCTACTCACTTTTGGTTTGGTGGTGGGGGTGCAGGTGCAACTGCAGCCGCAATGTTGTTGCTCTCATACGAATGCGGGGCAAAACCTATGAGCGGGGACTGCTCTTGCATCTCAACGTCCGGGACCATGTTGTCGAGAGGAGAGTTCTCATGCGTCTGGGCCATGGAGCGCTGGTCAAAGGCAGAGGGCTGGTGGGTGAACTGGTGGGGCGCAAAGGACTGGGAATGCTGAGGCTGCATGCCAAAGGGGTTGACATTTTGAAAGTGATGGGAGCCAAGGGCATGGTGGTTGAAGCCGTGGAGATGGGCGGTAGGGGCGATTTGGCCGGCGTGGACTCCGCCTTCCGAGGTGGGCAGTGACAGCGGGGTTCCTAGGCCAAAGCTGAAGCCTGGAGTGTGCAAGTCGCCGGCCTGGCTGTGGTAGAGGGTGTTTGTGCCGCCGGGAGTTGGGGTGTAGTAGCCTGGAGGTTGGTTTGCGAAAGAGGTGAAGGCGAAGCTGTTGGGATCCAGCAGCGAGGGCGTGAAGCGCCAAGGCTCAGCGTTGCCGCGGGGAGTCGGGTCCTGGTCCTTGAGGTCGTCATGGTTGTCGGCTTGTCTGAGGGTCAAAAGTTAGTCATGTGGGTGGTGGAGTTTGCAGAGGAGAGTGCATGGCGAGTTTGCTTGCATGTCGGTGTTTTGGGGGCAAAGCGTGCCGACGGGACGGGGGACCATGTTCGGGGAAGACGTACCGAGAGGGGTTTGCGATATCAAGGACGTCGGCGAGCGAATGTCCAGGCGGCGCGGCGAGGGAATGCGAGCGCTGCTGGATGTGTGGGAAGTTTGCCTTGAAGTCCTCTAGGAGTTTTCCGTCGGGTTTTTGGCTGTTGAGTCTGGGCGCGCGAAGTTAGCAAAGGCGGCCTTGTCGCAACAGAGGGGAAGGCGACGCGCGCAAATCACAAGCGAGCTTCGTGACGTACCGATTTCGAAACATGGCATCGGGCTTTCACTCGGGGGATTAGGAGGAGGAGGAGGATGGGACTTGTGGTTGCATCTGTAGGATGTGGCAGAGGGAGAAGGCGACGGGGTGGGCCGAGTGGTTTGGAGGGGGGGAGGCTGAGGAAGGGAGGGAGGTGAGGTAAAGCAAGGTCAGGCAGGGTGAGGTGAGTTGCAGGCTGGGGAGCGGATCTTTAGTTGATGAAACAGAGGGCAGCTGCGACGAGAAGACAAGACAAGACAAGACCAGACAGGACAAGAGCGGCCGGGCAGGGTAGAGTCAAGCCACAGACCAGTGGCCAGGGCCGGTGGTCAGACGTCTTTTTAGCTAGCAGATATGGATGGCAGGCAGGCAGGCAGAGGCAGCACGCTGCAAAGCCCAAGGGCCGCGCGTGGGCATGGGTGGGCATGGGTGGAGCATCGGGTCTAGGCGCTGGGTGTAGACTACTGGGGCGCTAACAGGCTCCACCGTGCGGCGGCGGCGGCGCGACAGGCAGGCCGGCCATGGGCGCTGTGCCGGTGCCAGTGCCAGACTGATCTCCTTTGCACAGCCACGGCCCTACGGCTCTCGTCGCCGCATGGGGAGCAGATTGGCGCTGCACCTGTCGCCATCCCGCCCTCGACGCGCGCATCCGCCGCACCGCACCAGCCTACTACCGTCATGGAGCATCCAGCATCCAGCATCCAGCATCCAGCACCCAGCACCCAGCATCCAACACGCCCGGCGCACGGGGCCCGTGGCTGCTGGAGCCATTCCGTGTGCATTGCCGTAATTTACTCGTCCCAGAGGCCCTCCGCTCGCGCGCTAGGCCCAAGCAGGCGTCAGGCAATCGCACCGTGTGCGCTGGCTGCTTCAATGCGAAATGACATAGGCCGGCCAGGGCCCGTGGCCCGCCGCCCTCGCCCTCGCCCTCGCCGCTTGCCTTACCCTTCCAGTCTGCTGCCGGCCATGTTCCCCTGCGTTTGCGCGCCGGATCGGAGACGAGGTTCCACCCCGCCAACTCGCTGTGCTGCGCTGCGCTGCGCTTGCCATGCGCTGCCATGCACCCCTTCTTGCCGACCAATCCCACCCTCGGCCGTTGGCGCCGTCCTCGCTTGCCCTTAGCACTCGCCCGCTATCCGCCTGCTCGGAAAGACTTGACTCTCTACGTTAACCTCCCACTACCTACCTGCCAACCCGAGATTAAGGACTCGTTTAGTGGGCGTTGTCCCGACACACTTGGTCTGCTTGCCTGTGCTCCATCGCTTCTCTGTCCGTTGCACTCCCCAACGGCTTTCGTCATCGCGCTTGGACGTCGTTGCAGCTGCCGGACCCGTGAGCATCAGAATTACCCGAATCCCACCAACAAACGTCACCCGCTCTCCACTCCACTCTACTCAAGTACCTAATACTGTAAAAATAAATGTGGCAATTTTCTCCCCCCTCCCGATCGGCGTTGAACAGCGTCCACGAATACAAATCCATGTTGCCGCCTACCTTTGGCAACGATTGACCTGCCGTGGCACACGCCCACACTCGCCACACTTTGCGCCACACTTGTCGATCCAAGACGGCCTCGACAAACAGCGTCTGTAGAAACGCGTATGCCCGCTCAATCGACCGTCCTCGACCGTCGCATCAAGGCCTAGAGGTTGCAAATGACCTCATCCCCCGCTGCCCTTCGAGTCAAGAGGGCCGTGTTTCCGCGCCGCGGCCAAACTGTCCGTGTCTCCTGAACGATGCATGAGCCACACAACCACGCAGCCCAGCATAAACTCACTTCCCTGCCATCGCTCTCCACGCCTCGCCGTCATAGCAGCGACGTGATGCTGCGACCGTCATGTGCAATTCACCCTTTCATGTCAACTTCCCCTTTAGCCACAGCTCCTCATCTCGCTAACTGTCCGCCCACTAAGATTGGTTATTACCTAGCAAATGTAATTTCACTCCGACGCAATTGGCCTCGTCCAGGCCTTTTTAGCTTGGACAATTGCCGCCCGCCCTTCAAACACCCACAGTCCGCGCCGTTTCAAGTCTCTGGCCCGACTTGTCCTTGATACGCACACCAGACCACTCCAAAGACTGCCATGGTGAATAATTGCCTCTTCTGTGACACCAGCATCATCATCATCATCATACCCTTCACATGAGCCCTGTTACCGCGTACCTTGTGTCACCACCCAATCAATTCCAAACCAATGCTGTTGATTGGATACTCTTTGTCTATCAACCACCTACTACGCACATCCCAATACCCATCCCGTACCATCTCCGTGGAGACTCTCTTCTTGTCCTCGCCCCACCTCTGTATCTCGCTCGTGCGTCGTGGTGGCGTTCGTCTGGGACTACTACTCCTCTGGACCCATCATGTTTTCATCTCCCTCGCTTCATGTACCCGCTCCTGCCTTAGCTAGTGTCTTGTTACTGCCCTCTATGCCACTCGAGTAGTCCATCGAGACCGTCCGACATGCCCATGTCCCCAAGCTCTCAACTGAGCTATTCATGCCCATGGTCACATGCTTCCACTGCTGCTCTCTCGAAACGCCGTAATCACACTGGATCCAGACCCACGCCGACTGTCTTGATACCGACCACAGATCGAGTGCAAGCTTGCTGTCGACACTTCTTTGCGACTCCGCCCCAGATTATGAACTGGACTCGGAATCTTGGACCGCTTGCCCAAGTCTGCGCTCAAGCTTCGTGTTGGCGAGCTCGACACGCCATCATAGCTCATTTCCTTGGTGAGAGCTTGCAGCTCATCGGCTCCCGGCTCAAAGGAAAACCGTCGATGATGCTTCTGGTGCGTGCTGAGTTGCGGCTGTGACTGGAATTTCCTTACCGTACGCTTATGTGCTCTGGTCCGTTCTAGAGATGGCCTCCCGCTGTCCGTGTCCTGTCGAATCGTCCGGTTTGCATCTTTTGCCTCCTGGCATGCTAAGGGCAGTTCTACTGGTCTTGACTGCGAGACCAACATCATGAGGCCCTTGTTGAAGCTTTCGGGCTGCAATCCACTTTGTCTTGCCACAAGCGTTCCAAGCTCACGGAGAGCGACAAAGGCATTGCACTCAGTCGCTGGTTGCATGATAGACTGCCTGGAGACAAAGGCCTCATCCGCTAATGTATCTCCAGACCCTCCTGAAAAAACAGAGGCAGCAGAACCCGATACCGACGGCCGTTTCCTAGCCTTGCGCATTGTAGCCAGGTTCAGCTCGCTTTGCACTTTGCGCAAGAGTCTGGTTTGTTGGTCGTCAGGAGGAGTACCAACCATCAACTGTGGACTACCCGAATATTGCTTAGACAATTCCATCATGTTGCCTGAAGGTGACACTGGTCGGCGTAACAGTACTAAATGAGGTTACGTCAGTCATTGTCCTATGCAGAATTCAATTTCATGGCTTGCCTTTTTGGCTCAGAAGTTTGATCTCCGCATCAAGCTTCTCAGCGGGAACTTGTTTGTGCTCATGTGAGGACTTGTCGTGTGATTTGGTCTTCCTATATCTCCGCTGACGACCCAAGACACTGCCTTGCCGGGCTTGTACAAGTCTATTACACTCAGCACATATCCAACAAAAGGCTGTGCACATACTGACCCTTCCATGCCGCTCGTACCGTGGGCTATTAGCAGCTCGAGTCGGCGTATCTCTGCAGTGTACCGATCCTCAGAATGTGTCCATTGTCCTTGAGCTTGTGTCCAATCCTCTAGTGTCTCTTCAAGTAATTTCTCCAGCCCTTCTTTTTGCTCGCGAATCTTGCGATAATCCTCAAACAGGCGAAGCAGGCCACTGTTGTGCTCCAAAGGCACCGGTGTAGAGCATTTGACAATGTGCGACCGAACAGATTGAATCACTTGCAACGGATCGATGTAGGGCTGAAATCGTGGCGGTGCCTCTTCACCCCATGGCTCCAAGAACTCTGGACCTTTACTTGTTTCCTTGAAGGTGGCAAAGAGAGACGCATATCGTGCGAGCTTGGGTTTGCTGTCTCGCGGTAGTGCCGGTGTATCTGAACGCTCGCTACGCGCATCCTCGATGTCTTCGAGTGCCGTTGCTGTCGTCAGAGTGTTGGTCGGAGTCGGAGGCCGACTACCCTGTGCAGTCTTGAGCCAGCTAGTTTGATGGCGCTTGTCACCTGCGTCTCCGGGGGCTGCAGAACCATCGCCATCAGGTTTGGGTGGGGCAGATGTCTTGTTCTGCTTCTTGTAATGTTTGTTGTGGCCGAGGCGCCAGCCCTTGCCGTCGGGCATGTTGTTTTCCTTTGCAAGATTTCTGCCTAGCTGCGTGGCCACAGTAAGTCCTAAGAGTTGCGTAACGTCTAGTTCCATGCCAGTGGATCATAATTGCCTTACCATGAAGATGACGGGAAGGAATCTTGAGAAGAGAGGTTAAAGCGAGCAATCGTCAGGTGCTGTAGTGTGGTCACCTCTCATCCTCACCTGAATCCTTCTGGACGCGCCACCTTCACTAAGCAGAGCATGGGCGTTTACGGTTTGGGCACCTGACTGCATCCAAAGTGGAGTTGCATTTGCCGACGTTTGCGAGTGTCGTCATGTTAACATTGCTCCTGCCATCTTCTCGATTCGGAACCTGCATGTGGACTCCAAAGTGATTTATACTCTTACGCCATGCTGGGCAATTATAGTACTGTGAAAATACGACTGTAATGGCATGCATAACGAAATGACGGAACGAGCGATGCAGCCCCCAGAAATTCATTAGGCCCTCTCCAAGGCTCAGCGCGGAGGCCGACAGTAAGTTGCTAACTAGAAGACGGCTTCTGCTCCACGCGAGCGAAATTAGCGCGTTGGAGTTCTCCCTGCTTCCATCACTCTTCACCTAGCAGCTTGAAGTTGGGCGGCAGGAGTTCGACCCAGTATCCCTATCAAAGTTAGTGTGCCACTCACCCTCTCCCATTTTGAGAAGCTTAGAATTCACTCACGTCAGGGTCTTTCACAAATGTCAGCTGCTTAAAGATGTGCTTGTATCCCTCGACTACTGGTTCATATTTGCCTTGAACAATCTCGTCTGGCACAGCCATTTGCTCCTCTTTTGCTTCTCCAAGCGGTTTGATGACTTCAAAACCAAAGCCCTCAACACGCTTCGTAGCTTCAGCTACATCGGGTACAGTAAAGCCAATGTGGCCGAAGCCCACACCTGGCGCCGAGTAGTCATTTCCAGAAGCGTACGGCAAAGAAGAATCTGCCGGGATATGGTACAACTCCAGCAGACCCTTGGATTGGCGGATGTTGCTCATATCTACCATCTTTTTGTTACCCAGAGTTTGCTGCAGGTCTCATCTTATACTTACTCACATCACGCGACCCCAGGTAGTAGATTGTCCATGGCCCAACATTAAAGATAAAGACCACATGCATTCCCAGACAGTCGCAATAGAACTCCAGGCTCTTCTTTGGATCCTTGATGCGCATCATAAAATGGTTGAGGCTGTATCCAGCAGTGGATGGAGAGCTAGGCCGAGGAGGAGGGGCAAAGTGTACGCCAGACTCATACGGTCCTGGCGGAAAGTTGGCATTGTTGGAGGCCATGGCTGTTGTAATCACGGTAGGTCAGTGGAACGACAGACGAGCTGAATGATGGTCTACAGCCAGCATTTAAAACTCTCTTCTACTGACACCTAAAAAGTTGAATATGCTTACTCCGGTACACGTGGCATGGGCGGGGTAAGGCGGGGGGGAAACACTGGCCAGCGTGTCTACCGGAATGGGTCCTACTCTTCTTTCGCCCCCTGTTGGCAGATAAGTACATTTGGGCTGATTTTTCTTGAGTGATACCCGGTCCGCTTTCCAAATATCTCCCTAAAAGACCCCTCATTGTTAGCTATCACTCTAGATGACATGCATGTGTGTATTCGTTAAGTCGATACGGTCAGTCATCGGGCCCTTCTTTGTGGCCATGGTGTATTTCTCTGCAAACAATGCCCTGACACATATTATGAGTTATGGCCTATTTCTTTTCCTAAGACTAGTTCTAGGCGGGAAGATATTGGGCAAGTAACCACGAGTAATGTTAATAATCTTTAGCAGTTGGTAATTTCTCGTTCCACGTACTCGGCTCTTCGAAAATAACCACGGTACTCACGCAACATTATGAGGCGTACTAAACCCGATATAAGGTGTCAGACCACCGGTTCAGTCGCTCCAGCGCGAGTTCATAGATTATGCGCGGCATCTGACAGGGGCAATGAATTGCCGTCACCTTCCTCCTGTAGCTCCACGAGATACGTGTTGCTGGCCATATATAATTGTAACCGTTGCGGGAATACTGTGGTTTTAGCTAGGTCTTTTTAATTGCGCCCGCAGAAATAGTGCGGCATGAATCGGTGACATGGCTATTGGGTGTGTATGTAGGTGGGGTTGGGAGAAGCTCAGCCCTAGCAGTGAGGGTGACGTCGGCGTACTACCATACTGGTGTTAGTGCCCCCACATGCAAGGGTCCATTCAGAGGTCTCCGCCATGGGACTTTTTGTATCGCATCACCACTTTACCCACCAACATGGAGTTTCAAAGAGGGGAACGCGTAAACCTCAACTTCGATACCGGCGCAGTCGAGAAACTCGAGCCAGAAGAACAAAATGTTCTGCCTACGCCATCGTTCCCAACTTTCGTCAACGATATCCAAGAGCGCGATCCATCATCGACGAATCCTCCAGCCGCGCCCTCACTCAAGCCCAATGTAAACGGTTTCCCAGCACACAAGAAACGTACACCAAGAGTATCGGCCTTCAAGCAACAACGTGCTGCAAAAGAACAGCAGACTACCGCAGCACCGAAACCGGCGACAAAGACACAAGACAAGCCCACTCCCAAACCACGGAGCGTTTTTGCCCCAGATCCGGATGAGGAAAGAAGAGCAATTGATGAGGAGAATAAGAGGACAATTGCGGCTATGTCGGATGCGGAGATTGAACAAGAGCGACAGGAGCTTATGTCAAGTCTCGACCCTGCACTGCTACAGAGGCTGCTTCTGCGCTCCAACATCGACCAGGGAAGCAACGAGCAGGATTTTGATACCAAAATACCTGAATCGAGGACTGTGGCACCCACTGCCACTGATGAGGAAGAGCCGCAAGCCAAAGCCACGAGCACAAAGAAGGTCACTTTTGTATCCCCAGAGCCTGAAGACGAGCCTCAAACGCAAGAACCTGCGGCCGCTCCCTCTGCACCCACCATCGAAACCTCTTCAGACGCGATAAAAACCACCCTCGAGCAGCCAACAAACGACTCGATACATTTCCCTCAGCCCCCGCAACCACCTGACCTCGACCCCAACGACCCAAACTTTCTCAGAAACCTGCACGAAAAGTACTTCCCCACACTACCCTACGACCCCTCGACGCTATCATGGATGTCGCCCATTGACCCCTCGGACAAGAAATCTCCATACCACCCTTCGCAAACCGCGCTCAACCCCGCTGAGCTCCGTTTCGATTTTGACGGCAACCTGCTCGCCCCCAGCGTGGCGAGGGCGATACCAACCGACCGAGGGCTGCACCACCACGCTGAAGCGCCTGAAGCAGCAGGCTACACGATACCCGAACTAGCCGTGACGGCGAGGAGCAAAGTGCCGAGCCAGCGGTGCATAGCTTATCAGACACTAGGTAGGATACTATATCGCCTGGGCAAAGGCCAGTTTGGCGTTGAGAGCGCGCCACATACGACGGATGGACCGGTGCGTGTGGCAAAGAACCCGGATGTGCAAAACGATGATGATGACGACGACGACGGAGAATGGGTGGAGGAAGATGTAGGCAGCGCCATGGCGGGTGGGTTATGGGATTGCATTGAACAGGGCAAGGTGATTGAGACATTGACTGAGGAAGCGAACAAGGAGAGGGGCCATCTCACTGCACGCACGTTTGCGCAAGAGGCTTTGTGGAATTGGCGACGGGGTGGTGGAAGAAAGAGGCCCGCTGTATGATATCGCAATTTTGAAAGAACAAAGAAAGAAAGAAAGAGTCATTAATTATCAAAAGTCTGCTAAACATGCACAAATATGTGTAAACTAGGTATCTCAACGCTAAGAACGCTCAACACGCGAAGGCAATGCGACACATACACATACATCACTTCCTCAAGGATACGCACTCTGCCCCACCCGAGCAGGAGCAGAACTCTTATCCCTCGTCTTATCCACACTCTTTCTAAACGCATCGAGACTAATCCTCCTCTTCTCCGGCTCTCTAGCCCCCTCATCACCGCTGCTCTCGCCCTCCTTTTCTCGCTTCTTCTTGACCTCTTTGATAGCTTCCTGCGTCAACTCCTGTCGGTTCATACGCTCGAGCACGTCCTTCTTGCGCGTCTTCTTGTCGCCGAGCCAGATGAGCAGGCCAGCGGTAGCGTTGCACGTGATGGAGCAGCAGAGAATGACGGTGGTGATGGCAAAGGGGCGATGCTTGTAGTAGATGCCCCTAGTGTGCGATAAGCTTAACTCTCCTTAGTAGAAGAAATCGAGTGGAAAACCTACCATGTGCATGCGCCGAGGGAGATTTGAAGCAGTGAGTGGCAATCTAGGAGAACGACAATGGCGACAAGGAAACGGAGAGGGAAGGCGTAGTGCGTTTCCGTCTCGTGGGGCTTGTAAAAGGAATGTGATTTGCAAAACTTGTTCTGGTGGTGTTCGAGCTTCTCTTGCTGTTTGGGCGTCAGGACGGTGAACTCCCATTGTTTTTCTGGGTCGTTGGGGTCGGTTGTTCTGGGTCCAGAAACAGGAGCATGTTCGGCTGGGAGATCGTTGTGGTCGGCGAGCGCGGGGAGCATGTCTTTCTTTCGACGTGACCAAGTGTAGTGGTGGTAGTGTGCAATGTAAATCATGTGGTAGGTGTCCACAGCACGGAAAGGTGCGAGACCGTCGCCGACGATTGCAAAGAGGGCGACTAGAACACTATCAATGATGTGAACTACGTAAATCTGCTGTCCGCCGACATTGATCCATCCGATCAGGAACAAAACCCACGCAAGTCCGAACAAGGTGATGAGAGTTGCGTAGAGCGTAACGAGGAAACCCAATGCTGAGACGTATTAGCGACAATACCCAATAAATTGAAAAGAAACTATACTCACGTCTACGAACATAATGTCCAAAGCCCTTGAGCGAGCGCTTGAGCTTGGATCGCCGCGAGTGAAGCATGTGCCGCACGTGATCGTTGACCTCCTTCTTGTCCGCCACGCTCCACCCAGACAGATCAGTATTGTCTGGAAGAACAGCGTAGCGTGAATCGGTTAGCTGCGAATCTATCGTCATGACAGTGGTTGCGGTGGTTTGAGTTGGAGAGCGTTGCAAGGCTGGAGCGGCCTGTTGCTCTTGTGCCTGAGCGGCCAAAGCTGGCTGCAGGATCCGATTAATCTCCTCGAGGCTCTCTGTCTCGCTCTTCCGGCGGCGCAGATTATAAGTCGGTCGGCGGTTGAGGAAAGGCAGGTTGGGCACGAAGAGCGAGTTTTGCATGTTTGTCAAGGAGGTCAGGGTCGCGACTTCAGGATCAAGTGTATCAAGGACATCGACCATGCCCGAGCTATAATGGGTTGACGCATCTTCCTGGGTGGTAGCATTGTCACTAGTGGTTGTCTGAGGTTTTTCCCTGTCCTTGTTGCCCCAGAAAGGTATCCTGAGGGGTATGGCGCTCTTGATTCTGCGCAAGCGACCCTGGTCGGACGGTGTGTTTGTGAGGGTGGATTGGCTGGAGTTGGAGGGAGTGGAGCCTAGTTCTTGCTCTTCGTCGAGCGCAGGCAACGGCGTGCTGGGTCTCTGGGTGGATGCGATTGGTTGTGGAGCGGACTGTCTCAGGGCGTTGGAAGCGGGCATACGGCGAATGCCAATGCTGGTCTGGCGGGCTGCGGGGGGCCGCCGTGGGTATTGCTGGAACGGCGGTGTCGTTCTGTTTGGCGCAGAGTTGCTTCTTGCTCGCTGTGCTGCAAGCGTCTCATACGTGACATGGGACGAGGGGTCGTTTACTCTGGTGGGTTTCGGGACGTGACTGCCAGCATCGATGGATGACTGCAGCGAAGTAGGAGGCTCGAGGACTGGTTGCTGGGTTGGCTGACCGGCGGCTGCGCCAAAGTCTCGGGCGTAGGTGCCTGGTTCACGGGCATGTGTGCTGGAGTCGTGATGGTCCGTCTGGGATTGCTGTTGAGCAGAAGCAGACGAAGTGGCTTCGGCGAGCCTATTGCGCGCCGTACGCGCCTTGGACCTTAGCTTGTCCATGGAAGACACCGAACTGGAGCCGGACGACGAGTGCAGCCTGAGCTGCGTTCAAGATAAACATGGCTTTAAGGGCGTGTTAGGGGCGCCGTTCCTGAAGCGGGATGTCGGCTGCAGATTGGTGCCAAAGCCTGGAATTTTTGGTCTTGGGGCACGTCATCCTGCGCCGGGACATGGCCGCCAGCCAACCCTTTTGCATTGCGCCCTGGCCTGTTGTGCACCCAAGAAGCGGAGAAAGGAGGACGTCTTGGACGGCCATGGGTTTGGTGCTATGCCCAGCAGCCCTGAGATGGGGACGTCAACGGCCAGGCACAGGGTCCGGCGAGGCGCAACGCGTGCAAGTGTATGCATTCGCCTCGTCAGTCAGTGTCCAAGGAAGACGCTCCGCCTCTCCCCAGACCAGCCACTCGAGCCAGCCCCATCCCTGCGCCGATCGCCTCGCTTGCCTCAGGCTGGATCCCGATTAATAGCGCTGCCGCTGACGCCATAGGCTGAGCGTCACGTGCCGTGCATGCAAACAAGCAAAGAACATCATGGTACACTATATCCAAATGGTTTGCAGCTGAGCGGGGGGACGCAGGGTCTTTTGGCCTTGTAGACTATTGACAACCGCCTAGCCCATTACCCGTATTTGACATCGAACACTTCTTCCCCATTGTTGCACTTTGGTACCGACTACCACCCGTCTTCTCATCGGCTGGGGCCACATGCGGTCATCACGCACCCAAGCACGTCGTGGTTGGAACAGGCACCGCCTAGGTTGCCACAAATATTATATTTTTCTTGTTTCTACCGCGAACCATCGGGTCAGCTCTTCCATGGTCCCATCCCCCTCCATATCCTGACTTTGTTTTGGCACTTCCTCTCCACTGCCTGGGGGTATCATATCTAGCAGTCGGGGATCTGGGTAACAGTGCCAGTCTCGTCCGACTTGACGCACATGCCGTGGTTCTGGCGGGCGGAAATGTCTAAAATTCATCTCATTAGCTTCTTATGCCTTGTTGCTGGTGGTGTTGCTCCTGTGAAGAAAAAAAAACGTACCCTCGTTGGCGATGGGCGCAGCAACGGCAAAGGCAGCCATGGAGAGGATGGTGGCAACAATGGAGAACTTCATTTTGAAAATAGTGTTTAGGTGATTATGATTTGAATGGCGAAAAGTATTCGAGCGAACTAAGAAAAATGTCGAAACGGGTGTGTATGTTTGTGTGTGTTGTTCAAAATGGTCGCCCGGCGACAAAGAGAGCGAATACAGAAGGCAAGGAAAGTACAGTGAAAATGAGGCTGAATGGAAGGAATAAGCCTTCAAGCCTGACGGGCAAACCCGTACCTTATAACTGTCAATCAAGCTCAAGACATGCAAGTATACGACGCCTTTGGCCTGGGCATCAATCCTCAACAATACATCACTACCCTCGCCTATCTTACTTGGTGCATCGTATCACACCTAACCTGAAACCGGGTTCTAGATTTCCTTGACATGGTTCTTGGCTGTGTAGGGACAAATACAGTACGATCTGCTTTGGGCGCCTGGCGGCTAAGGGCCTCTTGGTTGTGTGCGGGGTGGGCACGGTCGGGAATTCATCGTCTTGACCTGTGTCAAGCCTGTTAGAGAGCCGTCGATGGCTTCCTGAATTATACGCGACGCGCGTCTCGTTTTCTCGGTCGCTATCTCTCTCGTCACAAGCGTAGCATCGCCGACGTATCCTATATGTAATTGGCTTCATGCGCAGTTAATGGGCAATTGCAGCGACCTGTTCACATTGAATGCCCCAGCCCTTACACTGTACATACTTCCATCCCTACTATGTGCTCTCACTCACAAATCGCGCTTTTGTCTAATTACCCAACGTTCTAGGCTCTGTGTTGGCAGCCAGGCCACCGCAATGGCTAGGCGGCTGTAGTGGGATGAAACGATACTCAAACAAAGCCGAAACACGGAACATTATCTTCCTTCGCAGCACTCTTGGGCGACAAAATGCGACACAGACAAATACTCATGTACCATATATCAGTCGGCGATATTCTTTCGAGGCGGCGATACGCGTGAGCCCAGAACGAGTTTTTCGCCATCTGACCATTGAAGCAGGTGTTGCAATAATGCTCCTTCGGGCCAGCTGACGCTAGCCGTTTTCGGATTGCTCTCACCCTTCATGATACAAACCACTGGAAAGTCAAAGCATCTGGTCTGCATGAGCAAAGCCATGGTGATATTCCTAGCTGCACAAAAGGATGGCGAGGATGGCGAGGCTAGCGGGTCCATGGGACGTGACAGTACAATGCCGTGATAGTCTTCGGCCAAGCATCTGATTTTCTATATCGATAGTTCTATCTATGGAATCGACCAAGGAAACAATCTCAGTCATATCGTTATCATGTATTACTTCTTCCTATCCAGGTTTGTTTAATAATGCCAAAGCATGCTCACCTTATTCAACCCCGTATCCTACAAAAGACAACCCTTATCTAAGTCCTGGTCCCACCCCTCAGCTTCCTCGCTGCTATCAGAATTCGACTTTGGCTTCTAGGCTGGGGATTCCGTGCGCGCACTACTTCCCTTGGCCGCAAAGGCGTATTCGTCGTCATATGAGCCACGTGAATAGACGGACACTGCTTTATCATATGTCGGTAGGCGTGGTGGAGACAATGAACTTAGGGGAGTAGCGCTCTAAGAAGAGCTTACACCTTCTCTACACCCTCGATGACAGGCGCGTTTGTCATATCCACCGGTTCTAAATCCGGCAGCTCAACATCTGCATCATGGACAACATCCTTCATCTCAACATCCTTGCTCTCATCGTCGGGTTGTTCGGGGCGCCGACACACAGCCTGGGTGAATGTTTCCGCTAGGTCTTCGCGGATGTACACCACTCCTGTGCTAACCTTTGGCCTCTTGCCCTCTTCTTTCTCCAGGACGGCATTCTCTTCAACCTTCTCCACTCTGTCGTCGTTATAGCTTCTCCATTCGTTGTTCTGAAAATCGTAAATGTAGATCCAGTAATGCCCTCCCTTGACATCGCCACGATGCACGAAGATAGCATGCAGGCGGTAAGGGACAGAGATGCAATCGCGGAAGACGGTGTTGATTTCGGATTCGAGCGTCGTCATCTGGTCATCGATACCTCCAAGCTCAGAAGCAAGCTCAGAGGCGCGGTTATGCAGAGTGTCAGAGAGCTCGGGAGGAGGCGTCGGTAGACTGAGAAGTTGGCCTTCACCATTGAGCTTGTCTATGGACAAACTTGAAACAAATTCACTGGTAGCTTCAAGACATTCTGGCAGATTCATGCCCTCGATCCCGCTAGTCTGTAATCTTGTCCGCTTTGCGTCTAGCTCTCGCAGCAGCTTCTGCTTTGCCCATTGTACTTTGCGGAGTTCCAGCAGTTGTGACTCGTCGAGCGTTGGTGTTTTTGCCAGGTATCGGTCGAGATACATGATCTTCTCAAGACCAAGATGTGAGTGGTCATATACTGGCTGGCCTTTCTCGTACTGCAGGCGCTTTACGTTGATGATTTGGATGGGTGCCGCCTGCTCAATGTAATCGTACCTGGTGCCACCGCCGCCCTCTATCTCACCAAGACCGAAATCCTCATCCAGAGTAGCATAGAGAGAGCGGTCGCGACGGCCAGTGGCAACGAGGAAGTGGTCTCGGAGCTCTTGAACCTTCTGCACACCATCCGGTTTCTCCATGACTGTCGTGACATCACTGAAGAACAGTTTCTTGATAGCGTCCCCTTGCTCACCTTCGCGCAAAACACTGTCGCCTTCGATTGCACAAGATATCAGATCAAAGATATTGGCCATGACCTCTGCAGCGTCCTGCTGCCGAGCGCTCTCTTCAATCCTGCCAATCTTTGTGGTCGACGGAACTGTGGGTTTGATGGCCGGCTTGGGGTCTGCTCGTGGCGGAACTGGAGGTGGACGTGTTGGTGGCGCAGGTACATTATCCTCGTCTTTCTTTGCCTCCTTTGCAGAACCGTTCTCTTGACCAAGGGCATCCTCTTTCATCTCCGAGTCTGGAGGGGTGATTGTTGGCGTATCGGCATTCTTCATGGTAGAGTCTTTGGAATCGATGTCGCTGGTGCCTGACACGGATCCTGCAGGAAGATCGACTGGAGTGGCCAGGTCCGCACTCGGCGGCAGCATGGGACCACTTACTACTGCCCCATCAATAGTACCAAGACCTGTGCCTTCGGCGACAGCTGGATCCGGCGAGAACTCTGCTTCCTCGGAAATATCTGATTTACAGAGAGCGAGTGACGCAAGGTCTATTTCAGGTTGCACTGTATCAGTGGGTGCTGTTATCATATGTTCAAAGAAAGCTCGCAACTCGTGAACAACTGCGCAATATCAGTATGTGTAAGTGACGACTAAAGATATACTGACATTTCTGCGCAGTCAAAACCCTCTCGGGGGTGACCGCCATGCGTCCAACCTTCTTGTCCTTCAAGGCTTCTGGGGAGGGATCTTGCAAGTGCATATCACAGTTCAAAATGAGATCCCGCAAAGGTTGTATGGTGAATAGAAATTGGAGTACGCTGTTCAGATAGCACGTATTGCCAATGTTGCGGAGGCCGACAGGCCATGAATCGAGAGGGTAGTTATTGCGTCGTACGATGGGCATGGGAGAGTTGGCAGGGCGGTTGCCGAACCGCTGGGTCTGGTCTTGCTGGATGAGTGCGTGGGCTTTTTCCATCCTCGCTCTCTCATTTGTACCAAGCTCGTAGGTGCTCAACAGAGAATCTAGCACAGCGGGATCAAGCGCAACACTTCTGTCTGATACTTGAAAGTGAGCGTATGCATCGCCCAAGTCCATTTCCGGTTCAGACATGGTGCCGAACTTGAGGAAGTGTTGCAGTCGTTCGCTTTGCCGATGGTTCGCGATGATTTGCAATGCCTTTTGTGCTGTTTCGATTTCCGCTGGGTTGTCTTGAGTCTATTGCATGTCAGTTTTTGCGTCATGGACATCCCTGTTTGTAGACGGTACCTTGAGTGAGTACATGGTTTGAACAAAGTCGTCCGCTGTACCGTGGTCAAGCTCGAACCATGCCATGGCTTGATCATAGGTTTCGATAGAACCTGCGGCTTCTGCTCTTATCCTCTCACTGTCACGCACGTCCCCGAGCACCCGCAGCTGCTTTCGTGCCTCCTCGGCCTGCATTGGACTGATGTCAGACAATCGAGACTTGAACGAACCAATGACGTGCTCGTCGCCGATGATACTTGCGTGTGCTGGGTCGATACCAAAATACTGATAGGCACGATTGGCGTCCCGTTTGCTAATGAGTCCCTGAGAGGCTAGCAAAGCTACTTGCATGCCAAGAGTCTCACTTTCACGGCCTGCTGCGAGATCCTGCAAGCATTCAAAATAGTAGGCTTTGTTCTCAATGTCTACAGCAACTTGACGAGAGAAGGAGAACAGAATCAGTGAGTCGTCAAAGTCGGCCAAAGCGCCCAAGCTGGCATAGTAGCTAACCACTGTTAGTACACAAACATTTATACGTCATGATGGGAGCGGAGACAGACGGGTGATCCTCTTCATGGCTTGCGCTACGGGTTTCGCGCCCTTTGACCTTTGCATCTGCACAACTCGTCAGTGACCAAATGTGCAACGAGGCGCTCAGAGTTGAACATACAGTCTGCGCATGCTAGCACCCTCTCGAGCTCGTCCCGCGAGGGCACAGGGTGCATTGGTTGATGTCTACAGTTGACGCGTTCGCTCTCAGGAATGCTCAATATTATTGTGTTGAGCTCGTAGCGGGCATCTTCAATCTTTGTGCGCAGCGTGAACTCGAGAGGATGCGCAGCGTTCTCTGGCCTTGGAAGGTACCAGGCTTCTATCAGGGCACCTTCTTCGTCTTCTTCTTGCCGGTTTTCGAACCCCAGGCGCCTCAGGATAGAATCGCAATCCCGACCAAAAGTTTTGAGGAATTTCTTGTTGAGCAGAGGAATGCGAGCCTTGCCCTTGGTGGGATTCAGCGAGTCCTGCAGGTACGTGTTCAGGAAGTCGGGAGCATCCACTCTACGTGCCATGGTTGCGTCGGCTCGCTCGCCCGCCAGCTGCTGAGCAACCTCCCATCGCTTCCTCAGCTTGGCCTGGTTTGTCATGGTCTCAATGTCGTGCTCGGAGAAGATTGGCGGTCTCGTGCTTATGCGGACCTGGACCGAGCATTGCGGCGCTGAGCAGCGGAACATGTAGGTGCGAGACAGCAGCTGGGCCTCTAGCCCATTGATGCCGTTGGAACTCTCCTGCCCCTGGTAGAGGAAGTGGTGCAAAGCATAGTCTGTGTTTCCTCTCCCACACCACTTGTTCTTGACAGCATCATTGCGGTGGTCGACGACCACGTCGACATGCCAGCGACACTTTTGACAGTACGAGGCGACCTTGTATATGGATTCCGAGTCCGGCTCGCTCCCGGGCCTGAAGGGTATCGACTGCTTGTCCTTGGTAAAGAGACTGTGCCTGCAGTTCCTAAAGGGTACGGCAGCAACTGCGGGCGCCTTTGCGTCATGCTGCGGTGGCGGGCTGGTTAACAGGTTGCGGCCGGCTCGCTCTTCATGGCGGGGGTCGTATGTGAAGAGATCTTGGAGGAGGCGTGGCGCCGTCTTGCCTGTGGCACTGAATCAGCATATGCGGGCAGGACAGTTGGGGAGACCAAGTTACCGGGCGCCATGGTTGCTTTATGCCTGGAGAGAGAATAGTATGGTGATGCAAGGGCAGCACAGCACGCACGGGGAGAGGAGGGGGACCGAGTGCACACGACAAAGCACAGCGAGGGAGCGAGGGAGGCGTGAATGAATCGTCTACGAGGAGGGCATTGATGGCGGCAACTGCCTGACGGAGACACGCACCACTACGATGCAGCGCAGCAGAGGCGCAGGCCGCCGTGGTCGGGATGGGTGGATGCTGGCTGTATCTATGTATGTACTCAAAGAAGCAGCCTTGGGCAGCCTCCAAGTCAAGTCAACAAGCCACAGCAACTGGGCAGCCCGTTGTGAGGCTGGATTCGACTGCGACGCTGCCGAGACACGGCGCACGATGATGCAGTGCTCGGTGCCCGCCATGGCGCTGGCCTGAGGCGGGAGGGAGCGCCAAGACGCTTGCCGTCCTCCCGCAGCCGACTTCACCAAACATCGCATGCACATAGCGACGAGCTTCCCAGACGACACCGACGACCTCATCCGCCCGCCATGGCCGACCACCACGCCACCTTCCACCCGCGCGATGCTCTCGCAAACACCATGAGCACCACGCTGCAGACGACGGCCGTCGGCGCCGTCGTCGCCGGTGTCCAGAACACGCTCCGCAAGCAGAACGTCGGAGCCATGGGCATCCTCACCCGCTCGGGCGGCATCATTGCTCTATACGGTCCGTAGCGGCTCAATTGCACGCTCCCTGCCGCCAACCTGAGCTAATTGACGTGCAGCCGGCGTTGGTGCCACGTACCAATTCACACTGGACGCGACCAGCAACTTGCGACGAAAGGACGACTGCTACAGCGAGGCCATTGCCGGTTTCGCTGCCGGCTGTGCTGTCGGTGTTTCCAGTACGTACAGCGAGCCTGCACACCCGCTGCCATGCTAATCCGTGCCAGGACGGAGCCTTCCCTTCATGCTCGGTGCCGGAGCCCTCTTCTCGACCGCCCTCACTGCGTTCCGATACACCAGCGGCCTCCGAGGTGTCGGAGACATCAGGGACCAGGTCAACGACGACGGCGAGGTGGAGCGCAGGGAAGAGCTCAAGAAGTTGCGCAGGCGGCCAATGTCCGAGACGCTTCAGCAGCTGGGCGAGGGACGAGGTATGATTCACAACTACCCAGATACACCCCTGACGAGACTGACTCTGCTAGGAATATACGGCCCCGGCTACGACGAGAGGAGGCGACAGCGACTGCTGGACAAGTACGGCATTGACGTCAAGGCAGCCCAGGAGTCGGCTTAGAAGCAATGCACCCTTTTTCCTTTGCGTTTACCACATCAAAATACCTGATTGCGACCATCTGGATTGCGTCTCGCTTGTGTATATACCATGTCAACAATTCAAAGGCATTATCGAGATGCATGTTGAAGTTCAAAGACAAACTGCTCCACTCAACATGCCCGCCTCGTTCCCATCGGACAATACGCGAAACGCTATTGGATAAAACGCGGGGTAGCTTGCATCCCACCTTTTGCATCATGGCACGCCCTAGCACTCCTATGTCACCTCCTTCCACACCTTGTAGACCAGTATATAAGCTGGCGTACAGAATTAATGACCTTTGCCCAGACTACATTGTGCAATTCAAGCCTTGTGCCAACACCCAATGCTTCCGCATCATGTTTCCCCTTGGATGTGCTCCACCTGCCACTCATCCCTCCAAACCCTCACACACAGCATCTCTCTCCACAAGCACCTCCACATGACTGATTGAAGCTGGAGAGCTACCTGATACCACCCTGCAGACCCTCTTCCTCTGTATATTTAAATCTTGACATCAACCCTCACCATCATGTCCGAAGCCAACCTGAAGGAAACCTTCTATCGCAAATTCCAAGAAGATGTTGCGTGTAAGCCGCCGTCATTCCCGATAATACCTAGCATACATGGCCTCCTAACAACAACATACAGCTATCCAGACCCAGATTTCTTCTCTGCCTGAGACACCAGCCGCCAGCCGCGAACGCAATGAAGCCATAGAGCAATGTCTTGCGGGTATAGATCGCCTGTCGCACGATGTCCTGGACGCGTCGAGTTTCCTCCCTGCATACGACCAACGGGCATACAGCGAGGTATGATGATTCAAATGTTTGAAGCACAGAAAAGGAGGAAGGATAGCGCAATGTTCTGGTACGAGAAGAGGAGAGGAGAGAGGTCTGACACGCAAACAGGCTATCAAGGGACTTTCAGAAAAGCTACAGAACATACGAAATAGCTTCGACCCCCCGAAAAAATTCAGTTTCAAGAACAAGAGAAAAGAAGCCGCAGCACCAGTCACCACGGCTCCATCAGTCGCAAGAGAAACACCTGCGCCATCGTCTGCACCGTCACGAGCAGATGACATACCAAGTACCACATCTTCTGAACTCTCACACAAGTCGTCCCTTCAAATCACTCTCCCGTCAACGCCATATGTCACCAGCTCACCCACAGTCTCGCATCTCACACGCTGCGTCGTCGATCTCTCCCCGCCAACTGCTAGCGGCACGCCCTTCGCGACCCTCTACCTGCGCAACATCAAGGACAGCCTGATCATCTGCGGTCGCGTCGCCGGCGCCATCCACATCACTGACGTCTCCAACAGCGTCATTGTAACTGTGTGTCGTCAGTTCCGCATGCACGGTAGCAAACGCGTCGACATTTACCTGCACAGCGCCAGTCGGCCCATTATCGAGGACTGCGAGGCGCTGAGGTTCGCGCCGTTACCGGAGACATTTGTGAGTTTTTCAGAAGTACTTGCCTGGGGTTGGGCGCTCTCTTTTCTTTCCTTCTTAAACTAACTTTGTGTAGATCGCCAGCGATACATCGCAAGCTGCGAACCAGTGGGATCAGATTGATGACTTCAAGTGGTTGAAGTCTGAGCCTAGCCCGCATTTCAGCATTCTTCCTGAAGTCGAGCGTATTTCCGATGATGTGTGGAGAAATGTGGTGCCTCAAATTAAGGAAAAGAGCCTGGAAGATATTCTAGGTGCTGTCAATGTACGGTGACAAGGCCTTACATCCTTCTTCAGACAACAAATCCCAAATGCTTCCCTTGGACAAGTCTCGCAAAGAACGATTACAGTACAGAAAGAACAAAAGACAAGAGTTGAATGTTGCAGTGAAAATTGTTTACATGACATGATGCTACTCTGATGCCTGATGTGCTAGCTGGTAACATATCTGAGAAGAAAACCCTGCACCGCTAATGAACGATCCCTAGCAAGATTATACCACTACCCCGTTACCCCTAGTTTCACCTCCTAACTATGTATGAAGAGCTGAATGGCGCTAGAATGTGCCTTATAGGAGATACAAGAATGTACCATCAGGCCCATGTCCCTCCACAACAACATACTTCCCTCATCACATATGAGGCCACACGAAAAGAAATCAGTCGAACGAACTATGCCAGGTAGACCAGGGCAACAAGTACAGATATGGCAGCAAGGGAGCATCCCCTAGCACCCATGCGAGGACCCGTGTTGATGGGAACCTCGATGAGGCTGGGCGTGGGGGCAACGACGGATACGTTTGCGCTGATAGAGGGGGTGTGGTAACTGGAGTTGCAGTTAGTGAGCGCTCGAACAGACACCAAGTCATCGCCAAGGACTTACCCAGACCCAGTGTGACCAGCGGAGCTGCTGGACCGAATATATGTTGGTACTTCGAAAGAAGCAGTCTCAGTGTAGTTGCCAGGGCTACCGGAAGAAGACGATATGGTTATGTAGGGTGTGGACGTTTGTGTCTGGTAGCTGGTAAGCAGAATCGTGCTATCAAGCACGGTCGAGTTGAAGGATGCTGGCAACGAAGAGCTGAGATAACCGGAAGTCCCAGTGGTCACAGCTGGATACGTACCGGGAACAGTTGTCAAAGAGCTGCTCGGATAAGCAGGCGGCGGTGGAGTTGAGCTACTCGGATATGCAGCTGGAGGTGGAATTGAACTGCTGAATGGCACTGCATATCCACTCGAAGGGGGGCTGATGGACTGTGAAGACATAGCCGGGTAGTTGGATGACGGTGTGTACCCACCCGAGGACCACCACATCGACAACGAAACTGCAGAGGAAGTCGGTGCAACGACAATGACTGGCGGGACAGCGTATTCACTGGAAGATGAACTTGCAAAGCTAGCGCCTGGGCTTGACGCTGGATAAGAGGTAGACACAGAATGCGTGCCGGAACTCGATGGCATGGATGGGTAGAATGCCACGTAACTTGACACTGAGGCAGTAGTGGAGCTGTAGACAGGAACTGAGCCTGAAACAGTGTTAAACGTTCCCGTTGAGCTGCTTGGTATGATTGAGCCTGGGTATGAGTTGGACTGGCTTGTTGAGCTTCCAGACGGAACCAAACCAGAGCTCACATACGACGGAGTTGCCGAGATGACAGGAGGTATGGCATATCCAGTGGAAGCGCTAATGGTGCTACTGCCAGACGCAGAGATGGGGTAGGAAGTGCCAACGCTGTTCGTGTTCGAGACTGGAGGGATCGTAACGGGAGCACTTGGCTCTGTCGCAATGAGTGTAGAAGTGGCTGTGACAGTGCCTGGAACTGAAACGATGCCAGAGAGCGTCATTGTGGAAACATTGTACCCCCTGGACGTACTCGAAGTTGCAGTGACAACAGAGCTCTTCGGGCTAGACGGCTGTGGGGACACAGTAGGCGGCATGGCGTAGATGCTTGAAGAGGCAATCTTTGTGGGCAATCCGCTCGTCTGAAGAGAAACGCTGATGCTTGAATGCTCAGACAAGGAAGTACCTGGGATGAAGCTGAAAGAGATGTCCGAACCAGTGGGATAGATCGGGACCGGAACTGACAAAGTTGTAGTCGGAGTGATTGGTAGTCCGTATCCCGGAGGCGTTGAGGAAAGAAGACAGATGGTGGTAGTCTCTGTGGTGTAGATGGTCGAAGTCTCGGCCTCGGTGGTATAAGGGGGACATCTCGCAATGTCGGTACAGATCTCGGAGACCAGGTGTGTGGATGTGATCGTGACAACTGTGGAGTGGGTGTCGGCCAGGGCACGCTGGACATCTGATTGCATATCAGAGATGATCAACGAATGAAAAAACAGCTGGCTTGTATGAAGAGGGCCTCGATGGGAATGTGACGGAGTACTACTGATGACTTACGACGAGCTGCAAGGGGCTGAACTCCGAGGGCAGCAGCCCCAAGGAAGGCGACAAGCTGAGCCGGCTTCATTGCGAGCGTGGGCGCAGCTGAAGTAGCGAGGGACTATTGGAAGGTGTGCTTGATGGCAAAGGAAGCAAAATACCAAAGAACGTGGATCGACTGCTGAGGGCGGATGGTAGGGTGGTGAACGAGTGTAGGAAGTGGGCGAAGAGAAAAGAACCGCTGGGGGCTGGAGGGGCATATTTATCGGAGGATGAGGGCTGCCAAGATGGGTACAGCCCGAGCAAGCGCGTCGGTGTTGGGTTGGGCCTAGAGAAGGTACGCTCCTCATGACAACAAAGATGCCGCCTTACGGTACAGGAATAGGTAGTCTCAGGTGCTCGAAACCAGGAGTTACATACCTGCGATTTCTTGATGTGCATTTTAGCTAGAGAAAGAGCAGCAGTAGCGGTGATGAAGACACGCTACAGTATGTCACGTGAGAGGACTTTCACTGCTTGGGCAAGTAGCAGCATATCTGCGTCGTGAAGTGCTGATACATAATCAAGCATTAGCATCATCTGAGGTACCATGAATCTCCTGCATGTGACCACTTTGTACCTGCTCACGACAGCGGTACCGTGCCATTAGCGCAACTACCCATTAAAAGTATACGAGCGCTTGGACCTGCGTCTCGAAACGCTCCGAGCTAAGATCTTGGATAGCCAAGCGAGATGCAGTTGATCTTGTTGCAGCTTAGAAAAGCTTTTCTGGAAAATACAGAGTGGTATGTTTAGTTCTCATGTAGGGTAAACATGCAAAGATGGAACACCCACATTATTATATTGGACGCCGAGCTTTAACCTAGAACAAAGCTAGATAACTCCCTCGATTATCTTTCCGTTGCTTCAAAAATCCACACATGCCCCATTAGCTTCTTCGAAAGGCCTACTGAATACACGCTCAGCGAATCGGAGCCCCAGGGAAGTTGGTCTTTCAAGATCGCATGGCGGCGTCGATGGATGTGAACAGCAGACTAACGCGTCTCCAATGTTCCTCGTATCCAGTATCTTGGTTCAAAAAAAGACTTATGGCTTATTTCGTACTCTCCTTCTGGATCTCGCTTCATTTGTAAACAGCCAATATAGATAGCGTAATACTTCGTCAAGCATTTCGTGTGGTCTGGGACATAAAATAGAAAGGGTGATCTGCCAAAAGGTCTGCCTGAGGTGCCGTAAATGATCAGACTAATTCGGAAATTGTTTTGGTCACATGAAGGTTCCAAGTAGCGAATCCATGCCGACTTTGTTCTTGTTTCGAACCTTGAGCTTTTTGCTCTGTGTCTCTCTTCGATCCTGGTGGTCTGCTCTTTGAGATCGTTTCATCCTGGCATCACGCCCATCTCGTAGCTCTCGATAAAACCACTCAGTATGACACCTGGGAACAGACTCGTAGGACTGAGAGTATATCATAGCAATGGATCGGATCTCAGCTGCTTCTCCAAGTTCAAGTGGGGCCATCTCCAGTGAGCATTTGTACAGCTGACGCATCTTAGACGCTGTAGTGGTTGCAGTCGTTTCCCAGATGGCATCAGGCGACGCCTTGGTCGGGTTTGGGCTGTTTCAGGTAACGTCAATAACAAAGCCATCAAGACATGGTGCTCGTCATTACCATTTTGGGAGATGATTGGTCCAGTCTCCCCAGAAGTTCCCAGCTCCGGATTGGATGAACAAACCATCGATGCCGATGAGATTCAGGGCAGGAAATGAGGAAAGGCTTTTGAAAAAACCGTTCATCTGATGTATGTCATATCCGCTTAGCACAAGCACTCTCAGCTTTTTGAGAGTATCACTTTCACCAACACTGCGGCCCCAATCTCGCAACGTCTCAGCAAGAGGCCTGTCCATTGTGTGTTGGTGAGCAGATGTCCCATTCTCGACCACAAGCACGGCCAGAGTCTGGATCTTGGTAAGTGCAACGAGGTGGTCAATGGAAAGACTGCGAATTCGCACACAAAGAAATGTTAGCAAGCTAACGTCAAGCCTAGAGAGTCGATCAACTACTGAAACAAACTGCGTTGATTCGAGGTCCTGTTCTTGGACCCGGAACGTCACATGCTGATCGACTTCTTCTGGATATGCATTCCTGAAAGTGTTCCACGCATGGAAGGTAAGTGTATCACTGTTTGCAGGTCAATCAGTGTCCACCTTGGCTCAATCATGGGATCCTTGACCCACTTGGATTTGAGGTGACTGTATAGACGACTTGCGTACCACCATCCAAGCCATTGTAGAGCCCCAGGTTCCATATTGTGTATATTCCAGACGCAAGCACGAAGTGCCATTGACTGGAGAGTGTCACAGTATGGCTGCTGCAACTTTGAAGGATCAACTTTTCTACCCCTGGAATCAGTGGTCCATTTGGGCACCATCGAACGGACAGGTGTCAGCGTCTCTTGATAGACTAGACCAGATGATGGATTGAATCGCGCCATCTCTCGGTTTGCCCGGAGGGCTAACAAACTGCTCGAGGAAGACAGAAAATACGATGGTTACCGAGCTGTTTCCAAATGTCAAGGCGCTCAATGTCAGTGGAGCGCAAAAGAGGAGAGTGAGCGCGCCGAGGATTTGAGGCGACGGTGTAGTGCGTTGAGGACTTGGTACAAGATCGTGTAATCCCTAACGCGTTGCCGGCGGCCCCACAAACATGGCTAGTGCTAGGTACGTGGTACCCCTCCACCTTCCCCCACCGTATCCGCGATTCTGGTATTGAAATTGGGCGACTTGGGCGACGGCGTAAAGCACGTGAGTCAGAAGCAGAAGAACATCATTTTCTAATTCTAGAGGGAAGGATACTGCCGGAAGCGGGGAAGTCAGCGACTAGCCAATTACAGCTCTGGCCATCGTCAATCGCACTAAATAGTATGAATCTGGAATCCCCTCAACATTTGACTTCAAAGTAAAACTCTTCATCTCCAAAAAGCCAAGATTTCTTTGAAACCAAAATGAGTAATCCGAGACCTCCACAGTTGGATAAGCTCTCAAATCTCATCGCCAAGGGCACACCAATCGTTCTGGACGGTGCGCTGGCAACATATCTGGAAACACTAGGGGCAGACATAAGCGGCGCACTATGGTCTGCCGAAATTCTCATTGAGAACCCCTTGCTGATCAAGCAAGCACACTTGGACTATTACCGTGCCGGTGCGAATGTTGCTATCACTGCGTCCTACCAGGCATCTATTGCTGGCCTGGTCAAACACCTAGCGTTGAGCGAAAAGGAGGCCAAGGACGTAGTGAAGAAGAGCGCCGAGCTCGCTCAGGAAGCGAGGGATCAATACGCGAGCGAAGCAGATGCAAATGTTCGAAACGAACTCTTTATCGCGGGAAGTATAGGACCGTACGGAGCGTTTCTTGCTGATGGGTCCGAATATCGAGGAGATTACGTGGTGCCGAAGGAAGAGATGAAGGATTTTCACCGCGGACGCATTCAAGCACTTGTCGAAGCCGGTGTCGACATTCTGGCATGCGAGACAATACCATCCAAAGCCGAGACTGAAGCCCTCATTGACCTGCTTACCTCCGAGTTTCCTTCGTCAGAAGCCTGGTTTAGCTTTACACTTCGAGATAGCAGCCACATCAGTGACGGCACGCCTTTGTCAGAGATCGCTGCGCTTTTTGGCGGTGTAGACCAAGTTGTTTCTTTGGGATTCAATTGTGTCCCGGACGATGTTGCACTCGCTGCGCTTCAAGTACTAGAACCATTGGTGAAGAAGGGAACCATGGTAGTGTACCCCAACTCTGGAGAGCAGTGGAACGCAAAAGCAAGGGAATGGGAGGGGACTCGGACTCAAGGTTCGACACTGGCGAAGAAAACCGATGAATGGAGAACTGCTGGAGCGGGATTGATCGGGGGATGTTGTCGGACTACGCCAGAGGATATATCGGTTATGAAGAAGGCATTGGCTTTGTCAGACACTCGATGAAAACATGAAAATATAGCTGGGTTGATGATTATCAATACTGTAAATGATGTAACCAAAGCTTCCCATCCGACGCAATCACGTTGTGATCTTTTGTATATATCGCCCGGCGGAAACTAGTTGCAGGCCGGAACAGAATGCGATCTGAAGACTGAGATGTGCAACCAGCTCCTTCGAGCTTGGCCTGGGTTCAACATGATGGTGCCACGTCTTCTCTTGCATTATCTGCGTTTGACCATCATGGCTCGTCTTGGCTTTTGATGTTCCTTCAAGAAACATTATATTTGAAAACCATGTAGGTTTCTTCGACCTTCGTCACGCTTGAGCCCAGAGGACCTCTGAGTCACCAGACGCAAGTTGTTCATGTGTGTGTGTGTGTGTGTGTGTGCGCAAAGGCGCCTCTTGCGCGGTCTCCCGATACGGTCACCCATCAATGGCCATCTCGTCCGCGTTGGTAGCTTCTCCAGTCCGCCTTTGCAACTCCTCCAGTATTGCCTTGGCCCGATCCAATACGTCTTTAGCGCCGACCTGACCAGAACTTGCCCTCGCGTTCAGCACGCCCACATCAAAGTCGCCATAGCCGCCGTTCTTGACATCTTTCTCCGGATCCACAACCTCGCTATCGTCCTCCTTTCCTTTTCGCGCCTGACTCTGCGTAACTGCGAATTTGGGATGGCTTTTCGGAATAACTTTGTATCTCTCCAAGGCATTGATCTGTTTCACCAGCTCCTGTCTGATGATCTCACATGATGTACCACAGAAGAGTGCGTTGATGCGAAAGGCTTCCTTGCGTGCTTCCAGAGTACCAGGCTCGCATTGCATAGCATCATGCTGGAAGGGGATGGGGTCGTTGGTCAGTTGCGACAAGGCAGTCGCAAAGTATTTGAGCAGTTTGGGAATTTGATGGTTGATTTCATTCAGCGTGTCGATGTGTTCAGCTGCGATTTGGCGGTAGGTTTTCGGTTCCTCGAGGTGTCGTTCTGAGGAGCTGTTATTCTCGGGTTGCTGGTTTGTATCGGCTGCATTCTGTTGATCGGCTTCAGTTGACATGGTGGTGTGTTTGGGAGCTGGAAGAAAGGAGCGATTTGAAAACTGTGCCAGCCAGATATGTTCCGACTAGAACCATAGAGAGACTTGTCAGCAATGCGATACCGAAGCAAGCGATTTGTGCTAGGGATGGCAGAAAGCCATGAAAGCTGGGGAAGCTCTAGCCCCACATACGCACCGCCTGCGCACCGCCACATCTTGGCAGCCTGCGCGATGCGAACCTAACCTCCGTCTTCCACTCCGCAACACAGGCAGCCTGGATGACGTTCTGATCAGCTTCAAACGCGATCCGCCTCTTGTGAATTTCACCCCACGCGTCGATACACGAACCAACCCTGTGCGACTGGCACGCGACAGCCATATCCCGTATACGACCCTCTACAACCATTGCGACTGGCATCTAGGTACAACGGAGCTAGAGAGCAGCTGCGCGCTCGCATAGAAGAGAAGGAATCACACAGCCATGTCGGGCCCCCCTCCAGGGCCCGGGCCTGTAAGGGCGATGAGTGTAGGCAATGGTCCTCCAAGCGCAGGCCTGCCACCACACGCAGCCATGCCACCACAAGGTGGTCCTCCGCCGCCTGGCTCCTCAGGGCCGCAATCGCAGCAGAATCTGAACCAAATAGTAGGTCGCACTTCCCTTTCGCTTCATATTTCACCATTCTCTGTTTTTATTTTAAGTTATGCTTGGGGCAGTGGTTATTGTTGGTGAAAGCGGGTGTTTGCTGCGACTTCTATTGTCGCTTTTGCTCTACAATAGCATGCATTTTTTTAATAGTCTCACCTTCGACTTGAGAACACATACGGCACGCGACTTTGGAATATTATTCCTCTTGTCCGAATTTCCAAGCGTTGAGGGATCAGGTTTACGAACCATCTCGCACGTTATGAGCGGCGCGTCGCGATCATAACCCATGAATACCCTTGTCGACAGTCAATACTGGTCGACTGCTGTCCCTGATCATAGACGCGCCCAGGTAACGATGATTCATTGTTTTCCAAAATGAGGAAATCGTAACACATCCAGAATGTCCTTGCTGACGTATACCACAGGTCCTTGAGTATCTCTCTAAGAAGGGCTATGTCCGCACCGAAGCGATGCTCCGCAAGGAGTCCGAGCCGCAAGCCAATGGCCAGCCTCTCACAGCGCAGAGCACCGAAGCGGGCGGCGCAAAGTATACAAAGGCATTCGAGCTCTTGCGTAAATACACAGAGGACAACCTGGACCTGTATAGACCGGAGCTGCGGAAGCTGTTGTGGCCTGTCTTCGTCTACTCTTTCTTAGACTTGGTCCGCGACTTCTATACCAAAGATGCAGAGACATTCTTTGCAGCGTACCAGGGCTTGTTTGAGCGTGATCACGACGAGGACGTCAAGACGCTCCGGCAAGTGCGGCTACAATCACATCTGCAGGAGAGCAGAATCGCCAAACTCTACCTTGACAACAAGTATCGAATAACTTTGACGACGATGCCATTTTTCAACCTTATTCAGTTCCTGGAATCTAAGCACTTTGACGGCGGTTCGACTATAATAGATGTCATTCGGGAACACCTCAACATTGTCACAGTCGACAGGACAGCAACCGCGGAGAAGAGCATAGCTGCGATCCTTGCTAGTGGGCAAGGTGACGACGAGCTCCCTGCCGAAGACGAAGGTATCCCAGGGCACGCCCCCGGCCACCCCCTTACAGCACGTCACGACCCCGAAGCAGATGCTGCGCGAATACGGTTACAACTGGGTACGTATCCACAAGAGCCGGAACTACAAGATGATGTACGTGCTGCATTACAAGAAGAAGACGCCAAAGCTGCGCCGAGACCAGGGCAGTCAAGTTTGGTGGACGAGTTTGAGCAACGTATCAAGCGCGAGCCTACGGAGGATGGGCCCTCGCGTGAATTCGTTCCTCTGCCACCTTCACTTGCGCGCGATGTGTCCATGGAAGTACAAAAGATCATCGAGCACCGAGATCGATACAAGATGGAGGGAAGAACTGGCGGCGTAGGGCCCGCTGTCAGTGTCACTATGTACACTTTTCACAACACATACGACAGGTAAGTTGTCCAGGTTCCAGTACGTACGCCGTGTTATTGACGGTATGGCAGTATCAACTGCATAGACTTCTCTGGGGACAACAAGCTCGTTGCTGCTGGGATGAGTGAGTCGTATATTCGCGTCTGGTCCATGGACGGCAGCCCTCTCACTTCACCGACTGACAACCCGGACACCCAACCATCATCCTCTAGGCGGTTGGTCGGTCACTCGGGCCCGGTTTACGCAGTTGCCTTTTCCCCCTCCACAGCCAACCCCTATCCTTCAGGCCCTCCTACAAATTCAGAATGCCTGCTCTCCTGCTCAGAAGACAAGACCATTCGCCTATGGTCTTTGGAGACATTCACCTGCCTTGTTGCTTACCGCGGCCATGATAACCCTGTCTGGGATCTCCAATGGGGACCTTATGGCCACTACTTCCTGACTGGCTCGAACGACCGAACCGCGCGTCTGTGGTCGACAGATCACATTGAGCCTCTTCGTATTTACGTTGGCCACGATAATGATGTCGATTGCGTTGCTTTCCATCCTAACAACCTGTATGTCTTCACAGGGTCGTGTGACCGCACAGTACGCATGTGGCATATTGCTGGCGGCAACTGCCTGCGTCTCTTCACCGGCCATACAGGCAACGTCACAGCTATATCTTGTTCTCCCGACGGCAAGACACTGGCATCTGCAGATGACGCAGGCAACATTATTCTCTGGACACTGGAGACGGGTCGTAGGCGGAAGCGTATGCGCGGACATGGCAAGGGCGGTATTTGGTCTCTGTCTTGGAGCGTCGAGTCGAGTGTGCTCGTCTCGGCTGGTGCAGACAAAACTGTTCGAGTCTGGGACGTGCTGCAAGAGACTAGTGACAAGGCTGCTGATGGTGCAGCTGCAAAGACGGACGGCGCAATGACGACAAAGGGTGCCAGCGGGACGACAGTCACTAGCAAGAAGGCAAATAAGGAGACTGGCGTGTCAGCTGATCAGATCAGTGTATTTCCTACCAAGGACAGCCCCGTGTACAAAGTGCAGTTTACTAGGATGAACTTGGTGCTCGCTGGCGGTGCGTATTTGCCGCAGCGTTCATAGGCTGTTGGTGTGAGCAAGGTGTTCATGGGGTGCAGCTGGTTTCTCTGGGAGATTTTGGGGTAAAATTCTTCAAATTAGTAGTCATTAACATACCCATACGGAACAACGATTCTCAGTCCAACATTATTTGTTCAACTCGAATACGTGAAGAAACTGGTACTTCAAATGGCGCAAGAGCAAGTTGATGAGGTAATTGGAATATGGGCAGTGCATATCTTTGGGGGTCTTTATATAAGAACCAACTGACGACAACTCAATTACTCCTATCCCTTCATCGTACACCACCGTGCCACTTCTGAACCTGGCTTCCTCTATGTGATCGGTTGGCCTAGCTGCCCTTTGACGAGCTGGTCTGATTCGAGAGAAGCAAGCTACTTGATACTCGGCAAAGTCTAACTAAGCCTGCTCGCTTCTCACACGAGCCGACAGATAGGGTGTGAATCTCCGATGCGCTCAGTGCGCTACCGCAGTTATGTGAGACATGAGAACCTGTTGACTGCTGACTGGGTGCGCACACCACAGTCTTGTTCGAGAGATGTCTAGTATGACAAAGGACATGCCATAGCTGGTTGATATGTCAGTCCTGACTGGGCTCCACAAGCTTTTCGCAACTATGCTCACGTCCACCTACCTTCAAGATCCTCGAGCAAGCGCAAAGTCGAGCGCGTCCATGCAATCAATCGACAAAGGCCCTGCAAAGGATGAATCGTAGTCCTGGCGGCCATCTCTCAACCCGTCATACCCTGGTCACCGCCTCGGTCCTCAGCTGGAGTGGGCTGGCCGAGTTCCTTCAGCGAAGCCTTGAGTTGAGCAATACGCGCTTCCAGGTCTTCAATCTCGTCCTCCTGGTCTTCCAGCGAACGGTCAATATCCGGTAGCAACATGACGGCACGTCGTGCCTTTTGGATCTTTAGGCGTATGTCGTTCGCGGCCGTCGCGACATGCTGGATTTCCAGAGGGCCGTCTGCAGAAGGCTGCGCTGGGGTAGGGGTTGCGGCAGGCGGTTGGGCAGAAGTCTCGAGGATTCGCTTGAGCAGCTTGTGGAGGTCGGGCAGAACGTCGAATGCAGAGGGCGCAGGGGGTGCTGGTGCAGTTGCGGAAGGCGGGGGCGGGTGAGCCGGTGTGGTTGAACCCGCAGGCGGAACGGAGGCTCGCGCAGAGGTGGCGGCGTATGGCGTCGCTGCTGCAGACATATGTGTAAATTTCCAGGTAGCCGGGTGGAGTGGTGTTGACTTTCGACGCGGGGGATGACGCGCCCTCGTAGACAGTTGGGTGATGTGGAAACGGAGGCCACTGATTGGCCAATTTCCCCATACTCAGCTGAGGTATCCTTTGTACTACCACACTCGCAGATTCGTACCATCAGCTCCGCCACGAGAAAAAAAGTAAGCCATCTACCACTCTACAAGCACAGCGGGGTAGAAAAGATGTTTTTGTTTTTCTTTCAGTGAGGAACTGGTATCCGGAATGGCTATTCGCTATTGTCGACTGTTTCTTATTCCTAAAGTCTAGACCAGTTCACAACGTTCAACATCGCGTTATTCCAACAAATGACTACAAAGTGGTTGAATTATCTTCGTACTCAAGAAATAACCACTCAGCTGGGCTGAAACTAGCTGGTCGAGTCTTTGGTACCGTTTGTTTGGCCATCGGATAGAAATGCGGATGAACCATTAGGATATGTTTGGTTGCCCGTTTCAGTTTCAGTTCCGTTACCGCTTGTGGGGGGGGGGGGGGGGGGTTTCGCAGCCTTTAACGTTAGGGAAAGTATGCCAAGTTTGGTCATGAGGCTAGAGGAATCTCAGATAGATGTGAATCAGTCAGTTCGGTTAGGCTGATAGGCAGCTCCAGCTCAGCTCAGCGCTGAGTGAAAGAGGCATAGCGCGCACCTGGTGCCAATATGCAGCTATCAATTTGGTCCAATTACAAGCTACGTAGAGTGCTTGCCAGCCGCTTCCAGTAATCGTAAGGGAAGATCAAGCGCTAGGCATGACTTCGATGCTTAGCAAGAACGCTAACAAAGTAAACGTCCAGTTGTGCAACTGTGACTAAAGACTTGTCAAACACTATGCCAGTCCCAGGTGCAGTTTACTCCACCTACGCCTTCTAGTTAGCGAATCCGAAATGGATACTCTCAAAGAGACCCATGATGTCGGTACTACGCGTGAAATCGCGGTCCAATCTCACACCGTACCAAGTGCTCCGCTGGATCAGGTCGTTGGCTGCCGGAAACGGGTACACCACTTCATAGCAAACTATGCTGGAGATCCAATGTACGGATGCATGTCTGCAACTAGACTACAGTAGCATATGCCTGCCGAAAACGTCAGAGAATACAGGTCTTTCCAAGGTCAAGTCGAAAAAAAGCATATAACCAAAAGGCATCTTATGCAGCCATTGAAAGAGCTTATGTTGATGATACTCTAGTTGTCGCATCTGCACGATAATGTGGCATACACCAGGTGGTGCACTGCTGCAAAGGCTTACGCAACAAACGCCACATCGGGATCCCAATGAAATCCCAGTAGCGAAAGCAAGCATTGCTAGGCTGTAGTTCATAGACATAATTCCAAAGTTCATCGGAGGTATCTAGACTCTGTAGAGTGGCAATGGCCGTGACATGGATGTACTGAAGGTTACGACGAAGAACAGCCTTCTTGAAGGGATAAGCTGCTCAAAAAGAAACGGCGAACGATCAATTTTTCTATCAGAGCTGCATGAGCTCCCACTGTAAGCTATGTTACTAGCATTAGTGCTTATAAATGCTTTTTGATCGACATGAACGTCTTGGAAAAGTATGTTTGTCTGCTATTTACAATTCTAGTTAGCTTCCATTGTAGTGCAGATATGTGAGAAGACGTATGAGGCCCGAAAAGGCATAAATAACAGTCCAGATGGCACCTCTGAGGCATCACGACAGACTCCAGGGACTCTCTTCATATCCTTATCAAGAACCTTTCCGAAGACTTTGAGTCACTTCTTTGTATCCAACCATGAAGTACATTGCTCTTCTTGCAATCTTTGCTATCGCCTTTGCAGCGCCAGCTCCAGAGAATCAGGTGATCATAGACACTTCTGCCGTGTCTGACGAACATGACGGCAACTCTCCACACGTCGAAATCAACGTCTACTTGAATGGAGGTGAGAAACGTCCTTCGTTACAACCATTGGAGCTTTCATTCCTCTTTGAATGTATCTAACTTTCGTCCTGCAGAAGCACCTGTATCTGACACTAGTTCGGCTTTCCGTTGTTACTACTGCGGCAACCAAGCCACCAACGACCTACGAACAACTGCTGTCTGTAAAACAGCTGGTGGTAAGATCAAACCATGTGGATCTAAGGGAGATGGCGTGGGTTGCACGGATTCCAAATTTACCAAAACCGAATTTGCGAGACAGTGCGGTATAGTTGGCTGCATATCACAAGTCGAGACTTGCTCTGCGTCTTCCCAACCCCATGATCAAGAAGGTCTGTCCACACCTAACCTAATCTTATTAGCATACAATTAACGTGATCCCGCAGAGAAAGTCGTATCCAATACCAATAGCCAGAATGTGCGCCGTTATTGTTTCGATTGCGGTAACCAAGCCACCAATGACCAACGAACAACTGTGATCTGTTATCAATCCGGTGGTTTGGTTCAGCCTTGTGGATCTAATTCAGGTGTGAGCTGCATGAATTCCAGGTTGACCAACGCAGAATTTGGGAGAGAGTGCGGCAGAATCGGCTGCACATCTGATTATAAGAATTGCACTAATCCAAAACTCAATGATCAAGACGGGCTCAACCTGAATGAACTTTAGAGAGGTCTGTTTTCATCATCACCTATAATTGCATGGTAAAATAGTTAACAAAATCCCGCAGAACGTTCTCCATCTCATGCCTATGTTGCCCCTATAGCTGCTCGTTGTTCGGATTGCGGTCGCAATGTCAGAAGTTCTTTGATGACATTGATTACCTATGGCAAGCTCAGTGGACATATGTGTGCATACAACAAAGATGGAAAGTTGTATTTCCAGATCTCGGATACGTGCAAGGAGGCATTTGGGAGCAATACTCTCGTGTAGACTGCGATGGCTGTTTTTTTCCTAGTCCTCCTCACGAACACTATGTACAGCCAATCAATGAATAGCCGAGCGACCGGAAAGCTAGACTCATGCATTGTTTGCTACAAGTAATGAATGGCTACCTTGGTACCTCGAATTATGTCTATCTTGAACCCTCATCATTTCGAGCACAATACTAAACCTGATCTACTATCATACTCAAACGGGCTGGGAACTGAAATTGGAAACAGGAGTTGCACGAGAAAAGAAACACACAGCAGTCTATGTATTAAGATTACCAGATGCAAGAACACGATGAAGAGACATCGATGTCTATATCTAACACTTTTGCCTACGGTGTGTGCTTTGAAGTCATGCCATGTGTAGAAGCAGTATTAGCGAAGAGGTGTTGAAAGCCTTGGCATAAATTGAGTGTTGCAAACAAGGCTACATGAAGAGAGACAGGGCAGTATTGTTGGCATTTGAGAGAATGAAACGTTAGTGTAACTGCGAGTGGGCAGAGAAGCGTGCGCCAAGGCGGAGGTCGGAGATGGGGTGACGGTGGTCGGCCATGCATTTTCGCAGTCCGACCTGGCCCCACCAGCCCTGCCCCTCCGCCGATAACCAAATTCATCGTCCACTCCTCGAGTTCTTTGGTTCCTTTGATTAATCATATCCTCATTTATTCTCGCCTCTATTGCTTTGCGTGATTGATCTGCAATCATGGCCAAAGTCGATCAGAAAGCCGTTCTCATCGTCATTGACGGTTGGGGTATTGCGACTGAGAAGTCGCGCAAAGATGGCGACGCCATTCTTGCGGCCGATACGCCTACCATGGACGAGTTTGCGCGGGAAGGTTCCAAGACTGCGCAAGGATACACTGAATTGGAGGCTTCGTCCCTTGCTGTCGGTCTTCCCGAAGGCCTGATGGGCAACAGCGAAGTCGGCCATTTAAACATCGGTGCAGGACGCGTTGTATGGCAAGACTCGGTCCGGATTGGCCAAACGATTAAGAACGGAAAGCTGAAGGATGTCGAGAACATCAAAAAGTCATTTCAGCGCGCCATTGATGGAAACGGCAGGCTGCACTTCTGCGGTCTTGTCTCGGATGGAGGTGTGCACTCCCACATGGATCACCTGATCGCACTGCTTAAGGTTGCGAAGGAGCAGGGCGTTCCAAAGGCCTACATTCACTTTTTTGGAGATGGCCGAGACACAGACCCCAAGTCGGCCGTTGGATACATGGAGACTCTACTCAAGGCAACCAAGGAGATTGGTCTCGGTGAGATCGCGACAGTGGTCGGCCGTTACTACATCATGGACCGTGACAAGCGATGGGACCGTGTAGAATTGGGCATGAAGGGACTGGTTACAGGAGAGGGCGAGGAGAGCAGCGATCCAGTTGCAACCATCAAGGAGCGATACGCAAAGGACGAGAACGACGAGTTTTTGAAGCCTATCATTGTGGGAGGAAAAGAGCGAAGAATACAAGGTGAGTCGCTAGATGGAGTACCTACATGTCTAACTGCTGATTCGTCCATTCAGATGACGACACCGTCTTCTTCTTCAACTATCGTTCCGACCGTGTACGCGAGATTACCCAACTGCTGGGTGACTTCGATCGCTCGCCTAAGCCCGATTTCCCATACCCCAAGAACATCCACCTCACGACGATGACTTCGTATAACCCCAAATACACATTCAACATTGCATTTGAGCCCCAGCGCATGACGGATGTTCTTGCTGAGACACTTGGCAAGCAGGGCGTGAAGCAGTGTCACGTTGCAGAGACGGAGAAGTACGCTCACGTTACTTTCTTCTTCAACGGTGGTGTAGAAAAGCAGTTTGAAAATGAAGAGCGCGAAATGGTTCCATCGCCCAAGGTAGCAACGTACGACCTAGAGCCCAAGATGAGTGCTATGGCGGTGGCCGACAAGCTCTGCGAGCGTATCCGAACAGGCAAGTTTGAGTTCCTCATGAACAACTTTGCCCCACCAGACATGGTTGGCCACACTGGAGTCTACAAGGCAGCTATTGAGGCGTGCACGGAGACCGACAAAGCCATCAAGAAGGTGTACGACCAGTGCAAAGAGAGTGGATATGTCTTGTTCGTTACTGCCGATCACGGGTAAGTTTGATACTTTTATTGGCGGAAAAGAGAGAGCTAACAATTGTTCAGTAACGCGGAGGAGATGCTTACCGAAGAGGGCACGCCCAAGACTTCGCACACAACTAACAAGGTGCCTTTCGTCATGGCCAACGCCCCTCAAGGCTGGAGCCTCAAGAAGACAGACGGCGTGCTAGGTGACGTCGCCCCTACCGTACTTGCAGTCATGGGTCTCCAACAGCCAGAAGATATGGACTGCCACAGCTTGCTCATCAAGTCGTAAGGTGGGAGGATGATCAGATTCTCTGCCTATTCTTGGTCCCAGTACTGACAACTTCGCCTGTTGTTTCGTTGTCATACGCATTTGACGCGAAGACGTTTGTTCTAAGAGGTAGACGGCATTAGATCAACAGCAATAGACATTTGATTGTTATGAAGTCCTGCATACGATATCTTTTGGTACATAGATCGCTCTGGGCATAGGCACTCCCGCCATGCGGCTGATTTGTAGCCTTGGTCACCAATCAACATTCGCCTTGTCTTGGCAACGACAAGGGTGATCTCCCAGCGGGGGCATCGTGTGGACCCCTCCTCCAGCTCACAGGGCGTTGCGTATCACACCAGTCTTCTTCTTCTAGCTCTCGCTCTGCTTTGCATGTGCTGCACTTTATTCTTCATACAACACATTCTGCAAGTTTGGTTTTCTCAATCAACGCTGGCTACGAAGAAAACGCCCTGCCGCGCACATCACGAGGCTATCCATGCTGTCTGCATAGTGTAGGAACCAGATCAAACACATCGACCCTACACCGAGCCCTTGTCCCCACTGTTGAACAGCGGAGTTTACTTCTAGAAACGCTGCTCAAAACTTCGCCTGCCCGCCCGTCTTTCTCTCGCGAATTTCGTCGTGCCAGTGGTCGATACCCAGCTCGAGATCTCAGCGCCCAACTGCGTCCTCACAAGGCCCATCTTCCCACACTACACGTTGCGCCACTCTGCTGAAAATCTTACCATCACGTCCTTCAGACACCGAGCGAAGCGCAAACATGGCAACCAAGACTTCGAACGGCGGATCGGGATCGCAGCCACCACAAACACCCCAGGTTCAGCCTTGCAGATACAAGACGGGCAAGACTTTGGGCGCAGGAAGCTACTCGGTAGTCAAGGAGTGTGTCCATATCGATACAGGGAGATACTATGCCGCAAAGGTTATAAACAAGAGGCTTATGGCTGGTCGAGAACACATGGTTGGTAAAGCATCGAGTGGTGATAGAATGCATTTGCTGACATGGGCCCTAGGTCAGGAACGAGATCGCAGTTTTGAAAAGAGTGTCCATGGGCCACAGGAACATTCTGACACTGGTCGACTATTTCGAGACGATGAACAATCGTATGTATTGACTTGCTCAGAGCTGGACTCATGGCTCACACAGAAAATAGTGTATCTGGTCACCGATCTTGCGCTTGGAGGCGAGCTCTTTGACCGAATCTGTCGCAAAGGAAACTACTACGAGTCCGACGCCGGCGACTTAATCCGGGCTACGCTTTCTGCCGTCGCATATCTTCACGACCACGGAATCGTGCACCGAGATTTGAAGCCAGAGAATCTGTTGTTCCGGACACCAGAGGACAACGCTGACCTGCTTATTGCTGACTTTGGACTTTCTCGCATCATGGACGAGGAGCAATTCCATGTTCTAACGACAACCTGTGGCACGCCAGGATATATGGCACCTGAGATATTTAGGAAGACGGGCCACGGCAAGCCAGTGTAAGAAAACCAACAAATCATAAGAGCTTACCGCTGACAAATCCATAGCGATATATGGGCTATCGGTGTCATCACATATTTCCTACTCTGCGGCTATACCCCCTTCGACCGCGACTCCAACCTTGAAGAGATGCAGGCCATCTTGGTTGCTGACTACTCTTTTACACCTTTGGAATACTGGAGAGGCGTCTCCCTTACGGCACGCGAGTTCATTCGTCGATGCCTGACTGTTGACCCTGCAGCACGCATGACAGCCCACGAGGCTCTATCTCACCCTTGGATCACCGAGCTCGGCAAGAACAACGCTGATGGTGAAGAGGATCTTCTGCCCACCGTCAAGAAGAACTTTAATGCTCGGCGCACGCTCCATGCCGCTATCGACACCATCCGTGCTATCAACCAGCTTCGGGCTGGTGGCGCTGCAGGCATGATGGACGGCCAGCGATCAGCTGAACCTCGACGAGGAGCCCCTCACGCGCGTATTCCCCAGCCGGCAGATGAGCCTGACGATCCAATGGAAATCGACAGCAGAGGAAACGGCCACGGTCAAACTGAAGAGATGATTCAGGAACAAGAGCGAAGAATTAGAGAGACACAACAGGGTCTCTGGGGGAAGCGATCATGAGCAATTGCCTTTGAGTTTGATTGTCTTTTATTCATTAGAGCAGTCTAGAAGAGAGTTTTCCATGGAGCGTCTGAGCAGATGGTGTCTGGCTACACGTCATGTTTCAATTAACAACAACTTTGGCTTGGATCTGTTTTGATGCTGCTGGAATGACATGTCATTTGATGTTATTCTGTAAAGTGAGCTTCCAATGGCTTATCAGTTGTGATTTTCACATCCGGAACAAAACACAAAGCCTTCCTTACGCTATTTTACCTCTGTAAAGGTTATATCCGACATCTGCCTCAGATCTTTTCTGAACTCTCCAGTCCCTGAACCCACCGCGGGTTTATATCATGATCTGTCATTGTACAATCATAGCAGGCCTCGGATGACTATTGACTTCATGTTTCTACCAGTCTTATATACGCCTATCATGTATCACTGAAACTTGTTGAATGCTGTATGTACTTTTTCATGCGCCATACAATACCTGACAAGTTTCCTTCTGCGAATACACCAGTTACAACGCGAGAACTCCACTCTAAGCTTATGCAAAATTGTTGTCTGTTTGTGCCCCATCCATTCCATTTTGTACTTTCCCATCGTATTTCTTCGCATCTAAAACCATCCCGCCGGCTTTCCGCCTACTCTCCACAAGCGCTTTGATCAGGGCAACTGTGACGTTCCACCCCTCTTTCATCTTCTCTTCACTACTAGTTAGATCGGGTACGTGGAGAAAAATGACTGGTCGTTCGTCTTCTTTGATGCTGAAGTAGTGTGCAAGGCTGTTGTAGTAAATGAAGCCACACAAGAAATTGCCGGGATCGGTGCTAATTCGTACATCGGGGGATGTCTTTTTGTTTGTTGTGGTAGTGTCTTGGTCGGATGCTGTCGAATTCAGGTTCGCTTTCCAGCACTCGAGAACATCCGTGGTGTCGAAGCTAGTTGATAACTTGGTTGGGAACCTGGAAGACGGAAAGTGCTTTTCCGAGGCGGAGTCTTCGAAGCGTTGGCGGTCGACGTCCAAGATGTTTCCATAGCCACGACTGTGTGAGCCTTGCTCGATGGCGAAATAGTTTCGGCCTGCCGCGAGACCGATGTGCAAGATGATATCTGGAGCTGGGTACATGCGGTTGCCAGGTGGCAGCAATCTAGGGACGAGGTCCAGGACTACGTTGTAGGCTACTCGAATGGGCTCATGGTGGACGTGTATATGAATCGGCGTTCTATTCTCCGGGGAGACAGGGATGACGCTAGGTAGAGTGGAAGCAATCTCCCATGATGAGTTTTTGGGGAATTTTGTTAAGAATGGCTATGTAATTGTTAGTTCACTTGCAGTATATAGAATCCGAAGCCAAGTGTATCGGGTCACGAAGCGTACGAGACTAATGGATAAAAAGAAGATATGAAAGTTTGGAAACATGTACAAGTAGAATGACACATACACCAAAACCAGTGACCAGCACTGTGACCGGCTCCTCGCCTTGCTCACCGGGAGGTTGTGGTGCAGCATACGACGGTGCCATGAATGATGGTTGTATTTATCGCACGTTATGCTTCCAGTAAGTGATCTGCAGGGGATTAAAGCTATCAAAACGTTAGCGATAAACCGCGGAATACTCGATTGGACATGTCTGGACCATGTCTTTGGGAGTAATGCCGTCGGACGGAAGTTCCCCTGCAATGACGACATGGCGGACAGTGGCAGAATAGCTCCACCATGACACGGGAGATAAAACCTACATGACAACGGATACCGCTGAGAAATGTGCGAGTCCAATGTGCGGAATCGATAAGATATCAGCCCTGTCGTTATTTCTGCCTCGGTCTGGATGTAAGATAGCTATGGATGTGGTTGGCTAATCCGCTAGCCGAATTGGTGTGATGGTCACATCTCAACTCAATATACCCCACACGTTCATCGATGCACCCCACATCGCGCTGGGCAGCTATGCCGTGGCGAGAAGTCCGCCTTCTCAAGGCATTTGGCATCGGATAATGTATACGCACGTACCGAACTTCTTCCGACGTGGCCCACCTTAAGACATGCGCATTTCCATATAACTGCAAGGACTACTGCATCACACCTGTGCCGAATGACGTTCTTTGCCTCATGCCTCATCGAGAATAAAGGCCCGAAAAAGCAAGCTAAGAATCCAAGTGAGCGCAGTCGGGCTACATATTAACGATCATTGCTCATTTTCAGCTTGTAGGTTGACTTGACATTCAAACTGGCCTCGACAGTCTCTTGACCTTGATCTTGACCGACCACTTTCCACATCACCATGACGTCTGCAAACTCTTCTTCAAAACCTTATTCCCTTGCCATAGTTGGCGGTGGCATATCAGGTCTAGCCCTGGCCATAACCCTCCTCCAGTACGACATCCCCATCACCGTCTATGAAGCAGCACCGCATTTTGGCGAGATTGGTGCTGGCGTCGCCTTTGGGCCAAATGCAGGGCGCGCAATGGAGCTCATGTCACCCAAGATTTACCAGGCGTTTCTAAAATGCAAGACCGGGAATGCCGATGATTCAAAGAGGAATTCTTGGTTCACGATTCGGGTAGGAGATGCTAGGAAGGCAAATAAAGATGGCTACGTTAGGGAGGGCAAGAAGGTGGGTGATGCCCTGTTCGATATACCCCTACCCTCAGGCGGAGGACGTGGCGGTGTGTACAGAGCCCACTTTCTGGACGAACTGGTAAAGGATATACCGGATAATGTCGCCAAGTTTGACAAGAGACTCGTAGACATCGATGAAGCAGATGACGGGTCTGGTGACATTGTGCTGAAATTTGCGGATGATTCTACAGCACAACATACTGCAGTCGTTGGCTGTGACGGAATTAAATCCATGACGAGGAAATGGCTAGTTGGGAGAGACAACCATGCATCAAAGGCTGTCTTTTCAGGGAAGTATGCGTACCGAGGACTGATACCCATGGATGAAGCAGTCGAGTTGCTCGGCAATGAGGCGGCTAGGAACAGTCAGATGTACCTAGGGTATCATGGTCACCTCCTCACATTCCCTATCTCTCACGGAAAAGTCATGAATGGTATTCTCACCGCTCCAATATCCCAATGTCTTACTGATAGTGTCATTACAGTCGTTGCGTTTAGGTCACGCGATACATGGGAAGACGAGAAGTGGGTCGTTTCCACGTCTAAAGAAGACATGCAGGCCGACTTCGCCGAATGGGGGCCCCATGTGCAAAAGATCGTTGGTGCTATGCAAAAGCCGGACATATGGGCCCTGTTTATGCACCCGCCATGTGACACTTATACCAAAGGCCGCGTGTGTCTACTAGGCGATGCTGCACATGCGACGACCCCACACCAGGGCGCCGGCGCTGGTATGTGCATAGAAGATTCGTACATTCTGGCCAATCTCATCAAAGACGCGAACAACACGGAAGAGCTACAACGAGCATTCAGCGCTTTTGACCAAGTGAGACGGGAGAGGACACAGAAGAATGTGACTACAAGCTATGAGGCAGGCCAGCTGTACGACTTTGAGCTATTTGGGGACGACCTCGATAAGATTGAGGAAAATTTTCGGCAGAGGATGAACTGGATATGGGATATTGATTTGGAGGCACAGTTAACACAGGCACAGAAGCTCATGAAGCCATGAACTTGATGCATGGCATCGATGAAGTACAGTAATGAGCTAGCTCCGAGAGTCATAGACTCCGATGCTATGCAAGCTAATCCATAACGTCATCCCTCAAAGAAAAGATCTGTTTCAGTACCTCGTCTGTCTTTGCACCGATTCCGTTGTGGTACATCATATTCGTCACAAACGGCTTGCAGCCCTTGATCGTGTTGGCCGTCTCCATGCTCAGGTCAAAATCAACATACATGTCGTCCATGTATACGGCTGCGTATGTCGGCACTTCATTCTTCTTCAGCTGCTCTACATCGTATAGCTTGGGCCAGTCGTTTTCCAAAGCCAGCAGCTGCCCCACTGTCTTCAGTTTAGTGAGTTCAGGGTAGCAGTCGAACATGAAGGGATAGATCATCTCGCCCGTAAAGTAAACCGGATCCTCAGAGTCAATGCGGGAAAGTGAGAACTCGGGGTGTTTGGGAAGGAGGCGTTCAGCGGACCAGTTAGCAGCTTGTCCTTGACAGTAGATGGGCTCATGGAGTAGGGCGTAGATGACATTCGTATCCCAGCTTTGCGCAGCTTCCAGCGCGAGCACGGTCGGACGGGTCAAATGGCCAAACTGGCTAAGATCCGTGTCGGCACGTAGAACCAAGTTGTGTACCTCATCAAAGCCGCCATGCTTGCCGAAGTAGATACCCAGTTGGAGGAAGCGACGTGCAGTGAGCGAACCTTCGCCGCCTTGAACGCGTACTGTGCTATCACCGAAACGGGAGAGCAGCTTGATGATACGTTTGACTCTCTCCACGTCTTCCGGATACTTCTTGTAATAACCCTCGTTCCTGGTCTTCACACGTGCATACAATCGCTCATACACCTCATCTGCATTATCCCTCAGAGGTGGAAGACCTCCAAAAAGGAACGCTTCTTTGACGCCTTCGGGATAAAACGAGATGTAAGTTGTGGCACAGAAACCACCAAAGCTCTGCCCCATGATACTCCATTTCTTTTTGTCTTCAGGATAATCAGCTGTCAAGGCTTTCCTCACAGCTTCGCAATCCTTAACTATGCTGTCTGCTCTGAAGCTTTTCATGTAGTCTGCCTGTACTTTCTCATCCCCTCTCAGCTGCAAGCTCGATTGGCTGATGGCGGTTGAGAGGCCGGTACCACGCTGGTCAAGCATGAGCACTTGATATCCTTTGTCAAGGATAGTTTGCGTCCAGGATACATTCTGGGGTGGTCTGCATTCAAAACCAGGACCACCTTGCAAATAGACGAGCCATGGAAGCTGCGTTTTCGAGCGCTCTAGGTGCGAAGTGGACGTGTAGTCGGCAGGCTTTTCGGCTTTGAGCGCGGAACGGGCGAAAAGCTGGATTGTTCCAAGAGATGGGTTCGCTTTGGGAGTGTTAAAAGACCTGAATATTTCGTTTTCTGTGTAATTAAGCAGAATCCTACATACAGTAGTCACGGGGTACTTGAAACAAGTGCTCCGTAATCCGAAGCTTGCCTGTATGGTGTTATTTCCTATAGGTGAAGTAGGTCGGATGTTTCAGTACCAGGCACGGTATGGCTCCTCTGCTCGAGGATCTTTGCTGCTTGAATCATTTTGTGGAGTGTTTGTGACGAGAGACAAGAGGTGGGGAGTGAATGTTTATCAGTGTTATCGATAAGCACGGCCGCTCCTTAACGTCTGCTCCGAAGGATCAGCAGTGGGGAAAAGATCCACGAGGCAGCGAAACCCTGCGAAACGTATACCTGGCGAAGTCGGCTTCATAGATCTATTCATTATCTAGTGAAAGCCGTGTTCACTATTAGCGCGGTGGCTGAAGGGCCCCTACGGAATCAATACTGCAGTTCGAAAAATTCGAAACTACTGAGGGGCAAATTGAGGAGGGCTCCCAACCCACAAAACCACAAACGTAACAACAATATAAGGGACACTTCGCCTGACCAGGCCCAATTTCCAAAATCCGGAAATGGCCAAAGACAAGAAGAAAGCATCCGGTGGCAAGGCTGCTGCCAAAGCCGCCAAAGCCGCCAAGCAAGAGAAGAAGGCAGGCAAGAAGGATAAAAAGCTCGCATCCAAGACACAGGAACTCGATTCTGACGCAGAAGACGTTGATCTCGACGCGATCCTGGCGCAATATGCCAAAGAGCAAGAGCAACATCATGCAATCACCGAGATAGCTGCTGAGCCGCCATCGGCACGAACCTCATGTACCCTCATTGCTAACCCGGGTAACGAGAATGAAATCTTCTTATTCGGAGGCGAGTATTTCAACGGAGCTACTGCAAAGTTCTTCAACGACCTCATGATCTACAACATTAAGCAAGATGCCTGGAAGCAAGTGACAAGTCCCAACTCGCCACTCCCTCGATCTGGACATGCCTGGTGTCGCGCAGCGAACACAAAGGAAATTTATCTATTTGGCGGCGAATTCAGCTCCCCTAAACAAGGAACCTTTTACCACTACAATGATTTCTGGAAATTGGATCCGACAAATAGGGAGTGGACGCGTATGGAGGGTAAGAGCAAGACAGCAGCACCACCAGCACGAAGCGGTCATCGCATGGTCAGCTTCAAACAGTACATCATCCTTTGGGGAGGGTTTCAAGACACCTCCGCCACTACAAAGTATTTGAATGATCTCTGGATCTACGATTGCGTCAATTTCTCATGGCACACACCAAAGCTCCAGGCGGCTCGTGCGATACCGGATGCTCGATCCAGTTTTACATTCCTCCCCCACGATCAGGGTGCCGTCATTTACGGTGGATACTCCCGTGTCAAGGCACAAGCCGGTGGAAAGCAGCAGCAACAACAGGGCAAAGGCAAGAAGAGCGGTGGTGGAGGCCCGGCTTCGCGCATGGTTCTGAAGCCGAAGGTTCACGATGACACCTGGTTCTTACGCATCACGCCACCGCCTGCAGATCAGCCTTCTACAACACTGCCAACGGTCTCATGGGAGAAGCGAAAGAAGCCAGCGAACGCGCCGAACCCACCGCGTGCAGGTGCCACTATGGCTTACCATAAGGGGCGTGGTGTCATGTTCGGTGGAGTGCACGATGTCGAGGAGAGTGAAGAGGGAATAGATTCTGAGTTCTTCAACCAGCTGTTCATCTGGAACGTAGAACGAAACCGCTTTATGCCACTTACCTTGCGCCGGCCCAAGCAAAATGCGAATAAGAGGGCCGCTCAACAAGCAAACATCAGCCGTCGAGACCGTGGCAAAGCAGCCGAAGAAGAATTACTCGCTAACTTGAAGGCGCTCGAAATGAAGGCTGGAGTCGCCTCGGACCCAGACTCAGACGACGAAGCTGCCAAGGCTAAAGAAGAAGAGGAAGAAGACGATTCGCGTCCAGAGAAGCCAAAGATATTCGAGTTCCCACACCCTCGCTTCAACGCTGCGCTCACTGTACAAGCGGACACCTTATACATCTACGGCGGCACTTTTGAAAAGGGCGACCGCGAATTCACCTTTGATGAGCTTTGGTCTGTCAACCTGAATCATCTTGATGGCGTGACAGAGATCTTCAAGCGCGAGCTAGAAGACTGGCAAGGCAGCGAGGATGAAGCCGACTCAGACGAGGAAGACGAGGACGAAGAAGATTCCGACGAAGAGGACGAAGGCGACGACGAAGACATCAAGTCCGTTTCTACTGCCCCAACTAGCGTCGCAGAAGCTCCTGCTACTCCAGTCACAGAGGATATGGGTTCTCAGGAAGAGATATCCGCGCTTACAGACACGCTTCCGCACCCGCGGCCGTTCGAGTCTCTTCGCGACTTTTACGCTCGCACGTCGGAGCAGTGGCAGAACCTTGTACTGGAAGCACTGGAGAAGAAGGGCACGAGTGCGGAAAGGAGTCCCAAGGAAGTCAAGAAGATGGCATTTGACCAGGCGGAAGAGAAGTGGTGGGATTGCAGGGAGGAAATTCGTGCGCTGGAGGATGAGCAGGAGGCAGCTGGTATTGGAGAGGTGGTTAGTTTGGCGGATAAAGAAGGGGCTGCTGCTGGGGCAGGCAGACGCAGATGAGGAGAGAGTGATATGCAGATTAAAAATTGATTCGTGGTATCTCTTGCAATACTATGCAAACGTGCTGGAGTCTTATCTCTCTACATGATGGCATCGATAACTTCTGAAACCCAGTCCAACTGCACCGCACTAACACCTCTTGCCCATGCCTTGCCTGTGAATACAAACTCATTAAACACAATCGCCTCTACCTTCTTTCCGAACAGTACTGAGCTAGGGTGAATCGCGATGGTCTGATTTCCCATCAACGTCTTGTAGCTTCCATCGGGCATTAACCTCGCCGTGTTGGCGATAAATCCCCTCAACATGCACGCCAATATAGCCTGGCTCTTCGCCTCTGAGGGTGCATTATCAGACTGCGCATCCTCGTTTGATAACAGCTTTTGCTGCTTGCACTGCTCTCGTAGCTGAGTCCTGATCTTCATGACGTTGTCCATAGCGCGGTGCGATACATAGTGTTTTTCGCACCATGCTTTGCGCTGTGCCTTGTCCTCGGCAGCAAATCTCTGCACGGTAACTAGAAGGGTCAAGTGGTCACCTTCGCGGCGGTATAGCTCACGTCGCACTTCTTCTGCCTCCTCTTTGCGCTCTTCGGTAACGAGATTGAGAAAAACATTCTCGACGCTCAGTGCAGAGATGATGTCAATTACGTCAAGGAGACAATCACGCTCTGGTTTCGCGGCTTCAACAAGCACGCGACCCAATGTAGGCGTCAGCGGAAATTTGGCAATCTTCAGGCCCATATCACTGATTTCACCTGTTTCTGTGAGTGCCTGCAGATGCAGGAGCTGCAGCAGGGCTTTCTCCAGTGCCTCTCGCGGTGGCCGATCGAGGAATGGGAAACTCAGCACGTCGTCGACACCACGTGCTTTCATTGTTAGAATGGCCTGGCTGAGGTCGCACCGAAGAATTTCAGGTATAGTACGCTCCTCCATTGTCTTGTACGCATCTTCAGTGTACAGACGATAGCACTGGCCCGGTGCCTCACGACCAGCACGACCCTTGCGTTGGATAGCAGCTGATTTGGAAATTGGCTTTACGAGTAAAGACTCAAGACCCAAACGATTCCGGAATTGCTTGATCTTGGACTTGCCGCAGTCTACAACGAAGCGAATACCGGGAACAGTGACGGATGTTTCTGCAATGTTGGTCGCAAGAATGACTCGCCGTGTTCGGTAGGGTGCTGGCTGGAAAATGCGTTGTTGAGCGTGTTGGGGGAGAGCTGCGAAAAGTGGGAGAGCCAGAAGTTTAGGAACCCCTTCATCCATGCCTTCGGCATAGTCGTTGATTAGTTTCTCGAGAGCTTCAATGGTGTCTTGGCCAGTGAGAAAGACCAGTATATCACCCGGTAAGGGCTCCTTGTAATGTATCTGGAAAACCAATTTCAAGGCAGACTCGATCCAGTCTTGCGTGGGCTGTGGCAGATATATCGTCTTGACTGGGTATTGCCGTCCTTCTACATAGCATGTGGAAACCGTGTTGGTCACCGGTGTCTTTGGTTTATCGATCGCCTCGTCGGAGTTTAGTGTGGATTGATCGCCTCCGAAGAACTTCACAAGGCTCTCCACATCTGCTGTAGCACTCATCACTACAACCTTTAGCGGATGCTTCCTCTTCTTGTTATTCTCCCTATCTGCCACCAGATTCCTCAAAAATCCAAGAATGAGATCCACATTCACGCTCCTTTCGTGAACTTCATCCACCACTATTGCACTGTACTGCGACATGTTGGGGTCCCTGAGCATCTCCTGGAGTAGCATACCTTCTGTGAGAAACTTGACTTTGGTATGCTTCCCCACGGCATTGTCGAAACGAACACTGTAGCCAACCTTGGCCGATGGGCCCTTGTCGCCAAGCAAGCTACCCATCTCTTCCGCAACACGACGTGCCAAAGAGATGGCTGCCACTCTTCGAGGCTGCGTTATCGCTATGCATCCTGTACACCAGGACTCGTTGGTTAGAAATTGAGGGACCTGTGTTGATTTTCCGGAACCAGTTTCTCCGGTCAAGACGAGCACGTTGTTCCTCTGTAGCGCCGCTCGGATGGAGTCCGCTTGGGGCCATATGGGAAGGGATTTTCGGATTGTTCGCAGTTCGTCGCGTTTTTGAAGTAGATGAGCTGGTATATCTTGTGTTTTTTGAGAGTTTCGCAATCGCTGCGGCTGCTTATTCCTAGCCCGTGACTGATGCTCGCGTTTTAGATTGGATTCTGCTAGCTGCGTCGATGCCTCCGATTTGTTATGCTCGGGTAGTTTCTCCACCTGCACTGCTGGCGATTTCGTGAAAGATTCTGGCTTCTTCACGGCATCAACATTGCTTCCCTCTTTCTTGACAGGATTTGGCGTATCATCCTCCGAGTCATCAAACTTCGTCAATTGGCCGGCACCCTTTTTAATACTGTAGCCATCTTTGGCTGGTTGAGCTCTCTTTCTCTTCTTTCCCTTATTCATTCCTACGGATCCACTTTCACTGTTTTGAACTGTTGGCTCCATGCTCTTTTCTTTCGACATACTTGTTGCTGGGAAGGTGCTGGTGTTTTGGTGGTCCAAAACTTTTCTAGACTTCCCATTCTTTATCGATAAGAACGCGTCATCTTGAAGAGGTTAGCGTGTATTCAGCCTATAGTGGCCCGCCACATGCCCGCCTCCATGCTACTCCACATGCTTGGCTGCATGTAGCTATTTGATTTCATACCCAAGACGATGATGCGGATACGGTCAGAATACAAAGTAACTTAATGACAAGTCTCATTTAGCCCAGCACACTCATCATGATCAAGGACGATCTCAGTTTATAGGATAATGCTATTTTCAGGAACATTTGCAGCTTCTCTTACTAGTATATCATACAACACATGAAGATCTAGATCTAAACAAGCAAAGGTTTTTTTTTACTTCCTTGCCTCTCTAATGCCCCATTTTCCTACTTCCTGCATCGCCTGCTCACCGCCTTCAGCTAACCTCTCGTCCTTGAGAACACCAGCAAGACACTGCCAACCATCTCTACCTCCGCCCCATCTCAGAACCTCGTTTTTGTACAGCTCGCCGTTCTCTCTATCCAAGCTGCCCTCCGGGCCATTATGCTGGAATACATCTTTCCAAATCTTGGCTGCTAGGGCGCGATCAAACAGGTAAGAATAATAAGTAGCACCGTATCCATATAAGTGGCCAAAGAAGCCTTGCCAGGCTGTTCCAGCGGGCTCAGGGACAGATGCATATTTGTTGTAAACATCGTGGTAGACTTTGGTCGAATTGAAGTTTGGGTCCGCAGCAATACGCGAGTGGTAAGCTTGGTCCAGCATGCAGAGCAAGATCTGTGATTCCAATTCGGCATACTGATTCCGATTGTCGATGGCAAGACGGGACTCAAGGGCAGCCATGGGGACTGGTGCATCTGTTTCCCAGTGGCGGGCATACAAGGAGAGGACATGTGGACAAAACGCAAAGTGTTCCATCAAAACCGAAGGCAGCTCAGCAATGTCGGTAGCACAGCGAGTACCAGAGACGTTCTGGAGAGCTGTGCGACCGAGAATCGAGTGGAGGGCATGGCCCATTTCATGAAAAAGAGTGCGCACGTCGTGGATGTTGAGAAGTGTAGGTCGCTGATGAGAGGATTTGCTGAAATCGCATATCAACGCGATAGTAGGCAATTGGAAATAACTTTGGCGTTCGGCATTATACGACACCGGCATGCCGTCGGTTGCTGCCTCAATGGGTGAGGAGAAGCGGTGTTGCATGTGTGCCATTTCCTCCATTTCTGAAGGGAGAATCTCACGGCTACACCGCAGGGTGAAGTGTGCTGGGTTGGGTGTTTTGCCAGGTCGAGAATACAAGTCACAGTATAGCACCGCAATGTGGCCTTCGGTATCAGATATCACATCGAGCCGGCGCACACCCTCATCCCATACCTCTCCTGGTTGTGTCTCTTTAGGCACAAATCGTACGCCATAGAGGCGGTCAAAAAGTCGGGAAATGCCCTGTAGGACAGTGCCTACGGAAAAGTAGGCAGACAGTGAATCTGGAGTACGCTGTCGGTAATGACCCTCCATTGTCGCCAGCATCTTCTGCGTATAGTAGAATTTGTCCCACGCATTGATACGGTCTGGAAAGTTGGACCGGTGGGCATCTCCTCGTTTCAGTTCTGTGAGCTCCTCCAAGTCAGCGAGTACAGCTGGTCGGCTATCCTCGTATAGTGCCTTTAAGAATGTATTGACGGCCTCTGGCGTTCGAGCCATTTTATTCTCGAGCGTCATATGAGCAAACGTCTCGTAGCCTGATGTCTCGGCCAATTCAGCGCGCAGCTTCAACATCTTCTCTAGTCGTGCAATGCTGGGTTTACTTGCTGTCCGGACAGCTTGGTATGTCTCTCTGCGCACATCTGGATCTTCCACAAACCGTAACACAGATTGCGCCTCGTGGTGCATGGTCGAAATCTTTGTTTCGCCCCATCTGGTCAAACTCTTTGCCAAGTTCGGATCCAGCCCTCTGAGTCGGGTAGATTTGAATCTCAATGTCAGCGTCTCGGGTGCCATCCCTTCGACAAACTGATTTCCAACTTCTGCAATCTCTCCACTCAAATCTACCAGCTTCTCACGAGTCTTGTCATCCGAGCCAATCCCAAATCTTGCAAAGTCCTCCATTAATATTCTTGCAACGATGCGCTCTTCCTCGCTCCAGGTATCGTATACTTCGGGTATCTCAGAGGCTTTCTTTAGCTGGTCGTACAACACTGGCGTAGTGTTTAGCTGGTTCATGTACTGAAACACAGTCGAGTATGCGCTGACTGCCATTGCCTGGAACTTGCGATCCGGATGCGTGCCTCGCACAAAGTCGGCCAAGTCGATGACCCGACATAGCAAGTCGCTGAGCTTGTCAAGGTCTTTGACGATGACTTTATAGTCTTGGGTCAACTGTGCTGCCGCCACTTTCTGCACGACAGCATTGCAGCGCTGAATCGTTATAGTAACGAAATCAGCGAAACCTTCAGGGTGGGTGAGGTATTTGTTGCCTATGATTCCAGCCGGCTGCCCTTTTTGCGAGGCGCGTTTGAATCCATCCCAAAAGGAAGCGCTGTCGAAGACCTTGCGGAGGGCGTCGTCATCGGGCTTTCCGCTGGCAGATAGGCCGTGAAGGGACGCGGGGGGCAGCGCAGGGTCGTGTGCTTTGGTGGCGGCGGCGGCGAATGTGGAGTTGAAGCGTCGTTGGCGCTGGGACTGCTGGAGGCAGCGCTGGCAGATCCAGGGCGAGGTTGGTGGCCTTGTGCGCGCGAGTCGCTTAAGCATATTGGGTGGTGGCACAAGTAAAGGCTGGCTGAACTGGAGGGCAGAGGCAGACGATGTCATCGGTCAGCCGAGGACAGGCGGGATTCCTGCGGCGCTCGCACGGCCGTTTCCGCATCCTCAGAAGCTCAACATCAGAAGTTGGCACACGGCCAGTCTCCCATCCATTGCGTCCGCCCCACGCCCGACATGGCTTTTAGACCGCTGCTACGGCAGGTGAGTAGACTCGACATGCCAGCCAGGCCCGCCTTCTGATGTCTTGCAGCGCGCCGTCGTCCCCACCATGGCCGCCCTATCGGCTACTGCAATCTTCGCTCCTCGCACCGTATACGCAGAAGAGCGCCAGGAAGACTACTCGGTATGTCCCACTGTCCAGTGTCTCTGCCAAATGTTCGTGGGAAAAGGGAAAGGGGGCGCTTCGACTGCACACGCGACTCTGTACTGACACGGCCTTGAGAACCGCAAACCAATCTACGATGATATGCCCATCGATACCACTGCGCCTACTGCCCCCTCCCTAACTGAGCCATCACGCCCGGCTCCATCTGATGAGCCAGTATACCGCCCGACACCTACCGATCGCCTGGCTGTCCAGATTGGCCGTGCGCGCATGGCTCTGTACGAACAAGCCGTTCGCGGCGAGAAGGCCGTTGATAACGCTCTCACTGAGACGCTCCGTCTGGAGCATTCCTTCACAAGCACCATCCGCTCGTTAGCCCCACCAAAAGAGTCGGGCGAGAAGGTCTTGCCCGGCGCCCTTTACGTGCTCGTCGCCTCCATGGCTGGATCTATTGTTACGCGTAACCGTAACTTCCTCCTCCGGGCTTCCGTCCCCGTTGCTGTTGGCATTACCGCTGCGAACGTGGTATTGCCCATTACCTCCAAGAACGTTGGCGATCTCATCTGGACCTACGAGGAACGATACCCTGTTATTGCTGATACACACCTACGCATGAAGAACAGGATCTTGCAGTTCATCGAGACAGGAAAGGCGCACGCTCAGGGTACAGTTGGTGCCGTCGAGGGAAAACTCGCTGACACCAGGGAAAGCTTGGAGGGCTGGGTCAAGAAGGGCCGGTAAATCACATGTTGGCAAAAGCTTTTTGGCATGAGCACTTGTACATTAGCGCATCGGTCTAGATGGAACACCCGTTTTCAGGCAATGTGGATTGCTTTCTTCCTTGTTCATCGTCTGTTGCCGCCTTCCATGCCTTCATGCCTAACCCACTTTGGTAACCTTTCTTCCATGAGCCACGTTCCAAACCCTTGAACTGCATTTCAGTGTGCCTAAGATCAGCTGCACCTTAGACGTCGATGTCTGACTCTTCTTCAGGCAAGTATTTTGCCCAACACCTTCCTTTGGGCTATGCCCTGTTCGGTTCGACGTGATATCAAAGCTCGCACAATATCGACAATGCTGCATGTTAAATTGGTAGCCGTGAGCCATGTGAAGTGAGCTTGCCTGAATATCGAGATAACAAAATTGCTCGCGAAATATGGTTTTAGATATGTGCAAGACTTTGCTATGTGGATTTCTAGGCACCAAAGAGTATATACAGAATGGTGTTTACCTGACATTGGGGTTCGCAGGTACTCTGCTGGTAGGATAGTTCAGTCGGAGGGATGCGAATATGTACTTGGATTTGTATGCCCTGCACGTTGACACTAGCTTCATTTAGGCATGCTAATCGTAAGTACGGCGAATTTACGTATGCTCAAACAGCAGACGTGAGTTTGGGAAAATTTAGTATGTCGTCGAAACTGTGGGTATCATGACTAGATTCAGGGACCGGACAGGGCGGTTATCGCGACACCTTGTACTTGGCAGTCAGCCCGGATGACATTTTGGCGCTCTGTTTCCATGAACCCGGTGCGCCGGCGCGCCGCCGGTGTCTTTTGAATCCAACCACCTCACCGCATGGCCCAAGTCGCCGAGGTGCTGCATGCGTGAATGGGCGGCCATGATGACAGCAAGGACAATACGTAGGAGGCGCTGTACAGACGCTGCCATGGACTGGCTGGGAGGTGTCGGGCAGAGTCTTCCTGACGTATCGTCGTGGGCGCACCCGAGGGAGCGGCAAGCTGCCATGCACTGCGTCGGATGGGAGGACGCGTACCCAAAGCCATGCGGGCGGTAGCTGACAGGACGAGGCGCAACAGTGAGCTCGTCATTCGACGCGGTGTCGTGGGTCCAACAGGTGGCAGACGGGCGGTGGAGGTTCGGATTATTGCGGGGTTCGCTGGGCGAGGCCTTAGCGCAGGACAGTCCCGCCCTGGCGTGGCCGTCAGCGCCCCCAAGGCCAGGGCCTTGGGAACGACATGCCGCTCCGCTGGGTTTCGCCTCCTCCTCGACAAGACTCGTCCAGAGTCAAATAGCGCACCCGTAGCGCATCGCAACAGCCCATTATGGCTGCCTCTGCGCCCGACCGCCTACGCAAGGATAAGCCGCTACGCCCTCTGTCCAGCGCGACCGATCTCACCGACTTCACACACTCGACCCTGGAGCCTGATGTATGTCAAACACCCGCACCGCACGCCCCGCCGTGCCGCCCTCCCTGCGACAAGCACCGCCAGCTAATTGGGAACCTCTAGTCGGATCCTCAGTCAGACGACTACGACAACTCGTGCGTCCCTTGTGCCCGTCTGCCCCTTACAGCTGTGCCCGACTCACACGCCCCCCAGCGAGATACAAAGCCTCACGCCAAGCATCTTCGACTATGTCAAGAAATACGGCAGGACCTACCATGGATACCGCGCTGGTGGTAAGTCTAGATAGGCTCCAAGTCTTCTGCTGCGGCCCCAGCTAATTCATGCCAGCCTATCCTTTCCCCAACGACGCGGTACGTCTGGTTGCTGCACTAGTCCCTACCATATCAATCCGACCGTCGCTGATTGCCTGATAACCAGCCTGAGATAGAGCGCTTGGATATGCAGCATGTTATCCTTACCGCCCTGTTCCACCAGAGAAATTACCTCGCGCCCTTGAAGGTGAAGCGGCCCAAGAGGATGCTCGACATTGGCTGCGGCACCGGCAAGTGGTGCTTCGAAATGGGTACGTTGATCGACCGCCTAGTAGCAGCAAGAGCACTAACAATCCATAGCCAACGAGTTCCCAAAGTGTCGGGTACGTCTTTCGCATCTTCCTCTGCGACTCATCTGACAAAGGTATAGGTTGAAGGCATCGATCTGTCCCCGATCCAGCCCAAGATGTAAGCCGCGCATCCTTCGCCAGAGCCGGGCGTAGACTCCCAAAAGCTCTTGCTGACATCCAATAGCTCTTGCGAAAATGTCGACTTCTTCATGGATGACATCACTCGTCCAGAATGGTGGCATTGCACGCAGCCATACGACTACATTCACACGCGCATGTCCCTCGGTATCTTCAATGATTTCCGCGAAATCATCCAGAAAAGCTTCAACAATCTTAACCCTGGAGGATGGATGGAGTCGCAGGAGCTCTATCCCAAGGTCTACTGCAACGATGGAACAATGCCTTCAGACTATGCGCTGCTTGAATGGACAGCAAACGAGGATGATGCAGCCATGCGCCTAGGCCGGCCCTTGCGCATTGCCAACAAGCTGAAGCGGTGGTACGAACAGGCAGGCTTCGTTGATGTACATGAGGAGATATTCGCTATTCCCGTCAACTCCTGGCCCAAGGATGAGCGGATGAAGGTATTCGGAAAATGGTTCTATTGGAATATGTGCGCCGGTGTACACGCATGGTCAATTGAGTACTTTGTTACTGCCTTGGGTTGGTCGCCTGCAGAAGTGGAGGTTTATCTTGCCCACGTGCGGACTGCCCTGGCAGATAAATCCGTACATGCCTACTACAAGGTGTAAGTTTTCGAAACGCATATCAACTTGCCATGAGCTTTAAGCTGATCATTGCTAGTTATGTCGTTTGGGGTCGTAAGCCTCGTCCCGACGAGCCACCGAGTAAGACGCCTAAACCGCCAGACTGGCCGCAACCACCTGGCGATGATGGTGCCTCGTACATTTCTAGCTAGCATTTGATGTCAGGCGTTTAGGTGCTTTGAAGAATCGCTTGCCGCTTCCGGTTCGCCGGCTATCTCGATCTACAGGCCAAGGCTTGTGGTGTTAGTTCTTTCTTCTGGAATATGGAGGTTTTCTGCTTTTTTTCTTACATAATCTTAAGGGGACTTTTTTGTCGATTAAAAAACAAGCTCTTCGCAGCTTGAGGGGCTTGCCAAAATTGTCCAAAAGATGTATGGCCATGATCTATTAGGGTCTTCGAGACCATGCATCATTTCTGATATCTTACAAATACAGAAAATGCTTGAGCAGATTGCTCAAATGTCTCACATGGATCTTACTCTTTGCTGATGTTGTCTACCTTTGTGATTCAGTCACGGTTCTCATCGCTGGCTTAGAGCGGCAAACTAGCTTGCCAGGACCTTGGATGTCAGCAAGACATAGCTCAGAATATGAAAACTCAATTTTTGTAGAGTCCATAGGATTTTGGTTTGCCAAATTTACTTGTACCTATGACTACCCACTGATTGATCTGTGTGTCTTATTGAGCGATGTCAGTGACGCCCTTACATTGTGTACCTCTCCTCGGTCATGTCTTCCATACCATAGTGTAGTGCATGGCGAAACAAAAGATTCATGCAGGTGGTGGTTCTCAGAAGCCTGTGGCATATTATGGTGTAATATACGAAGTGGCAGGTGCAGACAACAACTAGGTAATCGTAACTGATTATCATGCTATGGCGATGCAATGATATCTCCCTCTACACCTAACGACATGATGAACAAATGATTATAACAACCATGTAAGAGAAGAATCTGTCCTGGAGCACCCGCATCCTTATGGTTCTCCTGTCCTGCTCATGGGTGAACTCTACTGTCAAACTCAAAAAGTCTCCATTATACCATCAGAAGAAGAAGAAGAAGAAGAAGAAGAAGAAGAAGAAGAAGAAGAAGAAGAAGAAGAAGAAGAAGAAGAAGAAGAAGAAGAAGAAGAAGAAGAAGAAGAAGAAGAAGAAAAAAACCACCTCCTCTTAGCAATATCGCGTGGGCTCCTCGCACGATACATTAGATCACAGGGAAGCGACAAATCGGGCTTCAAAAAATGTGAAAAGACACGTGGATTCGATTCAAGCTACAGGCGAAGCCAATTAGACAAAAAAAAAGAAGAAGAAAAGAAGAAAAAGGTAGAATGGCTGGAGAAGAACAATAAGGAAGTTAAACCCAGCAATAATAAGGGCCCCGACAGAACCAGGAATCGTAAGATTGGGCTACGCAGCTAGGAGGGTGTACATGCGACTACGGTCAGCGTGTACTGAAACTAGCAAAGGCACGGAGCAAAGATGGTTTATCTGATACTTTTTCTTTGCTTCTTCGCTCTTTATTTCTTATCTTACTACTAGTAAGAGAGGAGTAAATACCAGCAAGGAGTAGTAACAAAATCCCCGGCTATATCTAAGCTTTTTTACGAGAGAATAGTAGAGCATGATAAGTTAGCAGAGGAAAGGGCTAGGTATAATGATTTAAAAGTAAAAGTGGCAAAGAGAGTATGCAACACTGGTACGGAAACTTAAATAATTTTTCTACTTTTGCTACTTGATATGCCTCTTCTAAACGGCGTCATGGCATGGCCATTGGATGCCTGCGACGACCGCTGGTTGCGCTCAGTTAGCTCTTTCCACAAATCACCTATGCTTGCCCTCTTCGCTGGTAACATGCTATATTGTAGTCTGTATAGATTGCGTCGATGTATTGGTGGGACGAATTGGCCCGATGCCAGATACAGCAACACGCTAGGCGAGAAGTAGTGTTTTCGTATGCGATCGCCCAGGTCAAAATATGGCTGGAACATGGCACGAAGCGACAGTGGCACGGACTACACTTTGTAAGCAGGACGAAGCCGATGACGCAGATAGAAGAACTTACTTTGAGCAACACGTAAGCTGTCGGTACCGGGTCAGGCGTGGTGGCTTTGTCTGGAATGTTGCCTGTGTCTTGTAGCTCGAAACAGATACCTCCAGGTAATCGCCCAGGGTCCTTAAGTCGTAACATGACGGCAAACAGCGGAAAGTGGTTGAGACACGCTAGTCCCATCTCTAGGCTTGCTTTGAGACCAATGACGGCAATTCTTGCGCTTGCGAATGTAAGGTAGAAGACAAAAACTGTCGGCAAGAGGAAAAACTGTAGCGTGAATAGGATGGTGCCGAGCAGCAGTTGGTCGAGATCGTAGTCGCACGAATCGATTCGGTTCCGCAGGATGTTGCGTTTCTTACCCCGGAAGAGGTGAAAGAGAGAAATGATGATCGTGAGCTGCCAATGGAAGATGCGAGCAGACGCAACATAAAAAGAATAAATGTGTATGGTGAGTAGTGAGACGAGGTCTGAGAAGATTGATATTGGCATGGTTGCGCCCGCAAAGGATGAGTAGCCGATAACCTGGATGAGTGCGGGAAGATGTGGTCGCAGAAGCGATATGCAGTCTGATCGTCTTTCGTTAGCAGCGGTCTCTGTGTCAACGCGATAAACTTACTAGCCCAGTAGTCAATGACCCAAAGAAACAAGTCACCCAGGAACGCTGCCAACTCGGTGTTGAGCTTGAGGCCTCCCGGCCACCCCATGAGCCATGATATCATGCGGCGTAGCCCCTCCACTGACCAGGCACTGAATATGGTGTCGACCTGTGCTGCCACAAATGACTTGTTCTCAATAATGAATGTGCCGACAGCAATACCCATGATTACATCATTTGCGACTAACCACAGACTATTGTAGAATCGAATGTACTCTGGATGGCTGTTGGTGATACTCTCCCAATTGGCCTTGCGTCGACGCAAGGTAAGGTACTGAATAGGCCAGTAACACGATTGCTGCAGCCGAATATCAATCTGCTGTGCCGTCGCGGAAATATCCTTCAAGGCAGGAGAGTCCGAAGCTCGAGGCTGCCAATGCAAGACGAGAATCACAGCTTCACCCAGTATGCGATGAGTGATGAGTGCGATTATGAAGAGCTGCGCAGCTATGGGCCATATCCAGACCCTGAACACATAAGCAAGCACCATCCAAGCATAGTCCCAAAGATTGTTGGCAGACTCTGCCATGCGCTCACTGACACTCAGCGCCCGCTTCATGCGCCGACCAATCATGCCAATGTTTTTTTGCAAGAGAGCGTTGAGCTCGTAAGAACAGTTGACCTGCTCGATGAGCATTGGCAACGCTAGTTCCTTTTGCGTAGGCGGACGAGCTATGACTGTGTGAAGCTTCAGACGGTCAATGAGCTCTGCCTTCCTCTTCCGCTCCTTTGTTTCTGCTTCCTCGTGCTCAGCAAATACTCCATCCCACTCAGTTACCCTTGTTTTGTCACCCAGTGCCAGTGTGATGGGGTTCAGCGAGAGATATTGCATACGCGTGGGATGCGGCCGATCGTATACGATGACTTGAATGGCTGTGATGGCGGTGGTAGGGCAGTGTATGCGCGGAAAGCGGGCCGAAGGCTCGGTATATACTGTTAGGGGTTCGGTGCCATGTTGGTCTGGCGAGCTTTTCGAATTCACGCAGCCAACAGCTCGAAGCGCGCAATGCCCACAGCGTTGCAGCAATTCTTGGATATCATGGGGACTATGTCGCAGCAACGTCCCTACCAGCAGCGCATTTTCAACCTGGCGAAGTTCGACATCTTGTAGAACGGCCACGACGAAGACATCTGTCTTGGAATTCTGAAAGCCCACCAGAACACCAGGGGCCGAATCGTTGGGGACGTCTGATGGCCAAAATATGCGCATCAAGCCATTGTGCGTGACCATGTCCTCATCCTGCTATCCCGCTAGAAGGAACCACGACGTTTGAGCTGCTCGCGTGCGGAAATGCCTGCGCCTGCAAGTCTGGGATGCTATGCATGTTCAGTCAACCAGAGCAGCGAACACATGTGCACGCCTACTGACCAGATCTGTCTCGTGAGCTGCGATGCGCACGACGGGCAATATGAAGAGGAAGAACAGCAGAGACAGCAAGGCGAAGCCCTTGGTAGTCCTTGTAACGACACCGTGGTCCCAGGCAAATATGGCTAGCTCGTAGATGCGGGTCACAAGGTCCCAGCGGGCAGTCGAGTATCCCGCGACGAAGATGCCAATGGTAACAATGGAGAAAGCGTGCATTTACCTCGTCATGCCAAGCGATGGGTCGCAACAAGGGTGGACGCTGGGAATTGTGAATTAGCGGGTGCGTTTGGAGAGCCTATGGTTGTCGAATTGGGGGGTGTGACAGCAGTACGGGGTGTTGCGGTTGCAAGTACATTGCGCAAGACGCATCCTGGCCACAGTCTATGGCACCTCCATGGCGGCGGGCGTACGTGGAAGGCCCGCAGGTTCGGGACATATGCGCTAGTGCTCCATCAAGACTAGCGCGTCGCGCTCTGCTCTCAACACCATCGACATCACACCCAGCTCAAGATGCTGCCGACACATCTCATTGGATTGACGTGCACTTGAGCAAATAGCCTCTCAAACGCGGTATGCCTTACTTTTCATATCTTCCTGTCGCCTGGTGTACTTCCCAGTCGTCTGCACCAGCCTTTTCTACTATGTACACCGACTGATGGCCGCTGGTTACGGGCATTCGATATGCACAACTTCAAATCGGCGGCGGCGGCAGCCAGCAACCAGCCTTGGAAGGGAGCCTTGATAGCAAGAATCGACAGGCAGGAGAACAACGGTAACCTCTGCGCTGTGCCTCTGACTGCTACATATCCTCAAGACAAAAAGAAGGCGCTTTGTTCGTTCGCGTTGATTGGCTAGCGCGACGCGTCCGTTCGCCTGAAGTTTCCGTTCTCCCCAGCCTCGGCTTCAGCCGCTCAGACACCGCTTTCTTCTTTTGTCCATATCTCCCAGCGGCGTCCTCTCCCTAGACCCTACTAATTCCCCACAGCTCATTTGGACCCATATCCATCAGTCTCGGCAAAAGTCACGTTGATTGTCCGTCAACAATGGTTGTCTGCACCTACTACCAGCGAGGCACATGCAAGTTTGGAGGTGAGCCGCCATGTTGTCGCATCCAGATGTCAAACTCACATGAACCAGATTCCTGCAAGAATGAGCATCCTGGAAGTTCACGAGATGCAAACCGGGGGGGAGGCGGCTTTGGCGGCTCAAACAACAACCGCTTTGGTGCCTTCAATGGCGACCGCTACCGTCCGGGGCAAAATAACAGTTCCAGCACGTTCGGGGGTATGTCTTGTCCTATCAATTGCCTGAATCATCACCATCTATAGTTCTCAGTCGTATCAGGCAATTGTTGAAACGGTGCTGACGGGAGATACAGGTAACCGTGATGGCAAGCCAAGCTACGGTCTAGACCGAGACGACATGAAGAACGATCTCACTACACAGCGTCCAATCTATCCGCTGTCTTGCTATGGGCCAGGGCGAGAAGCTCCCCGCCAGCTCATCGAGGGTTCAGTTGAAATTAGCCCAGAGGAGCTCCGCTTGCGGTATTACACCCTCCGAGCCGCAGGCAGTGAGCCACAAGCGGTAAGTCTAAATAACTCGCTTTTTTTTCCAGAGCTTAACGAATTATAGCAACAAGAAGAATCTGCCCTTAACGACAAAATGCAGCAACAAGTGAAAGCAATCCTTGATGATATTGCTGGTGCTGTTCGTTATATTGAAGAAGGCGCCAACATTCATCCTAATCGAATCGATATCGCCAAAGGCAACGTAAATGCAAGTGGATCAACCAGTACAGCATCTGCGTCTTCAAATACAGCAGCGAATCCATTCATGAAAGCGCCGGCAAATCCATTCCAAACGGCAGCCTCTTCCTCAACACCAGCGTTCGGGCAGACATCGACTCCGGCTTTCGGTAAACCAGCCTTTGGTCAGCCATCCAATCCAGCACAAACCACGTCTGCGTTTGGCCAACCCTCAAATCCAGGCCAAACAACTTCAGCCTTTGGCCAGGCGTCAACTCCCGGCCAAACTGCTTCACCCTTTGCCCAAGCGTCTAACTCGGGTCAAACCACGTCCGCCTTTGGTGCGGCCTCTGCCTTGGGTCAAAAACCATCGCCGTTTGGACAGACTTCCTCATTGGGCAGTGGGGGTAGTGCGTTCGGGAAGCCTGCTTTCGGTACTTCTGGATTTGGTCAGCCGTCTATGCCAGGGTCAGGAAGTGCATTTGGACAGACCAGTACCATGGGTGCAGGCTCCGCTTTCGGGAAACCATCAACACCAGGAATGGCATCCGGTTTTGGGCAGACAAATGCTCTGGGACAGAAGCCGAATCCTTTTAGTAAGCCTGGCTTTGGCCAAAGTGGATTTGGCCAAGCCGCTCAGCCAGGTGCGAACGCGTCTCCATTTGCCCAAGCTGCACAATCTAGTGCATCACCATTCGGACAGGCCGCACAATCTGGCACATCTCCTTTCGGGCAAGCAGCACAGTCAGGCACATCGCCTTTCGGACAACAAGCGCAACAATCGACTCAGCCGTCGCCATTCGGCCAGCAGGCTCAGCAGTCATCTCAGTCTTCGCCATTCGGTCAACAAGCCCAACAATCCCAGAAACCAAGCCCCTTTGGACAAACCCAACAAACACCTGCACAGTCCAATCCTTTTGGCGGTGCAACTGCATCACAAACTTCAGCTTTTGGACAACCGAGCAAACCTTCACCTTTTGGCACTCAAGCCACACAACCTACTGCAACACAGTCACAACCCGCCAATCCCTTCTCCCAGCCACAAACATCCACTGCCTCAGCGACCTCGCCATCTCCTTTTGGCGCCCAGGCCGCGGCCACCACAACGCCTGCAACCGCCCAGCCAGCATCACAACCACAGCCTGCTTCAGCCGCACGTCCGCATGTAGCTGGTGTTACGCCCGACGGCAAACCTATTGATGCAAAGGATCGCTACAAGGAAGGTAAACCCGAAGAGTACGAGGGCGAGCAAGGAAAGGCCCTCGAAGAGATTTACAAACGTGTTGCACAATTGGGTCGTTTCAATGACGACGAAGATATTCCAATCACACCGCCCAAGTGTGAATGGATTGCGCCACTGGTTTTGTAGATGGCATCCTTGTTCGATCAAAATGCGCTTCCTGTCATTTCCATAGTCATACAGATAGAATATGGTGATTTTAGTATATTCATTCAAGGCGCGTTGTGAACACCACGCAACAAGATGGCAAAAATATATCCAGACATACACTTTATGTTTGTTTGGTTCCAAGAAGACCCCATTGATAAGTCGAAGTGCAAAGTATCACAATACACACACACACGGATTCTATTCATTTCGCTATCGCCCGTCCATAGATAACTTACTTCTAACTATTCTACCTTACGCACCACCCATTTGTCTGCCCCTATCCATTATACCCGCTTTGATCCTCTCCACAGCCTCTCTCCCAAGCCATCTCAGCCTACCATCCCGCCTGCACGCCGCGAGCGCCCACTCAAACACGCCCTTGAGCACTCGGAGTTCCTCAACCTTGTCGCTGTTCGCCAGCCGCGCGAGAACAAGCCGCGATTCTACAACCGTAGCACCGGGGTCCAGCCACGACTTGGAATGCTGGTCCAATGGCAGGATGAGGCCTGCATCTGAAGCGCTGACGTAGTTGGACAGCGCAGGTAGCGTAAAGAGCCAATGGAAGAGGAGCTGTGACGTGCGTGATGACTGAGCGTCATTGAGAGCTACGAGTGTCGAGCTGAAAGCCGTAGCATACGTGTCGTGTGCAGAGCGGCGGCGAACAATCAGCGTCTGGTTTCTCTCAAAACTCTTAAGATGCAGCGTGTTGTTGAGGAAGTCCCGTGTTGTGGGCCAGTAGCTCTGATCTGCAGTTTCCAGTTTGCTGATCAAGGGAAGCTCGGGGAGGAGACAGGGCGCTGTGAGGTGTTTGACTCTGGTGCCGTCGGAGAGGCTTGACTTGAGGTGCACGGTGATGGGCATGGAGATTGCACGACCTGTATCTACATCGCGTACCACAAGGCATCGTGGCTCGGTAGCCAGGACCCAGAAGTGTCGGAATGCTTGCAAATGTGCTTTTGAGTCTTGCACGTCTGATGGAAACAGGGGGTAGAAGGCGCATATCAGACTCGCTATGGCTTTGTTGCTGCGACTGAATGTTTGCGTTCCGCCTGCGATGAACAGAGTTCCGAAAGCCATATGGGCTGCAAGATGCGATCCGTACGGGACATCTGGGCCGATCCGTCCGTGCAGACTGCGAAGACGGCGGAATACATCCAGATCACCTGTACCTGCCATGACAGTTGCAGCTGCAAGTGCGATGAGATCTTGGCAGTTTCGCACTGTATTCTTTGCTAGTTTTGCATCATATCGTACAGCTGGAAGTTTATTGATCCGCATCAGTTGGTCCAAATACTTGATCAAGAAATCTCGTACTTGTGTGTCTCCAGTACCAGCATGCTTGAGACTCACACTCCATAACAGGCCAGCAAGTATGTTATAGAATGGCATCTGTTCACTGCGCAGCCGTGTGATACACCTCAGGTCATAGGCCTCGCGATATTCAAACGGTAGGTTTTTGATGATCCAGGAATCTGATGCTTCGATGTTATCCCACATAATAAGATGTTTGGCCAGGGTGCGAAGCAGGAAAATGTCAGGACGGACGTAATCGAATTGCGGGAGGGTGTCCGGAATGTCGATCTTGCGCGCAACGCTTTGGTCATGGGTTTTCATGAAGATCAGAGCGACGGCAATGACCGCTCCAGCGGTTGCTTGATCGAGAATATGAACGACATTCACCGGCTTGGGTGAGACAGCAACAGTCATGAGGCGCTCAACAATGCGCATGTCATGGAGGCCTCGGAGATCTTTTCCCTTGCCCAAATTAATAAAACCGAGCGCGAAGCCAGCAGACAACCGATAAGCTTCATCACGCAAGGTGTCCGGTGGTTCAGATGGGTCTGGCACTTCTACATGCTCGATCTCTGAAAGCATAACCTCACTCATGCGGCGATGCTGGGTGTTATAATATAGCAGTCCAATACCCATCAGGCCTGTGGTCTGCGTATATGGAGACAGATTCAGTTCTGCAGCTCCCGCGGGCAACATTCTGGTCACGTGCACCGAAAGAAGTCGTGTGACGAGTGTATCCATCGTGCCCATGAAAGAAGCAGCCAGTCCTAGCAGTAGGCCTACTGATGTCATGGTGTGCTTCGGGGTAAGATATTTGAACGACAACCATTTGGCAATTGTTCTCAGGTGCCCATTCAAGCCGAGTCCAAGCAAGAGACCCGCGTGTTTGTTTGTTAATTCAGCGGGTTTGTTGTACATGATCCAGGACGTGTCGATGCCCTGCGCGTCGCGCGAGATGCCGAGCCCCGCTGCAGCACCTGCGTTGAAGAAGGCCCAGAAGTACTTCTCTTCAGAGTAATTTTGACGCTCGGCCGTCACAACGTTGCCCATTGGCTTCATGAGACATGATGTAGAGAAACCGTACAGTGGGTATTTTTCCGTCAGTAAAGGCTTTTTGCTGCTGAATTTGATCATGGAACTGCCCACTGGCAGAGAGAAGGTGCGAACCATGATCCATTGCATGAGTGCTTTTTGTCCCTCCAGCACTGCTGCATCATCCTGTCTGCTATCTGCTTTGTATTCCGCCACAGTCTGTCGTAACGGCTCGAGTAACGTGTAAGCTTCCATAAACCGTCTGTCTTCCCGGAAAATAAGACGGGTAATGTAGTGACGATCAACTTCGGACGTCGATTGCATGTTGTCAACCCGGTCAGCGCCCTGACATATGGTATGGACATCACGCGTGGTATTGGCTGCGTGAAGGGTACCACCCGACGAGTTAGGATGCCCATCATAGACAGAATCCCCGGTTGGATTATGACAAATATCAAGGTCTTCGCGTTGCACGAGCTTCAGAAGTGAACTTGACCAGGTTGTAGGCGGGTTTGCTTGGCATCTCGTGATTGCTTCCATGAGTGGTGCTTTGGCAGCTTCCGGCAATGTAGCCAGCATATCCGAATTAATTCCACACCTTTGTATCAGCTCTACCACTCGTCTGGGACTTGAAGCAGGGTCAATATCGCGAAAGAATCGATGCAATGCTACTGTCCGAGGCGTAACCCCCGCTATTATCTCATCAATATTGATGGAGGAGTGGGGAGAAGCTTTGGATTTGCGAATTAGCGTTGCCAACGTAGGAAACGGAGCATAGTGTTGAGACCCTGTGACTGTGGTGAGCCAATCCAGAATCGACGGTGGTGCATCCCAGGGCTGCCCGTGTAAACGAACTTTGCTGGACAACGTGGATTCTTCATAGGCCCAGTCGTGGCTTGACCCGCCATCGAAGTCAAAGAAGCTTCCTTGTCTCGAGTCCCAAGCATCCCAGCGCAGCCAGTAGCTAATCTGTGCCAGGATGGGTGCGAGATTGCCAGGTTGAACACCGGTAAAGTCTTGACATAATGTATCTAGTTTGCGCTCTTCACGAAAGAGATGCAGCGAAACAACAATCTCAGAAAGAGAGGAGATACGGAGATCCTGTTTCTCAGAAGGGGATAAGCGCCTCCAATGATCGTTGGTCGCTTTGCCGATAGGTGACTGTAGGTATCTGCGCGCAATCTCAAGGCAAGTAAGAATCGTTTCATTTTTGGTCTTGACTTGCTGGGCGATTGAGGGTAACTCATCCTGCATAGATCGAGATCTTGACGATGGGCTCAAAGTGGCTGACATGGGCCTCAAATGCAAAGCCCAAGTCCATGGTGATGACTCCCAACTCCTCGCGTGGGGTCTTGAGATTTGACGGTTGGACATAAGACGCCATGCTGAGTCTGCATCATCAATCAGCTCATCCGGCTTGGTTTGGCTTGCAGGACGACCTGAGCTTCTTCGCTGAACAGACTTCGAACGAGTTTTGATTTTAGTTTTCTTGTCTTCAATAAAGGGAACAGCAAGAGTAAGCAGAGCTGCCACAAAGGCTGTCCAATCGGCTGTTGTTTGGTCGGATCCCTCATCCGAGAGTGATTTGCGTATGTGCCACCATATCTCAAGAATGAAGTCGCCAGCGTAGTTTGGGAGGACTGTGAGCAACACGCAGAAGAGCTCAGCTACATATCCGTCCGAGGGTGACAAACGCAAGGACATGCGATGTCTGCAGTATTCACCATCAACAATGTCGAGCTTCCCACTTGCGTCAGCAGACAACAGCTGCCGTAAAGGCCGGCTAGCCATTATTGTTCGCTTGGCCCCCGCAGCTGCCCCGTTCCGTTCATAGTGCAATATTGCATACGGGTCATGCAGCTTCAACGGGCCCAAACTATGCTTCATTGGTAGATGACTACCCCATCCAGCGGTCAGTGATATGCAAGCCTCTTGAGGCTCAGTTGAAGTTAGCTGGACGATGCGCTCGATATTGCTGTCGCGTAGCTTGGCTATATCCAATGCATCCTCAAGTTCCCGACTGCCTACAAACCTAGGAACACAGGCGTATCGAGGAGCGGCACTATTGGAGCTTGATTGCGTTGCAGATGCCGAAGGAGACAGCCGTTTCCGCGTCACTGCAAGCTCACACTCAAGGGGATGTTGTAATGATGGGTGAGATATGTACATGTACAGTTTTCGCTCATGAAGCGTCGCAGAATTGAAGGGTGCATTCAATGTCAGTACCTCAGGTTGGATGTCACTCTGCGTGGAAGTCAGCTATACAGTTTTTCAGAATCAACTTTTGCACAATATACCTTTGAGGCCGAAGGGTTTTGCAAGGCAAACAACCCACTCTTAAGATAATGAGTCGCTGAAATTTCGGCGACTACACTGACGACCAACTCTTTGTGAAGTCCATCGCCAGGTCGAGAAGCACCTTTGGCATCGGGCGGCGCAAACAGGTCATCAAGCTCGTCGTAGTCTTCAATGGTGTCAAAAGTATCTTCATCCATAGCATCATCCAGAGTGTCATCAATCGAGATAGCACCCAAGCTCATACGTGATGTAACACTTCCAGGAGTCGAGGCTCGGTTACGCGACTGTGAAAAGCCACCAAAGCTTGTACGGTCATGGCCTAGTGAATGCCGACTCCGCTGGCTTGCATTGAAGCTTGCGGAGAAACTGCCGCCCAGGCTGTTTCGGGAGGTCGCCATGTCCTGGAAGGCGCTTCTGTCAAAGCTGGTGGAAAGCTCAGCCCGCGAGAGTAATGAGCTCACTCGTCTCGACTCCTTTGGTTGGCGCGTAATTTCAGATTCAGGATTGAGTTGTGACGCAAGTGCATCGTCTACAGCCTGGTCAGATAGGCGTTCTTTGGCCGTGATCTTGAACGAAGGTGGCTGAGGCTTGCTTCGTGGCGCTCCACCAAAGCTTTCTCTCAACCTGTCAGCGCCACGAACAGCAGGAGTCGTTGCTCCTGTTCCTGGTACAGTAGTCCCGTGGGAACTACGCCTCCGCGACTTGCTTATTGACAGGGGGACGTGTTGTTTGCGAGAAGTAGATATAGATTTTGGCTCAAGGTAAGCCGCAGACCAGATGGTAAATACATTCGTCTCGTGGTTCGCAGTGACTACTAGCAAAAGGGGCTTATCATTCCCACTGCGATCAAAGAGAAGCTCATTCTGTGGAGATACGTATATGATGTCCTCAGCATTGTCGATGGCTTCCAGTCTTCGATGACCCGAACCATTGGTGGTCAACAGGCTGCTGCGAAGACCTCCCGAGACCACATTGACGACCAATCCAAGTTCCGATAGCGGGTCTGTAAACGAATACAATCTAGGTATCGCCTCCGGGTTCACAGGCGCAGAAGGGTTGATCAGATCATCAAGGTACATGGTGGCACCTGAGAGACGAGACCCGCCACGACGCAATGTCCCCATAGAAGAGACATCGCGGCGAGGTGGCTGCGAGAGTGCCTGAGAGAAGGAGAGGTGTTGGGAGAGAAAGGACTGGTTGGTTGTGAGGAAAGAATTTACTGGAGCTGAAGGGAGTGGCGGACTAGGTGGGACAGGGCGCAGAGGCGCAAGCTTTCGCTGTACCAAGACGCCTCGTGCAGCAGGGAAGGCCTTTTCTACCTCGAATGGGAGATTGACAACGTGAGTGGTTCCAGAGAGAAAGAAGACGTGGGCCTGTGACTTGAGGAAGACAACAAGGGCACGCGAGCGCACCTCGATTGTAGCTGGTGTGGTGTTGACTGGGACAGTCGGATCGGTGGCGGGCTGTGTCCCCTGGGTGAGGAAGCTTTGCGAGTGATGAGGCGAACTCTGAGCCGCTGTGCTCTGCGTCGTGTCGGCGGGGCCATGGGCAGGCTCGTCAACGACGAACCATGTCAGAAGCGCATGCTGGACCTGCTCTTTCTCGACCTCAAAATTGAAGGCCTTGCGCACAACACCGCCGCGGGACCAGACAACGTGGTGCTTGGTGGTGACGAGTTCGTCGGACAGGCCGTCGTCGGTGTATGTCTGCCATGAATAGTCGCGGCGGGTGCTATCGTCGGTCAGGATGGCTTCTTGCACCAGGTACTGCCAGGCGGCGGGCTTGTGGACCCCGATGGAGCGAAGGGAGGCCATGCCGACACTCGTCGTGCCACATGAGGGACGGCTGGGCCTGGTGCGAGTCGGAGTCCGGGGTGAGGTTGTGTGTTCTCACTTGGTGGTGAGGTCTCTTTGTTGGTGACGCGCTACTGCAGTCCGAACGCGACTTCCCCAGAAATGTTCAACCTCCGCATCACCTCCGAGCTTCTTTCACACAAACACAAACACAAGCCAAACCGCGCCATGGAGCCCATCGTTAGCACGAAGGGCAAGCTGACCCAGCTGAGGTAGCTACATCTGGCGCATTTTTCTGCGTCTTGCCGCTAACAAAGTCGCTGTGCAGGTACGAGCTTCCACATCGCGTCCTAGCCTCAGCCGTCTACCCTGCCAAAGCCCCCAATGGCTCTACCATCGTGCTGTACGGTCACGAAACGGGTGTCGGAATCCTGTGGAGAGGCGGAAGGCGACTGAAGCAGTCAGCGCTGCAGCCCCAACAGCCCGCGAAGCCGCCCAAGGTCAACGGAACCAGTAACGATGCCATCATGATCATCGATTCCGACGACGACGCGCCCGCAAAAGCTCCCACGCAGCTCCCGCCCAAGGCAGAGTTCGACATCGAGGAAGAAGAGCTCGACCCGGATCAACCATATCCCTCAATCGTTCAGCACGTATCTCTGTCGCTCGGTACCCAAGTTCGTCACATCGCTGTGCCGCAAATACCCCATGCGTCCGCTCTGCGCCCTGGTGATGCCACACCCCTAATATTCAGCAAGAGCATAGTCTTCACCGTCGCATGCGCAGACTCTACCATACGCATCATCACACTGCCGCTCAGTCCTCCCCCGCATGCTGCCAAAGCCAGGTCACTCAGTTCAACATCGCAGTTTGGCGAGGAGATTATCAAGATCCAAGGCTACCAAAGCATACCAAGGGACGTCACCATGACCTGGACTACCAGAGATGAATCAGGCTTGGTAGACGAGCATCAAGACGACATGGAAATTGATGGCGACGGAGATTCTGCCGTGACATCGAGCGACCAGCATCGCAAGCAACAGCCACGCGCACGCTCCCAGCCAAATGGTACTGAAGGCTTCGATCTACTCGTAGCTTCACACTCGGCCGAACTAGGAGGCCTGCTAAGAATCTTTCGCTTTCAGCTGTCTGAGACGACAATCAAAGTCTCGCACCCTGTCGTACCATGCAAAACGCTCACGCTACGACATCCTGCCTCTCGTGTTACTTTCAATACCGCACAATACCCAAAGCGTCGACACTCTCAACTACTCATCACCGATTCCATGGGCACTGCACGAATCTATGACCTGCTTGCTACCCCTACTCGCAAGCGACGAATGAGCGGCGGCTCTAATGAGCCTGGTGCCTTTGTTGCCACATTCAGAACACCATTCGAGGCGGTCAAGAGCATCACACTCATGCCTCCAATTCTTGCTTCTCGAAAAGCCATTGTCGATGCTGCTTGGGCCTCGGACGGCCGTCATATCATTGCCCTGTTAGCGGATGGTGAATGGGGCGTCTGGGATGTTGACCGCTCTGGCCCGAACCCGCCGGCAGACCCCTCAGCTTTCTCGCTGCGGGGCTATGTAGGAACATCAGACAAGGAAGGAAACAACAGTGGTCCTTCTAGTCCGAAGCGCGGCAGTCGTAATTCGTTAGCCCCAATGACGCCTAACACACGCCGTAGAAAAGAAGAAGCGCTATTCCAAGGAACTTCAACAAGTTCGGCGGTCGTGACGCGTGGTGGCATTTCGGTCGCCAGCTTGCCATCAGCCAACGGCACTTCAGAAGATTCGATCCTTATTTGGTATGGCGCAGAGATCTACCGGATAGCTGATCTCACTAAGTTCTGGGCTCGTACCGCCTCTGCTAGCAATGGCAACTCATTGCCCGGTCCAGGCCTACAGATTCAAGATGTTACGCTTTGTGGAGAGGCCATCACTTCGATCTCCCAGTTTGACACTACGACACAGGCCTCACGCATGGCCGTTGCAAGAGACACACTCATCTCACTGGAACACCGACTAGTGATTACTGCCAGCACCAGCCAACCTCTCGGACGAGACATGAATGCAATATTTGCACGCGAACAACTTGAAGATGAGACAAGCAACAGAGCCGACCAAGCATTGCTTTCTCACGGTGAGCTTGACCTTGGCGGCATGGACAGGATGCTTGACAGCATGGAAAGCAGTGCAACCAATGGCGCTGCCTCGAAAAACCTAACCATGGGTGGACCTAGGAAGGTTCTATTTGCATCCACTTGATCGAGAGCATGTATGGAACATCCAAAGAGAGCACGCGGCATGAAGCTCGCGATTTGTTAAAGATGTTGGATGATTGAACCGCTCTTCATGATATCCCAAAAATGAGTATATCTTCGTTATGTCCATCAACAACTCAAATGTCCTAATCTCTCCCACAACTGGCAAAACCGGAAAACGCCCACCTATAAAACCATAACTTTCAAAGGTAGCTGTAGTTGTCATGGCTACTTACTATTTACTATTTTTTTAGTCGTTACGACTCTACTCTCTACTCTTAACAGTAGCGGTAGTTGTCACAGTTGTCTCTTACTCTAATGACAGCGTAGGTGACCTCGTTTTGATTTTCCGGTTTCACTAGTCGTGGGAGAGCTAACCTACAGCATTCCACCATTCCACAGCCCTTGCCCAGTCTCCTGTCCCCCCCCCCCCCCCCCCCTAACCCCCCCAAATACCTCTGATCTTCTCCCCTACCCAAACTTGGCCCCACCCAAACTTGGGAATACACAGAACTTCGCGGCCTAAGGTGGAGCTCAGCGACCAGACCCATTCCTGCTGCTCAGTATAGCCTTGCGAGAAATTAAATTAGTCTCATAGAACAGTCGCCGACGATCTCGCCCGTTCATCACCCTCTTGTAGGGTGTGTGGTAGGCTACGTCTGGATAGCTGTTGGAAGGCGTGCACTTTGATCATGAATACCTCCTCAGCCACCATCACCTTTTTCCTGTTACTATCCCTTCTTTCTTTCCTACTCCGAGTCCTGCTTTTGTACTCAAGCCGGCTGTGCAACTCTGCAAAGGGAAGCACGGCGTCGGGTGAGGACGGGTACGTTAGTGGTGATGTGGATACGGGGAAGGCGAAGGGTGGAGAAAAGTGAACGAGGAGAAGTAAAGTGCGACATTTTTGTGCATCTTTGCCTTCTGTGTTGTGATGTGATATGGATCAGAAATGACTTAACTTTGGTGTGATGCTTACAGTTCAACTTTGTGCATTCTGCAACGCCCAATCCAGCGAGCGAACAGTTCATAAGAACTGAGTCTGCGAAGTAAGAAGAAAAGAACAGAATTACACAAATTGCAATTTACCTATAAAAACAACCTAGACGCCCTATTCTAGTAACGCAACAGCAACAACGTCCACCTGGTAACATATGTACGCCACCCCGTTAACGTAACCGAAATATACCCTACACATCTTCAATTACCCTCCCCACAAAGCCCTCCAGCCCAGCCATCCCCTTTGCACCCCTCTCATTGCCACCCGAGAGCCCCGGTCCTCCGCCAGGCATAACGAGCACCTTTGCACCGACCTCGACAAACTCGCGTGAAGCGATAAACTGGAACGTAACAATGACAGATGGAGGCTCAGGCTCTGCAGCATGATGTTGATCCTCAGCCTCATTGTCGAAGCCAAACCCAAACCCAAACCCATCTTCGTCATCCTCGCCACTCTCGTTGCGGCCCGTATTGCTCGCGGGGGCAAGGGTATTAGCAGTAGGCTGAGCAGCGACAGATACGACTTTGGAAGATGCTCTGACGCTAGCAATGTACACGATGACAGCGCTGCCGACACCGAGGTCTTTGACACCCTGTGCCTGTCTGTCTTCGAACCGTACCTTGATGACTTTGTGCGCTTTTGGTTCGCGAGCTGCCAGCACCATGCCTTTCCTGATGCGATTGATCGATGTGCTGGCCATATGCGGGCCCACTGGTGTGATACCCATAGTGCCTACTTGGCCGGCGAGCAGCGCTCGTACTGGCAATCTTAGATTGCGGAGCGACGTAATGCGAAGTCGCCGCCACTCGCTGTGGCTTTCACGCAGCGAAGCATTTTTGGACTTGGTACCGAGGGCCCCGGGGAACGATCGGGACTGCGTTATCAAGAGTTTCCGGCTTGATCTCGCGCTGCCGCTGTCACTATCATCGGAGCTGACGTCAGCAGGATACGGTCCCAATAGTACTTCATCTCCGATTGAGAGCGAGCCGTAGCGGATGTAGCCGCCGATGATTGCACTTCGCTCTTCCGAGTCATTGACTCCTATGCTGTAGACGTCCTCGATGTAGAAAAGCGGCGATGGTGATTCAGGCGATGGCAACTCTGGCTGCTTGGGCATAGGGAGTCTTCGCAGGAACGCGTGCAGCTTCTGTATGCCTGTTCCCTTAACAGCACTGGTGAGCACGACAGGTACTGCTGCAAGAGGAGAGTCCCTGAGCAAGCAAATAGTCTTCTCGGTTTCTTCAAGATCGGTAGCCTCAACTGTATGCAACTCGGCTTCGAGCACAGATGTTGATGAATCAGTGATCAGACAAGGCTTCCTGTTGTGCACTCTCAGGGCCGAGAAGAGTTTCACCAAATTGCTTTTCAGACCATTCTTTGTAGCAAGGTCATACTTGGTGATGACAATCACAAGTGGTAATTCTAGAGCAAGGCATAGCTCCAAATGTGCGTGTGAAAGATCGAGATCTGCAGCAGCTGGTCCAAGGAGTTCTTCAGAGGAAGGTGATGCTCCAAGCTTTCCCGAAGAATCTTCGGTATTGTCTGCTGGGACACACAAAAGTGTCCAATGCGGTTGCCTGTATCAGGTCAGCGATTTGATAACATTGTCAAAAGGTCGTCTTTGCTCGCACAAAATTATCCTGTTATTTCATGCAGCTCCAGACAAACGAAAACTCACCAGCCAACGATTCCACGAACTGTGGTACGTCTGAACCGGGGATGGCCGGCAGAGTCCGAAAGAAACACCAGCCTTCCACTATTCACAGACTCGACTGCCGCGTGGATATCTATCCAAGATGAGACATCTCCAGAACCATAGCTGATTACTTGGGTATGGTCATTAACATCGCGATACCCTATCAACTCCTGGGTGACAGAGCTCGTCATGCCTGACGCAATCTCATGCCTATGCTTAAGCAAACTCAAACGACTCTTACCACGTCCATTATCTAGTGTCGCGGTAGAAAGGGTGCCCAGCAAAGTAGATTTCCCGGACATGGTGGCTCCGGTGACTGATACCCGCATCTGCTCACTGGTAGCTTGTGGCTCTTTGGCTTCTTCGGCACCATTTCCTAAAGCGTCTGACGAGTTGTCTAGAATATTTTCTCGACCATTTTTTGTGTGATCAATCAGATGCTGTTCCGGACGAACTAGAGCTTCAGCAACCAACAGTTGCGATTTCTGGGTCCGTTGATGTGTAGTGCCCGCATCTTCAACCCATTCGCACTCGCCGACTGGGACCATGCGCAAAACCTCGACCCCACAGCCTAAGCTCGCAGCCATTGCACGCAGATTGTTAAGACTTTCCTCCATCTCATCTTCTGCCAATCCAACAATAGTCCCATCATCGGCAATGCCAACTTCGTAGAGTGCGCCTTTGCTCTCCTCGAGTCCAGGAAGAAGCCGCTGGGGCATTTCCGATGCTGAGAGCTTCGCATCGTCCGGGAGATGGGGAATCACAGGGGCTGTCGTTGACGATATATGATAAGGGCACGATTGTTGCAAGCGCCACAACAGCTGCGTAGTCAGCTGTTCAAGACGATGTTGCTTTGACTGGATAGAGGCTAATGGCGGTGGAGTGTTCTGGAGAAGACCCGACTCCGATACACTACGGCCCGCAGGGACTGGTATGGAAAAATCGCTGCGACGCATGGCTCCAGACATATATCGCCCAGTGCTAGCTCGGGTGAACGAACGCCGCCGCCTGAGAAGCAGATGCAATTTGTACTCTGTCGGACCATCCTGAGGCTCTGCTTCCAACCTAGTTATATTTGTATAATCTACCGCGTCTGCCAGGGAGTTCCTTTGCGGCTCTTGCGGCTCGATGTTGCTGCTGAGTTTTGAAAGAGGAGAGTTGGTCTTCGGAAGGGAATTTGACGGCTCCATCAGGTCCCCAACCGAAGTTGCCGCCCATGGCGACGAAACACGAGGCGGATCGGGATCGAAAGTGAATATAGAAGCCATGTTGCTGCAATGCCAACCGAATACAGATAACGGCGCGCGGCTTTGAAAGTATTGGTTGAGGTAATCTAAAAATTCCTGGGCTTATCAGATGGCACGTCAGGAGGCTGATTTGGCAGAGACGGTGTACAAGCGTGGTAATGATCGAGAGTTAGTATGTAGGAAGTGCGCCCGGAATAATTGCGATAAGAGAGGAAGCATTTTGACAGGTGTACAGCGCAAGCGATGGGGGAGACTTGGTCAAACGATAGCTGGAAACAGCTCGTAGATGCCAATGAGGCGATCACAGACTAAGGGAAGACATTTGTATAGGTGAATTGGTGTAGTAATGCAGGAGGTGATGAGAGGCGGCTTGGTGGCAATGAGACAGTCATGAAAGGCTCAAGTATCAACTTGTCGTGATGTTAGTCATTGGTCCGAGCTCGGGGCTTGCGGGGAGTCACCGTTCAGCGGGGCGAGCCATCTTCTGAGCCATTGAACACATTATGATTAGATGAACGCCCTTCTGCCGCCCTTTGGCAGCGTTTCTAAGAGCATGGGCCTGAAAAGAGCTCGTATTCACTCTTTATGAGCCTGTTTGCACAATCAAAGCTGATCGTTGTGGTCATTCTTATGGAGAAGCGCAGCTAGCGCAGCTACGTGTTGGGTACTGTTCGATCTAGAACTCATTCCAGTGTACATGCTGTAAGTTTCATCTGAACCTGTCGCAAGACTACCAGGATCGATTAAAGTATTGTTTGAACAGCTCAAGGGGATGAATGCAGCTCCAATACATCGCTGAAGTGTAGCATTTTGATGCCGTATGCACTTCGGAAGCCTGATAGTCGGCTTAACCCTTTGACAGTCACAAGAAGTTCTCCGTCGGCGAAACGAATAATCTTTCAGTGTTTAGGTACATTGCTGCTGGTACGTCGGCCCATCCTGCTTACACTTCGCTGGTAAGCAGATGGCATAACGTGGACGCATCAATGCCATTCGTATCTGAATCTTGGGCTTCGGTGGCACTGCCAGGCGTTGGCGTTCTTTATACAGGGGCCGGGAAATGGCTGATATGTCTAGTAGTAGTCCTTGGGTAGTGCTCGTATACCTACATACGAAAAGAGAGACCAGCGGGGGCTTCGTAATTAGGTGATTTGTCGTGCGACCTTTCTTTTCCCCATCAAGCAAGCATTGCGGTACAATGAAGTAGACGTCACTTTGCTCATGTCCTTGGGTACTCGTATGCGCTCCTCTGAGCATTATCCAAAACCGCCCTTCGTCTGTCTACCTGGCAGAGGCAGGCTGACTACGTGCATACACGACACAACACATACAACATAGATGCCGATGCCGACGCCGACGCCACCACCAAATAACAGATGAGCCGGCAGTTGCCGTCAAAAGAGCAATGACAAGCATACATACTGCTTTCGGCCGTATGAGAAAGCATTACGTCTGCATTTGCGGGTCCTAAAGCTGCAGTACAGCTGGCACTGCTTCGTCTGACGACGACTTGGTGCTGTTGTGCCACCAATTCACGTCCACGCGAACGGCCCTTCCTTGCAAGCGTCATACCGTTCAATGCCAGAACGGCACTCGTGTCAGCCGGCTTTTCTCGAACGTAACACTGCAGGCTGTCCGTCTTCCGCAGTAGCGCGGGGTGCACAGCCAACAGCCGAGCAATACGAGCCAAACCATGGTTCCGGGGTCTTGTGTAACCAGGGAGCATGCATATCAGCCTCGTGCGGCGCCCACGAGGATACCACATGGCTCCATAACTCGGACCATCGCTCCTGTAAATAGCTTTACCATGCGAGCGGCCGCGTATGCAAATGAGATGCGACGGATTTCATTGCTGTGGTGTTCGGGGCCCTGTTGGCAAGACTTTGCTGTAGTAGCTCACGACTTTGATGACTCGACTACGGTACTGGGAACGGGTCGCTTATGATGAGCATCTCAGGCATCATTTTAAACCCTAGTGTATATCACCTGCGGCGCGAGACTCTAAAGGTGCACATCCAGTTCGGTTCTGGAGACGTTCCGGGTGCTTTTTGCGCGTCTGGATCGCCTTGTCAAAGCGCTTAGCAACAGATGAGGCTGGCCCCCACGTGAGATCCCGACTCCCCTAGGAGGTAACGCATGCACTGTGATGCCGCTCGGGCAAGATCGTATGATGCAGGCGAAGCGCACATCCGTCACTTCTTGGCCGTACCATACCCATTTTCTCTTTCGTATCAAGTCGAACAACCAAGGTCGTCGTGATGTGGGGCGCTGTTTAGGCGGCCGACGACAAACATACGACTCAGACGTTCTGAGATGGGTCGAAAAGACAGGGGCCGTTACTGTGCCGTCGGCGGTTGTATCCTGAGATGGTGACAAGTCCGTCTACCCAAAAGAGTCCCACGAGCATGCTGTTTTGCGCTACTCGCTGAAGGTGTGGCAGAAAAAACCCAAACAAAAGTGGGCGGTCCGATATCTGCATCGCGGCAGTCTCGGTCTCCGCACAATGGTGGAGCCTGGCCGCAATTTGTACAATCTCGCAGGGCTCGTCCATGTACCAAACTTGTTAATCACATGTTGGAACGCCATAGCCGGCGACCGGATAAAGTCCGGTGATTCTACCGCGCTTGTTCAACCCACCGGAGGGGCTCATATCCGAGTGTGGGAACTTTTCTTCGCCTCACGATGAATGCCTTTCCGCGTGGGAATTCTCTGCATGTCATGTCTTTGGTCGTCTTCCTCCCTCATATCCCTGCGCGAACCTAGACTGAGGGATCAAGTGACTGTCATCCTTCCCGCGCAGCCGCGCCCCGCCAGAGTAACCCTTGCAATGCTTCACGCCTTATAATCCACACGTCAGCAGAAGACTCGGGTCAGCAAGTCAAGTGGGGCGGCAGGCGAATGAAAACCGCCAGGGTACTTTACTTTCCCTCGGTGTGTTTGATCCCATGTCCAGCCCGAACCATCTGGACCGAGATCCCGAGCCTTCACAATCGGAAGCCACTGCTCACAGTCCTCAAGCGCGTATAGTCAAGGGGTGAATTCCGGGGGCTTGGTTCCGAAGACAGCCCTGAATCTGCAGGGTAATTGTCAAGTTTGCTATCATGAGTCTAGCTGTAGTCTACTGCTGAAAGCTCGTCTGAACCATTGCTAAGCGGGATTAACATGAACGAAATCCGTTGGCAGATTCCTATTTGGGACTCGTACGCGGGACACATTTTGCAGCTGCACTGTCAGTCTTGGCGACATGCAGGCTGAAGCTCCCATCACTGTCCGCCTCGACACAAGTTGCATCGAGTGACGCTCAACCATGGTCAGGTAGCCACTGAAGCTATGCGCAAGGCCGGAAATATCCACGTCACCGGAGCACTCCACACATGCATGCATATATGCACGCCCGCCACGCTGCGGTAGATTTGGTGTTGTTGCCATTGCCAAAGGCCCCCAGTGGCCACCCATTTACACATACGGTTAACGGCATCCGAGACAAGGTCAACGTTTCAAGGCAGGTCGACTGTCCCGCTGCCCGGTGATGAATAGGGCGACAAACAACGAGAGAACAAGAGTAGCTGGTTGGGGGCCCTGCAAGCTGCTCGTGTCCCGATAGCATGGTTCACTTACGCACGGTACATGGTAGTCCAGATTATGGTCACTAACTCGAGTAGCAGTAGTGCCCAGATACGGTCAGAAACAAGGCGCTACCATGTCTGATTGGAGTCTCTCGTCATCGTCGCTCCATAGTTGGCCTCTCACCAGGGTGGATGCGCTACTCCTTCACAAGGCCTTTCCCGCCTCACGTCGTGGCGACAACGGCCCGCTGGTCTGATCGTTACTCGAATCTGACGAGGGCCGTGCGACTTTTGGTGGCCAGCCTCGCCTTGGCTAATGCAGTGTGAAAACGAGCCTGGAATCATTGGTACGCCTGGTCTGGAAATTACGTTCAAGCGAACCGCGCTCTTCAAGTTGTTAAACGGCCGTTTCCTCTCCAACGAAGATCGGCCTCGGCATTGCCGAAATTTTTGCTGTGTCTGTCTAGCGCCGGCCGTGGTCTCTAGCACCAGGACCCTTTGCAGACCCTGCGCTCAAGTGATAGACCATGTATTGATGTGTTCCTTTGCGAACCAAACAACCGGGTTTATCCTAGAGGGGGGGCAAAGGGAGAAACCCCAAGCAGCAGGTGTTCCGTGTTCCTGCTTGGCTGGTTCCTGCAAAAATCCTCCCGCTACGATCTCACACCGGACGTGCGGCCAACACTCTGCTTCTCCACTGGCCATTCTCACTGCGGTGCGTCATCAGTAGTCCGAACCAATCCGGTATCTTTGTGAGTGATATGATGTGAATACATTAATATATCCAGGTAGGTATATTTCGTTTCTGCCCAACTATGTTCGCAAATCCGTATAGTTCAATCATGTCAGGAAAATGTTGGATGTGATGATAAATAGTGGGCTACAATAAGATGACCCATATGCTTTGATGGTCGCTGAACGCTTGATATATAACGCCTGGTGATGCTCCTGCCGAAATAAGAAACCTCTCCTAACACCAAGGGGCGCACAAATAAGGAACCATCTGTGTGAGGCTGGGGTGTTGTATTTTCCGAATTGCGAAGTTATGTCCTCTAGGGTGACTTTTACTGGCTTCTTGGGATTGAACCCAGAGCTCCATTGCGGGCCGCGGCACTGACACGTCTTCAATCAGAAATTTGGATAGTGCGTGTTCGGGTATCTGGCAATGATGATGTTGCTTGAGCATATTTGCGCCTCGTTGCCGCTTGTTGCAAGCTAGATGTGCCCAAACACATCAGGAATCGAGACGGAACTGCCGTCTATCAACTCGCTTCTGATGGTCGGCGTGGCTTGCATTTGTCATGCGCCATGTGTCCGTTTCTTGCAGTAGTGCGAGTAAATTCAGCCCCGCACCGAGGGCAAGTGCTCTTGGAGGCAGTTCCGGACTTTTCTCGCTGGTGCCGCAACAGATTACTGAACGTGGAAAACTGTCTTCCATTACATCCATGCTCCCAGCATTGGGGTTTGGGGCGTGAGTTGATCACTCGCGGCATTACTGTGTTGCCCTGGGTGCTTGGCGACGAAGAAAGAGCAGGCACTGACGCGTTAGAAGCCGGTGCGCTCGGCGGTGAATCGTAGGCAGGGTATGCAGTAGGTGCTGTGTTAGTTGGTGGATACATAGTTGGTAGTGGATGATATTCGCTGACGGCATAGGAGCTTGGAGGATAAAGTTGTGGACTATCTCTTATTAGTTTTAGAAAAAAAAAACGTCGCGCACTCGACAGACTTACGGTGGGTAGGCATTGCCCCCGAGTGGCTGATTTGGGACGGCGTTGTGAGGCGTTGAATAGGTATAAGAATGCGTGGTAGAACCCATTGGCGCTGTGTTTGCTCGCATGGGGTCTGGTGACTGTTGTTGCTGGTACGGGCTTCGTGGAAGTGCAGGGTGCTGAGGTTGATAGGGCGGTAATACGGCATGCTGGTCGGGTCGTCTCTGTTGATTCTCATTCGGGGCCGGGCTCGAAGCGTAAGATGGACCATATGGGCCCGGGGCTGAAGATCTTGGCTCTGCATAGGGTTGCAGGGGCGGGTAGCCAGGCGTGTAGGATGCTTGGGAAGAACCGTAATGGTTCATGCCATATTGCGAAGGAGACATCATGAAGTCCAAGGTGCTGTCTGTATGAGTTGTTGGTCGCTTACGACAATCGACGGGGTCTCGTACCTCATATCTTGTAACTCAATGACTGGCTTATGTAGCTGCTCAAAGTCTGCCAACGATAGAGGCTCGATAGAGTGACTGCTAAATATAGACGACAATGGCAATGGAACGACTTGTCGACTTTGCGCCGCTTGGATGTAGTTAGTGCGGGCCGACCGATGACAACCAGCAGCAGATGGTGATCCCAGTTGTGAGCCTTGAGGAGACTGGTGATGGGAAGAGTCTGTGGTTTGCGCAGGGGCAAAGTCTTGGAAAAGACCCTGATCAGAGAAAGTTGATTGAGAAGGGCGAGTTTGTGAGGTGTCGTCGAGGATGCGTAAAGTATTCCAAGCTAGCGAAGGTGGGTGCGACCCAGGCGTCTGATAATCAATGGGATTGTGGCGGGGCGTTGGCAAGGTTGCGGCACGGCACGAACGAGGCCCCCTTATTTGTGGAATTTTTGGTGGCTGAACAGGCAAGTTTCGGTCGGCACGGTCCCTGAGTCTACGTGAGATGGTTGTCGTCTTTGAATGGTACAAGTTGCAAGACCAATGGGTCATGTTCAATGGCAGTCGGGCGACATTCGGGGCTCAACGATGTTTTAACGTACGTTTGATTAATTTGATACGGCGCTTTGGATGGGACAATAGGAGCCGTGTGGGAGATTTACCACGAGGCAGATTTACCATCCTAATCCTGATGTTTAAAGAGAGCCCGAGTGTTCTGCATCCTTACATGGGGGATGCCTGGAAGCCCTCGAACACAGTATCTGAGCTTCACAATCCAATACCTTTTCCCGGCTTTGCGGCTGGGGACTGATTGGAGCCTCGAAGGATCAACTACCCTGGTCTTTGACAGTGCTAGCTCTACGGCCGTTGGCTAGCGACAAAACGTGCATCCGCAATGCCTAGGCTGGGGGTATCCACACATCAGTAAGTATTGCGCGATTGTCTAAAGTGGGGTGATGGTGGACATGGCTGGCCTGCCTGCTCAGTGAGGACTAGATCACGGTCACGTCCAAAGACTCAACCTGATTGTCCCCATTCGTTGACGGAGGTCGACAGCCCCCCGGCGACTAGGTACCGCCATGGGTGGCTACGGTGTTAAGAGGGGGAACTGAGGCGAGCACTGACAGGCACGCTGAGTTGCCCTGTAGAGCGTTGGTGGCGCTTGTACAGTCCGGCTCGAGACCAAGAGAGCCATACCAATACCGTGTCCAGTCTGGCCTTTTGGACATTGGGCTATCCAATCTTGTTGCATTAGTGGGCCGCAATTGTACATGGCGGGCGGAAAGGAAATGGCTGATTTCGGGTAAGACGATTTGGACGCAAGTGCGGACATAACTGCTGGCACCGCCACAAAGCCGCCTGTTGCCTGGCCTCTCCATGACTCCCCAGACCTCGTGTCATGGAGGGTGTGTTGGTGCGCGCAGCTTATTACGGTTCTATGTTTGGCTCGCTACTAATATGACCCGAGCACGTGCGTTGGCCAAGCGGCCCGTTGACTTTCGGAAGCGGTGCCGTTGCTAGTAGCGGCAAGCGGTCGGCACGCGTCCGGCTATTCGTCTGATTTCTGGAACGCGACATGGGATTTGACGGAGGGTAGCCGGCGGTCAATTCAGCTGCGTCGATGCGTGTGCGTGTGGGCGTGCGTAGGTGGCTATTGGGCTGCACTGCGGGCGCCCTGGATCAGGTGCTTGGGATCGAGGGATTCGTGGGCCCCACTGAACCTGGTCGAGGCGCGGGCTTGACGTCGTAGTCGTCGTGGAGCCTGGAGATTGGGTTTGTCCAGTCATGTTTGTGTACATGGAGGAGATGCGAGGCCGTCGTGCTTCTGCCATGGGGACCAGAGCAGCGCAGCAACGGCAGCCGCGCGGAGACTGCCGGGCGGCACAAATGCCAAGCCGCTTTCCCTCGAGTCTGCAGGCGCGCCCGTTGTGACCGCAACGCCCTCAATCCAATCACCACGACGTCTATCCCGCAACCAAGTCGACGCCGCAGCACGGCGGGGCCTGCGCGGACGGGGGACTCGAGCCGAGTCAGTCAGACCTGAATCGGGCCATTCGGACCACTGCTGCGGACTCAGTTTATACCGATCTCCGAAGCCCCCTCCCGCCGTCTGCTCGAGTGCCGTAGCTACACACACATGGCCGCACGATAGGCGCGCAGCCTGGGGCCTGCCTCCATGACCCATTCATATCATTGTACCACCATCCTCAAATCACTAGCTCACCACAACCAAGGCTTTTTGCACAGCACATGGCATCACCATGACGAACGGCCACCACCCCAAGCTCCACGGTTTCCAAGGCACTGCAGAGCCAACAGTGTCATTGCCATGTTACATACATGGCTGACAGGCCTTGGTCTCTGTATGGTAACCAAGACCATCGCTTAACTAACGATTGAGAAAGACGATAAGGCATCCAACTGCCATTACCAATGGGCGCCGAAATCCCCCCCGCTATTGTCCCGACAAATTTCTGTTCATCTCCGCATGTACATTGCACTGCCTTCTACGCTGTCAGGAGATACACCCCAAACCCGGAGACTTGTCCAGTACGACATTTCCGAGTTTGCTAAACTATTTGTTTTGTCAAATACGTCGGGGCATACATCCATTTTGGGGCTTGCAGCTGCTTCCGGTTTGATTACAGGCGCCAGTGCGTTTGCAGATAATTTCTTTACTTACTTTGCTCGTGCCAAGCAACTGCTGCGCATTCGCCAAAGCAACGCTAGTGGATTGACAATATGTACTAAACCCTGGCCTCTCTCCCGTAGCTCTCTTGACAATGAGCTAGTTCATGTCGTTTTCTGCCGGCAAATGTATTTTTGTCCTACCGCAGGTGTTCATTCATCTCCATGCTTACAGTGGGTCTCATATGCACCAGCACGTTAGGACTTGATCCTCGCAATTGGCAGCTTCTTCGGCATGTGAAGAGACAAAGAAGGCCAATAATCACGCACCAGAAATAGCATCTACTCCAGAACCGAGGTACGCGCTATGTCGAACAACATTCACTTCGAAGATCAAGGCGACCCTGAAAACTGCATTGTTATTTCATCATACAATCATGCGCTACCATAGTCATCACCACAGCTACTTTGCCTCTACAGCTGTCTGCTCCGGCAACGCTTCCAGTGCCTTCTTGAACGCATCCACCAACTTACTCGTCTCTTCCAATCCCACACTGAAACGGATTAGATCGGCTTCCACGCCCCATTTTGCACACTATTGGATTCTTGTTAGCAGCAGATCTATAACAAAACCAGTGAGATGGAGAAGAGGAGATATTCCGTACCCAATCCAGCTCTCCATAGTGCGCAAGAATCACGTATGGCGAGCTAAGCGTAAAGTTTGTGCCCAGACTAGGTCCCTTGACAGTGTCGAGGTTGTCAAAGAAGGCAATGGCATCGGCTCTGCTATAGAATGTTGCTGAAAGCAGACCACCGTAACCGCCATTGGGATTGCGGCACCTGTCGTAGAAGACACGGGAAGGCGATGTTTTTGGGTAATTTACTTGTTTGACTGTGTTGTCCAATATTAGACACGTTCAAATGAAACATGGCAAAGTAAGAGTCAACATACCGCGAGAATGTGAGCTCAGCACATCACAGATTGCTTCTGCATTGGCATTGATACGGTCGATTCTCGAGATAAAGTCACGGCTGTTGCGCTCGAGGAAAATACTATCCTCGGCCCAATGGTTATCTTCGTAGTCTTCTTCCCAGGTGCGTTTGAGGAGGTCGTAGTTCTTTGCTTTTGGATTCAACACAAGTCTGCATGCTCCGTTAGCTGGGATTCCTTGTCAATGAGAATAAGCATGTACTGACCCTCCACCCATGACATTGCAGTCGCCACTGAACACCTTGGTCAAACTGCTGACAACAACATCTGCAAACTGCAACACATTGACGTTGATGAAGTTTCCAATCGTCTCGTCCACAACGACGCAAAAATCATACTTGTCAGCCAGTTTGCGAATCCGCTCAAGATCAGGTGAAGTCAAAAGGGGATTCCCAGGGAACTCTGTGAAGAGTGCTAGAAACCTCTCGCCGCCTTCCAAACGTCTCTCGAGGTCATCAAGCTCTTCCGAGGAGCCGAAGCCGTAGAACTGGGAGCCTGGGCCAAACTTTTCAGTGATCTTCAGCGTATCGATGTAGGGAAACCCATAGACGATGGCTTTCTTTGCACCTTTCGCCCTCAGTAGATTTCGATGTGTATTGAAGATTGCACTCATGCCCGTTGGATATAGATAGACATCATCTTCTGAGAAGCCAGCAACTGGTCTTGTCCTTTCAGCATCGTGATCTGTAGTCATCGCTTCGGCCAATCCGACGTCTGCAGTCAGTGATCCTGCAATACGTCTTCGAACTGCTAGTTTGGCTTTCTTGGTCTTAGACAGATCCAGGTTACGTCCAAATCGCTCTTCGACAAACCGAGTGGGATCCTGCACCTCTCCATTGCCATTTGCAGAGTCGGCCGACACGCCGAGATCGGCTGAAGCATTCTTCTGGTATCTTCGGGGGCCTTTGGGTACTCTCAATGGCTGACCGAGTGTTGACGCTTCTACTAGGGCACCTTCGGTGAATAACTGACCGCAGAATTCTGCTCTTCGACTTGAGACGCCATCACCCGAATGTTGCCAGAACGCCTTCGCTGTGCTAAAGCGCTCTTTGGGGAATAGTACAGCAGAGACTCTGGGAGAGATGATGTCGAATTCTTTCGATCTTGCCTTTTCACCGGTCGGCAGGAAGTCAAGGATCCGGACTTGCGATGGATCTAGATCAGGTGCTTGCCGGAGAAAGAAGTCTCGACATCTCGATGCAGTGGAGTACGTTGGAAACAGCATGGCACTCTCATTTCCATTTCCATGTTTCTCGGCAATTGCTGCAGCAAAGGCTTGTATACTCTTGTGAATGAAGAATCTTTCCCCGTCAGTTACTGAATTGCCGTGTATCTTGCCACCATTTACCTAGGATAACCCGTCTTCATCTTACTGAGGACCCATTCCTCACCTTCTTCATACCCAACATTTGCCCGCCATGTTGGTAGCGAGACACTGACTGCCTATCACGTGTTAGCAGAGAAGCAGGGTCTGAATGGTGGGATAGTATGTACGTACGTGCTCGGTTGCTGGCGGCAGACTCTCGCCCACTTCAACATCGTTTTCGAGCACCATTGGTGACATTCTGAACGTTCCAAGACAACAAAAGGGAAGAGCAGAGTGATAGTGCAAAACCAGAAGATGGAAGGCGAACAAGACATTGCGCAATGACTCCCATCACACAAGAGATTATGCCAAAAGTTGATTAGCTCCGACTTCGGCACTTGGGAATTTAAGGTTATCGATAGTGCAAACCGTCACTTCTCCGCGTGTGTTTCCGTCATTCGGAGCGCCAGTGCATCCACTTTGCGCACTTGAAGCGCTTCATGCTCTTCCTGGCCCCACCGTGGAGTTGCGATTGTGCACCAGGGGTGCGAGTCTAGCGCTGCCCAACTTACCCAGCACCTACTGCAAACACAGGCTACACGCTTTCTGCACACAACAATGGATTCTCTGACACCGTCCGATTTGTTCTCGCCTTCAAAGGCGCGTCAGCAACGCGCTCAAGCACAAGACTGGGCACAGATCGACTCATGGCTATCGTACAAGTATGCTGGCCGCACCGTGCCGACGTTTGAGCGCAATGAGGAAACACTCAAGGTGTTGCGCGAACTATCAATGGCAAACGAAAGGGCCGACGAGGAGAGAGCCGTTTTCGAACGAGTAGAGAGGGAAGCGCTCAGGGAGTTGGATGAGGTATGAGAGCTGCAGGTCCGCTTCAGCTACCACAAACCGAGCTGCTGCTCACAACGGTAGGTTCAAAGAGACGACGAGGACCGGCGCATACTGTCCAGGCTGAAAGCCAGCCTCACACCCGAGGGCGAGCAGGCGCTTGACGCGTTGGCCTCGACCGCCGTAACCCTCAATACGCCCACTGCCAACCTAGAGTCTATCGCCCATGCTCTCATCTACGATACAACCACCTCGCAGAACCTCTCAAACCAGCTCGCTCACATTGCGACGCTCCAAGGCTACGTGGATAAGCAGCAATCTCTCCTTCGAACCCAGCTACACGAGCTTCAGACGAACCCTGCTTTCACAACCCCCGCGAATCTTCAGCGCCAGACCACCGAGCAAACGCGTCAAGTCAAGCACCTCCGTACCAAGATTCGAGAATACGAAGACAAACTGTCATCCCTCCAATCCTCACAGTCGCGCAGTATGACACCGAGCTCAAAGAATATTGGGTCCGCCGAAGCCATCAATGACATGTTGGAGCAACAAAAAGCATTAGACGAGCTTCGAGAGAAGGTAGAGGGGATAGAAAGGGAGGTTGCAGAGTTTGCTGGACTTCCTGCTGACAAGGAGGCTGCACGAAAAGAGGTGGGCAAATTAGAAGTTAGGCTTGATGAGGTGCGGAAGAGAAGAGACGAGCTGTTTGAGCGACTTGTGGCACAATAATGGTACAGATTAATCACTCGTAGGGATATTCACACGACTTGCCGATGCAAACTCAACCTCCCACTCACTCGAAATCGTTGTTGAAACATCCTTCTCGTCTTACTCAAGCAGGCGCATCCGTCAACGGCACGTACTGCACGCCGTATAACTTCTGTCGCTCGAGGCTCCCATCCACTCGCTTGTCGATCACCCAAATGTGTTGTGCCCATCCTTCTGCGACCGGTACGAACAATCTCCCCGGTGCTTTGAGCTGGTCAGTCAAGACCTTGTGATGCTCAGCAGCCGCAGCGCCAACATGAATAGCATCATATGGCGCACCCTCAGCCCAGCCCTTTCTTCCATCTCCAGTGACAAACTTTACTTGTCCCGACTCCAGCATCCTTCGGCCTTCTTCCGACTTGGACATGTTCCCTTTTGCGAGATCGTTCAAGGGTTGGATGTGGTCGATGCCAATCACAGTTCCGTTGGGTGCGACCAGATTGGCAAGGACAGCGGTGAGATATCCTGAGCCTGAACCAACATCTAGAATTTTGGAGCCAGGCTTGAGGAAATCGAGGAGCGATTCGCAAGCCGAAGCGTGCATGTGTGGAGCAGATATAGTCGCGCGGTGGCCAATCGGTTGGGGCGAGTCTTCGTACGGACAGGATGGGGCATAATGTGCTCGATCGACCTAGGAATATGTCTTCATCGATTGCTAACCTACCTGTAGTGTTGAGGCTTCCTACCTTGAGCATAGCATCTTTCACTCTGTCAGACTTGATGAGCTTGTTGCTCGCGAGGTTATTGACGAGGTCTTCATTGGTAGCGCCAGAGCTTCTCCAAGCCATGTTGATAGCTCTTTTGGGGGCGATGTTGTACGCAGGCCTCGTGAAGAAGAATGAACCGCGAATGCGGGTAAGCTTTACTAGGAAAGGCAGCGTGATGGGCAATGAATGGTTATCTTAAGGCCAGTGTTTTCGGTTTTTACAATGATTTACATAAAAAACCTAGGACTTCGTGGCGGCTATTTGCGAAGAGTAATTAAAGGCTATGCTGTGGCAAGTTGTTCCCCTCACGATGTCTAGGTGAGGGGACGCGCATGAGCTCTCATGACCCTAACATCTGGGCATCCCTGCTTATCGATAAGGCACTCCCGCGGGAAAAGTTCCTGAGAAATTTCGCGTCCCATGCGACAACCATCACGACGCGAAAAATGGCGCCACCCGCAATTAAACGAAGAAAGCTCGAGCACAGCGACCCAGAAGCAGAGAGCGACGGAAGCTTTGTGGATTTCGAAGAAACCAATGGCGGTGTGGAATCAGACGGAAGTGATGCTGAAGATGCGCCGAATGAGAGCGACGACGTCTCTATGGACGGCGCACAAGAGATGGACGACGATAACGACGACGACGACGAAGATGGCGATGAAGATAAGGATGATGATATGAGCGAAGACGGCGAGAAAGATTCAAAAGTCGACAGAAGAGCTCAAGAGAGCAAGAAGCAGACCGTAGTTGGCAAAGCTACGAGCGCAGCGAAGCCGCCGAAGCGACCAGCGCTTAGTCTCCAGGATGGTGTCTATACTGCAGAGTCCTTCAAGTCAAACATGTTCAAGCTTCAAGTGGATGAATTGCTAGATCAGGTCAAACTCAAGTATGGCAAGAAGGAGGCCCCAGCCGAGAACGCAATGAGAACTCTCAAGAACATAATTGAGCAAATTCCTAGTCGCGACCCATTACCGGTAAGACAGGATCTTTTATGGATAGTACTGGTAGATGCTAACAGACTGCAGATCGTCGAGGCCGAAAAGGCGCTCAAATCAGCTGGCATCGCAGTTCCCTTCCCTAGCCCTCGTCCGCCGAAGGACGCCCTATATAAGTTGCAGTACGAACGGCCTGTGAGCATAAATGCTACTGGTAGCTACCCTCTCAAGACTGCGACTCGAGCCGAAGAGAGATTCGCGATCGATCTTGTCGTTACTATGCCCAAGAATCTGTTCCAGGAGAAGGACTATCTGAACTACCGATATTTCTACAAGCGCGCGTATTATCTGGCCTGCTTGGCTGCTGGAATCAAGGCATCAAAAGAACACAAGTTTGACCTGGTCTTTGACCGCTTGAACGGGAACCAACTTCAGCCCGTTCTCGTTGTACGGCCGAGCAACGGTGGTGCGGACGACTTCTCTATTTCCAAATGCCACATCAATGTGTTGGTAGCGCTACCAGAGCATATTTTTCCACAGAGCAAGCTTCTCCCAACATCCAACTGCGTTCGGCCCAAAGGCAGCGAAGATGAAGCTTCCAGCAAAACCCTTAATGCCACTCCTTTCTACAACAACAGCCTGCAGGCTGACGCAAATATCACATCGTACCTGAAGCTGCTACACAGCACAGCCTCAAAGGCTGAAGCCTTCAAAGATGCATGTATACTCGGACGCGTTTGGCTAAAGCAACGGGGATTTGGCAGCCAGATTCGCAAGGGAGGATTTGGCAACTTTGAGTGGGCTGCCATCATGGCTATTCTGCTTCAACCAAATGCTGGAACAGGTGCTCAATCTGTTTCTCCTGCTTTCAGCAGCTACCAATTGTTCAAGTCGACACTACAATTCCTTTCGCGTGGCGATCTGACGAAGAAGCCATTCATCTTTCAAGCTACCAACATTACCATTCCGAAAACAGAGACCGCGCCTATCGTCTTTGATGGGCCCCGAGGCCAAAACGTGCTATTCAAGATGACTACCTGGTCGTACAAGCGTCTACAATCAGAGGCAAAGGCTACTGTTGACATGCTGAGTGATACGGTATTTGATCAATTTGACGCAGCCTTCATTTTGAAGAATGAATGGCTCAAGTACCGCTATGATGCCACCCTCGAAATTCCCCTTGCCTCGCTTGGCCTAGAGGCTGGAAGCAACGAATATGATTCAAAGCTAGGCGAGACGTGCCGAAAGATATACAGCACATTGACCCGAGCGTTGACCGACCGCATCACGGCAATATCATTCACAATGCCTGAGGAGGAAAGTTGGTCAATATCGTCAAGACGCCCCCAGGAAAAGCAAAATAGGAGCATTCTTGTCAATTTCGTCACGGATCCTGCAAACGCCACTCGTACAGTGGATCATGGGCCTTCGGCGGAAAACAAACAGGAGGCTGCTATTTTCCGCAAGTTCTGGGGTGAGAAAGCCGAACTCAGGCGTTTCAAGGATGGAAGTATTCTTGAGAGCGTTGTTTGGATGGTCAAAGACTCACCTGCATCTGTCATGGAGCAAATTGTTCTTTACATACTCGGCAGACACATTAGTATGCAAGTGTCTGAGCAAGCTCATTTCACAAGCGATGTGTTTGGCCATCTCGTAACAGCAGGCCGTATGCAGGGACAATCTGGAACTGCACCATTCCTCCCCATCATGAACGCGTTTAGTGCTATGGAAAAGGATATCCGCGACCTGGAGGAGTTACCCCTTCAGCTTCGCCATCTGAGAGCTGCCGACCCGCAATTGCGCTATGCATCTGTTGATGTTCCTGCTGCAGGTCACGCTCCTGCGTCGGTTGTGTTGCAATTTGAGGGCTCTGGGCGCTGGCCAGATGACTTGTGTGCCATTCAAAGAACCAAGATTGCCTTCCTCCTCCGCATGGCTGAGCTTCTGCATAAGTTGGAGTCGGGCTACGTTGCCCGTGTTGGCATGGAGAACCCGTCACAGCCGGCACAGAACCAAGCGTTCTTGGACGTAACGGTTGCTACTGGATTCACATTCCGCATTCGCATCTACCATGATCGTGAACCTACGTTGTTCGACCGCCAGATCAAGGACAAGTCGTTGGATGCTCAATCACGAGAGTCTGCTGCAGCGTCTTTGGCACTGTACAAGCGCGAGTTCATCCAGTCACCCCAACATTCGCAAGCACTGCAGACGCTCTGCACCCGTTACCCAGCGCTTTCGCCGGCAATAAGAGTAACGAAGAAATGGTTCGCATCTCATCTGTTGGCTCCGCATTTCTTACCCGAACTGATCGAACTACTTGTCATACGCACATTCTTACAGCCTCAACCGTGGCCTGTACCTTCAACTGCAACTACTGGGTTCTTACGCACATTATCGTGGATCAGCCGATGGGACTGGCGTCATGTCCCTCTAATAGTGGACTTTTCAACATCCTTCTCAGCCAATCCTGCAAATCTGGAAGACACCTCCTTGAAGGGCATGAAGTCGGAAGATCTCGACCGCTTACGGACTCGCTTTGAGGCATGGCGACGTATTGATCCCGCCATGAACCGCGTTGTACTGTTCGCAGCAACAAACCTAGATGAAGAAGGCACGACATGGACTGACAAGGGGAAGCCAGAAAAGGTGGTCGCTGCGCGTTTGACGGCTTTAAGCAAGGCAGCTACGCAGGCTGTTCGTGCAGACGAAGATCGCTTGTTGAGGCATATCAGCAGAAACAAGGACACTTCCAAATCCAACGAACCTCTGAGCCCAGAGTCTTTGTTTGTTCCCAGCATATCGGAGTTCGACATTGTCATTTCCATTTCATCCAAATACAGTCTCAAGTCAGCCAAATCGCGCAAGGCCACACTTCAGTTCAAAAATCTGGACCTGCAGAAGTTATCAGCCAGCCCGTTGCCTATGGCGACCCCGCTCCCACAGCTCTTTGCTGAAGAGCTATCCGAAATCTATGGGGAGGCTATACTATGGTTTTGGGATCCAGAGACACTGGACAAGATCGTGGGACTGTGGAATCCGGTCGTCACAGGGCAGAGGAGCTGGAAGATCAAGGCGGGATGGAACAGTTTGCCAGTGGGTAAGAAGGATGCAGTTGAGATCAAGGCCAACAGAGAGGCTATTGTACATGAAGTCAGGCGGTTGGGTGGAGAGCTGATCAAGAGCATTGAGGTGAAGGGCTAAGCGTTTTTTTAGTACTGTTTTGTGAGAGGATGTTGGAAGCTGAATGCAAACAAAAGCGCTATCCAAACTAAAGTTTCACACCATAAGGAATTGAAATGCTGAATTGAAGAATCATTGAAACAGTGCACGCTACCCTATCGTAATACAAATTACGCATATGACTGTGACCTAGCAAAATGACCTCGGGGTGTCTGTAGAAGTTCGCTACGAGGAGGATCTCGCACCCTATTTCTTTCTAAACCAAAGCTAAACCTGATCGGATCTTTTGGGGTAAGGATGGGGATGGCGTGGCACAGTACCGCGGTATTCAGTATGGACGTGGCTCATCCGGAGCTGGTTACTTCGTATGGCCCCAATACGGTAAATGCCACCTGGTGTGAAGAACTACTTGCAGGCCCTTGCGCTGACGATGGCAACGTGTTCTTCTTCATAAGCCTGTCTGCTCTGTTTCCAAACACCGCAGCCGCTCTTGCCTCCTTTTTTCTCGTTCATTGCCTTCATCAGGATCTCAGGCCGTCCTATCTGCGTATGGTATTGCAGCCTCTACGCCCGACGACCAAGCAAGAGATTCTGTTGTAAACCTAGCTACGGATGTCGCATACCACTTACATGTCCGCGCTATGCTAATGCTTTTAAAGGAAAGAGCTAGAGATACAGACTTACTCCGTGAAATCTTTGGGAAGGGGCATTAAATAGAAAGGGGACACACATGATTGATACAGCGTTCTTGTTTCAGAATCTCAATGAGTATACGAGTGATGAAGAAAAAGAGACAACTAGGAGATCAGCAGACAATGTTTCTGCATCTTGCGCATGAAAAGGCGGGCGCAGAATGGGAAGAGGGCCTGGAAAGAGTTCACGGGAAGGACAGCGGAGAGGATAATAAGCCGGAGAGGTTGGTAAAAGAACAAAAGGTGAATTTGGATGGGTTGAGTGCATCATGGGATCTGTTTCCGGGTGGAAAGTGAGTTTTAGTGTCCATGGCTGGCGGCATGCTTGGAGTTGAAGCAACAGCAAGAATAAAAGTAGCACCTGCATAGTTTGGTTCTCTCGCGACAGGCACTGAATGTTTCAAATACATGGAGCTGTGGAAAGACGCTTTACCTAAATCCGGTGAGCAACATGGTAGTAAGCATAGGTACGTAAGCTTTGAAACTTCTACAACAGTACAGAACTTTCATTACAACACTGCTCGCATCACGAAAAAACATTCAATTCTTGTCGCCTATCCAAAGGATTAAAATGATTGGATGCGCCCTATTGCATATTCTCAAAGTAGCATCACTGCTTCGGCAGTAACCTGTCCCGTAACACCCGCTATTACGAATACCCACGGATTTGCTCTCATTTAAAGACTCTACGTTAGGTGCTGAAGGTCCCACACAGTTGCACTTGACTCTCTTCACCCCGCGCCTATCACGTTGTCTAATGAGGGGTAGTTGAGTTTCCCCGCATAGTCTCAATTGTTCGCATGTGGGGTCATCCCTTGACCATTTCCGCACCTCAGCAAACACAACTGGTTCTGTCACTTCGAATTACCGGGCAACTCAGTAGTTCTGCCACGATGTGGGGTCACAAGTGGTTCTTATGATGACGACAGCATTGCTTTCTCTTCTTGACCCCTCCTATCAACATGCTTGTCATTTCTTTATTCCACTTCTGCATTGTTGAGATGAATTGAGCTAGAAAGATACAGCGTATGAAACAGGAAGTTCAAGAGCTGAAATAAGGGTATTTTACATAAGACGAATCGGTGCCGGGCTTCATTGTGGATCTTTGCACAACGCTTCTTGAGCTACAAGTGCGATCCCAGACATTCTGGACAAAAGAAATTTCACGCCGGTCAAACACGCTACCTACATTCTAGGATTGACTGAATCACCACTACTGATCGGCGAGCGACTACATACCAGACGGATCGAATACAACTTCAAAATTAGCAATGTCTAAACCCGTAGCCATAGTAACAGGCGCCGGCTCAGGCATCGGCGAAGCTACCGCAACGCATATGCACAAACTGGGTTACAAAGTCGTCATTGCTGATTTGAATGCTGCATCTGGCCAGCGAGTCGCCGCAGCCCTTGGCCCAGACGCCCTGTTCCATCAGACGGACGTCTCATCCTATATCTCGCAAGCCCACCTTTTCAAGCGCGCGTATGAATGGGGTGGGAACCGCCTGGACTTCTGCCATGCCAATGCAGGCATAGCTGACATTCAATCAATCTTCGAGGACATGGAGAAAGAAGAGGTGGACGAAGAAGGGCTGGTGAAGAGGTTGAACACAAAGGCTATGGATATCAACCTGGATGCTGTGATTCAAGGGTTGTGGCTGTTCAAGTATTACGTGCGGAGGAGTAAAGCGGCTGGTGGTGGAAGAGGATATTTTGTTGCCACGAGTAGTGCGGCAGGATTGTAGTGAGTATTGTTGCCTTTTGTTATGAGAGAAGTGTGTGAGCTTGAGCTGATCATAGGCACAAAAACAGTTGCATGAAACAAACTCCACAATACACGGCTAGTAAATATGGTATCGTAGGGCTAGTCCGCGCTGCTGGACCCAACTTCGTCAAGGAAAACATCACTGTCAATGCCATCTGCCCGGCTTTCATCCCGACGAACCTTGCACCTGCAGTGCTATTAGAGAGCTGGCCTAAGGAACACCTGACCCCAATGTCAACTGTAATCAAGGCAATTGATGCCTTTTTGGCGGATCCTAAGTTAACGGGTCAGGTGGTGGAGTTATCTTTGGACAACATCTACTTTAGACAGCCGGTGGAGTATGTGAACGAGAGTCAGCGATGGATTGGGACTTACAGCGATCAAATATGGGATCTGGCGTATAACGACCCACGGGGTAAGTTATGATGTCGATTTGGTCATACCATCATTTCAAATGCGAGAAATCCATAAAGCGAATATCTGAAAGAGATCCCTTGTTTACTTTTCAAAATCAATCAAAAATCCAGTCCTTCTTCCTCTGCCTTCCTGCTTACTTCCCGCATGACGCGAGCATGCTTTTCACTTCTCGGACGTATATCGCATTCGAATGGTTTTGGCACGCTGAAGAAGCCCGGCTCCATTTGATCAGTCACGGGAATTTCTCTGCCGTCTTTGCCTTTCTTCTTGCCAAGGCTGAAGCCCCAGAGAACGCGGGACACGTTGATGAAGAGAGAGCGCTCAGCAACGTGGACACCAGGACAAGCGCGCCTACCTGCGCCATAAGAAAAGTGGTCGCGTTCCCAGGCATTGGAGGTGTTCATATAGTGTGCTGCTGATTCGGTGTGGTTGAGGTAGCGTGAGGGGTCAAAAGCGCTCGGATTGGCCCAGTGATCCGGGTCATTATGAATTGCCCTGGTGGGAGCGACTGAATCAGTACCAAGGAGCTATAAAAACGAATGAAGAGAGAGGTGGAAAGGAAAGTCAAGTTACGAAAGGGGTACTCACCACCAACTCAGAATGACAACACTTCCTTTTGGAATAAATTTCCCTTCATACCAATCATCCTCACTCGTCGCATGCGCCATCCCGAACTTGTTGACCGGCCTCCACCTCAGTACCTCCTTAATAACACTCCTCACATACGGCAGATTCTTCTCATCTTCCCACCTCGGCAGGCGGTCCGGTCCTACTACCCGATCCAGCTCTTCCTGTGCCCTCTTCTGAGCTTCAGGAAACAGAACCATGGCCAGAGTGAAGTTATTTAGTGTGGTACCTGTAGTTTCGGAGCCAGCTTCGATCAGTCCGCCACAGGTATACGCAGCAGACAGATCATCGATACCCGCTTTGGCCGGATCATTGAGGTAGAACGTCTTTGTGAAGCAGTTCTTTGCCACGCCGGCATCTGTCTCTCTTTTCAGCCGGTTCCAGAGATCAAGATAAACAGCGCTGTCTTCTTCGAAGACGCGCTGACCGTACGACCTCCAATTTCCCAGCAGCACCTGCGGGACCCAGGTCAGTGAAGGAAATGACTCGATAGCCCAGGCGCCGAGGGCAGTCATTTCTGTGAAGCGGCCCAGAACGCCGTAGATGCGTTTGATGAGCGGATCATCCCAGCTGGGAATCCGGTAGCCGTAGGTCACGAGCATGATGACGCTGGCTGAGTAGCGGCGGTTGATGTCCATGAAGTTGTCGGGATCCTGTAGGAGCTCTTTGAGCAGGATCTTGCTTTCAAAGTCTTGGACTACCTGATAGTTTGTGCTGGTGGTCAGGTTCAACAGCGCGTGGCTGTGCTTGCGGATACTGCGCCAGCGTGGACCGTACTGCATGAAGAGTTGGCGGCGGCCTGCGGATGCGACGTCTTGGGCTAGAGGGGAAAGGGCTCGAGAGGAATAGATGCCCGACTTTTTGTCCATCAGGTCTTTGACTGCTTTGGGCGAGGAAAGCCAGACGTAATCTGTACCTCCGATTTTCGTGTAAAAGACATCGCCATATTGCTGGCGCCATGCAATGACTTTGCTACGTATGGATTCGCTGTCGGTGAACTCAAGGAACGATCCAATGAAAGGAAGGCCTTTGGGCCCTGGGGGAAGGTGACGGCGTCGTGGGTCCTATTGTTCGAGTGTATGAGTCTCGTAGTGGATCATGTACGAGTGTGTTTCGACATACCTTGATGGCATTTGGAACGATGATGAAATAGATTATCAGCAAGATGAAAACCGGTATCGCCGTTACGAAAGCAATTCTCCAATGCAATGGTGTTTCCCGAGCCTTGCCAAGAATATCTATAATTGCCATTATGGAAAGGAGTGATGAATATTGTTCAAAAAGTGCTCGATGCTTGAGAATCAAACCTAGTACAGACACGTTCTATTCATATTGCTTCCTCATAATGCGGCACCACCGGAGTCTGTATTCTGCTTTCCCCTCTATATCTGAGTCGCCATGCTGCAACGACCCGACCGTGGGGTAACTTACTACACACCACTTCTGAATGCCCCTGCATCTTCCCCGCATTGCCCCACAAACCTTACTGCTCATACGCAGGGATACCTGTAATCCGCCCACACTTGTACGGCAACCATGTCAGTCGCGCTAGCGGTAATCCAACATTATATGTTTTCCAAGTTGTGTTCAAAGAATACCAACCAATAACATAACAACAACCAAAATGCCACTTGAACGCGACTCCTCAGGCCGGACCTACATTGTGCACCCCAACGGCCAACGCACTCATTACATTCTCGACGACTACACGGACCCCTGGAAGCCCAGTGAAACAATTCTGATTCAGCATGGGTTTGGCCGTCACGCCGCAATCTGGTACCACTGGATACCCGCGCTATCGCGAAAATACCGTGTCATACGGCGCGATCTCCGGGGCCACGGGTACTCGAGCTATCCTTCGCCTCAAGAAAAGGATGACTACAGGTATGACGTGGATACTATTGTGGGAGAGATCATAGATACGTTGGATCAACTGGGACTTGAAAAAGTTCATTTCCTGGGAGAATCTACGTCTGGTATGCTAGGTGAGATACTGGCAGCGCAGTATCCCGAGCGGCTGCTGAGCTTGACGATATGTTCGTCGCCGACGTATTTGCCACCGACGGCACTACGTATGTTTGCTTTCGAACACGAGGACTGGCCTGCAGCTTGTCGGCAGCTGGGTTCGCGCGGATGGACAGAAGCACTGGCGCGCGTGCCGGGTACGGTTCCCATCTCGGATGCTGGATTTTTGACTTGGTATCTAGAGCAGATGTCTGTTAGTGATGGCGAGGGGCTGGGGCAGTATGCAGAGTTTTTGTCAACACTGGATGCGAGGCCGTGGCTTGCGAAGATTAAGGTGCCGATGCTGATACTGAGCCCGACGCAGAGTGTGGCTGTCAAGGCTGAGGATATGAAGGCACTTATGAAAACTATTCAGACAAGTGAATTGGTGCTGATTGATGGACCTGGACACGAAATTTATGTCACCGACGCCGAGAAGTGTCAGAAAGCATTTCTGGATTTCTTGGAAAGGTTGAGGCACAAAGCAGACGCTGTAGAGTCAAGTTAAACGCAATCTGTAGTTGCTGACATAGGCCACTTATAATACATCTAGAGAAAAACAGGCCTTGAACTTTTACTAGTCCTTACAGAATCAAAGTCGCCTACCCTTGCAGAAAACGCCGATTATGCAAACATGAGAGTGGGTTTCTCCGCTATGCTCCGAATATGCCTCGTAAAAAAGTATCATGTACAATCCGTGAAAGTAATTACATGAGCTGTCCGTTGCGTATAATAAAAAGACGCTGTGACGCTCAATCTTGCTGTCGTTCCAATTCTCGTCGCTCATTCATGTCTTGAGCAATCTTCTTGCTGAACTCGTAGCAGCTGATCATGATAGCACAAGCCGGGGCGATCTTCAGGCAGCGCGCAGCCCAGCCCTTGAAAAGACCAGGCATGCCCTGTTCGCTGTAGATGTGCATCAAGAAACGTGGTATGGTCTTGTTTTCTGGGCGTGTTGATGTGGCGGCGCCACGGGCAGTATCTCCCATATGACGAAAAACTTGCTGGCGTGTCTTGCCGACGTCGAAAGGTGTGGTGACAAAAGCCGCAATTGCACCCGACGTAGCACCTGCAACGAAACTATCGAGCAGTGTGTCGCGGTGGTTTTCCTGGCTTCTTGATCGGCTTCTTCTTTGTACTCTTTCTTTGCCTTGGCCCATGCGAAATTCGAGGCCTTCCTCTCTTGCCACTCGCCTTCCTCTCTGATCAGTCAGGGCGTTCCTTATGGCTTCGTAGCCCCACCAGTAGATGGCGGAAAAGGGCACATCACGCCAGAGGGTCAATGTGAGTCCTCTCCAAAGACTGAAGACACCTTTGTCTGCGACCATGGTCCTAAGTCCGTCTAGAGTTTCGCGGAAGTGTCCTGCAGCGGATGCCGGGTGGTTTGCGGCCTGCATTCTTGTGCGGAACATCTCGATTGGGCTGACGGCGATGGCAGCGAGGACGCGGGCAGTCGCTCCGGCTACGAGTGGGATGTAGGGGTCGGGGACATTTTGGCGAAAGGGCGATGCAGGAGCTGTGCGTAGCCAATCGTATCCGGCAAAGTAGATGACGTTGGCTGGGACGGCCATGACAAGAGTGGGAGATAGCCCCCGCCAAAGTGACCGTGAGCCTTCGTGGCGTGCAATCTTGCGCAATCCGTCCCACGTGCTATTGAAGGTTCTCTGCTCGACCTCTGCTATGGCGCAATTGATATCTGCAGGATTGATGGGTGCCATGGTGGGTCCGACTACGCAGAAAGGCGCCTTGTTGTTCATCCAAAAGACTTCTCGACAGCACGAGGATATGCCCAGGTTGGGTGGCAGGTCGCGAAACTGTGTGAGGGAGGGGCCATTGGCTCCGGTGGGACGTGGCGACGAGGAGCTCGGGGTGGCCTCTTGAGACTGTAATCGCACGCGAACGACATCGAGGGGTGTTACTGCTGGGAGTCAGAAGAGAGTTGTGGCATGCGAGCACTTGATTATGCAGGCGGGCACAGAGGACGCACCTAACAGCGACGTGATGACACTGCCGGATACCGCAGACAGCATCTTCTGGCTCAGTGAGACGTCGGTCGCATCGCTGGCGTCGGCCTCTTGGGCTCGCGCGGTGGCCGTGGCCATGGTCGGGGTGGGCAGTGGGCAGCGGGCGTGTGTGTATATGCGAGGGAGGGTATGTACCTGCTGGTCCCAATCGGTTAGCCAAAGGCCACACAGACAGACGGTTGGCGGCGGCGAATGCTGGCGAGAGGTTCGGCGGGCATAGTCTGTCTGGTGTGGTGATGGCGGCGGCCAAGTGGTGACGAGGGCAACGAGACGCTTTGACGCAAGAAAGTTGAATTATCGGATCTACAGGCCTGGGGGCGTCATCGGCCGGCCACGTGCGGGCGAGGCCCCCGTGCGCCGATTGGTCCGGGGGGGCAAAGGGCGCGCCGGCGCGTGGGGCTTATCAGATGGCGGCCGTCATCGTTCTGTCGACGCTTCCACGCGCCCTTCTCTCATACATACAGCGCCCTTGCAGACACCACGTCCGCCCTATTTCCGCGACTTTCTGGCCTGCTTAAAAGTACGCGCTCTCGGTCGCCTCGCTTGCCAGCTCCTATACTAGACCTTTGTATTATACATCTGTACCCTTCGCACGCTCCGTAATTGCCCGTGCCTCGCATCCCCGTACCCACCGTTTGCAGTCCCGTGACCACGTGCGACTTCGGATAGACCGCATCTAGCCGTTAGCTAACAACCACCACTCTTGGCCCAGTACACCATGGACCCCGGAAACGAACCCTCAAACACAAACACAACCCCAGGCACAAACACAAACACCGAGGCCGAGCTCGAGTCGTTCCGCCAGAAATGGAGGGAGGAGGTCACGGCCCGCTCAAAGGCCAAGGCCCCGGCTGCGTCCTCAAGCAGGTCCCATCCAACAAAGGCCCATCCGCCACACGCCCGTCCATCACATGCTCTCTCTCATAGTCAGGCCCGCAGACTGAGTCTCGAGGGCGGAGACGAGGTCAATTCCTACATCTACCATGATCTTGACGAGAGGCAACACGGCCGAAGGCTGGACGAAACCAGCGCCCAGACCGCCGCCGCTCTCGCCCAAAGCAAAGAACCTATGTCTGCCCTGGAGCATTATGAGAAGGCCGTAGAAAAGGAGAGTCAAGGTAGTCTGGGTGACAGCCTAGCCCTGTATCGAAAGGCCTTTAAGGTGCGTTGCAAACCTGTCACTATACCAGTCTGTTCTTGTCTGACCCATGGTAGCTGGACTCTGCCGTGCAAGAAGCATACAAAGCAAAGCATTTCCCACCCTCTTACTTTAAGAAACTCAAAGCACAGCAAGCTGCGGCTTCAGCATCTGCATCTGCACCACCGGCTCCAGTAACAGCGCCCGCTTCTAAACCCCAGGACCCTAGTCCCTCCAATGCCTCAGCCACAGTGCCCAATACTGCCCACCACTCCCTACGTGGTCTGTCGACCTCCCTGCAAACCCTCATCAGCGAATACTCCAAAACCACGATTCTAGGAGAGCCTGCACCAACAGACCTCAGCCCTGCCCCACCCTGCCCCATTGCCAGCATTCCCGAGGAAATCATGGCCGAGATCCTCGAGCACCTCGCCGTTCAAGATCTAGCCTCTTTCGCCCGCTTATCCCAAGTATGCAGACGTCTCGCATACTTAGTAGTCACCGAGGAGCGAGTCTGGAAACGTCTGGCCATGGGCGACGAGTACGGCTTCGGCGGTATGCACTTTACGTATGCTTGTGGTATTGGCGGAAAGCCGCTCCCAGACGAAGGCATGGTTTTGGGCACTGCCAACCTCAATCTCTCAGACTCGGAAGACACGGACGAACTCACTTCGGATCCGGCCCCCTCTCCTGCAGTACTGACACAACTTTTGGTTCCCACGCCGTACCCAAGCTACCGTACTTTGTTCCGCCAGCGCCCCCGCATCCGCTTCAACGGGTGCTACATCAGCACAGTAAACTACGCACGACCCGGCCAAGCTCAGCCTACAACATCAACTTGGAGCTCGCCCATCCACATTGTCACCTACTTCCGCTACCTCCGCTTCCTCCGCGACGGAACCTGTATCTCCCTCCTCACCACGTCGGAGCCCCCAGACGTGGTACCGTACCTGTACGTCGAGCATCTGCACAAAAACCACCACAACCTTCCCACAGCCCCAATGAAAGACGCCGTCCTCGGCCGCTGGCGTCTCAGCGGGCCAGAAATCCCCTCGCCACCTGGTGCCAACGAGGACGCCCAAGAGCTCGGTGAGAAGGAAGGTACCCTGCACATTGAGACACCTGGCGCGACTCCAAAGTACATTTATAGAATGGCTCTCAGCTTCGGCAACGCCGGCAAAGGCGCAAGGAACAACAAGCTCACATGGCAGGGCTACTGGAGCTACAATCTCCTCACCGACGATTGGGCCGAGTTTGGCCTCAAGAACGATCGCGCTTTTTACTTTAGCAGGGTGAAGAGTTATGGCTTGAGTTGGGACGAGAAGGGTATTCAGGCCTAATCGACACGTTCGTGCCCCCTCTCATAGTAGATACTGTATATTTGGCATAGACCTGTTGTTTTCGCTTAGTTATTCGGTTGCTTGTTTGCTGTTGTCGAAACTACTAGGACATCTTGATTGAACAGAATAGACAAGAGCGTAGTACAAGCGGGTAACTTCGTCAGCATGAATTCTGGGTTAGATTCCATCAAGAAGCCGTCTTTTTTTCTTCTTTTATTGTCTTCTTTGGGCATTATTCATAGATAGCTGGGTTCTGCACATGGCGGAGCTTCAGCATTCCTCTATCATGATATACATTGCCTCCCTGCCTATCAATCGCTTATCTCCTCGGCATACCACGGCCGCGTCCTCGGCCACCACCTAGCGCTCTTTGTGCCGCACCTGGGGGCAGTGGCTTGTTGGGTGCTTGTGGCTGCTGTGACTCCTGGTTCTCTGCATCATTGTCAGTGTTTGCTTTTGGTCCTTGTCAAGTCAGATGTCTTACTGATTGTCTCATCAACGCTCAGAATCAGGCACGCAGCCTCAGTCGCCGCCTGCAGAGCATTGATCTTGACCAGACTAGGCTCCCACACGAACCTCTCCATGTTGTTCGCTATGCTCTCCGTGCTGAAGTCGACACCAGCCCAGATGTTGCCCTTCTTGTGCTCAACACGTAGTCGGTTCAGGATATCCGTCGCGTCCACACCTGCATTGTCGCACAGTTGTCGAGGAATGACCTCCAAAGCCTTTGCAAATGCCTTGATGATGGGCTGCTGCTTGTGAGGAATATTGCTGTCGGCATAGTTGTGCAGGTATGATGAAATCTCCATCTCGACCGCACCACCTCCAGCAACAATGTTCCTGTTCTTGATCGCACGCTTGACAATCATGATGGCGTCATGTAAACTTCTCTCCACCTCGGCGATAAACTGCTCAGCGCCACCACGGAGCACCAGTGTGCAAGTCTTTGCCTCGGGGCAGCCTTCGAAGAAATTGAAGCGCTCGCCACCAATCTGTCGCTCTTCGAACAATTCGCAGCTTCCTAGGTGCTTGCTTTGGATATCAGAGCACGTGGATTGGATGCTAGCGCCTGTTGCCCGGCAAACACGATCCAGGTCGTCGGCCGATACTCGTCCAGCACAGAAGATGTCGCGATCCGCAAAGTACTGTGTAGCCAAGTCGCCAATAGGGAGTTTGCTGAGAACCACCTTTGCCCCCGTCTTGTATAGTGCCTCCATCTTGTTGTAGATGATTTGCCATTCCGCATCGACAATTGCCTGGTATTCTGAGACCTGCTCCACCCGTACCTCGGCGTTGTCCTTTTCGCTCTTCAGTTCAAGTTCGACGTTCAGGCACACAATCTTGGGCTGTGTAAACTTCTTCGGTTGCTGCTCGAAACCGGCGTACGAGAAGGTCTTCTTGAAAGCGACACCGTTGACGAAGAGCGAGTCCTGGAGAGCACCGCCAGTAATCTTTTTGATTCCGATGAGCTTCTCGTTGAGCTCCTCCTGGTCAAGCGAGAGGACTGCGTCTACCACCATCTTTGTGAAGAAGTCAGCGTTCCTGTGGATCAGCTTGCTGCTCATGGCGGTAGCAGCAAGTTTCTGGAGAGTATCGCGTTGGTTGCCCTCTGCTGTGTCCACTGCGATTTCCATGATCTTGTTGACCGCGAGATGTGATGCTCTCCGCAGACCCTTCATGATGACCTGGCTGCTGACTCCCTGCTCCACAAAGTCTTTGATCTCCTTCAGAATTTCTCCTGCCAGCACAACAACGGAGGTGGTACCGTCGCCAACTTCGGCGTCTTGTGATCGTGCGATGTCGGTGAGAACGCGGGCAGCAGGGTGAACAATGTCGAGGAGCTGTACACGGTTAGGTCATGCTCCTATATCGGGCTCCGAGTACTTCTCTACCTTCATGACTGTGGCACCATCGTTGGTGATTGTTTGCTTGCCATTCTCATCGACCATGAGCAGATCACCACCATAGGGACCCAGAGTCCCCTTGATCGTTGTCTGCACAGCCAGACAAGCATTGATGTTTGAGATGACCTGTCCGCGGCCCTGTGATTGATCGGTGCCTGCAATTGTCAGCGACATATGCAGGAAAGGTTCCCAGGCACCTACCCTCCCGCAGCACCACGATGGTCGGTGTTTGGCCGCCGAACGACATGTTGACGGACACTGGAAACACAGAAACTGAGCAAAGGGTCGTAGGAAGCTTTGCAGGTCGAACAAAGCTGGCGAGATAATGTGAGGGGTACGGTCAAGCTATGCGCACCTAATATGTTGTTCCCCGCAGACGCGTCCCATGAATTTTCCAGGGCACGTCTCTTTTTGCCAAGGCCGCCGGACCGTGCGTGGCCGGCCTTCGACTGCCTTACCCCCAACCTTCTACTGCCCTTCCATGCATTGTACCACGCCTACGCCGTCACTTGTCTCCAAAGCTTCCGCTGCCGTGTTGAACCGTCGTTACAGTGTACGCATTATTGCTACCCTGTTCCATAGTGACATGATCAACGGCCCCTCGTGACCTCGTGACCGCTTTTTCGATTTATGAATGCGATCTGAACCTGCCAGTAGATCATTTCCTGCTTTTATCTCTGCTGCTCGTGCGAGTGGTTGTTTGTGAGCATCAGTAATTCGAATATGCCGTCCAAGCCATCTGCCAAAAAGGTCAGATCGTGCCGCCGATACACATTCCCCAGCCGTGCTAACAGGTGTACAGACGGCACCAACACCGCACTCAATGGACGACATCCGCTTACGGCGCTTGGCACGTCCTTCCAAAGAGTCTGTAGAAAAGCAACTATCTATACCAGAGACCATCTCGCCTTTGGACAACTTTCCTCCACTGCTCCGCATTCCATCCGAAATCCGAAGAGAGATTTTCAGATATGTTTTACCATCGTCAAACAAGCGCTTTATCCTGTACACGGACTGCGATTCAAGGTCGATAAGCCGCAAATGGAACAAGATTTGCCGTCCCCACCCCGACCCGCATCTGACTCTGGACATTCTACGAACGAACCGGCTCATCTATCATGAATGCCTCTCCGTCCTGTATTCCGAGAACCAATTCCATTTCTATGCATTCAACTACCTGCCTGTTTTGGACTTTATACGCCATCTAAGCCCTGAGGCTAAGAACCAAGTGCGCAACGTGCGGCTTACGCCTTTGACGGACAAGCAGGACGATCCTCCGGCGTCACACGATATCTTCTGTACTGTCATACATGATTCATTACCCGGACTCAGCCAATTGCAAGCTGATCCGGTGGTTTTCTTCTAGCAGCGTGGACACTCTCATGTTTCCAAGCCACACTTCTTATTCTTCTTCACTTCGGTATATAGACGGGCGGATCCGCTTCGTGTTGGATATACACATAGCGCATCCACAAAATCGCCCACAAATTGATCTTTACCATACGGCTAATTGATCCTTCAACATGTATGCATTGTTTGCCATATCTGCCTGAATGGCTCACAAATCCTTGACATGATGACTGGTACAAGCCCAGAAACAGCTGCCTGGGAGAGTGCTTTCTTTGCTCCAGGTGCAATGGAATTGAGACTAAACACAAACTCCGGCCAGGTATCTTGATGGGCATTGATGATGACCTGCCTCGATATGTCACTCCTATACCGTTCAGCGAAGCCCTGGGGCCATACGCCGATCACACCTTCTGTGATGCTGCATTCGTATCGTGCAAGTACCACATTCGGATTTGTCATCAGCCCGGTGCCATGTCATTTTGAATCTGGAATCATAGGTACCATGTCAAATAATTATTGGTTGGTTGGCTTCTAGAAAGAAATTCGGAATACAGGTGCAGCTCAGGTTTTAGGGTACTAGATGATGTTGAGTGGCTTGGCATACTACCTGTGAAAAGCTGGCTTATGCCACCAAGACTCAAGCTTGTGGACCCAAAAGTGGTGTGTTCGAGCTATTTAAGATTCTGCAGGAGGTATCTCAAGATGTACTTTGTCCAAGGGAAGAGTTTCCAACAAATCAAATTAAAAGTCTCTGATTTTGGGAGGCATCTAGGGCAACGGAAGGGTCCACCATGGCTGCGAATCAACGGCTGGGAGCAAAGCAGGGTTGCTACTATTAGCATTAAGCAGATTTAGGAGTTCGAGAAGCATAACCATTGGAATAATCAGTCTCTACTAGTGACACCTACCACCACCCATATTCCAAACCCATCCACCGTTCGTGACCAATCACAGGGTCTATCATAGTTTGCACGGGGGTGAATGTTCGATCTTCTAGAGCTGCGCAAACGGCATGTACCTCACCTTGAGTAATTCTCTTATCATTGTTCAATATTCCGTCACTTCAGGTATGCTAGGCGTTTTTATAGCTTGTTCCGAGATTGGTTCTAGATCTTGAGCATGAACGCGTTTCGATACCTCATGATGACATGTGTGCCGTAAGCACGACCCCGCTTTTGAGCAATGGATCGAATTGCTGTTTTTGATGCAGAAATTAGTCATTTGATCGTCCGCTCTGCAGATATCGCAGCTGTCAATTTCGATGAGTCTCAGTACAGAAACCTGCTATTTCCAGAATGCTGGTATGATTTGTAATAAGTACCCTATCAGGTAGGTATAAGAAAGCCTTTGTCTCAACATCAACCACTTCTCGTGTTAGAGATTCGAATAGATTGGGCACTAAAACTTGAAAATGCAGAGATCTGAATCAGTGACTGAAGTTGCAGCCGCACCCGCGAATGAATCATTCCGGCTGGAGTTTGAGAGTGGCCCAAGATGGAACGGAGAACCTGAAAGCGAACACTTGCTACCTCCAGCTGATGGTGGAAAAGAAGCCTGGTCATTTTTGGGAGCAGCATTCGTAATTGAAATTATGGTATGGGGTGAGTCTGTCTTGACTGCTTGCAGCAGTGTCTTCTTTACACTTTTATGTATGCAAGGAAGAGGCATCTTGCTAAAACAATATAGGATTCCCATGGTCATACGGCATCTTCCAGGATTACTACAGTACGTCTGGACCATTCTCGGGTGCCACTGGCATCCCGGTGATCGGTACCTCAGCGATGGGCATACTTTATATGGCCTCACCTCTGACCTTTGCGTGTTTGATACGATGGCCGCAATACAAGCGAACCATAATGAGATGTGGAATAATTTTCATGTGTGCCTCACTTGCGTTGAGTTCAATATGTAGCACCGTATTGCAACTTATCGTCACCCAAGGTATCCTTTACGGCATTGGTGGGGCACTGGCATACAGCCCCGTCGTAACTTTTGTCGATGAGTGGTTTGTAAGAAAGAAAGGCCTTGCTTTTGGAATCATGTGGGCAGGCACAGGGCTGGGAGGTGTGGTTGTTCCATTGCTCCTACAATGGCTCCTAAATCGGCACGGCTACCAGGCCGCACTACGCGCATGGACGATCATACTCTTCGTAGTCACACTCCCTTTGACATTATTCCTGAAGCCGCGAATACCTGTTCCAGCAATTACTAGTGCAAGAATCACTTTCACATTCTTGTCAAACAAACCTTTTTGGATCCTCCAGCTCGGCAACGTCATGCAAGGTCTCGGCTTTTTCGTGCCCAGTATCTACCTCCCGACATACACCAAAGCCCTCGGTTTCGACGATACTATGTCTGCGCTACCTATTATCCTTATCAACGTCGCCGCAGTCATCGGTTCCATCACCATGGGCACGATTGTAGATCGTGTGCACGTCACGACCGCCATTCTCATTTCCACTATCGGCGCCATGTTCTCAATCTTCTTGATCTGGGGCTTTAGCACTTCCCTGCCGCCTCTTCTTATATTTTGCTTCATGTATGGGCTATTTGCAGGAAGCTTTACAAACACCTGGCCGGGAATCATGAGGACTGTGCAGCGAAGTACAGGCCAAATGGAGAATCCAATGGTATATTCGTTCCTGTCCCTAGGGCGAGGCGTCGGAAACGTAGTCAGTGGCCCAGTAAGCGAGGCATTGATCAAGGCGGGGAAAGTTGGGGGCGTTGGCTTATATGGGACGCAGTATGGTAGTCTGGTGATTTGGACTGGAGTGAGTGCTGCGCTCGGAGGCGTGAGTATCATTGGGAGAAGAGTGGGATGGTTGTGAAATCGTGATACAAGTTCAAAGAGTCGACTAAACGAAATCAGGATATCTTGAGCGAGAGGATAGCTGTGTTGACACGATTAACGAAATCATTTTATCTTTTACTTCAATGACCATAGCCACCGACCTAGCAACATGAGAGTAAGTTCGTCTTAAATATACCAGGCCTCTTCACACTCAGCATTCACAACTTCAGCGACATAGATAGGCTACATTAGTATCACGTACTTCGTATGCAGCTCTTTGCGATAGCTTTTGATACCTCTGTCCAACCCATCACAGGCCCTCAGCGCTTCAATAGGGAGCGCAGGGATTATAGAGGTTGCAGAAGCTGACGCCATGTGTTCCTGAACTATTTGACCACACAAAGGAGAGTTTTTGAATCTTCAAGGAGGCAATAAAAGGCTAACGAAGCGATCTGCTAGTCCCCGCGAATGCACGTCGGGGAAAAGTGAAGATACAGCCAAAGAAGAGTAATTGGGTAGCGCTTGCGAATACGGCATGAAGGTTCAGTCCTGGAAGCATTGGTGGAGCATCAGCATCGCCTCTAGGGAACGTGGTGTGAGCATTCATCGCTGTCAATGCTATGAGTGGGTAAATTTGCCTTAATTGATGCATGGAACTTCATCTTTGTGGACCAATGACTACAGGAGAAATAAATTGACGATGTACAGGTGCTCGTCCATGCACTATTGAGCGAAACGGAGAAAGCGAGTTTAAATGCGCACAGAACTCCATTACATGTTCTGCACAGTACCGGGTACATTTCTGACGTTTCTAAGTTTACTTGGTGCCAGAATAGACATCTATGCATCGTCATGGGAACTTCTGTGTCAATGATCTGCTGGATCTGATTCACATGTGGAAAATTCTACCAAAACGTTTCTTGCTTGTTTCAGCATAAAAGATAGATTGGAGTCGTCTCGCTCTGCAATATAGTCCTTATAAAAGCAGTGTTGGTACCTTTTATTGTTGTTTTCAGACAGGAGAAAGGAGAAACGGTCCATTCACTCTTTTCACGAGACAGCAGGTATGCTCCAAAATAACCATAACCCATGATGCAGTTACATCTTGTGTAAACGAAGCTACTAGGGGTGTTATTCGACTACCAAGAAGGATGTTCTGGGTATGTTGTTCCTGACATAGAAATATGGCTGGTGAATCATGTGGAGGTGGCTTGAGCTGGAAGGCGGTGGGTTCTGGTGTCATATATGCTTCCTGAATCCCCGCCCCAGTAGGCACTGCAAAATGTCACCTCGTATAAAATTATTGGAACCACAAAATCTGCCGTGCCGAAGCTTAAATAGGCAAAAACTTGGCTACCCATCTTGTCAGGGATCGACGTATATGAGGATACTTAGATAGAATATAAACCACGCCTGGAAAGAGTCTCACTGTACACCCGCATCTCCAGTACCTTCTCATTATCTAACTTCGACTCAATCCAACACCTTTGCTCCCAGCCAACTTAAAGCAACCCAACTATCAACATGAAGTTCTCAGCTGTCACCCTTTTCGCCGGCCTTGCCACCGCCTCTTTACAAGTCGCCATCTACAACTTCAACTACAACAGCGTCAACGGCTACCCCATGATCAGTTTCCAGACTAACCAGAACGGTGTTTCCTGCGCTGTGGATCACTGCGAGCTTTTGAAGTCGTAACCTTGCTTCGACAGTACTTGGTCCTTCCAAGTCACCGAGATTGAGGGTCGTTCCATCAGGCTGTACCACACTGTTGACGGGTAAACTACTGATACTGTATCTCTTTGCCTCCTGGTTTTATATGCTAACTTGCATATCACAACAAAACTGTCACCGGCGACTTCAGGATCCGTCTAAATGATCCCATTCCCATTATCCCCGAGCAGCTCGGCAACTCCACTGACATCATAGAAGTCACTGCCTAAGCTCTTTAATCCTTTACGAAGTAGGATTAGAGGAGATGAAGTTTGGGAATATGGCTATGTCACGTTGTGACAAGACGAAGGAGATATGAAATTTATAATGTGTATACAATCCATGAAATATAGAGTTCATGTCAGAAATGACATCAAAAAGCATGGATTGTGACGAACCAAGTACCCTATGCAAGTGATCCTGCCAAGATGTGCTATTTTTCGGTGGTATTTTGACCGCCGGGCTCCACGCTTTTGCTGCACAAATGTGAGGCAACTCCTTCTACGCATTCAGGGCTAAATGGTATGATAAATGCTTCATTAATCATATTTCGATCTTGCGTCCGCCTGAATACATTTTTGTCTAAGTTCATAAAGAGATTTTGAAAGCATATCTTTCACATACGACCATAGGCTCGAGAAAGCAGGATTCCCCGTTCGATCAATCATACTTAAGCTCGAGACCGGCGGACTAGTAGTCGGGTGGGTGACCACCGGCGAATCCCCGCTGTCGTATGTTTTTGATTTTTTTTCTCAGTTTTTAGAGTGGAGAACTTCGGCACCAATCACGTGCATTCTACGCTTGACGAGTCATGGCCGGGCTTCTTAGAACTTCAAGTCTGTGAGCTTGGAATAACATGAACTACAGACGGATATGTGGGTATAGAAAGATTTTGACGGCTTGGAGAAGTATCAGAATTTTGCTCTACTAAGTGCGACGTCCACCTCCACTACCACCATGACAATAGAGAATGTGAACTATCACAGAATTTAGATGTTAAGACAGAAAGATGCTATGGCAATATTAGCTGTGCTACTGTGAGATGCTTCTTCTCAAAGTGGTGGTGAATGGCCAACACTAGTAAGACTCTGTGCCTGTAAATATGTTTTATTCGTTGACCTGTATATCCATTAGCCACCTGAGAGGCTTTTGCATATTTCAGTCATACTTGTATTATTACATCGACCCTTATGTAGAATAGGCATCCAAGAACTTTTTGACGAAGCCCAGTCGACTACCTGGGCGATACAGTACAAAGAGTTGCATGTCCCCGCACGGAATAGTACCTTACCTGACCATCTACCAATCTCTTGCAGTAGGTGATTGGTAGCTGTGCCTGATTTGCATGCTTCTAAAGTCAAGAGGATTGAAGTAAGGGCTCTAGCATTCACCTCTTTGACGACCCGCAATCCCTAAGTTCCCAAGATGAAATCCAGAAAATCAGCAGAGGATACTGTCCTTAACAACATGAAATTGAAGCTAAAGCCTTGCAGAAGCTTGATTTGAGAGCCATTAAAGCCGCTACCAACAATCGTAGGCTTTCGGTGTCGCCGTATCGCCTGACGCTACGAGTAGAAGGCGGTAAGAAGATTTTGATGATAGCAGGGCTCAACAATGATATTTAGTTAGAGAAGTCTCGGTCGTTATCTACAGTGCTTCCCTGAAATCCGGCGCTCTTAAGCCTCACCGAAGCATTTCTCGATAGCCCGCGGTCTTGCCAAGGACAACCGTGACATGATGAGTTCGAAATCAATGATTGAGTTTCCCCCAGAGTTCCGTTGTAGCCATAACAGAATCATAGGTCAAGATTCGCGGTGACAGGTAGACAATCCTCAGTTCACGTCGCCAAAAACATACTTCCGAACAGCCTGCAATCGCATTAGCGGAGAATTAAGTAAACCCCGAGACTCAGTTCTCACCGTACGAAGAACTTCCGGATGTTGCTTCATGCGAGTATAGACCTCTCGATACTGCTCAATGGTTTCGTTCACGACCTGAGCCTTTGTTATCTGCCCGTTGCATATGGCTTTCATCTTCAGCTCCATCTACACCTGTCAGCAGCAGTTCGTGATGGAGATTAATCAGTGTTGATTTCTTACCTCCTTGCGCAAAAAAGGCTTCGTCAGATTGGTCTCAAACCCCATATTATCATGGCATTCAACCAAAGCGACCCCTAGCGTTGTGGGTATGAACTCCCGAATACCTGTTGCAGCGCCACTGTGGCCACGGCCGGCCCCGCTGTTGCTGCCGGCACTACGACAGGGTATTTCATTTCTTCCTTGACAGCTATTGCTAAATCTCGCTTGCGTTGGCAACTCGTCAGAACCTTCTTCATCGTTTCCTTGCCGGGCTTGTCTTCGCTGAGCTCTAGCCTCGACATATTGTCGGTCTATAATTGTGGCAATATGGTCGGCCATTGTTGCGTCGGTGCCAATGCCATTCGCGTCCATCCGTGAAAGCAAGTCCGGTTCAGTTAGATACTCCGGTGGTGATGTCTTACCTTCGCTGAGAATAGCTTCGGTCGGCTCGAAGACCTCGCCTTCGAGGAATGGTGGAAGCTCCTGGCTGCCCCATCGATCATAAACATAGACGTCCAGATAGTTATGCTCTAATACTACAAGGCCAGATGTGTTAAATGTTTCCGGTCCATAGCGGATGCTAATGTCAGTCTTTGATCCATGGGCGTCTTTGCTGCAGCATGCTAGGAAGCGTCGGACGACGAATTCATGGACAAGTTGCTCATCATGTGGGAGATTAGTTGGATTGACAAAATTAACCGGATGAATAGGCGGGTGGGCCTTATCATTATTATGTCCATTACGAGGCCACGAAAAGCCTCCTTGAACCAGCGCCATTGCATAATCAGCCCAACAGCCACCCCGGGCCTGCTTCTAGACGAGGCTAAGAAGGTCTATATCCTGATTGAACTGATCTGTCTCGGTTCGAGGGTAGCTAATCCAACCTTTTTGATATAGCTTTTCAGCGAGCTGTAGAATCTTTTGACTGTTCATTCCAAGAAATCTACTGCCGCATTTTTGGAGTTCCAGAGTAGTCAAAGGTAGGGGTCTCCACTTGCTCGTTGGCTTGGTTTTGACCTTTTGGACTTGCGCAGTCTGTGAATTGAGACACCACTCATAGAGAACAATCGCTGTCATTCTGTCAAAGAGGTGTTTACGGGCCCAACTAAAGTTCACTTTTATTCCAGCTTTTTGATACAGCAGTTTGATGACCCAGAATGTCTCTGGGATAAAATTTCGAACGCGCAAGTAGCGCTCGACGATGAACCCAAGTGTAGGAAACTGACAGCTTCCGTAACTGATTAATGGAGAAGATTCTGAAAGGTTTTCTCGGTGGAGTATCGGGCGAAGCGTCAGAGTGAGGTGGCGGGTAAGGCTGGCACCCACACGAAGATCGAGTTCGATACGAGAAGCTACAGCATTGGCTTGTGCCTCGTCGAGATCCGTGGGATGCTGTGCAGCATGAATGATATGTGCTCTCTCGATATTGGAGAAGCGTGCCCTTATTGTGCCGCCAGCGCAGCCTAGAGTCTGGTTGCTTTGCTTTGCCACTGATCGAATCTCGGTGCCTATGTGCTCACCTTCCCGATCGCAGTCGGTCCAAATATAGAGCAGGTCGGCCTGGCGAGCTTGTTGCTTGATGTTGTCCGCGACAGGCTTTCCATTGCTAGCAACGAAAACCTCGATGCGAGCGTCGAAAAGCGCGCATGGGTCGCATGAAGTCCAGCTCTTGTATCGGGGATCAAATTCGTAGCTGAGGAGGTGACCTAGTACAGAGGTCATCGTGACGCTACAATGACCCCACTGCGGAAAGGTGTAGCTAAATTTGTAGTTCTTTACGTATGGATTGCCTTGGATGTTGTGGGTAGTCACTTGACCTCCCAAGTGATTAGCAATTGCTTTTGCGATTGATGGCTTTTCCGCAACGCACAAGACCGTTCTTACTGCCATAGTGGGTTGTGTGTTGGGCGTTGGTATGGCCAGGGACGGCGATGTATATATATCACCTCCAAACGCACGCGCGGGTCTATGCCCGTTTCGGGCAGATGAGAGTAGCCAAACGTCACTCCTTTTCTTCCACAAATTTCTCTCTTAGCAATCCAAGTGGTCAGAGATGCCTCGCAGTTATTTAAGTACACCCAATCTATGTAAATCAGCAGAGGCCAAATTTGCTGAGGAGTGTTTTTCTTAGCTACATATAATAGGGGTCTCATTGACCAAGTTAGCAGAAAAAACAGATCAAAATTGTCACGGCTCGAGAAGTGAAAACAATTTCATGGCGATAATAGACGAAGTTTTCGTTGTGCGGAGAGTTTTTATGCTTTATTGGTTAGACACATAAATAGATATGACTGAGAATGGCGTTCCGTATACTATCCATACACAATTCCACTGTACCCGCTATTTCAATAGAGTATCATCCAGCCAGTCGAACACAATCTGGTTAGCGAAAGTGAAAGCTCCAAGATGACAGTGCGCACTTGCAGCATCTTCGTCTGTGAGAATGACATGCGTCCCTAAGTCCCCTAAGGCGTCCTTAACCATTGCAGGCTGACCGGGGAAAAACATGTCGTCTGATGCTTCGCAAATCAAGACGGGGTTCTTGACTTTGTCTGCGATCCCCGCTAATGTCATCAGCTTTACTCTTTCCATGAATTCCGCGAAACTGTTGACAGCAAAGCTGTAGGTACCATGCTCGACCGCCCATCGCGCTGCTGTCGGCGCCTCACCACTTGCAAGGAACTTTTCCATGATACCGTTGAACTGACCTGCGTCTCCCGTTTCATAGGCAGCCTTTGCATCAGATGGTAAGAGCCCAGAGAAAGCTGAAGATCCATCAAAGACGCCATCAACGGCGACAGTGGCGGCTATGCGAGGCTCGAACGCTGCAGCCCGGACGCAAAGATAGCCACCCAGTGACCAGCCAACTAGGGCGAGACGTTTGGAGTCGACTTCGGGTCGCTCAACGAGGTGGTCCACCACAGGTGATACGACTTTCTCCCAATTGTGGATAAAACCCAAACCCTGTTGTTGGCGCACCGTTGGCTGGCCTGGTCCTTCGTAAGTCATAAAATTGTACCCACGTTCGAGAGCTGCGAAGCCGAAACCATGCAGCAGCTCCTCTTGAGAGCCATCAAAGCCGCTACCAACAATCAAAGTGGGCTTCGGTGTGGCCGTATCTCCTGACGTTGCAGGGTAGAAGATGGCAGGGATGTCAAATCCATCTCCTTTGAGCAGGAAACGCTGACCTGGTTGGGGCAGAAGCGCTATAGCTTTATCAAAGCTTGTCATCTGCTGGTCCCAGAGGGAGCGAATGCGTGAATCGTCAGGATGGCCATGAAGAAAGAACTCGGCAGAGCGGAAATAAGTGGCCGCACGAAAGTAAGCGTCGCGGGCTGAGACAGGGTGCTTGTCAGCATTGATCGCGTCGGCCTGCTTATTTATATGAAGTGCGAGCTTGTTGAAGACATCGTAATAGGATTCAAAATCGCCGGGTTTTAGCAATGCCGCGGCTTTGAGCACCTCACTCACATCCGCACCGCCGTAACGTGCAGCTGAAAGGACGCGGAGGACTTCGAAGTTAAAATGGTGGTCCGAGCAAAGTGCAATAGTGCCAGTCATATTGATTGTAGAAAGAAAGTTCGACTAGATTGCTTTGCAGATGTCGTGGACTGATGCGAATTGATATTGAAATACAAGGTGAGCATGGTAAAGAGACGGATATTTATACCCAGCAGCCCTTATGACTGATGGCGAATGCATACACTAAGTGCAACGCGACACACCATGGCCGTAGAACCATCTCCTGCATAGTAGTATTCAGTCTCGTCAATGGGTTTGCTCCTAAGGATAGAGACAATGTTACTACCTGTATGTACGGCGTATCATGCTGCCAATCCGGGTTAGTTAGATTCTCAAACGCACGGACCGTATTTCCACATCACTGCACAACGACGTCACAAAGAAGCGAAACCCAGTCGGGATGAACTGCCAACCCCGCGTATCATGTTTCCTATCCTAGACCGAAAACAGGGGCGAGACTAGTGTTCAACAGAGCGCTTTGTCATACATTGTGGCACAGCAGCAGGGCGTCATGTTGAATGCAATGCTTGAATAAGCACTTCGGTCGGACTTAGTCGACACGGATTCGCACGAAGTTAGAGCCGAAGTCCCGTGAAACTAGGCTAGTGGAATCGCACTCTTCACTCTACGAATATGGAGGATGATTCAAACCCCTAGTTGGGACGCATACTTGCTCGGAGCACCTGATATTTGGCAGGTTACAAAAGATTATCACGCCATCGTTTGATAATGGTCGGTATCCCAGGACGATCCAAAGCTTGCCTTAGTTGTTTAAGACGAAGAAAAGCTGTAAGTCAGCACAGTACCCGCCCATTTACCTTTCTCGATCCTAGTTCAATCATGCTCGCCAATGAATTTGACTTTATGATATCTGCTTGATACTCATTGAAACTGGCAGTGCGATCTTAGTCGTCCCATCTGCAAGCAATGCCAGAGGCTCTGCCTCAACTGCACTTGGCATGAGCAGCACACCATTTTTGTGGACGCCACAGCCAAAACCGTCCTTAGCGCCAGGAAAAGCTATCTCTCATCACCATCACCATTACTGTCGTCGTCGTCATATGTCACAAAAAAGCGGCCTAGTTCACGACAAGTTCCGCCCATACATTTTGCGAATTTGCCTCGGTGTTTAGCATCCCAAGATGATTATATCAGTCTGTTTATGGATATCTATCTGCCGACAGGCTACCATAGCTCTCCGGACATTCCTAGTTGTTCCACAACAAGATGGATCGTAGCAACATGTGCTGCTGCACGCAATTGTAATGGAACGCACGACATGTTAAAACTTGCCGTAATTGCCTGTTCTCTTTGCATGCTAGGATCCCAGCAGGGAGATGGAAGAATTCTCAGAGAAGGCCGTCTTATCTACGGTCGTGCCTTGCTGCAGTTGATGGAGGGGTTGCAAAACGTGGACACTACGAATAGGCTGGCTCTTGTCAGAACCGCCAGAATGCTTGGACTTTTTGAGGTATGTTATGATGGAAATACACCATTCGCGGCCACTGATAGCCAATTCTCGCTTAGATATTTTTCGGTCAGAACAATCACGGTGACGCTGCACATGGACATGCTTGGAGTGTTCACAACAACGGCGAGCGGTATCTACTGCTCAGCGGCAGTGCAGATATGTACAAAAGCGGCGAAGCCCATGAAATATTTGCAGACGGCCGTTTTCATATTGTAAGAACAGTCATTGGCTCTAGGTATTCATCCTTACGGAATGAATAGGCTGCTAGAAACATATTTACAAGGACCGCTTCAATGCTCGACGAATGGCAGTGGAAGACGATCCCTTGGCTAGAGTGTTCCAAAACGCCAAAAGATATTCTCTTGGACTCATTCGTTGAAATTCCAAGGCTGCTAGAGACATTTGACAAGTTTCGCCTCGGATGCCGACGTGTCGGGACACGGGACCTAATGCAATACCTCATTGAAAGATTTTACCATCTGAGCGCCGAGCTCGGATCCTGGTATCTCACAACTGGGTCGTCTATCGAGTCTCGAATGATGACAGCGACGGTAGAAGAAGACAAAGCAATCTCCGTGGAACTGCTTGGTGGCGCCCAGCTGCTTGGTTTGTATTGGTGCTGCCTCCTTCTCTGTATAGAACTCCGTCAAGCTACCCCAGAGTTCCAGGAGGCATGGGCGTTCGGTGAAGTCTCTACAACGGAGGGGGCGCAAACCATATCGAGGAAAATCCTCAAAGTGATAGCTATGTTTCTTAGCCCCCACTCGGGGTGGTTTGGAACTAACCTTGCTGCATGTCCACTTTTCTTCATTCATAACTTTATTCGGAGACAAGAGCGGGTAGGGCTCATGGATAACGAGGCCCGGATACTACAAGAACTCCTCGAAACTGTGAAAGGGAAAATTCTAGCTACATGGATCCAGAGTGCGACATGGTCGCATGTGACTATGCCACCGACTCATCAAAGGTTCACTCACAGGGAATGGAATGAGTGGTGAATCATTTGCAAGTACAGCGTCGATCACACTACATTGGCCAAAGATGACACTCTTGAAGTCACGCAATAAAATGGGTTGCTTTAGATGTCCTTTCTAAAGGGAGCGGAGCAGCAGACGCGAGACATTGTGCTTTGAATACTTGGCAAGTCATGAATACTACAACAGGAGGCTACCTTATTTTAGCGCAGGTGTTTGCGTACGCTTTGCTCTTCTGAGAGTGAGTGTGCCTTCACCTTGATCAATCCAGCCAGGCGATGCTGAACGCCAAGGCCATATTCACGTGACAACGCGCGACCCTGGATCTTCCATGCGATAACGACAAACACGTCCCTCACCAACCCCAGCGCGAAGCACACCTGCGTCAACATCAATTCAACCACAAAATGCTTGACGTGGAAGATTTCGACGCTGTATACCGCGGTCTGTGTTACAACGATGGCCTTGTACAAGAAATTCAATCATATCGGACTGCCCTTGGCGGGCGCACTTTCTTCGAGCGGTTGTTAGCCCTCCTACAGATCAAAGGTAAGCTGCGAAGCAACCCGTTACTAGTTATCTGCTGATATGTGTTTCCAGGCAGCAAGCTATACCCACCCAAGTCTCCGCAACAACTTCAGGATCTTCATCAGCGCATCGTCACCGCCGAAACAACATTGCACAACAAACATTGCCTAGTATTTTACCTGCTCAAAGATCTTTCGGCGCAACACCACGACACCACGGAGCTTTCCGAAGCTTTTGCAAAGGATGTGCATCTCGAGAAGCGGTTCTGGACGTTTGTCGAAGGGCTGTGGTTTCTCGACCACCTCCAGTTCTCAACTGCGGTTGGGCATCTGACGCATCCAAGCATAATACCGACCTTCCCAGACGAGATCATGCACACTCTGTTGACTGGAAGGGATAAGCTGAACAGTTTAGGCATGACGAGGGATCCAAAAGATGACATACTGGCATTAGCATATTACAACTGTGTTAAGCCACCATTGGAAGACGAGAAAACAAGGATCGAGTTCGCAAAGTACCTTGCCGGTCGCAATGTCACCGACATGTATGATTGGATTCACAGCAGACCTGAACACGAGCAGAAGCCGCTTCTCGAGATTCTCATTGAGGAGACACTAGACCACAATGCATGGTCAGACAGCCCAGAGCATGGTGTATACACACGAGACGCTAAGGCCTACGAGTTGGTCAGCCTGCCTTTTACAACGGAAGAGGAGCAATTCATTGAAAAATTCCTTGTTGAAGGTAGAGGGCGAACATTTCCGAACGCTCAAGATCTTGTAATGATGCGCAGGATTGCTACTGGAAAGTTGGCAGATGTCGCCGCCGATGTAGCCACTCGTGGACGAAGATTGGATGGAGTGAACTGGGATGTATTGAAAGATGGTGTCAAGAGAGGGCTAGGGCCTAGGAAGGACGAGAAGGACTTTATCGTCTAGTATGATCGACTACCGAGAAAACGGAGCAGGGTATTTGCATAACGGCTGGCTTATGAGTACTGGTTCCTCGGAAAGTAAAGGCTTAGTGTATCACTGGTCTCATGCGTGTCTCGGTCTGTTTATTATTGGACGAGCACGACAACATTACGATTTTACATCTTCATTCATTGACACAGGGTGACTAATATTATCCACATCCCCACCCGCACATTTATGACACTTATTACCAACTCTCTTTGTTTATCAGACCTGCGTCTTCTGACCTTATGCTTCTTGTACATTCTGAGAGTGAACACCTTCTCTTTCTCTGCAGAAATGTCAACACTGGTACAGCAAGTCCGTTTGCTGTCTTCTTAGATCATAGCGGGCGTTGTCCAACGTATGGTATCATCACGGTATACCACGTGCTCTATGTCACGGGGCCATGGCAAGTTCACAACAGCAAACGGGACATGTGCCCTATCCCAGTAAACTCGTACAAAAATCCTCTCTTGAAAACGTTCATTTTCTAATCATCCGGGTGTTGGAATGTACGTATGATAGAATCACGTGTGCACGCGATAGGGTGCCTGACGCGCTACTGCACCTCTTTGGAAGTCACTGTCTTCGCAGCCACACCATATCACATAGCTTACAATCACTCTTCATGCAGCGAGGAGTCATTTTCTTAGTTTCTAGAACAATTCCAATCCTCCAGCAGCGACAACCTGCTCCTGTCCCACCTGTGTGTCTCCGCGCCTTCACACGTCTGCCCACAGACATGGCAACTCCATCCCAAGACCCTGAGTTTCCTGTGCAAGCCTTCGCCACGAAAACGGACTTCGAAACATTCCTTGAACGCGAGCACACAACTTCTCCAGGCGTCTTTGTGAAGCTTGCTAAGAAGAGTTCTGGCATACCGTCTATCACAGCAGCTGAAGCCGTCGAAATTGCACTATGCTACGGCTGGATCGATGGCCGTTCAAACGCTATCGACAATGATTGGTGGAAGGTCCGTTACACACCACGTCGCGCAAAGAGCATCTGGTCCCAGAAGAATGTGCATACTGTAGCGCGGCTCATTGATGAGGGTCGTATGCGGCCTGCAGGGCTGGCGGCGGTTGATGCTGCAAAGGCAGACGGGAGATGGGACCGCGCATATGCAGGCCCTGCTGCAATTGTGGTTCCAGACGACTTCAAGACAGCATTAGCCAAAGTACCAATCGCTAAGACAATTTGGGAGAGTATGAACAAGAGCGAGCGATATCCGATCTTGTTGAAGATAGAGATGGGAGCACATACAGGAAGACTGAAGCGCATAGATGCTGCAGTGCAGAAGCTCGCTGCTGGCCATCGCCCAGGCACCAGTACGGCCAAATCAGGTCGGAATCCTACGTCGACCAGAAGTCGTGGTGTACAGAAATCAGTTAGCGATGGCAAGTCAGCCAGACTGGGGCTCCGTAAACGAAAGACATGAATTGCAACCTCATAGGCATCTCGCCATTCTCAACGCTACTTGTTGACTCTATCATTGTGCCATAAAAGCAAGATACATGAGATAGCAGGGATACCTTCGTAATCGCTCACCAAACTGTCAATCCGCCAGTAAACTACTATCTTACACTGAATGTCGTAAGTGGATCTACGGTTCGCCGTGTCCATTCGTTACTCGACGAGAACTTGACGCTGCGGGCGCTGCTTAAGTGGCACAAAAAGACAACATCTTAACGGGTGTAGTCAAAAATCATGAATAAAGGGGTGCTTATTATAAATACACTGTAGAGTGTTGAAAAGAATGCATTTTGCGGATGAGTGAGCGGTGTCACATCGTGAGATGCAGTTGGGGAAATTACACAGATTCACCAGGCGCTGCGCAACTTCATCAGCTCAAAATCGCACCTGGTCCCCTTCTATCGTTCGTCCCCCATTCCTTCCTTTCGTTATAGTAATGCGTGGAGCAAAGAGCGGGAGAATCTCTTTCGGTCGTCTCATAACAACAGGCCTCTTGGCTTTGGTCCTTGGGTTCTTGATGATCCCCTTTTTTTTAGGAAAATTCGGAAACGGACGTATGCTCTGGATTCGAGTACGAGAACATTCATCGAGTGGTTTGGAAATAATGGTATCCGCCATTGCTGTCTCATTGCTGTTCGGGTGTCTAAGCAATATGTGGAGAAGAGAAAAGAAACTTGGACCGACCCAAATCCACAACGCCATATGGAAAGAATTGGACAAACTGCTGTATCTAATTCATTCTATTCCAAATCAGTGCTCCCGGCTTAAGCCTCGAATGAAGATATTAGAGCTGTGGAAATCTTTTTGAGGTTCATCGCTCCAACGATGTGAAGACATCGTACCATTAATATCATTCGTCTTCGCATTTTCATCCATTCGCTCACGCATTTAGCATCTCACACAAAGATATCTTCAGCACAGTCCAAGATCCAAATCAAAGCGTGCAACGAGCTCAGCTAGAGGGTACGCAGTAGGCTCTATTGTGCTATTGGCCTTCTAGGATCTACAGCGCTAGTAGTAGCCATCACATGGCTGTCTGCTCCGCGGATATGGCTGTTATGGACCAGTGATCTTTAACAAAGGGACCCAAGCAAAGGATGCGAGATTTTTCATCCGTGGGCTGAACATCTGCCATAATGACACCAAGCTCAAACAACAACTGTTTCTGCAGACACCCATGGACAGGGATCTCTTCATCACTTCGAAATATCACTTTCTACTTACACCAAGGACAAGCAAAATTAGAATAAGGATTAGGTGGTTACCAAACAGCCCATAACTGCATCTTCCCGATGGGTATGTTCGCCCGGTGGGCTCAGACACAATTCCGTCTATGTGTGTGCTACACCCATGTGTCGTGTAGGCGATGCGGGAGACTGTGACTTTCAATGACAGTGCCCACACCTTAGTTTCATCACACAGCAAGAATCGTCCAGATATGCCAAGCAATTTCACTGTTAATATCCTATTTATTGCCTATTTGCTGAGTATAGTCCCCGGCGTCTGAACAATCACGCAACGCTCTGATGAGACTCAAATTCTACAGTCCTATCGATGGTACCGTCGTTGAACGCATCGTTCCCTTCATTGATCTCACAATTCACTGCTATGTCAGTGCTCTTCAGTCCCATATCGTCGTCTTTCGGTCCATCCACGATCCTCTCCTGAGAACTCGACACATGATGACCCGAAACACCAACCTTTCGCTTAATGCAATTCAACGAGTACGTATTTCCGTCTTCACCTATGTGTGATTGGTGAAGGATTTTGCGGGAGGCTGCATAATTGAAGGAGGAAGGGTGCGATTCGGTCACACTTGCTATTCTGGAGGCCAGGATATCAATGCTGCGTTGCCTGGTAAGCAAAGGGAACCCTGTAAATAAAGAGACAAAGTATGACTCACTACATGACTATGGGAAACATGCATTCCAAGGTATAGACAAATCGATCGAGCTGGCCCATGTTATCCATTGCCTTGATGCTTTTCTGAGAGCTGTGCGTGATCGCCCTCGTGATACCTATCAAGGCCAGGCTGGCAAGTCGTATTTCCGTGCTTTGCGTCAGGTACCGGAAAAGCCCACCACGCTTCGCCACTTCAGCACTCCTTCTCTTTGCTTTAGAGAATATCCGAAGGAGGAAGAAGGCCGAGATGATTTCAATAACCGCAAGGGAGACGAAGTTCCCGATGTGAAGATGCTCAACGAGATATGGGGTCTGTTGGTTTTGGTTGCTCGTAACGGTAACGACGACGCGAAATACCAATATTGATGTCCGTAGTATGATGAGGGCAGCCATAAAGATCCAGAAAAGAGCCAAGAACACGACGCGCTGGCGATTTCGAAGGACCCTGTTCAGAATCATATAGCTGTAGAAAGTTAGACCAGCTTCTTGGATCTGTTTCAGCAGTGTTAGCCAACAGTTCCGAATAATGGAAGTCGGGAGTGGTACCAACCAAGATAGATCTGCAAAAACCGTCCCCAATACCAGGGCAGTCGTTCCATGGTGTTCATAGAACGCATAGTAGCAAAGTCCATTTGCAATAGCAGTTGCAACCGAGACGACAATCGGAACCAACGTAATGGGTGAATAACCGGTTATGCCAATCACCATCAACCCAAATAATGAGTTGAGAAGTCCTATAGTACTAAGTATTGACCAACACCCTTCAAAATACAGTGGGGTATTCCTAGCTGCCATGGCTTGTCGGCTGGATCCTACTTCGAACATTCAGTGATTGAGGGTTGGAGCTTTGAATAGAACGCAGATATTGAGTCGAAATGCTGACGGAAATCCGATGTGGTATACCATGGAGCTGACAAGGTGATAAATAAATATCAGAAAAATAAGCTGGAAAAGACTTAGATTGATTATTTACCATGTGCTACTACAAACACTTTAGTATTCTAAGTGCGCGCTGGATTGAGAACTGACTCACAGATCTTTCCTCTGTCCAGCAAGTGGCGCACTCACATTTTCTCGCAATGCCTGCCTTTGAGTCGTCTCCAGCTGTCTGTACGACTTGATAAACTAATGTGTTTGAAAATCAATTCGAGAAGCGATTGACCGCTACGCATGGTTCACACAACTCAGCTCGCTTAAGTTGTCACGGCCAGTTACTCGGCGCGAAGTGCAGTAAATCAGTTAGCACAAACGTCAAATAGGGAATCAGATCACTTGGAGCATCCAGTTTTATAAACAAAGGCCTCGTATTGCGTCAGCTATGGAAGATTGACAAGGGCAAAGCATGGGAATGAGAGCCGGTGTCCTATAAACGGATCAACACGCTGACAGTCGACGCATGCTTGTAGTAAGAACCTTATGCCGAGTCACGACAAGTCACCACCGCCGCCGCCAAACATCGGAGACTTCCAGAAATGTCAATCATATCCCTACGGGTTTCCGCTCTCCGCTGCGGGAGCTTAGACCTGTCACCAGACTAGGATCATACCTTATCAAGACAGGGTATGCGGTTCCACCTCCCCGTTTTCGGACCGCTAGCTTCTGGGCCCCAGATGCAATCAGATTCCCTGAAAGTTGGTGATGGGTTAAGCGCATGGAAAGGGTCCGCGGAAGGAGAGAAATTCCACGGAGAACGTGGTGCGGCGCTCTGAGTTGGGTTTGATTCGCCAGCCGTGTCCCTCTCCAAATGGTGCGTCGCAACGATCATCCTCATCAAGACCAGTTGCAATTAACGACGGAAACACGGGCACTCTCGCTCAGTCTCAAAGGCGAAATGGCTTGAAGCTTACGGCCGAACGCAATGCAATATCCCTTCGACCTGGCGAATCTGTAACCTGACTTCTCAATTGCCAAGCAAGGAAACTCTTCTACGAATCCCTTCACTGTACAGCACAGCCTATGGCTTGAAGCTACCAAGGGCCTGAGCAACCGAATCGTACCTCGAATCAAAAGAATGCGACGACATCCCACGTGTCTACTCCAAAACCATGATCTTGTGCAGCCAGCTCCAAATGTCTCAGTGCTATCGTCCAAATCACTCATCTACTACGACTCGACACTTCCCATACCAAACCCAATACGGCCGCACTACTTCCGAATTGTACCGCATGATAAATCTGTTTGATAGCATACGTACGTAAAGCATCTTCGGCGAGGTGGTGGATACAAGACCGTCGTTTAGAAGTCGAAGGCTTAGCCTACATGGTACACCATTGGCAGCGTGCGGCTCGTAATCTTCAAACCTTATTGTCCTACGGACTGGCCGAGAATTCGCCTTCTGAAGGTTGGGATCAAGTAAGTTCGCTTGCTTCCGCGGAGGAGGGTTTTTCATCCAGTAAAGTCCGTGGTGAGTATTCTACTATCCAAATGCCACGCCACCTGCTATGCAGGGAAGAATAAGGGATAATTTGGCTTTTGATACTTGCCTTTCATCATGAGCCGTAGTGTCATAAATTCGCCTTCGTCTTTTCAACTCAGTTCTGTATTACCGTTTCTCTTCCTTTCGCATTATTGTTTTTCTCACAGAAAACGTTTAGAGCGTTGCTCTTTCCAAGGCTTTTGTCCCATGCACATTGTCGAACTGATTCAATTCGACGGTCCAACCTCACCCGTCATTCCGAGACGCCATCCCACAAAATTGTTTCCCAAACTAAACCGAAAGACCCACACTCCGCCTAACCCGTCTCTTCCTCTCACCTACTGCCGAGAACGCCCAGGCTGATGGAAATGGGAAGGGGCTGGGCCAAGCTTAGGGCAGGTATAAGCTAACACAGCCCTACTCTACCCCTACCCATGCTTGGTAGCCCTATACCCTCTTGCCAGCCTACCGATATACTACCGCTAGTGAGCGCGAGAATGTAGAATGGCCATGGATATATAGATTGTCAACCGTCATATGCAGAGACATGGCGTCCGATTGCTCAAAAGGAAGCAGCGGTATCAGCGGAAGAAAGGCGTGAAGAGAGACAATAGACCGGTTATTGCAACTAAACGTATTCGCTATTGCAATAGGTGCTGTAACTCGCTGCATGATGAGCTGGACCGGTAGACAATGTGTCCTAATCTTGAACCACTCATATCTCCTTTTTTTAAACCCCCCCTAGTTGGGGATCTGTGGATATACCAGGGTTTAAACAGTGAATCAGTACCTGATGTGATCTTTCCAAGGGTGGATTACATGCGTAATTATATATGTAGACAAGGATCTCTAGTATCGGCTAGCTGGTGGACTCGATTTCTAAGTAGAATATGCTTTTCCAGTTTCCATGATCGTATGTGGTAAGCGAATTGATGTAAGACGTCTCTTGTGGCACCTGCAGGGTAATCGTCGTCCTATCTCCTCTAGTACGCACGCTCGTTGCCAGTTTAGTTCAATCTTTCGTGAGCGCGTTGGAATCGGTCTTTCGTGACGTGATTCCTATTGCGCTTGCTGATCCATAAGTCCTTCATAGTGTCCATCGAGCTTCCGCTAGAACACGCGCGTTGCTATTCCCGGATTGTTTCTCGGCAGCTTCTTCGTCAACTTGATCCTTGCTCGCCAGCCCAGGCCCTGTGACGGTAGACGGAGGTCGAACGACGGGAAAGTAGCACTAAATGTTAACTTGGGCTTGCTGTTGCAAGCAGTTTCGCAGTGGCAGCCGGCCTATCCAAGTAAGAAATTTGTTTATATATTTGAATCCAACGACATTCGAAGAAAACTAGTCTAATCTCAAGAATTCGCTTGCACGACTTCGCTAACCTCGCCGATTGGATGGCGCCAACCGCAGTCGGAATAATCATTGGGGTTGGATCACTCTCACTGCTTTGTCTTGCTTTACTAACGGTTGAGTGCTTTCTTGTCTTTGCAAGCGCCTTCAGCTAGTGTCTACCGTCGTCAGTTGCGTCAGTTGACACGTCAGCTCGTGCTAGAGTATTTCCCACGGTCGCAACTAACATCTTGCTTTACTCGGCTGTCACGGCCAGATTTCTTCAGTTCTCTGTTCAGATGCCTGAGAACTTTTGAAATAGAAAGGTGCGGTGTCAATAAGAAATATAATGATGCTCCTGAGATAAGAATAGGCAAAAGGCGGGTGCATCTGATAAACGAGCATGGGGGTTTTTAAGTGGAAAAAAGTAAGCAATACTCAGCCTTGGTTGAGGAGAGAGGTTATATAACATGAAAGAACGAGAACGTCCGACAACAAGACACTTGTACAACGTAAAGAGGGTGAGCAAGGAGGAAATGCATACAGCTTGAATGTAATGCTGAGGGTGTTGTGAACTTGTTTCACCAAAAGAAACGGGATATCATTGCTGACGCTTGATGGTAAGCAGCCTAGACCCGTAGACAAAATAAATTCACACACCGTCTACGTGGAGGGTTGCACTGAGACACGGCCATCCAGTTCGCATGACGTAATAACACAGATGGCAATCGCAAGTGAACCCCGCATGTGTCATCTGTTGGGACATTCATAATACTTACTGAGACTTCCATCAGGCGTCTTTCGTGAGAGTCGCGGAGTAGATAGCATGACACAAACGTCATGGGCATGGGGATTGGGGACTTCTCGGAACTTTGGCGACGGGACTCGGATCTGCGTTAAACCCGTAGCCGAAACGCCGTGGTATGGGAAGGAAAGCCAGAATCTCGGCATCGACTGTCATGGAAACTTGGAAGCAGGCAATGTCCCGAATGTTAACAAAGTAGGAAAAGCCAATATCCGGGTATGCAAAGTGTTACGAGACCCCACCTCCCTTCACATGCTGCATCGTCTCGCGTTGAGTGGTTAGTAATACACCATGCTGCGAGCGGTGACCGACAAATGCGAGCACTAGGCAACAGAATGCAGGCTCATTTGTCAAGTTCCGATGAGTCAAAGCCCGGGCGACAGAGCTGCAGGGCTGAGTGGCTGAATGGCTGGGTCGTGGAGTGGCTGCTCACGCTTGGTGTCTGATGTAATACTTTGTGCAAGCATAGGCATGTAAAGTAGACAAAGCCGCCAAAGGCAACCGGAGTGGTTCTAGAACCCGTGTGGGTGGTGCAGAACATGAGCCACAGGTAGCAAAGCCTGATGGTATGATGCGTATACTCCGTACGACCGTCAAATTCCATCACCATGAGGCTCAGTATCCGTCGGGCGGAAGTGGGCGGATAGAGACAAATTCGATGTGCATCGGTGTCTGTGCGCGGGTGTGGCCAGCGCGTAGAATTACTGTACAGATGGACATCCGTCGCCTGACACACCTCGCCAAACATGTACAACGCTTAAATGGTACAAAGGCGCGGCACACGTGATGCTGATCCATGCCAGCTTCAATATTTTCTTGAGCGCGTGTGGCTCGGACGAAACCTGGAGTTAAGTGGTGACAACGAATACTGTTCAGTAGAATTTTGCACACCACCGCGGGAAAGAAAAGAAAATATGATCTCACAAGCGGTCAATGTGGGTGTGAAGCTGCTAGCTTCCGGCGTATCCTGGATAGGCCGGGGATCATCGCAGACGAAATTTTGAGTCGAACAACTTCAGGCCTGGAGCGGATGGTCGATTCGGATGGTGGGTCGGATCGAAACAACTTGGGTGGCCGAACGTGCGTGAGAATCTCTTGCAGGCGTGACATGACATGGCACGATGGGCCAGGGCTTGCAGCAGCAAAGGCGTGGCAGCGACAGGTGGCCCCAAGTCATGGCCTTGCCAATGTCGACTTATGTCCTGGCCATGAGGCCGCCATAGGGCTGTAAATGAAACTTGGCGAAGTTTGCCGATGGGGCGATCGAGGGTAGAGAGAAAGTGCCATTAGCGGTGGCTGACCGAACGACGGACGGCGCCCGAGAGGAGTCTGTGCTTGGCCGGACCCACCTTGCGCAAGACAACTGCATCCGGCATGTGGACGTCACAACTGGCGACAACGCGATGCAATGCGATCGGAGTAGTCTCGCAGCTGACAAACTCATGTCGCGATGACTTGCTCTAATTCGTAGTTCCGCAACTTCCGGCCCACGTATACATGCAAGGCGCCCCCCATAAGCTCATAAAGGGTGGTTACCTTTGCGCATACAAGTACTTGGTACCCTTCCGTTTGCTGCTTCTCTTGGGCTCACCTTGCATCTTGTCATATCTCTGGCTTCGCATACCTACTGGCTGCAGCCTCAGTGTACGGTCACACCGCACAGTGATCCATCCCATCCCCCATCAAGCGTTTCGCAGCGCTTTCTTCCCAAAAGCACATAACATAGTTTTCTTTGAACATAATCCACATGTCGAGTCGGCGCGGTTTCGCCATAGCCGCCGCGGCGCTGCTGCTTGAGCTCTTGCCGGTAGCAGTCGCTCATGGTGACGACAAAGGCATGGACATGGGCGCGCATGACATGCCAAAAGCGCAACCTCAAAATCCTGGCTTCGGAGGCTACTGGAGTCTGTCGGAACATGCCTCGCTGATGTATTGGCACATTGGCCTTGAGGTGTTGGCCTGGGTCGTGGTCCTGCCAGTAGCTGTCATGTTCAGCATCGCGCGCTCACGGTTTACTCTACCGTCGCAATTAGTCTTCCTCGCTACCAATGCACTCGCCCTCGTGCTTGGTCTCATCTACGACCACCAGACACCGGAACTGTATGCGGGAAATGCGCACAGCAAGACTGGGTGGGCTATTACTTGGATTGCCTCGGCCTGGGTGTTCCTGGCCCTTGTCCAAGCCTACGCAGGCCTGCCCAACAAGCATTCGGTCGAGGATGAATTCAAACACCCCATGACGGCCGCAAATATGCTCAGGTACCAGCGCGTCCAGGACGAAGATGTCGCCGACCCCTCGCGATGGTCAGGCGACTCTGGCCAAGGTACCGAACGAAACTCAGCCTCGCTTTACGACTCGTCCCGATCTCCCAGCGTCGAATCCGAAAACCAGCAGTTTGCCAGCCCATCGCGCAGAAACACTCACGACGACGACGTTTTCGACGACGAGAATGAGAAGTACGGCCTCTTGCGCAACACATCAGTTGATCGATTCTTTTCCCGCAATGTAGCCCGATTTGCAGTTGGCCGCACACTGAAAGCGATTCGGTTCTTCTATGTCTTGGTTGAGCGTACGATCCTGATCCAGGGTTTCGTAGCCATTGTCAGTGGCGCTGTCGTCTATGGTGGCATCGGGCGAGGCGACGGTATCTTCAACGTCTTGGCGCACACAGTAAAAGGAGGAATCTTCTTCGTATACGGATTCCTCACACTGGGTAGGTGGATGGGCGCATTTGCTGACTTTGGATGGGCGTGGAACGTGAAGCCACCTAAGGAGGTTGTTGGTCGTCGGCGAGCGGCGCTACCGTCGGCAGAGTTTACCGAATCCTTCGTAATCTTCCTGTACGGCTGCACCAACGTCTTCCTCGAACATTTGGCGGCATGGGGTGATGCATGGACTGCGCAAGACTTGGAACACGTTTCAATTTCTGTCATGTTCTTTGGTGGTGGTTTGGTAAGTAGCCGGTCCCGGCGCTTTCACTCTAGCGCGACATTAGCTAATCTCCTTCCTAGCTGGGAATGTGCATCGAGTCGAGCAAGATGCGCGATTTACTGAACAGCGGCGTCGTGGCCTCGCAAGCAGCATCGGTCGAGAATGAGGCCTGGCAACAACCCCGCCAGTACCGCTTCTCGATGAACCCTATGCCAGCCCTGATCATCATGCTCCTTGGCAAGATGATGAGCTCTCACCACCAGAGCTCCATGGTCTCGACCATGATACACACACAGTGGGGCAGCATGTTTATGGGCTTCGCGCTTGCGCGAGCTCTCACCTACATCACTCTGTATATTTCACCGCCGACATCCTTCCTTCCATCTCGCCCGCCTACCGAGATTGTAACTGCATTCTGTCTCATCTCTGGCGGCATTACCTTCATGGTCAGCAACAAGGACACAGTTGCCGCTCTGGAGTCCTACAACCTGGATGCCATGTTCATCTTCACGGTGGTCATGGGTCTCACGGCGCTTCTCATGGCATGGACCACAGTGGTCATCGCCATCAAGGGCTGGGCTTTGCGCAAGGAGAGCAGCAGCCAGCATGTGAAGAGCCACGCCGGTGTCCTGGTTTAAATATCCGCAGAGTTGGTCTTGGTACTACTAGCTGGCTGGCTGGCTGGCTGGCTCTGAGTGACACAGAGCAGACTTTGGTTGGATTTTTCTTTTACCTGATACCCCTTCTTCTCTTGTTTACGACTTGAACGCTTTTTGCTTTCATGATATGGATGCAGTATACCCCTTTCCTAAGGATGGCGACAGCCTGGATAGCTGCACTAATACCCTTCTTTACTAAAATAATGACGGCGGTAATGAGTACAGATGAGGAGGAACGAGCTCCTTCAGCGAAGGGAGGCTCATGATAATCACCAAAGCTGAATGGCGAACTTTGCCGCTTTTTTAGTACTGATGACACAGAGTGCTCTCAGAACAGAGAGCTGGAAAGTGTTGAAGATAATTGAGCTTGAATCCACTCATTTTTTTTGCCATGGCTCGTGTGCTCGTCTGGGTATCATATGCAAAGCATTCCAATCTAAAGTAACCTCGCAGATTCATCCTCGTGTTCCTCTGCCCCGCCCAGCAACGCCCCTTGCGATACCAGAACCACCTCTTGTACCCCTTGTTGCGCCGCCGCGGGTCGGTATTCCGCCACGGCCTCCAGCGCGTGGTATGCCTCCCCTCCCCCGCGGTAAGCCTGATGTTTTGGCAGCTGGCGCTGGCGTCTGAGGAGTTTGAAATTTGGACGGAGCCCTGCTGCTTGGAGGATTCTCGACAAAAGACGTGTCGGTGGTTAGGAACGTTGCGTCTATATCCTCGGGGCCCTGGGAGCGGTTCAGGTCCGGAGCCCCGCCGTCGGGCTGGTTCTGTGGCCGCTTGAAAGATTCTGGTATGGGAGCCTAGACATGATAGTCAGTAGCTGTTGTTTTTGCTTTTGCTTGCTGGTCCGTTTCGTCGACCTACATACCTCTGGGAAATCGACGCAGAAAGCGTTCATGTTCATGCCGTAGAGAAACGCGGCAAAGCTTTCGGAGAAGCGGGCCAGACTCTCGTGCATCAGCTGCAGCTGCATGAAGTTTTGCTCGAGGTCAGCCATGGCGTCACTCAGCTCTGCGAAGCCATCCTGCAGGCCTTCGAGCGCGTTGTCGGTAGCAGAAGCAGCTCGGCCGCGCTGGGATGAATCGCGCAATGAAGAGCGCGACGAGGGGCGGAGGGGCGTCGTGGGGCGTGAGCGAGGAGATCTGCTGCGTGTCCGCCGGTACGAGGGTGTTGTTGTGGGTGTTGTGGACGCCATGTTTGGCCGGGGATTGTTGCTGTTGTTGATTTATTGGTGTTGGTGGTGTCGCATGCAATGGATCGAGGGGCAGCGCCCGGTTCCACGGTCGTGTGGCGGCGAGTTAGGTATGTCGCGGCCGAACGCGAGGGGTTGTCTGAAATGCTACAGCCTGTAGAATGCAGGGGAGGTGAAGATAGACTCTGTACACAAGTCTCCACCCGCATCCAGGGCACGCAGGGTAAGAGCGCTAGGACGCATCCGTCGATGATGCCATTGCCATTTCGCTACCGATGATGTGCATTCTCCATCTGCCCTGCGACTCGCAGACGACAGCGTTTTGCCGAACGACGCATCCTTAGGCGGCCCGTCGTCTCCCCCCGCCTTCCCTGCCCTCCGTGTCCGTCTCTGCTCCGCAAAAGTGCAAAGCCACGCCTGCGCCGCCTTACCCGGACGAACTCTTCCGACGTCACCGGACTGGCATTCATGTGGTGTCGCGCACAGCCCCTGGGACGACGATTTCACACCTCCTTCATAAAGCATCGGCCCTCTGCCCAGCCTCGACACCAGCTCGCCCCCTTCTCCGCCTCCTATAGCCCCGCCTGCACGGTCACGCGCACACATCGAATACCCCTTCACCGGCTGCATACGGCAGACACGCCCCACAAGAAGAGCGGAATAAACTTGTGGACTGTGGGAATAGTCGCTGGTCTTGCCATTGGCGGTGTCCTTCTCGTTCCCTTTATACAGGCCTCTTCAGGGGCAGACACGGCGCAAGCACCTCGGTCTGCGCGGTTTGAAATCCAAGACCTTACAGACTCGTACCTCGTCATGGCACCCAACACCCCCGCCGGGCGACCGGGAACCCTCACACCCGACCAGGAGAAGAAATTGCGCGAGCTATGGGGCATTGTGATGAAGGTCTTTGGCGTAGAAGCGGGGTCAGACCAAGCAAATGGAACAACCACACATGGAGAGGACGAAACTCCTTCATCCACAACCGGAGAGGCGGCAGCTACAGACGGGAAGAAAGACAAGAAGAAGAGCCGTCTGAATGTTTTCAAGCGAAACAAGGGTGAGAAGAATGCCGACGACAAGTCCTCGAGTGCCTCCGAGGCCTCAACTCCTACCACCGACATTAGCAGGTTGTCCATATCTGCGGAGGACGACAAGTTCGGCCAGACGGCAGAGTTCAAGGCCGCGATAGCCAACATCCCCCCAGAGGAGCTCCGAAGAACGTTCTGGAGCATGGTTAAGCATGACCATCCGGATGCGCTCCTCCTTCGCTTCTTGCGCGCAAGAAAATGGGATGTGGAGAAGGCGCTGGTCATGATGATCTCGACGATGCAGTGGAGGCTGAACGAGATGCATGTTGACGATGATATCATGAAGAACGGCGAGCTCGCTGCTCTCGAGACAAAAACAGACGATGCCACGGCAAAGAAGAACGCAGACGATTTCCTGACACAGCTTCGCATGGGCAAGAGCTTTCTCCACGGACTGGATAACGAGGGGAGGCCAATGTGTTTTGTTCGCGCAAGGCTGCACAGGGCTGGTGAACAGACGGAGGAGAGTTTGGAAAGGTTCACTGTCTATACGATTGAGACGGCGCGTATGCTCCTGAGACCGCCAATTGACACGGCTGTACGTTACCTTGAATGGTTGAAGAGGCCAATCCAGAGTACTGATACTGACGCTTGCAGACCATTGTCTTTGACATGACCGACTTTTCCATGGCTAATATGGACTACACACCTGTAAAGTTCATGATCAAATGCTTCGAGGCAAACTACCCCGAGTCTCTTGGTACAGTTCTGGTTTACCGCGCACCATGGGTCTTCAACGCTGTTTGGGCTATCGTCAAGGGCTGGTTGGACCCAGTCGTTGCTGGAAAAGTACACTTTGCAAAGAATGTGCAAGATCTTAGCAGCTTCATCCCCAAGTCACAGATCCCAGCCGAGTTGGGTGGAGACGAACAGTGGGAGTACAAGTACCCGGAGCCTGTGCCAGGCGAGAACGACAAGATGAAGGAAGAGGGTCCCAAGCAGGAGCTGCAGAAGGAGAGACAGCAAATCGTGGACAAGTACGAGGCTACGATAATGGAGTGGGTGCGTGCCGGCGACAGTGCATCCCTAGAAGAGAAGCGGAAAGAAAGAGACGGCCTCGCGGAGCAGCTAAGGCAGAATTACTGGAAGCTGGACCCTTATGTCAGAGCACGTTCGCTGTACGACCGCTTCAACGTGCTTCAAGACGGAGGCAAACTCGACTTTTACAGCAAGGCGCCTGAGCCTGCAGCGAGCGCACCAGCCAAAACCGCTGACACGAGCGCCGACGATATCGATTAGAAGTCGAAGGCTCAGTTGCTCAGATGGCATGGCGCTTTCAACACCTTGGCCAACGGTTTGAAGCAGAGCTAAAAGAAAACACATGTATATGTTTTCTTTTGCTTGCATCGAGCGCACGTGTCTCGTGGTTGGTCGCTGTGAGAAGTTCTCCCGCCTCTTCCCATGTTTCTTGTTTTGCTTTTCTTCTTCTCTCTTGCCACTTTTGGGCAAACGAACTACCGTAGAAAAAACGTGTATCTTGACTCCTCATGTATAGACACGTCAAAGCTCCATCTCTACTGCGTCGTTTTGCAAACTTTGTTAAAGAAAGATAAGTAGGGGAAGGGAGGGAAGTAAGAAAAGAGAAAGAGAAAGAGCAAACTTGATAGACACGCACATACAGTTAGCACACTAATGATCTGCCTTTCAGACGAATACTCATCTTACAACCCCTTGCCCTTGGTCTTGTTTTTACCCTTTTTTCTTAGAATTCCTTGTTTGCCAACACTTTTCAAGACGCCTAGATACCCAGCCAGACAAATCAGACTAGGCAGATGGACAGCGGTGTGTTTGACACCACCACCACCCGTCTTTCTAGCACGCGATGCACACGCGTACACGTGCCGGGTTTTGTTTACGTTGTACAACACGGGACACGGCACTCAAAACAACAACACGGAGTCAACACGCGATGCACACGATAGAGTACACCTAAGAGACGGAGCAAGAGGACACATGGAAACGGCCGCGACGATCGAGCCCTACTATCAGAGATCGGACATTTTGGGGGCACGGGACACGTCCGCCTAAAACTGTCGCGATATTATTTTTTGCATGATGTTTGATTATTATTTGCTGTTTCGGGGCGGCAGATCTTGTGGGGAGGGCGGTAATTAGGGGGGGGGGGCACGTAGGTACAGTAAATCTGCTGCTGTTCTCTCGATCATAGAGAGAGTTGTCGATGGCGCTAGTATGGTGCTTGGGCCAACTACGTCATAGTCTTTATTTTTCCAGCCTCTCGATCTTTTTTTTTGGGCTGCTCGACGTTTATTTCCTTCTTGTATGGTGTCTGTGCACGGCACGTGTACCTGTGAGTTGCGAGGGCTCTCGGGAGCCGCTTTAACCGCTGATTTCCCCTGTATCTTTTTCTTCTGTCCCTTGGTGTCGGAATTTTTCCCTCAGTTGCGTCTTTTTTCTTCTGCTTTGAGAGGCTGTCGTTGCTCAGGGTGGCTAAAAAAACAAAAAGGTCTGGAATCCTTTGTGGGTCTGCTTGTCGACCTTGAAGCCTAGAGCCCACTTGGGTTTTCAAGCTAGGCTAAGGCTGAGCTGGCGCTACACCCTAACCACACGCCTCTTGCAGTCGCTCTCCATTGTTGACTCGTTGTCATGGCTCCGGCTCTTTTTCCGAATTGTTTGCTTTGGGCCCTGTGTTTCCAAAGTCAATGATACATTTGCTTGGAATAGGAAGGTGTCACAAGGGCATCAGGCACAAAAGCGGGGACTCGAGGCATGTCAGCACCGAGGGTGTCGTGACTAGAAGGTGGCATGGTTCTGTTGGTATGGTTTGTTTTCCAACGGAGAGGGGTGCTGTTACAGCGGTGTTTTTGCTGAGGAGGCGGATGCACGTTTGGGCGTCTGCACTTTTCTTCTTGTTTCCCAAACCACGTTTTGTATTGGTCTTTTCACCTATCGCAACAGATTGTCTCCTATGAAGTGATTTTGATATCCCGGCCACCCCTTGTCCGGTGACTCTCATGGTTGTTCACTTCGTCCATGTCTGCAGCCATCTTGTCGGCGTTCTCAAGGCCGCTCTGACCCGCCTCGGCAACTTGCTGCTCGGGGGCTGCTTCGCCCATTCGGGAAGTTGAGGCACTTATGCTATTACTATCAGCCTCTGCCCCAGCTAGCGCGAGTCCCTGTGCGGGCCGGTAGGTTATTTTGCCTTCGGCAGCCGCAGCGAGGCGTTGCTTTTGGCCGGCCTCTCCGGCCCGACCTAGGACGCCGGCAATGACTTGGATGCAGCGAAGACTGTAGTTGTGTTAGCAAGAGGTGAAGTAATGTGTCAGAACCTTCTCACCTGTCGTCGTTGGCTGGAATGGGATACGTGACCCATGTGGGGTCAGCATTGGTGTCAATGACGCCAATGGTGGGTATGTTGTTGAGAGCGCACTCGTGGAGCAGAACATAGTTCTCCAATGGGTTCAGGCAGACGACGAGATCTGGACGTAGTGCAGGCCTGTCGTAAAGCTGCTCCTCGAAGCCCGTTACTTCCTCATCCAGCTCGTTGACGACTTTGGTCTTGCACCTTCCAAGGATTTGCTGGCCGTTTGTGATGCTGCCGGGGATCCAGCGCTCGAACAGGTGGTAGCCCTTGGCCAGCTCAGCGGCTCGTGCAACTGCTCTGTCCTGGCCCTCTCGGGTTCCTACGAAGAGTATTATGCCTCCTCGTCGCGCAACTTCCTGGACAACCTTGGCAGAACGGCGTAGGTGGGCAGCGGTGACCTCAAGGGAGATGATGTGCACGCCTTGCCTGATTCCGTGGATATATCGAGCATTGGCAGGGTTCCAGAGTGAGGTGACATGGCCTTGGTGGGCTTCAGAGGCAAGCAGCAGTTCGAGGGTTACGTCGGCGGGCGAGGGCGGGTGGTTCAGCAGCGTGTGCGGGCGATAGTGAGGGGCAATGTCAGACCCCAGCTTTCCCAGGGCCTTTGCTGTGGAGCGTGTCAGTATGGATGCGGGCACAGGCATGTGTCTGGCGTACCCTGCTGCTTGTACTTGTAGTACTGTTGGGCAACGTTGTCGTGGGCGGCAGACGGTGGGGCATGAGTGGCGGGGTCAATTGAGGGCAGCGGCTGCTGAAGATGTGCGTTCAGCTGGGCTTGGAGCGACTGGATCTGCTTGAGGCTGTTGTTGGTCGAGGCCTCGATGGCGGAGATGTCTGTAGAGAGAAATCGGCGCAAGGGCCGGGACGGGTGTTGTGCGAGTGCCCGGGGGCCTGGGGACGCAAGTCAGCCATTTTGTGCGCATTGGGATGCACAGCATTGGGCCGGGAGTCTACGTACAGCTGCGCGCGGCGATGGTCCTCAGGATCATGGTGTTGCCCACGTCGTGCAGTCGCCGGCCCAGCGGTCCAAAATCTCTCGAGCCCTGCGCGCGGCATGCCAAGACCCATGGCGCGCTAGACCCGGCACGGCAAGGCGCATCGGCGTGCCTCCACAGGTCGGAGGATGCGCCACGGCACCGCCCTGAGTGTGCAATGGCCCGCCTGGATCCGAGGCAGAGGGTGGCATGTGGCCGTGGCAGAGAGGCAGGCAGCACGAGGGGATCGGGCAGCGGTTGAGCGTGCATCGGTCCCACCCGGCAGGGCAGGGCAGGGCAGGGCAGGGCAGGGAGGACAGGGCAATGGCATGACATGACATGGCACTACATGGGATTTTGCGATTACCATACGGGCAGCGCCGGGTTGCTGTGTGTGTCTGCCCGGCCTGATGGGGCGGCCATGCGTGCTTGCTTTTGGCCTCGCCTGCTGCTGATGTGACCGCCTTTCTGCTTCCCTCGCGCGCACCGCCCACGCCCGTGCTGCGGCCCCCGACTGCGACGTGCGACGACTACCCGCGCAAAGCCACTGACATCTTTCTGTGCCCTTCTGCAGCTATCCCGCACGCGGCCTTTCTTGGCAGCTAGCGCATTCGACTCACGCTACACACCTCGCCCTGCACATCCAACCTCCACCCCCCCTCCCACCCCAGACCTGCTACATCTCCATCCCGCTGCCACTGCAAATGGACTGCGGCTAGCTGGCCCATTGCTCCTCGTCCTCCTCGGATGCCCTGTCCCGTACCCTGCTCGCTGCTCGCTGCTCGCTGCTCGCTGCACGCCCCGCTCCTGCTGCCCCTGCTGCCGCCGCCGCCGCCGCGGCTGCTCCTGCCGCCACTACCACCACGACGAACCGATAGCGCACAACACCGCCCACGGGCGCCTGCCGCCCTCTTGGATGCCCACAACCCCGTGCTGGACGTCCCCCTCTGCTGCCAATAACACCATCCCCAACCCCCGCCCATCGCCATGAACAGCTACCCGTACCCACCGCGGCCCTATAGCCAGGCCACCAACGGATCTATGATGATGGGCATCGAGGCCGACGCCATCAACGGCTTCGACATATCCGAGGGCCAGTCGCTCGACTCAATGGTTGCCCAGAACGACAAAGAGAACCGCCGCCGGAGCATGCCGCCCTATGCGCGAGGCCCGCCGCACATGAACCTGGGAAGCCCCGAGACGCGCCGGCTGAGCATGATGAATTTTGGCGACCCCAATGGCGACATGGAAGATTTCCGCTTCGACATGTCCTCGACCGCCATGGACAACCTGATGCACAACAACGCCACGGCCTTTCCGCGCGTTACGGCCAATATGCAGAACGACCAGCTCCCGGCTACTGACCTTTCCATGGGCAACCAGTTCCAAGGCCAGGCTTCACCTTTCTCCCAGATGGGCGCCCCCGGCTCTTCGTATGCCTCACCCATGCACCAGAAAAACTCCCTCGACCTCGACATGTCATCGTACCAAAATGGCATCAATATGCCCCTCGACATGAACGGCCCCCTCAACATGATGCCGTCTGACATGAACATGTTTCCTGGCAACCAGTTTAACTCGCCCATGCTCGGCTCCCCCCTCAACCAGGACTTTGTCGGTCCCATATCTGCCACTTCGCAGGACAACACCGGCAGCAACAATACCCCATCCACACAAGCCCAAGACCAGTTTAAACGTCCCTCCGTCAACAACACGCCCGATGCCAAACAAAGTCGATCCGGCCATCTCAGTCGCACAGCCAACCAGGACCACACAAGCATGCGTTCCAACCCGCGGCCTCAGAACGATCGGCACAGTTCCAACAGCGTACCAACACAAATGACAATGGCTTCTCTTCGCAACCAGCAACCTGTAGCACAAGATCCTGCCCAAGATTTACCTAAAGAGGTCATTAACAAACAGCTGCGCGACTTCAACATGCCCTGGCCGACACCTGATGGCGGGTTTCCCTCGACTATGCACCACAATCCTCACATGAAGACACAATTCAAAAACGCATACTCCTCAACCGGCTTTGACATGCTTGGCGTATTGGTATGTTGCTGACGCTCCAATTGTACATTCCCAAAAAAAGTTAATCATCCATGTAGATGCGAGTAGCCACCAGACCTGACCCCCAGATCGATATTGGCTCCGTCGACCTTTCATGTGCTTTTGTCGTGTGCGATGCAGAACTGGACGACATTCCTATTGTTTACTGCTCGGAAAACTTTGAGCGACTCACAGGCTATACACGGCACATGATCCTTGGGCGAAACTGCCGTTTTCTGCAAGCTCCTGACGGCAAGGTCGAATCTGGCATCAAGCGCAACTACGTGGATGATGATTCTGTTTACTACTTGAAGAACATGATTGAGAATCGTGCAGAGGCACAAATCAGCTTGATCAACTACCGAAGAGGTGGACAGCCGTTCATGAACCTCTTGACCATGATTCCCATTGCTTGGGAGCCCGGGGGCAAGACAAAATTCTTCATTGGCTTCCAAGTCGATCTCGTAGAACAGCCAGGTGCAATGCAGAATAAGAATTCAGGTACGCTTCGCATCTCTTTCTCATGTGTCTCTGATTCCAAACTAACCTCACCAAAGACGGCTCCTACAGAGTCAATTATCAGCGTGGAATGTCCATACCAAGCTATGTGTTCAGCGATCATATCAAACCACAACAGGCTGAGCAAGGCCAAACCATCTCAAAGGACGAGGTTTCCAACGTCCTCGCCGCGTACAGTGGAGGCGGAGATTCCGAAATGACCAGACGCATCTGGGACAAGGTTCTTCTCGAAAATTGCGACGACGTCGTACACGTGTTATCGCTCAAGGGACTTTTCTTGTACTTGTCGCCTGCCAGTAACAGGATACTAGAATACGACCCGAGCGAACTTGTTGGAACAGCGCTATCGTCCGTCTGCCATCCTAGCGACATTGTCCCAGTTACCAGAGAACTCAAGGAAACGACAAACGGCGCGTCTGTAAACGTAGTTTTCAGGATACGACGAAAGAAGAGCGGGTACATGTGGTTCGAAGGCCATGGTTCGTTGCACACCGAGCAAGGCAAGGGTCGAAAATGCATCATCCTCGTTGGACGCGAACGACCTGTATACACACTGAGCAAAACTATTGTGCGCGAGTCCGGTGGTGTCGGTGACAACGAACTGTGGACCAAGATGTCTACCTCAGGCATGTTCCTATATGTCTCGTCCAACGTACGACAGCTTCTCGACAAGCAGCCAGAAGATCTTGTTGGCACCAGCATCCAATCTCTTATGCGTCAGGAGTCCAAGGTTAATTTCGGGCGCATTCTGGAATTTGCAAGAGGCGGCAGGAAAGGTGAAGTCAAGCACGAGATGATCAACAAGCGTGGACAGGTCCTTCAAGCCTTCACAACAATCTACCCCGGAGATGCGGTTGAGGGCCAGAAGCCCACTTTTGTGGTCGGACAGACACGACTGCTCAAGTACTCACGCAATAGCACAGCTGGCCGTCCTTCCATGTACACAAACAACAGGCAAGAGCGCGATTCACAACATTCTGTACACTCACAAATGCCGGGTGGTGTTTCACCCTCGCCAGCATCTCTGACTGGGAATAACGGAAACACGGGAAACACGACGCCGTCGACAAGTGGTACAAATCCCTTGTATGTTACTACAGAGGAGTCACCCGCAACATTCGCAGGTCATAACGGGTTGCAAATCGGACACCAAGACCAAAGTCTTGCGTCAGACGACAATGTCTTTGATGAACTCAAGACAACAAGGAGCACCAGCTGGCAGTACGAGCTACGGCAAATGGAAAAGCGAAATCGGTATCTTGCAGAAGAAGTACAGACTCTTCTGGCAGCAAAGAAGAAACGAAAGCGAAGAAAGGGTGCTGGTCAAATGCAAAAGGATTGTGCAAACTGTCACACAAGGCAAACGCCCGAGTGGCGGAGAGGGCCCTCTGGGAATCGTGATCTCTGCAACTCGTGCGGGCTGCGGTGGGCGAAGCAGGTAGGTGATTTGCCGCTCTTGCGAACGGAAACAGGAAGACTTTAGCTAATGTCAGTGTGTTCATAGCAAGGACGAGTATCACCAAGAACGTCTTCAGCGACGAGCGACAAGAGCAAAAAAAGCGTTTCACCGCGTCACCTCCAGACCAAAGCCGAGAGCGGACAACAAGCATACAGTCCCTCAACATCGAAGGCTACGCCTGGCAAACGATCGCCGCAACATGGCAGTATTAGTGAATCTCATGCCCCAAAGGCAGCACGTACGGAAATAGCTTCTTCCCAGGGCTTCATTCCACCACCGGCGATTGACGAGGTGACTGAGCCGGATTCATGAAGACGAACGTTTTTTTTTCTTATTCTTGCGCCTCCTCTTGTGTTTCGCGTCCTTTTTGTCTTTGGTCAAACGATACCCCAGTACACATTTCTATTTTTTTCCTCGACGGCCTTTACAATCCCACGGCGATTACAGGTGATACTGGAGACAATTTAGACTCTCCTATGTCCGCTTTTGTTTATTTGTCCCTTCTCTTGATTGCTTGCGTCCGCGTTTTTTACTTGACGATCTCTGTGTTGGAACGATGGGGGTATATTTCGCATGGTCATGTCATGTACTAGACATGCTATGCTTACCGTAGTTAGTGACGAAGCAGCTTGTTGCGAAGATTAGCCTTATTTAGATGCTGGACGAAATTCCGCCATTGAGGAGGTAAATGGGAGTGCAATAGCACCGGTCTTTCTGTTTTTTTTTTCTTTTTTTCATTTATCTCTCCACTTCTCTTTGGCCGACAAGGTGTGGTGTGGTGTGATTACGAATGGCGACGGTGGAAGGAAGAGTGGGAAGAGTTGGACATAGGGATGGACCAAGAGGGTGCGCATGTGCGCGTGATGTCAGTTCAATATACCAGTCAATTTATTGCAAATACAGGATATGCGCTCACAGGCTATACAAAACGTGATGTAACCATGACGGGCTTCGGGATTCCATGCCATCCACTAACACCTTCGTGAACCCCCTTGCCCATCTTCCCCACTTGCATGAATGCATATGCCGGTTACCCTGAGGGGAGGCCCGCTCCGGCTTCCCCGCGTGCTTTTCAAACTCACCTTGTGGCGCAAGTCCCGTGTGTCTGGTCTTCGACCTTGGTCTGGACCATCAGGTGTTACGAATGAGCCTTGGGTACGGAGAAAATACGGTCCAACTCAACAGGGCCAAAACCAAGAGGCTGTATGTAGATGATCTTGAAGCCCAAGTGCATATACTTGTCAACATCAAGAAGCCCATGACGACGCTGGCGGTTGTTGGTACGGAATATGTTTTTCAAAGTCGATTCACATCGAGCAAGCCGATCGATGGAACTAGCAAAGCGGAGTGACCTTGTAGAAGCGTACAAGTACTGACGTATCAACACATCCATTGATACATACTCGTTCAGAGATCTGCATACGTACATCGTTCGATTGTAGCACCGGCTTTATTGAGTAGATCGTAGCGTAACTACCATTGTGATTCTTACCTACGTGCTTGCTTGCCTCACTTTTTTATTTCACACCCCACTCGACTAACTTGTCCAACCAGACCACACCAATCAACTATATACACAGGGAATATAGACGAATACGGGCTTTTCCATGTCAAAGAGTTAGCGTAAAGCGTTTGCTTAGCTCAGACTCGATCTTGAGTTCGTATTTTCGTCGTCGGCCATTCGTCCGTCCTTCATTCGTTCGCCGTTGAGCAATGAGGTTAAACTCGAAGCTCAAATGAGGCGAATACGGGAAGCCACAGCTCGAACGAAACCTCGCTTGCAGTTTCTCTCCCCACACACACACACGCTTGGATTTAGAGCCTGGTTCGATATGAGAAAGAAAGAAAGTTTGTATGTGTGTGCAGCTTGCATGGTGTCGGCGTGATGACATGGCGCTACGGGAAGAAACGGGCGGATCATTTTGCTTGTTTCTTCCGTGATGAGGGCGATAGTCAGTGGTCAATGATGCAAGGGCAGAACAGGAAATGGGAAGGGACGTTTTAGAGCAAGAAACTTGGTTAGCCACACACCCACCTCGGCGACCGTTTGGTTTCCCGCGTGTGCCAAGGATGCCGACGCGGACTTGGGCGCGCGCGCGTGCGAGTAGTACGTAGTAGGTCAATGAGAAAGAGAGAAACGACCGGCAATAAACAGAGAAGAAAGGGTTCGGGACGGGAAACGTGGGTGTGCCAGTGACAAAGACGACAGGGGTAGATAGAGAAGGGGAGAAAGATGGGGCAGCCATGGTCCAGACAGAAGCCTTGTGGAGAAAAAAAAAGTGGTTGAAAGGATGCATCGAGGAGCTGAGGGATTGAGGCATAGACTGTTGACAAGTGCATTGTCGCGCGGGAAGACGGCGTAAATTAAAAATTTCTTGTTTGGTTGTTGTTACGAAAGACCACTGTGTCGTGTTGATTTGATTCAGCTGTGAAGAGAGAAAGATCAGCAGCCCAACAACAACAATAACGATGCATACCATGGCCGACCGGCAGCAAGAGCAGATATCGAGCCTCGGCATCTGTATATGCAAAGTGGGTATTTGTAGACCAGCAAGTTAAACAGGTGCAGCGACGGGCCCAAATAAACTTCAGCTTGACGTGAGGGATGGGCATGGGAGATGGGCGCGGCACGCAACACAACAGCAACGTGCACTAGCGTGCTATTCCCCGTGCCCCGGTATCCTAGCGGCTCGTCAAGCCACCCAATCAAACAAGTGGGGACGCTCCTCCGACATGTCACCTCCCCTGCTTCTCAAGGGGCCGCTGCACGTCCAATGCGGCCCGAGCAAGTTGCTTGAGCGAGGGGGGTTGGACGACTGAGAGAGCAACATTCACAGAGCCCAGGTCCCTTTTCCCTTGGGTCCCCCTGGCACACAGCCCCTCCCCAGCTTCGCAAACGAAGCCCATCACGTTGAAGGCTTGGCTAGTCGTTGTTGCTGGTCTCACTGACAAGAGAGATTCTTATCCTTGGTTTCCTTGGCTTACTCAATTAGAGCGAAGCTGACAGGGGTGCCTTTCCGGGGGTTTGGGCAAAGTTGCCCTTTTTTTTTTCTCTCTCTCTTCTGTCGGACATGGGCCGTGAGAGCAGGATACGATGGGGTTACGGTAGGGGAGGGGAGTCGACCGGGGGGGGGGGGGGGGGGGGGGAGCGAGGCGCGGTTGCAGAAGGGGATCTTCGTACCCAGCTCATTTCGTTACGGTTAATGCCCGACCGGATGATGCTTATGTACTAGATAGAGGCTATGTCCCTCTCTCGCTCTCTTTCTCGTTTTCTGATGGATAGATAGCGCGCACTGTCCCGCTTCATTTGTTCCTATTCAATTTCTCGCTCTTACTCTGGTCTTACTGTACTAACTAGTATATCCCCTCGGTGCCGCTGTGACCTGCGCATATTTTTCTTTTTTTGGTTTTCCTTGCACTCGGCCGTCTGAATACCTTGGTTTGCTTGCCTGCCACGAAGGGACAAGCAAGTGACCCTCGAGGGATACACACTCTCTTCTTTTTTTTCGTTTCGTTTTTTTATTTTTCTGGGCCTGCACGGCTGTCGCACCCACGAATCAGCGGCGATATACTTGGAGAGAATCATACGACAGTACTCTATTGGGGTTGCTTTTTGGTCTCGTGCGGTGTCAGGGAGAAGAAGCAAGGGCTACCTTTGGGGTGGCGCGCGCAAACAAGCCAGACTCGGGGCTGATTGAGGCGAAACGCGATTGCGACAACCACCACACGCTCAACAACCCTCCAGACAAAGGCGTAGAATATTGGCAGCCAGAGAGCGCAAGAGGCGGATATCATGGACGAGAACAACAGGATAACCATCACTGTGTGTGGCGACGGAGGATGCGGTATGGCGCAACTGTACAGGGAGACTTGAGAGGGCCCCAGGCTAACGGCGCACAGGAAAGAGTTCAATCACATTGCGACTGGTGAGGAGCGAATGGACATCAGAGTAAGTTTCGCACGCCCAATGCGAAGCCGCATCCAAAGAGGAATATATTTGGCTAACATGTGTTGTAGGTATGATCCCACCATAGGTACGGCACACCTGCGCACCCACTTCGCGCCCACGCACATCTGACCCCCTCTACAGAAGACTCATACTCAGTAACACGTACTATTGACGGCGTCCCTTACTACCTCATGCTCACCGACACGGCTGGCCAAGAAGAATACCGTGGCCTCTGGGCGGCGTCGAACCTGCAATCCGATGCCTTCCTCCTCGTTTACGACATCACCGCAGCCAACTCGCTCGACGCACTCGACTACTTCATGGAAATGATTGACATGGAGACGGAGAACCGATTAGACAACGGCAAGATACCGCCAATCAAGTGTGTAGTCGGCAACAAGTGCGATCTGCAGAGCCAACGGGTGATTGAAGCAAAGAAAGGCCTCGAGTGGGCGCGGAAACGGAAATGCGGTTTCATGGAGACGAGCGCCAGGGAAATGGTCAACATTGAGGAGACATTTGCCCGTGAGTCTTGCCCTACGACAATTGCTTGTCCTTTGAGATTGGAGAAACGAGCAGTTCACTAACTTGTCTGCGATCAACAGTCCTCGTCCGCCGCGTCGTAGAAGCACGCAGACTTACTGCAAACGAAACCTCCGTAAACCGCACTGCCGCCCTTCCCATGTCCAACCCAAACCAACCTGCAGCGAATAACTTCAGCGAGAAGCACGATTCCGACGAGCCGAAACAAGGCTTCTGGAGTAAACTTAAATGCTGGTAGCTTTTCGGTTTAAAGCCGATTACTCCCAAACCGCCGGCGTATTGCTACGCAGCTCGCAGGTTTCTTACACACTCGAAACCTTCCCGTTTGGGAATGGCAAGTGGTAGTGTAAAATTACGGCCCTTTTTTTTGCTGGAGAAACGCTGGTAGAGAGGGATTTCCAGGTGTTAACGTGCGTGCTGCATCTCAAAACAACATTCATGACGTTCGCTCTACGGCCAGCTGTCTAGTTTCCCTTTGTCGTTTTTTTTCTTCTTGTTTGTTTTATAGCTGCATTTATGCTAGTCACCCTTTTGGGAGATTTCCGTCTGGCAGGAGTATCCCCAAAGTGTCTAGCTGACACTCGTCTCTGTTTTTCCTGTATCTCGTCATGTCCGTTGCTAGTGTTGTCGTTCTTTTCTTTTATGGATGGATCGGCGTTGAATTGGCGTATGAATGACTTCCATCTGTTGGTAGCGGAATCGACAGGCATCACGGGATATACCGATACCAGGAGGTAATCTGATTCTTTTGTTCTGAGCTGTGTGCCATTGATGTTCCTGTCCAAAGTCTAACTTGTGCGGGTATCAATGCGGTAACTTAGTGCGAATGATGACCGGTTCGAGGCATTAGATGCCGACCATCGGCTATCCAAGGTCGTTTTGTTTGCTAGTGCGTCCGTGCACAAGCACGCAATTAGGTCTTGGACTTTCTGGAGAGACTTCTGAACACTTTCATATTTACAAAAGCCATTGAAATCGACTATACGACCGCGTGAGACCGCCTAATCTCATATCGGAGTGAGTAGCAAGAAAGAGGTATCTGCAGATCGATCAAGTCACAGTTGCCCCTCACAGGGCTCGTGCGCACGACGATAAGAGTAAGGACCTGTGAACAGCGATTTGGAATCAGGGAGCAGAGACCAAAATGTCAGAACCTCATATGGAGCATGAAGATCCAGCTCAGGCCGGTCTTTCCCGAACACTCAAGGACCTCTTTGCTGGAGCCGTGGGCGGAGTCGCTCAGGTACTCATCGGCCAGCCATTCGACATTGTCAAAGTACGCCTGCAGACAACATCCCAATACGCTGGCGCTCTGGATGCAGCAACAAAAATCTACCAAAACGAAGGCGCACTCGCGTTCTACAAAGGCACTCTGACGCCTCTGATTGGTATCGGAGCCTGCGTATCTATCCAATTCGGTGGCTTCCACTATGCACGCCGCGCTTTCGAAGCCAGCAATACAGCCAAGTCCGGATCCGCACAGCTGTCTTACTCGCAGTACTACGCCGCTGGCGCCTTTGCAGGTATCGCCAATACGGCTCTCTCAAGCCCAATCGAGCATATCCGTATAAGATTGCAGACTCAGCCGCACGGCGCAAATCGGCTCTACAGCGGGCCCATCGATTGCATACGCAAGCTCTCGGCCCACCAAGGCGTACTTGGCGGCGTCTACCGCGGCACAGCCGTGACTTTTATGCGTGAGGCTCAGGCGTACGGATGTTGGTTTACCGCATTCGAGTATCTGATGAACTCGGATGCTGCACGCAACAACATTGATCGATCAGAAATCTCTACCCTCAAGGTCGCGGCGTACGGTGGACTCGCGGGCGAGGTACTCTGGATCAGCAGCTATCCGTTCGACGTCATCAAGAGCAAGATGCAGAGTGATGGCTTTGGGGCAGACCAAAAGTACAAGAGCATGAGAGACTGCTTTGTGAAGACGTACAGGGGTGAGGGTCTAGGCGGCTTCTGGAGGGGGATTGGACCAACTCTGCTCCGTGCCATGCCCGTTTCCGCAGGGACGTTTGCTACGGTCGAGGTCACGATGCGTCTTATTAGTTGAAGAGGGTGATTGTGTCGATCTTGCTCGTGGCAGTCTGTAGAGTAGCGCATTCATCTGCGTTGCATGGTCTTTTGTCCCAGAAAGCACATTGATATCTTCGTCGACTTTGAGACATGAGGGGGTGGAAGATCTATTCACGTATGCAAGGTTTCTTGATACGAGTTGCATCCACTAGAGTATTCTAAAATTCGTCCGTTAGCAAAACGCGGACAAGATCAGAATTGAGCCATAGTGCCTCAAGCTCTTGGGTAAAGATCTCGCCACTATGGTTTTTTTTCCTTTTTGCTGCGCTTCGCTGGTATGCAGCAAACCGGAACATGAAAACTATCCGCCCATCATATAAAAGAACAGATATAAGACATCAGGTGGACACTCAATAGTTTCACTCATCGTTTAACAATACCATACCAAGTTATTGCCCACCCTCTCCTTCTACTGGTGCCCAGACTACCCCACATTCCGATACCCGAGTAGGTTAAAATCAGAGAAGGGTGCCCTTGCTTGGCAGCGAATATAACCCTTGAAAAATAAAGACCCCTCACCTCTGTGCCCATTTGCACAACGTGGTGAGGAAACTCGCAACGCCACTGGCCTATGCAGAGAAAATAGCCGTAAGCGATATGCAGGTTGTGCAAGATGGCTGCATAAATACCTGTGGTCTGGATTGTCTCGGGCTGGGGGGCTGGCTGAAGAAGCCAGGGAGGCGTGCGAACCGAGCGTTTTCTTCGGGCCGTGCAGTTACTTTTTGCCCCACTTGACTGGCTGCGAACGGGTGGGTTCTATTCATGGCGGTGATGGTAATGGTGCTATGGTTTCGTGATGTGCATGTCAATTCTTCATATCGGCCCTTTATGTTATCTTTTACGCCTCGTGGTGTATCGAAACTGGAGTTTGTGGAGGGCAAGGCATGATTCTTGTGAAAAGGATGCGGGTTATTTTATTTTCTGCGCCAAGCTACGGCACGCAGATAATCTGGACAATGGGTTGTGTGTGTGGCGTGGTTTGCATCATTCTGCCAATAAGCCACAGCCTGTTATGTAAGGAGAGAACGGGTGGGATTCAGGAATGCGGAGGTGATGAGGCCATCTCGACACGGGAGGGAGGGAGGAGCATGTGCAAATGGCGTTTCATCTGGCCATCATGTTCAAGGGCATCCCCTGGTGACGGAATAGACTGATTCGATCTCTCGTGTACCTACTAGTGTCTTCGGTTCTACTTTTCATATATGAAATACTATCAATACAACTGCCATCCGCTCGGTTCCTTCAAACTGACAGGAAAGGAGCCTCCTATCCAACCTACCAACTAACCTTGCCTCTTCAAATCAGCAAGATCCCACACCACATCATTCGCACTAAACTCTATCGCTGCCAGCAAGAACATACCGGAATGGGTCTCACAAAATCCCTACGGAGATGGATCTCTGCCCTCACGTGCTCCTCCCATAACTCAGCTTCCTCAGCTTCCTCAGGTTCGACACCAGAAATCTACCACGCCTCAAGATACGCCCAGTCAGAAGACGACCTTATTCCCACAGCGAACGAAGCACCGCGCCCATACTACGTAGCACCACTATTGACACAATCAGACGCTATGATACATAGACCCACGAGCTGGATCGTGTGCTATTCACCACTTGACAAGAGAAATAGGGGGAGAGGTGTCCGGAATAGTAGGGATAGGAGACAGAGTGTTGCGAGGCTGAGTGCGAGAAATAGTGTTGATGACAGTGCGGCAGCGGTGAATAGGAGGTGTCGGAAATCGAGAGCATTTTGCAGTGGGTGACGTGATGGCGTCGAGGTGAAGGGAAGAGGTGGTCACAAAACAATGAGGTCCGAGGAGTGTGAAAGGAGCAACGGGGAAAGCGTGCAAGCGGTAACAACATTAAAGATCCTGAAGACTGAGAGAGTATGATATGTGGCTCTGAAGGTAAGTCGCCTTTGCTTGCTTTTCCTCTCTTGGATATCAACGGGCATGGCTTTTCGGGTTGAGGTTCCATCTCCTTGGTTACGCTGATAGAGTGAATATATATCGCAACAACATGTTGCGTGCTACCTTAATAAGAGGGTAAATACTAACTAGCTACAGATTCTTCGATCAATGACCATCTTGCACTGAGAGAGTACCAGCTTTTGTTTCACCTTAACGAACTTGCATCAGTCCACGTTCGAATCGCCAGAAATATACATCAAGTGTGTCGCATTATGATATCTTGCGATGTATTGGATAGAAACGTAAGGAAAGTTGGTTGTTGGAGTTCTGTCCGCTCTATAGAGAGCTCGGCAAATGAGTATTGATGAAATCACATCTACGCAACTTTACAGAGATTTTGTGACTCAATGTAAAAGTACCACACTCTGAACCTCTATAACTCTTGAGCAAGCTCGATGGCTTAATCTTCAGGTACCATTGATTCTGTCTCACTCAGTTTTATTTTCGCAGTCTAACCTTTACGGTAACAATGATAGCAGTCCAGACCTTGTTGGCCTGTAGTACAAACCCGCAGATATCTCAATATTTTCTGCTGTCTTCGAACTTTTTCGGAATATGAAGAAATATAATAGGGGAGATGCACAGACAGCAGTATTACTAGCAAGGGTGTCGTCAGGTTTCTTCTTATAGGCTGAGGTTTGCATGAAACAAGTCGAAGGCACTTTTTCCAGAGTATTCCATCAGATTAATATACGGTACGGTTTCGATCCTCAAAGGGAGTATGCACAAGGTTAATTCATTTCCTGCTTCAGAATGCATGACTTGTTTATCACATCAACCGTAAGCAGCCAGATTCTCAGTGGAGCATGAAAAATAGCAGTCTGTTTCGACAAGATTTTGGCCATTTGAGCCCGTTTGTTTACAAAGACCATATTTTTACCCAAATAGAGCTTAGGTGTATGGCATAGGAATCCTCTCAAATATGACCAAACCAAGACAATACGAGTCCATAGGAGCACTGAAGATGGCTATATGCTAAAGCTCTACATCAAACCTTTTTAAAAAAATGGCAAACTATACCACCTCTCTTCATATCCTACTACAACACAAGCTCTAGACCCACCGGCAACCCCACCTCAGACGTATTCGCACTGAGTACCTTAAATACCGGCCCCCTGCTACCTCCACTACCCCTCCATACCGTCTCCACTACCTTGCCAAATGAAGTCCTACCCGCACTGTTGACTCCAAAGTAAACAATCTGCTCCACTCCATTCCTATATACGACAAAGCTTTCAATGCCTAGAATCTGTGTCTCACCTGTGTAGTCCTTCTCCGTGAACAGCGGCGACTGCGACGAGGAAATCAGGGTTCCAGTGGGCACAGCGAGGTTAGGAGAAGTAGGGGACGCAGAGAGCTGATCGATCATGCGGTCCAAGTACTTGATAGCGGTGGGGGAGCTGCTCCAGGATCCACGCTCGACGAAGAAGAGCGAAGTACCTGCGATGCGCAACTGGCCGGGTTTATCGATGCCCGTGACGAGGACTTGCTCTTGGCCTTTGCCGCTGAGCTCTACGCGGCGGATGCTGCCGTCGTTGACTGAGCTCCAATAGAGCCAGCCGCGTGTTTCGTCGACGACGATGCCGCCGGCGTAGGTGTTGGCGGGGGTGTATGATTCGTAAGAGAAATTGATGCCTTGTGAGACGTTGCGGAACACGGAGGCGTTGCTGCCATCGTAGTTTGCAGAGTAGATGAGACCTGTATACAAGTCTCCGTAGTAGAGCTTTTGGGATTTCTCGGCTGCGGTGATGCTGGTAATCTGGCTGGATGTGTCCCCGTCTGCTCTCTTCACGATGTACTCCATATTCCCGCCGTCCACATTCGTTCGTACAATACCCCGGCCTGTTACGGAGAAAAGAGAGGAGGTTGAGGGCGAGTATGTGAGGGCATAGGCAAGTATTGGTTGTTCGAGCGTGTTGGAGTCAGGGGAATCTATGCCGAATCGCGTGAGGTTTGCCGCATTAGTGCCATCGGTGTTGATACGGCGGAGGGAGGTAGGCCATCTGGGGATCGGCGTACTGCGGTGGCCTACGCCCAAGTCAAGAATGGCCAGATACTGAGAAGCTCGTGGCTGGAGGCTTGGTAGCGCCGTGGAGAGATGGAACAACGTAAAGATGGGTAATAGCAACATGGTGCTTATATCAGAAGGAGATATCGATACTCTGGTGTTCTTTTTAACCTTGGAAATAAGATCCTTTTATTGCCAGGACTCCACGGGTTCCGTTGGGAATTTTGAACAACTCCACCCGTAATGCAAATGCAGCAGTTCATAGAAAGTCCTGATTTGGACGCTGACTAGTGCTTTGTATATTGAAGGAGCACAACGGCGCTTTCGGGTTCTCCGCAATTTTGATCCTTCATCTGAGAAATACGACAATTGCCTATACTAATGGTTACATTCTTCGCTAGTACCTGGCAGCGTCAGCAGTAGCGGGTGGCGTATTGCGCACCAATCAATAAAGATAAATTGATTGATGAAGGACCTGCATATGCAGGATTAAGATTTACCGAAATCTGTCGCTCTAAAATAGATTATCTTCGGGAACCGAGACTGGACAGATGGAACTCAGTGATGCAATAAAATAGGACGTGATTGAAAAAATTAATACGTGTCTAAGTCTTTCGGCGCCTTGTTTGCGGGTATCGTACAAAATTATATAAAGCCTAGTACTCCAATGCTGATGCTCGTGCAAAATCACCTCCCAGCGGTTGATCTTTGATAGGTTCCGAGGCGGGTACTCAAGGAATAGCCGCAGGGTCCTTGGGCCAATTTGCAGCAAATGCTGTCCAGGGTGTGCCTCTCATAGCCATCTTGCCATCCTTGCCAGGGACGTACAAGAGTGGATCGTATCCCTGGACACTTGCCCAGGCCCAGAATAGCCGTCTCCAATAACATGTCACTGCTGCTGGTGTGAGATATCTTCTTGTGAAGGTCTCGTAGCTATTCTTTGCAATGAGCTCTGCCTCTTTATCATGTGCACGATAGTATTCCATGGCCGACTCAAGATTGCCAAAGTTCTCAGACGCTTCAATATAGTTCACTTCGGGACCGGCAAGACGCATGAGATGCGTGTGGAACTCCTGCCATTCCAGAGGGTGCGTGATCAAGGCCGAACGGCAGAGTTGGAGGTACTTGAGCCGGCCGGAGTAGGAGGTTCCTTCAGTCTGGACGGTGTACTTGTAACTGAAAAAGAATTAGTATTGGATCTCCAGTGACTCGGTAGATACGAAACATACCCGCAGAAATCCCTCAGGTTCATGACATCCTTTGTGTGCGGATCGTTGGCGTCGTTGATAACCACGGGTTTGATATCGCTCCATTCCTTTCCCTCACTGACCCTGACCAGCTCCTTCCTCAGTGTTGCCATTTTGATCTTGCCTCGCCAGACGACCCTGGGGTCCTTCTTGTCCCAGGGCAACTCTTTTTCCTTTTGCTCAATCTCCTTCCTAATGCTGTTCCAACTGGGGGCGTGCGTGTAATTCCAAGCCCAATAAGCGTAGTTAGGCATCATCCAGATGTTGTTGTATTCTGGCGTATCCTTGCGCGTATAGCCAAAAAAGGTGCCCTGTTTGCGCGACCGAAGGGGCAGGTCATCTAGCGAAAGCGAGAATTCGATGTTGGGAATGGCAGGATCAGAGGTAGAGGTGGTAGAGACGGCACGGTCAATTTGGGCAAGCGTTCCCAGGATGCGTTCTCGCTCATTTCCGTTCTTGACATAGCACTTCTCTGGTTTCCCGGCGTCGACAATGAATAGCTAGGCCAGATGTGAGTCCAAATGCCAATCAAGATGACGTTTACATGAACATACCTCTCCTTGATATACAAGGAGTCTTAACATGCATCGTCCTTGTTCTATTTCGATATCCTGAAGATGGACCTTCCTTCCTTGTCGCAATTGGACAGACTGATCGAGGCTGTGGTACAGCTTGGGAAAGGCGGCGTCGCATTGGTCCTGGCTAAGCGTGTGTACATTGGCGTGGACATCGGCATCAAAAGCCCAATTGCCCAGTAAGTGCTTATGCGTAAAGTCGAGGTAGTTGTGTTTGGACTGGCCCCATATGAAATAGAGTTGGGTAGTGATGATAAAGGTAGAAACGTAAAAGACGAGATGTGGAAAAGAAAGACGGAAGCCTTTGGGGATCATGATGGCATAACGAGTGAAGGGAACGAGCGACGGCGTTAGGCACAAGGACGAAGGGACTGGCTGGAATAAGTGAGATCAAGAGATGGACAAGCCTGTCTAGAGAAAAGCGTCTATTTGATAGTGGCCCGACAATACGAGGGTTCAGCTAAGAGCGGCGGAATGCAGCAAAGGCTAGCTGTTTATGGTCAAGAAGTGGCCATGCAAACCCCTGGGCTACGCTCGCGCCATGACCGAGAGGGCAAGTAAGAGGATGATAGTTTGAGAGACGGGGCCTGAGTTACAGCGATGCAGGATGCGGAGGAGACAAAAACATGTGGACAGGAGAGGGTCGCATAGAGCGCTCAGGGGCTGAAGCTTCTCCCGAACCCTGGCGCTAACACGCTTCAGGCGCGGCTAGATAAGCTTGCGGTTAGCTGCTCACCTTGAAGGCGTTGGCCAACTCGCCGGCGGCCATTCATTCCCTCCAACCGTTACCTCGAACTATTTTTTGCCAGCTGAGACCCGTGTTAGACGGAGCAGAAGACAGGCAGGTGGTCCGGACGAACAACACCAAGCAACGCCATGCCACACAGCAGCATCTTGGGCCAGCTGGCTGAACAAGCTTGGCGTGGGAGCTTGGCAGGCTTATCCCCTGACTGTTGCAGTTCCCTTCCTTTTGCCGCAACGGTACATGCGCGTCTAGGAAGGTGGACCAACTGCAGGTAATGAAGATCAATCAGACCCGTCATCTTCTTTTGGCCATCCAACTGTCAATCCCTGCCATGCCAAGGGGTTGCGTTATCCTTCCTCGCCATTAACTCCATTGTTCTTTGGCAATGATGCTGTTCGTAATATCCATCTGAGCTCCCGCTCCTCTTCCCTCAACAGTTCGAGTCGGCTAGAGACACCATTAATCTGCCGACACGATGGGGCCTTGGCAAATGACACGAGGCGGGCGCAATGGACACTGTGCCAAGGCCATGGCCCAGCCGGTGAGGCTATACGCGCTTATCTGACTCTACGCTGGTCTTGCTGTACGCACCTATTAGTCCGCATCGATAGTTCTCTTAAAGTAGATTTCTTAACTACAGTCCCTTTTTTGTAGTATCGACCGATATTAATGAAAGCACCGACACGTGTCACCGCAACAGCGTCGTCGCAATATTGTATGAAATGTAAATTCCTAGGAAATATACGAACAGATGCAACCGCAGAGATACTACCCTGCTGTTACATCTGGAAACTACAAAGTGGAAAGGCCGCGGAAGAATTGCCGCGAAGCTGGTGAGAACACGAGCGTGGCTGCTAATTCTGACTGCCTAGTTTCTGAAAATATATGCTAGTTAATGCAAGGGTCTTATCCAGGAAAGAAAGCAAATCATGAATACCCTAGAAAACCCCCAAAGCAAATGCCAAAAGATTGTTAATCATCAAAAGAAGTAACATGAACGCACAGACACATACACATTGACACAACGCCTGCTTTCTCTTGAGACCTCCACACACGTCTAGAACGCTCCAGGGCCGTTTTCGAGAATCAACTTGGCGGGGTTGCCACATCATGCGGACAATCAAGCAGTCACTCTTTCTGTGACTTACTGTCGTTACTTTCTCCCTCTTCGATGCTTGCAGTCTATCCTCAAGCTCTTTCCTAGCCTTCATTTGGGCATATTTGCCCTCCCCATTCGTACATGCTATTGAGCAATGCATGATGACTGCACCTCACATCCTCCCAACAAGTCCTCGAACTCCAATCTCGCATAAAATCCTGCTGGGAGGATCTAACCGCCGCCGACGAAATGCTTAGAACAAGACGTCATAGCCTTCAGGCCGTTGGAAAACAAAATGCACATCGAATCGCAACGTACCGAGAGCTAACGGAATGAATGGCTGACTTCGGTTTCTTGACTGATGTTGCTGGACAGGAGGGTGAGGATATGGTGGTGATGGGCGTGGCTGCAGAGATGCTGGGACGGCTGGCGGAAGTGCTGGGGAAGGTAATAGAGAAGATGCCTCGTGAGATGAGGAAGGCGGAGATAACGTGGATTGAAGCGCGTGCGAGCAGGAGGAGTATAATATGTGTGGAGTGGTGGGTTTTGTGGATTGCCTGTGTGTGTGAATGGAGTTTTGTGGTTTGGCTTTATTGATGGCTTTTTATAAATAGGGTTGCATGTGTGCTGGGGTTATCATGATGTTGGGGAGGTTTCATGCTTGTTATGGAAGCGTATTGAGTGTTTAAGCAGCTATTTCTGTAAGATTGAAGTAGTCTTCATAGCTGAGATACATGGATCGTAGGTACAACAAGAGCATTACCTACATTCAAGTGTTATTATGTTAGGTTAGTGCAGGGTCTACAATCGGAGCAATTACTACTCTTACCCATGCAATGGAAGACGACACAGATTCGGAGAGACGGTGTAGATTTTGATCGTTTCCAACGAGGTGGCCACGAATGGATTGATATCATCCAAAGTACCTATACTATGGAGGATGGAAAACCCCACTCCTTAACTCGGAAAGCTCTGATGGCTGACCAAGTCAAACAAACACTCTTCTAGTAAACGCCTACGCTATGCTTAAACCATGCCAACTCATCATTGTCCTTTGTTTATGCAATGCCCCAATGTGTATCATAAATCGTGGTATCATGTCCTCTAACGCTTCTTGCCCTTCTTGCCACCAGTAGCTACGGACTTTAGCGCAGCATGCTTGGGGTTATCTTTCAAGTGCTGATGAAGCTGTGTCTTTGACGGAAATCCTGTACTGCAGCCGGCGCATTTTAACTTTGTATCAGGAGCTTCTGCTTCGGCCTGCTTCGCTGCCCTCTTTGCACGCTTTTGTGCAGCCTTGCCCATTTTGGGCTGTGGGGCAGCAGCAGTTTCTGACTGCTCAGGGTCTGTGGACTGGGTGTTTAGTTCCTCAGTGGGTGCTGCAGACGGCTCTGTACTACCGATGCTAGCGAGGCGCGCTTCAATTTCGGAACGTGAAGCGTATTCGTCATCACTTTCGTCACTGTCGTCATTGTCATTGTCCTCCGATGCTGTTCCGCTTTTGGCAGGGGACTCGGCGGTTTGGTCGGACATGTTTTTCGTCGAATGGGGATTTTCCTCGTCTGTGCCGTCATCTTCTACTCGGAGTTTGTCCGCTTTCTTGGCAAGATCTTCAACAGAATCACCTAAATCATTTGAGTCGGGTGTGTCGGTATCAGCCTCAAGTTGATCATCTGCTGGCACCATGACATCTTCGTTTAGAGCATCCTTGCTCAAGTCGAGATTGGCATTGTCTTTCTGCATCTTTTTCTTCAGCGCCTGTATTGCCTTTTGATGCTTTTTGCTCTTCTCGTGAGCGTCGTACTGCCGCTCGCTTTTGAAAGTCTTGTTGCAGGCGACGCACTCAAAATGTTCCTCTTCGATTTCTTCTTCACTTTCTTCCTCAAGTTCGTCGGCTGGACGTGCTGTGGCCCAATCTGGGACTGCTTGCGCCTCGTCTTCCATCTTTGCAATCTGCGCAGCCCTTGCTCGCGCAGCCTGGGCCTTTCGTGCGTCGCGTTGGGCCTTTGCCTTGTCCTCATCTGTCTGGTTGCTGGGAGTGTAGCGTGGATCTCGTTTGCGTACAAAAGCCACCAGAGTCCTCACAGCCTCGTTGAACTCGCGCCTACCATCGTCACGAAGCTTTTGGTTCTCTTTCTCCATGAGCCTACGTGTGCGGCGATCCGGAGCGTGAGATAATTGATACATGTCCAACCACGCAAAACTCTTTGCTGTAGCAAATCCATTCCAGATGGCATAAAAGTCGCGCACAACGCCGTCGTATGTGTCTTCCTTGTGACCAAAGGAGGGGTAGTTGGGTATATCGACGTCTTCATAGTCTGCTGCATACTCTTCCTCGCGAGCGAGCTGCTCGAATGTCTCTCTGACGAAGCCAAAGAAACCATTGGGGGAATCGGAAAAGTCGACATTTCCCCTAAACTTGCCCATCATTCGCGCCAAGTCATCTGCTGTCGTGACACGCATGTTGCCCTGGTAGTGTTGACCAGCCTCTTCCTCGCCCGTTCCCCCTCTGAGTATGCTACCCTCGTGTGCATCGTACCATGCACGTTCCTGGTCATCTGAGAGGACTTCGTAAGCGGCTCGTACTTCGGCGAAGAGGGCGGTGGTGCGTTCGACGTCGCCATAATTGCGGTCGGGGTGAAGCTCCAGAGCTTTTTTGCGATATGCCTTCTTGAGCCTTGGCGGTGTTAGTCGAGAAGCGTACACAAGATGGTAGTAACGCACTCGTCTTGAGTGGCATTGCGCTCCACTCCTAGCAATTCGTAGTAGCTTGTTTTCACCTGACTCGCTGCAGGCGCCTCGCCGCCTTGGGACGACTGCGATGCACCCATGGCTAGTGGTCTTGTTTAGAGAAGGGCTGTAGTGATGTTTTCAGGGTCCAGAGAAGTATCCGTATTGGTGTTGCAGTAATAGTTGGAATCGTCTGACTATAGTCTGGGCGGGTCTAATTTTTTGTCTAGAAGGGTCTTGCAGCGCCCCGCATTCACATAAACAACTGCACGCGCCTTCAGGCTCTACCAACGATGACCTCGCCGCTGGGACGCGCCGAAGTTATAGCGAGGTTCCTGTGGTTGTACCTGAAATGAGTCGGTAAGAGGCGAAGTTGCGTCATGACCGAGACTCGGCTATGACTGTGCGGTGGCGGGCCGCCCATTGGCTGGGGGGGCGGAACAGGCGAAAAAGTTGTGAAAAAGCAGTGACAAGAAGAAAAGAGGCGCTATCAAGGCCAGCGCAGGTCTAGCGAGGCCATGCGACGCCGGTGCAACGCATGCAAGCGTTTTGTTTTTTCCCTTTAAAGGCACCCGTTCCCCAGGAGTTTGCGCAGGGCAAAGAAGCACTTTTTTCTGAGCGACCCTGGAGTAGCGCCCTCGTATCCTCATCACAGGCACCAGGGCGCATGACCATCGGAGCAAAAAGCCGCTGTTGAGAGGGTGTTAATCCCTCATTCGCTGGCGCTGCCTTGGCTCAAATACCTCTGGAACTCGCAGTCGACACACTTGGCATCTTTTCCTACCCTCTCACACACGTTCCTTTGCACGGCCACAGCGTTTCCACTGAGACGTACCCTACGTCCTTGTTGTACGGAGCCGCATCCAAGCCGGCGATCATTTGTGTATTCCCCAGCCGCCAGGCCCACGGAACTGCGTCGGAACTTTGCCATCTGCGGTGCGCCCACGACCCCGCTCGGCCGCTCAACCACTCAACTCCCCACGTGCTCCGTTTGCGCCTTCTGACAAGCCAGCCCTGTCGACGCTTCCCGTCCGCCAACCCTAGCTCAACCATGAAGTTCGGCCACGTCTTTAAGCAGACGCTCAGGGACGAGGGCTTCCCGCCCGACTGGGTCGACTCGGCCATCTCCTATTCGCAGCTCAAGAAATGCATAAAGAGGCTTACCGACGAGCTGCAGCAAGTCGGCCTAGACCCTGCCACTCTGTCAAAGCTGCTCAAGCATGTCGAGGACTACAATGCTTCTACCGAGCATCCCGACGACCAGGAGCGGCCCTTTGAGTACATCCTCAATCCAGACAACTCCAACCATGGCTCGCAACCGCGCAAAGCTTTTCATCCAAAGCTTCTCTTTTATGTAGACGAGACAAGCGGAGAAGTCATGGGCGCAAAGCTTGACGAGGAAACAAGGAGTAAACTCCATTTGCTCGCCGTTGAAACCGGCCTGTCGGACATGCGAGTGCTTGACGACTCCAACTCATCTTCTGCTTCTGTCGAATCCGCCGAATCAGGTGTAACCAACGTGCCTGGGAACCGACCTGGTTGTCGCACAGTACTGGTCCCAATAACTTCTGATACAGAATTCTTCACCCGTCTCACAAGCGAGGTCTCGGGGCTGGAAAAGCTGCAAGAGCGCGAACAGAAGCGCATGAATGTCCAGATTGAAGCTCTCGGCAAGCAAGTGGCAAAGTTAACAGACCCGGACCGGCGAACAACGCGGAAAATGCTCACGACTTGGCGCCAAATCTTCCAAATCTACGTCGAAGAAGGCATCTTCTTCGGTACCACCGAGCTCGATCACAAGTCACACGATTCAGAAAAAGCCATGGCCCGACTCGCCACCTTCTCCAACAAAATCGCAAAGGCCGGACTTGTCGAGCAACTGAAGAAGAAGGACAACCTGACTGCCCTCAACACCTTCATGCACATCAACCGCGAGATCCTCCAGGGCCTCCGCTTCGGCGAAATCAACCACAACGCCATGATCAAGATTCTGAAAAAATTCGACAAACGCACCGCCTTGGGTGTCAAGACGACGTTCCCTCGACAAGTCGAGTATCCAGAGTTCTCCGAGCACCTGGCCAAGGCCGTGTGCGCAGAAGTCAACACACAGATCTTATCCCACGTGCCGCAGATAGACGACTACTCGTGTCCCATGTGCATGGAGATCCAGTGGCGGCCGGTAAAACTAAGCTGCAACCATACCTTTTGCATTCGCTGCTTGATCGTCATGCAGAACAACAAGCAGTACAACTGTCCGTTTTGCAGACAACGGACAATTTTCGATGCGAATTCTGGTGAGTTCTGAACATTCATTTCTGTCATTAACAAGTAGGAACTGGAAACTGACGTTTGCACTTTTTTAGACAATCTCGACACGGAGAAAGCAGCCTTCTTGAAGAAGTGGTTCCCGCAAGAAGTAAAGGATAAGCAAAAGTACAATGAGATGATGGCGGGTGTGGACCAGTATGGCGAGGTCTATGCTAATGAGAAATGCGCCGTCATGTAGGAGAAAAAGAGCAAAGAGAAGGCGAGAGAGGCAAAGATGCTGTCTTTTCCTCTCCTTTGCCATATTGATTCATTTGGAGGAGGAGAGGATATACATGGGCGGACCTTTTCCCATTCTACTTCTTCTTCCTCGACTTGCTGATTTTCTGAACTTTCGCGACAGAGATACCCCCCGCATTTTTGCATCATTTCAACACTTGGCAACGATAGAAGATTTTTAGTACATATTTCGGTAGATTCTACCATCACTGCACATGAAATCAGTTTTAATTTCACGCAACAATGGTAACTTATGATATCATGTGGTTGCAATGGTCCATTTGGATAGGGTTGAACGAGAAAAAGTTGTTGTTGACAGATGCTACAAACAAAATAATAGCTGCGGATGTATGACAACATCGCATGTCGTTGAGTCCTGTATCCCACCCTGGAGACATGGGTAAAACTCCGGCCCTAAATGCAAAAAGAAAAAAAATACGCTGTGTGTGAGTCCAAGAAGCCGTGAAAACTGAAAGAAAAATGAAGAGGTTCGCCAGTCAAAGGCTGCGTATCATATGGAGAGATGAACGAACATGGAGAGTAAAAAAAAAGACTATACACTGCGCTCTGGACTTTCACCCTCGGCTACCACGGCAACACCCAAGCCGCGATCAGGGGACTGAAGAACAAGCTGCTCGTGCCGCCTTGCGCGGATAAAGTCTGATACACTCTTGATCAAGATGAACCATCCGATAATCATCAGGCCATAGGCTATCCAATCGCTTCCAGTAATGCCACTTGATGCAGGTGTCGAGTCGCTCCCAGCGCCGCCACCTGTGCTGACCTTGTCTGGGTCAAAGTCGTGCGAATTTGGATCGCTCGGTATGTCGCCATTGAAGCCTTGGCCTGGGTTGTCGTTGCTGCCGTTGCCGGGATTGAGGACTGCAGAACGGAAGCCAAAGCCAAACTGCACAAGCGTGATACCGAGACCTGCGCGGGATCCGTTCTTGGCAGCGTGCGTGGTGTGGAGAAGGTAGGTGAGCAAGAAGCCGACAAGCTGGAACGACATAGAGATCATAGCGTTCCAGAGGAAACTGAAGAGTGATCCCACAGGAAGGCCCTCGACAAACACTTCGTCGCCAAAGGTGCCAGGAGCAAGGATGGTAGTCTCCCAATATGGTGGTGTTGCGTCTGCAGCGGCTTGTTCGTATGTCTGTGTCAATGTTAGAAGCGATTCGTAGAGTCGAGACAAGACGCAGTACGTACCGGAGGCTTCTCCTCAGCGTCCTCGCCTCGTGTTGGCTTTGCGCTAAGATTTGCCCACACGCCACCGTTTCCACCACCATAGACTCGTCCGCTACTAGGTGCTTGTGTGTTGAATACTGGTAATTCAGTGACACGTCTTTGGATGCCGGGAACTGGCGGCTCCTCTTCGCTGCGTGGGTTCCCCCGCATCAAGCGCTGTCGATCATCGCCATTGTCATCATCGTCATCGTCCGAGTCTGAATCAAATGTGTCTGCGAGCGTGCGATCCTCGTCGTTGGCTGCTGGGTCTTCTGCTAAGAGACGTCGCGATGCGGCGTTGGGGGATGATGCGCGGGAGTGAAAGGAGGGTGGTGGCGAGGCAGGTGGCCATTGCTGGGCCGATGTAGACGATGCGTGCGAGTCATCCTCGTCTTGAACAGCTACCTGTGGTGTGTTAGTTCTGTTATCAGAAGAGCAATGGTCCAAGGGGTTGGCGCAGTCGCACAATGTCCTCAGGGACCCCAGGCAACATACTCGTTCATAGCGTTGGCTAGGCATGGCGTGCACACAGCCGGACGCGGCGATGCGAAGTCTGAAGGGCGAAACGGATAAGGAGAAATGTGTGGTATAGTGTGTCGGAAGCGGCGGTCGTGGTAGGAATAAGTAGGAGTGGGAGCAGTGAGTGTGGAGTAGACGGACGGCGGGCGGCAAAGGGAAGCCACTGGAAGAGCGACGGGGCGTGTCAGGCGGCAAGGGCAGCAGCAGTAGAGTGAGAGACGGCGTTTCAGATGCGCCGCGCCCCGTCTTGTCTCTTTTGGGCCAAGCTGTGCGGCGGCTGCTGCGCCACGCTCCCCGCTGCACAGGCTGCGCTCTCAGACCCTGGCCATGGAGAAAGCATCATCGATTGCTGCGTCTTTGCTGACCAAGGCACTCGGCTTGAATATTCTACCCGCGCCCGTCGCCTACGCACACACATACACATACACGTGCAGATACATGCGCATGCACACGGAGCCATGGCGAATACAGTACGTTGAGACACCAATGCCATTACGTGCGCCCAGCTAACAGTTTCAAGATAGCAAAGCAATACACACGTCTGCTCACTCTCTGGCCAAAGGACGCCCTGCGCCCAAATCTCCCCTTCACGCGCGCAATTGAGCATCACGGCCAGCCCTTTGGCGTACAGCCCATCGCTCCTCCGCCCGAAGACGCTCCAAAGCCAAAATCGCCTGCTGCCACAACTCGAGCCGCATCATCACCCCCGCCAAATCCCAAACTTGAGCAAGCACAAGTAAATGCTCTCTTCTCGTTGCTCGAAAACAGATACAGTACAAAATATGCCCTGTCGCCAGGCGTGCTGAAGCCCACATCCGCGCCCGAGCACTACACCAAGTTGATGGAAGAGATTGAGCGCGCCCCCCACAAGACATGGTGGCAGGCCAAGGTCGATCAGTGGAAGATGAAAATCCGATGGTCATGAGAGTCACGAAATTATGATTGTACTATATTGTAAAAATAACATCAAAAAGGCGGATATAAAATGATTTCCTGACTATCCTTTACCTTCCTTCACCTTCATTTTTGGTTAGCTTAATGTGGTGAGACCCTGCCAAGCCTACTCATACCTTCACCATGTTATCTGCTGTCTCAAAGGGAATATCGGAATTCTCTGTTTACCTTTCTCAACACAAGTCGAAACACCCAGAGGATGGCTATTGATCCCTACACACGACGTGGGCAAGTTTCAAATAAGGCAGCTTACAAGTGAGCTGATTATATCCTAGAATAACTACCACGCTGACGATATTCTAGTATGTTGGACACAGTTGCCATCCGAGTTGGCACCGAAGGGAGCATGTACACTGTCCATTCCGCCGTCCTTCGCAAAAGGTCAAACTTTTTTGCTAGTGCCATGAAACCAGAATGGTCCGGATCGAACCCTTCTCGTCCTCCCATTGACCTCACTGACGAAGATCCTGCTATCTTCGAAATCTACGTGCACTGGCTGTACTTCAGGGTCCTCCCTACTACCGCCGAAGATCTGGACAATACAGAAGTGGATTTCGAGTTTTGCACACTTAGCAAGTGCTATGTACTGGGCGAAAAACTTATGGACACTGCTTTCAAGAACGCTATCATCGATGCTTTCACTGAAGCCAAATTCGAGACGCCACATCTAGATCTCCCCAGTCCAGGCGTAATTCCCGTCACAATCATCTACGACGGAACTCCCAAGAATTCTCCAGCTAGGAGACTTATGATCAAAATGTGGAGCAAGTATGCAACAGCAGACTGGGCGCCTCTTCTGGAAGACATGCCATCTGAATTCAACGCCAACCTATTCCGGGCCGTGATGATCAAAAAGCGTGCATCTCGAGACAAAATTGATGCAAACCTGTACTATGAGCACGGACACTCGGAGAAGTCCTAGATCAAGGGGAGGCACAAGTTCGAGGATGAATGGCTTGCTGTCAGACACCGTTTCGGGCATGCTACAAATCTCGTGCTGCGGATGGCGAAGGGTAGTTCATGGAGCAAAAACATGGCAGTAACCTGAGTAGCGAACACGAGGTTAGCATAGCTGGAAGGCTAGTCATGTACTGTGCTCCATTGCGGATACTTCATTTCAATTTTAGAAATTTCGGAAATGCTGTTCATGCTTTGCTTGCTTTAAGTGACATGAGCATGGATGTTGATCATATCCCTCGAACATGTCGGGTTTTGTCTTTTGCATATGATCTCGCGAAAATTTCCGTTTTAATTCTGGCTATGAGTGTGAGTCTTCTTTATTCTCCATTGGCACGTTCTATCTTATTCGTAGTCGTCATACTTAGTTTCTTCTATCTCTTGCCTCCCCCCTACCCTGTCCGACTCTGCCGCCGACGCAACCCAATCCGGGTTCCATACTGGATTCCCTACAGATTCCGCAGCTCCCTTAAGAATCTTCTTTATTTCTCTCACAGTCTCGCCTGTGGCGGAATCGCTGCCGTAAGCTGGATACCTTTTTCTCCAGAATTTATACTGCCTCGTCAGTCGAGCGTATGCGATGTTGTAATCTGATCCTGGGCGCTCCGCAGAAGCACTTTTCTTTACCTCGCGGCATTCCGCTAACAAGGTCGAGAAATGCACTGACGCGTTGTCGAGCTGCACAATTTGATCGTGCCATGAGTTTTGCTCGGGACATGTAATGATGTTGGCGAAGCTGATGCCGTATCTTTTCGCTATACGTTTGCAGTTCCTGACGAATGGGTACAGCTTTGTACTGTTGGGTTTAGTTTTGTTCTCTTCGTAGTACAGGTAGCATAGTAAGAGGATCTGTTTAAGCCAGTATGTTACTTCTTTCGGGCGATGGCTTTCGTAAAGCATGATGCAGTCTCGCCATAGCGCAGGCATGTACGGCGTGCATGAACGTTCGACAATCAGCGAGGACTGTAGGATCTTCCCTAATGTGCTGTTTTCTTGCCTCAAACCCCTCTTGAAAACATTGTCGATTTCGTGTATTGCTTTCTTGGTCGCAATTGGTTGCACGGCATTGAAGAATGTTGCGAAATGACACCCACTTTTGTTATCGGAGAGGTGCGCTACCGCTTGCAAGAGTGGGCGTACTGCAGTGAAATAATCCATGTTCGTAGTATGGTTCTTCAAGTGCGTCATTGCGGTTCCGAATAGCTTTGAAATGGATAGGTCTAGTAAGCCATCAAAATCGAAAAAGTCTCTCCTGCCTTGAAAATCATCGCCTTCTAGGGCATTTAGAAGGACCTCGACTGCGCGATCTTGTTCAGAGGGATCTTGGATGCGCTGGAGGTCAGGTAGATATGAGGAGGCTGCACATATGGCAAAAGGGTGTCGATCTAGGCCTTCGACTAATCGACTCAGCTGGTCTGGAGAAACCGTTACAGTGGATGCTATTAAAGATCGGAACAACTGTTCCGCCTCCTCCGGTTCCATGTCAGATACCAATAGATCCAGGCACTGGAAACCGGAGCGGGCAAGCTGCTTTGATACTATAGGGTTTCTTGTGGAGACTACTACACGAGCGGTTTGCGGTAAGTCTCGCGCGATATCTGAGGCGTCTTTGATGTTGTCGAGCTCATCCAGAACAATGACACAGTCATTCTCCTTTCTTGCTGCCCAGTTCAAGAAACTGTCTGCCTGAACTTTCGGTGTATATGTTTTCCAAATATCAAGGGATCGAGGGTCAATGGCTCCATGACGTATAGTATCGTGACCGTACATAAGGGCATACTCTTCGAGCTTCGTTCGTAAGGCAGCATAATTTGATGCAGACAAGATAATAAAGTTGCCTCCTGTCCTCGAAATGTCTAGAAGAAGCTCCGTTTTTCTACAGTTCATCAGTCTTAGGAATACAATCGTGTAGCACTTCATCGCACATACCCTGAACCTGCAACACCAATCAATATCAGCATATGCCGTGACGGGACAGAATTATAGATGTTCCTAGTAGCTTCATCGAGAAGCTGCCATCGTTTCACCGCGTTGCAACTCGGTTTACGGAATCCATGGTCGAAGACAAACGGCGTAGGAAGCGGATATGTTGGGGCTGTAGCTTCCGGCCTGCCGATTCTTCTTACCTGATATACGTCAGATAGCCATACATTGTATCCTTTGAAGTAGCTTCCCAAAAAACAGAATTTATTACTGAAAATTGATGACTATACATTTACTGCTGTCGACATAAGTTGATTGGCCCTGCTCATAAGCTCTGCTCGCATGTCGCACAAACCCCCCATAACTATAGTCAGTGCAGAACTGGTGTGTCTCTCGAACTTGCAGACAGAGTGGTGGTCCGTCTCCGGGAGTAGCATGGCTGTGTGTTCAAGAAAACCAGCAGAAGCCGCGGTGACGACCTAGACAGCGTTAACTCACGTAGTCAGTACAAAAAATAAATAAATCCACCTCTTACTTGTTTCTTCCCTCCTGGAAATGATGTTGGCGAGGATTCGCAATAGCAGCGGATCAAGGGTGGGTATTGAAGCGTAGCCCAGTCATTCACAGCGTCGATATGTCGTGGGTTAAGAACTTTCAATTCTTTAATAAGACTCGTCCGAACACCGAACACACTGGCTAGTTCCAGTTCCAGATCAGACCATTGAGCCATCAATGATCCCAAATTTGGAGTGCTCAAAAGTAATAGGCCTCTAGGCCCGAGCACAACTCCTGGATGGAGTTGGGTATATTTTTCGTACCGCACCATGGCGAGACGAGCAATGAGCCCACCCATAGAATGGCATAGAAACAGGACTGGCCGCGCATGTTCCTCGGGAGTGGTCCTCTCCTGCCCGATGAGTACTAAAAGCTGATCGGCAAAGTCCTCAAAACGCGACTGTGTTCCCTTGCCGTTGAGCAGCTGTGAATCGTAACCGTAGGTCATGATCCTGCTGTTTCTGAATTCGGTGTGGTTGGGTAGATAGTCTCGCAGCCACATTTGGGTTCTACTCATCCAAGTGTCAAATGCATGGCCGTTCAAGCCGTGAACAGCGCAGATGCTGTAACACGGTCAGTGTTGTCCTTCTGCAGTAAAGAGGATGAGTAACGTACTCCAAGTCCACTCTTTGTTCAGTGGAGCCACTGTGTAGAATGGTGATTCCTCGGAAGTCGTCATCTATGTATGGACCTGTGCTTGTTTTGTTACCTCTTTTTTGCCAACCATCCAAAGCCCTGTCTTTCGCTGATGAGGTCGCGAAAGTGATAGTTGCAGTACTAAGGTTTCTTTGCTGTGCTAAACTTGTACCTATTAACCCACTGGCGGTATCAGTATCACGGCCGGACCTGTGGGACGAAGACTTGAAGAATTTCTTCCACTTTGGAAGTTGGACTTTCGAGTCTGCTAACGCCTGAGCCTCGATTCTTTCCCTCGTTTCGCTATCGAGAATACCCGTCAGTCGCACAGTCTTGTTGCTTTTCTTCATATTAACAGATTCGCGGTGGATAGTTCGGAGGATGGGAGGGGGTACTCTCTCCACCAGTTTTGTTCCAGTCTGTGACATCCCCTGTTATTTTTAGGAATCGCATACTTATCTCCGTGGACACGGGTGGGCGATGTCATCAGTTCAGCTTACTTGGGTGGTTTTATCAATATGCAAGCCTCGCATATCGTGTCAATGTTCCAGCGAATGAAATTGCACAGTAGAAGCCTCCGATGTTAGCTCAGTACTCAGCTGAAACCCAGATCTTGGAGTCATTCATCAGCTCCTCAGCCTTGCGGCATTGCGCACGCTGTCGAGAGCATGGTCGCAGGCGACTGGATGATAACGTAACTGAGCAGGGAACCCCTTGTAGAAAACAAGCGCATGAGGATAACTCCTGCATACCCTGGCATCCTGTAGACATTTGGGCTATTATATTGGCAGAATGAACGGCCCTTCACAGGCCAAAGGGTAGCTTGGAATACATAATGCTGGCCTATCTTAGTATTGCGCGATGGCCATGCCACTAAAGCCTTGCCTTTGCTCATTTATCTTGCAGCCCAGGCCTTGCCTTCACTGAACTGCGTTACCCTTTTTGTCTCCGATCTCAGATAAAGTTCTATCCGGATCGCACCGTCCATGTCTTCGTTCCAGAGTCTTGGGTTGTCCATTGACGATACTGCATACAAGCTTCTACTTCTCCTCGCCAGCAGCCCCAGTCGATCGATTCCTGCATTGATATTCACAAGACCTTTTTCGATTGTTCCAAATGCCGGGCTTAATTACCCTGAACTCGAGAAATTCCCTCGGTTGTTCCGAAGGGCCGGCGAAACACACGACAAACCGGAAACATTCCAGTTGAAGACCTCTATCTACGATTTCCAATATGGTGCGATTGAACTCGGACCTGAGTTGGAACTATTGCGGCGCGAAATGCACCTCATCGTCACATACCAAGAGAAAGTGACCTTTCTCGAGCTTTCAGCACAGGTTCGGCAACACATTTGGGGTATTTTTTCATCAGAACCTGAGAAGTACCGAGAGGCACAGATGATCCTCTGCCTCTTGACCATACTCTCCCTTCCAACGCCATATACAGAACCGCTTTGGGAAATGACTTCGTTCGTATGCAAGGACATTGTCCGTACCACTCTGATACCTTTTCTCTTAGCGTTTTCTGGCTCAAGTTGTTTCGATCCAAACCTTGTGACGGAGAAGAGATACGGTTTACTTGTCTTCCATCTAACAAACCTTGGCTTTGTGCTAGATGACACGCACTGGCCTCTCTTATTCGGCACCATCAAATCATCAGACTTCAAATCATTTTTCGAGATTCACAAAGAAATGAGCAATTTGTTGAACATTCCAAGCTCTGAGCTGCATACTCGGAAGTTACGGGACCCTGGAGAGTTCAACTTGCCCCATGATTCACTCTACGTCTCCCTTGCCGGGTTTACACTCTTTCAAATAACTTGGAAGTCTTCAATTCCAGGTTCGTGGAAGTGTTACGAAAGCTGGCGTTCGTGGTGGAACGCTAATCTCCCGTCCCGAACAACATCTTTAGAGGAGGTCGCTTACGCCCTCATCCATCCAATGGAGATTGACGTGCCTGATCTGATTTCTCGTATACCCTCTCAGCTCGTATATGCACTGGCGGTCGGTCTCCGCTGTTCTGGTCACTTGGAAACGGCATCCAATCTCCTGGATTTGAACCTAACTTTGGATACTATTGAAAAGCATTCTCACGTCTATGGTCTGCTCTTCGCTGAGCTTGTAAAAATCTTAACTCTGTTGGGTCAGGCACAAACAGCCTTGGTTCTAACTGCGGCTTTTATGCAAGAGACTGGAACCAACCATGCTTATGTCTCCATTGCCAAAGCAGATGCTTATATTGCACTCAGAAAGTATGACGAGGCACAAGAGCTACTTCAAGGAATGCTCTCAGACTCCTCAACCGAACCATTTGAGGAAGTTTGCTGCGCTTTGCGTTTGAACAAAGTTTGGAGACGAAAACCCGATACGTCCACGCACGTAAGCTTCACACAAAGCTTTGCATCAGTTTTAGGCCTTATAAAAAGACAAGACATCAAGACTCAGGAGGATTACATGAATGAGTTACAAGCCACGGTATATCATGTCAAACAACCCAAACAACCTGTCCCTTCAGACTTGCGTAGGCTTATTGAAGATACATTAGAACTCTACGAAGAGGACGATTTTGCTCTTCAGAAACAACGATCCACTCTACGGATTTTAATAGAGAACAATGGCCCTGAAATGGCTGACCTTGGACTTGCACAGGTTGACCGGAGTCTCAGGGAAACTTTTCATCGAGAACCGTCTGTTTCTAGAGAAAGCACGGACTTTGTGTATGCTAATCAAGGCCAATACACTGATGCTCAGATTGAAGCTAGCTCTAAGAGTAAGGCTGGACGAAGAAGATTCTTCTCAGATATTTCTGCGGGTCCCAATTACGATTTTCTCGCCAGACGTACCGCACATATGCAGGGTATTCTCACACAGGAGACCGAGGAGGCCTGGAGACAACGAAATCTGTTGTCTTTGGGTAAGTCCTTCTCTCCAATTATATTACAGAATATAGTGACATTTGAACTAACATTCGGTTGAGGTGGAAATGGAACCCATATATACTGGTCGCTCTTGGTACTGGAGAAACTAATGGATGTGATAAAACAAGAGGAAAAGGAACAGTCACTGTTAGCACAGCGCTCATGGGTCGCTGGCCTCCTAGCGAGTTCATCTGCCACTTACGAAAGGGAGTTGGAAGGCACAGAGCGCCATCTGCCTTGTCATTATTTTGATCTGATCTGCAGTGCAAGCATGGGAGGGTAGGTCAGAGAAAACGAAGTTTTGCGTATACGTATCACTGACACAACTCAGCTTCATAGCTTTGATGCTGGGCCAGTATCGGATAGACGTGACATCTTGTAAGATCTTGTACGAGGAGGTTCTCCGGGGCACTTTCGGTAAACGAACATCTTTTTTAACATTGACTCAAAGTTTATCGTTACAACCGGTAGACACGACCTGGGAAATAAGCAGAGCAATTACAATATTGAGAAATCTGACTGCCGAGGAAGACCTTGTGCATACCTCACCTGGCACATGCTCTCTGTTAGTAAGATCGAATCCTGCTCATATTCTCCCCGGTGACTTATAGACATCTAGGTTTATTGCCGCATCCGTTAAAACCAAAAGGGGTATACAGGAGACAAAACCGTACCTTATTCGATCTTATGATAGTTCTATTTCTATCCCAGAAGATCGCGAGCGGGACCCCACCCCGACAAAACTTCGTCTAGCTACTTGGCTGAAAGTCTCAGAAGCCATGGAAGCTGCTACAGCCTCATCCGTAACTCCTAAGCTAATAGCCTGTAAGAGTTTGTTCCTCGACCAGCCAGAAATGAACTATGTATCAGATGCTGGCAACATGTCCGCTCTTCACCTGTCATCCCTAGGTCGCAAAGAACTCGAATCGTTGCATGGAAAAGAAGGGATCGGAATGATCGTCAGTATAGGAATTGAGCCGGAACTAGATACGCTAAGGAGATCACAGAAGGGTCTTGTGCACATTTTCCAGGAACAAAAGAAAACAGAACCTTCAGCGAAAACGCCATCACCTGATAATTACTGGCGATTTAGTGACTTCAATGACAGAAAAGGCCTCAATGTAGGACAGAGAGAATGGAAATCAAGCGGCACCACGAGAAGAAGATCGGGGCTTGGTGAGGCAACTTTAGAAAAGATTCATACCGCATTCGACAATTGGGCATCAAAACCTAGTAACGAAGAGCGTCTTCTAAAGTGTGCAACAGAACTTGTTGCAAGGCGAAGACTCCGGGCGGCACATCGGGAAAGATGGAGTATCTATGCATCCGAAAGAATTCCTATACGTTGGCCTCTGTAGAGATGAAAAAAAGTAGACAATATCAGAGATGTCGTATCAGAGAACAAAAAGGCAAAGGTATTAGGCTCTGATCAAAAAAAGTTTCTCGACGGCCAGGCCTTTACCCATTTACTCAAAGCACCTCGGCGAGACTACTGTACTCAGTCCGAGCCCTCGCTCTCCTAGCAATCCATCTCGAACCACAACATTTGGCTTTTTTTGTTTCCTTTTGCTGCTTTTGCTGCCCGCGCCGTCACAAGATGTTCTTTATATTCTCTTCGTTGATTGCAAGTGCTCTGTAAGAATTACTACAAACCACGCGAAATGAATAATACGAGGTAATTGCCGAATTACCTCTTAGACATAAGATTCTAAAATGCTACTTGAAATAATCCAAACCACTATAGAAAGGTAACTTGAGTTACAAAGATGAAGAGCCCAATTCACATTTGGGCATGCAACTTGATTTCCCGCTATCTGTATCAGTCTTGAATCATCACCCACCTGCTATAGGCTTCTCCTCCATGATCGACTCAATAGATTGTTCACACGACCCCTATGCAGAAAAGGTTCAAATAAGACATTCGTGTAATTAGCGCTGCTGCTACTCTGTATATTCTCAGTTTTCCATAAAGAGCCAGTGTTAAATATAAATTCAAAGCTACTCATTTCTGGTTCCACATCTAATGCCTGATAATACGCCTTCGGGGTAAGTGTAACTTTCTTCACCCTTATCACTCTCAACCGCATCCATGAGACTGATTTTGATTCAATCCAGGATCAAAATATGACAACCTCCTCTCAGTGCAAATCTTAGACAACGCAGTCGTTTTTCAACCCGAAATCAACACCAATCGTGTAATTTCTAACTTCAGCTCCTACTTCCTACCTTTCTCAAACGGCCAAACAGAATTTCTCTCGTGTTCGCTCCTCAGTACCTCGACCCTTGGTGGGATATTGGGTTGGCTAACCGGATACACTTTCCTAACTGCACCATCATCCTCGTTATTAGCACTATTCTCACATCTCTTGAACGGGTCCTTCTGTCTCGCAGTCCCAGACCTATCCATGGCCACTCTCCCTCGTAAATCAATGCCCTGAAGCTTCGGCAGTCCCGAACTATCCACATTCAAGCCCCCCACCTCACACAGCATACGAATCAAGTTCAGCCCCCCACCAATCTTGCTTTGGTACTCACGTGCAAAAGCAAAGTCACGGTGATAGAACAAGCTCCTTTTCTCGAAGCGCTGAAAGAGCCTTGATCTCCATTCTCGCGTCTTGCAATGCTTCTGCGGTGATTGCCAGCTTGATAATATCAAGCCATGACGCCTCGATTACCAGTGCATCGACACTTCTGTTTAAAGATTTGAGGTATGCGACTATCATTGGCATGTCGATCTCAGCAATGTGCGTGTAGCGTTGGGCTGGATCGAGGGTAGCTAGATACGTAAGTAGAGTGGAGGATTCGGGGATATCGGCCAGAGGGATATGATGGCGTTGCTTCCTTGGTGGGCCGAGGAATAGAGTGATGCGGTCTGTGTAAAAGGCGGTGGCCTCTTCAGGTGTGATGATTTCCCAGTCATTTTCGGGATAGGTGGTGATGGCATGGTTGTTTGTGCGTGAATCAGTGCAAGTGAATGTAGAAGTTGGCGGTGTGCTTTTGAAGTTTTTGAGAAGATCAGCGAACAACATGGTTGTGTGATACTGAGAGGAAATTGATTGGTTGCATAATATAGTAAAGGTGGAAGACGAGAAGTAAGGGAATTCGGGGACTGGTATATTGAGACAGAGGGTGAGATAGACGAGCAGATCGAAGGGTAGATCGCATCACTTGTTCGAGGTCGCGCGACACAATGGAAAGGAAATGGGCCAAACATGGTTTGGAGAGAGAAAAACCAAGGAAATGTAACCTATGTGAGCCAAATATGCAAGCCCATCACAAATCTGTCCACGATCAGCATCACTATCGTAGCCACTGATGGCCTGTATTGATGTATCTCGAGAGACTGAATCTCCACGATCCGGAACATCCTATGTTCGCATGTCGTCTGTGTCGAAATTTTGAATCATTACGCAGAAGAACGCGTCTTCCAGCCTACTTCTCACGAGACGTTGGGTGTGAAGCCCGCCAGACAGCAATCATTTCAATTTTATATATACAACTCCAACCCAGCTTCTACTTCGTCTCGTGCTCGGGTGTGATAGCGAAAGTAGGTCGAACAAATCTGTATCCGCGTAATTAGCCAAATGATTAAGGTGCCATGACTATGATCAACATACCTGTCGCTGTTGTAAATCTTGGTCTCTGTTCCCAGCAATTCCTTCTCTCTAGCCTTGTCTGCTAGATACCTTCGAACCTGGTCGCGGTCTTCCTCTGCTTGCAGTGCTGGAATGAGGTGTATCCGCGCCCACATCTTCTCGCGCGCGAGTTCGCTATGAGACGTCAGCATCTCCGATAAAGCCATGCAATCACATCGCCATATTTTCAGGCAGGTTTTGCGTACTTGTGCTCCCTGATGCCCTGTCCAACCCTCCAGAATCCGTATGTCATGAGTGCCGCAGTCCCGATGATGTATGCGGCGGGGCGGAAGCCTCGAACAGGCAGGTTGCGCTTGTACTGGACGGGGCTGTAGCCGCCCTGTGGCGGCATATCCTGCGGCATGATGGGCGATCGTATTCGTGGTTCAATTGGTGTTTGACGGGTATCGTGAATGCGGAGACGTCAAGTTGAGGTTCGAGCTCAGGACGCTGTGGTGACCGGGGTATGGCTTGGCACGCTAAGACGTGAGCATAATTTTGTTAACGCTGAGTGGGTGGAAACCTTTACAACGCATTTTCAACGATAATCAAAATCAAACTCACAGAGAAGATGGACCCGGAAGAGAGGCCTGCAAAGATTCGTAAATTGGAGTCTGGCGAGGAGGACAAAGCTGTGACGGATGTACCTGCACCCATTGAAGAAACGTCCAATAGCGCCGAGAATGAAGAAGTAGCTGGTAATGCTGAAGCCCCAACTACAATATCTGTTGAGAACGAAAGTGGAGAACCAAAGTTATCGAAGAACCAACTCAAGAAGCAAAGGCGACATGAACGCTGGGAAGCAGGACGTGAAGATCGTAAATTAAAGCGAAAAGAGAAGGTCAAGGAGAAGAAAGAGCGGCGCCGGGAGGCATTGGCGCAAATGCCAGTGGACGAAAATGGAAACAAACCAAGACTGTTACCTCCACGTCTACCTAGACATTCAGCAGGTCATGGAAAGCAAGTGCCCATCACAGTAATTTTCGACTGCGATTTTGAGGAGCTCATGTTCGACAATGAACTCAAAAGCTTAGGATTGCAGATCACAAGATGTTACAGTGATAACCGAAAGGCAGAATTTCGGGCACACTTGGCACTTAGCAGCTTTGGTGGCAAGATGAAAGAACGTTTTGATGGCATTCTGGCGAAACAGTATACGAGCTGGAAAGGGTTCCGATTTTTCGAGGAAGACTTTGTGGAGGTGGCAGAAAAAGCCAAAGAGTGGATGACCGGACCAGATGGAGGAGAGGTGGCGGGTGCACTGAAGTCTCCTCTAGAGGCCACTGCGGCAGGTGAACAGGAAAACACTGAAGAGGCAGAGGAAGGGGAGATTGTGTATCTCTCATCCGAGTCCGACGAAGTCCTCACACACCTGAAACCTAATAGTACCTACATCATTGGGGGCCTAGTGGACAAGAATCGGCACAAAGGCATCTGCCACAAGCGAGCTGTCAGCCGCGGCATCAAAACGGCAAAGTTGCCCATTGGCCAATATCTCGAAATGAAGAGTCGGCAGGTCCTGGTCACGAATCACGTACTGGAGATCATGCTCAAGTGGATGGAGTTTGGAGATTGGGGCAAGGCTTTCATGGCTGTTATGCCAGAGAGAAAAGGTGCCAAGTTGAAGAGTGACACCGAAAACGGAGAGAATGAAACTGCGGCTGGTGAAGGGGGAGAAGAGCATGAGGATCACGAGCTTCCGGATGTAGCGGAAGAAGTAGAGACAGGGAACGAGGAGGCCACCACAGAGACCGTCAAAGCTACATGAGGGGGCGTTTACAGGCTAAAATCACCTGCTATGGCGTATCATGTCGATGAAGTTGTGATTGCATATCCTTTTTAAAAAAAAGTTGCAAGCTACATATCATGTCTTTAGGCAAAAGTAGGGCGATTGCAATGCAAGTGACCACAAGCAGGGCAACATTGTTAGTCCTTTATACTAGAATCCTAATCGGAAATCGATAAGTGCCATTCCACTGAACCATGGCCGTTTGGTGATGGTGCGCTTATCCAATTCCAGCCAACGGCCCTGTGCGCCGTCTGCCCCCCGGAGTTGTCGTCGATGGCGCAAAATCAGCCTTACCGGGTAGCGGGAACCAAGTTTCCACCTCGGTACTAGCGCCTTCTGACGGCTACACATCAAGGAGCCAAAGAGGCGAGCAACCATTCAGCATGCATCACCGTTTCGTAGCTTAATATCGCTGGCTCCCACTGTAGCTCCCAGAATGCATCAGCCCACAGCAAGACCATGCTTATGTAACGCGCACACGCCTTGCATAAGTTGTGAGGCTCCAAACAGCTGTCAGCCCACTAATTTCAGCCAACGTCACAGTTGCTTTGACCTGCGCCCACCCCAGCGCATCACTCCAACACTCGACCCACATTAATCCAGGCACACTGGCAATCATTGCTGCCAATTTCCAGTCATGTCGCACGCACACGAAGCCCCGTCGTCTCCACCCTTTCGCTCCCCATCCTCGCAGACATCGCCGCCACCAGAACGCGCCACACCCAACCGCTCGTCCTCGTATTTCACGTATCCCGTCTCATATGCCGTCTCAGGCATACTACGACGATTGAACACTGAATCGAGTCCGACTTCAGAGGCAAAAGCCAAGTCGGATAGCAGCAGCAGCAACCGCAACAGCATAGGCAACCTGCAGGCACAGCTGCACTCCACCGCTTCTTCGCTCTCGCAATCCCTTGCAAGCATCGTGTCGTCCAATTCCACGGATATGAATTCAGTCTTCCAGCCAGCACACCGCACAGCGAGCCCGTTTCAGCCACCACCGTTGACACCACTGAGTCTGAAGGGATGGAGGACTGGAATGCGCGAGAAGGGCAAGCTTTTGACTAAAGCGCTGGCAGAAGAGATCAGGCTGCTTCTGCCACCGAGGCTACAACTGGTGGACGAATGGAGCCTAGCATATAGTCTAGAACAGAACGGTGTAAGCTTGGCGACTCTTTACAAAGAGGCTGGTGAATACCGGGGGCGGAGAGGTGGTTTCGTGCTGGTCGTTAAAGATGGTGATGGAGGAGTACGTTCCCCGACATCAATAGTCACAAAGCAGTGCTGATATTTTATGACAGTTATTTGGAGCCTATCTCTCCGAGGCACCTCATCCTTCTCCGTCATTTTACGGCAACGGCGAATGCTTCCTCTGGCGCGCGCACGTTCTTGCCGGACTTCCAGACTTACAACTAAACCTTCCACCTCCACCCTCCGAGGATACCACAAACGCCGTGCGAATGACAACCATATCATCTCCAAAAACAAAGAGCGACAATTTAGCCCTGCCAGAGAATCCTCAGACAAACAGGAGTGGCGCGAGCACACCAGAGAGGATACGATTCAAGGCATTTCCTTATAGCGGAGTGAACGATTTCATGATCTTCTGCGAGCACAGCTATTTAAGCGTTGGTGCAGGGTAAGCCATCCAATCACGCACCAGCCATAATCATACTCATATTATCACAGGGACGGCCATTATGGCCTATGGCTAGATGACAATCTCGAACACGGTGTGTCGGATACATGTCCAACATTTGGCAACGAGCCACTCAGCGACGAGGGCAAGAAGTTTGGCGTTCTGGGTGTCGAGCTTTGGTACATTGGTGTTTGAGCGTCACCCCGGTTTTTCTTTTCCCTCAACATGATACCTGATGTGATTTTTGATACCAGCGAAACCTTGGTATGGCGTTCAATGGCCAAAAAGGTCTTTAGGGTTCAAGGAATCGTGGAAGTTCCAGTCTTGGCTAGCTGGTTCAGTGAAGTAGGAGCCGCAAGATACCCTGATGAAATATTTCACTTATCAAACCATGTCCATCGCCCTCGTAACATCATTGGTCAATGAGACATCGGCGGCACGATCAATCTTAATGAATAATGGTACACGCCGTGCTGTAGCTTAGCCACTTTTCGAATTTCTGGTCCATGTGACAATGCTATGAGGTGTAGACAGCGGCTGTGATTGGCTTAAGGCTTGCTATTCTGTGGATGTATGGGGCCGCTCATCGTCCATTGGTAGATATTATTACGAAGACGGCTATGGTGTATGGGTACAGGCGCACGTTCTGTAAGTATGTGGGTCAACTTTTGCTCGAAATTGGTTGAAACTCCTAGACTGGAGAAAATGCAAAGCTATTATTGGCTCCAATGCAGCATTTAGTCTAGGCTGCCATAACTCTACATAGCAAATGTCAACCTTCCCCACAACCGGTAAAGGCGGAAAATGGGGTCTACCAAACCACGCTAGATTCAAGTACAATTACTACTTTAGGGTAGCTGTAGTTCGCACAGATGCTTATCGATTACCTCTCTCGTTGAGAGCGTACGTCAGCTTGCTACGATGTCTGGTTTTACTGGTGGAAGAGTCAGCCTTCAACCATAGTACTTATCGTCAATCTCACTTGGAATAGCGCACGATTGCTGTTGTCAATGTCCCTTTCTAGCCTACATATACATGCTAGTATGTCCGCTTTGCAACGTACATTGATATACTAACGCCATCGCAATAGCCTCAATCACTACTTGCGAAAATGGGTGTCATCAAACGGCGCGGTGTGACTAAAAGGCTGAGTCCTGTTTGGTAGCTAGGGCATTCGAAGGCTTCGCGTCGCTTATACTGAGTTCTTACAGTCTAGGCCGAAATGTCATCACGTTTCACACGCGATACAGTAATCAGTACTTCACTGTTCACGCAGACCTATTCTGCAACAACTCCAAATACTTCAAGCGGCGTCTGCAGAACAACCGCAAGATCATCGACGGCGACTGTGCGATTTGCAAAGAGAAGCTGGACCCCAAGACCAGTGTGTTGACATTTTGTGAAGCCCGTTGCGGACAGAATTTTCATAAGCATTGTATCGACGAGTGGAAGAGATTAACTGTACGCGAAACGACATGTCCTTTGTGCCGCGAATCTTGGAAAACCAGGTCAAGGAACATTGGTTTGCCATTGGATCTTGGGAACCTGGATCTATATGCAATACATGCATACGTGAATTGGCTATACACAGGAGAACTGCACATTGACGAAGCCTTCAATCGCCAAGAAAGTAGCTACAACCTTGAGTTACTCAGGACCTGGAGGTTTTCAGTCAAAATCGAGGACGAAAATTTCAAAAAAGCTATCATCGCTGAATGTGTTACCGCTATCGAGAAGGGCGCCAAAGGAGGTTTCGACCCAGCCTGTATCAAGTATGCTGGAAAGCATGGCCCACCTTGTATGGAAGATTTCCTAGTCGACGTATGGTTGATGGGCAACTACCTGGATCACATCCAATGCGGCCGCAATGAAGCGTTGCCCTTTCAATTTGTACGCAAGTTGTGTGTTGCTGCTTCGGCTCGGTCCAAGGAAAGTGTGAAGCACAAGAATTTGCTGGAGAAACATACCGAAGGAGAGTATGAATATCAGACAGAGACTGAAGATGGGGAATCCACTGCGTCAGAATCTGAGATGGACACCGATGGGGATTAAATTGCATCAGTCTTTGAAGATGTCTCGCAAAATTCAAACAAGCTCACCTGCACTGTCAACATAGTAAAGGATAACTGTGACAAAGCACTTAGGTTCGTCTTTCTGTGCTGGAGATAACTTCCTCTCACTGCTAGACAAATAGCTTAATGGGATCTTTCTCTACCACATTTATTCATTCTCTGTCTGTAGCATGCCGCCAATCGCAGCCGGTTTGCTCTGCTCTGTTATGACACTATCAGGCCAACATCCATTCCGGTATAGCGTTGACAAGTCTACTATTCTCATAGCGACCACCCTTGTACCGCCATTGTCTTCTTGGCTATTTCTGTGTTGTTGAGCCCTGTCCGTGCAATTGTATGCTTGTTCTACAGCATTATCTGCACTCAGCGTGATACCCAGGTGAAGGCGGAATGAGCCTAGTACCTTCATAACTTCTGCTTTATTTGACCTCTTCTCGTGAGGTAAAAGAATTACCTGCACATCATAGGGTCTCTCACCTGGAGATATAGGATGCCCTGGTTGCAGCTCCAGCAAATTATTTAAGCATCACCTCCTGCGTTCTTTTCTTTGTTACTCTTCTCACCACTCACACCTAGGCCAACGATACTCACAGCAGCTGCTCAAAAGCCGAGATCAAGACCTTCTACCTTATCACGACACAGAGACATTGTGTACGCATCATGAATTCAGTACCCGTCAAGTAAGTTCCAGATTAGCGCATGCTGTTAAATGGATATGGCTCTGCACGACCCCAGGCATAAACCCATTCTATTGCGATTTGAGAATGACAGATGATACTGACTGTAAAAAAGCCATGGTCGGAGTATTGCGCGACTTCTCATAGGTCTTCATCCAAAAATGTTCGTCGTACACGAAGATCTCCTTTGCGCCAATTCATTGTTCTTCCGCCAAGAGCTTCAGCCTGAGAGAAAAGATATCGCAGGAGATTGCTCCATCTGTCTCGTGAATCTAGAGCGCGGTCTTCAAGAGCTCACATTCTGCAAACTTTGTGGGAAAAACTTTCATTTTGACTGTATCGAAAACCTAAAACGTCAAGCAGCTGGACACCCAGTATCTTGTCCGCTGTGCCGTCACGAATGGAGTGATCGCAGACTAAGTCAATGCAAGGAATTCCTCGAAATAAACCCAAAAGATTTTGGGAAATATTACGAGTGGCTTTACAAAGGTTGTATCACTCATACGCAAAGTTTGAAAGAACAAGATAACGAAGGCAAAACCTGGTTTTCGTCTGTCCTCCGGACTCTCCAACTTGGGGCCGACATCCAGGATGAAAAATTCTACGACACAATCATGGAAGCGGCTGTTGAAACAGCATTCAGTAAGCTACATATTGACAATGAATGTCTGCTGGCTACCTTCGAAAGTATCGAATTCGGCGATCCCTTGGAGAAGATCTTAGCGGATGTAACCGTCCATCTAATGGTCTGGTGTGGCAACTGGAATGACTGGCCTTCATGGACTTTCTTCAACTCAGATTTTCTAGGATACATGATGATTCGAGTTCTGAAAGATCATCCACTTCGGCTCAAGTATGCTCAAAAAGCTGCGAATAAGGAGGAAAGGGTGTGAGCGAATACAATCGGTCTGGACTTCCAACTCAAAAAGCCGATTTCTTTCAATCGCCACTGTCAGCACCTGAGTTACACTTTGCTTTTTCACAAATCCTCAGCATACACTTGAAAAGCAGCAGCATTTCTTGGTACTTCATGCCTTACTTACACATCCCACAGTCATACCCCCAGAATGCTATTTATCCCTTGCTTGAAATTCTGTATATACGGCAATTCAGCACATTTTAGTCGATGTCCAGGGGAAACGACAAGACCGGCAGGACCTTGGATTTGAGCAGTACGAAGGATAGTCCAGGAGAGTCTTTCATGTTTTCGTTGTTTTCTCTTCTTTCTTTTTCAATTTCCAACTTCCTCCAATGTCAAAAGAAATAGCAAATTCAGAAAGCCAAAATCAAAAGCTATTCATTATAATATGGAGCCAACAACATGAAGTACTGATTCCGATGAAGGTATCCGATGTGAAACACTTACGTAACAATAGACATTACTGTTAACTGTAGGACGCTTAATTGTAGTTGCCTGAACCCCTGCTTAGTGTCAAATACTTTCGTCAAAAATAGCATTTGTAATATCTGAGTATATGAAAACGAGCGTTACACACCCACTTGGTTAGAACCACTCTTCCCGAAATGAAAGATTCAAAGAGCTTGTCAAATATATCGACTACAATAAAGTTACTCGATTAATTTTGCAGAAGGCAAACTTCCGGAACAAGTGCGAAAAGTGTAAACTTTTGAAATTATAGCAACAAAACACTACACATCTATATCTATATAGGTAAACGACGATGATCTCGCTTTTTCAACCACATTTTCTCACACCACTCTAAAATCATTCACACACCATCATAAACTCATCAAGCAGCAACAGCTACTGTAGCCGGCGCCGCCACCCTGGTAGCCTGCTCACCAGCTCTTACTATATCCGTACCCTTGATATCTTTTGCCGCTCTCTCAGCACTTGTTTTCCAGACCTCGACTTCTTGGCCTCCGCGGAGAATGCCTACTCTCATTGTCGAAAGCAGGTTGTGTGCCGCATTAGAGTGTTCATATACACCCCCGTTGAAGACTGCGGTTGCGTCTTTTCCAATCGCAGACTTTATTAGTGTTTTGCCGCCAGGATGATCAGCAATGAAAGGTGAAACGTCATGGATAACGCCTGCAATGGATACCAAGGCGGCGCCATTGGCAGAGGCTTGCGACTGGAAATCTTCCCAGGAGAGAACTGGCAGTTGGGATAGCGGGGTTCCCCAGTCAAGTTGTGCACGTCTCTTATCTACAGCTTTTTGCTGTTGCTGAAGACGGCCTTTCTCGATTTCGTTTGAACGGAAGGTCTTGAGATCGTAGGCCAATGGGAAAAATGGTATCCTTGACATTGCCCAAATCAACCATTTCGTGGGATCGTACTGATACCATTGAATGGCGTTGCCTTTTGGTCATCAGCTTAAAGTCATGGCTTTTCTCGACAGGAATACTTACGGTAATCGCTAGGAAACTCGTGGTGGAAGTTGTGATAACCTTCTCCCATCGTAACGAGAGCCGTGAACAGATGATCTCTGGGGCTTCTTCGGTCATCGAACGGTTGTTCGCCAATCCAGTGTGCCAACGAGTTGACACAGAATGTGGCTTGCTGAACGAAGCACGCCCGGATTATGCCTGCATAAACAAAACCTCCCCACCAATCTCCCCATCCCATACCAGCGACCAGGGCAGGGAAGATCCAAGCAGTGAAGATAAGAACCTTGCCGTAGTGCTTATGTTGGAGAACGACCACAGGATCATTATCCAAATCAGAGATATCTGTTCGGCCTTTCACTTTGGGGTCGGTGTTCATAACCATCCATCCAATGTGCGAGAACAGTAGACCTCGCATCACTGAATACGGATCTTTCATCGTGTCAGTCCAACGATGGTGAGCGCGATGATTGGCGCTCCACCACCGTATGCTTCCCTGGATGGCACCGGCTCCAGTGAATGCTAGAAAGAGGCGCAGAGGAAGGCGTGCAGAATAACACCGATGACTCCACAGCCTATGATAGCCGCCTGTAATACCAAAAGCAGTCATGGCATAGTAGAGAATGCTCCATAGTAGTGTTGGACGGGTGAGGGGTGTGGAACGCGCAAGGTACAGCCCGTAAGCAGGAATCAAGACGACCAGCGTCGTGTTTAGCCAATTGATCTTCTTGTACCAGTTCCGAAGAGTCAATGGCTGGGTGGATATGTGCGGCTGTTTTGTTGCTTGGGGCGCTGCCGCTACTACCGGGTCTATGGCGGCCATCATGCGCAAATTGAGGTGGTCGGGCTCAAGGGAGGAGCAGAACGGGCGAGAATTAGGCAACCTGGTTGTAGATGTGCCATGGTACATATATACATGTACCTACCAGGCCCTTGACCGGGACATACCGAATACACCAAGCGCCGTTGGCACCAGCGCAGAGAGCAACACGTGTAAACTCAACGGTCGGGCGAATTCAGAAGTAAGAGACTGCATGACAATCACGCCGTAGCCCTGGATCGGAATCCTCGGGCGTCGTATAGCTCTTGCATCTTGACTGTAATTGGTTGGTGCTAGGCAGTAGATTGGCTGATGAAGTTTACATTGCCGTGAGCGGTTAGAAGGATGCAGGAACGATGGCACGCAGGGCTTTCGTCGGACAGTTGATGACTAAATTGTTTTAGCTGGGAATTGCGAATTGGGGGCAGGATGCGAAACGCTTAGCGGCGATTGTAACAAGTATCGAGGCCGCGCTTTCCGCGCGTGTATCTTGGAAAGCATGCGGCTTTTCTTCTTTCATGTGATATTGCAGGTTGCTGTGAAAATCAGTTGTCGGGTGTACGAGCAAATCATCGTCTCCGATATGGGAGGTGACGATCATTTCGGTTCAATGCAAATGCCGGTTGTACGGAGTAAGACTGAGCGGAGACCGATGTTCACGCACGTCCGATAAGGAACCATCCACTTAACAAGCCACGATACCCTTGTAATGCTTTTTGGGATTTCAGGCTAGGTAGCACAATAGGTGTTGTCTAGTACTACTTCTTTGCGGGAACCTCCTCCCATTGTACCCCAACCCATTCTTCTACATATCCTACTTCGCCTTCAGGTACGTCGTTTGGCTTGCAGTCCTTGCTGCAAACAGCCATGATGATAGTACCCCATTCCATACCATCGATGCTCAGTTCTTCAGCTTCCAATTCTGTGATAGCATGTGGTGTTAGCTGGACCTCAAACACCCTGTCTGCACCGCATGTCTGACAGCGAGGAAAGCCCGATCCCCCTTTTGATCCTGTTGTCGTGACCTTGGCATTGGATGAACCGTTTTCAGAGTGAGGTGCCAGGGCTTTCCCAATAGCGTCGCTATCGCTGTACAGCAATGGTTTGCCCTTGAATTCATACCGCAAGACTTGCTCCGCATTCTCGCCAACGCGGTCTGCGAACTTTTGAAATGTTCTATCCATGGATGACTCGAAGACTTCCTTGTCCTCTTTACCGCCTCCGCTGCTTCCGTTGCCTTCGCTGTCTATCTCCATGCGGGCATTCGCTGGGATTGATGGTGCTGATGGTACATCTAATGTCTCATACTCGGCATCTAGGTAAAAGCGCGGGAAGGGTGTGGGGAAGGCCGAGTCTGCCGGCCATGGCTCGTGTGGCCGTGGAGGTTGCTGTTCAGAAGGGGGTGGTGACGAGATGCGCGCTTTGGAAGCGAAGGTTTCTGGAAGAGTTGTAGACGCCTCATCCTTCTTCTGCTCGGATGCAGTCGCTTGCACAACTGGTGTCGGGGATGGGGCGCCAAAAGGGTTCGCGCCTCCTTTTTGAGAAGAGAAGGGGTTTGATGCGGTAGCGCCGTTTGGCTTGGAAGAGAAGGGATTTGAGAAGGGATTTGCAGAGGCCGATGCGCCTGCTCCGTTCTTTACCCCAAAAAGCGACTCGCCTATCTGCGGCTGTGGCTTCTCTTCTTGCTTCTCCTCTTTCTTCTCAACTTTTGCGGCAGATGTCTTGAGGCTGCTTGCGCCCTTTGCAATACGCACGCCTCGAATTCCCCTGACACTGCCCTCCTTCCTCCTGCATGCTTTGCGCCGACAGGTCCAAATGTATAACCGTCGCTCGTGGCCGGGGAAGGTGTCGGGCATGTCGCCATTGAGCTCCAGCAAAAGACTGAGAAGGCCATTGCACGATTTGCACTTTGCTAAGGCGCCCGAAGGGGCCGTCTTGTCATCGATCCAACTCTATTTCACGACTTAGTGACAGACTTCGCATGTTGCACATGCCATGCGTACCGGAGTGCCTCCAAGATGGGAAATGGCGTCGCTCGTGGCCTCGGTGGCCGCGTATCCCAGGAGAACATTCGTCTCGGTGTAGTCTTCGCCGCCATCGGAGGAATCGCTGTCGTAGGGCGCCATCTTGTGCCAATATTTGTGCCGTCCGTGTTGGAAGAGATGGTTGGCGGGGTCTAACTTTTTTGAAGGATGACGCGGGGCTGCCGGGTGGCCAGTGCGCCGTGCCTCGCACTGTGCGAATTTGACCAAGCCCGCAACACGACGTCTTCGTCGCTCATCCACACCAACCACCATGGGCGCCCCTTTCGACTTCGCGCCTGAGCGGCCGGAGCACATGCAGCAGATCCTCGATGGCCTGGATCGCTACAACCCAGAGACCACAGCCGTCTTCCAGGACTATGTCATGCAGCAATGCGAGAACCAGACATACGACTGCTACGCCAACCTCGCCCTGTTGAAGCTGTAGGTGTCTTCTCTCCCTCTCCCCATATGCTACAAGATGAACAAACAACCACAACGTTTCCTATTACCCGAGGTGTCGGAGCCTGAATCACTCTGCCCACTGAAGTTTATTATTAGCTCTATCTGACAGCTTTCTTCTCCATCGTTGTTATATGCCACCATCACCGTTACCTGCTGCTAATCAATGCTCTAGCTACCAGTTCAACCCCCACCTTGCTCGCGATGAGACCATCACCAACATCCTCGTCAAGGCTCTCACCGTCTTCCCGAGCCCCGACTTCTCCCTGGGCCTCTCGCTCCTCCCCCCACATGTCCTAGCTCCTCTCTCCTCCTCATCACATAACCCCGCAGCTGGAGATGCGCCTCTCTCGGAAGCTGTCCAGAAGCTCAACGAGCTGAGAAATCTGCTCGAAGGCGCTGACTACGCTGCCTTCTGGTCAACGCTCGACTCTGACGACCTTTACGCCGACTTGGTTGCCGACGTTTCAGGCTTTGAGGAGCTGATGCGCGTCCGCATCGCCGCAACTGTCAGCCAGGCAGTACGGGAGGTCGACCGCAGCATTCTCGAGTCGTGGTTGAACCTCTCGGGTAGCCAGTTCGACCACTTTGTTGGCAGCGTGTGCGGATGGAACGTTGATGGTGACAAGATCAAGGTGCCCATCAACAAGGACAATGAGGCTAAGGGCACTGTCGTTCGCGAGAATGTCAAGTTTGATCGTAAGTTCACCTCTATGAAACTTTGGCGAGGTCTATCCTAACATACTCTTAGAATTTGCAAGGGTTATCAAGAGGGCGTATGAGCAGCCAGCATAAGTAGCGATATGATAGTGAACATGACGACATGAGACTACGGATGGCACGGTCGGCGTTAGAGGCGGACACCAAAACTGCATCTGCATGCAACAGCGGCATGCCAGTCATTGGGACAGCTATGCAGGAATGGTTTGAGATGACTTACTATATACCCCAAAAGTACACCGTCATCCCAGCAAGCAGTCTATAGAAGGAAACGCGCAGACGATGCGGCATGTCTTAGCAAGACGCCCGTGTATGAAATATCATTCAAAATTCTACCGTTCACCAAACCGTCCTTGTCTGCATATTGACAAAATGTGTGGTCTTTGCTATGTAGATGGAAAAATTCTCTGTAAATACACTTGCTTTGACCAAGCAATACGGTTCAATTACACAAGAGCACCAGCAACCAACGCAGCCGCCGCGACGCTCCAGACCCCAGCCTGCGTTCCTATTCTGATTGCACTACCAGGAAAGCTCGGTGATTGGGATCCCGTTTCGCCCATTGTGCTTCCTTGCGCTTCCTTTCCAGTGAACTGACTGGCCCCCTTGGCCGTCATAGCCCCGTCACCACCCATCAACTGTCCGCCTCCCGAGATACTACTTGGGTTCATGGTGCTGCCCTGGATACACCCAGCAGTTCCATTCCCACTGAACATTCGGTCTGCCACACCCTTCCAAACTTCGGTGACATCCGTAATCATCTTAGCTGTAAACCACATTCTGCAATCCGCGGCTTCATACATGAATTCCAATGGCACACCCGACTTGTCGTTCATCCTGAGATTGTCTTTGAGATTGACTCCACCTGCAACCTGACCCCTGCTGTACGCGGAGCGCTTCAGGAGCTGCGTTATCGACGCCGTCTTGCCAATGTCCATGTTGTCCCATTGCTTCTGCTGCTCGGGCGAGCCGAGGAGATACAGCACTTGCATACGGACAATGATATCATCCCAAGCGAATACCTGAGCGCCCTTTGTGCCGCCAACACCCTGCATTGGGCCCGGCTGCGGTCTGCCTCCGACGGCGATTGTACGGACACCGCCTTGATTCTTCAGCAGTTCGTGCACAATGGCACATGTTGAGGAGCACATGCCGTCGTGGAGCATAACCATGTCTTGAGCATTGAATGCCTGGGCAGTACTCGTTTCGCTTGCGTTGGCGCCGTAGCCAATGATGCTGAAGCCCGCATACGATGTGCTTACGTTGTCACTGAAGTTGTAGCGCAGGACCGGGGTGAAGAAGTCGTTGTTAGCTTGCATTGGGCCAAATAGCGCCCTCCAGCTTGGCATACGTTTGTTGCTTACATCCAGGATATGCTGGTAGTTGAAAGGCGTTGACAGGGCAAAGATGTCGCTTTCACTTGTTTGGTTGTCAAACGCTTCACGGAAGGCTGTTTTGTTGGTTTGTGCGTATGTCTTCTGAGCCAGAAAGTCTGAGGTGGTGTTCCCAGCAGCATCCAACGCCTCATTGGCGCGGTAACGCGTTCCACCGTAGGGCTCGGCCACTGCCTGTGGATAGACTTGCTTGAACGTATCGTAGCCAAGGATTGCGTTGCCTCCCCCATTGCCGCGGAGGTCAAAAATCATTTTTGTTTTCCCGGCCTTTTGACACATACGGATGAAGTTGCGCATAGTGTCCTGGAAACTTTGGGGATTTTGGGCCTGATAAGAAGGGATACTGAGGATAGCGACATTCTGTGTGTATTAGAAGAGTACGTAGTGTGAGACTCAGAGCTTACCTGATATGCTGGGCCGTCAAGAAAGTAGCCTCCAACAGCAAGGTCTGCGTTTATCAGCTCAGCTTTGGGATAACCAATATGCGAAGGCTTGGGTGAGTTTGCAGGTGTCGAGGGGTTCGAGTTGTTCGCTGGAGACAATGGGGCTGGTGCTGGCGCTGGAGCTGGAGCTGGAGCTGGAGAAGCAGGTTTGGGCCCAGTGCAGAACCGTTCGAAGAACTTTTCGCCACTGTCAACGCCTGTAAAGTTTCCGACGACGACGGCGACATTCATCTGGGACCAAGTTGTGCCATTCGCAAACTCGAAGGTAGTGTTGGGACCTTGATACTGTCCGGTACGAAAGGACCCGAGAAAGGAGGTTCCGGAAGCGATCAGAGCTTGAGAGGGAAACAATGCGTTCCACCGAGTATCGGCATCATGAAAGTCAGATGCAAGAGATACGTTAGCGAGGTAATCCTGAGCGCTGATGCCATTGATCTTCTTGATGGGTGATGGTGTAAAAGATGAGCCGTTGGTTGCCTTCATAACATCTCTGTAGGAATATATTTCTGGCAGTGCTTTTCCATCGGAAGAAATAGACACCAATTCCGAGCCAGGCGGTCTTTGGAACTGCATCACCGAGGCCAAAATGTCCGGCTGATAGGCAAAGTGGTTATCGTACGCGCTCTTGAACAAGTTCATCATCTGAAGCTGAAACTCGTATTCGGACTTGAACCCACCAGCCGCAATCTGGCTCTGCATTTTGTCGAGTTCACCCATGATATCAACAGGCTCCTCAGTATACGCCTGAGGTGGGTTCTTTAAGAATGCAATGTTGGACTGCCATTTCGCCACGAGCTTGAGTTCGTCGATCAATTTGGTGTTTCCTTCTTTATCGAGGGGAACCGACTCCAGACATTGTAGTCCAAGCTGTGCAGGAACAATCGGCCGGGCTCCAGAGGGCATGCCAGCAATGGCTTGGCTAACGACTGCACACGGTTCTTGTCCTGGTGTTGCTAATGTGGAGACTGTGGAGCTTACTGTATCTGTTGAATCAACTGATGCTGTGTTGTTTTCGTTCACTGCCATGATTGTGTCGACATCGGCCTGTGTCATGACTTCGTTTATATCCAAATCAGGATACTCGGGCACTCCATACATCCACGGGTGAGGGTTCGCAGCAGAGAGGCTACATAGTGTACTAGCTAGTAGTATCGTAGACCGCATCTTGTTGGTAAGGATTAAGGTAAGCTTAGAATATCCAGAAGCTTAACGAGAGTAATTGGATTTGAGTTTGACCGTCTGACTCTGGGAGAAGATCTTAATATTATGAGCAGAAGCGTGCCAGCACGAATGGAAGAATAAAAGAAATGCGAAAGAAGCAGTCTAATTGGACATGGCGACGGCAAAGAAAGAAAGAGAACGAAGCCCAGCTGAATCGTTCGGAGAAAACGGAGGAAACGAGAAGGAGAGAGAGCCAGAGGACATAGCGAGAACAACATGTTGGAGCTGCTATTGTTTCAGCTGCCGTGAGTCCCGTTATGCTCGGCATGCTTCGAATCCGCATCAGGAGCAATGCCAAGGAAGGTTAAACTGGACTACATAGTGAGCAACCACTGCGCTAGGGTCTAGACTAATGACTTCAACCTGTCAGCATGGAGGGTGAAGCAAGATATGTATCGGTGGCAGGACACGGTCTGATTAGCAAAGACGGTGGTCCAGGAATAGAATCTAACATTGCCGTGGAGACACATTATGAATGACAGCTTGGCGGTTTAGTTCCTAATGAACTGTGCACAAAGCATGGCGATTGCTTGTGTCGAGGATGCATATTTGGAGGGACCCGATGTTGAAACGTTCGTTGACGGTCTGAGACGGCGTAACTAGCCATCCTGAGCTATTTGCGACAAGAAAGATGAACGAGGACTCCGAAACCCGAATGGCCCAAGCTCCCGTGCTCTTTCTTTCCAGCCGGCTTCTTTGTGGGAGATCTGCCGCTTTGGATGCAGGTGCAGATGCAGATGCACCTGGCAGGCGATCCCGTCAGGTGGAGTCCATCATATGCCATAACTATAGACAGGCCATGTCCCAAAGTAGCGTGACAGATACTGAAACGTCATAGTGGCGATGGCATGATGTTTTAAATAAAGGCGGGTGCATTCATGCCAGTCATCTGGGGTAGCGAGGTGACTAAGCTTTCACGAGCAATGGGTAATACACAGCTATGCGCGAATGAGAGAATGAGTAAATGGAAGATGCCAGCAACTGTTCTGCTAGTGCAGTCGCGTGCTGTCGGGACTGAGTGCTGGTCCTGGCTGCATGGCTTGGCAGTGGGGCTTAGACCGCCCCGGGGCGCCCCCGTTGCTGCCCAGGTGCACTCGCCACCCTTGGGCCGATTAATACCTCCAACCACCGCTGCCCTCTCTCTCCTCTTCTCTCGCATCCACACGCCTTTTCTCCATCCACCCGCTCCACCTGCGAACTGCCAGACGCTCGCCCTTTTATACACCAGCAAATCGCGCCAGTCGATTTCATGACCACGGACATCCAGAATCTCAAGTCCTTCGATCCGTTCGCGGAGGTCGATGATGTTGGAGGAGAAGTAAAGTCCGCCCAGCAGAATTACATTCATATCCGTATTCAGCGTACGTATTCTTCCGCCTCGCTGGGGATCCGCTCGACCATGTGCTTCCCACAGGCACATCGGCGGCGCTCATCCCTTCGCTCACCGGTCCCTATCTGGGCCCCGCCCAACAAATCGCGCAAGGCTGACGTCAACCCATCACAGAACGCAATGGTCGCAAGACCCTAACCACGGTCCAAGGCCTACCCAAGAAGTTTGACCAGAAGAAGATTCTCAAAGTCATCAAGAAGAAGTTCGCTTGCAATGGCACCGTCGTCGCAGACACCGAGATGGGAGAGGTGATTCAGTTGCAGGGTGATCAGCGCAAGGATGTTATGGACTTCTTGACCGACAAGAAGGAGGGCCTGGGCCTTGATGCGAAAACCATCAAGGTTCACGGCTTCTAATCGCGTGGAGTACGCCATGCCCACCGCCGCTCCTCCCGCCGAGCGACCGCTTCGAGCGCCACGACAACCAGAGTCTCATGGCGGAGGGGGAGCATGCCGGCACGTCGGACTCGTGATACACACACAGTCTACAGTGCTGAGATGCGGTGCAGCATAGCAAGTATCCCGCGGAGGATTCGCAGCTTACCTTGTCTTGGTTTCTTTGTGGAGAAACAGATAGGGGCGTTGGACGTTTCGCACGCTGAGCTATCAGGTGCTGGCTGGATGATAGGGGATAGTTACTGTTATCATGAGCCGAGCGACGTAGTAGCTTTCGACTCATGGTCAATTACAGAGTGTTTTTTTTTCGCTACAACATGCTTTCTGTATTCCTGGTGACTAATGTTGCATCAAGGGTATCCAAAACAGCGTTAGAGACTGACGTATCTTACCTACTCCATATCCTCCTCATCTTCAACCTCTTTGACACCCTCGTCCTTCGGCGCCTTCGCCTCCTGCTTCCTATACAAACTCGCCAGCTCTTCCGCCTCCGTCGCTTCGTCGATACTCTTATCCTCTCTCACCCTCAAAAACCGCGGAAACCTCGTGCTCAGCCCCCGTTCATCACTCACTAGCCCAATTGCAGCTGTATACGTCGGACTAAGTGTCAAGTCGGCAAAGGCTACCTCCCACACCTCCTGCGGTTCAAACCACACTGCCGGCGTCCCTGCCCCACCATTGTACTCGACATAATGCGGCTTACTCGGTAACACAGTTGTCGAGTCCGGGTCATCCGGGTCGTACTTGGCGCGGTTGGCTTTGTAGAAAGCGTCGGTGAAGCCCGACATGCATTTCGTGACTGCTTCGAGCTGTCCGGTTTCTGCGTTGCGGATGGCGAGGAGAATGGGGGACCACCATGCTGCTTTTCGGCCGGAGCCGTGGAAGGCGCCTATGGGGATCAAGTCGAGCGTTTCCGAGGTGGTACTGTAATCTTTCTTTACCTTGAGCCATGAGTCGAGGCGTTTGTCGGGTTCGTATGTGGCGAGCAGGGCTTTACGACGACCAGAGGAGGCCTTTGTTTCGTCCTTTTCGGCATCCGTAGACTTAGATTTCGCTTTGGACTTTGTAGCTCTTTTCTTCTTGGGGGTAGGTGGCAGTGAAGGCGTCTTTTCGATACCTACTTCGTCCATCTCAGCGAGGAGGTCAGGATTAGGGAGGTTGTCGAGGACCTTGACCATGATGCCTTCGCATTTTATGTCAAGGGCGCCTTGGAAGAACGATTGAACGGCTTCTACGTCGGCTGATGTGGCATCCAGGCTTTTGACCCAAGTAAAGTGGTTGGGGATCTCGACAAAGAGGCTTCTGAGTAACGATCTTCGTTCTCGAAAAGGCCGGTTGAGAAGTTCCTCGCCGTTGAGATACATGAGATCGAACGCAAAAAGGCACACGTCGATCGTCACTGCCCCGATTACAACATCCTTCCTTGCGCGATTGGCTAGTGTCTGGAACGGCTTGAGGTCGCCAGTTTCTCGATCAACGGCCACCACTTCACCTTCGAGAATAAAGCTCGACACGCCTTCGCCTCGTATCTTGGGTACCAATGCCACCAAGTCGGGATACTTGTCTGTCATTACCTCCAGATGTCGTGAGAAGATTGTGACTTTGCCTTTTGCGTCGCAATGAACCTGCGCTCTTTGTCCGTCGTACTTGTATTCGCATGCAAAGTCTCGCCCCTGTAGCTTGGTGAGCATCTCGCCCATGTCGCGCGTGATACTGCCCAGCATGGGCCTGAGCGGAATGTGGAGAGCCAGTCCACAGCGCACGAGTAGCTCCTCACAGACGCCAATCTCGAGGAGCACGGGTATGAGGTCGTTGTAATTCGGTCGTCTGGCGAAGCATGCTTTGACAATTTCCTCGTTCCTGCCATATATTTCAACAAGCTCTTCTTTCTTCATTTTCGCCATGGCTTTACTGTCGCGGATCTCGAATTCAGCGCCGGGAGGCTTCGACAACATGAATGCTCGCGATAAAGCAATCAGCATGGTGGTCTTGACAGCGCCTATCCGCAAGTGCTGCACTAGAGTCCGCACAATATAGCGACTTTCCTCCGCGCCTCTTGCGTCCTGAACCAATCTTTCGACGATTCTCTGTTTGTTCTCAACGCTGCCATTTCCCTTGCTGTTCGCAATCTTAACCAACGAGTCGTAAACGCTTTTGATAGTCAGAGGTTTTGGTTTGCGTAAGGTGAACGACTGTTTCTTCTTTGCCTCGAATGCCACATCTCCAGCGTCTCCATGTTTGCTACTTAAAGCCTTCAAGCTTGCATTATCTAGTCCGCACACCTTCTTCAGCGCCTTTGATATCGCAGATCCTCCGAGTCCTAGCTCGAGATCAATATATGGTGGAGATATCGCGTTGGTGGCAAGCCATACAGCCGGCAGCAGACTACTTGGGTCGCTTTCGATGATTGTTCGCAAGAGGTTGACCAGCGTATCTACAATCTTGATGCGACTGGTAGTGTTGTTGATCAGAATGAAGCATCTTGTCAACAGTGCATAGGTCGCATGGCCTCCATCTACTACCCAATGCTTCTTTAAATCTGGTATGTAATCTGCAGGGTCAAAGTCAAGCGGACTCTGGTCAAAGGGTATGTTTGCGGTTATGGTGTCTTCCTCGGAGGCGGTCGATTGCAGCGTGAGCGTATTTGTTTTCGGCACAGGTACGGACTGGGTTATCTCGTTTACAGGAAAATCGCGAATTTGTGACTCTGGTTTCTCGGTACGGTCTGGGTCGTTCTTCGCATCCGCACTCGTAGCTGACTTCTCGGGTTCTTCGTACAGCTCGTTTGAGCTTACAGGGGCCAAATTCTGATTTCTCTCCTGATCTTCCTTATCCCATTGTTCCTGAAGCTTGCGAGCAATCTCCTCGTCGGTCATTCCCGAAAAATCTTGCTCTTTGGGTGTTTCGCTGGTGCCTGTGTTCGTAGGCGCATCCTTGGGTGTCGCCTTCGCCGCTTGCTTTGCGAAGAAGTAATCCAATCCGCGCATTGGTACTGGCTGTCCTGACCCATCGTTCTTCTTTCTTCGTTTCGACGGACTATTCATGATGCGATTATATGCCTGCACAGCGTGCTGTTGAATAAACAATATAGTCCTATCGGGGGAGGATCGTAGTACGTCATGACGCGAGCGCTATGGCCATGTCAGTCTCGACCTCACGTGCTCACGCGTTACCTGCTCATCACTTAAGCCTCTGTTCCATATACCACGATGACGCCCAAGGTCACGAAGGGTCCAAACACTCCAGGTCACATTACACGAATTTCCTGAGTGATACGTGGGGCTTTTCGAAGCAGATGTATTCTCACTACCCATTCACACTCACACAGAATTAACCCCACTCCCGCCGATTAAACAACTGTCTGCTTCATATGCGTTCATGTGCCATCGCCGCAGATATGCGTCCTCAAAAGTAAAAGCATTCACCCAGGAAAATCTCTCGTCTTACATACCCTGATTCGTGTTCGCAGAGGAGCACGTATTCCCTATGCCTAACCATAGTTCAAGGTGTTCTCCGCCTTCGGACCATACATCTGTTGCTCCGTCTGAGGACCGTACATCTGTTGCTGCACCTGAGGACCGTACATCTGTTGTTCTGCCTGGGGACGGTCCATTTGTCCCTCTGCCCTACGCTTATAGCCCCTTGGTCCTCTGGGCGCACCGCCGGGAGCATGGGTCCATGACTTGATCAAACCGGCAGTATCATCAACGGGACCCTGAATCTTCCTGTCGACGGCTGTGATCGAAAGTTCAAACTGGCCGGTCATGGGGTTGGTATAGCCCTGCTGACCTTCGAGCTGCGACCCGACGGCGTATTTATCTATGCGCTCGTCATAAGGCAAGAGCTCAGATGATGGAGAGGGGGAGAGTGTCTTACAGAAGAGTTTTGATGTATCCTTCTGTAGACCGTCGACGAGCTCGCGGACGGCAAGGACAGGATCCATACCGCTGACTGTGCGCAGGAACTTGGTCTGCCCATCTTGGTTGCAGGTGAGGATGGCGCAGTACCGCTTACTGGCCTCGTCGTTGCAGATGACAACATCTTTGGTCCATGTCAGTGTATGGGGGATAGGGTGATGATGATGGTGGGGTTTGCGTGGTACAGAAGGGGATGAATTACCGTAGAACTTGAAACGCTCACTGCCGTACAACAGGCGACAGTTCCCAACACAGAGTTCCTTTAAGCCCTTGACTTTTTCCACCTGGGACTGTTAGTGAAGACGGGACTGACATGGAGTGTACTTACCTTGTTGGTGCTCTGGAGCCAATTAAAGTTGTCGATCTTGACACCTGCCGTTTTGGCGGCAAGATCATTGGCGTTCATGGTGTCCTCGTTGTAACCATGGTGGTTCACAGGTGCGGAAACAGTGGCAGCGTTGTACTGAAGATGCGACATCGTGGCAATGTCGTACTGAGACGGTAGTGGTTGAGACATCGTTGCTGCTTGTATACTAAGAAGGTTGTGGGCGATTTGATAGTGAAATTGGATAGTGAGAGATGGCGAGGTTGCAAGCGGTTCGAATTAAATTGTTGGCAGGCTCTTATCTCTTCTGTTGGTAAAGCTGTGGCTCCTCTCAGTCCACGTGACACCGTCGCAGAGCAAACGGCCGAAAACAATCACCCCCGCACCGTTAGGACGGCGCAATAACTAGGCAACGATAAATTTCATAAAATTGGAATGACATTATGTAAGGAAGAGCCCCACAACAGGTCGTTTGCACTCGAAAATGAGCCACTCACTCACGGTTGCAACACCCGACCCTGTGGCCAGAGCTTCATCGCGGTAAACGCAAGATAAATACCAGTATAGCGTCATTGTCCTCTCATCATCTTTCCCAATGTGTGCTCGAATCATGTCCACCTAGTAATGCATCTCAGATCAAATTGATGCATCCTCTTTTCACCTGATATGCTTTCACTGTGACACAAGCCTAGCATCATTCTTCCACAAGTCCCACGCAACAAAGGAATTAGAAAGAGTGCAACACTCAAAACGCACAACTTCCAAATGGACAAGACCATCCATTATGACCTATGCGTGATGCCTCAACAACGTGAGAAGAAGCCTGCTTATTGAGTTGCCCAAGCAAGAAAAATGTAGAAATTTTGTGCATGTTTCTTGTGATACATATACGAGACTTATTATCTCTCTCTTTTCTTCTTACACAGATATCTCTCTTTATTCATCCTGTTACTCCTGGTACTCTCCACTACCAGGCCTAATCTCATAAATCCCATTTCATTCCATAACAGAACAATTGAAAACAGGGCCGAGTATGCGTTCCACAGTCTACGATGTACTAAAACGCCCATCATACGCCTAAATCGCAGGTGAAAAAAAAAGAGGCTACCTCCCACGCAGAGGGAGATTAGCCAAACAGCAACGTAGAAACGCACTAGCCAGACGAAAAGGAAAAAGAGAAACTCCCATTTACACATACATCTCGAAGTCTCGAAGTGTGAAAGACAGACTGATATTTTTCAAATAAAACGAATCAATCAGAGGGGAATCATTGAGATCGAAAAAGACACGCAGAAATTATCGCAGTACCGGTGGGAAAAGAGAAGCCCATATTTTGCATATTCTTTCCTGGAGTGTAAGTGCAGATGGACCAGAAAGACGGTTGAAGATGAAACAGGAAAGGTCTTCCTTGATGGGAAGATTAAACGGAGAGAAGGGAGAAGAGTCAACTGAACAGAGCGGGACCAGATGGAAGATTGCAAATCAATGTATTATTTAATCGATTTCAATGACGTTGTTTTGCGTCTGTCCTGGTCGGCCTCTGCCTTGCTGCTGTTGCTGCATGTGCGGCCGTCCGTTCGGCATGTGCTGTTGAGGCTGTCTCATATTTTGTTGCTGAGACCGTTGGTTGAGCTGCTGGTTGGGTTGCTGTTTTCGCATCTGTTGCTGCTGCCCTTGCTGTTGCTGGCGAGCTTGTTGCTGAGCTTGTTGCATCCTTGCCTGCTGTTGGCTTCCTTGCTGTACCCCATTCGTCTGCGGCATCCCTTGACCCGGGTTCTGGGATGGCTGCGCAGGCCTTTCTAGTGGCGGGGGCGCAACATATCCACCTTCCATCTTGCAACTCAGCACACATTCATCGAGTTTCCGCAGTGCGTCAGGTATTGCGTCCAGCTCCGCAACTATGCCATTGCGTGTTCCGAACCACCCTTTTCCTTTGCTACTGAATAGCTCCTTTAGCTTTTCTTGCAGAACGTCAAGCCGCCTGTGACCTTGGCCACGTTCAGGCGTAGGAAGTACATTGGGATCTTTGGGACGCAGATTGTCTTCAACAAACCAGAGCACTTGGTCATTCTTGGGCTGGAGGCGTATGTCAAAGGTGCAGACAGGATTCTCATAGGTGAGACGATACTTGAGGATAGAGTGGACGTGTATGGCGGGATTTCGACAATCACCTGGTGACCGTTGCTCAATTTCGCGGATGGCCTTGAACAAGGGCCGCGTGAGAACAAGAGTAGTACAGAAACGGTCCAACCCACTAGCGTCGCCAGGATCCAGAGTCATGAAAGAAGGCAGGCGGTCATTTGCAATATGTGTGAGCAGACCGAGAATTCGATGATGAGGGTTCTTGGACGACATTTCGATGGTGACTTCTTTCTCCGAGCTGAAATTGACTGTGGCAGTATATGGCGAAGGGCCGTACATGAATTGGACCCGCTGTAGCGAGGATGATGCGAGCCGCATTTTGCGTTTTTGAAGAGTAGTCGCAAAGCTGCGAAGGCGGTTGACGTCTCGTAAGCGCGCACGAAGCTCGCCGAGTATATCGTGTCCGAAAGGCACAGAAAGAAGGATTCTAAAATTACCATCGTCGGAGAATTTAAAGGTATTCTGGGGCGAAGCTGCCATGAGCTTGTGCATGTCTGCAGCAACGGATTTGACCATTTTTCCAGCTGCCACGTGCCACACGTGCTGGCTTCCGACTCTCAGGCCTTCACATGTGATCTTAATATTGCGTTCCAGCCATTTGTCCTGCCCTGCTCCAGACACAAGAAGGTCGGGAGTTTGCACACGCAGGATCCATCGGCGAGCAATGCGACGCCCTTCTGCGGAAGCAGGTGTCTCTCCCAGCTCCTCCTCCAGAGAGTACATCTTCTTCTCCTTTTCTAGTTGACGAACAGTGACACGGAAGGACAGAAGTTGTACAGCGATTCTTTCCAAGCTTGCCAAAGTCTTGCGGTTGATGGGCAGGGAGCTCCCGTCAGGCCGGTTCATCCTGATTTGTTCTGCATGTTCGATGCTGTTGCCGGTCGAGCCAATCTCGAGGATCCACCATGATTCTCCCGAAGAGTCGATGATAGCTGCAAGGGCCCAGTTTTGCGACCAACCATGAGGCCAATAAAGGGCTGATGAGATGACATCCAGCTTGACGGCGGACTTGACTGTTTGCGCGTTCAAAGCGTGCCTTGCAACCACTTGCCACCCGAGTTGCTGCGCGTTCCGTTGAATCAAGCCAAGCAGCGTACCAGCCAGTACTTGTGTCATGACATGAGCCATCTGTGCAGGTTCCCTACCCATGTTGAAGGCGTTCTCAGCCCGCGCTGACAATGCGCTTGCTGGGCGAATGATGTGATTGCCGGTGACCGGTTCCAGCGACAAGGTGACGGAAGCTGATTTGGTGCCCAGAGATGCATTGAGTTTGCAATCTGCCGGCTCGGCTTCGGATAGTTCCGCATCTGCAACAAGTCCTGACCTTAGACTCTCCTTTGTGGATTGCAGTATATCGCTAGTGTGGCGCGCAATCACAAGCTTGATGACCTTTTCCATGGAAAGATTTGTCCAATCAAATTTGAAATTTGCGTCCTTGACTTCTTTCCCTTGGCGGAACCATCGTGTGGTCAGAGAAGGAATAGGCGGTCCTCTCCATGACGCTTTGGGGTTCTGCAGCCTGTTGTTGGAGATGCCGATTTCGATCCAATTCTTCTTTCCAGGCTTATTGGTCCAGTATTGCACGACAAGCAGACGATGTACGGGCTCGATCTTGATGGAACCTGCCCATCCAGCACGGACAAGCGCAGCGGCCTGTGATCGAAGCACCGAGATTTTGTGCGTCAGAACGAAGTTGTTCAGAAAGTCAAAGAGACCGGTGAGGCCTTTGTCTTTCAAGATGAAATCAGCCTGCTGTTTGAGTTGAATGAAGAAACGGCTGCCGACAGTGATTGTGGGCGCTGGGGTGAACAACAATCGCAAATCGATGAGGAACCACTGTTCGGAGGCGTCTTCAACAAAAGACATGACATCGAATTCCAGTTGGTCCTTGATGACAAAGGTTACTCGTCCAGAGTGTATGCGCCAGTTTCGAAGGTGTCGTGGTAGGTTTTCGTGCACATTCAAACGGATGGAGAGGGAGGTGTTCATATATCGCAGCAGCTTCAGGGCCTCTTCTGAAGAAACGGGCTTGGGAGGTATGTAGTCTAGGCTTGGCATCCAGGATGCTTTTCCAGTGGACAGCACTTGCAGGGCTGTGGCAATATCTGGGTTGTTCTCCCGCGCAATGTTAGAGAACAGCTTGATCCTCTCTAGCTGGTCGTCGGCCGCGTCCATGTTCCGGGCCTGGGCACCGGCCCAAGAGAACAAATCGATGAGCTTTGAGATGTCAAAGGCAGCCTTCTTTCCCCATTCGGCAAGAACCAGCAGCTTGATGAATTTGGAGCGTTGCTCTTGGGCAAACTGGAGAAGGAGCAATTTTTTCCTCTTGTTCGACTCTGCGTTTGCCTGCATGTTGGCTGCACCGAGACCGTTGGGGAGGGCGCCGTTGGCTATGGGAACGACGGGTAGGGCGGCCATCTTTTGCAAAATTGCGCTCAGATCATTATATGACTCCTGGGACACACGCAGCAACAGATTTGAGAGGGCATGGTACTGCTCGGGGCCAATGTGTGCGATTTCGGGAGGTAGATCCGAGTACTTGTCGAGCGAGGTGCTGGCAGCGGACGCGCCATTGAGGGCGGCCTCGCTGGGTTCACCATTGACAAGGCTGCCGTCATAATTCCGCTTCATGGTGGCGCCATCCCGTGAGGCCGTAGCTGTGTCGGACGCGGTGTGGTTCATGATGAGGATACCTGGCATACTACGTCGCCAGTCCAGCAGCAGCAGCAGCCGTCGTGCGCCTTGGCCGCACCCGCTCTGCGCGCGCCTAGCCCTCCTCTAGAAAACGCAGTCGCGGTGTTTAGGGTGTGCCAGCGGTAGCCACAGGCTGGTGCGGATGGGTAGATGATGGCTCCCGGAATGTGTTGGGAAGTCGGGCAGAGGTTCCTGAGACGCGCAGGGCAGTATCAGCGGCGACAGGGAAAGGGTCCGACCAGTTGGGCGTGTTTCCGGGTGGATGCTCGTTGCGCAAGACGACGAGGCGCGCAGGGCAGGACGGGTGAGAGGGCGGCGGGCGAAAGCAGGCAGGTGGTGAAAGAAAGCGAAGGTCGGGCGCGCGCGTGTGAAGGACTATGGCATTGTCGGCCTGGGGCGGTGGAGAGAGGGTCGCGGCAGCGGTCGCACACGTGTGGCGATGGAAAGGGCGTCGGGGGGAGGGATGGAGGTTTGGGCGGCGGCAGAGAGTGAATGGCGAGAGGTGGGAGCAGTGATGTGATGCACAGGATGAGGTCGACGGCGAGACAGGCCAGGGCGCCGGGCCTTGGCGTCCCGGCCCCGGCCCCGGCCCTGGCCCTGCGTCGCTCGCCAGTACATACAAACGTACAATCCAGGTGGATATGCAACAACGAGTCAGGCTGGCAGGCTCAGTAAAACCAGAAAACCAGCCCCAGCTCGTCTACACAGACAAGCTGTCAAGACGATAACACACAGTGCAGCTGCTTTCCAAAGTACAGCCGCGAGCGCTAAGAAGACAGGAAACAATGGATAGCTGCGACCACATATGGCCATTTTCTGGCTTTCACGACATGAGCTGGGGGAGAGTCAGGTCCTCTTGTCCGCCTGGTGTCGAGTACCGCCGACGCAGCCGAGAAGGGGCAAGCTCGCCGGCCATGGGCATGCGTTATCAGATGCGCAGGTGATTGTCATGGCGCCGCTGTGCCTCTCTCTACTACGTACGGTGAGATCGCCCGCGGGCCACCCCAACCACTCTACTCCTCTCTCGTCCCCCAGCTCGCTGCCAGCCAGCCAGCCTGCCAGCTAGCCTCTTCCTGGCCGCTTGGGCACCACCCGCCGCTCCAGCGCGTGCTGTGCTGTTGTGCACCTGAGCGTGCATTTATCCGCCCAGTCCCCCCTCTCCCATCGTCATGTCTCAGTCGCGGTGACGCTCCTCCGCCAATTAGTGTAGACCCTGCTCAGATTATGGCACCGCGCGCGCCCGAGCTTCCGCCCTACCAGCGACCTCCCGTCCAGCGAAATGCCTCGTCGCAGTCAAAGGCCTCGGTCCTCTCCATCTCCCAGTCCAACGAGGCAGACGATGAGCAGAGCCTGTCTTCCCACAACGATTTCGACATGGACCCCAGTGACCACCTGCCCCACTATGCCGGCGAGGACACGCGCCTGACTAGCGACAAGGAGCTGCGCGGCTTCTACATGTATGGATGGGCCGCAGAGGTACTTCACTCTTGCACCACACACACCACAAACACTAATGCCAATACCCTCAGGTCTTCGTCGTCTGTGGTATAGGCTCCTTTATACCAGTCACCCTCGAGCAGCTTGCCCGCGAAAATGGCGTCCTCCTCGCCGACCACTCCACACCATGCAAAGCTACCATCGTGAACCCCAGTTACTCCACCTCCGCCTCTGCCATAGACGCTCTCTTCAAGCCAGGCCCCGAAAAAGGACAATGCGTCGTCTACATTCTCGGCATCCAAATCAACACAGCCAGCTTTGCCATGTACACATTTAGTATATCTGTACTAATCCAAGCCCTGTTGATCATCAGCATGAGCGGCGCCGCAGACCACGGCAGGTTCCGAAAGAAGTTCCTCCTCTACTTCGCATTCATTGGAAGCATATCCACCATGCTGTTTCTGCCCATAGTACCAAAGATCTATATTCTAGGCGCCTTCCTAGCAATCGTCGCCAATACATGCTTCGGTGCAAGCTTCGTGCTGCTCAACAGCTTTCTCCCCCTATTGGTGCGCTTCCATCCCACGGTCAGGTACGCAGATACCAGCGCTGCAACCTCATTTGTCGACAGGGAGGATGAGGTGGAAACAGGAACGGGAACAGGAACGGAGACGGAGGAAGACGACGAAAGAGGTGGAGAAACACCGACCCAGGAGAATGTCATCCGAGGCGCCCATTACGCGAACCAGCTTGCTCAACAAGAGGGCCTATTGGAAGAAGTCGCAGATGCCACCACGGCGCTCCTCCCCCACACTCCACCAAGCGCAGACCTGACCATCCCAAGAGCAAAGTCTGGAGCCGCCCCCTCGGTAGAGCTTGCCCTTGCCACCAAAATTTCCTCCTACGGCATTGCCATCGGATACATTGCTGCCCTGCTGGTCCAAACACTCGGTATCCTCGTAGTCATCGCCTTCAAATCCTCAAACTTTGGTCTTCGCTTGGTGCTCTTCATCATCGGCGCATGGTGGTTCGTCTTCACTCTTCCCACGGCGCAGTGGCTCCGGCCTCGCCCCGGCCCTCCTCTGCATATTGGCGCGCAGACATCCAACTTCGGTACTGCACTTGCCTATTTTACCTACTCATGGAAGTCGCTCGGCCGCACAGTAACGCATGCCCGTCATCTCAAGGACGTGCTGCTTTTCCTCGCAGCCTGGTTCTTGCTCTCAGACAGCATAGCCACCGTGTCGGGAACAGCCGTACTCTTTGCAAAGACAACACTGGGAATGCCCTATGCCATGCTAGCCCTCATCAACGTCATTGCAACCGTCTCTGGCGTCCTCGGCGCTTTCCTCTGGTCACGCGTCTCTTCCTATTTCCACCTCTCGCCCACACAGACCATCTTACTCTGCATCCTGCTCTTCGAAACCATTCCTCTCTACGGCCTCCTGGGCTACATACCCGCAATCCAGCGCCTGGGATACCTCGGCCTGCAGCAGCAATGGGAAATGTACCCTCTGGGTGCCGTTTACGGTTTCGTCCTAGGCGGTCTCAGCAGCTACTGCCGCGCACTCTTCGGCGAGCTCATTCCTCCAGGCTATGAAGCGGCTTTTTACGCCTTGTACGCCATCACCGACAAGGGAAGCAGTGTGTTTGGGCCAGCCATTGTAGGCGCAATCACAGATGCATATGGGGAAATCAGACCTGTAAGTCATTTTTGTTCCTCTTCCACCATTTTCACATCCCATGAAACTAATGTGTTTTCCAATAGGCCTTCTGGTTCCTAGCTCTCCTCGTCGGCCTGCCCTTCCCCATCATGCTCCTCGTCAACGTGGATCGTGGCCGCACCGAGGGCGCCGCACTAGCAAAAACGCTCGCACAACTCGCCCATGTAAGCGATGCCCTCGACGACCTTGACGAACAAGATACCCTGTCCGAGGAGGTAAGAAATGACCTCCGTGGCTCCTTTTCCTATCAGAGAGGTGGTAGAGATGGATATTGATTTCATCCACCTCTTTCCATCTTATCTTTTTCCGCTTAATCTGCCCTTTTTTTTGGCGTACCAAGGATATCTCTGGCTATCTTGTTTCTTGACTTCTTGATCGGCATACACTCGCATCATATGGGCGTTTGCATGATATTTATCAAAATGAGAGAGATTCTGGATAGATGATTGTATATAATGGCTATGATGAAGAAGGAAGAACCATCGTCATTCTTAAAACGATTGATGACTTAATATGACGCGTTTTGCCTGGAAATTCTCCACCATATGTTCACCTTACCCTTGACAATTTCCAGTGGTTGTATAGTATCGTCGCTTCATCGACTGTCGCATCCAGCCGACTTGAACATGCCTACACATATGCCTCCTACTAACCATCCAGATCAAACATCTCCCTATGCTCCTCCCTCACCTCATCGTCCGGTAGATTGTCAGCAATAATCTTCCACATGTCCCGCACAATCTTCTCTCTATTTTTCGCCACTTTAATGCTCTTCTTCCACGTCATGTTAATCGCCTCGCGCTCCTCAGCCGTGACCTGTAGACAAATCAACGCTGTTAGCATGTATACTCTGTATTTTTCATTCCGTGTCAGGTGCTGAGAGAACTAGAGGAGACAAGAAGGACAAACAACTCACCAGCCTCGCCTTCCCCTTCCCCAAACCATCCAGTCTTTGCTCAATCTCCTCTTTCTCCTTCTCCAACGCACTCACGCCCGCAACCAAATCAGCTGTGCTCAGCGTTGAATTGAGCTCTGCCAGCGTGGCACGCAACGTTTTGGCATTCGCGTTCAGTGCCGCGGTTTGCGCGTGGAGATCAGAGATGCGGGCGTCGAGAGCAGCGAGTTGCTCTGTCGTGCACGTGTCTGCGGCGTCCTTGACGGGATTTGGTAAGATGAAGGAAGAAAGATGAAAGAAGAGGAGTTGAAAGGGAGAAATAAGTACCTGCAGTGCGTGATATACGATTTGTTTTCCTACGGGCGATATGTGTCAGTATATAATGCAGCAGACATGGAGTCAAGAAAGAAACTAAGAAAGAATGACGTACCCGCTGCTCGCCCTTCAATGAGCTTCTGCTCGTGCAAGTCTTTCAGAATCTTTGCTGCTGCGGCTGCACTTGCCATTAGTATCGCTTGGATCGACCAGAGGAAAGAGCGCTATACACACTCTTGGTTACTTTGTTGTGGAGGTTGGCGGACACATCAATTGCAGAGTAGGGCCTGTTTTGCCTTCCTAGAGAGGACTTGTTAGTGTGACAAAAGATAAGTAGAGAATTGTGTGCGGTCGGAGTAAGAGCGCTGGCAGGACGTGTGGTGCGCGTGTATGAATGACCTCACGCAGGTATTGCAGCACCATGTCTGTAGCTTCATTGCCCGAGGCTTTTTCTTCGGTCTTCTTTCGCGGCGCCATCATGTAATGGTCAAGATAAATCAGTGTGAATGGGGAAAATAGATGTAAGGATTTAGTGATGTGAAGTCGAAAAAGGCGAGTGTCTTGATATGAAATAGCGCTAAATCACAAACATATCCCATGAGGAAGGAGCACCCTTGACCGAGGCAGGAGCCCGCACCTGATCACCCTAATTTCTATCGATAGTAAAATTCAGAATCTAATATTTCTGGTGCTTTTAAGAAAGACTGCACTATCATACACACGCCTGCTATAATGCAGTACTCGGCGGAATGCTCAACCCCCGCGCTCACCATACTGTGCAGCCCAATCCTCAAATTCCTTCAGCCCTTGCTTACTGACAGATGGTCGGATAGTCTGCAGACTGGCCACAAAGTCTTGATACTGTATCGGCCGTATTTGGTCCATAGTCATAGAAAGCAGCTTCTCTCCTAGCGAGCGTAGCGGGCCCATGGCAGCATCCTTCGCAAGCGCTGTTATGTCAGACCCAGAGAAGCCTTCCATCATGTTAGCTCTACACTCACGATGGACATATTTTATATGCGTACCTTCAGTAAGCTGGACCAGACGATCCAGGTCCCGTTCGCTAAGCTCATGCTTCTGGTGACTCAACAACGTCTTGATTTGCTGCTTCCGGACCCAGTCTTCAGGAAGTGGGATATATTGTCTCCTTACGAATCTTCGTCTCGCCGCCTCGTCAATAGCCCACGGAAGATTTGTTGCGGCAAGCACAAGCACCCTGCTAGCGTCGCCCTTCTCTTTCTCCTTCTCGGTGACGGCACTGCCAGCAGCTGCCTTTTGTAGATCCGACCACTGGATAAGAAATTCGGTCTTGATACGGCGCGTTGCCTCGTGTTCGCCAGAGCCAGAACGTGACGAAAGGAGTGAATCAATCTCGTCGACAAAAATGATTGAGGGCGCCAGCATCTTGGCTAGCTGGAACAGCGCACGAACAAGTTTTTCCGATTCGCCTAGAAATTTTGATGTGAGACTGCTCGCAGAGATTGCAAAAAACGTCGACTTTGACTCAGTTGCCACGGCCCTTGCCAACATTGTCTTTCCAGTCCCTGGGGGTCCAAAGAGAAGCATACCACGTGCTGGCTCTCGCAAGCCCATGAACAGATCCGGCCTCAGAAACGGGTAAACAACCGTTTCCTTCAATGCTGATTTTGCTACCTCCAATCCGGATACGTCGTCCCAGTGTACTTCGTCTCCTTGTATCACAATCTCGTTCAGGATCTGCTGCGCTGCTTGTTTGTCGACCCCTCGTGGAAGATTCTTCATAATTTCCTCGGTCCGTCGTTTCCACTCATCCGTCTCTTCTGGTTCTGATTCAGCCTCGGTGCTGTCCATGCTTGGAGTATCAGGGAGCTCTGCACGCATTGAATTGCCTCTGGCTCTGCCCTTTCGTACAGGAGAACGCCTTTGCTTGACCATGTCGCTGTCCGTTTCTAGTGCTATGGGCTCAGGTGCATCTTCCTGGTCGGAACCAGTGCGCACGCGCGCATTACTGTTTGTAGGCTTTGGGACTAGCCGCCGTGTAGTTGGATCCCACATGACACTCCCCTTCCCGCCTCCTCTCTCACCACCGTTATTGTCACCATATGAGTGTGCCGCCGCCGATGCAGCCAGGTTACGTGGATCAGGTATGGTCCTGGGATATTCATTTCGATACGAAGGCAGCACAGTGCTCGCTAATGGTGCGCCCATCATTCGACTTGAATCTACTGATCTTCGAGGAATTGGAGGTGCTGTCCGGTCGGAAACTCTAGTCCTAACGGACGGGGACTCGATGTCGCTAACAGGTGCTGGAGTTGCATGAGTACTGAGTGTATGGTCCTCGCCAGCCTTACAATGAAGAGGTGTTTGTGCAGAAGGCAGCTGTGAAGGCAAGCTCGAAGTAGCGCTCGGCTTGTCAGTACCCAAGTTATCGCTCAGCGAGCGTACCGAGGCGATCACTGAAGATGTCGATGGATTTGACGGACCCAAAGCCGGGCGGTTGGAAGTCGATGTAGTCCTGACAGTCCATGCCTGAGTAGCTGCTTTTGAAGCATCGGGACGGGTTCTCAAAGTGTTGGGCATCTTCGCCGACGATGGCTTACCCTCCCTTCCAGGTCTAAGTGTCCGTAACAACCTCCCACTTTTCTCCGGCGACGGTGTACGCGTATTTCCATCGCCTACAGGCGCTGGGGACAGAACCGGCGTGCCCCCGGTCCGCGACAGACTGTTCTCTCGTGCAGACCCATTCCCAGAACTTCTGCGAGGTGCCATTGAGGGGCGATAGGGTAGCGGTGGTCTTGAAAGGTCAGTGTACTCTATCGGCGGTATAGATCCTCCTCCGAGCCATGAAGAAGATGTATTTGCACCGTTTGGTGACTGCGCTGCTCCATGGGATGCCTCGGCCAACACGTTTGTATCAGATGACACTGACGCCAGGCTCTCTTTAGAATCCTCTCGACTTTGTTTCAGGGCTTCCAACAGATCTACGCGCTCCTTGCATTGCAGCTCCAGCTGACGCAGCGATTCGATGAGCGCTCGCTCTGTTTCAGTTGCGGGGCGGTACGTGGACGGGTTGCGACGAGCATTATGGTAGTTGATATGGTCGAGGGCGGTCTTCCAAGATCGCAGCGCTTCTGGCTCGTTGTTCTACGTTGTTTTGCTCAGCATGCCTTTTCACATGCGACATTTGTTGGGTCGAAGGGGGGCGCTAACCTGGCTCTCAAAGTACACTGCAGTCGAGCAGGCTAGGAAAGCCTCGTCGTAGGCTTTCTGAGTGGTGTTTGCGCGCATAGCGAAGGTACAGGATGTTGCGCGCCCAATTCGAGCTGGTGTAGGGTACCGATACAGGAATAAGTTGTCAGTCGCCAGGACTTGGATTGGTATTGGTAGGCTCGTCTGTGGCATGCGCCGGTGTTAGCTCGCGTGGGTGTGTGACGTAGGTCGCCTGCCCAGTGCATATTCGCAACCTTGAAGGCTGAGCAGCGGCAACCAGACAGAACAAAACAAGCTGCCGCATTGGCGTTTTCGGGACATGGGCACCCCGGCCCAACAAGCTGGGCCAACTTGTACCTAAGAGCATCCGCACTTGTAAGAGGAAATCCACGAGACAAGCGCATGTGCATGCGAAAGTGGGGTGTGATCAGGGCCTTAGCACGAGCGGGCCGTCGTCTATCGATTACGCACCTCCAGCTCTCCCAAAACTTGTCAAACCGGAAAATGGCTGCCCACAAACCCACCATACTTTCAACAGTTGCTTGACTTTTCAAAGTAGCGCTAGTTGTCACGGCTATCTGTCATGTACTGTGTTGCTGGCTTATTTCGATTTCCCAGTTTCATTGGTGGTGGTGGAAGAGGCATCCAAGGGTCAGTTTGTAGATCGTGAGCGCTGTCGGTCTTGAATTTCTCCTATGTTACAATTATCTGCGCCAGCCACCATGCGCCTCCAAAACCAAGTGTCCAGACACCACCGAATGGAGCTTTCAGAAAATCCTCAAAGCCTCCATCGCTCCAAAATGTCAAGTACGAAGCGTGGCCACATGGCTTCTCGCTCCACCCACGCTAGACAGAACAATGGACCTTGTCCTCGATGCCCAGTACTACAGTGGTCTCCTCTCCTCTTTGCGAGGCTGCGAGTATATTGTTCGATCTGTAATGCACGCTTCGTGACATTGGGTGCTTATCGTCATGATGGGTAGGAAAGGACCAGTCTGCATTGTTATATCGCTATATGGCAGTGGATGAGTTTGTACTTCTCCGAATGAAGAAAGCCTTCGCCATTTCATAGGCGGACCTGATTTGAATTAGACAATGCCGTGTCAGATAGTTGCTAGGAGACTTACCAGCAGATTGCAGTGCTGGGCATGGTGGTGATGATTCGAGGCTTCAAGCCACGGAAATACCCCCTGTATCCTTCTCTCTGATAGATGATCTTGGCTGCTTGCGCCAGACCTGAAACATTCTTCAGCTCCACATCCCTTGCATTTCCTCGCGTTTGTAGCAGCGTCTTGATGACATCGAGTGGTGTAGTGAGACCAGCGGCAAATCCGCCAGCAACGCCGCCAGCGAAGCAATGTGTGTAGGGATCGTATCGGCCGGTAGGGTTCATGACCTTGGAGATGGATTCGTATGCCATGAACTGCAAAGCTGTAAAGGGAACTGTCATGCATAATGTTGTGGGGTAGGAGACGTAGAATGCGCCAATGCCCTCAGTGCGGAGAACCTCTCGAGCGCATTGAGGAACAGACTTGTATATCGAGCCGTGCATTTGCATGCGCTGTTTTATAACTGCGGGATTTAGCGGGCGCAGGGTACTGTGGTGATGTGCTCCTTACCGTCAAACGGGTTCATTAATGCATCGCTGGAGATGGTGGCTGCGGCACCACTGGCGGCTGTCGAAAGTTAGTAAGTGGTAGTTGAAATGGTTATGAGGGTGGCAATATATACCCGCTGCAAGAGGGTGATGTTCATGGCTTTCTCCCTCGTTTCCACCGAGAGCGTGTTTTGTGGCCTCGTATGATGCAAAATAAACCGCATGCGCGGGACCTTCAGTTTCCGTCAGTTGTATTCGGCGATAGTTTTGCAGTTGTATGCCTACCTGCGCCCATGACGACACTAGACAATCCCCTCCATAACGACCAGAATCCTTCTGCTCGCGATATAGTGACCATGGCGTTGGATATGCCACTGTACATGGCGCTTGGGGAGGGGTTTACAATTTGCATTCTGGTCTGTCGACAGTCAGCGCATCGTCCGAGGGCTACGAGAAATCACGACGATTTATTGCACACCTTGAGCAGATCGACTGGGTACATGACTGAGTGTTCCTATCTCCATGTCAGCCGGGGCGAGTACATGACGACAACTTCGAGGAACGTACGGCAACGCCCGCGAACGCGCCCGCGAGCATGTTCGCCGTCAGCGAGAAGTTTGGTGGGAGCGCTTCATAGCTGCCGCGCAGGTTAGCAATTGGCATTCGTCATGAATGGCGATGCAATGGAGCTGTACTCGAACTCTTCTTCGACGGGAAGCGCTGGTCCATCATTGGGGGCCATAAGACGGCCGGCTACAGGCGCCGCGGATTCCAGTTTTGCGGTTTCGATGAGGACTGCCTGCGGAGGATTCGTGAGGACTCCCAGAGCGCTGCGAGAGGGGCGACGGCGGTGGGTGGGCGTTGGTCCGAATTTGAAGTTGTCACTTTTGTTTGCAACTAACGGAAGCGCGAGATGACTTCAGCCGAACGCCGAGACGTCAGACCTAATCCCCGATGAGCTGGGGCGTTTCCTCCGGCCTACCCTCAATGTACCGTGCTATCAGCAGCTGCGAGGCCGGAGCTCCGTAGTCACACTCTCTACAGTCTACTGGCAAATAAATTAGGCTGGCGCATACAAAAAGACAGGCATGGTCTCCGACACTCCCAAGTGGCCAGCTGGCGCAATCACTGCAAAGGCATGCAACATCATTCTGCGAGTGGCGGCGGAAAGCTACGTAGTGCATCATGAATGCGCCCGCTAGTCCCAGCGACAACCTGCGTGAAAGACGGGTAGTAGAGGGGAATTTCGTTGGGTGCTGGTGGTATCTTATCAGATCATCTCCGCTTGTAGTTCAGGCCAGCCACCGCCCTCTCCCACAGCTGGTGAAGCCGGAAAATAGCGGCCTATCCACTTTAAAAGTAGCCGTAGTTGTCACAGTTGTTCATTGTTTGCTGTGTTCTTAGCACTTGTGAGTCTAACTTTTAAAAGGAGCTGTAGTTGTCACAGGCTGTCACCGCGGTAATAGATGGCTGTCTTTGTAGATGAGCTCGTTTTGAATTTCCAATCTTACTGGTTGTGGAAGCCACCTATTACTTGAAGACGTAGGATACGTGCAAGTGTACAAAGGCCTATGTTGAGTGGTGCAGCATGACTCTGCTACCCCACCTCGTTGCCAACGGCGCCTGGTAGCGTATTCTGGACCCTCAAGCTGATTAACTCCGAATCCCGGCACGGATAAGGCGGCGGAGGTCTCGACTACCCCGGATGACAAAGTGCGGCTCGATGAGTAACATTTCGCCATTGCGGGAATCATAGCAAACACAGGTAGCAGATGTTGCTAAAATATTGAAGATGGGTTTTGATATTTGGCATTGTCCAGCAGTCGGTGGGGCTATGGCCTACGTATGGATCTGGAGCAAATGTGTTTGGAGCGCACAGGTACAATGGGCCCTCGGTCTCGATGCACTACAACAAGCAATCATTCCCTCGCCAGCGTCCATGGCACGTTACAGAGAGGCATGTTGGCCAACGCTTGATGATGCCGTGATCCGCGATACTGAAGGTCCTTCAATTTCAAGTGCGCATTAGCAGTCGCACCGCTTGTGCCACCGGGGAAAGCTGACAACATCTCTGATATTGGAAATGCCCGCGAGGTAGCACAGGAGTCGATCGAAGCCAAGGCCAAAGCCCCCATGCGGCACGCTGCCATATCTCCGGAGATCTAGATACCACTGTAGGGAGCCCTCTGATGCGTCGGCAGATTCATCCTTGGTATGTCGCAGGCCGTGCTCGTCCATGGACTGGAGAAGCTCAGGTAGTCTGTGTTCACGCATGGAACCCCCCACAAGTTCACAAATCTCAGGTACGAGTAAATCGAAGCACGCAACCGTTGGTGCTGCGCTGTCTTCAGCTGCTGTACCAGTGGACGGCGCCATGTAGAATGGCTTGATGTTACGTGGGTAGTCAGTGACGAAAATGGGTCCACCGTTTCCCATACTTTCTGCCAGGAAACGTTCATGTTCGGTCTGGAGGCCGTCTTCATGACCAGGTGCATATTCAAACTTCACCTTGCCTTGAGATACGGCGTCCTTGAGGTGCTCCACGGCAGCCTTGTATGTGATTCTTGGCCACGGCCCAGCTATTAGCCCTTGCCACCGTTGTGCGAGCGCCGCGTGCGACACGGATGCACTCTCTTGTTCCTGGTCCCGCGTCCGCGCTTCTAGGAGCTCCTGACCTACGGCTGATGCTTGTAGTTCGGAGGCAACGGAGCGCAGCATGTCCTCTACCGTGTCCATGACGACATGTACGTCGTCGACAAACGCCATTTCTGCCTCCAACATGTAGAATTCACTAAGATGGCGTGCCGTGTCACTCTTCTCGGCACGGAAGGTAGGAGAGAGAGTCCAGACTTTGTTCACCGACTGGGCCAGAGCTTCGAGGTGGAGCTGGCTAGAGACGGTCAAGTACTTTGGAGAACCAAAAAACAGGTCCTGAGGCGGCTGGGCCTGGTTCGAAGGGGCTTTGTCTTTCTCAGATGATGCTCCAGGCGCGATGGTGAAGACCTCGCCTGCTCCCTCGCAGTCAGAGGATGTGATGATTGGTGGGTGACATTGGACAAAGTCATGTTTGGCAAAGTAGTTTGTCACGTGAGCAGTGACCAGCGACCTCAAGCGCAGGACAAGCGAGTTGAAGGGCAGTCGGCTTCGCAGATGAGGCAGCGTCCGAAGAAACTCGGGCGTCTGGTACTTCTTCTGGATTGGGTAGGTCTAGGACGGAGTAAGGCCAATCAGATGGGTGAAGACGGTCACTACGGGTCATGGTGACAGACTCACTGGAGCATCGTTTTCTCCCAAGATGCGCACATGGGTCACCTGGAGTTCATGCGACTGTCCCTGGCCTGGCGAAGGCGTCCATTTCCCGGTGGCTGTTAGTGCCACGCCGGTGGATAGCCTGAGAGAGGACTCTGTCAGCACGCGGGCAGGAAGCAGAGAAAGTCACTGACCCTTCAGCCAGCTGGGGAGGGAGGACGGCTTGGACCGTCTGCAAGGTGGAGCCGTCTCCCAAGGCAGCGAATGCAACTCGCTTCTGCTTGCGCACTGTACGCACGTAGCCGTTGAGCGTCAGCGTCCCACTATCCGGTACCGGCAGCTGTCCAGAGGGCGACTGTGCAGAGGGTCTCAGCAGCTCAGCGATAGTGCTGGGGCGGAAAGTCGAACTGCAGCGAGGACGACATGAAGATAGAGCCGCGCCCCGGTTCCGTGCCGCAAGGTGGGGGCGGAGGGGGCGGACTGTCGGACGCAGGATGCACCTCATTTACACAGCGGCCAATTCCAGATTGCTAGCAGGCCAAGGTGCGGTGTGGCGCGTATACAGCATCCAGCAGGACCGTCGACGTTGTCTGCAAAGCTTGGAAAAAGCGAATTGGAGGCGCTCGGGCCCCGCGCTAGGATCGTGTGAGCGTTGCCGTTGCTCGGGCTCGTCAATCGGCCTTGTGACACGCCCTTGCTGAAACACTAGCTGCCCTGCTCCTCTACTACGACATGACATCGCCGCCTCGCACACAATGACAAACGCCACGCTCCCTCGCGCCTCGCCCGCTCATCAGACGTCCCGCCGCAAGGGCCCGATGTTGCCGTGGCTGTCTGCTTGCTGTCGCCCGCTCGACGTTTCAAAGTGCCACCTGGCTGGCGGTGAAAGAAACACGCATCCGTAGCACACCACGTACCGCGCCGCTAAACTCGATGCCAGGCCATCCATCCGCCCGTCTACATGTACATAATAATGCACAGAGAGTACTCGTCCATCCAGTAGGGAATGGCGCCCTGCGCCGGCCGTCGTGGTGCCGACGCTATCGCTGCGGCGCTATATCGTGCAGGATCTTGATTACCAAGTGCTAGCAAGCTGTCATCATCGGCTTGCCAGCGCCGCCAGATCTTTCTAGCCCGCTTTCAACCCGATGCAGATCGCTTCGAGGTCTGGCCGATCGATTCAGCCACGCATCCCTGCCTACCACACCCCAGCAAAACCCGACACGGCTTTGTGTGGCTTCAGGTGCCTGGCAGCCGGCTGGGTTCACAGCATCGCCCCCAGCACCAGGGTCGGGCCTGCAAACACACGGCGCGGCTGCTACCGGTCACCTTGTGCATGTACGTGCACAGGGCTTCATGTCTCCGTCCATCTGCACCGCTGCGCTGCGCCGTGGCTGCTGTGAGAATGCCAATCGTCGCCAGCGCTGCACAGGGGTCAGCTAGATTCACGCACACGACTGCCGCTTCTGTAGCTGGTGCATTTCTGCTGCCCCCAGCCTAGTGCCCGCCTCGATCTCGAACTACGATCTAGCTGCGTTATCACACGCCCTCTTGAACGCGTGCTCAAGTGATATACTTTCCGCTTGCCGTCCTGGGTCCCTTTTGCTCACAGGCCCTCGTTCTTTCTCCCTTCTTCCCCGCACTGCCCTGCGCCAGTCTTGCCCTGCTGCCCTCGTTTTGTTTGTGCAATTGCTTCAAAAAAGTATTTACCATCCAACTCACATGCCCTTTGGCTCTGCGGGTGCGGCTCACGACAGTCAACTCCACCTACGTCACCATCGTCACCACCGTCATGCCGCAATCCAGACCAAAACCCTCAGAAATAGCAGCCGAAGCAAAAAGAGTGTGGATGCCTCATATCTGGAAACACTACATTCGAGACTCAAAAACTTCATATCTGTACCCTGACTCTTCCCAAATACGAGTCAATGTCGACAAGCGATCCTCACAACGGACAAGAGTCGCAGTCATGGAAGGCGACCCTGTCAACTACGCCTTGGGCTGGTACCAAAGCGCCGTAAATGCTGATCCAAACTGCAAACGAATACCGGTCATCAACGTCGCCAACGAGAAGCGTGCAGGTGGTGACTGGGAATCTGGACTCATGGCCCCAGAAGAGTGCTTTGCGCGAAGAAGTAACCTTGTCCACGCTCTCACCATGCCATGGAACGCACAATTAGGCGTCGAGGAAAATTATTATCCCATCCCACAAAGGGGCGGGATATACTCGCCCGAAGTTTGTATGTTGAGATGCTAACAAAGTCCGTCTCCGGAGAGGATTTCCACTAACGCGCCACAGTCGTCTTCAGAGCAGGCCCCGACCAAGACTACGCGCCTTTTGCGGATATAGCTTCACTGCCTGTCATCTCCGTGGCGCCGGTACGTCGTCCAAAGCTCGATGAGAGCGGCTGCAAATACTCGTTTGCACAAGAGAGGGAGCTCATGAGGGAGAAAATGCGAGCAGTCCTGCGCATCGCCTCATACTGTGGACACCGAAACTTGGTTCTGAGCGCTTTCGGCCTAGGACCCATTTTCCGCAACCCGGCGCAGGAAGTAGCGCGCATGTGGAGGCAATTGCTCTTTGAAGAAGAGGAGTTTCACGGCGCATTCCAGGATGTCGTGTTCGCCATCGATAGCAGCATGGTTGGGTCGCCGAGCAAGGGCTGCATGTCTGACGTGGATATCTTTAGACGAGAGTTTGATCCTGCGACGATATGGCCAACAAAGTGGTGAAATCACGAGATTAATTACGACTCATTAGATGAACGACAACGGAGACCAACACTCTTTGCCCGCCAAGTCTCCTGCTGCTGCACGATAGAGGCAAAAAAACGGGATACGAATCCCGAAAGATACGAGTTGGAATGCATCATGCACGCGCACACACGCTTCCAGAAGACGGGATTCCTCAGCGCAGGCGCCGAGCCAATGGAGGGGGCGAAAAAGCAGGACTTGACTCGCACCTCGGATGAAGTCATCAGGTTGGGTGGGGTTCCTCTGGAATGCAGAGAGATAACCGAGAGAAATAAAGCTCAGATCTCGCCGACCCGACAACTCAGACCAAGTGGCGCGACTGCTGCTCGATGCTGCGGCTAGCACCTGCAACCTTTCCAGATAGTGTGGAACCAATCGGTATTTAACGTATGCAGAGTATTAGGTTAACAAAATGGCCCTTAGCCGGTGTGCAAAAGCCCAATTTGTCACATGGGCTTATTTGTGACCCTGCATTTGCTTTGTCCACGCGGCAAAGTGAAGGCGGAGGTGAGGGGTTGCGCTTAAAGTGTTTTGCATTTGAAAGCATGGTGTGCTTTACACCTAATTCTTCCGATTCGCACCCATTCTTCTCTGGTGATACAACCTTGTTTGCGCTGCTTACTCTCTCTACCGTCCCCATCCAACCAACTCATCCTCGGCCTGTTCCTGCACACCTTACGCACGTAATTTTGAAACTTTACTCGTTCCTTACTTTTTGTCACCTTTGCCGCAACGGGTCAATCTCCGTTTTTTGGGGGCCCTTGATCATTCTTTTTTGGTACTGGTACCGGTTCCTCACGTTATGCTTGCTTTTTGCTGTCGCCCGAGTACACCTGTCCCGCAGGAAGGGGGAAAGCGGACCTGGGTCCGCTTTTACTAGCTTGACTATTTGCATACCAATGAGAAAGAGGCATTTGTTCTTTTCTCGTTGTCACTCCAATAGCGGGATTGGTCGCGGTGGTAGCTTAAGTTGGTGAGTGGGGCGCGAACATGCACTTGTTTCTTCCTCCACGGAACCAGAGGAGAGCAACAACGTGCCAAGACACGGGATGCTTGCATGTAATGTACATACTACTATGTACTGTAGATGGGGGTTGGTGGGTGGAGTGGGGGCCCAACGTATGCACTATCTATTATCTCCTCCAATTAATTAACCGGGGTCATCTGCGCAGTGCGCATGAGGTTTTTGCTTTTCCCGTGGTTTGGTGCTAGAAAATGAAACACCGAGAGGGTAAAAGCAGAGGCAGGAACTAGACATATACCCCGGTGTTTTTGTTTGATTTCTTCCGTGCATAGCTTAGATGAGGGGGAATTTCGCTACGGTTGCGGCTGATTTGTGCATACATGTATGTATGCAGATGCAAAGGCATCCCTGCACATAGGGTCAGGGCTCTGCCCTGAGTTTCGATATGCACTATGTGTGTATGAAAGCATGCGCGGGGAGACTTGGGGATTACCGCCCTGATGGTGTGAAAGCTAGGGGGATGGACTGACGACATTATGCGGGTCAAGGAAGCCAGTGGCCCTAAGTTACTGTTAGATTGGGATTCATGTCCGCGTGTCTTGCTCGTTTCTTTTTAGTGTTGGGTCCTTTTAAGCGAAGCTACATATACGGTTCGGGCTTTTTTTTTCGAGGGGTGAGCGGGCGTTCTGGCATGCATGCATCGGAGTTTGGTTAATGAGGTGTTTGCGTGGATAGATGATGCGGTGTTTGCATGTGGTGGATACGTGAGCAAGGGAAATGTTCCGGTGTTGGGGCTGTTAATATGCCCATGGGCATATCGCTGGAAGAGCGAAAGGACATCCCATTTTTGGTTAATTTATCCTTACTTTGTGCACGAGATGCTGGACCCTGCTCGTTTGTGAGCGACCGGGGGAATCGTGTGTATTCACTGATAGTACTACTACATATTGTACATATTGTACAGGGTCATAGGCGACGTTAAATCAAAGCGGAACAGCTGACCAAGGCAGACGAGGTAACTTTCTGGCGGTACCGCAAAGTTACTTATTTTGACCTGGCAGAGGTAATTGTGGTGCTGTGATTTCACCGCCTTGCATTTCAATCTTTTTGATTGTCTGTTCGCGCTGGTAGTTGACGACTCTTTGCTTCTTGAAGTACTCAACCTGGTTCTTGTCAGTACGTTTTCTGGACATCAGTTCTTCTGTCTGATTGAGAAGAGAGAGAGAGAGAGAGAGAGAGTTTCCCCCAGTGCACCCTGGGAAATTACTCCGCAAATAGACCAGGTGATGTGATCACGGGGTCGAGATTGCAAATCAACTCACCCAACTGTGTGCACAGTTCTTCTCAAACTCCTTGTCTAATTGTCCGCAGAAGCTCGCAGCCTTGTCCCTCCCAGACTTTGTGTTTATGCTGTCCAGGATGTTGTTCTTGTCAAGACATTCGAAAAAGGCGTCTCGTGCTGCGTAGCATTGTTTGCGGTTTGATCGTGAGGGCGACTCAAATGCGCCGCCTTCGGTCTTCTTGACGCCAGAGTCGTCCTTTGAACTTGAGCCGAACCAGCCCATGGTTGCTGGAGATAGAGTTGCGGAGAAAGGTGCGGAGGTGGAGGTTCGAGATTGAAGCTGCCGCTAGTCAGCTAGGAACGACAGAACGATCGAGTTTCATTAGAGCATTTGTATGAGTACCCTTTTTTTCTGTAGTGTAAGCTTTCCTGGTATGCTTTATGGGTAGAACAGTTCGTACCGCAGAGGCGGAAGTACGATCATCTCGAATTCGTGCTTGGCAAAAGTTCCCACGCTATGACATCGGCGCTGAAGCCCTGCGTTTCGCCGAACCGTTACAATGAACCACCCGTGAACAGGCAACCTTGCCAACTACAGTAATAACCGTCAACTTTGGATCCTACTCCGCGTATGCCCATAACATAGCGCTTCGCCTGCGGATTAATGCCACGCCGACGCCGCCCTCCTCGACCTGGTGCACTCGCGGATCTCTCGCCCACCCGCATCCTCTCGCAGATTGTCCTCCTGCAACTCGCGTACTATGCATGCGCCGGGGTTCTGATTCTCTTCACTGCGTTGGTAGCGGGTAAGGAGGTTAGCCTTGATCTCCTCTTCAGCTGGCAGAGCCTAAGCGGTGACACTACGGTTGGATGGACCCTGGGTTTGGTCTGGGTGCTGAACAGTCTCACTAGGTAGGCCCCTCCGACGCGTTGTTTGAAGTTGTACACCCCTCTAACACGTTGCAGTGCCATTTTCATATTACTACTCATCGCCCGCTCGAAACTCGTCCTTGACTTTGCCCTCACTGTACACTTTATCCATCTCGTCGTCACCTCCTTGTACACGCACGCGATACCCGCCAACCTTTTCTGGTGGGCGTTGCAGATATGTAGCGCGACTATCATGACTTCATTGGGTGTGTGGGCATGCCAGTGGCGAGAGCTGAGACCTATCAACTTTGGTAGCAAAACACCCGCGCGATCGCAAGTAGCAGGTGATGAGGAAGGGGGCGAGTCTAGGGGGAGAGGAAGGGGAAGAGGGAGAGATGGCGCAGGGGAATACGAGATGGTCGGCATGAACGAAGGGGATAACAATGTCTGACCGGTTCATGTTTTGCATAATAGGCGTTTGGGTTCGCCTGGCTTTTGACATATCGATGGCATCCATACAATGAGCACTGTAATATACCCAGAGAGCATAGAGTATTATGAGTGAGCAATCGTATCTTATACTTGGTAATCTTCTGTTTTGACTGCTGGCGTTTCAACGGCACTCTAGACTCTCAATCGCCCGGCCACCCAGAAACCATTTCGACGCTGTATCTTGCAGTCGAAGCGATCCGTCTTTCAACATGAACCATGACAACCCCTCGGACTCGTTTTCACTGACTGTCGCGTTCTGCTCTCCAGTGTCGATCTCGGTTGTGATTTTACACATGATACTGTCTAGTCGTTCTAATGGTACCGAACGGTCTTGTGCAGCGAATGCCATGACAATCCTGATGGTCTTTGGGCGACTTGTAAAACTTGCGCCTAGCAGCAAGGTCAGTGATGTTCAACGGTAATATCTCACTGCTGCACTCTGCGCTGGATCATAGGAATTCTGTGCTGGACTTATGGTACGCGACCTACCTGAGAAAATCCGTGTGTTTAGTGGGATTTCCGCCAGCTGTTCCATCTCGCTTCCCCTCTCTTCCAATGCTAACACGACCTTGATATTATGCAAATGTGATTGACTCGATCCATGCGGTGGAAGAAGTGGCTGCTGGGCCCTATGTCGTAATACACTGGTAGTGATGAGAATAGAGGCACACAAGAGACTGAAGAGAATATATCGCCATATCATGGCTGCGGTATCAGGTATTGGAGGAAGTGATTGTATGGAAGGCTCGACTATCCTTGTTTTCGAATAGGTTGTTGCAGGTGTCGGGTGAGAAGGAGTAGTTTCAACCCTGAAAACAAACAATCGACCCATGACGCTGGCATTGCCGAGGGCCTAGATAAAATATATATTTGGATTCTAAAGACTAGTTAGGAAAGCTAGGCCATTAGTCAGTAGTAAAACGGCTGCGATACCGTAAGTCTTATTTTGATAGCCCGCGACAAAGGCTGTGGATATGTGCTGTATTTCGAATAATGCATGTTGTGGATATTAGAGAAGCATAGATGTCGGCTGGCAGTCCGCTCTGTCGTTCTACCAATACCGTCCTTGTGCCTGAGATATTGTGCCGGCACGCCCTCGTGGACCTGCACGACATGTGCTAGCGCAACGCACGGATGCCTGCTAGCCTTTTGGAAGACAATCCCTGCTTCCGAAGCTTTCCTCACCACCAGCCTCTCAGAATCCGATGCTGGATTGATCTATCACTAACAGACGCCGACTAATGTAGGCACCAAAAGCAGGGCCCGTGATGGATCCGGATCAGAGATACTATGGGCAATGGCCCCAAGGACATTCCGAGAACCGTAGACATTTCTTGCCTCTTACAAATACACCCGAAGATACCCAACATGGCAGACAGCAGTATCCTGTGCATTTTCCACAGCATGTACCAGTCTTTCCCCAACACTCCATACATCAGCAACCCCAGTTCCAGCAACCCCAGTTTCACTATCAACCGCCAGCTCGGAATCCGTACATACCTCTGATTCCACTGAGTGCTGTAGAGGGTCTTCAAGAAGAGCCTTTGGCACCTTTTACCAGTGGAAATTTTCAGGACCCATTCAATCGGGCTTATGCTGCCAGTGGGCCAGCTGTTTTCGAAGGATTTATTCCGGCCAACCCTGGCGAAGAATATGAGGACGAATACACGGATACTAATGGATTTCACAATCCGATTTATGATCGCGAATTTGAGAGCTCGGAAGACGATGATGAAGAAGATGAAGAGGACGAATTTGAGCGTATGATTCAAGAAGAGGAGGAGCGAGAACGGATTAATCAAATACTCAACAAAGACGACTCTGAAGCAGACGCAAACTATTCATCTGAGGATGCGCAGCAAGATGAAGGTGACCCTGACGAAATGGAGCTCGGCATCGATTTTGACGATATGGAAGGGCCTGCAAGGCAGAGAAGAGGAAAGGGCAGTGGTAGGGGTTCCGTGGCTGGCATCGTATCAATGGCCAGCACCAGAGGAAGACGTGGGGGCAAAAGAGGGCGCCCATCAACTAGAGGTCGCGGTGGTCATGGCGGTGCTAGTTCTACACGGAGCAGAAGACGGGGAAGACCTGGAAGAGAGAAAGGCCCTCGAGGCCCTCGTCCTGTTGCCGATCCAGGCACCGAGTGGAAGGCCTTGCAGAAACAAGCAAATGCCAAGTTCATCGAAAAAGACTATGAGGCTGCCCTCTCATTTGCCCAGCAGGCTATCCAGTTGAATCCGGAGATTTTCGACGCTTACAATATTGCCTCTGAGATCTATACCGAGATGGGTCGTGAAGAAGATTCGATAGCGGTGCTATTAGCTGGAGCACCTACAAAGCGTGATCCCGGCCTTTGGCAGTACATCATCGAGCGTATTCAACAGTTGGATCCGGAGCAACACCCACGATTTACTGACGCGAACAAGTCGGCTGCCATACTTCCGTGCTTAAATGAAATCATTCTACTCAGCAATGACTATGAAGCTCGCAGTTACAAACTCGAAATCGAGGCGCAGCTTGGGCGTTCATCAAAGTGCGTAGCGCTAGGTCTCAAGATGCTCAAGACACGCAAAGAGCAGGGAGAAGACCCGGACACTAGTGTACTGAAGATCATGGCAATGATGGGCACTGCAACACCAAAGCAGACCAAGAACCATCTCCACAAGCTCATCGACAGCTTTGAGGAGGCTGTTGATGTTTTCACACAACCCGGTCGGGATCCGGTCTCTAGCGAACTCGATTGGGAGTTGATAAACATCTATCTTGATCTCTTGGACCGAGCCGGTAGTTACGCCACGGGAATCAAAAAACTGAAATTGCTCTCGCGATGGAAACAAGGCAGACGTACGGAAACGTTCTGGGACCAAGTTGACGACGACCGCGAATTTGACATTGAAGATGAACCCAGACGTGTCGCTGTTCCAGGCTTTTTACGGAAGTCGCAAGATGCTAAATATGGTTCCACCCTTCCACTAGAAATCAGGGTCAAACTTGGGCTGTTTAGGCTGCGTAGAAGCAAGGAAGATTTCCAGGAGGCTATGGTGAGTGGAGCATGCGATTTGAGTTTATGTATCCGCTGACCAATTCAGCACCATCTAGAGATGTTACAGCCAGACGACCACGGCCCATACGCACTGATGTGGGACTATGAAGATCTCTTTCGGATCGTTGGTGATGCCTTGCATGCTACCGGCCATGACAAGGATGCGCTACGCTTCTACGAGCCGCTGTACGACAACGACTCTAAAGAATTTAACTTGATGAGTTACATTGGCCTACACACCTGTTTCAAAAACGAAGGGCGAATCGATAAGGCGGCCGAGGTCATCCCCATATTGAAAAAATGGCCAGCAGAGAACTATGATGACCTTGCTGTCCTCGCGAAATTCTTCGAAGATCAGGGCATGTGGCAAGAAGCTGGACAGCGTGCCGAGACTATTTACCGCGACAAGTATGGCCATAAACTTAAGGCTCTTGGCTTCCAGGCATACGATGAGCTCAGGGTATTCTATTATAACCAACGTAGACAAGCCCGGGGCAGGTATGGTAGGAAGAAGAACACAGTACGAAGAAACAGGAAGAAGATGAGAAAGGCAACGGGACAGGTTGAGGAAAACGGTGATTCTGCTGATGAAACCGGAAACAAGGAGCTCCCCGCAATCATTGCTTCCACTGAGCGGCCCAAGAAAGGATTGTTCCGAACGAAGAGGGCCAAGGCACCAAAAGTGCAAGCCTTCCTTGATGTACGCGAGGATGACATTGAGCCAGTACCCGACATCGAACCGAAGCGCACTACACTTGAAGGCACGGATGTGCCGTATGAGGCAATCACGAACAGGCTGTTCCGCAACAAACTCCAAAAGCTTGCTACGGACTTCGCCGAGGATCTGAAGGCTGCCCGGGCTCAGCATCGGGAAATTGTCTCCAGTTTTGAGCGACTGGACGAGATATGGAAACCGGCCGAAGACGGAAATGATGAGGCCATCAAAGAGGTTCTCTCTATCACTCGCGAGTTGATTGAAGAGTTTTCCACCTTCGATCTGTTTTATTCCAATAGAAAAGAGGACTTCACAACTTATTTCCGACGAGTGACAGGTGGAGACCTCTGGAAAGAATCGGCACTCATGGTGCTTGCTGTAGTGGCCAACAACGTCGAAGATGGCGAGACACCCCCTGAACTCCGAGAGCGACCCGATACGCCCCCAGCTGATTTCTGGGGTGTACATTTCGACAAGTGGTGTGATGCTTTTGGTCGTTATGCCATCCTCCTTGCAAGCGAAGGTGACGAAGAGCAATGTTTTGCTACGCTTGACATTGCCCTCCAGGCCAACGTCTTTTCCCGCTCCCAAAGTTACTACTATCAGCTTCAGATGTGTCGACTCACATGTGCCCTTGCAGCCGATAATTCACGGCAAGCTTCGGTTGCAGCGCGCTGGCTTCTCAAGGAATACCCCTTCGGCACCGACCTCTTCCGTCTATACAGCGCTGTCAACCGTCTGTGTTCTTTCCCTGAAGGGTTTGCCACTGGTCCCGCATATAAAGTACTCATGCGCTACATAAAGACCGTCGACTATGCACTCCTTACCCCCGAACAGCGTATTACCTTGAACTTTCGGGACACCAAAGCCATCAAAGGCGGTTTCAGAAACAATGTTAATATCGAAGACGTAGGCAAAGTCAAAGATCACGACCCTGCACTATTTGCACTGTACGCACACGTCTTGATGTGCGGTGGAAGCTACATGGCAGCGCTAAACTACTACTTTCGTGCATTTTCCCTTACGCCTGAAGACCCTGTGCTCAACCTGGGTATAGGTGTAGCATACATCCAGCACGCCATGAAGCGACTCTCGGAAAATAGACAGTACCAAATTCAACAAGGTCTCTCCTTCATCTACAGATACTACGACCTGCGGATCAAGAGTCCCTATGCCATTCAACGCCAAGAAGCAGAATTCAATGTTGGTCGCATGTGGCACAGTTTGGGTCTCATTGCCCTGGCGCTACCCGCTTATGAGAAATGCGTTGCACTTAGCAAGGAGGTGAAGAAGGAGGCAGTAGATCAGTGTCAAGATGGAAATTGGGGCTACGAGGATTTCAGCACTGATGCGGCGTTTGCGATGCAAAGCATATATGCCATTAGCGGAAATTTCGAGGGTGCGCTGGATGTCACGCAGAAAGTGTTGGTTATCGAGTGAGAGACTGGAATTTCACATCTTTCATAGTGGCGTTCAACAAAGTGAAATTTAAAGTAGCTGTATTACTAGTTGAAGTTTTATATGGATGCCAAAAGAACTTTCGATGGACCACTACCTTACATTCACGTTTCAGCATCAAGAGGTAATATGAGACTCTTTGTCTTCTCGGAATCCTCCAGGGCCTGCTCTTTGCACCGCTGTTGCCTCCTTCTTTTCGGATGACATACGAGGCGTGTTTAAATATTTACGCAATGATGCGCTCTTGTTTATCTATGCCACACCACATAACCGTTTATTAGTCACACCGTGGAAGAGGAAGAAAGTCAACCAATGTTATTAGGGCGGCTGATCAAGAGTACTGGTCCGGTTCCTGCTTTCGATTCGAGTCTAGACGAAATACACAGGTCAGGACAGAGGGCCGAGGAGTGGAGGTCCTTAGCTGAAAGCAGTAGTCAGTGGCAGCTACTCTAGCACTTTGGGGCGTATTAAGTTTTCTCACAGATCATATCAAGCAGACTAACAAACTCAAAGATTTGCTGAAGTCCATGGATCAACTATTGATAAGAATTGAACAAAGCTTGGAGAAAGTAGCGGACAACCTAGAAGTGAGTTACCATGCAATTGTGTCGAACTATCATTTACATTTTTAGGGTCAAAACGGATTGCCATTCTCCAGTGGCTTTCCCCTGAGTCATACCTGGGACATCACAAGCAAGTCAAAGAGGGCTTACTCAAAGATATTGGGAAGTGGCTTTTAGATAACCCCGTGTTCAAGACATGGAGGGATGATAGTGCCTCCTCGATTTCATGGCTCCATGGAATTGCTGGATCTGGTAAGAGCAAACTCATGTGAGTACCAAACGAAACATCTGCTTCTGAGAAGGCTGCTAAGATTATTAGATCCATTGTGTTTGACGACGCAATGGAAAACTCCCAGGCTCGCAACAGCCCACAACCGGTATTCTTCTACTGTTCTCGGAATCCAACCGAATCAACACGCTCTAACACCAGAGCAATACCTGCTAGTATCGCGCTGCAGTTGTCAGCCACAGCACCAGGAAAGCCTCTGATAAGACCTACAGTTGACATGTACGAAAAGAAAGAAGATCAGGGATTTGCATCTGGGCCACCTGAGATGGAAGAGATATGCAAACTCACAGTGCAGTTGATTGAAGTCTACCCACAGACGACCATTTTGATTGATGCTGTAGATGAATGCAACTTCCAGAAGCGATGGCAGTTGCTCGATTTTCTGGAAACGATTCTCCAAAACGCATCATCCACTTTGGTCAAGATTTTCGTTTCGAATCGGAACGATCAAGACATCGTGTACAAGCTGAAAAGCTATCCGAATCTCCAAATCGACTCTCGAGCGAACGGAAAGGACATTGTAAGGTTTGTTGAGTGCGAGGTGAGGCGTCTCATTCAGCAGAAAAAGCTGCTACGCCACAGCCAGTCTCCTGACCAGTTGAAGAAGCTGATTGTTTCCGAAACAGTGAAAGGTGCGCGTGCAATGTAGTTGCAGCCACTTCCATTTGAGCACGTCTATGTTTATACGGTCTCCAGATTCCGTTAAGCTAGTATGCCATTCCAACATCTTTCCTTGTTGACTCTAAACAACGATATCAAGAACGCTGTTGGTCGACTTCCGCCTGATCTGCATACATTGTACAACGAGCTGTACAATATACTTTCCGCCACTCCGAGAGAGCTTCGAGCGAGTATTTTCAAGAATTCCCTCCACTGGTTGCTGTCGGCTCAGACGAAGCTTGAACTCGAGGAGTTTCTAACCGCAGTCACATTGATCCCTAACGAAAACTAAAGAGTTTCAGTATCACAAGAACAAATACTGGATATTTGCAATAAACTCATCGTCTGCGACTCACAGCTTCATACTTTTCGCTTTGCACATTTGTCTGTACGGAAATTCCTAGAAGGAAGACCTGAATTTAATGTGCCATCGTTAAACAGCCTCCTAGCGGAAACATGCCTCTGAACCTACTATGTACGAACCCATGCCCAGCAATACACAAACTCTTCTGTGTGCTCAGTTGGATAACCAAGATTGAAAGCCCTGTGATTTTGGGGCTTAAAGGCTATGCAGGCCTCTTCTGGGCTCAGCACTGCAGACTAGCTGGAGACATGAGAAGATCAGGTCCATTGCAAGCGGCTTTAGAATATCTCTTTATAAAAGAGAATGACTATTGGCCTACCTTGTTCTCAGATGAGAAAGACCAGCGATCTGACGCCTTTAATAACCAAAGCCGACGGCCGAAATCTACCATCACTCTCTGGAGCGATCGAATTGATGGGATTCTTAGATGCTGTAAGCTTTTTATGCTTTACCTCTTACCCTCCAACGACTAGCGGGTACTTTCGATGAAATCAAAACCAGAGATCTATGCTGTGCTATGGATCTGTACGTATCGCAGCGACTCGAGTCATGCATACCGGATGATCATTTTCCATCTGCTATAAGATCTTTTGTCATTCTCGTTTACCATCTGGAAGAGCCAGGGAGAGAGCTGCTGGTTCGCGAAGCCCTGTCTAGACCCGACGCCAATCCCAAGGGAGAGAACATTTTTTTTAGTGTTGCGGCGAAAAATCGAAGTTGCGGTGTCATCTCTCATTTTGTTAAGCAAAAGGAGTTCGGGGTTACGTTCGCTACACAAATGGTGGTAGAATTTGCTGGAGAAGGGTGCAGTGTAGACGTGGCAAAGGTCCTCGCCGAGCATTGGACGACAGATGCGGAGAGCAGAAAAGATTTCTTGATGACAGCCATAACCAAATGTTCATATGAGGGAACAGAAGAGATTCTTCATTCATGGAAAGACGTCCCAGTTATCGAGGAGACGGTGACAAGGGCGGTAAGAAACCCGTCTCTTTACTTCAATTGGATAGCTCTTCTTCAACAACGTACAACAGAGCCTGAAGTCACGCAAAGGATAATATCGAAGGTCATTAAGCGTGACCTCAACAGCATCGATACGGCGAAAGGTCTTCTCAATCACGGCAAAGCAAATGTCAACGTTACCCTGGACATGATAGCACAGGCCGTGAAATACTGTTCCTGGACCATTGACCTGGTAAAGTTTCTGGAGGAAGGTGGAGGAGAAGTCAAGGTTACGAAAGAGATAACGATAGATGTCATGACAGATATGTGGTGCAGTATTGACATGGTCGATTTCCTTCTGACCCAGAGTGGAGGGACTGTGACTGTCACGTAAGGGATGATAGAGACAGCCGCTAGAAGATCAACCGAGTCCGCTGAGATTGTCAACTCTCTTTTGAATAAACACACAAACGACGTCGTAGTTACCGAAGGGACGGTTGAGGCCCTAAAACATAGGGAGGAACGCACGTTAATGTGATTATTCCTTAACAAGAGAATGAAAGACTTACCCATTGCATCAACAGTAATAGCGGCCACCTGGAAACATCTGGACATGGAAATACTCGAGATTCTTTTGGACGAATATGGGATCGAGATAGTGATTACAATAAGAAATATCGATGTCATCGTACGGTGTGGGTTGGACGAACAATATATGCTAATGGAGTTGTTTCTGAAACGAGCAGAGGTATTTGATGTTCTCATACGAGCTACACAGGAATTTCGTGGAGCAAGTCCGTGGGCAAAAGTGAGTTTTCAGATTGAATTGCTCGGAGCAAACCGCTGTCGCCTCCAGTTCCTCGAACATCGAACTGGCTGGAATTGGTTTCTACGCAGTGAGAACGGGCGAAAGTTTGAGGGAACATGAGTATGTACGAGAATCTGCAATGGAATTTTTTTGAAAATGGCTACCTCTAACCTACAATTGCAGTGGCTGGATTTAAGTTCCAATCACTTGAGATAAGAAGTCGATATTAGGACCAGCGCCAGGCTCACACATCGATCACTCTATTGCAGCAGCACGGCCAAGCATCTCACTCTCTATTCTCTACAATCTCCACCCCGCCTGCATACCCTATTTTCTATTATACAATAATGACTGAATAGACAAACTTTATCATTAGCAATTACTTGGTTGCTTTCATAACACGAATGAAATGCGATATAACCCTCTATTGCGCTTGTTTACACAAGTAATAGATAATATGTGGTAATTAGAAGACCAAAGTGAAACAGTAATCTCACTCCAGTCCACTTCGTGATTTTAATTGTTAAAAGCGGAAACAACATTGACCCTCATCCCAAGCCCTAATTTTTGGACCAGACTTTTATTGCAACTCATGGGCTCTAGCTGACTGACTTTCTGTCATGTTCGAACCCGGTAATTCAGAAACCTTCTGCTCACACGCGTCGGCTTCATATGCATAGTATGTCTTTTGAGGGGTGGAGGATCCATGTTCGTCGAGGGGCTGGGTATCATTGAGTGATGGAGCTGCATTTCGACGTCGCCGAGAAATAAAGAACCATGCCGCAACGATGATTGCTACGCCAAATACAGCTCCAACCACGATACCTGCAATTGCACCGGCCGAAAGTCCCGCTGAATCTTCGGGGCTGGCAGATGCTGTCTCGCGAGACGAGGTTGATGTTGATGATGATGCTATCGTGCTGGATAGTGACGAAGTTGATGCCGATGAGGATGTCGAAGTCACGACCGCTCCAAGGAATGTCTGCGCAAGTGTCTCAACACCAATGTCACCCGCGCAACAGTCTTTATTGTCGCCACAACACCACTTTGTAGAGTTATCAGTACCGTCACAGGGTGTCATTAGAACGTTACTACTAGCCTAAGCAAATGTCAGATGTGGTGGCGGTTTCGGATAGTGATATCATTTTCCACTCACGCTGTTCGACAAGCAGACGGTCAAGCAGCTTCCATTCTTCCATCCATCGACTGTGCATTCCTCCCGCCAGTAGTCCGTGGTCATCACACTGTTGTTAGACTGTCGCCAAGTATGTTTACAGAGTCCGTTGGGTAGACATATATCTGCAGCCAAGCCAGCATTGTCGAAAACACCTCCCGGTGGATTTGGGCGTTCGATCGCGCAACACATGGTGTTAAGTGGATTCCCTAGGACTTCGGCACATGGCGCATGATATGCGTCTGTTTGTATGTTGCCATTTGGATGACGGCAATCGGAGACCACGGGGATTGCAAAGACGGTCCAGACAACTGTGAAGGGTAAAGAAGCGCGCATGATTTCAGTAAGTGATTGCGAAGGAAATCTCAAAATACTGAGGATCATGCGCGGATGACGGGCGATGCTTGGATTTATAGCCCTACATGTTACGGCTGGCGTTTTTTGCGTTACAAGTTAGGCATCCAGCTGCAGATGATCGGTAAATGGAGACGACCGATTGGTTGATAAGTGGGTGGGAAAAGTCCAGCAGTATCATAAAACGCCCTGCTTATGCTTAAGCGCGCTGAGCTAAGACTGCAGAGAAGGAATGCAGCCTCATAGCGATTGGCGAGATTTGTTATTCACGAAAGAGCTGAAAAATTTAGGCCTCCGTCTTACGTCTATGCATGCGGGTGTACCTGAATCAGTTCCGCTTTTACTACTCAGCTGTGTCCTAACATACAGCACTAGTCTAGCATGTCTTTTCTGTAATAAAAACGAGCCTAGAGTTGGGAGACGGATCATAAAATCAAAGCTATGATAGTTATGAGCTCTGTTTATCCTTGGATCTCATATTACCCCCTAGTCAGATCCTGGTGACCCAAGCTCAGATCTCGAGTCAGAGGTGTCAGGGATTACTCAATCCTTCAACATTTTCTATCTACACTACTATCTCTGATCATTAGACTTGTAATTCTCCAAAATTGATTGTGTATACTCTAACTCAGGGAAAGAATCACAACAGGGGACAAAGCAGCATGGAATTCGAGAGGGCTGGCTTCAAGTGGACACAAGTTATGACAGAATATGGTAGATATCACGGAACCTAGTCAATGTACGGGTGCATGTACCCGTGCAGCTGAACCCGGCGCTCACACCAATCACTCCATCGACTTGATAACACTAACGAAGAACACAACCGATTAAACAAAAAGCCCCAATCAAAAGACATACATTTCCTCAGGCCATGTTCATGGCTATTATCATCACTACCTACATACTCAACCCTTCCTAATCCCCCAAACCCCACTCCCAACCTTGACCACCTTCCCCTGTCCCTCCAACTCCTCCAATAACCCCTCCAATTCCTCCTTTCCGTACGGAAACCCCCCTTGGACCATCATTCTCATCATCATACCAATACGTCCCGCATCCATATTCCCCTGATTCGTCAGCATACCCAATATAAAAGCGGTGTAAATGTGTTTCTTTTCCTGTAACATGGCAGACTGGGATTTGATAGTATTGTTCGTAGCGTCTGCTTGGATGGTGGCGAGTTCTTTTGCCGCAGCAACGTCATCTTGGGTGTTAGTGTCAGAGTTGGATTTGACGAGAGATTCGACGACGGCATAGGTGGAGGGTGGGTGGAAGCGGAGGGCGGATTTCCCAACCCAGAAGCTGAGGGCCTGGTGAATGAGAGATTCGTCCATTTCGAGGATCTCTTTGAGTTGGGAAATGCTGCGTGTGGCACCTTCACCGTCTTTAGAGGATGCGGTGGCCTCGTCGGCTTCCCCTGGTTTCCGCTGGAAGGCGTGGATGACGCTGACTTGCCAGGGAGTGAGGTTGTCGAAGTCTTCTGTGCGGTCGTCAAAGGTAAGGGTTATGGAACTGGTGCCGAGAGCATTCATCCAGCGCAGTTTTCGCATGCCCTTGATGCGCTCGAAGCGCGACTCGTACTCTTTCTGCAATGCATCGATTTGTGCTGGCACACGGAACGTATCGTCGCGAAGTTGTGGCCAGAAGAACGACGATAGGATCTGTGCATTGAGCGTAGGACCTGCAGGTGGTACGCTAGTTGGTCCAGAAGGTGTGACGTTCTTATTTGACCTTGCTGGACGACGAGGCCGTGGAGTTCGTGGCTGTCGACCGTCTGGTGTTTGAGGTTGTCTACTACGTTGATCTGGTGTGACCAGTGGATTTGCAGCAGGTACATTGATAGTTGTGCGGATAGTGCTGTTGATACGCCTAGACTCAAGCACGTCGCGAAGCATGACTTCACATGCCTGAAGCTTGTCATCTCCCAGCCGCATCTTGATAAGCTCCAACAACCTAATTTCCTTCTGATACTCTGGATCCTGGCATTTAAGCAGGTGTTCTCCGTAGATATTTTTAAGCTCGTTAATGAAGTCGTCTCGCTCCCAGAGCGTCAACAAGAACCAAATGACATCTTCAACTTTGGACTTTTTGTAGTCGGGAGAAGCATCTTGCGGCAACGGCTGCCAGTTCATATCATTCCAGTTGAGCTCTTCGTCAGCATCTTGTCCAAGGTTTGCGAAAGGCTTGGCCATTTCGCTCGCAATCTCGTACGAAAGCTCGTTATTGGAAGAGAACGCACTGCCCGTTTCATCTTTGACATCGGAAAGCAGACTCAATATGATGATCCGCGCTGTATTGTCTCTCTCCTTCAGATACCGCCGAATCGGTCTCGCTACTCGCTCGAGCAGCACTCCTTTTGGCTCCAACTCATGGAAAGAGCGAATGATAGAAATGTACACATTTAGAATGTATGTTGTCGTAGCTCCAGGGTGCAATAGACGTCTGGAGATTTGCTGTGAAAAGCTTGACGTAAGGTGCTGCTTCGCATTGGAGACCTTGAGATATTCTTTGATATCTAGGATGGCGCCCTTACTCTTATCCCAGTTGATGACAAAATCGAACAAGTTGTCCACTCGTGCTCTGCCCAGCCTGCCGAGCGCCATGTCTTGCCAAGAAGATACTTCATCAGGCAAGATGCTGCTCTGTTCGCATCTCAGGCACTCCAGCACAAGCTCTATAAGCGGACAAAAGCCATCCTGAACCCACATCTTCAACTGCGGCACCACTGTATTCTTGGAATACCAGTCAACCTTGAGATAGTGGCTTCCTATGAAGGAATCAAGCACTTTGGTCATGGCATGAGCAAAGGCCTTTTGCGCGCTGTCACCACCAAGCCCGATGCGCTCTAGCCCTTGCAGAAGAGTTGTCATTTGCTTCCTGACCTCATGTGTGTCCTGAGGTGTGTTGCCCGGCTGTACGCCATCATGTCGGTTGTAGATACGAAACAGCCTGCATCCCGCATCGTACAAGACGTAACTCAGCGTCTTTGAGTACCGCTGTCGTGGCAGACAGTACGCAAAGACCGCCTGAATATCGCTTCTGAACTTCCAGTCTGCCGCACTCGCGGAATCCGAATCAATCAACTGTGGGTGTGAGTTGGGTCGAAGTGTCGAACTACTTGCATTCTGCTGCAAAACCTGGAGCAAGTGCTCGGTGAAGGGCTGAAGGTACACGTTCTGAACCTGCTCCAGAATACGCTGTGTTTCGTCGAGTAGATCCCAAGCACGGTACAACTCGACCTCTTCTCGCCATAGGTCCTCCAGCCCTGGCCTCACGTGGTTCGCAAAGTGCAACCGGCACTCGTTCGTATACCACTCTACCAGGCTTTCTTCAATGCTGTCCTCGCTCTTGCCCTCTCCAACCAGTAGGTAATTCAATGCCTCTTCCACCTCTCTTGTCCTTGGCATTCGCGGGGCAATAGACACATCCTTCGGCAGGCTCAGGAATCTCGTTGCGCAACTCCATGCCGTGTTGCGCCTGATTGCCCGGTGTTGTCCTTGTGCTTGTCCTCGTGCGTCGGTATTGCGAAGCGCATAGGGATTCCCAAATGAGCTTCCCGACGCGGTGGAACCCAGATCTGGTGTCGCAATCGGTGTAGGCGTACTGTGCGAGAAGGAGAGGACGGGGAAGACGGATGCGAAGACTAGGGTCGAGTGATCCATAGCGGGAGGTGTTGCGGAGACCCCGCTATGGAATTGTTTACTGGTGTGTTCGATCTAGCGTTGGTGGCTCTATGTGCATCTATGCTACCGGGTGGGGTATGGTACTTCTCCTTGGGATCAATTGCTCTCCCACCATGTCGCTCGGTTGGTTGTCGTCGCAAGTTTGACCGGTTAGGTAGATCTACTCACTTACACAAGAGTTGGTCGCGATCATACAAGAAGCTCGGACCAAGTACAACGCGTCTTCACGTGCTTTTCCACCCTGTCTTGCCCACGACTGGTGAAGCTGAAAACGAATGCCTACATTCTAGTAAATCACTACCTTCAGAACTAGTTGTAGTTGTTAAAGTTATTTGTGCTTTGCTATAGGCTTAGCACTTACGCCTCTACTTTCAAAAGTTGCTATAGTTGCTATAACGTGGTTCACAAGCGAGCGGCTCACCCAACCGAGCGGCTCACGCCCCACCAGCGCGCCGACGTCGACACGTTATTACGGTCTTTTATCACAGTCAATAAACTATTACGATATACCAATTTAATTATCAGAATCGCCGCTATCACTTGCACTATCTATCTCAACTGCACAGGTACGAGCGTTGTGTCTAGTCTGCTTGCAACGCCCGCACCGCCTCTCTCCTCGCACCCTCTTCGACGCACTCTCACCGTCGCCACGACTGCTACCCGCCTGTTTAGCTAACACTTCTTGTACTTCGCCTACAGTAAGAGTCTCTTCTGTCCGTACGTATCGCCGCTTGCGGCTCTTACGCTTATTTGACTCGTCAAGAGCCGCTTGAAGAGTAGTAATTTTCTCTGTCAGAAGCACCATCTTATGTGCCATTTGCTGAGCCCCTTTACTCAACTGCGCGATCTGCTCGGTAAGTGAATTGGCAGAAGACCTACGGCGATTTCTCACGCTCTATTAAATAAGACCAATTTGAGCCTCAACCTCGCGCGCGTTGCGTGGTGTCTGCGCCTCCCAGGCGGCTGCCCGTCGCGGTGATTGATATAGTGTCTGCACCACCACATCAAGCTTTGATAGCACAGCCTGTAAATCGTGTAGGACTAGACCAGCGCCTCTAAAGCCAGCTTAGATATTCTCCTTCATAATAGACTACTCAAAAGCCGCCTTAAAGGCTGGCAGGAAGGTCTCCTTACTGATATAGTTAGTGCGGTTGCGTGCCAAGCCTAAAACAGCGTCGCCATACTTGCGCTTCAACGGCGAGAAACAGGCGACGTCAAGAAGCTGCAACAGGTGAGACGAGTGCGCAGGCATGCAGAGAAGAACGATATTCTTCTCCTTACAAAGATCTTGAAATTCGACGGAGCAGTGGCTCTCATAGCCGTCGATAATCAGCAGTCGATACCCACCCACAGTATGCCTCTTTATATGGGTATCAAAGTGCTCTAGCCAGGCAATACCAAGCTGATTATTCGTCCAGCTATTAGGACTAACTTCAAAAACCCAGTCGGCAGGCAAATTTTCAAACCAGACGTTAATAAGCACCTTACCCGCAAAGACAACGAAGGGTGGTATCCAGCGACCCAACGCGCCCACGTCTTGGATCGCAGTAACCCACTCACGGTTGTCTGGCTATACCCGCTTCTTTTTGCCATATTCTTCTAAGCCTGTAATAACTAACTATAATAAAATCTTGCCCATCATAAAGCCAGTCTCGTTAAAGTTGTAGATATCGTCATCTACAATACCCCACTTCTGCTTCATCGCCTAGACTAAGTCAAACTAGTGTTAGATAGCTACTAGGTCCTCGCAGGCGGCTCGCTAGTGATTATAGGGACGGCTCCAGCGCGTACAGATCTCAGGAGTTCGCTTGACAAAGTTATCAACCCAGTTCTTGCCAGTAAGGTTGCTCTCCCGCTCATGCAATAGTTTATCAGCTATTGCTCGAACGTCAGCCTTTGTAGGCGCAAATCCTCGCGCAGACTCTTCAAGAATACGCTCAACTATAGCCTCCTCTTCTAGCTTATTTAGGCGCTTTGAATTCGGTTCGCAGTCGCGTCGAGAGCGTCTTCCAGCGCGTCAGTAAGACAAAGTTCTTTGAGGCACGTTATAGATAGAGGCAGCACGTCTTTAGCTTTGAACACGTTGCGATTAGACATCAAAAAGAGCAAGTTGAAGATCTAATTCAGGATAAGTTGATTAATTATCGCGTTGCTGAGACATAACGCGTTGTAGTGTCGACGTCGGCGCGCTGGTGGGGCGTGAGCCGCTCGGTTGGGTGAGCCGCTCGCTTGTGAACCACGTTAAGTTATTTTGGCTCATTATATTGAAAACATAGGTGAGCTCGTTTGGATATTGCGGTTTTACTAGTTGTGGGAGAGGTCGTTTCTCGAAAGCAGTATGCATCATGTGAGCTTGTGATACACGAACCCTACTATTACATAAACATGAAAAGTGCGCATCGCCATTACACGTTCCCATTTCCCTCTGATCCCGGGGGCGACCAAGCCTAGCATACAACCCGATCAAGGATATCTACCATATACGCCATCCAACGCCGTTGCTGCACCCGAGCATCATTACACTATCCCATCAATACCTATAAGAATAATCAATAACCGTGTGTCGTTGTCTCGTCTTCATCATGGCCTCAGCACACCATGTCGCCTCCTGAAAGCCTCCACTCTCTCCTCGTAAAAAAGAATCTCTCTAACCCGGAGTTTCGGACCTTTCTGCGAATCGTGTATAAAGGACTCATCGTCACTCTCGCCTTCCGCATCGTCGCTGACATCGCTCTCTGTTTCGTCACCACCAGGTGCTGCCGCACTCTCATCCATGCTGTCATCGTCCTCATCTTCAGTAGCTTCACTCTCATCGTCTGATAGCATCGGATCATGCGTGGCGTATGCAGAGCCGCTGCCATCATTGTGCATACCTTCATGTCGTAAATCATAGTTTGATGGCCGGTTCTCTAAAATTTCAAAACACTTTGTAGACAGACCCATGTAGCAGAGCTCGATCTCCGGCCGCAAGTGTACAATGTCAAGAATCTGATATGCGAGCTCGCGTGGGTCGATGTTGCTCCCATGAGCATGGTCAGCTATGTATGGGATGTACAGGGAGCGGATATGAGGAATGTATGGAAGACGTTGGAGGAAATGATGCTGCTCACTGTCAGTCAAAGCTCGCTGAATGTGTTACAGACTACTACATACCCAATCTTTGTAGTCGATAGACACCGCCAATTCTCGCAAGTTGTTCATGCGACCACTGGTTATGAAAGTCAAGATTTCTCGATTCAGCATCCATCGTCGCCATCGCGAGCTCGTCGTAGGGTGTCCATCAGGTCCCTTCTCGCCACTATCAATCATCAACTTCTTAAGACTGGCTCGATGTCTTTTTAAGGGTCCCTTGTATATCGCATCTACAGTCACCGGGGATGAGTACGACCGGCCTTCTTGGAGGAAGAGAACCTCGAGACTGTTGGGTGCCAGGGTCTCTTTCAGGAAAGAGATAAGTGAGGGGGAGACTGTGTTTGTGTGAATTCGCTTCAAGTTAAGTTGATACTCAGACCGCAGAGTAAACGATGCCTTGTATGCCTTGGAAGACGATGGTGAGCCAGGATATGGGGAGCGAGGTGTGTATGTCCTTCTCAAAATCTTCCACAATTGCTCGTGATTACTACAATGTAAAAGGGTCAGTGTAGACAGCATAGACCAATCAAAGGCTCTGCGCAGCACAGGAACAGAGAGAGGAACGCGTTCGAGCTCCAAAACTTCAAGCTTCAGCTTGCCAGTCAGCGGGGGCTCCGCAGGATCTTGGGATGAACCATGCTCTGGTTTGCTTTGGCTTTGAGGTGAGGAGGCTGTGTAAGCCTTCGAGTTTGATTTCTCTGGACGTGTCGACTGCGGGCTCTGCTCTGCACCAACGGGCTGGTCATCGCTGAACAGAGTGACTCCTTCGGCTATGGACGTATCGTCCATTGGGTTACCGAAATGATCAACGTCTTGGTCGGTCTCGCGCTCATGTAATGAAAGTGAGGCTATGGAAGGCAAAGGCTGGGATGCAGCCGATTTCGTTGGTGTTGCCTCGACTGGTCGCTCGGTAACGCCTGTAGCACTTTTTTGAGCTGGTGATTCTTCCGAATGGCGCATATTGTGTATACGCCCAACAAGAATGCCCAGCACGCCACCCAATCTTTTCTCGCCTATCGAGCAGGCTGCGGTTGAGGTTGTGCTGTAATCTACCTGCTGCAAGCCCTCGCCCTCCCATACGTTCACCCAGTCCCGCTGCTGAGCATGCGCCGCAATACCAATACGAAGCTCGCGAAGTTTCTTCTGTGATCGTGCGATTAAAATGCTCATTTCGTCAAGATACGGCAATTCGTCAATGTCCAGGACGCTCAGGCTCTTCAATGCGGGGATCACGGAGAAGGTGGGATGTTCTACTCGATCTAGCGCTGACATGCTGGTGGAGGGATAGGGTGGCACTACGACAACAGGCGCATGAACGGTTCCAAGACCGCTTGGATGTGTGGTATTTGGAGGCGGGGGGAGGTTCTGGTTGTTGAGGATCATTGGTGGAGCTGGCGGAGGAACTGGTGCGTCGATGGTATTGTCATGCCACCTGATCCACAGTCGTTCAAGACGGCATTCCTCACCGTCACTTCGGTGTGCAAGACTGGATAGCGCAAGCCAGACATCGCGAAGAACACCTGTCGGCATGTCCCAAACAAAGGTCTCGAGGTTGATCATGCGCGCAATAGCAAGCGCTACCAATGTCCCCAGCATCTTCCCACCCTCCTTGGTGATCATGTACTCCTGGACCCATGCTTGCGGCCCATTACCCAGCGAGAACTTCTTTGTAAATTGACCATAGTAGTTTCCGAATCGGCGTTGCGGGACTGGGTGCGGGGTGGCAGCGGTCCTTAACAACGAGGTGGGCGTCTGTCCCTGCAGTCTGAGGCGATGTTGGTGGGGGAAGCAATCATCACCCATGACCAGCGTCGCGAGGCCGTATGTGAGGGCGTCGACGCCGGCACGGGGCTCGTTGTGGGTACTTTCATCTGGCCATACGATATCGAAGCGCGAGTAAATGCACGGGATCGTCAGTCGGTGGAGAGCCGAGTGGCAGAGACATAGCGACGTCAAGTCATTCGTGTGCGGAAGCTGTTGAGGGCATGGTCAGCATCTCCGCGCGTCGTCATGACCCCAAGGCGGGCACTGCGCCTGTGCAGAGACCGACTCACCTGGTGAATGATTTCTTTCAAGATGTCTACGGGCAGATCCAGCAGTTTAAGCGGGCCCTTTGCAGCCTTCTCTTTGCCTTTCGGTGCCGGCACCGGATCAGCTGACTGCGCTGCGCTGCCCGCACCAGGCGCAGATGTACTTGTCCACACGTCGTCTGCTGGACCTTGGGGGCCCAGAAGTTGCGCATCGTCCTGCGAAGGCGAAAATGAGCGAGCAAAGTCGGCATCCGAGGGCAGCGGCGACGCAGTCGTGGGTGTAGCGGGTGTCGAGAGCGGGGAGTCGGCCATGGTTGCGTGATTCCAGTACTACGTGAGGGGCATACAGGCTCCCTGGGGAGGTTCGAGAGCCAGGCGCAGGAACAGCACGGCGATAATGCTCCTACATGTGCATGAGATGTGCGTGGTCGTGCAGTTAAGTAAGTGTGTTGTGGTGGTCCTGCCAATCGACGTGGAAGGCCAAGAGACCCTGGTTTATCCTGGCTGCACATCCGCCTTGCCTTTTCCACATCAAGCTCGTTTCCTGTGCAACGACCGCCCACGCCGCCGCCGTGCTACGCCTCATCTTGTGCATTCCGAAAAAACCCTGTCACCCGCATCTGCGACAACCGCACATCACTTCACACAGGCGAGTATCGAGGCAAGCAGCAAAGAGCCAGTCTGCATAAAAAAACGACATGGTATCAAACACAGAAACATCCCAACGCCTTGTCGAGTGGGTATAACCATAGATGCACGCTCTGCCCAAGTTCAACCCCGTGCCTATAAATGCCCATAAACAAACTCCCTCAAGCGCCAGGACGACACTGAGCAGCAAAATATGCATTTTCGCACATACTTTGGACACGCGCCTCAACCTCGGCTTAGGTTCAATGCCGTCTGTCCACGCTCAGGATCAGACATCTTGATGATTTTCACGTCAGACGTCTGGTTGACCTGGCTCATCGACTGTGGGGTGATGAAAATAAACTGTCGGCCAATCGAGCGCCGGGCAGCTTGAATAATCATATTCATGCTCCGTTCGCGGTTCACGCTGTCCATGAACACGTCGCTGCATATCGTCAGTCGGGGCAAAAGAATGTAGATCCGAACCCACTTACAACTCATCGAGGCACCGGATTGGAGACCCCATCGCATCCCAAAGCGAGAGCAGGAGGCACACGGTCGAGTAAGACTTCTCACCTCCCGAAAGTGTTTTTGTCTGCCTGCCATCTCCACTTCGTTCCATGATATCCGGTTGAACCTGTAAAGAGTCAGCAATGTGTCAAACAAGCAGGGTTGTTGCGGCTTACATGGATGTCGAGGAGAGCCTTCTGGTGATCGATACTCAGCGTGCCTCTGAACTTTCGCTCACTCAAAAGATAGTTGAATGTAACTCGTGCCCGCACCGAGATGCCCGACCTGAATTGCTTCCACCGGTTGCGTCGATTGTTGAGTGTGGTGATCAGTTGCTTGTACACGTCAGCTGAGCCCATCAACCCATCTGATTCGACTTACGTTGCGCAAGTCTTTGATGTTATCAAATTCTTGCATGGCATCCTTGTGTTGCCTCTTCGCTTCATTGGCAGCCCGTAGGAGCTCGTCTTGCGACCCACCTAGTTCTCTTTCGGAGGCTCTCCTTGTTGCCTCTAATTTTGCCAGCATCTGGCTGAGCTGCTCCGAGGTCTTTCCCGCTGGCACGGGAACACGCTCCTCGCAGACGCCTTTAGCGCCTTCAATGATCTCTTCCAGCTCTTTTCGTAACTCTTCTACGCTATCTTCCCACTCCTTCCGCACCGCTTCAGCTCTCTCAACTTTGTGAATACAGCTATTCATCTCCTTGAGCTCATCCTCTCGCTTGCTTTGGAATTTGCGAACTGTCGATTCCGCTTTCTCAAGCTTGAACTTTAGATCTACCACGGCTTCTTGCGCTTGCTCCATCTCGCGTTTGTTCCCTCGGTTCTGCTCGTTCAACTCGAATTTGCGCTCTTCCAAATCTTCGCAAAGACCCACAACAACATGCATGTCGTTTTCCGCATTCTTGAGCATCTCTCTCGCCACCTCAATGGCGGACGCATCAGGGGTAGCCTCACTTAGCTCGCCTTCCAGCCGGTCCAAATTGTCAGAAGCGCGTTGCATTGCAAGCTTGAGTGCTTTTTTCTGGCGTTCGTGGTCAGCTTCCTGACGCTTGCAAGCATTGACCTTCTCTTGCAGCTGTGTGACTGTATTCTGAAGTGCTTGTAGTTCTTGTGTCACTTGCGCCAAACGAGCTTGCTCCTCTCTAGATAGCCAGTCAGAAAGACATCTGGTGAATCTTACAGCCGTACTTACTTGATCTGCGCATTCTGATCGACTTGCATACGCATGTTGCCGATGTATTCGTCGATAGGGCTGTTGTTGATTGCACCGCTACCACTGTAGGAAAACACTCGGCCTCTTCGAGTATCGCCGTCCGCGAATGTGAAACACATTTTGACGTTTCTAGGGCGTGATTCGCCGCCTTTCATGAACTCGAGACCCTCCGTCATATCTTCGATGAGAACGGTTTGTTCTATCTGTTGGTTGACAATCAGCTGATTCCGAACAAGATCGTCGTCAAACTAGAGATCAGTTAACTAAAAGTACCTTCACAAGGCTTGCACATATTTCGCTTACGGTCAGCACTCTCATCCACGTCAAGAGGTTCCTGTCAGGCTCATGATTGCTTGTGTCAATAGGAGTGCGATTTCCGATGAATATGTCCGATGACCTGGGGTCGTTAGCTCGCTATATGTCGCTCGGAATGGGGGTACAAACCAGCCTGCCTTCGCCATCAATGCAGACAAAAGACTTTGGTCATGTTTGCTGGTGACGACGAAGCCACTGAGAGCTCGACCAGATTGCTTTTCCAAAATACGACCCCATTTAGAGTCGAGCAATTTTACGTGGTGGCCCATTGGCCCTACTGGCGGCTCTCGAAATCGGCGTTCGGACTTGATCGCGTCCAGCAAAGCTCTCAGTTTCCCCGGATTTTGAAACCCATCTATCCAATTACCCTGACCTCCTTCCAGTCTTGAGATGACGTTCCGAATGTGTTTCGCGTCTTCGTGTGCTTTTTTTACTTTCTGATCAGCATTTATCAACTCATGCTTGGCGGCCTTGAGCTCAGCCTCCAGCTGTGGCCGACCAACGTCGTGAGAGGTATATGCCTCTCTAGCTCTATCACACTCAGTCATGGCTTCGTCACGCTGTCGGATCTTCTCGGCAAAGAGGCCGTTGTCAGCTTCGGCCTGTCGTTGTTGGTACAGTTCTATTTGTTTCGTGTATTTTTCCACTTGTGCTTGCTTAGCTTCCCACTCATTTCGAGCCGACCTTTCTTCCAGTTGGAGATTCCTAAGTTTATTCTTGACGTCATCGAACTTCGCCTTGGCCTCGTTTGCGAGTTCATCTGCCGGACCCATTTCTGCTGTAATGTCGGTTACTTTCTGTTTGGCAGCCTCGAGGGCTTGATCAGCACGTTCGTAGCGCTCAGTCGCTTCAGCCGCCTTCTGCTCCCGTTCTAAAATCTTGGCCTTGGTTTCTTCAACTCCAGCCATTGCATCAGCAACTTCCTTTTCTTTTTCCTCGACGTGAGCCCATGCAGCCTGCCCTGCGAGAATTGCCTCTTTGGCCCGTAAAGATTCCAGGTTTTGGGCACGCCTGGCCTTCTTTTCAAGGTCTTCCATATGGCGTCGTAGGACAGCTAGATCCGCCTCCTTGACCTCGGCCTTCGCATTCATCACTTCTAAGGATTGTTCGATTTGTTGATAGTCTCTGTTCAGGTTTTCGAGTTGTGTGCCTTGGAGGAAGAATTTGTATTTATCCTTTGGAGTAGAGTGGTTGAGAAACTGTCTTGCCATGTCCTGTGTCAGGACGTTCATAGGGTTATCAATTTGCATGGAAAAGGCGTCGAGAATGTCTTCAAGCTCCGCCTTCTTGTTCGTAACAAGCTTGCCGTTTCGATCTTTGAGCTTGAAACCCGAAGTTCCGGATCTGCTAAAGTGTCGTTCAACAATAATCGATTCGCCGTACTGTGAGGGCTTGTACGCAAGCGGTCCTTGGTTCTTGATTTTGACAGTAACAGAGGCAAAGTCCTTGCCTTCCTTGATCAAACTCTTGAGATTTTGCGCGCGATTCGTCGCCGTTGCCTTCCCACCGAGACATATTGTCAGTGCAGTGAGCACAGCACTTTTGCCGCTGCCATTATGGCCTATGATGAAATTGATAAGCGGGCCCAGAGTCACTGTCAGATGCTCGTGACACATGAAGTTGATGCACTGGATCTCTTCGATTATCCCAGAGTCTGTCGCGATATTTTGCCTGTTCGCAGTCTGTCGTCGCTCTTTTTGTACTTGTTGTGTCGCCCATAGTTCCTGTGCATTCCGCGCTTGTTCGTCCTCGAGGTCGGAAGCATCGCTGCCACTCGCTACATCCGATCGTTCGTCTTCTGAGGAAACTTCGCTGCTGTCTGGCTCAGATTGGCGAGGCCTCTTGTTCTGCATCATATCAGCTATGTGTTCTGTCGCATGCGGAAACAGTCAACCTACGCGATTGTCGTGGCCGGCACCGCTGGAATTGACGCCGTTTGTGTGGGCCCGGGGGCGTTTGGCGGACATGATGGCAGTCAGAATTGCATCTGCTGTAGTCGCAAAAGAGCGTAATTGACAGTGGCGGCAGGTAAGGCTGGACGCCTGTCAAGAGTTGTGGGTGAGGTAATTCGGGACGCGCTCCTTCCCCACTAGAAGCGTTCAGGTACCACACTAGTGCCCGCGCCGTATATGGGACCACACGACATTTTATGCCAAATTACGGTTTGTCAAGACAACTGTGTCCAAAGGCACAATTTTTTTGCTACTACTCTCAGAAGATCTTGTCTTGGGATTGGTGGCTATAGTTAGGATGCAGTAATTGGTTTAACTTGAATATCAACATCACGTGACACCGCGTTCAGTCGCGTTTTAAGACAATGCATGCCGTTACACTGCAACAGGAAAGACAGCCACAAACACATAAATACACTTCTATCTGCTTTTTTGTGGTTCCAGTTCTTCTAATTAGGTGCACTACCTGGATTCTTCCAGGAGAAAAAGAAAGAACAAGAAGAAATGGAGTGTCCAAATACTGCGACAACTCATCAATATACAAGATCAAAAGCACAAAATAACCCCGCTATGCAAAAGTCACTCAGTAAAGTGACATACCGATACAGATCGATCTACATGATGACCTGTTTGTTTTCATTAGTATGAAATATTCGACAAAGCAATGGAGATAACATAGACTTACACAATCACCCTCCTTGGGCGCCTGCCCAATGCCCATTTCGTCGAATGTCTTCGGTCCCTTTCCTGGGCCTTGAGGAGCAGATTGTGCAGGCTTGCTAGGAGCTGTTGGTGTGGCTGGTTTGCTTGCCGGGCCTGGTCCTGGCTTCTGAGGTGGTGATGGTTGTCGTTGGTGTTGTTGCTGCTGCTGCAGTGCTTGTACTCTGTTGGGGTTAGGCATGTTGTCATGTCGGCCAGCCGAGCCAGGCCGCGAAGATGTCCTACTCTCCTGTCCTGGCTGAACCGTTGAAGGTCGGGTGTGCTGGCGGGGTTCAAGAGGTGCAACGTAGCCGATATCGGGCAAAGTGGGCGCTTTCTTGAGTGGTGCTCCAGACTGTTTTTGCAGCTTGTTTCGCCCGTCCGGCGCACTGTATCCAATATCTGGAGGTTGGGCTGTAGCTGGACGATTCTGCACGTCTGGACGTTGAACACTTGGCCCTCCAGGCTGTCTATAGCTTGCCGGACCTGCTGGTGGTAGCGGAGCACCGCGACCACCAGGAACACGTCCCCCTCGGCCCATATTATCCACGCTGGTATGAGGTCGCAGTGGCATGGGACCCATGTCAGGGCCAGGGCCAGGGCCGGGCCGAGGGTTACCGCGTCCGTAGCCGTCGTTCGGTGGGTATATGTTGGGGTTGATATTGAAAGCCGATGATACTGGGCGAGCGCTGGCCGCTCTGAGTTCTGGAGCGAATCCACCAGCCATGGTTGGACGTTGCGGGCCTAGCCGTGGAGGACCATTGTCCATGGGGTAGGGTGCTGCTGTGGATGGGCGGTCGTAGGGTGCCGATGTAGGCGGCTTTACTACCATTGGAGGCTGGTCCGAGATAGGGTACGGGGTTGTACTGTCTCCTCGAGGCGGGAGCCGACCACCTCCCGGTGTGGCAGGTGAGGCATCCGAACCGTAATCGGAAGGGCTTGTGTCGTTGATTGGCGTCATGGGAGCATGAGGTTGCTGGAGCCTCGCCGGGCGCTGTCCACGCATGGAGCCATGTTTCGATTTGATCATGTTGATTGCGACGTTTTCATGATCCCTCTTTGACAAAGTCCGTGATAGCTTCGATATGCTCTCTATCCGTGCAGACGCATCCTTGTTGCCATTCTTTTCGGCCTTTGAATACCATTCGAGGGCTTTGTCAAGGTTGACTGGAACATTCATACCAATCTCATGGAAATAGCCCATGGCAAACTCGGCAGTGGCCAGGCCTGCCACCGCTGCCCGTTGAGCGTATTGGTATGCCAGCTCTTCGTTCTTGTTGAACTCCCCCTCATGACCACAGAGGAACCACTTGCTGATTGCCATATCCGCTTCAGGCTCGCCCTGCCTAGATGCGAGGGCATTGTAGTGTAGGGATAAAGTAGGATTGAATTCACAGCCCAGGCTGCAGAGTTCATATGCCGACCCCATCTTCAGTTGAGCCTTTGCAAAGCCCAAGTATGCAGCTTTCTCGATATTTTGTCGTGCGCCTTTCTCGTCATAGGGTAAAAAGGTCTCGGGAACGCTGATTTGCGGTAGTTCGCGTGCTTGGAGCATACCCAGGACGTAGGCGCCCTGGGGAGCATTCTCATCAGCGGTAGCTGCGGCCTGTCTGATAAGCTGGATTCCCCGTGCAAAATCTTGGGGTTGTCCGTGTTGTCCGAGCAGCGTCATCATACCAAGACGATAGTTGGAGGCTGAGTCGCCTTGGTCCGCACCAGCTTTGTAGTGTTGCAGGGCCTTGATGGGGTCATTCGCCTGCTCGAATTGCATGCCCATTCGATACTCTGCTCTAGCATACCCCTTTGACGCCGCATGAGAGTAGCATCTAAATGCCTCTTTCTTGTCTGCCCGCATGCCGAACTTGCCAAACTCGAGCCACATTCCCCGCATGAACATTGCCTTTGGATGGTGCTGGTCTGCCAGAAACGTCACAACGTTCATTGCGTCCACGCGCAGCTGGTGTTCGACTTGCGGTGTTGCGGGCCTCGCGCCCTGGATCTCGGAGATGCGCTGTTCGTGCAATTGGGCAGCGTCTACGTATTGCAGTGCATCTTGTGCCCACGCCAGCTGCATCTCGGGATCATTGGAGTTGAGGACTGGCAGACGCGCATTTTCCAACACTGCTTCCTTTTCGTCATCCGACGGCGGCACGTTGGGCGGTCTGTTTGGGAGCTTGGGAAAGGGCGAGAAATTGGGCGAATCGTGATGCTGAGCGAATTGGTTGTAATCGTGCGAGGACTGCGGTTGTACAGACTGCGGCGGCACACTCGGTGGCTGTCGAAAGGCAGCTGAGATGCTTCCTTGTCGGGCTGGCCATTGGTCGTTCTGTGCGGGCAATTCATTGGGGTAATTGGCCTGTCGTGGGGAGAATTGCTGTGACTGGTTGTGGTGTGTTGGCGACATTGCGCCGTTGATGCTTCGAGGACCGTTTGCTTCCAACTCTAGATGCGCGATGTTTTCTTGCATGTTCTCTGGGACTTCGGGCATTATCCTGCCGCCAAACCTACGTCAGCCGCAATTTTACTGGGGCCTGCATATGGCAATGGGCTAGAACGAACCGCTGAGGCGCAGGCGAGATAACTTCTGGCGAAGGAGCTGGCATATAATAGTCATCGACTCCGCCTGGAACAAAGGTTGCCCCTAGCTGGGGTTGGCCGTGGTAGTAGCTCATGATAAAAAAGAATGTCGGGCCCTAGAAGCTGCGGCGGCTTCGGATGTTAGCACCAGCTCCTGTCCAAGAAAGACTTGTATTGCCTGCCATGCAGGTTTCCGCCCATTTAAGCCACCTTTGCATGAGGGGGTCTCAAAGACCGCCGCGCATGCCGAGTGACGCGTGGATCAGGAAATGAGCGTACCTTGACTTTGGTGGGGTACGTCCCTGAATCGCTTTCGCTAGCTGCTATCTTTCCCGCGACCGTGCGATCCCCGGGTATCCTATACGAGAAAGAGGACGATCTTGTGTAGAGAGACGTAGGTATGTATGTCGCGCACCAGCTGTCAGGGGGGTGAAGTATTGATGGCGGGTGGCGGTGCCAGGTTTGATCGTGGATGGCGGCGGAAACGACGGCAGCGGGTGTTTGAAACAGGGCGCAGGCAGGTAGGTGGAATGTACGTAGTATTATATGTTGGGGGGCGGGGGGCCAAAGAGCGAAACCCGCAGCAATGAAAGAGGACAAAAGTATTTGGTGCTGAAACGGGCGTTGAAGTGATCGGAGCTTCTAGATTCTGGGCAGGAAGGGCTGCGGTCGCTTGACGTCAACTTCAAGCGTGTTGCCTGACTCTGTACACCCGCGCACTTTCAGAGGTCACAAGAACACAAGCGGGTCAGGAAGGTAATGTGCATGGGATCATAAAACATCCATTCTGAACAAACCCCGGCTCACATCATCTGTAAGTGTTTTGCATGCATTTGGCGCCCTAGAGACAATGCACGGGTGGAGTAGCGGCGGCTGCGCCATTGATGCCCGGAGGCTGTGCACTAGTAGCATCTGGTGCCGGCGCCCCTTTTGGTCTGTCTGGTGTGAGTTTCTGGGCGCCCGACGAGTCAAACCTTGGAACCTATTAGCGGCATGTTGAGCTTCTTTTACGGAGATGAGAGGTTGCGTAGCCGTGGGCTTGGGCGCAGTATTGGCTTGCGTGGCTGCATGGGGTGGACGTCCGTACTCACCACCACTACTCCCCAAGTGTACATGGCCATCACAAATATAGCACCATGATGATCCTGATGATGGTTGGCATCAGACGTTGATATTTCGTGACAAAGAAAGACAGTATCCTACAGAGACAGTGCCAAGTGAAACGTCAGACGTATACCTGTGCTAGACAGCCAGGCAGCAACGCATGTCGCTATTCCGCAGCATCTGCAATGGCAAAGTACAGAGAGTCAAAGAGGCTGGTTCAATGGAGAGCCGTTACCCCTTAGTGTACCATGACATCTGCGCCATGCTGTTGCTGTTGTGCACCTCCGGGCTGCTGGGCAGCCGACTTGTCACCGCTGGCCGCACTCGGCTCAGCCTCATCCATTTCCATGTCATCGTCACCGCCTTCCTCGCCTTCCTCCTCCTCGTCCTCTTCTGAGTCTTCGATATCAATTTCCTCGCTACCAGCCTCGGACTCTGCGTCATCATCCTGGGCAGGGCCGGCCGTGTCCTCACCTCCTGCCATGGCAGCATCTTCGCCGTCGGCAGCGGCGCCCTCGCCCTCGACACCCTCGTCTTCCTCTTCCTCTTCTTCGATACCGTACTGGTCTCCGTCGGCAGTAAGGTCGGCCTCTGGTTGCTCAGGAGGGAACTCTGGGGGCGCAGACTCTTCCGAATCCCTGATGCAGTTAGCGGCATGAAAAATTGACAGTCAGTGCGAGTGCTTGAACGTACCACTTGATGGCGAAGCGAGTGACGCGTGGCTTCTCAGCAAGAATCTGCCTCTGCACCTTCTCGATGACGGGCTTGGTAGGGGGGTCGAGTGCCAGCGCCTCGTCTGTGTACTCGTTGTTCACATAGTATCCGACACGGACGAATTCACGCTCGTCGTAGCTGCAACTAAGCAGGATAACGGTGACACCAATGATTTCGCTGTTGGGGATGCGCGATAGGTCTGGGGGGTCGGCACGGAATTGGAACTTGTTGACACCGACCGGCAGGGGCCCGACAAGGACCGAGTCGAGTTCTTGGTCGTACTCATTTCTGGCACTTGTCAGACGCAGTCGGGGTGACGCAGAGGGGGCGGTGATGGACTCACGAAGTGGCAGAGCCAACATAGGTCAATTTCCATTCCAAGTCTGCTTGTGGGTTAGCAAATGCGATTGGGGCCAGTATGGACGGGGCAGTTACCCTTTTGCAGTTGCTCGAGGCACTCGAATGTGATTTCAAACTCGTAGGGCTCATCAAAGCGGGCGGGGTTGTTCTTGACCTCGACGCCGAGAAGCGAGACGACGGACATGATGGGTGGGCTGTGTGGTGGGCCGTGTGGTGGAGGGAGGGTGAGAGGATGGAGGGATGGGAGGAGAGGCAAGGAGAAGCAGCAGCAGCAGCAGAATTGGGCGGCGTCAAGGGGGCGTGAGTTGTGGTGGGGGAGCAGGCCGCCAACGAGACAATGAGAAAAGGTGTTTGTTATGGAAGCGGTGAGGACGTGCGCTATCTAGATCGCGGCGGCAACCACGAGGAGGGGTCGCGTTGCCGCAAAACGTGACCTGGCGTTTCGCGTTTCGCGTCTGGTGTCACCTCATTCTTCATGCCATCATCATTTTCACGGACACGGTCGCGGCGAGTTGCTGAACATGCATAGAAAACCAAGGCATCCTTTCTGGGGCCCCGACGCCTCTGTCTGTCCACTTCCCGACGCGTGTATACAGGTAGCGAGATTTAGGTCCAGTCCATGTGCATTAGCCGCAACAGTTTCAGACGCCGCACCCATAGCCCAGGACAAAGCCTCAGCACGTGGAATTGGGTGTCAGAGTAAAAGCAGCATACGGGCCAGAATGCTTATTCTTTCTCAGTGGGTCCGGATGGAGGGGGAGCACCAGAGCCATGTGTTTGCCCGATAGAGTGCTTACGGTTCATTGTGCGCACTAAACAGACCACCGTGATGCCCGACCTCGGCCGATATACGAGCGCTGTGCTCAATGTCTTGCAGGACATGAGACGAATTGGCAGGACAGCCGAGTTGGTTGTACAAAGACTGGTTCAGCTCAGGGCCGAGGCATTGCGCGAGCGGCGTGGGGCGGCTGACGGCCCTTCTGGGTGGTCGTGGTAGGACGCTGGCGACGGTACTTGCAGGGGATTCTCAAGGCCCCAATGGGAAAAGGCCTGGAGGGGGTTCGTCCTCTTCTCCCCAGTCCTCCCCAGTCGACGCGCGCTGCCATCTGCATCTGCATCCCCGTATCCAGCATCCATCTCGACCACCGCCCCGCGCCCGTCACCAGCAAGCCGGATAGACGCACTGCACTCCAGACGGCACGCAGCGAACCAATGTACCCAGCCCTCGCTTCCCGTCTAGCCGCTTCCCTCGCCCGCCGCTGATTTGCTGCCCAGCGCCTTCTTACGTCCGTAAGGCTTTCAACCCTGCTGCTGGTACCGTACCACGGTCCCACAGCCTCTCGCAACCCATCATGTCTACCGCATCCCTGCCAAGCCAGGACGGTATCCCATGGCCCAGCCAAATGCCTGCCACTGCTGCTGTTGAGCGGAAGGCCCAGCAGCCTCAACCTCGCGTACGCCGCCGCAACCGGCTCATCACCTCTTGTCTGGAATGCCGGCGGAGAAAGTTAAAATGTGACAAAGGCCAGCCGTGCACCCATTGCACAAAAAACTCGCGGACATGCGTCTTCATCGCCCAGGGACTAGACGCAGACGCCCAAGCAAAGCTCGCAGAGGTCAAGGAGCAGATGGGCATGCTCGAGCGAAGCCTCGAAGAAGGCATAGCTCGTAAGACAGAGTCCAACACTAGAAGCCCGTACATCTTTTCCAAACTGAGCAACCTCCCCGGCCACAGCCAACACAGTGACAATGAAGACGATGAAGAAACCAGGGACCTCCGTCCAACAGGCCTCGTCACCGAAGATGCTACCTACTACGAACCTGAAGACGACACCAATGACGATCTGGTCGACCTCGGCTTCCGCATGGGCAAGATCCGAATAACAGAACGCATCGGCGGTCTTGTCCGTCCAAAATTCTCAGACGAAGTAACTTTCCCACAAGCGCCAGCCCGGTCAGCTTACCTACTAACACATTCCGTCTCTAGTTGGCTCAGCACATGAAAGATATGCCGCACCACGAAAACGCCTCGCAAGCAAACATCGACGAGGACCCCAGCTGGTTAGCACCAAGTCAGGATTATGTTGCACCATCTTCCAACTTCATGTTGGCTTCCGGGCTTGACAGTGCTTCGCTCGCCTCGTATCTGCCAGCGCGATTTGTCGTCGACAAACTAATTGCGCATTATTGGGTCGCTGTGCATACCGTTGCTCGAGTCGTCCATCGCCCTTCTTTTGAAAGGCAGTATCAAAACTTTTGGATCAGAGTCAATATGGGCATGGAACCCCGTTCCTCCTTTCAAGCAGTTCTTTTTGCAGCCATGCTAAGCTCTGTTGTCTCCATGAGTGAGGACAGAGTGCGCACTGAGTTCCAGGTTGACAAAAGAACCCTCACAAACACCTTCCGTGAGGGAACAGAAGCAGCACTCGCCAAAGCCAACTTTCTGCGCACTACCAAACTAGAAACACTTCAAGCTTTTGTCATGTATTTGGTATGTCACCTTCTAGCTGGTCTCACATATACCACGTGACACTTACTATGCATTCTTTGTCTTGTGTGAGACAGCAGAATAAAGCTAACTCACCGATTTTAGATACCATTGTGTCGAAACGAAGTGTCCCGCGCTCATTCTGCTCTGACGGGATCCTTGATTCGATTGGCCGAATGCATGGGACTCCATCGCGACCCCGCCGCATACAGTAAATCCCCCATCGAAATTCATGTCCGGCGCATGGTGTGGTACCAGATCTGCTTCCTGGACCTGCGTACATGTGAAGCTGTGGGTCCCCGCCCACAGATCCGACTGGACGATTACGACACACGCTTCCCTCTTAACGTCGACGATGATGACCTCGACCGTGCTGAGCGTCGTGAACCTGGCGTAGATGTCAGCAAGGACTCGACTCGTTTCACTGACATGACAATAAGCCGTATGCGTTTTGAAGCATATGAGATGCATCGTTTCCTATGGATTGAACGTCCAAAATTGGACGAAAAACGCACCGGCGACAAGAACCAAGTGACCATCACCTCTATTCTTTCACGTGTTCAGTCGTTCTTGGCGGCCATGGAAAAGAAGTATGTACCGATGCTCAGCAAGTCGAACCCGCTGCATGTCCTGGCCTCAGAGCTTCATGGTATTGTTTCGAACAGACTTTACGTCTCCATATTGCAAAAATACATTTCTAGCGCTCGTAACAAGATGCCTGAACGCTTGCGGCAGCTTGTCCTGAGCGCTGCGACAATGATCCTGGAACACGGCATGGCAATTGAACAACATCCCATCTTATCTTGTTGGTCCTGGATTGTCGGTGCTCTTCATCAACACCACTGCGCGCTTCTTCTTGTCGGTGAGGTTAGCATGACCAAGCCAGGACCGGCCATGGAACAACGAATTTGGAGATGTATAGACTATTCACTTGATCTCCCTCCGGGGCTTTCCAACGAAGAGAAGACTAAATCAATTTTGACAGAGTTGATGGGCAAAACAAAGAAATACTCTGATATGAAACGAGTCCGCCCCCCGATAAAGGCACAGCAGGCGCCAAATCCGCCACCAAATCTTATACAACGACCCCAAGAGGATCAGACAACCCGTCAAGAAAGTACGTCAGCGTCCAACAGTAGCGTCAGTCCTCCATCTCATGGCATGGGAGGGGAATCAATGGCGCAACAGTTTGTGCCACCGCCTTACCCACCAGCCGTGCCAAATGGGTCAGTACTGGGCCCTAAAGGAAACCGTTTTGTTGGTGCCATTCCCACTGTAGATTGGGGCACAATCGATCTTCCGGCATCGGTCCCAGTTGCACAGCCTGCAGTTTATAGTGACTTCGTTCCCAATTCTGCTAGTACCTATGTCCCTAGCACCAGCATTGAGCAGTATCGCGGGGGAAGTGACAGTAGCCCAAGTTCTGCAATATACGGCATGACACCTGGATCAACGGGTAGCAGCAACCCTATGGACGCTATCAACGAGATCGATTGGGTGAGTTGATTTGCACCGCTTCAAATGCATAGCACTGACGAAGACGTAGAACGATGTTGAGAGGATGTTTGGCAGCGCAGAAATGGGCGTGGGCAATATGCTCATCCCACCCTATAGTTTTCCGCAATTCCCCGTTCAGGACTTACAATGGCCGGCGCAATATGGCTTGCAGTAGAATTACAGTAATATCTGAAGTTTGTTTGTATGATGAACAGGTTCGGTCGCTATGTTCTATCCTTTCTTAGCTCAACATTACATAATATTCTACTTTGATCAACCAACTATCCATCCTCTGTCTCTTTCTATTCTCTTTAAGAATCAATAAAAGGCAGTATTTGCCCAACAACCTACTGGTTTCACTCTTCAAATCTTCGTTTCGAGAAGTGTACCATGTATAGAGGCCTCGGAGAAGCTCGACTTTTGGCGGTGATGAGACGTCGACTATGATAGCTTGATTGAGAGGCAAAGCTCCCAGACAATGAGAAAAAGTTATTAGACATAATCCACCACTCTTCCACGATTAATACAAATGCAGAGAAGTAAACCTTCCTGTCCCATGTAAACGCTCCGTTGCCATACCTTCGTTCCGTTCCTTCCTGCCGACCTATCTCACCTTAATCGTCTTGTGAGCCCCTGGGGTAAGAGAAAGACCTCGTGCACTCCTCCGAAAGCCAAATATGCATAGCAAAGGAAACATAGGAATCAGAGTTGAGGGCAGGCCTTGTTTCATACTTCTGACCGGCTGGAGTGTCTTTGTACGAAAGACACTGGAAAGCGCCGTAAGCAAAATCATCAACCTGAGCTCCAACCCTATAGGCACTTGTCAGCAGCAGTTCACGTTCAGTCGTCGACATCAAACTCATGCAGCACATTTGCACCACGATGTTGCGACGTCGTGGTACCCGTATCAATATGGCTAGCGACAAACACGCAGTTGTTCGCCAAGTATTCGGCCTTGCTCTTCCTGTCGAAGAACTTGTCGCAGTAATGCATGGACGGACCAAAGCCACCCTTTCTCGTCCGGCTGTAATATGCAGTCGGACTCTTGCCATTCTTAACCTGATCGCAGTACTTTGGATCTCGACGCAAATAGTCATCATCCCAGACCCTGACATCACCGAGAACGACGGTGCCCTCTTCATTTACGTTGTTGCCGACAAAGTCGGTAAGACCGCCTCGGACATTGTCCTCGACTCCCCGGCGGGCCATCCTGGGCGGTCGGGCCCGAGCTAAGCCTTCAACAAACCGACGTATTTAGAATGGTCAAAGTACTTTAACGGTACGCCGGCAATGTCGACAGCTTCTTTCTGGGCTTCTTGGAGGAACTCCTTCCGTTGGTCGGACTTGATGTCCTCTACGTTAAACAGAGTCTGTTTGCTAAGGTCTAGGCTAACTTCAAAGAGGTCTCGCGGTTTGACATTGTCAGATTTGGTGGGATTAGCAGCGATGAGACCTGAAATTGGCGGAGACACGAGACATGCAGTTTTAATCAAGGTCATCTTGAAGTACAAGATCGTTTGTTTGACTTGTTGGAAGGGCTGTCAATGAGCGGATGTTGGTTGGTTAGTGTGGTAGGTCTTTTAGAAGTATTCTTCCACGCTCTTATAACCCTTTACTGCTTCTCATACTACCCACATTTGATGGGGCACTCACATCTATACAAAGACTCCGCCGGGGACCGAACGTTAGGGGCCAATGTGTTGGATATGTCATGCATCATGAAATCAGATCATCGATACAGGACAGTATTGGTATTATCTTTGACTCAACTGCTGATGAATTCATGATTCAGAGTTGATTGGACGTCATATTTGGGGTTGAGAGGCACAGCGTAAAGGATGCAAATGGTCTTTCGAGACTGATAGCAACACTTTTACGGATAGAACTCGAAATCAAAAGGCGAGGCTTTGAGAACTGACAACGGAAGTGCTTGCTAATTGCGGTCAACATTTGTTATTGCGTTCAATCACCTAATATAGGGCTTATTCAAGTCTTTTCAAGTCATATTTGAGCTGTGTGGACAGAAGACAATTGTGTTCCCCCTGGCCGCATGCAACAGCAGGAATATTAATACATACAGAGACCTACCAAGAGGATCTCAAACACACTAGTATTGATGTGTATGCTTCAAGGATTATCTGCTTACCCAGCTCAAGCTGTACGGCGATCATATGATGGGTTCCTCGGAGTCGTTACGACTTGGTCGTCAATAGGAGTGCTATGGTACGTCAAGTTTCGAACTTGAAACATAATGGAAGGTAAGAACGCCGAAGGAGTCAGACCCGAATAGACTAATGACTCAATCAGCGGGAATAGTATTGTGACATTGGTTTTCTGGAGAGCAGAAGTCAGGCCACCGGGGTCCGAGGTGGTTGTTCGTGTATAAAGCGGCACAGCAAGGCTGCTTCCATTGGGCAACATTTGCATGACGTCAGAGCATTACAAGATGTTGCAGAATGAATCCAATTTTGGCGCTGACAACTCCTTCCTTTTGACTAGAAAATGGTGACTGCAACTACCGGCTACTGTATCCCTTATTACATCCCAACACATTTATCCCTCAATTATTTTTTCTCAGACCCGCGCTACGCATACTACGAAGTGCACGCTCACCATGACTGACTAAACCGCCCCTAGCAGTGTCCTGTCCCTCCGATTCGAGGCAGGAGATCTGGAAATTAGCAATAGGTTCCAATTGAACTGCGAAAGAAGTTTGAACCTTGGTCTCATCGTAATCACAACTTTTGAGACGGAGCGCTCAGTGACGCTCTCTTGCAATTGTCTTGCTGGAGCCAGACTAGGTCTATTATAGGCACTGAAATCAGGACTGCTCGAACTAGTGGAATCTGGTAAAGAAAATGCGATCGTGCTACCTCCTGCCACATCACCTCAGCTAGGCCAGCTCAACATACCCCCCAAGCCATCACCACAGCATCGGCAGATATCGGTCAATGTCCATACTGATTCCACACATGTTGCATGCAAAGAGATCTTGCAGCCCGGCCATACCTATGGTTTGCGACTCTCTAAGAATAACGGCGAAGTGTTCGCATGTTACACTGATGATATCGATGACCAAGCTAAAAACCTTCCGCCTACTAAAAAGCTGACTGTTGGTAATGAGGGGAGGACACACTATTTCACTGTTCATGACGACCCGGCGCCCCCAAGAATTTTCTCCAGGTTAAAGATGCCTCATCAGGCTCATCTCACTGGTACAGTTCCCTTCAAGTTCATCATCGAATACACAACAGATAGCCGCGTGCCCCTCGTTATTAACAAATTACGCTCCCCACTTTCAGTCTTCTCGGAAGATCTGAAGTCCCTTGACTCATTGATCGACTGTCAAGATATCAACACCGGGAAGAAGGTACCTTGGTCTGGTGTTTTCGGCTGCTGGGACTCTGATCCTCATCCGGAATTTTTAGACCATGATGATTTCGTAGAAATTTCAGCAGATAAGCCATGGCGATCCGAATGTACGTTGGAAAACCAGGAAAATGAGGTCGAGTACGTGCGCAGCATGGAGGGTCTCGAGGCTGGTCACATGTATAAAGCAAAGGTTACCGAGCGTGCTCTTGTTGCGTTTAATCGGTGGCAATATGGAAAGAAGGCTGATTTATTGACTAGGACAAAGGAAGAGAAGATGAGGAGGTGGGAGGTTGGCATGGATAAGTTGGGAAGTTTGAAGGTTGAGAGTGCAGGAGAGGTGGTGTTTGAGGCTGTTGCCTGAGCGAGCAAACGGTGGCTACTTTTGGAGCTTGAAGTTGTTAGTTGAGATGCGGACGTTGAAGCTGTGAGCACGTCGTGGTACAGCCTACGTCTTAGTCTACCCCTTCTCCTTCTTGGGCCTCTCTCATCAATGTTGCTAGCCAAAACTCACTACACACAAACACACACTACTGTATTCGATTTAAAACCCAATCCACCCCCAGTACTAGATTTTGAAAGCTAGATGCGCACATCGAGGTCAGGACTTCATATTTTCTCGCTATCGTTCACTATTCTTCCAAAAATCCTAACCCTAGTCTATTCTCATCCAACCTTCCTAAACAATCGACCATCGTGTATCTCAGCGGGCGGCAGGGGCCATTTAAGATTCAGCTCGACAGGTTCTTGCTGGGAAATGTTGGGTGTATCGTTCTTTGAATCAGTTTCGGTAGACACCGTGTCAATCTTTGTTTCATGCTTAATTTCATAACTCTCCTTCTGCGAGGTTGTGTGTTCGCTGCCATCCTCTTTGGCTGTTGAAGAGTCTGTAGGAGGATGTGATGAGAGTGGCGTGCGATGTGCCTTTTCACAGCATTGACGCAGGTGGTAGTCGAGATGAGTGCCTAGAACCATGACTTAGGATGTGATAGTGTCTATGAATATCGTGTTGTAGATTATACTGGTTTTAATCAAGTAGGCTCATGTGCAGCTTTTATAGGCAGTAGGGGTAGAAAAAGATGTGTATGGCGGGCGATTGATTAAGCTTGGTGAAGAATGACTTGGTTTCATTGACATAATGTTGTCACTCTGCAGAGCGTTGGAAACTGTTTTGCGCTTAAGGGATTGGTGTTGTTGATGAAGCCAGCAGTCATAGTGAAGAAAGTAGCATAATTCACAAATGGACATGGAATCATTTGGAGAAACAATCGCTGACTCTATTACCAAAAACAGAGTTTGTGTCGTCCACCTCCCTCTCTGAACTCGAAATGATAGGCCCACAATGGATCAGAAGGAATTGTAGAGAATGCTATCGCGTTCGTGGTTGGTGATGGACGTCCCGTGACGGCGTCACGTAAGCAAAGCGGCTATTGCCTATTAGGGAAGGCGCCGCCAAGGCTCGCTTGTCCTCGCAGAACCACCAATATTGTCGTCCCCCACCACGACTTTTCTGCCTCTTACGAACTTTCCACAAACTCCACGGCAGTCATTCTTTACAACCAGAACCGATTGACTACCTCAAGCACTAGCCATGCGTGAGTATCATCCTTCTGGTCGGCTTCTACAAAGATGATCGACTTTCTGTGCGACTAGGACACACGATTGAGTGTGCGCCTGGCTGCCAGAGAATTCGACTTCTTTAACAGCCAGGCTTCCCTACATGACCATGCGCTTACATACCTAAAGCTCCCAAGTTCGATCCCTCTGAGGTGAAGGTCATTCACCTCCGTGCGACCGGTGGTGAAGTCGGTGCCTCATCTGCGCTCGCTCCCAAGATCGGTCCTCTCGGTCTCTCCCCCAAGAGTACGTTTCCAGCATTCTGCAGAACACACAGCCGGAAAACAAGCCTAACAAACTCGTAGAGGTCGGTGAAGATATCGCCAAGGCCACTGGTGACTGGAAGGGTCTCCGTGTCACCGTCAAGTTGACCATCCAAAACCGTCAAGCCGCCGTCTCTGTCGTTCCCTCCGCTTCCTCCCTTGTCATCAAGGCCCTCAAGGAGCCTCCTCGGGACCGTAAGAAGGAGAAGAACATCAAGCACACCAAGAGCATTCCTCTCGATGACATCATCGCCATTGCCCGCACCATGCGCTTCAAGTCCATGGCCAAGGACCTGAAGGGTACCGTTCTTGAGATTCTTGGAACTGCCTTCAGCACTGGCTGCAAGGTCGACGGCCGCAGCCCCAAGGACATCTCTGACGACATCAAGGCTGGCGAGATTGAGAGTAAGTTTTCTGAGAGCAGTTTTCACGAGACATGTTTGGCTAACAAGACTCAGTTCCTGAGGAGTAAACGTTTGCGCATTGTGCTCAACAATTACGACGAATGACATATGCCATATAGGGCGCTACATAGCTGAATGAGGATCATGTCTCTAACCTCGAGGTCACCGTTTCGGAACCGGGGAGGCTTGCACAGCTACGGCGTTTGGAATGTTTGATACCATACTATAAAAGTGACTCTGGCATACGGCAATGATATAACAATCTTGCCACCTCTGAATTGGCTCTTCTGTGTAAATCGTGGCCCTGGCTTGATGTGCAAAAGATCGCGATATTGCAACCTACGGACACTCGGCATCCTGATCTCATATGGAATCTTGAAAATCCAACTGTGCTCACCCATCAGCGTTGTAACCATGCTGTCACCACCACACGTACAACTGGGTTGCTTCGTGCAGTGCTAATACATGAATGGTTTTGCTGACGTAACAGTAGAACCGAGTTTAATGGCGCATGCTCGGAGTCTGCCTCGTAAACTCCGTGATTGCGCGTCACTAATGGTCTGAAGTCTGAACCGCCAAAACAGTCGCGTGGAAATGTCAGCATCTCACAAAACTCCCTCCCAGTCATGCGTCGACGGCGATCAGATGAGCTTCCACGATTTGAGGAGGAGCCCAGCTTGCCGGCATTTCGCATGCGCCGTCACCACGTGTTCTACCTTATCGGCTTTGCATTCCTATGCTGGCTGATGTACCCGACTCACAATCCTGAACCTAAGACAGGCGGCATCCTCAAGATCAACTGGTCGAACTATGCGTACAGCGTCTATGCCATTGACAGTGCATCGCTCTGTAGCGCTGTCCTAGTGCTCGATGCACTTTCTCGGTATGGCAGCAAGGCAGATCGCGTTCTCTTTTACCCTGAACACTGGGACACGAACGTAGAGAGCGCTAAAGATCGAGACAGCCAGCTGCTCGTTTTGGCACGAGATGTGTACAAAGCCAAATTGTATCCTGTCAAGCCGCTTCAGGTGGCAGGTCGGACGGAAGGTGGGTCAGGCTTCCTGAGGCGCCCTTTAGAAGCTTACGAGTAACGATATGACAGCCGAGTGGGTGTGGGACGAAACAGTCACCAAGTTGATGGCATTCTCTCTCGAGTACTACGACCGCGTCATCGCTCTGGACTCGGATGTTACGCTCCTCAGCTCCCTCGATGAGCTCTTCCTCCTTCCTTCAACGCCAATTGCGATGCCGCGTGCGTATTGGACAGATAGCAAGCCATGGCCATTGTCAACGAAGCTCATGGTCATCAAACCCAAATTGGCTGAGTTGGGCAAATTCAAAAAATTGATGGAAGGGGGTGGTGACAGCATGCTGATAAAGATGCATAGGTTCGACATGGAGATTGTAAACGAACGTTATGAGGAGAGTGCGTTGGTTCTGCCGCACCGCCCGTATGCCCTCCGTACATCCGAGTTTCGGCAACATGACCACTCGGACTACCTGGGAGATGCGGACGAGAAATGGGATGCCGAGAAAGTTTACAGGGAAGCAAAACTTATTCATTTCAGCGACTATCCATTGCCACCACCGTGGTTTACGTGGCCTGTGGGCAGTGTCGCAGAGATGCAGCCCGACTGCGGAGGTAGTCACGAGGGAACTTGTGCCGAGAGACGGATATGGATGAGTCTGTACCAGGACTTCCGCCACCGGCGTAAGGATGTTTGCAAGCTGTTGAGTGTGCCGGCTCAAGACTGGGCTACCGTCAAGCAGCAGGCGCATTACAACATGACAGCGACCAAGACTGCCAAGCCTTCAACACCAAGCTGAGTGGCTTCGAGACTTTGATGATGTTACTGAGCAGGATACACGTGGGATGAGCTGGATCTGAGTACTACACTGCGATCGTATTGGAGTACTCAGCTCACGTAAGCGGGTACATACGGAGGTAACTTTATACGTGGAAAACCGCAACTGCCGGGTGCCTATTTTTCGAATTGCGGGACAATGATTTATCATAGCAAACAATGGTACTGGTAAGACGAATGATGAAGACGTGATGGCATGACTATTCGACGCTAATAATAGGACCCCAATTGCACATCTTGGAACTTAATGCATGGAAACACGCCCTTGTCCTGTTGAATGGGCGGACCGATAGTAACTTTTCTCCAGGTCCACTAACGTCTATCCGAAACAGCAGACCGAACCATGCTCAACGCGGCAGACCTTGCTCTTATGATTTCGTAACTTGGTTATCCGCGTCATCTGTTTGTTGGCATCGCGCATTCACGTGGCTGCAACATCCAGAAGCACGGTTGAAGTCCATGTGCTGGTGGCTGTCATCCAGACCTGAGTATGACTACATGCAAAAGCGCAATGGGCAACAGCAAGCAGCGCGCGTCTACTGCGCCCCTCCACCAACCATGCAGCATGTTTCATAAAACATGGCGACAGCTAAACGCTTGTAGCACTCAGCCCGACCGCCTAGTACATACGTGCCTAAACTCAATGCGCGGAAACAGGCGGCACGAGTACCTTGGCACGTACTGCCGCCAGGATTGCGCCAAAATCTCCGAAGGACATGCCATCTTCCAGTCGAGTTCGTAATGCGCCCCGTTGTTTTAGGATTGCTCTTCGAGATGGCCTACGAGAGATGCTGTGCAGTGCTTGATAAACGGTCCGTGGTGTGCGTGCTGACCTCAGAATCTTAAGACGACCGGACATCCAATCAAGAGGGCGGAAGGTTGCGTGTGCCGGCGATGATTACACAGAGCCAAGGGGCACCAGCCGTTTGTTCTAGCGTCACAGAGCGATCTGCATTCGGGTGGCGGGGGATGATCATGTTCTCCAGCCCGCGACCAGGCTTGCAGTACCGAGCTGGCAACGTACGACCAGACTGGGCACGAGTAGTCATCTCCCAGGGGGCTGCCATGTCTCAGATCCTACAGGTCGAGGGAAGACAGCGTGGTATGGAAAGGCGTTGGCAGCATGCGCCAAGCTGCATAAGAGCAACGATAGGGTTGCAACACCATAACCGCCACAACGCACGCGGTACGGTGCGAAAGGGGGGAAGCGAGCGCATGGCTAATAAGGGTGTGGGTTACAGCGGAGAGGCTTGGGGGCAGTTAAGGCTATGCAGCAAGGCTGAGTGACCGACTGGCTAGCAAGCCCTCAGGGGGGCGCCCTCCCGGTAGCGCGCACCATGCAGCCAGTGATCTGTGTGGACCTCGAGATTGTGAATGGGCTAGCATGGTCGGGCAAATACCCCAGCTGCCCACGGTGTGAAGCCTGACCAAGTCAATGCACCAGACATTGAAAAAGCGCCCCTTCCTCTCCACCATAGCGTGGTCGAGCTACAGCACATTCGTTCTTTGCCTCGCTCCTCGCTGACCAAGTCTCGGGATCACGGGCCTAGTGGCTGTTTGTTTACTTGGTCTTCTAATACACCCTTTCTTCTTCACCCGCCTTACAAACAACAACAATAATGCGCGACCTCACTTTAACCTCTGTTCTTACGGCCTCAGCCCTGCTCGTCAGGCAGACTGGGGCCGTGGCCGTCAACCCTCTTCCCAAGCCGGCCAACATCACCTGGGGCAACTCAGGATGCTTCTCAGTAGGATCAATCGAGCTCGATGGCCCGGACAACAAGCTGCTTTCTGATGCATTCAGCCGGATGACAAAGACGGTGACGGACTTGAAGTGGATCCCTGCAGGTGTTGAGGCGCCCATCAGATCCTTTGAGCCTTTCCCCGGTAAGGCAACCAAGAAAAAGAGTAGGCGAGCGTCTCCCTCAGGTTCGGCTGGCAACTGCACGGGAACAATCAGCACCGTCAAGGTCGAAATTGCAAACACCGATGCTCAGCTCCAACATGGCGTCGACGAGTCCTACAAGCTCGAGCTCGCCGCAGAATCAGACAGCGTTAAGATCAGCGCCGAGACCGTCTATGGCGCCCTTCACGCTTTCACTACTATGCAGCAGATTGTCATCAACGATGGTTCTGGAAAGTTGATCATCGAGCAGCCCGTCTCTATTGAAGACAAGCCTCTCTACCCCGTCCGTGGTATCATGATCGACTCCGGCCGTAATTACATTTCCAAGGCCAAGATCTTTGAGCAGATTGACGGAATGGCGCTTTCCAAGCTCAACGTCCTCCATTGGCACATGGTCGACTCTCAATCCTGGCCTGTGGAGATTGAGGCTTACCCCGAAATGACCAAAGATGCTTACTCTGCCAACGAAGTTTACACTCAATCCGCTCTTAAGGAGATTGTCGAGTACGCTGCTGCCCGCGGTGTGCGTATCATCCCAGAAATCGACATGCCCGGTCACGCGAGCTCCGGCTGGGAGGAGGTCGACGATAAGATTTTGACCTGCCAGAACAGCTGGTGGTCCAACGACGACTGGCCTCTGCACACAGCTGTCCAGCCCAACCCTGGCCAACTTGACATTCTCAACAACAAGACGTACGAAGTGACCGGCAAGGTCTACAAGGAGCTCGCCTCCATTTTCCCCGATAACTGGTTCCACATTGGCGGTGATGAGCTCTTCATCAACTGCAACAACTTCTCGTCTCTCGCCCGCGATTTCTTCGCCAGCGGAAAGACCATGAACGATCTCTACCAAGTTTGGGTCGACCGTGCGCTCCCCAACTTCCGCTCCCAAGTTAACAAGACCTTCGTCATGTGGGAAGACGTCAAGCTCTCTGCGGATGTCGCCGCCTCCGGCAACGTTCCCAAGGATATCATTCTGCAAGCCTGGAACAACGGCATTGACCACGTCTCCAACCTCACTAGCCAAGGCTATCGTGTCATCGTCTCCAGCTCCGACTTCATGTACCTCGACTGCGGCTTTGGCGGTTACGTGACCAACGATCCCCGCTACAACGTCATGGTGAACCCCAACGCAGCCGATGGCGCTCCCAACTTCAACTGGGGCGGCAACGGTGGCTCCTGGTGTGCCCCTTACAAGACCTGGCAACGCATTTACGACTACGACTTCACCACCAACCTGACCGACACCCAAAAGAGCCTCGTCCAGGGCGCCATTGCTCCCCTTTTCGGTGAGCAGGTCGACTCCGTCGTTATCAGCCAGAAGATCTGGCCTCGCGCTGCTGCCCTAGCTGAGCTCGTCTGGTCCGGTAACAGGGACGCCAATGGCAAGAAGCGCACGACTGAGATGACTCAGCGCATCCTCAACTTCAGGGAGTACCTCGTTGCGAACAACGTTCAGGCTACGCCCCTCGTACCAAAGTACTGCATGCAGAACCCGCACACGTGCGATTTGTACCTAAACCAGACTGCGATTCAATAGATGAGTCATTGGCAGAGAGGGCTGGATGGTTTCTGGAGGGATCAAAAACAAACATGATATTTTTGTGTTTTTTGAGGGTAGATTACATAGTTGCTCTCTCACATATCTTCTGTCTACTTCGACACATATCAATACTTTTACGACACCTGCATTTCCAAACACGTAATCAATAGCGATTGTCTTCTCGCTTGGAATGAGGAATGATTACAAACATTTGTCTTCTTCCATACTTGCAGTTATTTGGGCGTGTTTGCGGCTTGTTCACTAATGCAAGGCCAGCGTGCAGTCGTTATTTTCTTTAGCCAACAATTTCTCGCCAAGACACGTGTACAGTGCAACGCCACGTCCTAGGCGAAGACGGACGGAGTTTCCCTCAAGCTGGGTAAATCCAAAATAACAATAAGCGCTAGACACAATCTAGAGTGAGGCGTTAAAGTTTCGCCCTGAAGCGATGCAGACGATAATGTGATTCGTTAGCCTTGGTATTGACAATACTCTATTAGAGAAAAAAAGCAACATGAAACAATGGGCAAGAAGAAAATATATGTGGGGACTATGTTGCCTGTTCCTTGTCTTCTCGCCTAGCTTCGATAGGTAGCGACTTCCATACAGCTGAGAACCTTGTTCAAATCCTGGCAACATGCCTCTGCCACGACCAGTAAATCCAGAAAATCAAAACGAGCAATAAACAGGCTAGGAAAATTTCATGGTCGTGGTAGGCTTTCTGGGTGGTGTTGGCGCCCATAGCGAGGGATGTTGAGCTCCCAATTCAAGTAGTGTAGTTTGCTAAAACACGAATAAGTTGTGTGTCACTAGGGCTTGGATTGGCATTGTCTCCCGATAATAGCAGGAACTATTGAACTGGCGGGATAGAATCAGTCAGCAGTACAACCTTTTGTACTTAGACTAGGTGTGGCCAGGCAGTGCATCACTGCTATAAGAGCTGAGTTTCGGCCATCTGCATGCCCCTGGGAGGTTTTCGTAGAGACATTAAACTTCACAAAAAAAAGATGATTTGATATTGGCAGGTTCGTCTGTGGCATGCGCTAGTATTAGCTCATGTGGGTGTATGATGACTACTTTTGAAAGTACAATCATAAGTGCTAGGAACACAGTAAATAATAAGCAATCATGACTACTACAGCTATCTTCAAACATGGTGGGTTTGTAAGCCATCATTTCCCGATTCCACCAGTTGTTGGAGAACCTACTCCTACGATGTCGTTGTTAAGTGCTTGGCCGCAAGCACCTCTTGTGCCGCCTGTAGCTCGGGAGACGTGACTTCTGTCTCTCCCAACTTGCTCGAATGGTGCGATGATGATGACGAAAAAGGCTTCTTCAATACGTTCTTGATCTTCTCACTCATAGGCTTGTTATTTGTAGAGCCGTCGGTAGAGTCATTAGTAGCGGACGGATCACGGACAACTGGCTCTGTGAAGACATGAGTATAGAGTCTGGGAAGATCTATGGACGCGCACCAATTTCGGCAAAAGTGAAATGGAGGTGTGTTGACATAGCTAGGATTTACGGACCTCTAAACTGGGCGCTAGTGTCTGGTCGCGATGCAGAGGTGCTGGTATTTTCAGGAAGGGCGCCAACTGGTGGTTCTGCGATGCGTCAACAACTTGTCTCCAGTGTCACTGTCCTTTCTTGATTGGTTCTGTCGATCGAACCCTCAAAACGAGCAACAGGCAGTCGCTGAATGGGACAACACACCTCGGAATTGCACACTTTCGTCCACAGTCACCATGATGATTGTGATTGGCTCGAACGCAGTTGAAAAGGCGATATATTCACGGTATTCCGTTTCGACGTATCAAACATGCCTGCGCGGAAAGGGAAACGGTGCAGTAATATACGAACGTGCTTGCGCTACGTCACCTGCTGACCGAGCGTCTAGGCACAGTGTGGCTGTTCCGCATTCAGATGATTAGGTGCTTGCAGCTTGGAAGTCGCTTTTGCTAAATGGTTGGCAGACGCGTCCTGCCCCGCCCTTCCCGCATAGCAATGCTTGGGTTCCAGACTTTGAACCCTGAAATCGACACCGTCTAGGGCCAGCCACCTATCAGAGGCGTTCTAGCTCAATCCCAACACGGACCCTGAGATCTAACTTTCTTGACAAACTGGGCATGTCGATCGACAATCAGGCTGAAGACTGTGGCTGGGTCTAGATGATTCGGATGGTATGCAACCCGTTCTCATAGCGCAGGCACAGCAGACGAACCTTTGTCTCCTCCTCCAAATCCGCCAGCGGTCGCTCTATCTCCGGAGGCTCATACGTCCAGGAAATCCCAAATCTCTCGAACAATGTCTTATCTTTGTTCACTAATCTAAGCAATAGGCAGATCATGTGCTGTGGTTCATTCCTGAGCTGACATGGCATATAGAATAAGCTCCCTTGCCTGTTGTCATCATTTTGGAAGCAACAAATGTCCGAAAAAAGTCAAGAACAATGCCTGTCATCAAACAAGCGCTCTCTTCGATCGTGTCGTGCTGTGGAGAGTTGATGGCATCGTTCAGAGCTATGCGCCGCGTTGTATCTGACTCTTTACTTTCACACAACCGCAAAGGCTTGAGAACGCCGCGTAGATCCAGCCAACCGTCGGTGACTGCACCTGTAGCATCGTCTGTCGCATGGGATAGTTCAACATCTACGAGTTGTATTCGGCTCTGGTCGTATGGGGACAAACAGTGATGGATAGGTCCATCTATGGGCGCCCAGGACCAATTCGGTGCCCGATGAACTAGTGGACGTAGCTGTAGACTCTTAGGACCTACGTACCATAGTAGTGAGTCTTCTAGCCGGCTACGCCACAAATACGCCATGTATATATCGTTCATATAGGCCATGAAGAGTTTGTCTGTACCTGGGAGTGCAACCAATTTACCGCTTGCAACGGTCAAGTCCATCTTGCTGTACGCATAAATAAGGCCGAAACCCCAAAAGGATATCCATCTCTTCTGAGATTGATCGTCTGGCGCAAACCGATTTGTCTTTTCCCATGGCTTCATGGCTATGCCGTTTTCGTCCGAGAGCCCATTAGGAAAGGTCTCACATGCAACATGCTCTTTGCATTCCCAAAAATGTTGATTTTGACAGAAGTGAAGGACTCGCGGAGCGAGGTACTGCTCTTGGAGAACTCAAGCATGGTTGCTGAGAGGGGGAATTTCCAGATTGCGTGACCATAGCTGATAATCCGTCACTAGACAATCAGAGAACTCGGGACCTAGCTGAGTCCATTTGACGTTTATTGCTACAAGCTGAAGGCCTAGAGGTAGTGGAGGGTGGTGTCTGAAAAATTCTTTGGTGCTGTCTGCCGCATCTGCTGCATAGATATTGAGGTGAGAATAAAGGTACACCTTGTCCATCAGATCTGCTTCAAGGTACCAGTCACGGAGATTATCACCTTCTCGAATAATGTAAAGTGAGTCTATCTAAAAGTATTGTATTCCGAGTATTCATGACACTCGAATCGCCTCTTTAAATGTTTTTGGAATATCGCCTATTGAGGAGCGGTGATTGGGATTGGATGCCATGGACTGTGTGAGCTGAAGAGGCTTGTAGTTGCCCCAACGATGGATCAAAGTAGCGCAAGGACCATCAAGTGATTCCTCTACGGTATTTTTGAGTCTAACATAGTCCTCATTCCCATGAGATCCGACTAAACGTAAAAGAGGCATGGGGTGCCATGCATTATCACGTTGGCAGGTGTTGCATTGTTGATGTGATTGAATGCAGTCTCGCAGCCACGTACCAGCCATCTGCAAGGAGATACGTGAAGAGTTATGGTCAGTGGTAAAGTTGTCCTTCGTGGGAACATTTTGCACATGTGTGCTTGTTGCTTGATGGCTAACATGTATGGTTGTGTGGTGTGAGGGGAAGGACGCACGTTGTTTTTCCAGATTAAAATTGCTACACAGACACTAGCTCAGGGAGCAATTAGGAATTATAGATAATGCTGAATGAGAGATCTTCTGAGACCAGCCGGTTCGATAGTTGTGCAAAAGTGATGAAGCCAGACGGTGGGCTAGTGGTGATGGCGTCTGCGTTGTCAGTGGATCCAAAAGCATGCAATGAATCCTGTTGAGAAGCTAACATACTCTCCCGAGTTGGCTGGCAGAGAGGACATCCGTCAACTGCAGCAGCAACAAGCGATTCGCATGTCAAGTGGCGGCCGCACTGACGCTGACATTGTCAGTAACCTGAGACGGGCATTTTGTATTCGTTACCTACGTCCATAAAGTATATGCATTCGTAGCTGTTTAAGCTATACTCATATGACTCTGCTTTGATAATGTGACGGCGGTGTTGCAGGACTCCGATACATGTTTCGCAAAGCACGTCTGATATGTGGTTCCGGAAAGGTTGGGGTAATTGTCGAGAGGGTAATAGAGCTGCAGGTTTGTAACCCTATCACCCTGCATTCTGTTGCGCCTGGGCAGCAGCCTTCAGCCTCTCTTTCCTCCCATCCTTCCAAGCCTTGTCGAGAGCCTCAATCTTCCCGCCCAAAACCTGAACATTACCTGGCTCAAGCATGACAACTCCTCTTCTGACATCAATGTCTTTGAGAAGAAGCTTGGTGCCGATAGTCATGTTTGTGTTGAGTTTATCGATACCTTTTAGATCTACGGCATAGATCTTGAGGGCTTTGGCATCTTGCAGCAGAAGCTTGAACGGACCTTTGCTCTGTGCAGGCACAGCAGCCTCGGCAGCAGCTTCATTCTCTTGTTCGACTACTCTCACGATCTCTCTGCCTTTGGTCGTCTCACCGCGTTCTTGCGCCTCGATGGCCTCGACTTGTGACCAGCGTGAATGTCCAATATCCTCAATATCGAGCACTTGACACACAATAGGGCCAGGAATAAGGCGAGACTTTGTTGTGCCAGTGAGCACGTCTCTAGGAAAAACCGAGTTGGACGGCTGGTTCAGGGATGTTGTGATATCAGTTGCTAGTAGGCGGAACATTGACGTTTGCTTGATGGCAGGCAGCGGTGTATTTGGTCGAATTGTGGCTATAAAGCTCTCCAGCCAGCCTGCCGCAGGATAGAGATGACGGGCATTGAGGTGATGTGTTAGCTCAGCTGCAATATTAGCAGACATTGTCGAAGTCTCTTGAGTACAGTGCTTTGTTGTGCAATTAGACAATATGTGCGATTGTGAAAAGTGTGATATATGGTGGTCGACGCGACGCGTAGAATGACGTGGGGCTCTTTCCTCGGCCCTTCACATGAAGCTCTAACTCGCACACTCTCAGCGCCAAACTCCAATCCACATACAGCATACAGCAACATGTCGACGATAGCCTCCCCTCGCGCCAGTTCTTCGATCCGCAGTCCCTCCCTGACCCGCACATCCATTGACAGCAGCTCGTCGCATCGCCCCCAACAGCCCGCCCGCCGTAACCGCGCCGCCCTTCGCGAGTTCTACGGTATTAAAACAGCCCCCAAAGACGCGACCCCCGATATAAGGATATCTGAGGAGACTGCGACGAACCAATTGGGGCCAGAAGAAGATGAGACGCTCACGGAGTTAGATGCCTCCGACTTCAACGCTGAGGCCTACGTCGAGAGCTTGCTCGCAAGGGAGGGGCTGAAAGGCGTGTTGAAAGTAGAGGCCGATCTGATATCACGTACGTTGCTTATGCAAGCTACGCTGGCACACTGATTAGCTAACCCGAAGTACAGAAATCCGAAATCTAGACAGCGACCGCAAGTCCCTCGTTTACGACAACTACTCCAAGCTTCTCTCCGCTACCAGCACCATCCGCCGCATGCGCGGCAACATGGATCCTCTTGCACCCACTACACACACTCTCGGCCCCGCCATATCCCACATTGCCGAAACCGCCGCTTCTTTGTCATCATCGTTACAAGAAGGTCACCAACCCAAGCAAGAGGGCTTAGGGATCAGCATGCGGGGAGAGCAAGACGGGCAGGAAAAAGCGGAGGCTGACAAGAAGCGAAGGCAAAAGGAAACCGTCAAATGGGTGCTGGACACGCCAAGACGATTGCAAATACTGATTGATCGGGAGTGCCAAGAAGAAGCAGAAAAGGAGTGGGAACAAGTGAGCAGCATACTGGAACAGTGGAAAGGCGTCACCGGTGTACAAGAACTCAGGGAACAGTGCGAAGCAATCATGCACGATGAAGAGAGACAAGGCTCTGAATGAGATGCAATGACGTTTGAAGAGCTGGATTTGTTCATCCGTTCCAACCCCGTCCTCGGAATGCCAAAAGAAAAGCTGCTAGGCTTTGGTAGAACTGAACGCATACAGACTTGGCACCTGGTATCCTATTTTCCAAACCAAACATGTGGAAAAACCAACCTCTATCTGTTCCCGCATGACCAGCCACGAAGAAGACATAAAGTGTGGGGAAAAGCACGTGGCAGGTCCCGCGAATCACGATACCAATACACGACGATCGAACTATTTTTCTAACGGAAGCACATTGTGAGGCTCCGAAAAAGCAAAGAAGTAGCGGAAAACGTCAAAACGCTACTTCTATGCCAAGGTCTTCTCGCATGGTGTAACCAGCAACCAACTGGACAACGAACTCAATCAAGGTTATGCATACTTGCAAGCTGCGTGTGCCAAGTAGCTGCACGGCACGTCGGTGGAAATGATGTCTCGCTTTTGCAGTAGGGTGCTTTGCTTGGGCCCAGTCCAAGAGTTTAGGAGAGATTTGTTAGTCGAGGGGTGCCGATCTTCGGGCACCCTCCTCCGATCTAATGCTTTGCTGTGCAATGACACATGTTGAACGAACTAAATAAGAGAGGCGCGTAATGTGGAACACCAAAAAGAGAGAAAGAAGATGCTGGGTTTCCGTGGCTTTGCCAACAGGAGAGAATATTCAGATTGGTAAAAGTAAAAAGAATTGATAAATTTGTACAAATATTGTGAAAGTCGGCGCGTTTCTTGTTTGTGCGGCGCTCGTGGTATCAAATGCAATAACGCCAGTCTATGATGCAAAAAGGGGGAAGATTGCCTTGTTTCCCCCCGCTCTTGATGTATGCCCCGTGGGCTGGAGAAAACAAAGGAAAGAAAGTAATAATAGTAACAACGAATGTGTGCTGACTTGTCAGCTAAGGTATGTGGCCGAGTCTGTTCGCTCGAAAAAGAGAAATGGTTCCAACGCGCCCCCTCCCGGATACGTTTGTTGATGATGCCACTTCATGAACCGAAAAAAAAAAATAAACAACAAAGTAAGCCTAGGCAGCGCATTTCTCCATGACTTGTCCGTGGTGTGCATTGGTATGGACAGTCATGACGTTGGCTGGTGCAACGTGTCCTGCAGCACGCTCCAACTCCTCCTCGGCAGCGGCCTGCTGGTTAAGGAGGTTCAGATATGTTTGCCAGCCAATGGCAACGACACCGCCAAAAATGCTTCGGTACTGGATCGGCACATAGGAGAAGCTGAAGGCGGTGACTGCAGGCCAGATCTTGCAACTGTTCCACCAGCTGGTGGGCACGGTGTTTTTGATGCGCTCGATAATCTCGGGGAAGGTGCCGCCGGAAAGGAGTGTCTGCATGCCGAAGAAGTAGGAATTGAACAGTGGGGTGAAGAATGCTTGGTTGATGAAGACCTGTGCACAACATTAGGATACTGCAAGCATACTTGAGCATGGGTAAAGGCATCGTACCTTAATGGATAGAGAGAGCGTCTTGGACCTGTAGTTGAAGCTGTTGGACAACCACAGGAACCATCTATACGATGGGATTGCGCTCAGTCCTCCAATGGCTAGGGCTCGCATTGTGCGAGACCAGTCACGGTCGTCACTCCATTGCTGCACCCAGCCCTTCTCGTCGACTTGGTCGGCTTCGTTGGTTTTCTCCTGCTGAACAGAGGGTTCGGGTTGGGTGATGCTTTGGGCCACGCAGTCTCCAATGAAGTATATGATGAGTGAAGAGACTAATTGGGTCATGTACGGCCTCCTTTGCTGCACGCGACCATATGCCCGAAAAGGCTCCACAATGGGATCGAGCCACAGCCAGCTGGGCCCGGGAATGGTACGCGCGGTCGCGGCGGAAGTCTGGCCTCCTTCTGGAGTCGTACTATTGTATCGGCGAGAGGCATTGGAAGGGTGAAGGCGTAGGCGGGCGCGCTCGAGGTTGGAGGTGTTTCCGGTGTTGCGAGACGGGGCGTTGGGGATGCGCCTCAGGCCGACGCGGACCCAGGCGCTGGAAGGGGCTATCATGATGGCAGAGTGTGTGTGTGGTCTAGTAGGCTGGGGAAAGCATCAGAAATATGAACGAGTGGAAGCCATGGTGTGCTGGTTGTATTATGAGTTGTCAGGTAAGACGCATGTGCTGAGTAGTGTTCCCCGAGTGTCGGCGCACAAATGTTGGGGACGCACGTCGGGGGCGCGCGGATAGACTCGGCTTAGTCACGCACGCCATTGCGACCCAGCCCTGCCCCAGTCTGGTCTAGAATGGCTCCATTCATTTTGCCCCCGGCAACGGCCAGAACCAAGGACATGCCTTATGCTACTCTTCTTGTTGCACCCACCGTCTGCTCGTACGGACTTGCGACAGCCGTCCGCTGTCCTTCTACCAGCGACCCGTCCCTCGCCGAGTTGACCGGACAGCTTACAAGTAGGACATTAGCGGCCGAGCGTGGCAGATGGGGCTTCCCGACACGTAGCCCCCTGGTTACTGACGAGGCTCAGGACTCTTGGGAGAAGAGGTGGGTACACTACGCATGACGAGCACAATGCCAGAGAGCACAGTCCTTGGATGAAAGAGGCATTTAATTCAATTCGTGGCCAAAGCTACGTAGTATGTACATGAGAATCGAAAACAAGCGGTGCACATGCCGGTCCTACGCGGCAAGCCCACTTGATACTACTAACGACAGATGCTCAAAAAGTTCCACAATCCAAATTTCTCCACAAGAGTGCCTGCCGATGCTAACCGCAGCATTTGCATGCTCCGACATCATTGTTTACCACCTGCACTTGCACTTACAGGCACTGGAAGTAATAGTCGTTTTGCTTGACACACTTGGTGCCCGACACGCAGTTGGTTGGGCCCGTGTAGCCCTGACCACCGCACTGGTAGTACTTTTGAGCAGTTGCTCCCCCTGACGGGGAGGGTGTAGTAGGTGGGTTGGCGGGCTCAGCAGCAGGCTCAGCAGGCTCCTCAGTATCATCCGAGCCTTCAGGGCATTCAGCAGAGTCGTCACCAGCAGGCGAGCTGGCAGCGGGAGACTCGACAGCGGGGGAGCCAGCGGCAGGGGAGCCAGTGGTAGGTGAGCCAGCGGAAGGGGAACCGGCAACAGGAGAGCCGGCAGCTGGGGAGCCAGTAGAAGGAGATCCAGTGGTAGGGGGGTTGGCGGCAGGGGAACTGGCAGCAGGAGAGCTGGCCGCAGGAGGGCTGGCAACTGGAGAGCTAGCAGGAGTCGCGGCACCACCGGCACCGTTCCAGACCTTAGGGCCGGGAACTGGGTAGCTTGAGAACGAATTGTAGATATCAAACAGCACACCGGGTGTGTTGGCAGTGACGTAGCCTGGGATGGCAACACCGGCGGGGAGAGCAGTGGTGCCGGATCCGCCGACCGTCACGTGGATCTGTAATATCAAGTCAGAGTCTGTTACTGTAAAAGCCAGGTGAGGGAATAACAGAGTCACTTACACATTCCATGTAGAATTGTGCGCCACCAACCCTATTACCCTCGTGGAGAGCAATAATCTCAGGGCGGAAGACGTAGTCTCCCTTGGCGACACTAGGAACCTTGAATGTGTGCTGTCCCTTCTTTCCATTGTAAGCACCATTGCGAAGCTTCTCAACAGCCCACGTCTTGCCATCGTATCCATCTTCAGCAATCTTGGTCCACGACATGGAAGCGCCAGCCTTCGACATGTAGACCGAGATGGGACCCTTGTGAGATCCGTCAATGATCTGGTCACCGGCGGTGGGACCGTTGTGGTACCATTGGACCTATATGGTTCCATGTCAGCGCGTCGTCAATTGGAACAGACTGGGTGTCTAGTTACTTACAGCAATCTCATCACCAGGGTTGACATTCACAGACTTTGTCGCCTTGATGTTGGCTACGTTACACTCCATAGCCTTGGATGTCACATCGGTAACAGGGGAGTTGTTGGGAGGGGCGTCAATGTAGCCGCCCTGTGAATTGCCGAAACCTTGATCTTTGTCATTGACGGAAATGCCCCAGATCGTGGCATGGGCATTGGCCATGCCTGCAAGGGCAAGAGCAGAGATGAAGGTCTTCATTTTCGGAATGAGGATACGAGCGATTGAGTGATGAATGGATTGAGTATTGAGTCTGTCAGTGAAAGAATGACTGTTTGAAGCAAACAAGAAACAAGAAGGCCAAAGACTGAATTGAATGTATGTAGAATGAATGTGTTGAGCGTCAAGCGTACCCTTTTCCAACCCGGGCGGGCAGCCAGATTTTATATCATTTGATTTCTTTTCCTGTATACACGGTGTTGCTGCTTTAGGCACTCGTCTTTGCCCAAGACAGTTAGCAGGGGCGTTCCCGTCATCAGTTCCAACACGCCTCTAGTGCTGATAGGAGTCAGTGGGCCACCTGTTTGGACTGACGGGAAAATTGGCGTGGCAGATGAGGCCAAGACCGTCTATTTCTAGGCACGAGGGGTTGAATCATTGTTCATGTTTTGAGGACCTGTTCCAGTTGCACAGTCTTTATGCTCCGAGTATAGGCAGCAGGAATTGTGAGCGCGAACATTATTGCTTTTCTTGATATGCAAAAGGCCCTTGTATGACCGGCATTGTGCGAAGGCAGTGAGTGTTGTTCGTGTTGGTCGTGTTGGTCAAAGTTTACGGGGACATGATGTCGGTGTCAGTTCGCTATGATTGTTCGAGAAGCCAGGCGAAGCCTTGGGGCCGGCTTGGATGACGGGATGTGGTAACGGCGGATTCTCAAGCGTTGTCATCTCGGTACCGGAGACGGCGGTTTAAGCATTGGCACAAAGTATGCTTCCGACAGTGGTGTCAAGACATTTCGCCGTGCCGCGAAGAAGAGGAGGCATAGCGGTATGTAAAGGGCGTTCGGCAACCAGCGCACGGATGAAAACGCCAAGTCAGCCGTGCTGTTGTGCCTCTGTTGCATTACATAGTAGTAAAGATAGTCTAGCCAGTTGCACCTTCGTGTTTATTGCAAGCCTTTGTTCCGGTTTCCTTACCATCTACTCAAGAGTCGTGGGTCAGCCCGTGGTGACTCCTTGTCTAACAAGAGACGGAAGCGTATAGGGTAATAGTGCCCGCCTATTTGAGGCATACGCGGTTTCATATTGACACCTAACCGTCTTTAATCGCTGCCGCGTCTGTGCACGCAATGGCTGAGTCGCATCCTCTCGCTTACTGTCATTTTTAGCGTGTTTTCTCGATCTTGGTACAATCTAATTAGATTCGTTTAATATGTGTTTTCGTTTCATAATAATCCTGAATTGTTATCGCCGGAGATGCACTGCACATTTATATATACCAGAAATGTTGAATTTGAAGAATCTAAGAGGGAATGCATTTTGCAAGCCCACATGTAGACAGATTCTAGTCATACCAATGCGGAACGTGAGGCGCATGCTTCATAACCTATCTAGCCCAGACGAACATCAAGACACCCATTGAAAACGGACAGAGAATAGAAAAACATGAGATTCTTGAATATATGGACTCTGGTGCAGATCCGAATACAGGTCACTTGGTCATCATGCTAAGGTTAAAGTGGCGCCCATACGAAGGGCTGCTCTCTCACTTCGTATCTTGAGTCGTAGTACGGTCATACCCATAAGCACACTTGAATTGATATCATCTGTTTCTGTCTCTCGCATGCGCTACAGTTCAAAGATGTGCTTCACGATATTATGAACAACTGCAATAGCAATTGCTCGTTTTGAGCTGCTCAATCGCTATCACGTCCAACTCTTTAACCCTCCTCCCATATTCCTTACATCAAATCGGGCGAAAACTGGTTTCTTCGCCAAACACGAAAAATAGTTCATCTTATAGCGTAATTCGTTATACGGAACTGAATAGGACTGGAGCCTAGCTTGACCAAGCACATGACGCACTTATCGCAAGAGAGGAGAAGCAGTACCTCGCAACTTCCGGTAGTGAATATATGTCACAACATAAAAGACCGTAGCTTTCTGCGATTAACTAGAGATTTATGATCATTGTAGAGCACTGAATCATGCGTTTCCTAACCTTTGTCAATTATAGCATCGCCTTCTACATGCATGATGGATATGTGCAAATGTAGCATGATGACGAACGCTGTTGGCCTAACAGTACCATCAATGCTTGCATTGAAGATTCCCTTGTGTAAGGGAAAGTGGCTCACTGGGTCCAGATGGACCCTGGATAGCGCGCATGTGCCTATGCCAATTTGACCAGGAAAACCCCGAAGTGGGCAACAGCAGCGACCCGCGTAGTCCAAACACGGTATTTTTGTCCTCTCCAGGCCGAACATATCTTTTACTTGGTCCTTTGATAGCGGGTCTCAGAACTTTGCTTCAGGGTTTGCCAATAATCAGGTTTGTATGAACAATAAGTCAAAATAGTGACTGGTATGGAGAGCTTCAACTCTGGATGCTCGGCGCTCTCTACCAAGTTTGTAAGCGAGCGCAAAATCCCGTACAGGTAACAACAACAGGTTCATCAACAGGAGAAAGCTCATTGGACGGTGATCAAGTCGACCAACTCTGGTTTCATGAGTCACGAAACCCATCGCACTGCACCATCGCCTACAAATAGGCCGTAACTCGCAGCCCTCGGTCTTCTTCCTTCTGTCATCTCTTCCATACTCTACTCCTCTGCCACAACCTCAACTTATGAGTGGTCTTGTATCCTCATCAACTCTCGCTTCTCTTATATTCTTACCTCTGGTTCGCATGTAGCGACCAGCCCTTCAACGTTTCCTCAGGAAATAAATCGAGCTTTGGGGTTTCGGATATCTTCACCGAACTTCTAAACACGCGCACAATGTTTCATGGTCAAACCCCCCGAGCCAGTCCGAACGCCTCATTGAGCCATTCGATCAGTATTCAGATCAGAAATTGGATGTAGATCACAGAACGACAATCAAATCACCATTAGAAGTTAGCCAATTAGAAGATGGCTCACTATCAGGAGTCTGCTTAGAGTCGTCAAACTATAGTTATAGCACCCCAGCACAACATCACCTACGAATACGTTATCCGGACGGCTCTCCTCTTTCCCAGCTATCATCATATCTCGTTGGAACCATTTCGCCACAAACCGAGTCCATCAATCTATCAGGACAGCGAGGGATGCCCGTTATCCTCTCACCAAATGCTATTTTTGCCTGTTATGACGGGATAGATGTCGAAGTCCTTCAAGAAATCCAAGAATGGCTTCCTAAATGGCTAAAGTATCTTAGCTATCTATCGGCTGGCAACTACTCTACCTTGCTCAAGAAACACCGGATTACTGAGATTCGACTTCGAAAAACGCTAACGTCCTGCACGGTCTTCTTCAATGGACAGGAATCTCTCAGACTGTACGAATTCGGGTTCGACTTGACTCGCCACGTGGATATAATGTTTATTGTTTCTCATAACTGGCGAGCCTGCGGCGATTTGCCGATATCAAAAAGTGGTCTCAAAATAATGGCAGGTCGCCCCGCAGCCCACCAAAATTCAAAAATTCAAAAATGGACTATATCCAAGGACAAATTAGAACGGAAGGCCTAAAGCTCCCATACCTCAGGCTCCAAGACATCTAGCTCCCATACCTTAGGCTCCAGTGCTTTTATCTTCACCTATGGAATCCAAGATATAGTATAGATCCAAATCCGAAAGGCAATTACTGCTCATGTGCCGACGCCTGAGCAACAGGCCTTCGGAGGTCGTCTTTGGGGTGACTCGAGTCGGTCTTGGATGGGCGCATTGCTGTATTTCGTCCGGGCAGAGTTGAAGACAGTAGTGGAAATGGAGGACGTGGAGATGGAGGATATTGATGTCGCCGACACGAGGGAGGGAGTTGACGATATGTCGATCTAGCTTTGCGGAGCTGGGTGGGCTGTGACTATTAGTTGGAGTCATTTACAAGCGGCCTAAGCAAACCCGGAGTGTAGACAAGACGACATGGTGCGACGAGGAGGAACCCCCTTACCGATCGACACGGCTAGATAGTGGCTTCACTTGGACTACTGTATCAATCACGATATTTAATCAATCCCGATACTCATTGGCATCTTGTATCTCAACAAAATCGAGATCCTGCTGTATTTGTGAAGGAACCAACAAGTTGTATAGCTTACTTGACCGTAGGTAAAAGTCATCGAGTAGTAGGTCTGCGTAACACCTAAGCGCTCGCTGCCTGACTGCTGTGACATTATCTGACCGATATGTGACACTCGCATATTCTGTTGCAACAATCATACATGATACAGTGGATCGTAATACTGAAGAGAGCCTTGCTCCTGTACCGAACTCGGACCGCGTTGAGACTGGGGATACAATTGCTACGAGCTTGTGGTCCGAGATAGAGCCAACAGTGACGGACCAAAGACGGCAGCAGAGTGAGCGAGTGATTTCTCAACAGACTGGTAGCTGAAATCACTCCATTCTTGAAGTCAAGTTTCAAGAATCAAGGGAATTTGCTCTAATCATGTTCATTTCGTCTTGTACGTCGAAAAAGATTCACTGTTAGTATTTACTCTGCTGGACGACATCACCACATAGAAAAAGTGATCCACGAAAGGCAGAAGTCTCAAGAGCTTTCGGAAGAGTGATGTTTCTGTATCGTTAAGGTAGCTCTCTGATTCAGATATGTCGGAAGTCGATTGTGTATCCTGCAGCTTGGATGAGAAAACGATTACTAGATGTGTTGCACATTGGGTACGGACGAGCATGTCACTGAACCCGATGCCCACCTCGTATTCGTTCACAGCGTAACCATCGTAAGCGCAAACCATGAACAATGAGAGCTACTCTCACATGTTATATTAAGTAGGTTCCCTTTCGGCTACCTCACGTTGAAGGATTCCATATCGTCGAAGGTAAAATAGACGTATATGAAATTCAATACGCGTATACCGTATTGATTTCTTGGCCAGTTTCTTGTGTAGACAACCCAGGCTCGAGCGTCCTTTTGACGTTCCATTCAGAGTGGTAGAGATGCTCTTAGCGCCTTAAGCGCCGCCAAGCAGGACGATTTAGGACCCCGAGTGGCATGGATTTAAAGACTCTGCAGAGGAATCCATGTTATTGATTAGAAGTCGTTGAATTAAGATTGTTTTGTCATAATGAATGCGAAAGATATCAGCGGGATGTTGGGGGATTAAAAGCTTAGACGATAGTAGGACTTTGATTAGAGGCAATACTGATGGAGATAAGATGCTAGGACAGTCGACTGATCGGGTCGACTTCGATTCCGATTCTAGTGGTTTTAGATTGTCGCACCGTCAGTGAATGAATACAACTAGGGGCAGAAGTATTCCAACGCACGGAAGCGGGCCGGTTGTTTTAGATGGAGATCACGTCAAGGTCCCATCCGACAGGGCGTGCGGCCTAGACCTGCTAAGATTAGAAGATTCTAATCAAAAAGCTTGGAAGGGCTTGTGTTTTGACAAAGTGGTTCCTCATCTCTACAACATTCTGTTTCTCGTACGCAAACCAGGTTTATCTCACTCAGGCCGTCGGCTACAAATACGCGATGCAATCAATGCATGTAAGCATAGTTGAGACTTGCATAGGGACTGTTAACGAAACAGATCGCAGTTCACAAGGTTCGAGAAGCGTCTAGATTGCAATATCGCTCGGTGCATCGTATACCTCTCTTCGGTGCAGCACTATCATGGCAGCGAAACGTTGAGGGTGGTTTTCTCAAGGTCCAAGACGGTAAGCTCAGTAAGCTTACTCGTACGCCGTCAGAGAATCACGTCACGCAATGCATGGTGCCACGTGGTGCAATTGGTCGAAATAAGCTAAGGCTCCGCCGCCCCCAGCTCGAAACCTAGGCGGTACCGCACGGTAGTTACCCAGATACCTACCTAACCTTGGCAGACGCAACATCGAGAAGACGTTTCTGAGAGCTAGCGACTTCTCTTGCAGTGCACAGAACGCTCACTAAATTAATTACAGGCACAATCTGTAGTTTGCACGAGATTGAGATATTTTTCTGTTCCTGCATCGACCCAGGGCCAATCCTGCAACAATGTTGGTTCCAAGCAGGCCCGACTTCATATACTTTCCCCAGATCCTCGTGATCAAGTTCCCCTCCCCCCTGACTTTTCTTTCTTGTTCACAAACCTCGTCGCGAGAGATCGACTGAGCCAAGTTCTCGGCAGTGTGTTTTCATGGAAATCATTCTTCGGCGATGTCCAAAAAACGGGCAAGTCGGGAACTGTTCCGGCTCACGAAACCTTTGTCGATGAGGCACATGACTCTAGAATATCGGAAACAGTTAGCCAGCTAGAGTCTATTGTTCCTGACCCACGTGTGAGGTACTTGAATCTTGCCGAATCGTTGGCAGGTTGGATGTTCCATGTAAACAAGGCTGGATGCAGCATGGGTTGTACTGTGGGGACTGTGGGGTTATTCTACGAAACTTGAGCCTATTCCAGACTAACCATACGAATTGGGAAGCTGGCACGGCAAATATCCAGGCTACTGCCTGTAATTTCCGACGATGTAGTTCGTGCGGAGACAAATTCGCCGATGCACAATTATAGCGGGTTAGCCGAACCCCATCTGATTGGTGATGCATATTAGATTCTCCGTCCTGGCCATGCTCACATGAGTAGTGGAAGCCCATGACGCTGGGCTTGGAACTTCCTCGATGGAACCTTTTTGGAAGCTCCGTCGGGATCTAGGGACGCATTGCGACTGACAGCGGACTGAATTATATGAAGACCCACCAGAGTTTGCTCCACCGTCTAAAGTCCTGATCCCAGCCAATGTAGCGTCGTTTGAGGAAGTGTAGAAGGGGACGAGCAAGTACAAAAGGTCGGGCGCGAAGGTGAAGAGGAAACAAGACACAGCACAGCAGAAAATCTCCTTCATTAGCCAATCGTCCTCTCTACACATCCACCATGAAGGTCGTATCGCTCATCCTCGGCGCTCTCGCCTCCGTTGCCAGCGCACAGCAAGCTACCCTTTGCAAGGACTATGAGTACTACTCGAGCAACGGCTACGAGCTCAACAACAACATCTGGGGCCGCAGCTCGGCAACCTCGGGCTCCCAGTGCACCTATGTCAACAGCGTGAGCTCCACCGGTGCCAAGTGGTCCTCCAACTGGCAGTGGCAGGGTGGCAAGGACAACGTCAAGAGCTACGTCTACTCTGGACGACAGATCACCAAGAAGCCCGTCACTCAATACAGCAACCTTGAGACGGAGGCGTACTGGGTCTACGACACCTCCAACATTCGCTGCAATGTTGCGTACGATTTGTTCACGTCTTCCAACCCTAACCACGCCACCAGCAGTGGTGACTACGAGCTCATGGTTTGGTAAGTTTGGAAACCATATCCCAAGTTTGTAGATTGCAGATACTGACTCGTGATCTGCAGGCTCGCCAGGTACGATGTGTACCCCATTGGATCCTCGCAAGGGATGGTCAACGTCGCCGGACGTACCTGGGAGCTCTTCTACGGCCTGAACGGCAACATGAAGGTGTACAGCTTCGTCACTCCTTCTGGCCCCATCTACAACTTCAAGGCCAGCATGAAGGACTTCTTCACCTACCTCCAGAACAACAAGGGCTTCCCTGCTTCCAGCCAGAACCTCATCAGTAAGTTTTTCGATGTATATACGACGATAAAAGTACTAACAACACGACAGCCTACCAGTTCGGTACCGAGGCTTTCACTGGCGGCCCAGCCAAGTTCACCGTCAACCAGTGGTCCGCCAACGCTTACTAAATCAACAAGTCGAGTGGTTTCCTAGATGGAACACTGAACGCCATGTTAATTCTTCTGTGCAAAGGGTATGAAGGACATGTGTACATGCCGATGCTTTCTTCTGTATATATTAGCTGCCTTTAACATATTTCGAGAGTTGCGAATTCTTAACCTTTTTTGTCACTTCATACACATAGTACCATATTTGCATCTAGTATGCCGAAACGTCGCTTTCGACTATGACAAGCGACAACAACAAACCTAGTCACCTGCTGGAATTGGTTACCCAGTAACTGCTCCCCTTCTTCCGTCTACCTCCCAAATCACCATATCAGCCCACTACATTACTCCCATTCCACCCCAGTATTCCCACCTTGCTTTCAGCCACTTCACCGGCCCTTGTTCCTCTCAGCCCCTTTCCTTCCAGCCTCTCCAATCCAACCAACCACACCACGTATCCCCCAATCGCCTTACCAAAACCCTCCGACTCCCGTCGTACATCTCACATCCCAGCCAACCCTCATCCCACCGCGCTGAGTGGTGCTAACGTCCATCTCGGCCAGCCCCGTAAATCTCGCTTAACTGCGCCACTTCAGCCTGCGCCGCCATTGGCGTGCCCTGCCCCCCCACGAAACCCTCCCACCCCGGCCCCAACCAACGACTTCTTACTGTCCATATGCAGCACCACTGGATGAGCTGTTTCGTTGTACAGCGCGCACGTTGAGACGGGGTGAAATAAGGGTCTCGGGTGTGTTAGCCCCCCTTGTTCGGTGTTTTGGCTGTTTTGGGGTGCTGAGGGTGGCACGGAATGGAGTGTGCTTTTTTGACTTGAGGTGGCGGGAGGACGGAGGGTGATGTGATTGATTGTTGTGTTGTTTGGTTATGTGTGTAGACGGGAGAGAGAGAGGGAGGTAAAGGGGATGTGGGCAGATACATTTGATTGCTGTTATCGTTGCTAGTCTGAGGACAACTACTACTTTTCGTGTTTTCGCTCTTTTCATTTCAGTCCATTTTCACGCTATTCACTTCCTTGTACTCCCTTTATTTACTAGTTTTACCTTCCTTCGTCTGCGGTTTCCAGCTTCAGATCTGGTTTGGCGTCCAGCTGATATTTCTACGTTCTTTCTCTCCTTGTCTTACTTTTTCCTTCTCACGTGGGCAAGGCACATGTGAGGTCAACGGGTGACTGCGCGTAAGAACTAGACTAGTCACGATACACCGACTCCATAATTTGCTATTGCTATAGCACTCCCAAGCTCAAAATATCCGGATACGCCGCTCAGCTGCGTTGTAACACGTCACACTTATTTCGGGCACATCTTGCTCAACCACAACCACCTCGAGTACACCCCACTGTTCTCTAACAGCCGTATTTCGACATTGCAACGCCTCGAACAAACAAGAATCGACACATCCACACCGTCATACCATCTTCATACCTATCTACCCACCTTCAAGCCAGAACCATCACGACAAACAAAGACCATGCTCTCCTCCCTCCTTACCCTCCTCTCCCTCAGCGTCACATCAACCCTCGCCGCATCCCCGAACTGCACACCCACCAATCTACTCACCAACCCTTCCTTCGAGGCCTCCCCGAGCGACATATCCCCCTGGCTCTCCCTCGCCACCGGCTCTTTCTCAACTCGGCAACTCATCACCAGTGGTGGGCACAACTCGCCAACCGCGTACTTGGCCACCAGCAACAGTAGCACCGACACCTTGTCCACCCTCACATTATCTCAATCTTATGTCTCTGCTCCGGTCGGGCGCACGGTAGACTGCTATGCGTGGGTTAAGACTGGGAAGCGGGAGAGTGGGACGACGAGGGTGGAAGTGTTTTTGGATGGAGGGAGTTGCGGCGAGGCGGTGGAGTTTGGGGCCGACGGGAAAGAAGCGTGGACGAGGGTAGGGGGAAGCGTTGTGGTGAGGGATGTCGGGGATGGAGGGGTGGGACATTCAGTGGCAGTTACAGTGCAGGGGTATGGGGTTGAGGGAAGTGAAGGGTGGAATGTTACGATTGATGATGTTGGGGTTGAGGTTGGGTGTTGAGGTTGGACCGTGGAGTGCCAGGGAAATATAGAACAAGGGAAGGCCTTTTTTTTTCTATCAGGGGAAAGAGGGGCTTGGAGTAATACTGGTAACGTTGATAGTAGGTAGTGATATCCTTACCGTCCTAATTGAACATCTATTCAAGTCCAAACTTCAACCTAACACAAGACTACTTCGGACCAGTTTGGATTCTTGTTGCTCTGGATTTGGAAATGTCGCGTTGGATATCGGGAGTTCTTTCCCCATTAACGGCCTCCCCTAAGTGAAAGGGGCACAAAGACGGTAAAGCCTTATTATCAGGCAGGCAGTCTAGAAATCTATTCGTAAATAATCATGACAAAAAGAGAAATCAGCGTGGAGCCTCCTTGGTAAGCATATATGCGTAACGCCATTGACCAAAGCCATGCTCCTCTCTAATCAACAAAGAGCGTTCCCAATGTGTGGAATAGAATACCAAAAGAGCGTGGCATTTCGTACCCAATCATGACAAATATGAGTCGTATCCAAAGTCTGGTTCGCGCCCGTTACCCGCAAATGCAATTTGTTGTCAGGATTGATGCTTAGAAAGCACCGTATTCTTGACTTGGCGGTAATTCATAATTCTCCTCGTGGAGACCTTTGAGGGCTTCTTCGCCATCCTTGGTGAGATCTGGCTTGCCGACAGGCGTCACGGCTCCTGTGAAGAATCGCGGCTGCCACTCCTTGTTTGCTTCCTTGCGTTCCGCAGCCTTTTGCCGTTGCTTCTCTTCAATCTCGGTCTTCAGATTGGTAGCCACGCTGTATTGTTTTCCTACTATAGCCTTTGTTACGCTATCCCAGAACTTGAGAGACTCATTGGGAAGCTGCTTTTCGATAGGGGGTATGATCTTGGGTACGGGGTCGAGGGGGTTGAGATCGATGATGAGGTGCTTTTCCTGCTCAAATGTTAGATATCGAGAATCAACCCCCTGTTCAAATTACTTACGGAAACCTTGGCAAAAGGCTTGCTTCCAAGGGTGTAGTAAACCTTATCTTGCCAGCTGCCCTCTATCCGTCCAAGAACATCTTTGTCTGAAACATCCTTGATCTTTGTGATTGTGTCGTTGTTGGGGTCGTATTTGAAGATGACACCAAGGACCTTGTTTTGCGACCGACCGAGCCAGCCCTCTTCCTGATACTCGAGAATGACCTTCAGCCCTGTCTTCGGGCAGGTGATAAAGCAGCTGTCGGCAACGGATACGCTCAGAGAGCCTGTTGTTTGGTCAGTGGATCAGGCGCTGACGTTAGTAGGAGTTGATACATACCTCGAAGTATGCCTCCCAGATAAGCTGCTGGATGTGTGAGTTGGTATTCCTCATTATCCCGGTTCTTTAGGGTGATGAAGATTCCCAAATTGTGGGCTCCAGCCACGACACGCACACTTGTACCAGTAAACTTTGCGCTCAGCTGATCATAGCCTCGTGCACTGATGCCCTTTTCAGGACAATCGACATAGAAGGCCGAAACCGGGGGATGATGCGATGTCTGCTCGGTGAGGTAAGATACTGTTACAGTCTTGCCGTTGCCCTTGGTGCTGCTGGCGGCGCTCGAGGGTGTCGAGTTGGGCGTCTTGAGAGGAAGATGGGTGTCTTCGATTTTCCAGTTACACTGCAATAGTTAGCGAGCCAGTTCTTCCCGAAGCCATCTCAGCTGCATACTCTGAAGAACTCGCCCAAGGTGGAGTTGTAGGGCTTGCATGGTTTGCCTTTGACGTATTTCTGCGCCACGCATTAGCTATGTTGTTGAGTCTTTGTATGTGCAGCCAGCATACCAGATCCTTGGTGAACCAGAAGCGCAGGCATCCCAGCATGCGCCCAAGATCGTCATCTGAGTCTCCGATGCTGCGCGAGTCAGTGGTTTCTCTTGAGCCGTCTCTGCAAGCTGCACCCACCTGATGAATGTGTCGGGCCTGTCCAAGTAGTGCCAGTACTCTGTGATGCGTCAGACGTTATGGTGCACAGCCAAGTGTCGAGTGGACGTACCCAGGTTTGGTCGGGGCTCGAGGAGTTGTGCGGGAAGGGAGAAGCGAACGGCAGCGAGGTCGGAGACGCCAATGAACCTATGAGAAGGGCGAGTTAGCCTCTGGAAGAGCCATGGCACGGCGACGCGGTGCAACGTTACCTCCTCAATATGCTCAGGAAAGTCTTGAACTTTGAGCTGTCGTCGGGAGCCTTCTCTGCGGCGGCGTTTGAAGGAGTAGGCGCCCGCGAATTGGCTCCCGAGTTGAGGGTAGATACGGGTGCCGAGGCCGACTGGGGCTTTTCAGGGGCGAGGTCCGCCATGGCAGGTTGGCCTGTGAGGGTATGCAAAGGACGTGGTTTCGAGCGGCGATTAGAGCCTGGGGCGGTTTTGTGGAGAAAGGATCGGGGATGTCGCTAGGTGTTGGTGTTGAGGCGGTGCGGTTTTCTGAATGCTCCTGTGTTAGCGCGCGCGCGGAGGAACTGACTGACGTAGCGCAGCCGATAGCCTTGAACCTTGGTGCAGCGGGGTACGGGCTTAGCCACACCGCCGTGGACAAGGCCGCCACTCACCCTTCTTATACACACACTCACACACAGCTATACGCCTTCAGACAAAGACAGACAGCCTCAAACTCACAAACCGGTGCAAGCAAACTCCATCACAGGCTTGCCGCATGTCTTGGCGTGCCGTTATCGTCGCTCTAGCCCCGTCATGCGGCCTGCGGTCTGCTGCGAGGCGAAACGTGCAATAGGGCCATGCACTGTCAGATCGTGCAGCCCTTGATTGGATCTGGATCCGCCATTTGCTCACCCCTACCATGTTTCACAAATCCCGTGGCGTCTGGTGAGGCGTATGAGAAGTCGTCATCCGCATTTGCTACTGACATGCGCTGCTCGACGAGTGATAAGGTATTTGCCTGGCTCATACCACACCATAGCCACACGAGGCCAATCCCTGATCAACAAGATCGGCAATGCACATGGTCATCCATCCTGCTCAAACTCCCCCAAAACGCCCCTCTGCTATAGCAGTGGCCCACACCCTCCACACGTCGTCAGTCGTCCCAGTCGCGCCAAACCCCAATCTCGCACGCTTTGGGAGTGTCGGTGTAGATTTCCACGTCGTACCACTCCTCTACCGGTCCTCGAGGACCCGAAAGCCTATCCAGAACAAGCCATACCTCGCCCGGCCTAACATCTTTTGGATCAATATTAAAGCTTTCGGACCGAACCGTGGCAGAATCCGTGTACTGCCCTTGCTCGCTGCTGGCAAGGAATCTGCGCTCTGGACCCCGTCCCTGTTCGACGCTCAGCCGCAATGGACTCCGCGCTAGCTTCCCCAGATCCATTGCCCGAGGGCTTGTCGCTCTCAAGAACCGCGCAATGATAGTGTACGACGCCAAACGACATGCGTGTAGCGGCGCAGCCACTTTATGTACTTGTGCACCAAAACAGGCTGGAGCAAGCTTCATTGACAGCAGCCCTGCTCCGTCCCGCGGAATCTGTGTCAAATCTACTTTACTACTACTGTCAACTCGCAGCGTGTAGTCGCCAGTCAGCCCCGCTTCAAAAAGCGAGCAGATGACTGTATAGTACCCAGGTTGAAGGTCTTTGATCTCAGCAAGCACACATCCACTGCGGTAGTTGCCAGAGTCTGCAAGCACATCGCGACTGGACAGTCGATACAACCTCTTCCCATGCCCAAAGGCAAGTTTGACATGCAAGGGATGTTCGTGCTTCGAGCTCGTCAGCAGAATCGCTAGTGAGCTGCGTTCACGGACGTGCACTGAGTACTGAGGGTTGTCAAAGTAGTTTACCGAGTCCGTCCCACCACCCGCTGTTTGTCTTGTCCAGGCGCCCTCTTGGATCTGCTGCAACGGAAGCCGCTGGGTTGCCGGCTCCAGTGTAATGGCTGTGTTGGCAAATGCCGACAAGGAAAATGTGTACTTTGACGGAGGCAGGTCGTCCTGGTCAATAACCACGGTGTAAATTGTATTAGCATCCATGTTTGTGCGGAGGAGGCATTGGGGCGTGGTCACGTAGTCGCTTGACTCAAGATACGTGTCCTTGATGTACAGCCGCTCTCCATGTCCGGAACAGATGTATATGCTCATGTAACCTTTGGGGGCGTCTCCGTTGGAGCCGAATTGAGTCTCAGGACGAATGGTACCGTCATTAAACACATCCGACACCTCCTTGGTAATTTCTTCTACATCCCGGAAGTGACGACTCAACAAGAGCCATACGGGTCCAGTCCCCTTGGATGTAAAAGCAAATTGTGGATAATTGACAATGCATCCGCCTGGCGACGATTTGACATCCCATTCAAAATGGATGTCTTGCCGATAGCGAAATAGCCCGGGGTTCCAATTAAGGTAGAGGCTGTCAAAATGCTGTATGACTTGTTCGAGCCCTATCCAGAATGTTGTTGGGTGCGGTCGATCCTGCGTCGGAATGCTGTCTCTATGGTAGCTCACTAGGCTGTTATCGGGATCTTGATCAAATGCAGAGCTGTCCACAGCAGATGGACGAGGCCCACGCCAGCCCTTGCCTTCCACCCAAGGATTTTTCACAAGTAACAGCCGATCGTTTTCCATCTCTTTCAAGTCGAGTACTACATAGCTGTGTTGGCCTTCAAGTCCAAGTTCACGCTCTTGTTTGCTCGACATTTTGCCTGTACCTGCCGTAACCAGAACGTCGCCATACGTGAAAGCGTTGTATATACGCTTCCATAGCTGGTCTGGCACCGTGTCTGTCCTGTATGTAACTCGTTAGTATATTCCAAACCCAGCATAGGAACACATATGGCCTACTCTTGCAGGAAGACCTGTTCGGGAATCCAGCCAGTCAGCGCCCACAGATCGCCACATGAGTTACTACCGGGAAAATCGTAACCACCGCGAACTTTGAGATAGGCTTTCTCTAGTAGTGCTGGCCACAACAAGGCCGGGTTACGGCGGTCGATGACGTGAAGTATTCGGTGGGTGCTCGAGACGGGCAGTTGGTCATCAATGACAACTTTCCTCCAACAGCCGTTGAAATTGAGTCGTACAATGTACTTGCCGTTTGATGAAGTTACGGGAGTTCCACGTTGTTTGTCGAATGGATATAGCTTGTTGGTGAGTATCTATCAAAGTTAATATGGAGGCTGTTGGGGGGGTACAGAAGACGAACCTGTTCATGTCCGCGCTCTGAACGAGCAATGGCAGCACATAAACTCGTCACTACCGAACAGTCGGAAGCCGCATCCTGTACAAGGTCAAGAGGTTTCGAACTAGACATCGATGGCCCGACTTCGTCCCTGCTGTTGGGAAGGCTCGAAGGCGGCGGTATGGCTTCTCGAGCACGCAACCAGGCCTGGAAGAATTGCTGCTGGTATGGAGAAAGACTCAGATGGCCTTTGTCTGTGAACTGACCGTCATTGGGAGCAAACTCTTCGGCAGACGGATCCTTGGTCCAGGGTGGACACTTGAAGCCATTGACCGCGGATGCCCTCAGCAAGATGATCTCTTCCTTCTTGGACAACTCTCTGGTTGAAACAGGCTCACGTAACCTGTATATCTGGGAGCGAGATGAGGAGGGAGCAGCCTCGTCCGCATTAGATGATGCTGACTGAGAAATTTTGCTAGAGAGGTGGGGACTTGGGGAAGGCCTGACACTCAGAGAGATTGCATGGTTAGTGTGAATGTCATTGCTGGGTTTGGCACGTGGGCCATCTGGGTGTGGTGCATGGGGGTTTGGGGTAGGTGAAGGGTCAGGACGAGAAGAGCTCGAGCGTGTAGTGGCATGTCCAACCTCGGATGACGAAGCTGCAGATTCTATGCCCCGTGCTGCCCATTGGCCAGTTTGCGCGTCTTTGGAGGGGGTCGATGGTGGTTTGGCAGGTATCCACGTCTCAGTCTTCTTGATCTGATCGGCAACATTCATCATCTCGCCGCACTGCGCCTTGAGTTGTTTCCTCTCGTCTGGGCTTGAGGACAACTTAAGTGCTTCAATGAGCTTCTCGGCTGCGCCAATGGCCAAGTTGAGAGCCTCATGTTTGGTGGCTGCCGTGTTCACCTGAGAGCGGTAATTGCTTGCAGCAGCTTTGCAAGCCTCAAGCTGAGCGGTCTGGTCAGCCATGACGACGGAAACGAGACGGCGCAACGGGAGGGCGAATGGACTAGTACGGCATGTAGACTAAGGTGCTACCGGTGCTTGGTCATGGCACAAGAGTCTGGGTTGAGAGTGGAGCCAGAAAAGGCAATGGCGTTGTCGTGTTGCATGTATGTATGTGGTATGTATATTGTAAGCAGTTTGGAGGCGGCGCAGGGTTCACCAATAGTAGCGTGTCGCACGCTCCTGCCCAAACACGTCGCGATTGCCATGTCATGTCCGCCAGAGACAAGCAAACAATACAATTGCCATGGCCGCATGGGCTGGCCAACCTCTACTTCTCATTCACCTCCGGACGACATCGGCCTCACCAACAAAAGCGACGGTCATGGTCTTCTGTGGGCCCGCTCGTGGTCACGGTGAAAGCCTATCGTGTGTCGTCATCTGTCCGAGCCTGAACCTCGGCCTTTGGAACCTCGGGAGAGGTCAGCCATGCATGCGACCGCGCTATCACGTTGCGGAGCGACAATCATCAACCTCCCCTGCCCGCTTTTTCCTAAACCGCCCATGCTGCTATCTTGAATCCTCGGTTGGCTGTTCTCCATGAGATAGCACCAACTGTACTCCTACCATACAGTCGTCGCCCATAACCGGTTGCGTCCTTCGCTCGTCATCGCATTGCAGCACCCGAGTCCGCTCTTTAGTTACCGCTTTCTACAACAACTGCTACCATGGCCGGGCAATCCAAAGTAGAGACCCTGCCGCCATGGGGGAATGCTGTTGCCGGTGCTGCTGGCGCAGTCATTGCTAATACTCTGGTCTACCCATTGGACTTGTGCGTCTCACCACCAATGTGCCCTCGTGCTGTCTTGTTGCAGATACTAACCCACCCCAGGATCAAGACGCGGTTACAAGTCCAAGTCAAGCGCTCCCCCAACGCTACCGGTACCAACCCCGCCGACGAGGAACACTATGATAGTGCGCTCGACGCGATACGTAAAGTATATGCCCAGGAGGGTTTGTCTGGTCTATATGCTGGCATGGGGGGCGCGCTGCTCGGCGTGGCCTCGACCAACTTTGCCTACTTCTACTGGTACACCATTGTGCGGACTCTGTACATGGCCAACCGGACACTGCAAACGTCGCCTGGCACGGCGGTCGAGCTCTCTCTTGGTGCCGTAGCCGGTGCCCTAGCCCAGTTGTTCACCATCCCCGTGGCGGTAGTGACAACGAGGCAGCAGACGATGAGCAAGGCAGAGCGCAAGGGCATGATTGCTACTGCCATGGACGTCGTCAACGGCGAGGATGGCTGGACTGGACTCTGGCGAGGACTGAGGGCGAGTTTGGTCCTGGTTGTGAACCCCTCCATTACCTACGGCGCATACCAACGTCTGCGCGAGATCTTATACCCAGGAAAGAAGAACCTGAAGCCTATGGAGGCATTCCGTAAGTTGTCTTGACACAAGCCTTGTTTTTTCTTCCAAAAAAAAGTTCGAATGAAAACAAGTCTAACACACACACACAAACAGTCCTCGGCTCTCTTTCCAAGATGCTCGCCACCATCGCAACACAACCTCTCATCGTCGCCAAAGTCGGCCTGCAATCTAAGCCCCCGCCATCCAGAAACGGCAAGCCTTTCAAGTCCTTCACAGAGGTCATGCAGTACATTATCCAGCACGAAGGCCCCATGGCCCTTTTCAAGGGTATTGGCCCCCAGATTCTCAAGGGCCTGCTCGTCCAGGGCTTCCTCATGATGACAAAAGAGCGCATCGAGCTTTCCTTCATCCTGCTGTTCCGCTACTTCCGACAGGTCCGCGCAGAAAAGCTGCAGAAACTCGCAGACTTGGCTGCCGAGAAGGCGGCCAAGGCCGCACCGGTGTTGGTCAAGTAGAGAAGATTATTGTAACTTGTGCTTGGAACATTTATGCAATCATCTCAGGTGTGTAGACATGTATACCCTGGTTTAGGCAGGCTTTTGTTTGCTGCTTTTCTTTGGAAAGAAGACTCGTTTGCATTGGCGTTTAGATTTTGGTTTAGTAGCGGCTATACAGATTCATACAATGTTAGCATTCATCGATACGTCTAGCTTTTTCGTCCATGATTCAAATCTACAGGAATGCGTACATGAATTTCAGGGAGGCATATTATTCATCACTTTGCTACCTGTCACGACTAGTATCCATGAAGAAAGAAAAGCGAAGAGGAAATCTAAATTTTTCAAGGAAGTAACTCCTATAGCTCCTCTCTGGGCTTCAAAATCCTGAACGGATGCGCCTCGGTATTAAACACCCACTCGTCTAGACTGACAAAGTCCGGCTCACTGAACAAGAGGAAAAAGTATTTAAGCGTTTCCGCCATCCAGAAGCTCTGTTTGAAGAACCGTTAGCCTTGTGTGTTTTCAAGAGCAGACACAGAATCGTGGAGAAATGGGAAACATACCTCCATACTATCATCCCTAGGCGGCGAATCAGCCGAGACATCCACGAGCGCCGAATTCGCTATATCAGTATCCGTAGCACGCTGAATGGCATTCCACATATCCCACGCTGCGGCCTGCCATTGCTGCTCGCCCGTAATACGGTACATGATGAAGACACTCTCGATGGCTTCAGGCCGGAGGATGTAGCGTCTGTCTTCAATCGACGTAAAGCCAGTCGGGAGACGCAGACTAGCGATATTCTTGAGGAGATCCTGTTCTCTCTCTGCATCGGAGGCGCGTGCGCGAACGGCTTCGTGCCAGGCCTTTTCGTCCCATGTGCAGGTAGTCGTGTTATCGCAGGGAAGAAGGTGAGATACTTCGGGCATGATGCCTGCGGGAGACGTCTTGTACGCCCAGACGCATGTGTCGGTTATCTTTCGGCCAATGTCGACGTGCTCTTTGTTTTCAAAGAGTTTGCCTCCCAGCGCGAACATGCCGCCTGTGTAGCAGGCGAGGTGCTGCATGACAGGATCCAGTTGCGGGGTTTCGCCCGCGGCGCTCACAAAGCCGGCCATGAGCATGTCGTAGTTGTCTGGGTTCGATGGCCGGAAGAGAACGTGTTTGGTTGCTGTATCCATTGCTTTCTCGTACATCTTGCGGTAGGTATCGTCTTGGCCACCAAGCATCATGTACTGCTTGCTCAGGTACTCGTACGTTGAGTCAGCCATGCTTCCCAGTGTAAACCCGGCGTCTTGGGTAAAATCGGCGTTTCGAGCATTCACAACAAGCGGCCACATGCCTGGGAGCTTAGTCTTGTCCTGCTGGTCTTCCAAGAGCTTAGTGATTCTAGCCACTGCGTCATACCATTTCGGATCTCCTGTCAACTGCGAAAGGCGCGTGAACTCCATGGTCATACTTCCGATTTCCGCAAGCAGGACCTGGTCGTCTGCTGCTTGAGGCTTGCCCTCGCCTCCCGCACGGAATTGCCATCGCGTTATGGGCATGTGATTGGGTGTGTCGAATGCATGGTACAGCATTTCGCCAACCTCTCTCGCCTTTTTCAACAATCGTTCGTCGCGGCTCAGTTCAAAGGCCGACAACAGACCACCCAGGTGCCGGATGTTGGTCTCGAATACATTGACCCTGTCCAAATCCGTGTATCCGAAATTGATCTGCTCCACATCTTTGACAGCCGATGCGAATTCTTCTTCGAACCCCATCAGATACAGTGTATCGAGCGCATCAATGAGCGTGGCCGCCCACCCGCCAAAGTGGTCTGACACTCCTCCACTTATAGGCCGTATCTCATCGTGCATCCACGCAAAACTCCGGTAACTTCTCCAGCACTTGAAGAACTGCGTTCTGACCGCTTCTCTCCTTGTCTCGCGTATGTTTTTCGCCGTGGCATCTTCAGCTCCGAATTTGAATTGTATCTTTGGTAGTGCTTTCGGCTCGCCGCTCGGGAGCGGAATTAGGGACTCGATGCGATTCTGGAAGGGCACATTGATCCAATCGAAAGACGGGAATTTCTGTGTCTTCCCCTGTTGCTGATCCTGCTGTTTCTCCTGGTTTTGCTCATGCTCCTGTTGGCCCTGGTTGGCGACTTCAGCCGTGTTGTCACCCGTCTTGTATGGCACTTTAAGTGAGTAAAGGAAGTAGAGAAGGCCCAATATCAGGACGGCATTGAGCGTATAGCGCCGTATCAGCGCCATGCTGTATTAAAATTACTAAAAAGATCAAAAAGGATAAAGGGAAAAGAGGGAAAGGATTAAGAGTGGGAGGAACGCGTCAAGACGCTGACTACGTCTTACACGAACTGTGGGGAAAGCGATGATCGCCTTTGGATGCATGTCCCTGCCAAGGCGGCAAGGCGGCAAGGCCAGCATCCCTGCCAGCATCGGCTTTGCCGCAAGATATGTCAACGCCTGGCTGCTGGTTGGCCTGCTCTCCTATGGCATAAAACGAGCCACGATGTCACATTATATTTCACATATCGTTAAGTGCTACGATAAAAGTCCATATACCCTTTGAGAATTATTCCAACCAGTGGATCGTTGCTGAGCAAGAAAGCGGCTGAGCTGAAGTGGCGAGACAAGCGTCGTTATATACGGTACGCTAAGCGGAACTGGGCTGCGCCATATAACGATCCTGATCTCAATCCCTCCTGGCAGTGACGCGTCCAAATGTTATCGCTGCCAGTTAGCAAAACATTCTGCAAGTTATATAAATAAAGTGACATATAGTACATGACATGTCAACTGTGACCATTCTGTGTGAGAATAAACAAAAGAAAAGTCAACCCCTGAGCTGTTGGCGTCATACCACCGCGAAGAACAGCTCATGTTGCCATTGAACAGATTCTAGGCAAGAAACCATCTGTCTCTGTAATTATCTCGCGCACCTTTTCCATCATGGGGTTTTTCAGGGTAAGTGGACTATCTTGTAACGCTTTTATGCTAATCGCATCTTTCCTGGGTGCATAGATACCTCGCCCTTTATTCCCGCCATTGGTTTTTGGCAACTGTCGCCGAATAGATGCTACTTGCGCAGACAAAGCGCAAGTAAGACAGCATGCTATGTAAGCTTGGATACCGGCTTTGCTCTTGCTTAGACAGGAGACCAACTTCGACATCCGACGCCGTGAGTATTGGTGGTGAGTTTCGGGGTGCTTTGGCTTTCAGAAGCACTTGTTTTCTCGATGATTGGGTATATGAAGCTGGTGAGTCCGCGGGAGTGGGCAGTGTCATATGTGCTGGTTTTCGTGGCGACTCGTCAGCTGCCATGACTGACACACCTAGCCATCGGATAGGAGCGCAGATTGCGCAAGGTAGTCACTTGCAGTCGAGAGGACAGAATCGGTTTCTGACTGTGATTCGACAGGCAACGGTGATGCTATATAGGCTGCTGGCCTTTCGCAGGAGGCCGATAATGTTGGTGCTACCTCTTCGCTCGAGTTGGGGCCGTCTATTAATTTTGATGAATCAAGTTGTAGATTCAGAGGCGGCTTGGACGCATTTGATGTGGTTATATAAGACGCTACTTCCCATTTGGCCTTCAATGTTGTGCCTCTTCCCCCTGTTGTAGGTCTATCGAGTGCATCGGCCCGTTGGTGAAGCTGTAGGGGAGGTGCGCTCATACTACGCTGATTGAAGTGACTCAAGCTACACTAAATAAAAGTCAGAAGATCGACCAAAGCCCATTCAATGCGTACATACCGACATTATTCGGTACTTTGACCCCTGGAGTGCATTCGAAGATGTTAAGCTGACTCAATGCAATCAACCTGACTTGGCAAAGTGTGATTGCATTTCGAGTTTCGGAAGTCTTGACCTCTCTCTAGATCAAGCAACTGATCACTTATTGTTCCAACCTGCCTTTTAGATAACGAGGTTGACGACGATGGAGTAATGGAACACACTTCTGATCGTGATACGGTATCAACCTGACCTATGATTGGGGAGGCATCGAGGAAGGCATCCAGCTCAGGTGTGGTAGGTGCAAAACTAGAATCAGCAGACGAGGCCACCGTCCCGCTAGACGAAGGTCTCGGTTCGATGTTAGTCGGGTTTTGGGAGCTACCTCGGTACGCAATCATCTCCTTCAATTTGCGAATGTCGCCTCTATATCCCCTGATATCAAGTTTGAATAGAATGATCTCGCTGATGTAGAAGTCAATTTCATGACGCAAGCTTTCAATCTTTGCTTCAGGTGTATCGGCAACAGCTTCGCTTTCGTTTTTCGACTGCTCTCTCCTCAAGCGCTCGTGAAGCTTTTCCATCCAACAGTCGACATCTTCTATCTTAGCGAACGATGTGAGCTCCGGCATAGGATGTTCTTCTGCAGCAACATAAAGTTTCATTGCCGCGTGCCGTCGGATCTCAGCTTGCAGCAAGAGCTTATGATGCTCTAGTTGCCTCCTCAGCGCATAGATAGTTTGCTCTTTTTCAATAATCATGGATTCATGGTTGATCACCGCAATCCGGAGCTGTTCCATAACTTTATCACTTGCTCGTGTTTCTCTGAGAAGCTCATGTTGAAGATCCAATTGAACCACGACTCTCTCGTGCTCATGCTGAAGTTGACTGTGCTTTTCTTGCAGCTGTTCCAATCTTGTCTCCAACTCAGCAATACATGCATCCTTCTTCTTGGCTTGAGTCTGTAGGTCCTCTATGCGAGCAACAGGTTGAGCTGGGGCAGTCTCCTCTGAGCAACTGACTCTTGAAACACAATTGACATGGTTTGGAGGATTTATACGAGTGCCACCGTCATTTTGGATATCCAGAGCTACCTGATTCATATCCACTGAAGCAGGATGCCGTGGACATATAAGGTCAAATGTTGACTTTTGGTCTCTCCAGGTCAAGAGCTGTTCTTCGGCATCTAATCGGTTCATATTGGAAGCTTCAAGGCGGTCCTCAAGATGTGTGATGGTGTTGTGTAGGGCTTGTATCTTTTCTGCAAGCTTCTCAGCGTGCATTGCCTTATCCGTGTTTTCCCTTTTTGCCATAGCGAGCGTATTTCTGAGATTTTGTTCGTTCTTATTCGAGTTGCTTAATTTTGCTGTGAGCAAATCAATCTGCTTTTGAAGTGCAGTTCTGTCTTGTGCATATACACCGGGCTCGGACAGGATGCAGTGAGTTGTCGATTCCAGTCCCGGAGTTTCGAGAGGCTTACGTGTCAAGTTTTCCTAGTTTCCCAGTTTCAGCACATATATTAATCTACACGTTCATGCAGGGCTACTTGCTGTTTGAGGGCTGACTGGCGGCTGTCGAAGTAATCGTTGCTGGCCAGCCGGCTCGTAGCGAGAACATGCATTTAGGGTTGCCAGTTCCATTTCTGCTGGCTTCTTATCACTATCACGTGTGTGGGTGTGTGGTGAGCCGTCTGAATGGATTCCAGCCAACCAACCACTGCTTGCTCCTGTGTATGATCAGTTCTATTGCATAGTAGGCCGAATACGCAGGGCGAAGAATCCATATTTACCATCTTCATGGAATGGGATGGATACGTCGACTCTAAAGAACAATGCTGCAATAACACAATAAAGTTCTACTTACTTTTTCGAAGACGATACTTATTCGTTCGTCCCTTGTGCAGTCGTGCATGGGTTTCAAAGGAAGCGACTTGCACAGAATGCCGACGTTTGAGAACGTTGGAATGAGATACGTAGGCTTCCCTTGAACCTTCGAAACGAGCCTTCGATGTTGATATGGCATATTTTTGGCGAGTATTGTTTGATTCCGATTTGTGGGCATGTTCACTGTGTGCTGCTATGGGGCTAGGTTCAGAAGCTGTCTGCAAGCTGTCAGCATGTTTTGGGTATCAATCGCCATGTCTAGAAGAGCTTAACGAGAGAAGCTTCCCAAGACTGGTGGAAATTGTATACAAAGGTTCTGAAGATACATCACAGTGTGATGCTCTTGTTTATCCAATGGACATGATGGGGTAGAAATGAACTCACTGTTTCTTTGTAGTCTTTGGGCATCTCAGCCTCGCGGTCCGAACCTTTGCTACCGCTTTTAATAAAGTCATTCCGCATAACAAACGCAAGCGATCCCATCGCATCGGAATCTAGGCGTCTCCTCAACATCGAGGCAGCAGTGAAGGAGCTATTCCGCTTTGCCTTTGGCATTCCAGACTGAGCTGTGTCATTCGCAATTGGTACATTGTTGGTGTGACTTTTCTCCCTCAAACTGTACGACGAGCCCCTTGCCAGAATGCTCCTGGTGAAGACCGGTATGGGCGCACTCGGATCTGATGCAGTCAGAGCAGCTTCGTAGTCTAGCTGCATTCTCGGCTGTTGGCCCTCATTATGGGCGATTTTGACAGTTGGTGTTGCGAACACAGGAGCAGAGCATGAGGATTGACTTCCATCTTTAAATAGGGCTGAGCTAGGAAAGTCTGCAGGCAATTCTACTTCCAAAGGTGCTAAGCTAGACTGTGGCCTGCTAAGAGATCCACGCACAGAAGACGGTCGTGAGCTTAGCATGTGATTGACAGCTATATGGAGGTTGCCAACTGCATTGGCCAGGGCTGTGTCGTAATGTGTGGTGACTGGACTGGATGTATTATGCTTGTCGTCAGATGGTAAAAGGACAAGTCTAGATGCTCGATGTTTCAGGGTAGGGAGTAGTCCAGCCGTTCGAGGAGAAGTCTCAGACCCAGACTGACGTTTGGACCAAGGAAGAAGTGGCTTGGATAGCATTGTACCGGCCTAGAGGTCTGTAGATACGCAGATGATATGGACACAGATAAAGAGGACATGACACACTCGAGCAGTGTGCTGTATATACGAGAGGGAACGATATACACATGAGAATTATAAAAAGAGCATAACATCAAGACAAGTAGGTGTCGCTTATAAGACTTCATCTGCAAGGTATCTGCTTTTCCATTTTGACTTGAGCCGTGCCTTGAAGGGGCGAGATACGAGCTATGCCGTACCTCGAGAGGGCACGACATCATAATTACAGGGATCCAAGGGGCACAAATGAGCCAGAGATGGGGCGAAATTTTGCTTGGACAGAGAATAGCCGCCTTGAGCGAATGGAGGAGAGAGCAAGAAAGTATGCACGTGGCTGGCACAGCGTGTGACTGGCGTGACGAGATGCAGCCAGCTCGGCCCGTTGTCGCTAATATGTGTGGGGAAGTCGCGACTGCTTAGCTTGACTTGTTTTCACGCTACCGCGTCCTGGTCGCAACTCTTGTAGTACTATCAACACAACCTTGTACAATCTGCTCTCTGCGGCCTAATTTTCTAGCCACGTAATAACCGCAATTCGTGTCGCCTGGCCCTGAAGACCTGGTTGCTGCATATACTGACTGAGTAGCGAAAAAAAACACTCGCACACGTCATCTCGCTCTGGCTTCCACGCTGCGCCGCTGAACCGCAGTCAGCAATCGGCCCCGACATGACCAGAGACCTGTCGCCATACAGCGCGCGGCGATTGTTAACCGAACAGTTGGAAGAGGGCAAGGCAGCGTCGCCACAGCCAGAAGGCAGCAGGAATGCAAGCCCATCGGGCCGCCCTTCAAGGAGCAGTTCCAGAGCCGAGAAGCCGAGAAATGCGTCCAAAGATCGCACCCCCAGGAGCCCAACAGTAAAGTCAGGTGCTGTTTCTAGACAGGAGCCTTCGCCTGAACCTTACAGAAAGCCGCGCAACTCGTCCAGGTCCAGAGAGAGGAGGCGCGACACATCAAGGGAGCGCAACAGAGACCGATCAAAGGATAGGCGGCGAGAGAAGAGGCGCAACAGGTCTGGAGATAGGAAGAGAGACAACTCGAGGCACAGGCGGCGTAGTCGCTCTCGAGACAGATACAGGCAGCGAAACCGGTCACGCTCCAGGGACAAGGACCGACAACGCAAGAACAAGGCCGAGGACCGACTGCATTCGCGTTCTCGCTCTCGTTCGCCCATACCCCACCGTTCTCGAAAACCGCGCAGTCGCTCGTTGTCCACGTCGACTTCGCCCCCACCGAAACGCCGCCGCCGCACACATTCCAAGTCCCGGTCGCGTTCACCCCTTCAGCGCAAGCGTGAAAAGCAGCCGCTGCCTTCCCAGGAGGTCTCCTTCCGCGGACTTGACGACTCTGCTCAACCACCGTCAAAATATGGTGGTGCACCAACCGAAAAAGAGAAGCCTAACTTCAAACCCAGTGGTGCACTGGCGAAAGCTGCCAACCGCGTAGAAGGCACAAAGATTTCCCTCAAGTACCACGAACCTGCCGAGGCGCGAAAACCGCCTGCATCGCAGCCATGGCGCATCTTTGTCTTCAAAGGGGATGATGTAGCAGACACAATTGAGCTCTGGCAAAAGAGCTGCTGGCTCTTGGGTCGGGCGCGTGAAGTTGTCGACTATGTTCTAGAGCACCCTAGTTCAAGTGGGCAACATGCCGTCATCCAGTTCCGGTATATTCAGAAGACGGTTGAAGACGAGTTTGGAGTAAAGAGCACGCGGGGAAAGGTCAAACCTTATATCATCGATTTGGAAAGTAGTAATGGTACAGAACTGAATGGGGAGGAACTCGAAGCAAGTCGATACTATGAGCTTAGGGACAAGGACATAATCACGTTTGGCGCAAGCGAGAGGGAGTATGTTGTCATGCTCCCACCTGCGGACTCCAAATAAGTAATCAGCAGGATCCAGAGCGGATCCTGTACACAAATTTGACAGCCAGATAAAGCCACTTTTACACCAAATATATAATATTAGCTCACAAGTGACAGCATCTAGTTTTAAAGTACGACTTGCAGTCTATTCTGTCTCTAAGTCTTCCATATACTCGACTGCTTGATCCCAGTCTTCCACTTTGAAATATGGACTTCTCAACCATGCATTTAACTCATGTAGGAAGAGCCTGCTATTTTCCCTGCCGAGGAACTCAGTCACCAAGTTCTCCGCGTGCCCATGACTTGCTTTCAAATCCACCATTTTCAGGATGGACACAATATAGGATAACAAAAACTCGGCGTTGGTACTGGTCGCTACTGAATCAGAGGACGATGAGCCAACAGGACTTGTTTGCAGGAAGGAAAACACGCGGAGCTCACGCCGAATCCAGGTGCGTGCCTTGGATTGCAGGGCAGGGTCGTTCGCGACCATGGCAGGAGTGATGTCGCGGTATCCAGAGAAGGGATTGCTGCCCATGTGGAGAGAGTACAGTTTCCTGCGGTAAACCTCCCTTCGTCTGCGCAGAGCGGGATCTTCAACAGGTGGAGAGTACGGGCGACGGGTACCCCTCGGCCTCCTCGGTAGTCCATAAGGGGCGAAGAGGGAGCCTGGTCGGTCAGTCCGACTATGGGTCCCATCCCTATGACCAGAAGACTGGCTACGAGGAACCGTGTAGCTTTTGTAGTCAGATGGCGAGCGCCAGTCATACTGAACGGCAGTGACGTCCGATTTGCCTGGATTTTGAATCAGAAAGAGTCGGTGCGTTCAATTGAAATGCATCCTACATAGCGGACAAGTCGACCTTTCCTGCAACCATGACACGAGACATACAAAGTCAAACGTGTAGTGGTTGCATGGTACAGTGATGGCTCTCTCTGTAACCGAGGAAAGACATATCACGCATGTGTCTTCTCTGTCGTCGTGCGCGGATCCGGCCGTACTTGCTGGCATGCGCTTGTGGTGTTGCGGGAGTGCAGAGCCAGACCCACGGCTCCGATGAGCTCACTGAAGTGCGCTTGGGCCAACCAAAAGTAGTCGCGACTTCCCTCCAACACTTCGCCCGTAACTCCGCCATCCACCTCGACGTTCGCTGCACGTGTACAGAGACGTGTGGCAGGTTCCGAATCGCCCAGCACCGGCTGCTGTCTAGTGTGACTCCTGGATGCTATTCTCTGCTACCCGGCGCATAGTTTCGACTTCTTTCAGACGCTCATTTCCAACCATGCTAGCAACCGCGACCAGGCCTGCCGTGGCCGGGCCAAATGGTAAAGCAACATACCACACTGTGACGGCGCTCAAGAGGTGGTCATGCGACGACAAGGAGCTTCCTGCCGTGTCGGCAATCAAGGCGATCCACGTCTACGACTTCGACAACACCCGTACGTTTATCACAGTCAGGTCGCAAGCCCAGCGCTAACACGACAGCAGTATTCGCGAGTCCTCTTCCGAACAAGCAGCTATGGAACAGTGCCACCATTGGCCAGCTTGGTTCGCCGGACATGTTCCTCAACGGAGGCTGGTGGCACGATTCGAACATCCTGGCGGCGACAGGAGAAGGCCTCGAAAAGGAAGAGGCACGCGCATGGCAAGGCTGGTGGAACGAACAGATTGTCGAGCTCGTCGAATCGTCAATGGCGCAAAAGGATGCGCTGAGTATCCTGTTGACTGGCCGGTCAGAGTCCAACTTCGCCGATCTTGTCAAACGCATCATCCGGAGCAGGCGCCTTGAGTTCGACATGGTTTGCCTGAAGCCCGCGATTGGCCCTGCAGGACAGAAGTTCAAGAACACAATGGAGTTCAAACAAGAGCTGCTCAAGGATGTCGTGTACACATACAAGAACGCCGAGAAGTTGCACATTTACGAGGACCGAGTGAAGCACACCAAAGGCTTTCGCGACTTCTTCTTCCAGTTCAACGAGGACTTGATCAGGGCGTCAACTCAAGCGTCCCGTCTACCCATTACCACAGAGGTCATTCAGGTCCCGGAGAATGCCACATCACTCGACCCTGTGTCTGAGATTGCCGAGATCCAAAAGATGATCAACACGCATAACATACAAGTCAAGTCCGGAAACGTTCCCCCTGGCACACCACCGTACCAGATCAAGAAGACGGTTTTCTACACTGGCTACATGATTCCTGCGGACGTGACTGAGAAGCTGACCTCTCTGGTTTCGATACCCCCAGGTGCTCCAAGAGACGACATCCGGTACCTTGCAAATAGTATTCTGATTACACCAAAGCCATGCCCGAAGAGCATCCTGGACAAGGTTGGTGGTATAGGTGCCAAGGTCAGGTGGAAGGTGACAGCCATTTCTTGTTTCGAGAATAAGTTGTGGGCAGCGAGAGTTGAGACTGTGCCAAAGGGCACAAAGTTCTACTCTGAGAATCCCGTTCCAACAGTTGTATTGGCAATTCGCAAGAATGGTCGACCAGCAGATGCCGCCCGCATCGTCAACTGGCATCCCGTGCCCCAAGAGCAAGCTTTTGAGTTTGATAGTGTCGTAGGTGAGAAGCAGATGCTACGTATTGAGGAAGAGACGGCAAACGAGAGCGAATACGAGAGCTACTTTCCTAACAAGGCCCATCGCAGAGAAGATCATAATGGCCGCAATGATAGCTCCCGACAAAACCGCAAAGACCGGGATGACCGGCCGGGAAGCTACCGCGGAGGTAACCGGGATCGCGGCCGTGGTAGCAACAGGCACACATCTTATGCTCAAAGAGGAGGCGCTCGTGGTGGTTACCGCGGAGATCGCAATAGCGGTCGAGGACGTGGTCGTGGCGGTGGACAATCACAATACAAAAGTCTGGACGATGTCGACAATGGCAACCGTGGGCCTGACAACAACCCGGATGCTTTCTACTAACATTGGTCTGACATTTGTTGGGCGTTTGACGACTTCCGCCTGTCTGACTCAATTCTCAAAGCTCCACAGCCGACTGCATGGCTTGCAGTATACAGGATGGTACCAATATGCCCAGAGCAAGGTTTTCCTCAATCGGCTAGATTGTTGGGCCTAACTCGGTTCACGTGCCACGTCTGGCATAGTAGACACTGTTGTATTGTCATTCGAGCTCCTCTGTTCCGGCGTTCGTTACTTAAAAGTACCAGCGACTTGCGTTGTCTTATATCCAATTTAGATACCCGTAATCCGATTTGCATGACCTTTCTTTTTCTTAAACATTGACAGTTGATTCGTCCCCCTTGCAAACAACGCATGCTAGGTCAAAAGGCAAACTGCGACGACCATCGGTAATAGATCGCACTGCTATCTCTTCCGCACCAAACGAATCTTCGAGAAATTTCTTGCTCACTTTCCAAACTCACAACACAACAACCGAATGCAGGGCTGAAAAAGAGAATCGGCGATGACTTCCATCAGATACCGCAACAGCCTCAACCTCTCGGAACCCGTCCCGAATAGAAGCCCCTTACAACCTTACGAAATACCGGTTCTGCGATAATTGCTGGGTCCGTATCCAGTCTAGCTTGGTAAAATGAGCGTTACTCAAAGACTATTGGATGGGACCAAGTTCCCGTGGTCGTTCTTGATGGTGCGGTGTCCATGGGTAGTGTGAATCGGCGATCGCGTGCTTTTGGGCCAACCTCTCTCCAAACCTGATTCGGAGCTGGACCCTGCCTTTTTTTCCTCTTTCCTCAAATTGGGTATCGGAGGGGTCCTCGGGGCCTCTTGCGTCTGTGGGCGTATTAGTCACGGTGGGGAGGGAGAGGTGCGGGACCAAAAGGTGGTTTAAATGGGAGGGCGTTCGGCGGACTGGACCCTTTTTTTTCGATTCCGGCTTTGTCTTGGGAATCTGGTGGTGAAAGAATTATCACGGACTTCCAGATTGAGGTGTTGTAGGTATCTGGGAGCTGTAAGAGCGAATCTAGACATTCGAAGTGAGTACGGTAGCTAGTTGGGGGTGGGTGGGTGATGTGATGAATGGGTTTCGAAAGTGTGGGTGAAGAGTGTTGGAAACAAAGGAAATTGCCAGTGTATTAACTCGTTATAATAGATCCCCGCGAAGTATCCCGACCAGCTTCCCCCTGTTCCGGGGGGAAGTAAAGAACGAACGTGTTCGCAGAAGAAGACGAGGCTGGTTCCCCTACGCTCTTTTCACCCTTAAACACCATCGTGCCACAAGGCCTCTTCTCGACAATCCACCATGCTGCTTACCACATACCGCTCTTATCGCACCATTCAAGTCTTACACAGTACTAGTATCCGAAAACGGTCGTGTTCACCACGAAAGAGCTGAGGAGCATATCGTGCCTCGCACAAGCCCTTAAGGGTCACACAACAGAGGGTTGTCTAGACCCTATATCCTTGGACCTCACACCACCACTGTTTTACAGAAAATACCTGATCTCATCGACCCATCATCAACGCACCAAGAAGCATCGAGTAGACCTGCCGAGTTCACTCTCCTGTTTTCCAACAAAGGCATAACCACATCCATCGATATCACACCTACACACAACATACACAACTCTTCGGCTCTAATAGACCCCCAACAGGCCATCTCCAATCTACCCAAAATCCCGAGTAAGCCCATCACAGAAAATGTGCACAAAAGTGACCCTCAAACACCTCACCTGCAAACATACTTTCTGGGTTCGCCGCACCTGCCCCCGGCACCCATCGTGCGACTTGGCTACAGAAGTGCACCGGGAGCGAGGTGGAGAATGCTGGGATTGTGATCCGGGTCAAGGACCACCGGAGGCGCTGTTTGCATCGAGGAACGTGAGTTGGGGACGGGTTAGGGCTGGGGTCGGGGCTATGGAAAGGGAGGGGAGGTGTGTGAGGAGCGTTTAGTGAGGAACGGAGGCGGAGGGGAGAGAGGGAGTAGTTTGGTGTGCTGCGACTTTTGATTAAAATAGTAGATCTATGGTGGAGCTATACCTCTCTTATACGGCGAAGTATTTCTTGTACTAGTATACTTTGTTGGCAGGGACATGTGTAGCGTTATGTTCGAGTTTTATGAAAGCGCCTGCTTTTTTTGCTGTCATGTCTATTCTTGTTCAAGTCTTGCATTGATCTGTCCGCTTCGTCTTTTCTTTGGGCTTGTTAGTCTTCACCCAAAATCAATTCGATACTGCACAGGAAACATGTGCTGAGATGGACAATCGAAACATCACGCAGAGCCTGGCTAATTTCTCACACAGACAAGCAAGCAAATAGACTGCCGAATAGATGTATAGTATTTCTATCCAGACCAAACCCCAACCCATAAATATTTTCTTTCATATCTACATTCCTTCATTTTCTTCATTTTCTTCATTTTCTTCATTTTCTTCATTTTCATGTCCATTCATATTCAAACAACCAACAAGCTCTAAGCGTTGCAAAGTTCTTAAAAAAAAGGAATGTGAGAAGAGCAAAACAGAGGATAAAAAAACGCCGTGCCCAATGCCGCTGTGCGTGGGAGAGCTATATGACGATGCCAAACAAGGACGCTAAGTTTGTGGAGCAAGAGCGCGCGAAAAAGCAGTATAGGAGCGGAAATTCTGACCAAATGGCGGACAAAACATGGCAGATCGAGGTGCAATGATGCAACAGTCTTCTAGGGACGGAAAAATCAAGAACAAAAGAAAGCAAGACACTTCTTACACACTTGCCGCAGGGTACATGACCTAGTCGTCATCATGTCTAGCCATACCCGCCTGGCTTCCCTCAAAGTTCCTCATCTTCTGTGCATGGTTGAAATTGATCATGGTGCGCATCGGGTTCTTGCGGGCGGCGCTGACCATGCTGGGGGTAGGAGGATATCTGGAGGCGCGCACACTGCCGGTGCCATATTGGACCTCGTCGAACAATTGATCGTACTGTCCCTGGGTCAGGCTATCCTTGCGAGAAGACTTTGAAGATGAGGATGATGTTTTGACGGGGCGTACGGTAGAAACTTCGCTGGGTTCAGAGGTGATGGAAGGCTTGTGCTTGGAAGACCGCGAGGAGCGGTGGGCACGTCCAGAGTCCTCGTCGTCGGCCGAGTCGGAAGTCTTGTGGGAACGAGAACGATGTGAGCGCCTGGTAGACTTGCTGACAGAGGACTCATCGTCTTCAACGTGTTTTTTACTGCGGTGGTGGGCGGAGGATTCGGCGTCCTCGGTATGCTTCTTGCTGCGGTGGCTGACGGAGGTCTCGGCGTCGTCATTCTTCTTACTCTTGTGACGGTGAGAACGGTGCCTGCGGCGTGGACCGTCGCCAATCTGAGAGATACTATCGTCAGGTACTACGGTGTCAAGGTCATCCTCAGTTTGCTCATCAACATCAAGATCATCAATAAAGTCGTCATCATCATCCTGCTCGTTCTTGGCCTTGTCGCGCTTGAAAAGATTGCTGACAATGGAGGCAGCCTTGAACGGAACCTTGGGAGGGACCTTGGTTGCCTTGGATTCAGAAGGTGGCGGGGACGGAGAAGAGTCACGTTCCTTGCGACTACCATGCCTGCTATGCGACGACTTTGCCTTTGATCGGCTCGAGCGATGCGAACGAATACTCTTCGTATCCTCGTTGTCAGCGACAAAAGATGAGATGAAGGAGCTAGGCGCAGCACTTGGAGCCGCGCTGTGTGCCTTTGAGACAACACTGTGAGACTTGTGTGGTCGCGGTGGCTTCAGACTTGATGCCATGCCATCTGGTCTAGCTGCCGACACTGTGCTCCTTGCCTGCTCAAGCATCAACAAGTCAGGGCTTGTGCTTGCGCGATTGGCTGACGTAAGCCTAGAGGGGGCGGCTGAAGGTGCACGGGAGTAGGCAGGCGCATACTCAATGGCCTGAGGCTCTGCATACTCAATAGCACGGGGCTTTGCATACTCAATGGCGCGAGCTTGAGCGAGGGCACTGGAGCCACCGAACTGAGACGGTGCGTAGTAGTCGGCGGGGGCGGCCTCGATCTGTCGCGGGACAGACGACTTTGGAATCTGGGATGCGCGCGAGTAGACGGAACGCGCGTCGTCGTCGTCGCTGTTGCGGTGTACTGACTTGGGTGACTTTGGCGGGGCGGTAGTCTCGGGCGTGGGCTGTGCTGGCTGTGCTGGCTGCGCTGGCGGTTCGGGTTGTGGGGTTTGCTGGGGTGGTTCGGGTTGCGCCGGGGTCTGAGTAGAGAGGCTTGCCGCACTCTTGACCGCGCTTTTGGCATCCAGGAAAGCGTTGAATTCGGCCTCCTTCTTGGCGCTATCGCGCTCGCTCCTCGCGAATGCGTACGCAACGGCTGCACCTGCAGCAGCTCCAAGCAGTGCACCAAAGAGCTGCTTGCCGGCCCCTTCGTTGGATTCGGATTTGGTGACCTTGGGGGCAGGCATAACGTCGTCTGCAGAGAAACTTCTGACGACACTGGGTGGCTTTGGAACGGCTGATTCGGCGGGCGATGCAGCAGCAGGTGATGCTCTCGAGGCTGACGTTGATGTGTAAGTGTTCAGGGTCGAGCTGGCGCGGTAGGACGAGGAGGATGTAGTGGTAGTTGTAGTGGTAGTGGTGACTGTCCTGTGCCACGTGATGATCCTGCTGTGCTCGTAAACGGTGCCGTCTTCCCCGACGTCAGGTCCGTTGCGATAGACGGCTTCGATACTGTTTCCGTCAAAGTCGAGGACTGCAGCGTTGAAGTGGCCGGTTTCCGCGCATCGAGTGGCTGGGCTTCCGTTGGGGCGACCGCCAGCTATCAATGCTGCGGTATAGAAGTTCCGGACCGCGGTCGTGCTGGGAGCGGTGAAGGCAATGTGAGCGGCACCAGCTTTTACGCTACCCCGGGCGTTAGTTGCGGTGTATGAGACAATCAATTGGGGCTCTTACCCAGGCGTCTCTTGGCAGAGAAAGAAGTCAGCATTGTGAATACCGAGCCCGATCTGGTGACCAGACTCTCCAATGTAGCGGTAGCCAAGCGGCTGGAGGGCAGAGAGGAAGAAGGACGTCGATGTTGGCAGATGCGAGACTGTGAGGCCAATATGGGCGACAGGCATTGCTGAGCAAGTTGGAGATGAGTAGACTGAAGTGATGGGTAGCGAGTGAGGGGAGGAAGAGGGGTGCAAGGGGAAGGGAGTGGGTGTTGCAAATGGTAAAAGTCAAGAGTGTATGTAAACGTGCAGTATGTATGTATATATGGCATGTATGCAGTATGGGGGGGTGTACAAGGTCGCGAGGTACAAGGTCGGGGTTTATATCACGATTGGCCGGTCCCGTGCCAAAGACAAAGTCAGTGCCGCGTCTGGATGCATCGTGAAGGGAGTAGCAGGGCGTCAGAATGTGTGTGGTAGGGAAAGCCAGTGCTAGGAGGCCCCACAGCTGCAGGCGGGAATCCAGGAGGCCGCTGTCAACAAGTCGAGATGCTGCCACATGTCCTGCGTCTGCAGGCTAGCAAAGTTGTCCAAGTAAGCGAGCGCCCGGGCGGTGACATTGGCTACACACCGCCGGCCCGCAGCCGCGAGAGGTAAAAGGCCGCCGTCGCCTCACAACGCCCATGACGCTGCTCGAGACTAAATGGCTCTTCGTCTGCGGCCGGCCGTCGCTTGTCGCGTGCAGTCGAGTATTTGCGGTCTGGGCACCTCACGTCGCCGCACTGGGCCATGTCTGACGTCGTCAATGGGGCCGTCTCTTTGACAAGAAGCAGGACGACAGCCCTGCTCCGGCTCCCGTGACAGCCATCGACTTGCTATTTGGTGCTTTCTTTTTGCCATGTTCGCTGCCCATCGTGGGAGATCGGCGATGCGGCTCCTGGTCCCTCTCTGCCCATCCCGTCACTCTCCCGCCGCATGCGCACCGAGGCGGCCGACCTTGATCCCCGCGCTAGCCCTATCCGGTATAGCTCTTCCCATGTGTTGGTCGCACACTATAGAGGGGTCAACGGCTCTCATCGCGAACATGACGTGAAGCACAACTTTTTTTTTCCATTCGTCAGCGCCTCTATTGCTGACGCTGCCCGGCATCCTGTCCATGCCCCCGCGCTGCTATGCGCTATCTGCATACATACTTTCTAGAAAAGAGCCGCGATTACCTACAAAACTGCCCGTCCACGCAATTGGCGCCACACATAAGGCCAATTGCAGCCCACCGTCTACACACACTAATCGGCTGCGCCACCTACAGACATACAAAAGGAAAAACAAAAGGGACGGGGCCGGTTGAGCTGCCCCGCTGTCTTCCGCAGAAGACCGATTGTTGTGCGTTGAGCCAGAGCAGTTGTTTTGTTGTAAAAAAACCTCAAGCAGACGCCCAAAATCAAATGCAGTAAGCGTTCGGGCTGTCGATGTTGCGATCTAAGCCCCAAACACGTCCCGCTGCCTATGAGTTCCCTAGTCCTAGTCCTGCGGTATTCCGGTTCCAGTTCCGACTCGTGTAATTTTGATGCTTGTGGGCTTGCTGGCGTGTTCGCCATGGATAGGTCCATCCGTCGTTTCGCCTGCCCGCTCAGCTAGAAAATATTCCATACGTCTTCAGCTGCATGGCAGAACTTGCTGCACGCAACGCTGGCACTGAGATTGAACTGGCTAATGGCAATGCTGTCGTCTTTGATGCCATCGGCAAAATCGTCATTGCCTTTGGCCATGGCACCAACAAACACTGCAATACTCTCGCCTTTGTTGAGTCCTCCAATGTAGTCGCTTACACGCACCACCTCAGAGTCAAAGCTGAGTGTCACCTTGCGGCAGTTTGGCGGGAGGTGGTCGGTAATCGGGTTCTTGATAACTTCAATGAGCTTTTCCTGTGATGTTGTCGAGCGGATCTGGTGTCTGTGCAGCAGCTGTACCATGAGTCCAGCAAATCGCTTAAACGTACGAGGAATGCGCACAGTAGGGCTGACCCTGATGAGCACATTCTTGGATGTGTGGATGTAGATCTGGAGCTTGCCCGCCTTGTTGATTGGCGAATCCAGTAGTGTGAGTAGACACTGCATGGCCACGTTAGCTGGTTAGCACCCTTAGCCTCCTCTTGTACGCACTTGGTGTGTAATATCTGGCCGAGCCTCACTGATGTCGCGCCCCATTTTCCGCATAACGCCAATGTGATCGTCGCTGTTGAGCAGGTTGTACTTGTCTTCGCGCGCGCCAGGTCCCCGGCCGCTTCCATGCGATGCCTTGTACGTCTCCAGAGTCGCATTGCAGAGCACGACGATCAGCCGTTGTGTGTCCTTGTCGTTGGTGGGAATGGGGGCATGCTGCTCGGCGACTAGTTTCGGCAGCTCGGGTGGAGGCATCGACTGTGTTCCTACGGGTAAAACGGCAATATTAGCCTTGTTCATGGTTGACAAGAAGTAGTAGTAGTAGTAGTAGTAGTGGTAATAGTAGCAGTAGTAGCAATAGCAGCAATAGCAGTAGTAACAATCAAGGTGTAAGCTGACGACATACTTGCGCGCTTCTTCCCCCGCTCAGTAGAGTCACGAGACGTTTCTCTCTCTGCAGGCGAAATAGAGCGTTCGGGCTTGAGGGGAGCCATGTTGAATGTATATGTTGAAACAAACAAATTCTACTAGTGTAGGGGTGCGTGTAGGTGTGTAGAATCTGACGTAAAAGTGGTTCTAATGCGCCACCGAGATGAGTGAAAATAGGTCCTTCTGTGTGGTTGTCTAAGGGTTAGCAGTGTCAGAAGCGCTGTACAGACCAGGTGCTTTGTCGTCAAGCGGTGTGGAGGTGTAGATGAGCTTGAAAAGAGAGTGAAGGGACCGCGCGCCTTTTTGCACAGGATAGTTCGTGGAAAGAGCCTTTTTCGCTCCACCAATCACAGCCGAGTGGGCCGCAGAGATTACGTGAGAATGCCACTAAGCGTTCATGTGCCAGTAATCGCAAAGTTTACAACCACCACCAACAGTAAAAGTCCCCGAATCAGTATACTAGTAATACTGCCATTATTCGGGCCTGGATTCAGACAGCAACTTACCCTACCAATGGCGTGCAGCAACCGTAACGCCCCGACTTGCCCAGCTTGTCTCCGCTCCAGCGCAGCCCACTAGTCTTGAACTACAGCGCCCGTTTCGGTGAGATTCGGTTCCCAGCAGCACCTCAAGGCACGCCGGTGTCCGAGGAGGTCCGGAAAAGTCGGGTTAATGTAAAGACGTGGATTCGTTCCAGAGTCTTTGGGTGGGACGCCTCGCAGCTGTCATGCTTGGCCGGACGCTGCAACGTTCTGCAACGAAAGTGTCTCACCATGGTCTCTTGGCCCACCTTGAATTTGAAACAACCGTCATATCGCACAACCGCTTCACGTTCAACACGTCGCCATACGCAAAGTGTATGGTCTCTGGTGTAAACATCATGCGAGCTGCCGAGGCTACCAAGAGATCAGGTCATGGGCGAAACGACATGGGTTTGGCCGACGCGCCGCTGTCCTATGGCTGCCGGTAGGGATACATGAACGCTAGCTGCCGCACTCTCGCGGGTTCTCCCAGCTGTACAGCCAACATCACGTTTCCTTGGTACCATTCTTTTCCATCGCCGGCGATATCTTTATTTGATTTTTCTTTAACTGGCAGCCGGCTGTCCTTCTCTCATTCGCAACTACAAGCTTAAAGACGTCCCTGTCAGCCTAACCAAAACCACCTCACACAAACGTACCCAGCAAATACGTACAACATGGGTTTCGACTGGCTCGCACCAATTCTCACACCTGCTGCTCTGCGTTCAGTACAGGCAGACGGCCGACCAGTCATCACGCTGTTCTTGGTCATCTTCGGTCTCTCAATCCTCGGTGCAGTAATATGGTACTGCCACTTCGTCACATCCAAGATGTACCCCAAGAAGAAAGACGCAAACGCGAAGAAGGGAAAGATTCTCGGCATCATCCCACGGTAGGCGGGCAGAGTAGTGGGAGAGAGGCGCCCGAGAAACTTTGATATTAGGCTTCCAAGTACGTCAGGGCCGTCATAGTTCTCGCTGCCGACTGTTGTGGTTTTGTTTTCGAATACCCCCTGGAGCACCGACACACGCACCCTTCGATTGAGTCTTTTTCCGACAGTCACCCCCAGATACCATCTTCGAACACATTATCTGCCGCAAACTCATTTCGAAAGTGGCACAGACCGGTTTGGTTCTTGTGCGTGGGACAGGTCGGAGGCTGCCAGTTCAACATACATCAAGAGTTTGTTTTTTTTGTCTATTAAGCAAGCGTTTGGAGATACTTTCGACATAATACATATTTTTAAGCATGCTTTATTTTCACTCGCTGCATGTTCAAGTTGATACGATCTGTTCTACTCGACGCTTATTGTCGATCACAAGTTGCATCATGCTTCCGAAGCGTATCGGATTTCTCGTGGACGATCGGAACTTGTGGTATCATCAAATGACGTGTGGCTTACCCCAACAGTCAGGATGGCAAGGAGGCAGCAACAAGACCGGAGACACATGGCCGAAGAAATTCATGAATACCGACCTACATCGGTGCGTGCAGCCAATTGCCAAGTTCGCTGCCCTAATACAAAAGCCCATCAACAAGCTGATGTTGGGGTTCAAGACCAAGCACATAGCAGAAGCAGATTGAACCCACCATGACTTCTGAATCAGTCCCCACACAACACCCTCTCCAAGGCAAAGTGGCCATAGTCACTGGCGCTTCGCGAGGTATTGGTGCTGGCTTGGCGTTAGAGTTAGCGCGACGAGGAGCAAAGGCTTGTCTACCTTATCCAGTCAAACCACGCCACTCTTGTCTACTGACACTGATGACAGGTGACGCTTGTCTACACGTCAACCCGAAGTAAGGAATTGACAGAAGAAGTTGCATCCAAGATCCAGTCACTTGGCAATGGCAGCGCCGCGACTATTGTACAAGCAGACCTCAAGCAACTGGATGCGCCTACAAAGATTGTATCCGCGACCAGAGAAGCCTTTGGCGATAAGATTGATATTCTCGTCAATAACGCTGGTGTTTTGTTCAACAAGTCGGTGGTAGAAGTGACGGCGGAAGACTATGCAGCCATGTTCGACGTCAATGTTCGAGCAGCGCTCCTCCTTACAGGCGCCGTGGTGCCTCATCTACGTGCCCCAGGCCGTATCATAAACATGTCATCCGTCGGCGCACGAATGTGTTTCGCCAACCTGTCGCTATATGCGGGTTCCAAAGCAGCAATCGAAGGCATAACACGCAGCCTAGCACAGGAACTAGGTGGCGCAGGCCACACCGTCAATGCCGTTGCCCCTGGGCCTGTCGAGTCGGAGATGCTGGCAGACGTGCCAGGAGAGATTGTCGAGGGCCAAATGAAGCAGACGGCTGTGGAGCAGCGAATGGGCACCGTCGATGATGTTGCAAGAATTGTGGCATGGCTTTGTGGCGAGGACGCAAAGTGGGTTTCGGGTCAAACAATCTCGGCGAGCGGTGGTTTCCTCATGCTGTGAGGTTTGGTGTTGTTATTGTTTTAGACAGTATGGCTTTTCGGTATACGTGTTTTCCAGATGAAGAGTGATGGGCGCGGTTATGACGGTGGTATGTTTGGGGTTCCAAGACCGAAAATGTTTGGGCAAGGAGGCAGCGTCACTATCTAGTAGTAGGTATGTAGTTGAATTTAGTTAACTCGGAATGCCGTATGTCCATGATGGATTTGACCGCAGTACCGCCGTCGAAACATGCAGAAACATGGTTGATCCGCGTGGAAAGCGTAGGTTATCGATGCCGCCACACCGGTTAAACCGCTGCAGTGTATGTACGTATGGAGTAAGCATAGGTATTATAGCGTGTACAAGTAAGCACGTTTTTTCAACGACGCATCCAAGCGACATGTAGGCAAAGTACTGCCAATGAAGATTCTATTGCACTCGTCTCAGCCAACGCCGCCACACCACCTGAGCCAAGGTATCCCCTTCTCTCACAGCTGTCATTCTGAGCCAAGCCGCGCAATCGCCACCACTTGCCAAAGCTTGTCTTTACATCTGCCTACGCGGTGCGAGCAGGGGCGCGGTAACTGAAGGCAGAGAGAGGACTGTGGTTATGCGTCGGCAGTTGGGGGCGTTGCAAAGGACCGATCAGGGGCTTAAAATGGAGGCGCCGAGCTCTAACGTTGTGTGTTTTAGCCCTGGCCCCAAACGCCTCTCAAACGTCTCCTCTCTGCCTTTTCGCATGCCAAAGACAAAGCCGCATGGCCTTTGGAGTTTCAGGTGGCTCTTTTGGCATCGGCTACGATCCAATCACGCCACGCCACCGCCGTGATTGGCTTGTCCGCCGGCTCGGGACGCCCTCAGAGATGGCGGTACCGTGCGCCGTCGCAACAAGGCCACTGAAAATGGTTCGACTTCTGCTACCGTTTCGCGTTCTTGGATCGAATGCCCTGCGCAAGCCCATTCATTCACAGCACTAGACCGACTGATACCCTATTACCCACTTGTGCCTGCTGGTGCCGACATGACCTGACTTGCCCCATCCCCGTCGTAGCCGCTTTGTCCCTCTTTTTTTGCTGACGCCGCTTCACACTGCTGGCTTATAGACTTTTGTTTCCCCGACTCACCCCTAGACTCGACCGATTTCATGCCGGTACTTCCTTAGCCGCGTGATCCAACGCTTCCTCGCGAGTTCTCTTCTCTTCTTTTTCTCGTGCGGGCACTTTTTAGTACGTGTAGCAGTGTGTGGTTGTTATGGTTGTTGTTACTGCCGTTGAGCCTTTGGACTAATCAATTGCCTTGTACAGATTACTTAGACACTCTTTGAAATTTCCCCCATTACCATTCGACCCCTTTCAGCAGGTCTGAAGCCCATCGGCACCAACCGACAGGCGCTCTACGGTTACTGCGTTCGCTCCATATAGTAGTCAATCATGTCTTTCACTAGCAGTCTTACGGGTCGCGAGCGGTCGAGATGGCCACCGCTTACGCGCATGCTCATGTCGGGCGAGATGTCCGAGGAAAAAGGTCGAGAGTTGACGCGAAAAGAGAAGTTCGACGTGTGGATGGTCAACGAGGGTTACCGACGATTGTGAGTGCGCGCGCAAGATGCTTGTGGTCCTTTCAAGAACGTTGCTAATGCTCAACAGCTTCGTCTTCACTTTTGCCATTCTTCACGTCTTCGTCTTCGTCTTTGGTATGATGAATTATGGCATCAAGGTACGCTCCCACAGTCGCCAGGTAGGCGTGCGCACCCTGCTCACAAAGTCTAGGACAATGTCATTGGTGCAAGACAAAGATTCGGCATAACCTACCCCATCGCCCGTTCAGCAGCCCTGGTACTCCACGTTGACGTTGCTTTTATCCTCTTCCCAGTATGCAGGAACCTAATTTCCATGGCTCGTCGTACGCCTCTAAACGACGTAATTCCTTTCGACAAGAACATCACCTTCCACAAGCTCGTGGCTTGGGCCATTGTCTTCTTCTCCTGGGTCCACACCATCGCCCATTGGAACAATCTCGCCAGGTTCTCGGCAGGCAACCAGCTTGGATTCATGGGTTTCATCCTGGCTAACCTTGCGACGGGTCCCGGTTGGAGTGGTTACGTTATGTTGCTCTGTCTGATGGCCATCGCGCTCACGGCAGCGGAGAAGGCTCGTCGTGCAAACTTTGAACGTTTCTGGTATATGCACCACCTCTTCATCGTCTTCTTCCTCTTCTGGTCAATCCACGGTGCTTTCTGCATGATCACTCCAGACTTTGCGCCCTTTTGCGACGGTATCGGTGTCTTTTGGGAGTACTGGATGTATGGTGGGTTCGCATACCTTGCTGAGCGTATCGCGCGTGAGGTCAGAGGACGACACAAGACGTATATCTCCAAGGTCATTCAGCACCCTAGCAACGTTTGTGAGGTCCAGATCAAGAAAGAGCACACCACGACCCGTGCTGGACAAGTACGTAACATCCGGTTTTTCCGTATTATTCTCTACTAACAAATCTAGTACATCTTCTTGTGCTGCCCTGAAATCTCCATCTGGCAATACCACCCCTTTACCCTTACTAGTGCACCCGAGGAGGACTACATCTCTGTTCACATTCGTATGGTCGGTGACTTCACTAAAGCCTTTGGACAGGCCCTTGGCTGCAGCACGGAGAAGAAGGCTGGTGGTGAGAAGGGCGAGAAGGGCGGATCTAGCGAGGAGATTGCTCTACGCCAGATTCTTCCTCGTGTCTATATTGATGGACCTTTTGGTTCCGCCTCCGAGGACGTGTTCAAGTTCGAAGTTGCAGTCCTTTGCGGTGCCGGTATCGGTGTCACGCCTTTCGCCTCCATCCTCAAGAGTATTTGGTACCGTATGAACTATCCCCAGGGATCCCGCACTCGCCTAAGGAAGGTCTATTTCTTCTGGATTTGCAGAGACTTCGGCTCTTTTGAGTGGTTCCGATCATTGCTCTTGGCTATTGAGGCACAGGATATCGATGACCACATTGAGATCCACACCGTAAGTTCATTATCACACCTAAACGTTGTTCATTAGTCACTAACCATCCTTCAGTACCTCACCGCAAAGATTAAAGCAGACGACGCGACAAACATCATGATCAACGATGCCAATGCCGAACAAGATGCCATTACCGGTCTTCGCGCCCCTACCAACTTTGGTCGTCCAAACTGGGACATGATTTTCAAGTCAATCCGCAAGATCCACGCGCCCGCCGAGGCAGGTGTCTTCTTCTGTGGTCCCAAGGGTCTTGGATCCACCCTCCACATCAAGTGCAACATGTACTCGGAGCCTGGCTTCAGTTTCGTATGGGGCAAGGAGAACTTCTAGTGGCATAGCACGGGGGAGAGTAAAAAAGGTGGGAGCTTGTTCAACAAGGAGGAAACAAGGCAGAGGCGAATATACCATTTTGTGCGTAACTTTTGGAAGCGAATTCTTTGCAACCGTATTATTATCTCGTTGTATATATAATTCGCTTGTCTGGCATCTTTTTTGTTTTATTGCCGTTTTTTTACAGTTCTTCATTTCATTCATGTAATTCCCAGAGCTGCAAGTCAGCTGCAACAAACGACAAATGCCCTAATGATCTCACTATCACAACCTCCAAAAAGCTCATATCCTATCGATTAAAAAAAAGTCATAATAATAGAGAAATTATATGCAAAAAAGCCATCTTCTCGACGCGTTCGACTGTAATCTCCTGCAATCCCACGATCTCAGCCAAGCAAAAACAAGACTCTTGTACATTGCCCTCCTCCCCTTCACCACCTTCCATACTAATTCCAACCTTCCCCTTTGCGACAACCACCTAAATCCCGATTCATCCGTTCCGACTCTCCCTGCCAAATCATCACGCCACACCCATTCATGCATTTACGCCACGCCAAGCCCTTCGAAACCTCTTTCGCCGCACTCCTTCCTCCCTCCCTCGCTATCTCCTCCTTACCATTCTCCCCGAACACGCAATCCAGCGGGCCTCTGTTTAGTGGGGAAAGTTTGCCTGGCTCGCGTCCGTAACGAACTCGCGTTTCTGCTGTGTTTCTCCTATCGCGGTGCAGCGTGGCATGTGGGTGGGCGCACGAGCGGACGGTGTGACGTGGGAAACCATGGTCAAGCCTTTTGTGTCTCGGGAGCCAAGGGCTTGGGGTGGGGATTGGGTGTGAAATGGGAAGGGGGAGGGCTAGATTGTAGGGATATCGAGCGTATGTCATTGCGGTTTGGGGTTCTGATATCATATCGGTTTATCTGCAGGGGGCTGCTTGTATGGAACGCCGCGTATAGCTTGCAGGTTACTAATTGAGATAGTGGCAGTATGTATGTACATTGATGTTTCGATTGGGCTCGCTCGAGCTACTGTATTGCGTGGCCTGAGATGGTCGGCTCAGATTGCCTTCTTCCAGCCCTTGTCTAACCACGCGGTTATCTCGACAAGGCCTTCAATCTCTTTGACACCGGGCTTGATGCTTTCGCCTACCGTTGCATCGTGTGCGCCAACCACCCATACGTAATCCTTTCGTGCGAATTCTCTGGTCCGGAACATGGTGTCAACTGCCTGTTCTGGATCGCTGTGCATGCACAGCTTCACATAGGGAGGACGAGCGGTACGGCTGGGGTCCTTGAGGATATCCACATGGTGAAAGCAGTCGCCGCCCAAGAGCACAAATGAGCTCTCCTTATCATCAGAGCCAGATGTAGTCCGCACAAGCATCATCTGATGCCCTGGCGAATGTCCGGATGCATCGATGAGGTACGCTGATCCATCGCCAAACACGTCGTATGCCCGTTCAAATGCCCCAAGGCGTATCCAGTCGGCCATCTTCAAATCAACAGCAGCGTACTTTCCTTTACTTAAATCCTCCATAACCTTCCCTGCTCTCTTATCTCCAGCGTCTTGGAGTAAGTCATCAGGGATGTAGCTTTCTACAATCTTCCTGCTTCCATCCACGGGCAGTGTTTCACTGAGCGTCGGTGCCTTCTCATCGGCTGGATAACCCTGTCGAGCATATGTGCAGCATGTAGGTCCAACCCACAATTCTGCGCCTTCAAACCCTCCCTTTCCACCATCGCCCATATGATCAAAATGCATATGCGAAAAGATAATAGCCTTGATGTTTTCAGGCTGCTGGTCGGGTGAGCCGTGTTCTCGGAGGATGGCTTCTGGGGACTTGGGCTCGCATTTGAAGATGGGTAGTACGGTTTCCTGGATCAAGGGGGGGAGATTTTCGAGATCAACCCGTATGCCGAGATCAAACATGTACTTTGTCCCAGTCGCAGTGTGCTCAATGAGGAAGACATAGTTTGGGGCGTAGTATGTTTTCCGGTCTTCTTTTGATGATTCAGATTCTGAGGGGTCTTGAGGCTCAGTCGAATCCGGAAGTATGACTAGATCGTAGGGAATGTAGAGGCCACCAGCTTGGATAAGGTGGACGTTGCATGTTGCTGGCGAGTGGGGTATGGGGTGCCATGTCAGGTTTGGTGATTTCTCTGCCATTTTTCGTGGATTGAAGCTATGGAGATTTGCAAAAGGTCAAGCTGTGTGTCATCTGGCACCAGTAATTGAGAATTTAATTGCAATAGATTAGCCCATGAAGTCTGCGTAGTTGTGTGGATGTATCCATGACGTCACGTGCGTTTGTTAGTAGCTTTTAGTATAGGCAATGTAAGCTTACGTTGAGATGCTGCATCGAGATACGGACCCCGCATTTAGAAGCTTACCATTATGGTTCATCGATGAACCTTGAATCACACCCGCGGACCAGATGGTCACTCATGCACAGTCTTATCTCGCTTATCGACATTTCAAAACAGGCAACCTACTCACCCAGCTTGCTTAGTAGTCTCCACATATATGTCAGATACAAGTGTCCCCGTGGATTGTTTCGGTAGAAGAAACTGGTGATGAGAAGATGTACACAGCCAAGTATGGAATATATCGATACCCTAGCAACACATATCAGCGCCAATAATTTCTTCTCTCATCTCTTGCTGATTCGGCGAAAACAGCGACATTGCGAAAACTCTTTACCGACATCACACACCTCACTCTACACTAATCTCATATACGGAACACGGGCGGTTGAGTTAATGATTATTTATATCTATGTAGTGATGTCGTGATATACATATAAGTGTTTCGATAAAGTTGAGAGCATAGTTCGATCAGCTCATGAAGTTTATGAAAGATACTGATGTAGTACAGCTCCATACAGGTATCTAACTAGGATCCTACTTCCTCTTAGCCTTGCAAGGCATAAAGCGCTCGAGATTCTCTTCCAGAAAGCCGTTCTCGGCTAACATCTCAAGCCATTTTTTGATAACGGGACCAGAGTCATAACGCCGCTGTGTAGCCTTTTCGTCTTCATCCGCCTCGCTCTGCATCTCCGTCATGATTTGCGCACCTTCGTAGCTGGCTTGAATAATCAGCAACTGTCGCCGAGAAAGAAGTTCTTCTGTGCCTTCCTTGTCAATTGCCTCCTTAAGTGCATCTGACAGGGGTGTGACGGTGAGTTGTTCCTCAACACCGAGCATGCGAGGACTTGGCAGCTGCTCGCCTGAATCGACAAGGTCTCTCCAAGACGCTGAGAGATTATCAAGGCGTGATTCGGCATAGACTGTTGTGTTGATTGTGAGACTGATGCGCTTGCGTAGAGAGACAAGAGGAGATTGAGTCAGTGCGATCACTCCGTAGTCATCGTCGCCCACTGCCATGAGCGCAGTGATTGTCTCAGACACTGATTCCAACCACGTCTCTCCACGTTCTTGATCGAAAGAACCCACACGCGTCGGATACTTGTCCAGGCCATCCAGCTTCCATACCTCATTGCCAACAGGAATAAAAGCAATATAGTGATGGGCGTTGTTCTCAACACTCTCTTGGCTATCGTCTGTGGCTGCCGAGTCGACAGAGATACGGCGTGGCTTTGTGCCTTTCTTCTTGGTCTTGGGCTTGATGTTCTCAATCAGCTGTGCTTTGGCACGTTTGGCACGCTTGACTTTGTGGCTGAGGTGCTTGTCGCCTTCCAGGATATCCATCTTTTTGGCAAAAGAATTGTGGATTCTCTTAACAAATTGAAAACTGGAAAATGCCTCACCACGTTGGTACGGTGTGAAGTCCTTGGTAAAGTCCTTGAACTGCTGCAGATGCTCGCCGATACTGACATCTGTGCTCTGATTCATGAGCACATTTATCATGGCGAGCGTTGCGCAACTATTCTGAGCTGGTAGTTGGTTGGCCATCCACACTTTGTTGGAATTCTCGTTTTCTTGGCCTTGATTACCAAATTGGCGGTAGTGGAACAACAAGATGAAGCCGTAGATTGGCTGGGGAATGTTCTCGCGGATGAAGTCCTGATCCATGCTGAAGACTTCTCGGACAGTCACGCCTTGCACGCCCATTTCGCGGAGGATGACAGAGAAACATGCGGGCTCGCTCTCGATTTCGCAAAAGCCTTGCCAGGTTTCTTTGTCTAACCTGGTTGCCGGCATACCTGGAGGGCTGGGGAAGGCTGGTCGAGATTTGACGTTACTCTCCAGTGGCGCGGGTGAAGGCGAGCCTTTGGACCTCTTCACACTCGGCTTAGTGTCTGGAGACGGCTCGGGCAGACCTCGCTTTCTGTTGTTTGGCGAAGCTGCTTCGGAAGGCGTGGCCGAAGGTTCTGAGTCGGCGCAAACCCCAGGTACTGACATGGCCGTTTCCTCTTTGGTGGCATCTGAACCAGCAATGTCTGCTAAGTCTGGCCCATTACTGAACATAGGTCGCTCTGGGTCATTTTGTTTGGGGGTTTCCAAGGCCTCAACGCCAGTCTCCGATTGTTGGTACTGCGCCTGCGCCATGACAAACAGTCGGAACCTAGTAAACAGAAAAAGGGCTTATGGTATGTTGGGTTGAGTTTGAAACGATTCGCGTGTATATGTGGATTGTAGGAGTTTGTAGAGAAAGGGGAAACAGACGAGCATGTTGGCGGGATATGTAGCCCATGCGATACCCTGTTTTGCTTTGTAAAGTTGTGGTATTCTCACAATAGGAAGCCAGTAATGTAAGCGAGGGTAAATCGATATTGTATAGGCAAGCAGGTAATGCTATTGTTGCTCTATCGACACGTGACCAAGAGCTCGGCGTTCCATCGCGCTCATTGGCCAGCTGTGCGCAGCAGCCCGCATCATCCTTGTCGCGCCGCCTGTCGCGTTGTCAGTAAATGTTTTGTTTGACAGTTTCACGTCGCCTAAGGAGAGGAACCATCGAAAAGCACCCAACTCCGCAAAGCGTACAGACTGATTCCATCGCACGCCGTCGCATCTCTTGACCCATGAACACGACATAGGTGAAGGCTCAACTTCTGGTGCGATGAATACACCGCAGGTCCGGCGAGGCGTGGGCGGCTTCCCATCAACACCACACAACAACGCGAACAGGTCTCCCGGCCTGCAAAGTCCAGATGGATCTTCACCGCGGCCGAACATTCGATCTCCGCTTCCCGACCTCCCTAAAGCCCCTCCGCAACCGAGCTCAGGGCCCCTCATACCGTCGGACATCCTCGATCCTGCTCAACAGCGCTTCTACGTCTTCGCTCTCTATGTTGCTCTATGGGCATACCGCACATACGACTTCTACACGCTCGCACTCGAGGATGACGAGTCGTTATGGCTATGTCTGAAATGGTGTTTCTTTGACGTGCTGTTCATGTTCGGTGTGCCGTTACTTGAGATTCCTTGGCTAGAATGGGGCAATGGTGCCGCGTTTCTCCTCTTCGTACTCCATGCCGGCATCGATGTCATGCTCATGTTTAGAATTGGCATACCCGTGCAGGCTTGGTTCATGGGCTTGATTGGCTTCCTGTGGGACAGCGAGCTGGCTATCAGCGAGCGGAGCGTTAAGCCAGGCGCAATTCTACACAATGCCTCCTTGATTCTTGGAAAGCAGATTGTCAACATCTTGCCCGAAGGATCCGCCATCCTGAATCCGGAAAGACAGTCTTTCTGTCTCAGCTCGACCATCTCCCAGCTCGAGATCCCTATCAGGATCAACCAGACGGAGCCCCACGAAATGGAATTACTACGCATCGATATCGACACCAACGTCAATGAAACCATAATAGTCAAGAAGAGCGAGCTGAAAGGAATGCTGAAGAAGGCAAGGAAGGCGGTCAAGACCTCCAACCCCGACGATCCATTGACGTTGACCTACACTGTCAAGAAGCCAGGTGTATATCTTTTGAAGAAGGTTACGGATCAGTCAAAACTTCAGGTGCGCCCGCGCTCAACCAACGCTGTGGTAACTACCTGCCCGCAAGCTCGAGTCAAACCCACTGGGAACAATCGATGCCGGAGCGATCTATCCAACGTTATGCTGGAAGTCGAAGGCACGCCGCCATTGAACGTCAAATATCGTCTGACGGTAAATGGAAAGCCCCGAGGTGGATCTCAGTTTCAGAATTTACAGCCAGAGGAGTTCATTTCTCCTCTGTCTAGGCACACCTCACAAGCGTTAGTTAAGAATGGGCGCGAAGATATCTCTTGGGCACGCTCACAAAAGGTTACGGTGCCCTTGAACGAAACTCTTACAAACAGCGGTTCATGGGAGTACGAGATTGAAGAGGTGCAAGATGGATTGGGCAACTTCGTCAGCTACGTGAATGTCGATGACGAAGATCGACCAAAACCCAAGGTCGCAGGCATCCGTCAAATGTTTGAAGTCCACGAGCGTCCTACAGCCTTTCTCAAGGGATGCAGCCCACAGAATCCTCTTCGCGTGCCCAAGGGCAATGCCGCCCGCCTACCGGTCCACTATGCCTCGACGGGCAAAAATGCGATTGACACTGCGCACACAGTCGAATACCTTTTCACGCCTCAGGAAAAGATCATTGCGGATGGTTACCATAGTCCGGATGCGGTACTACAAAAGCAAGTCATGCGAAAGGGAGAGCAGCCTACTATTTCAGCAGCAGGCCTTTATACTATCAAGTCCGTCTCATCCGAGTTCTGCGACGGCGAAGTTTTTGAACCTACCTCGTGTCTGCTACAGAACCCGCCTGAGCCAGATATGACTCTGGACAGCGAAGATATCATTGACAAGTGTGCCGGCAATCCAATTGGTCTACGTGTTGGTCTCGATTTCGTGGGAAGCCCGCCTTTCACCCTTACCTACTATGAAAAGAAGGACAACGGAAGAGAGGTTAGAAAACAGCCATTGCAGATCGCCAGCCTCCGTAGCACGATCGACCTCACCCCACAAGATGCCGGCCACTACGAGTACATTTTCAAGACCATTAGCGACTCTGTCTACTCGGAGAGGCCTCTTAACAACATTAGGCTTCAGCAAGATGTGAAGCCCTCTGCTCAAGCACACTTCATTGAGAGCAGGAGACCCAAACAAGCTTGTATCGACGATGTGGTGGAGTTTGATGTTGGCTTCGTCGGCGAGGCACCCTGGAAATTGGAATACGAAATCGTTCACAATGGTAAACGTAAAAGGCATTCTATTGAAACCGAAAACGCGCACTACACTATTCGAACCGACAAGCTTAGCAGTGGTGGAGAATACGTTGTGGCACTAACAAGTGTTACCGACAAAGCCAAATGCAAAGAGGTCCTCAAGGAGGAAGCTAGAGTCAACGTACGACACGAACGACCCAAGGCTTACTTCGGACACATCGAAGGCAAACAGTCAGTACTGGCTCTGGAGAGCCGGCAAGTTGGACTGCCGCTTCGCTTTACTGGAAACGGCCCTTGGACACTCAAATATGAGAATCTCAAGACAAAAGAAGTCAAGAGGGAGTCTTTCCAGAACCCCAACTCATGGCTCGATGTCAAGACTGACGGCACATATCAGCTGCTTGCAGTCAGAGACTCTATCTGTCCTGGTCTGATTGATGAGACTGCTGATCAGTTCGATGTTTCTTGGGTGGCTCGGCCCTCACTCAGCGTTCCTGAAAAGAGCGCTGTTCTTGATGGAAACAAGTACATCAAAGAGGCCGTCTGCGAAGGCGATGAGGATGCATTTGATGTCTCTTTGACTGGTAAGCATCCTGATCTAACAACATTTTTCGTGACACTAACTATGTTGTAGGAAACCCTCCGTTCGACATATCTTACCGACAGGAGTACAAGGACAAGAAGGGCAAGACAGCTTCTGTCAGTGAAAAGGATCTTCATACCGCGGGTGGTTTCGCTTCCATACGCTCAGAAACCTCTAAGGCCGGTACCTATGAGTACACTTTCTTGAAGCTTGCCGACTCTCGTTACGACCACTCGAAGAAGCATTTCTCTCCTGTTACTATCCAACAAACTGTCCACTCGCGACCGAGCGCCCGTTTCGACAAGCCCGGAAAGACCTATAGTTACTGCTCACGGGAGTCAGAGGGAGAAGAGGTTATCCCTATTACCTTGGAAGGTGTTGCACCCTTTTATCTCGAGGTTGAAATTAAACACCAGGGCACGCCGAAGCCAGAGATCAGCATCCACAAGAATATCCCTACAAACAAGTACGACCTCAAGATTGAGCACCGTAAGATGCATCTTGGTCACTCTTCTATCTCTATTCGCAAGGTTCGCGACTCGCGTGGATGTACCCTCAAGCCCCCACCAGGCGGCCCTCGCGTCCAAATCAGTGTGCATGACGCCCCAACTGCCACACCTCTGGAAGACCGCCAGGATTTCTGCGTTGGCGAGCGCCTCTCATTCGCCCTTGGTGGCCAATCTCCCTTTACAGTTTACTACACCTTCGAGAAGCAAGAGCGCAAGGCATCCAACCCAGGCACCACTTTCCGCCGTCTGGCCGAGCTCCCCGGAACCTTCACCATCACCGGCCTCCGCGACTCAGCTTCGGAGTGCGTGGCCAGTCTGGAACTTACAAAGACGATTCACCCAATTCCTTCTGTGCGACTCTCTGGTGGCCAAGTGACTGAAGTCGATATCCACGAGGGAGGTGGCACCGATCTGGAATTCCAATTCTGGGGCACCCCGCCCTTTGAGTTCACCTACACCAGGAGTACAAACGCGAACAAGGGTAGGAAGAGTAAGGTGCTGGAGATCCGCACCGAAGTCAGCCACGAGATGACGATGAGTATTCCAGTGCAGGAGGAGGGTACGTACGAGGTTGTTTCGATCAAGGATAGGTGGTGTAGTTTTGCTAGGCCAGGAGAGGGTATGGATGGCAAGACTGGAGGCCAAAAGATGTTGACGTACTGAAGTAGAGGGCAAGGAAAGGACATTGTATGATTTTCTTTTGCATTTACTGGCGTTGGAAAGTGTTTGCGAGGAAGCGTTTTGTTTTGGTTCGGTTGACTGACTGAGTGATTGATTGTTTGATTACTTCCGCTGAAGGCATGTCTCGGAGTGAGGTTGTGCCTAGGTAATAAGCGATAGCTCGTAATACCAAGCCCAGTTTACAAATCAAGTACGGGCATGAAAGGAAAAGATGGGAATTCTAGAGTAGGTGGTGGTATCATTGCTTTTATTTTCCTCTCCAATCTATTCAGCAGATCTAGTAGGTTGGTGTATGTACTGTTGTATCTGTATCAACTAGGCACCTGGGCACGACTCGCAGTCTGGTCTCTCAGAAAAGACTCGACTTCCTTTGCACTGGTGGCATCGATTTGACGATCTACCTCTTTCTCGTCGGCGCTTTTTTCCCGTACCGGTTCCTCGGGCTTCTCGTGCTCTTTGCCCGTGACAATACTAGCAACGGCCCCGGCAGCGGTTGTAGCTGTAGACGTGACTACGGCTGAGGCTGATGCAGCAACAGATTTAGCTTGGTCTAGATAGCTAGGGGCTGGAGGCTCTTGTGGGTCAGGGAGCGGTACCTCTTTTGGTGCCTGAGCAATGGTCTGGGGCTCGACGCTTATGCTCTTGTCCCCGTTGCCGTGATCGATGACTGCGGCATCCGGAGTACCTTCTGCAAGCTGGCCTGAGGCGTGTGTGTGGTTTTGTTGCTCAAATTTGGCTTCAGAGGTGCCAGAACGAATAGGCAAGGTTGTCGTGGCAGGCTCACTGGCCGGGGTCGGGCTGTCTAGGTCCGAAGGTGGTGTCTCCGTATCTGGAACCTCACTGTCGGGAGGATGCGTAGCGGTGCCTGTCGTTGTGAGGGGGTCTCCGATTTCTTCCGCCGCAGGTGTTGGTGGAATAACATCTCCTTGCTTGTAACCAACAGGGTTAGGGATGGTGAAGATGAGTTCATGTCTTGGTACGCCATTCTCATTTCCAACCCCCCAAGCTTCCATAGCCCCATCTTTTCCTTGTTCCCATTTCAGTGGTCCAATCGGGAATGTCTTGCGCCCGTTTTGAATGTTAGGTTTCTCCCACTTCATTTGCGCCTCAATTGTCGGTTCGAGGTTGGGCAATTGGCCCCACTCGAAGTCGAGGCCGCCGCCGTATTTCTTAGGGATGTTGTCGTGGTCGATATATTGGGAGAGTGTTGAGTAGACGTTGTGTGGAGAGAGGATGAAGATTTTGGATACTGTAATAGGATCAAACCAACGCTTGACCCAGCCCCAGACGGTCGGGAAGAAGCTAGGCGCGCCAACAATCTAGAGATATGTCAGTCTTGCTGTGAGCCTGTAGCGTGGATTTTCGTGGGCATACAAATATTCTGTCCAGCGTCTCTGGGTAATGCGCTGTGGCTAAGACTGAAGCGTCTTGCATGTGTCCTTTCAGATTCCAGAATTGTTTCAATCCAACATTGCTAATATCTACAATGTTGTTGCTCTGCGAAACCGGCGTCTCGGGGTATGCGCGGGGAACCATGGAGCACAATGGCGAGTAGAACCTTGTGAGCGACTCATACAGAGCGAAGAGACGGAGGTTCTTGGTTGCGACATTGGGAATGATAGTCTTTGATTTGGCAAGCTGCTTTTCGTATGCGGAGATGTTCTTGGAGTTGAGCGGCGCGACCTCGAAGAGGAAGAGAGGAATGCCGCGCTTGTCACGTCGGCCGAGCCATTGCGGGTACTAGATGAGGCTGTTAGATTGGGTTGACCGCATGCAGGGTCTGAGGCTCTACCAAACGACGCGTCTGCTCGTATTCCTCGATTTCAATGGTGTTGAAAATCTCACTCAATTTGTTCTCCTTGCGCCAGTCTTCCGTGTCTTTGAACTGCTTGAAAGCTTCCTGGGGCACAAATCGACGCGCGCGCAAGAAGCGCCTGTTCCAAGTCAGCGCCCCACTAATGTTGTGGGCGATCCAGAGTTTTTCACGCACAGCATCGTCTCATCATCATGGCTTGCTTGCTTTTCTCCGGCTTCGGGCGTGTAGTAGCCGGCCTCGTGGCAGATGCGCTTGAACTCGACAAGCTGCGTCTGCTGGGTTTCGGAAAGATGGGACAAATGTCCGGCAGGGTATTGCATTGACTCAATTCTGGTTAACTCCGCCATGGTAAGGTAGGAAATGTCAGGACAAAATCGAAACGATACGAAGCTATCCGGAGGAAGAGGGCGGGCGGTAAGACAGGATGCTCGATTCTAGGTGTAGGGCGTCATGTTGTCTAGGCGGTGCGGCGGTGCGGTGGCAGACGGTGACATCAATTGTGGCTACACACCGGTCGGCCCTCTCGGAACGCGAATATCGGAAGCGATCGCGCGGACTCTTCGGACCAAACGTGGACGACTTTGTGCCATTTTGGCGAGTCGTTGTGCTTGTCTGACGGCTGGATTTGCAACGTGCGGTCGCTGCATTGTTCGCGCAAGGTCCAGAGTTGTTTCCTCCGTGTGGAACTTTCCTTCGGAGAGCCGGAAGCTGTTCCAGCCGGCAACGACTGGCTCTGGCAGCTGACTATAGCTGGCCAGCAAGCAAGATCAGACCCATGCTTCGCATCGGAACTAGTCGGCCTATAGTGGTCAAGGCTCACATGTTCGGCACGGTATAGATACAACATTTGCTGCGTCGCCGTCTTCGTGTACCACAGAGGACCTGTGTCTTGGCCCAAGATGCCGCAGAAGCGCACGCAGAAGGCTGAGGTGCAGTATCGCGGCTTAGCTGCCGAGGCTGGCTGATTAGCGATAAGCGAACGAGGCAATGCGATCATCATCCTCTCCAGCCGCACCAGGTGGGGCAGTAATTCGTTGTGCATCTTGTGATGAGTAATCCACCCCAACACTCCGCAGTGTCGCACCTACCCACCACCATCTTCACAGCCACACAACGCAGCCAATACTAGTCCAAATGAATCAATTCAAAGTGCAATGGACAGGCCTTCTACTCCAGAAAACTTTTGCGTGCTAAAAGTACCAGATACTGAAGAGCGTGCGCACTTTTTTGACCATTACGATCGGCGGGGCAAAGGGGACACACTCAGGGGCATTGCAGAACAACATGGTATCCACCGCAACACAGCAAGTAAATGGCTCAAAGATCGCAAGGAGTTTGGAGACGAGAGGCGCGTAAGGAAGAGGAAAGCAGAAAAACAAGGAAATAAACTTGGACGGCCATTCAAAGTGCCTTTGGAAACTATTGAATCTCTCCTCGATGACAGTCAGAATCCTTACCGCGATGCACCTTACTTCCTTCAAGCCCGCGCCAACCAAATCCCTCTTAGTGAGCGTGCATTAAGGTATAATCTATCAAGTAGACTTGATGCCCATTTATATGTGGCGTCTTACTCAAAAGACATTCTTCCAGCCAACAAAGTATACCGTATTCAGTATGGTGAAGAGCACAAGAATAAGCCATTATATGGCTACTGGGATGGTGTCTGGTTTACCGACGAAGAGCATTTTAACCCTCGTACTTCATTTCAAAAGCCTCGGATACTCCGGCGTCGTGGTGATCCTCGGACAAAAGGGAGTAACTTGCGCACCCGTAGTGAAATGGGGAAGGATTCTAGGACAGTACATATGTACGCAGCAGTTAACTGGTACTATAAAAGTGCTTTAAACTTCTACAACGACGACTCTGAGATGCTTACACCTCCTAAGCCTCCAAGAAAGCCAAGAAAATCAAAGTACCAGACTGAGAAACAGTACGCCGAAGAGATCAAAGAATGGGAGGCAAAGAAGCCCCCTCCTTTGCAGGTTGTCAGTACCGGCCACCATATGACTCAAGAGTATTACACTGAAACTATACTACCGTATTACTGCAAGTTAGTGCAGGAATCTCGGGCTGTAGATACTTTAGGTATCACCACCTGGAGATTACAGGAGGACAACGACCCATCCCATGGCACAAAAAGTCAGAACAACATTGCAAGAGACTACAAAACAGCTAACTGGATTGACGTTATTATACACCCACCACAGAGTCCTGATCTAAACCCACAAGAAGGTGTGTGGTTGATTCTTAACCAGCGCATGAAGAAGAGACTTTGGTGGCCTTTACCACCCCAAAAAAGATGGGATGGGACAAAGAAACATCTCAAATTACTTCTCCAAGAGTGCTGGGACACTATTACTATCCAAGAAATAAGAGAGAGAATCATGGAGATGAAGGAGCGGTGCGAGGAATTGACCCGTAATAGTGGTGAGAGAATTCGCGGCAGAAAGTGGTAAAACACCAAGTAAAACTCTAAAAAATCAGTATATACAGAGTTTGTTACATAGTTTCATAACTACATTACTTAAAAAGCATATAAGATAGATGCGCAGTTCATTATTTTGTATGGGGGGTTGGGTGTGTTGGGGTGGATTACTCATCACAAGATGCACAACGAATTACTGCCCCACCTGGTGGCCGTGCCTTAACATTGACGCAATCCCGGCGCCAAAAGTAAATCACAACCTGTGCATAGTCGTCACGTCAAGCCCGTCAGTACAATCGCGCTCCGGCTGGCTTCTCTCTCCACGTCTTCATAAGTCCCCAGAAGCGCAAAGTTGATTCGACTTGACAATTTTGTGAACCCCCCTCCGTCGCCCATTATGGCGCGCACCTGCTTCACAGACCTACCGACAGAGATTCTTGAGGCCATCTTCCTGAATCTGGATCCACAATCGCTCGTGTCTGTTTCACAAACGAATAGGCTCATAAAGCGGCTGACGACCGATGCGCCCATCATCTGGCGCCACCTCTGCAAGACGCAGTTCAAAACATGGGATTCTCGCCACAACATCGCCGCAAAGTTTGCCGCACCCTTATCAGACGTAGACTGGCGCAAATTATACAAGACTAGACACACGATTGACCGTCGCACACGAGAGCTGCTGAATCGCATTGTTGCCACTCAGCAAGGGCGCATACGGTGTATCAATGACATTGCCGATTATGGATACGACGCAAAAGAGACGCTGCTCAGAGAATGCGCATGCCCAGATGATGCCGAGGATGTGCTGGCAAGAAGATATTATGCAAACGCAGTTCTGGAGCGCATACATCGTGAGGTGGCCATCAAGGTGTGGACAAGTCTACACGATGGCAATGATGTGCCCATTGAGAGAGCGCTGGGCGCATACGATGTCTTTGCTAGGGTTGGTGAAGAGGTGGACGTGGATATCGTCGCCGATGATATCAGCCAACTTGCCAATGGTTTGCTAGAAAAGTACCCTGCCTTCCCCGACTGGTCCCCTCGAGACAAGGCTTCGACGTTAGCACATTACCTTCGAGAACAAGGCTTCAACGGCGTTCCTGACACTTCTTACCGCGCCTTGCGAAACTCCTTCATTGGTCTGGTACTGCGCTCAGCCGCCCACGAGTCACTCCCTCTCATTTCCGTAGCGATATACTGTGCGGTTGCTCGGCGCGTTGGTCTGGATGCGCGCCCCTGTGGATTCCTCTTCCATGTCTACACTCTTGTATACGCACCCAAGAATTATGATCTTAATGGAAAATACAAACCCACCAGCTCCAATGAACTCGATTACATGTATCTGGATCCTTTCCGATCCACATCCGAAGTACGACGGGGCGACTTGCAGCGCACACTACGAGATATGGGCGTTCCGAGCAGCGAACATCGCAGTTTCCTGACTGATACCAACACAAGAGAAATGGTTCTACGTACGGCACGTAACATCATGAACTCTGTGCAAATGATTCGCGAAACCGAGGCCGGGATGCGTACTGTTCAGGCATCATGGATAAATTCCAGTCCAGACATGGACAACGCTTTTTACGCAACTATATGGGCCATGCTGCTCCTCGGACCAGGCGATGATACCGCCAATCTAGGTCACACAACCATTCGCCGTCGTCAGTACCTGCCTTATTTGCTCGAACATTTCCAAATGCATTACCCATGGGACGTCACCTTGCTATCACGCTACGTCATTCCGATGTTCTACAATCAACCTGAGGGCCACCGATTATTACAATTTGTGCAGAACATGCACCAAGTCGATGCGATACGGAAACCCGTCATTACTCGCTCCGAGCGGACACGGAATGTCGCTTTCAAAGTTGGACAGCTGTTCCAACATAAGCGTTATGGCTACGAGGGTGTCATTACGGGATGGGATGTAGTGTGTGACGCAAACGAAGACTGGATTCAGAACATGCGTGTTGACTCTCTGCCAAATGGTAGGAACCAGGCATTTTACCACGTCCTGTAAGACATGCCCGACTCCCTTATATTGGTGGGTGCATCCTAGTAAACTCTGCTAACGGCCATGTAGTGTCTGCGATAAGTCGGTTCGCTATGTCGCAGCTGAGAACATCCAGCCTGTTGGCAAAGATGTACGTCCTTCAGAAGCCTTGCTGAAGCTCGCTGGACGCCACTTCAAGCGATGGGATGAATCGAACCAGTGTTTCGTAAGTAATGTGCGTGACGAATATCCTCACGATTAGAAGAACACGAATCAAAAACACGACTCACCCCTTGATGTCTTCGGACTAGTAGTCCTGCTCTCAATATTCGCAGAAGAGTGTTGACGCTGTACATCTGTTTTCTTTTTATGCGGTACATACTTTGGATACTCCTCTCTAAGCTTTTTACCTTTCATGATCCTGTATTACCTTTACTTTATTGTTATTGTTGATATTTAGAAGGAGACGATGTGTAAGAGAAGAAGTTGCGAGCATAAAAAAACACTCAGCCAGCATTACAGTGAATTCGTACGATCTTCAAATCCAACGCCACCTCCACCATCACGAACCCGACATCACTATGCTCTTCAAAAGCAAAGGTGGGAGATGTACAGAGGGAGGGGGATAGCGATCATATTTTGGAACAAACGAAGGGAACGTAACAAACTTCAACGCCATGCTCTTGAAACAAGCTCAAGAGCATTCCCCCCTCTCATTCCCAAACAATAGATCAACGCGAATAGACAAGCAGAAAGCGTAGGATCACACCACCTTCGCATCTAGTCCTCTTATCGCTCCACCCAGTTCATACTCACCAACCAAACCACTACCTCCCCCAGCACCAACACTCGCCCCATCACTGCATAAACTTTACATCAAAATTACCTCAAGCAGACCGCTATCCACTATCGACTGCCCACCGCCCTCAGCTACCCCACATCAATCTACCTCAACCCTCCCGCTAAGACTTCCGCTAAGCCTCTCAGCTTCCCTTCCAGCTTCCATTCCTCTCCCTCTGCCTGGGCGTACCAACTTTCCTACTACCTCACTAGACCGCCAAGCCCTCCAGACTAGACTCTCCGCCGGTCTCTTCCTCCCACCCAGTAAAAACCCACGCATCGTACCACCGCTGTACCTACCTTACCCAACTAGCGCGACGACCAGCTCGGAGGATAAACACCAAAAAAGAAAGTCCCTTTGCTTTGTCTGCGTGCTGGGTGCTGCTTGTTTGGTACTGGTACTGTGTATCTCAAATACGCATGACGCTTCTGCGCTATTTTTGGGTCTAAAGTTAGTGTGCTTTTTGCCGGCAAAGGGTAGCAGCAGTACTGGTATTGGTGTTGGTGTTGGTGGTACAAGTGCAAGTGCAAATACAAGGAAAAAGGACAAGGACAAGGACAAGGCGAGGCGAGGCTGAATGCTTTGACCTGACTCTTTGCATGCAGGGTCGGGACTTGGGGTATGCTGGTACAGCATGACTTCCCCGTTTGGGACAGATGCTTTGGTGCGTGTTAGTGTTAGGTCGGTGTAGAAATTGGAATGCGGGGAAGACCAGCGATATTAGCGTTTCGAGCTAGAAGTTAGTGGTCCTGGGGTTTTTTCCCTGTGCGACATGAGCGTTTAAGGTGCGCGTGATGTGGTGGACAGGCTGGGCATGGCGTGGTTATGCATGCATCTGTACGCGCGAAAGTTCAGGGTCATGCGATTCCCAGGTGGTTGGGAGAGGGAGGGAGGGACGAAGCGCATGGATGCGTAGAAGGGAGTGTGGGAAGGGTAAACTTTTTTTCTTCTCTTCTTTTTTTTCTGTTTCAGCTGGAAGAGAGAAACAGGAGAAGCAAAAGTGTGCATGGACGTGAGGGAGATTGACAAATAAATAAACAAACGAACAAACAAGATGAATTTGGAGAAAATTATGGCAATATGAATCATCACACTGGGATAGCAAGGGAAGCATCAATATGGTAGAGCACAGTGATAACTGACTCTGGGTATAAGATTTCCCTATGAGGCTAAAATACTCATTGCTGCAGTCAATGCAGCAAGGGCACATTATAGCTTCTCAAACATTACATATCATCCACCAACATCATCATTCCACATAATCCATTCCGAATACCGTGTATTCCGTTACCCTGAGGTAATTCACGTGACCAGCTTAGACAGTAGAGACCTCCTGCTTGGTGGTAACGTTCTCAACTGGGATCTCGATGTGCTTCTCGGCAAGGTTCATCTCAGCAGCGAAGGTGCTGTGTGGCTTCCACTTGCGGGAGTTGCGAGGAGTGCTCTCCTCCAACATCTTGTCAACCTGCTCGAGAGTAAGACCCTTGGTCTCGGGAACGAAGAAGTAGGCGAAGAGGACTATTTATATATTAGCAGCTGTTTTCCCAGTGATGTATGGGTAGACAAAGACTTACAGGAAAGGCAGCAGAGAGAACCCCATAGGAAGAAGACGTTGGATCCAAGACGAGCAGAGTCCTCACGGTCGGCAACAAGGTATGGGGTAATAATACCGATGATGCAGTTCCAGAACCAGTTGCTAGCAGTGGAGAGACCAACACCACGAGAACGGATAGTAAGAGGGAAGATTTCACCAATGACAATCCAGGCGCAAGGACCCCAGGTGGTGGCGAAGACTGCGATGTTCAAGCAGATGAAAGCAATCATGGCACGGGTAGCGTCGGGGTTGGCAGGGTGGTCAGGGGTGTTCTTTCCAGCAGTGGCACCAATGGCACCGACAATGTACTGCATGATGACCATACCAGCGGCACCGAAGACGAGAAGAGGACGACGTCCAATCTTCTCAACCATGACGAATGAGGCCGGAGTGGAGAGCACGTTGACAAGGGTGGTGACAAGAGAGATCAGGAAGGGGTTGCTGATGGAGCCAAGCTGCTGGAAGAAAACAGGTCCAAAGTAGAAGATGAAGTTGATACCAGTCAGTTGCTGCATAGCTTGCATGACGATACCGAGAGTAGTACGGCGAGAGTTGGAGGCAGGCTTGCTGATCTTGCCCTCGAAGCAGGCCATCCAGGAGCCGAGATAGCTGGTCTGGGGAACAACGGACATCTCGTATTCGTGGTTGGCAATGATCTCAGCAAGTTCATCCTGGATGTACTCGGAGTCAACGGGCTGGCCACGGACACGGGCAAGAGCACCAGCGGCCTTGTCGAGCTTTCCCTTCTTGACCCAGAAACGGGGGGATTCTGGCAAGAGAGCGAGACCGACGGCAAGGATGATAGCCCACAAGAACTGGACAGCGATTGGGATACGGTAGGAACCAGTATCACGGCGCTCCTGGGTCGCGTAGACGACGCAGTTGGCGAGCAGGATACCAATGGTGATACAGAATTGGTAGCCTATAAGAGTCAACAATCGAACGATCTGAACCAACAGCAATCTTCACTTACCAGCAACAACGGCACCACGAACCTTCTTGGGCGCAATCTCGGACATGTACAGGATGACGATGGAGGAGATGAAACCAACACCGAAACCAGCAATGAGACGACCAGCAGTCATGACACCAAGGCCGGTAGAAGCAGTCTCGAGAATACCACCAATAACGAAGATACCGCATCCAAGAATGATAGTAATACGACGTCCGATGAAGTCGGCAATATCACCAGCGATAATGGCACCGAAGAAAGTACTATTGATGATTTAGTACACATTGGCTATATTATAGTAGTTGATTGACATACCCAGCAGACAGGATAGAAGTAACAAGGGATTGTTGCCATGGAGCGATAACGAAGGTCGACTTTCGGTAGTCGGTGATCCTAGAGTCTAGGTGGTCGACGCCGGGGAACTTGACGTCGGGGTACTCTGCTCCAGTGTATTGTTTGATGAAGTAGTCCATGTTCAGGACACCTCCCATCCAACCGGTATCATATCCAAAGAAGATACCACCAAAGGCTGCGAAAGCAACAATCAGGTAGGCACGAACAGTGACGGGGGCTTCGACACGGCTAACATCAGCCGTGCCAGTGACAGGGACAACGGCGCCTCCAGGCATGATTGCGGTTGCTTGTCAAAGTCGAAGCAGACGTAGGAAGTTGGAAAGACTCTTCGTCCAGAAAGAGGAGTCCCGCGCAGCACTGAAAACAGAAGATGCTGGGAACGTCTGTGAAACGCGATCAGCAGTGGGATTCTCAAGCTTTTAATATGGCACCTCGAGCAGCCGTGATACTGCAGCACGGAGCGCGTGTGGCTTTCTACGGTAACATTGCACAATGTTACGCTAGGCTTACCCGGGCTATAGCTCCGCATCTTACAGTTCTGGAAGGATTGCTACTATTTCTCTATAGGCCGTCCGCGTAAGACCAGGCCGAGTGATGGACAGGTCTGCATGTACGGCTGGCACGCGGCTGATTCGGCCTGTCATCTCAGCCGGCCTTCGATTGACCAGTTCCTAGGCGTCGAAGTTAATCGCTGTATTGTCGGTACCACTCATTTGTCGCAGATGGCCGCATGGGGTGGCCCGATTAGGCAGTACAACAGTTGGTCCGGGATACGACGTGCCTTCGGGGGCGTCGAAACCTGGGGCGCCAAGTTCCTCTAAGCTGCCCATGGAGTCTCCACTAGCGGGCGAGACCTGCAGATTTTTTCCCAGTAGATGCTGGTTAGAGGACCGAGGCTTTCATGCATCTGGCGAATGAACGGGATACGAGCGCCATGAATACAGCCGCTAACCAACGCCTCTGTCGCCAAGATGTCTTGTTGCACCTTGGGTTTGCGGGCATGTCTGGTCCTCGATGCATCACGCTGACTGCTCATGAACAACACCAACAACACCTGACCGTGAAGATGAAATTAGCTCAGTCCTGTCGATGGCCAGCAGCTGCTGGTAGGCAAAACGCCACTGGGCGCCGGCGCCTGATTGTGCATTTAGTCTTTGTCAAACAAACGACGATCTGGGGGGGTATCTCGCTTGCCCACCCAAGTCTGGAGTCGTTAGTGTTTATTGCAAGCCGGCCGTTGTGCATCGCGATGGTGTGGAATCGGGAGTGGAAAGTGTGTCCCGCCTTAAAGGTCATCCCTTTGAGGTGGGTCAAGCATATCTCCCCAGCTCATTCATACATGCGTCTGCATAAGACGATTGGTTCGTCTCGGGAGGTGGAGAGGGAGCGGGACAGATGTCGCCAATGAAGATGGCAGTCCGGAGAGGTGGTGTGCCCTGGCACGCAGCACATGCCTGTCTCCCAGCTGATGGGCCGAATCCCGGAAACGTCAAGATTAGCAGAAAGGGGACGCTGAGGACACCCTGCTGTTCTACCCCGGCCGTTGTTCAGGCAGCGTAATTGTGTGATCACAAGCACGGGTGGCGTCCTGCCACTGCTGTCGCTATTCCCTTTTGCTCGCCACAGCCGTGCGGCGCATCTGGAGAACCTTGCCTACACCACCGGAGCGACAACTAACGAATGAGCTGGGGTGGCTGGACAGTCTCTCACATGCGTGTCACGGCAACCTCTCGCTAGCTAAGTTTCGGGTAACACCCCGCCCCCCAAGGCGTGCCGCAAAAGCAAGAGTACTTTGTGACGCCTCGTGACAATCGCCCCACGGTGGAGGAGATGGTGCTGCAAGCCACACAAGGCCATGGCTTTTTTTATTGTATCTGCCGTGAGCGGTCCCGCGGACAGTCTTGGTTTTGGGCGAATCCAATGGACAGGCAAGGGTATCACGAAAGCTAAAGGCCAACGGTAATGTCCTAGGGTGCTCGGCGACGGCGCGCTGGGCCGGATAGGCGCGTATAGTCTGGATCTCGAAGCGCGCATGCCAATTCATGGACGTGTCACACGTGTATGCGCTCAAGAGCGGTAACGGTAGCGACTGTGGTGTCCAGACCTGGTGCTACGCTACCCCGTGTCTCTCTGTCCATGGGCATGGAGTCGGCTGAGGCGAGGTGCGAGGTGGTGGTGCGTTCTTTTCTCCATGGGGCTCTAGCCAAACGTCTGTACAGGCTGGAGCACCAAGGGTCTGTTAGCGCCCAACACCAAATGGCTAGCGCCAGCGTTCTCTTCGGTGCTGATTCAAGCTCCGTCGGCGCATATTTGCAGCGAGCACATATCCGCAGCAACTCGGGACGACATTGGCGAACGCTTCGCGAATCACCAGAGCCGCAAGTAGCGCCACGGATCTGAAGACACCCGTCTCAATGATGAAAAGGCACTGCAAACCCCTCCCAACGTGCCTCGCGTAGACCGCGCCGCAGGTAGTCAGTCCGACATGCAGCGGGCGGTACAAGCGAGAGTATAACAAAGACACGCTCAGCAACTCGGTCCGGCATCTATGCCAAGCGCTCGACGCACAACATGTCCACTACCAGCCTCAGGGCTGAGTACTCCGATGCATCTGATTCTCAACAGATGTGATGACGAGAACAGCGAGAGGACCAGAGTCTCGAACAAGGTCCAGTTATCTGCCCTCCGCCTTGGGGCCCCACAGACCCTCTGGCATTCCTCCAGCGGAGCGCTTTGCCTGACTCAAAACTGACAAAGGCCCTCTGAATCAGTCTCATTGACTATACGAATGCCTCCATCGGATACCGACTGCCACGTCGATATCGACTTTCGCTTTTCGGTTGTACAAGTACCGAGCATACGACTTGTCGTGCGACCCTTGCTGCTGCCCCGTTAATCCAGTTTCCCGGTTTGTTGGTATCCGCCAGAACAACTAGCTCATCGTGGAGCCCCATATCGGCACATTGACTGTTTGCCTGTGCGACCGGAGAAACCCCGGGACTCGTCCCACTCGTCTTCACAAGCACATTGGTGGCGCATCGACTATCTTGAAAAGATTTCTTTATTCGGGTATGCCTCCTCTTACAGAATTGAGCTTTGAGATTTTTTCACTGCCGGTTGGAATAGTCTTCGACTATGTTTTTGATTTCTCGTCTTCTTTTCGCCCAACTTATTTTTGTATCTGTGACTGATTCATTTTATTTTCGCCCAAAGACTACGAGATGGTTAGCTCTTCGTAATCAGCAGGTTTGTCGTTGAGGACGTAAGCATGACAAATGCGGTGTCGTGACTGTCTCCACGTATCTATCGATAGCGAGTAATGGCAGCGAGTCATTGTGGGAAAAAGACGTTTGTCGTGATGGAGCGAAGCAGGAGAAGGAGATGAACGTACCATGGTATAAACAGGCCAGAGCGAGAAAAGGCTTATATGTTCCGCAACACAGGTAGGTGCGACTTCTCGACTCTTTCCGAATTAGGTGAGTACATGAGGAGGAAGGCGCAACACTCACAACAGAACAAGAGTTATTTCCGCATCACCCTCTCAGGCTGGCACGAGGAAGCAGAGAAGCATGATTTGTTTGGTCGTCTTCGCGGTGGCCACTCAACCTACGACAAACCCTCACAGCCTCACGAATCAAAGGCAGTGGTCGAAAACCTCTTCAAATCGCCACCAAGACTACATGAAGAAGCTTTTCCTCTAGCGTATCTCCTCTAGAGCGTACATATGACAGGATCACTGGAACTTACTGTTTCCACTTTCCATCGCACGGAAGGTGCATGCAAGCAATGTCTATCATATCGAGTATTATATCTGGGGTTCAACTAATGCCTTTCTCGTAGCTATTTGCCAGTCATTTAGATACAGAGGCATCTTAGTTAACCTTTTCCAAATTTTGTGTCGATATTATTCAGGATATGCTCATGAAAACACCTCTTCGAATTTACATTGCCAGCATACAAAACGGCAAACACGTTGATCTGGGCTCGAAATTCGATAGTAATTTGAGCATTTACTTATGCATATGACTTTCAGAGATCCACCTAACTACTAGTTCATACAGCTGGCCCGAGTTCTATAACACAACCTTTCCTATCAAAATACCTAAAATCGAGTCTGAAAAGACTTTCCGGTGCATATCTTTCGACTACCGTACTATCTGTTAGTCGGCATTTCCTTCAAGGTCCGGGTACTTGTCGGCTATCCTTACTGCGATTTCGTTTCTCATCATCAATACTCAGCATTATGGATATGCTGACGATTGATTCAATATCGTTACACGATTGAGATATTCATGTCACTAAATCAACCGAACTACCGGGTTTCTTTTGGTATACGTCGTTGTTGTTACGGATTGTGTGGATAATGCCAGGTTTATCTGACATTATTTAACAAATAGCCCAATCCCATACCTAGCGAACCAAAATCACCTTAAGTATTTTTACAACATACAGATGACTGTCAACAGTGAGAGTACATACCAGCAAGTAGTAGTAATGTAGCTTGACTTTTTTTCCTTCTCATCCGGAATTACGCATGATGATTTGATCAAGAGGTCAACGGGAGAAATAAATAGAAAGTATTCATCTTCTAATGCAGCAGACTATCGAAGTTGTTAAAAAAGAAACATGCTAAAGTCGGCTCGGAACATGCTCGACGAGTAAGATACGGCAGAAATATATATATAACTACTACTAATGCTACGCTTAGACAGCTTCTCTAAGCAACAATACAACATTAGCTCAGTAGTGTGGAGAGACACATCAAGAGCTTTTGCCTTGTAATTCTGCAGCTCCCATTGTATATGGGCAAAAAAAGTAACTGGGGATTGAGCAGCTGCCCAGTGATTGCAAGGTGTGTGCGACTTCAGTATGGACTGTTTCATGAGTTACTGATAGAAAAGAGAAACAACACTTCGAGATTGCTTGAGTCAAACTATTTCTCCGGTGAATTGTTAGCGGTATTTGATTATGGCTCTTTATTCGTGTAGCAAGGATTGGGTATACGTTGCTGTCGTGACGATGGGAACGGCGGCAGCAGTGCGAACTCGGATTCAGAACATTCGTGAGCGAGCACAGAATTCACACTGCCGTATCTTCAGCGCCTAACACACGTTGACATGATCAAAGGAGAAAAATATAGCAGATACACAATTGAGAGGGTAGGTAATTCTTTGTTGTCATACGCCCAGTGCGACCTGTTGTTATCGAGACGTGTCAGACACAGCCCCGCCAACAACTCCAAACAACGCGTCCGCTCAGCGTAACCACCAGGTGCTTCTTGAGAGTTGCCCTTACACAAGAAAACCATCAAAGAAGATGGAGCAAGAGATGCTCTTTATCCAAAGGAGAAATGAGGGACTGGCACCAACTCTGGGTTTAGCAGTCGACATCGCGCAAACCTACCTCCTGGAGCGCGTGACCATCCCCCACCTGACACATCCAAGAGACACGTCATCGACTTGACACGATTACCAAGTGGTTGCACTGTACATAGGAAGAGACAGGCGATATTGCGGGTTTGCTTTTTCTTAGCAATAATGAAATCTGTCTTTTCCGCCCGAGTATGGGTTTCCCGGGGGTACTGTAGTAGAAGAATTGGGGTGATTTCGCGCACAAGCGAAACACCACGGAAGGGAGCGGAACGCAACGCGCAGAATCTCCAAACACCACCAAAACTAGTCTGAAGTCAAGTTTTTTGGATGGTAGAAGGTCTTCAGACTGGAAAGAAAAAGGCGAGGAAATCAAGAAAGAATCAGAGGAGCCTAGAAGTCGCGTTCATACGCGGAACACTTTGATGTAGGGCAGTCATTTTTCAATAGAAGTTCAGCAACCCGGGCAAAACTTCAGCCAACGCCCAAGTAAAGACAAACAGACCATGGTTATGATGAAGTGCCGTTAGCACAAATACAATGGAACCAAAAGCGCCCGAGTTTGGGCAGGCTGACAACGGTGAGTCGAGGCAAAACCTTATGGGTAGACAGAAGACATGCCGAGCAAGGAAACAAGAGGGGTTCAACGCGTGCGCTTCCATCGTAGCAGCAACGCGCCCAGCCGGTAAGCGCCCAGTAGTCCAAGATGGCAAAGAAACGAGACGAGATCACCCTGAAGCGCTCCAGGTTGGCAAAGGGGATGGAGTGTTAGCGCACTTTTGCGGGTTGGGAAAAAGAGCGCACTTGGATCACACAGCTCCTGGGAAGTGCTATAAATTGGCCGCCCCCCACTTGCACGCGCGCTCTTGCCCGATCGCAAACCTCGCACCACCACCACAACCTCGTTATCGATTTTAGTCTTCAGCCTCTTGTTTGAAGCTTCCGTAACGCGTCTGTCAATCAGTCCAAATCAATAGCAACAATGCCTCCCAAGAAAACTTCCACCCCCTCCAAGGCAAAGGCCCCCGCCGCCGCGCCTGCACATGCTCCCTACCTTGGTAAGTTCCACACCACCGCACACCACCAACACTTGCTGTACGCGTTCGTGTCCGGTTGCATCCTGGTCGCCGATCAATGCTGACTCTATCCTGTAGACATGGTAAAGGATGCCATTATCAATGTGAGTCTATCCTGCCAGGCGCATTGCCAGTTCCCCCGCACCGGGGATTGCGACGCCAGCGCATCGTCGCGCAAAACACAACAACGCACCCCCACCCCGTAAAGTTCAATGGATTTGATTACTGACATGTTCTTCCTGTACTACAGCTTAAGGAGCGTAATGGATCCAGGTTAGTCAACCCATTTTAGTGCTGTTGTTGCTTTCGCTTCGCGTCATGCCTCGGCGCGCCTGTCTAAGAGTTTGTACTGACGCTTTTCCTCACAGCCGTCAAGCCATTCAAAAGTACATCCAAGCCAACAACAAAATCGGCAACGTGAGCGATACCACTTTCAGGGGTCACGTCAACCGCGCCATCGCCTCTGGTGAGGAGAAGGGCGACTTTGCGCGTCCCAAGGGTGAGTGCCTACCTTCACGCTGCCTAACGTTGCCACACAACACGTCCCGTGACGCGTTTGTGCCATCGATGCGATCCCTGCTTGTCACTTGAGAGTTGGAACGTTAACTGACACGCCACGCAGGCCCATCTGGACCAGTAAAACTGGCTAAGAAGGAGGCCAAGCCTGCTGCTGCCTCCAAGAAGTCTGAGGCTAAGGCTGAGAAGAAGACTACTGAAAAGAAGACGACCGAGAAGAAGACCACTGAGAAGAAGAAGGCTGCCCCCAAGAAGGCTGCCAAGGAGGAGACCAAGGAGGAGAGCGCTACTGTACGTGTCATACTCATGTTCTCAGGTGACTTCGCTGACCCGATTTTCAGGAGACTGAGACTACGACCAAGGCTGCCCCTAAGAAGAAGGCTGCTGCACCAAAGAAGAAGGCGGCTGCCACTACCACCAAGGCGGCCGCCAAGCCCAAGGCCAACGCCAGCAAGCCTCGTAAGACAGCGGCTGACAAGCCAGCTGTTGAGGAGGAAGTGTCGCGCGTTCTCGGCAAGACCAAGTCTGGTCGTGTCACCAAGACCAAGGCTGCTGAGCCCAAGGCAAAAGCAGCAAAGAAGACCGCTGCACCCAAGAAGAAGGCAACTGAAGAGAAGGAGAAGAAGGCGCCTGCAGCAAAGAAGGCTGCCGCGCCTAAGAAGGCCACCACACCCAAGAAGAAGACAACGCCCAAGAAGGCCACACCAAAGGCCAAGGCATAAACGCCAGAGTCTTTTGCTTGTCTCTGCTGATCTTCTTTTCCTTTTGAACTGCTTCAGTCTTCTGGCATCGAAGCACATGCTAGACTACACTTTCTTCACGGATTCCCTTTTGTCTTCGAGTCAGTTCTTTGGGTTTTACGGGTGGACAATGGGTGTAGGGTCTATGGGAACGGGTTTGGGATGTTCCTTTTCTCTCACTCGCTCTTCTTTTGTCGAGCATATGTTGGCGGGGCGTTTCGGGCGCATTCTTTGTTCTCGTCTCAGCGCGTCATGTCTGTCTCTCTGTTGTCACTGTCTGTCTGCTTTCTTTTTTCCTTATCTTATCTAGTCCTCCGGCGCTGAGCTTCTCGCAGCGTTTTCATCGAGAGAGGATAATGGCTACGACGTGACGCTCATCGTCTCAAAGCAATGAAAATACCCATACACTTCAAACTCGAAACATGACACGTTTCTTGCCTTGTGATGAGAGTGGGATTCTGACGTGTTGTTTTGACAGGGACGCGTTGAGGTTACGTTCCTCGTGACCTGGACCCACAATATACTTGATAAGATAAGAACGCTTGATGTTATCAGCTGATGCTTCTGTCCTTTTTGTAGAATACAACTCAGAAAGCTCGCTTCACGCTTACAAGATGGCTCTCCCACAACTTGTGAACCCAAAAAATGGCATTCTAGTACAACCACCACCATGAAATGTAGCTGTGATTATCACAGCCATTTATTATTTATACTTATAACTATACCTTTAAAAGCCGCAGCAGTTGTCACAGTTACATATTATTTATATGAATAGGTTGTCGTCGCACAAAGTACGTGGGCTCACTTTGATTGATTTCCTCGGTTTTAGTGGTTTTACGAGAGAACGGGTATTGTAATTCCCTTAAACGTATCCACCCTCGATACCTTGCTAACTAGGGAGTATTGGCCCCTCTCTAGTAACACCAGATGCTTCGGCTACTACTTGATGTTTGTAGAGTAATCGGCAACGACACCAAAGAAAGAACGAGCTCTCCGTCTTACAGCAGAACCATCATGCAGCACGAATCAACACAAAAAAGGGAAAGTCGCAGATATCAGCACAAGGCTATGAGTCTATTCATTTTATCATGTCGTATTTACAAGTATGCTGAGCGTCGCCAAAAAAACCCACGATCCAAGGCCTAAAACAGCCTATGTACAAGAATGCTTATACATTAACAAATAACTTTCCAATCTTTGTCAAATCTTCAATTCTCAGAAAGAGGAAAATGACCGCATTTACTCAGTGTACATGCACTTGACTGGGTTCTCAACGGGCTCAGCACGAACTGTGAACTTCTTGCAGTTGGTGTAACCAGCAGGATTGGTTACACCATCCAGCCAAACCGAGTACTTGGCACCGAGAGCAGGACCGCAAGCCTGGAAGCCATTGGTGTAGTTTGAACCAGGGAAAGTCCAGATGAGGTTGTCTTCCTCGGTAAGGGTGAAGCCCTTGCGCTCTCCGTAGCGGCTGGGCTGCTGGGCTCCGGTGGTATACCGAATAATACCTTGGCCCATACCAGAGACATCAGCGTAGAAGACCTGGATGGGGTTGGCGGTGTAGAGAGAAAGCTCGCTGGCAGAGTTGAGTTGGAATACAGCGTATTCCTGGGGCTCAGGGCCGCATGAGGCGTTTTGCTTCTCGGCGCCGATGATAATTCCGCCCTGGGCGGCTTGAAGAGGGAGGCCGTCGAAGTCGGTTCCAGGAGCTTCGGCGATAAGCTTGGAGGGTCCGAAACTGGTGGACTCGGCGATGTGAGCTTGGGGGAAAGGGCTGGCGGCGGCAAGCACAGCGACACTGGAGGCAAGGGCGGCAGTAGTGAATTTCATGTTGATGGCTGGTGGTGGTGGTTGGTTATTAGATCAAGTGATTGGACTGGATGTCTTGGTTTGTGTGTGTTGTGTGCAATTGAACGAGTTGGACAACGGCGATTTATATACAAAAAGCCTCATCTCATAACCCTCGTCATGGTCCCTGTACGCATGCAACGCTATCGAGGCAGAATGTGGTCAGTTTGCTCGGCCTGTTTTCCTTAATGTTACTCCATGAGATCATTTGCGGTCCGAACACGAAGAGAAACCTCGGCGCCCCCACACTTTAGGTATTATTCGGGGAGCCATCAGAGACGGTGCGGGAGCTACAGATTGTTACAAGGCTGCATTTCTGAGTAGCCCCATCCAGGCCTGTGGAGTGTTCGCATGAATGTCAAATCAAAGTCGCAGGAGGTGACGTGGCTGTGTTCAACTCAAAGACCCAAGCCAAGACGTCTTGTCGAACATTGGTTAGCGTTCTGCCTCTTCTGTACAGGTCCTGCTCATAGGAACAATGCCATTCGCCCGTTGCCTCCGCTGACAAGAATAGAACACCAGGCTGGCGACGCTTGGCCACACCCTCTTGGCTACGATCACCATGGAACCACTTGTTTTCGTCTCTCGTGTTCTTTGCCTTCCATGCTAGCTGGGCGTCCTAGAGGAAAGGGGCTAAATCGTACAGCGCAGCTTTGCCACCATCGTACTACCTCAACACAATACAGCCTACAGAAGAAAATTGGTTTCGCCAGCTGGTAAAAAGTTCAGCGATGGTCATGGAGAAGAAAAGGGGACATGCTGTCTGACTGCCAACTCTAAACGTGTCATGTCGGACAGCGGCGAATCCACGAAACCATGGGTTGCGTCCCGTTCGGAAGCAACGGTCACCTCTCAGCCACTAGCACGGGCGCTTTATGGTCCGAAGACCAAAAACCTACCACTTTACGTCAAATAACTTCCACGTTTTGCCACTGCAACCTATCTGTAGTGCATTCGTATAGAATTTGCACGCTGTAGCCATAAAATCACAAGTTCTGGCTATTACAAGTAAATATTGTGTACTGCTCATTGCAACCAGTTAATAATCAAAATTGGAGCACTGTACACGGAGTCTTTATGCGCCCGAAACCTATCACCATGTGCATAGTATGTACGTACGTACTATGTGTTACTACCTGGCTCTTGTTCTCCTGCAGCAGTAGGAGTACCCCTTTCTTCAGCACTATGTATAGTGTCTATGAACATTTGTATTAGAAACCAGAGTAAGCTTACGGTGTCCTTTGTGCATGGACTCTGCACGGAAGTTACTGAAATTCTAGGCCAAACTGTTTCTCATCGTACTTATGCAAGGGTCAATCAGGAGTTATCCACTTGTACGTGTAAGCATGGTTTGGCGTCTTGAAAGTGAAGTTGCGTTCAGCCACCAGGTCTTGTCGAACTTACTTTAGTTTCGAAATTGAGCAGGGCTTGCCTCGTCATTGCAATCCCTGAGGTACTGACGACGTCCCTTAATATAGTAGGTTCGCATACTAGAGAGAGGTTGCATGACCTTGATACTGAGTGTATCTACTCTGACTGTCGTATAGCGTGTGTCATTGAACCAGTAGTTCAAAGTATAGAGCTACTGTTCCTGCATGTCTCCTGAGCCAAATTTAGTAGGGAGATAGGTCGCCTCGAGATATATGTCTGTGATAGATATATGAATATGGTTCTCAAGTAAACAGATACCTGCACAAGTCTTTTGCTAAGCTGGCTCTTCCTATCCTCCGTTTCATGCACACACACACATTCTCTGGAAAGGCACTGATAATGGCATCAAAGTAAGTACGAGATGCGCCACATCTGTTGATCTCACTTTGGTCTTAATGCCGAGATCTCAAAATTCTCCAAGACAATTCATCGAGCTACTCAGGATCCAAAGCAGTAATTGTGTGTACTGCAATCACCTTTTAGATCTGTAACACTCACGGAGGTGTTCGTAGCAATATAGTCCGAATAATCATCACATATCTAAAGGGTCATGCAACCGACTACAAACGGCATCTCGAAAAAGCATAGTTAAAATATAGTATGTTAAAGACCAAATCTTTCCAGGTAAATACCACGCGCGCAAGGAGCGAAGGTGATCAACAATGTCATGTGACCTCGGTCAGGGGCACGATCTTTCAGTCCAGCTCGCCAGGCACTGTCCGCCAACCACCAAAAGCCCTACCCCCGACGCTTCTACGTCCCCCATGGGAACGACTTTCCAGAGGATCGCGCCATGATCGATTCGGCTACCATACGGCGATGCAAAGAGCCACCAGAAAAGCAACTGGCCTAACACCACTAGGCAGCCGGAGTGGCGCCGCTCTCCGTCCCGGATGCCGAACACGCATGCGTACATGTGGCATCGTATCGCACCAGTTCGGCGATGCGAAACCACGTCAAGCAGACAAAAGCCATCATCGTGGGGAGGCGTCCTGGCAATACCGATCCGACATCCGTCCTGATCGCCTCGGCTGGGGTTAGCGTATAATGCGGATAAGCCTCACATCAGGGTCCAATCGCCCTAAGTAACGACAAGCTTGCCAATCGACGTCCTTATCGTCCACGAGCCGTCACACGTGCTCGCGTCGCCCACCGCCATGAAACGCCATCTGACTGGCCCCCAGAGCTTCCACGCAGGTAGATCTTCACTACTTTATGCCTCGAAACACAGCCCTGACCCGGTGTCTGCGTGACCTCTGCCCAGCGTGATGCCTAATCCTGCGCCATGACTGGCTGTGCTCTTTAACCCTTTCATCTGTTCTACATAAACACCAGCCTCCCAGCCTTCATCTCCGGCCCCCCCTTCACACGCCCCTCACATACAGTAGTTGCATTTCTACGTCCTCCCAACCAGCCAGTCAGTTTGCGCAGGAGACATATCTCGGCTTCTCCGTGGACTCCACCCATCGACGCGTTTCCTCACTATACCGGCGACCCGCGTTGACTAAACGACCGACCTTCCGCATTAAGGAAGTCGTATTCACGGCCTGCCGAATCAGCGACACCAACGTGAAGGCGTGGGTATTCAGAGCCCTGCCGTGACGGGAGGATCGCTCCGCAAAAAACAAGAAAGCTTGGTGTAGCTTGGTTACACAGGCGCCCAAACTATCATTTACTCAGTGTGCCCTTGCCGGTAATAGAAGGTCCACAAAGACGGAGGGGAACACCATGATCGACTCCCTGGTAGATGCAGTCAGGGACGGCATACATAATGCGGCCGCTACCTCTGCAAGTCTGGCAGCAGAAACGCCAACCATGCCATCTCTCAGGACTCTAAGCAAGCTGGCCGTTGGCGGCGCCCAGATCATCCTCGGTGGAGGAAAACGCGTCATGGGCGACTTTACCCAAGCCTGTCCTAATGCCCAACTGAGTTGCCACAACACGACTGCCGTTGAGAATCTATGTTGTTTCAACGCACCTGGAGGCCAGCTCCTCCAGACCCAGTTCTGGGATGCTTCGCCAGCCACGGGGCCAGATGATAGCTGGACAATCCACGGGCTATGGTACGATTCCCTTTTCTACACTGTTTCTTTAGCATAATATCCCGATTGTGTATGTACATATTTGCTGACTGACTTCACACAGGCCTGACCGCTGCGACGGTAGCTACGACGCAAACTGCGACTCGTCGCGTTCCTACTCCAACATCAGCGCCATCCTCAACTCCTTCGGCGCCACCGACCTCCTCTCATACATGTCCACCTACTGGAAAGATTACCAGGGCAACGATGAGTCCTTCTGGTACCACGAGTGGGCCAAACACGGCACCTGCATCTCCACCCTTGAGCCGGACTGCTACACCGACCATAAAGCCACCGAGGAAGTCGTCGATTTCTTCCAGAAGACTGTCGATCTGTTTAAGACCCTGCCCAGCTACGAGTGGCTCAAGGAAGCAGGCATTACCCCAAGCACCACCCAAACCTACACCTTTGACGCCATTCAAAAGGCCATTCAGGCCAAGCGACCAGATGTCGAAGTTACGCTGGGCTGCCGCTCCGGCTCGCTGAACGAAATCTGGTACCACTTTGACGTTCGCGGCAGCGTGCAAACAGGTGAATTTGTGCCCTCGAACCCAGATGGTACGAAGTCAACCTGCCCTAAGACAGGCATCAAGTACCTTCCCAAGAACGGAAATGGCTCTTCGCCTCCTAGCACCACGACGACCGCAGGCAACGGCTCACCAGCGCCAACGTCCGCACCCGGAACCCCATTCAGTGGCCGAGGCCAGCTTAATGTCATGGTCAATGGCGCGAAAAAGGGCTGCATTATTAGCAAGGGAACGTGGTATACGACCGGAACGTGTGCGACTTTCTCCGCCACGCAAGTCGGCGACAATGGGTTTACATTGTCTAGCTCAAAGGGCAAGTGTGGCATTGTTGGCGGCGCCCTCTCATGCGATAACAGCGTGAGTGCGGGAACGGGTTTCACCAGCGCTGACGGGCTGCTTGCTGCTGGTGGCAATACCAATTGGAGTGCCGACCAGGTTGCGAGCGGCAGCACGCAGCAGACGGTGTATGCAGGCGGGGACCACTCGGCCAAGTTTAGCATTTCGTGGCAGTCTGTTTAGATATGGCAGTACCACGTCCTTTGGATAAATTCTTCCCCCTATTTAGAAGCACGCGCAGAGCATGTACCGGAATGCATAGATGAAATCAAACTTATTGTTCAGCAAAATATTCTCTTCATATGAAAAAGACCGCTGGTTAAGCAGCAATCTTATCACTGAGCCAAGTTAGGCCCACTACGCGTAAAAGCGTGTTCTACTTCATATGAGAAACCCTTGAAGTGGAGACCATTTGGTATATCTAAACCACAAACCCTCCAATCTCAACATCCTATCATATTCATCATCAATCCTAAATATCGTACGAGCTGTTGAACACTCCCATGCAGATTCTTTTTGTTGAAACACCTTTACCCATATATACCAGAAAAAAAACGCCGTCTTACGCCACATGGTTGAAATTTTTTTAACACCACTCAGCCCTTAGACGGGAAGAGGGAAGGTGACGGCCCAAGCGGCGATCTCCTTCTTCAGATCATTGATCTCCTGAACCTGGCCAGAAGCGACCTTGCTCTTGAAGTCCTTGAGCTTGTTGGCCTCGGTGGGAAGCTCGCTCTGGATCTTCTTGCACAGCTTGATGCAAGTGTCAATGTAGTTGGCGATCTTCTTGAAGTCCTCCTCACCAAGACCACGCGAGGTCATGGCGGGGGCTCCAATACGGATACCCATGGGGGTGAGAGCCGACTTGTCTCCAGGAGTGGTGTTCTTGTTGCAGGCAATGTTGACCTGCTCAAGAACAGCCTCAACACGGGCACCGTCGAGAGCGAGGGGCTTCAGGTCAAGAAGGACCATGTGGTTGTCGGTGCCGTCAGTTACGAGCTTGTAGCCCATGGACTTGAAGGCAACCTCGAGCGCCTTGGCGTTCTTGATAACCTGTTGCTGGTACAACTTGAAGTCCTCAGATTGGGCTTGCTTAAGCGCAACAGCGAGCGCGGTGATGGTGTGGTTGTGGGGGCCACCTTGGTGACCAGGGAAAACGGAGAAGTTGATGGGACCCTCGAGGTCGTACAGAGTCTCCTTGCCAGTCTTGGGGTCAGTCTTGCGGACACCCTTGCGGAAGAAGATCATGGCACCACGAGGTCCACGGAGAGACTTGTGGGTGGTGGTTGTGACAATGTCGCAGTACTCGAAAGGCGACTTGTTGACGCCAGCAGCAACAAGACCAGAGATGTGGGCCATGTCCATGAGGAGGTAGCAGCCAACCTTGTCGGCAATCTCACGCATACGAGCATAGTCAATCTCACGGCAGTATGCAGAGGTACCGGCGACAAGGACCTTGGGGCGGTACATGAGGGCGTTTTGCTCAAGCTGGTCGTAGTCGATGAGGCCAGTCTCAAGGTTTACACGGTAAGGGAAGGTCTCGAAGTATGTGGAAACAGCGGAGATCCTGCATGCAGTTAGTTTCTTCGCTCGCCACACATAAAGGTGATCCTAAGTACGTACTTCCTTTGTGGTGTTTGGTAGCCGTGGCTCAAGTGTCCGCCGTGGGGCAGGTCAAGACCCATGAGTCTGTCGTGTGGCCTCATGATGGCCTGGTAAGCCTGCAGGTTTGCTGGGCTACCACTCAAGCACTGGACGTTGACACCCCACTTCTCAGGGTCCAGACGGAAGGTCTCGAGGGCACGCTTCTGGCAGAGCAGCTCGACTGAGTCGATGTGCTCGTTACCACCGTAGTATCGGGCACCGGGGTAACCCTCAGAGTACTTGTTGGACATGGGCGAGCCGAGCGCATCGAAAACGGCGCGGGAGGTAACGTTCTCGGAGGCGATCAGGAGGATGGATTCACGCTGACGCTGGATTTCCTTCTCCTGTGGCAATTGTCAATGGAATGTTTGGAACGTAGTAAACGACTGTCCTTACCATGATCTGGGCGATCTCCTGGTCAGTTTCCACCAGAGACTTCTCCATGAGCTGTGGCGTGTTAGCACCAAATGCATAGTTTTGCGAAATGAGGGGTGACATACGTCCTGGTGGGACTTTGGAAGCGCGTAGTTAGACATGATGTGTGGTAGGACGAGAAGAAACAAAGAGGGAAAGATGAAGAGAAAGCAAAGGGGTGGAAGGGTGGGAGAGGATAAATAGACTTTGCGGAAGTTTTAAAGTAGTCAGAGCGAGCACCTCATGTCCCCATCCATACACACCCCACCAATTTTTCTGAACGCGAAATGGCACTCTAGGCCTGTTTAGGCATGGCGCCAACCAGAACTGCACCTGTGCAGCCGGTTGTCGGAGCGACTCGGGCAGATATTGTGGACAGTAGAGTTGAAAGAAAAATTCCTCTTCATTGCTTCATTGACAGTGCGTCGAATCCGCGATGCACATATAAGCTCTTCCGTTTTGGGGTCGAGAAAGCTACGTCGGGGTAGGGTTCTGCGTGTGTACGCTTTTCCCCGCGTTTTGCCCCTCCCGGCGTGCGAAAATACCCCGGATGCACATCACAGGAGACACTCAAGTCAAAACTTAGCCCTCCTACACCCAGTAAAATCGGAAGATCAAAACGAGCACTCCTACGCCGTCAGCGCGGTAAATAGTAAACCGGTATGGCGGCTACAACTATTTCTAAAAGTAGAGCCTGCAAGTGCTACAGTAAAGAGTGAATAACTATAACAACTACAGCTAGTTACTTTTAAACTAAGTAGGCCGCTATTTCCCGGTTTCACCAATTATGGAAGCGTTCAACGCTGCAAGGGGAGAGTGCAATTATGCAATAGTCGAACATTACTAACAATGCAGGCTCTGTAGTGTTTATCCCTTCCGAGACACACGATGCATCATGGGGCAAAAGGTTTCCTGATTTGACATGTCCAATTCTCATTCTTTCGTTTACTACGTACAATCCATCTCAAACGTCCATTTTGGTTTCAATCATTCCTCCTATTTCGTCTAACATTTCTCAGTGAGTCTTGAAGCTCGCCGTCGTAGATCAAATCGATCAGATGCAAAAAGACCAACAAATAAAGCAAAACATGAACGCATTCTCAACGCCGGGTATGCCACAAAACACAACGTCGTGAGCAGTAAGCTGCTCTTGCGTCGCTAAAAAAAGGGTATGTAACTGAGCAGAAGAATGGAAGACCGAGCCGGGGTCGGCATCAAATTACAGAATTGCGCCACCAAAATGCTCCTCTCTCTTAAATTAGTCTCTGAAATTAGTCGCAGCGTCGTTGACCTGCTTAGTCATTGTCGGTGAGGCGGTCAAGGACAATGATGCTGAGAATCATGACAAGCAACCCAATGGTTACTATAATGAGCAGCACAAAACCGAACCAACCCAGGACCATGGCAGATGTTCCGACACCGGACTTGACGCTACCGTTTCCGAGATCTTGCACGATTGTTGCAGCTGCGACGGAGGCGGTGTGTTGCCATAAGACAGAGACCAAGACGAAGATGGAGGCAATGAAGATGAGGGCGAGAGCAACCTGCGAGACGGGCCTGGATGGGAAAGGCTTGACGTCGACGTCGGACCCAGTTCGCTCGTCTCGCTCCTCGTGCCATCCGGGGAAAGTGGCGAGCAGGATGAAGGTGAAGAAGGCGAGGATGATGGCAACAATGAGCAGGTAGGGGAACACGACGGCATCCTTGAAGGTAGCAGCCACCCAGACAAGATTGAGCGGGTCCTGATCAACGGACACGTTGTCCACGAGCGCAGTGGCGTTGTTGGAGCAGATGAAGCCACCGCCGTCGCGGTTGATGCAAATGCCGAAGTAGCCGACACGGACACCGAGCTGTGCGTTGCCGACAATGTTTGCAATAGCAGCGGTAACACCAGGATCGACTTGTTCAGGGGCGTAGGTCGGGGTGAAGTGTTCATACCACATAGAGATGAGGAAGATGCCGGGGATGAGCGGGGACGTGGATGAGCATCCAGCGAGGAGCAATGCTGCGCATCTGTTAGCTGTGACCCTCTTTTTTCTTGCGTGGATTCTGATTTTGACGTACAGAGCAATATTATGGCAATTGCGATGAGAATCATGAGAACATGGTGAAAGCCAAGAAACGGTATTAACCCTGGTGAATGTTAGTTCTGGTCTCTTTTTCCAATGGTAGTAGGCTAAACGTACGCTGCATGCTCACGGCGAACCTGAGATTGGCCATTGTGAGGAAGTGTCTCCTTCAATTGCCTCTGTTGGGCCTTCTGGATTCCCTGCGCCCACAGAGGGCGGGGTGATGTGAGCGAGGGGATGCACTCAGACGGTTGCTGAAGGATGTCTCGCGCTCATATGAGGGTGCGAGAGGACAGACGGTATTCAAGGTGTCTCCAGAGTCGAGTCGAATGCAAGTTGGTGGAGTATTCGAAGTCGGTACTCTTGGCTGGACCGCTCTTGCAGCAGCGTGGTCGGAATATGCACTATGACAACGACGGTCAGATGAGTCCTGGCGACACGGCACAAAAAAAGGGTGTGTGATGGAGGTGGGTAGCGTGGAGTGAGACTTCTCTGATTTCTGCAGCGAGTAGTAGTTTTGCTGCTGGGGAAATGGTGAGGTTGGGCGTGTGGCTGGGAGGAGGTTGGAGGCTGGATCAACACACGGATACTGTAGCAACCGCCTGGAACACCAACGTCATGCCCCGGCCCCGGCCCACGCCCAATCAGCCGCCGCGCTATCACCTTTGTTTTCTGCAAAGGGGCCTGCCGCCGGCGTGTTCCTGCATTAGACTGCTCCTCTACCCAGCCTCTGCATTTCCCCCAGCGACGTGGCGGCTTGCGTACGGCGTGCGCCTGGGTATCGCCAGCTTGTCAGCGACCGCTCTTTCGCGTGCGCGCCCGCCGGGAACCCTTGACGGGCTCCCCAACAGCGCATACCGCCATTGCTTGGAGCCACCTGTTGAAGTCGCATCGCGCATATGTAGTCGAGCACACGGCGCTGTGCGACATGTGGTTCTGCCTCTCCGCGTACCCTTACTATGTGCTGGTCTTGAAGGGTGGCCTTGGCTTGGCCCCGTATACCGCTGACGGCCTGACGAGTGGCTACCCGGCGGCCCTGCAGCCGTCGGCTTGGGCCTGATTTGGCCTGCATGGGGGATGCCGAACAAAAGCAAGCACCGAGTCTGTTGACCTGGAGATCAGATGGCGACACCGACCGAGAACTTGGTTGCGCTCCCTGCACACGGCTGCGTGAGGCCGTGACGTCATTAGCAGTGCCGACGCAGGGACTCGTCCCATCAACCTCCACTCAAAAGTCCCCCCATACATACGCGCGACGATCACCCGCCATGTCCTGGCAGACATGTCCATGTGCCTCCACAACTGGACTCCGGAGTCTGGACCATGGACTCTGAGCAGCCGCAGACTGCGCCTACCTTCACTTTCCCTCTTGCCATGGCTCACCAGAACTTGGTTTCGCCTTTGCCACCCATCTTCCACCCCCCAATCCCTGCTTCTCTACACGCTTTGCCATGTAGCCAAGCGAATCAAGACGAATAAGGAGACATTGCCTACCAGAAATCATCGGGAATCTTGCTTGATATTGCCAATGTCACCAATGAAAATGACGCTCAAGATCGCTTCTTGCGGTAGCCACGCCGTCACCATCTGAGGATGAGCACCTTCTTGCCCAGCGTACCTTCCTATAACTGTGAATCCAAGTCACGATGCATGACGTAGACGACCAACTGCCAGAGTGCATATAAACCCCCTCTTGCTTCAAGATAGATTCAATATCATCACAAACACTACAATCTCAACCATCAATTTGACCTACATACCAAACACTTTACAAGCATCCCCCCAACAACACCAAATCTATCACCATGACCGACGCATTCCGCAAAGACACCCACACCAAGATTGGCGAGGCCATGGTACGCCCCCATCACACCCCCCTTCTCCCTCTCTCTTATGTTTCAATCCACTAACTCCACCAACAGCAGCCCGAATCGTCCAAGTCGACCGGCACCAAGCTCAAGGAATCGCTGACTGGCACCGCCGACAAGATCGCCCGCGATGTCCAGCCCGACTCGTCCAAGACGCACTCGCAGTCGACCATGGACAAGCTGAGCCGCTCAAAAGACAACAATGTCCACGGCTCCACGGGCGGCAGCATCGTAGACAAGACCAAGAATGCTCTAGGCTTGGGCCACAACACTCACCATGGCTTGTAAGCTGAGAATTGGTTGAGGCTTTACCATTGACTCAAGAGGAATGGATGAATGGATGGATGAGTGCGAGCCTATTGCTGTATAAGACATAGCCCATCCTGCCTAATGCCCTTGATGAATTAATGAACCTAATTGTACTGCTATTCCCTGACAACAATGCTATGACTACGTGGGTATTTACTGTGACAACAATGGTAAACAGCAACAAGTCTTCCCTCTACATGCTCTACCTGCCTCATGTTGGCATGGCCATGATAGAGCTCCATCCGCTCGAACCCCCTCCCCCACCCGAGGCTCCTGCTCCTGCTCCTGCTCCTCCTCTGCCTCCGCCTCTGCTTCGGCTAGCACCCGTCGAAGCAGCCCCCTTCCCAGTGCCCTTTGCCCCACGCTTCGTCACTCTGTTAAAGTTCTTGCCAAAGTTACCAGATGTGCGCTTACGAGACGAGCCCTTTCCCTTGAACCCGGCTCCCGATGCTCTGGAACCTCTTGCTGCCGGTGCTTTTGCTGCCGCTTTGGTCGTTGGAGCTGCGCCACCACCCAGTTGGGTATACCGATTGTTGAATTCTGCCACATCTGCATTCTGGGCTTGATTGAAATGATGACTTGTATACACCGCTCCATCGTTGTCGTCGTCGTCGTCGTCGTCGTCGAAGTCGCCGTAAAATGACTCGTCCCCGATCTCTTCGACATCGGCGGCTGGTTCTTCTTGCTCGACTTCATCGTCATCGTCATCACACAGATCCACAACAAGCCGGTGGTTCTGGTCGTCTACTTCTTCGTCATCGTCATCGTCATCATCAAGCTCGTACACGGTTCGAGAGCGTTGGGCTTGTCGGCTGCGAAGCTGTGGATTGCGAGGAACAGGCGCCTCATCTCCATAAATGTCCCTCGTATTGTTGATCAGTCTCAGGAACTGTTTGCCGTAAAGATCGACCATCTCAGGCCGGACGCCCGGTATAGCCTTCATCTCGTCCACATTTCGTGGCAGATCAAGACCCATTTCGCGAAGTACCGTGTCTGTGAAGATTGCTTCACGGAGACCTTTCTTCACTTGTATACTGTTCCTCAGGCTCTTGGCCCCTGTCATAAAATCTCTCAATACATCGCTTTGTAGCTCGGTGAGTTCTCCGGTCCGTTGGTCTGTAGTAATTGGGGCCCCAAGACCCTTTGTCTTTGTTGTTCTCAACGGCTTGGCTACACGTACTGGTGCGAAACCGTCGTCTCCACCATCATCATCAACTACGAAATCGTCGTCATCATCATCATCGTTAGTATACTCGTTGTAGGCGAATGATCGAATCTTTTGCTTGGGCGCCCGCACAGGAGAGTCGATATTGGTTGACGGAAACTGCGTTTGCTGTTTCTTTGTTTTCTTCGCAGCTGGTACCTTCGGACGTGCTTTGTGCGGTGACGAGCGTACTTGTAGTTTTAGCTGCTTACGTTTGGTTTCGTAGTCGTTGCGTGATGAAGCAGGCTAAGAATGTCAGTGGGCAAACGGCGAATCAACACACAGAATACATACATGTAGGTAGCTCGTCGCAAAGCCAACCTTGTTCACCTTACTCTTTTCCTTCAGCGCACCAGCATCCAGAAGATTTTGGAAGATGCGCTCATTGTCACCCCTATCCAAGTCCTTGCCGTAGCCCCATCCATATTCTTCCAGCCCAGCACTCTTGATTTTACCGCCACCAGCACCACGAAAGGCATCTACGCATTGGTGCATTGTGACGTTGTCTTCGTGAATTCGACTGACGAGCTTGATGGCCATGGCAGCGTATTCTGTAAGGTCTTTTATGACGAATGTGGCATCAGATCTGCAGTTATCGCATGTCGAGTTGCACTTTGACGGATCGAATGCTTCGCTAAAGTATCCGAGTACTTGAGCGCGTCGACAGTCGGCCTTGTTTTCGCAATATTGAATCACGGTTCGTAGCATGTCACTAAGCCGTTGCTTCTGTTCCCTGCTTCCTTCGCCCTCATCAATCATCTTGCGCAAGATTCTTGAATCTGCATACTGGTAGTAGAGATAGCATTCTGAGCGCTTGCCATCGCGACCAGCACGTCCAGTCTCCTGGTAGTAGCCTTCCAAGCTTTTTGGAAGCGAGTGGTGAATGACGTATCGTACGTCTGCCTTGTCGATTCCCATACCAAAGGCGATTGTAGCCACAATAACGTGGTACTCATTTTTCTGCCATTTGCGTTGGACTTCAGACCGATCTGCCGAGTCCATTCCGGCGTGGTAGTGATAGGCGCGAATACCCATCTCAGACAACTTCTGCGCTACTTGTTCACAGCTCTTCCGCGAAAGACAATAGACAATACCTGACTTTCCAACATATCTCTCTTTGATCAGGTCTGCGATACTGTTGATGACGCCTTTCGCTTTCGGTAACACTTCATATGACAGATTGGGGCGGTTGAAGCTCTGAGAGAATTGACGGCAGCCTTGAATACCAAGATTGGACACCACATCGGCACGGACGAGCTGGGTAGCAGTCGCGGTCAATGCAAGCACCGGAACTCCAGGAAATTGACGAACGACGTCTCCAAGTGCCTTGTAATCGGGTCGAAAATCATGGCCCCATTGGCTGACACAGTGCGCTTCGTCGATGACGATTCTAGCAAGGTTTCCCCGAGAATGCAATTGCTGGAAAGCATTAATCATCCTCTGGTTCTTGCTGAGCATCTCGGGTGTCACGTAAAGTATCTGGATGAATTGCTGAGGATCCTTTTGGCGCAAGGCATCCATGATCATGTTTTTTTGAGCTGCGGTTGACTCCCCGTTAATGAGGAATGCTTGCATGCTGAAACGCTGTCTACAAGCTTCCACTTGATCTTCCATCAAACTGAGAAGCGGTGAAACAACCAAAGTTACTCCGTGGGTCTTGCCTGAGGTGATAACTGAAGGAAGCTGGTAGCAGAGTGATTTACCGCCTCCTGTAGGCATCAAGACGAAGCAGTGTTCGCCAGCTAGCGTGGTGTTGATAGTCTCTAGTTGCCCAGGTCGAAAGCCTCTCAGGCCAAACCGACGAATAAGTGCCGTTCTCAGATCCTGGGACCAAGGTAAGTTCATTCCAGGATGGTTCTTGCCCGGCATATTCAGCGGCGCCTTCTTCGGTGATGACTGTTGATTTTGTTTGGGCAAGATCTTGTTTGATGAAGCTTCACGAAACACCTCGCGGGTATTTGTCGAGCTAGCCGTTGTCCGCTCACCTTTCCAATTGAAGGTGCCTGGTGCCTGATTCTCGATGTTGCTGATTTCGTGGAGGAATTCGTCGTCGTCGGCACCGAATGCTTCACCGAATTCATCATCGTCACTGACCTCGATAGGCCGATGGAGTTCACCCATATTGTTGGTGAACAGGCTTTCATCTTCCTCAAGTTCCAAGTCTCCAAAATCATCCGGCGTCTCTGGACGCTCAACTGATTTTGGTTTTTTCGGAGAACGTCGACGCTGCGGTGTTTCAGGTATACGGTGAGATCGATCTTTAGACATAGTATTCTGCATTCCCGTTGTACTGTAATCCATATAGGAACGAACACCTAGGTTTGGAGGTGGTAGCGGAGAAGCGGCTACCTGTTCTTTAGCGAATCGTATGCGACGACTTGGCGTCGAAACTTCTTGGGCAACCGCATCGTTGTTCTTGGAATACTGTGTCTGAGGGATACGGTTTGGTCCTGCGTCCCTCGAGCCGTTGTGGAATGATCGGGTTGGGCTCGCCTGCGTGGATTGTATGACAACACTGCGACCGCTCTTCAGCTCCAGTTTTGAGGTGGGCTTAGGCTGTTGCTTGATGCCCGCCTGGTCTAGCAGATGGTGCATATGGATTTGAATATCCTCAATCATTCTGAACAATTTGCTGAGAGTTTCACCATCTGCGGCGTCAAACTGCCCTATGTTCAAGTCATCCTCAAGCTTCTGTTTCACTCTTTGCCGCTGAGCCACAAGGTCATCATGCCTGGTCTTCAGGGTTATTAACTGCTCCACCGCCTCCTTGCGTGAGCGGGCGAGCTCCATTCTTTCTTTTTCGCTAGGGTCAGGTTGGCCATGCTCGAGATGGGCTATAAAAGCAGCACGAGAATTATCCCATGCCGAACTAGCAGCATTAAGGTGGCTCTGCAACCGTTGGCCCTCAGTTCCCAAGAACGTATCAATGATGCCCTTGATGACTGTTTTGTCTTCCCTCGATAATTCTGAAGAGCTCGGTATAGGTTTGCTAGACGCAGATTTGACGTTCTTGGGAGATTGTGACTTTGCTGGAGTGGGAATTGAATCTTGCTCAGGTTGGTGCGGGCTCGGACTTCGTAAGTTTTTCATTGGAGAACGAATGGGGAGCTGGGTCTGGCTTGCCGGCTCAGTTGAGTTTGTAATAGGCGTCTTTTCGCGCAACCTCGTGTTAGGAGGCGTGGGTGAATTTGTCCGAGATTGCGTGTCAATGTCCATCTCGTCTATCGCACCAAGATCTTCATCTTCGGAGTCCAACACCGTCTGCTCGACTCTCCTAGTGGCAGGTGCACGCGCACGGCCAGATCTGGGTGTTGCAACTTTGGCTGCACAAAGGCTACCCTTGCCGGGAGTAGGGCTACGACTTTGCTTCCCTATTTTGCGAGCTGGTGCATTTTCTGAAAGTGCACGGCTCAATGGCTTGCGCTTACGTTGTTGTGTTGATATTGCCTGTTCTGCCTCTGCCATTTGCCGCTCCTCTTCCTCTAGTTGCAACATAGCTTCCATGTCATCATCCTCAGCAGCCGCAAATTGCTCCAGTTGATTCTTTCCACTTCTTGCGACGGTCGAATATGGTGGGGGTGGACTGTCTGGAGCCATGACCATATCATCAATATCGGGAAAGTCGTCATCATCGGGTTCTGGATCGAACGTAGGAGCTGATCGAACCGGTCGGGGGGACTTGGCGTGTCGGAGGTCTAGTTCGTACTCGTCACTCTTGCGTTTCCGTCCTTTTGGAGTGCGCATTGGAACCGGTGAAGAAGGAATCGTATCGTCCCCAGTGAGATCAATCGAATCAACATCAATCGGGTCCAAATGGCTTATCCCAGCAGTCCCATACTGTGAAGCAGGTACCTCCATGTATCCTCTAACTGTCTTTACAGTTGCTGACCGATCCCTGATGCTGTCACGAGCGATATTTGCAGGCTCTGCTGCAGTATTCTTCTCTTTTCTTATCCCACTGGCTGATGGTGTGGAGGATCCATGTTCCGGCAATCCTGCTAGAACGAGTCTGGGCTTTCCACTAGCCGGTGTGGCTCTCAGTCGTGCCATATCCGAGGTCGCGCCCACCGCCTCTGGAGGATTGTGTATATCGATCGTTTTTGTAGGAGCGAGGCTGCGGGGTAGTATGGGTTTATCGACCGGTGGTGCTGGTAAAGGCGCTGACACAGGGTCAGACTCCGGCTCATTGTATGATGCTTGATCATTCGAGAGGACGGGATGTTGTTGCGAGGCTGTCACTGAACTTGTGGGCTCTGCGTCGGGTTCGTACGCAACGAGCGATGCGGCGGGTGGAATGAATGGCTTCTCGGTGACCAACCACTTGAGGTGTTTACTTAGATTGTTCCGAGGCATGAGAGCGTCGCATCGTTGGTGGAAGTGTCCGCATCGATGTTCTACACGTGCATCCACAGCAGCGGCGCGTTTTCATGGGCGTGATGGTGGCGACATCACTATTGGTACCCTGAACCGTGTTGTGCTAAGTCCGCAACACGCGCCGCGCTAGCACCAAGTCACGTGCGCATATAGACTGTCACTGTCGCTGCCTCGGAAATCGGACCTGTCCGTCTGTGACTACAGGAATAGCGTGATCCAGGTTCCAATGCAAGCAGACTGTAATATTCTCCCACCACCTGACATTTTCTCGAGGCGCGCGGCTAGGATGTCGGTCGCAAAGTTACCAATCGCTTCCGCTAGGCTGGCAGAGTTGGTGTAATCGGAATTAGGCCTCCATTTAAAGCACCGCTAGTAGGCCTCTGTGTCTGGTATATGCCACATGTATTCTTTTTCCATCATAGATAGTGTCGCCATCCATCCAGGTATATTACCATCAACTCACAATTTTACATTCTGCTCATGAGCCGCGCAATATGGAAGTCCAAAACCAAGAAACATTCGACCGGCTCGCGGTGGAAATTGCAAGAATACACCTGCAGCCGCCATCTGGGAATGTCCTTCCCTCTGAAACTACGCTGAACAGTGCTCGCTCCAAGCTCCAAGCGTGTCTTCCTGCAAAAGGAGTAGGTCTCGAACAAAGTATACGGCATATACGCGAAGACCTAGTCCCAGCATTCAACGCTTCCTCTCGTTCCTCTACTTACTATGGGTTTGTCACTGGCGGCACCAATCAAGCAGCTGCCCTTGCAGACAACTTGGTCACAGCATTCGATCAGAATGTGCAGGTGCACTTGCCGAACGAGACTATTGCCACAGATCTGGAGGACCGGGCACTGACTCTGCTTTGCGAGTTGCTGAACTTCGAGCCCCCGCAATGGCCCCATCGCATCTTTACTACAGGCGCCACAACCGCCAATGTACTTGGTCTGGCTTGTGGACGGGAATACGTGATCGCTGAAGCTTCAGCACACCGCACGGACGCTGAGAACAGTGTTGGCGAAGTTGGTCTAGCAGAAGCAATGCGGAGAGCTGGCATCGATGATATCCAAATATTGACCACGGTACCACACTCATCTTTGAGCAAAGCAGCGAGCATTTTGGGCCTCGGTCGAGCGAGCGTCAAGTGTCTAGGCCGCTTAGACGCACCACACAAGTTTGATATGCAGCTACTTAAAAAGTCATTGGAACAGCCTGGCGCTGCATCAATCATCGCGGTATCAGCGTCGGAAGTCAACACGGGGGTGTTTGCTACATCCAATCTCGAGGAAATGCAAGAGCTGCGAAAGCTTTCCGACATGCATGGTGCCTGGATACATGTTGATGGCGCATTTGGACTTTTTGGACGAGTCCTCTCATCTCCCGCTCACTTTTCTATCATACAGTCCTGTGCCGGCTTGGAGCTAGCAGACTCGATCACTGGTGATGGACATAAGCTTCTCAACGTGCCGTACGACTGCGGGTTCTTCCTTTCCAGACATCGCACTATGGCTGAGCGTGTGTTCCAAAACCCCAACGCTGCCTATCTTGCCTCTGACAATGGCCCCGATAGCATCATGTCACCACTGAACATTGGCCTAGAAAACTCTAGACGGTTTCGAGCTTTGCCAGTGTATGCTAGCTTGGTGGCATATGGAAGAGATGGGTACCGAGATATGCTTGAACGCCAGATCCAGCTGTCGCGTGGGATCGCGCAATACATTCTTGAAAGTAGTGAGTATGAGTTGTTGCCGAAAAAAGAAGCCCCTCGCGAAGAGATACTAGACAGTATATACATCATCGTGCTCTTCCGTGCAAAGAACGAAGAACTCAATAAGCAACTTGTCAACAAAATCAAGACAACAAGGAAGATATACGTCTCAGGCACTTCATGGGAAGGGAGACCAGCGTGTCGCTTTGCAGTATCGAATTGGATGGCTGATGCCGACAGAGACTTGCCAGTTATCAAGCAGGTATTACAAGAGATTATTTGAGAAGAGAATGGGTTTGTCACATATATTGTCATCTGAATAGACTGGCAAATGGGTATGGCCCGCCCATTGTGGGTAGGGGCAGGGTAGGGCTGCCAAGATGGGTAGATGTAGGGCAGGGTTATAATTATATAATATCTAACTATAGTAATAAGCCAATTTCAGGCTATTGTTATAGCTCATAATAGTATTTTGACCCAGCTCTACCTCTATCCACTCATCAAGTAACCCAGCCCTACATCTACCCATTTTGGCAGCCCTACCCTACCCCTACTCCGACCTATCTGCTAGTCTATATCTAAATGCACGCTACATCGTCGTGTTATGTATGCTATGCGCTATTTCAAATATCCTCAGACTTGTATACCTCATATGCGACCTCTTCGTATGGATGCACTCTGTCTTGGTCAACACCTGCTGAGTTATGTGGCTCTTGTCAAGTATAAAAACTTACTCCTTCAGCGCTTCAACCGCTTTGACTGCTGTATCGCGTCCAAGACACATTATTTCCACTCTGTACTCTTCAATCTCCTCCAGCTCGCCGACTCTGCCAATCTGGCCACAGTTCATCAGCTTCTTACTACGGATTTCCATTGACAAAACCATAACTCACGTTTGGATTGGCACCGTCACCAGGCCTAAACTGTCCTGTGCCCTTGCTGGTGAAGCACACTTCAGTGTATCCACCTTGGCCGGGATATTTTCCTGCACCAGCATTGAATATGGCCGTTTTGCAGGCGCTCAGGGCCGAGGGGGGCACGAAAAAGACGAGTTTAAACTTTGGAAGCGCAGAAGCCATGGGAGCGGGTAGAGTAGGGTTGGCAATACAAGAACGAAGATGATTTTCCTAACGATATCCAAATGACTGCTGTTAGAAAGGAGATAATGATTAGGCTGACCAGGCCACAATAAAATTGTAGAATGGGAGTGTCATGGCAGCGGGGGGGTTGCCCTCTTGAAGGATCGTCGTTATCCACGGCGCCCTACAGAAAGTTGACATTTTGACACATGGATTTTTATGCCTATTTCGTCCAGCTAGTGGAGAGGGTCTGCCTGCAATACTCGATGGTCTACAGAAGCGGAATAGTGCACTGCCAAAGTCCAGTGCAGCCCTTCGTATCTGAGGGGGGTTGTGTGACCTGAGGCAGAGTACTTGTAATAGAGTCGACGCGTGGGGCGGCGCGGGGCTGACCCCGTGCTTAGCGTGGTTTCTTCGAAAACAAACAACGGAAGGTGCAGGGCAGCAATCGGTCAAAAGACCGGAGGAACACACGGCCTCCAGACCACCACTAACACCTGCACACAGCGATAGCGACAATGGCTTCTGCGACGCCCAGGAAGTCTACACGCGCCGCCGCGACACGCCGAAAGGCGCCCGTCATTGACGACTCGGACGGCGAAGCACACATGTCACCGACCCCGGAGGTCAAAGAAGAGGAAGAGGAGGAATTTACACCAGCGCCAGCCCCACTGAAGACTGGACGGGGACGCGGAAGACCACGAAAGTCCGTAGCTCAAGGCGAAGAAGCGACACCCAAACCAACTGCAAGGCGGCGGCCCCGTGTCACCGAGTCGGTGGAGCCTACACAGTCGCTAGCACATGCGGCGGAAGGTCCTAGGGCTTCTTCGCCCTCCAAGGCAATGCCAAAGAAGCGTGGAAGGAAGCCCCGCGCCTCAGTGGCCCCGGAGCCAGTGGATGAATCCTCTCAATTGCTTACGCCTGAGCCCTCAGCGTCTCCTGAGCCTGAGCCTGAACAAACCTCCGAAGCCACGATCGCACCTGGCTCGCCACAAGCCGATGTCGACGGCGATACAATTATGGCAGACGCGGCGCCTGTTCCTCAACCACAGGCAGAGTCGGAGCCGGAGCCAGAACCAGAACCAGAAGCAAAGCCTGAACCAGTTGCTGAAATTACACAAATCGAGGCCAAAGAGGAAACGCCCATACCCGAGCCAAATGTGGAGACTCAGCAGCTCGAGGAACCAAAACCACAGGCCAAGGCGATAGAAGATGCCAACGCGCAACAAACTATGCTCGAACCCATTGATATCGTGGTGAAGAGGCGAGCGGCTGCCATACCTTCGTTGCATGAGCCTGCGCCGCCGAAGCAGCGAACAGTCATTACTTGGCTTGTTCTAAACAACTTCAAGAGTTATGCTGGCCGGCAAGAAGTAGGACCATTTCACGCTTCATTCTCTTCAGTTGTTGGCCCTAACGGCTCGGGCAAATCCAACGTTATTGACTCACTGCTCTTCGTCTTCGGTTTCCGTGCAAACAAGATGAGACAGAGCAAGCTCTCGGCTCTGATTCATAACTCGGCCGCGTTTCCAAATCTAGAATTTTGCGAAGTCGAGGTCCACTTCCAAGAAGTCAAGGATCTTCCTGATGGTGGCCATGAAGTCATTCCAGATTCTCAGCTTGTCATATCTCGGAGGGCTTTCAAGAATAACTCGAGCAAGTACTACATCAACAAGAAGGAGTCAACCTTCACCATTGTCACAAATTTGCTCAAAGACCGAGGAGTTGATCTAGACCACAAGCGATTTCTCATCCTGCAAGGTGAGGTTGAGTCCATTGCACAGATGAAACCAAAAGCTCAGGGTGAGCACGACGATGGTCTTCTTGAATACTTGGAAGACATTATTGGCACATCCAAATACAAGACACCGATCGCAGAATCTGAAGTGGAAGTCGAAACCCTGAACGAAGTCTGCCGAGAGAAGAGCAACCGTGTGCAACATGTAGAGAAAGAGAAGAGCGCTCTAGAGGAGAAGAAGGAAAATGCTTTGGCGTACATCCGAGATGAGAACGACCTCGCTTCGAAGCAGTCTACCCTCTACCAGATCTACATATCTGAGTTTGATGACCACATCCAGGTCACTCAGGAAACCGTCACCCAGCTCCAGGCCCAGCTGGACGAGGAACTACAAAAGCATCAGGGTAGCGAAGAAGAGATCAAGGAGCTCGAGCGTCGGTACAAGAAAGGTGCAAAGGAGTGCGAGCAGCTTGAAAAGAAGAACCAAGAATTCCAAAAGGAGGTGGCTCGCATCGACAAGGAGGCCGTCAAGTTTGAGGAAAAGAAAAAGTTCCTAGCAGGAAAGCAAAAGAAACTGGAGAAGACTAAAGAGACCAGTTACTACGGCCGGTCAGAGGCGGAGAGTCTCGCAAAGCAGTATGCTGCTGACCTTGAACGCTATGCTGAAGAGATAGCCGAGCTTGAGGAAAGCATGAAAGTGGAAGAGAAGGAGCTCGAAGCTGTACGAAAGAGCTTGGCTGGGAAGACACAGGGGTTGTCGGATGAGATTGCGGCAAAGCAAAAGTCCTTGGAGCCTTGGAGTGCCAAGATTAACGAGAAGCAATCGGCCATCGCCGTCGCACAAAGTGAGCTCGACATTATGCGCGAGCGTGAAAATGCAGGTGCCAAGGGCATTGCCGACGTCGAAGCCAGGATTGAAAGTTTAGAGGAAGCCAAACAGGCCAAGGCTGCCGAGCTTGACGAATGCAAAGCCGAAAGGAAGCGTGTCGAAAAGGACATACAGAAAACACAAGCTCAACTCGAGGACATCACACAGAAGGAGCCTTTGTTGAGGTCGAAGCTTTCTGGAGCAAGAGCAAAGGCTGACGAAGCTCGTGCCAGCCTTTCCTCTGCCCAAACGCAGGGTAATGTTTTGACAGGTCTTATGCGCTTGAAAGAATCTGGACGTATCGATGGCTTCCATGGCCGTCTTGGCAACCTGGGTACTATTGATCAAAAGTACGACGTTGCTATATCGACGGCGTGTCCACAACTGGACAACATGGTTGTTGACACTGTGGAGTCTGGCCAGCAATGTATTGAATACCTCCGAAAGAACAACCTTGGCCGCGCCAACTTCATACTGCTAGATCGCCTTGCCAAACGCGACATGTCGCCTGTCCAAACTCCGGAGAATGTGCCTCGTCTCTTCGACCTTGTCAAACCCAAGCACGAAAAGCTGAGACCCGCTTTTTTCCAAGTCATGACAAATACGCTCGTCGCTGAGGATCTGGACCAAGCTGAGCGTATAGCATATGGTGCAAAGCGGTGGCGAGTAGTTACCCTCGACGGCAAACTAATCGACACAGCGGGAACCATGAGTGGTGGTGGAAGTCGGGTAGTAAAGGGCAAAATGTCGTCCAAGCTCGCGTCAGATGTCTCAAGAGATCAGGTTACCAAGCTTGAACAAGACCGAGACGCGCTTGAACAGACCTTTGTTGAGTTTCAGCAAGAGCTCCGCGAGCTAGAGACCAAACTCAGAGACCTCAATCAACAAATACCTGAGCTGGACACCAAGGCGCAAAAACTTGCACTCGAGCTGGAGAGCTTCGACCGCAACATTGCCGACTGTCAGCGTCGTATCAAGGAGTTAGGCAGTGAAAAGGCAGCTACGAAGACAGACAAGGGTCGCGTGTTATCGTTAGAGAAGAGTATTGCTTCAATGGAGAAGGAAGTTTCCAAGCTTCGTGGCGAGACGGAAGATATTGAGGCAGAGATCAAGGCCCTTCAAGACAAGATTATGGAGATTGGTGGTGTAAAGTTACGTGGCCAAAAGGCCAAGGTTGACGGTCTGAAGGGTCAGATTGATACGCTTACTGAGCAGGCTTCTAATGCCGAGGTCTCCAAGTCCAAAGAGGAGAAGCAGCGAGCCAAGCACGAGAAGGCATACAACGATGCCATCAGAGAACTAGAGAAGCTCGCCACCGAGGCAGAGAGAGTCGAGGAAGACATGGCCTCTCAACAACGAGATGTCTCTGGAATCCGACAACAAGCTGAGCAAGCGCAAGAGGAGCTTGAGACGAGGAAGGAAGAGTTACAGGTGGTAAAGAACGAGCTTGACGAGAAGATGACGGAGCTCAATGAAACTCGTGCTGTCGAGATTGAGATGCGCAACAAGCTTGAGGAAGGACAGAAGACACTCCACGAGTTCCAGAAAAAGCAGGCTTACTTCCAAGATAAATTGAGCAAGCTCGCGTACCACAGTGTGAAAGACTTGGGCGAAGAGCAGGAAGGCAGTGGCGGCGAAGGCCTGCCCTCCTACAGCAAAGACGAACTCCAGGACATGGACAAGGCTGCTATCAAGGATCAAATCGCACACTTGGAGAAAAAGAACGAGTCTACGCAAGTCGATCTCTCCGTCCTCGCTGAATACCGCAAGCGTGTGGAGGAGCATGCTATGCGCTCTGCAGATCTGGCAACGGCTGTCAGTGCACGTGACGCCGCAAAGCACAAATGCGAAGAGCTTCGACGCCTACGCAAGGAAGGCTTCAAGGAAGGCTTTGATATCATTACAGCGCGCCTCAAGGAGATGTACCAAATGATTACTATGGGTGGCAACGCCGAGCTCGAATACGAAGACACGCTCGATGCTTTCTCTGAAGGTATCCGTTTCTCCGTCATGCCTCCCAAGAAGTCTTGGAAAAACATCAGCAATCTGTCTGGTGGAGAGAAGACGCTGTCCTCCCTTGCCTTGGTATTCGCACTGCACCATTACAAGCCTACCCCATTGTACGTCATGGACGAAATCGACGCTGCGTTGGATTTCCGAAACGTGAGCATTGTCGCCAGCTACATCAAGGAGAGGACAAAGAACGCACAATTCATAGTCATTTCGCTCCGGAACAACATGTTTGAGCTTGCGAGTAGATTGATTGGTGTTTACAAGGTCAATCACATGGTAGGTCGCATGATGAAGATGAGGCGGTGATGGTCATTTTGGACGACGGCTAACGAGATGACAGACCAAGAGTGTTACAATTGAGAACAAAGACTACATCAACGCTCAGGCTTGATAGAAATTACTGCCAATATTCTTCTGACTTCTCCACATCGGCGTTTGGGGTTTTGGGAAATGGTAGGATGAGACATGCATTTGGTCTGGAGCAAGATGGGGTTATGATACTACGCGGGGATGTTTTACGGTCTGGAACTTGACGACAGAAGCAACCTGGATGATCTTTTTCGCATGATATGTTTTCTGGTATGCGAATATGTCGCCAAGTTTTGCACCCGTAAGCCAATAACGACGATGTTATTAAAGCAATCATCGTGACTAATGAACTTGATTTCTTCCCGCCACATTCTCCGGTTATTGACACGTTCGATTTTAATGACAGAACACTCGCTTTCCACAAGCATGAAGCGTTGCCTCTGCAACAAGACATAACCGTCACCTGTACCGTGCAGAGTGAAGAGTGAAGTGATGATGGCTGCGACCCTTCGCGCTAATGGGACCGCTCATTGAACGACGCACGGACCAACTCACCGCGGCGTTGAACCTCCAAACCGCGACAGGCTCCATCAAGTGCACACGACAACGGGACTTTCGGCCACACCGACCGCGGCAGCTCGAAACAATCAGAAGCCGCATCAGGATCACGATCGCGACAAGTAAACGAATCCAGCCGATTGCCTTTTCGTCACGTCACTGAATCCCCGGCGCGGTACCAGCGTGAATGACGGCACGCGCACCCCTCAGCCCTTCACCCGCCTCGCGGTACATCCTAGCCACTCGCTCATAGGCTGTGCGGTTGTACCCATATTGGAAGCAACAGCAAAATACGCGCGAGTTAACCCCGCCATTCGAGAGTGTTTGTATCCCACGCAACCATGGACAACGAGCACAACCCAACCACGAACGGCCACGACGCCGCCGCAGATGATGATGACTTTGCGAGAATCATGCGCCAGGCGCAGATGGGTGTAGCAGAAGGCGAGGAGGACCTACTAGCTGGCCTCGCCACGCGCCCTTTGGAGGCCGGCGAAAAGGCGGACGACGCCGTGGACTACGAAGACATTGGTGATGATGACTTGCCAGAGGAAGAGTTTGAGTCGAGCGGAGGCGACGATGCTGGCCTCAACTTCAGCGGAACTACGTTACAGGACTCTGGCGGTACTCTCGATAACGGTGATGTGGATATGGACGATCTGTTTGGCGACGGCGATGCACAGGATGACCTTTTCGGCGATGACCCAGATCATCCGGATCCGACACGGGAAAACACACAGCACGAGGACGACCCACTGACATCAATCGAAGACCTAATCCAAGAAGGCTTCAACGTCGCCGGACAGGATAAGCCGCAATCGAATGACCGCAACAATACACAGTCTGTGGTTGAGGAAGAGGAAGAGGAGGAAGACCCAGAAGTACGTGAGCAACTGGCGCTCTTTGCCCAGTCTCGCAAGAAAGATGAGCCATCGGATGCACCCCAAAAGACATCGAGAGAGGAATTTGAGAAAATCTGGCCCAACTTCGAGGTAGACAAACCACCGCGATTCTTCAGCCTAGTACCACGTAAACGCGCCTTTTATGTCCCAAAAGCTCCTCTCAAGGCACCGAAGCCTTTTCAAATGAACAAACTCAGCCTGGATCTGGCTCCGGATCAAGAAAAGAGTTTCCGGTTACATCCCACAAGCACAGCCAAGTCTGGTCGGCAACAAGAGGAAGACCAAGGCGGGATCATACAAATTGCTAGTAATACAGAAGAAGATGGCGATGGCAATGAACAGATAGATTTCGATCGGTTCGACACCATTGATGACCACGAGATGATTGGGAATGTATCATGGAGCGACCTCAGAATTGCCTGTGAGGACTGGGAAGTTCCAGATGATACAAGTGCTACAAATCTGTCAGAGGGCGGTCAAGCACCCACGCCGCCCGATAGCATCAGCGCTGGACAGTCGCCTAGCAAGAAGCGCAGACTAGGAGAACGGGACCAGCCCATTCAGTTCTCTATCTATGATCACATGGATCTGCCCACTTGGGATGACCCTGAGCTGGAGACTGCGAAGCTATCAAAGAAGATTCTCCTGGACATGAACGACCCTCATCTCCTGCTGGACATACAGCAACCTAGCGCAGAGCCGCCAAAACCCCGGACATTGGGTCTAGGGCTCAAGCGCGATAGTCGTGGTAGTCTCGCGAACCCCATGTTCAAGCGCTACAATATTTCCAATGATGAGGCATACGACGCGCTCAAGGAGAGCAGCCAACAAAAGGTCCGTAGCACGATTGGTCACATGAACGTTGAGCACAGTCTGCCCGCATTGAAGTTGCAATATCCTTTCTACAAGGTAGCACTTTCCGATCGCGAGCTTCGATCATTCCACCGTCCTACCATCACATTCAAGCCTGGTGAACGAGCTAGTATCTCGGCACTCAAGTCCGTCAAGAGAAAGCATAAGAAGAACCTCAAACCATCCGAGGCTTTTGCAACTGCAGAGGATCTCAACATTGGTGACAACTCAGATCTCCTCCTCGCAGAATACTGTGAAGAGTACCCTACCACTCTATCAAACTTTGGTATGGGTATCAAGATTCTCAACTACTACAGGCGGAAGGACATGGAAGACACGGCACGCCCGAAGCCGGAAGATGGCATTGGAGAAACCTCCATCTTATTACCGCAGGACAAGAGTCCTTTCTCCCTGTTTGGCCAGGTCGAGCCAGGCCAACAAGTGCTGACGCTCCATAACGCCATGTATAGGGCCCCAGTGTTCAAGCACAAGCCTGAAGAGACAGACTTCCTCGTCAGCAGAAGCTGGACCGGGGTTAATGGCCCTAGGTACTACATGCGGACTATACCCAACCTTATGGTGGTCGGCCAACAGTTCCCTTCCGTGGAGGTGCCCGGTACGCATGCCCGAAAGGTTACCGAGGCATCAAAGAAACGACTCAAGATGCTGGCGTTCCGGTTGTACCGAAAAGGACAACAAAGAGGAGCGCGACAACCTTGGGTCAGTAACGAAATGATCAAGCAACATCTTCCCGGTACCGAAATCGCGCAAAACCGTTCTCGAATGCGTGAAATCATGAAGTATCAGAAAGACATTGGTACTTGGGAGCCAGTACCTGGCGAGACCGTACCCGAGGAGCCGATTCTGCGCACTTGGATCAAGCCAGAGGATGTTTGTCTGATCGATTCAATGCATGCTGGTGACAAGCAGCTCCAGGACGCCGGTATCAAGTCGAACGAAATCCGTGATGACGATGACGAAGTAGACAACGAAAACGCTGATGTCAAGCTGGCACCATGGAACACCACGAAGAATTTCTTAAACGCCTGTGCTGGAAAGGCTATGTTGGAGCTTCATGGTGATGGCGATCCTACCGGACAAGGCCTAGGTTTCAGTTTCATCAAGGTCTCGATGAAAGGTGGCTTTAGGGATGTTGGCGAGAGCGCGGCTGATCGTCTTGATAGCAAGAAGATGAAGGAGCTTGGTGGCCACAGCTACAACGTTCAGCGTCAGCAGATCAGTTACGAGAACGCCATCAAACGTATCTGGAATAAGCAAAAGGAGAGTCTGTCTGCGCAAAACCCGCCTTCCGATATCGAAGACGATGTCGATACGGCCGTGTCTCGCAACAATCACTCGCGTCAACGTTCCGAGATGGGGACGCCAGCTGCAGTGCGTCATGACGACGAGACCATGTCGCAAATGTCTCGCAATAGTAACGCAGATAACCGCGGCAAGAAGCTCAAGATCACCCGTACTATCAAGAACAAGTTCGATGAGTATGAGGATGTTACGGAAGTTATTACTGATCCTGCTGTCATCCAACTCTACATTAAGCACAAGCGCCATGAGCGCCTGGTCAATATGCGCATCGAAGACATTAAGCCCACCGGCGACCCAGAAGTGGACAAAGCGCAGCAAATCAAGCTCAAAGCCGAACTCGCACGTCTCGCCCGCAACATCGAGCGTCGCGAGGGCCGCGAGAAGGCAAAGGGACTACACAAGTCCCAGACTGGCGAAGGAGGCAGTGCAACCGGTGGTCCAGGAAAGGGCGGAGCTACACCTCGCAAGTGCGCAAACTGCGGCGAGGTGGGTCACATCAAGACAAACAAGAAGTACGTAAACAGGTTTCTCAACTACACTCTTTCATTCTATTCAGTTTTACTAACAAAGCTTAGGCTCTGTCCGCTCCTCAATGGCCAAAGGAAACAAAACGACACGTTCAAAGATGCAAATGCCGGATCGCCTGTTACTGTCACTGTTCCTGCAACGCCCTCTTTTGCTGGCTCGCCGTCCTAGAAGGTAAGATGGTGTTGAGAACGCGGTTGTGGCTTTGTCGCGCCTCGCAGAGAAGCAATGGACCTACCGAGTTACCGTTGCTCATCAGGTCTCCAGCCGCGTCGATGTGAAGCGCGTGTGTGGCAACATTATTGCTGTTCGTGTCTTTTTTTCTTCTTCTTTTTAACAAAAAATGTTTTAGCATAGCGATGGTGTTTTGGGAGGCATTCCGGTGGCTATAACGCAAATGGGTAGACAAATTTTACTACCATCGTTCGTCGATATCCCATTAGAATGGCAAAGTCGGACTGGATTGAGCATGAAACAGAGAGGAGTGCTGGAAATGCAATGCTCAGTGTACCCGGCCATAGTTAGCTTGAGACTTAATTGAGCATCTGGAATGACAACAAATGTCCAGATTTCCTAACCCTTTTAAGTGATCAAGCGTACTACACGTCAAATGTTACAACGTAGCTCGTAGGAGCAGACAATGTTTGTCTAGGTATACAAGACATACTTATAAGAAACAATCTGCACGCAAGACGGAAAATGGTTCTGTATGTTTGATTATACCCAATAAGTGTAAAATGTCCACCCGCCTAGGTGTAACGACAACTGGATGAAAGAACACGTTTTTAGTACATTGTCCACCTGTGGGACAAACATAATATGCGTGTAGACATGAAGGTATTAGGAGCCAAGCTCGGCCATAAAAAGAGAGCATATGGCAAGGGACTAGTGGACGAAAGCAAGAAAACATTGTCTGCAAATTGCAAATTGTTACCCACATAGCGTACATCTCTTGTCTCTCATCCCCGGAGTTTATACACACAAAAAACGCGTATACAGAGATACAGACACATACATACTATGCTGGAAGCCTTTGAAACAAAAAAGTACACGTTCCTCCTAAAAAACCGCTCCCTTTTGAATGACTCCCAGAAAAATCGAGAAAGAACCACAAGATCAAGGCGCGTCTCTATTTCACACATACACACACACACACACATATAACTTCTGGCCAGTTCCCCTCCCTTCTCCTATCGAAACCAAACCGAAGAAGACCTAATCGGAGCATATCTTTGAAAAACCCCAACACCTCCAGAATATCCGTTTCCTTTGGCCATTTACTCATCCAGATACCCAATCTTACAAAATTGATTTAGACTTCGAACGTCGAGCTGCGCCGTCAAGAGTGCACCGAGGAGGGTTTCCTTGCGGGGTAGAATATCGGCTTTTACTCTCCACGAACTGCCGTTGAAACTGAAAACTTCCATGTCGTCATCTTCGTCGTCCTCATCCATGCTGTCGTGATCCAAGTGTCCGTTCACTTGCTGTACGTCCTTGACAAGTGGTTCGCCGCCCTTGGACTTATCGCCTAAGCGCTTGAGAGTCGATAGTGCACGGTGGACAATGAGTTGGAAACCTTCTCGGTCGTGGTCCATAGGTCTTGGGCCGCGGTGGTTCGGCGGCATGGGAGGATGAGGAATGGCAGCATCGGTGGCTGAGAGGGACATTGCGAACTTGAGAAGAGTATGTGCCCAGCCGTCTTCTGATTCAAGCCATGCACGGCAGATACCAGTTTCTGGTCCTGGGGCTAGGCTGGCGAGGATATCAGCGGCGAGCATACCTTGCATAAGATATGCTTTCCGTGATTCTGCGATGCGTGCTTCGAACATGCGCACCTCCTTGGGGCGTGAGTCCTTCATCTGATACATTTTGTTCTCAATGTAGTTGCGGTCAGGCACAACCGAGATAGCGAGAGCAAATGACCGTGTCAGGAGATCGTACGCCGGTGTAGCTGTCGCCTCGTTGATAAAAATCTGTTTGTAATATGTCCGGTTGGGATCATCACGAGCGAGCAGTTTTGCAAGACTGTCTACTGCGGATGGAAGGTAGCGGTGGATAAGAGGATCAAAGGGCGTGAATTTGACAGGTTCGGTAGGTCGTGGCATGGGGGCAAAGGCGCAAAGGAAATGCAGTACAGCATAGGCATCCTCACGGCTAGGTAAAATGACTTTGGCGCTGGTGTTGGAGAAGAATGTGACGATATCCTTCATAAACTCAAAAGTGTTCATGTGTGAGCGAAGGAGCAGTACTCGTGTACCCACAAGGCGTATGAAGTTTGCGAGAAATTTGAGAACCGGAGGGCTGACTAAGGAGTCATGGTTGACTTCGAGGAAAGATAGATTGCGGAAGATGGTTGTTATGGCGAGCAGCCGATCGGCGGTACGATTGAGATGGTGTGCCGTGGTGCCAACCTGCGGGAGCTCCAGTAGCGACGAAGCTTCTTCGCGGCAATGGTGCATGACATCCTCGTACGACATGAGGTCAATGATATCAGTCACTTCTGGGTTGTCGGTTCCTAGTATCTCTAACAAGTCTTCTGCATATTCCACCAACACTTCTGTCAAATCCTCGCAATGCGCCAGATTGAACTGTATGGTGTTATCATAAGTTAGCCTTGTCAGAGTATCGAGTCCTAGGCGCGCTTCGCCAGGCAAACCCGACCTGATGCTCATGGTGATGGCTCGGATATCAATGACGCCCATCTCTGGCAGCATTGGGACATTTGGCTTGTAGTTTGTGATGGTGTCGATCATGTTCTTGAAGTTATCTGAGTCAAAATCGAGACCTCCCCAAGTGTCTTGGGTTCGCCAGGCGGGTTGGTAGACTCTTGTACCGTCATCTTGTTCAATTACGGGTTTCCGTCTCTCAGGTCCCTCAACAGCAGCCAAAGCTGGATCGACAGCAGCAGCATTGTCTTCCTGCTTCAGTTGTGGCGGCTGCGCCTGGTTGGGATCCTTGCCTGGGACGGGCGTTCCCTCTAGCTGCCTGCTAAGACTCTTCCGCAAATTGGGATCTGGTTGTGGAGTGGTACCATTGACGCTGGGAAGGACTGCATTGTTTTGTAACGGGGTTGATTGTGGTGGATGGGCTGCTGGATCGAGTTGTGGATGGGGTTGCTGTGTAGGCGGAAGAGACTGCCGTTGCTGTAGCTGCTGTAGCTGCTGTTGCTGTTGCTGTGCTTGCTGCTGTTGCTGTTGCTGTTGCTGCTGCTGTTGTGCCTGCTGTTGTGCCTGCTGTTGCTGTTGCTGCTGCTGCTGCTGTTGTGCTTGCTGCTGTTGCTGCTGTTGTTGCTTCAATGTCTCTTGTGATCTCTGCAGCTGCTGGAGATATTCCTGATGTCCTGCGATGTTATTTTGTTGTCCTGGAATCGTTGGCCTCGTTGGCGACATTTGTTGGCCCATGGATCCCATCTGGTTCATCTGACCCATCTGGCCCATTTGTCCCATTTGTCCCATCTGACCCATCTGCCCCTGCGGAGGCATGCCTTTTTGCTGCTGCATTTGCATTTGCTGTTGCTGCTGTCGTTGGACGTAGGCAGTTTCGTAGAGGAGTAGGTTGGCTTCGTAGATTTGACGCAACTCATTGGACGCATTGGGAAACTGCTGTGGGTGGATGTTCATCATTTGTGCGATCCGTGGCCAGCCGTTTTGTTGGGTAACAAATCGGGAGCCTTTGAAGCGCATGACAGCGGCGTAGAGGTTTTGAAGGTTGATGACACGGCCAGCGCATTGGGGCTGTGGATTAAAAGGTCGGTTCTGCTGGGCATACAATGCAGCGACGTTTTTCAAAAACTGTTGGTACTGGACTTGTGGATTTTGTGGTTGTCCTTGGCCTTGCATCATGTTTGGTTGCATGCCGGGGTGTTGCATTGGTGTTTGCATTCCACCGGGCATCTGGGCTCCTGGCTGCTGTCCTTGTCGCGCAGCCATGTTGCTTGCGGCCAGATTTCCCAGCTGCTGCTGCTGTTGGAGGCGCATTGCGTACTGCCTCTGCGCCTCCTGCTGGCGACTCTGAAGATTTTGTGACAGCTGGACGGATTGAACGGGAAATTGGTTGCCGGAGTTTGCATTGAAACCCTGGTTCATGGGTGAAGGTTGGAAGCCCATCGGGGACATCTGAGGCGCATGAGGGTTTTGGGCGGGTGAGGCCGTCTGCATTCTCTGACCACCCATCTGCCCAGGCGCAAAGTGCTGGTTCTGCATGGTTGGAGAAGGCGTGTTTGCGAAAGCTTGAGGGTGCTGGAAGCCGAATTGGGGCTGCTGTGAAGGTGTTTGTGAGCGCGATAGCGAGAGAGCGGCGCCGGTGGAGTCTCGTTTCTGCGGTACAGAGGGCATTGGGTTGTACGGGCGCGCGCCGTTCAGCTGGGGATTTGCGATGGCGCTGGGGTCGATGAAGCTCGATGTATCGTACATTGCGTTCTGGGGGGATTGAAAGTCCATGGTGGTGCGCGACTACCGCGAACGGGAGTGGGCCGCGGCGGAAACGAGTGAAAGGCGCGTATAGGGTGCGACAGGCGACGAGGGAGTGTGGATGTGCGCACGTAAGGGAGATTGGGATGCACCTGGCAAGCAAGCCGTCAGCACGCAAGTTGATGGTAAGATGGACGACGCGCCTGTGCTAGCAGCAGGCGTTGAGACGACAGGCCAGCCGGAACAGGCACGCAGCCGAGCGGGCGGCTGGGGGAGAGGAGCAAACGCACGGAGTGGCAATGGAAAAGTGACACTAGGATGAAGCTTTCATCAGGGCAGGGCGGAAATGGGGTGGCTCCGGGTGCGGTCGAGATGTTCACGTAGCGCAGACGCGCTTTGCGGACTGCGGTGCTGAGGAGCGGACGTGGAGCGAGAAGGGCGCTGTTGCCAAGCAAAGCCGTCTAGCCTCATCGAGCATGGCAGGCCGGGCAGCCTTCGACGGCGACGCCAGAACAGAGACAGAGAGCAAGACAACAAAGACAGGGCGCAAAAGCCGTGCAGATTCAACCGCCAGCCACGTCCTGTCATCCCCGGAGCAAGCAGGAAGACGCGTTCGCGTGTCGCCGCGACGACAGGCCAGTCGAGTGCCTGCGTTCCGGCAGCGAGCAAGCCTAGGCCTAACTCAATTGGAATTCTCCGCGTCTTTTGGCCGTCGTGACACGGAAACACCTTTCTCTCCACTTATTACATCACCTTGTTCCTGCACTGGGCCTGTTCTTCCACCGCTGGGCGTCGAGAGTGGGCACCATCCAGACCGCGTGCATGCTCGGCCAGCCCAATGTCTGGCCCAGGACCCGGCGCCACGCCTCGTCCCTTTGGCTGCTTTGGACGTCCTGGACACTGCATTTCTCTCGCCCCCAATTCTCAAAATCCCATCTGGCCCACGCTGGATGCTCCGGCTGATCCCCGGCCTGGGGGGCTCTCATCTCGGAAGCGCGCGCCGCCCGAGCACGTATCGTGCTCGACCATGGGCTTCGTCTAGTACGAGAGAGGGCCACACCGCAATTCCCTGGTCGCTCCCCCCGCCATGCCACTCCTCCATGGGCTGCTTCGGTGCTTTGAGAAGTCGACCAGGGTCCACGACCATTCATCTACAGTAGCATGCCTGATACGCCCGAGTCTGCGGGTGCGCCAATCCTGAGCTGTCATGTATGGTGATTACACAGTCTGCAGGCTCCGGCTGCGTCATGCAGCGCGTAGCTCGAGTTATCCCACAGTTGCTTTTTGCCTCCCCTTGCCATGTGTGTTGTCTGTAGTAGCAACTGGGCTGGGTGCTGTAAGAAGATGCCTCTCACGTGACGTCGGCGGCATCGCCTCCATCCCCCGACCACTCGCGCCTTCCATGAGCTTCATCAACATTGCGACAGACAAGCACCACCTCACCCATATCCCAACACGTAAAATCACCAGTTGCCACAGCCCGTCACTACTGACCCGTTAACACCCAGCCCCCACCTACGTCAATACTACCGAGCAACCATTACTATGGCTGACGCCGCCGTCGAGAACCCAGCCAACACAGTCCCGCCGCACAAGAAGCAGCTCCCGTCATCGATACCAAACTTTGATACCCTCGAGGGCTTCTCAACCGAAGGAAACGATGACTACTCCACCTTCAAGAAGCTACAACGGCAATTAGAGTGCGTAGGCTGTGCTCCGTGTCTGATCGACAAGTGGCTAACCGTCTCAGATACATCCACCTTCAGGAAGAGTACATCAAAGATGAGCAGCGGAGTCTGAAGCGCGAGCTGGTGAGAGCACAAGAGGAGATCAAGCGCATTCAGAGCGTGCCACTGGTCATAGGGCAGTTCATGGAGGCGATTGATCAGAAGTAAGCCCTCCGCATATCACCGCTTGCGTCACGAGGCTAACATGCACAGCACCGGCATCGTTCAATCATCAACCGGCTCCAACTATGTCGTCCGCATCCTCTCCACCCTCGACCGCGAACTGCTCAAGCCATCCTCCTCCGTCGCCCTCCACCGCCACTCGAATGCCCTTGTTGACATTCTACCACCCGAGGCCGATTCCTCGATTGCCATGCTGGGTCAGGACGAGAAGCCAGATATTACATACGCCGATGTTGGAGGTTTGGACATGCAGAAGCAGGAGATCCGGGAAGCTGTCGAGCTGCCTCTCACACACTTTGACCTGTACAAGCAGATCGGTATCGACCCACCCCGTGGTGTGCTGCTCTACGGTCCTCCAGGTACCGGAAAGACCATGCTAGTCAAGGCTGTCGCGAACAGCACAACCGCATCCTTTATTCGTGTAGTCGGCTCTGAATTTGTGCAAAAATACCTCGGTGAGGGTCCACGTATGGTCCGCGATGTGTTCCGAATGGCACGAGAGAACTCCCCTTCAATCATCTTCATCGACGAGATTGATGCTATCGCTACCAAGCGTTTCGACGCGCAAACGGGTGCGGATCGAGAGGTTCAGCGTATTCTCCTCGAACTGCTCAACCAAATGGACGGTTTCGACCAGACGTCCAACGTCAAGGTCATCATGGCTACGAATCGTGCCGATACTCTAGATCCCGCGCTTCTTCGACCCGGTCGTCTTGACAGGAAGATTGAGTTCCCTTCGCTGCGAGATCGTCGTGAGCGTCGCCTCATCTTCTCCACCATTGCTGGCAAGATGAGCTTGTCGCCCGAGGTAGATCTCGACAGCTTGATTGTGCGCAACGACCCGCTCTCTGGTGCCATTATTGCCGCCATCATGCAAGAGGCGGGTCTGAGAGCTGTGCGCAAGAACAGATACAACATTATCCAGAGCGATCTCGAGGAGGCGTACACGAGCCAGGTCAAGGGCGCAACAGAGGCAGACAAGTTTGATTTCTACAAGTAAGCGCATTGAGAAGTGTGTGTATGGAGGGAGCATACAAGTGGTAGTTGATGTACACTATGAAAGATAGACGCAGGCCTTTTCGGCTTCGAATCTTCTGAATAATGCAAAGAGACACGAATAAGTACTTGTCATTCTGTTTGTCAACTGTGAATGCGTGGCATCAGTCGAAGCAATGAGGAAGAATGTTGTGAATTATATATGCATTGGAATTTCGCTTGCCATCTATCTACCATATAATGCCCAACTACCACTACAGCACGTACCTCCCCCTCTCCTTCCATCAGTTTGTCTGCTGTTCGCAACACTGCCCAACACCTTTTCTGCTCGCCGACTATTACACTGCCCACATCCCGCTTCCATTGCTCAAACACGCTCAAGCCCAGGCACATATTCTATAGAAAACATGGAGAGAAAAGGCGGCAGCAGTATCCACCTAGCATTACCATTTCTCCTGCGACCACACTCGATCCACGACACGACACGCGTACACACACGGTGCGGAACTCATACAATGAGTCCGACCGAGTGGTCTCAAACAGTCGAAAGCAGGAAACCAGAAAAAGAAAGAAAAACAAAAGAAAAACAGAGAGAGGGGAGAGGTAAAAAGAAAAAAAGACCAGCTGATGGCTCATTTACTTTTACCCCTTTCATCCTCTCCCCGTGCGATAAAAGAGCATCCCGTTTCCCAAAACCCTTCCATTCCATGATCCAACAGTTTGTAATCGAGAAGAACAAAGGAAAAAGAGAAGGCCAAAAAAAAAGATGATTTATTTAGAAAGAGCACAAATTCCCGCGCGCCCTAATGCTAAAACAAGTATATGTAATGGTAGGATAGTTGTGGCGATTGCTGGGGGAAAGCTACTCATGGTATCATGCATTCGCGACGCAAGAGAGAGAGAGAGAGGGACAGATATTTATATCGAGGGGTTGAAAACCGAGGAGAGCTGTAGAAAAAAAAGGTCTGGTCCTTAAAGACCAGTGGTCAAGTGGGGATATACAAACAAAAAAAACCAAGCTTTCTGTGTGTTTGGATGGGGTTTTTAACATAAGGAAAAGAGACATGGTTGACATTCGGCGAGACACATTCTGGATGCCTTTAGTTGACACGGATCGTTGTCTCAAGAGGCGTTCGTGGTAGGTCCTTGTCCAGTGACGATCTGGGAATGCCTCTGCCCTTGTCTTCCTTGGGAGGCGTAGGAGGACCAGAGTGCCTGTTAGACATGTAATCATCTTTTGGCGGGGTAGGAGGACGACCAGATTCCTTGGGTGGTGTCGGCGGCGCCCTTCCCAGCGACTGGTCCCTTTCCCTTGACTTTGATCGAGCCCTCGATTGGATTTGTGGTGGGCCAAGATGGGGCGCGCCGGTAGGCTGTGATGCGTGCTCGTTCGCGGTAGCGGCGTTGTCTGTTGCGCTGCGGTTGCTATGTCCGCCAACACTCGAAGACTCACCGGCTTCTTCAACCACAGGAAGTGTAGTGCCTATCTCCCCTCTCTCTGCCGACGGGCTGCGTACTGCCCTCATGTGGAAATTAGGTACATCTTCTTCAGTATGACCGTGTCTTCGTGAACGATCAGCCTGGTGCTCTGCCTTCTCAATGACACGCTCCGTTGACAATCGTTGGTTAGAGGTTGCGTTGACGCCCTCAAGAGAGAGATCGTTGAGCTGGTTTGCCATTTGCTCTTGCTTTTCGCGCTCAGCCGCTTCCTTGGTTTTAGTAACGGCGCTGATGAACTTGACGAAACGATCGCCGTATCGTTCAGGAGGAATGGCAGATATTTGCGACTCGGTGTTGGCAATGCCCTTGAAGAAGTGCTCCATGCGCTTGATGAATGAGTACTAAAAGAGAATCAGTTAACAGTTAACTGAAGGGGATAAGCATAGCAAACTTACATGAGTCAGACAGTCAATGATACCCAGGTAGTAGATCTCTTCTCCAGGCGCGTTATCCTCGTGAGTTGCCCGGAAACCACCATCGTCGGAGTAGAAATAAAAGTCCCGGTTGGGGTCCTCTAGCTCATCGGGCATCTTACTCGAGGTTTGGCCCATGGGTACCGGCTTTTGTGTCTTGACCATCTGCCTTAGTTCGCGTGCTTTGCGCGCATTCTCAAGCTTGGACGGCGTGCGCATGAGCTGGTTAGGTGGCTGGTCAGGGGACTCCTCACCTCCAGGCGAAAAGACCTTGAGTGTCTTGTCTCGCAAGTTCTCTTCGTTACCCTTTTCCAGATCATGGATACCAATGAGAAGCGAGTAATCCATGATGTGCAGACGCTGTAAGAGCTTCACGTCTTTCTGCATCTGCTCAATGAACATCTTCTTCTTGATCGGCCCCAGCTCTAAGTGCTGGTCTCGACGCAACCAATTCAGGTCCTTGAGTGTTGCGCGGGGATTGGTCGCCAGGTTTTCTTCCTTGAAATCTCGGCCAATTGTTGAACCCTTCAAATCAAATGTGCGGTGAATATCTCTATGCGGGGGAAACAGGTTGTTCATGACGACAAAATGGATCTTACGTCCATAGGGTATCTTAACGCGGTGGAGGCCGTAAAACTGGGAAAGAAGCGTGTTTGGGTTTTCTTGTACGTGGTTGTAGTAGTCCTTCAGTATCTTACGAAGGAACTTGTGTTCGGCATGGTGAATAGTCTTGATGATGTACTTGTAGTCCCTGGAGAAATAGAAAAAGCTGCCACTCTTTCCGGGCGAGCCGAGCTCGGAAAGGATGTACTTGCTGGTTAGCGATACAAGGTAGTCGGCAGGGTCGAGCTTGAAAATAGTGCGAAGGTGACGGAAGACCCATGGCGCGTAGTCCTTGAACTTGAAGTCGTACTTTGCGGAAGGTGTGAGCTCGTTACCGGTTCTGGGAGAAGTGTCAGTATTTTGGCACGGACTCAAGAGAGAGTAGGGTAGCAGCATACATGTCAAACGAGAACTTGTGCTTCGCGTCGAAGTCGGCATCGGTGAGTTCTCGGTCCATCTTGGCGTTTGTTCTCGAGACGGTGAAGCGGATACCTGTCAACATGTTGTAGGCTGTGACCCAGTTCACGTGGTTCTGGTCCACCTTTGTTCCTACTACGACGCGATCTTCGTCCTCATCCTCCTTGCGCTTCCTCTTGCTGGCTCGCTTCTGGCGGATATGTTCAGCCCAGCGCGCGGCTTCATCGTCTTGAGGCACGTCTTCGGGAGGCATGTCCGAGTTGATGGACCGTGTGTTCCTACGCACGAGCGACATGGAACCTCTACGCCTGTGGGGGGTGCTGGGTGAGAAACGACCGCTTGCGCTGACGACGTCGTCAGTGTTATTCTGGGAGTCGCGAGGGCGCGAAGGCTGCGGCTTGGGCACCTCGAGCGTGTGGCGCTGTTGCAAGCGGTAGGGATGCTGTGAGGGACCGGGGGCGTTGTGGTTGAAGGTGGGTGGGGAGGAGACGCGATGGGCTTGGTTTGTTGGGATGTGGAGGTTGGGCGTGCCATCGTCGGCCAGGGACTGAGGCGATGACGAAGTAGGAGGGTTGGAGACTGTGCTTAGGTGCGGGACCTGGAAGTCCTTGCTCGCTTCTCTTGTGCCATCTAGTGCGTCGATTTGGCCCATTTCGACATGAGTGGTGCTACCACACAGTCGGTCCTTGGTCTTTGTGCTGTGTACCGAGGCGAAGTAGCCGTCGTCTCTGCTCGGGCGCTCACTCGACCATCGGTGGGTGTCGGGCGACTTGTTTGTGCTGTCGGCATCAAGGTCATTCCGGGACCGGGTAGAAGGGCCGTCGTCGTGCGACAAGCGCTTGTCGATGGTTTCGGGCCTGGTGGGACGTCCATTTGGCAGCGACTGCATCATGTGCAGGCCATTGGTGAGCTTTCCATTCATGGCTGGGGGGTTGCCATTGGTGAGGGAGTCGCGGCTGTCGGTGGCTGGTGTGGACGAGGTGGTTTGTGCGTGGGCAAAGGACGAACGGCCGTTGGAGTCGGAGGCATAGGCGGGCATCATCTGCGACTCATGGATGGTGACGCTCATCAAAGAAGCAGGCTTGGCCGAGCGCTGCGTCGGAGAGGGTGATGGAGCGTGAGAAGCCAGTGTGTATGCTGTGGGTGGGCGCGCCGTGCTGGGGGAGGGAATTGCGTAGCGTGGCGCAGGCGGTGCGAAGAGCAGGCACCGTGCCGGAGCAGAGCGGTCCAAAGGGGGAAAGGACAATGGCAAGCTCTGTTGCGCTCTGTGGGCTGGGCGTGTGCGGGCGGATGTCGAGGGCAGAGGGGAATGGGGTCGACAAGAATGGGCGAGCGTGGTGGAATGCAGTCGTGGTCCAGGAGTCGAGGCCGGCGGGAGTGAAGTGATGCTCGAATAGTTGGCAGCTCTGCGGCCGTCAGCGCTCCTCGCCATGACCCGACTTCCGTCTTGCGCTAGGCTTGGCGCCTGGACAGTGCCTGATTCTGATTACATGGCGCCGCCGGCCAGTTCCAAGCTGCCCTCCCCTGGCCTCACCTGGCTGTGCAAAGGTGCTCCCTCCGATGCAGCATGCAGCCCCCATCCAATTACCTTGTGCTGGCGGTTCGCTGCTCGACTTGTTGCTTGCGATGCCGACTGCACGTCAGCACGTACGCGCGCTGCCAGGCCCGTCGTACGGGGAGATTGCGCGTCTGAATTAAGAACAGGCGGCGTCCTCCAGCCACACCAATAGTCCCAGACGTGCGGGTGCGGCGTCATTGTGTGGCTCTCGCACAGGGCAGCCTATTTGTGAAGGCCCTCAGCACACACGCACATACGCCGTCAGGAGAGAGACTGTTCGGTGTTTGGCTTGGTTTGACACGGTCTCTTCTTGTCTTGTCTTGTCCACACTGCGCTGCATCCGCTTATCCGTCCCTTCCGACCTGTGTCTGTCTTGCATGCACACCACCTGCGCCGCACTTTTGGCGCCTCGTCGGCAATAACTGGTAGCTTGCCCTTCAGCCCCACGCCCCAATCTCCAGGGTAACGCCCATAATAGCTGTGCTTTTCGTCCGGCCCTGCCTCCCTCCCTCCATCGGGTTCCAAGTAGAGTGCCCTTTCGCCGTCTGCTCCTGCCTGTGATCGTCGCCGCTTTCTGCCATGCTGCGACACAGCCAAGTCGTAGCAGACCATCGTGGCCGACAAAGGGGGTACAAGTGGGCGCACAACATCACGTGCACGCGCACGTGTAACCCCCACTGCGCTTCATGCGTCAGGGTCCATCTCCACGTCGACATGGGCCTGTGTCAGTATGCTGCCCACGTACTACAAGCCTCGCAATCTCTGGCCTCGTAGTCTACTAGTCCTTATCGCCTATCGCTACCTACGACACCCAAGTTAAGAAACCGTTGACTAGCACCAAGAAATGATTAGACTCTCGAAACATCCGCGCTTCGTTTTGTGCCATGCTCGGGACGCCTGACAACGTATCTCACCACAACTCACCCCAACCTTCTTCATCCCCGTGAGCGCCAAGCCCATGCACAACACGGGCGTCGCCTCGGTCATTCTTCCCCCGAATCTAGTAGGTCGACGTGGCTGATGAGCCGACTTTTGCCTGTCCATGACCATTTGGGTGCCGATTCAAACACCACAACAACTGCCTTCCGCGACATGGACAACGCCTCTCAGCCTGCAGCGATCCGATAGTCTTCACCGGGGCCCAAGGTGATAACTTGAGTGTTCGCCAGCTTCCTTCTCACAACACCCTCGTCCAGCATCTTCCTCACCTCTTCAGCAGCATGCTGTGCAATCTGCGTCAACTTGACGGCCCATCCACGAGTGTCTTTGTCCGCGTCGTGGGCAGAGATCCACGCTTTCGCATACAGGCTCCTGGCAATCTCAGTGCCGCCCGGAGACCCCGCTGATATATTGCCGCCAAGCCACCATGGGTTTTCCACGCAGTCGAAGGAATGAAGAAGCGCCGTCAGAGGTAGGGCTGATTCTGAGACGAGATAGGAGCTTGCGTATGGCCGGATCACGTCGTACGACACACCATGGGGCGAATAGAGGACAGACAAAGTCTTCTCGCGATTGTTGAATGGCGACGGCACAAGGGTACGAGGCGACGACGCAATCGTCAACGGACTTCCTGGCGATGGAGGCGGGCTCATGGGAAGATCAATGTAGTGCATTGGGCTGAGCGACGAGAGAACTGTGCATGGGGGCCGGTAGGTTATTCCAATGGCATGGTGCACCTTGGAGAGATCCCGCTTGGCCGGTATCCAGGTCACGGTGACTTCTCCACACGTTCCTCGAGGCGAAGGCGGCGGCAAGATGATACGATAGATGGACTGGTCGTCTCCTTGTGCAAATCGTGGAAGAGCGTGTACAGACTCGGGACGAAAGTGTTTCCATGAACGGATCTTCTTGGCTGCAGACGGTATGGCTAGAATGGTCGACTCGCTGTCGGGTGGTAATTGGCGCAGCGTCGCTTCATGGCAATGGTCTGGCTTGTCTTGAGATATGAGGATAAGGTCAGGCTCGCGGTCAAGGTCTCGGAGGCTCGAGATGGCCGGCTTTGTCTTTTGCTCCGAATGAGAGAAGACCGAGTTTAGAATAATGGATGGTCCGTTGAGCCAGGCTGATGGCGAGAAAAGCGGTTAGCACTGGGTTCTCATGGGGCAAACAGCTGACGTCCCAAATGCAGTGGAATCACATGCTGCAACAGACAGGACTAGCCCACACGCACGACTACTGCAACTTACGGTCAACCAGAATTGTAAAAGAGCCGGGAAACAGGCCTGGCGACGACAGTGGGGCTGCGGGTGGGTCGAATGTGAGGAGGAACGAAGTGTCTCCGTTCAGAGACTGAACTGAAAGCGACATGGTGGCACAAGGGAAATATGGGGCAGAGGACGCAAAGCGCACCACGATGCAGACTGCGGTACAGTGAAAGTCATGGAGGGGACCGGCACCAGAAAGCAGGGCACGGCAGCGCCGTGTCAAGCTGCCATGGGCGCGAGATTAGGTGTGCAGGTGGAAGGTGGACGCGAATGTGGTAGCTGCAGACGAGCGCCTGGAGGAAGGAGCAGGTGCACACGAGGGCGTGTGTAACCACATTTAGAAAGCAAAGTCGCGAAGACCACCACAAACACTATTTACTACCTACCTGTCTCTTCTTCTAACAAGGTCCCGCCGGCTATTCAGCTGAAGAGGAAAAAAGAAAGTCATTCGCCTTGCAGAAATCGGATTTTTTTTTCTTCCTGCCTTCCTATTCTTCTCACGTGTTTCTTCCCGCCGCCCGACCAGGCTGTGCCGGACTTCGCCTTGGGCCATGCAACCAATTGCTGCACCATTTGCAGCCTTGCCGGCCGACACTGCAGCTAGCTCGGCGTTGCAGCAGCAAATTCTTCTCACGTCTGTCGCGCCATAGCCGGCGGTTTGCTGACGATGGGCGCATTGGTCCAGTCGCATTCACGAGCTTGAAGCTATGGCCGCGCACGGGACTCGACCTTCTGCGAAAGCTTCTGCCGATGATGAGTCGCTCTCCAAACCAGCGCCCTCTGATTGGAGCGCGCAACTTTGTATGGGAGCCCTAGGTCATTGGGCAGCACAAAGCTCTCTCCAAGCTGCCCGGTTCCTTCGTCCCAGGCACAATCCCGGGCGGCCGTCTGATTGCTCACTTGGTTGAGCTGCCCGTGGCGACACACAGCTCTGCCTTTGCTACAGCAGCACCAGCAGCCGCAACAGAAACAGCCACAGCCGCAGCGCGAATCCATTCACTCTCCCTCCGCGCAGCCGGTGCATGGCTCAATCGTCATCCACGAGTAAAGCTTTCACCTGGTCTCTTTTTTTGCACGCCCCGCCGCCTTTTGTGGCTGCCCCGCATCCAGTTTCCCTCGCTCTGCTGTGGCCAGCAACCTCAGCTCAGAGCTTCCTTCACCTGCCGGAGCTACCATCCAGCGCTTTGTTCTGATCGCTGCAACAAGCTAGAAGCTGCGCGACATCCGTCCGGAGCTCCTCCCACCCGCCGTAGAGCTTCCTGCACAATTTTGCTTCGCCCAGAAGCTTTTGCTGTTAATGCTTGCAGCTATGCCTCCCTCGCGCGCAGCACCACTAACGAGCTCTTTCTCCGTCAGCGACGAGAACAATGTCGTCGTCTGCCCACTGCGCAACCATGATAGCTCAGCTTGCCGAAAGCGCTGCACCGGCGTAAGTCTCCACGATAGCTACCCCACGTCATAGCAAGCTTCGAAGCTCTCCAGCTCCAACTGCCGGCTAACACACTATGTAGGAGAAGCGCTTTCGGTCTATGCAAGAGCATATTCGACGAGCTCATCCCGAACACTACATATCAAAGCTTCCAGCGACAGAGGTAAGACACGACAAGGCAGAGGAAAAAACTCTTAGCTATGGCATGTGCTGACTCGACTTGTCTACTTGTAGGAGAGTTTTCTGTTGATGGTCAATACACCACCGCAAGAACGAGCACCGCCCCCTCCCGCAGCGCCGCCAGCAGTACAGCAAACGTACGACTACAGCAACAATGAACACACCCCCCTTTTCGAGCCTGAGTTCAGTGCTAATGCCGTGCGAGCGCCAGCTGAGGCGCGCCGACCGTCATTGCTACCTGCTGCGACTGCTGCAGCGGCCCTAGCCTCGTTACACAACCATCGTGCCGAGTACGACTGGGATTCAGATCCAGTGAGGAGCTATGCTGTAGGATCTTCTACATACCATGAGGCTGACGCATTCTTTGAACAGGACGCAGCATCTGACCCAGACTCAAAGAACTTCCGGCCCCGGGCGCGGTTTGCTCCAACCTCTGGCGACCAACCAGCAAATACCGAAGAGCCATACTATACTTCTGGGTCTATACAGCAAGAGCTCCTACCATCTTCCCTCGCACGCTCGCCTCCCGGGCGCTCGTCTACCCTGCCTCCAGGAGCTCACTCTCTCAAGCTAAACCGGCCGCGTAAGCCATCCATAGGACAGAATGCTCGCAGAGGAAAACATGAGCGCCAGAAGTCAAGGGATCACAACCGGAGGATGAGCTATGACCGAAAGGCATATTCAGCCGAGCCTGCAACGGCTGCTGCCATCATGGGCAAACGGTGGGAAGACCTCATCGACGCTGCTGCTTCAGCAACCGAGGAAGATAGCCGTGATCTGACCCCAGTAGGTCTTTCAGTATTATGTCTTCCTCTTTCGCACACCCACTAACTCAGACAGGTGCCGCAATCACCAAATCATTCTCCACACATTATGAGCCGAACATCCATGCCACCCTTCAGCTTTGCTTCACAACTCCAGTCGTATACCGCTTCCCCCTTGAACAATGCTTTGACGCCTCCACCACCGGAAATGTCGGATCTACAACCCTTTCCTTCTGTCGAGTCGTCGATTGAGTCAGCAATGTCTGGCCACAATTTCCACATGCCTTCACAAGGGCTGTCTGACTCTTCCCCCAGCTCCCTGTTTCCTGTTCAAATATACTGCGCTGCCTGCCGGAAATTGTCCATATTACGCGATAGTTATGCATGCTCTGAATGCATCTGTGGTCTATGCCAGGAGTGTGTCGACGTTCTAGTCAGCGAACATAACCGCGGCCGCGCTCCGACGTGTCCACGATGCAACACTATTGGGGCTAAATTCAAGCCCTTCCAGTTGGACATTAGATGAACTACTTTGGCATATGTGTTTTTGATATCTGTTTTAGTTGTTGGCGTTTTGTTATGTCTCACCCACATTTTGGGGCATTTGGCCCTGTCTAGGCGTTTTGCGCGGCATTGTCAAAACATGGGATGGAAAGGCGTTGGTTGCATTGGATGGTCAGGGTCTTTCGAGCAGACATCGTTCAAAAGCAGTATGGAATACTGCATCCGGTAACCCAAACGCATTGGGTACTGCACTCGTAAAGAGATTGCAGAGATAGATTGCGTTCGAGAATGCAAGTTACGTGCGGATTCGCATATTAATTACATACTCCGATTCCCCATGTGCAAAGCACAGTCTTACTTACCGTATTCACAAACTCGCCTATGCGATTCGGGCTTTTTGTTTCTACAGCATATTAATCGTCATTACTCTGGTAGTCAGCAACATCAACGTCAGAGCTCAGCAACCGTCCTCGTGACCGTTTCGCCCCGGAGTTGACACGGCACTGACTCGGCAACGACAAAAGATGCGGTGACCGAACCACGGTTTGGACTACAGAGGGGTTAATCAATCAGTGTCGCAGTTAACGTACGTCAGATGTTAGTTGTTGGCGGGTAGTGGGTACTCTTCTCCCACCAGTTTGAGCCGACAGCCCACTTTTTATTTCCCAAAAACGCTATCTACTACCAAGCCACAGGCAAGATAAAATAAGCCCTAGAATGGGTCTAGAAAAAAAGCAAAAGAGGCCAGACCGTTGCTGACTGTGCAATGAACACGAGAAGAGGAGACTAGGTTGCAGGATCACGAGAAAACAAGCGCTGTTCGTTCTACTCCTTCTGTTTACTAGTCAAGTATATACTTCGGCAGGATTTTCGTATATATGTATGCTAGGTATGGATCGGGTAGTAACAAGGGGCGCCGGCCGGTCGGCCGGCCGGACAGCTTGCGGCCACAGTGGAAAAAAAAATTGGCTATTTTGGCAGGCCTGCAGGGCAACGAAGCCATGTGGGGGGGCCTGTGGGAAGCACCTCATGTGAGTTTGTGAACAACCGAGTTGCCCGTCCCGGAAAATCAAAAAACGTTCATAATCGCTTTTCGGCAACTGCTGGGACGATTGACGAGCAGAGGGGCGCCGCGGGCTGGCTGGCGTACGCACAGACGAAAACAGTGCTTGACTCATTCGCAAACTACTATGTATGTACTAATGTGATCGATGGAACGGACCTGGGACGGGTGCAAAAAGGCAGAATCGATCCGGTGCGGGAGAATGATTCAAGAATGCAATGGCTTCTCAGACTACTACGACTGGCGCGGAGAACGGAACAAAGAACTCGGGGTTGTTTGTGTGGTTCACTTGCGACTCGTGGGTTAGGAAGGGGGGGAGAGGGGATGAGCAAATGTTGCATGTCTGGACATTGTCCGCATGACCTGTCGTCTCCATCTCTCTATTCTGTGTGGTTGTCTCGTCAATGCTTTCATTTCGATTACCAAACCCGGATATCATTACCGGTACAAACAACGAGCCAATCATGACTAGCATCCAGCAGTGGCAGAACATGGAGAGGCCGGCAAAGTACATATGGCGGTGAAGTCTTGCGAAAAAAAGCTTCCTTTTTCCTTCCCTTGCCCTAGCACGTATTAGTGCCAAGCCCCCGTCTCTCCTATACACTCTACACTTGCCCTTCTTGCATGTGAGTGGCCAACCAATCGCTATACTTGGGCCTAAGAGACGAGACGCATGTAATAGTGCAGCAGACGCGGGCTGTTGCACAAGTGGCTTGGACTAGGACGGGAACATCGGTGGACGACTATGAGCAGCTGACGTGCTCTTTTTGGGGCTTTGGCGAGGGCGAGCTTGCTTCATAGGTGTGCTGCTTGGATGTTTTACCTACTGGCCATGCAAGCCGCGCAGATCAACTTGGAGCTTCTAGGACTATGGCGGCATATCATATGTACATGGTGCTAAGGAAGGGGGGAGGCGAGAGGGAGGGATGGATTGGGATGGGGGGCGAAGATTCAACAAACGCCGAAAGCGATATCCTAATTTTACTACTCCCCGCGGCTGTCAACGGTGGCCATGTGACTTGTCTTTCTCTCTCTCTCGTCTATGCGCCTATCTCTGCGTGTCCTTTCCACATACTTTTTTCCTTTTCTCCCGTCCTGGCATGTGGGCTCGGGAAACTGGTTCAGGAACGAGAATGCAACCGGATCGCCGCTCTAGCGCAGGGTCTGGCCTTGCAGATGAAGTCTCCACCCCACATATAGATACACACCGGCTTTAACCTGGTGGGCCACATGGGCGACCGCCCCCCGGAGTCTGGATCAATGCACATGGTGTTTTGCGTGGAACCTGCCGTTTGAAACTACTGCATGTGTTTATTGACAGTTGGGGTTGGGCTGCTTGCGTTACTCACTTGGGAAACGGGGCGCTGGTTGGGCGACCCAAGCTCTCCTTGCCGCAGGGCCCACAGCGGTTATGTGGCACCCAGGCACATGTCGTGTGTCTGTGTCTGTTGAGCGTGCCCTTCGCCTATGTCGTTGTGGAGTAATTGGGCGCTCTGTCCCCTGACATGTGTCCCCAATTTGGTTCTACTGTAGTGGCGGGGGATTGCAAAGTATTTAGTAGCTCGTGTGCCTCGCGTCTTATGCTCGTGTGCTTTGCATTACTTTATCCGTACCGTTTCAACGTTCATTACACATATCCATTATAATATACGCTCGGTGTTTTGTACTTCAAAAGATAAAACAATCCGCCGGTCTCTTTGTCTCTTGTCACCCGTCTTGTGTGTCGCTCTCTGATACATAAACTCGAACGGTTCGGCCCCCACCTACCCCTTTCTACGGCACCCCTCCCTCCAACGGTCTCATCGATACATGCACACGTTCGGAACAAGGATACATTTCTGCCATAAGCTGCCGATAACTCGACACAACAAAACATCTTTGCATTTCGCCAAAACCAATACGAACTATCATCATACACGATGCCTATCTTCCGCTCCTTTACCACCAAGCTCAAGACCTCGCTCTCGACCTCGTCGTCCCCAGACTCCACGCCAATGCAGTCACCTGTTTCCCCACAGGTCTCCTCACCTTTGTCATTTGAAAGACTCGGCGGTCGCAAACAAGACATGACTACTACCACTTCTGGTCGCGATGTCACGTCGCCTAATCGGCCCCAAGTCCAAGATCGATCTGACTCGTTCATGACTCAGGCGAGTCACGGGAGCAACGAAAGTGTGGTCGAGAAGAAGCAGCCTAAACGCCTGAGTCGGTTCAGAGAGGAGTTGGACTTGGAACCCGAAGAATGAACGGGCTGCGTGAGATTAAGAGGAGAATGATGACGTAAAAGGTATATTTTGTTTTGATCTCAACAATGCGGTATTGAAAACCGAGAATGCAATTTGCTAACATTCCTATGATAGTCTAATCACGCTTCTTCCGTCTCGGTGCCAGTTGCACTCTCTGCTTCACCGCCACTTTGCAACGGCGTAGCTGTTCTACTCACGCTACCACTTTTTGGTGGCCCTCTGGGCGGTCCACCAGCCTTGGGCGGAGGAGGCACACCACCGCCTTTCTTGGGCACATAATCTTGCTCAAGACTCTTTTGCTCACCTTCCTTGAAATAGTCATCAAGGCCACCTCCGCCACCACTAGCCGGACTGGCCACGTGGTGTACTCTGCCTTTCTTCTTTGGTGGTACCGTGCCCTGCGGAGGAGGTGACTTGGCAGGCAGCGCCATGTTCGCGGGGACAAAGAGCGCAGCCGGTGAGCTGGATTGAGGTGGCATGTCCATGGATTGCGTCAAAGGGCGTTTCTCATCGAAAGACGTCGTTCCGCTTGCATCGCCTGCAGAGAAGAATGTCTCTCCAGGAGCTGGCGGGGGCTCGTCCAAACCGGCCGGAATACGATGCAGCGCTCCAAATCCAAGAACGCAGCCCAACGCTCCTTCACCACCCCAGCTCCGTGTCGGCGTAATGGTAACGGGGCGGGTAACATTGTACTCGTGGTTGTACACGTAGAGTCTCAGCGGCCTATTGAGAAAGTCTTCAACGAGCTCACCGAGTCCTGACTCGCCACGCACAAGGCCTTCAGGGCTACCGATGACGTAGTCACCATAGGGCAGTAGCCCTGCAATGTCCGCAGGGGAATTAGGCGCTACATCTAAGATATGCCAGACATCTTCTGAAATGGAGAGCGGTGACCACTGCAGGGCTATTCCTAGCGTAGGCTGATCGGCTGGGATCTGGAGATAGAGTTCCCGAATCTTCTGGCCCTACAACAGCCTGTCAGATTCTGTAATTAGAGAGTTAAATGAAGCTTAGTCCTGACAACTCTGACATGCCGGACCATGTAAAGTGCTGTGAGAAGTGTCATAGCATGAAATGCGAAATGCAGAAATGCAGAAATCAACATGACGTACGTGCGGCCTCAAAGTTTGGGCGACCAAAACACGCAAGGACCGTCAGTGAAGTAAGCACCGTAGACGTACCTTTGCACTGAAGATCCCTAGGCTGATCGTCGTCCCAGCACAGTTTCGGATCTCTGTCACGAAAAGATTCGGGTCGGGATTGTCCTGTCCAAAACATGCCAAATCAGCAATCCCATCTCTAACACAGCTCCCTAAGAATGCGAAGTTGCTAGGTTCCTTCCCTATTTCCCCTCTCTTGCGTGTCCTCTATTTTAACTGTCATATTGGCCCCTTGCACGTGCCTTCCTTCCCTTACAAACCCCGTGAATCAATAAACTTACAATAGTCCTCCCGTTGATCCCAATGACAAAGTCAAACCACGGCTCCAGAGGGATATCCAGATTAGTGTTTCGCAAGACCTGAAATCCGTACGCGCCATTTGTGGACGATTGATGCTGCTGACCAGGATCGTCATTGAGGGGCGCGGCATCAAGGCGCGATATAAAGCGGTTCAGTGCGCCAAACACAGACATGGTTATGTGCTGAGTCAAACGGCTTATGTGAAGGTGATGGTTGGTGAAATGGGGTGTTGGAGAGTTGGTTTCGCTATAACATGTGGCTTGATGGAGCAGGGAATCAGGCTGGCGCGGCTAGTCTAAATGGGGTAAGGCTCTTCAGGATTGCTCTCTGCAGCCATTCTTCTGCTTGCCCATTTGCTTGTCCCCATCGGCTATTCTGACTCAGGTTACTTTTCCGTTTTGAATCTATCGGTCTTTATTTGGGACTGCAGCGTTCTCCAAGTGGTGAAGGACACATTTGCTATTGATATGAACGAACCCGCAGATGAGCAAGCCGTAGACCAGTGGTCGCGTGTCGACCAGTTTCCAGAACACCTCAAGAAGTACAGTATTCCTATACGATCCACGATATGTCTAGGAACTGTCCTGATAGACTCACAGATACTGGTTCCAGCGCTTCAAGATCTGGGAGAAATATGATCAAGGCATATGGATGACCGAAGACGCATGGTTTGGCGTTACTCCAGAGCCTATTGCAAACAAGATTGCTGCACACATTGCAGAGTCGGCACCAAAAGAGAAGACAGTCATTGTCGACGCGTTTGCAGGTGTGGGTGGTAATGCTATAGCGTTGGCACGCTCGGGCCGCTGGGAGCGCGTCTTTGCTATCGAGAAAGATCCCAGGACGTTGAAATGTGCAAAGCATAATGCAGAAATCTATGGTGTTGGCAGTAAGATCTTCTGGTTAAATGCGGATTGCTTCGACGCTGTAAAGAGGTTCGCGGGCCAGAAGAACGTCGTGATTTTCGCTAGCCCACCATGGGGAGGTTTGTATGGGCAATGCGCTGTCATGGTATGCATACTGACGACTGTAGGGACTGAGTACGGTGCAGAGGACGTCTTCGATCTCACTAAAATGGAGCCTTACAACCTTGACAAACTCTACAAAGGCTTCACAAAGGTGACCAACGAGGTTGTTCTGTACCTGCCGAGAACGTCGGATCTCAACCAGATTGCGAGGTATGGGCAGGATGGAAAGAAGTTGGAGGTAGCGCATTACGCGATGATGGGCGCTAGCAAAGTAAGTGATATGATTTCTTGTGCAATGCAGCCAGTCTGCTAACCAGGGTAGGCTCTATGTGTATATTTAGGGGATTTCGATTTCGAGTTGGAGGAGGAAAATTCATAGGACCTTGGCTAGACATGGCCATCGGCAAGTCTTCATGTTCAAGTTCATAGCTTTTCAATAATCGGTTATTCTCCAGTATCAATTAACTTCTGGTAGTACTCGCTCTAGCCAAGCACACAAATCCCTGAGCTCGGTACCACTCATGACATGACCCATGCCTTCATATTCTTTGATGGTCATCTTTTCTTCCTTGATGCCAAGTTCAAAGAGTCGTTCGTGGCATAACCGATGACGCCGTTTTGGCACTAATCTGTCGCCTGTCCCCCTTGCTAAGAATGTGTCTACTTCGCCCCTCAATTCCTTTGGTAGTCCAGCCTTTTCTCGCAGCGTTGGTATTCGATCAGACAGAGGAAGATAACCAGACAACCCAAACAATCCCCCGAGCCTCTCTGAATACTTGGATATAAGCCCAGTCAACAGAGCTATAGCATGACCCTGCGAAAAGCCGCCTACGATAATCCTTTTTTCCGGCATGCCTTGGACGACTAAGTCATCGATCAGAGATGTGATGTAATCTATTATGACCATGATCCCTTGTTCATCTTCTTCATCTTCGAGTTCTGGACGTGAAGACGGGTATGAAGATAGGCGTGTGGGCAAGTACCATGCTGTTGCCCCCAGGTCATGATTCTCGAGGGCGTTGGGAAGGACCCAGGTCATGTGTGGTAGTTTTCTGGCAGACTGGAAGTGGCGCACTATGCTTTCTATGCCTGTTGCATCATCGCCGAGGCCGTGAATGAAGATGATGGCGCTGGACTCTGCTGGGTTGTTTGGTGGAATTGAAGGTGGGATGATTATGGGAGGCGTTCTCTCAGGCAGCATATCTTGATGTATCCAGACGAGTTTCTGAATTACAGATACATATGCAGTCTGCTCATCGACCGCTCTAGAATATCAGAATTTTGGTCGAGCGTTTATCATGGACGAGGGTAGGCTTGGTTAGTCTGGATCGTGTATGCGCCCCGCTTAGTTGTATGCAGGTACAAGCAGCATTGACATGTGATGCCCATAACTGATTCCAAACTTCTCCAACTTCCAGCCACACCAATCCCCACACTCGACGGTCCACGATGCCACACATCGAAGTGCTGCCAAACTCGGCTGCCACTGTTGCTCCCGGATGGACATATGTTGTTGATACCGGCTACGATCCCTCCAAAGTTGCGATCAACCCCAAGAACAAGAAGCGCGCCGCAGCAGCTCCAGGCGGTCAGCGCGGCGACAACGAGCTTTCGGCGCGACAACAGACGGCTATCGCGCGACGCATCGCAGAGCTAGAACGCGACAACGACCCCAAACAGACCATTGCGATTCCCGGAAAACCCAGCGTGCCCAAAACGCAAAATGTAAGAAGGATCATTCAGTACCAGCGCCAGATCAGGCATTGGCTCGACGATGAAGAAGCGCAGCTGGGCCAAGTAGCGACGACGGCAAGAGGAGCAACACAGCCCTTGAGGAAGCAGAGCACCTTCGCCTCTGTACCTGCGACACCAATCGAAGGAGCGCCAGCGCCCGCAAACACATCCCAAACGCCATCACGACTCGACGATACCAACGCCGACGCCGACGACGCGCTGCTCTCTATCAATCACTCCCTTCCGCCGCCGCTCAACCCCAGTGAGCTCGAAGTCTTGCTTGCTGCACCGCCTCTTTCTTACGCCGCAAGCCATGCTGCGCCTCCGCCCGCAGGTGGCCCACCGCAGAGGCAGTTCTGTGATAATTGTGGATATTGGGGGCAGATCAAGTGCAGAAAGTGCGGTGCAAGAGTGTGCGGACTGGAATGCAAGGATGCACATGAGGCCACGAGGTGCTTGAAATGGGCTTGAAAGCAGGAACTAATAAACATGCATTTGGCATGCTTCAAGATGCCCGTCTACATCGAATATACACATGCACCGGCTATCCTCTCAGTAGGCGAATTCTTCTCCAACGAGCCTCTCACTCAGCGTCCAGAGTTTCTCCGGGTGACCTGGCGTCTTCGCTGTCGGCTGTATCTCCTCTGGAGCTATATTCCCATCATGCAGATATGCACCATTGTACTCATCTAGTCTCGGATCAAATGCAGCCACCACATGCGTTGCAGCACACTCATCAAGCGACTTGGGATCAGGCTGCCGCGTCCAACCGATCTTCTGGTTCTTAATCTCTGCTTGTCTATCAACTTTGGTCAAAGCATGATATTTAGGGTGCGAAACTTACTCAAATTCGCGAAATCCTGGTCAGTAAAACTTTGCCCAAGCGGGGTTTCCAACGCCTGTCCAGGGTGCAGGCTGTATGCCTTCAATCCTTTATGACTTAGCTTCGCAACCAACGCATCTGTGAACAAGATGTTCGCCGTTTTGCTCTGAGCATACGCGTCCCACGGGTCATAGACCTTCCCATCCTGGAAATTCGGGTCGTCAAGACGAACACCGCTAAAGCGATGACCGGCGCTCGTGATATTGACTACCCTGGGCGCCTTGGAAGCAAGTATCTTGGGCATGATCAGGTTCGTAAAGAGGAAATGGCCAATGTGGTTGGTTCCAAATTGCAACTCGATTCCCTCAGGCGTTGTACGGTATGGGCCGCCCGGTGCTGCGGCCGAGTTGACAAGCACATCGATGTGGTCTTCTGGGTAGTTCAAGACCTCTTTCGCGGCCTCACGGATCTGCTGTTGCGATGAAAGATCAAGGCGTAATATGCGAACCTGTACGTTGGCACTCGCTGGATTGGACTTGATCTTATCGACTGTGGCCTGGACTTTCGATGGCGACCGACCAGCGAGTATAAGGAGCGCGGGTGAATGCTTCGCAACCTCCTCAACGAACGTGGCTCCTAGGCCGCCTTGCGTTACTCCAGTTGTCAAAACAACCTTTCCAGCAATGCTCGCGGCATTATCTGCTGCAATCGTCGTGGCAAGTGCATTTTGCCGGTTGTAGGGAAGAGGTGAAGCCATTGGGGTAGTAGGTATGGTGATAGTAGTATATCTTGAATATCAGTCTCGAACAGTTTTATTTTCACAAGCAGCAGTCTGGTTTCACACAATTGCTAATTGTGCCATATAACGAAGTACACCACAACCTAAAGGCATCTTTATGTCCTGCGTGTATTCACACTTTCCCCGCTTTGTGACCGCTTCATCCCAGGCGTAAGATTGCTAACTCCGATAACACCGGCACGTCGTCGTGGAAGTCCGTCTTACATCCGTCTTGTATTATATATCACCGTGTAATCACACTTGTTGGTGCTTTGTGCAATGATCTGTGTGAGTTGTGCATTCAGCAACTCATACTACCAGGGTTATGCATGCACTGAAACGATCCACACACGTTGTGTTGATAACTGTCACTTGGCTCTGACACGAGATTCAGTGTAAATGCTGTGTTGACGGTGATTGAATAATCATTCAGTCCCTATGTTCGTTGCCATGAGGTTTTTTGATGGTGTTTCTATTCTGGCGTTGAGAAGGGCCGTAGCAAAAAGCTGATGGTATAGATTCGCAACTTTGAACATATGAAAATGGATGACGGCGTTGCTTCTCTTCAAATCATGCTAGGATTGAACACATCCTGTGCGCATTTCTGTTTGACTTTTCTTTGGTTATGCGTGGTAATTGTTCGGCGATTCTAGTAATAATAGATTATATGGATAAGTAGCAGTAGCACAGTGTTCTGAAATCTGCCAAACAATACCCTAGATCATGTGCATAATCTTTCACTTCCTTCGACAATATTCATGCCTGCCTTTATCGGACTAGGAAAGTTTACAGGGCTATAATCTTCAATCACTTACTCAAGCCATTCATTTGATTGACAGCCAGTGTGCCAACAACACTTCCATTTCGCACTGCTCAACTGTTCACGCAGCACTCATGACTAGACCTTGATCTTGGTTTTACAGCAGGAAACAATGTTACGCAGTCCCCTCGATATATTACGAGTTTTGCGAGATTGTTGGCTCAGACGCTTGTCGAATGGTTCGGATGCTCTCACGAGAATGTTGAGAGCGATCCTATCACCAATGTCGATGTTCTCCTAAATCTAAGCAAAACTAAGCATATGCATGGAACAGGAATTTCGTGCGTGAAGTCGAGTTCGCCATTTCTGTTTTGGTCAGGTTGCGGCATGCTTGTAAGGTGCATTCATTCAAGACGCCACTGTCTTCAACAGGTAGGAAGCAGCCGTATGATTAAATAACTTGAATCACTATTCGCTTTTCTCTGTATCATACTACCACTCCAGAGCAATATAGAAGTACAGCCACTTGGAACTCGTTCCTTTAATACCCAAATCTGATACACGCCACTGCGCCATGGCAGAAGTTGCCTGCCCTGTTTGCCCCTCATGTCACACCCCGCCATATGTCCCCTCGTCGCCCCTCAATTCTGCTGCCCCTCTAATAGTGCTGCAATCTACACCAACAGTGCAAGTTTCCTCTTTGAGTAGGTGTCATATTTGAGCTTTGCAATTTTCCCCGAGTTCGGTGTTGAGGTTGCCAGCCTATCCGCACCTAAGGATGATTTGCGAAGTTACTTAGGCACAGCTACGTTAATTGCAGTAGAGTGAAAACACTTATATATAATATTTGGTTTCCAATAATAGCCTTACCTAGCATACTGAGACAGAAACGGGCATTATTATCCTGTGCACCGAGTATTTTTTTTTAAAAAAAAAGATTGCAGTATTTGCAGCCACCACGCGAGGGTGCAGTTCATGACATGCTCTACATGTGCAAAAAACAACATGTCCAATGCATTACACAAGGTTCTGCCCATTGTGTATAGATACTGCATACTGGCGGAAAAAAAATGAAGCTGTTGTCCCGTGCCAGACTCGAACTGGCGGCCTTGGGATATCCACTATTTTTAGTAGTCATATGTGATGATATGAGACCCACGTGATAACCAACTACACCAACGAGACGATTCAAGCTAAGCCTGAGTTGGAGTTGATTGATGGATGCTTTTTCAATGTAATCATTCATAATCCCAATTTTTGACACATATTCCACTTGTCAGTTGCAATAGAGATTTGTGAGTAGAAATTGGGTAGGTGGGGCAGAAGAAGACCTTGCAGATGAGGGGCAGATCGAAGCTAGTAGCAAGATCCGCAAAATCATGGCAAGAAACGAGGAACAGGCTTGCTGAGGATTTCAGTGAAGGGGTGGTGGAAGTCTCTACTTGAGGAATATTACAAATTATTTCATAGCACATTGACTCTATATGTACAAGAACCCCAGTGGCATGTGTCACGGCTGTCTTTAGAAAGAACGACTTTTGCGCTCCTCTGTAGCGTAAACTCCATACTCAATGCAAAAACAACAACCAAGCGTTCCATCTCCAAAATCGATTTTCGTTCTGTCCACTACGGGCCAAGGCGCTGCCCAATATCTGGACTCCTAGGGCCCAACGGGATGCTCGTTGTCGGCAGGACACCATACCGTCCATATGTCTTCTGATCTACACTAACATAGTGCGGGAGCCGCCCCAGCAAGTTCAGTTTTGTTTCAATCCACCTTAGGATCTTCTCGTGCGGTACGAGAAATTTGATATATCCGGTAGCCCAGAGGTAGCCAAGACCTGCACCGCAGAGATGGCCGACCAAGCTGACATACGGGACAAGGATGCTAGTCAGGACAATGAGGATGAGTGGAGTTGTCCAAGTGGGAATCTTGTAAGGCCCAACACTAGCAAGATATTAGTCATTGCAAGACAGAAGATGAAGAATGTTGATGTACCTAAAGAACGGATTTGTCTTCTGTGTCTTCATGGCTTCAGCAGAGAGTAAGAGGAATACCCATACACTGCCTTGAGTTAGTATTCAATTACAGCATTTCCCATAGTTTCATGCATATACCTTGCGCCCATGACAGCAGTATTGCTTCTCAGAACAAACTTCTCTAGCAATGTATATACTCCTCCAGGTATCGTTCCAAAAGCTACCATTTGGTCAGCATTTATACTTATTTAAACCGTTATTGGTGTTCCTTACGCCCAGTAAACAGTGCCAGTGTGACCAGTGTTCCGTATTCCGATTCGAAGCGTTCAATGAGTGGCGTGACGGCGAGAAGGTTGAACATCATGTGGAAGAAGTTCAAATGTAAGACGGGAAACAGGTTGAGTCGGTGCACTATGCACATGAACTGTTAGTACATTATCCAGACTATTTCAGAAGCGTTGTGCCATGTCCCATCTCTTTTATGCCGGAATGAACGTCCCGCATAAGCCCTGTGAATTCCTCGTTGTCAAATCCAACCCACGGGCTTCGGAAGCACCGCAATCTGGGGCATTCGTACAAGCGACTGCGATCTATATTCCTCGGACGGTAATCGGGAAAAACCACATACTCTGCGTCAAGTCCATCTTCGCCGGCTCCAAGCGCCCAACGTCCCTAATCCAGGGAAATGGGATCGTCGCGACCCATAATCCGACAATAGCTGCGACTACGACCTTGGTACAGAAAGGTAGGCGCAAGATATAGGAGCGTAAGCGCGCAGGGTTGAACTGGGGCAGCGAAGGCGCGGGCATGGTCGGAGCGCGTTGTTGCTGCTTGCTGCTGCTGCTACTGCGCGGTCGAACGAACGGACACGAGATAAGTATGAGACTAGGGTCCAGCGCCGCGTTGCGCTAGTGCATCCTCCCGCAATCGACTGGACCACCTTCCCAGACGGATTGCTTGGAATGCTGGGCTGAAGAGAAGGACACGACTCCTTTTTACTTTCCTGCTTTTCCTGCTTTCTCTTCTCTCACACGAGGTACGATTGAGAGGTCACCATGGCATTGCTCTGTAAGCACCGCGATTCGCAAGATATATGAGGGGTCTTGGCTAACATATGAAGCATCGTTACTGGCGCTCCGGCAAGATAAACGCCTGCTCAAACTACCGCCTTACCTCTCTGCGCTCCTGATAATTGTCGGCATAGGGTGGCTGCTGGTGCTTCCATTGAACGAATACTCGCGGAGGACGTACATATCAGAGAATGCGCTGCTTCCTGGACAAGTACACACGTACTTTACTGGTAGCGAGCACAATGTCTTCCGTGCCTATCGCCATGAGGTCCATGCCCTGAAAGACAGCCCTGCGGCAGAGTAGGTGGACTCGGTTCAATGAACACACCAAGAAAGCTAATTGTGCCAAAGGCGATCTCAGAAGCTCGAAGCCATTTTCCGCGAACAGAACCTCAAGGTCGCAACCCAGCATTACAACTACACCATCTCAAACCGCACAATCGCAAATGAAAACGTTTATGCTATCCTACAAGGACCTCGCGCCGACGCCACCGAAGCTGTTGTGCTAATTGGAGCCTGGACAAACATGGACGACGAGCTCAACAACTCGGGTGTCGCACTGGTTCTTACACTAGCACGCTACTTTAAGCGCTGGAGTCTATGGAGCAAGGACATCATCTTCCTCATTCCTGGAGACAGCACCATCGGATCACAGGCTTGGGTTGATGCATACCATGAGGCACATGATAAGCAATATGTCGAGGGCCTCAAGATCAAGAGCGGCGCGTTGCAGGGTGCTGTCGCAGTCGATTATCCTGCTGGGCCATGGGGCCACCGCTATGACAAACTACATGTCGTATACGATGGTATCAATGGCCAGCTTCCCAACCTCGATCTGATCAACACGGCTGTTCAAATTGCATCTGGCCAATTAGGCATTAATTGCGTTATCCAGCGCATGTGGGACCACAGCAATTCGTACAAAGATCGCCTGCACACGATGCTTCGAGGCATGCTCTCGCAGGGCCTTGGTCACGCGACTGGGCCTCATTCATCGTTTATTCCCTATCATGTCGACGCTATTACGTTGGTGACAGTTGGAAATGGCTGGCATGATGAGATGTCACTTGGAAAGACCATCGAATCGCTATTCCGAAGCTTGAACAACCTTCTCGAGCACTTTCACCAGAGTTTCTTCTTCTATCTCCTCTTGGAAGACAAGCGTTTTGTCAGTATCGGCACATACCTGCCATCTGCCATGATGATCGCCATTAACTTTACTATTACCGCAATGGCGCTATGGGTCAAGAGTGGACGGGTTTCGAAGCCTGTTCGCAATCCCGCAGCCACCAAGCCTACTAAGCCTTCCAAGCCTATCAAGCCCACCTCTACTGATTCCAAGTCTGACTCGGCCGAAAAGTCTGGTCTCGAGAAGGAGGAACCAGAAAAAGAAGAGCCCAAGGAAGAGCCTAAGAAGGAAGAGCCTAAGAAGGACGGCACAAGCAAGAAGTCTGAACCCGCCACCAAGCTCATCGAGAAAGACGGCTCTGTCGCTCTTGTTCCAGCCGCCTCTACAGAAATAACAGAGCGCCACCTGCTCCTCCCCCTCGTCCTTGTGTTAGCCGCCCATGCAACTGGCCTCATCCCACTACACCTCTTCAGCAACTGGGACGCAGACCACCTTCCGGGTCTCTTCATCACAGCCTGTAACGTGACCACGCTCCTCCCCATTGCTGTCACGTTCCTCTTCAACTGGTCTGATCCTGAAATCCTCTCGGCCCAAGCCCTTTGCCTCCTCCAGTGTTTCTCCCTACTACTGCTAGGCATGTTCCTTGCTGCGCTAGCCACGCTCAACTTCTCGCTCAGCGTTATTGTAGGTGTAGCCTGTGTTCCTTTGAGTTTTGTCCGCAAGAGCGCAAGCAGCCGTGGCACAGCTGTACAGCTACTTGTTCTGGCGCTGCTGAACCCCGTTTTGGTTGTGCAAACAGGGACAAAGGTGCTGGGTGCGAGTCTGTTAGAGGTATTGATGCAAAGTGCTATTGGCTGGCATGTCTGGGGTATGTGGACGCAGGTCGTCTTTTGGTTGGTTTGGTTCCCTGCATGGTTAGTGGGTGCCATTGTTGTTGCAACGGGTATGTGGGATTAATCAGGAGAAATGGCTGTGAGGCGAACCAAAGGAAAAATGTGTTTGCATACAAACTGTCATCCATTAGTGTAAAGTAGATGTCACCAATATTATGCAAAATCAGAAGACGCAATGATGGTGTCATGATCAGTCCTTTCGTTCGTCAATCGTGTCAGACACTAACGAAGATTATCTATGATTACATAGTATATGCTCCTCCTTGTGAGACGTCACGCCTCAATGGCATTGAATACCGTCCTTTTTTCCCAAGACGATTTCGGATGGGTACGACAAGCTGGGGTGTCCCATGTCTAAGCGGCCCATACGTCCTTACCCACGCCTTCGATCCAGTTGCCTAGCTGGTTGACACTGGCGTCCCACTCCTTGAGTCGTGTCCTCATACCCTCAATCTGCTTCATATCCAACACTTTCGGTTGTACCCAGTTGATGCGGGCAATCTCTGCGACCTGGTCAATCTGACCCTTCAACAAGCCCAAGCTCAGCGCCTTCATGATAAGATGCTCGATCTCGTTAGGCTGTACCTTGGTCTCTTGTGAGATTTCGGAAAAGGTCATAGCGCGGTCGTGTGGTGGGCGACGGAAGACGGTCTCTGTAAGGGCAGAGAGGGAAATCTTCTGGTAAAGGAAGGTCTGGTGCTCTTTGAGAAGTGGGACCTTGGTAATGTTATTCGAGAGCACATCGTAGGCCATCAGGTCGCCCCGGTTGAAAGCGAACAGAAGATCGCGCAGCCACGCATGTGGGGTGTTGACCAGCGAGTCGAGGATGGGGTGTAGTAGCAGCTCTCCGAAGTTGTAGATGGAGTCTGAGACGAGTGCAGCGATACTGAGGTCATAAGCGCGAGACTGGCGCTCGCGGAGCTCGAGGTCGTTGAGGTCGACACAAGCAAGGAAGAGCAGGGCGTTCTTGTAGTATGCGGCGAACTCGTGCTTCGACTTGTAGTACTCTGCGCTTGCACGGTAGAACGATGCATGAACGATAGTCTCTACTGAGTCGAATTGGTCGATTATCTGCTCACACTCGTCGAGCTTCTTCTTGGCACCCTCCTCATCCCGTAACCGTAGCTGTATGCTGGCGGCAGCGACTGTGGCGTATACGTAGGCATCTTGTGAGGCTGGCTTGTTGACGCTCTTTGCGAGTTCATTGACGAATGTGAGGCGCTCCTTGTCATCTGCCAAAGTCAGCACAACTCATCAATACTCAGTTGTTTCTACCTACCCTGGTATTGTGATGCAGCGTTCAGGCCCAGGGTGACGAGCTTGAGCTGGTTGATCTTGTTGGCAAAGGTCTTGATGAAGTTCTCGAAGAATGGTATCCGCTGCTTTGCACTGCCGGGATGGTCGAAGAACTCGATAAGCTTGTCTGTCAGTTCATGCCATAGCTTTCGCTCCCAAAAGTCCTCAAAGGCGATGAAGTATTCCTGTAGCTCCTCCGGTGCCTCGTCCCGCGCGTCGCCCAGAAGGTTCGGGATAGCATCTGTATCCATGGCCATGGTTGTGAGGAGTCTGCAGTGATTTATGTGTGAAGTAGTATGACAGGCAGATCCAAAGAGCAGTGGTGGTATTGTGGCGGAGCACGAGAGCGGCGTGTATGTTTGAGTGCGGGATGCCGATGCTCTGATGGCGTTGCGGCGGCAGCTACGATTAGCGCATGGCGCCAAGCCTCAGCACCACCGACGTCCCTTCATCCCAGCTACTTCGCAAGCAGCTTTATTCGACATCTCAGCAGCCATTGAACGCCGCAACTATGCTGCCACTCCGCTGCGCTCGGTCGCCAGTGGCGCTGTCGGCTCAATTGCCTTCCAAGCGCGTAGCCAGCTTCTCCACCTCCGTCTGCCGGCAACAGCTCAACTCGGATGTCAGGATTACCAGGTCAGATATATCACCCTGCACTACGCGCAAACGAGGCGCTGACAGATACACAGGACTGGCAAACCCATTCTCACTGTTTCCGGTGGTCGATCCTCACTCGGAGGTGTGTTGCAACCCGAACCCGCACCCTAAACGACCCACTCACACTCTTGCAGGATACACCGCGACGGTCTTCGGAGCCACTGGCTTCCTTGGAAGATACATCGTGAACAGACTCGGTACGCCATAGTCCACGCAGAAGAAAATATGCCGGGTCGTGTCGCGCTAACAAAAGGGTACAGCTCGTTCAGGATGCACCGTGATTGTGCCTTTTCGGGAGGAGATGGCGAAGCGTCATCTGAAGGTCGCTGGAGATCTGGGCAGAGTCATCTTCATGGAGATGGATCTCCGCAACACTGCGTCTATTGAAGAGAGCGTGCGACACTCTGACATTGTCTACAACCTTATTGGCCGTGACTACCCCACTAAGAACTTCGACCTGGAGGATGTACACGTTCACGGAACAGAACGCATCGTGGATGCCGTTGCCAAATACGACATTGATCGATTTGTTCACGTCTCTTCGCACAGCGCCCAGCTCGACTCTCCATCCGAGTTCTACCGCACCAAGGCCAAGGGTGAGCAGGTAGCCCGTTCTATTTACCCAGAGACCACTATTGTCCGACCTGCGCCAATGTTCGGGTTTGAGGACCGTCTTCTCCACCGTCTCGCTTCTCCTACGAACATCATCACCTCCAACAACCTCGAGGAGCGTATCCGCCCGGTTCATGTCATCGACGTTGGCATGGCTCTTGAGCGCATGCTCCACGACGACACCACCGCCGCTGAGACATTCGAACTCTACGGCCCTACCGAGTACTCCATGGCCGAGATCAACGAGCTTGTGGAGAAGGAGGTCATGAAGCCGCGCCGCCACGTCAATGTTCCCAAGCGCATCCTCAAGCCCATCGCCCACTATGCGAACAAACTCCTTTGGTGGCCCATCCACTCAGCCGATGAGGTTGAGCGGGAGTTCATTGACCAGGTTATTGACAGGAATGCTAAGACGTTCAAGGACTTGGACATCGAGCCTGTTGAGCTGAAGAGCATGACTTTCGAGTACCTCAAGGGATACCGAAGCTCGAGTTACTACGATCTGCCGCCAATGAGCGAGAAGGAGAAAAGGGAAGAGAAGAAGTATCTGCACGTCATTGATGACCAATAGACAAGCGAGCTTTGTAAATATTTAAGCCCATGTACTGCTCTACGGTCACTAGAAACCCAAGACATTTTTCCTTTGTGTTGAAATGAAATTCGTCAGAAGCGACGTTCGTCTTGATTTGAGTGGGGTATCATTGTTTTTTTGCTCTATAATTTACCATGCCCGTCGTCATTGTGTTCTAGCTTGTGCTTTCTTCTCCTGGGTCAAGTCCTCCAAGTACCTTCTCAGCAAAGCTTCAGTACTCTCAGGATCATCTCTGTCCCTGCGCTCGTCCCAATGGCGATGAAATTCAAGCACGACCTCAACAGCAATGAGGGCGATGATAGCCCATTCGAGCCGTAACCCGTGTTTCTCACTCAACTGCTCTCGCAGCACGCTTGCGATTTCTTGGGCAAACCCAATCTTGTCATTCAGCACTTTGATGCGAACGCCCACGTCGAGTGCACGGCCCACCTGATCATAGTACTCTCCCAGCCCAAGCTCGTGCCGCGAGTCCCAGAAAATGTCGGGCATGGAGTCTGTCAGCTCCGAGTAGAGGTTCAGCTGAGCACGTAGCGAGAGTAGTTCGCCTGTTTTGCGCAGGATGAAAGAGCGCGTGAAAGGGGCGCTACGACGAGGGGAAAAGGTTTTGGATGAGGCAAGCATGGTGGGTATGTCGCGGGTCGAGTGTTGGTAGGCTGACAATAGAGTTTCTAGGACCGCAAGCTTGGTACTGCGGGCAAGGCCAGACGAGAAGGCAATTTTGGCGAGAATGGTGTCAACTTCATGACGCTGTTGGTCGGACTCGTCGACTTGGGAGGTTGAGACATTGTCAGAGGGTGCTTCAGCTTTTGTGCCTAGGACAATAGTGTCACCGACGACTTCGCTCGACTCTTTGCTAGGATCTTCGAGGAAGTCCAGGTCTTCTGTCTCAAGGAGGTCAAGATGCGATCCTTCGGCTGCGGCTGGTAACACTTGATTGACAAGTTTCAGGGCCTCTCTTTCCCGAACATTCCATGTTACGACTGTGCCAGACGGGAAGATGAATATATCGCCTTGCTGGAAGTCCTTGACTTCGGAGGGTCGGTCTGATGTTTGTACGTGTATCACTTGGGGATATAAGCCCGTCTGGAATGGGTCGAGCTCGTAGCCCTGGGCCTTGACGAGCCGGGCGGCGGCAGATATATCGTACGTCTCGGCGGCGCAGTATGCGGTGACAGTTTTTGTCTGGGCGTCAGGATCAATGAAGCGCGTCCGTCCTCTAGACTTGACAAAAGCTCTCGATCTCTGCGCTTCAACCGCCACGCTTCGCAACGACGTCTTGCCAGCATTTTTGCGAGCGGTCTTGCGATCTGCCTTGCCTTGGCTCTCTCTCAGCAATTCCTCTTTACCTGTTGTATCATCGTGCTTTGGTGCGACGTCGGTCTTCTTGCTGTATGCTTGTGTCGACGACAGCGGCCTTTTTGCGGAGAAGGGCAATTGCGGCAGGGTGGGCCGGAATTTACGTGGCAGACGTGCAGTGGGAGCAAGACATCGTGTCAGGCTTGGGAACAAGGAGGGTCGAATACTCGTCATCGCCAGTACGGGAATGCCTCAGACATAGTTTCGAGCAGGGAAGCGCCCAAGGTCGACAAGGAAACATTCTCCATCTAGGTTGTGTGGAGCAGTGCGGAGGAGAAGCATAGACCCTGGCAAAGTCCGCGGGAATCGCCTTGGCCGGCATCATAGGGCTAGATCGACAGGGCTGTAGTCAACCTCGCAACTCTCCACCCTCGGCGCGCCTGGAGCGTCTCCTACGTTTTTTGTACGCCTGCCGCAGCTCATGCCGCCAGCATGGCTGCGGAAAACACCGACGAAGATGCGCACACGCGGGCGCGCGACGAGTCCCGCCTCGAAAAGGCCGCCAGCGAAGCCCAAGAAAGCGTCGAGCCGGACTCCGACACCCAGGATGATGACAACGACGACGACGATGAAGAAGACGATATCGACGAGGAGCCCAAGCTCAAGTACAGTCGCCTCACCAGAGATCTGGGTCCTGTCTACCGTAACGGCGACGCGACAGCTACCTTCATAGTCGCGGGGGACAAGATGGTACGGTCATAGCTCCAAGCTCCCCAAGTGCATGAGTATCACTTGCACGCTGTAGGCCATATGCTAAGACTATATGTGTATGTATGCAGATTATAGGTACCCACAATGGTAACATCGTAAGTCTCTCAGACTTGTCCATCTCCGCGCCGCCATACTAACCTGGGTAGCACGCATTGAACATACCATCGTTCCAAATCTTGCGCACCTACAACGCACACCCTGCTGCCTCAGTCACGGCACTGTCAGTGTCGCCGCTGCTTGCTTCTCAGCCTTTTGTACCTACAGTCTCGGATCTGAGGTCGGCCGACCAGGCGAACGCATCTCGACGGACAGACTCACCAGCAGGCAATACTTCGTCTCCTCGCGCACCACGCCAGGCTCAAGTCCCAGCCACTCCTTCGAACCAGATTTATATTGCCTCTTCTTCCATAGACGGCCATGTTTGTGTTTCGTCGCTCGTGGACCCCAAGGATGTCACGCTACGCAATTTTGGCCGCCCAGTACAGGCCGTAGCGCTTTCGCCCGACTACAAAAATGACCGGTCGTACTTGTCAGGAGGACTAGCTGGTGAGCTAATCCACACAGTTGGTGGCCCAATAGGTGTGCGATCCAATGCCAACACTAGTGCGGCATCACAGGCAGCGCACGGATGGCTCGGAGCAATTGGCCTTGGTGGGCATGGGGGCAGAGACACGATTTTGCATTCAGGAGAAGGTACAATCACTGCCATCAAGTGGTCGCTATCTGGAAAATTTGTCGCATGGGCCAACGAACATGGCATCCGTCTCATGAGAACCGACCTTCATCTGGATAGCGCAGATTCAGATGATGCCTGGAAAAGAATCGGAATTGTCGAGAAACCAAACCGTCGCATATGGCAGGACATGGCCACCGTATGGAAGCCACGTATAGAATGGATTGACGACCAGTCGCTCGAGTCTGATGACGATGCTATCATGAGTATGAATGGACATCACCTTGCGGATAAAACTGATGCTACGCTTCCACACAACCGATCTTCCCAACCCGCCAAAGGAGAGCAAAAGAAGAACATCGAGAAACTCATCATAGGATGGGGTGACACTGCTTGGATCGTTCACGTGCGCCCTGGAGACGCTGGTGTTGGCCGTAATGTGGGTGAAAGATCGGTTGGAAGTGCCGATGTCATCCGCTGGTATGTTGTCCTTAACATCGATTATCAAACGTCTCTAACATTCATGCAGCATTCATTTCGACGACTGTATTGTTTCTGGCATTTCGCTTTATACCCCTTCTTTACTTCTTGTTCTTGCATACCGGACGCGCGATGATGATGACAACCCTGTCTCTGGGCCAGATACAACTCCTCGCGGAAGACATCGTCGCACAAATGGTCTCTCTCCAGAGCTCAAACTCATAGATGCTGCGACATCGGATGAGGTTGAAGTGGATTCTTTAACCGTCAGTAGATATGAAAGCCTTTCAGCTGCCGACTACCATTTGGGCACGCTATACGTGCCGCACCCGAAGACAATGACTCCAGCGCAGAGAAGTGCACTGGAAGCGATTGGGGGAGGAATATGGGATGTTGGTGCTAGTGCAGCACGCATACTCAGCTCTGGAGCCAGCGTAATGAACCTCCAGATTGGCTCTGACAAGCCGCCATCGAGGGCACCTTCCATGTCTTCAGCCAGTGCTGGAAATGTTTCTGGTTCAACACCTTCAAAACGTCAACCACAAGTACATCCCAATGCTGCCAGTGCCGGTCTAAAGGTCTTTATACAAAGTCCGTATGACTGTGTATTGGCCATCAAGCGAGAACTCTCAGATCACTTCCAATGGGAATTGGAGCATGAAAACTACAAAGATGCATGGGAGCTGTTAGAGGACCATCCTGAGATCATCGCATCGGTCGTACAAGTGCCGTCAGACGCCTCTGATACTGGTACGCCAGTCAAGCAACAGGGCAGCCTACACGAATTCTTCGCCGATGACAACGATTCGCAAACGACACTGTCTGCAACCAGAGCCAATCAGAACTCAGCCGTTGAGAAAGAAAAGCGTCGAATCGGAGACCTATGGGTACAGCAGCTGGTCAGTGCTGGCGATTGGAAACAAGCGGGTAAAGTGGCTGGACGCGTGCTAGGAAATTCCGCGCGATGGGAACACTGGGTGTGGAAGTTCGCCCAGACGAATCATTTCAACGAGATTTCGCCGTATGTCCCTAAGAAACCGATACAACCGCCACTCCCGTCCATGGTGTATGAAGTGATCCTTGGGCACTACATCATTCACGATCGCATACGCTTTAAGCACTTGCTCGAGGATTGGGATCCCGATCTTTTTGACATAAACAGTGTCATTGAAGCTATCAAGAGCAAGCTTTCTGCTGGCGATGTCACTGAAGAGTCTGTTGAGGACGACGTACAAGGAAGGGATTGGCGCATATTACAAGATGGTCTGGCAAAACTGTTTCTGGCAAGCGGTCGGCAAAGAGAGGCGCTGCGCTGCTATATTCGTCTACAGAATGCCGAAGCAGCAATGACGCTAATACGTGATTTCCATCTTGTTGAAGCCGTACGTGACGATATCCCTGGCTTCATCATGATGGGTGTCTCAAAAGAGCTGATGAAGTCGGCGTCAACCAAATTGGAAGAGTTGGAAGAGGCATCAGCAGAAGCCATCAATGTTCTTGTCGAGGAAGGCTGTCGAGGCACCATCCCAGCGAGCGACGTTGAGAGCCAACTACAAGCCAAAGGGCCAGCATTCAGACCCTTTTTGCATTTCTATCTACGAAAACTTTGGAAGCCGGAAATGCATGAACGAACTGCCAAGACAGCCAAAGAGCGGGTGGCCGAAGACCGTTTGGTGGCTGACGGCAAGCTTGTCGCGGAGGAATTTGCGGATCTTATCGTTGAGCTATTCGCAGAGTATGATCGACCACTGCTAATGGAATACCTTCGCAAATCCCAGAGCTACGATCTGAGCAAGGCCACTGCAGAGTGTGAGAGGAGAGAGTACATTCCAGAACTTGTGTAAGTGCTCACCACGACTGACTTCATTGCGATAGCATAACTGACTCTCATCAGACACATCCTCTCCAAGACAGGTCAAACAAAGCGTGCCTTGTACCTCATCATCGAGAAGCTCTCCGATGTCAGCTTTGCTATCTCGTTCGCCAAGGAACAAGACGACCCAGACCTCTGGAATGATCTATTGGAGTACTCCATGGACAAGCCGCACTTCATCCGCGGTCTTCTCGAAGAGGTTGGTACAGCAATCGATCCTATCAAACTTGTGCGCCGCATCCCAGAAGGACTTGAAATCGAAGGCCTCCGAGACGGCATTGGCCGCATGGTCCGCGAATACGAGATTCAATACTCCATCTCCGAGGGTGTTGCACGTGTGCTTCGTGGCGAGGTAGCCGCTGGCATGGACACATTGCGATCTGGACAGAAACGCGGCGTTAAGTTTGAAGTCATTCCTTGTCACGATGGCGTTCCTGCAACGCAGGCAAAGCACCGCCATGCAAAAGGACAAATCGACATTGAGCCTAAAGGCATGGATCCTGCAACTGCAGCTAAATTCGTGGCTAAAACAGACAAATCAACAAAGGCTGTGTCCACCGCAACCAGTGCACCGAACATCGATCCTACTCCCCCTGGTCCACCAGAAGGCGATGCTCCGCCAGGCCACTGTGTTGGATGCCACCGCCCTTTTACTCTCCCCACAGCTGAAGAAGAATCTGCCACCACAGACGGAAACACTCCTTTACCTCCCTCTCGTGACACCCTCGTCGGCTTTGCATGCGGTCACGTCTTCCATCTTGCTTGCCTGCTACCTAAGACAAATGCAACCGCAAGCGTAGCAGCGGGCTTACAGCAACAACTTGCAAATGATGCCCAGGAGAGTGGAGGTAGGTGGACACGCAGTGTTGGTGCAAAGGTGACACATGCGCATGTTATCAAGAAGGCAGTGGGTAGAGGATGTGTTGTTTGTAGAGAGCGCGAAATTGTAAGCGAAGAGTAGAAGGGGGGATGTTGGTGATGATTTTGGGGACTGGTTTTGGCAGGATTGGGTGAGAGGCTAGATGTATATGTAATGATGGCAGTGTTATCTAGATAAGGTATGTATAGGCCTTGGGCCGCATTATCAGATATACCTGGCGGTGTATCTGTGGTGTTTGTAGCGTAAGAGAAAGCATGAAAGAGGGACGGTGCACGTGGAGGTTGTGGTTTGATGACTCTTCTATGTCGTCTTCATGCATTGGAGGTGCTTTTTCTCGAAACTCAGAATACAACTTGAATTTGAAGATACGCTTTCTCGTTTTTCTCCTCACTATCGATATTCCTAGTGTTCGATTCGTCACTGGATTTGGGAGAACTCTGTTTATCCTGATGAATTCGGTTCAAAGCAGTTGGTAGATAGGTAATGTAGACTGCCTGGTGCCTTCAAGTCCAAAAGCTTCATCCCTGTCACTTCCCCAGTGGGAAACGGCCTCGGCTAACCGCGGTCCATGGGAATGAAGTCACCAAACCACAACTCAGCTGGTGCCGAAGCCGTAGCTCTGAACCGAGTTCCTAGTATAGCTTGAATGAGATCTGTTACATTTCCACAGGTCTACTTGCAAGTTCCCAAAATGCCTCTCTTTCGCCCCGCCCCCCGCACTTTGTACCGTGCCCTACAAGCCCGCACTTTTGCGACTGCACAAACCCCAGCAATCAACGTCTCAAATGTGCCTGCACCGCATTGCGGAAGCATAAGGATTCTCTCTTTAAATCGCCCAGCAGCGCGCAATGCGATCTCAAGGCAATTGCTTGCGGAGCTAAGCCACCAGGTCAACAGCATTCACGACGAAGGCGACAATGGCCCAACGCGGGCATTGATCCTGGCGAGTGATGTCGATTCGAGTTTCTGCGCAGGTGCAGATCTGAAAGAGAGGGCTACATTTACACAAGAAGAGTATGTCGTCTCAGAGGTACAAGAAGCAAACCGCTAACAAGCAGCGACAGGACCGCAAACTTTCTCGCATCGTTGCGCGGAACATTTGCATCAATTGCACAACTGCCCATTCCCACGATTTCTGCACTTGCGGCGCCAGCTTTTGGTGGCGGCCTCGAATTGGCTCTTACTACCCATATGCGCATCTTCGCCTCTACGACCACAGTTGCCCTCCCGGAAACCCGTCTTGCGATTCTGCCGGGCGCGGGAGGAACCTACCGTCTCCCTGCTTTAATTGGTCTTTCACGCGCTCGAGACTTGATTTTGACTGGACGAAGGGTCGCAGCGCCTGAAGCGTACTTTCTTGGGCTATGCGACCGTCTAGTAGAGATCACGGAAAAGGATACAAAGGAAGAAGGGGCTGCACGGAAGAAGGTCCTGGAAGAGGCAATCAACCTGGCAATGAACATTTGCGAGGGTGGTCCCATTGCCATCAGGGCTGCGCTGGCGGCAGTCGAGGGTTGTGCATTGGGTGAGAAGTCTGAGAATGCTGCATACGACCGTGTGGTTAGGACTAAAGATAGGGACGAGGCGCTGCTTGCATTCAGAGAAAAGCGAAAACCGGTATTCAAAGGAGAATAGAGTACACGCGTAGCGTTAGATATACTGCTTATTCTACTTGTCGTTGCACTTTCAATTCACAATGGTTTTGTTCGTCGTTTACTTCAAACCGTCTGTCTACATCTTGCTCTTAATCTCTTCCAGCAACTTGGCCAACTCGCTCTTGTCTGCCTCCTTGGTCGGCCAATCGATACCCAGGCCCTCCTGCTCATTCGGCTTGGGAATCAGATGGAAGTGCACATGGTCTACAACCTGGTGCGCAATTCGACCGTTGTTCTGCAGGATGTTGTAGTCTGAGAGGTTCTGTGCGATGGCGATGCGCCTGGTGACTGACAGGACTTCAGACAGCTGGTCTTCGGGTATGTCGTGCAGCTTTGCGCCGTGGTACTTGGGGATGATGAGCTAGTGGGAAGTATATGCGTTAGCTGAATGTAGTGTTCCTTGAAAAGACGTAGAAGAAAAAGGCGTGAGTGAGTATCAAGGGATACTTACAGTGTGTCCCTTGCTCAATGGCCCAATGTCAAGGAATGCAAGCGTCTTCTCACTCTCAAATATCTTCATCGAAGGGATCTCGCCTGCAGGGGCTGTTAGTATCCCGTAGGCGCTAGTGAAGGCGCGACCTACCCTTGATGATCTTGCAAAAGATGCATGCAGCGGAAGCCATTGCGGTACTCGTGAGCTGAGATGTGGGTTGGCTGGTGGGTGGGTTGGTCCGGAAGCTCGCGAAGATGACGCAGGCTAGAGCTTCGAGGCAACGTGGGGTTGACCGAGGGACAGGTGGGGTAGCTGTTCAGCAACAAGCCCATGGAGCGTTATTTGCCGCTATGTTGCTTTCAACGTTTGGCCAAGACTTATCAAAAGATACACAAGTCGCCAACGTACAAGTACAATTTTCTAGCCATAATTTAAATTGTGGTATCTGCATGTCATGATGACCTCCACTTCCACGCCTCACACTCGAAATTGGCATAGCATCTGAACTCGTTGCTCAGGCCTTTTGCGTGCAGAATCTCATAATCCGTAGTCTTTAATCCTACTTTTCCGTAGAGCTTTTCCGTGGCTAGACTCTCCATGCGCTCTCCAGTACAGACGATGAGACGAAGTGATTCTTGCGTCCATGATTTAGCCAACCATCGTACAGTCAGTGCAGCTGCATTTGGTTAGATTGGCTAATCTCTTGTTTATCAGTGATTCAGGAATTAAGGTACCTTTGGTCTGGCAGTCTTGGCTTAGGAATGGCGGATCACAAATGATAGCGTCAAATGTCCCTTTGAGCTCCGGCGGAAGCTGGATAGCTTTCTCGAAGTCATAAGGGACGAATTCTTGGAAAACGGCGAAACGCTCGTCAAATTCGAGTAATCTGATCTGGGGCCGACATTTGGCTTCTCCCGAGTTCTAGCTGATTGTCAACGTGGTCTTCTCTTACGTGTGATGCACAGCCAAGAGCACCTACGATCAAGTTCTTCAGTTGTATGAAAGCGCTAGGAGCAGATACCACTGCTATCCTCGTCTCTTCCGTGGCGCCATCCAGAAGTTGCTTCGCAAGGACTGTGGCAGTCTCATCGCTATACCAGAATTGACTTGCGTTCCAGTCTTCTGTAAACGCTTCCATGGAGAGCTTTCCTTCAAAATCATCCTCAGCCTTGGCTTTCAGATCTTCAAACTGCTTCGCGCGTGCATCTCGCTCGCCATAAAATTGTTGCAGGGCTGCTAGGGTGTCGCCCGAGAGCTGACTTCATTGATTAGTACATGTAAGTTGGGGCTCCCAACGATGACTGCTCACGGAATATCGTCGTCGTCTTCAGCCATTGGCGCTATGCCAATCTTTTGTTCTTGTCGTTTCAGGTCTGTGGCGGCGAATTATCGCGATGTGGATATAGATAGTAAGCCGCCTGCTTCCACCCCCACTACGTACGGATAAGCGAGCCTCGGTAAGTCTGTCTGTGCTGTTACCTGGGGTGAGAGTGACTATGCTGCGCCCGCAACTTTCATGCTTGTTGAACGTTTCCAAGCCTCACAGATTTTATTCAAAGATGGTTGATACTTTGGAGTCTCTACCTGAGGTTGAGAAGTTGAGCGATCGGGTGATTAGGGTCCTTGGTGGGAACCCGAGCAAGGTAAGCGCTGTCACATTGAAAACAAGAGACACACTCTGACATACTTCAGTTCACCCTGCAAGGTTTGTGCGTTGCATCCCATTATTGAACCGATACTGAGTGACATAGGCACAAACACTTATGTCGTCGGTCGTGGCGTGTCACGACTCCTCATCGACACGGGCGAGGGCAGGCCCCAGTGGATAGCTTCCATCAAGTCGCTACTCTCGAAGGAGAACATTACGATAGACAAGGTGCTCTTGACGCACTGGCACCACGACCACATCCAAGGTGTCCCTGACCTCCTTGGGCTTGTCCCTAACGCAAAGGTCTACAAAAATGACCCCCATGACGACTGGCTTCCCATAGCCGATGGGCAGCGATTTGAAACCGAGGGCGCGACCCTGCGCGCCTTCTTCTGTCCTGGACACACTACGGATCACATGGCTTTTGTGCTGGAGGAAGAAGACGCCATGTTCACAGCAGACAATGTGCTCGGACAGGGCACAGCGGTATTCGAGGATCTGGCGACGTACATGAAGAGTCTCGACGCTATGTCGAAGCAGTTTGGAGGCCGCGCATACCCCGGTCACGGTCCAGTCATTCCCGACGGCCCGGCAAAGATCATAGAGTACATTAGCCACCGCAAGCTGCGCGAGAAACAGGTCTTGGATATACTCGCAGCAAATCACGGTCAATCCCTGTCGTCGATGGATATTGTCAAAGTGATATACAAGGACTATCCAGAGAACCTGTGGGAGCCGGCGGAAAAGGGAATACTGCAGATCCTGATCAAGCTGAAGCAGGAAGGGAAGGTCAACAGCGGAGAGGTGTGGTCGTTGAGCGGAAAGTCTAGTCTCTAAGCAGTGATCGTAGCTTGAATGGTAATGTCCGCAAAACTGCGGGGCACATGTGCCCCACTTATTGTCTGGAAGCACTCCCGACGATTTGACGTCGAAGTGCTTTTGAATGGTCAATATATTTTTTTAAATTTCTCGTTTCTTCATCAATCAATCACAGGAGTCGTGCCAGAGTGGTTAATGGGTTAGACTTGAATTCCTCATTCATGTCATCTAATGGCTTCGGCCTCGCAAGTTCGAATCTTGTCGGCTCCGATATTTTTTATAAAATCTTTTTTTGTCCCAATCTAGCCTCTCATAACCTGAGCTAAGTTAGCAGCAAGTGTTCTATCTTTGCCCACAGCGAGTTTTCTCAAGGTCTTTCGAACCACGCTTCTAGTAAGCAGGTGCTCATTAACCACGACTACAAAACACCAACGGAGTAAAAGAGACTGGGCAGAATAAGGTTCGCTAGCAGTAAAAGGAACAGCAATGACCCGAAAATAGCAAAATGTGCTTGCTTTAGAGTGTCTCTATTATACAAAGTTAGACTAATCGAACACTTCAATAGAATGACTTGAACCTATTGATTACGAAAGCCAATATTTTGCTTATTAAGTGAGGAGTCACGCTTGACTTCTAATTATACTGATGAACATTAGGCTACATAGGAAATTAACAGGCTGAACGAGCCACAGATAACAGCAATATCTAGCCCGAAAACAGAGAGCTACAAACACGGCAAAGAGAGAATGCATTTCTTGCTTCCAAGCGCAGCACTTCTACTGCGATGGCAGTTTGATCGAAGCCTGATTTCAAAATTAACTCCAGCAGCGTAGTGAGTTCATACTCCACAACGTCTTTGCATCCGAAGCTGGCAGCCTATAAGGCATGGAAACTTCGTCATCGAATCTCATACAAGGCTACGTAGCAGCAAACAGTAGCGGCTAAAAATATACCCTTCTCATGCCAAGCCGAAATCATCGGCATTTGAAAATCCCATTGATGTGGAGAAAGTCCATATTGTTTCGCTCTGTAGTGTCCTTGGCAATAGGTGACTTAGTAGATGAGCATGGCGTAATGCGTGCCAACTGAAGACATTCAGTCTCCATGATCAGAATGCATTTTATATCTCAAACTCTTAAACTGCTCCAAAAATCCATTACATACGATGATTATTCCAATACTTTTGTGTGATTAATACATATCTCTGCTTATATACCATGTGAATACTGGCGGTTCAAGTTGCTTTCTGACAGTCAAGTCCCACAGCAAGACCCACTTTGCGGCGAAACCTGCCTTTCTCGCCCATCATAGCCTAGTGCAGGGCTTGGCACATGCGTATCCAGACGATGATAGGCAATTCCCGCCGAGACCTCCACTTTGGCCGGCAGCATTTCCCCCAAGACGAGTAATTAGACAAGAACCGTCAACTACTGGGCAAGCGCACAGCGCGGAACGAGGCGAGCCTAATTCTGGGGATCTGGGGTAGTGCTGAGGCGTTTGAGCGCGTCATCTGGGGTTGTAGGCACTTCTAACTGTCACAGGGGCCTCAGGATATGCGGAAACAAGCAGACGAAGGGTGCTGTAGCGGCATGCGACACGACAAATCGAGCAAAGTCTTTCAATAGAAGAATTAAGTGGTCAATGCTACACAGGCCCCGAGCAGGTCGAGATATCAAGTTTACTATCGGACATCCGATATTGTTTTCCACGATCCAAGGCATCGTAGATCGGCCAGTCTCGGACCTAGGGTCCACAGAAACTTCCAGCGAGCACGTCCGATGCTGCGTCAACACAGCAACCCCGCGCTATGCATACGCAGAACAGCGAGCAAGACATGCACTCGGACCATAGAATGCGGCTTTCAACCACTCAGGAGCGTGTAGAAACCGAAGCCTCTAATTGCCGGGTTTCCATGAGATCGTCGCAACCAGGCCACCGCTACATGCCTCTGCAACGAATTGATAAGCCTGGCACTAGCGTTGGCAACCAGTTGCCGTGGATCCACCTGGAAAGACCTAACACGAGATCAAGCGAAATATCGGACGTACATAAACTGACCGACTTCTTCCCTTCCACTGCTTTTCTTAGTCGAGGCATCAATATTCACAGGTGAGATCCACACAACATCAGAAACGCCATTGAACACCACCATGGGTGAAGACAACTCAGTCAAAAGTGTCCCACAAGAACAACAAGAGACAATGGTCTCTTATGCGACCAAAAATGGACCCATAGCCAGAGAGCCGTATGGACCAGCAGGTATGCCATTCTGCCCAGCCGTGGGAATTCCATGATAGCTTACTCCCTCTAGGTTTCCGCGGTCTATTCACTAACCCATACGTCGCCATGTGTGCGGCCTTCGCAACCATCGGAGGCCTTCTCTTTGGATATGACCAGGGTGTCATCTCGGTGACCCTTGTTATGGACCAGTTTCTCGGTCGCTTCCCTCGTGTTTCGGATGATGCTTCAGGCGCGGGATTTTGGAAGGGACTGATGACTGCTATGCTTGAGCTTGGTGCACTTATTGGCGCTTTGTTCGCGGGATGGATCGCGGACAAGCTTTCTAGAAAATACTCCATTGTCGTTGCAGTCATCGTTTTTACCATTGGAAGCATTCTACAGACTGCCGCCATGAGCTACGCTATGCTCACTGTAGGTCGCTTAATTGGAGGAATGGGAATCGGAGCGTAAGTTGGAAACTTGACACATTATGGCGCTTTTTCTAAGACAAATTCTAACCAAGTGTAGGCTCGCAACAATCGCTCCCCTCTACATCTCAGAAATCGCACCTCCAGAGATCCGCGGTGCCCTTCTCGTCTTGCAGGAATTTAGCATCGTCCTTGGTATTGTAGTCGCCTTCTGGACAACATATGGCACACGCTACATGGCAGGGGAATGGGCATGGCGCCTTCCTTTCCTCATTCAAATGATCCCAGGTCTTATCTTGGGCGTTGGCATCGTTTTCCTTCCCTTTTCCCCTCGCTGGCTAGCCAGCAAAGGTCGCGATGACGAGGCACTCCATGTTCTCGGCAAACTCCGTAAACTCCCCATCGACGATGCTCGCGTTTTCCAAGAATGGTGCGAGATCCGCGCTGAAGTTGCTTTCAACCACGAAGTTAGTGCAGAGAGACATCCCAACCTACAGGGGAAAACTCGAATGGATGAACTTAAACTCGAGATCCAGTCGTGGTTCGACTGCTTCAGACATGGATGTTGGAAGCGAACCGTTGTTGGTGTTGGCATCATGTTCTTCCAGCAATTTGTTGGTATGTACAGGGATGTGTTTTGCATAGAACGTAACTGACTGATTCTCAGGTATCAACGCGCTCATCTACTATTCACCCTCTCTGTTTAAAACCCTAGGCCAAGACTACGAGATGCAGCTGCTTCTCTCTGGCATCATCAACTGCACCCAACTTGTTGGTGTGGCTACAAGTCTCTGGACCATGGATCGCTTTGGACGCCGATCTCTGCTCCTCAGCGGTGCCGCGCTCATGTTCATCTGCCATCTTATCATTGCTGTCTTGGTCGGAAAGTTTGGCGGCCGATGGGCTGATTACTCGGCTGAAGGCTGGGTTGCCGTCGCCTTCCTCTTCTTCTACATGTTCAGTTTTGGTGCCACATGGGGTCCAGTGCCATGGGCTATGCCGTCGGAAATCTTCCCTTCCTCGCTGCGTGCAAAGGGAGTTGCCTTGTCGACATGTTCCAACTGGTTCAACAACTTTGTCATTGTAGGTCCTAGCGTATCTCAATAACAGGAGTCTAAAACTAATTCGTATTCTAGGGTCTCATTACTCCGCCATTGGTCCAAAACACTGGTTACGGCGCCTACACTTTTTTTGCCGTCTTCTGTCTCCTCGCGTTCGTCTTCACATTCTTCGTTATCCCTGAAACTTCTGGTAAGACACTCGAAGAGATGGATCAGGTGTTCAAGGATGTCAGCAGTGAGGCAGAAGAGCAGCAAAAAGCGCGTATTATGCACGAAATAGTCGAGGGAGCGAATCGTCACACGACTGCTGCGAAGCCTTAAGCGCATATGCCATTTTGAGTTAGTTAGTCAGATATGCTAGTAATGTTAATCCTAGATTTCGGTAACATCCGTCACCGAACTTCGTCCCCTTCCTGCATCCCACCCGCTACTAGCGCCACAACGACGACCCAGAATACGATGGCGTACTCATGCTGCGACACTTCTAAACCCCTCCCTTGAGAAAGACGGATATGTCAATATACGCTTTGCGTGATGTAATGAGGACTATCGCGATTTATGCCATGCTGACAAGAACCCTACAAGAAGGATTTTTACTAGTTATTCTAGTGCTGACTCGAATCCCAGGTCGAAGTTGACTGCTGCTCATTCCATCTCCACAAACATGTGATTGCGTTTCCAGTAATAAGGGCATCTTCGGCCCAGTTGGCCGGCACCCGTTACGTACTTCACCTATCATAATATGTCATGCACCTGAACAAAGAGAGACCCTGAAAATTTTCCTTTTCAGGTTTTCAGGTTTGTGGCGGCTCGGGGGTTTGTGCCGGTATCAGAAATGCGGTATACAAAAACATACTCCAACAGGTGTAGCGTTGATTGACCCTTGGTGTGCGACAGGCGACTGTGATATGATTGGTGCATAGCGCCCGGAAACGTTACCCGAAAGAACTTGGCGTAGGAGTATTGCCAGTGATTTGAAAACGAAAGTCGATGGAGGTTCTGGCTATTGACATCATCAGAAGAGGCGAGTTTCTTGCTTGGTTTGATTGGAACGGATAGATTCGAGTGGCATCGACTTATTGATGTTGCTGAGGAAAAACACGTAACCGGAGAAGTGTGATGCGATGATGGACTTGACGGCTGAAGCGCTGCGCTGCGCTGCTGTTCCACGCATTGCCCAACGACCTAAATTCTCTGAGTCCGAGAGACACAGTCAGTATCTGGTGGCGACTCATAATGTGTCGGCTGGAAATGGCTGCGTTCATGCTAGGGAATCAGTCCACCTCTGTCAAACGCGATGGACACAAACTTGTTATAATATTTCTATTGCTGCATTGGGGACATCGAGGCTGATGCACCAGAAATTCCCCATTCACGCTTTAACGTATTGATTATCCAGGCTGTTGGCCAGACATGATCTCTTTCGAACTCAGTCAAAATCTTGATTATCTCATCTCTCTCTATGTCGTTGGAAACAAGTGGCCCCCAGATGAAAATGGTGTGATACATGGTAATAGCCAAGGGCACAGTCTCTCTAGAGCTTTTGGTAGCTCCGCAGATAGCTCGTGCATGTGACAGGATTTGGTGCTATAAGGATTAGCAGTCAGTCTCATACTCGGACGACGAAGAACCTTACATTTGTCTCGGCAAGATTACCGACGTTCTGGGTGACTGGCTCTGAACTCGGTCTATATCGAAGTAGCATGATACAGGCCAAATGGTAAAAGCAAAACGAAACAACTAGTGATTTGGTCAGAAAAGCAGCTGGGATGTGGACGTTGGGATTCTTACCGTGCCAGTCGGCTGAAAACCAAATATTAGGGAGTAAGCCCTCATCGCCTGATGGACCTTCGAAAATTGGATTGAAGCCGGCTGGCCTATTCTGCATCCACGTCTGAACAAGGCTCCACAGCTCTTGCCAGCGTTGCGTCCTATAAGCCGGATCGGCGTATGTCTCATTCTCCCCAAAGCAGAAGTTTACAACGCACGCAAGGTTCCATGCCATTTGGTTGGACCAAGCGGTCTCCAATCTCAGTCGGGCCAGTGGATGTGCATCTCTCATTGTATCGGGTTTCGGGTGCAATTGCAGTGAGAAATCAATATCGGGGGGCTGCTGGTTGATTGTGGCCTTATGAATGCACTGTCGTACATAGACCCAGAAGGCGGCTTCGCGTAGGGTAGGTGCTGAAGGGTCGACAAAATGGTAGCCCTGTGAGGAACGGATGATTGCCGAGCAACCTGCCAAATGCTGTTCGTCATCTGGACCCATAATCGATGGGACTGAAGAAGTGTTAGAAAAGAGACAATTCAGACCAAGCAAATTCAAACGTACCGCTGAGCTGTTCGTAAAAGTGTAATATGACAATGGCGCACAGAAGAGTTTCGTCATGGCTTGCATTCTCTTCGTTCAACCGCAAGATCAGTAAAGAGATGCAACGCTGATAAGCAGCGTCCGCTGTAGCGTTATTCCTAGAATGGCGTGCAGCGAGTGCAATAACGGCGTGGCGGAGCACTGGGCAAAGCGCGACTTTTTCCGGTACTCCAAGTGTAAACTGATTGGTTGCGTCTGTGCAGTCAAGCCATCGACCGATATGCTCTGAATAGTGGTGTACCAACACAGCCTCTTCGTGGGTCAGAGGGATATACTCAGAGGCATGGCCCGTCGTGCCCGTAGGGGGTCGAGTCAGTGAGCTCTCCTGCTCCAGGAAAGCCGCCATGGATACCTCGCCCCTTGTATCTTTCGCTTTCGGATCATAGTATGGTGGGCCTGGAAACAACGGAGTCGCTCCGCTGGGGAAGGGGCTGTCCGACATCCTCTCGGTCTGATTGTTTTTTCGGATGTTTCTGTGCGAAGTGGGCTGACTACGACTTCCCTCGCCGACGACGTCTGCAAGGTCCATCTCTTCGTCTTCATTGTCCCCGTCGTCGCCATCGATGCTCCCCATATTGTCCCTGGTCTCATTTTCGTCATCTGTACCACCCGTGGCAGACTTGCTTGATGAGGGAACACTAGGCCGATAGTCCTTGAACTTTGTGTGTGGTTCTTCCCACTGACAGGATCGGTTTTTCTTGCTACAGGCTTTACATATGGGTTTAGTTTCATCGCCTGAGACCAGCATTAGCGCGACTGAGTACTTGGATAGCGCACTTACACTTGACACGACGTGCTCGACAGGTAAGACTTTGACACATCAGCATTTCCTCGTTGCCGCAACGTTGGGTCTACTCACCAGCCACTTCTGGAACGGTATTTACTTGATCAAGTCAGCAATTGTCGCAAACACAAGCCACAGCTAGACCTTACCCCATGCGTGATTATTAGAAGGTACTGATCGGTTCTTGCTGTACCTGTTACACCGTCAGCGGGGCCCATGGTGCCACTCATCTCGAGTCGAATTTCCATAGCACTAACGTCTATGAGTCTGGGAGACGATGGATCGCGGGGGTCCATACCGCAAATTGCGTAATATTGGTTTCCTGAGGCTGCCTATCCACTTCACCGATTTGGATCGAAAGATCACCAGAGAATTAACATTGGAAGTAGCCTGTGGGCGATTTTCGAATAACAGGCAGGGGCGCTTAGATGTGGCTCGTAAGTTCCCGAAAGAGGTATCTTCTAGGACTTAACAGTAGTGTCGAAACGAGATCGTTAACCGTCAAATGTGGCTTTGATTGATATTAGTCATTGGTTGAATAAGATGCATTGCCGACTAACGTGTTGCAAAGGGAGCCGCGAAAGTACTCCCGCGGATCACGGTCAAGTCGCAAAGGTGCTTTATTAGAGTCAGGGTTTCTGAGGGAACACCTGTCGAGCCGCACTTACGAAATTTCAATTTATAGTTTCAGAGGCACTGTATCTGTTAGCTACAAAACATTCTTGATGCCGGTATTCACGCGCTTCTGCGGTTGATCCTTGCTAGGGAAGCTTGCTACGGCCCAAATGACCGAAACCAGTCACAGCAGCTAGAGAACTACAAGCTTGACCACTACTTACTTCAACCTAAGTATTCGTAAATATTCATCATTACACGGACCAAGCAAGCTTCGGGCCTTTGAAAGGAAAACGCGTGCGCCAAAGGGACCAAAACTCAAGCCCTGCCTCGCTGTCGGCGAAATCGCTGACGTCGCCAAAATCCTCCTAGTCCCAATCGACTGATTCGTATCGAGAAACAGTTTCTAGAGAATTCGATCATGCAGATGAAATCATTATATTGGGGAGCCGGCATCTGACATATTTTTGTCCGTTCAGAAGCTACACTTGCACGTTTCTATAGCAAAATATGGCAGGGTGGTGGGTATTTGTAGGGCGACATTGACCTCTTTGTCTTGGTGGCTTCGCTAAAAGGGACCCAGATGATGCCCAAACGTCGTTCGAGTGCAGGAGCCAGTTGATCCACACCCTGGTCACCAATCTATCGTTGTGTGCGCATCTGCTGCCAGGTTGTCAGTACACTCCCTCCATCTATAGTCATTGATGCCCCCCTGATGTGCGATTTGTTCCTGTTTGCCACGTGCTAGTCTTGTCGGTCATTTCTATGATCGCTGACAGCTGCAAATGTCAAAAAGCAGCTTCCCAAGATGCAGGGCCGAGTAGAAATGGTACTGGAGGAGCTACAATACCGAGGCTGAGAATGCCGTGCAGCCTACGATGAGTGTGGACTTGCTTGCCTTGCTGTTTCTAAAACGCGAAAAGCGCATCCAGATATGCTAGGGCGTCCCTGAAAGAACCATTGGCCACATTTGGGTTCTTCTAGAGGGTCGTCATCCCTACACTGTCCCACAGGCCCGGCTAACAAGTTTTGGTCCAGATCCAAGCCCATATCTCATCATACGCTTGACGAATATGAGATGTCAAAATTCGATAAATTTTCTGCTTTCAGCAAGGAACACCAGGTTTTTCGGACCAGAATCGTTTGCCTGAGTAGATACTACGGCCTCTCGTATAGGGAATATGCCAAGATGCGGAATAGTCTCTAGGAAGCGTTAATATGGCGAGCGCTACGTGCACATACACCTCTCAGTCCCGGTACCGGCCTAGCGTGCTTGGAAAAGAGTTTCTTTTTTGGTACCTCAACACTCGGCCTGGTCGACTTGCGTGCCGTCAATATTCAGAGGATTCTTCGATTTTTTCGGCCGATGCAACTCTATCCCAGCTTTACACCAAGCTCTTCTCGGCAGCATATGACCCACTTCGACCTCAACAATACAGCTGCATAGAATATTAGCTGTAACGCAGCGATGGTGAGGAGCCTTGAAATGTCGAGACTTTGAGATTCTTGGGCGTTGGAGAGATTCGGTCTACTCCGCCCACCCAAAAACAAAGCATGCACCAGAAGCGACCAGGCGATGGTGTAGTAGCGCAAACGAATGTCTTTAAATACATTCGAGTACTCCATCTGGTCAAATTTGCTTCGCGGAAGACTGCCCACATAGTCAGGGTTCAAAAGTTGCATTAAATGGTTGCGCCTTCCGCGCTGAAACACATAGCTGGCTTGAGGGTGGTTGAAATTGAAATCAAAAGCAACGAAGCCAGCTCCTTTGAGCACGTCTTACCTGATTCGGCCTGTACAGGGGTGCCATCATACCTCGCTGCTGCTGATATCTCGAGATAATAGGATTTTCTCACTTCTGACTGCGAGGAAAGGGCAAAAGCATCTATCCAGGGGCAAAGCAATGGTTAAGGGGTCAGAGAGCCAATGCCCAAGATTTTAGAATACGCCGCAACTGCTCCCTGGAGGCACATGCAATGTCGTCAACAGTACGAAAGTAATACTATGGAAAATTCCAGAGTGATTTCGAGATTACTCGCAGGTGGCCTGTGGGTAGAAATGATGCTCATGCGGTCGCGACTCGGTTCGGCGGCGCGGAAATTGCTCCAATAGGTATGGCTGACTTCGAAGGCTAAAACGTAAACTAGACGTCGAGGGCCAAATACAGGTCATAATGACAGCTGAAAGGACAGACCTCCAACGCAAGGGTTTGTACACTTTGAATGGTCAAAGGTGTTTGACTCTCTCCATGTGATGGCCGGTTTCAAAGGATAAAAAAAATATGCAGGCTATCCATATACGTGTATTGGGTTGCTGGTAGCTGAAATTTCCTTGTCAGTCTACAGTCGGCCATATACACATGGTACGCCTGATGCCGGTCCGACCGCTGGTGACCTTTTATATACACATAAACATAGTACACAAGAAATGAGTATATTTCTTGATTATTTTCAACTTCCAGTTCCGACAAAATTTCGGTCCTCCCAAGTCATGACGTACAACAGTCCCTCTAGAAACCCCTTGCCTTTAGGAAATCAGCAATTTCGCCCGTGTGATGACCTTTAACAATGACATGGCGTGTCAGGCTGTTGATTGTGACATCCTCGTTCTTCTTGTTCAGGAAAACTCTCAGCTCGTCCCTCAGGGCGGACAAGTCGCCAGTGATCTTGCGAACAGTCGTTAAATGTAGATTGCCGCCGCGCTTGTAATCTGTGTAGATTGGCAGGTTCTTGTTTGATGATCTCGAGACGTAGTACTTGGGTGGCGGGAGAGATATCTTAGGTGCCTGTGGTGTCTTGGGTTTCTTGGAAGACTTCTGCTTGAGTGCAGATGTGGTGTTGGCTACGTTCGCAGGGGCGGAGGCGGATGTGGGTGCGACATGATCGGTCTTTGAGGGCCTTGCTGGCTTGTTATCGGCGCGCGGGTGCTTTGAGGGGAGGGCCGGCTTGCGCTCTGGAGGCTGCGCGCTGTCGGCTTCGGTCAAGGACTCTGCTGCTGCGAGGTCGGCGGCGCGCTGGGCTTCTTGGGGTGACGATGGGTGTCGGGAAGAGGCGTTTGGCGGGAGGGAAGGTTGGGCAACGGGATTAGCGCTTGGCGGAGGCTCTATTCATCGTCAGTCGCCATACATTGTGTGTGCAAGAAATGCGCTGAACTGACGCTCAGCCTGCCATATACTTGCTGTGGAGAAGCGCAAGTACGGCCGGGATGCGACAGCTCGTGGGGCAGCCAATGGCCTCAGCAGAGAGGCGAAAGACTGCAGACGAGGCATTGCGATATATCAGAAGCCAAAAGTCTTCCGCAAAATCAGAACGACGAGACCAGAGGATATGCAGCCGGGATAATGACGATGCGGGCGGCTGGCATGAATTGCGGCTCAACACCACAAGTTTAGCGTACAGGGGTCCTCGCTTGCGCACAGTCGTTTTTCATCCTCCAACCCCCACCACCGCCGCCGACATAACGAATTTCGCGACCTCCACCTACACCCCGCCGTCCACCACACTGCGACAACCACCCACCATGGCGGACTCAGCGGCATCCGGTGCCAACGTCGCCGAACAATACTCGCTTCTCCCCAAGCTCATGCCCAACCTCGACCGCCACCTCATCTACCCGCTCCTCAACTTCTCCAGCGATGAAGAGGCCGAGCAGACCGTGGAGCAGAAGAAGCTTCTGCTCGAGCTGCTCAAGCCCACAAACATGACCGATTTCGTCGGCCAGCTGCACCAGGAGGTCCACGGCCTTTCCGACATGTCGGACGAGTACAAGAAGAAGCGCGAGGAGGTCCTGCAGAAGCGCGACCAGCTCGAGGAGGCCACCAGCAAGATTAGCGGCCTTTTGGACGACGAGAACGTCGTCACAAATCTGCGCAGCGACAAGCAGCAAAACTTGGCCTACCTGAAGGAGAGCCACGGTGTCGAGATGGAAATGGTCAACCAGCTATTGGAGTTTGGCCAGTTCCAGTACTCGTGTGGTGTGTACCCACATGCTGCTGAGCTGCTCTACCGCTTCAGGGTTCTCGTACGTCTCCCTGCTCAAGAACAATCACTTCGCGTCACGGCTTGCTAACCCTGTTACTCTTACAGACCACCGATGGTGACAAGGAGCGCGAAGCCACCTGGGGTAAGCTCGCTTGCGAAATCCTGTCCGTCAACTGGGACTCGGCCATGGAGGAGATCAACAAGCTCAAGGAGATCATCGACACACGACTCTTCAACAACCCCCTCGCACAATTACAGCACCGCACTTGGTTGATCCACTGGTCGCTCTTCCCTCTCTTCAACCATGAGACTTCGCGCGAGACCCTCACCGACATGTTCTTCTCCCCTGCCTATATCAACACCATCCAGACAAATTGCCCTTGGATCCTGCGCTACCTCGCTGCCGCCGTCATCACCGGCCGCAACCGCGGCAGGAACTCGAACCAATACCAGAAGCAGCTCAAGGACCTCATCCGAATCGTACGACAAGAAGGTTACGAGTACAGCGACCCTGTCACCGACTTCATCAAGGCCCTGTACATCGACTTTGATTTTGAGGAGGCACAGAAGAAGCTCAGCGAGACTGAGGAGATTCTCAAGAACGACTTCTTCCTGTTGGGTGCGGCAGACCAGTTTGTAGACGCAGCCAGGCACCTGATCTCTGAGAGCTACTGCAAGATTCACCAGAGGATCGACATCAAGTGAGTTTTTGACAATTTCTGTTACAACCTTGTTTTTTACTAATTTCCTTCGCAGGGACCTCTCAACTCGCCTCGGTCTCTCTCAGGACGAAGGTGAGAAGTGGATCGTCAACCTCATCCGTGATACTCGGGTAGACGCAAAGATTGACTACCAAGCCGGCACAGTCGTCATGAACCACCCCCCACAATCCGTCTACCAGCAAGTCATCGAGCGAACAAAGGGTGGCTTCTTCAGGACCCAAGTCCTGAGCGCTGCTGTTGCGAAATGAGTCTAGTCCCGCAAAGCGTCTTTGTGCATTCTCGTTCATGGCAGTAAAGGGAGAGTAAACCGCTTCTGGGGAGGTCAACGACACGGCGGTGGTGGCGATGATGGCAGGCATGATGATGATGACAGGCATGCATGCCATGATCTACGGAGCAAGCAGTGGGTGTGGGAAGCAGCGAAAGTAAAAAATTATGGGTTCCCGGTATTTAGGCTTTGCGAACGAGGGATAGGCGTGGGAGACTATGTACTCACGTACTTGATGCATCAGGGACTGGCGTCTTTTCATTTTATTTTACACCAATGTTGCCTTTTCTTCCTTGAAAAGGCTTATGCAACCTTTTCTATCTTGTGGCTGGCACCAGCGGCATCGAAGCGCTGTAGTATTTGCATACAGGCGGCAAGTTAAAGCGGATTCCCAAGAGAGCAAGATTGAAAAACAGAAAAAGAAAAACGGACATTTGTCTCTGTGATTGACACCCTTTCTTTAATGACGTGTGAGATATGTTGTAACGTCCCTCCCTGAGTATTACAACACCTGCCGTACCAGAACAAATGAGAGGTAACTATATTAGTCATATAGAGAAGGTCAGTATCTAGCCCCAAGAACCTTCGATTAGCGCGACAAGCTATAATCAGTCCTATGTCTACTATAATGCCTAAGGTTATATAGGGTCGCTACACGGATTGCTACTTTGGCTACCAGTAAATAACCTCACGTCTTCTATAGTCGTACTGAATATAACTAATATGTCGGCTACAGCTAGAGACTTTACAGCTGTACATAGTCTCGTCTCTTTAAAAGATACTCAAATAATCCAAACTTTGGCTTTAAAACAGTGATCGGAGCAACTACTAACAGCGTAACGGCACTAGCAAAACTAGCCAAATCGGTATCGGTAGATGGGGTTACTTAGAGGCATATGGAAGTGCGTGGGACAGGAGAGTGGAAACACCTTAGATTCAGTAAACACTCATAGGCCTGGTACGAAAGAACATTAGAAATCTACTAAACATCTATAGGAGGTATCGGGTACTTATACCTCCAGTACGGGTCTCTGTTAGGTCTTCCCCAGCTCTTGGTCGGATCTCGATAGGCTGTCTCACTGGGTGAGTCTTGGGCAGTGAATAGTTACAACAGTTTCCTCTAAAGGCTCAGCCTATGACAACAAGCTACTCTAACAACTACAATAACCGCGTTTAGAGAACTTATAGTTTAGTCACTTTAGTACGTCAAAAGACTAGCGGGATAATAAAGGATAGCAGTACTCTACCATTAGCGCTTATATACTTAATAGCAGTCACTATTATCTACTTCGTGCCAGAGTACCTCTGTCGCCCCTGTCCTTAATTATACATTTCACCAACACACTCTCCTCACCAAGATACCTTTTCTCGCTTTCTCCAAATCGCAAACCCAGATCAAGCAAAGTACCTCGGCTCATTAAAGACATGGTACCTATGACCCCTAACACCTTCTCCTTTGAAGAGATCCGGGAACCTCAATCCAGCAGGGACCTGCGACTCGTGGACAAGCTCATTGCTTGTATTTTCCGGTTCCCCAACCACGAATTTGCCAACCTGCCATTCTTTCATTAGCACATTGAAGGAAAAAAGAAGAATAAAGAATAAAGGGGAGAGCAATACGTACCTGCAACTCCGTATCGGTGATCGTGTGTCTCGAGACCCTAGCGTAACCCGTCCTCTTGAGACCCTTGTACAGAATGTACTCGCACCATCTGTCCCAGTCACTGGGATCAATATCATGCATACCGCTCTTCTCGCCTACATAGGTGTTGTAGTTGCCCTCACCAGGCTTGATGACAAGGTACGAAAGCAGAATAGCCGGACGGGGTGTAGCCTTCATGCGCTCAGCCAGATACTCAGACTGCAAGCGGCGATCCTCTGGGTCTTCTTCTTGGCCAGAGTGGAAGACGAAGATGTCGATCATTTCGCCGTACGCATCGATCGTGGCTTCGATGGCAGGCGCGAGTTCGCCGACGGGCGAGGGAAGGAGGTGGTGGGTGCTGTTTACAATAGGGAATTTCGAGAGGAGGGCGGAGCCCCAAGTGTGTTTGTTAGGGCCAGGGCCAAAGTCGACATACATGCCTAGGTCTTCGGCAAGGAATTGAGTAGTATCGCGATTACCCATGATAATGCGCTGGAGATCGCTCTCGAGTAGACCAATAACATCGACCTCAAGCTCCTTGACCAGATCACGCATGCGGTATTCGGATGACCACATGTCGTTGTCCAAGGAGAAGTGGATTGTCCAGATGCCTGCCGTGATGGATTTGGTTTCCGGGTGGTAGGGCTTGTAGTCGTAGGAGGGGAAACGCAGGTAGGCGGTTGCAACGGCGAGAAGTTCCAAGGCACCGAGAACGTAGAGGTAGTACGAGCGCTGTCTGCTAGCAGCTGCGGTGATGACAGCCTTGCCTTTGTAGCTCTTGAGCACAGGTGGCTGAGCAGATACGCTGAAGACACCAGCACCAATTTGCAGCATCATTGATGTCATGACCCAGTCGGTGTGCTCGCGAACAAGAGGACCACCTGGAACGAAGGCATATGCTACAACCCAGACATGGAAGAGCACCATGAAGTTGTAGACAAGGAAGGCAAGGCCAAAGGTGCGGCCCGGTGAGTGACGAGCTGCGTGCGCAATGAGAGTTGGCGCTGCCGCCATGGTATACATAGCCAAGACAAGAGCACCATAGAATCCCGTCCAGTGGCCAGTGGTGGTCAATACTGCAGCACCAATTGAGCCAATGCCATAGAATGCCCATGATCGAGAGAGATTTGGCGCAAATAATCCGATCATAAGACCAACACCCATAGCAAGCAGTGTCAGGGTACCGTGGGGAACGGCCAAGGGACCACGGACAGGATAACCTTCCCATACCCAGGAGATCATGGTACTCGAGTCAGACAGTAAAGAATGCATGGAGAAGAGCACTCCAGCAAGACCAAAACTGGCAAAGACGGAAGAGCCTTTTGTAGGGCCTTGAGCGGGAACATCGGCGCCAGCGCCGGCGGTTGACCTCGCTGATATGAGAATGGAGATGAATGCTACGACAAGACCAGTTTTGTTCCATCCACCGTTGGCTTCGTGCATGATCGGCCAGATAGGGTTATTTGTCCAGAAAGCGAACTTGGCAACACTAGAGGCTATTAGACCAATGGAGAACGCAGTGATGCGGCCTTCGAGGCGGTGCGGTTGCGATCGCTCTGCGAAGAACGTGGCTGACCATGCAAGGCATGACATGGACAGACCGAAGCCAACAGCGAAGAGTCGGTTGACGGGTGTCTTGGCGAGGAAAGCAAGAAGTCCGGAAAGCGAAAGCAGATGGAAGAACCAGACGTAGCGCGTGGCAAGGTAGCGGATGGGCTTGATGCCGAGGAAGAAGGGAGTAATGGTGCACATGACGAGGGCCTCGTAGCCGGATATACCCATGTGCCAGAGAGGAAAGTCTAGCTGGAGTCAGTAGATACTTGTCAGTAGAGTAGATGAACATACACCAGACGCACACGCCAAGCGAAGTCAACATGGACCAGAAAACGAACTAGATGATGGTTAGCCGTGTATGCATCAAGCTTTAGTGTAACATACTCCATTGTACACATCTGCAGCCGCGTAGATGAGACCAAACCAAGAAAAAGCACCCGAGAAGGTGGCGCCAATCTCTTTGTTTTTTCTGTCGCAAGGTTAGATACGCTGCACGATCTTTTATGATGGCAAAAAACTTACTCCTGAACAGCATCGGAGACTGACTTGGAGCCCGCACTATAGAAAGAGAGGATCAGAAAATGGTCAAATAAGAATAGATTGGTGATGGAATGTCTATCTATTTCGGGAGACGTGGAACGTACACGCGAGATAGACCTCGTACGTCTTTGATAACAACCTCGAAATGCTGGAACTCAATCATTGTGATAGCGTCGAAAGCTACGTCAAGCAAGACCAGGGACCATTCGAAGAAAGCATAGATGGTGTACGCTACACTGGGTAAGCATGAATTAAATGAACAAGGCAGCAAAAACATACCTCCAGCAACACGGTGAACCTTGTGCTGTATGAAAAAGTAGATCAAGGGCACGAGAGTCCCAAAGAAAGCTCCAGCCAGGGCCTTTCTGTATTTGAGCGCTGTGGCGTTCGGGGGACTAAGGGCGATGCAACCGATTGTCCATGGGAGAGTTGCAACAAGATAGGAGATCATAAAGATATCGTGCCAGTCATGGTCGTCGGTAGAGGTCACATAGGTCCATCCTCCGCAGGTCAATGTTCGGAAGATGCCGACACCCGCAATGAACTTGGGTAGGGACGAATTCGGGCGACGAGTCAAGACGTACCAAAGTCCAACAAGAGCGAATCGGGGACCTGTGTTTCTTTAGCTATGCTGCGTACTAACTGATTCAAGTGCTTACCAGACGTAAGAGCAATGAACAGCATAAAAACAGAACGCTCTGGATAGCGGTCGCCAATAGTCGCGGACACGGAGGGGAACCATTCGTCTGGGTAGCCCTGGTCATGTTGTTAACACAGTTTTGAGCGATTGCGCCTTGGTACTGACATAGAACTCATTCTCTACAATCTTGTGATAGTGTAGCCATCTAATAGTTGTTTAGCCGTGTCGTGTGGGGTGGGTGGGTAGGGCAATTCGCGTACATTCCGACTACGAGGGCTCCGACAAAGGCGCCTGCAGTTCATTTGAGTAAACAACGTGTACGGATAGGCTCCGTCGACATACTGTAGGCCATGGCGGTATGCGAATACGATATCCATTTTCCATTGAACTGTATGGTGTGAGCATGCGGCGGCCTCGGGAGTGCCTGGTTTTGCTGTGCATACCGTTGCGACCGTGTCGCCGTCCTTGTCTTTGACCATGATGCAGCAGTAGAAAGGGCTTCAATGACCCTCCAGCATTGGAAACAAGGAAAGAAGTTAAAGAGCGTGGAGAATGGGTGATGATCTGACCAACATGCCAGACTCCTGAAGTTGGTACGTATGGCCAGGGTCCGCGCTCCGCAGGCCAAGGCGCTATCTGCGGGAGCAACTCTAGCCTAATAGTTTTCTGGGCCAGCCAACTTTTTTGAACGCAACTTTCCTAGCAACACCACGCGACGCAAGCATGGCGGGTCCGAGTGACAAGGCGCGTTTTTACCTCGAGCAGTCGGCGACAGAGCTGAACGAGCTTGAGCGCAAAAAAATCTTCAGCAGGGTAAGCTACATGGTTTCGCATGCTCATAGCAGCTATGCTAACATTCTGCACAGGAGGAAATCGGCTCTATAGCAAAGAAGCGCTCGGATTTCGAGCACATCATCAATGCCCGCGGCTCGCACCCCGAAGACTACATGCGCTACATTGAGTTTGAGAAGAATGTCGACGCTCTACGGCGCAAACGGATCAAGCGACTAGGTGTGCGGTACAAAGGCTCGGGACAGCGGACCATCTATCTTCTCTACAATCGCGCGACCAGAAAGTTCTCTGGCGATCTCACGTTGTGGATGCAATATATTGATTTTGCGCGGAGGGATAAGGCATACAAGAGACTAAACGACATCTTCACCTCTGTCGCCCGGCTGCATCCCACCAAGCCCGACATATGGATTCTCGCGGCCAACTACTTCATGGATACCCAGGCCGATATCACGAATGCGCGAAGTTACATGCAGCGGGGGTTGCGCTTCTGTAAAAGCCAGGAAACCATGTGGCTCGAGTATGCCAAGCTCGAGACTATTTACGTGGGCAAGATTGCGGGCAGGAGGAAGATTTTGGGTCTTGATGTTGATCGCACCAAGAAGGCAGGCACGGATGAGGACGGCGATGAGGACATGATTGCACTTCCAGAGGTGACGGCTGAGGACGTCAACCCCAGCCTGAAGCAGGACGACGGTGTAGACGAGGTGGCTCTGCAGAACCTGGCGTCTGCGCCGGTTCTTACGGGAGCGATTCCCTTGGCAATCTTTGATTCTGCCATGAAACAGTTTCAGGGGAGCGCTAGAGTTGCGGGGAGATTTTTCTGCATGTTCGCCGAGTTTGAGCAGCTCTCGTGCATACCGCGAATCCTGCAGCACGTGCTAGACTACCTGCAAGAGACGTCGCCACAGGCGGTGGAGACTGCCCTGTGCAGATTTGACATGCAGCTGTATGGCTGCGACCCCGCGGATGCGGAAACGGCTGTTAGATTGAGTCGGGCATTGGACACGATAAGCTCTACCGTTCAGCAATACCCCGGGGAAGCCGCCAGAATTGCCGAAGTCGCTGTTCGACGACTCTTATCTTTACATCGGTTACTGTCGGATGCAGACTCGTCCCTGCAGAAGGCGTCGCGTGCTGCGATGCGAAAATACGTTCGCGCACTGGAAGAGGGCCAAGGAAGTGGCGACAAGGTGGTTGAGTTTGCGCAGAAGCTGCAGCAAGAAGGAAAGAGACAAGAAGCACATGACTTGGCTCAAGTGGGTGTGAAATACTGGCCTGGGAACGGGGAGTTGCAAAAATACATTTGGGCAGCGGAAAAAGTGAAGGATTCGGAGACGTAGTCAGCGGACTAGTCTGGAGTAGTACACTACCAAGCATACCCTGCATTCGAGTCGAGTCGTCTGTCGAACCCCCTTTAGCGGAGTGAACGCCACAAAGCTACACCGCTACGGGTTTTGTTGGAGTGTATGTATCGTGAGATGGTGCCACGGCAGAAGGGGTCAAACCACGTCAGCTGCATGTGCACCTGAGCAACGGTGTGGCAGGCAGCTCCCCCGCAGACGGGCTTTTCTCAGTCGTCGCCGGGGCCTCGCCTGGAGGACTTCTTGGCGCTGTGGTGCTTTTTGGACTTGATGCGACGCTCGTTATTGGATTTTTGACTAGAGGGCTTATCAGCTTTCGGGCCGTCGGATTGGAAGCGGCGGGTAGAAGAAAAACGTACAGTTGTTTGACACGCTGCACCTGCTCTGGCGACGTCTCGGCGGGCACGGCATCTTGTGCGGCCTGGACTATGGCGTCGAACAGGCGGCGGTAGCAGCTGCGCGCATTGTCCGACTGCTTGCGACTGTCGTCGGCATGGACAACGAGGCATCTGGACCTCTGGGCGAGGTAGCGGGACCGTTTGATCTCGCCGTGGATTGCTGCAGGGACGTGGGGCAGCAGAGCGTCGAGGGGCACCTTTAGGGTGGCTTTGGAGTGTACTCTGTGCACAAGGGGTTAGCGCAGCGCGGGCGGCGTGTACAATAATATTAAGCCTTGGTCATTTACTTGTTCACATTCTGCCCGCCAGGGCCCGAAGAGGTGCTGAAGGTCAATTCGCCAATAGTCTCGAGAGGGATCGTCTGTGCATGCAGCTCCGCGAGCCACGCTCGAGCAGCGTCCAGGCGCCCGCCGTGGTCGGCGCCGTCGCGATGGGTGCCCGTGGAATAGCAGTGCTGGTAGCAGCAGTACAAGCACGCGCGAGGCCGTATCGGCGAGGGGAAGGCGGGGCGAGCAGTGAGGCGGCCATGCAGACGCAGCATGGCCATCATGTCGAGGGCAAGCAGACGACAGGGCCGGCTGCCGAGGAGAGATTGTCGCAATGGCCTCGTCCGGTTTGTCAAGATGAAATCATGCAGCGCCCGCGACCGCGCAGACTAGGGCCAGAATGACTATGGCACCCTGGCAGAGCGGGTCCCGGCCGCTAAAAAACACCCATCACGTGTCGAAGCTTAGCACTCGCAGCAGTGCGCCGTTCCAGCCTTCGGAGGGCTCGACGCCGAGTCCCAACAGCTGCGCGACCACGACGTGACTTGACTCCTCCTCGTCCTCGTCCTCGTCTCCTCCTGCGCCGGCTTGACCTCATCACAAACCCTCCGCTTGCCCCTTCAGCCAGGCTCGCCCTCCGCTTCCGTGCCTCGCACACGGCCTGCCAGCCCGCCCAGTGCTCCTCTGCGCGTCCTGCCTGCCCTTCCTCTTCTAACCACCACATCCGACCCTCGTACTATACCACTCCAGTAGCCAAGCCCCGCCACCAGCTTCTTCACCTAGTGCACCACCACCACAACTCCTCTCACCCTTTCTCTAGCCATCTCTCACTCTCCAGCCCTTGTTGCGACGGTGCGTTTCGTAGATGCTTTGAGTTGACCCAGTCCCTTTTTCGCCCGACGCCCGCTCTCTGCCAGCCTTTGCGCTCTGGCCCACCAGTCTTCATGAGACCCAACTCCAGTCCGCCCCAAGAAGCTGAGCACATACGCCACCAGTCGCTGACGCCAGAGAGCCCGCGTCCCCAGAACGTCCCGTCGCCCGCCAACATTCCCATTCTCGTAGAGCACATGGATGCGACCTATAATGATCTCTCCCAACACGCCTCCAACACGACCGCGTCCGCACCCTACTATGCCGACCCCGCGTCGGCCGCCGCCTACCACCACTTGACAGGAGGAGCAGCACCAGCAGTCCCCGGGGGCGGAGAGGGTGCGCCATCAGGATATGCCCAGTCGACGGCCTATGGCGCCGGCGGCGGCGGCGGAGGCGGAGGCACCACCATGGGTACGCAGGCGCATGCTACCTCATCAATGCAGAATTTCACCACCCAGCACTCGTCGCACTCTGCTTCGGCTGCTGATGCGCCCCAAGCGCAAGGCCAACATGTCCCCTCTGCGTACCCATACTCTCATGACAGTGCCTATGCCGCTCAGCAAGCGCCCTCTCAGTCAGCCCAAGGCGCTCATTACCAGACTGAAGCGCGCAATGGGCCCAATGTTGACGTTCAAGCCCTGTTGGATTCTCTGACGCCCGCTGCGACCAGTGCCAACCCAGGCCAATATGCCGCTCCTCACATGTCCACTCAGCCTGCGCAGCCGCAGCACAATGTCTCGTCGTTGCCAGCCGCTGCCAATCTGCCGGCTCGGCCGCCCACACAAGAACAGCCCGCTACGCACCCCAACTATGACCCCAAAGATGATATCAGATCCCATCATCCGCAGAATCAGAGAGGCCCCAATGCACAGCAGCGAGGCAGTGGAACGCTGAATGCGCAAAACCACGACTTTGCGGGCATACAAGCCCAGACTTCCAATGCGCCTGGCCAAGCCCAGCAGCAGCAAACCCAACGCAACATAACGCCTGATGATGAAGATCAGCGATGGCCGCCCGAAGTGAACAGGAGATACGAAGAGTTCCTGGAGCAGGAAAGGAAGTTTGTGACGGAAGGACAGTGGGATCAATTCCCAATGGGCTCTCGTCTCTTCATCGGTACGCCAGGATAATTCTCTGACCAAAGTGACCATCTGACCCCTTCAAAGGCAACCTTCCCACAGAGAAAGTTACTAAACGTGACATTTTCCATCGCTTCTACCGCCATGGCAGGCTCGCACAGATATCAATCAAGCAGGCATATGGCTTTGTCCAGTTCCTAGATGCAGAGTCATGTCGTAGAGCACTAGAGACCGAGCAAGGCCAGGCAGTGCGTGGAAGGAAAATGCGTATGTCCATAAGAGGATGCCAACAACAATGGGGGTCAAGCTAACAATTGCAGACCTCGAGATTTCCAAACCTCAGCGAAACACTAAAAAAATCGATCCGCCAATTTCCGCTGCGCGCCGACGCTCGCGATCGCCAGATTATACTAGGGGGGGCACAGGGCCCGTCAGGGATAATCGATACGGAGGCCATCCCAACTCCATGTCCCCTCGAGATAGGGATCGACGTTTCCGCGACCGGGATGATTACCGACCAATGCGATCCCCCTCGCCCCGCGGCCCCGGTCGTGGCATCAGATCTCGCGACAGGAGTCGCGATAGGTTCGACGCGCGGTACCGCAGCCGATCAAGGACACCCCCTCGCCGCCACAGAAGTCCGTCCCCCCGTCGCGACTACACAGAAGACGGGTTGGACCTTCGCCGTCGACTGCCACATGAAGTACCCGATATTCAGATACTCGTACTAAACGAGGGTCTGCCACGGTATGTTGATTCGAGACTTTCAAGTTCAGAATTATATTGACATCGCGGCAGGGATTTCATCCGTTATGTCGAGGATACTTTTCGCTCCCAGAATCTCCGAAGCAATGTTCTCATACTAAGTGGTCGTTTCCCTGAGCCAGCCGTGGTTCGTAGACAGATTCTAGAGGGTGTTTTAGCTATTGTGAGGCTTGACACCACAGGTTTGACAAAGGGCAAGGTCAGCGTCCAGATTTTTGATCGGCGCGCAGGTGCTAACAATGTCCAATTCAACGGTGAGCAAACTTTTTTTTGGTCCCCAGGGCCATGCTAATATATTCTCAGAGTATGCCGATTTGGACCCAACAACAGCTGGCCTTTTGGTCAACAACGCCAAACAGAACCAATCCCGTTCGACCTTGCCGCCCACTACTTCGTACTTTAATCAGCCCATACCGCCACATTTCTCCAACCCGAACAACGCATTCCCACCTCTACCGGCCAGCCAACCTAACATCTCCAATCTGATTGCCTCCCTTGATGGCGCTAGCTTGTCACAGTTGCTCGGTGCAATGTCTGGCAGCAACATGACCCAGAGTGCGCAACCAGGAGCCAACCAGGGGCTAAATGCAGACCTTGCACGATTGCTTGCCCAAGTGCCCAGCCCAGCCCAAACACCAGGCTTTGGACCGACACCTCAGCCACACCTTGCGCAATTGAACAGCCAGTTTCCTGCGCTTGCTTCCCTCCTTGCCAGCCAGAGTCAGACGGTGGCTCCGCCTGTCCAGGCTCCAGCACAGTCTGGGCCTACTCCAGACATGAACGAAATCATGGCCCAACTTGCTCAGTACCAACGCTGAAGAAGCCAGCCTCGGACGGAACAACAAAAGTTTAGATACGCAGGACGACTGTCTTCGAGCGTCCACCTCCAAAAATCCCCGACATATCCCCGACATTGCTACCAATTGCCCTGTATTGTGTACCCTTTGCGCTTGCAGTCGACATATGTAGACCCATCCCTCCAACTGCGCCATCCAGACCTCCCCAACCCTAGGTCAAGCCATTGACGAGCCAGCTCATAAAGCCCACTGTAGCACCACCCCTTGCGATCCCATACAATCCAAAGGCCCTCGCGACATGCCCCTACTCGACAGTATACGGAAACCATGCGACTCGCCCTGGCACCACCAACGCCCAAGCCATTTTACTGGCTCCTAGCGACCGTCCAATCCCAACTAAGCATACACTAAAAGTTCCATGTTAGGCGCCTCCGAATCCAATTCCACACCTGCTTCCACGGGTCACTTGCTCCTTATATACTTCTCTATAACGGCGGAATTACCTGTACTTTTTATCTTACCAATCCGGTCTTCATGTATGTTAGTTTCTTTATCATGACTTTATTATCAATCGCATTCGGAAAGGACGTACTAGGCGTTCGACTCTAACGAGATGTGATTATGTATGGACTGGGAAATTTTCTTAGGCTTTTCGTGGTTAGTAGGAGTTTTTTTGTAGCGTTTTTTTTTTAAGGACATGTTTTCAGCGGGGTCATCGGCGCCAAAGCTGAGAGTCACTGGGAATGCGGCTACTGTGCCAACTATAGAGTGTATTCCAGAAGCCACACGTCATCCAGAATCAATTGCGATGATGTAAAACAGTCTCATCGTTTTCTATTATGCAGAAACGCGTTTATGTGACGAAGTAGTTGGAATACCTAGTCGGGGCTAGCGTAAACGCGAGGTGTGATGACATCGTGACAGTCGTGTCTTGGCACATTTTTTGATGCCGCGGATTGGAAACGTTGCGATTAAAAGGATTCAACAATCAACGATTCTGTGAACGCTTCGCGACCCGCTTTTCTCGTATTCTGTAGGAGTCACAATGAAACCCCGGCCGGTGTTTTCCACTTTTATAATACCTTCTCAACCGCACAGTGTCTTTGCGAGTCTACCACGTCATGGATACTTACATACGCGAGTTGCTACGACAGCACTGAGCTGTCAAACGTGGTACGAGAGGCCATCGTATACCACACAACGATTCAACTATAGAAGGACATTAGGCTCGCCAATCCGGCGATATGCCGTGTCTTCAGCAGCATCAGCGAAGAAGACAGGTCACAATATCGCAGCAGCGCCTCCGCCATTGAGCAAAGCCAACAAAACGAAAGCACCCGCGAAGACAACCTCTTCACCACCTCTACAACCGGCACGGAATGCGCCATCCTCCACTCTTCCTCCAGCATCATTGCCTGCGTCGAGAAGCACCACCGCTACAACTCTGCGAGCCAACGAAAAACTTAATCTTCCGCCTATTGCATACGCACCCGAAATATCCGTTCCCGCACGAAAAGCAGACCAGAATTTCATCAAATGGTTATGGAGCGCTGGTCGCGCATACCTCTCCTTCTACAAGACGGGCATATCCCACGTCCGACAGACCGCCAAACTCGCCAAGACATTGCGCAAGAAGGCTGCTCAAGGTCCCAACAAGGACATGAGTCAAGTCCTGACCAGAGCAGAATGGCAGCTTGTAAGGAGAAGTAGGACCGACGTACTGAGACTGCCTGTGTTTGGTGTTTTGATGCTATTGCTGGGAGAATGGCTACCGGTTGTTGTGTTGTACCTCACGCCCGTGATCCCAGAGGCATGCAGAATCCCCCAGCAAGTAGAGCGTGCGTTACGAAAGCGAGAAGATAAGCGACAGGATCGCTTGCGAAAGATTGGCTTAGACGCCATGCGCCTACTGAGCAAAGACCGTCCATCTGCTGCCACTACAACGTCCTACGATCTCTCTTCCATTTCACTCAGCAAGGGCCAGACGGTACTGAATGGCAAGAATTGGCAAGACATGACGCTCTTTGAATTGTGTCTCACCGCTGCACAGCTGGATTGCTATCCCGCGCTGTTTGACTGGGTGCCACTCACACCGCCGAAATGGCTGCTGCAGAGGAATGTCAGGAAGAAGATGGAGTATTTGGAGACAGACCGTAAGCTAATTGACAGGGATGGAGGACCGAATGGTCTCAATGCAGAAGAGGTAAAGAGGGCGTGTGTGGATAGGGGACTGCCGGTATTGGGCAAGAGGGAAGATGAGTTGCGGAAGGCTTTGGCAGTGTTTTGGATGGAGAGGAAGGTTTGAAAAGAAGGAGATCAAATGAGAAGTGATGGAGTGATAGAAGCAAGGTCATGACTACAAAACGCTTTGGAAGATCTATAGACGAGATTTAGAATTGGCTGCGTTGCCGAAAGAGTGACGCCGTACATGAAGAAATATACCCGTAGTATCCTGGCTTTACTGTTAAAGACGATGGCCCATGTCACTGTTAGAGTAGAAAGAAATCGCGGCTCCGGACCGTCCTATCTCTCACTGGGTGGGCACACCAAAAACGACTAACGAGACCATAGGAGAAATCAAAAACGCTATCAGCGAGAGCACATAACATTGAGCTGCTAACGGGTTTATAGGAGTCTAACAACCCACTCAGTGTCACATACAAAAAATGGGTTGCTAAGCTAGGAGGGCAGCAGTTCGAATACGGACGGCTGCTGGAGCAACAGATCCGGAGAGGCGGGGATTGCTTGATTTTTTGCCTTTTTCTTTTATCTTGATTTTTTTTTTGGTAGCAAAATAGGATGCTGTGGTGTGTAGTAATATGTGAATAGACATGTTGGGATTTCTTTCTAGCGCCTCCACTTAATTCACTACTAGCGATTGCTCTTCAGACCATCTAATTGTGGGTCACCCCTCAACCTACTTGAGCGCGATCACGTATTGTTTCGCAATGTATATACTCAATATGGCAATGCTTTGTGAATCCATTGAATGCTGTACAACAGTAGGGCGTGTGGAAACGAAAAAGGAAGGCATGGGCTCTTGTGGTGACGTGACATGCGTAGGGCGTGTGGGGTTTGAGCATGCACATAAATGGATGGGAATCGCCTACCCAATTAAGCAACTTGCGAATAGGTGTTGGATACTGCGTTAGTCAAAGGGCGTGGGTACTGTACATGTGTCTGTATGTGTGACGTGGTGGGATCTTGATGGGACCATTTGCTCCTTGTCCATTGGCTTTTCTTGTGATTGTCAGTGTGCCAACCAAGTGTGGAAATGTGTATCAGTGTCGACGGGGAAGAGGAGTCACTGCTGGCAGCAGAGATAAGACAGGATCCAACTGAGCCCATTTCGATATCTAAGCGCTTCATGATGCCGACTAGAGGAACAAGGTCAGTTGCCGCTCTTACCGTGGATAAGGTTGTGGACTCGTAGTCAAACGTATGTAATACGTAGGTGGTTACAGTTGAAGAGTGTCCATTGTACTAGTATTTGCAAAAAATAATAATATCCAGCGGTGCCAGCACATTCTGCATCAAACCACCAAGCTCTGATTTCAAGTCAAGTCAAGACAGCTGGCTGGATGTTCGTTGGTGTTGCACCTGCAAGTGCTGGGCAGGCTACGCCCAGAATAGATTCGGTGACGCACTAGCCTAACGCCGGTGAATCTCCGGCGACACGTCGGACTTGATGCGAACAACTGACCATCAACAACCAGTTTGCGCCTCTTTGCACAGCCCTTGGTAGCCTTTGTCGCTGGGGAGGATGATTCTGGCAAGAGACCCGCGACTACGACATGGAATTTGAGGTGTCGTATGATCTCGAGAATGAGCAACAGTTCTGGGATGGTAAGTGGGAGAAAGGGCCAGCGTATTGTAACCCCACCAAACGAGGCCTTTCCAACTAACGACGAGCGACCACAGAACTCGACGACATTGTGTCCACGCGCTGCCACCAGCACGAGATGATTGACAACTCGCTACGATCCTTTCTCAATGTCACGACCAATTACAAGTGTACGCTGCTGCTGCTACGCTCCCCCAGAGTCTTTGCCGTGATTCAAGACGTTGACCACGAGTAGCCGATTACCTTCAAACCGACTTTAACATTGCAAAATGTATATTCCGCCTGCTCGAGGGCGAGCTCTTTGCCAAGAACAAGGCATACGTCCGGCGGCAGATTATATACTGCCTGTTACAAGTACGTGGGCAAAATAAACACATACACGCGTGGACAGAGAGAATGCAATGTTGGCTAGGTGTGCCTGGGGCTGACAGCGGGGCAGGAAGATGACAATCCCACGCTCCACATAGTCGCTGCGTTTCTCCTGTATGACGGTCGAAACAGCAAGGATGACGAGGTCTTTGAGATGATGCATTCCGAGGGCACTTTTCCCAGGCTGGTTGAGCTGGTGCAAAAGGAGAGTGTTCAGCAGGAACCACAGTTGCACCAGTTGCTGCTTCAATTACTATACGAGTCGTCACGTATTCAGCGATTGACATATGAGGATTTCAGTACGTTGGAGATATCTTCTTTCATTCCGCTGCTAGAAGCACGTGCTAATATCATGGTGTAGTGGCAGTGAATGATGCTTTCATACTCTATCTACTGGAGATTATAGAAGGTGCCTCGGACGATGCCGACGACCCATACCACTATCCTGTAATTCGTGTACTGGTGAGTCTATTCCCAGAGATCCCAGGACTGTATGTTGACTAAGTGAACAGCTGGTTCTGAACGAGCAGTACCTAGTAGCGTCTACCAGTCGCTCCAGTGATGGACGGACTGGCTTAACGAACCGAGTCATCAAAGCTATATCGACCCACGGCATGACCTACAAGACCTTTGGATGCAATTTGATTCTTCTTCTGAACCGGGAGTCGGAGACGTCCCTTCAGCTTCTTATCCTCAAGGTGCTTTATCTTCTCTTTGGTAATCCCTCGACGGCCGAATACTTTTACACCAACGATCTCCACGTGCTAGTTGATGTCATTCTACGGAACCTGATTGATCTTCCTCACGATTCGGCTGCTGCAAACGCGTTACGACATACGTATCTCCGGGTTCTCTATCCCATACTTATGTACAGCCAAATCAGTCGGCCACCACACTACAAGCGCGACGAACTGCTGCGTCTTCTCCACCTTCTCGTATCAAGCGGCAACCATTTTGCTCCCGTGGACGAGACCACTGTCCGGCTTGTGAATCGATGTACCAGTGTGGAGTGGCTCCAGCCTCCAGCCTCGGACACGCCCTCCAATGGCAGCAGTACCAAACAGTCTCCTGTCGAGCACGCGGCAAACGGGCAGAAAGAGTACGCACGAAGAGCCCTGGGTATGACTGTACAAGGTGGCAACGAGAGCTCGACTAGCGTTTTGGAAATTGCAGGTCACACTGCGAAACCTGGAGTCCAGACACCCAGCATGACGAAGCAAGCGCAATGATCCGTAAAAGTCTAGGGGTGTTTTGGAGAACTGTTGAGTCAATCGTTCCATGATTGTTTAAGGGTAATATTTCTTTTCCTTGCAGTGAGTCTTCAGCGTAAAGTTGCCTTATCAGCGAGTTGAGATATCCACTTGAATTATCGTTCCGGGTGCAGTTATGGAATGGCAAAGTGTCGTTTTCTTTTTGTGTGTACAGTACGTTAAGCTTTGGACTTGGAAAGGGATGCGTCTAAGCAAGTTTCTTCTTTCGTCTTCGAATTGAATTCTCGTCATTTTCTCTGACGATACGTCCACCGGCCACAAGCTGTGAGTGCGAGGACAAGATTCCCTCTTGTAAAACGATCGACATGGCGCAATAAGTTGTGCCAAGTCCTTGCCGCGCGGCGTTGCTTGGAGTGCTACGGATATTACATGCAACCCTTCGCGTTGACTTGCTCACTCTCTCCATGATACACCGGTTCTGTCAACAGACGGTTATAGTACCATACCTTCTACTTTTTACTCGAGATAGGAAAGGGAGTGCTTAATGCCCACCGGATGTACATGTACGCACGCCCAGACGGAGATCTAATCTACGCTTGACGCGGCATGTGCAACGTCAGAGAGATGAGCGTCTGGGCGCTTAAGTACCGGAACGCGGACATATATGTGTTGCAGGTGAGCAAGTTTTCTTTTCCGGTCCACATGGAGCTTGGGTTGTGAGAATGGCGGTCCAGGGTGTGCAGTGTAGATGAGATGTGCATGCCATGTACATACATTGTGGCTGGTGTGCATGTGGGTGCATGTCTCCAATGCCAACGGATGAGAAAGTTTTGAAAACATTGACTAGACGCGCACACCTCCGCATCTTCGAGCTATAAGGTTTTCATTGTTTGTCATGGGAATTGGCCTTGACTCGAGTCCACTGCCTCTACGTTGTAATCAGTACGTAAGTTTCTCCTAAGAGTGTTTCCTGAAAGTAACTTTCGCGCTCCGAAAAAAAGCTCGGCGTCACTAGAGTAGGTATAGGAGTATGTGTGTGTGTGATCTTTGGTCCTGCCTCAACTTTCCCGGCCTTTTGCCGCCATTTCCACGAATGATGAAGATCTATTGTGCCATGTCATGTGTTTGCCCTCTTCCTTGTCGCGGTTTTGTCCGACTGCGCAATCTGGAGCCTCATTTGCAAAGTTTGGTTGACCGGATATACCCGACACTTAGTAGATATATTTGTCTCAATCGAATTATGTCACACTCATAGACGGGAATTCGAACTGGAAAGAGCGTGCGTGTAAATACGGTCATATGGAAGTGAGTGGTTCTTCATCAACAATTGTCACAAGTGCCGGAATGATGGGGCCCCCCATTGCGGGAATACAAGCTTTCCGAGATTCATTTTTGAGTGATGCTGTACGTTAATTTAGTGATTTGACTGATGAATTGTACTATATGGGTTTGGATTACATGTGCAGTTCGTGTTGGTGAAGTGATAGGACAGCAATAAAGGCAGTGGATCTAGCAAGAACATGTTGACATCCCAACACTAAGACGTTGCCAAGTGTAATCTACGAAAGTTTCAATTGATGACGCTAAGACATCCTGTTCCACACGGATATCTGCCTGAATCTTGGGCAGCATTGCCATCATCAAGGAAATCGGTGGTTCACAATCGCTTGCCAAACGGTCGGTACCACGAATCAACAAACCACTTTTCGTCACAGGTTGCACCCCGCGTTTCTCCCAATGATCACGATTCAGAGAGTGTTTTCTCTGGCCATCGGAAGGAGGGGAATGGCGTGCTTCGTGCGCTCTTTTGTGCCGAGAAGTGCATGCACATGGTAATAAGTGGAGAATAACACAACCATTCACTTACGAATTGACTCTACAGCGAGTAAGTGCTTTCTTCCTAGACTTTTGAACGGCGCATGGACTTTCTGCTGCACCTACACGTCAGCGTTTCCGGACCACATAGCAAAAAGAAATACCCTCTTGCACGATTCACATGAAGTAGTAGGGCACGACCGACTTAATATGCTCATTTGTTCTCTTATATATCTGTCCTTCATCCTCATATTCAAGGCAAAATTATTTTTCCTCCAACCACTATACTGTGTTTTCAGTCCAAAGCTAGTCAATTTTGTAAGGAGAAGCTCGGATAATGACGTCGTATATAGACGCCCATGCATGAGGCACTAGCCCATCTCCGCTTACCGGACAAAAAAGAGCGCCTACATGTGCATTAGTCTAAGTTCTTTCTTTTTCTAACCTATGATTGCTCATTAACGTCTGCTGTAATGATCGGATTCGTAAAGGTAAAAAGAAAGGAGAGAAAAGATTCTCTACACCGCATTATAAGCACCGGGCATGGAACTCTGTTAATGACAACAAAAAACAACGGGGCTTAGGCAGACATACAAGCCGCGGAAGAACAGAGTCACGTATTAGAACAAGAGTGTCGTGGTCCAGTCCTGGAAGTGTAGCTTCAATAATTGAGGGGGGGCAGGAGACATTCTTGTCATGGCAAGCCACTCAAGAAAAAGTGCTGAACAAACAAAACATATCCCAAATTTGCGTGTATTTTTACTGGAAAATATTGCTAGTAACATTAAACAACAGAAAGGACTTTTGATCGCCATCAGCTCTTAAAAAGGAGTATAAGGGCATGTGTGTAGCCAGTGTCTAAAAGAGCACAAATTTGAGTTATATCAATAGAAGCTCAGATCGCACTTTAGAAACATTATTTAGGACTCCAAGTTAATTTCTTGCATCTAACGATCAGATACATCATTCTTCTAGTGATCCTGGCAACTGCTTTGGCAGCGCCATCTCCAGAGAATCAGATAGTTATTCATGCTCCCGTCACACACCAGGCTTTTTGACGGCGAGAGTTATTACTATGGAAAGCAAGGTAAGCTGGTTTGCGTCAATTCGGGGTCTGGCAGGGAAGAATTTGAAAGAGCCTGCAAGGAGGAAGACTGCAAGGCAGTTGAGGAAGAAGATCGTTGATATCTGCCCATGAACTCAATGTGATGAATTTTTGTTGAGCGCAGATACATCAATCGATCGTGATCACAACGAATCGCAGCAATGCTAAAGGAGAACTTTTGATTCTATATTCGTGCAACCCGTAAACTGATGCTCAACTCCATATTGAGGAGCTCCCTGCGCTTACGTTGTCTCGAAAAAGACAAGGGGGTTCTCTCGTGAACAAGACATGATCGTAAGCGAAGGGGAGGCGCTCAATGTGCTCTCTTAAAAAGCGAAAGAAATATATGTGAAGAAGCAAGAGAGATTAAAAGGATCGCGCTAAATTCATCAACACTCTGCGTGTCCGTGAATAGTCATGTCTCGTATCGAAGAACGCTCCACAAACAACCCAAGTAGGTAACATGAAGATAAAAAAAGAAGAGAGGGGGAATCATGCGAAAAAAAAAGCTTTTTAAACCATACTCCCCTGTAAGTTGGGAAGGTTATCGGAAGACACCTGTCGCGAAGCTTCGTTGCTGGGAACGCGAGTAGGAGCTTGCGACAGCGGTTGAGGCGCTGACTCTGTGCCATCGCTGTCCCTTCGCTTCTCACTTGTCCCGGCTTTGCTTAGCGTGCGCATGATGGCGACTTTAGCATGCTCTCCGTTGACACAAGGAAGATTCCATCGAGCCATGACCATGCAGAAACAGGAGATCATCAAATTAGTACCAGACCACATTTGGACTGTGATATAGGTTTGGTAAGAGGTGATAAGGTGTCCAGCAATGATAGGACCAGTGAGAGCTGGAATGGCAGCAAACGTATACATCATGCCAGTCCAGTGACCAAGCTTCTTCTTTGCAAAATGTGCAGTGTCTGGTGCAGTGTATGAGCAATTGAGAATGTTGCCGATGGACGCTGGAGGAAGGCCAATGACCATTCCAGAGAAGACGCCAAACACTACGCAGAATGCGATAGCGGCGTTCTCTGATCCTGCCTGGGACCAAAGCACCAACGCTAATAGAGCAGCAGTGAACTGAGAGCCAATGTGCATGTTGACGGCACCAAGTTCATCCGAGAAATGAGCGAGGAGCATGCGACCGATTGTTGAAGCTCCGTTCAGGATGACCAGAAGCCAAAAGGTTTGTAAAGGCTGGTCGGTTGGATTGGTGGGGGTGATGGGGGCGGTCTTGGACTCGCGAGTGCCGAACCCGCGTACTGATGCCCACTGAGTGACGTTAGTTGATGAGGCGGCTGTAGAGACAGATAGCGATGAACGTACCTCCTCAAGGTTGAAGAAAACAGGGTAGAAACCGAAGAACATAAAAGCGACAGCAGCGGTGAACCAACACCACGCTTTGTTGCGGAAAGCTTCAGTGTCAACCCAGGTCCTGATATCACCCCAGGTCTTTGGTGCGTGATGCTCGTGAGCTGGGTCTGGGGTGCAGAAGATGAACGAGAAGATACACGTCACCGACGTTACAGTCGCAACATATCGAACGGCATTATTGAAGCCAACAGCTTCAATAAGGTAACGAAGGATGGTGGGGTAGATCACACCAGCCACGCTGGCACCGCAGGCAACGTAGCCTACAGCAAGGCCTCTGCGCTTAGGAAACCATGTGGAAGCAACTGAAACTCAGTCAATGCGAATGTCGCTGTGATCAAATGGCTATTGATTACCTTGAGAGCTAGACACAAAGAATGTCGCCATTCCGAGACCAACAACGAAGCCCTGAGTGACCCAGACAGTGCCAAAGTTGGCCATCGCTTCGACGTCACTAGGATGAACAACACTGAGCATGACTAGTTTGAAAATATCAGCCCAAGCTCACATAATAGGGAGGGCAGGATGCTATGCAGTAATTTCTGAGACTCACAGAGACCAAAGGGCACAAGAAATGTGCCACAGCCAATCACCTTACGGAAATGGCCAGCATCCAGCAGTCGACCAACGACGTTTGAAAACAAAAGTACAAGTGCGGACTGCGTCGATCCGACCAAGTTCAGCTCGAGCTGGTCGACCCCTCGTAACGAGTAGCCGACGTAGTACGAAGACCAAGTGCCATAAGCGTTAACAAGACCCCAAGAGTTGAACATGAGCAGGAAGCAGCCTAGCAGACATGCATAGGCACGCCACGATCGTGGCCATTCCGGCTCGTCCAATGTGTCTGGGCTTTCGTTTCGCATAGAGTTGGTAGCAGTTGGTGCTTCAGAGAGTGGTAGCGTCCTCTCACTGGGCTTCCAGCCCTGTTTGTAGAATAACTGTTTTACCTTCATTGTGGCGATTGTTCCTGGAGTTCTGGACTGTGAAGGGAAAGCAGCAGGATTGCACTGAAGCAAGGGAAAACGTTGACGTAGTATGTGACAAGGTGCTCAACACAGCTGATGCGTGTTGGAGGGGAAGCGCTCAAATGCGCACACTAACGGTGGGATGGTACAGTTTGACCAAAAGTCAAAGCGGTGGAGGAAGATATAAGTACAATACGTGGGCGGGTGTCAGTCCTGGATGTGGGACATGGGCCTAAGGCACCGATTGACCAAGGGTTCCCTCACGGCTCCACACCTACTGAGCACAAACGCAACTCCCATGTAAAGTGTGGCTGACATTTTCCATAGTGACGTGGGCGTCAAACAAATGGGGGGATGAATGCCGTCACGCACAAGCACCGCAAGGGTGCAAGACCAAGAGAAGCCAAGACAACACGGGCTTTGAGACTCCGCCGGCAACAGGGTATATCTCATTACCTTGATAGAGAGGCTTCCGGCGTAGTGCGGCCCAAAGCTCGAGCCAGACAAGGTGCTGATCTGGTGGTAAACGATCTGCGGGCGAGGATATTCCGGCACATGCTATGTTTGGGCTCCCATGCGGCCGGTTGTTGTAGCGAGGCTATGCCATCCACAACATCCAACAGGAGTGTTTCTCCCACTTTGCTATTTGTGACCTGACTCATCTAATCGTCTTGGGCGCTGCCGCTATTTCATTTCGACTGTGCCCTACGCTCGGCGGTTTTACATGAGGTGCAGCTAACCATGGTAGTGTACCTATGCCATAATTCTCTTTCTAGTTATCAAGGTTACTTGCAGGTTGAGCAACCTTGGTCTGTTCCACAGAACAAACATGGCCCGATGGGCGTGGGCGTTGTGTGGAGTGTGATAGGAGTCGAGGCGCCAAACAAGGTTGAGTTGAATGGCGGAGCGGGCTGTTTACGCTTGGCAGCGTGTCAGCGGGAGGCTCGAAGATGCGGCTCGATTGGATCGGTAGGGCACACAAGGGCCAAGAGGCGCCTAAGAAATGATGCACAATTCCGCCTTGGCTGGTCCACTTATGTTGCCAGGGTAGAAGACGAGTGTCCTGCAGGTATTACCGCTGAAGCCCCTGGAGCGCTGGGCAGCATCAGCACATGAGCAGATTGAAGTCTGGCAATATGGAAGCAAGCTGACCGAGTCCGTGAATATTATTCCGGGAAATACCCCCCCAAAAAGAATATGGTCAAGGTTGCAGGAAATTCCTCTACGGAACACCCAGGAAACACGCTAAATCTAGAGGCGTAACAAGATCGGCGGCCCGGTGCGGCCTGTTGCTTCGTTATCTTAAGTTGCAGCACAGCCACAACCGCACCGTATGCCCAGGGATCGACGCCTAGGGGTATTTTGCCAAGCATCAAACTGAAGTACGTACAAAGCAGCTTGTGCCGTGTGCCCCACGCTACACTTCGATGCTTTGTCATTTCCCGCGACAACGGCAAATAACCAACGACTAAAGACAGGTCGATGACGACGATGAACGCGTGTTGTTCAACTCTCATGGGCCCGACCCCGGGTGCACTCGGGACGGTTACAAACTGCAGGGAACTCTGTACCGTACGTCGCCATGACTAGTTGAGCGATATACAATGCTCTCTTGATTGGCTAGCAGCAAAAGGTCCACATCGTGTTGGCCGACGGCGCGGAGAATGAGACAAAGTGGAGTCTGATGGGGAAGACAATGGAGGCAATATCAAATCTGGGGATCAGCGGCGCTATGCTGAGCGACTTTGGTTTGCCAAGTTTCATTGTCTGGCCGGATAATTACGCGTTCAGGAAGCTTTCGCATAGAAACGTCCCGATCGAGCCTTATTTCTGTTTCGAGACGAGCCCACAGCTCGGTTTCCAGCGCTGTGTGGAAACTGGTTCTGCCTAGCCCAAGATCGTCCTAGATTCTCGCAGATCTCTTGCTTCGAGAATCGTAGCCTATATGCCGAAACGATCAGTTACTCTTCCTGCAACGGGCAAACGTCGCACGAAAGCGCCGTTATCTGACCTAGATTTTGTGCGTTGCGCTGTTTCGTAACACGAACTTGGACATTGCCACGATGGGGGTCACTTGGCTGTGTCACCCTCCATGCGACTGAGGCTAGTCTCTTGAGATGATGGCGAAGCACATGGACCAACCCTTTCTGGACCCGTTTCCTGCGTCAGGCATGTTCTACAGTAGGTCTCGTGAGGTGGACGTCTCTGGGCATTGGTGGACTTGGACGGCTTTCTCACAACGCGATCCCCGTGCCAGATATTGCATCTTAAATGATATCATGCAGCGTGGAGAGCGGTGAGCAGATTGCGCAGCGATTCCCCAGGTCCGAGTCCTTCGTGCGCGGCCGGCTCAGTTCTGCGTAGGCATCAGGGACACCGGTGAACGGATCACTGGAGCAGTTCACACCAATCATACGGTAACATGGATGCCATGTAAACACTTCTGGGTGGTTAAACAAAGAATGTATCTCTTCTATCCAGATTGCTCCCTTCTGCCGAGTATTGCCAAATGAATGTTTAGGTTTGTCCAGTTCCGCTGTAAAGACAGCACAAAAGACCTGACTATGATTCATATGTAGCCAGATGCTTGGGACTTAATGTGTTCATGTGGAGCATATAAGAGGAAAGACTAAACTGACTTCTAAGTAGGTGGCTAATGCATGACAGTTCAAAGTCCTACCCGAGGTTTAGCCGGTGATAGGAGATGAGCCCGAGCCCGAGCTTTTATATCCGCGAGGAGAAAGTTAGTTCACGAGGTAGTTTAGGTGTGGCAATCGCCCGTTTGTGAGTTTACGGCCAGCATAGCTCCTGTGGTTCCACGTGATCTTGCCAAGACCTCAACCCAACACCAAACAGCACATGTAGGTGTTCTCTCTATGTCCGCTTCTCAAAGGACATCTGGAAGGGGTTCGTGGGACCTTTGTTCGTGTACCACCAATCACGCAGTGGTAAAAACAGACAAATACGAGCGGAACGCCACAAGGATCGACCAGGGGCGAACTCTTGGGGCTCCATCCAATTTCTGTTTGTCAAGATCAGGCCACTCGAGTCCCGTCTTCGAGCGCGATCCCGCACCCACAGAGGCGCAGATTTAGGTCAGAAGACCCCAGGGCGGAGCGGAATCTTGGAACCAGGAGTTCCACTCGAGCGGGCTTGAATGTGTCGCTCACCAATCTTACGACAAGACATAATAAGGCCGGATCATCTGTGGCGTTTTACTATGGAAGCTGTAAAGATCTGGGACGACGCACACAACCTTGTAAGTGTCAGCTCTCGGTACGGCAGCGCTGAGAGCGAGGCGAATCGGGTCGCTATAGCTTAACACGCGCTGGCTTGAGGCGGAGCGGAAAGCCCAGGATTTGCCCATGGCGTTCGCGCTCAACAACACCATGTGGCGCAGGGATACGCATCGACATAAGCGTCGGTGATACACTTGCAGGTTGGGCAGCGGAACTACTTCACCGGGTTTCTGACGTCGCCCAAGCTGTCCACAGGACTAGAGTAATGGGCTTACCGACGCGAATAGCCAAGCGTCTGCCCAAGCGCCATCAGGGTGAGAGAAATGACATGTTCGCAAAAAGGAAATTGGGGGCTTGCACAGCAGGGCTGGGCAGACACTGGGGCGAGCGAGGAGATCGAGGAGGGGTTCCTTGAGTCAGACGGCGTCGCCAGATAAGCACCCACCATCAGGCGTGGGCAAGCAAACACCTCTCCCACTCTTGGAGTTCCTTTTCGTCCGGCAACATCTGCCGTCCATCGCGTCGGCTTTTGTTATGGTTTGTTCTTTTATGTGCAGATCCGGAACAAGCAAACCCGGAGCCAAACACCCCACGAAGCTGTCGTCACACAAACGAAAACAAAGCAATTGGTTTGTCGTTCTGTCATGTTTTCTTTTCATGTTCGGGTGGGAAGACCAGACTCGCTACCATGTACGAGCGTGCGCTTATCATAACAATACGCGCGTCACGCATGAGCCTGATGGAGAGTGTAGAGAAAATGCGCTTAGCCCGGCAATTCTCGTTACGAGAGCGGTTTTCGTTTCTGCGTTGAACAACTGTTGAGATGTAAGTAAGGGGCATGATTATGCCGCTCTCGATGGGCAAGACGGCGCTGTTCTACTCATATTACAAGTACATGTTGTATTCATAACTAAATTTACCGAGAAATGCAGAAGTAATGCCAGGCATGTACGAAGAAGCTTCCAGAGCAAGAGGGTAAAGAATACTGAAGTCTAAGTTGTTGAGTAAACACGATTACTAAGACGCATTTCGTCTCATCTCTTATTTCATTCTCTACAACGGTTTTTTCCTCCGAGGCTCTGTCACCTGTGTGTCTGTGTGTGTGTGTGTGTGTGTGGAAGAAGTGGCCTTTCAGGGCTGTCTCTAGGACTTCAACCACCTATCTATACGATTATCTTTTCTTCCTTATTACGTCAAGGAAAAGGATCCTTGTCAAGGATGGTTTGCTATAAAGATAACCCGTATCTCTATCGATCGATGCAACAAATCCATATGTGAAAAGACGAACTGCTTTGCACCATGAACTTGTCCAAACCATATATGCCACTCGTCCGATAATGTCCTGTGAAGCACCTCATATGCTGCTCGCTACACTCAAGGCTACATAACTAACAACTACAACAGTTTCAACCTCAACCCCGCTACCCTTAAACATATGATTCGGCACTTTACCCGGCTTGAACAGCAGCTGAAATGAGAGCGTTGTGCTGTGGTACCTCCCGATTTGGTCATAGATATTCTTTTCCCGCCTAGACGGCTTCATTTTCCTACTCAAAGATAAAATCAAGTTGCTGATGGTGATTTATTTTTGACTACTCGGCTGAGGATGACACCGTGATTTTTCAAACTCAATCAGCAAAACTCTGTAGTCGACAAAACATAGCATAGTTCAGCCAAGAGGCAGTGCGGCTTTCCATGTCGAAATCCAAGGAGAAGAAACCGTATGCCGTGACGTATCCTACGTTTGGACCGTACCAGCTTTGAAAATTCTAAATTTCACTACAACACCAGTATCGCGTACTTAATCGTCTTACCACGTTTGCATCTCGGAAACATCCAAAAATATAAAAGCAGCCATGTAATACTTATGTCTTGTTGCGCATACGTCAACGCCGTTTCTATTCTCACATGTTTCACGAACCGTGTGGTGATGTACAAAATCACGTAGCTGTAATACGAAACTAGTTGTCCAATCCCATGTATTATTATGCCTGTTTTTTTTTCATGGATCCCATGTTTCTATCACAGCTGCCTGCCTTAGAGGTAATGCTTGTACCAAAATTCTTTTGTACCAAGGTTCGACGGTTATAGCCATGGAGTGTAAAAAGACAAATACCCCCTTTTGTGTAAACAAGGCATGGCCTCATTGTTGATGGCCACAGTCCACTGGGCTACTGCAACTGTCATGCGAAGTCGATTTGACCCTCGTGGCTGAATTCTGCTCTCTGACCGCATCGCTTCCATGTACCCAGACGTAAATCCCAACTTAGTGTCAAGTAGGTCCGTCATTGATGTACACGTGACCTGGTGTTATCTACGTACCCAGTCGAGATTTGGACACCCATTCGGTGCACTTTGTGAGTAATGTGTGGAGGCAATCAAGCGGGTCAAGTTAAGAACACGTAGTGAAAGAGAATATTGCACATGGCATTTATGGAGATTGAGGAGGGAAGGATTGGTGTGAGTGGCATGCTTGATTTGAGCAGAGGGCGAGGATGCTAAAAGGAGGTTAGCTATAAGCACTGGATCAGCAACTTTGTTTATATATAGACCAAAGTCGGACGAGATGAGTAGCTGGAGTTCACAGTAATCATCCCATGTCTGCCTCTCTACATTATGGGGACCAGTTTGACAATAAGGTATTCACACATTCAAAACACGTAAATATGTTATGACTTTATTTGCATCATTAACCTAGGCTGTCCCCTTCTAGCCAGACTTTCGCATCGCCCCCTTGGAAGCAGGAGAAAAACAAACGTTGCGCTCGCAGTAGGAAAGCGAGGACACAAGACTGACTTCCATGTGATATGTGAAAACAAAACGCCGTTGGCTCCCGGGCTGAGTTAAGGAAATGGCACCACCCGTAGAAACCCTTCGAGCACGTGCAGTCGCAAAAAGACCATGGAAAGTAGGACGGTGAGAGAGAACGGCAAAGGAAAGGACAAACAGCCGAGCTGCAGATGATGAATCGCCGATGACGCATCAAATCGCTCAAAAAAAAAGAAGAGAGAGAGAGAGAAGAGTACAACAACAAAAGTCCAGACGCCGACATTGGTATACACGCTTGCGAGCTTGACGCCAAGGAAAAAGATGTCTAAATGCCCTTGATGGCCACGGTGCGCTCGCTGTTGAGCTTATCGGCATTGCGGCTGTGGCTCTCCTTCTTGCAATCCTCGAGGCCCTCGCACTTGTGGTCCTCGAGCATGCGGTGCTTACTGCAGTGGTGGCCGGTGCAGAAGCCGCAGTCGCCGACAATGGGCTGAGCGCGGTCCTTGCAGTCCTTGAAAGAACAGCGGATCTTCTTGGGGGGCATGCCGCCGCGCAGGGGCAGGGCGAGATGCAGGGTCGAGTTTGGGCCGATTGCGTAGTCGGACAGGGTTGTTTCTGGAGAGGAGAGGTGCTTGCCGGCGTGGACTATGCGCAGATCCGAGGGAGAGTGCATATTTGTGCGCAGAGCGAGGAGGGAGCGGAGGGTGCTTATCGAAGTATTTGAGGGGATGGTAAGAGGGATTGCTGCGAAAGGGGGTTAGTTCTTTGTTGGCATTGTTGCGGGTGGAGTGTGGTGGTGGTGGTGGTGGTGGTGCAGGCACCATTCCGAGGCTCGGAACCACGGGGAGGCTGGCACTTACTGTTGGTGCCGGAGACGGTTTTGACGAAGATCTGCATGGTCTCTTCGGACTCTGAGCTGGAGGAGCTGATGCTGGGGGAGCGAGCCATGTTGTTGTGGTGGTGGTGGTTGCGTTGAGGGTGTGATGTGGCGAGCCGGAGAGCAGATGGAGAGAGAGGTGGTGGGCTTTGAGAGGGATAGATAAGGGCAGGCAGACAGATGATGTCGTGGGCTCGGGGGGGCGATGACGTGGGCGCGGCGAATCTGCGGCGGCAAGACGTAAGGTGTATGTATATGGGAGGGTGAGCGAGGAGAGTGAGTGAGTGAGTAATGATGTGAGGGTCGCGGGCGCAGGTGACGCAGCCGGGCGGGCTTATAAAGACGAGCAGTCATGGCGCTTTGCACACGACTCGAGCCCGCCAGCGTTCGCACTGACTGGCCTTGGCCTGTCTGTCTTTCGCCTCGCACGCCATGCAGGGCGGGTGCCACTAGCCGGCCCATGTCCGCATAGTCTTCCTCTTCCATGACAGTGAGGCGAGGAATCCAGCAGTGAATGGACGCATGTGGTATGCATAGTGTACAGCGCATCCTCACCCACCGCCATGCACCCACCACCACCACCACCACCACCACCACATACATGTATGCATCCATCCACATGGACATGTCTGGACAGCTCATCCTCGCCCGACCTGCCCTGGCCTGGCCTGCCCTCTGCTGGCCATGTGACACGTTTCGCCGCCCTGCCGACTTGACCTCGCCGCCCCTGGTGCCTGTGACAGCAACTCTCACTACGCCAGTGTTTGCGATTGCGCGACTGTGCCCGGCCCCCGTCTCATCCATCAGCCTCGCCCTGCCGCCAAACCTCCCGACCTGTCTGGCCGCCCATGGAATCCCCGAGATATGCACGACGCCTAATGCTCCGGCCCTCTCTGGCCTTCGATACCCCAGCCCCAATGCTGTCATCGCCGTGCACCGCCCCACCCGCCCATCATCCCTGGTACCGGAACACACCACCGCCTCCCCCAACAAGGTGCCCCCCAGCCACCCCATGCATCGCCATTTGCCTGCAATGCCACCAATGCCTTCTAGAATCCTTCCAGTGCCACCTCAAACCCCCCAACATGCTTGACTTAAGGTTTGTTGAAAAAGTAAAAAAAAATGTAGATTGCCATTTTTGGCCCGCTGACAGCTGCCATTCAACGCCTTGTATTTATTGGTACGTACGTCCATTACACTGCCCCCGGGAACCATGGTTCCCGCCATAACTAAGAAAGAATATCGCCACACCTCACCTCAAGCAGCTGCTTTACAGCATGCTCTTGGGAAAGTTCTTCATCGCCTGTCGGACACCCAGGTCACCCAAGATCTCTTCGGTGCCACCCAGAATAGCATCAAACTTGTATGTTCGGTGGAACTGCTCAATCACCCGTCCCATGCCGCTCTGCGTCAGTCCCCGTCCTCCAAAAATGTTGACAGCCTCATCGGCAATCTCGTGCGCTGACCGCGTAGCAAACGACTTGAGCAGCCCAATGGGGCCTCCCAGCAGCTTTGACTGCTGTGCGTACGTCATGTGTGTCATCTGGTATGCAATCGACTCGAGCCATGCCTGGTTGGCCTCGACGTGAGAAATCATCTTTGCCAGTCTGCGGATCCCTGGGTCAGCAACTCGTCATCTTTTTTTTGTTGTACACTACAGTACTTGGAAGTGGTTCAGTGACTTACTTTTGGCGGATCGCCGGCTGCTCAATGAGCTTCTTGCCAAAGACAATGCGCTGGTTGCACCACTTGAGGCATTCCTCGACCACGGTTCGTGACTGTCGGATTACAGCACACGCCATCATGAAGCGCTCGTGGTTGAAGTTGCTCATAATGACTACAAAGCCCTTGTGCTCCTCACCAAGAAGGTGGTCCACGGGTACCTTGGCGTTGTTGAACTCGACAAATGAAGTGCCCGCCGTCGTCGAGTAGCTCGTCTTGATCAGCTTCGTTTCAACCGCTTCGTCGCGCTCGACGAGCAGCACCGAAAAGCCTTTGTCAGTCCTGCATCCAACAACAAAGTAGTCACAGAACATGCCGTTAGTAATCCACTTCTTGGTGCCTCGTACAATATAGTGCTTTCCGTCCGCTGTCTTGGTCGCAGTGGTCCTGATGCCAGCGACGTCGGACCCAGCAAATGCCTCGGTGATGGCCAGACACATCTTCTTCTTTCCACTCAGCACCTCATTGACCACGCGTGTCTTGAGCTCCGACTCGGGCATCCACTGCAGCACCGCCGTCAGACTGATTGTCATGCCCGCCATATTTCCATCCTGGAAACCCCTCGCATTCGCCCTGACACCCTCCTGGGCCTGCACCAAATCATGTAGGTAGTCAAACTCCTCGCCCTTGACTACACCCAGCAGATTCTTGCCGTGTAGATGCTTGCCCGGGCCTAGCCGCATGGCCAGCATGTCGTTTGCCGCCATCTTATCAATCAATTCTTGACTGATATATGTCCCATCCTTCTCCTTCTGCTGCGCCTCGGGCGTAACATGCGTGTCGATGAACTTGCGGATCTCCCGCTGTAGCGCCCGATGGCTTTCCTTGAAATACGGGCTCTTGAACTGCGGACGTAACCATAGGGGCTCTGCGTATGGCACAGGACTCAGATCGCCGGGCTTGGGCACAATCACCTCGGACTTTTCGCCCTCGATAGTGCCAATGCAAAGCTCGCTGTACTTTTCCAGCACCTCTTGTCGATGCAGATTGTAAAAGGCTGTCGTGGCATCCTGGCCGGCCACTTGCTCGAGCACAACCGAGCCACCAGGATGCGCGTCGACAAAGTCCGTAAGATCGTAGACCTTGTGGTCGATAATACACCACAGGTCGTCAGGCTTGTTGTGCGAGGCGACCGATTCGCGGGTGAGGGCGGCGTGAGGCATCTTGACAATAGACGTACAGTACGTAGGTATCTGACCAAAAAAAAACAATAACAAAAGGAGAATAAGTACTAAAGAACAGGAAAGCGGCGGACGTCTTGATTTCTAGGGGAAAAGCCTCGGTCTACAAGCTAAAGGCGGCCCCGCGTCCCCTTGTCTCCGTGTTCCAAGGTGGAGCTCGTCGCGCGCCAGAACCCACTGTCTGGGGAAGATGCCGAGGTCCAGCATAATCGCCATCCCGCTTATTGGTTGCCCTTTGCTCCGTCCAAGATGGTCATTCGATGCCAATATCCATGTCGCATACTGATTTTATGTACATACAAGACACATGTGAAGATTATTCATAAAGGCATCAAATTGATTAGTGATATATTTAAAGAAAAATAGAGTAGGATGATTAGACTTGAATTTGCAAGGGCATCAAAAAGTAGAGTTCCCTTTCTCGTCTCTCACCTTCCACCCGAGACGACGCAAATCAATGACCATGTGAAGCTTCGGACAGAAAAGAGGAAGCCATCACAGAATCTGTTGTTGAACAGCTCAAGACATGGGGGAATCTGTGAACATAACCTGTACCCTAACCTATCCTAACCAAGAACCGGCACTTTGACCTCCTCTTCCCTAACAAAACAAGTGAAAAAAAAAGGATAATCTCTATATCATCGGCATCCCAATACGACCAGTACTACTATTTTTTTTTCTTCGTCTTCTCCTTCTTGCATGTTCCATCAACTCATACCATCATGACCCAGCCAAACGCCATGTCATTCATGCACATGTCACATGTGCTTCGTCGACGTCGTGCCATATAGTCAAAACTTCAAATCACCACCCCTTGCCCGTCTTTTCTTTTCTTTTTTAGCTAAAGTAAGCCTGAGCTGTACGCTGCTGATCCGGCGTCAAAGATGCCGCCGCCTGACCCAGGTCGGTACTGGTGGCTTGAATGAGCGCCTTGACCGAAGCGACAATGCGGTTCGCCGTCTGTCCTTGCAGAGTCTCGGCCTCGAGTGCGTGAACGACATAGTTGAAGATCTGGGCAGGCTGAGAGAAGACAGCTTGGTTTTGCCTGCAGGCTTGGTCAGTATACCTCTCATACACATCTACAATCCATGTATTGCTTGTACTTACTGTTCGATCAGCTGTACCAAAAAGGCGTATGCGTATGGTGCAGCTTCCTCATCGTTGGTGATTGGGAGCGTGTCTATCCAGGCAGCCGCAACGTTGTCCCAGTTCTGCACCTTGCTCGCGTTGTAGTGCAGGATCTTGGCAATTGCAGCAGAAGCATTCTCAGTTGCGAAGATGTCATCGTCGGTGCGGGCATTTGGACGCTGGGTGACATTGAAGAGTGTCGGCAGCGAGGCAGCGACGAACTCGGACCAGTTCTCGCCACCCTTGTGCGCCGCGACACCCACACCATACACTGCGGCTTGACGGTTGGCAGGGACGTCATCCTGCATGCCATCAATCAGAGGCTGCATAATCTGGTCCTTGTACTGCCATGACTCTGGGCCGCAGAACTCGAGCACATCGTCGTAGATGCAGATAGCCCATTGGCGCTGGGTAGGGTCCTGGTTGACGGCTGCCATGCTATAGTATTCGATCAACGTAGCCCAATGTGGGAGGAACGCGGTGCCCATGGTCTTGAAGATGCTGTGGAATGCCTTGTTCATGTCGGAAAGAAGGTTTTGGTCGTCCTCAATGGCGAAAAGAATTTCCTCGGACGCTTCCTCGCCGTCTTCATTCTCGGCTTGCTCTTCCAGACGTTCCTTGACACGAACATTATAATCCTCAAGTACGCCCTTAGCAGACTCGATGAAAGTGTTCATGTGAGCATCGGTCAGGCAGTTCCGGCCAATGCACTCAAGGCATTCGTAGAAACACTGGTACATCTCGGCAAGAGTGTCAATGGCAGGCTCTGTGCTCAAGACTTCGAGCACACGCTCCACTGTGCGCTTCCAGAGATCTCCCAGCTGTGGCGACTCAGGGCCGTGAGCCTTCTTGTATGCATTCAGCAAGGTGGGAACGCACTTGGCTGAGGCTACTCGCACGGGGTCGTGGAAGAAGAAGGCCAGACCAGGCAGGGCAATCTTCTCCATAATGTCGTTGACATATGGCTCGAAAGCATCTTCCAGAACCTGAGCATAGATGACAATGAGCTCAATAGCCATGTGCTTGTCATCCAGAATACTTGTCTTGATGCCAATAACCTTGCCCTTGAGTGGTACAAGTTCCCAGCCTTCCTCGTCTTGGATCTGGGCGACCTGCTCTTCGTCGTCAAGCAGCTGGATATCAGCCTTGGCACCTGCAAGTTCGGTGAGTGGCGGGATGACACCAGCGAGGAAAGGCACAAATTCACGACCAAGCACACGGCACATGCGTCCCCAGCAGTGAAGCAGGTACGAAGCTTGTGGGTCGTCAGGCTCGGAGACGCTGTTCTGAATACGTCCAAGAAGCTGAACCAGGTTGAGCGCATCCTGGCCCATACGGTCCTTACCAACAGCAAGCGCAATGAGGGTTGCACATTCCATAGCCTTTGCTCGCAGCAGACGGTATTCCTTTGACTGCTCCTCTTGAAGGACGTTGAATAGGAGAGGCATAAGAGTATCGTAGTACTTGGAAAAGGCAGCCTCTGCTGAATCGGCAACGGTAGCAATAGTGGACAAGGCCTGCTCCTGGACAAAACGCTTGGGGCTTTGCAGCAGCATCAACAGATGGTTGAGCAGCTGGTCCAAGTATGGCTCCAGGATGTGCTTCTCGGCCTCCTCGCAAAAGTTGACTAGAGCGGCAGCGGCGTGTGCCTGTACGCGCGGTTCCGCAGACTCCAGGACAGGGATAATGTTTGGCAAGACGACCTGGTGGTACTTCTCCTGCATGGTTCCTGCAAAATCAGTGGACATCTGGCCGACAGCATTACAGGCGGCCCATCGGACACGCGGGTGGGGGTCTCGAAGCGCGGGAAGTACGAGATCGAGGACCTTGTCAAGCTCTCCGACCATCAGCTCGCGGCAGCCCTCAGAAATGGCAGAGATTGCCATAAGAGCGGCATGCCTGTCGCGCCAAGCTGACGAGGTCATCATGCGGGGGAGCCAGTTGAAAGTCGGGGGCAGGATAGCTTGTCCACCAAGCTTGTTGGCCAGGCGGTCCATGCATTGCTCTCCAGCAACATGATTTGAGTCGCTCTCTTCGTCCAACTTGATACATGTTAGCAAGGTACGGTTTTCTAGATCGATCAACTCACGTCTTCGGAAATATTCCACTCCTCCGCATCGTCATCATCAGCACCAACATCAGTCATCAAAGACAGACATTGAGTGACCATGTCGTTTGTGAAGTTGGGATCCTTCTTGCACATGACTGGTGCATTGTCGGCAAATGTAGCCATGAGCTCCAGAGCATTCTGACGAGCTGTTTCTCCAAGATCCTTGTCCTGGATTACTGAGATGCTAAACTGCACAAGGCTGTTGAACAGAGGCTTGAACATTTTTGGCGCGACCTCGGCAAGATCGATGAGAGAGATAAGGGCCTTTGTGAGTAGATCCGCATCGCCAGAATCTTTAATCGGTGGCAGAATGTTGAGAATCTCGCCTATGAGTGAGTAGTACTTGGACTGCGCCTTCTTGGTGATAGAGCGGAAGAAGGAGGCGAAGGCCTCAACAGAAGCAATGCGAACCTGTGCATGTAAGTCGGTGAGCGCACAATACATGTAAAGGCACTTACGGAAGACTCGCTGTCGGCAAATCCGCCCTTGAAGGCGGTCATGACCACGTCCTCATGCTGCTTCTCGATGATTTGCGGGGTGGTTGAGAATATCCTGAAAGCATTCTCGCGTTGTGCGGGGTCTTGCGACTGGCTTGCCTGGAACAAAGCACCCAGGAGTTCCGGCCATGCGACGCCTAGATGATTTTTCTTTAGAATTGTCCGCAAAGCATTAATCGGCTCCTCCTACCTTCGTCGGTGTGCTGACGGGCGAGCTCTGCCACCGCATCTCCAACCTTTGTCCGCACCGATGTGTCGGTCTCGTTGGCCAGGCATTGGAGCAGCTTGGCGCGTATGGCTTCTCGCTCGGCGGGATTGAGAGTCAGGAACAGGTCGGCGGTTTGGCCTGAAGGTGCCTTGCGAGGCTTGGACGACTGTCGCCTGAAGATGACAGCGGCAAAGGTTCGTGTCTATGGGATCTCCGTCAGCCTAGGATGCAGGCGCCACAACAAAGGCGGAGTCTTACCGAAGTGTCTTGTGCGAGCTCGATCTGCTCTGAAAGGCCCATCAAGAGCACCTCGGGCCTCTGGGCAACCCATTCGTCGTTGAGCTGCTGCTCTGCTGCCGTGCGCTGGACGTTGTCGGGCGACTGGAGGCCCTGCAGCAGGGTGGCCAGCGCCGTGTGGACCTCGGCGGGGAGGACAGACATGTTTGGTGTAGAGATGGAGGGGTTGTCTTTGTGGGGAGCAGCCCCGGTGCGTGTCGTCTTGTTCACAGGCAAGGGCCTACCAAGACGGGAGTGGTGGTGGGTTGACCCGGGAGTGCTTGCGGAGCGCGCGTGACGTGGTTAGAGCCGCGCTCCTGCTGCCGTGGATGGATGCAAGACGCCGGAGTGCAGTGTTTGCAGAAAAAAAGGCGTTTGGCGACAGAGTCGGTGAGGCTTTGGGTTGTGTGCAGCTTCAAGGTTGCCGTGGAAATTTCACTGCAATGTTTTGGCGGGGCTGCTCGCGAGTCCGCGCCTTGTCCAAAAATTGTTCTCCAACCACAGCAAGGATGCGTGTAGGAGACATGCCTGCCCCGCCTCGTCATTGGCTGGCTGGAGGCACTACACCGGCTTTCACCACCCTTGCCCGCCACGCACTGCTGTTCCCGACACGAGGCTGCATGTTTAGTTGGGTAGGCCATGCTTATTCGATTCAGCTACCACATTGCTATCAATTACCCAGGAATCTATGGGATATCAAACTCTAACAAATGAAAAAATACCCTCTCGCGGGTTCAGTCAACCCCCCACCCCCATGTGCTTTCCCACTACCTAGGCCTTACTACCAATGCTTTTACCGGCTGGAAGCACGGCCAAGCACAAAGACACCGACAATAACGACAGCGAGGACGCCGATAGCGCCAGGCAGGAGAAGGTCGTTAGGAACACCAGCAATAATCTCGGGTTGCTGCGAGAGAGGAATGGACTGGTGTCGGCCCCTTGATCTAGGCTTCTCCTCGGCATCATCGTCAAAGAACTGCTTGCGCTCACGGAGCGTAGACTCGGGCGGCGTCATGGGCTTTGCAAGTCCTGGCTGGGGATTGACCTCAGCGGACAGTGGAGGCTTGTCAGGGTGGTGGACGAAGAGGTCCACCTTTTCGCGGTGCGCCATGCGTGACAGGCTGACGGCCTCTACAAGATCGTCGTTGGTCGTGATGGAAATGGTGTCGCCTTCGTTGTCAAGGTAGCTGAGGGCAAAGCCTTCTCGGGAGATCTTGCCTCCCTCAAAGCTCGGTACACCCCCTAGAGCTTCAACTTCACCGCCGAGCTTGTTGGCCACGTTGTTGATGAGCTCCTCAATACCTGCAGAAATGACTACTTGCAGGCGGTGGACACGGCCACTCGGAGCCTTGAACTTAAAGGGGAAAGGCATGTCTTCCATGTGGGCTGGAGGAATGCTAGCGACATGGGATGGAGGCGGCGAGTCCTCTCCGTGGTGGGAGGCAGATTCATTTGGCATGACACTATCACCGCGGTCCATAAGACCAGGACGGTCATGGTGCGAGACGTATGAGCGGTGGTCAGGGTGTCGGCTTCCATCGCCAGACATGACCGACTCAGTCTCGTTGTCAAGCGACAACCAGAACTTGTTCCATGCAGGACCCTCACTATCCGTGGTGCTGATGTTGTTGATCTTAGGCTAGTTAGTATCAAGAGCACAATCAGTTTGAGCCTGGCATACCTGGTCAAGCGTGGCATAAGTCAGCTTGAGAACGTCGACCATACCGACAATCTCGCCCGCCTCGCTCATAACTGGCAGATTGAGGTAGTGGCCATCTACATGGTGTTAGTGGGCACGTACAGCAAAGGATCGCCATGATCCACTTACCATGCATCTTGCGCAGAGCAGATTGGATGCTCATGTCCACTGGTGCGAAGTCGGGGTGTGGAGTCATGACACGCACGACACTGCAGGTCATTGGATCAAGCCCCGCAGCAATAACACGCAGGACGACATCTTTGCTGGTGAAGATACCAGTGATGGACCCATTGTCCTGCACCAAGACAGCAGTCGTGTGGTTCTCCTTCATGAGCGCGGCCGCTTCCTTGACCGAAGTACGCACAGATACAGTTGTGGGAGGAAGACCCGTCAAGACAGACTCGAGGGTAGGTCCAGACATCTTCTGGCGAATTGCTTCGACATACTGAATAATCTGCTGCGGTTGGCTGGAGCCCATTTCCGCCTGCACGCCCTCAAGAGCATCGTACAGTTTGCGAGAGGACGCATACGCTCGCTCCAGTTTCTCCATGGCATCGTAGAAGCACTTTGTGATATCCAGGATACCAGAGATGTCGTGGTTCTCGTCCATGACGGGAAGATGGCGGAAGCCCTTCCTGACCATGAGATCCAGCGCATCTGTTGCACTTGTATCCGTCTTTGCGCAGAGAGGGTTCTTGGTCATAATCTCTTCGATGGTGACATCGCGAGCCTTGATGCCGTTGCCAACCACACGGAAAGCAAGATCCTTGGCAGTGAAGATACCCGCAATACGGTCATCATCGTCGGTTACCAAGACACAGTCCTCTCGCTTGGCTGCCATCAACTGGGCTGCCTCGGCGACTGTGGTAGAAGGCTTTATTTGGAGCGCCGGAGACGGCTTCAGGGCCAGGACAGTGCCAGGCGGGGCTTTCTTCGAGGGGCGAACTCGTCCGCTAATATTCTTCTTCTTATTGAGGTCCGTCTCGATCTTTCGTCGAATGGCCTGTCGCAACATCAGTATGCAGTCGCACACATGCAGCAGGACCTCTCACGTCGTCTCTCTTGGACATCTTGGCCCGGCTGGCGCTGAGCGAAGAGCCCGCATCGCTCTGGGTGACATGCGAATGGTTCTCCAAACCAGAGGGGCGCGGGATGGCCGAAGGGCTGTGGCCGAGGTGCTGGGGCTGGTTGCGGTTTGAGGGTTTGGGTGTCCCCCGCATGCCACCGGTGTGCGACATGGCGATGTCCTGTGCTTTTTGACCTGGAAAGTTGATTTTGCCTGGTTGCGGGAGAGGGGCCAGTAAGAAGGATTCCGACGGCCTTGACGGAGGTCGAAGTGGTTGCCAGGGTACAGCTACTAGACGAAAACATCCGCAAGGGAACAAGCGCCTAGCCCAGACCGCCACTCACCACGCTCGCAGATGCCGCACCACCTGACGTGTCATGTCTCGTGCGTGAACAGGAATTCGCCACAAATGAAGCAAGATTTCACGGCCAGTTCGTCTCAAGTCATGTGCCTTGGTTCTCAATCCAGCTACATGTGAGGCTGTCTACGCTCTGAAGCAGCCTTGCCCCTTTACAAGCTGCCAGTTGGCGAAAGGGCAGATGGAATGTGAAAATTTAATGCTATGCATTGACTCATACTACACGCACACTGCTGTCAGTGGATTGCAACGCTTCGGTCTTGTTGGTGGCATTAGGGAAGATACCAAGGCTGTCTCCCACCCTGTCTTTTAGCCTGATCCGTCAAGCAATCTTTGCATGCAACAATCTCTAAGATCGAGTGCAGCTGTACTTCAGCTTTGGTTGGTAAAGTGGCAGTATCTATGTACATACATATTTATGTGCACTTTTGTTCAAGTACATTTATACCACGTCAAATACATTGCACTTCCAACCATCACATGTCAGCGACAATGTAATCCGACGCCAAACCCAGAAGGTAAAAATAGATGAGGAATGTCGAATTGCAGCACGCATCAGGGAAATTTAACAAACTCGTTTTCCCCACTTTCTGCAGTGATTCGGCGATGCTCAGTACGTATGCAAGAAAAGGCGTGACGGCTGTATGCGGCTAGCGCCATCAGCTCGCCAAGTGATAAGATTAGATCCGCACCTCGCTACGCGAATTTCGAACATTCGTGGTCCCGACTTCACGAATCCGACGTCAGGAACGACTCTCACGACAACACCCCACTGCTGACTTTTAGATTCTACATCTTCAGTACGCACTCCGCCCTCTCTCGCTCACCAAGACATCCGCTCACATTGTCCGACAGAATCAGCCCAACATGGTCAAGAAGCGAGCGTCCAACGGCCGTAACAAGAAGGGTCGCGGCCACGTCAAGCCCATCCGTTGCTCCAACTGCTCGCGATGCACCCCCAAGGACAAGGCGATCAAGAGATTCACCATCCGCAACATGGTCGAGTCTGCTGCCATCCGTACGTCTTCCAAGCGCACCCCTGTACCACACCGAGCGGCTGTGAATATCGAGGTGGCGGGCTGTGAATTTTGGTTGCCAGAAGACTGACAAGACCAGGTGATATCTCTGATGCCTCCGTCTTCCCCGAGTACACTGTCCCCAAGATGTACTTGAAGCTTCAGTACTGCGTCTCATGCGCCATCCACGGCAAGATTGTCCGGTACGTCACACCGGCCCAGAGCGATTGATGAGGCCGTCTTCTAATATGCCCACAGTGTCCGTTCGCGCGAAGGCCGCCGCAACCGTGCCCCTCCTCCACGTGTTAGGTACAACAAGGACGGAAAGAAGATCAACCCCAACCAGGCTGCTGCTAAGACCACTACTGCTTAAGCGGGGCGCGGGTATGGAAAGGAATTGATCACGGCGCTTGGTGTGGGTCTTATGGTTCTTTCGGAGTGTCATACTGGAAAATGCATGAATCCACGGAAGATAGGGCAGGCCAAATGACGAATCATGGTTGCGGCTCGCTCGGAAATGCCTGCTTGAGCACCGAGAGCTAGCTATGAACTTGTAAACGAATATCCAAGTCGACTTGCACCAATTTCCTCATCTGCTCTGGTGATGTATATGTGTTTAGCTAGGGGCAGACGTGGCGTACCAGTATCAGCCGATGATGCGCGGCTCTCTAGGGATCCAATCACTAAAAAGGCGCTGCCATCTTATGCAGTGTGGGCAAAACAACTTGACGTCAAGCCTACAACATACCACCCTCGTGTACATGGTGGGTATCACTAGCTGCAGCGCTTGGGGGGATTTCGTCTTCCCACAGACTGGCGTGGTGAAATGCACATGCATTGTATCAATGTCCATCTCAGTCGTTCCGCTTCTTTCCGTCGTCGTCCTGGCTCTTTCTCCCGCTGGCAGGCTCAGGCTCTGTTGTTTCCCAGTCTTCGGCATTCTCATCCCATCGATCGAGTTCTTCTTCTACTGTAGGCCTAATAACGCCCGACTCCTGTCCATCCACAGTTTCCCCTAGCTCAATATCTCTCTCTTCGTCTCCAGCGACTGCAGTGTATCCCCGTGCTGCTCGCTTGCGCTCGAGCATGCGCTTATGGTACCAATTACATAGGCCAAGTGCGAGCAGAGAGCCGAGTACGTTGGCGACGATGTCGTAATAATCGAAGTCGCGATGTATCTAAGTGCGAGTTAACTTTGTCCGCATCTGTCTACTTGACTGTCTTGACACGGTCGCTCTCGGCGGCTCGGGTAATCTTGAGTGAACACAAGATGAACGTACAGGCAACAAGCCTTGGATGACTTCACTGGCCAGTCCAAGACCGAGAGTGCAGACGGTAAAGGTCAGTTGCACCACCTTCCTCCTACTTGTCTCAAGGATCCAGTAAAAGCATAAGGTGAGCAGGAAAAAGGCCGTGAAGTGGAGTGCTTTATCCGACTGCTTGTACGAGGGGATTTTGTAGTCTGGTGGGGAAAAGCCGGCGGCTGCGCTGATGAAGACGAGGGCAATAAAGGCACCTTTGGGCTGTCAGCACGTTGTAGCACAGTAGCTGGGGAAGAGTCTAAGCGGGCACAATGCACCGCGGAACAGGCGAGGCATTACCACCTACTGCTCGCGCATAGATGCTGCTCATAGAAAGGTGTTGGAGCTCGCTGACTCTGTGATGCTAGAGGGTACGTACCAGCAAAGGGCTTGCGTATCCGCATGGTGAGCTGTCGAAACGTGTTATAGGCGCCGAACGTGTGGTTTCATGCTCCAGGTATAGGAGCCGCTGTCAGACTGAGGGCCGGCGCGGAACTGCAGCGTTCCTGGCTACAAGCTGGCATCTCACGCAACTGGCAGTGAGCGGATAGGCTAGTCCACATACGGAAATGTCACTGTCGATCACGTGTGGAACCTGTGAAAATCAGCAAACCTGGGGTATTTTTGTCTGGTCTCAATCTGAAAGCACATGCATGGGCCTAGCTGGATGCCCTCGAATAGTTCTGGTGTTGCAGGGGGCGCTCACCTGACAGGTCGATACGCCACCGTTCCTGAATCTGTCCGCATAACCACGCCTTGTCTGCACCGCCACCTAGTTGGCCCTTCACAAATCGATGACCAGTGTGGCCAGCAGCTCTATACTGGGAATTGCAGTGGGAGTTTGATCAAGTCTGGCATTGTAGACATTCAATTACCATGGTTGCGCCGTGGATGCTAGTGCAGCCCAACAAGCCCTACGATTTTTGACAGCTGCGAAAAGGGAACAACGGACGAACCAAAGGCATGCAGTATGCACAGCAGACCATTCCGGCGCCAGCGAGCATCGTTGTGGAGAAAACGCAGGGCCAGAGGCGGTTTGATATTGGAGCGCGGGTGAAGCATGGGGCTCGCTGCGGGAGCATCGCTAACGGAGCTAAGGCGTGCCTACCTAGCCAGACTGGACAGTTGGACCACCTGCTTAAGACAACGACGCCAAACTCTCAAGCCGCATCTTCGGCCATCAATAGGCGCGCCCACACCACGTCTTCCATCTCGCAGCCATCGGAAATCCACTCGCTCGACGTAGACCTTCCTTCCATGCTTGATTTTATCGCGTCGCGACACCTGCACCAGGTTGGACGTCTCCCTGAAGGCGGGCCATCCCCGTGAGGCCGCGAACTGCCAAGACCCCCCCACAACCGACGACGACGACTATGTCCCTCGCTGCATCATCATCATGTCCGCCATCTTCGCGAGACCGCCCAAGCCATGCCCGCTTCCCACATCAGCCGCCCAACGCGACCCGTTTGCGCACCCCCAATGCGACGCTGAACGATGAGGCCATGTCCAACGCCTCCAACGCGAACCACATAGGGGACGGGGGAGACATCACTGCTGAGGAGGATCCCCGAGCGACGCGTTGGCGGGAGCAATACTTGCGCACCGAAGCGCGTCTGGCAGCAGTACTTGGAGGAACCTATGAAGACGATGCTGTTGATGCTCTAGAGAATGCGCTGGGGCCGTCATCCGATGATGTGCCGGCGGCGCATGACGCGCGCCCGGCCATCACGCCCAAGAAGCCCACTCGCGCAATTGACGAAGACGACTACGGTGACGACGACGATGAAGATGATGAAGACGACACCCAAACCTCACCACTACAATCGAAAAGCGCGACCAATGGTACTGCTGCTGCCGCTGCCGCCGCCACTCCCACCACGCCAAGCCTCCTCCGCGTCCCATCCACATCGAACAAATCAGGGCCTGACCGGGTAGGCACGCCTTCCTCCGACCACATAAAGTCATCAGACGATGTGCGAAAGAAGCTGCAGCAGGATAAGAAGGCCGCCGAAGATGCCGCAAAGCGGAGCTTCCATACCCTCTTCTACACATTGGAGAGCGACCGGGACGCGATGCTGGAGCAACAGAAGCTTGACGAGCTTGACCGCCAGGTAGAAGCAGAGACTTCTGGTGCGTCTGCTAATGCTCCAGCTGCCGCTGCCGCTACCACTCCCCAGCAAGGCACCTTGAGTACCACCAACCTTGGCGCGTCTAGTCTCACCCTCAAGCACCTCATCTCGCGCATTGACGCCCAAAGAGATCGTGTTCATGCGACGGACGCACAACTACGAAGTCTTATCAGCGAAGTCCGTAAGAACAGGAGCAAATGGGCAAACGAAGACCGTGTCGGCCAGGAGGAGCTATACGAGAGCACAGAAAAGGTTCTCATGGAACTCAAGGCTAATGAGCATGCCCATCCATTCCTTCAGCGTGTCAATAAGCGAGAAGCGCCCGACTACTACAACGTCATCAAGCACCCTATGGACATCGGCACGATGATGAAGAAGCTCAAGCAGCTGCAATACAAATCAAAAAAGGAGTTCGTCGACGACCTCATGCTCATCTGGTCGAACTGCTTGAAATACAACGCAGACCCAAGCCACTTTCTACGGAAGAAGGCTCTGCATATGAAGAAGGAGACAGAGAAGCTTGTGCCGCTCATTCCCGACATCACAGTCCGCGATCGTGCCGAGGTTGAGGCCGAAGAGAGGAGAATGCGTAATGGCGATGCTGATGCAGATGGTGCTGACGACAGTGAAGATGAAGAGCCTATCATGGCTTCACGAGGCAGAAAAGCCCCAAGCAAAGGAGGCAAAGGTTCAAGCACAACAAGAAAGTCTCATCCAGCAGGTCTGGAGAGCACTCCAGGGCCTGAGACGAAACCACCGGTGCCATCTCTCAACAATGCAGTCTCCAATCTGAAGAACGAATTCCTACGGACAGACTCGGAAATGGAAGGCAGTGTGAATGGTTTCTCAACACCTCCGCCTGGTTCATTAACTCCATTGGGACCACACAGTGTCTCAAAAATGGGCATAAACGGCAGCCAAGCAGACATTTCAGAGGCTGATGGCACTGGCGTCTCGATCAGTGATGCTCTGGACGAAGATGCCGATTTGGATGATTTGGAATATAAAACATGGAAGCAAGTAACAAAGAAAGACCGAGCCATCATAGCATCAGAGAGACATCGACTATTCCGGGATGACCATCTCCAGCCCGAAGAGCCCGCTATCTTACGTACTAAAGCTGGTATGCGGAGATGGTTACGACACAAAAAGCAAGCTATCGAAGAAGAGTCTGCTAACGGAGCAGCCGCCGCGCCTGACGGCAAAGATGGTGTCCAGACATTAGCTGGAGAGTCACTGGCTGAAGGCATCGAAGGCGAAGATGAGCGTCAGATTCCAGATTACTATGACCCTGTCTGCGCTGTGCCTGACCTTTCCGAACGCCTGCAATGGGTTGAAGACGCAGAGGGCCAAGTGATTCCGCAAGTCGAAGAGTACATGCGGATCCTACCAAAGGGCCAATTCGTCTCTCCAGACAGTGCACTTGTGCAAAAATTCAACAGCAACAACCATACTCTGCAAGAGACAAGAAAAATTTGTGCCAAGATTGGTATTGTCAAACAAATGCAACTTCAGTCGCAGGTAAGCTGTTGTTTTCGAAGAAGGGATTTGTCGACCGCTAACTGTTCATAGCTCTACCAAAATCAATTTCAAAGGTACGAGCCGCAGCCTTTCATGGAAGCAGACATCGAGCCCATGGTCACTTCTGAGGATGGCCCCATCATGGCTCCATATGTCTGCCGCGCTGCTCTCCAGCGGAGCGTCGGCAAGATTTTCTATCACGCTGGCTTCGAGGAGTTCCAGCCCTCAGCTCTGGATGCAGTGACGGACATTGCTGCAAAGTTTTTCCACAATGTCGTTGCAAGTCTTGGGGTTTACCGTGAGACGCCAAAGATGAAGTCTGACGTCCCAATCGCACTTCCAAATGGTCAAACAACTACATGGACTCCGCGCTTCACACAGGAAGAGGCTGTGCTCCACTCTTTGCATGCCAATGGTGTCGACCTGGAGTCTTTGGAGGCTTACGTCAAGGACGACGTCGAACGACTTGGAACGAAGCTTGTTGGCATGCACGACAGAATGCGGTCATACTATGCCGAACTATTGCGACCAGCAATCGAGAATGCTGGTGCTGATGGTGCTGGTGCTTTCAACGATGGCAGCGAGCAGTTTGTTGGCGGTGACTTTGCTGAAGATATTGGCGAAGACTTTTTCGGATTCAAGGAACTTGGCCTTGATGTCGAATTTGGGCTTACTGCCAGTGTGCCATTACACCTGCTGCAGAACAGAGTACACAACGCGTATGCTAGACAGGACAATAGGTATGTATTACTGTGGACTTGTACGATACTTTTGCTAACCTTTACAGCAACGTTGCCACCACTGGAGTTATCATGCCTGAGCCGCCCAAGTTCGAGCCTGTCACCATGCAGACAGCAGAGCACCAGATTGGTCTTCTCCAAGGCTGGCTATACAGCAAGCTCCACGACAACAACAGTCAGCCTCTTGTTGAAGACGACGATCTGCCACCCAAACAACGCTTCCCCAAGCCTCGTTTGCCGCCGACTGGCAAGATTTCGAGTCCTCGCAAGCGTCCGCTCAGAGAGCAACAACAGATGGCGCGTAAGAAGCGCAAGCTTGACGAAGAAAAAGACGAGAATGGTAACGACCAAAGTGGCTACATGAAGGGCATCGGCAAGCCTATTGGCAAACTCAAACTTGAGCCAGTGCAGAGAGACAACCATAATCTGCAAGAGCCGGAAAAGGAAGACGGCAGCGCACATGGTATGCCGAGTCCACCTGAATCATTCTAGGTGAAACGATCCTCTATGCACCTTGCCTGTTTGACACAATAGCCGGTCCCGTCCGGACAGCTATCTCTCACGCCTCTCACGATGCGGTGTCGACTCTAATCGACGAGAGTTCCTCTTTTTTTTTAATTCGCAATCAGTATTTTAATCGACCGAGAAAGTTCTGTTCTTGCTGTTTTCTGAAAACAGGTCTGAGGCTCTATCATGGGTTATGTCGTTTCTGGGGTACTATCAACAAGTCTGGGCGTTTGCTTTTCGTCCTTTTTTATCGCCCAAAGCTGACCGACTTCTTTATGCTAGTCCAGCGGGTTACTGTCTTACTAGACTGGGAGAAACGGAGGGGAGACTCGTGTGTCCGTATACCCATGCTTGCATTTTGCGCTGAGGTTTCCCCTTTATTGCTTGTTTTGCGTATAGCTATTTTGATTACATCGGAGTGTGTCTTAGAACACTCAATGGAAATATACAAAAACTGGGACTTTAGTGCTGTGTCGAGCGTGACTTTTGAAACCGCAATCACAAGTGTTTCCCTTGCTGTGGACAACACAAACGCACTGAGAAGCACCATCGGGCCACATATTGGAAGGTAGTCGTGCACGTGTTTGCAGCGTTTGACTTGTTGACATGTCGACAATTCAAGCGTGTGTTGTGGTTACTGTGCTTCTACGAGCTCGATGATATCTTTTTGGATTACACTTCATGCCTTCTTGCTGTATCAATGTCGATTATTGCCGTGACCACGATGATAGCAAGAAATAAGTCGCAGCGCATCAAAACGAAAAAGGAAAATCGAAAAAAATGAATACTAGGCGAGTGTGAACGTGAACGTGAACGTGATGACTGCCGTGGACACCAAGGTCAAGTCAAAGTCAAAAATGCTACGCTTTGTAGACGTGACAGAGTACGTAGATGGAGGAGGCACAAGACGTTCTAGAATCCAATGAAGTGAGACGTGGTGGATGCATGCATCCATGTTAAGGAGTCGTGTATCGTTTACTACAACGCAGTTGGAATACAACTCTAGGTCAGTCACGCTCGAAAAGTCACCTCATCAAAGGACGCAAACACGGTATCCTGTGTTTGCAGTGTCTACTCCTGAAGAGTGGACCCGGAGGCGAAGGTATGCCTGGATTCGATAGGTGGCCGAGCTGAAATTGGAGGTTGTTCTTAGCGCATTGCCTTTTCCCTTGTACGCGGACCCTTCTCTCCATTCCAATTCCACTCCCTCCTCCACTTTGGCATGCCTGCTGCAAATCAACTCAACTGGAATGCCGATTGACGTCATTTGATCTCTCTTGGGTATGTCGGCATGTCGCTTGTTTTCTTGCGCATCCCCAGCGACTGTTGTTGGTTTTGAGCTAACGTGCCACGAGGCGTGGATCATCTCGGATGGGACTTGGGACCTGGTCTTCTGTCTTTCTTCACGACACCGACTTTCCACATCACGTTCATCAATTGTGCGCGCATGCCAACGCACATTCATTTCATGCTTTGAACCTTCAGATTTCCTTGCTGCGCATTTTTTGGTCAGCGCCATTCCTTCGCGTCAATTTTCCTTAAGTCTGTACTTGCGGTTCTTGTTGTCGCCCAACCTCTGCTGTTTCTGAGACCTTTTTTTCTTTCGGATCCCCATGGCACCCAACGGCCATACGGCATCTGGCAAAAGAGGCGCTCGTAAGTCTTGCGATGCCCAGTCGGCATCATGGCTAGACAAACATGGCTTTGAGGAGTACGAGGCCTGGAAAGAAGCAAATCCCGACACTCGTCTTCTGTACGATGATTGGAAGGACTCAAATCAAAATAATAGCGGTCTCTCGTTGTACTACACAACACTGCACATCTTTGAAGAGTCTGATTCGAGCGTGGGTCAAAATTCATCTTTGGGCCAAAATTCGGTGTTTGCTAACAACACCAGGACGAAAATGGCCAGCCAGCCAAGGCTAAGTCTCAACCCACAAAACAACGTGGTCAGATTGGTCGTCCCAGGAAATCGACGACACTGAATGGCAACGGACCGTTGCGTTCGGCCGGTACAGCAGCACCGACCAAGGCTACGAACTTGGAAGAGTCCAGCCCATCAGCCAAGAAGAAGCGAAAGGCGCGAAAGAAGCCACTCGTAAGTGTCGTCCACGCGCAAGTCTCAACGCAACTAACTTTTCCAGTCCGAGGAAATTATAGCATCAGCAAGTGACAGTGATGACGCTGCGAAGGACCCTGAAACCTCAACCCCGGGAGCTGAAAATGCGACACCTTCAGCGCGTACCATCACTATCACCATGAATGGAAAACGCAAGACTTCGACCCGTAAGGCGAGAAAGAAGCCTATTGTGAGTGTCTTCATACATTTTGCTTACATTCACTAATACACACGTAGTCGGAAGAGACCATCTCGCCAGAAGATGAGTTGGATGACCCCATGGATGTTACAATTGATGAGGTTGCAAACTCTGCCATCGCGTCTCCGTTGCCTGTTCGTCCTGGTAAGTAATGTACAAGAGCATGTGTGAAGCTCCCCACCCCACATCATAGTGCGATTCTTGACCTGTTCGCCCCGGGGTATCAACAGCCAGCTTTAGTTCGATTGGGAGCTTTTCACCCCACTATTCGTGAATGCGGTTTTGATTTGATATAGTAACCAACTTCTTCGCAGCTCCAAAATCCCCAGCTACAGCACCAACTTCGAACCCGCCTAAGAAAAGCCATATCCTCAAACTAAGTACAAGAAAAACGCCGAAGAAGCAAGAAACCGTAAGTTTGCTCCTCAATACGGCACTACAATTGCTAATGAATGATAGTCCGAGGAATTTGCATCAGGGGGCATGGGACAAGCTAGCGCTTCCACACAGGCGACACCCAACACAGTCGGCAAGGGCAGCCAGCCAAGCATCACTATCAACACTAACCCCACGCCCAAATCAAATGTCGATCCAGATTCAGCTGCCGCCTCGCCTACTTCAACAAGCGCCCCAGGTTCGACACGACGTGGCCTGCGCACTCGAAAGCCTGCTCAGCAGCGGCCTTACTACCATGATTCACAGCTTTTCGAGGACGTCGAGCCACGTAACGGCGATGCGAACGATCATGAGACCACTTCGTCTCCTGTTGCACAAGGCAGGCGAGTATCTATCGCTTCGATTAGCAAGAACATCGATGATGCACTGCTAGCCTCGCTGGACGAGGAAGCAATGGCGCTACTACAAGACGAACCCGAGTCGGAGCCTGCCAGACCCAAACACTTCAAAGGTAAAGGCCGTGCTTGGAAGAAAGAAGGCTCAGATGAAGATGAGGACTATTCACAGGCGGGAAAGAAGAAAGCAGCAAAGGCAACGAAGATGAAAGTAAAAGGCCAAGTGCCGAAAAAGCGAGGTCGACCGAGGAAAAGCGGCCGCTCTGAAGAGCTTGTTGGTGAAGACACTGACGAAGATAAAGAAAATGTGAAGCGGAAGCGGTCTATGCCACGCAAGAGTGCGTTGTCAGAGGAGATTATTCAGGATAGCTCTGACGGTGGGGAGGAAGATAGGGAAATGGGGAATGAGGAGGAGGCAGATGAGACAAAGATAGAGCCTGACGACAAGCAGCAAGATACTGGAGAAGATGCGCTGGAAGACAAGCAGGAAGATATGCAAGTCGACGAGCGGGTCGACGAACAGGAAGACAAGCCGGAGCAAAACGCAGAAGAACAAGGAGTTGCACAAGTCGCGGAACAAGCGGAAGAGAAAAAAGCCGAGGAAGAAGACATTATAGGAGAAGAAAAGAGACTCGACAGGGAAGAGACAGGCGAAAAGAACGAGGAAAACCAGCTTATCAAGGATGAGACGATTGTAGCACAAGGGGAAAACGAGAAGGTTAGTCAAGAAGAGCCGGATAAGGAGAAAAGCGGGGATAGCGAGGAGAAAGCTGAGGAAAAGGTCGAGGAGAAGGAGGAAAAAGCAGAGAGAAACGAGGTTCATGAAAGCGAGCAGAAAGAAGAAACGGGTCGTACGAAGCAGGAGCCAGAGAAAGAGCAGGAGTCTACAGCTCCAACGCCTTCTCCAAACAGATCATGGACACCAGAGGGACTACCAGAACCTACGCTTCCAGCTATCAGCCCCACAAACGACGAGTCAACGCCTAGGGCGGGTGAAGCACAAGAGATGCCTAGTCCCTTTAGGAAAGCTGATTGAGGTGCATCCAAACAGGCTTCTTGTAAGCAACATATCTATCCTAACACTGTTGCTCTACCAGACTGCTAACATGCCGTATGCAGTATAAGTTGGACGCTCTTGAGTCTAGACACTCGCTATATTTTCCTTTGTCAATGTTCAATTGTTACACATAATAACAGCCAGGAACGCTATGATGGTGTTTTTGAGCATTACCACAGGACGCTTACTGCTTGTTGGGATTGGCATAGCGATAGATGGAAAATGGAGATCGTGGCAATCAGACGTTTGTGCAACAAATACGCCGGAAACTTGTAATAGATTGCGTTGCTTAGTTATCGTGGGCATAGGATAATTCTCTCGCTGATATTTAGATACGTTTACTTAATGTACAGAAGACGGGAACATTGAACTGTTCGCATCTAGTCTCGTACTCATACACTGACGAACAAGGGAGCGAGAAAGAGAAACCCGCTTACGAAGTTCCTTTACTGTGAGCTCCAAAGTCTCATTTAAGCCCTCTCAGCCTGGCATAATAATACACAAGACCAAAAGCCAAGCCACCCAGGTGTCCCGCATGTCCAATCCTCGAATCCGCGCTGTTCAGATAGTATCCGTCATACACTGCGTACCCCGCAACCAGTGCCCAAAGGGGCATGGGGATGATACCCCAGATAGCGACTCTTGCCTGCGGCGCTAAACAGGCCGCTACACTGCTAATCCCCATTACAGCACCCGAAAAGCCCAACCCGCGCGTGTGATCGCGGGCGCCGCGGCCCTGGGCCTGCAGCTGATAGTACCGATTCATCAAGTAACCGACCGAGCCCGAGAGACCTGAGCCCAGCGCTATTGTCAGAAAACGCATGGGAGTGATAATGGGGGCTGAAGCGAGGAATCCACCGAGGAAATAGACGGTGAACATGTTTGAAAAGATGTGTCCAATGTCCAGGTGAGTGAACGTCGATGTAATCAAGGGGAGCAAAGCGCCGTTCTTGAATTCGGAATAGTTGAGCGTCATTTTTTGGATGAAGCGGACGAGAGGCAGCTGGTAGCCTTGTTGCGCTTGTTGCTTGAGGTACATGGCGTAACCAAAGACGGCGATGTTGGTGCCCATTAAGGCGTAGAGAACAGTGTTGTTGGCTTTTACTTGGGAATCATAAGAGCGATAGCGGTTGCTTTGGTTGAGATATTTGGAGTAGAGGCGTGGGCGGGTGAGGTTGGAGCGCTGCAGTGTATGGGATGGAGAAAAGAAGTGGGTAGGTTGGGGCGCCCGAAGGCTACGGAGGGCTCCAGAGAGGCGCAGTAGAGAAGACATAGTTGAATAATTCTTGACGATTGTCCCAGATGTTATTGTACCCCAGGTCAGATGGCAATGTCCAGAGGTGAATTTTTGAACCCTTCTCACAATGAGCCTATTCTTGTAGAACTCTGGTCGCTCCTCTACCTCAAGTTAGCTCTGCCTATATTTTTACAGTCATATCATGTTTATTTTAGTTCACATGCATTTTGGTATATCAGGAGATAGTCTGGTGCTGGTGTTTGAGTCCAGGACTAACCCAGAAAAGGCGATGCGCAGAAAACAAGTGACTTCGCCACTTATCATACGCAGGACCACACTGGCCAGACAACCCACAGGGACAGAGTTCAGAGGGGGAATCGAGAGGGCAAGTAAAAGCGAAATAAGATGTTTGTCGGCAGAGCTGCATGTTCAAGGCAAGGCAGCGACGTCAGAAGGGCCAATGACAAGCACGCACGGACCGTGGCCCTCCACCATCTTCAAGTTCCTTCGTGCATAAAGCGGCCCGCTCAGCTACACCAACACCACACAAACGCTCCTCGCCCACCCAAAATTTTGCACTTCTGCCTTTGCGCCTCACCTCGAAAGGCCCAAACTGACTCCCACTGCCTGCAGCACTTCTGCGCGAACCTGCACCTGCAACCACACATCACCACGCCCACTACCCAAGGCGAAACACCGACATTGCGACTCTCTTTCAGGGCTGATCTTGCTTCCCTGACGCAGCAAACAAACTTCCGTATCCTCGAACTTGTGTCTCTATCGGTCACGGGACCTGCCTCTCCTCCAGCCTTGCCGACCCCCACTGCCTTCGGCACACACGATACGAGCTTCCACTTGAAAGCCCCCGCACTTAAGCCCGCACTCTGTCCATATCTATAGACCTTGACGTCTTGATCCGCAATCCCACCTTCGGTGGACTCCACACACACACAATGACTTCAGAAATCACGAACCAACTAGCCGCAACGCAGCTAAGGTGAGTTGCCCGAAAGCGCTAGATTACAAGGACACACACTGATATGTCTCTAGCGATGCTACACCATCAGGAGACGCCAATTGGAAGGCCGGACTGAACGCGCCCGTAAAGGATGCGCGGCCACAAACAGAGGTATGATACGCTTGCGCATAGCATCGGGGCGGGGCTCACACTAACACACGCGTAGGATGTTACCGCGACCAAGGGTCTCGAATTCGAAGACTTTTTTATCAAGCGCGAGCTCATGATGGGAATCTTCGAGGCTGGTTTCGAGAAGCCGTCGCCTATCCAAGAAGAGACCATCCCAGTAGCCCTCACCGGCCGAGACATCCTTGCACGAGCAAAGAACGGCACCGGAAAGACTGCCGCCTTCGTTATTCCCACCCTTGAGCGCGTAAACCCGAAGAGCCCAAAAACACAAGCCCTCATCCTCGTCCCCACTCGAGAACTCGCCCTACAAACCTCCCAGGTCTGCAAGCAGCTGGGAAAACACCTTGGTATCAATGTAATGGTCTCTACCGGTGGTACAGGACTCAAAGACGACATCATACGATTGAACGACCCTGTACACATCATTGTTGGAACGCCGGGTAGGATTTTGGATCTGGCTGGTAAGGGCGTAGCAGACCTTTCCGCTTGCCAGACCTTTGTCATGGACGAGGCTGATAAGCTTCTTTCCCCCGAGTTCACCCCGGTTATTGAACAGCTGCTTGGTTTCCACCCCAAGGACAGACAGGTCATGCTGTTCAGTGCCACCTTCCCGATCGTCGTCAAGAGTTTCAAGGACAAACACATGAACTCCCCATATGAGATCAACTTGATGGACGAGCTCACGCTGCGCGGTATCACGCAGTACTACGCCTTTGTAGAGGAGAAGCAAAAGGTCCACTGCTTGAACACCCTTTTCAACAAGCTCCAGATCAACCAGTCCATTATCTTCTGTAACTCTACCAACCGAGTCGAGCTTCTGGCAAAGAAGATCACTGAGCTCGGCTACTCCTGTTTTTATTCTCACGCACGCATGCTTCAGCACAATCGTAACCGCGTCTTCCACGACTTCCGTAACGGTGTTTGCCGAAACCTTGTCTGCTCCGACTTGCTGACCCGTGGTATTGATATCCAGGCAGTCAATGTCGTAATCAACTTTGACTTTCCCAAGAACGCTGAGACGTACTTGCATCGTATTGGTCGCTCCGGTCGTTTTGGACATCTCGGTCTGGCTATTAACCTGATCAACTGGGAAGATCGCTTCAACCTTTACAGGATTGAGCAGGAGCTTGGTACTGAGATCCAGCCCATCCCTCAAGTCATCGAGAAGAACCTTTACGTTTATGAATCACCCGAGTCGATCCCCCGCCCTATGTCTAACCAGCCGCGCGCTCCTGCTCAGATTCAGCAACAAGAGCAGGAAGGCGCCGCACGTGGAAACTCTAACGGTCGTGGCGGTTTCCGTGGTGGACGTGGCGGTGGCGGCCAGTTCCAGGGACAGCGCCGAGGCCCTCCCCAGAACCAACAAAATCGTCAGCAGAACGGCCAGAACCCTCAGCGAAATCCAAGGCCGCAACCTGCAAACCCACCTCAGGCCTCGTAAGGCCGAATGCCGCTTCAGGCGGGATTGGCCGTCTGAGTAGTTTGTTGTTTTGGCCTCTCCTATATCCAAAACTTCTTGCTGCTCGGGGCCAGCCACGGCATTTGTCAGTGTCACTTGCACATACATGTTCTGGCGTTTTTTCCTTTGTCTATGTAATTATGCGAGCAGCCGCTGAAGACACGATACGGAACGCCTGGTTTTTATTCCCAGGTATCACGGATCGGATCATTGGCGCAATACGGTTTTAACGATCTGGACCATCTTCTATGTACTATATACCAAGGTTTGCCTGGGTCGTAACTGTTTTCTGCTTTTTCGGTTGGCTGGTCTCGCCGATATATTTTCTTGAGACACTTTTAGTTCGGACACTTCTACGGTCTCGTCCACTGTGTCATCCAATTATTTCCTTGAATCTCTCTTTCCATTCTCTACTCATCACCATCGGCGCTCGGTATAGTCTTTCCAAAAGCTCGGATCCTTTCTGCATTCAGCATCATGATTCAGTACGATCGTCTTTTGTTCGACCTTGCCTTGTTTTCGACGCCTCCTGGATATATGTAGCTCCTTCCCTGCTGCAGCACGCCTCTCCCTTCGACATTTTCTTTTATCCCTGGCCCCGGACGGAAGCTTTACTTGGGGCTGAATATATCACACTCGATCCGACCCGATACGTTACATGCTGATATGCATGTCATTTATTACGGACTTTCCTGCGGTTCCTCTCCCTCCCCTGGAAACCGCAATCATCAAGCGCTACGAATTGGCTCACCTCAATGTTGGTCATCTTCTGGCTGGCTTGGCTGGCTGGAATACTTGACTAGTCTGGAGAATTCCTGTCCATTATCCATCCGTATACCTTCAAGTCAGTATGTCAGATGATGGAGACAACGCCTGAAGTGCTGTTTCCTTCAACAAATCATCCTTTTGAGGATCTTGGAAGAAACTCTCTAGTGGAAAGAAAACAACAAAAACCATACTTATATCATACCTATCAGTAAAACATAAGAAAAAAAGCTTTTGAGAGCACGGCTGGAAAAGACAAGATTATCCGTCTGGCGACTGGCGCCATGATACAAGTGCTATTCTGAGCGGCCAAGCAATGTCTTTTACGACATGGTATCGGCGGTAGCTCAAAGCTAGATTCTATGTCTTGACCAATGCAAATCTACTTTTCTCTCAACCCAACCATGCAGTAACTTGATTCGCGTATCTTCTTCGTTCTGATGACTCCTCATCTGATTTGCCCAATTATACTACTCACCATAACGGCAGCCTCCCTCTCCCACGTCGTCGTCGCTGCCGCATTATTGCTACCACTTCCCTTTGCCGCAAACGCACTAGTACCAGGAAACTGACTTCCACGATTCACGCATTCTCTGACTAAATCCCCCACTTTGTCCTTATTACTCTTGAGCGTGCGCGCGGACACACCGCCTTTATTCATGAGATCCTGTACTTTAGGCGGCATATTGGACGCGAGTGTGCGCCAGAAATAGCTAGGTAGGGATGAGGTATCGAGGGCTTGGAGGAGGGGCTGGAGTAAGTTTGTCTGTGACGACGAAGACAAGAGAAGTGGGTGCGTAGGCGCCTTTGTCGATTCGAGAAGGGACTGCAGGGCAACGATATTCTGGCATCTGGCCGAGATCTCGAGCAACGTGCGGTCGAGAGAAGGGAGTTGACGTAGCGCGCTGGCGAGCGAGGCAAGCGAGGATTTGAGTTGTGTTTGGAGGTATTTTTGGAGGGCAGCGAGCATGCGTGTTGGTTCGAATACCGAAGTCTTAGTCGTAGACGACGATGATGAAGGTATCGGGGAAAGAAGATACAAAGTAAACAGCGCAGATACCGTCCTCGCCTTTGTATCTTCATTCTGCGCAAACGACGATGCAGATGACGCAGCTGTAGACGACGAAAGCAACGACGACATGGAAAACTCCTGGATCACCTGGTGTGCGCGCGAGGATATGCTTTGTTCACCTGGGTTCACCAGCTCCGCTTTTAACGTATTAATCACGGCCACCCTATCCAGTCCTTCCCCTTCTTCCCCTGGCTTCGAGGCCCCCAGTATCTGGCGCAGAGACAGCAGCGTGTCTGTCGAGCGCACCATGGCGCGGTGATCTTCCTTCTTCGCGCTGCCCACGCCTCCAAGCTCTGCCATGCGGACTTCCAGCTGCCGGCCCAGCATCAGACATCGCGCCACGGCCCGCCCCAGCTTAACCGTCTCGCAGAGTCTCTCAGCGGTGAGTTGAACTTGTGCGGCGATTTCGTACCGCTCAATGACCTCTTTTTCGAGCGTGCGGTACGACTCGGTCAGACTGGCGACTTGGCCTTCCACCTCGTGCAGGATGCGCGCACTTGAGTCTGCATGTTCGCGGGTGTGTTCAAGGAGAGGGAGTGCGGATTTGGTTGTCAGGGTATCAATGTGCGTGTCGATTTCCTGGACGTCGAAGAGGACGCGGGATAGTGGTGTGGACAGGTCTAGCGGGGTGTCCGAGGGGTTGTTGGTCGAGAGGACAAGCGTGTTGGCAAACGAGGTGGCGGAGAAGTCTGGGTCGAGAAAGGCCTCGTAGTCGATGTAGGAGGGTTCGGCATCTTCGTTGGACATGGCGGGAGCTGGGAGTTGGTGCCCGTGCCGGTCGCAACTGGAGTGGCTTGCTTGTGAGAGAGGTGGGGACAGGGATGCTTATCTTAGCGTACGTACCGGGGCACTGTCACGTCACGTCTACAACTCCAGAGCATCGCGGGTGCGGACCAAGCGATTGGTAGGTTTAGTTTGAGATCCCGACTTCCACCAGGATTGAGTTCAACCTGAACACATAATTGTTTCATTTCCCATTCTGTCTTCCGACGAATACTGAAACAGAACATGGGTATTCGAAGAGGATGCAAACGCTTTCACGTCGGCACCATATTCATTGATTCGACAGATTGAAATCGCTATGCTAGACACAGATACAAACACCAAAAGCGCCTTCAAGGTATATAGTACCGCCCTAAGTCCCAGAAATATCGCGATATTAAGCGCCCTCGCTTCCAAACTCTTTGGTCCATTCGGCGCTGCGCTGGAGGTCCTCGCTGCTAACCGTCGGTCTTGAAGCCTTGATGGCCTTAATGAAATCCTTGACCTTGAGAGGTGGCTCGAGCAACTCGTCGCCATCAAGATCTGTCCATGACTTCTCCTGTGCTTGAGGGTCGCCCGGAGAGCAGGGTGTCCATTTTGTTTGGCCGTCTACCACGACCGGCTTGTAATGTGTTGCTGTCTGGATCAGACGTACCGGCTGCATGAGCGCGTCTTGCACTGCAATGGAAATATCTGAACCAGAGTAGCCTTCACTAAGCTCTGCCAGCTTCCTGTAGTCTGCCTGGTTGAGTTCACAGGGTGTGCTTCCAACTGCGAGTTCAAACATCTTCATACGTGCGGGGAGATCTGGCAAACTAATGTGTACTCGTCGCTGAAATCGTCGTCGGATAGCGGAGTCGAGCTGCCATGGAATGTTCGTTGCGCCAAGAATGAGCACACCTTTAGAGTCTTTGCCGACACCGTCCATCTGCACCAGTAATTCGGTCTTGATACGCCTTGATGCCTCCGACTCGCCTTCTCCACGGGGTCCACACAAGGCGTCGATTTCGTCTATGAAGATGATCGAGGGCTTGTTCTCGCGTGCCATGCCGAAAAGCTGCTTTACAAGGCTGTAAGGTGTTAGTCATGCGCCATGTAAGACGGGGGTGGTTGCAACTTGCCGTTCTGATTCACCCATCCACTTGCTGACTAGATCCGAACTGGATACACTGAAAAACGTGCTGTTTGCTTCGGTCGCCACGGCCTTTGCCAGATAACTCTTACCGGTACCAGGAGGTCCGTACAGCAATATTCCCTTCCATGGTTGTCTCTTTCCGGTGAATAGATGTGGGAACTTGATGGGCAATATGACGGCTTCCTTCAGTGCTTCTTTTGCCGCTTCAAGACCAGCTACGTCCTCCCATCGAATGTTTGGCTTTTCAGAGAGAATAGCGCCAGCAAGTGCACCGCGGAGCTTCTTCGAGTCGGCATCCTGCTCGCCTTCGTCGTCGTCACTGTCACATGTTAGCATGGTGACACTTGCGCCCTTGAGTTTGTGGTTAACAGTACCCTCCACCCTTGCCACTCCCGCCTGCTGCTTTGCCGTTGGATCCCATAGCTGCTGGTTTCTTGCGATTCGAGGCGTCATTCTGGTTCAAGTGCTGCTTCAGCTTTTCGGCACGCTCCATGTATTCAGCGACCTTGCCGCGAATCATTTCCTTGGACTTTTGGTTCTTTTCCCATTTGAGAGCAAGCATGAAGAGTTCCACTAGTACATATTAGTATGCGAAAGTGTCTGGGGCTACATGTTGAGTGACGGACATGCACTATAGTACAGCTGGTAGGCCTTCTCATATTCGCCCGCTGTGTCCGTCTCAATGGCCTTCTTGACCGTTTCGATGGCCCGACCGAGGAAATCCGCGTTGCTCATGGCTGCTATTGTGGGCCTGAACGGTGTTCAAGGGCTTTGTTGTGGATGGGCGCGTTTGTGTACGGAGGAACGAGCAGGTGGGGCATGCACGATCCGTAGAGTATGGTCTCTTGCGGTGCACAGTACGGCTGCTGTATGATACTGAGACGGCTGGCAGCAGTGTACGCCGTAATTCTGGCAGAGGTTCGCTTGAACTGGGTTGTTGCAACGAGCGGTGCAGGACGTAGAGAGAACCGTCAAGTCGCTGTAACCAACGGCTCTGGCCAAGGCACCTAGCCCGCCCCGCGTTGCTTCTAACCGCTTTGGGAAAGTTTGTTATCCCACTTGCGACTTGCGAGCATACGAGACCAAACCCTCAGTCAAGCCTTACTCAGCATCACAAACGCCATGGCAGAAGTGCAAAGGAAGCTGCAGGAACTTTCTGAGAAATACCAAAGCCTCCAGGCTGGTAAGTAGCTGCCTTGGTCAGTGGGCGATTGTTCGCTAACGTCGGAATAGATCTCGGAACCAAAGTCGAGGCACGGCAGAAGCTGGAGTCGCAACAGCAAGAGAACAGCACCGTCAAGAAGGTAGCCAGCCAAGGCCTGCGCGCGCACGATATAAGCTGAGACGCTTTTCTTGTAGGAATTCGACCTCCTCGACGACGATGCAAACATCTACAAACAGATCGGACCTGTGCTGTTGAAGCAGGACAAGACGGAGGCAGTCATGGCTGTGAACGGGCGTCTGGAGTTTATCGACAAGCAGATGTAAGCATGGCTTGGTATTGGTAGAGTGTTGTATTGACTGGTATCAGTAAGGACATTGAGAAGCAAATCCAAAGCATACAGGAAAACAGCGAGAAAATCAAGGGCGAGGTACGTCAGTCAATGGCAGTGGTCAGGATGTGCATGCTGACGTGTCGACCAGATTATCCAGATTCAAGCGTCGGCGCAGCAATCACAAGTCGCAGCAGCGTCATGAAACTTTTTGTTGCGAGAAAGAAAATAAGATACCCAATTCATATGGATTGTTTCGGTCCTGCCGCCCACGTCGTGTTGCCGTGAACGGCCCAAGCCAAGACTTTAGCTGACAATTTGGGTTGCTCAAACCGTAAGCTCTGAACCATGACGGCTGACGTGCTCGAACGCAATAGCATGTTTCCTGCAGAGGACTCGGGAAGTGTTTCAAGCCATTGCGCAATGGAGAGGAGTGCCGCGGAGAGCATGTTCTGTATAAGCAGGGGCTTGGCAAAAGTTTACTCTAACCAGCACGAGTACGAGTGTGTAGCATCAACGTGAAAGGCGTTTGTTATAGGCCGAGCCGAGCCCAGTGATGTCAGTTGGACTTTAGCTGAATGGCATGCCATTGCACCCTGTCATTACCACGGCATAAGCAGCACTGGACACATGGGGGCAGTGCGTGTCTTTGGGTAGCTCAAACGTCCTCGCACGACTCGGGATAGATGGACGCACGTGGGCTGAGCGGGTATAGTAAGGAACATAGGTAGGGTGACAAGTGCCGGTAGCACCGGAACAGGCAACGAGCGAGCGGGTAAGCGGTTTCGGGTCTTCAAGGCAGACGGGTGATCCTGCAATCACAAAATACGACGTCGGGACGGCCAAGTCATGTGTGCGGGCTTGGTGACGATATGGGCTGCGCATGAACAGCGTCTCCGGAGTATTTCCTTTTTGTTTCCCGGAGCGTCTGATGGGGCTCCCCGCGCCAGGCTCGCCAATGGGGGCGCAGCAGGGCCGATGCATGTTACAGAAGGTTACGATTCGAACCCTTTATTTTTGCTTTGGCAGGAGGGCGTGCGATCTGGGCGGGACTGACAGCGGAACCAGCCGTGGGCGTCTTTCTTGGGCCATGAATTGCCAATTGCTAGCTGGTCGTCGTCGAAACGGTTCGGGTGCCACGACTGCGTCTCGTTGGGTATGAGATGGGCGATGCTGAGGCAACACCACGGGGATTCCCAGGCACGCGTATCCTCGACAGCCGCGCAGCCTGCAGGCAGCACATGTAGTCTGTGTTTCTCCCTCTGGCGTCAAAGACCACCTGGCTCCACAGGCACTCGCAGCATCTGTAACAGCTGAGCACTAGCGCTAGGCCAGTCGTGCCGTTGCTTCAGTCTTGCGCAGGGTGCCGTGATTGGCTGCACGCTAACGAACCAACGCCTTTTCCAGGCCTGACAAGAGCGCAACTCTCTGTCTCCTTCTCTACCTCTGGCAGCGACCTTGTTCCGCCGGTCTTCCTCCTCCTGATCGTGGGCCTTTTCCCTTCTTTGTTGCTTGATATATTACCCGCTCTCTTCTTATTGCGCTGCGTCCTCGTCCCCTCCCGCAAACCGCCGCCCTACCTGCACCCATCAGCTCTTCCGCGATACTGTCTCTCCCCTGACACTTCGCACCTCGGGCTCTCCTTTGAGGCACAGCTGGGACTGCAGGAGACTCTCGTGTGCACCCATTACTTACAATCTCCCTCGATTCCACTCTCTCATCGCTGTAAGCCCGCCCTCGCCAAACTCGCTGCCCTCGTATCCGTCGTACTGACAGTCAGCCAGAATTACAACCCACCCACTATATCCGCCACCTTCGCAAACTATCGCCATCATGTCTGCCAGCCAACTCGCCGCCAACAGAAACAGCACCCCCGAGGGTTCTAGCTCCCTGCGTCCGCCCCAGGCCCGCGCTTCGCTCGGGGCGAACCACCATCTCCGTGCCTCAGCTGATCTGGGCGGCTTCCCCTCTCCTCTGGCCAACCGTGGCATTCGCCCCGCCTCTGAGATCTACTTCGGCCGCAACAACACGCAGTCGGGTAACCCAGACGAGATGGAGCGCGCCGCCCAGCAGTGGCTTGCCGACATTGATCAGTACGAAACTACTCTCGAGGAAATGGCAACAGCCACCCTTGATCAGGACTTCAAGGACGAATTGAGCGCCATCGAGCAATGGTTCCGCGTGCTCAGCGAGGCCGAGAGGACTGCCGCTCTCTACGCTCTCCTGCAGCAGACGACCCAAGTTCAGATTAGGTTCTTTATCCAGGTCCTCCAACAAATGTCCAAGAATGTGCCCATGTCTGGAGTGCTTTCTCCCGCAAACTTTGGAGAGAAGGGTGAGAATCTTTGCTTGTTCTTCCTGATGGATTTTCGTGCTGACCTCTACGAGACCCAATGACACAGAAACTGACCGATGCCATGAGCAAGCTCAACACGGGCGAAAACCGCCATTCCATGGGTCTTGGCCGTCCCCCGCCATCCCCGGGTGCTGGAAAACGCAACTCGGGCTTGGAAACATCCACCATCAACCGCATGTTCCCAGATGCGGCCGCCGCTATCGCCAAGCAAAAGGCCGAATTTACTGACGTGGTAGGCGTCGCACCGGCATCCAACCGCAACAGCACTGTCGGCGACCGTAGTTCCATGGCTGCGCCTACCATCTCTGCGCCTGAGGACAACAAAAGGGATAACAATGCCCCGCCGGCGTCTCCCTGGAACGAAGGTGCAAATCGTCCCAAGTCGTCTGGTCAGCAGCAGCAACAGCAGCAGCCCATGGGCCAATTCTCGCAGCCCCCTCCATCTGCTGGACTCCGATCCCCTCGTCTTCCCCTCCAGAATGATAGCAGCAACGTACAGACTACTACTCTGAACGCGCTCGAAGCAAACTCTAATATGCCACTCCTTTCGCCTTCTTACCAGCCTGGTGGCAGCTGGGCGTCTCAATTGAGCACTCCAATGGTTGCCAACTTTAGCCAGTCCAACAATCAGGCTGATATGGTTGCCAATGCTACCGCTATGAAGCTCGCCGCACTCTCCACTGTTAACAATCGCATTCAACTGGATGATGTGCGTAAGTTCCGTCGCGCTCGTTCATCGGATAACGGCCCTATGTCGCCCGGTATGCCTCAAATGGGTAATGGAAACATTCTTATGACGAACGAGATGGGCCAGGTCTTAACTCCACAGCAAGCCGCTGCTCTACAGGCGCAGCAGCTAGCTGCTATGAATGGCCGCCGCTCTCGCCCCAGCTCTCCAGGTTTTGCAATGCAGGGCCAGGGAATGGGCATGGGAGCCATGGGTAGCTTTACTTCCCCTCAGGCCAATGGTTTCCTAGCTGCCGATTATGGAGCCGGAATGATGAACAACGGCATGGGTGCCCTTAATCTGGCTCAGTTCGGACTCGGCAGCGCAGGCAACAATGACGGCCACGGCTTCCTTGGTGACAACATTGACCGTGGCAGATCTCCCCGAGGTCGTCGCGGTAGCTCCAAGCCTCCGGAGGATCCTACCGACCCTGGCCTGCTTGCGGACATTCCCAACTGGCTTCGAAGCCTCCGACTGCACAAGTACACGGATAACCTCAAGGACCTTAAATGGCAAGAGCTCATTGAGCTTGATGATGAAGGCTTGGAGAAGCGTGGAGTCAATGCTCTCGGTGCGCGCAGGAAGATGTTGAAGGTAAGAACATGATTCTAGTCAGTCTATGCTATGGGCACCTATAGCTAACGCAACATGACAGGTATTCGAGCAAGTCAAGGAAGCTCAGGAGCAGGGCAAATTGCGATAGATCCGCGACTTATGCCTCTGGACTCGGTGGTGGGTATGAGCTCACCTCGACATATAGATATACGATGGAAAGGCGACTACTTCCAGCTGGTACGGATACATGCTCCGTCAGGTCTGGGTACGCATACGATGACATGCTTTTATGCACTGAGGCCCGACTAAGACACTGTTACGTACGCCCATCGTATTTTGAAGGCTGTCTTTTGTACAAATGTATTAGTGTGATTTCTCTAGTTTATGGTTAGGGTAGAGGAGCCGGGAAACGGCAAAAATTAATGATGCTATTATGTGCTTTGCATAGGAAGCAACCCTATATATATTGTATGTGTCTACCGCCTGAGTGGTACGGCCCCCAACTACACTTCCGACCCTTGCCGACGACACAGCCGTGGGATTGACTAAGCTGCATGTGAGCTGCAAAACTGGAATTCACCTTCTACCCACATCAACAGTATTGCCTGTTAGGTTTACAGGTATTGAACGTCAAAAAACTTGATTGCTCTGCTCAACAGTTTTGCAACAGCATCCTCGTCCGACTGAAGCTATAATTGGCCCAACAGACCATAGACCTGTGATGGATCAGGCGTCATGCGACAAGCGTATCGAGCGCGTTGTCTTGGCGTGTGTCCAATGCCGGAGTAGGCATGTCAAGTGCGATGCGGAGCAACCCGTATGCAAACGATGCAAGCGCGATGGAAAAGAATGCGTATACAAGAAGTCAAGAAGAGGGGGGTTGGATAAAGCGGCCCTCGCAGCACGACGACTACGATTGCAGCAAGAAGCCGAGAGAGCTCAGCAGAATACATCCTCTGTAGAAGGCAGCCATAGCTCCGAGCAGCACTCGCCGTCGACTGACCCATCCTGCGTTCAGCCCTCTTGGGATATCTTCTCGAACAGCGTCACTGACGAAACGCTATCCCGCACTTCGTCGCAGTTCCTAGAGCAGAACCACGTGGCTTTCCAGATCGACAAAGACCGTCTTCTGGAGCTGTACTATGAAAACTTGTGGCCTTCATTTCCCATCGTCCTACCATATCCGTATCTCCAGACCCGGCGACTGAAAGCGAATCATGGCATGGAAGCACTGCTGTGTGTCTTGGAATGGATTGGCTCGTTGTACGCTCCCTGGGTACCATCAGAGCCTTACAAGGAAGCCGCTCTCGAGGTACTCGATCCACTTACGCTGGCACACACTCCATTCAATGTACAAGCAATTATGCTGTTTGCACTCGCAGAGTTTCATTGCGATTTCCGGAGCGAAGCCCGCCAGAGACTCGAGACAGCTATCACCGTTGCCTTGGCTCTTGGCATGAATGAAAAGGATTTTGCACAAGCATATGGCGAAGGCGACGCTGTGCTGGCCGAGTCGTGGAGGAGAACTTACTATATTCTCTACATTATCGATCAGCATTTTGCTGTTGTCACCAACACTCCGTTTTACACTCTACTGACGATACCGAATAATGTCAACCTGCCTTGCGATGACGAGTACTTCAATTGCGGGGTATGTTTTCCTAGTATGCTAAGAATGGTTGAGGTAGTGACATGATTAGAAAATTCCTCCTGTGGCAACGTGGGCTGAGTACCAGCTCCGGGAGTTTGAAGAAGTGGAAGTGGTATACTCGTCTATTACCTATTTATACGATGCTGCCATGGTTATCAAGTTCAGTGAGTTTGAATAGTAGACTCTAGTGTTGCTATAGCGCGAATAGTTGACCATACTAGTCATGAGCACCTTTCTGGAGACCTCTACAGTAGACGAGGCTATGGTTGAAAACTGCGATGCAAAATTGGCAATCTGGTCGTCTTTGCTACCATCTTGTAAGAAAGATCCGCTACGTCCTAACGGCGAAGTGGATGAGGTTATGTACGTAGATCAAACTTCACTTATAGGCTGATAATATTTGCTGATGTTATGTTTTCGGCAGGTTCATGGCACACATGATGGTCACTATGTAAGTCCTCGGCAACGGGTTTTCTTAGCAGCACATTGACATATTCACAGCGTCCTATCGACAATTCACCGGCCGTTCTCGTCACTCGGCTACTGCCCTGGAGAACTGAATACGCGAGCCTTCGTCATGCCGTCGCCATTCACGCTCGTACCAAAGGCAGGACGAAAAGCCCACACCGCACGCGTGCTCAAAGCCACAGAGATGCAAACCAAACTTCTTGCAATCCCATGTGCATTCGAAAAGCACAATTTATTCACTATGTGTTGCACGGCACAAATGGCTGCCGTACAAGTCTCTGCGTGCACGCACCTACTCGACGATCATGGTCTCTCCATAGCACGCGACCGCATCCGTCTCAGCATCGGTTTCCTGAAAACCATGGGGACTATCTGGCCGCTTGGAAAGAATATGGCGAGAGAGGTCCAGGCCATTGCACGTGCGAGTTTCTCGAGGCCTCCTATTTTGCAAACAGCAACTATGGAGGCTGAATCTGTGGCTGCGGAAGAGATTGAGGTGCCGCGCGATGAGTTGATACGACCAGTTGATCCTGCGACTCAGATTGATATATATGCGGGTCTGACGCTTCCGGTGGATTGGAGTACGACGCCGTTTAGTTATCCGAGTTCGAATTCGTCGGGTTAGGTACTATGTGCTCGTCTGGTTTGCTTAATCTCTTCTCTGATGGTATTTACCTACGAAATCCATCTCGATACTCACAGCTCTGCACACATCGAAATAATATCAAATAATTCATCAAGAGTAGCTCTGCTACTTCTAGCTTACGAGATGTAATTTAAGCCTCGTTGAAATGTAAAACGTTTACAAAGCTGGCGTCTTTTTGTGTAAAATATTAATGAGCATGAGGAGCCTTTGATGAACACAGCCGGGACATTATCAAGAGCGTAAGACATATTCTTCCTAAAAAGTAACATGAGCGTATAAATGACAAACTCGCTGACACCATGCAGCCCTAGTGGTTGTTCCACTACGATCAGCGCCTCGTCTGTCGATCACACCCAACCTCACTGCCAGGAAATGCATGGTCAGAAACGCAAACGATGACAGTACCAATTATCAACGGACCTGCGACTAATGCAATCAGAACACGCGACTTAATAAAAGTCCGTCATCTTCGCGTTACACAAGACAATCACAATCACGCACCACTAGTCGAGCCCCATCTTTGATTTCAAACCCTGCCCTCCCAAGCCTTGGAGAAGTTGGAGCAAGGCAGATAGCACAGATGTCTCGTGCATTATCAGTTCCCACCAGGGAGCACTGCATTATCAGCGCCGTGCCATGAACCGGGAAAAACGTCATTCTGCAAGCGGCCTAGCGTGCCTCATGCATTGACTGTTGCGTTGACACCATCTAATCACCCCCAGCCCCGCCCTAGATCTGCCTGTGGGTCCCTGCAGAAAGGTCCGCCGTCCTACTGTTTGCAGAGCTCTCCCCCCAACGGATTTAAAGCTCGCGATGGCCCGGCTTTCTCTCGTGGCGAAAAGCAAAGAAGGCTAAACGACATGATGACGGGGTTGGTTTTCGGTTGAAAGGCGATTCTTTTTTGTTCGTCTTTTTTTTGGTGTAAGAAACACAACGGCACGAGAAATCACGAGGTTGGGGAAAAAAAAGAGAAGAGCTAGGAAAAAGAAGATTGGTGACAAGAATTCATCTTGCAACCTAGTAGTCATCAGCAATAGTCGCCGGATTTTTGTGGCCTCCGAGGAGACGAGACGACGCCGCGCGACACGATGAGCGACGTCGAGAAACAGTACGATGGCGGAGTGCCCCAGGCAGGTGCTGCAGCGAAGCAGAGCGACGAAATTGCAGAGCAGCTGGATGCGATCGACCCTGTTTTCGAGGCGAAAATCGTGCGCAAGTTGGATATTTTTGTTATCCCGATCGTTATGCTGTTGTATCTTTTCAGCTTTCTTGATAGGTAAGCTGACTTGTTTCTCTCGTGACCTATGCCAATGCGCGTGGAGAGGGAATATGGCTTTTTTTTCATGACCGGAAGGTTTGGTATGACAGCGTACTAACTACTCTACCAGAGTCAACATCGGGAATGCGCGTCTCTACGGTCTCCAGGAGGATCTCAACATGAGCGACTCGCAGTTCCAAACAGCAGTGTCAATTCTATTCGTCACGTACATTTTATCAGAGCTTCCGTCGAATCTGGTGCTTAAGAAACTTACGCCCTCGCGGTGGATTGCGTTTATTACGCTCGCTTGGGGTATTATCGCAACCTTGACGGGTGTAGTGCAGAGCTACGGCGGCCTGATCGCATGTCGTCTTCTGCTCGGCGCAGTTGAAGGTGGCCTGTTTCCTGGCATGGCCATATACCTGACCTTCTTCTACACTAAGCGTGAGCTCGCTCTCCGCATCGGCTATCTCTTCGTGTCTGCCGCGCTTGCTGGAGCCTGTGGTGGTCTCCTTGCCTACGCAATTGGGCATATGGACGGTGTAGAGGGGCTACGTGGGTAAGTGTCTACCCATAGTGTCAATGTCAGGAGCAACTTTACGATCTCTCAAACGCTTGCTCCGCCTTCAAAACAATGATAAGCTAACGCTGAATGATAGATGGCGCTGGATCATGATAATCGAGGGGATTCCCACTTTCGTCCTGGGCATTGTAACCTGGTTCGCTCTTCCCAACACTCCCGAAAGCGCCTACTTCTTGACCGCCGAAGAAAAAGCCTATGCCGCAGCCCGTCTCAAGAGGCAAACAGGCTACACCAAGAAAGCCGCGGAATTCCATTGGGCCGACGTCAAGAAAGCTTTCAAGGACTGGAGGGTCTGGACTTTTTGCTTTGCGCAGTTTGGCTCAGACACCATGCTGTATGGGTACTCGACTTTCCTGCCGACTATCATCCGCTCTATCAATACTACAGCTAGCAGTGCCATGATTCAGGTTCTGACCATCCCTTGCTATGCCCTGGGCGCTGTTACATATCTCATTGTTGCGCACTTTTCGGATCGACAGCAGAAACGCGGTTTGTATAGCGTGCTCCTCGGCATCATCAGCATCGTCGGATACGCCATGCTCATCAGTGATTCCAACTCCAAAGTGCACTACGCCGGCTGCTTTCTCGTTGCCATGGGTCTGTATGTCTGCGTCGGATTACCGCTCGCCTGGCTTCCGACGAATCTGCCTCGGTACGGCAAGCGGACTACGGCTACTGGAATGCAGCTTAGTATCGGAAATTGTGCAGGTATTATGAGTGCTTTTGTAAGTCTCCCCTTTCCATCTTGATAGAAAAGGCGGCAACCTGAGCTAACGATTTGATAGATATACCCTACAGCCGATCGGCCTCGCTTCATCAAGGGCCACGGTATTACTATGGCCATGGTGGGCTTCGCGTGCACATGCTACGTCATTTTGTGGTTTCATTTTAGCAAAGTGAATGCTAAGCGTGAGAGGGGTGGGGAGCAGCATTTGGTGCAGGATATGAGTGACGAAGAGATTGCGGAGATGGGAGATGATAGTCCGAGGTTTAGATATACGATTTAAGAGTTGGTTACGGAAGATCGAGAGAGATACACGGTTTTCAAGGTGTTTGGATATATCATGGATACCTGTGTTCCATTAGTATCTTTATCATGACTGATATAAACGACGTTTGCTACTATCTAAGTTTATCGATTCTGTGACCCCACCCTCGTCGAATATGTGTATTCTGGATCAGTTTTTTCCTTTTCATATTAGGAGGTGAATGAATTTTCAAATGGGAAAGTTTGAGTTTCAATGTAATAGTATCTAGCTAGCGTGTCCTCGATAAGGGCGATTTGTACGTAAGAGGACAAGAATACAAGAGAAGAAGAAAGCTGGACATAATAGGATTTCTATGCATGCGAAATATATCAGATAGAAACAGTCACAACCTACTGACTCCGTCAAACCGAGCTAGCAAAAGACAAAACCACCCATCACTTCTTCTGCCACCACCACAATCCACTAATATCCCAGTACGCCTCACTAAACGCCTCAGGATGATCTCTCACATACTCTTCACAGGTCTCCACCCCTGTTTTCTCCCGACACGACTTATCCCACTCCCTACCTGCCCAGTCTCCGCAAAACGCTGTATTGAACACAACCCGCAGATCCTTAAACCGCTGCTCAAAATCGCATTCTTTGCCACCAAACCGCGCAAGCGGCGGTCCCCAAGCCGCCGGATCAGGCTCTTTCATTGTCTCATTCGTATGAGGGAAAAACTTATTAAACCCGTCTGAATCGCGGGGGAAAAGCCACACAGCAATGTCATCAGCCGTCCACTCCATAGCATAGACACCGCCGGACACGCTGTTGAACGATGTTCCATATGACGGAAGCTCAGGGTCAGTGTTCCCAGCAACAAGTTGCGCATCGCCGCCTTGATATGGAGCTTGAATAGAACATCCCATATTCTTACTCTGCCCTTCGGCATTCACATCGCAGTCGCTCGTCAGCATGGTGCCTGAGAAAGGAGATGTGATAGCCCCATCACTACCATTACCGGTAACAACACTACTGTTGTCCACCGTGCACCCACTGGAAGTGTGCAGTGTGATTTTACTGCTCTCATCGTCATTAACGCCTTCCAGGATATCTATCTCTCCACCTTCCGGCCACGTTTTGGACGCAGACACGAGCCAGAAAGCAGGCCACACGCCACACTGCGAGGCAGGCATGTGCCGTATATCAGCGATGAGCAGACCGTGATTCCAACTCTTCTTGCTTTCGAGGCGCACGGAGGCGCGGCCGGTAGAATCGGCCTCTTTGCTAGTAGAATCTACGCCTAGGTAGACAGAGCGAGTGTCAGGCATATACCCGATTAGTTGCTGGGAGATGGCCGAGGAGAGGGTTTGGTATCGGACGAAGCCGTGGGTGGGGTCGGGCTCAGAGAAGAAGTCGAAGGCAGAGAAGAAGTTGTCGTAGGTTAGGTTATCAGTGAGAGTGTATTGGGGGTTTGAGGTAGTGAGGCTGGTTTCGGCGGCGGCTAAGAGGGGGAGGGAGAGAGTAGCTAGCACCGTGGAAAGATTGAAGGAGCGCATGGTCGAGACGAAGAGCCTTGGATCCTGACGTTGATGTTGAGTTTCTAGCACGGAAGCTTGGACAATTTTGCGAAGTGCAAGAGACTCGTGAGGTTCCTGGTTGTGACGCTGATGTATGAACAAGTAACAGAATTGATAGAATATATGTTAGTGGGAAATGTGATGAAAGGTACATTGTATTGTGACAATACCGTGAGATCATTATCGCTATTGTAATTAGGGACTCGCAATAACCGTGTGTCCGGCTATTGCTTCACTGAACCTTACAGCAGCTAGACTTATGAATAAACTTCTGTATGTAACCCAAATTTGAGTACAGAGCTTGTAGAGAGGGAGAGTGAAGATGAAAGTTTACAGGAGGAATGGCTGAAGTTTTCAATGTATTCAGGTCGTGCCAGCTTGTAGGCTTAGTTTTTGATGAACCAGCCACTTCTTATGTTTTCACATATCTCCATCCTATACCGCCGCACTCTCTCCGCCACTATTCTTAGTCTTCGGTACAATCTTGAGCGAAAAGTCCACATGTGGCACGCCCTGATGTATACTGCTCGTGCTCACAATGTCAATGTCAGCGCAAACATACTTCTCAACATTGTGCTCTGTCAGTCCACCGCTGACCTCGACGAGAAACTGCTTCCTATCGCCCGTTCCTCGGCCCCATTTATCTTTCAAGTCTTTTGCAGCCACCTGAACGCCCTCAGGTGTGAAGTTATCCAGCATGACGATATCGGCACCTGCCGCGATCGCCTCATCAGCCTCTTCAAAAGACTGACACTCAACTTCAACTTTGATTGCAAAACCACCTGCAGCCTTGGCGGCTCTCACAGCATTAGTGATGCTTCCAGCAGCGACAATGTGGTTGTCCTTTAGCATCGTCATAGCGCTCAGGTCAACGCGATGCGCATCTACGCCACCAACCAGCATTCCGTACTTTTCCACAAGGCGGAAACCAGGCGTGGTTTTACGGGTTCCAGCAAGTATATTGGGGTAGCCTGCGCCACGCAAAAGAGTAAGCAGCCGGTTGCTCTTCGTAGCGATGCCAGAGCACCGAGCAAGCGTGTTGAGCGCCACACGCTCGCCGAGCAGAAGATGGCGGACTGGGCCACGGACTGTGGCGCAGTGCGTGATGGGCTTAAAGGAAGTGCCTTCTTTGACATGCCACTCGACGCTGACAAGGGGTCAAATCTTTAAACAGTGCTAAATATGATGAGAATAAACTTACGTGCAGCCCAGCTGTCGGAATACTTCGTCGAAAAATGGCACGCCGGCAACTATGCCCTGCTTCTTTTTCAGCACAAAGAAATGTAAAACGTAGAAGCAGTGAAAGGGAAATGTCTCACCTCACTTTTACCGAGCAACTTGGCTTCCGACATCTCCTCCCCTACAACAAAACCGCCGTAATCAAAGCTCGGCGTGTCTTCCTCCAGCCATTCCGAGACGAATCGCTTGTACGTTTGCGGCAGTAGATGTGCTACTGCGCCGTGTGCTGGGGCGCCTTCAACCTTTGCCATCGTGGAAGGTCTGTTACGATATGAAAGGGAGATGACTCTTGTAGCTCTTTGTGTCTTGCTGGTGTGAGGCGAGTATCCGACAATGGATGTTGTCGGAATCTCCGTCGGAACGAGGCGCCGGCACTAAGCGGCCGCGCACCGGGCCCGTCATATGCGGAGCACCCGTTTGAAGACATTTCTACGGACAGCCGAACATCTTCTCTTCTGGGACTCACCTCACGTGCTGGAGGCTTGGAAAGCAGGCGCAGTAATGTTTGCCTTTGAGACATGTTGGACTGTCTTGGTTTGTCACCCAACAGTACTGCACCACCTCGAATGCATTCACATGACAGATTACCGACAGCTACGGTACCGAGTAAACACTAGGCGCGAATAAAGATTTCGTCGTTTGCTCAAAGATTCATAGTGGACTTTCGTTTATCTCAAGGCGAACTTTAGTCTTCTTGCCACATTCGTCTCAGAAAACCGTTGTTGTCACGGTCATGCCTTGCTGCCATTGCATGATTCCACCATTGCTCCCTATTGTAGGATATCACCTCACGAATTACTTCACACTTAGTATCCATTACCCCTTGCTCTTGTAAGCGAACATTGTGGTCTATGATACGTTCGCAGTCTTTCCAGATCCGCGCGCGGTTTCGTATACCCGGCATTGGGATTGTATCGGGGTTGAAAAGACACCACAGACGTACCCAGTCTAGACCATCATGTGCTACTCGATCCTTGCTCAGAGGTCGCCGGCAGATCCAGTCTGCTACGCCCCCACGGAAGTCTCGCCATTCTTGAAGTGATTGCGCTACTCTCGCCCGGTACGGGCCAAGAATAACCTCACGCCGTGATGTATTAGATGCTTTGACAGCATTTCCAACATTTTCCATATCTGGGTCGTCTTTCAAAATCTCTTCCCAGAGCGCCGTCTCTTGCTTCTCGCTTGGAAGATTGTGCGGTAGGTGTGGGATAACGAGGCCAGGCGGGTTGCAAGGATCCCATGTCACTGGCCAGTCTGGTGAACTTGGGTATCGCTCAGCTTCGAACACCTCCCATAACCAGCTCATATGTTCCACGGCAAGAACCTTAAAAAACGATTGTGTATGGCGACGAAGCTGTCGGCAGGTAGCTGCTACTATGTTCAAATCGCTCTCCTCGAGGAAGCATATGATGTAGTCGATAAGCTCGGCTGGCAGCCTAAGAAGGCGCGCTTGGGAGTGCTGGTTCGTGGTGCACTCAAGTGGGACAGAGCTAAAGCAACTCTCTACCAAACTGCACAACTCCGGAACTTCTACAGGATTTGCAGCTAGCCACTCATCGCCCGGTTGATGAGACCATACACCATGATCTCGTCGCCCCCGAGCTACTTCTGGACATGTTGACACGTCATCTTCGGTAAGATTGTACGATTCTGGCGAGCACTGCATCTCCCGCCAGTGCCAGATGCCATTCAAATCGACTCGCCCAAGTCGGCGATATGATACCTTTGCAAATATATCAAGACAATATGAATGGACTGGCAGTGGCTGCCATCCGTCGGAATCCTAGACCAATATTAATACTCGCATTATACAAGTAGGCTTAGAGCGTGCTTCACATACGTTACATCCGTCATTCACATACAGAGTCCAGCAGTGCACCCGATCTACACCGTACCGTGGTGGGTATACATAAGGATCTACGGGTGATATATAAGACCCATTTGATTCACCTGATAGGACAAACAAACTACCACTTTCAAAGATGTTATCGCTCTCGTCGGCTTGCCAATCCAAGGGTTTTGCCAGTAGAAACCTGTGGTTACGGCAACCTTTCATTTGTTCTGCGCTCAGCACATGACCATTAATGCCCTGGAGGCTTTTGCAGGAACGCGCCGCTATGTGTTCTAGCGGGAGTCTATACGAGCCAGAGGCTCGTTTTTGTAGAAGGTCTCCGAGGTATTGCGGAATCTGCCACTCTCTGGTATACATGTAACCTTTGTGCAAGGTACCATGGGGTAGGTGCTTCGGTTCTGGAGGGGCATGCAGCTCAAGCAGGGCGTTGTGTATGTTGGTATCATTTTTTCCATCATCTGAATCTCGGTCATCGTATTGCGATGTGTCCGACGATTCTACATCAGAATCGGCTTCGGAGTCATACTCAAGCTTCTCGCTTCTCGCATCCGAATCCTCTTCCGGTAGCCATTCGTGATCTTCATCTTGTTCATCTGGCCATAGAGGGCCAAAGCCCGCGTTCTTGATGTCTTCATCCAAGGTGGCTGGAGTTCGATCTAAGGTGGTGCATTGCTCGCAATGTTGGTCTGGGAAAGCATCTCCATAGATGTCTTGGAACTGACCAAAGCCCACATAAGTGTGCCCTTTGTAGCTCCAGGCTGTATCTGGAGGGTCACTCGGAGTTCGAATTCGCGCAATAGACATAGCCATTGAACATATCTGGCAATGATAGGAAGCCATATTTGCTGGGATAATGGTTAACAGAGCTGGGATTTCTACGCAGCTCAGACTTTGCCTTACATTGAATAAAATATTTGCTTAGGCGGAATAGTGGAGGTTGTTCAAGAAGCTGCTGAAAGGAACTAGTAGCCGGTGAGATAGAACTGCCTTGTAATGGGTGAGCTTCAGGCATCAGGTGACGTGTCCTCGTTTACTTATCTCTATTCAGCTAGTTCAGCAATCGGCGTTGTATCACCACTTCCAGTTGGTGCATTTGATACAGGAGTACTGAATTGTGTAGCAATCAGTTCACAGATCGATCCAACAGCTAGGAAGTAGGTTGTGACCATTTGAATAGACCTTTAGACGTATGTAATGTACATCCCTTTGCAACGGAGCAACCGCTGTAACGGACAAAATGATAAGTATTTTAACTTTGTAGCAATATGATAGCCTGCAACTGTTATAAAAATTATATTAGCCTATCTAGATATATACTAAGGTTAATTCTGAGTTGATGTATGCCTATTAACATAAAAATTATAATCGCTTAGATATCTTCCTTCTAGATATACAAAGATATCTGCTTTATTTCAATAATACGCCTTAATAGTTATACGACTACTACTATTAGTTTTATCTGTTGTAACGTATCTATTGCTTCTGTATACGTCTAGATATTTAATAGAATCGTCTAAGTCTACTTACTAGTAGTAAAGACTAGTCGGTGAACTGATTCGTGCATGATTACTACACGGCCTCGTACCTCTATATCTAATGCACTAATTAGCAGTGCTAATATAATCTCGAATACTGAGCTAGTCAAATAGAGGTAAGCTTGAAATAATAAATTATCTAACGCCCTGAGCTTACTGGATAAGTGTTACAGTGATAAGGACAACCCAAAAGGTCAAGTACGACGGTTAGCAGATACTAAAGTAAGCAAAGCGACAGCAAATATGTGAAACGACTTTACGTCTAACTATGACCCTTCTATATAGCTACTAGCGAATGCGGCTTCACCCCAAACGCGGCCGCAATATAGTCCTACCCTATCTGTAAGCGAAAGGCTTAGTATCCTACCTCACACATTAGGTTAGACGCCATCTGCCTAGGTATACAAACTATCATAGTACAAGAAGGTACTTTTCGATCACAGCTTGAGCAGACAAGGGTGTGGTAGGAGCGGGTCGGCCGCCCTCGCTCGAGGGATCAATCGCTCCTGATCACGGCGAATCCTTGAGGGTTCCGGAAGCATCCCCATGTGCAGCGGCAAATTTACCAGCTATATACCGGTATTCATGTCGGAAGGCTTATTTTCCACAGTGGACATGAGTGGGTCGTTCCAGACCACTAAAGCAAGGCGAGGCGCAATCAGGCGTCATTGAGGTAGCACAGACGGCTTGCGGCTGAAGCGTTAGTGTGAAGAGGCTTAGACCTCAACTTCAAAAACCTTTTGCCATGCCGTGAGACATCGTTTCAATTCCGATACAACAAATTGAATTACAGACTGTTATGTCGATCCATTTTGTCCATGATCTTCGGACGGCATCACCGCATTACGGATTCGCAGATCGCGTCTCCTCTACAAGAGATGGATGGCCCGGTTGCACTCATCAACACTTTCGCCAGCGCACCCGTTGATCCAACTGGCCTTAGCAGCTTGAATACTAAGCAACTATCGGACTCCAAGGCTATCTCTTATAATGGATTTGATATCGTGGTATCCGGCGAACCCCGCAAACGTGGAAGCATTCAGAACTTCTTCGCATCACAGAGGGAGAGTCAGGGCTTGTGCTGGAGCTGCCGTACTCTCGACTTTCCTGCGCTGTTCGATGGTTCGATTCGCATCTTCTCAAAGAAAATGGGCTGGATTTATAAACGAGCAGGCAAATGCGAATTCTGCGGACTTCTCCTGAAAGCCCTTTCCACTCTGTACCCTAATGTGAAACAAATCTCACAGGGACATTGTGTCATTACAGCCGCGCCGTCAGTGGGCGGAGACTCTCTCAAGCGAAATTGGTTATGGGTACGGTGGCAATCACAAAAGTTGGAGAAAAAGGAAGCAGTCGCTCGCGATGCACCATGGGGCAGTCCAGTAACCATTGATGACAGAGTTCAAGCAGTTGCATCGGCTATCGCTCTCCAAGCCTTTGCACCACCAAACTCAGCAACGCTTGTTGAACATTCGAACCTGCTGCTCGGAAGACATGTCTATCAATCCGTAGATATTCAACTTCTGCGGTCATGGCTGAGCCTTTGCCAGGATTGTCATTCACAGCAATGCGAAGTTCCACAATTCCTCGGAGGCGACTTCGGCATGCGAGTCATCGACGTCCAGCGTCGTTGTGTAGTCACCGCAACCCAGCAATGTCGATATGTCGTGCTGAGCTACGTTTGGGGTAAGGCAAGACAGTTGCTTCTCACTGCTGAGGCACTCTCCCGACTCGTGGACGTTGATGGTTCATTAAACGACCATAACAAGTCGGTCCCAATGACCATACGAGACGCGATGCTTCTGTGCGAGAAGATGGGAGAGAAGTACCTGTGGGTGGATGCTCTGTGTATCCAGCAAGATAGCGCAGAAGACAAGGCATGCCAGCTCGACATGATGGGGTCAATATATCAATGTGCGGCTTTCACTATTGTAGCTGCGTGCGGCAATGACGCCAACAGTGGCCTGAGTGGGGTTCGCCCAGATTCGCGAGCCAGCAAACAGCATATCACACAAATTGGGTCCCTTGCCTTGGGATGTACACTTCCTCTATTTTTGGACTCGGTCTTGGGCTCGGTATGGCACAGTCGCGGGTGGACCTGTCAAGAGAAGCACCTGTCGAGCCGTCTGATAATCTTCACATCTGGCCAAGTATTCTGGCGCTGTCGGACGAGTACATTCTGCGAAGATGTGCATCTCGAGACTACCATGTCAAGTACGACTTCGCGTCGTCTTGAAGCTGACTTGATTGGCGACTTCATGATTGCTAGGGCCAACAATCCGTATACCCGTCTTAATCGACTTCTGGTCGACTACACAACTCGCCAATTGACATATGACTTGGATGCACTGAACGCGGTGTCTGGTATCTTGGGCAAATTTGCGCCAACCTTCACCTTCTTCTGGGGACTACCAATCGAGAATATTGTCGAATCTCTTTACTGGTATTCCACTTCAATCTCTCTGAAACATCGCCGCCTAGATTTCCCAAGCTGGTCCTGGGTCGGATGGAAAGCGCAGATTCACGTCAATTTCTTGCCAGGTGGGGGTCATCCTATTGAAGATAGATATCCACCTGTCTACCCTATAACGAAAGTCTATCGTCTAGGTAGCCGTGGGCAGTGTCTGCCGCTCGACTCCGACGATGCGATCGAGCTGATCAAAGAGGTTGACCAGCTTGCCGGTAATACCTTTGTTTACAAACCGTTCAGAGATTGGGAATGGGGGGATGGAAACTTCCCGGATCATGCGTACGACAAACCATTTGCATGGCATGCAAACAACAAATGGCCTCTCGAACCTCCGCTCCTGACACCGGAGGAATGGGACAAATTGCGACCCATGCGGAAGAAGATCCTACGCTTTCATACCTGGACATTCAAAATCCCCGTAATACCCGATCAAGGCGCGGTGTCGAACGAACTGAGTACCTATCGCTTCAGGTTACACTGTAGCTGGCGCCCTGCGTCGATTTGGCTAGACCCTGAATGGCGAGAAGCGCAACCAGATAAGCTAACTTTCATTGCTCTTGCACAGAGGAGATTACCGGACTGGGGAGCGACAAGCATTGATTTCTTCTTGATTTGTATCGAAGAGAAAGATGGAGTTGCGTATCGTGTGCAGCGGGTGGATGAGCAAATCAATTCGGATACACTATTTGAGGAGTGCGAGCCGAAGTGGAGGGCGGTCAATCTGGCATAGCATTGCGAATCTAATTGCGAGAAAGGACTTTAAACTACATCCATCGCCAGCGGCACCTTGATCCAGTCCGGCTTGACCGCAACTCAAGAGACCACACGTAACTTCTTTTGGGGGTCTTTGAGCTTAGCACGGTCGGATTCGCATACGACGCAATCGCACTCTCCTACTGCCGATAATCTAATGTGGTCTAGCCAGTTTTCAAGAGTGTCTTCAGGATCGAAAGGCCTCGTCTGTGCTACTGCTGGGCTTACGCCCTCATCATACGCCAGTTCATCGTCGCCGTCGTAGCCATCGTCATCACCATCATCATCGTCATCTTCTGGGTCGTTGTATATTATCTCAAAGTCATCCTCATGTTCAATGGGGCGTGGGTTCCCTTCATAACCCTTCTTCTTCCCTTCACAGTGGTAACAGTCTTCGTCAGCGGTTTCGCTTTCTGGTAAGTTGTTGGGGCATATGTCGTTCTCGTGCTCGTGAGCCATGACGACTTTGAGATGTCCGCACAGGTAGTAGATGAGGTGCATTGATGAATTCATTGTGATGAGCTCGTTTGCGGGGCTAGGTTGTATATCGATAGTTAGGAAGAGTTGGGAAGGTGGTCTTGGTTAGCAGAGATGAGTTTTAAGCATGTATACTGTCTCACGCTCTCGCTGTGTTGCTCCTGACGCATACAACACTGTTTGTTAACTCCATGACTTGACATCGTGCATTTCTATGTCCATCATAAGTGAGACATCGCCCAACTACGTCAGACATTGTGCTGTCGAGGCCGATACATGGCTTGCATTGTGCGCAAAACCGTGTCTGGACTCACTAGTTGATCTTTTGGTGAAGAAAAACCCGACGTCTTCATGATTTATATGTCTGAGAACCGGATGTCGCTGCGGGCGATCAGAGTACCAGGAGAATCGAAAAGGATACAGCTTGACAGAGTGTGAGGCATTAGGTATGGCTCTTCAAAACACCAAAGCAAAGGAAAGGGCGAGTATTAAATTCACGACTGGGAATGTCAGCCGTCGGAAACCGGATAGTCGTGGACAAAAGGAAGCGAAGCATGCGTCTTTGATACGGAACAAGATACCGGCACATCGAATGCGGACAAACTCTTGGCCTCCCCGGAAAGTGTCCCGCATTCAGCTCCAAAGCATAGTCTTGGCTAACCGGATACAACGGATAAGTAGAATCCTTGGCTGTAGCAGTCGAAGTTGGACAGATCGAGGTAGTACTTGGTGAGGGTCACGTGATAGAGTAGCCGCAACCGAGGGTAGTACCTGCAAAACAATCAAGACGAGAATTGTCATCGGGAAGGCGCCGAGTCCAAAGCCGCACTCGGACATCCAAGCCTCTGGAACCCACCAGGATGGCACCGTCGTTGGCTGTGGAGATGCGTGACGCTGGTTGCGTGCTTGTGACAGAAAGCGTGGGTGTCGTCTCGCGCTAGTAGGTGTGCTATGAGCGCCATCGACGCCTGGTTTTCGACGATGCGCAATTTCTAGTAGCTAGGGGTTCCTGCATGTTCTGCGTAAAGTATCCGACAAGTCGGTCGTGGGCCAGGTACGGATGTTTTTGCGAGGGCTGCTATGGCCGTACGTTGTGATTTGGGATAAATTCAGAACCTCGGGGGGTTTGCGAATTAAATTTCAATGTCGGGCAATTTACACTGCTGACTATGCCCCGTACTTTGCAAATGCTGATAGCCCAAGTGGTACGAGGCACTGATCGGCAGCGAAATCTTCCCCAGTATGATACCTTGACATCCACTTTTTCGGACCCCTAGGACTCGCTCATTTGGCCTTCGCACTGCTCAACAAGTACACCTAATCGACACACGCCGCAAACGGTGGCGGCTCAGCCGACACCATGCATCGCACTAGAATTGCCTGGATCCTAAGATCTGGACTGCGCTGGCATCAGAGCAGGTGGATGGCATGCACGTACATATGTACATCACATGTATGTGTGTAGGTATCTTACTTACCAATGTCATGCATACGTAGATAAGCACATGGATAGGACCGACTCGCCAAACAACTTTCGTATCTTCCTGGTTCTTTGCAGAGGTTATATGAATTTGCATAAGCTCAAACTCCGTATGCGCATGTGGAGCGGCACTCGATCCGTTCTAGGGCCCCCGAGATGGAGGGATCGCTTGCATCCTGCTAAAGAGCCTGTGGGTAAATTCAGCAAGCATGTGTACTGCCTCAGCAACAACAACACCCTCCAACTCGACTCCGGCTGAGCCAATGAGGATGGTTGCCAAAATAGGATTTATCGTATTCCAGTGGTAATGGGTGTAAGCGTAGAAATGATAGTTTTTGATCAACTGCCGAAACCGCCACCGTTAGTAGGAAGCCAACATGTCGTCCCGCTCAGCCAAGCATTGCGTTTCGACTCGACCACAACCAAGCCCTGGCCGCCCGCCATCGGCGCACGCTGCACGAGTCAACCCATGTTGCCAAGGCCCGCCCCGCACCCTGTCAGCCAAAGAGAATGCTGCTCACCATAATGCTGGTCGGTGTGAGTTTCCTGTGTCGACTCGGTTGACTCCCCCCGCAGGGACGGCATGTTGATGCCAACTCAAAGGAGACAAGGGCACAGTGGAGCGGGCTTGGACCTAAACATGGTCAAATTGCCTCCTTGTGAGCGTAAAGACAACTGCCGACAACCTTTTCCTGGTTCTTGTCCAACGCCTCTATTACGCCTCCTTTACCGAGAAGTCCGTCGGAATCGAGATCCGTCGTCTGTTCTTATAGGGGCCTTGGTCTTCCCCAGATTCTATTCCCCAGACTCTTGAATAGTGCGGGGCGGTAGTTCGACAAGAGATTCTCTGCTTCTGACTCCGGTTTCTTGGCCGCGACATTTGCCTTCGACAAAATGGCGCAACCGATAGGTATCATGGACGAGCGCTCTCCTGCAGCGCTCGAGAAGGGCCACGATGTTCTTTGTATGGCTCACTTGGTCCTGATGCGATAAGATACTAACAGAAATTACAGACGACGAGGCCAATGGAAGTGATCGGTCCACAGAAGGTGATTTCACCTGGACAGAGGAAGAAGAAACCAAGGTCCGGCGCAAACTGGACCGCGTCATTGTGCCAGTCACGACGTTTCTGTACTTGCTGTGTTTTCTTGACCGGTATGTAGCGCGCATTTGACTCAGGATACGGCTGCTGACTTGCGAACCAGAATCAACATCGGCAACGCGCGTATCCAGGGCATGGGTAAAGATCTGAACCTGAGCATAGGTTACCGGTTCAACTGGGTCACTTCCATCTTCTACATTGTCTACATGTTTGTCGAAGTACCCAGCAATATTATTCTCAAGAAAATTGGCCCCAAGTACTACCTACCGCTCCTCGTGTGCGGATTCGGCCTCGTCTCGCTCTGCACTGCGTTCGTGCATAGCTTTGCGGGCTTGTTGGTCGCGAGAGCATTCCTAGGAATATTTGAGGGAGGTGTCATGCCGTAAGTTTTTCCATTGGGTCTCGCGATTTTCATCACTAAGCCTTTGCAGCGGCCTTGCCTTCTTCATCACTTGCTTCTACAAGCGCAACGAACTCCTTCTTCGTGTTGGTATTTACGTCTCGGCCGCCTCCATGGCTGGAGCTTTTGGTGGTCTGCTTGCTACCGGGTATGTACAAGGTATTACTCTAAACTATTGAGTGGCAACTGACGCTTCGAGACAGCCTTGCCCGTATACCTGCATGGGGAGCATCTGGCATGATCATCCACACCTGGCGCAATATCTTCTTCTTTGAGGGACTTTTTACTGTACTTGTTGGACTTGCGGCTCCTTTTGTGATGCCTCGAAGCCCTGAAAATTGCTGGTTCTTGAACGAGCGCGAACGAATGATCGCCTCTAGGCGACTTGTTCTAAAGGGCGGAGCCGACGAGAACGAGAAAACTGAAGTGCACCACGTCAAGAGGGCCATGATGAACATCACAAACTACTTCTGCGCGATGGGCTTCTTTTTCATCAATATCACTGTGCAGGGTATCTCACTTTTCATGGTAAGTTTGGGTGCTTGCAGGAAAGAACCGCTTGCTGACAAGTCTGCCAGCCAACCATTCTTTCCGACCTGGGCTGGACGTCGACAAAGGCACAGCTGTACTCTGTGCCTCCGTACGTGTGCGCCTGTGTGATCGCTATTGGAGTCGCCTTTTTGTCGGACAAGACGAATCGCCGTGGTCTCTACTTGGCTATCTTCACTCTCCCTGCGATTGCTGGCTTTTGCATCATGCGCTGGGCGACCGATCCCGAGACTCGCTATGGTGGTATCTTCCTGATCACCATTGGTGCTTTTCCCGGTGGCCCTGGATTCCTCGCGTGGGCAGCAAACAACGCGGCAGGCCCTGCAATTCGGTCGGTTTCCACGGCGTACGTTGTTACCCTTGGTACCGCTGGTGGTATCCTCGCAACTTGGTATGTCTACCTGCTTGTTTTTTTTTGTACCAGATCGTATCAGAGTTGGAAACTAACCAAACTGCAGGACGTATACGTCCAAGGACGCTCCACGTTACCCCATCGGCCACACAATCAACCTGTGTGGTCAAATTTGTGTCTGCCTTCTCGCCATTTTCGGAATCTGTTACTGCAAGTGGGAAAACAAGCAGCGTGACCTGGGTAGGAGGGACCACCGCCTGGTAGGCAAGACGGCAGCACAGATCAAGGATCTGGGATATCGGCATCCGGAGTTCCGATACATCCACTAAGCGTGGGATGTTGATGGTGCTGCACGATCCGTGTATATATAATCTCAACGTTCTCTGTCCAAGTTGTTTTCCTTTTGCTGGATATTAGCGTAATGGCATAACTAGGCGTACGGGGAATTTCAACCTTTCCTCTTTTAACGGGTACTCTTGTGGTTCTGTGCTGGTGTCGTTTCCAAACCGATATATTGCAATACGCCTGGCTATGTTGACTGGATCTAAAAAGTGAATGGATGAGCAGAAATGCAATATCAAGCCGTCGTAGCGGTGGGGTATGCAGTGGTTTCGACAAGAACACTTGACATCAGCGATTACAATCAACCGCGACGATGCCGTGTCGTTGCCTCACATCAAATGCTATCGTCGGAACCAGTCGTGGTAGAATGCGGCGCATGCACGTGCGTCATTGGCTCGTGCGGAAAAGGACGGCATGGCGCAATGCATGGCGGGGCATGGCGGGGCACGACAAAGGCAGAGAGTTCAACGCCGACGATGCCATGGAGGACGAGGACAAGCAGAAAGTCGTGCAGCGCCTCATTTGACAGAGTGCAGCCCATCAATCTACAGTCGGCCCGCATGTGCAGCGCGTCTGTACGTGTCGGCGCCCCCCGCAAAATCGCCAGCGCTCTACTTGCTAACAATGGCACGCCCGCAAATCTTTTTGCAGGCCGCGGTGACTAACTCGGCCAAGTCCGCTTCTCCATGGGCAGATTGAAAACCCACCAGCCGCCCCGTCGCCTCCTCTTCTTCTGTTCCCCGTCTTTTCACGATGCCTGTCACCGTCGTCCTCGGCGCCCAATGGGGCGACGAAGGCAAGGGCAAACTCGCCGACATCCTCGCCCACGAGTCGCAAATCTGCTGCCGTGCCCAGGGCGGTAACAACGCCGGTCATACCATTGTCGCCCACGGTGTCACCTACGACTTCCATATCCTCCCCAGCGGTCTCATCAATCCCGGTTGTATCAATGTCATCGGAAGTGGCTGCGTTGTCCACGTGCCCAGCTTCTTCAAGGAGCTCGAGGCGCTCGAGAAGCATGGCCTGCACACCGACGGCCGCATTTTCATCTCGGACCGCGCCCACGTTGTCTTCGATGTCCACCAGATGGCCGACGGCCTCGAGGAGGTCGAGCTGGGCGGTGAGATGATTGGTGAGAATCCAATGGCTGCGCTGAGGCGTTTTGGAGAGTGCTGACTGACTGTGCGACACAGGCACAACCAAGAAGGGCATTGGCCCAGCCTACAGCACAAAGATGACTAGGAGTGGTCTCCGCATGTGCGACTTGTTCGACGAGGCCATCTTCGAGACAAAGCTTAGGAGGCTCGCTGGCGGGTTCCAGAAGCGCTTTGGCGACCTCCTCAAGTACAATGTGGAAGAGGAAATCGCCAGGTACAAGGTCAGCTACTGTCCTATTGTAAAATAAAGGTGCACTGGCTAACGTCCATCCAGGGTTTCCGTGAGAGACTCGCTCCATATGTCGTCGATCAGATCCCGCTCCTTGCTTCAGCCAAGGAGAAGAACGCAAAGATCCTAGTCGAGGGCGCAAACGCGCTCATGCTAGATATCGACTATGGCACATACCCCTTTGTCACATCCTCAAACACGGGCCTTGGAGGTGTCATCACAGGTTTGAACCTGGGATGGCGGTCACTGACCGAAGTCATTGGCGTGGTCAAGGCCTACACCACCCGCGTCGGATCGTGCGTAACATGCCCCCAACATGAAATACTCAATGTCTAACTTAAACAGTGGTCCCTTCCCCACCGAGCAGCTCAACGAGGTTGGCGACAAACTCCAAAAAGTAGGCCACGAGGTCGGAGTAACTACCGGCCGCAAGCGCCGCTGCGGTTGGCTCGATCTGGTTGTTGTCAAGCACTCTCACGCCTGCAACGACTACACTGCCATTAATCTGACTAAGCTGGATGTTCTGGACGACTTTGCCGAGCTCAAGGTAGCGACCGCATACTCGTACAAGGGCCAGAAACTCGACGGCTTCCCTGCCAACCCGGAGATCCTTGCCGAAGTCGAGGTTCAGTACGACACGCTACCTGGCTGGCAGAAGCCGACGACTGGCGCCACCAGCTGGTACGACCTGCCTCACCAGGCCAGGAGTTATATCGAGTACATTGAGAAGTTTATCGGCGTCAAGGTCAAGTGGATTGGTGTCGGGCCTGCGCGGGAGCACATGATCACCAGGGCGTAGATTGGGTGACAAAAAGGCATAATGCCAATGCCGATCAAACGAATGCTTTTAGCATGAAAAAGATGATGGAAATGAGGTTTCCTAGAAATAGAGCTTAGACCAAATGCAGTCGTGCGCACATGGTTGGCTAACTCTTGCTTTTGCACCATTTGCTCTGCGGGATGGCGTTCGGTATGTAGATGGAAAGCAAACTGCCGCGGATATGACCCTTGCTCTCGGCGCGTCTTTGTGCTGCAATTGACAAGGAGCCGTCGTGCGTCAACGACGTCATGGACTAGGAACGCGTGGAATAACCTATCAATGCTGCCGGGGTAGCTTTCGAACCTGACAAGGTTAATAAACAGGCTGTGCTTGGTACCTTGCGACAGTCTCCCAGAACTCTCCGCATCGCTCTTCCAAAGCGAACCGAAAGCGCCATGTATGCCAACATGAATAAGCTCGTCAATGCAGCAGCACTGTTGCTAGCTGGAACCCATATCGCGACCGCAGACGTAGCGCCCGGCTTTCCTCTGAGCGGCGGAAACAGTAACTTGACGGTGGTTTACAATGGCAACGATACGGTTTCTCCTCCTGGGGAACAGCTTCCTCGGCCAAGTAGGTTTACTCTCCATGCGCTACCACCAGACACCGCTAACCGCTCAACAGTAACCGCTCAGCGCCCCTCAATCGGCTACACTCCCCAATCCACCTCCAACAACACTTCCACTTCCTACATCCTCTTCATGATCGACATCGATGTCCCGCGCAACGGCACACGCGTCCCGCTCCTCCACTGGCTCGCCCCCAACACCACCTTGTCCACGCCTTTCCTTTCAATTCCAGAGCAAAACCCCGCTCCCTACCTGCAACCCTCCCCACCCGTCGGCGACATCCCGCATGCCTATAACTTTATCCTCCTTCCGCAGCCCGCGGGATTCAGTATCCCAGAACAGTATTCGGGGCTAGCGAACAACAGGGTGGGGTTTAATGTGCTTAGTTTTCTGAGGGACGCGGGACTGAGTGAGGAGGCGGTGCTGGCATCGAATTGGATTAGAGTGCAGAACCTCACAGGCACGCCGACGACGACGTTCCCTCCTCCCAGACCGGTGGAGACGGGTGGGGGAAATCAGAGTGGGAACGGGAGTGGGGGGTATACGGGGCCAGAGAGTAATGTAGCTGTTGGCAGGAATGTATGGTTGGGGGTGGGGACAGTAGTCTTGGTTGGGATAGGAGCGGTATTGTTGTAAGTGAAGTGGATAGTTGAGGGGGCTTGGGTAAGGTGGTATTTTGCGCGTCTGGAAAAAAAAATAACCCCCATAAAAATAAATCAAGGCGAATGGCAAAATACGAAGGGTTAAGCCAAGTAATAGGTAAGTAAGTATATCATCAGAGTCTAGTATTTCAAACATCCAATTCACATGGAGTAGTAATCTAGGATTCCAAATGCACTTGCGATGAAAACATAATTTCGTATCATTCGAATATGCCTTATACTACGTACAGAGAAGGAGAAGAGATTCAGTTCATCATTCATATCCGTCATTACCCCAGCCTTATTTTATTCCCCATAAAATAGCTCTCTTGAAGAACAAAGAGAGGAAGAGAGAAAAACAGAAAGAAAAAGAAATCTACTCCGCATTCCTCTTCGCTGCCGCAGCGGCAACCGCCTTCAGAGCCGCCGGCGCATCGTCCCAAGGCATCACCAACTCCACAAACCGCATCTTTGTCGTCTCGCCACTCGAAAACTCCTCGTCCTGGAACAACTTTTCCACCTCCTCCTTTGTCTGCACCCTATACGTCAGCACGCTTCCCTCTTCTGCACCAAACACGGCTGGAATGTCTTTGTAGCGCCACTCCTGGACGTCGTTGTATGCGTCTTCCCAGCCGTGGATCAGGCGTTCGATGGTGTAGCCCTTGTTGCAGATGACAAAGATGATGGGGTTCAGCTTGTTGCGGAGCATGGTGGAGACTTCCTGTGCGGTCAGCTGGAAGGAGCCGTCGCCGGTAAAGAGAATGGTGCGCTTGATATTGCATTCTTTGGCGGCGAGGGCCGCGCCTTGACAGGAGCCTGTGGCATAGCCAATGGAGCCCCAGAGGACTTGGGAGATGGCGCTGACGTTTGCGGGGAAACGAGTTTCCCAGACACCAAAGTTGGAGGTACCGGTTTCGGTGATGAGGATGTCGTCTTTCCGGAGCCATTGACCTAGCCTGGGCCAGAACCAGGCATGCTTGATGGCGTTGTCCGAAGTGGTTTCTTCTGCTTTGGGGATTTCGTTGTTGGGTTTGGGGCCGGATTGGATGTTGAGTTGGCCTAGTTTGGCAGTAACCTTGGAAAGGACGCCGTTCATGCGGATGTTGGGGTACTCTGAGTAGCGGACTTTGCAGCCGTAGCTGTGCAGGTCGATTGTGTTGAGCTGCGACATGCGGATGGTGAAGCCTGCAGTGTTGAAGTCGGACTTGATGGGGCCGATGTTGAGAATAAGGTCAGACGACTCGACGCGCTCGCGAACACCAGCATTTGATCCGTCGCCTGCGTATACGCCGCCGTAGTTGGGAAGCGTCTCGTCTACTGCACCTTTGCCCATGGGTGCAACAAATGTTGGGATGCCGGATTTCTTGACCAACTCGTGTGTCTCTTTGAGGGCCCGATGACGGATGGCGCATGCGTCAACCAAAATAACGGGGTTCTTGGCCGCGTGGAGGTACTTAAGCACCACGTCGACGACGTAATCTTCCGCTTCTTGGTCGTTTGGTGGATACTCCAAGTCGAGGGGCGTGTTCAACCGATCACCATCGACCTTCTTGGTCACCATATCGCTGGGTAGCGAAATGTAGACGGGCCTGGATTTAAGATAGCACTCGCGGATGGCATTGTCGATCAGCATAGCAGCCTCGTGCTGGTGGTTAAGCATGGAAACAGCACATGAGATTTCCTTGGACATGCGCGAGAAGACGGTAAAGTCGCCGTTTCCGAGCGTGTGGTGAAGCAGGGCGCCATTCTTCTGCGAGACGGTGGAGGGATAGCCTACAATGTGCACAATTGGCACAAATTCAGAGTAAGCACCGGCAATTGCGTTGACTGCGGAAAGTTCTCCAACGCCAAATGTGGTGACGAGTGCAGAGATGCCTTTGACGCGGGCATAGCCATCGGCAGCGTATCCTGCGTGTAATGTTAGCGGGCATTGCGGAAGAGCAGTGTCTCACATACCAGCGTTGAGCTCATTGCAGTTGCCGACCCATTTCAGGCCAACTTTTGGAATGTAGTCGAGAGCAACGAGGTTGTAGTCGCCTGGCACGCCGTGAATTGACTCAACGCCGACCTGTTGTAGTCGGCGGAAGAGGTACTGTGCCCCGATTAGCTAGGGCCAATGGTATACGAAATGGCGTACTCGCCTCGGCGATGTCAATGGGATTCTTAATCTCCTGGGAGCGGAGATCCTGCGCCATGGTGCCAAGGTGTCAATGGCAAAGAAGCTTTGAGCTAGAGTGTTGAATTGTAGATGGTGTTGTAGTGATGGTTGGGGACAGCTTCTTTTAAAGCATGCAAACCGCAACGACAGCAATGAGGTCATGTCCGGGTCTTGCCGGCTGATAGCCTTGTTGGGAGCCTCTCGTGCGAATGCATTGGGTGGATATGCGAATACCGCACCACTGTAGCAACGCGACGTGCAGACTGCGGCCGTATCTGTCAGCTCAGGTGGCGTGAGACCATGGTTCTGCGCTGCCCGGTTGCCAGATGCGTGCAGTTGCAGCTACGATTCAGAGTGGGCTAGAACTAGAGCACGTCGCAAGACAGGTGCGCCATTCGCGGCAAGCTGTCTGCACGTCGCCTGACGGTGCGAATAAACTCTGCCGGTGAAGAGACACATGGCGATATTGTCTCGCGACATCATGACATGGCGTGCATCGCGATGGGGTTTTGTGGTGTGTGCTAACTTTGGAATGAGGCTCTGCTGTTAGTTCATGTCACTAGTCCTTTGTACTACACGATCTGCAAAGCTGGAAATCCGCCTCTCCTTCTTGCCATTGTCATCGATTTGGCTCTTCCATCAACTCTTGCTGGAGCGGCGATCTGGCATTTAACTTCGCGGTCCTCGTCACCCAGTACCCATTAATCTGCCTGGCTCCTCGACGCGCATCTGCGTATCCCACGCTACGTGAAATTATGCGCTCAAGCAGTTTGACCACCAGTCGGAGCGGGCCATTGATGGGGGGTTTTTTTCTGCATCTTCCATGATGCCGGCCGCGTATCGCAAAACAGAAATTTGATTTTCTAGACAGCCGCGGTAGCAAGGGACTGAGTGCACCGACAGTCTGGATAGATTTGATGCAGACGACAAGGTTGTTGGATATGACAGGAGCTTGGGATTGACGAATGAATGGAGCCCATCTTCTTACTTGCTCGGACGCAAAACTCATTTTGAATATTGCAATGCTTCAGATCACAGTCTGTCTGAACTGCTGTTTGCCTCTCACACGTCTTCAACATGAATTGGCTCACGTTTTTCAAATACTCTCCGCGGAGACTGGTAGGTACCATGAGGCCAAAAGGCCAACAATGACCACGAAGATACGCAAGGAAACACCGGCGAAGCTAATGTTGGGCACAGCGGGCTCACAGTGCAATTGCAGCAGAGAAGGAGCTTTGATACTACCATGTCGAAGTGCGCCAGCTCAGCTGCAAAGAGACCTAACATACTATACAATGGCCATGGATTTTGTAGATGGGCATGTTTCATGTCTCATGTGATGGAGGAGTAAGGGAGATGGTCCGAACTCGGGGCCCACTTGGTTCGCCGGGCTAGGTGAAGCGAGTATACGTCGAAGCAAGTGTGGACTGACATGAGCGTCTGGTGCGAGCCAAAGTGGTCGCTGGGATGTAGGCAGTATTATGTTCCTTGGGCGGCTCCGATGTTGGTATGCGTGGAGAAGCGACCAATGGCAGGGCACATTGGAGACCAACACTGGGGCTCAACGAATAGTGCTTTTTGTGGTATACACAGTAGTCCATAGTCTTACATGGCTTGTCTGTGGCGTTTCTGGGTGCATGCGCCACATCGAGGCGGCGCACCGCCACGAGCTCGTGTGACGTGAATGCTAGGCAAAGACAGCAGGCAGACGGCATAAACGGCTGACGAAGACGTTGGTGTCTGAGGCATACGACGGCTGACGGGCGTGTCTAGCAGCAAATCATACAGCAGCAATTCACTCTCGTCGCCTACACCGGCGCCTGCACACACGCCCGCTCCGCTCCTGGCCCAGCTGGGGACGCCGACCATCTCCTTCGCTGCCCCCGCGCCCCGTCCTGGCGACTGTTCGGCCCTGTTCTGCTCAACATAGTCGCTCTGCTCTGCCCATTTTGCCGGCGCACACGCTTGGACGCTCGTTTGCGCGCACCCGCTATCCTCATCACAATCATAATCACCATCGCTGTTGGAAGCGGTCGCGTCCCTGCATCCGCCGCCCACCTCTTCCGTCCCGTCTTTGTTGCGACGGCCAGGCTCACACAGGCTCATTCTCCCAAGCGCCCACGCCCGCGCCTCCGCCTCTCTTGTCGGCTGGCCGCGGCAGCTCCCCAGTACTACAACGCCCCCGGACCGGTTTTGCGAGTGTTGGAGGGTTCATGTGTGTCCGTGTCTTGCCAGGCCTCGGGCTCCGCACCATAGAGGGCATTGCATTGCAGTAGTCGAGCTAGCTGCGGCAGACCCACCTGCGCGTCCTGGATCGACGGCATACCTGAGAAAAGGTACCAGCCAAGGACATATCCACGCTCCGTCACAGACACAGCAGCCCAAGCTCGCAACAACGCTACAGCTGGCAGCGGCTGCTCGCCATGAGACGGCGCCCTTGAGCTGACCCCATCCCACGCTCCAACGCCCGCCCTCGCTGCTGGCGAGACATGCCCACTCACGTCCGACAAACAACCCCGTCCAACCTATCCACCAAGCATATCCAACCCTCTATAGGCCCGCCCGCAACACCCGCCTCGTGCTGCCCAATCCCCGCCCACGCTGCCCTCGTCGTCATCTCTGACGCCATTGGCGTCTGACTACTCGAGGCCAGCTCCATCCGTCGTCGTCGTCGCTATCGTCGTCGCTGTCGTTGGGAACTCTCCTCCTGCGAGCCTGCGCCCAAGGGCGCACACCACCGCTGATCTGCCCATCGCCGCCAGGGCCCAGCCGCCATGCATCAGTACATCCCGCCCCCGCCGCCGCAGCCTTCGAGCACTCCCGCTGGCCATATTGCGCTTCCCCCGCCGCCGCCACGGCCAACAGGCTACAACAACCTGGGCGGCATCCCCATCCCCCCTCCCCCACACACCAACAGCTGGGGTCCTCCAAGGCCACAGTACCAGCAGCCAGGCTACGACCCGGGCCAGTATCGCAACTACCCTCACAACATCCCTCCTCCACCAGGCCCTCCGCCGCCCCAGCAGATCCCCGTCGAACGCGAGCCTCCTCTGACCTCGGCTACTTACATCCCCGGCGGCGAGTCATTTGGACCAGGCGTTGGCATTCCCCCGCTGCACACGTCAAGAGGCTACTCGGAGCCCTACTACAGAGACGACAACCATTCAGCCACTACCGATGGCTCGACCCAGGGCTTTTCCAGCAGCCTCCTCGACAGCGTACAGAGCGTGCAGTACGGCTCCAACAATGGCTACAACGTGCCCAATGGACGAAACAACAACCTCAATATACCCATCGACAGAAACAACGCCTATGACTCGCCCGGTCCTCCTACAGCAACCCTGCAAAACCCAATGGCCCAGAGCCACGGCAGTGTCTACTATCGCACAGAAAGCAGTGGCACCACCCCAATATCTCCACATGACGCATCCATGCAATGGCCTGCTGAGCGCGTCCAGCAGTGGCTGGCAAGCAACGGCTTCTCCCGCGACTGGCAGGAAACGTTCAGGACCCTGGGGCTCGAGGGTTCCAAATTCTTGGACATTGGGCGTGGCCATGGAAGCAAGGGAAACGTCGCTATGATGCATCAGGTCATCTTCCCACAGCTAGCCAAGCAGTGCACAGCAAGCGGCACCGGCTGGGATCAGAACAGAGAGAGGGATGAAGGCCGCAAACTCCGCAGGCTTGTTCGCGCAATTGTCGAGACCGGGCCTAGCCATTCATACCGGCCTCCGCCCCAACGGTCCGATACTGGCATGACGAGCGCAGGCACAGAAGGCACCGTCGAGAACTCACCCTACCTTGGCTCCCGGGGCATGGACTTTGGCTCGACGCCAACAACGGCCGGCAACGGTGAAGAGAGCCCGGGTCGCCAACTGTTTGTGCATTCCCCAGGCGCCACCACAAACCCGCCCAGACGCATTTCCATACAACAGCGCAACTTTACTGTTCCCGGTCTGGGGCCGACGCCCGACTTTTCAGAGGGGCCCGCCCGCAGCCCTTACTCGAGAGAGGTGCTCCAAGGCCTTGACGTCAAGCAGGTACGACACAGCCCAAACACGTCTTCCGAATTTGGCCCATCGTCACTGGGCGCTGGAAGCCACCGTCAGTCAAGCCCGCAGCACAGCCCAGGCCTATCAACAGCCCGTCTTGCCACAACCGGCGGACAGCTTAGCGCAGGTCTGAGCACCCAAGGAGGGTCCCGTTACTACTCACCCCACAACCGCGTCAACAGCGCCGAGTCTATCAATTCGACTTTTGCCAACACGGGCTCCGGACCGCCCTCTGGCAGGTCCTTTGATGCCCGGTCCGACAGCCGCAATGAAAATCGCAAGGGATGGGAAGGCACGCGATCCAGCACAGTCCTGAGCGATATCCCCACCAGCGCCAAGGACCACGAAAAGGGATTCTTCAAGAAGATCATGGGCGGACGCAAGAAGGAAAGCCATCCATCTGCAGATGACACTAGTCTAGATTCACCGACTAGTCCAGCAAGCCACCGAACTCATACCAATGGGTCGTTGTTTGGAAAGTCTGCCATGAATTCGAGTGAGACTTCTCTGAACGACCGGCCTGCGTCCGGGCGTTCTGCACAGACAGATTCAGACAATCGCACTGCTGGTCGCAGCCGCGCTGCTGCCAAAGAGGACAGGAAATTTGCCTTTGTTACACCTGACGGCTGGAATTACCGCCTTATCGACATCACCAACGCGGACTCGGCGGCTGCATTGCGAACACTATGTTGCGAAGAACTAAATCCAGGCTTGAGTCAGAGATCCGGGATCGAGCTGCACCTTACCGTTCCCGGCCAATATGAACATGATCGTCCGCTTTCTGACTCGAAGCTGCTCAAGGCTCGGTCGCAGTACGGAAATCGCTTTGGCGAGCTGAAGATCTTCGTCAAGATACCTTCTGAGAGGGCTGCCGCGTCATCCACTGGGTTAGGTGTCTCACTTCCCCAAGCATCTGCCCGAGATGATGATACACACTCGCGTCTCAACGCAGACTCTCAGCTAGACTCGCCTGGTGCAAAGTCGGGAGAATCTACATTGGTTCCAGACAAGAGCGCAGCTCTGCGTAAGATGGCAGAAAAGAATGAACTTTTGCCTAATGATGCTGCCGACAGATTAAATGGCAGTGGTGGAGGTAGCAGTAGCAGTAGCAGCAGGCCGCCGGAATCGTCCTGGGATTCGCGTGGTGACGTGTCTGAGGAAGAACGGCGGAAGCTGCTCGAAGCTGCAGCAGAAGAACACCGCAAGGAAATGAAACGGAAGCAAGAAGAATATCTCAAGTCCCGTTTCCCCAAGATGAATGGACAGAGTCCTGACCTGAACTCGGCGACGAGCGACAGCATCAGTTACCGGAGTCAACGCGTTATCGACTTTGACGAGCCACGCGCTTCGCCCTATGAGGATCTGACGAGGCCCTTTGACGATCAACAGCGCAAGAACAAACAGCTCGTGCCCTTGAGAGAACCGCCACCTGTGCCAGCTGACACCAGTACCCTTTTGAAAGCTAACTCGTTATCAAGGAACAAGAATAGGGGTTCATGGCCTGAGAGTGACGACGGCCAATCAAAGCGTCTTTCAGCTGAGTCCCAGCCGGACAAACGAAAAGCCATACCTCAGGGTGCTAGTGGTCTAGGCGGTATCGCTGCTGCCATAATCGGAGCAGGCAACCTGGGGGCTGGTATTGGAGCAGCCAATAGAGCACCTAACAAGGCCCCAACTCCTCCACCCAAGGATGAAAGTTCACCAGAAGGTCTCCGGCCCTCGCAGCAAGTACTACAAGAAAACGGTTTCGGCGCTAGGCCTGGTTCCGGTCGAAATACTCCAGGTGGGTCACCCCGCAGCCCTGGTGAATATACCATGAGTAAAGGCAATATACCGTTCAGAATACCTGACTATGAAGAAGCTTTTGGAGAAAATCCCTCACCCGACCGGCCAGATCTTACTATCTCGGTGCCAGACTTTGCAGGCTCCAAGTCGCGCGATGATCGATCCCGATCGCCCGGCCGAAGCCCTCATACGGCACAAGAATCTGGATCTGGCCTCAGTAGAGAACCGTCAAGGGCATCCGTATATGGACCCACACATGATTTCGAAGAAGCCAGGGTCTCTTTTATCACAAAGTCACCTAACCTCGATCCAATGGACGCGGACGATGATGACTCTGATGATGGCCTGTTCCAGGCACCACTCGCAGGACGAGCTGGCCCTCCCCCACCTGAAAAGGATGCACCCGTGTCCCGAATCAACTCCCGTAGTCGCAGGCCGAACCTGCGACTCAAAACTCAAAGATCAAAGAATTCACTAGCGCAGGTAACCGAAAAGTCCGCCGAGCATAGCGCAACGGGCGACCCCGACTCCCAACCAAGTGATTTCCACCCTGAATCAGCCGCATCAACTACATGGACCGACTCACCCGACGACACGAGCAAGTTCAACCGCCGCGAATCATTTGCCAGCGATGTCTGGGCGAACCGTCCACCAGCCGAAGCCCTCGTGGACCACCTCGATGAGCTTTTCCCCAACGTCAATCTCGATCAGCCTATGCTTGAGGAAGCAGACATGGATTCATCTGTAGACGTTATTCCGGAGAACAAGCCTCTGCCAGCTGACCCTATGCCTACAAACTCATCTCTCCATCGGGGTGGCGCTGGGCTGCAGTCGATTGCACAACGCAACATGCGCAAGTCAGGCGCTGGCTTGGGACGCACAAAATCTATCCGTGAAGTCGTCAAGTCGCAGTATCAGCCACTCGAGAACAGAAACCTTCCAGGCCATGTGCCTGCTGGACCTGGGCCATCACGCGTTGCTACATTGCGCAATGGTGGTGATATCATAAGGAGGAAGTCTACCAAGATGTTTAATGCCAGAACTGAACAAGTTAGACCACAGCGTGGATCTCGTCTTGTCATGGAAACAATCCCTCAGGACTATCTATCCAGCATGCCGTCACGCCAGCCAACATTCAAATGGATGAAGGGTCAACTGATTGGCAAGGGCACATTTGGTCGTGTGTATCTGGGTATGAACATCACGACTGGTGAGCTGATTGCTGTTAAACAAGTCGAAGTCAATGCCAAAGCTGCAGGATCGGACAAGGACAAGATCAAGGAGCTGGTCAAGAGTCTGGATCAAGAAATCGACACGATGCAGCATCTGGACCATCCCAACATTGTGCAGTATCTCGGTTGCGAACGCAAAGAGTATAGCATTTCCATTTTCCTCGAGTATATCTCTGGTGGTTCAGTAGGGTCATGCATTCGCAAGCACGGCAAGTTTGAAGAAAGCGTGGTTTCATCTCTTACTCGGCAGACCCTGCTTGGTCTCTCGTACCTCCACCGCGAAGGTATCCTGCACCGCGACCTCAAAGCTGACAACATCCTCCTCGACCTCGACGGCACATGCAAGATCTCCGACTTTGGCATTTCCAAGAAGACGGACAACATTTATGGCAACGACGTGACAAACAGCATGCAGGGTTCCGTCTTCTGGATGGCGCCCGAAGTAATCCGATCCCAGGGCCAGGGCTACTCAGCCAAAGTTGACATCTGGTCTCTTGGCTGCGTAGTGCTCGAAATGTTTGCAGGCAAGCGGCCATGGTCCAAGGAAGAAGCCATTGGCGCCATCTACAAGCTCGGCAGCTTGAACCAGGCGCCTCCTATCCCTGAGGATGTAAGTCGTGTCATTGGAGTTGAAGGTCTCAGCTTCATGTACGATTGTTTTACCATTGATCCCATGGAGCGACCCACGGCTGAGACACTGCTCCGAGCACCGTTTTGCTTTTCAGACCCGAATTATAATTTCTTGGATACGGAGTTGTATGCGAAGATTCGAGGGGCTTTTCAGTAGACTTGGAGAAAAGACTCGGCGAGGTGATAGGGTCGAATAGAAAGGGTTAGCAAAGAGGGAGAGAGATACACTTTTTGGCTCTTGCTTTTTCAATTCTTTGTGGACAAAGGGGAAAAAGACACCTTTCGTGGCAGTGAGAAGAAAACAAAAAAGGTTAAAGTGAGTTTTTTGCTGCTGGAGAACACAGGACCTTATCAAAAGATACGTCGAAACCATGGCGGGAATTGAACAGGGAGGAAAAAAAAGGTTTTGCTGTCGTTGTCGTTGTGTTGGTTATATACCCACTTTCTTTATCTTTTTTACCTTGAACTTTATTATGGCATTCTCTGCTGCTTTTTTTCTTGCGCGCTCTCTCTCTCTCTGTCTCTCTTTCCCTTTGTATCAGCTTTTGGGAAATTAGGTGGTTGGGATGTATGGGTCTTTGGTGGTGAGATTAGTGGATTATACATTCGTTTATTCCTTCATTTATTTATTTATTTATGCACTTACTATTCTTCCTGTTTTTACTGGTTCTTTTCAAAAACTCGGTGAATATGTCTAGCACCTTATCTTTCTTACTAAGCGGGAGGGTTTTTCTTAGGTCTGGTTTATTACACATAAGGTTATGTTCAGTATCAAGGTGAGATATACTCCGTTGTTAAAGAGCATACAGTCTTCATATACTGTCCTTGATGCGGTATTGTGTTGCTAGAAGAGGAAATTTTTTCTCAGCGCGTTTCCTGTAGTGGCGAATTGCTAGAAAGGGGTTTGAAACTTTTATCATGGCGGCGTGTGTCGTGGTATGAACATTCTAGTATTGTGATTCCCTTCCTTGTCTGACTCACGTGGTATCGTGGTGCTGGTAAAGTATAGCCTTCGTAGCACTCTTACTGTAGGGATCGTTATTAGAAGAAGTCTTGTCATTTGCTTCGCTATGGCAAGTGGAATGGTTGCTGATACGGTCATGGGCAGCTTGAGAAAGATTTGTTATCGCTGGCTTTACTGTGGTAAAGTAGCGATGGTGTCGTATGCTCTTGTATCGTTAGTTCTCTCATGGTCTGTTTATATACCAGTTGTTTTCTGGACGCACAGGCGATACACCCATATCGACTTCTAGGCTCTCGAGGAACAGATTGAGCAATCAATATTGAATACACATACATGAGTGGCGTGATGGGATTGGTGCACAAGGCTAGGATAAGCCAAAGAAGTTATGCTATCCATATATGTGCACTGGTTATATTTAGTTAATGCGGTTCTAGGAAATTGTTTGGGTATTAAATAGGAGAAATCAATAGACAAGCTGATATGATTCCCGAGGCGGAATGTTTGACGGAGGGTATTATAGATTTGAACAGGATTTTTTTTTCCGAGGCCTCTGTGCTGACGCTGCTGTGCACACAGTAGAGGAGAGTCAATGCCAGCTCAATCTATTGCGCGTCAATGTACATCGAAGAGCTATTCGTGGTGTGTATCCAGGGGCCGTCCCAAGAGAATCATCTACCCGACTCGAGGAGTGGCTTGGAGCTGGACAATAGTGCAGCTCGGCGCTCCTGTCTGGATACTTGGCACTCCGAGTGCTATGCGTATCAACACACAGCAGCCGGGATTGTGGCTTGAGCATTGAGTTTGTCATTTCGGGCCTTTCGCTGTGCTGTTTCTGGCCTAGTCTAATCCCGCGACTGGAATGGGATCACATGACATGGGAATACTCACCACTTTATCTGCAAGTTTGAAACGTCAATTTCATGCAGTATACGAACTGGGGCCCTATGAACGTAAGCTGACGACCGGGTTGGTATGCAAGAAAGATGCGCTGAGAAAGCGCTCGTATCCAAGGACGCGGGTCAGGCCGGGGACTTTACGGTCCCCTGCCTTCCGAATCGCCGGACCGGCCGCTTTGTCGCTTAGCTGCAGGTAACACAACAAGACTAGGGGGCCTAGGCAAAGAGAGTTTTGGAGCCAGAGGCTGAAAACTGTATTTCCACGGTCGTCGCAGTCACTAGATGTTAGTTTGTCACGTTTGAAACGCAAAGATGGAGCTAGTTCAGGGTGAGCCGAGGATCTGTACAAGTGACCTATGTCTATGTTGGGGCTAGACCCCACTCCCAATTATGGTGGAAGTCCTGCGCAATAAGTTTGCGCGGGCACTTCGGGATGTCGACACCGCGCTGGGATGCGAGCATGGGTACGAGGTAACGACATGGTGATGGTCCCCTCGTACGTAAGCACACCATGTTGAGAGAAATGTGTGGAACGACCTTTTCGGTTTTTTTGTGAGGCTGGCACTGAATTCCAATACTCTAGAAAAGTCTACGTTGAGAGCCAAGGATGACGATGGCGGGAACGATAATGCTATTTTTTTTCTTCTTCGCCACTCGGATGGTTGGCTGGCAAGCCCAGAAATGACACCAGCCATCCGGGATGAAGTTTGTTTTGGCGACGGTTATATGTTCTAGCGGGATATGAAGGAATCGAGAATGCTGAAGAAAGACGGTACCGATGAGAAGGCAGTGTACCACAAGGCAATTGGCATGGCAAATGTCGATGTACTACTTGGTGCTGGGCCCTGACGGCAGCAACTTTGTTTCTTGCGGAAGAGGATAGTTCATGTGAAACCGCATTTTTGGTGGGTGCCGAGACGTGCGTGGCGCAACGCGCGTTGAGTGACCTGGCGTACTATATCCGGCAAGAGTCGACACAAAAAGTGGCCCAGAACAGGTGAGCTAAGCCCACCCGACAGCGCTGGGAGACGGGTTTGGAACATGGGCACCAAGTAGGAAAGCGGGCACGTCTCGGCCAGCTTGTTGAGGCGTGTAGATACTATTGTATCGATAAAACATCTCCACAGACGGGAAAAAGCTTGAGCAGACCAAGCCTTGATGATGTGCAAAAAATAGGATTGGTGAAACAGGCTGTGGGCGAGGAGAGAGAGGAGCTACTGCCGGCGACGGGTGGAGAGCAGCGAGAAACATGGTGAAACAAGGGCGAAATCGTTTCTGGAAAAAGGCCGCAGGCTAGCGAGAGGAGAGGAGTACAGAAGAAGCGAGCAGTGGGGACGTAGCGGCAGAACATGGGCAGCATGGCAGCATGACGGGTGATTCCTCAAAGCAGACAATGAGCGGCGCATTGAGATGAAGACGGTCGGCCATTAGGATTGCGGTCGCGGGGGGTGGACTGCATGTGCGCGCAGCTGGCGAACGGTTGCTGGGATGGGCCATGGAGGAGGAAACGGCTCAAAGGGGCCTAGGACGGGCGCGTGGTGCTGTATTGGGGGCGTGTGCAGAGCCATTCGAGGTGCTGGTGGGAGAGGTGGTGATGGTGGCGTGGCGGTGCAGGCGGCGTCGCTTGACTCGTTCGCCCCGTCGTCTTGCTCTCTTCTTTTCTCTCCTCATCCACTTTTCTGTCGTAGTCTTTCATCGCCGTGGCACGCGCCCGTCCTCAGTCGCGCTCCGCCATGCCGCCGACTAAGCCCATCTCGCATCAGTCGACTACCGCCTGAGATGTCGACCGAATAGCCATGCCAGCACCACGGCCCCTTCGCTTCTCTCCCCCAGGCACTAGCAGTCAACGGCCTCTTGGCCCTGGCGCGCGCTGGCTTGCCCGGTTGCAGCCAAGTCAGGGGCAGCCCGTGCAGATCGGTCGTCGAGCGTCGTTTCGGGACAGGCTGGGGCGATCCACCTAGTCCACTGAGCGCGCCGTCTGGGCCAATCACGCGCCGTGGCCTCTGTCATGGACCATCGACACGACGAATCTACTCCCCCCTCGAGCGCTTCGCGTCCAAATGGGCCACCAAGAGCCGGGTCCCTCGCCCAGTCGAGCATGGACTAAAAAGACGAATACCTCGATATATCATGCAGCCGCACGCCCGCCCCCTTGTCCCCCGACACGCCGCCCCTCTGATTCCTCGTTGTCTCCGACGTCGAGGTTTCTGAACAGCACTTCCTTTTTTCTCTTTGACCTTTTGGCTCCGTGTCCAAGTGGTCGTTACGCTCATTAGCCTTCATCTTGTAATTCACACCGCTCCATTCTTCGCCTCTGGAAACCTGTCTCTCCTTCTGGCCTCCGGCCTTTCCAGTCTTTTAAACCCACATATCCAGCAAAGCATCCCCGTCCGCCCACCATGGCCAACTTCAGCAAGCCCGCGGGCATGATGAGCATGCTCTTTGCCTTCTTGTCTGTTCTTCAGTTCACCGTTGCCTTCCAGCACGGCGCCCACCACCCCCATGTCAACCCCGCTCTGATTGAGCGCCATCTCCACGAGATTGAGGGAGAGCTTCAGAAACGCCAGTCGAGAAACGCCATTCCCATCAAAGGAGTCTGCAGCGCTGGTTACGCTTCCAATGGAGAGTGCAATGGCGGAAGCACTGCTGCGCCCCGTCTCGAGATCCGCGACTTGGCCCGCAACGCCGACCAGTGGAACCTTTACCTGCTCGGTATGGAGAGGTTCATGGCCAAGGACAAGCGTGAAGTCCTGTCCTTCTACCAGGTCTCTGGTGTTCACGGCCGTCCTTTCGTCAGCTGGAACGGCTTCCCTTCTCCTCTTGTTAACAACGCTGGTTTCTGCCCTCACAGCATGACCCTCTTCGGTTCCTGGCATAGGCCCTACCTTGCTGCTTACGAGGTACGTCTTCTTGATAGACCATGTTTTTATTGCAACTGACAAGTTTGTTACAGCAAGCTTGGTACCAGGCCGTTCTCGAGGTCATTCGGGAATTCCCTGCTAACCAGCAGCAACGTCTCTTCAACGCTGCTTCTACTCTCCGTATGCCTTTCTGGGACTACGCCAGGGACCCAGCCGGCGGCCCTGTCGTCCCCACACAAATCCGCGACCAGACTGTCAGGGTCACCAAGCCACAGGGCACCGTTACCATCCCCAACCCGCTCTACAAGTACAGCTGGGGTAACTCGCTTCCTTCTGAGATGGGCGGAGGTCCATGGAACAACTGGCCCGAGACCCTTCGTCGCCCGGTCTCCAACCCTACCCGTAGCAACAACAACGAGATGAACGCTCGTTTCACCTCTTCCCGCATTTCTATCCGTGACCGTATCTTTGCCCTCTTCTCCAGCAACCCTAACTGGGGTGCTGCCAGCACTTCTGCCATCGGTGTCCGCACTGCTCTGAGCGGCGGCGGCGTCGACAGCATTGAGTCTGTCCACGATCTCATCCACACCTTAGCTGGTGGTGACAGTGGCGGCCACATGGCCTATCTCGATGTCGCTGCTTTCGACCCTGTCTTCTGGCTCCACCACTGCAATATCGATCGTCTTCTTGCCATGCTCCAGCTCGTCACTCCCAACACCTACGTCGCCAACGGCAATGTCATGCGCCCCATGGCTCAGTGGAACCAGGGCGAGCCCAAGAACGCATATACTCCTCTGAAGCCTTTCACCAAGGACGCTTCTGGTAACTACTACACCTCGCAAGATGTCTACGAGACCCGCACCCTTGGATACTACTACCCCGACACCAGCTCAAACTCTCGCGACGAGGTTGTCCGTTCCATCAACTCGCTCTACGGTGCAGGTGTTAGGTCCATGCGCAAGCGTGATGACAATCTCTCCCCAACTGGCCAGTACATGGGTCGCCCGATTAAGGAGGGCGAGTACCACACCATTCTTTCCGTCGTTGCCGACAAGTACGCTCTTCAGGGCTCTTACACTGTTCACTGCTTCGTTGGCAAGCCCAGCAACTCGACTACCAACTCGACTGCTCCTTACCCCATCACCGCCAACTCGACTACCTCCGCTAGCGCCCCATACGGCACTGGCGTAGCTGGCAGCGACGGTGAGGCTCCTTACGACCCAAGCTCCGATTACACCCAGGCTCCCAACTATGTCGGTTCCTACGGTATCCTTGGCGGCATGATGGCCGGTGGCTCCAACGCTTCCCAGCCCGTCATGACTGAGGGCTCCCTGACCTTGACCTCTTGTCTCCAGGGCAAGCAGGCCGCTGGTGAGCTCAAGGACCTTACCCCAGAGCACATTGAGCCTTACCTCAAGGAGAACCTCTACTACAAGATCGTCGGTGTCAACGGTGAAATCGACGCTGACTCCCTCCCCAACCTCCACATCAGCGTCAAGTGCAACAAGGCCAAGCCCGCTGCCTCTGACAACGAGCTCCCTGACCTCAGCGCTCCTTACACGGTTCTTCCCAAGGCTACTGAGCACCTGCCCGCTGGCAAGCCTTTCACATATACCCTTACTCCCCTCGACACCCCGATGCCCGAGGGACAGGGTTATGACCAGCCTAGCGAACCTTCTTACGGCCAGCCCAGCGGTTCTGGAAACAGCCAGCCTGGATACACTTCGCCCAACTACGGCTCTGCCGGCAAGCCATCTCTGCCATGGCAAGAGTCAGGCTACTGCTACACCAAGCAGACCATTGAGTATGTCGACGAGGCGGGCAACTTCCTGTACTCTGCAATGGCCCCTCACTAAATGGCTGGATTTGCTAGAGAAAGGGTTTAGATCAATACAGATCCAGACAATAGGTGTGCGTGTGAATGAAGGACTATTTTCATTTTTGTTACCTTACATAATACCTTTCCCATGTGCGTCGCCCCAACGAAAGGTTAACCTTGCGTTGTTTCATTTGTACAAATTATTATTGATATCCCCAAGGCTGTTGGTTACTGTCCTGCATTGTCCATGTTTGTAGGATAACGTTTTACCATTGCATGGCGTTATGTCGCAATCCAATCCTTCTTTTTCAAAACAAAAGGTTTACTCATGCGAGTGATGCGATGCCTGACTTTATGCTCGACTCCATGTTTCACATAACCAGCCTACTCGATGATATTCTGGGTTGTGACGCGATACACTAAAGCGGGGCAAAGGACAGGTACTTTGGTGTTTAACCATGATTTCTAGAGAGCGACAAATATTCCACAGCATAATTTGCCACAGCTTTACTCTGTCGTGGTCAGCGGCTTGTAGCTGTGCGTCAGCCTTCTCGTGATATGATAGGATGACCAGATTTATCGAGAGAACTGCTGACATGTGCATTAGGCCTTCTGCAAGAGGTTTCGCAGCGCAGCCCCGCTCCAGGCTTCCTTCCAAAACAATGATACGCAGAACAAACCTGTAATCTAAGGCAATCGTTCAATATTTTCTCCGCTCGCGACCTTTTTGAAATCATTCGATATGCCCCCTGAGGATATCCACAATGCGACTGCCGACCTCAAACAGGAGACCTCAGGCGCCCACTCAAACCTACATGATACAAATCCGAAAGATCCTATAGCACCCCAAGAAATACAAACAAGTCGGGAACCACAAACGGCCAAAGAATCCTATGCCGACTACATCAAGAATCTGCCGCCGCCATTCTGGGAGACCAAGACAGCCCAGAAGAGAGTAACGAGCAACGAGGCGACCGCGGCCAGAATCCAAGCCGTATGTGCGCCAGTGACGGCCGAGCAGCGCGCAGAAGATGAGCGCCTGAAAGCCATGTCCTGGCGCGAGCGATGGCGAGACCGTAAGGCGAGACGAGAGGCTGAAAAGAAGAACACAGACCCGGACTTGAGACCTGTAGAAAGAGGGAGCCGAGCGCAGCTCAATGTCTTTGGTTCTAATATCAAGGAGAAGCATAGTAAGCGGTAGCAATAACTGTGCTCTAAGATTGCATAGGAATATTACACTACTATAAGAAGCAAACAACAGTTCTAGTATGCTTGTGATCTCTGTGCCGGGGTTTTGACGAGCACGTTTTCATTCTTGAGTGTTGACAAAGTTGTTAATTGTATAAAATGCACCCCCTTTTAGCGATGATTCCTCAGACTTATTTGTTAGAAAGAAAGGACCTTCTTGGTAGTTCTTGTCTGTGGGAAAAGCGTCCTTGCTTCTGCCAACTTGTAATAACAAATCTTGTGGTTATCATGCCAATATCTTTTTCGAAAGAGATACTGCCAGGCCTGGACATTAACAAAGTCTTGGAAAGTGTTTCTCTGGCCGATCATTGCAACACGTCTAGAATACAAGCTTTACCACTCAACCCTTCTACTCCGACCATCGAAAGATTAGTGAACACTTTGCAGACCTTGAAGGAGATAATAAAGAGGCAGACTAGGATCTAGAAGCCATTACAAGGTCATCGATATCTTGGGCAATAATGGAAGATTCATTGCTATGATGTAGGATAATAAAAAACCTATACTGTTCGATCAAACGCAGGCATTTTAAGATGAGGTTCTCAATACGTAGCAAAACCTCGAGTTTTCCATGCAAAAGTATCTCGGGTCTATGAATATTGAACCCATAGCTGCCCTGATTGGTCATTCTAACTCCAAGCGCTAGCGGGGCTCAGCCAGGCACCCAGCGCGAGCACCACATCACGGCAGTATCTCTCATCCTGCTTGACTATCTCTAGGGCCCCTCGCCCTCAGGAACTGCTAAGTGAGTCCTACACCATAAACGTCATTGTGTCGGCGTGTCCATGTCTTTGCCCAACATGGCGCCCAACTCTGCGCACCGGGCATTTTATGCTGCGACTGCCTCACTTTTCCATTTACCTTGATATTTTCAAACCCCCCCACAATGCTGATTGCGCGCGACAGAAAACTACACCCACCCTCCCTTCTCCCCTCCTCCCCCACCTGCCCGCCATGCCTGCGATACCTGCGATGGTGGACGATCCAAGCGCGCCTGTGATATATCGAACCTCAGGCGATGTGCCGTATCCTCCGCCTGGTGGACCTCTTCCTGTAGGCATTGCGCCATGTCAAGTCACTCTGCGCGACCGCGTTACAACCGCAACAATCATACCATTTTCTGCGCCCAACCAAGTGCCTCTTACGCTGCTGGCATACTTGTGCGATCAGCTTGGTCGCGAGATTGAAAAGGGCGATACGTATCCCGTCGTCGAACCACTGCCTCTTGACAACTTCGGCCCGTACTGGTTCGGTGTCTTCGGTGCTATTATGCTGCTGGGAGAAATTCAGGACGGTCGCGAGCTCCACGAGATGGCCCGGCGAGGCTGTGATTGGGAGAGGGAATGTCTGGGAAGTTTCTATATTAAACCAAATTATCCCGGGCGGTCGAGCCATGTCTGCAACGGCGGCTTCCTTGTTACAGATGCGTCGCGGAATCGTGGTGTTGGTCGGTTAATGGGCGAGACGTATTTGGACTGGGCTCCGAAGCTGGTAGGTTTGCACAGTCGAGAGATGCGCAGAAGTTGCCCTAACAAGCCTAGGGTTATACCTATTCCGTCTTCAATCTTGTCTACGAGACCAATGTTGCGTCCTGTCGCATATGGGATGGACTTGGCTTCAAGCGCATCGGTCGCGTAAAGGGATGCGGTAATCTGAAGTCGTATCCGGGCGAACTCGTCGACGCCATCATCTACGGTCGAGACTTGGGTCAGGATGATGAGTTCGTGTCGGAAGAGCGGTTCGACAAGATCCGTTTCTACCTCAAGAATGGGAAGTACCCCAACGGCGCCGACCGAGCAGAAAAGAGCCGTCTTCGTAGCGCTGCGACCCACTACAAGCTGACGCCTGGCAACGACAACGAACCCGAGAAGCTGTGGCTCAAAGGCAAGGAGGTGATTGCCGACCCGAAGCAGCAGTATGAGATTGCCCAGGAAATACATCACAAGCAACATGGCGGCATCAACAAGACTACTGCGGCCATTGCCGAGCTCTACCACTGGGTCCGCATCAAAGAGACTGTCAGTCAAGTCATCAGAAACTGTCCTGAGTGCAGCGAGATGAACAAGGGTTTATCAGCCATGCGACAGGGCCAGAACCAGGCGCGCGCAGAAGCACGATCAGCGTCTGCCTTTGCTGCGCAGAAGACGCTCACGCCGACACCACCTACTGTTTTCTCTCCTTCGCAACCTCCTGCGCCTCCTCCTGATCTTCCGTCGACTCAGATGCCACTCACAGCCTCCCACTCTGCACATGTCTATCAGCACTATTCTCCGCAACAGCAAAACACTTTCGACATGCCGGTTGACCCTGCGCTAATGCAAGACATCCAAGCGACTGGCACACCAGCTGAGCTTCCCCCGTCGCCTTTTCTCGCTGCTCAACCTGTGAATGGTGTATCGCGTGCGGATGAAACTCGGACGAGGCGGTGATATGGATGGAGTCGAGAAGCAGACAGCAGAAGATGGAATGCCACGAAGATTGGATCGAGAAAATGGGTATAAGCATGTGATGGTGTTTGTTGTTGTTCAGATATTTTACAAGATACCATGGCGTATGTGGGGGATAAGTGAATATAGACTGGTGGGTGCATCTGGGAAAGAATTCTTGAAAGGATGAGGGAATGAGGGCATATACCCAGAGTGCTTTTCTTCACGATGAACGAAACTGTTGTGGTAGTACTATGGCGCAGAAAAATTACTTGTAAAAAAATTATCTTTCTTACGACCGGTCAACCGGAAAATGGCAAATCTGCTTTGGAATGTAGCTATATTTGTCACAGTTGTTTATCGTGTATTGTATCGATAGCTTTTCCTCGCAGGTGAGCTTGGTATCTTTGTTTTCGCGTCTTACTCGTTGTGAGTGAGGGTGGCTATACTGAGATATGCTCGTGTAAAACGGGCCATGAAAGAAGGAAAAAGACATGAATACATGTATGAGGTCCAACTGGAATTGCAGTTTAATGTGCTGTGATATTTGATTTAGTCTATTCTATCTTATTTCTTCATCTCTTCCCCATTCCTACCTACCTAACTATCATTGATCCAAACCTCTTCCGCCCCATCTTCAACCATCAAACAAACCCCACTCCTTGATCTCAAAACTTTCTAGCACCTTGTCCTTCATTCCCTTGGCTTCACGGATCAACTGCGTCTCCTCGCCCGGCGCAGCAGCTGGGACATACTCCCCAGGATAATGCGGGCTGTTTATCGAAACAAGAATCTTTTTTTTTCGTTAGCAAACTTCCATCTCGCCAGTCTTATAATTGGAAAAGAAGGGAAGAAGAGAGAATGGAGAGGAGATAGTCACTTACATCTGTACCCTGTTCTTTCAACCGGATGACAAGAAGTTGAATGAAAGTGTACTCTGGTGTCTTTCGCACAGGAGCACCGGGGACAGGTGCAGGTGGCGTTTGAATGAAATTCAGAGCTAGGACGGGTGTGTGTGGCCTTTGGATGCGTTAGCTCTTTCCTTGTCTCTTGTCTGTGTTCTTCCTTGTATCTTTTTCTTCTTCCAAACTTCCCACCGAGTTTCATCAAACGAAGAAACAAAGACAAAGTGGGTGGTGCTATACTTACAAGCTCTTCATCACAGCACTCCCCTGCGCAACAATGGTGGTAGTATCACCTGTGCCATCGACTAAATCGGCGAAATGGTACTGCAGCGCTTCTTCGTCCGAGGGCTTGTCGACATACTCGAGGATCTCGAGCACGATGCTGGTGTAGCCCGTGTTGTGCAGGTAGACTTCCTGGTGCGAAGGGATCTGGCGGATTAGGCTGGGGGGATTGGTTAGATAGGAGATTGGTGGGAGAAGAGCAACTAGAACAGGAAAAGAATGACTTGGGTAGGGAAAGAGCGACTAAGGTGGAAGTACAGGGAAAGAGCGAGCAGGGAAGGGAGGGGAACGTACGAGGCGTCAGAAAAGTCCGAGGGTAGGTCCAGGGTGATTGCGCCGCCGTAGAGGGGCGTAGTCTTGTACTCCATTTTTGGTGCTTGGCGAGGGGTGGTTTTTTGGATGGCTCGGGTCTTTGGAGACTGTTTTTTTTTTCTCTTTAGAAGGGATGTCGTTTGAAATCTATTGAGATTGATGGAGAGTGTTGTATAGTTCTGGGTTTATATGTTGTGGTAGGGCGTTACAGGGTTTGGTCTTTATGTCAAAGATGATGTTGGTTGTTAGTGGAACAAGGCCGTTTAGGTAGCTAGCAGGCAACGTTCAGGCACCACGCCAACACGGGTGCCTTGGTGCCTAGCATTCAGGTATAGTGTGACTGGCAGTAGTATTTCACTAGCAATGTTTCTCAAGCCAAATAGTGCTTTTGCATTACTAATTCTTTTTCATGGCCAAGTATTTTTATATATGATGTTTGATTTTGCAGGAGCAAGTCATGTCTTTCACATGCAACAGCACTACATGACCACGACTACAACCATGATTGCGAAACTTGAGTTTGATTGAAATCTGGGGTATCGTATAACTTTTGACCCCTCTATATTCCATGTCCCAATTTTGAACGCCATGCAATGCATCGATTTCCCCATCTCAACTTCTCACAGAAATTGACCTCCTTCATCCTCTGGTGGCGCAAAAGTTCCTCCATCAGATATAATGCATGTTGGTGGCGACCACCACATGCCTAAGCAGATGCAACCTGATCCACCTCCATGGGCGCTGCGGGTGCGGTCGTGCGGGTTCCGTTGTTGGTCATGAGGCCGATGGCTGCCTCTGCTTCCTTTTGCGAGTATGGTTCTTCGCGCAATTGCTTAACTCTGTGGACTATCAGCATTTGTTCCTACATGTACTCCAAAGAAACTCACCTCCGCTTGTGAACCTTGCCCTTCTGATGCGCCGCGAGGTTGGCGTCGCTCTCAAAAAACTTTGCGCATTCTTTGCAGTAGTGCTGGCCCAGGCCGGGCAGGTCCTCTATGGGCTTCTCATTCTTGAAGGCGGCTAGGTGCTTCTCGTCGTGCAAATCGGCATGAATCTGGTCGAGGTCGCGCGTATAACGGCGAGTCTTCTTCTTCGAGTCCTGTCCTCGGATGGCTGGCATGGCGTCGTATGCTGTATCCGCGGCCGTCGGTTATCCGTGAGGGAGCGTGGCTGTCGGCTATGGGCAGAGTTCGCGTGTGGGGACAGCGGAGGGCAGAGGGCCGTGCGGGAGTCTGCAGGTCAGAAAGTCTTGAAGAGCTAGACCTGATAGAGTAACAGCAAATGGTACTGTTGCTCCAGACGCCAAATTTGCACCGTCTGCAGGCCCAGGGTCAATACGGCACTGCAACTGTTGGGCCGGAAATGTCGCACTCGAGCCGGGCTGGCCTACGTCTGCCCATGTGGTCTTATCACCAGACGCCCAATCAGCAGCAAAAGAAACGGACGCGGGGTCGCTTCACGGGTGCCGGATATGACGTCTGAATGAACGCCCATAGCTCTCCCGTGTCGTGTCGTGGCAGAGTCGCTCACTGCCGCAGTATTCCAAGGCCCGATAAATGTTCGGTGCCACTCACACACACGACATCTCCATAATTCCCAATCCTACCCACAATCGCCTGTCCAAGCACGTGAAACGGCCCAGCGGGACAGGAGCTGTCCGTCTTGTTTTTACTCTGGCGCCGAGGTATTCCGCACCCAGCTGGGGCTAGACGAACCAATCATCGTGCTTGTGATCTTCATTAGTTATCGCCCAACTTGCGGCAGCTTTCTGCCCGTCTTTTCCCTCCGCTCTCCATCACTCTTCCTCCACACCTCCCTCCTGTAACCCTCACCATGCAGAAGTTCTCGAGGCTCGGCCGCCTGGGCCAGAGCCTTGCTTCGCGCAGGCAATTGGCCACCGTCAGCGATGCTGCCCTCTCTCGCAAGGTCGAGATGACCAACTGGGAAAAGGGCCACTACATCAACTACCAGAAGATGAGTGAGAACCTGGGCGTCGTCCGTTCCCGTCTCAACCGCCCCCTTACCCTCGCCGAGAAGATTCTCTACTCCCACTTGGACGACCCCCACAACCAGGAGATTGAGCGTGGCTCCAGCTACCTCAAGCTCCGCCCCGACCGTGTAGCCTGCCAGGATGCCACCGCTCAGATGGCTATCCTCCAGTTCATGTCAGCTGGTCTGCCCTCTGTTGCTACCCCTACCACGGTTCACTGCGACCATCTCATCGAGGCCCAGGTCGGTGGTGAGAAGGATTTGGCCCGCGCCAATGAGATCAACAAGGAGGTCTACGACTTCCTCTCGACCTCTTGCGCAAAGTACAACATTGGTTTCTGGAAGCCCGGCTCTGGTATCATCCACCAGATTGTGCTTGAGAACTACGCTTTCCCTGGTGCTCTCCTCATTGGTACTGACTCGCACACTCCCAACGCTGGTGGTCTGGGTATGGCTGCTATTGGTGTTGGTGGTGCCGACGCTGTCGATGTCATGGCTGGCCTCCCCTGGGAACTCAAGGCCCCCAAGGTCATTGGTGTTAAGCTTACTGGCAAGATGTCTGGCTGGACTGCTCCCAAGGGTACGTACTGGCAATATTTGCTACAAGTGGGGTAACCCGCGCTAACGATAGCTACAGACATTATCCTCAAGGTCGCCGGTATTCTGACCGTCAAGGGTGGAACTGGTGCCATTGTCGAATACCACGGACCCGGTACCGAGAGCCTTTCCTGCACTGGTATGGCCACCATCTGCAACATGGGTGCTGAAATCGGTGCCACCACCTCCGTTTTCCCCTTCAACGATCGCATGTACGACTACCTTGCCGCCACCAAGCGCCAGCAGATTGGTGACTTTGCTCGCGAGTACGCTCAGGAGCTCCGCGAGGATGAGGGCGCCGAATACGACGAGCTCATCGAGATCAACCTTTCCGAGCTCGAGCCCCACATCAACGGTCCTTTCACACCCGATCTAGCTACACCCATCAGCAAGTTCAAGGAGGCTGTCAAGGCCAACAAGTGGCCTGAAGAGCTCAAGGTTGGTCTCATTGGTTCTTGCACCAACTCTTCGTATGAGGACATGACCCGCGCTGCCTCCATCGCCGAGGATGCTATGGCCCACGGCCTCAAGGCCAAGTCTCTGTTTACCGTCACCCCTGGTTCCGAGCAGATTCGCGCCACCATTGAGCGTGACGGTCAGCTCAAGACCTTTGAGGAGTTTGGCGGAATGGTTCTCGCCAACGCTTGCGGTCCATGCATTGGTCAGGTACGTTACCCGCATCAGCATTTCTTTTCCACCTCTCCTGTTTTGCACAATACTCCATGGCAACTACAATCTCTTTTAAACACTGCCTTTCGTTTTTTATCGTTGTTTTGCTTAGTTTGTTGCTGCAAATACCGTCTGACTTGCGTAAAATGTTCTGACTAACAACTACAGTGGGATCGTCGCGACGTTAAGAAGGGAGAAGCAAACTCTATTGTCTCTTCGTACAACAGGAACTTCACAGGCCGCAACGACGCCAATCCGGCAACACACTCGTTCGTTACCTCTCCTGACCTTGTGGTCGCTATGTCCATTGCTGGAACCTTGAACTTCAATCCTTTGACTGACGAGCTCACTGGAGCCGACGGCAAGAAGTTCAAGCTCAAGGAGCCCTCCGGCTTGGGTCTTCCCACCAGGGGCTACGACCCAGGACAGGATACTTACCAGGCTCCTCCTGAAGACCGTGCTTCCGTCCAGGTTGCCGTTTCCCCCACCTCCGACCGTCTCCAGCTCCTCTCCCCCTTCTCCGCCTGGAACGGCAGCGATTTGAAGGACCTTCCAATCCTCATCAAGTGCCAAGGCAAGACCACCACTGACCACATCTCCATGGCCGGTCCCTGGTTGAAGTACCGTGGACATTTGGACAACATCTCCAACAACATGTTGATTGGTGCCATCAACGCTGAGAATGGCGAGGCCAACAAGGTCAAGAACTCACTCACTGGCGAGTACGGCGCGGTTCCCGATGTCGCCCGTGACTACAAGAAGAACGGCGTCCCATGGGTTGTCGTTGGTGACTGGAACTACGGCGAGGGTTCTTCCCGCGAGCACGCTGCACTTGAGCCCAGGCACTTGGGTGGCGCTGCCATCATCACCCGCTCCTTCGCTCGTATCCACGAGACCAACTTGAAGAAGCAGGGTATGCTTCCTCTTACCTTCTCTGACCCTGCCGACTACGACAAGATTGGCCCCAACGACCGTGTTGACTTGGCCGCCACCGAGCTTGCTCCTGGCAAGCCTCTGACCATGACCGTCCACCCCGCTGATGGCAGCAAGCCTTTCGAGATCAAGCTCTCTCACACCTTCAACGAGGGCCAGATTGAGTGGTTCAAGAACGGCAGTGCCCTTAACACCATGGCCAAGAACGCCCAGCAATAGAAGAAGTCTGCCTCTGTACAAGCTGAATGCTGCAAGGATGGTTGGATTAGTGAGCTTTCGTTATCGGTTTACCATGCTCGATGAGCATAGGGCTACTTGTATTTATGACGGTTAGCATGCAATGGATGAATGGAGTTTTTTGTTATTATCAATCTTAGCACATGCAGTTGTGAATTCTGATACGACTAAACCATTTCGTGATTTCTGTTATTTATCTCTCCCATAGCTAGTAAAACCAGAAAATCAAAACAAGCTCATTTACAAATGCAATCTATCCATACAGCAAGTAAGAATTGATTGTAACAACTACAGCTACTTCTGAAGATCCCTTAGTCTGTTCATCATAAAGAGGTGACTACTAGACTTCTCAAAGAACCTGACTACCCACGCTATACTTTATCTCCGTGATTCGACTTCTGGTAAGCTCATCTACAGCTATAAGCAGCTACCAGAGAAGCTACTCCATCAATCAATCCATCTAACGTATCGTCATGTCTAGCTAAACTGATGCATCAACGCCGCTATTGCCATCCGCATCACTCTCCTCTTCATCAATCTCCTCGGCAGGAAGAGAATCCACAACAGCATTATTCGAAGCATTAGCAGCAAGTGCTTCAATAGCCTCAATCTCGGCCCTTTTACCATTTAAACGAAGGACAAGCCGACACTTCGCTTCCATGACTGCCGTGAATTGGCGTACGCCCCTCGACATCAGGCGTTTTTCTTTATCCTTCGGGCTTCGTGGCAAGCTTTATGGCGACTTGGTTGTCCATATGGACCGGTATCGTAGTGAACGTGATACCCACTCTAAAAGCATTGATGAAGCTTTTAAGCCAGATGGCTTCCTTGATGGCATCATACAGTGCCGTGTATTCTGTCTCGCATGTGGATTGGACAACCACGTTTTGAGCAGTGGAGGACCATGAAGTTCGAGAAGCGCGTATGTCCACAGGCCTTCTGGCAATGTTGTATTGTGTGACATTTCTTCCTTTCTGTGAATGAATGCTTATATAATAGGGGAGATGGGTGTTGCGTCGATAATCATTATAGCCGCTCTTTCTCGGACGGTGAGGAGTGACCTTTCAGCTGCACCGAAATGGACGGTGATAGAAACCACACTTGGCCTTGTGCTTGTTGGTATTCTTGTGCGAAAGCAAGGCGGATGGACCAAGCTGGCAGACTTCGCAATACCATCTCTTTTTCTCTTTGTGCCCTTGTTGGCATAGATCTCCGTGTGAGTAATGCATCAGCGGAGGGAGCGTAGGAACCTTTTTCACTTTGGCTCTATATCATGAAGTTTCAAAGTGCTTCTTCTATTGATCCGTCTCATGTAGAGAAGACTAGATGGCAAACATCATAGCGCAGCCGCTGAAATTCCAAAGGATATGCTCTAGCTGAGGATCGATGACATTAGCAGTGTTTTCGAACTGCTTGAGCACCAAGCGGCACCACGCTTCGTATAGTCCGCGTGCGGCGTCATCGTCCTGCGTGTTCCCGAACATCTCCCATAGTGTCGCTGGCGACTCTAGGATGGTGTTGTTGCCAAGCCGTTGTCTCAACGCCTGGCTGTGGGCGCGATTGTTATCGCGAACAATCTTCAGCGCATCGACCGTGGCGCTGAGCAAGGCTGGGAACGACCCATCCCGAATCGAGGTCCTCGGGAGATGTCCGGGATCCTTCACGTTGAAGCGTGCGGCCCGCATGGCCATCACCGCCGAAGAGACCCAAGCCGCAGCAACCTTGGAGTTCGAGGCAGCGCCGGGCTCCTCCTCCAGGCACGCGGCCAATCGCAGCAACGGCTGGACTTCGTGTGCTTGGATTTTGAAGTCCTCGCACTCGTCCAGGCCGTTGCGGATTGTTTCCAGGAGCCGCGGGGTGACCATCTGCGCGGTTTGTGGCCACCGCCGCTTGAGCTCCTGGAGGGTCTCTTCAGCTGACCATGCGGATCGCCGTATCGGCTTCTGTTGGTCGTCCTTGTCGCCCTCATCGTTGCCCTCGTTCTGGTTCACGAGGGCGTCAATATTCGGGTACGAATTTAGCGGAGTTGCGCAAGCCTGGTCCAGTGTCTTCCTCAACTCCTGCAGGATCCAAGGATCCTTCTTGATAGAGAATGATGAGGACAATGCGAGGACCTCGTTTGCGAATGCTACGGCGGGGTCAACCATGACGACTGCTGTGCTGTTTGCTGTGTTTTTTGGTGTGGCCGCTGCCTTGCCACTGAGCGAGACTTGCTTGACCAGAGCGTTCCAGTTTCGGGGCCGGGGTTCGGAAGCCTTGGTTAGGTCTCGAAACTCTGAGAAGTAGAAGACTTCGTCGCCTGGAACGTTGAACAAACTGCACAGTCCATCTACCGGTTTCATGAGGACGTACATCTTAGTTTGCTTCGTTGGTTTGTCGTCCTCTTCTATGTATGGCGTGACAAAGAGACGGGATAGAGATGAGAAGAACTGGAGTCTTTGTTGACTCTTGCTGATATTGAGTAGAACATTTTCGATCCGTCTTATAAAAAAGCCGCGCTCTTGAAGACTGTCTCGAGAAGTCCTTTTAGAGACAGCCTAGTGTATCAGCTGAAGGAGCGTAGGAGCCGTCCGCTTTGGCTCAGGCTCTGTGTCACGGGGTTGCAAAGTGCTCCCGTGCGTGCGTGCACATATATATTTGGGTGTATATATATACGTGTGTGGTGTATATATACACGTGTGTGTGGTGTGTATACGTGTGAATGTCTTGGATTGATGCTGTGGTGTAAGGTGCAACGGCCTGAACAGGCTTGAAAGGCACAAAAGCAACCAAGAAGAGGGTGGCACAAGGATGGTTGCTATGAGGGCGAGGGACTCGGCCTAAATACTGTAGAGTTGCCAAGGCGCTATACTCAAGTGAGTGTTCAAACGACCTTCACCTCATCTTCACCTTGCAAACGGAATGAGCGAACGGCGGAAGCTGAGCATAAACCATGCGACCTTCACCTCGCCTTTACCTCGCCTTCACTAAGCGACCTTCACCTCGACTTTACCTTGCAAACAGGATGAGTGAAGCCTACAACTCACGGCATCTCAGCATGTTCTCCTCTACTCGGAAAACACACTCTTTTTAAAAATCTTACTGGTTGAGAAACAATAATGGTCAACATGCGTGTCACGAGGAGCAAAAATTCAGAGCCGAAACAAACACAACTCGAGAACGTTGCGTTCACTACAAGGGGCTATGCCCTTCAGCTCGATTGGACAACGCAAACCGCGTTAGGATATTGTTGCGTAAGAAACGCTCTTATATATACCGTATAACACTGTCGTCACGAAGATTAAGGAAGAAGATGGACCGATACATACATAGCCTTGACTTATCGAAGTCCTTGATTGATACAGAATATTGCTCAGGAAGAGTTGACAGATGTGTTTGTGACTCTACTCAAGGGTACGGGTGTAGATTAGAACTTTGTGTCTTTTCGTCTTGTAGGTGGTTAGTCTAGGAAATCTAACATCAGCGGTCAGACTGCCTCGTCCTATGCGAATGCTCAGTGCTGTGTGACCCAAGTCAACCCATTCTCAAATCAAGTCCAAAGGCAGCTTATAGCCTTTCTCGGCATGTTGTACTACAGCCTCTTCTCTAAGATGAGGCTAGGATACCAGCACAAGTATATCATGTCATTATATGCCCGTAGCGTTGCAGGAAAAACTGTTCGTAAGAAATTAAACGTTTCGTAAAGTTCATCATCTAGATCTTCAATCCATCAAGCTTAGCCTCCAACTCTCCAACCTCTTCCTTCGCTTTAGCACCCTTGCTTTCCCTGTATTCCCTCGCCACAGCCTCCATCACCTTCCCCATTTGCGCGTCCTTGCCTTGTGCCTCCAGTTCCTTTTTGACTCTCGCGAAGTTCGCCTTGACAAAGACTTGGTACTCGCTCTTCTCTTTCTTTCCCACTTGGCCTGCAGCGGCTGTGCCTACGCCAGCACCAGCGCCACGAGGCTTTGGTTTCGTCTGCGCGAGCCTACCCTTACACTTTCCGCAGGAGTGGCGTGCCGGGTCCACAGACTTGGAGTGTCGCTTGAACTCATAGCCGCAAGCAATACATTCCCAGACGTACTTGTATTCAATCTGGTATGAGTGTTTGGTAGTGACCTCGACGCCCTTGCTGGCTCCAAACGCAGCTGTTGCCTTGCGGCCCCAGGATTTGAATTCAGCTCCGTGTGGGTTGTTGCGCACTTCGCTAATCATGAAAGTGGTCAGATGGCAGAACTCGTGCGCTAATACGTTGTAGAGGCGTTCTTCGTCGTCGATAACCTTCTCTGCAAGCTCGATTGAGCAATGGTGCCGGATTTCAGTGCGCGTATCTGTGGACAGTGGGCCAGTCCGGATGCGAATCTGCTCTCTACGCCAATTCGCACGACCAGCTGTTGTTTTGAGAGTCTTAGACCAGACCAGTTTTATGCCACCTGTTGATTCAGACAGTTCTCGAATGCGACCCGAAGCAATGGTTGTATCCAGCTCTATCAAGAAGGCCTCGGCAATCGCATGCTTTGTCTCGGAAAACGCCTTGCGTTGTTCACGGATCTGCTTAACTGTCTGTGTTGGTTCGACATCGCTGGTCTTTTGCTTGGTCGCGCTGCGTTTAGCAGGCTTCTTCTTGGGGCTTTCGATAGGGCTCTGGTAGCTTTCGTCGCTGCTGTCCTCTAGAGCCACGCCCTCCATCATCTTTACAATATCCTCACGCCATTTCTGCTTCCTTGGCGATACCAGTGGTTTTGCCGGAGAGTGTTGTTCATTCCAATCATTGACTGCTGCAGGATTCCAGAATGCATCGAGGCTGGGTCTACCATCCAGGTCGACGGCTTTAGGAACAACAGGCTTTTTCTTTGAGGGGGAGACGAGTTTGCCGGGGCTGGAGGGAGCCAAAGGAGGTGTAGCCGGACGCTCTAGTGGGGGCGCTTTACAAGGTGATCGCTTCTTGGTAGGAGTCGGCGAATATGTAAGGATTGCGAGCGCGCCGTTCGAGGCGGAACTCGTAGGCCGAGACGACGCTGCAAAGGAACTTGAACGAGCATGAGTCGGTTGTGGGAGGACAAAAGAAGCTGGGGTCTCGGGCGACTCTGTCATGTCAATGACATCCTGAGCCCAGTTTGATATAGTGCGATGTCCTTTGCGATGTGGCGGACGCATGGATACCAGGTCCACTGGTGGTTGGGTAGGCACATTCGCTGGTTTGAGATCTGGAACCTTGAAAGCTGGCGAGCGGAAGTGTTTGACGGGCTGTGGGGGACTAGCCTCGCTTTCTTCATCCTCGCTGTCTGAGACTACTCGTCGGGTCTGCGGTTGTCGCTGTCTGGTCCGAGCTGGCATGATAGGCTCTTCGTCTTCATCGTCACTTATTTCGATGACTGATTCAGCGACCTCTTCTTGAGTTTCGGCATCCTCATCGCCACACCATAGACTGGTCTCGGCTTCTTCTCCTTCTTCTTCTTCCTCTTCTGTAACCTCTGCTTCAACTTGTGGTTCGTCCACCTTCTTCGTAGGACTCTTGCTCCTCGATCGCTGAACAGCTTGTTGAACCTCGGTCTCTCCAAGAACATCAATCCGGCTTTTATTGACCTGCGTCTTCACTACACTCCTAGCCAAGCTTGTGGCATACCGTAGCCGGTTCCTCTTCCCAACATCCATGTCCACTGTGGGACTACGCTCCCTCCTCTCTCTTTGCTTTTTCTCTGGGCTCGCCAAGCTCTCATCGCTGAGCTTGCGAAGTAGGCGACTGTTGCTCTCGACTGGTCGCAGCACTCGTTGTTTGCGCGGGCTGAGCCCTCCTCTAGGTGCGGCCGACTTTGTTGCTCCAAATGAGTTCTCTAGGTCTTGTGATAGGCTCTCATCGCGCAGGGCGCGACTAGATGCTTTTGGTACTAATATCGAGCTGTCGTCCTCTAGGAATGATGCGTATCTCAAGGTAGCTTTCCGTGGACTTGATCGTGTTGCGCTCGCCGCTTCAGCTGGGGGCATAAAAATGGTGGGTTCATTTGGACTCGGTTTGCGTAGGCGTGCCATGTTGTCGATATACAATCAAACAGTGTGAATAGGGATATCCAAAGCTCTGCGTGCACGATTGGCTCAAGAAGATTGCTGTCGCATGGATGTTCGGCTGTTTAGATCTTGTCGACAATGTTTGTCGCCCGTTGTCCCGGTGACTAGCGGGAGCCCCGGCGCCGCAGCCGTCAGACCCTCAAACAAGGCTAAGACCCAGAACGGCCCGGCCTCGGCTGTTTCCGGCAGCCCTCTACAAAGAAAGATGTTCATAATGTTGAAGTGGTATATATTACTGCCCAATACAGTGGAAAACTAAGGCGATCATCTGCTCACACTTAGCTCATAAGATCAAGGAGTGCAATCCTACGTAGATAAATCTCTTCCACCGCCGGTAAAACCCCGAGAATGGGCCTAAGAAAGATTAGTAAAAGAATAAGAAGAGGAACATTGACCAGGCGTCATCTAAGCTAGTAGAAGTTCAGCCAAGGAAAAAGAAGAAGAAGAAGACCAAGTGATCGGGCGACTTCGCGCTCAAGACGATGGCGAAGAAGTATCTCGGTAGGGATGTTCAGATGCATGGAGATAACGGACACGATAGCTTGGAGGATGCGTTCGCCGTGAGGGATTTGGTGCACTGGATTATTATGCAGAGGCTTGAGGAGAAGGACAAAAAGGAGCGGGAGGATGAGATTAACGTGGAGGAGATTTGATGAAAGGTGGATCTCTCGAGGTTATCGTGTTTTCATGGTTGGACATTGTATATGTAGGAATGGAGTTTGGCGATTCAATCTGTAAATTATCCAGCATCTAATGCTCATTCGGTAGGTACTAGCCTCAGTCTCGTTAAGTACTTGCTTCAAAAAATGGCAATCACCAATAAAACTATTCTCCTTCTCTCACTTACATGTCTCTCTCACTTACATGTCTCTCTCACTTACATGTCTCTCTCACTTACATGTCTCTCTCACTTACATGTCTCTCTCACTTACATGTCTCTCTCACTTACATGTCTCTCTCACTTACATGTCTCTCTCACTTACATGTCTCTCTCACTTACATGTCTCTCTCACTTACATGCTTCTCTCACTTTTATGCCCCTCACTATTATGCCTCTCTCCCCTCTCCCATCCGCCTCCTCACTATCACCTCATCTAACAATCCCCTATAATCCTCTGGGCCATAGCCCTCCCCCCACTCCCTTAAGCCTCCTTCCTTGCGCCATCCCTTGACCCCCAAATCCGCCAGCAGCGTATCAAAATACGGTATGCTATCAAACACCAGATCAGGGATTATATGTCCATAGCTCATGGCGCCACGCAGTACACCGTACTGCGTGTTACGATATGTTTCTTGCAGTAAGCGGGGAGAAGGTGGTGAGTGAGTCACTGAAAGAGTATTGTCGAAATACGAGGCTATCCACAGCGACTGGAGATAGGCGCAGGGAAACGTAGCGAGGCAATGTATGGCACCAGCAAAGGCTACATTGCGTTCGGCTATGAGCCTAGGCGGGGCAATGAAGCGGTAGAGACGGTATGGCTGCGTCGTGCTGGCTGTTTTCTGGGGTGCATACCGAAGAGAGGGATCCGGGTGTGCGATACGGCTTGTGTCACGGTCTTTTAGGTAGGGAAATTCTTTGTATAAAGATGCTTCCGAAGACGTGATGAGAGATGCTTCTTCGGGCGTAAGGGGTTGTGCTGAGGGCACGCCGAGCTCTTTTTCTAGTGAGGCAGGCTCAAAGCGGAATGTGTAGCCTTTTTGCCAACCTGTGGCGCAGACGACGGCATCGGCGTGAAATTTGGTTCCGGACTTGAGACAAACTTGGTCTTGGTCTTCTAGGCTAGCAATGTCGTCGATGAGGACTCGCACTTTGCCGGCTTTGACTAGATCGAAGAAGCTGGATGGATAGTTGTGAATGGATAGCGCATTTCCCACTTCGAAGGCGCTTCTCCACGGCCTGAGTTTCTTCGTCTCAGGATGGCTGTCGAGCTGATTAAGTGCAACGGCGTCTTCGCCAAGTATAGTCCAGAATGCAGCGACGATTTTGCGACCTAGCCAGGTTCGATGGAAAAAAGAGCGTAGCCAGCCTTCGACACCAGTTCTCGTCGCCCATGGACACGGCGACAGAAAGCCAAAGAATCGGGTGTGGACCAGCTTCTCCAACCACAGTCCCAACGGTGTCACATGACTCGGTGCCATCCATACAGGCCCATTTCCATCGGATCGGATCAAGATGGTCGCTGTGGAGTCAGGCTGCGTAGCACAAGCATACGCCACATCCCAAGCAGACTTGCCGGAACCAACAATCACCGTATGTGTCTGCGGTCTTGCTATATCTGCGTAATGAGCTGCAAAGTCTCTGGTGTGTACAACTAGGGAGCGGAAAGTTGCCGCGGTAGGGTAATCTGGTAGCAAAGGGTCACTTGTGATACCCACCGCAATCACGAGCTTCTTCGCTCGAATCTTAGTTTCTTGTTGCTCGGATAAAGACGAAGTTGCACAATGCAATATCCACTCTTTTCCTTTCCCCTCTTTCTCAATCACGTGAACCCTCGTCCGTAGGCGGAGGAACTTCGTGATGTCTGCCCACGTGGCGAATGCAGTGAGGTAGTCGAACATATTTGCTGCGTCAATGTGCGCCCCCTTCTTCACCCCGAATCGCTCCTCGTCCATAGGGAAATCAGGATGCTCAAACATTCCCCACAGATTGTTGGTTTTCAGGCCCGGGAAAATGCGCTCAGGGGCCCATGGCCCACCGATTGAGGAAGCGGAATCGAGAATCAGGAGCTTTTCTGAAGAGTGCAGCTGGTGATAGGTATGAGCAGTTGTGAGGCCATTAATGCCGGCGCCTATGATCACGAGATCTGCTTCTTCCATTGTGCGTCTGGTGATCGGCTGGGATGAGGCAAGACAATATGTCGTTGGGATTCTCTGATGCTTCTACATATGTTTGCAGTTGAATATCCTAGAGAATTTAGAAGAGTTGAGAAAGATGACAGGTAGCAAGTACTGGGGTTATCTTAACGTCGCTCTACTGCGGTGCGGCACGACATGGGTGGGTTGGTGGCCTGATGGATATATTGTCAGATCATAAGCGAAATACTTAACTCTAAGGAGACGGCTACTGAACTTCCTCCTGAACACCAGGTATGTGATTCTATTCTTGTTATGGGATTCGCAAACGTTGTTAAGCGCAGGGGATGGCTTCTTTAGTCGCTTCGCACCTTTCATAAGTTATGGCATGATATAGCTGTATATTACGCCCTTCTTCATCAGCACGAAAGCATTAATTGGCCATTAGAGCAACCAGAACTGCATCGCTGGCTGCGTATGGCCGATCCACCAGCTATTTACATCACAACTTCGCTCTTACAGAACCAACACCGGCTTTGACTTGCACGGTACCTGCCAAATTGGTGTCGACCATGATTACAACACCTTCTGAAGCGGTTTCATCCGGCTTCAACAATATCTCCTGACAGTCCTCGTTGCCTACATCATTTGCAAACTGTACAACGACAAAGTCGATTGGTTGGTCTCCAATGACGATCATAGGGGCATGCCATGTTCCGGGTCCATAGGTGACAGCTTGAGCTCCAGTCGCAACAAAAGCACGAAGGTTTTTGAGATCCGGGAGGCCAGGCCCCTTGGGTTTTGCAGACGGGTGGAGTTGCGAGAACTGACTCTGAGTAGGCGTCGTCGCATTGGCATCTGAACTTGGTGTTGCTCGCGCAAATATGTCCATTAGATCCCTTTTTCGGTCACTATAAGGTGTCGGATATGGTGGCGGCCTGCCCGTTCGACGCTTCGATGCGCTTGCGGGGAGGGTTGGGGCCACTATAACAAGATACTGTGTGTGCTTGTCATGTTGCGACAAGCCCATGGGTATGAACGTTTGTGTGGTGAACGGGTGTCGCTCGAGTATGGAAACGTCCAACAGCTGCTTAAGATAGTTTCCATTTCCATCCTCATCCTCATCCAGGTCCAAGTCGCCCCAGGAGCTCGGCAGACTGATGCTCGGCTCATGTGGGCGCAGATTCCTAGGCGAACAGACAAACATGTTCATGACGGCCCTCGCCGGCTTCTGGCTCGGCGCAAGGCCGTATAGATTTGACATATGGGTGACATCAAGGTACTTTGTAGCAGAGCCCTGATTGGCGGCCACAGCCTCGGGTGCTGGTATGCGGTGAGGGATGGGCAGCTTCGCGGACGGCGACGTTGACGGATTCTCGATGACAGTACCGAATTGCGCAAAGGCTGTGGGAGTGAGCAGCTCTATCGGTATCCGAATGGAGGGTGCGGGCATTGACGTTGGCATCTTTGCGACGAGACGTTTGGGACAGACACAAGCTACGATGGGTCTGTGGAGTCGCGATGGAGATCGCGTGCGGGAGCTTGTGAAAGGGCGCTACTACTGGTGCGATAACGATAAGAACAGGAACCTCGGAGCCATCTGCATGTGACATTCGGCAGACCAAACGCCACGCTCACCCATTACGTTTGGTATTCGAGAACCTAAGAACTATGTGGCTATTGTTCAATTGGGAGAAGTGATCCAGGAAAGGGAAAAGAACCTTCTGAAAAGCAGTTCAGTATAACAAACAGTCGGTTAGCCAGAAAATTGGTCACAGATTACATCGCTTCGCCAATTTTTCGTTACAAACGATAGAAAGTTTCAGCCAGGTCGCGCTATAATATTCGGCGCCGGTACAAGTGGCCAAAGACTTGTAGCCAAACTCCCATCAATCTGGGTTGCTCGATGTGATTCGATTCCAGGCCCAGCGAGGCTGATGTCACAGTCAGCCTACGCCAACGGCCCGCATTTTCCCCGAGCACTAGCGCGAAGCCCACGGATTTCTTTCTCGACAGCCACCCGTCACTCCTGCTACGCTCGTCACACGGTCACCCTTCAATTCTCTGACGCGTGTTCCCTTTTCCCTTCTCCGTCCACCCGTTGCCGCTGCGTGCGCCCAAAGTCTGCCCTTGGCCCCAGAGAGCCTCAGAAACAACGTCGTCGTCTCCAGCCCATACCCACACCCGACGTGTTCCTTTCTTAGTCTGACCCAACCCGCCAACTCACCACTCTCAGCTCAAGCACTTGAGCCAGACTTCGCGACCACCAGCACCTTGCCCAACGCCCGCTTCGGACAAGTTCCTGTGACTTTGACTAGTTATCATGGCTGTTCCCACACAGTTGGCTTGTATGTGATCCCCAAGGGGGAACAAGGAGACAAAGGTTGCGTTGAAGCACGCTAACAATTCGGCTCACAGACCGTTCCGCCAAGGGCATCGGGATCTTCAATGCTGCTCCAGTCTATGAGCCGCTTCCGGGATTCGTGCGCCCAGAAGGCAATCTTCGTTGCTGCGCATACTCGCCAGACAGCAAGTATTTCGCATGGGCAACACCTGAACAGTAAGCGCCTACAACACACCACAAGGGGCGCAGATGGGCATTTTGAATCGGCGGATTGAAGATGACGTCTTGGTCAAACGACTCAGGAGTCCCCTGAGACATTTTCTTCATCTACCAACAATCTGCCATTCTCCAAAGCCGCATCTGCGCGCACGTGGGTGAGTTTCCGCATGATGCACATATGCTGAATTCTCTAGGGTCTCTGTAATTGACGCCTCCGTCGGCCATGTTGTTACCACACTCCCCACGCCAAATGTCTATGAGCTTGGCTTCTCCCCATTGGGCACCTACCTCATCACATGGCAGCGCCCCTCCAAGGACGAAGACGGAAATGCAACAAAGAACTTAAGGGTCTGGAAGACGCTCTCCGACGAGGCCGAAGATGATGGATCGCGGGCAGTGATCGGCGAATACGTTCAGAAGAACCAGAACGGCTGGAACCTGCAGTACACATCCGACGAGAAGTTCTGTGCCCGCGTTGTAACAAACGAGGTACAGTTCTTCCAGTCGAGCGACCTGCGCAACCCTTGGAACAAGCTCCGTGTGGAGGGAGTGACGGAAATGGCCCTGTCGCCTGGCAAGAACCATTCAGTTGCAGTTTTTGTGCCTGAGCGTAAGGGTATGCCCGCTGCCGTCAAGGTGTTCGCGGTGCCTCAGTTCAGTCAACCCGTTTCACAGAAGACCTTCTTCAAGGGTGACAAGGTTCAGCTGAAATGGAACAACCTTGGTACCAGTCTCATTGTCCTGGCTCAGACTGAGGTCGACAAGACCAACAAGAGCTACTATGGAGAGACGAACATGTACATTCTCAGCGCCAACGGTACCTTTGATTCGCGCATCCAGTTGGATAAAGAAGGCCCCATTCACGACGTCTCCTGGTCTCCTAACTCGAAAGAGTTTGGCGTCACCTATGGCTACATGCCAGCAAAGACGACCATCTTCAACCAGCGTGCGGTTCCCCAGCACAGCTTCGACTTGGGCCCACGCAACACCATCCTTTTCAGCCCCCATGGCCGTTTTGTCATTGTGGCTGGTTTTGGCAATTTAGCTGGTGACATGGACATCTACGATCTTGAGAGGAATTTCGCCAAGGTCTGCCACGTCAAGACGTCCAACTGCACGTATTGCGAGTGGAGTCCGGATGGCCAACATATCCTTACTGCGACCACTAGCCCGCGTCTGCGTGTCGACAACGGCATTCGCATCTATCACGTCAGTGGTGGCCTCATGTACAACGAGGACATGACGGAACTTTACCACGTTGTTTGGCGACCTCAGCCAACCTCGATGTACCCGCTGACTGATCCTTTGACTACTATCCCGACGCCGCATCAGTCAGCCCTAGCGTACCTTAAAACCCAAAAGACCCCTTCCAAGCCTGCTGGTGCCTACCGTCCTCCTGGTGCGCGTGGAACCGCAACTCCACTGCATTTCAAGCGTGAGGATGAAGGAGGCGCAGCCTTCCACAACACTGGAGTCTCCTCTACGAACGTTGGCTTCTCCAATGGGTTCGGAAAGCCGCGTCGTCGCGAGGTCCCTGGTGCAGACACCGCCGAAACCCTCCCTCCCGGTGCTGCTCCTGGTGGTGGCGTCAGTCTTACCGGCGCCCAAGATGGCGATGGCGAGCTCTCCAAGGCGGCCCTGAAGAACAAGAAGAAGCGAGAGGCCAAGAAGGCCCGTGAAGCCGCTGACAAGGCTGCCGGTCTCGGTGCTGAGGGTGCCAACGCCTCCAACGGAGCCAACGGAGGCCGTAGTCCAGAGCGCCGCCAGCGAAGCCGCAGTAAGAGCGGGTATGAACAACAGGGAAGGAGCCCTAGTCAAGCCCGTAACTTCGGCAACAGCCCCAACCGCCAAGCCAGGCAAGAGGGAAACCGTCGCCAGAACCCTGGCCAGCAGGGACCTAACCAGGCTCATCCGATCAAGACTGAAGGCCATGCTCCTCCTCCCGACGTGACCGTCACTAGCCCTGGAGACGGCGGTCCTCAGGACAAGAAGATTCGTGGCTTGCTTAAGAAGATGCGAGCCATTGAAGAGTTGAAGATGAGGCAGGCAGGTGGAGAGAAACTTGAAGATACTCAGATCAAGAAGATCAGCACCGAGGTCCAGATCAAGAAGGAGCTCGATGCTCTCGGTTACACTGGTTAAGTGGGTAATGAAGTAGAAGACAGGGTATAGCAGCGTAAGTGGAATGTGTATCAATGGGGCAAGTGGTCGTCGTGGACGAAAACGTATGACATGAAGTGGCAAACAAAAAATGAATTGATGCTCTGTTCAAGTTTTGAATGTATGCGGCCATTGTGATTGTGGCTCAAGGGACTTCACTTTGCACAGGTTGTATGTTTCAGTGAAAGATATTCGAATTGGTTGTTTGTTTATTGATTTATTTATTCATCCATTCATGATTCGTATTTGTTCATTACCACATGGGAGATTTCATGTAGACAGAAACCCAAGCATTCTAGTGCTTCGCAGCATGTCCACCCTGGGCACCGAGCTCAGAAGCAAGCTCGCTGCCTTTCTTGAAAGTTCCGTCGGGGTTGCGCTAGGAGACAATCAGCGGGATAGCCCTACATCACTCGTCTGAAAACTTACTCCATCGTCATGGGAGTCATGGGAGGCGTGACCTCCGTGGGAAGCATGGCCGCCTTGTGCACCTAGCTCTTTGGCGACGTCAGAGCCCTTGGTGAAGGTGCCGTCGGGGTTGCGGCCAGGGTGGTCGTCAGAGGAACTTGACTGGAGGGGCCGTTAGTGAATCATGCTTCAAGCACACAGACACAGGGCTGGCGTACATCTGCGTGGCCTGAGCCATGAGAGGCATGGCCACCCTTGGCAGCGATCTCCCGGAGCTCATCCTTGGGGAGGTTGGCAAAGTTGGCGGGGTTAGAAGAAGCCATTGTGGAAAAGTTGTTTTGGGTTGAAACTGATGGTTGTGGTGGGCTGAAGAGTGGGAATGGTGTGGAGAGAAATAGAGGAAAAGAGAGAGCGGGAGGGTCAGAATGGGTGAGAGCAGAGAGATATATATGCTGGCGATTGCTTCTCGCCATTGCTCTCACCCGCACGTACTCCTGATTGCTTTCCCCACACAGCATCACGTCACAATTGCGGGTAGCGGAGAGCGGGCCTGCAGGTGAAACCGCATCGGGTGGCTATTGGTCATGCCACTACAAAGAGCGAGCATTGTATTTGTCCCAAGAACAGGATTCCCCTGTCCTCAGCCTCTACAGCCTGTTAGTATGCAAGTATGAGCTGTGATGTCATTTCACGTGGGGGAGACGCGTGTCGCGTACTCACGTGTCGACGTGTCTGGTGACGGCCAATCAGAACGACGACGAGCAGCGATCCCGAGTCTCCGACGTCACGCAGGGTTACGCGACTGCCTGGGGCTGGGAATTGATTAGGATGCTTATGCTCAGTCGACGCCCCTGAAGCATTCCCGTAGTTCATCACATACAACACACATCAATTCGAACAGCAATCATGAGCTTGAAACGCAAAGCTGCCGGCGCTGCTACCGACGCGTCCAAGAAGACCAAACAGAACGGCAGCATTACTGCATTCTTTGGCGCGCCAAAGCCCGACCCTAACAAGAAGACGGGTGCAGCCGCCAAATTCGACAAAGACGAGTGGGTCTCCAAACTTACTGATGAGCAAAAGGAGCTCCTGCAACTAGAAATCGACACGCTGCACGAGAGTTGGCTCCCACATCTCAAGGACGTCCTCGTGACGCCGCAGTTCTTGCAATTGAAGCGTTTCCTTAAGCAAGAGCTACAGAGCGGCAAAACAGTGTATCCCCCGATGAAAGATGTCTACTCATGGTATGGCTGCCAACACTTTGACAAGCTTCAATCCACGACCATCAGATGCTGATAGCCAGAGATAGGTCGCGACACACTCCGCTCAACACAGTCAAGGTTGTCATCACGGGCCAGGACCCTTACCACGGCCCCAACCAAGCCCACGGCCTCTGTTTCTCCATCCGACCACCTAATCCCGCTCCTCCTTCCCTTCAAAACATTTACAAAGCCCTCAAGAAGGAATACCCAGACTACAAGCCACCGCCAAACAAGGGTGGACTTCTTACCCCTTGGGCTGAACGCGGTGTCCTGCTCATCAATACCTGTTTGACTGTCCGCAGAGGTGAAGCAAACTCGCATTCCGGCAAAGGCTGGGAACAGCTCATGCAGAAGGTGATTGACACCGTGGCCAAAGTGCGGACCAACGGCGTCGTGTTCCTGGCTTGGGGAACGCCTGCTCAGCAGAGGACGAAGGGTATCCCAGTAGACAAGCATCTCGTGCTCAAGAGTGTGCATCCTAGCCCCCTGAGCGCTGCGAGGGGATTTGTAAGTTTGCAATGAAATATGGGGCGAGATTGATTTGCTGACTACGAGTAGTTTGACTGCGGGCATTTTACAAAGTGCAATGAGTGGCTGGTCCAGCGGTATGGGAAAGATGGAGGTATCGATTGGGATCTCAATGTTGATCCGGAAAAGGCAGATCCTGAGTTGGCCGATCCTAAGAAGATTGATATCAAGAAGGATGAGCCCAGAAAGGCTAATGCTGACAAGACTGATGCTAAAAAGGCTGATGCTGAAAAAGCTGATGCTGAAAAAAGCGATGACTAGGAATTGGATTTTCCCGTCACGATTGGGATGGACAATCCTGGATTCCACCTTATCGGAAACTAGTACTTTTCTTAGTGGGGTGTATTTTGGCGTTTGGATAAAATCTTATTCAGAGGCCCATGTATGTGTACCTAGTCACTTTTTGGGATTTAGTAAAATCGACTTCCTACTCCACATGAACAACACCCAAAATTTAGTCGAGGTATATCTATCGCTGTCACTCTTTCTTCTCCAAATCACTCTCTCTTTTCGCCACCCAAAACAACCCTCTCTCCACCATCCCACTAAACCACTCATCCACATACGCCTCGTCGAAATGCCCCAACGCCGTAAAAAATACCCTTCCCCCTTCAAACTCCTGACACCACGCCAACGGATGATCCTCCCCGTGCATACCTCCCTGAAACGTCTTCGGATCGCCCCTCAGTAAAATCACCAAGTTACTATTCTCCCTAGGATGCGAGTGGAAATTATACCACTCGTCTTTCCAGCCTTCTCTGCCGCCACGCCCATTGATGATGAAATGCGACTGCGTTCCGGGTTCTAGGACTACGGTGCCTTCTTCCGGATCAGGATGCGAGTGGAATTGTGCTCCAATGAGTTGCCCGTACCACGCGTCTTCCGGCATGCCTGCTGCAGCGCCGTGGATAGCGACGACCCCGCCACCTTGCTGCATCCAGTGCCGGAAGGCGGAGAGTTGCGGAGGAGTGAAGAGGTCTGGGCCGAGGGTTTGAAGCAGGATGATGGCTTTGTAATTGGAGAGATTGGGGGATGTGAAGATGGAGGCGTCAGATGTGCTGGTTATGCTGATGGAGGGGTGTTGGTGTGAGAGGCGCTCGAATAGGGCGAGGCCGGAAGGGATGGAGGTGTGGCGGTAACCGGTTGTTTTATCGAAGATGAGTACGGGGAATGGTTGGGAAGACATTTTCTCGAGGCTGGACTCAATGGAAGTGTGCATTCGTTAGGGTTATCTTAGTTTATAAGTATTCGTTGAATACAAGCCTATTAGGCTGAACGGCTTCTTTGGAATTTATAGGTGACGTCATGTATACCAAGTGTTCATGCAGGACAGTAGTATTTTGTTCATTTACAAGAGATTATGAATAGTGTATGGTAGTCTTCTGAACGAAGCGGCAATAAGGTGCTGAGTGGACATGCTTTGCAGTTTTAATAGTTGTTCACTGTTTATGCTAAATCATCTTAACATCTACAAGTACTATAATCCTTTTAGGTTTCATCTAGTCTTCTCTTCTAATAACACGTTCCGTTTATGAAAGGCGCGAACGAGATGTGTAACGTCTATCTTATATTTAAAATAGAAGGTATATAAGTAGCTTAGATATTAATAGAGCTGTATAAGAGTAAGTAATCAAAGCTTTATAGCGAAGATTTCTATAGCAGAATAACTATTAAAGACAAGAGAGATGTCTAGAGTCAAACATTTTGCATTGTCGTTCGAACTAGAGTGAATCACGTGACATAAGCCGGATTTCAAAGACAAATCGTGTAGACAGGCAGATTGGCTAGCCTTGAACTCTAATGTGTGAAAAAGGAGAATACCAAAGTCAATGGCGACTGTGAAGGTTCTGGGTGTCTTATTGCTGACTGCTGAACTTAGTTGTACTGCTATCAGCAGCGGTAGGGATGGGGAAGGGAGGGGCTCGAGATTCACGCTAGCATACTAAATCCCCGAACTAGACCAATTCAGACCAATAGCGTCATCACTTCACGTAGACTCTCAGTCTCCGCGGGGAATTGGCCTCATCGCAGGACCTACACTGTGGGACTCACAGACCATCGCAAAATGCCTTCTCGGCTTCTCGTCATTCCTCGAGAAATTCGGGACCTTATTTACGAATATGTGCTTGTGCGAGACGTTATACTTATCGAGCGGGCGGCGGCTACTGTTCCCGAGTCGGCTATAATTCGAAGCCCTGAGTTCTATAAACGATTCGCTCAATCGTATCCATTGACGCGGAAACGAGTTCACCGACGTGTTTGGCTCATACCACGTTTCGATCTTGGTCTGCCATGCTACAAAGATGATCCGGAACTCCCACCGAGCGCTGTTCAAATGACCTACCAACTCAACAGCCAATGCGATCTATCACACCAAGACAGAATCGAGATCAATGTGCTTCAAACCTGTCAGCAGATTTATCACGAAGCTAGAGAGATCTTCTACAACAAGAACGTTTTTCGTTTCAAGGCGGCGGAGAGCATTGCAACTACATTTGCATTCTTATGCGATCGACCCGCAGAGTCGCTCAAGCTCATCTCGTCCATAGAGATGACTCTGGACGAAGGGACGAATCTTAGAGGCACTGATGAAGCTCATTACCCTGTGGTTGCCAGATCAACAGATTCCGTTGTGCTCCGATACGCTTACAACCACTTTACCGAACTCTGTACCTTGCTCTCAACTTCACGCGTGCGGTTGCGGAAGCTCTCTCTATTTATACACAGCTCGAATCAGTTCTACAGGCCTGTTTTCCCTTCACCTTTGGAATATGGAAAATGGGAAGCGCAAAGAATGGCCCGCCCGCGTCCATGGGTGGCTTCCTGGGTGTATCCGTTGTTGAAACTAGAGAATCTTGAATGTCTGGAGATACACTGGAAACTCGATCGGCCCGAGATTTGCAGAATAGCAGACACGTTGGCTCTTATGAGACAACAAATGCTAGTACAGACAGGCACCGAACGGCGAGGTTCGTCGGGGTGTTTTTGCAACCCTAAATTCAACTTTCGAATCGAGTACCCAGTTTTGACACAGGAAAGAATATCTATCGACTGTCAGTTTTCCCGAAATGAGTTGCTTCTCAGCGATGACAACGAAGATGATGACGGAGACAAAAACAAAGAAAAATTGCAATCAAGTGAAGCATGGTTGATAAAAACATGGCAGCGACACATGCGGCATATTTTTCAGGCGTCCGGCTGCCTATAGAGCTGACGCGTGTGATGAAACGCCCCGTAAGAACAGTCAGCATCGGGGCCATCCTTTGGCAGGGTTTCGTGCATGCTATCCACAACCAGTAGGTAAAATCGGAAAATCAAAACAAGCTCAGCTAATATAAAAACAAGCTCTCAACACAGTAAGTGATATAGAACTGTGGCAAATACAGCAACTTCAAAAATAGAGTTGTAAGCGCTAAGTGAGTTTAGACTATTAGAGTGATGTTACCCTTTTTCGCTAATCGCAGAATGACTTACATGGTGCTAGGCTGCCACCGCTATCGGAAAGGATTTCGAATAGATTATATTCTATACACCAAAAAACCCCGATTGCAATTACCAGGGGTGGTGAGTGCCAGGCGCGGGATTAGTACCCCCGCCTAGTGCCCCGCCATCCCTGTGTACGGAATATTCACAGGCGGCTGCAGGTCAGCGGGGAGACACTACCAACAAATCGAGAAGCAGCTGAATCCAGCAAATGCCCCACCATGCATCGTTCTTCATAAAATCTGAAGGCCCCGCTGGACTCTGAGCGTCCTGTTACAGCCTATGAAACTCGCCAGCAAACGATAAAAAACCAGTACCAAGGGCCAACTGTCTGAGCTTCGATTTCCATCCTCTACGGTGGCCATGGCGTCCACTTACCACGCACTCGCTGAGCTTCTACGGAGCAAGCCGTTGATAGCCATACTTGCCCTGTTCACACACTACATCGCTCACAGCGCTGAATGGGAGAGCTCATGCTACTTAATTTTACGCACGTGGGCTCTCGCTTTTGGGGGAATTGCAGCTATCACATATATGGCTGTCGAGACTCTAACTGCAACCATTCAGGTCACAACAATGATAGCATCAATTTACTTCAGCGTTCTGGTTACTAGCGTCCTGCTGCATCGTGGGCTCTTCCACCGTCTTCGAAAGGTATGCGGCCTTGCCATGGATTGTTTCTTTTTGTTTCACCGTTGCTTTTCTGTAATCCTTATTTTTCCCACTGATCAACCAAGTTCCCAGGACCACTTCTGGCACGGTTCTCCAAGTTTTACGGGATTTATGCTGGCGTCCTTCCAACCAAATTGCAATACTTCAAGTGGCAACAACAATTGCACCACAAGTACCAAGTAGACGTGATTCGAACTGGTCCACGAGAAGTAACAGTTTACTGTGCTGATGCTATCCCTCTCATACATGGACCGACCTCCAAATGCAGGAAGCCTCCCTGTCTATACGGACTCTTTGGAAAAGCCGCTGGCCATTCACTTCAGACAACATCGGACAAGGCAGAGCACCGCCAACGCCGCAAGGTCTGGGATCGCGCCTTCAACGCCAAGGCTTTGCGCGAATATGAGCCTCGTCTTAATCGACACGCGCTTGCCCTCATGTCAAAACTCAAAGAGCAATCAATGCATGGCCCGGTTCGAATCAATAAATGGCTTAATTTCTACAGCTTTGACGTCATGGGAGACATCGGGTTCAATCACAACTTTGGTATGGTTAGCAAAGGAAAAGAAGCTGCTCCCATCAAATTATTGCATGACAGCACATCATTGTTGACCTTGTTTTCACACATTCCTTGGGCATTGAACCTCGTAATGCGAATACCTATTTGCGCAAAGCGACTCCATGAGCACATGGAGTGGAGTCGCAAGGTCCTGGAGCACAGAATAAAGGTATAGCATGCATCTTTATTTCCAGACGCTATTATGTCTAACAATAGATAGAATACACCAAAAGAGAATGACGTGTTCTCCTGGCTTTTGAACAAAGATGTCAATCGAGTCACTCCCGATATGAACTCTGACTCCCGGCTTCTGATCATAGCTGGCAGGTACGTATATCTCAAAATTCCGTCCCTAAACATATATTCAGAGCACATGGAAAATACGTCGCGCTTCGATATTTCCAGATTAGAAGTGAGGATGGACAATAGTATTGACAACCCGATAGTGACACAGTGGCCGCATCAATGTCCTTTCTCGTATATGAACTTTGCACACATCCCGAGATCCAGAGCAAACTGCGAGACACAATCGGCGCTATAAAACCAGAGAAATCTCATCTTGAAGTTAGCGATTTAGCGGAATGTGAGTATTTAGATGGTGTTGTCCACGAAACACTGCGACTACACCCTGGAGTCCCCTCTGGACCTCCGCGCGAAACACCTCCCGAAGGCATCACTCTCCCCAATGGAACATATATACCTGGTAACGTCCTTGTATGGACACCCATTTACAGCTTCCATCGTGACCCACGCTATTGGGAACAGCCTCTCAAATTCATGCCGGAACGCTGGACCACCGAGAATCCCAACGCTATCATCGACAAGCGCACGTTTCTCACTTTCATTACTGGAGCATACAATTGCATAGGGCAGAAATTGGCAATTACGGAAATGCGCAGCATTGTGGCCAATCTGGTCCGGTCCTTCGAGATCACTTTCGCAGATGGTGAGGATGGAAGCACGATTGAGAATAAGAGCCAGGACTGCTTTACTGTGACGGTTGGGAAGCTGGATGTCAACCTTACGCCTAGGCGCGTATAGTGGGACATGTAGTTGAGGGCTGGTCCTCTTCTTGACATCCAGCATATTCATCGCCAGAAACACTTACTCAATGTGATGGCTTGCACATCAAGGTCATCGCGACACAAAAAATGAGTTCTCTTCTTTTCAATGCGGTGCATACTCGAGCTGTAGAATTTCCGCAAAAAAAAGTCTTTCTTCAAAATCAAACACACTGCCGCGCTTTCCTTGTATATGCCTCCTAATGATTGTTTGAATTCCTGAACAAGTGTGGTCTTTTGCATAAGACGCGCCCGCATGTTTAAACAATAGACCGCTCACGGAACTTAGGTATCTCACACAGCCCTCACAGTATTATACCTCATAATAAAGCCTAGGGAGATGGCGCATAATACGCCAAAGATTAGTATTCGGGACTGAGTCATTGGTTCTTCAACAGTACCTTTGTACGTTTAGTCGAGAAAATGAGTAGAGTATTTGATTATAGAGAAGACGCATGCGATATTACAGTCTTCTTTCCATTGGATACAGTATGAAAGATACGTCATGCGCAGAAATATTCAGATTGTTTTGCAATATGCAAGAGCGTATCGTGAAATGAAAACTTACTGATAGTCTTTCGTGTGCAGATTCGGAAAGATGTAAAGGCTCCATGGTGCTGAATAAATAGGCTGACCGCACTCACATTCTTTCACTGAAGAAATATGAGGCTTGAATCACTAGTAATTTCGGCTTCGTTTATGTGAAAAAGCTAATAGTTATCGTGAGGTCCGGCAATAGTATCTGTGTTTTGCTTTGCCATGGCTGTGCTTCGGCAGAAGACGACAATTAAAAGCGCCATGCGGGAATAGATAAGTCTAGTATGCTGTGAAAACGACGCCTCAATACCGGCGCAGTCCGAATAGAGAAGCAATATGTGATAAGCCTTAGCTTCTTTGCTGTTGATCATTTAATAACTTAGCCACCACGTGGCACTGGTGATCAATACTTCGGTTACAAATGTTTAAATGAGACATTGTAGGACGGCCGCCATGACGTTGCAATTTCGTAATTAAGCGAACAAAGACCAATGCAATATTGTACATGTCCGTCGCATCCCCCATATCGTTTTGTGCCATCTGCCAGCCGAAAGTGTCTGCCGTGCGCAATCCCTCTCGCCGGGATCCAGGAAGACGTCCGTCGATCACTTCGTCAATCAGTAAGAACGAGTTTATCGCTTCTTCGCATCGACCTTCTCCTCGAGGGTGCGGACGTAGCCCTCTATCCGTTGGACGGCGGACTGGAGCGCCTGGTGTCATATCAGTCCCTGTCCAATTGCTTTGTACTACCCCCATTCTGTCCTCCACCTCGCCAAATGCGCATTATCGGGATGAGATGGGAGGTCGACGTACATAGATATCTTCGGTCAGAAGCTGGTTCGAAACACGATATTCATCGATGACATAGTAGTACATGCCCGCGCCAGAAGTCGTTGCGCCGAGGAGAAAACCAAAGAGTCTGAATATCGTTAGCAATCTCCAATGCTATCATGAACATTCCCCCCGAACCATCGGGGCTGGTCTTCGCTTCTTCCCCCAACAACAAAAGTTCGTGGATCTCTCCCCACCATGCCAACGTTTCGTACAACCGACCAGCCCGCAGTCAACGGAGTGACTTACCCTCCCCTAAAAGCACCGACAGGCTTCTTCACCGGCACGGTAACAACCTCCTGCCTCAAGACAGCGCTAGTCTGGAATGCGCGAGAAGCAGTAGCCATGGGCATACGGCACGCCGCTCCGGCGCGAGCCGCCTGCCTCAAGACCTGAGCAGCCATTGTATTCCTAATTGCTCTTTTCAATCAGCGCTGTAGCCTGTAATGGACCGACTCTGAGTTCTGAATATAGGTCGATTGTCGGGGGGAGCGCGGCGGCGTCGTGGGTGAGGTTGTGTCGCTCGTGTGCCCGGTTGGTGACGTTTGGCTGAGCTCTCCGCACCTTACAAACAAAGCAAGCTCGCTCCCTCAGTCGCCTGACGTGGGCCCTTGGCTGCTGATTTTGCTGAGTCAGCCACCACCACCCCGCCAGTCTCCATTCAGTGGACTATGCTGTTACATGGAGTAAATTAAATTAGATGGCATATTTCAAAAAGTGTTCCTTTGAAAAGAAATTTGATGGAATTGATGAAACTGCGCTGATTGCTTCTGTCGCCGACTGCACTGCCTCAGGCAAGATTTTTGCTTCAAGGTGCTTTTGAAGTGCACGGTACGCAGGAGTGTATTTGGTAGAAGAGGGATAGAGATCTGCAGTCTATTTCTCGAGCAATCGTTAGTGGCCGCCTAGGGCTGCAGCGCTACTTATTTTCACAAAAAGCAAAACAATATGCGTCGAAGTCCCTGGGTCCAAAGCTCATGATGACGTGATCAGTCCATGGGGACTGGAATATGATTGCAAATATATTAAAGTCTATATTCATGAGGAGTGTATATTACAAAATATTGAAAAAGAAACCTCGGGTTTCTATGGGAATACGTCGCGGCTAGCAGGTAGCGTCTTGGTGCAGTCCACCATCTTCGCCAACTGTTCCTGCTTGACGCCAAACAGACTCACTTTGGTGTAGGCCCTGGCGTAGTCAATGTTCCAACCATCCTGGTTGCCGACAAAGCTATGCCAGTCACCGCTAGTTCGGGGATGTTGGGACAGCGCTTTGTCGCTGGGTAGGACAAAGATTTTCTGATCAGCGGTGGAACCACTGGGGTTGTTGAGTGTATCGTTGTAGAACTCCACATCCCAAATGCCAGGAGTAGTGTCGAGAGGCTTGTTGACTGCCGTCGCGGATGTGTCCACGAAGCGTTGATGCGCTGTTGCATGAGCACCGAGGAGAGCTGCGAGTTCGCGTGGAGAAATGCCCTTTCTTCCGAAGAGATTGATAAGGTTGTCAGGGTTGTCATGGACGTTGGGGAGAAGGTCTTTGGAGTTTGCCTTAGTGGCATCCTTTCGACCGATGAATGTACGCACTCGAGGTCCCTTTGGACACGATACAGTGGCGTGGTTGTGAGCGTATTGTACAAGATCAGCATAGCCCACCTTGTACTTCTCCTGGACCCCGCGTAGCAGTGTGCGAACCTGTTGAAGACCATTGTTTTCTGCGCGTTCGTGTTCACCAAAGTCCATGAGCAGTGATCCATCAGCACCGCCTTCAGTGGAGCTTTGGTCCCAAGATCCAGCGTCGTGAAAACCCAGGCGAACCGCTCCTCGAGCGTTATCATTGCATTGCTTATCTTCTCCTACAAATAGTTTCGTGAGCTCAGCGGAAACATCGAACCCTGTGTTCCGTCAATATTCAAGGCAACAAAGATGTGCTTCATTCAACATACACACACAGCACTTGTCTGTGCTTCCCTTTCCACATTTCTCAGGCTTCGGTTCCTTATGGCTATCGACGGGAGGCTTCGAACCGCCAACGATCTCGTAGTAAAGCTTCTCCACGCTTCCGTAGCCAACCTCATCCTCAACCCAATCCGGAGCAGCTTCTCGCTGTTGCAAAGGACCTGCCGATACGAAGAGGGAGAGCCCAAGAAGAGGGAATGCTAGTGCGGCTTTGTGAACCATCTGGATGGTGTAAGAATATACAATATGTAATGATTGACGAGTTAATAAAGATTAAGAAATATAGTTGTAATGAGTAGTGATATGAGTGGGCTGATGGGTGATCTTGAAAACAGATGCAAGAGCAACCCTTATATATCTCGACGACCCAGTGTTCGGAATAGTGTGCCATTGCTACAACAGCCACCAAGGTATCAGAGTGCAAAGCCGTTCCTGAAATGGCAAAAGCAATCCCAAAATGAAAACACAACCCCTGGGGACCCGCGACTTGTCGATCACTTCGGGAAAAGGCTTCTAGTGGAACACACATAAACAACTACTAGCTGACAGCCTCAATCATGAATGTGGAAGCCCAAGCGCAGACTCGCCATGCCCAGGCAAGTTGAGGCCCGGGTCGCTCGCACAAAAGAACAACGGGTCAACGGACGCTTATCAGCAGAAGGAACGTGCCAAGCTTACTCAATGATGCGCTGGTGATTGGAGGAGCACATGTAAATGCTGGTCACTACTCCAAAGACAGCAACCGCGATATTCCCAACAGAGCAACGTGCCGCGCTCACGTACAACACGTCACTTGCGTTGGCGGAGGTTGTCGAATCAGAGACGACATCAACAACTGCTCAGCGGTGAGTTCGTCAGACATTGAATTGTCAAGGCTTGATTTTCCGGAACCAAGATCTACTGTATTTGGGATCTAGCGCCTATAATAGTTTCGTGTGGTGTCGCGACACTGCATGGTGGCTCACTTTGGCATCGCTGGATTGGTGTGACTAGGCTGTTTGGCATACTAGAACCCAATATAGTTCGCATGTCGATCAGAGACCTGAGGCAGAAACTTGCGAAACAAGGCCTCGTGCCAAACATGCACGGATGCTCATGTGACCCAAAGCACAAACCGAGCCCCGGATTTGTTTTCTGGGAATGGTGACGTTGGAACTTTGACCAGATCCCTGTCACCAGGAGCTATTTAGGCGGCCTTGCTGGATGCCACATCTGGTGACTATGGTGAACGTTGAGAGATGGTTTTTGTAAGAGGCGTGATGTTGAGTGCACGCTGTCATTATCGAAATAAAGCTCGTAGGTATGCTGCGGGAGAGCCAGAGCAACATAGAGCACATAATGCATTGGCTACTATTCCAGGCCGCCCCCTACATGCCGACTCAGCTTCTCCTTTACGGGCGCATAGAATGTTCTGCCTGCAATTCTAGATACTGCGCTGTGCCTGTAAGTATTCTTATGTCAGGGACAAATCCTTATGCAAACAACGCGGAGAAGTTCCGTGTGCAAAAAGGAAAATATCTAGCATGAGGCTTCACGCGCCATAATGTACAATGCAGTGATACGAGGCTGCAGCCCTGGTAGTGGTCGGCAGGGCGGCACTCGACAAGGCGCTCTTCAAATATTGTCATTTTAATCATGATGATCATTCTTCGCTGCCATCGTGTAATTCCCCATGCTGACGACGATGTGGTAATGGGAGATTGAAATATCATCAGTAAAAGCGCAGATGGAGGTTGTAAGGTTGTGACGTGTGGACTGTCACGGGAAGCCGCGGTTCCACTCGTAGTACCTCGCTCAAGTACCGCCGTATACCGGCTAGACGAGTATTTGAAAGGCGGATAGCTCATCCACATTGCCAAGTGTCCGATGCGATCGCGCTAGCCAAGGTACGTGGAGGTGGGGGGTGAAGGTGGGCATCTCAAGGCCGCGAGGTAACCCCTCGTGCCCCTTGTCACTCCATCCAGGTCAGGAAGCGGTCAAGAGCGTCGACCACAGTAGATAAAAGGAGGATGGCGTTCCGGGCGTGGAAAGCAAACTTGGCCATTGCGTGTGCGTGGAAATGCTGCGGCTGAGAGGAGAGCACGAGAGCAAGTTGCGGTTAGGGGTTCTTGGCATGCATTACCAAGCGGAATAGCGCTCCAGCAGGACGAAGCTTCTCGGACCTTTTCCACCCTAATGCATTGACTCGATGCCAGCGCCGTGCGTTTTCATTTCGTCTCCAGGTTTTTGAACCCCATAATCCGACTCTTTGCTCAAAGCGAGGTCCCCTCGCCCCACTGTGCCATCGCCACAATTCCGACCGCGTCATGCACCCTGATGTCGCCCCCAGAGTCGTCTGGCAGCAGCCAACCGAAGAGGCGCCGCACAGTCGAAGGATCTTGCTGGCCATGCAAGCAAAGGCGCGTGAAGTGTGACCTCCAGAAACCTGCCTGCCGTCGCTGTATCAATTCGCAGACGGAGGACTGCAGCTACGACAAAGTGCTGCTTCGCTGGAAGAAGCGCCCTGCCAAGACTGTGCCCGAATTCCACATACAGCTGTCTCAAGCGCACACGCTGAATGGACTCGACCTAGCTGTCCATGAACGGAAGGCTATTGACTACTTCAGGGCGCGTCTGTGGCCTCTCTTTTCTACTCTTGATGAGCCTTGTCCTCCTCCAGTTGCGCTGGCCTTGCGCTCCCAACCAGTTCTCCAGGCCCTATGTGTGTTTGCAGAAGAGCATCGTGCCCTGCAGGAAAAAGAATCTTCCCCGCAGGCTCTCAGTAAGAGAAGGACACATTGTCTGGCCACCATCCGGAGCCATTTAGGCGGCGGGAACCCTGAAAATGCCGCTCTTTCCGCGCTCCTGGTAGCAGTGCTACTGCTCTACTTCCTGGAAGGCTATTTGAACTGCAACAACGACGGTGCATCCACCCATTGCCATTTCGCAGGAGTGTTGGCCATCATTAATGCTCTTGGAGGTTTCCAAGCGGCATGGGCGTCGTCCGACAGGATCACAAGAATGCTCCTATCTGAAATGGCTTCTACCGATCTAACCGATGCTTTGCTGCAGGACAGGCCACCTTCTTTTCCAGCTACAATTTGGAACTATATGGAAGCCGGATCCGTATGGTGGGAGACTGTTCCTGGGAGTAGAACTCTAGCCTCTGTCTTTTCTACCATGGCTGAGATGAGCTTCTACCGCCACAAAATCCAGAATGGGGAGGAGTTCTGCATCGATCAGGTGCAAGCATTTGAGCGTGCCCTTCAACCTTCATACCCGACGACCGACGACGCAACCGAGTCGGGTACCAGCGGAGATAAGGGGACAGCACTATCCGAGCCCACGATCGCAGCATCGCTTTCTTTGATCATTGCCTTTCAGCACGCGGCGCTCATATACCTTTACAGTGCGATACAAAACATTCCGGCCAAACATGCCCTTGTGCAGCAGCATGTTGGTGCTTGCTTGGAGTGCATCCAGGGCATGGATCCGAGATCGAAAGCACAAAACTGTGCTCTTTTTCCACTTTATGTAGCTGGTGCCCATTCCCTTGATGAGACACAAAGGACATATGTTTCGGAAACGCTGAGCAAAATTCATAAGAACTTGCAATTTGAGTCCGTCCTAGCTGTGCAAACGACGCTCGATTCGGTGTGGCAGTCTTCTCATGGCCCTACTACGTGGACGGAAAGCTTCAAGGATACTGCTACAAGTACGTTAGTTATATAAATAAGAATTGTTATTGCTTTGATTGAACTATGTAATCTTAGCTTGAATTTATTTGCAAGACGTTGAGACCAGGTCCATGCACACATTTACCATGTTGTCGCCCACAGCGCAAAAGTGTTGTCTTTACATGAATGCTTTCGAACAAGTCAATTTAGGAATGCCATCGCTGTGGCTTGTTTTCTGTATTCCCCACCCTTGGCATAGTGGCCCTGCAGATAGCGGGAGCGGGATCCACGTTAGAATGGAGAAGTAGTGTGGAGTATCCGCGTCCTCGCCTTACCTCTATATATACGCTGATATTTGCGCAATGACAGATTAGCGGAGAGGAGAAGCTTGCCAAATGTGGAAAGTTCTGCGTCCGCGCTGAGTTTATAATCGCTGCGGCCCTGCAAGCCTGGGGTTCTGTATGGACTTGCGGTGGGACCGCCCTAGACCATATCCAGCAAAAACGTTGGCAATTGTCGGCTCACCTATCCGAGTACCTCGCGTACGCAATGAACGCAGTCTAGAGCTGACGTTGTTATCATAAACATTTATTCTCATTATGCTCTGACAATCATTGTTCTTTGGTTTGACCAAAATGTCTCTGACGTTGTTCCCAGTTGAGTCGTACCGCCCACATATCTGCTCTTATTCACTCTGCTGGCGACACGGCAGGCTGCGTGTTGATGATTCCGTTTGCGCCATTTTGTGAGAATGAGATAGCAAAACGGGGCATCAAACGTCCAAGAAGTGATGACAAGGCAAATGTTTGCGTAGAGATGTAAACAGCTTCGGCGTCGCTAGGAAGGGCGCTGACGCTATGTAAGCCTCAATGTTTTGTGAATATATCATCTGAGTCAGCAGCAGGCTACAAGCTTGAAACCACGCATCCAAAGCTATACCGCATGTTCAGTCATGGGCCGAACTTCATAGTGGTGAGCATCCGTAAGATGGACTCAATGAACGGAAAGATATGGATTCTAATAACGTACCGTACCATGCTGCTAAAGTCTATGGTGGGTTATTAGAAAGATCTAGAGGGCGAGAGGTCCCGCTTTGAACTTGGAAATAGCATATAAGAGGAGAACGCAGTAGATTTCGTGCACAAAAACTCTGTAAATACCTTTTGCAAAAGTATGTTTTACAAAGATAAGTAGATCGTGCTGAACGTCTTGTGTAGTACCGATTATGCTGAAGTGAAATTGATACTGACGTGTCATCAACAGCACTGGAGAGGGCTATGCTTAGCTCTAGCCACTGACCTCCTTGGCTGCTAGGGGTGATCTCTTTCTTTCCCTCCTTTATCGAAGTGCACGAGAAAGCTTTGGAAGCAACTGTGACAGGGAGCTAGAGCTACAAGAACATTGTGTTCGGCGTGATAGCTATGGAATCGAAATTAACAATAAAAAACCAATCGCCTAAATGTCAGGAAAGAACATGCTATAATCCAATCAGCAACCCATCTGTTAACTTGCAGGATGAAAACCATCCAGCTGCGCCATAATGCCGTGCAGTTCATCCTAACAAAGGAGGGCGCAAGCAAGTGTGAGAAACCTCGCAAACGAACCAACTCTACCTGACCAGGTGCCTAGGCTCAACTTATCACTTATCATTGTTCCAACGACATCAGCTGCTTCTTTTCCACTCCTCAAAAAATCGCAGGCCTTGCAAGCGCCAGAGCTGCAGGTATCGATAATTTCGTATATCAGCGAGCCTACGTTGACTTCTAGAAACGGTAGTTGAAAAGGTATCTAGTGTCCTCGGCTGCTGCGCATCTAGACATAGGTGGGAGTTGCTAGCTAAGCTTCCGACACTACTGCTGTTGAAAGGTCGCCGAAGTAGATCAAATGAATACTTTATCATCCATTACGAGGAGAAAGATTTGGTTTCACTGATGGAGGTATATGAATGTTGGATTGATGTATGACTACAAGTGTGCAGGAGTGTTGTCTGGGAGATAGTAAGGTTAAATTGTTAGTAAGAGGGAGATCGCGCAGAGCAGTAGTGACGTGTGACAGCGCGTCGTAGTGGCGTCGATTAACCCCGGTCCCACGCTTATCTCCAGAAAGCAACAACGCCACCGAGTAACCAGTCCTGTCGCTTGCGCGCTTCTTTAGGCCGCAGTCTTTGGCCTGTCACTTACACGCTTAGAAACATACAATGCGCCTTCGATCATAAGCACCATGGTTCTCGGTTTCGAGCGCATCAACGAGCGCACACAACGTCCTAATGCCCACATCAACTTCATACGCACGCTCCCTGGTCCGACGTCCCCCACGGCTGAAAACATCCTGAACCGCGTCGCAGCCATATGCTATCCCTTCATGAAATCCCACATGATTCTCGTACAGGCACTTGAAGAGTTTCCCTATAATACCGAGTTTGTTGGCCGCAACTTCAACGCGGGTGAGGTCATACAGTTGGTGCTGAGGGATCGAAATGGACGATGGCTACCTCAAAGAATGGTTGAGATGGTCATGGTACATGAGCTTGCCCATTGCAAGCAAATGAACCATTCAAAGGCGTTTTGGAGTGTGCGGGATGCGTACGCTGCAGAACTGAGGGCACTCTGGGCGAGAGGTTACACTGGCGAAGGGCTGTGGGGTAGGGGTCGAGAGCTAGACACAGGCGCAACACAAGCCAGCGATGGAGATCATATAGATGTTCCTGAGCATCTTTGCGGTGGTACATACGCTCGCAGGGGTGGGAAGAGGAAGCGAGGCGGAAAGGAGAAACAAACGCTCACTTACGCGGAGAGAAAACAGAGAAGGATACTCAAGAAATTTGGCGCAGGAGGACAAGCTTTGGGCGCTGACAATGATACAAAAGTCAAACTTGAGAAGGGGGTAGAAAAGAAGGGAAAGCCGAGAGTCGCAGGGAGCGCACGAGGCCGGGACCTGAGAGCAGCAGCAGCCTTAGCACGTTTTGAAACAGCGAAAAAAGACGAAATCACAATCAAGAAGGAAGAAATATCCTCAGAAAGCGATTCGGACGATGAATTTATTGAAGGAGATCAACTTGGTGCAGCAGTTGACGTAGACGGAAAGAGCATGCTCGATGACAAAGGTCGCGCACTCGTCAAAGTCTGTGAAGATGAAGACGACAAAGACGGCAACGCGAAGAGGGAGTTGGAAGAGATGCAAGGTTTTGCACCCTTACGCAAAGTCTCGAAGAAGAAGTCCGCACCAACTAAGAGCTCAAACAACTCACGGCAGGCGCAGACGACGACCAAGAGTTCTACATCGACCGCCGCAATCAAATCTAAATCCATTGTACCACAGAGTACATCTTCATCAATCATCTCCCTCTCCGAATTGCACAAGCGCCGTCCTGAGCCTTCACATTCTACACCAAGCCGTCCTATTGTGGCGTCTCGTACTTGCGCTTGTCCAATCTGTTCTCTCGAAAACAGTGCTGAAGCACTTACTTGCAGCGCATGTGCCAACGTGCTGAAGAAGGAGTTTGTTGTAGATTGTTGGACATGCCAGAGCCCGGCCTGTAAAGGGAGTCAATACATCAATGCTGGAGATGCAGGCTTGTGTGGTGTTTGTGGATCCGAAAGGCAGAGTTAACGACTTTAATGTCTATTGGAGTTATGTGTTGGGATTAGAGTAGCGAACGCGATACCCAGTTTTACAATAACTGCAGTTTAGAACAACCATAGCAATCCAACTAGGAGTTGCGCATATCATAACTTCATTCTGTGCCACAGTAGAACTCCAAGACATCCTAACAACGCCCCCAATGAAAGAATACAAAGATCAGCCTGTGACAGGCTACACCATACCGTCTGTACCGAGTTTCCTTTCTCTGCTTTACACCAAAACACCTTTCTAATCTCAGACCCTAGTTGCTTTACGGATATTGCAAATTCTATCTCGCAATTCTCAAGTGCGAACTTCCAGTGCTCTTCTTTGCACTATGAGCGATACTCATACCGACACCCCTTCGGTTATTCCTCTTCATGCCCTCCAACTTGGCCTTCAGCTGCTCATGGATTTTCCTATTCTGCGCCCAGTCATCCGCAAACTTTTGCATACGCAGCGCAGCCACCACGGCGAGAGCCGCGGATTTGAGCGTAGGTCGGCGCTCATGGATGGTAATGTCAGGCGTGATTCCCATCTGCGAGATGAGGTTTAGATCTTGTTGGTTACTGCAACGAATTAGTCATGTATGTCTAGATGGACAGAAGAGAACTATATGAACTTACCATTCATTGTATGTAGAGATCTGCATCAAGAAGAACCTCTTTTGATAACCGAGTGCCTCACGGAACGCTTCTGCACGTGAGCATCGGGCTCGAAGGAACTGAATTTGCTTGGCCAGGCCGTTGATCTCTTTGATGTGGCGTTTTGTGAGAGCTTCGGCTTGCTCATCAAGGTCGACCGCATCCTGGTTTGCCTTTTGCTGTATCGCTCTTGATGATGCTTGAAGGAGACGAAGTTGTGATTCCTTCTCCCGAAGTTGGGACTGGAGATCTTTCAGCTGACGCTCAAGCGAGGACTGCTGGTCGCGCGCAATTGACTTGGCTTCGGAGAGAAGCTTGCGATGTTGGCTATCCTTCTCGCGGATCCTCGATTCTAGATCGCGTATCTTGTCCTCTAGCTCGAGCTTTTGCTCGCGTTGGACTGCTCGCGATTCGGATTGCAGGTTGTTGTTTTGACTCTCCTTTTCACGGAGCATTGATTCCAGAACGCCAATTTTCTCTTCAAGCGCGGCCTTTTCTTCAGCGACCTCATCGGCGTCATCTTGGAGTACAGCTATTTCCTCCTCATAATCTTCCTTTTCGCGATTTGTAATATCTCGGAGCTCTTCTAGTGCCCCTAGACGCTCCTCTGCTAGGCGCTGGAGACCCTCAATTTGACTTCGCTGTGAATCCATCTGTTCACGAAGGTCCTCCAGTTCGTTATCCCTCTTACGGACTATGTCCTGCATGACATCAATCTGTGTATCAGGCTCGTCGGCGTGGCTTCGTAAGGCATCGAGCTCGGCTTCTCGATCGAATATCGTTCGTCGTGCTGTTTCCAGTTCCCTCGTCCGGTCGCCTAGGTCGCTCTTGAGCTGTCCGAGATCTTGAAGCATCGCTTCCTGTGCCTCGATCTTCCGTTGTAGCGTGGCCATCTCACGGTCACGAGCTTGTAGTGTTGACTGAACATTAGACAAGTCCCGAGAAAGTGCGTCCCGTTCCCGTGTAACTTTTTGAAGAGCCTCTATCTGTGTGTCTTTACCTAATACGGCAGAACGGAGGTTGTGCAACTCATTTTCCATGTCGTTGCGTTCCTTGCGAAGTGTTGCAACCAATGTATCGCGGTCATTGTTACCTCTGCGCAATACCTCCACTTGCTCGTCCTTGCTGGACATCTTAGAGCTCAGGTTGTCGCGCTCACGACGAACTTTGACTAGTTCGCGGGAGAGAGAATCACATTCTTGTTTTGCGTTGTTCAGCGCCAGCACTTGAGCATCCTTGCTGCTAAGATTCGCGCGAAGACCAGTGAGTTCCTGTGTCGCATCGTCACGTTCTCTGCGTAGTCGCTCCAGCCCACCCAAATCGCAGTCCTTCTGAGTGAGGTCACGCCTTAGCTGCTGAAGTTGTTGTTCATAGGCTGATGCATCTTGCTGCAAGCGAATAATTTGCTGCATCGCTTCTTGGTGCTTTTTACGGAAATCTTCGAGCTCGTCGGCTCTAGATTCTGCAGCGTCAACTCGCGACTGCAATAACTCGATCTCGATGCCTTTCTCGCGGACGATTTCTACGACCTTCTGTCGGGCGTCGTTTGCAGATTGTTGGGCAAGCTGGACTTGGTTGTCACCCTGAGACTCGGCAAGCTCCAAACGTTCGCGCAGCGCTTCCATTTCTGTCTGCGTTTGGTTTTGAACAGTCTGAAGGCGTCTCTGCAATTCGCGAAGCTCGGTATCCTTCTCACGCTCGACCGACCGTAGGCGTTCCTCTAGCACGGCGATTTGTCGTTGGTTCTGCTCATTGGCTTCGTCAAGCTCTCGCTGTTTTTGTTCATCTGCTTCATCGAGCTCACTTTCCAATTCAGCAATATGTTGCTCCAGCTCATGAATCTCTTGTTGCCTTCCATCTGCTGCAGAGTCTAGCTTTGATTGCAGGGTATTAATTTCGGCATCCTTTTCGCGTTCAATAGAGCGGAGCTGTTCCTCAAGGTCCTCGATCTTCTCGTTTTGCTTAACAAGTTGGCGGTCCTTTTCGGAAGTGACATCTTCTTGCGATTCCTTGACAGACCGCAGTTCGTCTTCAAGTTTGGCGATGCGCTGGGCTTGTTCCTTGAGCTGTCGATCTTTTTCATTGTCGCCAGAAGACTGTGATTCCCGCGCTCTCTCCAGCTCTTCTTCCAGGTCTTTAATCTGCTCCTCATTCTCGTCCAACATCTGATCTCTTCTCTGAATTTCTGCTTGTGCAGTCTCTAAATCCGCATTGGCCTTGTCCAGCTCTTCTTCCGTATTTTTTGCCTCGTCCAACTTCTCCTCGAGCCGCTCAATTTCGGCAGCGCGCTCGTCAGCTAGCCGCCTAAGCTCGTCCATTTCTTCGCGCATTCCTTCATCTGCATGCCGCCGCTTGACTTTCTCTGCATACTCTCGCAATTGCTGCTTGTAATGGTCCAGCTCCTGTTCGGCGGCTTTGAGGTCCCTGGAGTAATTCTTAATGTCGCGTGACATTGCAACCTTCTCCGATTTGAGGTTTATGTTCTCTTCCATGGCTTCTCGGTTGAATTCTGGTCCCATCTTTTTGAGGTTCTCTTCGAGGAAATGAATCTTGAGCTTAAGTCCAAAGTTTTCTTTGTCAATCTGCGCTAGACGCTGCATGTAGTGTCAGCAAGGTTGAGATGACGGGTTTGTTTAACAAACTATCAAGTGCACCGGTGTATACGTACATCTTCCTGTTCTCTCAGTGTGAGCACATTGCCATTTCCGCTGTCCATCTCGCCCTCTGCTCTCCGCGGCAGTGCCATGGGTGTGCTCATAGTACTAGAGTTGGGATCGGGCACCTCTGTGCGCTCGTCGACCGAATCGGCATAGGAACTTGACTGTACATCGTACATGCTTGCTTCAGGTAGTGGCGTGTTGCTGACTTGGAAACCGGGCTTCATGGCTATGGGTGTTGTGATCCTCCCGTCGAGGAGGCCGTTGACCTGGCGTGTCCGATTCGCGGTCGCACTCTTAAGCATGGGGGTAAACTCGTTCTTCCCACTGAGGTTTCGTCGAGCAGTCAGCTGTGCTCGTGGTGTGCGAGTGCCTCCCATTTGCTTGAAGAGGTTGTCGCGGTCTGTTGGCGCATGGAACGTCTCTTCGATGCTGAAGTCGGGCTCGTTGATGCGCGTTATGTCGCCGACCTCTGTGCGAGGCGTGTTGAGTAGGTGCGCCATCTTTGTAAGTATATTCTCTATTGCCGCATGTGTGAAAGGAATGGCAGGTCTTTCGTGACGCGCACCTCCAGTAGTGTCGACTTCCGTGTGCCTCTTCGGGATACTTTGGATGTTGTTTGTTTGGGGCGCTCGGACCCTGCAGGGATGCTGGTAGCCGCTAGCCGAATGAGTCAAGATCCAAAAAGCGCGCCGCGTTCAGTCACGTGTTCCGACTTTGCAGCCTCCATCGAAATCCCCACCTTGAATCCGTCTCGGATGCGTCATCGAGGTTTGCGCATCGTCAGTGGCGAAGAAGCATGAGGTGAATATACACATTTGCCACCTTCATAATTTATTTCCTACAAGTGTCACGTTGGGAGAACGATAACGATCAGCAGCCGGGAAACATGGAAGGCCAACAGGACGATCTCAAGTGGTTTGGTGAAGGATTCGATGGATTTCCGAAGAAGCTGCCCGACGACGTGGTAGAATACATGGTTTTCATCATAGACACTAGACTTTCGGACATACAAACAAGAGAACGACTACAGGCTTTTCAACGCGCACTCAACACACTGGAAAAGAAATTCTTGAAGGAGTACATTTGGCAGCGCGATTCGTTAAAACTCGAACTGATTCGCGAAGAACAACAATGGTTACTCCGGGGTCAAACCAACTACGGAGACAGTGTCGCAGATGAATGGCTGATCGTTTACCTTTTGCGCGAACTAAGCAAAGAATTTAAGGATGCTTGGATACGCATTTACGACAGCGACGGGGAATTTCTTCTCATCGAAGCAGCGAATGCACTTCCAAAATGGCTTACTCCGGAAGTCGCAGAAAACAGAGTCTGGATAAACAGCCACCGACTTCTTATTATTCCCTTGGGCAAAGAGGAGGACCCTGCCCCACTCTCCCAGAAGCAAGCCATGCAGATCATTCATGACACCCCAGGACGACCACAGCAGTATATTAAGGTTGAGAAAGAAGCATTCCATCGGTTGAATAGTTACCCAGCTGCTATTTCAGACAACCAGCATCATGCAACAGTACCACTCCCCAGAAAGGTTGCCCATATCCTGCACTTCAACCCGTCATACATCGCTCCAGTGGTCGAGGCGTTCTACCTACGCGATCCTATCTCCATACGCCTTGCTCAGCCAAGCAAATCGAAAATTCCTCTTGTTTTTCCGCCAGAAGACTTTGTCGACGTCAGCGTGCGTTTTACAAAAGTTCTCTATGCCCAGCTTCTTGGGCAACACTGGGAGGCACCTCCGCCATGGGATACTGCATTAGAACAGCTCGTGAAATCAGGAAAACCGACTGAGAAGGCTGAGATAGGTATCAAGATTACAGCCGGGATGCAAATGTTGCTTTCGCATTCTATTTATGCCTCCTGGAAGTCTACACGAGAAATCGCTCTTTTACTCGAGGACCTTGAAAATGGCGACGATTCCCTTCCAACGGATGCTGAGATCGCTAACTGGCCGAAACGCGATGATGATGAAGGTTGGCTGAATATCGATTTCGCTGAGTTCGAGAAAGAACTAGAAGGTAAAGGAAGCAATACAAATGACGGGTTTGGCGACAAGAATGCGCAAGAGAATCTCAAAAAGATGGTTGCTCGGTTCAACGATTTTCTGGCTGATAACGAAGCGGGTGCGGAAGGGGCAGACGGAGGGTTTGACCCCATGGACAAGGACAATGACTCAGATGCTGGAGGCAGGGGGTGGGATGACCCTGAGGATAGCGATTCGACTGTCGAGAGCAAGGGCAAAGGAAAGTCCAAGGCAAGGCCCAGTGAAGACCAAGGGGACGACACAGATGACGAAGATGATGCCGCAGCTGATGCCGAATTTGCGGAGTATGAGCAGTCCTATGAAAAGTTCATGACACTATCGGCAGCGGAGAAAGCCATTCTTACTGATGAAGCACGGGCTCTGGCACGCGAACAAGACGCCGAGAAGGAGGAAGACGAAGAAATTCAGAAATTGAGCGAAATGATGGAGGCCGAACTGTTCAGCCATGGCGCTTTGAACATCAACCCGAAGTCGGATAACAAGCCAGGCTCAGCTCTTTCACTGACTGGCAAGGGCAAAGGCAAAGCGAAGCTCCCAGAAATTGCGGACGCGGAAGAGGAGGACGAAGACGATGATGAAGATGAAGATTTGCTGGATGAGGATTACAACCTTGCAGACAACATGTTGAAGGCTTTCAAGGGTGAAGCTGGATTGGCTGGACCGGCTGGAAATATGATGAGGGCGATGGGCGTTCAATTTCCACAGGATGCCGATGATGAGATCAAAAGTGGATCTTCCAAGCGCAAGGGATAGGGAAGGTAGTAGCTGTCTCTTAGTGTGACGAGGCTATTGTCATTATTGGCGTTGCACTAGGAGATCAACACTTCGTATTTTCGCTCCACTCATCATAACCATTGGCTATTGTTCGTATCTGAGTAAGGGCCAGTGCTTTTCCCCATAGCAATCCTACATTATTAGCATTGGGGGAATTGTGCGCCTTGATAGTCTTCGTCTCAAATGAGCGTCGAGGCTTGCATCCTCCCAATTAATGCAACGTGAAAGCTGTGAATTTATTAAGACGATTTCCCTGCGGATTCTAACCAATTCATTGCGTTTAGTACGAATTTCCTTTTAGAGTTCTAACCGAATCTTGTACAACCCGTATGGAATCTGTGAGCAGTATATTGCCAACGAAGGATTGACCCTTGAGAAGCGTCAGCAGTTTCGTCTGAATCTAGTTGAAAAATTTGAAGATGCTCGTCAGTACAAGGATGACTAGATTGATCTACCTGCTCGCGTCCTACATGTTCGTAAGAGATGTAGGCGATCGCTTCGCTTTGTGAAACTGCACCCTTTCATTTCGATACACAATGCACGCTGGACTACGATAATTCAATTCAATGTAAAATGATTGTCATTGCTACGTTATTGTGAGCCCTGAAAGCAAGCGATTCAGCTTCCATACACTAAAAGGTAAGCAAGAAGGGTCCTTGTCTTTGGGTCTTCATTCTCACATTGTGCCACGTTTCTAGGAAACCAACAACCCCAGTATCATCCAATCTAATCCTTACTTCTGGAGGCTGAATCTAGAATCTTCGCTTCGCTTCGCCTCGCCTCGCCTCATCATAACACATAGTGAATACAGCTACCCGACATCAGCAGCCCACTAATAAGTAACAACATTCCACACCGTCTTCTTCGAAACTCGGTTCAAATATTGGATCCAGACTGAATATCTGTAGCAGCTACAAACGATTATGTTCTGGGCCTTATAGCCAAGTAATTGCCTAATCGCCCGAAGCTCAATCTAGGCTGTTTGCCCGCAGCCTCTTCACGCGCATCGGATGCTGCCCTCAAAGCGCTGCGCTAACTTTTGCTGTACAGTGGTAGCCTATATTGCTTTTTTACACTAATGGGGCCAAATTACTAGCCCTTAAGATTCGCTTAGAAGTAGCCAATCGCCACTTCAAAAAGCAGACATGTATCATGAAGCTCTCAGCATAAAATCTTGGAATGAAACGTCACAAGCTTGTCGCTAGGACCAAAGAGAATTTTTTTGACGATTTTATGGCAGTTCCTCCTGCTTATCCTTATATACTCCATCATGTGATATTCACTGTGGCAACAGGGTTCTGGTGTGGTTCTCTATCTTTCAGTTTAGAAAGTATCTAGACCGGTATGAGTGACTGCTGTTTCATTTTCTTCGAATATCGGACTCTCCGCAGTACTACCAGATCTGCTGAAAGAAATTCATGGGTTGAAGCCTTGAGTGATAAGCATATACGAGAGCGAAGGGCAAGGTGATATGATTCATGAACCTCGTAGTTGTGAGATTGTGTGCCAAAGCATTTGCGCGAAAAGATTTGACGGATATGCGTACGTCAAAGGCAAAGAACCAAGTATAGATTCCGATATTGACTGAGAAACTACAATCATAGCTATAAAGAACAAGAAGGAAATGCCAGGAACTAACGTCCTCATGTCATGCCGTTTCAAATGAGAGTCGTTGACGAAGACCCTAGTTTGAATATAACTATCTCTTAGGAATGTACCCTTATGGAACATGAGTATCCACTGAAGAGCTACTGTCTTTGCGTATCCATTTTATCCAAACAGAAGGGGTTTTGGCAGCGTTTCTCCCATCTTGCGTGCTTTCTTGATCGGTTGATCTTATTATACTGTCTTGACTCTTCGCAGACCCTTTGATGGTCTTGAGCTCTTGAAAGTCTGGAATATCATCTATGACGGCAACTACCGGCCTGTTTTGTCGCGATGCCCAAGATTCACCCCGGTGTGCGAAGTGATGAAATAGTGGACGGACGGTCGCGAGATTGGCGGCAACCACGGAAACACCGACTTCAACAGTGGACCAGAGAGATATGTCCACAGTCGCATCTAGGCCGACATGTTAAAAGTGAACGGAGTATATCCTCGATATGTGCGGCTTACATAGAAAGTCTGGATCTTTGAATGTCTCCACATACGGCATTCGTACAAGTGCAGCATAGCTTGCACTATATTTTGTTAGCATGTCTAGATTGACAAGAGGTGTTACACTTACATGCATGCCAGAACCAAGAAGGGTGCTGTCAAAATCTTCGTGCGGCGGTCGACTTGTAGTTTCCAGATGAGTCCGCCAACTAGGACTCCCCAGGCTATATCAGTTCCTGCAGTCACCGCTCCGTAGAAGTATGTAGCGTTCACCATGATCTCAATGTCAAGACACCGGCCATTTGTATCGCCTTGTAATCGTGTCCAGAAGAAAGCGACCGGAAGGCATTGGAAAACGCTGAGAAAAAAGAAGCCGAAACCCACGACGGCTGCAAGTACCGTGATGATGTAGGTAGTGATGCGAAAGAGAGGTTTAATATCTGCGATCCTCAAGAAGAAAAAGCCCGCGGATATTTTGGCCAAGGTGATTGAGCATGCGTATGCAAGGAAGCACAGCCACCAGCACTTGAGGAAAAGTCAGACCAGAAGACATTTTGAGGATCAACTCCGACTTACACGCATGGCATGTACCGAGTCTTCAATCGATATTTCTGAGGTCCGTCGGCCAGTTCCATAATGGATCCCTGTCAAGAGTGTTCCAGTGTACCACATGTGGATTATCTAGGAGGTTGTAAGCAAGGTAAAAACATGTGGATCTCGGCTGCAAGGACATACGAATGCAAGAGCGATGAATGAATCATCATGCCCCCAGGCCTTGACGATGCGTATGCGAACGAAACAGCGTAGGGCGAAAGTGATGATGCTCAATGCACCCAACAGGGCACACGGTATTCTCAATTTCTGAGGAAGTGGAAGTCCCATGATGTCGCAGATGGTAAATATCGTGGTGTAGAGGACAATGTCGGCTACTAGAGAACCCTAGCGGCGCTACATAATATAGAAAACTGCCCACACAGACGGATGAGCGGAGATCAATTCGTGTGGCAACCTCAGGCCCTCCAGACCTGCCCACCATAAAGTTTGCGAGCGGATGACAGTCTCGCTAGTCTCCTTCATCGACGGGACGGAACTGCCCCTCGTGGCGCCGGAAGGCTACCCGCAAGCGAGCGGCCATCCATTCTCTCCACCCCTGCGCCGCACTATCGATCTATGCTATCGTATTGCCGCACAAAGCTGGAATGACGACTCGATCTGCTATCCCATGTAGCATCCTTGCTTTGCAGCTCTTCCCCTGATAGATATGATTCGTGTCTTTGTCGTCTTACCTTCAGGGTCTGGGTTTGTTTTGCGAGCCTGTGGATGGTATCCTCGGAGAAGCAAAGTGAAGTGTGGGGATATCTCTGCTAAACAGCACGATGAGTGGTTTGCCCGAGTTACGATGTTCGCGAAACCCGGGACGTCGCAAACTCAATTTATGTTAGCTCTCCGCTATGTACAGGCCTAGCCTAGGATACGATCCGATCGGCGCAGGGTGGCCACCATGAAGGGCAGGAATTGCACAATTAATCTTACACAACTGGAAATAATTGCATGATGTTCTGTACTGATAGGGTTGTCGGCGGTAGTAGCATCGTTCTTCCCTGTTTTCTCCCTCCAAATGTAATCTTCGATGCTTATATGTAGGAGAAATTCTGTGACACTTGACCTAAAGAACGAAACTTGTGATACGATTACCGAGCGATGACCTAGGCTTTGCGTGCCTGGAAGCTGATGCAAAAAGGCTTCCCCACACCACCTGTTAGTAGCTGAAGTTTGATGATCCTGCGAACAGCGGGTAGGGGCTGTCAGAAGCACGCGACGCAGCTGCTGATCTGTGCACCACCACGCTCCGTACCTACCCTATACGGGAGCCAGGGACCTGGATTGCCACCAGCCATCAGCTCCACGTGCCGTCAAGTTCGCTACCAAGCTACGCAAGCAGATTGGTTGGAAAGCGATGCCTAGAGCTTCCGATCCTACGCATCATAGTGCCATGACATCTGTCCAACTGGCTCGCCATCGCCTCACTATCATGCCTTTTGCAGTAGCCGTTTCCGCTTCTTATTAGCGTTATCATGTCGGAAAAAAGAAATATACAAGACTCCAGCCGACACATCTTTGCCCTCACACTATTCAGCTTTTGTACGACATCTCACGAGTCTCGGTTCTATGTGTATCGCTGGTAAATAAAACAAGATTGGCGCTATGAAATCGAGACTTGCATGTGGGGGCCTAGTCGGTCCAGTATTTTGTCGTTGTCGGGGAAGAAATTGAAGAGCAAGTACATACAGCCAATGGGCAAGATGTGCCTGACTGAGCCCCCTTCAAGTGAAAGCATGGGGTCCAGGGTACCCAGTAGTGCGCAGGGGCTGGGTTGGGGCTGCACCGACTACTGCAGGTTATCACATCCACAGCCTCATCACATACGACGAAACGGGCAGGGTTCCTGACCAAAGTACGTGTACACCCCACTACATTATGAAAACCAGTCTCTTTTCAGAAGGGCTAAACTCAGCGTGCAAGACTACGTCAGCTTCTCAACGAGGATTTTCATTGATTGTGGACGGGGCGATCAAGTGACGCTTGTACTATCGAGCTTTCAGCGTTGGCCAGGTAGCAGTTCTGACAAAGTTATGCGTAGGTAGCCACGAAGCAGCCACCAGCCCATCCAGATCAAGGCCCAACAAATCCGACCCCGCAATTCTTCCTCGAAGAAGATTGTTTTATGCAAAACACAAAATCAGAATTTGACTGCATTTACATGCTGATTGCTCACTCCTATCAACGTTCCCTACGCACTGCGTTGTTAGGGGAAAGTGCTATTTATACCCTAGCATCTGAAAATATGTTCATCAGCATCTCTTCCCCTATTCTTTGATACTGCGATTACGTGCGTGGGAGTTGGAGCTCACGCATGAGATTTGGGACGTTAGTTAGGCGTGTTACTATTCAATCGCGATCATCAATATATGCCTGGTTTCTTGGGCATACTCTGAGCAACAGACAGACGAGATTGAAAGAGGCCCTTGGTTGCAATGTCATAGCCCTTGGGCAGTCCACTGATGGCTTAACAAAACATGGCATTGGCTCTAGCTATGACTGGTAGCTTCAACTTGATACCTTATTGGAGCGCCAAGGTGAAAAATATTCCACAGCTTTCGAATACAAAGCTCAAAATAGTTCATCTTGACTAAATCCATGAACAGATCACGATTGCGATTGAGAAATTCCTGAAAACGCGTAGTGCAAAGTTTGCAACAGGAAAATTGGCCTGGAGGCAGAACTGGTCCAGAATGAAGTCAAGTGAATAGCCTGGGTCAAGAAATAATAATTCAAATCTAGCCAGGGCATGCTACTGTCTTCCAAATCGCCCCTTCAAGTTGTATCAAACACTGTTGGCTTTGTGTACCGCCTAGATCGCCGCTAACAAAGACAACTAGAACTGCCGCATATGCTGCAGTCGCAGCAAAAATCTCCGTTCGCCTTGCATTTGTACAAAGAGCAACGCTTGATGCAAATAGAATAGTATACATGGCTACTAGGCCTAGCTTAGCTTTTGCATTTGGCACCAAGTACAAGTTTGCAATCGCCCCTATTAAAAGAATCGCAGCGAGAAGAAGGTCGATGCCGGCGACAGTGCGGGTAATATGTAAGTTTTTGTATACTGTGGTACGGTCGTATATTTCAGATGTGTTACGGCTCCTGAATATCCAATGATCCTGAAGAAAACGGGATAGATAATCCTCCTCGATCGGGCGAGCAAGCGTGATTAGGTCAGATTTATGATCTAGATATCCCTGGGCACGTCCCTTGATGAGAGAAACAGGAACTCCTTCATCATTCTTAACTGCTGTCCCATTGACAAATTCGCGCAGAGCGGACATGGAACGATCGCAAGGCTGACGCTTTTCCGCAATCTGCGACCGCGCATTTAAAAAATCATCTGTTTTGAATCAGCTCGAAGGTGGATCAAATAAACGTCAAATGGTCACTTACAGTACTTCTGAACAAGCTCCCCCATTTCTTCGATGCTATTGACTCGTTTTTCCTCAAAGCTGTCCACTGCTTTGGCACGTTCACTAAGCATCTCCCAGCTTTTCGATCCCTGTCGCACTTCGTATTCTGCATGGTTTCTGGCAATTCTATCTTGCCCCTCGATTTCGGCTTCCAGAGATGTTATTCGGGCCTGTAAATGGAGCGCATATCTCGCCGCTAGCTGATCAAACTTGCGAAAGACGAACGTTTCCCCATCAGGATCACGTGCTATCCATCTAGCTAGTGTGGGGTATCCGTCGCGGTTGCGTAGGTCTCCGGGCTCTAAATCGATATTTTGTGGCATTACATTTCTGTGTCTGAAGTGTCTTTTCAATATGAAGCTTTTGGAATATGTTGCCTATCTCTCAGCCTAGCGCGGACTGCATGCGTTCGTAATCAAGCCACATCAGGGACAGTTCCGCTACGCCTTGTGCTCAGCCAAAGCCATACCCGATCCATCTCACCGGCTTGACGTGGCCATTTGCCTCACTTTTACCCGATTGCCTGATTGCCTAGTTGACGCATTAAATGCCATCCAGCTTTAATCAAATATGCGGACTCCCCAAAGCCTTTATGCCCCGTCTCATTCTCTCTTTGTATCTCGACTTCTCCATCATTTAAAGTTTTTCTTGCGAAGGACCCTAGAGGGCCTTGACGATTGACGCTCGCTATGCCACTGACGTCATAGTCCTGGCGATATGGACCATACTGAGCTTTCAGCTGAGTGGCCTGATTGGACAAGCCCTATTCGTACTGCCAACTATAACGATGGAGAACACTCTGTCGTCGGCTTGGAAAACGATAATGCATTTTTGGAATCCTTTTATGAAAAAGTGCAGCCTGCACCCGCCGACGAAACCAATGTTCTGGGCTCTGGCCTGAAAAGAGACACCATTCGCGAAGTAATCTCCAAACTAGAGTATGTAGGAACCTAAGGTCATGAGTTTCATTAGGCAGGGATTTACGCTCACATCAAATAGCAATAGATACGTACACTTAGATCGTCTAAGATCTTGGATGTGGGGCAGCCAGAAAAACACAGTTGTTCAGCTGAGTGGAATAGGAGGGTTGGGTAAGTCGAAGTTGGTATCACCTGTACAGAAAGCAACATATATGGTCCTGAAAGATTACTTCATGCCCAACCCCGATATCAGAAAGCTCAGCTCAGATCATGTTATCCCCGGCCTTCTTGATTCTCAACACCCTGTCGACGCCACAGGGGACACTGGAGCCAAGTACAATTTTTTGAATGAAGATTATGCGAAACGGTGCAAGTTCAAGATCGACCCGACCGCAAGAACGCTCATAACTATCGCGAGTGGCCAAAAGGTCATGACTACTGGTATTTCTGAGGTTTCCTTCAGCTTTCGAGGTGAACAGACCCCATACCCGTTGAAATTCCATATTCTTCCCGGGTGTATCAAGAACGTCATACTCGGCAAATCGTTCTTGAAAGCCACCAAGACCTTTTCCAACGCATTACATTTCGCCAAGCGAGTGGTGAAACGATTCACAAGAACGTTAAATACACACCAAGTTATGTTTCTGGGTGCGTCGCCTCCGATGTTTGCCGGACTACTCAATGGGGAAACCAAGACTGCACTTGCCGATTCGGCGTCCAAGGTTTTGATCATGGATGAAGACTATGCCCGAACGCTGGGCCTTTCGATTGTGAGCACAAAAAAGACGTGTATCAAGCTTCGATTTGCCGACGGGTCCACTGCGTTTACTTCCGGCAAAACGTACAATGTTTCGTGGCAGTTCGGTGCTGGGAAGCGCTATCCACTTGATTTTTATATTCTCAAGAACGCACCAGCGGATGTCATTCTCAGCGAAGACTTTTTGCTGAGAGAGACAAAAGCTTTCATTGAGTACGCCGACTGCTTGATCGAAGAAGATGAAAATGATGATATCGGCTACTACGACGACAGTGATGACGACGATTATTTCTTCGCCATCGACCGCGATGAGAATTATCATCCCAAAACCTACACTGAAGGAGCCGACCAGTATTTCGAGGACGACCGCGAGGATGCCAGACGAACCGAGGAAGATTTGCATATCAATAGTCTGACTGGTGATGAAAAGGAGGCAGCGATTGCGAGAGCCAAAGAACGCCGTAAGCAATGGGCAGAAAAGCAAGCTGCAAATAGCCTTGCCCAGGGGAGCCAACCCAGTACGACAAATACTGCGAGTCCGTCCGCAGCTCCGCAACTGCATACTAGCAACGCAATAGGAGTGCCGTCTACCAGCAAACATCAAAGGTGGCGGTTCAAGCTCATGAGAAAGCGCAAATCTGGGCAAACTGGGCAGAACCCCTAGGCCAGCGACCGAACCTGTGCTTTGACTCAACAAAATCATTTTTTTCATCAAGCGAAAGGAGACACGGCCTCCAAACACGGGCGGAGTTTTGAGTATATTTTCAATCTAGGATAAGCAGGCTTTGCATTAAATGGCGTTTGGGTGGGTGGAACATGTGAAAATACCTCGTTATAAGAGCGTTATGTTTACAATTGCAAGGGTATCTTAACAATTACATGCAAAATGAACACATATCTATTCTTTCTTGAGCACATCGATCATCCACTCAACGGCATTCTTCGCTTCGGCCAGACCATAAGGCACGGTGAGAACGAAGCAGTGCATCTGCTTCTCCCAGTGAACCCACTCGCCCTTGACGTCTGCTTGAGCACATTTCTCACGGAATATTATGCCGTCAGGGCTTAACACATCGCAACCCGCAGTTATACCATGAACCTTGATATTATTCTTGGCCAGCAATGTAACATCGGCGTTGATAGGAGAGATGCGGCGGTCAGCGGGATCCCAGTCGCCTTGCCATGCCTTTGCAGTATTCTTGATCATCTGGGGTGTGAGGAGAGGATCTTTAGGTGCGATCTTTTCGATGTCCGGATTGTTGCGGGTGAGGTCCGTCGATGCACACACAGCCATGATGGCAACAGGATGCGAGCTCCGGGTGGTTTCCGTGCTTTTTTGTTCGCCGTCTTCTCGTACGGCTTCAAGGACGAGACTCAAGGCGATATTTGCGCCAGATGAATCACCTGCAAAGATGACTCTTTCTCCGGCCTTGCCGGCCTCGGCCATGAGGGCGCGATAGGTTTTCATGCACATGGGAAATGAACTCGGCGCAGGGTTGTTGGGCGCAAGCGGTGTCGATATAATGGATATGGTTGTTTCGGGCATCTCTTTGGCGAGCTTGGCGACTAGCTTGTAGTGCTGTGGTGAAGGAGGCTCCTGCCAACTACCTCCAGCAAAGTAATATATCCGCTTCTTAGAGTTTTTCTCTGATAAATTCGGAGGTAGCATATCGTATATGTAAATATCGCAAACTGTGCGTTCGCGAAGAGTGCATCCAGATAATTTTGATTTTGATGGGTTCAGTCTGAGAGAGCCATCTTCATGCTCTACCTTGGTATTGCCATTGTTGGAGGGCATCAGTCGCACAAGCGACTGGACTATCGTCATCAGAAAAGAGCGTTCATGGCGATGGGTAAGTCGTATAGACGATCCCGGATTGGTTTCGGTTGTGATTTGGCCGTCTGCCATGATGAAAGTTTTCAGTGTCAAAAGTCGTGCAGGTGTAAACGGTCAGTGGTAGGAGAACAAAACGCATTACGGAAAGGCGCTTGTCTGTATCCAATATGGATCGCAAAGTGCAGACATCATCGATTTCTGGCACTTTTGCATCTCCGCGCCCCGAGCGATTCATTCATCGTGAAGAAGCACGGGATTAATGACGTCGTGGCGCATCTTCTGAACATCGATTGGGAGATCCTGGACAAAGGCGGGAAGATCTGACCTCTCCGTCGGTAGGCTGATCTCAAAGCAAGGATGCACTGGCAAAGCAGCGCCGCGCATCTCAAAAAGAGACCTATTTTGAGAAGGATTAAGATTATTCTTTGGAAGTTGCGACAAAGGCCATGTGCAAATCGATGACGTCGTCTAGTATGATGCCACCATGCTTGTGCCAAGTCCAAAGACAGCCATTAGCCTTCCTCGGCTTGCTGCACTCTAGCCATAGTGTCTCTTTTCGAACAACATAGCAACTTTATGTTCTTGTGTATCAACAATGGACGATATGGCAAATTATGCATGTTATGACATTCTATACCGTTGATCGGTGTTGTCTTCCCCGACCTGGTCACCCCTCTGTTCGCGTATACGAAACGTGCTTCAAGTGGAAAAAACATTCCACAGTACCTAGTCTTTGAGATGACCTCCAAAATCCAATATGCCAGCTAAACTCTAATTCCGCACTACCGGCCTCCCTGCTCTAGTCGTCACTGATAACATGTGGCTGGTGCCCTGGATGGTCGAGACTGATTTGTTCAACGTGCGCGCATGCCGAGAAAACAGCCCACTCAACCTGGGCAAAAGTCTTGGTCTTGAGCGCTGAGTGGCGGTGCAACAGGCGGAGATTGCTCTCAGGATCGAATTCCGCTCCGCCAACTGTGCAAGTTGCGCCCGCCAGAGCCGATTCCGTCTTGGGTGTCTTGTCCTTCTGGGCCACCTTAGCTTCTTTCCATCTTACTGGCGGCGCTTTGCAGTGTTAGCACGTTTGATAGCATGAACGTCTTGGCCTACGTGCGCCGACCAAGACATGCAACGTCGTTGAGGAAAACTTAAAGATGGACGATAAGTCAAAGCTTTAAGTCCATTAATTGCCCTCTGAATTATCGTCACCAGTCAATGGCTTCGCAAACCTGCCTTACAGACGAGGAAATCAAGCACTTCATCGACGATCTCGACCACGACAACGATGGCAATATCAGCTACTGGGAACTGGAACGCAAACTGGATCAAGTGCACAAGGAGATAGCTCCGAAAGCCCAGCCACATAACCTTCACCACCAATCTCGCGGCGACGAAGCGCGACATCAATTCCTCCGGCAGATAATCGGAACGCGCGAGGACCGCATCAAGCACGATGACTTCGCAAAGACTGTGAAGACTTGGGAGATCCCGTCGCTAGAGCATGATCGCAAAGAAGCGAAAGACGAGGACGACTACCTGAAGCATATCTCGTTGTACCGACGAGCCCGCGCCTACTGGGCTGTCAAAGGGCCAGAAGTTTTGTTCCTCGCGCTTGTCCTCCTCATGATGATCGCCTTTGGAGTCTGGCAGTTTGTAAAATATCTCACCTACGACCAGTACACACCTGCATTTGGCTGGGGGGTTGTCCTGTCGAAGACATGTGCGGGCGTGCTGTATCCAACCTTCTTCTTCCTTATTCTCTCCATGTCGAGATGGCTCTCAACGTTTCTGCGACGCTTCTACTTTATTTCGAGGTTCATCAACTGGGACTTGTCACAGTCATTCCACATCAAAATCTCCATCGTGGCGCTAGTCTTTGCGACTTTGCATGCGATCGGTCATCTCAGTGGCTCTTTCGTTTTTGGGAGTAAAGCGGGACGACAGGATGCGGTTGCGAATGCCCTTGGACCAGACGCTGTACCACGCTCTTACACCAGTTATCTGCGTTCCCTGCCTGGATGGACTGGCCTCACCTCTCTCGGGCTTTTCTATCTCTTAGCACTATTGAGTATGCCTCAGGTTCGAAAGTGGAACTATGAGATCTTTCAACTGGGCCATCTTCTCATATTTCCCATTATTGGCTTCATGATGGCGCACGGCACTGCGGCCCTTTTGCAGTGGCCGATGTTTGGATACTGGCTTGCTTTCCCTACGCTCATGGTTCTCTTCGAACGTGTTTGGAGGTTGATTCTAAGTTTTCGCCCAATCATCGCTGATCTCGAGTTGCTGGACGAAGAGACTGTTGTTATCACAGCAAACATTCCCAAAACTCGCCCTTGGGACTATAAAGCCGGTCAATATGTCTTCGTACAGGTGCCGCAACTGTCTCGCTTCCAATGGCATCCATTCACAGTGTCGACTTGCATCAAGAACACCATGCAAGTTCACATTAAGGCAGATGGAGACTGGACAAACCAGCTCCGTGATCTCGCCAAGCAAGAAGGACGGCAAGCCATCAAAATTGGATTAGACGGTCCATTCGGTGCGCCTGCGCAGCGATTCTACGACTTTGAGTATAGCATGGTTTTTGGGTAAGCATTTATATCCTTTGCCTACGAAAACATTGCTAACACTGCACAGTGCTGGCATCGGTGTAACACCTTTCTCAGGAGTTTTGACCGACCTCCAGTACCATGAGCTTGAGCGAGTCAAGTCCAGAGACAACTCACCTGACACTTTGCACGACTCCTCACGCCAATCATCACCCTATACCAACCACCGCCGGATCGACTTCCACTGGATGGTACGTGACAAGAACAACCTGCTCTGGTTCTCCGACCTCCTGAACGAAGTTTCTCACACGATTCCCCGAGCCCCTGATCTTGATATCCGCATTAACACGTACGTGACGCAAAAGCGTAAGCAAATATCTCAGCATGTCTTCAGGTGGCTGCTGGAAAAACATCGTACGCCGGAGCATCCACAGTCGCCCATTACGGGTCTTGTGAATCCGACTCACTTTGGTCGCCCGGATATCCGCGCTATCATGGAGCGACACTATGAGGATATGAGCAAGGTGCTGGCAGAGGGGTTGGATGAGAAAGGACGTGGGAAGAATGATGAGATCAAGGTTGGAGTCTTTTTCTGTGGTCCGCCGGTGATTGGCCAGCAGATTGCTGATCAATGTAGCATGTTGAGTGCGAGGGCGCGCAACGAGGGGAGGAAGATTGAGTATCGATTCATGATTGAAGTGTTTGGGTAGTTTTCAGGGACTCTTAAACTGAGAATATCGGCAAAGATATTCCTTAAACATATTTCGTGTGCGTAAACAATCAATAATAGATCAAGAATTTAGGATTCACTCCTACTTCAAAAGTCATCGCAAGCAAGTGTCATAACAAAAGTGATATAGTGAATCTGAGAACCCAGAGTGTCAGGCACGTGCTCAGCCCAGCGCTAACTCCGTGTCATTAACGCCGACGTGTCGGAACGCATCTCACTGTGCGGAACGCCATCCTTCAACCACGGCTACCTCAACTGTTTCCTCACATACCTTCCTACAAAACAGATACCACCTACAAATCCCGCGCGCCTTAATCCTCTCCTCACTCTCCGCAGACCTACCCAGCTCTGAATCTCTACCGCACACTCCCACCCCCACTCTCAACCCTCACAATGGCCTCCCCCGCCGCCAAACGCCTCTTCAAAGAATACCGCGCGCTCTCCAACGACCCACCAGAGGGCATAACCGCGGGTCCCGTAAACGAAGACGACATGTTTATCTGGGAAGCCCTAATCCAAGGACCCGAAGGCACACCTTTCGAAGGCGGTGTATTCCCCGCTGAACTGCGGTTTCCCAAGGACTATCCGCTTGCGCCGCCAAAGATGAAGTTTATTACAGACATGTGGCATCCAAACGGTGTGTAAACAAATTGCGCTCCTTTACTACTTCTTGGGGTTGCACAACATGATAGTTAGTAGTAAGGGTGGATTAGCTGACAGCTTCATGTGACAGTGTACCCCAACGGCGAAGTCTGCATATCCATTCTCCATGCACCGGGTGAAGACCCCATGCAATACGAGCAAGCGTCGGAACGATGGTCTCCGATACAAAGCGTAGAGAAGATTCTGATCAGTGTTATGAGTATGCTGGCGGAGCCGAATGATGAGAGTCCGGCGAATGTGGATGCGGCGCGCATGTGGAGGGAGAAGCGGAACGAGTATGAGGAGATTGTGAGGAAGAATGTGAGGAAGAGTTTGGGTCTGTGAGGACTGAGAAAGGGCTGATGAGGGTTGGTTCGTTGGGGTTTCCAAATGCATAGCGCTAGGGAGTTTGATGAAGGAAATGGAAGAAAATGTCATTTGCGATGCTTGCGTTACTTCGTATAGGGCAACACATGTGTGTAAGCCGTGATTAAAGAAAAAAAGATAAAAGAATGTTAACGTTAGTCATGTTCCATGCGCCTAAACCTTCCCACTTCTGCTTCTCTTATCCTGATACCCTCAAAACCCATTACATATTAAACAATCTCCAAGCCGAATGCCTCGCCGAAGCCATTGTAGGCCACACCCCTATAATTCCATGTCGGACACTTCTCTTGAATATTGCCACTCCTGTCAGTCGCGCGACTGTAAATCGTCACATTCTTCCCCTTTTCGACCTTGACCTTTGCTTTCCACAGGGCCCACGCCCATTTCAGCTCCACCTTTTCAGCATCCTTGCCATCGTAGTGATTAATCAGCTCGGCATCCTCCCACGACTTTCCTCCGTCGATGCTGACCTCAACTTTGACAATAGGGCCGTCCGCTCCACTAGGCAAGGCGTATCCCTTGACTTCAATGGTGCCGTCTGCATCTCGTTGCACGGTAGTTCCAGACTTTGGTATGCCGATGACGCTGTTCACTGGCATTTCCTGGAGGGCACTGACTTTTGACCAGTACTCCTTTGCCTTTTCTTTTGAATCAGCTTCTGGAGGCAAAATCTTGTAGTCTGACTGTTGGTAGTAATTCTCGCTTTCGCACATCTGAACGGAGATTTGATCAAGCCACTTAACGCTCCTCGCACCGGCGATGCCTGGAGTGACGACTCGAACAGGTGCACCGTGGTTTGGTGGCAGTGGCTTGTCATTCATCTGGAGAGCAATCATAATCGAGTAGTCTGGATTCAGAGCCCTTGAAAGGGGGATACTGGCGCCGTAGTAGCTGTCGTCCTGTGTGGTTGTCTGGAAGCACGAAAAGGCAACATGGGCTTCACCAAGCTTCTCTTGCTCAATGTTGATGCCAGCCCTTTCGAGAACATCTTTGAGCAATGGTCCGCTCCACTTGCAGTTCATGACTGCGCCGTCAAACCAGTCTAAGCCGCACACTTCCTTCAACTTTGTCCTCATAGTATGGCGGCGGTTGCCAGCACATTGTAGTGCACTGACGACATGATGTTGTGGGAGGGCCTGGAGATCTGCGATGGAAAGCGAAAGCTCTCTGTGTACGAGCCCAGTGATGCTAACTCTGTGGGTATCGATGTCGATGTATGGAATCGGTCCATGATTACGATCGTAGCCGTCTTGTGTAATGAAGCTGCACCCCTCATCAGCCTCTAGTCCACTTCCACACTGTATTTATAGCCCACATACCTTTGCACCAGCTTCTCGAGCTTTGGCTCCCGATTTAGCGGCTTTTCGACAGAGTATTGCAGCTATGACATCAGCGTCAGCCCTACGCTCTCGCACAGAGACCCATTTTGTCTCTCTAGACGACATAGTCTACCGTTTTGGGCAAATTAGATGGCAAAACCGGGGGGCGTACCTGAACCATTGTGGTCGATTGTGGTATGGCGGCGATGGCGTGATTGAGTGATGGAAGGCTTAGACGACGAAAGGCAGCGGGACACGCAGGTATAAGCGATGGGCGTGGGGGCGGGGTAACGGCGGCTTCGGCTTCTTCACCGCTACCACGTGGTGCTGCAATACGGAAGGTGCGGAGAGAATGCACGGGTAGAAGCGGCTCGGGATGCTCGTTGCTGCGAAGACATGCAATTCTGGGAGAATGAGGAAGTCATGGAGGTGGTGAGAAGTGCGTGGCGGCTCTTTATTGGCATCATGACGTTGAAGCGGCTGGAAAGTCGGGGAATGGATTGGCGGGCTAAGTATTGAGTTCTCCTTTATCTTTCGCGTGGTGACGAACTGTGTAGTCGCCGTCATAGCCTACATGGGAGCTACATCGAATGATCGCACGCCCAGTTGTACATCTCCTATCAGCATCCATTCACCGACCACGTTCCGATCCTCCTAAATTCCATATAAATCCTTCGCAAATCTTCTCCTCTCAGGCACAGAACTCTCTCCCATCTATGCCAGACCCTCCTGTGAAGACCCCGATAGTCCCCGATGAACCCCGAAAGACCCTCAGATGTCGGGCTTTAAAGTTCTTCCCTCGTGCCTATTTTATTGGTCGTGCTATACTCAGACCTCCCGTATACCTGCTGCAAGATGTCGGTGTTTTCCTCCACGGGCAGCCCATATAAATGGCTCTTGTGAGGGACTTCGTCGCGGTGCTTCATTCTGACGAGAACCGCCGGGCCGCCCAAAAACCCCTCGATTCTGACCTTGCTCCATTTTCACTTGATGCGGGTCGTACACGCCGTCGAAAAAGGGAAGCGGTGACTTCGACTGTGTCGGGTAGGTTTCATCTCGTTGAAGAATCTGGGACTCCTCCATCCCTTGTGCAGCGAAGTTTCCACTATTCTCTCCCACCAGCTGAAAACCCCTTTCACCACCAGATCCAAATTCTTCCTCAACCCACTCTTGATCCCTCCCTCCCCTTAGCTCTGTCTCTCTACCGACTCTCCTCAACCTTTTCCCCGAAATCTCCCAGATCCCAGCTTTCCCTTTCTCGGCTCTCTCCCACCTGGCCCTCTCTTTCCTTTCCTCCTCTTGCTGTCTCTCCCTCTCTACAAACGCACCCAGAACATCCTCAGCATGTCCCAATCTATGCCGTAGTATCTCTATTCTGCGCCGTTGTTGCATTGATACCGACAACAGCCTCTCCGCCAAGTGCTCGTTCGAGTGAACCATGGGGGCAAGCTGACCCAGCCACTCGCACAGCTCAGCGACACGCGCTGTAAGACGACGCATATCTTCCTGCTGCTGCGCAATAACATGCGCCGTCTGAAATGCATAGACGCTTTGGAGAACAGCGTGGAGGAGTTTATCTGGCTTTTCGTTTTCGTTATCCTCTCCGGAGACATCTTCAGCTTTGTAGGCTGTGAGGACCATTGCCGCATTTACCAGCGTAAGAAGAAGCAGTATGGGAGCCAGGATAGACGCGAAATCGTTGCAGAGGTATTCTTGCATGGTTTTTGTCACTTCAGCAAAGACGCGGGAGGGCCTTTGAAGTTGCGATAAAAGTAGGATGGTAGTTTGAGGTTTCTTTCTCAGAAGATCGCGGTATATATTACTTCATTGCTCGGAGAATCGCTGATATGTAAACAGTTTGAGAGTTTCAAAGAAGTGAGATGGCACATCCCGTTTGCCATTCGCCATCGCTTGCTACGCATGAAGTGGCAAAGGCGGATACTATGTTTGTCAGTCATGCAACCACGCAATGAGCCGTCTTGTTCGGTCAAAGACAGTAGTTAAACGTGTCGAGCGTAGTGAGGGCAATCCGTTGGAACGAGCTAGAGGTGCTGCGTTGAAGCAAGAGGGCTCCGTTCGACTGTTGTCTGACCTTTAATTGAACACGAAATGCATCTTTGGTCAGAACAACATTGAATAAACCAGCAATGATGATTCTGCTTAAACGTCAAGGTAAAAACTTGGCCAACGTTTGCCAAACCAACCGTTCCTGACGAGGGCATAGCAAACGAAAGCAATGACAGGATATCCTCACCTATAGCCCTGTTGTAACAAACCCGTTGGAACAATTTGCTTGACGGCTTTGATGATTTACACAGCCATCGTCACAATTCCGTTTCGATATCATTCACCTCATCATTCAAACCTTCAAGATCCGACGAGTGCCAGTCTTCAGCCTCGCTATCACCCAGAAATATTCTTTCAAAGCTCACATCGCCCACACATGGTTTATCGATCAGCTTACGCAGAGCCGTCTGTTCGAACTCGTGATAGTTGCATTGAATCTTCCGCTGCGATAGCTGTGATAAGACCTTGAACCCAGTTCTTGTATGACATGAAGGCGATGCCCGCATATCAACAGGGCTGGATAGCCGAGCTGGATGGTCGGAATCATTGGAGTCGGCAGTGATTGGTGTATACGGTGGTGTCGGGCACTGAGTTCCCATTGCTCTGTCAAAGCACACCCCTTTCATCCCAGCCACGTCAGTCTGGTCCAGCTTTTGACGCTTGAGCTCGGTATCTAGGCCAGAGCTGTAAGCATTGCTCAAGCGATTTCGTTCTGAAGACGGTGTTTCACTCTTGCACAGTGAGTTGGACCGCTTTTTTGTTGATCTTCCACTGACTTCAGGGTTGGTATAGTACTCGTTGTGCATCTTCTCAACTATTTCAGGGGTTTTAGCAAACTTCTCCTCCTGACACTGCTCGGTACTCAAAGGCGGCGCTGGGTGGGCCATCAACTCGCTAAGAGAGACAGGAGAGAAGGTAGGCCCTTGTTGACACACCAAAGGTTCGAGAGGATAGCTGCGTCTGCGCGGAAATGAACAAGACGCTAATCGTAACGAGTTTCGCGAATGATTGTTGTCCGTTGCGGTGTCAAGCTCCTCAGTGTCTATCAAGTTGACCTTGATGACGTATCGTGATGTCGATTCGAAGCGCACATTATCCGGAAAGCGCGTGATATTTGTAACCTGGATTATAGTCTCAGACACAGGTACATCCTTGATCTTTCATAGGCAGTCAGCGAAACGCTTCAAGAGTTGTTTTATTGAGTAGCGTATCATACTGCCACTCGTTCCGGGGCTTGCGCACGGAAGAGCGCAGCCCTATGATCCCATTGGATTTTGGAAGTTGATTTTTTGACAATGTATTCAGTGAAACTAGGATACTGTTTGTATTCTGATTGTTGAGGGTCTTCCACGATCTGTTCACGATACGGGACTATGACATAGTGTGCTCCTGGCCGTATCTGAGCAGGAACGTGTCGGAACTCAATAACAAGTGGATTCCAGGTCACATCAGCGGTGACATCCACAAACGGAAAATCGAACCGATCACTGGAACAATTGACGAACACGCAAGGTCCAGCAGGCGTGTTCTGGAAACAGTCTTGTACGTAAAGGAAATTGTAGACAAAGCGTGGGACATCGCCGGAGTCAAACGACCAGGGGATAATTCTTGTACTCCAGTTGTCATTGACTTCGTAGAAAAGCTGTATCATATCATGGAAGAGACAGGAAAGATTGATATGAAAAAGACACGGGTCGTCTTTGAGAAAGGACTGGATGAGACAGGGAAGAAGAGTGGTTTCGTCCATGTGATCTGAGTCAAATTTAGCAGTCGCTTCAACATAATTGTTGTTGTTCCAAGGAGATTCAGAGGCATCGTCCTCAACTACAGTCCATATGTACAGGAAGTGAGGCGCTCATGAGTCGTCCCTCACCTTTTCGTTTGCTCAACTGAGTTACGATACTTCGTTTCAAGCAGTCTTCAATTTGTTCGATTAGACAGTGATGGAACCAAGACTCCCAGAAGGCGAGCTCTGCAGCTTGGCATAAGGAAATGCCCTTCCAGCAAGATATAGTATCGAGATGACTGATAGCTGCTTCTAATCAGATACACAAACCCCATGAACCGATCAGATTACAATGGAGGTTGACGTTCGCGCACCTTGCTGCGTCACGTCAGACTTGCGCAGTCTTGGGTGATACATCTCATGGGGCAGTGTGCCCTTGCTGGCAAAGCCATGCATCTCCACATTGAATGAAATTTGATCCAGGAGGTCTGTCAAATGCTGATTTTCCCTGGTGTCTGTTGTAATGGCTGTTATGGCTGGGGACGGATGGGCATGGCCCCTGGCATGGTCGCAGGGGTGGAGCGGCGACTATGGAAGTCAGTGGGGCTCATAAGCCACTCTCGATATGCTTACTAGAGATTCGGCAGACATGCTGTATTGTTCGGTAGCAATGGCACAGTAACAATGCGGCGCTGTGGCAATCGAGAGAATTGTTGGAGAGCAGTAGTGGTCTGACGGATGATGCAGATATTATAGTTGCTCCGGGAGAGTAGGTGGCCATGCGTCTTCCACTTGCACGGGCCAGTGCACAGGCAGCTCTTGCTAAACAGCAGTGGGGTAAGGAACACAGTTCTTAGCTTCCAATACGGGCATCCACGTCGCGCCTGCCAGTCTATATGGCGTCCATGGAGGCTCGCGTGGTGAGGCGTTCATTCTTGTTACCCAGTTTCGATATCTGTAGGAAAGCATCGACGCCGTAACCTTCAAGGCTGTGTATCTCTAAACTTCCAGCCCAGTATTCTGAGGAACGGTCAGATGAGTTGACTGAGAACTACTTTAACCTGCTTACCTGCATACAGTCGCGACATGGGAAGCCCGATGCCAAGACGTAGGTCTGGCGCACGACTGGTAAGTGAAGACAAGGAGCCTGTGTGATGACCTGAATCGCCATATCTGGATCGCGTGTCTGACTTTTGTTGTATTTGTGCTGCGGACTCATCTCCAGGAACCTGTAGCTCCTGCAATGTGCCTAGCAGCTTTGGTACTCTGGCGAGATTCTCCATGCGCTTTTCGCGTCGGGGACCCTTGCTGAAGCTCCACAAGTAAGGCAAGACCTCGTTGGGGATACCACCGCCTTGGTCAGAGATGCGGATAATGACATGCTGCGAAGTCTCACAGATCAAAACCTCTATAGGCGGCAGCTTGGCGTTTTTGGACCTGGGCTTTTCTATGACGGCCTGAATCGAGTTTCGCAGCAATTCGCCAATAATGTACTCGAGATGGGTCAAAATGTAGGGAAATGTCGCGTCCACATGGCCATAGACTTTGATTTCCGGAACAGCAACTTCGGGGCCATATGTGCGTCTGATCAGTTCCTGCATGGTCTTTCCGCAGTCTTCGACGATTTCCTTTGCGTTGCATCGTAGGAAGATCTCGCCGACGGCTTCTTGGTCTTGTGGAGGGCTCTGAGCCTGAGGGAAGTGCCAGGGTAAGTTGAAGGTCTCGGTGAGAGCAAGATGTTGTTCGGCAATGACTCTTCGAGATATACGCTGACTTTTTGTAAGTAGGGCTCAAACGCGCGTGGGAGGGCGAAGTGATACCGATCGCAGCATTGTTGTCATGAATTTGTCCGTCTCCTCAGCCTTGATGAGGCCACGCACTTCCAAGACACCAGTTGCCAGGCGAGGAATGACGGTCGCGTGCTCGGTCAACGTCTCCTCGAGGATCTTGCAGTACTTCTCATTGTCCTGGAGGGAGCGTATTTCGGGTATGCGACGAAAGCGCTCAAAGGCTCGTAGGTACGACTCGTAGACATGGGCGAGATGGGGGTTGGCGACGACGACATATGGCAGGGTTTGGATGTCGCGGAGGCGATGGGCAAGTCTGCACCTTGTCAGTAAGGCTTGGTGATAGCAAAGACGGCGTGCTACCTGGTTGGCAGCTCCAGTCTGCAGTAGTTGGCCGAATCCAGCAGACGAGACTCGGTCAGGGTCCTTCCGAAAAAGGTCAACTGGCGCAAGCTTATAGGTCTGGCCTCACGCTGCACCCATCTGGAGTCGTGCCGTCAGCTGTGGTGGTCCATGACTGTGAAGTGCTCGTAAGCCGCTTACTCGTCGAGGGCCGAAGACGGCCTCCATGCGGGCGCAACTGCTGCGGCCTGCTGAGCGCGGGCCTGAGAGCGCGGAAGGGAAACTGGTCGAGGAAGTCTCCGCAAGCTACCGTAGGGGCGCCATGCAGCTATCTCGAGAGCATGTTTTGGCAGAATCATAGTGGTGGGGGCCCTACAGAGGGGAGAGTTGGCGCACGAGGGTCCAGTAGAAGCGCTCTAGGACACGAGGACATGTGACGACGGGCTCCGCACTCGGGCACACGGTTCGCGGTGACGGAACTGCGGCGCCTGCAATTATGTGATTGGACAGAAAAAGAGGCAATGTACAGGCGGATGGGCGGCCGGCGCAGCGCAGACGACGTCGAGTGCGTGCAATCGCCGTGGCAGAGGCGCATGGCATGACATGGTGCTGTCTTGCCAGGTCGACGACATTGACGAATGACGTCGTGGCCTGGCCCTCTCCACTGTACACGGCGCCAAGGCTGCACCACTTGCAGACAGCTGAAGTCGCAGAGCTTCGAGAGCTGTTGCTCCGATTTCCGTCCTTGTGCGCCGTGTCCGTCCCCGAGTCTCTTTGCAACTACAAGACTTGATTTTTTTTCCGCGTGCGAGCATTGACGGCGAGGATAATCCAGTCGTCACTTCTCCACTGCCGCCACCTTTTAGCGAGAAGGCCATCCTTGCCCGCGGTCCCTCGCGCGCATCTGCCCGCCTGCAACTTGCTTGACTTGATTCCTTTACAGAGGGCGACTGGCGCGCAGCTCCCCTTGACCACCTTTCCTGCGTTGAGCGCACTCGTCGTGCCTTTCCACCTGCCACGCCGCCCACAAGCAGCTTTTGCTCTCCCTCTGCCATCTATTTCCTGCTGCCTGTCCCGCCACCACTACCACAATCCGTTGCTGCCGGGCATCTGCAGACGCCATGGACCAGGTACGTCTGCGCCCTCGGTTGCTCCTCTGCCTTGGCCGCCTCCGCATGCTAACCCCCGGTGCCTGCAGCTTGAGAGCGGCATGCTCGTCGACCACGAGTACGACGAAAAGACCGACGTTGCCATCATCACCCCGGACACAGACGACCCAATGGACGACGTCGACGCCGATGCCGAGCCCCGCGCCGACGACTACGATGCCTTCATGAAGAGACACATGCCCAAGACGCTCGAGTACGAGGTCGAGGCCGAGGCGTACCACACCTGGGAAATCAGAGAATGGCGAAGTCTCACTAGGCGTGAACATGGTCCCATATTCAAGTGCGCCGGACACCCCTGGCGCATTCTCTTTTTCCCCTACGGTAACAACGTCGACTTTGCTTCTTTCTACCTCGAACAGGCCTACGAAGAGGATGAGATGCCCGAGGACTGGTATGCCTGTGTCGAGTTCATGCTGGTTCTCTGGAACCCAAACGACCCTACCATCTTCACCACGCATACCGCACACCATCGCTTCACAGCCGACGAGGGAGACTGGGGTTTCACTCGCTTTGCCGAGCTTAGAAAGCTCTTTAGCAACTCCTGGGAGGACCGCGGACGGCCCATGGTCGAGGACAACGGCGCCAACGTAACTGCATATGTAAGAGTACTAAAGGATCCTACTGGAGTACTATGGCACAACTTCATCAAGTCAGTTTTTTTTCATATCCAAGTACCTTGGTCTCGGCTGCTGACGTACTTTAGTTATGACTCGAAGAAAGAAACTGGCATGGTTGGCCTCAAGAACCAGGGCGCGACGTGCTACCTGAACTCGCTTCTTCAGTCGCTGTTCTTCACAACCGCTTTCCGACAGGTATGCATCAAGCCCAAAACAAGAATGCCAATACTAACCTCGCCAGGCCGTGTACCAAATTCCCACCGCAGAAGAAGCCGACCGTTCGAATAGCGCATACGCCCTGCAGAGACTTTTCTACCTCCTACAAACTTCCAACAATGCGGTTGGAACCACAGAGTTGACCCATTCTTTCGGTTGGGATTCCAAGCAAATCTTCGAGCAACAAGACGTACAAGAGCTGTCCCGCGTGCTCATGGACAAGCTCGATGAGAGAATGAAAGGCACAGAGGCAGAAGGTGCCTTGACAAAGATGTTTGTTGGCAAGATGAAGACCTACATATCATGTATTAACGTCGACTACGAATCATCCCGCGTCGAGGAATTCTGGGACATTCAATTAAACGTGAGTGGAAACAAGAACCTTGACGACAGCTTCCGGGACTATGTCCAAGTTGAGACCATGGACGGTGAAAACAAATACTTTGCAGAAGGCTTTGGACTACAGGACGCCAGAAAGGGCGTCATTTTCGAGAGCTTCCCACCCGTATTGCATCTTCAGCTCAAGCGTTTTGAGTACGATTTCCAGCGCGATGCCATGATGAAGGTCAATGACCGCTACGAATTCCCAGAGGTATGGGATGCCGCGCCGTACCTTTCCGAGGGCGCCGACCGATCCGAATCTTGGGTCTACCATCTCCACGGTGTTCTGGTTCACAGCGGTGATCTTAACGCAGGTCATTACTACGCTTTTCTGAAGCCCACCAAGGATGGACACTACTACAAGTTCGACGATGATCGCGTCACGCGCGCCACGGTCCGAGAGGCGCTCGAAGAAAACTTTGGTGGCGATTACGTACAAGCCAACGGAAATACTGGGCAACGCAACCCGTACACACGAGCTTGGTCTGCAAAACGCTCCATGAGCGCCTACATGTTGGTCTACATCAGGGAGACGAGGCTTGATCAAGTTCTCATGGACAGCAAAGCTGTGGAACCCCCCAAGCACTTGGCTGAGCGACTTGCTGAGGAGAGAGCGGCCTTGGAGCGTAGGAAAAAGGAGCGCGAGGAAGCCCATCTATACATGGACGTTGCTGTTGCATCGAATGACCAGTTCAGCGTCTACCAGGGCTTTGACATTGTGCCATGGAAGAACGAGGTGGAGACGCCTGCCAGTCCAAAGATCTACCGGGTTCTCAGAGCAACTACCATGGCCGACTTTGCTGCAACAGTTGCCCGTGACTTGGGGACCGAAGCAGATATGCTGCGACCGTGGTCCATGGTCAACAGACAAAACGGCACAGTTCGCCCTGATACTGCCCTCGAATTCCCGGAGATGACAGTCGAGGAGGCCGCTAGCAAGCATGGCACGAAACAGGCGCAGTTCAGGATGTGGATTGAGAAAGCCGAGGCGCGAGATGATAGTGGTGCACCAATCTTTGGTGACCGGCTGGTGGACCTCAAGGGCCAGGCTAATAACCGACCATTGATGATCTTCTTGAAGCACTTTGATGCCAATCAACAGAGCTTGTTCGGCATTGGCACGTTTTATGCAGCATACCAAGACAAGGTGTCCGACCTTACCCCTATGATTTTGAAGATGATGGAATGGCCAGCCGGCACGCAAATCAAGCTTTCCGAGGAGATCAAGCAAAACATGATCGAAGCCATGAAGCCCAAGGTCACGTTGGCGGCCTCGGAGATTCAGGACGGCGACATCATCACAGTGCAGCGCGCGCTCAGCGAGAAGGAGGCTGCACAGATAACGGCAGCAGGTGGCTACACCGAGGCCAAGGAATTCTATGATTATTTACTTAACAAGATTAACATAGAATTCGTGCCGAGGGTGCCGGAAGCAGATCTGCCAACCTTTTCTCTTACGCTTAGCAAGAAGATGGCGTACGACCAGTTCGCTAGCAAGGTAGCAGAGCACCTCAAGACTGATCCCAATCACCTCCGCTTCACTACTGTCAGCACGGCTGGCAAGCCCAAGCAAGCAATCAAGTATAACGCCAACTCGACACTTAACAACATTCTCTTCCCTGGTCCCTACAACTACTCGGCAAGTGCCATGCAGCGAAACGACGCTCTGTTCTACGAGGTTTTGGATATGAGTCTGAAGGAGCTAGAGCAGAGAAAGCCGGTGAAGGTGACTTGGTTGCCCGACGGACTCAGCAAAGAAGTGAGCACTCGCATCAATCCTCTAAATTTTGCAGTCCCAATACTAACATTGTACAGGAGGAGCATACGTTGATGGTACCGAAGAATGCTCAGGTTTCTGATCTTCTGGAAGCTTTGCAAAAGAAGGCTGGCATCAGCGACGAGATTATGCAGAAGGCCCGGGCATACGAGGCGCACATGCACAAGTTTCACAAGGTCCTCCCACCGGATCACTCGATCATGAGCCTTTACGACTACACACAAATTTTTGTTGCACCTTATCCAGATGACGAGTCGTCGAAGAAGATCACAGTGTTCCACTACGACAAGGAACCTTCCAAGCCCCATGGCGTTCCGTTCCAGTTCTCGATCAAAGAGGTAGGCCATACACACTCCGATACGGTGTCGCATGACCTATGCTGACATGATATAGGGTGAGCCATTTAGCGAGACAAAGCAGCGACTTTCCGACTTTACCAAGATTAAGGGCAAGCAGCTGGATAAGATCAAGTTCGCCCTTGTGAGCAGATCACAATACTCAAAGCCAGAGCCGCTAGATGATGGTAAGGAATTTTCCCAGGCTGGAGCATACCTTTAGTACATACTGACATGCTACAGACGATGTGTTGTGGGATATAACAGCAGGACGTGACGATGTATCACTAGGACTCGACCATCCAGCCAAAACACGGACGCTTTGGGGCAAGACAGATTCCATCTTCATTCGTTGAAACACAGAAACAGCAGTGTAGGATACCACAGGACCGCCAGAGCCAACGCATGTTGTGGTGGCATAGCATCATTGGCAAGAGGGAAATAACATGTCTGTATTGTTTGGCAGCATGACGCGCACTGCGCGCGCATTCGACATGTATTGGTACGGGGAGCTTTGAGTTATCGCATAGGTGGAGTCGTGTGCGGGAGAAGCCAGCACCAGCGTCGGGATGTTTTAGAACTTTGCTGTCTGGATCACGTGTAGCTTATAGGCCGTGTAGACTACTAGGATAGCATAAATCACGTCTTGACTACTACTACTCTACGCGATGCAATGATCTGCGCTTCACACTCTCATTGGTCGTTCTGCTAGCCCCCGCTCCTTTCCCCGTCGCATCCCTGCATCGGCAAAACGTACCGCCGACGTTGTCGACAGCTGGAACTTAGCAACACCAGACACGCAAGAGCCAAAGCGGTCGTCGCACGCCAACAAACACGATGCGAGGGTTTCTCACGCTCCTCAGCGCTCTGCTGACTTACACCACTGCTGTATATGCTACTGCTCTGACCTACAGAGTAGAAGCACACGAGACGGCATGCTTCTTCGCAACCACTGTGAACAAGGGGACTAAACTGGCCTTTTACTTCGCTGTACGTCGCATCATCGAACCCATGTTCGCAACTCTCTATGGAGCGACTTCTCCATACAAGAGACTCGATATACTATACAGCACAAGACCAATTGAGCATCAGCAAGACTAACAATCACATGAACAGGTACAAGCGGGTGGTTCATTCGACATCGATTACAGTGTCACTGGCCCTGGAGGCAAGGTTATTCTCGATGGAACAAAGGAGCGCCAGGGTGACTTTGTGTTCACCGCCAATGATGTTGGAGAGTATAAGTTCTGCTTCAACAACGAGATGAGCACGTTTGCGGAGAAGTTGGTGGACTTTGAGATTGCCGTACGTCCTTTTATACCGGGTACCTTCTTACATTTGTCCGTTTGTACTGACCCTGTCTGCGCATCCAGGTCGAGAACGAAGCGGCCCGTGCCAAGATCCCCTCGAAGCAGGGCTCCTCCCCTGAGCAAACCTCCGTCATCGAAGAGTCGATTCTCAAGCTTTCAGCTCAAATTTCTACCATCTCGCGCAACCAAAAGTACTTCCGCACTCGCGAGAACCGCAACTTCAGCACCGTTAAGAGTACCGAGAAGAGGATATTCAACTTCAGTTTGATGGAGTCGGGCCTGATTGTGACCATGGCAGGTCTCCAGGTCTTCATCGTCCGATTCTTTTTCCAGGGCGCTAGGAAAGGTATTATATGATGTCTGAAAAAGAATGGTGGGACTTTGAAGGAGTTGTGGGCTGACATTTGTTGGCAGGCTACGTCTGAGCTTACTTGCACTATTGGGAGCAGGGTCTTGGGGACATTTCCTGCGCGCATGTACGAATGCGCAATTGTTGATTATCATCATATTCGGCGGGCTGGGACATGCAAGCTCTTGTTTTGTGCTGTCTCTTCCGGGCGTTATCGGGACTTGAAATATGAGAACCAGCATCCCGATGTCTATGCAAGGCTAATTGGGTACAACGACTAGGTGTAGCAAAAATTCGATAAACATGTACAAAAGTCTCTTGCCTGAGTCCAGACTGTCGCGCATTGGTCAACAGTACCGCTGACACACAAAGTCATCACCATTTGCCAGGAGATGTCGTGGTATCCGGTAGCGAAGTGTGCTCGCACACAATCCACAATCCGCTGATGACAGGCAACAACGCTGCACGATCTGTGGTCGTAGAACCCTTCCTTTTCACTCCCACGTCTGCCGCATCTGAACATGTGCTAGACAGTCATCTTCGCTACATAATCTGCTCTCTCAGCCTTGAATAGCACCGTGGTGCCGCACAAGGTCGCAAGACGTCAGTATTCCTATGTTTCATTTACTCTCTTGCTTTCTCTACTAACTATCCGCAAGTCTTGTATGTTTCTGTTCGATGGGTAGATACTAGGTGCTCTTACTCGACGTCGACTCGAGTAAATCACACGACCATTTGACCTTGGCTAGCTGCTCGCGCCTTTTTCTCAGCCACTCTCACTTGCTCCTTGCTCGCCTGACGTTCACTCTATCTCCTTTTTCGACCTCAGCTCACCGCAGTTCCTCTCATGTCGCCGAACGTCTGCCGTTCACTCGTCTACAGCAACCACTAGAACGTGACAGTCTTGCTTCTACTATACCTTCCATCCACGCAGTTGATTCTGGTGCTCGTTTCGAGAACGAAACCCTCTCATCATAAACCCATTGGATTCCTTCACGCTGAGCCACGGAGACAGCACGTCAGCCACACCACCTGCGCCATTGCATCTCATACATCATGAACCACTCTGAGTCCTACCCAAGGCACGACTCCATGTTGAGTAGCCTGAGCCCAAGCAGTAACTACCAGAGCTCGCCATCGACCGTTTGCACAACACCGACACAGCCACTTCGGTCTCCCATTATGGCAACGTCTCCAGTAGGAACCACTATATTACGGCCGCACTATAGAGACAATTCCACTGCGCTTACGTATACTTTTGAACAGATGGTCAACTTCATATGGCGACAACATCCATCACAGCCTAGAGTCCTTGTACCAGGTGGCAGCTATACGGATCTGACCACTGGTCAGACATTCACACATGATCAAATGATGGCAATCACTCGGCCGCGGCAGCTGGGTCAGTCAGGTCAATCAGTTCAGCACCAGTTCCAGCAACCATCGCAGCAGCAAGTCCACGCATCTTCCAATGGATACAACATACAGCCACGTACATATCAGCAAATGATGCCGTTACAGCAGCAACACATACGCCAGATGCAGCAAGTACAGCCAGCGCATATAAAGGCGCAGATGCAGCAAACGCAAGGGCAGCAGTGGGTGCAGTGCTCTATACCACACCAGCAGATGCAGCCCAAGAAGCACCTGTCATACCAGACTTCGAACAAGCGACAAATTGTCGCCGCGGATCAGTATGGTCATCAGTGGACGCAAGAGCAGTATCGTGAAATGCTTCGACGACGGCAGCTGCAGATGGTACATTTATCGGCAGCAGTGAGCCCACTATTGCAACAGCAAGGGCAGAATGTCCCTCAAGTTTCGCCGCCCATGACCCTTAGTCAGAGATCAAGCAACAACGCAGGTCGCCCACCGACACCTTGGCCTCGTGCTGAGCTTCTCCAGCGCCAACAAATGAATATACAATCACCACAAGCATCACCGCACCCACAATCACAAGAGCAGTCACAGCTTGCGTTGCCGGTCGTCACAAGTTACATGCAACAACCCGTTCATCCAGCACCGTCTGAGTGTCAGTTGGTACCAAAGCAGTTGGCTGAGATGATCCGGGTTCGACAGGCTCGAAAGAATATTCTCCCACCCAGCAAGTCTTCCAATGGCGCAAAAGCTCCCATTCCGGCAAAGCCCAGCACTCAACCGGCAGCACACAAGCAAGGCGTGAGAAAGCCCCAGAAGCAGCCTCGTCCTCAGTCAGTCCTCATCCCAGCGCCACCCAAGATACCAGAAGCGACGCAAACTGTCCAGCAAACAACCATCTCCCGAGCTAAACCCGTCCCCAATCCTGAAACCCCCAAGTCATGCAACTCAACCATGGCGCCACTAATCCGCAAGACGGACATGCCTCCACCACCTGTGCCCAAAGGTCCTAACCGCCCTTCTACTGGTGTCTCTGCACCTGCAAGTCCCAAGGTCGCTTCTCTTGGACAGAGCCCATACCCTACAACCAGCTCCCCACGCCCCAGCACCCCTAGGACCGATGTCGACCCAATTGAGATAGGATTCGATGCCGCGATTCGCGAAGAACTGGCCCAATATCTCGCCGACTGCTATAAATATGCCTCGGAGGAAACTTCCAGCCAGGACAGCGTTCCAGGAGGTAGTGATAGTTGTCTCGGTACTCCACAACCCAGAACTACCACCAACACTCCTACTACCGCCACTATCACTTCTACCTCTACCACGCCCACCACGCCCACCACCACCTCCAACCCTCTCACTCTTACCGCCCCTTCCCCTATATTATCCTCTCCAGTAACCCCGCGTTCGCCCTCTCCCTCGCACAACATCCTCGCTAACTGCCCCTTCTCCCTCTTCAACAACCACCAAGAGCTCCGTGAAGGCGGCTATCCTGGCTTCGTAGACTATCACGATCCGCATGCGGTTGTTATTGTCGAAGAACAGCGCGATCCCTGGAGGGCGCCCGAGGAGAGGAGTATGAGCGAGGAGAGGGCGCAGCTAGAGTGGGACATTATGGTTACGGAAGGGAGGTATGCGGGGTTGGGTACGGAGGAGGATGGAGAGGGTGAAGAGTGTGAGGGTATGGAATAGGCGGCTGTTTTTACTGAGATCAAGGGGCGTGCAGATCGAGGCTTTTCCTTGCGTTTGGGGGATATGAAAGGTCTTGAGGAGGGGGGCCTTTCATGGTGTTCTCTTGGGGGTTGTCCCTTTTCCTTTTGTTTCACGGATCTTGTTTCTTCACTGTAGAGGTGCCAATGGTCTGACATTTGAGACTTGGGAACGGCTTCGGTATAGTGGCTATTGTCCGTCTTGTCCTTTGTTTTGTTTTCAAGACAAAATGGGGTAGAGGTGGGGATTATGTCTCTCCATTTGGGTTCAGTCACAGGCTCGACGATGGTTTCCTTTCTCTTTTCTCACCAAAGAGTGGCTCAATGTTTATGACCTACGATTCCCCGGGAAGCAATGGTCTTTTCCCATGCCTCGACAAGCACACGTCTGGTTATTGTAAAGACTTTTTCTCGAATAGAAGGAGTCTTCTTCCCTGTAGAACCTAGAACGAGGTATCACTAATGGTAGTAGAGGCACTAATCCTCACAAACATAAACGTATAACATTCATTCCAAAGACTAAATAAACGAAGAGATACTCAACGCCCGTGTTTTGGTATTCGTTATGCGAAAAGACCCCCTGCAAAACAGCAGAAAAAAGGACCCTCACTCCACACGCTATGCCATAGCCAAAGCTTAACCGTAATCCTTACCAACGCCGCTACATGCAAGAAAGATATACCCAAACCCATGATAATGGTTATCCAGATTGAATAGCGACAATGAGAGCTCAGCCGTCATCGGAGTCAACTACCATGCTTTCGCCAAAAGCACTAATATCCTCAGCTGCTTCGCCTTGAGCATGGCGCCTCCTGCGACTCCGCCTGCCCGCGACGCGATTCTGTTCAATTTCCCGTAGTTTACCACTCATGCGCCGCTCTAGTTCTTCTATCTCCTCGTTGTCTTCTGGATCGCCTGCCAAGGTTGACGCTCCGGCTGTCCCTGATTGAAGGTGTCCACTGTCGGATTCGTTGACTTCTAATGCGCGATTGAGGAGGTCGGTAGCCATGGGGTCTTGCGGAGCGACTGCCAGAGCCTCGTGCAGAGTAACAATAGCGTCCCAACTACGGTCCATATTCAGTAGTACTAATGCCTTGGCAGTAAAAACACCAGGGTCCTTTGTGCCGCAGCGAAGTACCTCGTCAAAGGTCGCGAGCGATTCACTATATTGCTCATACTTGCGAAGCGCGTGGGCAAGATTGATCCGAGTAGGTATCCACGCATCGGGATCTGCTTCGTTCTGCTCTGACAAGGTGAGTGCCCGACGGAAGAATTGTATTGCGTCAAGGAGTTCTCCTTCGTGGAAGTAGACGACACCCATCTCATTAAGCAGGCAGGGATCATTCTCACATAGTTCGTATGATGTTTTGAGATATTCTCTTGATAAACTCAGGTTGTTGAGCTGGAGGTTTTGCATGCCGAGAAATAGCTGGGGTAGATGAGAGCCTTGAAACAGGCGTGCCGCGGTAGAGTATGCGGAAATGGCCTGATCATGCTCACCTTCGGCTGCAAAGGTATGTGCGAAGCCAATCCATGCTGGCCCGAAATGAGGGTCCATCATGGACGATTTTGAGAAGTATCGACGTGCCTCCGCTATGCGTCCAATGGCGAGGTAGTATGTACCAACAGCAAACCAGGAGCATGGTTCTGAAGGATTTGTATCTGCGAGTTCGTGGGCAAGAAGGAATAGTGTGTTCTTTTCGCCGAGTTCGTGCAAGGACGCGATGTGTATAGGCATGATGTTGAAGTTGTGTTTGTCGTTGGCGAGAACGGATGAGGTCAGGGCCAGAGTATCACGGAATCTGCACAGCGTGAACATGAGGTCGGCCTTGGAGAGAACAATATCGGGGTTCTCTCCAAGGTTGTAGTGGGTAGTGAGGGTTTCGGTAGCGTGCGCAAACTCATCGGGCCTTGTATATTTGGACAGGCGGGTGGTGTAGAGCGTCTTTGTAAAGGAAGCCGCCTCCTGCGACAGCGAGGGGTTGCCAGAGACATTGATGGTATCAAAGTTGAGTGACTCGAGAAACTTCCATTCTTCCTCCGGGGCCATGAGCGAGTTTGACATGAGGGCGTCGAAAGCCTCGAAGCACTGGACGTCGATTTGCACTGCCGTCTTATAGCACTCCTTTGCACGGTCGAACGAGTTTTGCTTGGCGTAGCATACGCCGCGCAGGTAGCACATAGCAGCCTCAGATTTGATGTTGTTAACATCCTCGCGGTCGCGTTCCTCGCTCGTAGGTAGGCGCTCGTTGCGTGAGCCGCTTCGGTGATGGCGTGGGCCGGCTCGCGTGTTGACATGAACATGGCGCAATTTCGTACGTGCGCTGTCTGGGGCAGCAATGAGATGTGTAGGGTTCTTGTCGCCCAGGATATGCAGGGCTTCATCGGTTTTGCCCAGTTTGATGGCACAGTGGGCAGCGAGGTATCGGCATTGCGGGGTGCGTTCAATCAAATTGCCGCGCGCAAGGAGCGCCTGAGTACGATTGTAGTTTCCCGTAGTGAAGTGAACTTGGGCGAGCCAGAAGGCATCTTGATCATCGTCTGCGGACCGTTGTGAGCATGGGCGCATAGCAGGGCGGTCATAACCATTTGTGTGGGGTGGAAGAGAGCAGCGTACCAGTGAGCGCAAGCAGCTTGTCGGCAACAAATATGGCCGTATCGTACTGGCAGCGGTTTAGGGCCTCCTGGCGCCACTCGCGGAGATATTTTTCCATGGTGTGCTGCGGTGATGCTGTTCCCAGGCATGCGCTCAAAGGAGAAGTGTAACGGCTCGGCGCGTGGTGGGTAGCAATGGCGCCCGCGCGACACGAAAGCACATGTTTGCGGGGCTGCCTGCAGGGGCCGCGGGCTTAGTCAACCAAAACTCCGTCACTCAACACCGGCCACAACGCGACACGACGACACGACATTGTACATCGAGAAAAAGACGACGACGACGCTCTAGCCTGCAGCCATGTCCGAACGAAAGGTTCTCACCAAGTACTACCCGCCCGACTTCGACCCCTCGAAGATCACCCGTCAGCGCGGTCCTAAGAATGCTGGCCCCAAGCTGATGACAGTCCGCCTCATGGCGCCTTTCTCCATGAAATGTACGCACTGTGGAGAGTTCATATACAAGGGCCGCAAGTTCAACGCGCGAAAAGAGACAACCGACGAAAAATACTACAACATCGCCATCTTCCGCTTCTACATTCGCTGCACTCGCTGTTCGGGCGAAATCACCTTCAAGACCGACCCCAAGAACATGGACTACGAATGCGAGCGCGGCGCAAAGCGCAACTTTGAGCCATGGAGAGAGGCCAAGCTTAACGAGGAGACTGAGGAGGAGCGCCTGGACCGTTTGGAGAAGGAAGAGGCAGAACGAGATGCCATGAAGGAGCTCGAGACAAAAGTAGTCGACGCCAAGACTGAAATGGCTATCGCCGATGCTCTTGACGAGATTCGCTCTCGGAATGCGCGTCTTGAAAAGGCCGAAAGTCAGGGTACTAGGCCAGAGGCGCAGCCCGATGCTGCCGACGAGCGCAGGAGGAAACAAGAAGAAGAGGATGCCGAGGCCGCACGTCAGGCATTTGCGAATCGGAGTATGCCGGACATTGGCGAGGAGGCAATTGACGAAGACATGATGGATGTGCCAATAGAAGTCCCCGTTGTCTCGTCCTTCAGCAAGAAGCCTAAGGAAAAGAAGGACTACAGCGCCGCGCTTGGCATAAAGAAGAAAGCACCCGCACCGGCTCCTGCACCGACGCCTGCCCCTCAAGCCAAAGCAGCGCCGCCGCCATCGAAGCTATCCAACATGCTTGTCCCAGGCTATGACAGCGATAGCGACTGAACCGGTTCAGCACACCGTAACGCCAACACAGCCTTTTCTCTAGACCCAGTCATTCGCTGTGGGATGCGCTGTCGACTCGCTCAAGGATAGAATGTCTCCAACGTCTTCACTATGATAGACAAGACATCACGGGCACTTTTGCAGTTTGACACGACGGTAGAAGACTTCATTTTCTACCCTGTCCAGGATTTCGGGGCTACCTCTGCAGCGCTTAGATCTAAATGCCATCAGAGAGTTACTATTGACTCCTGTACAGTGCATTCACTAGCGCCCTTCGATGTCTTCCGCGTCTGACAGTAAGCTCACGCACGGAATTCCTCCTCACTTATTGTCTAGTACTCTAATTAAGAAAACTAAAACCTCCGCTGTTAGACTAGCAGGTCATTCCGTCTCACCGATTGTTCATATGTGCATGGGATGCAACGTTGTGGTCAAAATACTTGAGACTACGGCAAAGCTAGCATGATTCTACTGCTTAGGCGCTGTCCGTCGTCTATTTGCGTTCTCGGCCTACCCGGAAAATGACGCTCGTCCACATCCTGGCTTGGCGAAATAAGAACCAGCTCATTATGGGTTTGAAGACGAAATCGACGATAAGCACACAGTAGCTTGGGCTGGGCTATCAGGAATGATGTTTCTCCAACACACACACCTTAGAGAAATCCACATCGCAAATGAAACGTCTGTTGTAGCTTTGTATGCTGCTAATGCAATATCAGAGCTAAAACAGTAGTAGCATGATAGAATGGATGCCCGGTAAGAATAATGGCAACAGCGACAGAAGCCGCAATTTGGATCGCAAGTAGTAGCAATCATCACAACAAATCCAATGTCAATGGGTATTCATACCCTATTTCTGAAGGGTATCAATGAGCATAAGTGCGTAGCAAAGGTCCCATGCTCTCTTATGCCACTAACATGCTATAAGAATCTTGAATGACATCGTCGTTGTGAAAATGCTGTTGTCGATACGAGACGCATTTCACTCTCATTCGTGTATAAAGATACTAGCAATTTCCTCTTCACCTCCGCTATCACTATCATGATACAAAGTTGATTGCAAACACATGTCTACCCTTCCACTAAACAAACGGCCACCGCGCTCCCCACGCAACAAACGTAACCACACGTAACATTGCAACTCAACTCCACCTACTTTTCGCTTATACAATTTCACTCACAACACTTGTTCCCTCGTAACCACTCACTTCGGTTTCCAAGATGAAGCTCCCACTCACGATGATTGCCATCTTTACGAGGTTGTTTTGCTTCGTCGCAGGTGAGATAGGCCAGTTTGAGTTCATCAACTCTTCTCAACAAGACTACTGGGCTCTGGACACTGGTTTCGATGAGAAAGACGTCCATGTCACGGCTAATGACAATGACGTATGGCATCGTGCAGCTTGCAAAGGCGTCAAACTGCTTTTGGGCACCACGCTCAACCCGAGCGAAGCGGCTCTGCACTGCACTCCACTGACCACTCCATGGCAGGGCAGTCTGTTCAATGAGTTGATTATGTGGGGTTACAACGATGTCAGTTATGAAGCAGACCGAATGGACAATTGTGACTTCAAACACACATACCACCTGGAGAGAGCTTTCAAAGATCTGGGTATTAGTCCATATGACTCTCACGTTGGCGGTCCTAACCAGTGCTTCACTGTCAATCATTTTAATGGTCCTGCTGTTGAGAAATACCCCGATGGATCCTTTCCATCGTTACCGAACCAATACTACAATGTGAACGGACGCAGATACCGGGTAAGCAAAGGAAAAGGATCTCTTAGATATCTTGGCTTGATCTGCTAACAGATATATTGCCCTTCAGGTTACAGGGGGTCATTTTACCATCGGTGTGAACGGTAAAGATGGTTATATCTTCTTTCTCGATCGTGTATCGACCGCACACAGCGCTCACAGCCTGTGGGGCATGCCACATAATCTTCCAGTTCCACAGGATGAATTGCCGGCTTTGAGGTCCAGCTCAGACATAGCATGGGGTTTTTGGAACCGAGTGAGCGATCACAACCTAGGAAACGTGAATGGCTTTATGTCTATCTGCATTGTTAACGAAGATACGGCGGACATCATTGACACAGCACTCGAAAGGAGAGGCTATGAATCGTTGCCAGCCTGGCCAGGAATCCGATTTGACTCTGGAACTGAGGAATACAACGCTCTTCTCGGTAAGACCTTCCTCAAAACCCAACTCCCTCACTTTCTAAGTTGTGGCAATATATGTCGGCATAATCTTAGCTAATCTTGATCAAAGGATCACCAAACGGGTTAGCAGCAGGCTACTTTCTAGCACAGCACAAGAAGGAAATGGGAGGCAACAAGTATATCAGTCATATTATCGTCTTCAATGAAGAAGACCTGATAGGGTTTCCCCACATGTTTTTCAAGGTTGAGTGGGCGCCAAACCCGCCACCACCGCCACCGCCACCGCCACCGCCAGGTCAATTTCAAGCAAGAAGCGTACCTGAAGATGTCGCTGAGGAGCAGAGAAGACACCCGAGCAAAATGAAGACTGGGAGGGTATTGGAGAGCAGTCCAGATGGGAGACAAATGCGCAGGGAGCATGTGATATGGGCAAACTAGAAGGTTGGTAGTGTGATGTTTGAATAGACATCAAATACCGAGAGGTCTGGGTTGAATAAGAGGGCTCTTTTTCTACGAATAACAATTAGGTTCCATTCATATGAGTAGCATTTGCCGTGTCCAGTACAGCGCTACAGTGAACTTTTCAAAAGAAGCTGTAGAGTATTCACGAAACTCAAGGTTGAGGTGTCCAGTCACATTATGTGAGTACGGTGCACACGTTTTCTGGAGCAAACAAATATCATGATTCTCTATACCAGTAACATCAATATATCGTCCCACTCCAAAGCCGTAAAACTGTTTCTCTCGCCACGCCCCCAGCATACGCAAGTACCTCAAATTCCCTTTGAGCTCACTACCTTCGCAATCTTGAACCCAACAACGATTGTGCCCTCCTCCTTTCCGGGTGCCAAACTCGTGGTCCCTACAAAAACCGCGTTCTGTAGCTCCCAATACTTAGCACTGCCCGTCTCAAACGCCCAGGAGCTAACGGCCTGGAAGTCGCCAAAAGCTACAGGCGCGGCGTTGCGGTCGCCACTGAGAATGGCGGCGGCTTCGGGCGTTGCGATCTCAACGCCCGTAGCGCGCATGCGGATGTATTCGGCCGGCTCGTCTTGCGTTTGTACTAGTGTGTCGAGGTGCAGGCGGAGGACAGTGGCATTAGAGTGCGGGTTTGGGGGGTCGGTGGTAATGTGGTCGCCGCCGCGGATGGCTGTTGCTTGAATCTTTGGGGAGAACTTGGGTGCGTGTTGAGTTAGAGGTGAGTTGGAGGTCAAAGAGGAAGAAGAAGTGTACCTCTGGTTCCGAAGTCAAGGTGCCCGTCACGACGTCGACGTATATGGAATTTGAACCTGTTGCTACTGTGCCAATAGGAGTCTAGATGCCATGAGTTTTAGATTTGCGGTCATGCTGAAGTGATATTTGAATGAGCGACTTACGGGCAATCGCACTGTAGCCTGGAGATAGGTTTTAGCTAAATAATGTTATCTCAATTGTTCTTAAGACTTACGCTAAAAGACAATGCGGGGACAAGCGTGCTAAACAACATTTTTGTAATTTCTTCAATGGGGTTCTCTGGTGTCGCTTTTGCCAATGCTGTTGTTGGGAACCGCAACCATCTTTATCATGACGCCCTACCTGTACGTGATCGTGATCGCGTACACAAGGTGAAAATGATTACTCTCCATTGTAATCAACATATCCAAGTATTTAACTTCATGTACTCATAGACTATGGGGAAAGCCACCAAGTTCGTTATTGTAAGGGTTAATCATGCTGAATCATCGCTAGGCTCACAAGCCTCAACTGGCGATCCTCGGGGTCTTCTAACTGTGAGTGGTCTGAATAAAGACATTTTGACATTAGTAACTACCTGCAGGTCTATTGCTGTTCCTAGTCGAAAGTAGTATGTTTTTGAACCAATAGGAGTGGGTGCCTGGCGAGCCTTGGAAAAGATTAGTATTCGCTCGTTTAGTTACTTCATCTCGTTGGGTTTGCTGCGCGGCAGAGCTGAGCTGTCATTTCGAGCACGATAGCGAAGTGAAGCGCTGCACAGGCTCAGTTTAGCATCTCTCACTTCGTTTTATGCATTACTATCTTTATTACATAGCGAAGAAGAGAGGCCGTGGTAAAATATTGCGGGACAGTGCAACAAGCCACTCATTACGGTAATCAGCCCTGTCAGCCGTTTGGGGCAAGTAAGCCGAGTCAGACTCGGATACTCGACATATCCATCCAAGCGTTGTCTCGTCCTCCTCACCCGCGAGTCAACGGATTTCATTTTGAGAACACGGTCTAGACGCTTCTTTTCTGCTTGGCAGTAGTGGGAGTTCGTTCATCACGTGATCAGCACCTTAACGAAATCAGCTACACCGCCGGAGCCAGACCATCACAGACCGGAGGGGCTTGGATTTGTGGAGCCTTGAGGTTTTGAATTCAGTAAGCATCGCGATTCGCTAGGGAATCTGTCAAATAGCAAACAAATCATGGGAAAGAATGCACAGTGTCGTGCACGTCACTTTGTCCTCTAAACCGCTTCGCTAGCTGCAGTCACTCTACACTTCACCTTGCTTGAAAGAGAAAAAAAAAGGCCTGTTGTTGTTGTGCTTGGATGATTGTAAATTTTGAGATACATTCAAGTTTTTTGGAGGGATCCGCTATTGATTTCAGCATGCGCCTCAGTGAGCAATTTCGAAGCTCATCTCCGGTCAATTTTGGTCGCTGTCTGTTCCGGTTTTTCTAATGGGATACTTGTTGCATGATTCAAGTGCGACAGCCGAGATTGCTTGCGTTCTAACTAGTCTATTACATCCCTGGAATAGTATTCAAACGACCTCCTTCTGATTTTCGGATTCAGAAGGCTAATAGGAATTCGATGTTGACTTGTATGGGACGTCAATCCTCCCAAAAGCGTAACTCTTACTAAGAAGCAGCGAAATTGCCTAACATTATACTCCTTTATTGATGAAGAGGCCGTGGTTGAACTAAACCGATACCAACAGTGGGACACCTGATATCAATGTGCTGGTTGACGTTACCTCCTATTTGATTATGACTCCTCGTGATGTCGAATTATCTGAAGAGCACTCTACCAGGTCAGCAACTAATCAACAGATTCTCCCATTATTTCAAGTTATGATCTTGCGAGGATCAACACACACGATATTGGTGTTGCTTTAGCAGACTGGCATGCCTAATCCCGGGCAAATCTGCAGTTCACTCCGGATGAATAACATGGCCATCTCATGTACTTGAGCTCCACCAGGCCGACGTCAGAATAACCTCAGAAGGTTTCGTTGCGCTCCGCGCTTACTCCGAAAGCCGACAAGGTGCACTGCGGCCAGAACCTTAAACTCCCAACAAAAACCATTCAAACAAGATCAAAAACACTCCATCCAGAATAGATACTATAATTCCAAACATCCAGCTGTGTCATGATCAAATGGTCGCAGTTTGGAGTTGGGGTAGACGTATTCCTATATTCGTTGTACGGTTACCTAAAAGAGAAATGCCGGTACTGCTGGCAGGATTGCCCCAAGGAAGGTTTGCCGAACCCCGCACCCCAATCATAGACGCGTCTAACAATACCCTCGTGTCGAAATAGATACACAAGGCTTGAGTATAAAATGTCCCAACCCACGATGTTTTTGTTAAACCTAAAGCACTTCCTATTCCTTCTTCAAGTTTACAATGAACGGATATGCGGGCCACGGTAATCAACAGCCTCACGCTGTGCCGAAAAAGATGAAGGCATTGCAGTAAGGCATGCATGCACTTGGTGATAACATTTTTATCTTGCTGAGAATCACCAGATACTCTGGTCCCGAGAAATTTGCAGTTGAAACGATTGATGTTCCAGTCATTGGGGATGATGACGTTCTTGTAAGGTTCATCGGCTTCTATTCCGCTGCTTACTGGGTACTAATCTGAAATAGGTCAAAATCTCAGCATGTGGTGTATGTGGGACTGTATGTGATATACCATGGAGAACACTAAAAGCATCTTTTGCTAATCGAGCCAAGGACTTGCACTACCACAAAGGCGAGTTTCTTGCAAAGGTATAGGTGCCTCTTGACTCGTCAAATTAACCTTGCTAACAGAATCCGTCAGTGGCCTTTGATCCCTGGTATAGTTATTTTATGACTCTATACCCATTCTTCGCTGATAATTGTAGGTCACGAGGCAGCTGGCACAGTCGCTGCGATTGGGAAAAATGTCACCAATGTAGCTATCGGTGATCGCGTAGCTGCGGATGCCCTGGAACCATGTCTCAACTGCTTTCACTGTATTCGAAGGAAGCCACAGCTTTGCGAAAACGTGACTGGATATGGCGGCAATGTACCGGGCGGCATGGCAGAGTACTGCCGATACCCTGCACGGATGGTATTTCCCATAGGCAACCTTCCTGATCTCGAGGCAGTTTTGCTTGAGCCAGCAGCTTGTGCGGCGCATGGCATTGAGAGGATGCAACTAGAAGTTGGAAGCCGTGTATTGCTATTCGGATGTGGACCAACCGGTATACTACTCGCGCAGTTAATCAAGATGAACGGTGCCGCGCATGTACGCAACCCCTTGGTGCTTTTCGTCGCCGCTTACTGACAAATTCTAGTTGACAATTGCGTCCAAAGCAGGACCAAAGCTGGACCTCGCTCGCTCACTTGGCATTGCAGATGCTTACATCACTATATCTGACGAACAGCCTGAGACGGACATGCATGATCTTCGCACTGCTAACCCATATGGATTCGATGTCGTTGTCGAAGCTACCGGCGCCCCTACAGTATTAGAGCAATCCCTCGACTTTGTGCGCAAAGGTGGAAAGCTAGTTGTGTACGGCGTATATGACAACAGCGTCAAGATCGCTTGGTCGCCATTCCAGATTTGGGAAAACGAGGTTACCATTTTGGCTAGCTTTTGTAGTATGGGTCATCTACCACATGTCTTAGAGTATGTTAATACTGGACGACTTAGGTTGGAGGGTATCGCGAACAAGACGTATATATTGGAGGAATGGGCCGAGTGTTTGGAGGCAGTGAGGAAGCAAGAAGTAGTCAAGGCCGCAATAGTGTTTGACTGATAAGCATTTTTGAGAGAAGATAATATGAAAACGGTCAAAATGAGTCACAAGTGAGTTCTAAGAGCTTTTATGCTTGCAAAATCTATATGGTCTAGAATTTACGGTTCGTAAATTATGCTTTGGGGGTTACTTGATGTTTTCGACTTATACAATCGATAAATTACTTGTACAGCTTGTCCCAAAAGCCAGTCTTCGCCAATTCGACAGCCCTCTTTGTAGCATCGACCAAATCCTCCTTTGGCAAGCTCAGCTCTTCATTGTTCAGCCCGTGGACTTTCTCGTACAAACCAGCATCATCGATGAAGTATCGTGTATATAAAGCCGTTGAAAGTGCACTAAAATCTCCAGCCATCAATCTCTCCTTCGCCCTCGCTAGACACTCTTTCGCTGACTGAGAGGACATTTTCCAGTCCTTCTCTGTGGTTCCCGTAGCTTTCTGCACAGCCTCAAACATCTCACGTTGACTGAGAGTGAATGATGAGAAATGTAGCATACGGTTACGATATTGATCCAGTGTCGGGCCCTTGCCGTCAGATGATGATATCGGTAGAGAAAGCAGGTTGGCTACAGCTAGCCCTGTCTGGGGCCAAGTTGAAGTGTTCAGTCGCTGATTTCCATCATCCAAGTACACAACTTCACGCTTGCTGAGATCAATACCGAATTGGCCTCCGCTAATCGAGTACTCGTACCAGAAGCCGCCGATCATTCCGATCCAGGATGACACCCTAAGCGACTCGATCAAAGCTCTATCCTTTTGCTTTGCTGGCCCAATTGTCTCGTTCTCTATTGCTTGTGTGTTGAACATTCCGAATTCGTTTGGCAGGATCCACGGCACTCCAGCTTCGGCTGCGGCACGGATGAGTTGCTCCTGTGCATTCTGGGCGGAAAAGCTCATGGTGATAATGAGCGCATCTTGTCCTTTCAAGGCTTCGACTAGAGTCTCCGGTTGCTCATAGTTGACACGTGCAACGCCGATATCAGATGGGAAGGTGGCTTTGGATTGTATACGACTAATAGCAGTAATCTGAAAATGTCCTTTGGCTCGCAGAGCCGATAAAATGTATGATCCGACATTGCCATTGGCACCAACAATCGCGATCTTTTTGAGGAATTTTGGCGATGCCATGTTGCTGACTGAAAGGCGTGATTAAGGTAGCAACATGTCTATCCTATTTGATTGCTGAATATATAAGAAAAGGTCACAAGAGCTCATTTTCACCAGTGCCAAAATCCTAGATCATTTGTAATCTACCAAGAGTCCTGACAGTCGGTCGGTCGTCGGCCGTTCATCGGTCGGTCTTCGGTCACACATATTGACCAATGATTCTGGTGAATAGCTCTACCAAGTGCCCTTTTGTCGGACACGTGCGGACAAAATCTGATCCGAAGGCTGGAAGTGAAGACAAGAAGTTACATACGGACGAAAAGTTCGTGTCGCCATCCTAAGTAATGGATTCACGTGACTAGTACCACTATCAATGTAAAGGCGCAGCCTCAACAGCGCTGCGACATCGGGGTACAAGAGACCCATGGACAGACTACTCAACTCCCCACTATACACCGACGGCATAGAAAGAGTGTTGAGAAGAGCTCCCATGGAAACATATTTCCCACCTATATAAATATAGATAGCTAGGAGCCCTAGAGCGGCATGAGTCAATCTGTTAGATTGTCAGTGGGATGAAGGTACAGCACGAGATAGATGGGAGAGAACTATGCGTTAACAGCCATATATTCACGAGACGAATCGCTATCGAGCATCTCTAGCAATTACTAGAGCTTCATAGTCCTGAGTAAGTGTTAGACTGTTAGTGGGATAATGGTACAGCACGAGATAGATGAGAGAGAACTATGCTTTAACAGCCGTATATTCACGAGACGAATCGCTATCGAGTCCCTCTAGCGATTGTAATGGCTTTATAGCCTTAGGTAAGCCCTAGCTGACTAACTAGCGTAAAGAAGGAGGGAATTGGACCAAGATAGCCCAATTTGGACCAGGTCCTGACAGTAAGCTCCAGCTGACTAACTATACTAGGATGGGAGGGAATTGGGCTGGAATGGCCCAATTTGGACCAGGTCCTGACACAATCTTACTCTTTCCTTACTCATTGCTCGCTGCTATCATACTTCTTACAATTAACTCCTTCTATTTTCTATACAGTACTAAGACAAAAGTTTCGCCTCGGCGATTTCTAGCGATTTACTAACAGATTTGGTGAACATCAAAATTTTCCAACTTTAGAGTGATATACCTCTATTACTGCACCTCGACTTATTTTAAAAACCTGAAATATCAGTATTTATATACGTCTTTATAGTCTATTAAGATTTTAAAAGGTTTTAAGCAAGTAGTTGTCAAGATAAATTACTCTAAAGTAGGCTTGTTTTGGCGAGAACTGGCTTGCGCGGCAAAACTTTTTGTCGCGTAGCTGTATCAAACACCTTTCATCCATGGTTGAGGTCGTGGCAGGACACATACATTTTTCCCATTGAGGTCAGTACTAGTAATATGTATTCTCATGTCAGTAATGAACTCTGGAACAAAGAACCTGTTCATCTTCTGACATTTCAGGCTGCCCAACGGCAAAAAGGAACATTTATCTGCCCGTGACGGCCATACGGTTCGTGAACATGTGGATCTATGATCCTGGTCGTCAATTAGAAGAAGCTGATCTGCATCCATCTGGGCACGAATGTACATCAAGGCGCCAATCCTTTTGTCCGGAGGCCTCATCCAGCTACTGGTTAATTGAACCCACAATATCATCCAGATTCATTTGGTGACATTCGCGTCGATGAATGTATACCTAGCCGGATACTAATGCAAGCAGAAGTCGAAAAGCAATATACACTGGCAAACGAACCGTTTATACGCACCAGCACGGAAGAAATATCGGTTTCTTCGGGATCCACACTGTTGCCCACGCATGACAGGATTGATGAGAAGCGACTTCCATTACGTACCGCAAGTGGGCACATCGCTTGCATTGAATATCTATTCGGTGTAAAAATATTCCATCCTAGAGGAAGCCATCCAATTTCATTGGCGAAGCAATTAATGTAAACATGCATCGATTGAACCTGGGCGTTCTGCTATCCAAGAGTAGCCTTGGAAAGCTTGAAAGAGACAAATAACCGCGGCAGTCTTGGCCGCATATGCAATCCCCTGGAACTTCCCCGGACAGACGCACTCCACAGTTCGCTTTGTCCCGGAGAAACCATCCCCAACGGCTATAATACCCCTACCAAATAGCCTCGTGCCAAGTTGATCACCAATCTTCCACCTTCTATATGGAATATTCTCCACGAATCGCCCTCAATATGTGGCCCCGCAGTAAGCAAAACGAACATCAATTCGTAAAAGCAAGTTTGGCACCTGGTTAATCACGTGCAAGATTGTAAGTCTGTTGCGGCTTTTGTATACAGCCTCATAAGTCAGTTGGGTAGGTCAGCCCCATAACGCCTTGCAATGGTCGTGCACGATCCAAGCAGAGCACTTCTAGAATGCCCTAGTGTTCATAGGCACTGTACATTGCCCCTGGCGCGATATTGTCGGAAATTATTCAGTGCGATGATGTCGTGTTTCGAGAACGATTAGGCACGGGCAGGGGTCGGTTGTTTTTGTTTCGCCCATGACTTGGTGCTCACATTTAGCCGTTCTTCCCCCATGCAGGAAACGCCAAGCACCTCAAGCAGCACAAGAACCGACGTCGGAAGCTTGGATTAAATTAACCCGAAACGCCTTGTTTCCACTTTCTGCCTTCGTGCGGCAAAACCCATATATGATTTGGGAATGGTGGTGATAGGTGGGTACTGCTGCATGTCATGTTAGATTACGCTAATGCCCTATTTTCCGTAGTTTCTCCACAAGCCAGTGGACATGCGGTCAGAAGTCGACGGGTGTGGTTGCTTGAGGCGGTTTGCGTCGTCTAAATGAGGTTTCTTATTACAACCTCTGGTAGGGGTGCGAGATTGGTATAAGAAGGGCTGGCCCCATGGACATAATAGGGCATCCAGCACCTTCACTCATTACAGCTTTTCCATTCCACCTCGTTCATTCCACCAAAAATCACTTATTTTCGCAAACATGAAGATCTCTTTCATCACCCTCCTTTCCGCCAGTGCTTTGGTCACTGCTGCCCCCTTCGCTGAGCCGGAGGCTTTCCTCGAGGAGCGCCAGGCCGCTCAGAGTCTCGATGCTGCCATGAAGGCCAAGGGCAGGAAGTACTTCGGTACCGCCACTGACCCAGGCCGATTCAACTCTGGCAAGAACGCTGCTATCATCAAGGCCAACTTCGGTCAAATTACCCCAGAGAACTCCATGAAGTGGGACGCTACTGAGCCTTCCCGTGGCAAGTTCAACTTCGGTACCGCCGATCAGACCGCGAAGTTCGCCAAGGACAATGGCAAGCTCATCCGTGGCCACACCACCATCTGGCACTCCCAGCTGCCTTCTTACGTCAGCTCCATTAGGGACAAGGCCACCCTCACCACCGTTATGCAGGAGCACATCAGCACCGTCATGGGCCACTTCAAGGGCCAGATCTACGCCTGGGACGTTATCAACGAGATGTTCGAGGAGAACGGTAGCTTCCGTGCTAGTGTCTTCTACAACGTCCTCGGAGAGGACTTCGTCCGCATTGCTTTTGAGGCTGCCAAGAAGGCTGACCCATCTGCCAAGCGCTACATCAACGACTACAACCTTGACAAGGCCAACTATGCTAAGACCCAAGCTCTGGCTACCCACGTCAAGAAGTGGATCGCTGCTGGCATCCCTATTGACGGTATCGGTTCCCAGACTCACTTGACTTCCGGCCAGGGTGCTGCCACCATCGATGCCATGAAGCTTCTCTGCAGCTCTGCTTCCGAGTGCGCCATGACCGAGGTCGACATCCAGAACGCCCAGCAGGCTGACTGGACCAACGTCACCAAGGCCTGCCTTAACCAGAAGAACTGCGTCGGTATCACTGTCTGGGGTGTCCGTGACTCTGACTCCTGGAGGCCTCAGGGTAACCCCCTCCTGTTCGACAACAGCTTCAACCCCAAGCAGGCCTACACCACTGTCCTCAACGCTCTCAAGTAAACCATTCGCGATGTGGAGCACCCTGGAAAATTGGAGAGAGATTCATTCTACTCCTTACCCTCTTTCTGTTCTTGTTTTTAGACCCATTTTCTGTAAATATTTGATAGGTGGAGAAGATATTGTATATATTCGATTGGAATAGCTAAGAAGTGGTTCTTTCCATGCTTTTGTACCTTCTTGATCCTCAGTCTATCTTGTTGTCTCTGCCTGTGACTATATGCTCACGCTTCGCGTTCTTCTTCGCCTTGATGATGCTGACACTGGCTATAGCGCTGTCTCCTACTTCTGCCTGCTTCGTCCAGAAAATGTCTGCCGCATTGATTCGCACACTCTTCCTTCTCTCACGTTCAGCAACATCCAGATGAGAAACTTTGTTAGCCTTCGCCTCTAACTCGTCAAGATGCTTTTTTCTTTCCATGTACTGCTCGGCTCTTTCTTTACGAATCTGCTCAGAACCTATCCGGTAAAGGACGAATCGGACAGCTGCTCTAAACGCGATAAAGACGTGCTCGGAAATGAGAATGGTAAGAGGAAGGCTGGCCCAGGTGCTCAAGCCAAGATATGGGCCAAGGAAATGCTGGGTACCGAATAGATGAACAATGGCAGCACTGCTGACACTTCCTAGCCAGGTTAGGGATTCTAAACTGGCAACCCATGGACCTATGCCATCGCTACGTTGCGGCGCCGGTCTTTGGTGCTCGACGCAGATTTTGAGAAAATCGGACCGAAGCTCGAACCAGTTGTTGATAAAGAATCCAATGGGTACTAGCGGCCATACTGGACTGAATAGCGCAAGATAACCGAATTGGATGACCATCTCCGCAATATCTTCCTGGACATTGTACGATGGGCGAAGTGCTTGCCTTCTCGTACGACGAAGAAACCGGGATTCCATAGGGTCTTCTGGTATCGACATGGCCCGTGCGTCTCCATGATTCTGCGCTCGTGTAGCTTGCCGGTCACGCCACCATTCCTTGAGTTGCTCTTTCAGCCATGGCAACGCTAACTCTTCTATCGCACCTGAGACCTGCCCCGTAACGGTCAGTGCGATGACTTCATTGCGTAATCTATTAGGATCGGCACGAAATTTCATCTTTTCTCGACTACGGGTTCCCAGTAACGCGTCCACTATGCCTTGTAACACCGGCAGTACTTTGCCACCAAATGGTACGTATACGAACGCGGTAAGCAGGATGGGCAAATAGTTGGTAATCGAGTTGAGCACGAAGATCTTCTGAGTGAGAGACATCTCATGATGATCTTCCGTACGGTGATTCTCGTACTCTGTCAAAACAGTGGCGATGCTTTCCAGGAAGCTGGTGACATATGGCAGGAAAACTGCAAGGAGAATCGTCGGGAGATATTCCTAATAGTTGTTAGACTAACCTTGCACAATGACCAGACATGATACTTACCAGATAGAGCTTATGTGGTCCTTCGTAGGCCTCCCCGATAAACGTCTCAATAAAGAAAACGCAAGTGATAAGAGCTCCGAGAATGATAGTGCTAACGAGAACGAACGGAATGACAACCAGTTGTCGCACGATTCGCTTCCACCTCGGGAAAACGCGTTGCACTCGTCCAGCCGAATCAATGACCTCTTTCTCATAACGAAACTGCGGACGATCCAATTTTAAGCTGCCCACTCCTCGCACGTTCCAACGAATAGCGAGATCAGCCTGCTTGATCTTCCAGTACTCCAAGAACACCGTACACCATACGCCAATGAGCAATGCGAAGGTGAGCGAGTATTTCGGAAGGAATGCCCACGCGAAAAGTCCAAGGGCACATGGGAATGCGAGAGAACGAAAGTAGGTTTGAATGAACGCAAAGTAAAAAGCGACTTTTGCACCCCAGAGATTGCGGATCTGGTCAAGGTCGGATATGTCTAAAAACACTCGTGTGCTGAGATGGGCCAGCAGCGCCCGATTCGCAACGGGGTTGTGCAGAGGGAAGATTGAGGTCACGTTTTCCCAAGGCGGGAAGCCTGGTGTGATGCCTGCTCCACCATGCTCCTTACGCCAGTTGACTAGATGGTACACTGAGAGGACATCTTCGGCTTCAAAAGCTGCCGAAACGACGCTCTTAGCTGTGCCACCAGGATGGTGTTTGGTGATGCCATAAAGCCAGTCCTTGACTCTGTAGAAAATTGTCAATCAACTAAGCCTTCAAAAAAAAGCTGCCAACTATAATTACGCACCTCGACTTATAAACAGTGTTGCCAAGCAAATCCCTGGGTACTTGGACAAAGACTAGCAGGGACTGGTCATACCCAGCACGTACTTCGGTGTTCAGCCCAGCAGACTCAAGATCGTGCAACAGCTGCTGGCACTCTCTGATTGCGACGTCATCGTCTGGATCTGGTGAGTGGGATTTTATGCTTGAAAAAGTTTCGTTTGACATACCAACGTCGGTGAAGTCGTATACGACAACATACTTGTCATTATATGTGATGTTGCCTGGATCCGTATCGTCACCAAAAGCTGTGTCCGTTCGCCTCAAAGCCTTGATCTGCATGGCCAGAGAAGCTAAAGACAACCTAGAGATGAAGTCACGCGTCAACTACGGTAAACAAAGTCTGTATGTGTGGCTGAGGAGCGTATAAGTATGCCACTGCGACGTCGTCATCTCCCTCGCCGTGGCTTGAACGGAGTCGGAGCTATTATTGTAACTGTGGTCAGATTGGTGCGCACGGGTGGGCCCATCGCCCCTGGGCGCCAAAGTTTGAGCTGCCGCGTTATCCGAAGCTGTTGTAGGGGGATGTACATAAGCACGGTATCCGTCACTATCAATCAAAGAAAAACTTGCCCTCATAGCGGTAGCCAATATCACAGCATTCAAAGGCGCAGATCGTAGAGTAGTCGGAGTGCTCTGGGATAGGTTAGGTCAAGATCACGTGTGGATGCTCTTTGAGGTCTAGCGTATGCTAGCGCGTTCGTGCACCGAGTTCGACGCGTCTCGACCCGGCCACACTTCAACCCCTTAGTTTGCTTGGGTGCTCCATGCATATCAAAAACACGGGGGGAAACCATGATACGAGTCATTGTCTGCCAATCTGAACGCTACAGTCATCTGTTCTCCATCCCTTAGGTTTCCGGACAGTCCTTCAGGAAGTCGATCTTACTGCCCATACTCGAAGACACACCTTGATCAGTGGATAGTTCACCGAACAGTATGCCTTCTGAGATCACCGTATCCGCAAGCGCACCAATGCCGAAAGCGTATGGATTCCTCCCTAAAGGGAATCGCTATAAAACGCTGCATTGCCGCAAGCTCACACATGAGGCAGCTCGTCCTTTGTATATTGTCTTCGAAAAGAAGAAACAGATTGGGCTGCGTGCACCATTGGAAATCTTGCATAAAGTTCACAAGCAAGCGAAGGAAACGCTTTCAACGCGTCGTGCTGCAACTAACAAGCGCGATGCTATTGATATCGCCAAAGCTACTGCCGGAGTAGAGGAGCAATTCCCAAAAATGCCAAAGAATGAGAAGGAAATTGTAATCAGACATGGCTTCAAGAAGTACTCCGGCAGAGTAGGTCGCACAAATTCGATTCCACTATCGCGAAAGGTCTTGCTTGCGGTGATTGCACATGTTCGCCATAGACACACTGAATATGACACCTTGCTCGATCAAGGAATCGACAGAGAGGACGCAAGGGATTCCACTAGAGACGATATCGAACGTCTTCTGAGGAAGTGGGGGTATTCGCAAGGTGAGTTCTAAAGTCTAGTTGCGGCTTTGAACTATCTTACTGATGATATAAGATTTGTCCTGGTACTTCCGCGCAGGGAGTAAACGCCCAAGCTGACAGCTGTGTATTCACGAGACGGTTAGCATCGTAGACAACCCACCAATGGTGCCTTATACATACTTTTTCCATTACGAGAGCAGGCGATATGGCGCACGACCTAGGGCAGGACAAGCTTGAGCGTTGAGCACCACGGTGTTGTTGTAAAGCCCACCAAGCTTTTCTCTTCGCATGGCTTCAACTTGGTCTCTTGCCTTCGCGGTCCAACATGGGCAGAGGAGCAGGCAACACGGCCAAACACAGTTTCACACTCGACCACCTCGCCCATTGTGTGCCCTAGCCGCCCTAGTGCACGATTGTGGAGACAGCACCGTTATCTTTGACGTCTCCGACAATGTTCGTTTGGACCACTTCAACGGGCCGTGTTCCAGCATCACGCCAAGCGCGGAACGCGGAGCGGAAACGCCAAGTTTGTTCTCCTTGATAAGCACAATTCATACACAATCGTCTTCCGGCGAAGAAATCAAATTCATCCCAATTCAGCATGGCCGAAAGTTTGCAGCATTCATCGTCTCACTCTCCATCGTTTCCTAGCTACCTCAGCCCATATGTTGTGGTCAGCAGTTACAAGTCCGCCGCAGAATATGGAAACTCACAAGGAACAAAACATGTGTTAAAGGCGGCATGAGGCAAGCCGTCCCATGTTGATGCTAAGACCTGGAAAGCGCTTTCTATTCTTGGCGCAGAAAATTGTCTCCCACAGTCTTTATGCTTTGCCCAGGTCAGTTTCGTCATGCCAATTGATCTCTCTGCTGCAGAAGCATGTGGAAAGGAGTTATATGTAATAGTTTGTGACGGTATCCAACACCGTGATTGGTCTTCCATGTGGCATGCAGAGCGTCGGGGGTATGAGATGGTACAATGATGGGCGTAGTCGAGAAAACGGGTGTAGCTATAGATCAGCGAAATGACGACTATTCTGGGATCTTGTACGTTGGAGGGCGCTGTCATACTGTGTGAGGATGCATAACTCTCACTTGATCTCGCCAAATATATGATGCCGAGGGTTAAAATGAAAAAGTTGTCGAAATGTGATGGGAGAGGCTGTGGTGTGATATCGACACTGTTTGGGGTACACAATGCACTGTGAGCATGGAAACGAACATGTACTACAGTTCCTGACTAGAAGAGGAGGAAATAATATTTCTTAAACGGAGGGGGGTATGCGCAACTACAATATCCGAAAAAGTGGACAATGTGATTCAGGTAAACAGAAGCGAGCGGCACACCAATGCTTGCTCAAAAGATTAGTCGATATCGTACAACGCCTGCTGTCAATTTGGCGTCATGTTATATGTGAAAAAAATCATCAACTCGACCAGAACCAACTACTCCTCTTCTTGGCTTGCCCGTCCCCCGCCTCCGACGATCTTGACTGAGAACTCTTCAGTGCCTCCCAAGGATCCTTGGCGGGTAAGTCAGTCTCATGACCGCGCTGAGTATGTACAGTTTCTGTGCTTTCCTCGCGCCCGTCTGCAAAGCGCTTCTTGAGCAAAACTTTTGTAGTTACAGAGCCATCAGGCGCAACGGTCCGCTCGGTAGTTGTGAGTGTCGAAAGTAGAGAGGATTTGGCTTCGTCTTTTCTCTTCTCTGCAAGGGCAGACGTCACCGAATTGAAGGGGGTAGTGGTGTGTGCAGATGCAGCATCCAACCGCTCATACGCATCCATTTCTGTGGCGGGGTCGTCGTATTCCTTGGCATAATCTTCATATCGTGCGGCTTCTCTATCTGGGTGTGCTGCGGAATCCTGCCGGAACTCGTTGAACGACGGGAACTGGTTACGCTTAGGTGTGGGCGGGTCATCATGCTGGTCTTCGTGATCGTGGCTGTACTCGTAGCTTGGCTCGTCCTCATCTCGCTGCATTTTCTCGCCCGATTGTTGCTGCGTGCCAGGCCGGGACCACCATGCATCAGTGTCCATGCCACTTGGACACTTGGGCTCACCGTCTTGTTGTGTAGTCTGCTCTAACTGATGTTGAGAAATGGGAATCTTTTCGGCCCGCAAAAGGTCTTCATATGCAGCACGCCACGGTATACCAGCCCTGTCCAGGGCACGATTTTGTTCGAGCGCATGAGGTGAGTATGTGTCCTCGTCAGACTGTGATGTATCTGTTCGTGGCGGCCATTGCCATGACCTTGACCACGACCATACCCTGGGTTTCCCATCGTTGACCCGAGTCTCGCTACAGTTGTCGAATCTTACAACACGCGCGGCGGAGTCGTCCCAAGCCTTGTCATCAAATTCTTGGGCCAGTCTCGACGCTTCCGCTTGCATCCGTAACAGCCTGTCCAGAGCCATGAAATCTTTAGCGTCTTGTTCCTCTGATGTGTCCCGGAGATTCGAACGCTCGTGATCAAAAGGTCGAGGGAAGCCCCAATCCCATGCCCAACCCCACTCCTGCCCCTTTTTGTTGGCTACTCTCTCCACGAGCTCGGTCTCATTTGGCCATGGTGGCTGTGTTTGGGTTTCTGGGTGTGAGGCACAGAGGATGTCTCTCCGAATGTCATCGGCCCTACGGTCAAGCCTCACAAGTTCTTCGCTGTTACGCAGCACAGCATGCACATCGCCAACTCTGAAGAGCTCTCTCCCCTCATTTCGCAGCTCGGCGATGCGCGCTTCAATCTCATGGAGCTTGTCGCACTGTCGCTGATCGGCCTTACCAAAGAGACATTGCTCACGTGCTTGATGCGCGTTGTTGTAACTGGCGAGAGTAGCGGGAAGAGCGAAGACGGTGTTTAGGAGGGACGAGACTTGGGAATCGGCGAAACGGCGGAAGGCGATGAAGGGGTTATCCTCGGGGCGGTGGTGTTGGCGCCGATCATTGTCGCTATTGTTGCTGTTGTTTCTGTCATCGTTGTTGCTTGCCATGCTTGAGAAATCAAAGCGACGAGTGCTAGTGATAGTAGGACTGAGACGGTAATGGTGGGGAAGATGGCGCACGTTGCATGGCTGCTGGCTATGCAGGGCAGGAGATAGTAACCGCCTCGGAGATAAGATAGCCAGTACGCGTCCAGCTTCCCTCTCTGCTAGCCAACCATCTCTTCTTCATCCTCGGCCTCGAAACGCGCCGTGTTCGAAGAGGCGCATCGCACCATGTCTATCTGATACAAGCCACCGACACACCGGCTCGCTCGCTTTGTTATTTGTTCCGTTTGGAGTTGCTTTTTTTGGCTTTTGAGCCGCCTGTTTTACCGTTAGCCACATACGTAGACTTTGACTCTATGCCAACTTTGATCGACATGTTACAACTCCCACGACCACAAACACATTGGCGTGTTGTCTAAACCGCCAATGAGAGTTCTAGGCAGACGTACCACCCTAGCATTGCATTGACTGAATGGATGCAAGCGGTCAGGGGTGCAACATTACAGCCTTCAATAGCACAGCACATCTTGGTCAGGTTGGCGGGCTGTGGCGCCCAAAAATGTACTCACTAGGTTTTCTGTTTCTAGGCATGCTTCCTACACTCACCCACGTTTGAATCGTATAGTGCATGGATATTGCCTCACATGCACAGCAATGCCTTGGCTTCCCTTGTGATCTACGCCAGAGTCTCGGCAATCTCAACTTTGCCTCAACACCATATACACCATCAGCACTATCCAGAACATAGATCGACGCCATAACACTATCGGTTAAACTGACACGTAAGGCATGTACGAAAGTTGTCCGCAGCATGCTTTCTGGGCAAAAACCCAAGCTGAAGATCGACCATGATCTGCGTCCTTGTCCGCTTCCTGCTCGCCCACTTAGACCGGAGGCCAAGGAGCCAAGTCCGTGGCGCTCAAACACAATTGCCGGGAGAACTCACAATTGCCTCAAAATCGAGTTACATCGTCTGCACTGTACAATTGTTCACATGGAAAACATATTGTTATGCAGGCGGAACACTGCAAACTGGGGGCTCACTGCATTGTTTTTGACCTGGTTGGGGATGATCATCCTGGCCATCGGGCGTTCTTGTCAAGTCTTGGGCCGCACTCCCCCTATGGCTGTGCAGCGGACATCCGGTGCCTGTGGGTTCTAATCAGCGGTCACGTTTCGGGTCCCGTTGTACGTCACATCCATGGTCGATGTGAAGATATAAAGGGCTAATCAAGCCACCCTATATCTTTCAGCCAACTCCCAAAACACATTCAACTCTCCCATCAACTTTGAACATTACTATCTCCTCACCAAATTCACAAATCACTACTTCTCTATCTACTCTCAAAACTACTATCTCAATACCACCATGCGTTTCTCAATCATGTTCGCCACCTTCCTTGCTAGCGTTGCTCTCGCTATGCCCGATCCGCTTCCACAAGGCTACACCGGTCCCTGCTCACAAGACAACTGTGGAGTCTCTGGAAAGAACTGCGGAAACCAAATCTGCGTGCCCTGGCCCTCCACTGACCCTGCGAAGAGGAAAGGCTGCACATGCAGCTCAGGCTAGTTTCTACACTCCGTACAGTTTATGGTGAGATTTCCAGTTGCTTCTCAGCAAAATGATTTTTGCTAATGAATATTAGAAATCATGTTTTATTAGCGGGCAGCGGCCATGTTGGTTTACGAAGTACATAAGAAAGAGCTTTTATGGAAAGCGGAGTAATCACGAGCATCGTGAGCAATGCGAAGCATCCAAGAGAATCATGTAATGACCATGTGTGTGATATAATCCAAATTATGCCTTCCAATCAGCGTCTTTGTATGTACATGTGACTTGAAATAACTTGGCTGTTTCATGAGGCACTGGCAATCCATACTTTGAACAACTTGTCATGACTCAACTTGTTAAGAAAGTAGGACGCTACCAATCTTCTACGGTATATTCGCTTACAATTCCAAAGGGTTGGCCCATACTATACGAATCCACTAACAGCAGCCTTATTTCCGCTTCGTTTAGAGAATCGGTGATGTCATGGCACTAGTGGAATTGTCTTGAATCATTGAACTCCACCGAGATAGCACAAAGCGCTCCCTGTGATAGAAACCTGACGGCAAATTCCATTCACCTTTCCTGGGTAGAACAACAGGTACGTTCACTCATACTGAGATGCATAAGAGTGACTGAAAATTCCATCAACCATCTTGGCAAAGCTTTACCGAGATGGGATCTGCTGCTGGCCCCGCATTATAGTAAATATACCGAATACGAGATGTGTACAATCAAACCAAGCTAGTCATGCTTGAATATATGCCAGCTCACTTCTGGTCTCATAAACTGACAGTTGCAGCAGCTTCAACATGGTGTGCAAACCTTCCAACTCGCTGCTTTTTTCTTTGAACCACTCGCTTGGTCGCTTTTCTGTTTTGCACATGCCGCTAAGCGCTTTATCCACGGACGCATGGTCACCGGCTAATACCCAGCCATAATGTCTGCCAAGATCATCATGTCTCTTTACCAAGTCTCTGGCCATGGTCACTTGACATTCGGTTATGCGGTGTTCATCCTCTGTTTCATGCGAGTCGTAATTGTCTGGTGCGGAGAAGCAGTTGATTTCTTGTAAGAAGCGAAGGCTGTCGGTATGTAGGCGGATTGCAGCATCTACCAAGTCTTTAAAGTCTGAAGGTGGTATGTTGCTAAGAATCGTAGTCTGAGCTGAGTGGTTTAGATACATGTTGTCCGTATTTGGGTAACGTTGCTGGACCGTTAGTCCTCGTTGAGAAGAGGTTTCGGGCCGGGAAATTATAGAGCTACGCATATTGCTTTTGGAACATGAAAGATATTTGCTCATCGCGACTAGTATAATAGAAGCTTGTCTTGCAATTGTTTGCTGCATTGATTTTACACATAGACCACCAATAAGTGAGTTGTTTCGGTCAAAGCATTTGACTTCACATCATGGACCACGGGAAGGCTTATGGCGTTTTCCAATAATACGTTTCTCTACGGAATCATATCAACCAATGATACTCCGCGACAAAAACAAAGACTACGACGCTAAGTTACGGATACATCTTTCATGAGTGAATTCCCAAAATACTGGAAGCAATCAATGCTTCTTCTGCTGGGTAAGGAAGCACAACATAATAGCCCAATTATTTAAAGTCACACGTCCACTCGACCGGCCGTGGAAGAATCGCAGTGTTCGGGATATTTCCACTTTCCCTGAACTCCACAATTTTCCTCTCTCCATCTACTTCCTTGACTACTGCAAACGCTGCATTGGTGAAGTAAAGATCGCGCTTTACACGTGTCTGAAAACCGCCGGCCCATCCAATCATGTACACGAACCCACCCTTGTCGCCATTTGAATTGGGGACACCGAGTGTATTGATGAAGCCATGCTTGAATGGCGCAAAAGCCACGCCGAGCGTTGCATTGAACGATTTGTAAAGCCTCAATGAGCCATCAAAGTCGTAATGTGTGTCGTTAAATGTGAACCTGATATCTTTTGAGAAAGATTTTGCGTGACCCTGGGGCCAGTTTGTGTTTGCTGGAAATGGATAGAACCCTGGTGTGATGTTAGGACTAACAGTTCTGTAACATACATGTAAGATTTTCGTACCATTGACGGCGCATTCTAGCCAGTTACTCAACTGCACACTAGCGTTTACTTTCGGCGAATCCGCCAGGGTGCAGGGGTCGATGATCGGTTCATTTGGAGTTTCTAGTGCGTTTTCACCTAGAACTTCTTGTGCTGGTAGTTGGAAAGCTGTGCTTGATGCAAGCAGGCTAACTAAAATGGCTTTTGTATGTTAGTGATAGTCGGAAGCAAGGCTGATTTCGCTCTTACCACCAACTGAGAGGAAACGCATAGTTCTTGAAGGAATTATCTAAAACAATACGAGAGAAAGAAATCCGGGACTTGGGGATGAAACCACAGGCTCACTATGCTACTTATAAAAAATGAGCGGGTAGTTAGTTGCCTGCAATCCAAACGGATGTGGCTGACAAGGCTGACGAGCTGAGAACCGGTTGGGGGCGGCATTAGTACAAGACGGGAATATGACCGCGATGCTGACAGGCATTGGGAGGACAATCAATCGTAGTACAGCCAATCAGCATGAGATCACAGTTACGAAAGAATTAAGGCATCCAAGGCAACATCAATAATTAGTTCCGTAGCTTTCAGCTACAGGTGTTCAACGGGCGCCATCTCCTGGGCCGGTTGAGGCGCAAGCCCGTCTCAGCCACACTCGGTTTAGCTTCTTTATGAACCGGCACGTGCAAAGATAGTACTCCTTCCAAACAACCCTCCCCTTCCTCGCGGCTTTCGGTCTTCCAAATCCACACTTTTTCTGTTGATGATGGCAAAATTACTTGGCTTGGTCCCATTCGCACCAGGCAAGCTCTCGAACGCGCCACGTTGAGGTGCATTGCCAATGGGCGTAGTCGGCGCAGCCGCCATCTCGATAGGCGAGATCACCCCTGGCATTTCTGCTATTTGAGGTGTCTGGGACGTTGAAACGGGCATCCATTCGACTTTGATAGATTCGTCGCGACTAAGCTTTTGGTCGTTGAACCATAACTCGAACCGAATGTCAGCCGGACCGATCAGGACGCGTATCGAATACTCTACGCGTAGATAGTGCTTTTGCAGGGACCAGAAGTGTTTGTTCTTCTCTTGGAACTTTTTCTCGTCTGCAGCGGAGAGATCAGATTGGATCTCGCAAAGGATACGTGTGTCTGCATGTATTGTTAGCGCACTCGTGTAATCTTAGCTTGAGCACAGGTTTGTCCACACGTACGTTGATTCATTTGGTGCGGCAACATGGCTGCTTCGACATCGCTCTGGACAACGGTTGTCGGGAAAGTTCTTCTTGGATCGCCAGGGGTAATCTTCTTGATGAATTGATGCTCAATCGGCTTGTCCACACTCACAGGTGCGCCTTTCTTCACGAACCATGCAATGGATTGGGTAATGTACAGCTTGCCGTTCAGAGGATCCTTCACGACTGTTTTGCCCTGATGCTCGGGATTCTTCTTGTCATACGCAATCTTGCACACTGTGCCGTACGACGCACGGCAGCATCGCCATCCGAGAACGGACCGGGACGTCGTGATCTTGCGAATACGATCGCTGACTAGACCTTTGCACACGGCAAGCTGTGGATCAGGGGCGATACTGACTTGGATGGACCGCGCATTAGGGAAGGATGTAACTCCATAGTATTGTCGTAACTGCATTTGCACATACGCGTTGTTGCCCAAACCCCCACTAAGCACAAGATGTGCTACCTGCTCTTGTGGGAATTTCCGGAGCAACGACTCCAGTTGCGTGTCGATTAGCTTCCATAGCTTCTCTATTTGTTTATCGAAAAGGCGCTGAAGGTCCCCCCGTTCGAATGTCATTTCGCCATTACGAATTCGAACTTCAGGATCCGAGTTACTGTAAGTTTGCGGAACCTGTGGTATGCTTATGCTGAAGAAGGGAGTGTCGTCTGGGGCGCCGTACTCGCATTTCACAGCCTGGAAGTCGCGACTCTTCATCATTTCCCACGCCGCATCTGCTGGGTCAGCGGGTAAAGGATTTGTGCTGTGCGCAAGTGTCAAACGGTGCGTCACGAGTCGTTCAAACTCATAGTCGATTGCGGCTGAGCCGATCGTCTCTCCAAACACAACATCCATCTGTCGAAGGTCGATGGCTTGGTTGACGGTCCCGGTTACCTTCAACACACTCAAATCTGTGGTTCCACCTCCAGCATCGCAAACCAGCAATACATCGTTCTCGCGGAAAATGCCTGGAGCCTCTGTGGATACATGTACTGCGGCTGCCTCGGCCTCTGTCAAGCCTATCTCGACCACATGTCCGGGGTGCGTACCATAACCCGCCTCTTTCACGATTCTCCTAAAGTTTTCTACTGTTGGTACGGGGGCCCACGTTGTCGGTACACTGAAGACGAATTCGATTCGTGCGTTCTCCCAACCAACTCCGGTAAGCTCTCCGCCTAGCTTGAAGGATAGGTACTCATACATCTTCCGCAGATAGTCAGTGTACCACATCTCGACCTCTTGTAAACTTCCAGGTGCGCCTTCTGGGTCCTCCATCTGCTTCTGGTGCAATCTCTCAGGGTCGAGACATGTCTTGAACCACTCTTTGTATTCCTTGTCTTCTGCCATGGTTTCTGCCGTGGTCTCCGACAGGAAACCCCATGATGATGGATCTTTGGAACCGGATGGATAGACGACAACAGTTGGGACTTTGTTTTCATTTGCCTGGAACCGGCCAGGCCACTTTTGAACCCAGCGAATAGTCTCACTGCCTATGGATAAATTCACATATGCCACCCCAGTGCCTAGAGAAAAAAGGTCATGTCAGTCAAAAGAAGATGGAGCGTGTTATCCTGCGCTTATCCGAATCCAGTTGTAGTCCGGGCCGTTCAAAGCTTAGTCACGCCTAAGTCGACCTCGCTGAAACTTACATGTCATTCCTAAATCCACACCCACAATCATATGAGGTCGCTCGTTGCGCTGCATCTTGTAGTGTCGGCCGTGATACCGATTTCACTGCTGCTGTTCTTGTCTGATCGCATGTCTATCAAACGCTAATGGGACCCAGGCGCCTTTGATTTAACTCCGGGGCTCAGCCTTGCGGCGCAGCGACTTTTAGCCGATCACAACACTGCGCCCTTTTGGCCCCCAGTGGAGCTAGTGCTCGAACGTGCGCAACATGCATGCAAAATGGGTCTTACGGTTTTCATTCAGATTAGAAATCAGAGCGCACAAATGGCTTATTGGCTGATCAGCCCCGAAGGATCTTGCGGCCGAGCAACGAAACCTAACCCAATGTTCTATTTGCACCCACTGACAAGAACTGGTTTTTCAGAAACTGTCTATTGATTTGGTCCATCCGCGGAGCAGGTGTCACAGTGGAAGGCCTGAAAGTGCTCTGATCTTAAGGCCGAGGCCATCACAACGCGTACCTAGTCTATTTTGTTCAAAAACTCCACGTTACGGTCTTTCTTCTCTTGTATGCATCGCTCTGTTATCAGAAGCTATAGGAAAGAAGCATTCAAACATGGCTAGTTCAGCGACATCACTCACCTCGTCCGCACCCCCCTCGGTGGGCGCAATATCCTCAATGAGTACCTCACCCCAATCGACTAGCCTTCTGGCTTCTGGAGCTCTTAATACCACCGTCCCTTCTACGCGTGAACATGCAGGACGCAGTGCTGGCCTATCACCAGGGGCCATTGCTGGCAGTGTTATTGGTTCTGTCGCAGCTGTTGCTCTCGCAGCTGCGCTTTTCTTCTGGTTCTTTGTCCGACGAAGAAAATCGTCCAAGCAACAATACGCGCAAGCTGGGCAACATACGCCAGAATCTCGCGAAAAGGGACTTTCTCTTTCCACCGTGTCTCCATCCCATGGGGGCGCCACGTCCATTGAAGCACTTCCACAGCCTCTAGAGGATCAAGCCATGACTGGGCATGTCTCTAAGATTAGTAATTCTATCAAGAATCACGTACAAAGTTATTATTACGACAACCACACCAGCTCAGTATTGGTAGACCACGATGATCTCCGTGCCCTCGGAACAGGTCTGCCAGTCTCTGTGGAAACGCTTACTTCGCTAATGGAGAACGCTGCCACAAGAGAAACTGCTCTCAGATTCGTCATTGCTTGGGCTGTGATTTCGAGGATGGAGCCATCCAGCGATTCTTCGAAGAGCCTTTTGCCAACCGAGATAGCGCAACTATACGGCAAAGTCACTGATAAGAATCTCAAATCTCAAAGTAGGTTTTATAAAGCATAGCTTTGTATATGTGCTAATCATACTGTAGTACAACTAAAGTCAACTTCACACTGGAGAAAGATGACTTCACAACTTTCGCAGTCTACCTATGTTCGCACTCCCTTCGATGTTTCGGACAGCCGTCATGCAAATATACAGGCTTTGCTTGCATTACTAGACCGGATTTTGAAGCCATATGCAAACGGGGTTTCGGAGCCGTTCGAAGACCCTTACCAGCTTAACGAAGAACGCAGGAGGAACCTTGAACAAATCCTCAGGCGCGCAGCCTTGTTTGCTTTTACATTGTTCTCTCAGCCTAGCACATATAGCTTTGAGTGGCAGGAGCAACAAAGCATCACAGCAGGGGAGCTGTGCATTTTCCCTGCCCTAATGCAAGTGGCGGATGAGACCGGTCAGCAAATCAACCCACCACGCCTGTTCAGTGAGGCCGTCATTAGGCGTATAGACGTCTAGCCATTGTTTTGATTTTGTACTAAAACTTTCGGAAAATGGAAAATTTTCTCTGTTATATGTGTACGCCATAGATCAGGATCGAGCACGAGTCAAAACTCACGTTATTTGCTCGTGATTGCATATCTCAAAATTGGAAACAAGATCACTTCCAGTCTGGCCGCAACTATGGCCCTTCGGCCTAATAGACGGCCTTATGCTCGCTTCAACATACTGTTGGACTTTGTGGCGACAAAGGATTCCTGTATCATTCAGTATGCATAGTAACACAGTATCGATGTCCAAAATATTGGATCGGCATCTATATCGGTAGCTGGTCTCGTTCCCCGACATCAGTCTGGTGTGTGGAGACCAGTCAGGGCTTAGATTTTGGCCCCCAACGAGGCGCGGTTCGGTTGCTCGAAACGAGCGATAGGCAATGTGTTTGCGACGCGTTCAATAGTACGTTTTAGGTTCCCGGCTGACCGCTTAGTATATAACAAGCATCCCACCCGGCGCTTAGCCTTATGCATCAATTCAGTGTGACAACCATTCTAGATGGCTTTCGCCACTACATCATCCTCTGTGCTACAGTTATTGACCCCCTCCAATCCCCTCTTTTTCAAGGCATTCCAATCCTCGATCAGGATCGTCTTATCTGTTAGCCATCGTCTGGCCGGACCGTCTGACGGGCGACTCCTGCAAGCAAAGCCTTTTGCCCCAAGCTCCCACAGCTGGTTCGTACCCTTAGCATATACGTCATTGCATGTTGGTCCTGGCGTCCATTGCGGCACCCTGTTCCTTAAATGACAAGCTGGGTTAAGTTCGTTCAACGACCTTGGAGTACACATCTAGCTGAGCAGTACTGCCAAAACCAATCTCGATCTCCATGTTGTCTGAGAGCGATCAGTTAGTCTCGCAAACATCGCACCATGTTACGCAAACCCCGATAGGAGCGAGAGAAATCGAAGAGCAGAAGCCGAGTTACCTCCAGCGGATGATTACGCGGTCGAAGCAGCAACTAAGGAGCCCCGAAGGCCAACAGATCTCGACACCTACTCCTGAAGAGTCTGTGGTTGATAATTCGAAAGAATTCCCTGCAATACAGACAGCGTACTACTTCGCTGACTATATTCTGTCCTCTGAAAAGGCGTCCTCGGAAACTTTGGTTTATGTTGACACCATTCAACAAGTGCGACAAGGCATCAGAGAAGCAACGAGGCTACATGTCTCGCCTGCAGTCTCAAACTTTCTCGACGCTTACCCGAACAAGCGAACATGGGCTATGGAGTGCTTGCAAGAAGCGCAGCAAACTCTGAATGACATTGGCACAGACATGGACTCAACGTGGGGCCGCGAAGAGGATGGTGGCACGGTTGCATCAAAACTCAAGTTTGAGTGGGGTCTAAAAAACCAGAGAAAGCTGCTGAAGAGACAGCAGCAGTTGAACCAATGCCACATTAATCTGATGGGGGCCATCCATGTGATGCAAACAGCAGAGTTGTGTAACAGACCCGGAGTCATCATTCAGGAGCCCATTTACGAAGCTCCAGTGCGACCGTTGGTGATTCGTGACGAGAGTGATACATTCCGTGGTCCTTATTCGAGGCAGAAACATCGACTAGGCTACAACTATGCATCTATCTCCAGTCTTACGCTTGCATTAGAAAATGATGAAGATGATGTCGAAAGTAAGTTTACAACACCACATCATATTGACAGTTTGCCTAACATGTATCAGCGGCCTCTATCAATTCCACGCCTGTAGAGCTAGCAGGAAGCACTCCATCCGAACTCTCTGAAAGCCAAAATATACATGACGTTTTGATCTTTCAGACTTCGCAAGAGAGTCTCACCGAAAGTCAGAGTTTGTTTCGAAGGCCACGCGCTTCCTCAGACCATGTTCGACAGACCGCCATCGGCGGAGTGAGATCCCGCGCATCTATTGATACAATGATCGTCCACAATGATTTGATCCCATTCACAGCACCCGCTACTGGGATCCCAATGATTGCGAGACGTGGTCGCGCCAGTTCAGTTGATATCCAGAGTCATAACAAGTACCAACCACGAGCCCAACGACCACCCACTCCGAAAAATCAGGCCTCACTTGATGATGCGGCTGGTTTCGCACTTCCAACTACAGCAATCAAAAGGTTACCAGTGGAAGAATGGGCGGCGTTGCCAACTCGATCAGGGACAATGGCAATGTCTGACATAGCTACTAATTCTGCCTCGTGGCCTATAAAAGAGTCTGGACATGACCGAAATACATTGGAAGAACTGCCTCCAAGTCATGAAGAGCCAGAGAATGCTCAAACTCATGGCAACTCAGAAACAGTCGCCCCCAGCAACACTCGCACAAACCCTGAATCTTATACGATGTATGACAATGCAGCGAGCAGCACAACGAAACCACCTTCTTATCCCTCATCGTTAACAAGCAAGTCTCAACCATCGACTTCCTCGCTCACACTTGTTTTTCTACAAGATGAGGGCTCAGTTTGCCGACCAAGTAGTCAGCGACCATCCCAGCGCAAGTCGAAAAATACACCAAACACTTCCGGAGGCAGGCCAGAGTCAACAACAACGTCTAGAGAAATACAAACGGCCATTCTAGGAGACTCTCAACTTCCTGTTGAGTCCTCGAGCACGAATAAGCAGGCTGCTGGAAGTACAAAACCAATACCCCGTCTTCCGCCACTGCCGATGATCGTTATTGACGATGCTTGCTTGCCCATTCTGGCCACTGAGACAGAGTTGCCTGAGGATGTACATGATGAGAATTCAGATCTGTCTGCAATTCAGCAGAGGCTACAAGGAGAGGTGGAAACGAACCCCGTGGCTGAACGGCGATCTTCTGTTCGACAGGTTGAAGGATCCGTAAGGCTCGAACAGCCAAAGATTGATCCAATAGCACTGAAAGATCTGCCTTCTTCACATGAAGAATTAGAGCCACTAGCAGTCCCAACGAAGAAATCTCCCACGACAATTGCAGCAAATCATGTTTCGGCATCACGTTCTAATGAAAGCCAGGAAGATCTAGTTGGGAAGAAGCCAATGTCGGCACAAGCTAAACGACGGGCTGCACATGCAAGGAGGATGCATTTGGCATTTGGCAACGTTGCGAATACATAAGTATGTGCTAGTAATGTTAAAGCGCAAGAAGCACCAGAACATTGAGTTTGAAGATAAAGAGGCAATCGTATATTCTCAGAGAGCAAAACAGACACTTGCTATTAGACTAGCTCACCTAGCGTTCCTTTGCCCATGGCCATTTCGCCTACAGATGGTCAGAAGATAGAATTACTCAATCTGTGCATATATGAAGAAGGGGAAGCAGTGAATGCGATAAGGACAACATCACACTAGTACACTGAGCAACCCACTCTGCAGAGAATAAGACAACGAGTCTGGAGGTGCCCAGACATTCTAATATAAAATACTCCATTTCATGTTTTATCATTGTCAGATAGGAGCGCATTAACCCCAAGTCTTTTGATGTACTATGAGCTCCTGATCCACGAATCAATCCGCCCCTACCCATCCCCCAAAGTAATATTTCGCGACTTAAGCGCCTGGAATTGGAGCAGGACTGGGAGCGGGAGGGGGAGCAGGAAATACAGCCGGGGGGTTCAGAACGGAAGGCACGATGATATTCTCGACAGGAACAACGACACTTTGGATAGGCAGAGCGATGCTTTCGACCGGAACGGTGATTTGAGGGTGAGGGGGCTGCGCAGCAATATGTTGTAAGAACGCTCTGCTGTGATCTCTGCCGGCGAGGGCACTGCCGGCAAAAAGAGCCAGGGCAACGGTGAGAGCGGTTGGTTGCATTTTTGTTTCTTTTTCCTCCGTTTGTAGCAGATGGCCCGTCTGGTGAATGAGTGTTAGAGTGTGGAACACTTGAACGATAGTAGTAAGAGATTGGTGAGGAGCCAAGGGAAGTCTTGCAGGTACTTCCTGGAGGGAGTTGGTTGAGAGTACCGAAGATAGCAAGTGTAGAAGACGTACATGTAAGTCGGTTTGGAAAATTTGGTATGGAAGGACTGAAAGTGTTTGCTGATAAGAAGTTGAACTCCCAGGGACGATGGACTGATATTTATGTGTTTTCTTTCACTCTCTAGTGCAATCTCAAATTACAACGCCGAACGTTACGGTTGGCACATTGATTTCGGACGAAACACCATGGAGAGGACCGTAGTGGTTATGTGGAAAGATTCTAGCGTGTATATGTACAAATATTGGCCTGCACTGGGGTCACGGACGGCCCACGATAAAGCACGCGATAAGATGATGTGAAGATGAAGGCTCTAGTGAACGGCCTATTGATTATCACACGCATTATGATGTATTGCCCATTTTGAAGTCATGGTGAAATTATATCATATTTCACCATGACTACTACGTTTGGGTCTAGCATCAGTGTTTCGTTCCTTAATCAACCTCTGAGCACAAATAGAGATGCGTCTTGGAATATCTCATCATATCATACCTTGTACGTTCATTAAACCCAACAAACACTCTGTATCTCATCGTTGCTGACTGAAGTAATATGCCTTGGCGTCCATTCGCTTATGAGATTTCATATGGTTTCGGAAGGCTTTTGCGCTACGTAAACGAGACAACATATTGGGAGACTGATGTCGCCCATCCAGTCCTGGGCCACACAGTGTTTGGAACGTGACCCAGACACCCTTACATTAGGTGCAATCGGATTCGCGTCTTTTGTAAGGCCCATACCTCTTGCATCATTACATACTTGTGGAGAGCCATTAGAATGAACCAATGGATGCGCGCGATCTACAGGGATCTCATACAAAATCCATCAGGCGGGTTCAGACAACTATAACATAGGTACAAGGCCGATCTGAAATCGTGCTTCAATATCAGGGTCTCCATGCTACTACTGTCACTCCAATGTGGATGCTGCTCATATTTGTTACATTATGCGAAAGAACCAGATCCTGCACAAGTCAAAACCGGAGTGGGCTGTGCAGTGCGGCGGACGCTCCTGAAAGTGGTAGTAGTGACGTTGCTACAAGACATTAAGCCGTGGAACTGGTGGCCCATGGTCCCGGCGGAAGCCATAGCTTCAACCAGCACCGACAAATCCGCTCTGAAGATAGATTGGGCTAAGGACTATGCGCAAGTCGACAAGGCAGACACATCAAGCCCACCTACAGATTTGATGGTTATAGAGTATAACAACAGCTGCTTGAGGACATGATCAAATAGTACATTGCACAAACAATGTTCGGATGAGTTTCCTGAAGGTACCATGACGAGACATTATCATTGTTATTTGACGCAACTGAGGTAACGTGAATGTAGATCGCAAACACCTGAAGAATGGCAAGAGGCAAGCGTTGCCGGCAAGCATCCGCTTGTGAATAGATTCGTGGTATAGTACCAGGTGACTGGGTATATATTCAATTTGGTTCTGACACAACCATAAAATTAGCGGCTGGAGCCTGAACGTGGTGAACAACGGCGGACTTACTCTTTGGTCGTAGAGCCCTTTTCCTCCACACTGTCCAGTGAAGCGGGTGGCTTGACCCCTCTTCGCTTCTACACAGCGTCAACACGCCGGTGTTGGATGTAAGATGTTTTCAGTGCTTGATTGCATATGCTAATCCAAACGCCAAGAGTGCGTCTATGAAAGAAGATCGGCGACGTTCATTGGCATCTCATCAATTTGGGTAGAGTAGTATACTGTCAAAGTTAGCTGCAAATATTTGGAAAAACCGCTCCAGCAACTTACGCTCGATGTCACGTAGGATGCGCACGTCATCCTGGGTGACAAAGTTGATGGCTACACCCTTGCGTCCAAATCGGCCGCTTCGACCAATCCTGTGAATATAGTTTTCACGGTTTGATGGAAGGTCATAGTTAATCACAAGCGAAACTTGTTGCACGTCGATACCACGAGCCCACACGTCAGTTGAGATGAGCACGCGGGAGTTGGCCTGACGGAAGTCTTGCATAATGCTGTCTCGCTCTCGTTGTGGCATATCTCCATGCATTGAGGACACAGTGAAGTTAGCCTCACGCATCTTGTCGGTAAGCCAGTCGACCTTCCTGCGGGTATTGCAGAAGATGACTGCTTGTGTGATGGTAAGTGTATCGTAGAGATCGCAGAGGGTGTCGAACTTCCACTCTTCCTTTTCGATGGCGATAAAGTATTGCTTGAGGCCCTCTAGTGTCAACTCGTCACGCTTGACTAGAATGCGCACGGGGTCGGTCATGAACTTGGTCGTCATCTCAAGCACATCGTAGGGGAGGGTAGCGGAAACGACTACGACTTGGGTGGCTGGTGGCAGGTAGCGGTAAACGTCATAGATCTGCTCGCGGAAACCGCGGTTTAAGAGCTCATCGGCTTCGTCGAGAACAAGCATCTTGATGTTGCGTGTGCGGAGGTTGCGGCGGCGAATCATATCGGCAACACGCCCTGGAGTTCCAGAAACCACGTGCTGACCATAATCGAGCTTGCGAATATCCTCGCCAACGTTGGTGCCTCCAATACAGGCGTGGCACTGCACGTTCATGTAGTCACCGAGACCCATGATAACCTGTTGAATCTGGGTCGCCAGCTCGCGCGTAGGGGACAGTACCAGTGCTAGAACCTGTTAGCATGCGCTTCTTCAGCGAAAGCATATGCGATCCTACCTTGTGTCTCGCGAACGGCTGTGTCGATGACTTGGAGGATAGAGATAGAAAAGGTCGCTGTTTTTCCCGTTCCAGACTGAGCTTGTGCGATGGTATCACGGCCTTTGCAGACCTGCACGATAGCACGCGACTGCACAGCTGAAGGCGATTCGTATCCGTAGGCGTAGATGCCGCGCAAAAGGTTCTCCTTCAGGTGCATGGCCTCGAAGGTCGGCGCGACTGTGACCTCCTTGGAAGTGGAAAACTCCATCTTGTCGTCGGCATTTCGATCGATTCCGTCCGCCATGTTGGCTTTGCTTCGTTGGTATTTGATGTGGGGGTTTCGTGGGCTTGGAAGAACGTTGGTTCGCGATCGCAACAAAGTTTGGGAGCAACTACGTCTGAGCGTTGCGGAGGGCCGGAGCCTCGGCGATCCCGTTCCGGGTACTAGCGCGTTTTTCAGTTTATGTCGCGGCGACAGGCTCCACCTAGTAGCTCGACAACTTACGCCCCCAAAGGTCTGCACATCCCTCGTCGAACCGCTCCGATACCCCAAAACTCATATTTGATATAGGCGACCGCGATCATGCTTTTGGAAGAGCAGCGCCACCTTCACGAGGATTTGGAGCGCCTCGAGGATGCCGTAGCAGAGCGCCTTCTCGAAGATCCTCCGCATGTACGTCTGTCCTCTGTACCTCCTGCGATACCTACTGACATATTGTTAGATTCGCGATCGTCTCGCACGCGACCACGACATTGCGCGGTTTCTAGAGCAGATTGAAAGTCAGTCAAGCCGACTACTCAAGATCTACGAGGATGTCGATGGCAAAAAGGAAGACGAGGTGCGCAGCCTCACCCACGGCGACCCAATGGAGTCTTTCTTGAAGGAAGTCGAATCCATCAAGGACTTTCACCGACGCTATCCCAACGAACCCGTCGAAAACTTAGAAAAAGCCTACAAGAAGCGGTCACCCGAGGATCATGCGCAGTCCATTGCAGCTATCGACGCCATGTTCACTGGCGAGGAGGGCTTCGGTCGCTTCTTTGACCTGACTACGCTGCATGAGCAGTACTTGAACCTTCCAGTTCATCAGCATGCGCGCCGCCTGACGTATCTGCAGTACCTCGATCTGTTCGATGTCTTCACTCCTCCACAATGCAACATTCGCCGCGATCAAAAGAAGTCAGAGACTTATTTCCATTACTTGAAGGCTTTGCAAGACTACCTTGAGAGCTTCATGCGACGGACGAAGCCTTTAGAGAACTTGGACAAACTGTTCGCGAACTTCGACAAGGAGTTTGAGGAGCTGTGGGAAAAGGACCAAGTCCCAGGCTGGGAAAATGTCGCTTCCTCAACATCAGCTGAAGGCGAAGCTCAAGGCGAGGGAATCTGGTGTTCTGCGTGTAAGAAGGGTTTCTCAAAAGAGACCGTCTACGAATCGCACTTGACAGGAAAGAAACACAAAAAGGCCGTAAAAGAGAGCCAGGAGGGAACGCAAGATGGTGGAAAGCAGACAAACGGTGCTTCCGCAGACCTGCAACGCTTCAAGGAACGCGCAGTTGCCGAGCGGGAGTTCAGGATACGAAAGCTCGCTGCAGCCATGCAGACTGAACGTGGCGATACCAAGATGAACGTTGAGCGAAAACAAGGCATGACCGAACGTGAACGACAGCAAGAGCTAGAGCAACTGTACTCTGAAACACCCGAAAACGGCGCGAACGAGAAGGCGGACGACTCGGACGGCGAAGACAAGATTTATAACCCTCTCAAGCTTCCGCTTGCTTGGGACGGCAAGCCCATTCCCTTCTGGCTGTACAAGCTTCACGGCCTTGGCGTCGAGTTCCCCTGCGAAATCTGCGGAAACTTTGTTTACATGGGCCGACGTGCCTTTGACAAGCATTTCAACGAGCCTCGTCACATCCACGGTCTCAAATGTCTCGGCATCACCAGCACGGCGCTCTTCCGCGAGATTACAAGTATTCAAGAGGCCGTGGACCTGTGGAAGAAGATTGAAAAGGACAAGAAGAAGGAGAAGGCCATGGCTGAGAACGTTGTCGAGATGGAAGACTCGGAGGGCAACGTTATGCCTGAGAAGGTCTATAAGGATCTGGCGGCTGCAGGCATGCTTTGAGAGTGGCATCAGTATTTGTTACTGAAGCTTTTCTGACAGGGAATATCTGTGGAGAGACTGGTAGAACAGCTTCCCTACTGCTGCCCAGAACCAGTCAGAGACCCTATGGCTACTTCGCTCATGCGCAATGACTTCTAGGTCCCTATTGAGGACTGTAAGGGAAGTTCCTCATTGCTTGCTCTTCCTGCCATTTTGCTTCGACAATCTTTTTTCAGCGTTTTCCTCTTCTGCCTCATTCTTCCTCACAACGAAGATCAGATCTGAGGCTGACCGGTTTCAAAGACTATTTGCATGAGCTGGCGTTTAGGAGTTTTGCCACGAGGAGGAATGAGCGTGTAAACTAGACACTGTCACTTGTTTATGACCTTTTTTACATGGATCTATACCTTGAACCCATACTTCAAGGCAAATAACAATTTCAACTTCCACAGCAACTTCCCTGAATCGACAACGTGAATGCAAACAGTCTGTTCACAATGCTCTTTGGAAGGTGACACTGAGTTGTGCTCTGGACATTCTGAATGTTTCTTCGAGGTATCGGTGAAGCTATAGAATTCGATATATCAAATATGATAGATACCATCCCAAATCCATCCTAACAGGGCTTACTTCGGCAGTGGAAATCAGCGTTGATGCCCTTCGCAGTCCTCACAAATTAGGACGAGCACATGAGAAAGCAGCTGCACCGTGTAAAACCATCCGAGAAGCTCGAACGAAATGACAGAGTTTGACCAGTGAAGCCTTGCGGCTCGCACGCTCAAGCTCTCCGGTAAGATCATCAGGAAAAAGTAGTGCAAGCTTTTATTTATCCAAATATTGACATTTTGTCTCTCTATAGGCTACATGACATTGTATTCATGTACACCTTGTCTCATCTCAACAAGACACGCTCTCCTCTTACCACCCAGGAACTCTGACTGGCATGAATTGTATTCCCGAATTTCTCTTCCCATTTTCATACTTTAATGCTGGTGTCCATGGTGCTCATGGCCGGCGCTTTGGTCTCCAAAATCGACCTTCCATCCTTTGGTAATGTACACGCGCGGATCGCGTACGATGGCGTATGCAGCCTTCTTTCCTTGAGCAGCGTGGAACTCCAAAGGCACGGGTTTCTTCCTACGAGTCTCCTTTTCACCTTCCTGCATGACAAGGACTTCTTGCTTGTCCTTCCAAGACTTTGGTGCGCCAACAATGATGATTTTCTCCACACGCACATTCTCCATAGTCTTGAGGTACTTCTCACATTTGACGGTACGCTGACTGGTGTCAAGATTCGAGGATGTCAGAATCTGGCGAGCGCCGTCGAAGGAGAAGCGGCGATGGATGAAAGCACCCATCTCGTAGTCAAAGGTTTCTCCATCGTCGACGTACAAGGTACCTACAGCGTTGCCGTCTTTATCGAGGTTGACAACGAGCGTAAAGGGATCGTACTTCATCAAGCCTGAAGAACGACGGGGACGGTCTCGGCGAGGAACGATGTTGCCACCCTGCATGAGAAGGGGTATCTTCTCAAGAGGAGCAGGGACAGTGTGGTGCCCTTTGCCACTGTATGTGGTATAGTCAAAGTAGTCATAATATGGTTGGTCATCCGCGATGTAAATAGAGACGCTGTCAGCACCTTCCTTGGTAACGGGCTTAGCAAGAAGTCCGGTAGAGCCAATGTAGAGTTGGTCGTCAACCTCGAAACCAGCCTCGTCATCAGGGTGAGTCCAGAAGTTTGGACGGACGATCGGAGCACCTGTTTTGTGGGCTTCGTGGAAAGCAGTGTACCAAGCAGGGAGCAGCTGGTACCGCAGACGGAGAGCTTGAGTGATGATCTCAGTGTAAGGAGATCCGGCAAGGTAGGGCTCACGGCGACGAGTGTCGATGTGAGCGTGGCCGCGGAAGAATGGGTAGTAGATACCAGCCTGGTACCAACGAGTCAATAATTCCTTGCTGGGGTTACCAAAGAAGCCTCCAACATCTGCACCTCCGAAGGGGAAACCCGAGATGCCTTGGTTAAGGATCATTGGAATCGAAGCCTCAAGATGGGACCACTCTGCTTGGTTGTCGCCGGTCCACATGGCTGCAGAGCGCTGACTGCCAGAGTAAAACGCACGTGTGAGAACAAAAGGACGACGGATCTCGCCCTTCTTGCGCTCAGTGATGGCTTGGTATGTCGCATTGTGGAAGGTCATGCCATTAATGTTGTGAACGTCGCGGTGCTCCCAGTTACCGTGGTGCAGATTGTCCTTAGGCATCGTGGTCTCAGGGCCGTTGAAGACAGAGGGCTCGTTCATATCGTTCCAGATGAAGGTGTTGTGGGCGGTGCCCTTGAACTTGTCGTACTTGAACAAGCTCTTCCACCAGTCAACGGCAGCCGGGTTGAAGCAGTCGACCCACATGGAGGAACCAGGCCAGCACCATCCGTCATAATGGTTGCCATCCTTATTCTTGACAGCGAGGTCCTTCTTCTTGAGTTCGTCAATGACTGGGTAGTCGTTGGTGTTCTTGATGTGCGGGTCAATGATCGCAACAAGCTTTCTGTCACGCTTGTCGAGCTGTTGTAGCATTCCCTCGGGGTTAGGGAAGGTCATAGGATCCCAAGTGAAATACTTCTTCTCCTGTGTGTATTCAATGTCAAGCCAGATAACGTCGTATGGGATATTGAATTTGTCGAATCTGCGGTCAACATCCTTGACGTCTTCGTCAGTGACATAGTTCCATCGGCACTGATGATAAGCGATAGCGAAAGACTGTGGCATAGCAGTGTAACCGGTGAGCTCACCATATTGGCGAGTGAGATCTTGGGGCGTTGGGCCGAGGAAGACGAAGACATCTAGCAGGCCGCTTTCAGACATCCAGTGAGTCTGTGTATCAGTGTGACCCTCAACTCCCAGAGCCAATGGGTTTGCGGTATTCCTCTTCTTGGTAACATCAATCCAAGTCTCAGCTGCGTTGAGCCAGAAGACACCAACAGTCGAGCCCTTGCGATGAGCTTGCATGAAGGGAATGGCACCATACAGCGTCATAGGGCTGTCTATCTCGTACTCAAAGACATCAGCGTTGTACAGACGGTACGGCTCGGTGTAGGCATTGTCACCGCCCCTGCAAATGTCAGCTATGACCAAGACTTAGTGATAGTTAGCACATACCTTGTCGTCTTCAGAGACAGTCTCGTTGCATGCTCTGGAATGCCGAAGACATGTGCATAACCTGGGAAGGAGATGTCTAGTGCCACAGCTTCGGGTCCTCGCGGCTTGGTGTCGGTATTGCCACCAAAAGACTCATCCCACCATGTGCTCTCATCTTCGACAGGTTGCTCGACCTTCTTCTCCTCTTCTTTGACTTCCTCTTCACCTTCCTTTTTCTCTTCCGCAGGTTTCTCGATCTTTGGTCTCCAGTGCTCAACGTTCATATAGCCACGCTCGTTGAACTTGACCTGAGTCTCGCCGTCCCTCTGGAACTCGATGCCAAACGGTGCGTGTCGAATGACAGCTTGGTGTTTGCCACCCTTGCCATAGACAACTTTGGTATATCCTTGCTCAGCGTCAGGACTGAATGCAGCACCTGTAGACGGGTTGAGTCCTCCAACGAGAGCCCATTTGGCAGCTTCATTGTATCGCTCCTTTCTTGCCTTGCTATCATGTCGAAGCTCGATGTCACTCTTGGCTCGCTTCTCCTCGTCCAGAGTAACGCGCGCAACGCCGGTCTCGAGGAAAGTCACAGTCAGCGGCAGACGAACTTTTTCTTGGCCCTCCTTGACGGTCTTGAGTACAACAGCATCCAACTGGCCATTATTGAAAACTATCGAGGCAGGATCGAGTGAGTATGGTGAGCTCCAGGAGCTCGATGCAGCGACGTCATCGGCAAACTGGCGATTGCGCTTGCAGAAGCCAGACTGATCGCACGTCTTGAAGTTCTCGTGCTTGACCGACACTGCAGCCCGTTAGCACATATTCGAGTACACTGGAATTGTGCGGCAAGAATGGAATGACGACAACGATAACCGTTCAACGGCTGTGTTGGCATGGAGAGCTACGGTGAGCTACGTACCAGCAGTGCCAAACAAGCAACACACCACTACTAGCAGTAAAAGCACAGCCGTCCACCGGGGAGGCCGTTCCCGTAAAGTGATCATGATAGGCAGCTCTGGAGCAGAATTTCAGAAGCCAGCCCGGAATGCCTTCAGCTCAAACCAATCCTCAACACTCAAGATGCCATGTGGACTTTGAAGCACCGCCAAGCTCAGGGTCCAGCAACTTTGCACAAATCAGGCATAACTTTATGCAACATTACCCCACTAGACAACGAAGGCCGCAGCAACCCCCTACCCCCACCTCTCAAAAAATCCAGCTCCATCTCGGTGTCTCTTCCTTTCCTCCTTATCCACCTCTGTCCAGGTACGATTGATCCACCTGCCATTGAAACATTGATTAATACAGAAGACTAATCCCATTGACAGATCAACAAATACCAACTCCATCAAAATGACTACCGAGCAGACGTACGTCTACACCTAGGAGCTTGAAGAGGGCAAACTGAGGGGCGGTGAACAATATACTGACAGAAAGCGTAGTTTCATCGCTGTCAAGCCTGATGGCGTTCAGGTACGTAACATTCGAATCTTACTCATCACCAATGTCCTCTACATAGCTGTCACCCGCGACTCAATTGCTACACAGCTTAGGGGGTGGCTGGCGATGCTGTTCCCGAAAAAAGCAAAAGAAGCAACTGTACTGACGCGCCCAACAGCGTGGCCTCATTGGTCCCATCATCACCCGCTTCGAGAACCGCGGCTTCAAGCTCGCTGGTATCAAGATGGTCTCTCCTTCCAAGGAGCACCTCGAGAAGCACTACGAGGACCTGAAGGAGAAGCCCTTCTTCCCCGGTCTCATCTCCTGTACGTCACCCCAAACTCAACAAACTCTCGATTTCGTCACCATTCCTAACAACTTTGCAGACATGAGCTCCGGCCCCATCTGCGCCATGGTCTGGGAGGGCCGTGACGCCGTCAAGACCGGCCGCTCCATCCTCGGTGCCACCAACCCCCTTGCCTCCGCCCCCGGCACCATCCGTGGTGACTACGCCCTTGACGTCGGCCGCAACGTCTGCCACGGCTCCGACTCCGTCGAGAACGGCAAGAAGGAGATTGCCCTCTGGTTCAAGGAGGGTGAGGTCCAGAGCTGGAAGAGCGCCCAGCACGACTGGGTCTACGAGAAGTAAATGCCTTGACCAGCTAAGTCATGGGAGAATGGAGTAGCCTAGTAGCTATGAGGATGCAGCGAAAAGCTAGCTTGTGTCTCGCGGCTTCAATGCTATAACAGATATGAGCTAGTCTAGTAGTTGCAACCTCTCCGCGAAAGATTGCTCTGAGCTTTTCATAGCATAGAGGCCGGCCATGAGATACGATCGTATGATAAAAAGGATAAATAGAAACCAATGAGACACATGAATGATCTCAATGGATACTGTACTTGGATGTGACGTCGATTGAACCTATATGATGTCTGTTTCATTCTCTACTTCTGGAACGGGGTATTCTAAGAAATGCCTAACTAACTGTCCTCCCATCATACCTACACATCCGAACTCCCACTAGCAGCCCCCTTGGCCTTATCCCGACTTCGCGTCTTGACCTGACTCTCCTCTTTCTCTTGCAACTCCTGCTTCACCTTGGCCTCAAACCAGTTCCGCAGCCTCTCGACCTCGTGCAACTCGCCCTCGCCGCGTTCAACCTCCGGTCCTCGCACCTCTTCCCTTGCCTTCAACTCGGCAAACGCACCCTTTTGAGCGACCTCAACAGGCTTGCCCCAGTGCCAAACACACCATGCGCTCTCATCTGCACTCACAAGCGTAGGATGCCTGTTTAGCGATTTGACACCAAAAGCGCGCAGAAGAATGACATCGCCAACCGTCGCTTCTGGCAGTGCTTCTCGGTAGGCGCGGAAACATTGTACGGTTGTGGTTGCAGGCCAGGAGCTCACGTCGGTAACGTGAAGCGTGGTGTTCCAGTGCTTGGGGCCCTTCTTGGCCTTTTCACTTGAGGTCGTCGCGGACGTGACGAGGGCGAGAATGTCTGGATTGGCAGAAGAGTGGAATTGAGAAGAGCGGTTGAGAAAGAAGACAAGGTCTTTGAGTGGTGTATAGTACGCGAGTGGAGTTGAGAGACCGACTGAAGGCTCCTCTGCTCGATCGGGATCAGTCTTTAACGAGGGCTTCTCGATGAGAGTTGGAGACAAAGAAGCAGATACTTCCTTGATGGCTGATCTGCCGCGTCGAGGCGTAAACTTGAGAGGTGTCTTTTTGCCGCTCGGTGATGCGGCCATGGCATCCATATCGATGTCGGTTTGGGTGGAATGGGGATCGGTGAATGTTCGTTGGGTAGGCTGAGGTGTCAATAACGAGTTCTGTTCTGTGGCACCTGCAGTGAAGCTGGATTGAGATTCTGCCGTTTGCTGCGTTGCATCCGGTGTCATGAGTCTCTGCTTTTGTTGATCCACTTGTAAACGAGCTGGACCTTCACCTTCACCCTGTCGCAGGTCCGCTCCATGCTTGCCATCAGTCTTGGGATCGATCGCACTAGCCTCTTCAGTTTCCTGAGATTCAGTGAGGTTGTATACATTCCTTCTTGTTCTCCGCAGAACGCGAGGGCTCTCAGTGGTTGACTCGACAGATCCTTTTGAGCGCAGTCGTCTACTGGGAGTATCAAGTTCAGTCGAAACAGACTGATTATTTTGAGCTTCAACAACTGTTTTTGAGGCAGTCTTCTTTCTTTCAGCCTTAGCTTTCGATTTCGTCTTTGCCTCAAGGCCTCTCTCAGACGAAGGTTTGCTGTCCAAGCTTCCTTCGTTGCCAGAAACATCGTGTTTCATAGGACTGCTAAATTCAGCTTTTCCTATTCCAGCAAATTCTTCCGATGGCATATCTGGCGACACAGAGTGTTCTGCAACTTTGTCCGTGTCTTTGGTAAAGTCGTCATGAGAACGTTCACCTTCGGAGACATCTTGCTTCTGTGAGGTTATTGATGGACCTCGCGCTTCAGACTCAGAGCGAACCGCGGCGAACTCTTTGTTCAAGCTTCTCTGCAGGAACCTCCGCGGACTCTCGCGGGTAGCGGTAGAAGCAATAGCTGAAAAGCCCGCCTCTGGTGATAAGAGCCTCGATTGGCTGCGAACGCTACTCGGTGAAGCCTGAGTAGCTCCCTGTGGGGGAGAGTGTGCTGAGCGGGCGTGTGTCCGAGGAGGAGAGATGACGGAGCGAGTGATGGAACTCACAGAACCCCGGGATCGCGTCGAGCGCGTGGTACGAACGGAAGCGGGCACTTCGTCGGCGACGGGTGATGTCTCCACTTTTGCTTTAGACCGCGTGTTGCCAGCAGGCACATCTTCTGTTTGTACTTCATCCACGTCATGGCTCTGCTTAAACGCGGCTGCAGACTGTTCGCTAGCGGACACATTGGACATTTCAGAGACCATCGCAGCACTTGATTGATCTAGTTGCGAGTGAAAATGATCTTCCATCGATTCTTCTTGGAAGGCTGGATACTGTTCCGAATGTGTATGATGCCCATCCTGGAATTCCTGCGACATATGACCCAAAGGGAAGGCGTCTTGCAAGTAGTCATCAGTAGCCTCCATATCAGCCTCGTATGAGTGGTCGACAGAGAAGGATTGTTCTGTCGGGACAACGTCTTGACTAAGGTCCGGTTCCCGAGATGACGTGTTAGTTTCCTTTTGCTCATCTGATGCTTCAAAAGTGTCGCGAGTTTCAAGATCCATGGACTGAGGGTGGTGTTGATGTTGGTCTTGCTCGTGGGAAAAGGCCTGTGAATGTTCTTCCTGAATGAGTGCGCCATGCATCCTAGCCGAAGGCTCTTGTTCTTCTTCTGATTCCTCAATAGCTTCATTGGTGCCGGAATGCGAAGTTGGATGGATGGGTGCGTTGTCTTCAAACACTCTGTCAGTGTCTGTGTATACCGAGTGATCAGCAGTCATCTGCTCTGTTTTTTCGGCACTGAAACCGCTTGAAGAGAGCCTTGTTGTGTTCGGGTGTTGGGATTCCGTATCGATGTGCACATCTGATGTGCCTGTTTCCTGGACTTGTTCATTGCCTGTCTCAACTTCCTCTGTGTTTTGGGGTAGAGAACTAGCAAATGAAGTGTCTACTACCGTGGTCGAAGCGGACAGCTCCGGTGACTTGCCGCGTTCTCCATCTAATTGACTTTCAGGCGATGGGGAGGACAGCTCCATAGGGCGCGAAGACCCGGCACCATCCAAACCAAAGGTAAAGCGTAGAGGTGTAAAGACCGACTCATGGTTGGGGTGAAGTCCCGATGCCTTTGACGAGCCTATCGAGCTAAAGAACGACGTCTCGCCAATATAGCTTGCTTCACTTGGCGGACTTTCTTCCTCTTCGCCCTCGGCTTCAGTTTCTTTAGCTTGCTCGTTGGCAATTAGTTGATCAAAGTAAGAGGTGGCATTGTCTTCTCGCTCCACAGGAAACGGTGACGGGATCGGAAGATTGGTGGAATCCAAAGGCCGAAGGGTTGGGCTCTTGGGTTCTTTCCCGATTGGGGTCAAGAGTCCGGCAGAGGAAGTACTCTGTAGATCGTTTTGAAGGGTCAATAAGGTAGGAGGAGGCATGGCGAGTCTCGGAGCATCAAACTGTCGTGATGGTGATGCTGTCTCGGTAGCTTGCTCCTTGTCATCGACCTCTACAACATCCCCACTCGTCTCAACCGCCACCCTCACTTGCGACGCAGCGACTGTATTATTTTCCAAAGCTTCGCGCTCCGTACGCTGGACCCCTTCGATGTTACCCTCAGTCGTGTTCGTTTGGTTTGCCTCTGCCTCTCCTTGCGCAGGGTCTTCTTCTTCGGTGTTAACTTCGGTGTCCACTTCGGTATCGCCACCAAAAGCGTATTCGGCATCCGGTGGCAGGACATTGTTATCTGTAGAGGTCTCCAATCCTATCTGCTTGTTGTCTTGAGCATGCTGGGGTGTCTCTGCTGCGGGTACAACAGCGGATTTTGAAGGTGAAGTGGGCGTTCGAGGGAGTTGCGCTGCGCGGCTAGGCGAAGCCTCGAGCAATTCGAGTTCGTCATCCATTGTTACATCCTCCTTCTCGGGCGAAGGTGTCCTTGCGCTGTATGTCCATGCTTTCCAGTCCCGATATGATTTCCTCCGCCGCTTTTTGTCGTGACCTTCGTCGGCCTCATCGAGTAGGGGGTCGTACGACGCTTCAAAAAAGGGCCCATCAGAAAGGCGCGCACGCTTCAGGAAAGCGGGAGACGAGAATTTCAGCGTTGGGCTCGGAGCTGCTCGAGATTGTTGGTGGAGCGGTGACTTCGGGGTCTGTGTAGGTGGTGCATCAATGAGCTCGATATTTGCTGTTTCCTCACTGTGGCGGAATACACGAATCACAACTGTCTGGGCGTATTCCAGCTCCCAATCGATGCTCTTTCCAGGCGTGCTGACAGTGCCCTCAGACACAAATTGCGCGCCCCTCAGACTCAACACAACCTCATCGCCGATGCCTATGCCTGTTGTCGCAATAGCTTTTGCGCTGGCGCCTGAGAAACGGGCCCTGACTTGCCCGTTCCTTCGCCTTGAACGGACGTCTGGCTCTGCGAGGAGAAGGGCCAACTGCCGCGCCGACGACGAGTACGGCCATATCAACGTGACCGTGGCCCGGAAATGCTTGGATTCGAGCGCGACCAGCTCGGGGCTGATCTGCGCAATCGGTGTCTGCTCCATGGCGGGGTGAGAATCGCGGGTTATTGGTTTGAACGCGACATCACGTTGCAGAGGCGCGGGTATAGCGACCAGACCAAAGAACAAACCATGCGTCTGATCTTGTTGTTGGTGGACTGACGTTTGAGCAACCTGTCGCTCCTTCCGGCGCATAGTTCCGACGCGACCACATCCCTGCACTGTCCGCTTTCGGCCACCGCCTCGGCTTTGTCTACACTCGTCAACATCCGTCCAGCACACGAGATAATGGTTACATTGCTAAAGCTGGGACTGCCTCTTGGTTGTAACAGAGAGAGTTGCTAGTTACTTTATCAGAATTCAACGTTGTGTCAATAGTGGTACCCATAGCAGAAGCAACCAATTGAACTGGAAGCTGTATGTCATCCAATCAGTGTTGACCCATAAAGGAAAGGTTAGAACTCATAGAATTTTCGCCTTGGGCACTTTGTAGGCTCAAGCATTCGGCAATGACTACCTACGCAACAGACTATGGTAACTCGAGTACATCCTTCAACATGGCCAGCGCACCAAACAGATCGCTGTCATGGTACCTCCTCGCGTTAATCTGGAGTGTAATGGGTGCACCCTCGAAACTCGACTTCTCCCAAAGTTCTTTGACATGTTTGCACTCGTCACTCAGCGGTTTGTAATCCGGTGCATATTCTTCCTTTCCTTCCACCCTAATCGGTGTTGGTACAACGACACCTGGATAGTCAACAAGATTCCAGAGACTAGTGTAGGTCCAGTAGAATGCCGTGTCGTGTGCAGAAGCTGGGCCGACGAATGCGGGTCCAATAACAATGTCAACTTCCTGTTTGTTCCAGCTGTCGACGAACTCGTAACGGAACTTGTCGCGCTCAGCGCGTAGCTCATTGACTTGGTCAGCATCTAAGATGCCATCCGACTGGGCGTCTTTCCATCCCCATTCGGTCAGCTCAAGAATTGGCTCGCCTGTCGACATGACGAATTCTTTAGCAGCCTTCCCGGCTCCGGGCCAGTACATGCGCCGTATCTTCTTCCATGCTTGTGCTGCGTTGTAGGGCTTGAAGTCTTTGACTTCGAAAAGAGATGAGTTCTTCGGATCGGAGAGGCGCGTGCGGGCCCATGATATAGCTCGTTTCACTGGTGGCTGAGGCTCAACAAAACCATCATTCTCGATGATTCCTATTCGCAATGGCTTCCTGGCCGAGGTTTGCAAGCCTGTCCAGGGTAACGGGACAACCCTTTGGTCTACCAACCACGGCTTCCGGTCGATGATGTTACTCATGAAAAAGTCCAGATCTCGCAGGCTCCGACTAAATGGGCCTGTACTGGAAACAACGTTGAGTTCGGCAGGGAAGGCACTAGCAACAAAATCCTTCGTTGGAAGCACGTATGATGTGGTTTTGTATCCATAAACGCCGCAGAATGCCGCAGGTCCTCTGATGCTACCTCCTATGTCCGTACCTACACCCAGAACCGATCCTTTCATAGCAACCAAAGCTGCTTCGCCACCCGATGAGCCGCCGGCACTCAGGTCAGTGTTGAAAGGATTCAGCGTGCGGCCGTGGTGGGATGTGCTCTCTAAATGCATAATCATCTGAGGTTGATTTGTCTTGCAGTAAAATACTGCACCCATGCTTCTCAACAACGAAACCATGTGACAATCATTCTCGCTGAACAGCGTGCTAGCTAGAGATCCATACGAGGCGTAAGTTCCAGCTATAGTCAAGTGTTCCTTAATGCTAACTGGCACTCCGTGGAATGGACCAACAGTTGTTCCAGTCTTCTCCAGATAGTCGTCAAGCTCCTGAGCCCTTTTGATTGCTTCATCCATGAACCATTGGGTCAGGCAGCATGTCAGCTGGTGTGCGATGATGGCGCGTTTGGAAAAGGCCGTAGCTACTTCGACCGCCGTGAATTTACGGGCGGCGATGGCTTCCGCAAGTCCTACCGCATCATACTTCTCTGTGATGTCGATCTCGACAGGGCTTAATATTCCACATGTAACTGGTACTTTGGATACATCTTTTGGAGGACTTGAGAAGAATTCTGGTGACAGTCGCAGTTCGGCTGGTACCTTTTCTGCCAAAGTTTCGAGAAGGGCGGCACGTTTCTTTTCGAAGCTAGGTGTACCTTTTGGAAAGGGTTTTGGTTCAAGGACCTTGAGACTCGAAGGGTAACTAGACATATCGGGGTCCGAGTAGCGGGAAGTGATACTGGAGACTCGTGTTGTGTCTCACACGCGAGGGAGGATTCCGTAGCGCTTTATGTACCCCTCCTTGGACATTTCCGGGGTTACGCGGAAGCAGGTGACCTTGTCCATCGTAAACCCAGCGGGAGCAGTGTCGGCAGATTTCCGGTCTGCTTCTCCAATTGCCAACATGATAGAGTGATAATGGAGTTGGAGGCGGGGGCGGAAAGGTCCCGAGTCAGCTACTTAGGTGGACCACGGGATTACACAGCCCCACTTCACCCCACTCCGACTCATGTTTGTGGTAGCGTCCTATACGGAGCCACTGACTGTCTTCAGCTTTATCATTCTCGGATGGACCTACTATTTCCGAGCAAGATCCCGACCAGTATGGCAGCCACTCAACCGCACCCCTACCAACTCCATTTCTTGATACCTTGCCGTCACGTATGCCTTGAACCGTAAATTGTAGATAGCAGTTGGAGATAAACACAAATGCCCTTTGCCGATCCTATGATATGCTGCGTAAGGAAGCCAGTTAGCGCAGGTAGCGAACTTGTCTCACCCCGCGTAACCAGCATATTGATAAACCCCGCTCAAGCGTCCCGAGATTTATATGCATAATAGTTACCGTACTCCCCAGGCCCCGAATGCTTCCCGATCAATTGAGCAACATTGAAGCTTCCAAGCATGACAGAACAACCGAACACTGTTGAAACGGCACCCATTCCAGGCACAGTTCATCTGGTAGATTTGGACCACAGCTTGCAAGCACGACATGCAGAAGATGGTGATATCATTTTGAACCCAGCTCCTTCGAGCGATCCAGATGACCCGCTCAATTGGTCTCCACACAGGAAACTCATGTCAACCATATCTGTCAACCTGTGGGTCGCGCGTGTATTCGACTTCGATAATTAGATACTGACATCATCTGCCCAGATACACATGGATAGTAGGGATCGCAGTCTCAACCGTGTATTCAGTGTTGGTGCCGCTTTCCGAGGCTTCTGGCGTCTCTGTTGCGACATTGAACGAAGGAACTGGATTCATGTTCTTGTTTCTTGGATGGGGATTACTCTTCTGGCAGCCTTTCGCCTTGCGATACGGAAAGAGATTAACGTTCTTGATATCTGTTGTGGGTGCTATCGGTACTAGTATCTGGAGGTGAGAAAAGAAAAGGATTCATAGATGCTTGGATGAAGCTGCTAACTAATTCAGTGCACATGTCAAGAGCGATGGCGAGTGGATAGCCCGATGTATCGTCACGGGCTTCTTCGTCGCTCCGGTCGAGGCCCTTCCCGAGATCTCAGTGACTGACGTATATTTTACTCATGAGCGCGGATTGTACATGGGTTTCTATGCCTTTTCGTTAGCTGGAAGTAATTACTTCGCCCCGATAATTAGTGGCTTCATCTCAGAGGGACAGGGTTGGAAATGGGTCTTCTACTGGCCTGCCATCTTTCTCGCCTGCACCCTTGTATTCTTGTTCCTCTTCATGGAAGAAACGAATTACGTACGCAAGATCGACGGAGTACCCGCAAGAACCGATAATTCAGGACAAAGCCAGGTCGGTATCACGGACGAAGAAAAAGCTGAAGCGGCGACTACGCAGACAGCTACAAGCGATGAAATGAGAATACCAACAAAGACATTCGTTCAGAAGCTCTCCATATGGCAGCCAACTCCCGGTTCGAACGTATTCGAGCGCGCGAAGCGTAGTTTGATTTATCTCAGTTGGCCAGTCATCTTCTATTCCGGTTTCAGCTACGGTTCGTATCTCATCTGGTTCAACGTCTTGAACGCCACTACATCTATCATCCTTGGCGGTCCTGGCTACAACTTCAAGCCCTCTATGGTAGGTCTTAGCTACGTGTCCTGTTGCATCGGCGTAGTTGCTGGCGCGCTGTTTTCAGGCCGTTTCAGCGACTGGCTGACGATTAAACTTGCGCGTCGTAACAACGGTGTCATGGAAGCTGAGCACCGCCTCTGGCCTTTCACAGCCTGCCTAATTATGGTACCTGCTTTCCTCATCCTGTGGGGCGTTGGTGCGGCACATGGTGTCCACTGGTTCGGGCTCGTCTTCGCTATGGGATGCTTAGCTTTTACTTCATCTGTTGGCGTTACTCTCAGCGTAAACTACATGATTGACAGCTATCACGACATTAGTGGCGATGCAATAGTCACGGTTATTCTAATCCGGAATACCATGTCTTTTGCTATCAGTTATGGGTAAGCTTCCAACCAAAGCTGTATAATATGGACTCTAATACGCAATAGTATCACTCCATGGCTGAAAAATCTCGGATACCAGAACTGTTTTATCTCTGCAGCTTTTGTCGGGATGGCAGCATCTGCTGCTTTTCTGATAATGATAAAATATGGCAAGGGCATGCGTATCAGAAGCAGCAGTAAATACTACAGCATCGTCAATACTGAAAAGGCCACGTTCTGAGGTATTGTTCAACCAGCTTTTTATCTCATTTGTCAACATAAGACTATTGGTAGATGGCCACGTGCAAATGATCAAAAATATTGGGTACAGCCCAGACTTAGAGAACTAGAGATTTAATAATTCCACCACATCTACAAACAAGTTCTTCAGGTCAGGCGAATCCGTGAGAAAGATCATACATTTACTATTTACTGGGTGTGCAACTGTATCTAGTTGCATAAGAGTGTACAGCTAAGCGTATAATGGTAGTCATTGAATCCCATATATTGACAACATCTTCAGACCAGAACACACTTAATTTCCAATTCCCCATTGAAAACTCCTAGTTCCTGATAAAGAGCATAAATCCGCAAGTATCAGTCCTCTTGGCCCATCTACAATGCAAACAGGGCAAAGAGGGTCAGCCATACAAGCTGCCCTGCTGTACCGAAGGACACACTTGGTCTATCGGCTGCGCCGCTAAATGGCTCTAGCGAACTTGTAGGCCTGCTTCCTCCTGAACCAGTGCCGGTAGGGTTTGCAGCCGCTGTCGAATTGGTTCTTCCATCCACCAGGAAAAAGTTTGCTGCAACAGGGGCTTTGAGACCGTGCTGGGTCATGAAGGCCTGGGTATCAAAATTGATACGAGCTGACATCTCAGCAAAAGTTGATTGCGCAATACTGAAATTGGCGGGTTGCTGGAATAGTAACTCGACGTAACGATGCGCAATAGTGTCTACTGCTGGTGGATTGGGAGGAATGTATGCCGCTGGACCTGTGTCGGAGGACGAAAGAAGTGTCGCCGCTCCGCCGATTTCTTGATTGCTAGCCTTGAAACCGGTGTTCATGCAGTGCAAAAGAACGCGGCGTTGGTTACTATTTGCGGCAGGTGGCACATCTAGATCCAACATGACGAACATGTACGTGTCCGTCTTGCTCATCATGGCGCTGGAAAGCGCGAGCTGGGGCTGGGCTGACGCAGCTGGAACAAGTTAGGTATGTTCATTGGCAATTCTTCTGCGCTTACTCACCGTCTTTGGCTATTTGTTGTCCCGCCTGATTGACCATCGTTGACCTGAAAATGACTTCGAGTTTGTTGTTCACTGCAGGCTGGAAACCCGGTGGCGCTTGTGCCAGCACAAGGCTGGCAAAGGTGATTGCAACAGTGGAAGCGGAGAGAAGCATGATGTTCGTATAGATGCGGGACTGGTGTGTGCGGGTTGAAGTGGGTATAAAGGACTGCTCTGAGCGAGGCTCGATCAGTTTATTAAGGAAATGCCAGCCTCAGTGCACAAAAATAAGCCCACGCGGCCCCAAGGTACGTGTGCAAGAGCTGTGCCACATCATGTCACACTGTGATCAATGCAAGGCAGATATCATGCTTACGTAGGATGGTTCGCGGGTCTCTGAAACCGGTACTGCGCGAGAGTCCGTGTGTTTCATCTTGGCAAGACTATACTATATACGCGGGCGGAGTGCATCAAAGAAGCAAGATACGATCCACTGTTGAACGTCTCATTGCTTCTGTTGACAAGGCGTTCATTGAAAGCGGTGGAGGTCAGCTTAGTCATAGAATCCTGTTGTTGACAATCCGGCAATATTTACGTCCCAACATTAAGTATTCCGCTCAGAAAGGACTAGGACACAGCCTTCTCGAAAACTATCGTGTGGGAGGCTGAATTAGTTTCTGAGTAAGATACATGTCTCGGCATCGCTTGTTGGTCCATAGTTCCCTGGTCCGTTCGGGTCTCCAAAACACTTCCCCGGACAAGTTCAGCTCTTCCGTACATTGATCGGCAAGATTCAGCTGCAATAGTTTGCACATTACGGAGGTGCCCGTCAAAAGTCTTTGCCCACCTGGGCGAGCAGGGGTATATGCACTATTCTTAATTGGGAATCATCTCCGAGCTTACGTGGCTTATCCTTCTCAACCTCAAGTTTACACTCTATACTTTGTATTCTATCTATTAGTCTTAGTACTATCGCTATGGTTTATCACGATAATTCTACTCGTGCTGCAGTTGTAGTTCTTAAGGCTATAGGCAAGCCAAATCATGAGATTACTGGACTTACTGGAGTTGAGAAGCGTACGATTAACTCTATCTATGCGCGAGCAATTGAGCGAGGCTTTGATCCAGGCCTCCGGCCACTACAGCTTAAAGACAAGCACCTTGAAGATGCCCATCGATCTGGGCGGCCATCTAAGCGGTCTACAGTCTCTCAGCAAGTAGTAGACACCGTACGCACCGATCGATATGGGCGAGAAAAGTCTTGTGCTGACATTGCTGGCTTGCTAAGCCAACAAGGATTCAATGTCTCAGCATCTACAGTCAGGCGAGTCTTAAGAGAGGAAGGCTTCAGGAAGACCAAGCCGACGAGGAAGCCTGGGTTGACGAAGCAGATGAGGGAGGAACGATATAGGTGGTGCCTAGAGCACGCAGACTGGACGCTTAAGGACTGGAAGAACGTCATCTGGTCAGACGAAACCTCTGTTGTTCTTAACCATAGACGTGGTGGATATAGGATATGGAGAAAAGCAGATGAGGCCTTCGTACGGAGCTGCATTCGCGAGAGATGGAAAGGCTATTCTGAGTTTATGTTTTGGGGCTGTTTCTCGTACGATAAGAAAGGGCCCTGCCACTGCTGGACACCAGAAACAAATAAAGAGAAGGAGGCTGCTACTACTTGGATTGATGAACTAAATGAGAAGCTTGAGCCTATCAAGAAGGCTGAGTGGGAGCTTGAAAATGGTATACGTCGTCTTGACCTCCGGAACAAGCCTGGCCGACAGCCTCAGTGGAGGTGGAATAAGAGGACAGGAAAGCTTAGCCGACGTGATGGCTCAGGAATCGACTGGTATCGATATCAGACAGTTATTCTTCTACCAAAACTAATTCCTTTTGCAAAGGAATGTAAGGCTAATCGACCTAGAACAGTCGTACAGGAAGATAAGGCGCCTTCTCACGACCACTATGTTCAAAGCTATATTTATAGTCTTCATGATATTGAGAAGATTCTTTGGTGTGGGAACTCGCCTGACTTAAATGCGATTGAGCCTTGCTGGCCATGGATGAAAAGAGCTACTACTAAGAAGGGGGCGCCTAAGAACAGAGCAGAGGGAATACGGGTATGGGAGCGGTGCTGGAGAGACCTACCTCAGGAGAAAATACAGGCTTGGATTGAGCGAATTTCATTTCACATACAACAGATTATTAGACTCGAAGGTGGTAACGAGTATAAGGAGGGTAGGCGGCTTAGGAAGCCAGAGCCAGAGCTTTCGGAGGATAGTCTATATTGGGAATAGCCTAGAAACCCCTGCCTGCCCAGGTGGGCAAAGACTTTTGACGGGCACCTCCGTACCGGGACTAATAAACAATTTCAGGGTTTGGAATGTGCGACCCGGCATTGTGTCTAAAGATATGAAATCAGGACAGTGATGCTGTGCGCTTCTTTTTTGAGGCGTCGGTATTCCGTCAAGTTGTAGACATCCAGGAACCAGACGAGAAAACGTATCAAGCCGCGATGAGTGCCTCGGCAATGCAGCCAATAGATGCAGCTCCTCATACTTTGAAACCCTATATATACCTCAGACGAGTCTTGTAAGAGTAAAACAGTGGAGGAATAGACACGCTAGCAAGAATCCACGTGATAGCGCGTGCATGACTGTCTGTGCGTCTCAGCGCCAATGGCCACACTGTAGCCCTAATCCGTGCAGCCTCCCCATGCTCTCCACGGCGATCAAGCGCAGCAGGCTGAACACATCAATCCTGCTCTCACGTCATCAACTGCGTTCCATGGCTGCTCCCGCTTCCACAAAAACTGCTACCGCTTCCAATACCAAGGGATTGACTCCGCATTGGCCACTTTCCTTTACATTACAACTGCCGAAACCTCAGCCTGATAGTCTTGAATCCCATGGCTTCTCTTCCAATCAAGCTCTGCTGCCAAGGTGGTGGAGCCACCGCTTGTACCATGGGCCAGAAGGCAAAGAAATCGAGATTATGTATAGCAAGACAAAGGCAGACTCGGAAGTCATCGCTCAGCGATTCCTTGATGAGCCTATTATTGGATTCGACATGGAGTGGCCTTGGGGCTTTCGGATGAAAGACACCCTGCAAAACAAAATTGGCTTAATTCAAATTGCTTCTGAAGACAAGATTGGGCTGTTCCACATCGGCTTGCATTCGGGAAAGACAACTGCTGATATCATTGCTCCGACTTTGAAAAAGATTATTGAAGATCCAAATATCGGGAAGGCCGGGGTCAACATATTAAGAGCGGACTTCTCAAGGTTAAGCCGGTTCTTTGGACTCCAGCCGAGAGGTGCTGTCGAATTGAGTAATCTGTACAGGTTGGTAAAATTCGGATCACGCGCACCGGAATATGTATCTGTCAAACTGGTCAGTTTGGCACAACAAGTGGAAGAGCAGCTTGGTTTGCCACTTTACAAAGGTGATGTGAGGACGAGTAATTGGAGTAAGCCGTTGTCAAAAGCGCAAATCGACTATGCCGCTGGAGACGCCTACGCCGGATTCATGCTTTACAAGTGCATGAATGCCAAGAGACTTGCTATGACGCCAACTCCGCCTACACCAATATATGCTGAGAAGTATCCAAGCGGCAAAGCATCTAGGGATGATCCTATAATATTAGATGTTGGAGATGGTACAACCATCACGACAGCAGAGTTTTTCCACGTCTATCCAAAGAAGACTGGGAAGACACTAACGGCCAAAGCAGCTGCCTCAGGAACCAATCCAAATCCCCTTGATGAAACTTCACAGGCTCTCCATAATGAGCTGCTCGTACGTCGCGCGTTTCTTGCTGAAAAGGCAAGCATACCGCCGACACGTGTCATCAGTGACATTTTGCTCCAGGCGATTGCACGTGCATGCCCCCACGATACGCCATCCCTTCTTGGAATCAAAGGAATGGGCAAGGTCCAGCAGCAAAGGTATGGTGACGAATGGCTGCAAGTGATTGTACAGTTCCTAAAAGCGAAGGGTATTGAACAGCCAGTGAGCACAAACAAGGCTTCGGCGTCAAAGGAAGCGGAACCACAGGCTCCTCGAACTCCTCGACGTCGTCGGGCAAACCGAAAAGATTCCTCGGACTCATTGTCATCCCTGGCTTTCGACGAGCCTGTTCCAAAACCCCCTCAACTACATACCGGTCTATCTTTCACTCTGGCCGAGTCCAAGCTGGACACAGATGGCAAGCTAGAAAGCGACTCCGACGACTCTCTTCCATCTCTTGACTTTGGAACACCACCAAGTGAGCGGCTCAGTTCAAGCAAGAAGCGCAAGCGAATAGAAAGCCCAAGAAAGCAACATCACTTTGATCCTGACTCTCGTGAACCCCGCGAGATACCACCGCGTAATCAACCCTCAAATGCCCGGGAGTTCATCCACCGACGCACCCCCGGTACAAAATCGAAAGGTCATCTCTTCAACGAGCCATCGCTTTCTCATGCCCTCTCGTTGGCGGAACCTCCAACAACACCCTCAAGATCGGTGCCTACCCCACAAAAAGGCCCACCACATGCTCCCGTTCCTCGTCCGCTCCCACAAGCGCAGTCCTCAAACTCAGCCAGTGAACTCAGCCCTCCCTCCCGCATCGCAAAATCCAAACTCCTCGCTTTTAGTAAACTTGTTACACGCAAATTACCAGAGCCTCGCCCGCCTACTGCACCACCAATTGTAACACCCCACACGCTAGATTTGATTGTGCGGGCGCGGCCACAAACGCAAGAGGACTTGGAGCGAATACCTGGTGTTGATAGTTTGATTTTGGCGTGCGAGAAGACGGGCATGGATTTATTGAGGAATGTGATTAAATTTATTGGAGACGGTGATTGAATTTTGTTGCGATGACCAAAAACTAGAGTAAGAGAAGACAGTAGAGATGAAGCAACGCATAGGGCATGCAAGACGTTTTAGATGGCACATATTTTGTGCATTAGAGGGTGTATCGTTGTTTGATACAAGACAGCATCATAGAACATGGAGTTATGGCATAGGGTTTTTTGAGATACAAGACAAGACTCTATGGTACAGGCATATGAATCAGATTATTGCTAGCTGTATTTTCCTCACATTTTACTCCATCCTCATCTATCTCTCATGGCCTCTTCATCTCTTCAGTCTTGACAGCGCTAAGCATAGCCCGCATGCACTTTTCATCGCCAAGTAATGTAACAACACGCTACATCTAAGCCCACATAGCCCTAAACTTGGTGTCAAACTCCTCCTTGAGCGCCTTGAACGCCTTCAACACATTCAACAGGCCCTCGCCTTCCTCCCAAGCAGGCGGCTCCTTGTCTTCATCGTCCTCAGCATCCCAGCTCTCCTCGACTTCTGATTCCTCAGACTCACTGCCCATTTCGTCCTCCCAAGACTCCTCAACCTTCTTCTTGACAGTCTTCTTGGGCTGGATCGTGAGTTCCTGCTTAGCAGGGCCCTTGTTCGTAGCAGCTGTGACCGCGTTGGCTTCGATAGCATTTTCATTGGGCAGCATCTTGTCCTCGCGGTTTTCCTCTTCGTCGTCACCACCACCGCGGACATCGATGAAGTCGAGGTCTGATTCGTTTGCCAGGCCTAGGAAACTGGACAAGCTTGTGGTGATTGTTGCGAGAATCATACTCAGGTCATTGAGTACGAACCATACATCTCCACGGCGGATCTTGTTGGCTTTGATGAGCGCTTCGACGTCGCCGTGCATGAAAAAGTCATAAAGGTAAGCGTTCAGTGGCAGTTCGGAGTCGTTAGGGTAAAGGCCGACGTGTGGTACAACGGCTTCCTCAAGGAAGACGCCAGCGCGGCTGGTGGTGCACAAGTCGTGGATAGTCTCGAACTTGTCGTCGTATCCGGACAAGGCCACAAATGTTGAGCGAGCCTTGATATTTTGAGGTATGTTTTTGCCCGATTTCGGAGACTCGCTACCGATAGTGACTTGGGTCAATGGAAGGGTGTTGTCCGGTTCCTTCACATGCTGCTCGACGAACGTGCGCACGTAGGCTGTGAAAATATCGAGTGTAGTCTTGTTGTGGCGGCGCAGAACGTTGGCAGCTGTCTCGGGCATTGCTGGGAGGAACACTATAGACGGGCTCTTCTTGACCACTTCCTGTACGTACTCTTCATCAGCTTGTCGGCAGTAACGTCGGCCAAACAAATGTGACATTGTGAGCATAAGCTCACGAAGAACCGTTTCCTTATTCGTGTCAATCTTGGCGCATAGCTCGTGGAAGTATCCGTCCTTGAGCAGGGCATGGAATGCGAACGATGAGTTTTCTGTAAAGTAAAGATGCGAGACTGCCCCAGCGAAATTGAGCGGTGCACCCTGCGCATCTAGAAGATACTGTCTGCGAAGATATTCAATGGAAAATCGCAAGTGGTGAAGCACTGTCATCTTTGCATCTTGTCCACCAAGGTACAAGCGCGGCTGAGACAGCAAAGAGTTGACGCAGCGAACAGCAAAAGGTGCGTTTCCTGACGTGTGTAGCAAGCTGAACAATCGCAATACCAGAGTAGTTGTGATGGGGAAGTGACCATTGAGATCGGGCAACCGGGAGCTGATGAGTTTGTGAATCTTGCTGAGCGACACTCCATGGAAGACAACATTTCCGAGCATGTCGAAACCACGACGACCGGCACGACCAGCAGCTTGACGGAAGTTGAGAGCAGTCAAGAAGACAGAGTCTCCTGAAAAGACTACAGTCTTACACGGCATGTTGATACCCAAGGCAAGCGTACCTGTAGCAATGACTACACGGAGGTAACCTTTACGGAAGAGCATCTCGACACAGTATCGGTACTTTCGGTTCATACCAGCGTGATGGACTCCAATTCCGCGCATAAGTCCATCAATTAGCCATTCCTCTACCCCACGGTAGCGTAGTTCTTTCGCGTGTACCGCGAACTCTTCTTGGGACAGCTTCTTGTGATCTGCAAAGTGGAAGCCATCGAGAGGCTTGTTCGGATCGAACGAGGCAAAAGCGCTGACTTCGACGCTGGCCGCCTCCTTCATTTGATCTTGTTTGGTCATGCCCTTGGAAGCATCTCCACGAAGACCCTGCTTCTCTCGTCGCTGGACTTCCTTCTTCCATTCCTCCCACTGCTGCAGCTTGATTTTCCATTTGGGGCTTGTTTCTTTCCAGGCCACCTCGGCGTCCACGAGTTGCTTCATGAGGGTTTGACACATCTTCTCGCAGATCGCACGATCATAGTTGAAGATGATGCCTGGGAGCGCATCTTGTTGTTGCAGATCAGCCAGCAGCGGCAGTATACTTGAGATGTCGTGGTTGATTTCCATCCCCAGTTCGTCGACTTCTCCGTTGTTGTCGGTGGTTTCTTCCTCGGTGTTGCTGCTGGCAGACACTTCCTGGATACGGTTAAGTGGGCTGCTGAGATCACTGCGCACCTTCTCGAAAGGCGACGACTCGTCGGCCATCCAAGCAGTGAGGGTCTTCTTAAGACCATCTTGCCATTTGATGATATCTGCCTTCTTAATGACGGTGGGGAGAACTTGGGAGGGATCGAGTGATTTATCGACAGGGTACTCTTTAGTCTGATGCTTGCACATTGTTTGCCAAAGGGTGAGGCAGTCTCGAGCTTCGAGTGACAGATCACTGGGGAGACCTCGGCTCCGATTGATTAAGCTGGCAACAGGGTGTAGGAAAGTAAAGTCTGCGTGTTCGTCGAGACCGAGCTGAGCAAACGACCGGTTGGCGGGAAGAGGCAAGTAGCTGGCTGGTTCACGCTTCAGAGGCGGCGTATAGACGAACTTGCGAAGATCAGAGTATCGATGGGGATGTTGCACCATCACGAGCTCATTCCCGGCGGCCTTTTGACTAGCTGATAGCCAGTCATTGAAAGACTCGGCATTGCCGATAGTAGCAGAAAGGGCGATGATAGGGCAAGGAGCCATGAGCAGCAACTGCTCCCAAATCAAGCCATCCTCAGCTTGGCCAATACAATGAACTTCATCGAAGATGATCCACTTGACCCTCTCAGACCAACCCTTGGCATTAGTGGGCGCCAGTAACATGATTTGCAGGATATGGGGTACTGTTACCAAGATCTGGCATCCGGTAGGGTTGTTTATGCGGTAATCTCGCGTGTGAATTCCCCATACAGATTGACTGTACTTGTAGTTTTTGGAGAAGCGAGCTTGTATCTCAGCGGCAATCTGGTTAACTAGTGCCTTTGTTGGAGCAACATAGACCAGCACGTCTTCGTTGTTCGCCTCCAAGACCTGCTTCATGGCATAGAACGAAATAAAAGTTTTACCGGCCGATGTTGGTGCAATGACGAGAAGACTTCTGCGAGCATCGATCTCGTCCAGTACCCGTCGCTGCCACGCGTCTGGCTCAAATGGTACACGCGAGTCCGGAGCAGAGTCAATTGTCCGATCAAAGTAAGGTCCACAATGGAGTAGCTGGAACTCTCCTGGAGAAAGTGTCAAAGCAAGGTCCGATACTAGAGTCTCCTCCAAAGCCTGGAATAGTTAGCAGCGAAACTACAGCATGGTGCGGAGTGCTTCAGGCCAGGATCAACTTACAAACTTGAAGGGGAGCTTCCGGTCTCCTTGCGCTGGCGGCACCTGCAGCTTCGGCAATTTCAATCGCTCGATGGTGGCCTTGAGGCATACCGCAATGGTCTTGGTAACCGCACTGTAGTTGCACAGAGTCCGTGCAGTATCGAAAAGGAGTGCTGCAACATACAGCCCCTTGTCCTTCGCGTTGTCACGACAGTAACGTACCCACATTTCCAGGAGTACGTTCAGCATGTAGATGCGTACATCCGGACCAATGACCTGACGCTGAGCCTCGCTGCGGTCAGCCAAGTATTGTCTGGCTTTGTTATACCGAGACGCTAGGTCAATCTGCTTTTCGAAGCCCGCACAGGAAACTGTCCAGGCCTGGTACCATTGTTTCGCGTTCTCTTCATCTTTGCGCTTCGAGCTGGCCGCAATGTTGTCCAGCATGGCCTGTTTTGAGGCGTTGATATTCTTAGTACTTTGCCTCTGCACCTGTTTCGGTCGCTTGTTCTCCGCATTGGTCTGTGCAGGCTTCGCCTTGTCCCCGAGAGTGATGACTTCTGGGTCTAGGACTTTGCCGACAGCGTTGGTTAGACTGGCTGCGTATGAAGTCATTTCAGCCATGAAAAACTGGTTCCGGCGAAGTGCTTTCTTCGCAATCTTCGGATCCTTCTCTATAACCACTTTAGCCTTCTGATTCAGAGATTTCTGGTTATGCCAATGCGTGACTTCGCGAAAGATTGTAGCAGAAGTTGAGTCGGCCTTGCCACTGGAGCGTGCTACATCAAGATGGATAGATGCTAGGTGTGGGTCGAAGACGCTATTCGAGAAAGGCAAAACCTTGTACTTAAGGCTTTCCTCATCGTTGCTGTTCTCTGGCACGTCTTTTGCAGCGGAAGATGTGCTAGGTTCTGAGGGTATCTCAAGGTTGTTGAGAGCTTTTGTTGCCTTGAGAAGGAGCTCAAAATGTTCATTGAACTTTGGTGGAGCATTCTGAGCATATGAAGCGAGCAGTCTTCCATCGATAAGATCGGCTAGATCACAGTCTGGGTGACCAGCAAAAGCTTCTGCCCATGCTGGGCTGCTGATGAACCTGCGCGCTTCGTGGCAAAACTCTAGAATAAAGTTGTTGATCTCTTCAGAAATCTCTTGATGCTGGAAGATGCGCTCTGGCAAAGCTAGCTCTGAAAGAGCTGCTGCCTGGTGCAGTAGCAGAGATGTCAGATCCGCGTTTGAAGCTGAAAGCTTCGAAGCGACCAATACTGTCAGATACTCACGCTCGGTCAGGAGCTGATCGCAAGACTCCCTGATTGTCTGTACGTAGCCACGCATATGGGATAAATCGACAATATCTGTGAGATTCCTTTCTGGTTGAAGAGCCTAATTTTAGGTGTTAGCACCTATTTTAGGCAATACAAAGAATGCCGTACAGGCCGTCACACTCATGTACTTACTGCTGATGAAACATCGATGTGCATAGAGCGTGCGTGCTCTAAAACAGTTGTCACCACCTTGGTATCCAACCATTCAAGCCCGTTCACAAGCGCTGCACTGTAACCACGCTGCATCATGCTGTAGATAAAAGTACGGAATGACGACTTATAGTCCTGGTGACGGCCTTTTGCATTTGAGTTTTCGGCCTGAAGAGCGCCAAGATCGTTCTGTGATAGCATTCTTTTGCGAATATCTGTGAATGACGCTCCATCATGACAAAGCACAAAGTAAATGTCGGTGGCACGCAAATATTCTGCAAACTCGTCTGAGGAGACTGAAGAAAAAACGTGGACCTCAGTCTCTGGGACAACGTCTGGTAGATTGACTTTGAGATGGCGGATGATAGCTGCCCGTGCAAGCAGATATTTTTGGCTGATAGTGGGGGATGCATCTTGAGGCACGCAAAGATCTTGATGTTCGTCGAAGAAAGCAATGTGAAAGTTGCAGCTTCGGGAAAGGAGGTTCTGCAGATATCTCTCGACAATGTACGAGGCGTGCAACAATTGGTAGCCTGGATCGAAGTCGAGATGTGGGTCGTTAAAGCATTGGAGTAGGAGCGATTCGCCGTGTACGAGAAATCGCTCACTCCCTGCGAAGTCGCCTACCAGGTCGACCCGGCGACTGTAGAGATTGGAGTACCATTGGAGAATCTGCTCCGTGGTATCCTGCTCACTAGCAGCCATTATAATTCCGCACGTGAGGCGAAGGTAGCGGTGCGGGTGTGGTGAAGGGTCAGCAATGGAGGCGTAGAAAGAAGGGGTTCTTCTTTGAAGCAGCTACAGCTACGAAGTGGCAGGATGCCGTGGGGTAACCGCCGGTGGCGGATAGTGGGGACTTGTAGATCCCGTGCCAAGACCCAGACAAGTCTGTAGCAGAGCCCGAATGGCGGTGTGCGTTTTGTGTTTGTGTAGGGAAGGGATGATTGTACAAGACAATCGAGAGAAAGGAGGGTGGCAACGTGGTAGAAGTGCACGCACGTTTGATCCAATGTATAGTGAACTGGGGTGGAGCTGCACCGTCTGGGTTTTCAAATTTGGAAAAGCCGAAACACCGCTCACGACTAGTGCGCGCTAATCCCTAAGCGAGGTGTGGAGTGTAGCACTAGAAATAATACTTTGGCATTGCAATAAAGTCTAGCCGTCTTACTATGTGATGGTTCGGCTGGGCCATGACGAGGCCCGCTGGTTCGCGAGGTGGGGACTGCGGTCTTGTTGAATTAGTTCATCCGCCTTTGACGAAAAGGGAATTTGCTAGGTTGTTGTGATTTGTGGTGTCTTATATAGTACAGCAGCAGGGGGATGAATAGTTAGCCAAGCCTGGATACTATGAGGATCGTGTGAATACTGTTTATATTTAGGGTAAAGAGCGCCCCATGAGATGGAAAAGACATCTCCACAAGGTTGAGTCGTACAAGAAGCACATTCGGCTACATTTTCAACAGAATACCTCAACGCCCCTGGTCATACCCTCGACAAGCAGAGCAAGGAACAGCTCAAGGCTTCCAGAAGTATTGCTTGAATCACCCTACATAAGCCATGTATACAACATAGAATACCTGACAAGATCTCGCGTGGGCGGCAACGGTCTAAGAAATGGAGTAAGACGATCCAGTGACAGGGTGGTTTGGTTCGTCGTCGATGGGCAATGTTGTATGGTGAAAAGGCACAGTTCTCCTTGTACAGAAACATCAGGAAAAGCCGAGATTGACAGGCTGAGAACTACTCACCGAACTGATATTGCTGGGCTTGACCTCAAATGTCCAGTGGAGATAGCGAGTCAATCTTGGCAGGATATGAGCTAGATACGGTGTTTCTTACAGCATTACTCACGGAAACGAGGCGGCTCCAATGAGCTGGGCTTGGTGGAGGTTGGGGAGGGGGAGATGGCGGGTCCTCTCTCGAGCGGACTCGTGGCGGCAAGGCGGTAGCTAGGTTTGATCCATGATGGGCGAGATGCGTGTTCATCAAGTCATAGGGTTGGCTTGCCAAGTATTGAGTCAACATTGTTATGATGGAAGCGAACAGAATTGGTAACGAAACAATTGGAGACAGCAGTTCAGTTGATCAAGTAGATGGTGAAGAATTGGGATGGGGCCGTGGTTGTGGAAAGCAGAAGGAGAAATGGGTTCTGCGGGACAAAACGCTAAAGTAGTGTCGAGGTTAAATAGTCTGAGACGCGGTTTTCTTACGCTTGCATTCCAAATGCCCTAGGGACCTTCCAGTGGCTTACACAGGCGTATGTCAAGCTGGCGTGTCCAAACAGCCACGGAAAAGACAACCAGAATCACAGCGGCCCGAACGGATAGACGGGTGGCGTTAGGCAGCACCAAGTCCGAAGCAGCGGGCGGATTGAACTGGCATTGAGGCAGCTGGGTAGGACGGGAGCACGAATGGCAAATCAAGACATGACCCTGTTGCAAAAAGCCTGGGTTGTGGGCTAGATACCGAACCTGGAGAAAGGACAGAAACAACGTGGCGGCCAGCTACAGTAGAATCATCGTCGTACAACGGTAGGCAGGGATCAAGACTGCTTCAAGACTACGAGGCGTCGGGGAAGACGATCCGCAGCCGCGCGGCCAGTGGGTGGCATGTTTGGGCGAGCTTTGCTTTCCCTCTCGGGGCATTTGCAAATGGCGGTCTACCAAAGGGCCTGGTCGATACGCGAAGTCTGCCCCTGGGATCGAAGCTCAACAGGACAAGTCGCATTTTGGAAGGACGGCGACATGGGGCAATGCTAAAACTACTGGTGTCAGCGTCGACAGATGCTAGCACGTGGTGAAGCGGCAATGTTTGTCTATTCGCGAGTGAAGCAAACAACTGGCCAATGGATAAAGGACTGTTGCTCTTGACAGGTCTTCACACTTGTTGATGTGGATGTGTGCATACGCAGCGACTACTGTCATCGGTGTGAGGGTAAACGCGGGGGCTGTGAAGGTGTGTGAGGACGACGGCTGTGGAGGTGGTGAGGGGACGACGGCGGGCGGGATGATAGAGCGGCGCGCCAAGCCTGACGCGAGAGCCATCACGCATCGCGACTTCCTCTGCGCGCGCAGCTTCCGCCTGCAGCCAATCCAAGCCCTGGGCAGAGCGTCTTCTACCAACTCTCCTCCTCGACGACTACACATCAACCGCCGCTGCCCCGTCGTATATGAAACACGGCGATACACAGCTTATAATCTCCGCGGCGGCCTCTTCCCACCCACACATGCGCGCGTCCGCTATGTGCTTCACTGGGTCGTAAGGCTAACAATCACAAATTCCCTTATTGCGTCACCCGTCTGGTGATACCCTCGCCGCCCTCCCATCGGCTCCCTTCCTACGGTCCGCTTGATCCTCTCCGCGCCTCGCACTACCCTTTGCCAACATGTCTTCAGTCTGGAACCCCGACAATGTGCGAGACGTGGCCGAATCGGTAGGCATTGCCTCACTTGCAGACAATGTTGTTGAAGAGCTAGCGCGCGACGTCGACTTTCGCCTGGCACAGGTCCTGGAGGAAGCGCTCAAATTCATGCGACACGGGAAGCGGACAACTCTGAGCACACAGGACATCTCCAATGCCCTCAAGGTACTCAACGTGGAGCCTCTCTATGGCTACGAATCTACACGACCACTTCGCTTTGGTGAGGCTTCGCTGGGGCCTGGCCAGCCTCTGTACTATGTCGAGGATGAGGAGGTCGATTTCGAGAAACTCATCAATGCGCCCTTGCCCAAGGTGCCACGGGAAATCACCTTCACAGGTAAGCTACACGCCCCGCCATTCCCCCGTTCCCAAACCCTGACTCTCTCCAGCCCACTGGCTCGCCGTAGAAGGAGTCCAGCCGTCCATACCCCAGAATCCCAATACCAATACCGCCGACTTGTTACCCAAGGGTCCCAACGCAAACCCACATCTGGCTGCTGCCAACGGCCTCGACAACGTCAATGTCAAGCCACTCGTCAAACATGTACTTTCTAAGGAATCTCAAGAGTTGTTCAACAAGCTGTCGGGCGCTCTTGTCGACGAAACAAACATCGAGTGGCAGAATGCAGCACTCGCCGCAATCTCGACAGAGCCCGGCATCCATCAGCTGACGACATATCTTTTGAGTTTCATAGCCGAGAAGGTCACACACAACATGAAGAACTTGTTCATACTAAGTCAGATGATGCGCGCCTCCGAGGCCCTGCTAAACAACCAGGCCATCTACCTTGATCCTTATATTGCATACATGGTCCCACCTATCCTGACCTGCTGCATCGGCGGAAAGTTGGGACCAACTACTCAACAGGCGCCCTCTAACGCCTCTTCAGAAACGCTGGGCGGGGCAGCGCCTGACTACAGCCGTGCTGCGTCCGACGCCTTTTACCTACGGACACTGGCGGCACACCTTCTCAGGAACATCTGCAGAAAGTATTCTTCATCAAACCAGGGACTGAAATCTCGTATTGCCCGCACATGCCTGAAGCAATTCATGGACCCCGATAAGACAGTTGGCGCGCATTTCGGCGCCCTGCAAGCTCTGCTCCTCGTCTTGGGTCCAGCCGATGCACTGCGAGGACTAATCCTGCCCAACATCAAGATGTACAGCGAAGATTTCCTTTCCAAGAAGCTGGCCGAGGAAAACACACGCCACGACGCTGAGATACTGCTTGAAGTGCTCGTGGGCTCCTTCCCTGCCCTTGTACCCAAAGGTGTGAGGGAACGAGCCGAAAAGGCAAAGAAAGAGGGAACATACCAAGCACCAAATCTCGAAGACATGCGAGAACGGCTAGTGGAGAAAGTCGGCGACTTGGTAGCTGGACGTCTCATCAGCAAGAAGCTAGATGTGGAAGCGCAGCAAATACTGAGCAAAGACTTTGACATCTGAAATGTAATTTCCTCCTTCCAGGTTTCTCAACCTGTCGAAGCATTATTGGCGTTGTTTTTCTTCAACTATCTATTTCACGAATGTAAGGTATAAAAGGGAGGCGTTGAGCAGCACCTTGCATGATACCATTTTTGCTCCAAGGGCGCCGAGACCGATTTTGTACCTCGTCCCACGTAACTTGAATATCAAAAATGAAACAAAAAAAATAGCCCGCAATCTCAGTCCACCTTCTTATCGTCTGTCGATTTGGCAATCCCTGCTGCCGCTTCACCCACAGCACCATCAAGCATGTCCAGTGTCTCGTTCACCCACTTGACGCCCTTAGCTGTCAGCCCATCGTCCCCACACCCTTTGTCACTTTGATCCTTCTCGCTCGCTTGATCCCCTTTATCCTCCTTCTGCTCCTTGACAGATTCCGCCCTCGCCTCTTCCACTGCCTCCTTGCCATCCACTTTTCGCTCCCCATTCTCTGCCACTTCGTCCGTCGAGGAAGACTTGGCCGTATTCGCCGTGCCGCCGAAAAAAGCAGCATGCGCTTCCTTCCACTCCTTCGACGACCTCACCTTATGCGCTCGCCTTGGCCTCTGCACTCCCGCAACCCGTGCAGCAGGCGGATCCAAAAAAGGGTTGTACGGGGATGAGGCGGCTGAGAGAGCCGAGCGCGAAGTAAATGGATTGTCGTCTTGCGATGTGTGGGCATGGCGGCGTGTAGATGCCAAAGGCGGTTGTGCATTGCGTCCAGCACCTCCTGTATTGTCATTCATGACCTGCAATTCGATGCCATTTCGTCGTGCCTCCTCCGGACGTTCAGCACCGTTACTCCTCTCACTGCGTTGCTGTCTTGTACGAAATATCTTCCAGCTTCCTGGTGGGAAACTGATGCAGAAGTTTATCACCGACCATATTACCCCAAGGAGTATAATCGCAAGTGTGATGAGAAATATCACGTTGAGGCTTGTGGGTAGTGAGGTGGCGAGAGAGCCGTCTGAACGCTGCATTGGTGATGTCTTGTGTATGCTCTGCTGTGGGACCTCGGTGCATACACGGCGCGTGTGTTCAGTCCTGAGTTGAGCGGGAGGAAACGTGTACGGGACGATGGCGACTGGGTAAAGGAAAACAGGTGGTGGTGAGGCGCGAGGGTAATTTGATCGTCGTGAGGTGGTTGAGTGCGTGTTTTGTAGTGCTGATGTGTTTGAACTTGGGCAAACGGCGGTTCCGTCTTGTATAGGAAACGGTTTGTTTGCTGAGACCTTGTTTGCTGTTGACAGTTGCAAAACGTGCGAATGTGCACATGAAGGTGAGGATGAAGTCGATTGTCGAAAGCGACGGATTCCAGGTACCACGCCTTGGATTTGGGGGATGGGGTATTGGCCAATTTCGACTTCGCGGGTTGTGCATGCTCGGACTGGACTTGGGAGTGTGGTATGTCTGGCTTGCTCAGTGTTCTTTGCAGTTCCCATACTTGTGGCTTCATAGGCTGCGTAAAGTAACAATGCATGTTGGATTTTCCGATCTCTAGTCATAGCAGCGTTTGTAGCCGCAACGGTATTCTTTGTTTAGCGATGATGTGTTTAGCCTGCAGAACGAAAGAATAGTTTTTATGAACTCGGACTTGACTGCGTAGCACTGGCAGAAATAAGAGTAATGAAACGGGGATTAGTAGAGGCACGACGAAAGCAATGTGGAGGAATGGAACGGAATGGAAATCAGCAAACAGTAAGAGGTATCCATCACCGTCGAAGCTTCCACTGGCTTGAGAACAGCAGGTGAGAGCAAGGATTGAAGCCAAATTAAGCTTGATGCATAAACATCAAATACGAACAGGAAACACCCTTCAGTTAAGAACGCCACGGTATCGTAAGCAAGATATCACAGGAAAATGAAAAAAAGTGCACTGGCGATTTTTTGAGGACTTTGATTATATTCTATATGAATGCAGCCTCGATAAATATCGCAATGCTATCGAAACAGCTTCTGCCAGATTAAACTCTCTATGCTATCAATGTATGCAAAACTGAATACAGAATGCTTTTGGTTGAAAACATGCTTCAACGCTGTAGAAATAACAAGGATGAAAAATGCCGCAAAGGGCCCCGAGACGTCATCACCGCAGCTAGGGTCGCGGTGGGATGTGATGCATCACACTGGTACGCATCAAAGCCAAACAGCCTCTTCTCATAACATGACATGTCCAAGGTTCGTGAAGTCCAATACACATCGCGCTTATCGCCTGTTGTAGTTGAGGTACTTCGCAGCAACGAAAAGAATGACTAGGTTACTGGCGATGAAGGCGGCGAAGATGCCGAGATCCCTCCAGCGGTTGCTGAAGTCGTATCCGAGCGGAGTGTAGAACTCATCACCAACCTTGTAAGCGCAGTACTCGCACAAGTTGGTCATGTTATCGCGGATGTAACCCGGCCCACCACTAGCGAAGAAGTCGCTCATGTAAGAGCCGCAGTTTTGGCCTTCGGGGGCTCGGAACCGGTTGAACTCGCTATCGGTGCACTGAACGACTTGGCCGTGAAGTTCTGTGACGACCATACCACCAATCAAACGTGTGAAAGGGTTGAGCTCGTAAAGCCAGACACGCCAGAACTTGGGGATGGCAGGCTTGGGGATGGTGACACCACAGAAGAGCGCAAAGATAATCTACAGCCAGAGTTAGAGATGGATCATAGACTTAGTGCAAATATACTCACAATGATGAAGGGATTGCAGTAGGAAGCAATCAAGGGCGAAGGCGTCAAGGCAGCAATGAATTGACCCAAAGTGACCGAGAAGATTTCCGTAATCAAGACGATAAAGAACTGGTATCCTGCACGCGAAGACTCTGAGCTGAGCCCAGGGATATAGTACAGTGGAAGGAAGAACCCAACTGCGCACAGAATACTATATGGCATCTCGGCGATAACCATAGAGAGTGCGAATGGGAATGTCTTGTAGGCCTTTGACATTTGCTCGCGGAAAGAGATGGCGCGTTGGATAGCGTACTTCGGCTCGACTTGGGCAAGGATAAGAGCTGGAAGGACAGTGACTTGGAAAATAATGAAGACACGGTATTGCAGAGATGCTCGAGAGTTGTTCAGGTTGAGGTACATGAGACCAGTGAGCAGAGCAATGATGACGTGGTTGAACAGGCGGGTGAAACCATAGTTGGGAGTACGCCAGAAGGAGAGGTTCTGGCGACTGACAACCTTCTTGATCTGGTACGCCAGGGGAGTGGCGTACTCTTTTTGGTCAACCGGTTCAGCGCTACCAACGGCAGCAATGCGCTCCTCCTTGAGCTGGACAATGTGTTGCTTGACCTCGGCGAATTCCTCAGAATCAGCCCAGACATCTGCCCAGTCGCGATCACCAAGACGAGGAGTGGAACCAGCACCGATAGCATCAAGCATCCATTCTGCTGGGTTGGCATCAGGAGGACAGTCGGCACCGTGGCGGCGGAAGTAGTCGAGGAGAACGTGAGCGTCTTTACCGATGTCACCAAAGTAAACGCATTGGCCACCTCGCTGGAGGAGCAGTAGGCGGTCAAAGTTCTCGAAGAGAGCAGAGTTCGGTTGATGAATGGTACACAGAATTGCTTGACCAGCAGCAGCCAGCTTACGGAGGAAGCGGACGATGTTGAAGGCGCTCTGAGAGTCGAGACCAGAGGTGGGCTCGTCCAGGAAGAGAAGTAGTTCAGGCTTGGAGGCAAGCTCAACACCGATAGTGACACGCTTGCGTTGTTCAACAGCCAAACCGCTCTCGGGGTCACCAATGATGGCGTCAGCAATATCCTCCATCTCCAGCAAGGCGATGACCTCTTCAACATATGCGTACTTCTCGGCCTGGGGTGTCTCAAAGGGCTGACGCAGATCGGCAGAGAATCGGAGCGCTTCACGCACAGTGGTAGCTGGTTCGTGGACGTCGAGCTGTTCAGCATAGGCCGTGCCACGCTGGAACGCAATACCAGGTGGTTTTCCATCAACAAGCTTGTCGCCATAAATGACACCAATGTTCTTGCGGTTGGCGAGCACATCTAGAAGTGTCGTCTTACCGGCACCCGAAGCTCCCATGAGCGCTGTGAGTTGGCCAGGCTTGACATATCCGTAAATGTTCTTCAGTAGGCGCAGCTCTCCTCCAGGGACGGGGACATCGTAGCAAAGATCTTCCCATGTGAGAACCGACTTTGATGCAACCTTCAGATCGGAGTCCTGGTCACTGTTGGCTTCGCCGCGGTGGCGCTTCTGACGCTTCTCCTGTAGCTTGGCGTTAAGCTCCTTGAGTTCCTTGTCCTCCTTGACGAAGAAAGTGACTGTACGACCGCCTGCACCCCACTTGACAAACTCTCCGAGAAAAGCGTTTGCGAGGAGGAAGAAAACAATGAGCGCAATCATGATGCCGTAGTTCATCCAGCGGTCAGAAGTTTCCCATGAGAATGAGGCCTTGACGTAATCAGCACCAGAAACGATCGGGTTGCCCGCCTTACTGCCAGGCAGAGTGCAGACTTGAGCGTTGATGTCATTGTAGCCAGGTCCATATGGAATGAGCGAGGTTCCAGCACAAGTAAGGTCCAGTCGACTGAACTCGTTCACCATCATTGCTGCGAAACCAAGACCCAGAGCGTTGATGTAGTAGATCCAACGGAGCCAAACCTGCTCGGAATCCCACTGGATAAGATAACCAGAGGTCAAGACGAAAAGTGTGATGATGGTAGCGGCGAGACGAATGGCAACATCAAAATCGGGGCAAAGGCAGCCGACAGTTCGGAAGAACAGAGTCATAGCCAGATAGCCCGTGGTGATGATGAGAACAAACGTGAAGAAAGCGCCCGCATCTCTGACCAAATTTGTCATGAAATAGACGATGATAGAGAAGACCAGAATCTGAACCGAAGCAAACATAAGGTCGACACCAATTTGAGCAATCCAGAGTGCAGACGGCCGGTGAAAGGCGTAGGCGCGATGTTTGTTTATGATAGGCCGTCCGATCATAGTAGAAGCAAGTTCAGAAAAGGCTTGGAAAGCGTTGAAGAGCAGAGCGATGAAAAGGACACCTCCACGAGTGAAAGCGCCAGCCGATGTCTTGGGAAGATCAAGCCAGACAGTACCGGTGATGATGGCAATAACGAGCGATGTCAACCAGGAGATGGCCAAAGCCATCTTGTCCTGCCACTTGAGCAAGAACTGGCGTTTCGCCAGAGCCCACACCTGGAGATAAAAGGGGATCGAGTAAACCGACTTTGCGGGGGCATGCCTCTTGCTTTCCTTGACAGCGATCTGGAAGTCATCATAGACGTGCTTCTCTTCGGCCATCTGCGCCTTGTAAGCAGTCATCTCGGCGTCAAGCTTGGCCATGGTCTCGGATCGCTTAAAGGCCTCGGCGAGGGCATCGGGCGTAGAGGGAACATCCTTTTCGCTCATGCCGGGCTTGAATTCACGCTCGAAGACGTCGGTGCAACCGGTAAGGTAATCAGGAGTGGTCTGACGGGGCTTCTCCAAGAATCCGAGGCCTTCAAAATAAGCACGGGCTTCCTGGGCGGGTCCAAAGTAGACCTGTCGTCCGCTGTCAATCACCATGACCTTGTCAAAGCATTTGTAAATGTTTTCCGAGGCCTGGTACAAGGACACAAAGGTCGTCGTCTTGTAGATGTTGGTCAAGACCCTCAGCGAACGGGCATAGTCGACGGCGGTGGAAGCATCCAGACCTCTGGTACTGTTATCCCAGCTCATCAAAGAGGCTCCAGTAACCATTGTTTCGGCGATGGAAACTCGCTTCCTCTCTCCTCCACTGACACCGCGGACAAACGGGTTACCGACAATAGTGTTGCGGGTATGCTCGATGTTGAACATCTTCAGCATAGTATCGATGACCTTTTCCTTGAAGGCTTGTCGTGAGAGTCCAGCCGGTCGCTTGCCAGGTACCTTGGTCTCTAGTGCGAAGTCAAGCGTCTGGCCAACAGTAAGAGTGGGGTGATGGTTTTCTTCTTCTTCACAATATACAGCCTCACCTCGATACCTCTTTCCGAAGAAATCAGCATCAAATGGGCCATACTGAACGTTTCCGTCGATCCTTGTGTAGCCGTATCGCTGGTTGCTAATAACCTTGAGGAAGGTCGTGCAGCCGCTGCCGGGCTTTCCAAGCACCAAGACCATCTCGCCCGGCTTTACGACGCCCTTGAAATCTTTGAGGATGTCGAATTCCTTGCCCTTCTTTCCAAGCCCAAGGACGCTGGCGGCGGTTTCAAATACATTAAAAAAGGATACGAATGCGTCTGGGAATGTCTGGGGGACATGTTAGTTATTCTCTACGCGCAATTACCAAGTAATGTCTAATGCTTGTAGCCCACCTTGACGTAGTTCTTGACACCACCTATGCGAAGATTAGTACCAATATTGTGTGAAGTTTGTGCAGAGTAGCCGTACCAATGCCGCTGACAGTAAGACCGTCCCACATGACACCAATGCGCTTGGACTTGATCCCAGCTCTTTCTTCTTCATCACGACCGCCACGCAGTGTTGCCTCGAGGTCAAAGGGTTCGTCAGAGGTTTGAGAACCCTCAGCAGCATCCTTTTCGACATCTGTGGTGGTTTTGTTTTTACGACTGTGCCTGCTCTGGACACGGCTCAACCGGCGCTCAGCATTACTGGTGCGCGAGAGCTCTTTGGATAGTTCAGCGAAATCCGCCTCGGCACGATGAACGTTAACGCCGCCCTTGTCGTCTGGCTTTGGAGAGTTGCGGGCAGTGCTGTCGTCGATTGAAGAAGTCCTGACGCTCGCGTTGTCGCGTTGAGCGTGGTTATGGTTGGTATGGATCGCCTCAAAAGTGGGCCCCTCGGTATGCTCTCGAGGGTGAGCATCCTGTGTATTGAGGTTGTCCATAGCGGCGGGCGGTACAGGGCGCGCCCTGGGGATCAACCTAGGTTTCGTGAACGAGAGGGCGAGCGAAGATGGATTCAGAGTAATTGTAGGTGAAGAAACGTAGTTGGTCGAAGGAAGGTAGTAGGCGGTAGAACAGAAAAAAAAAGAGAGAATTGGACCAGGGCGAAAAAGGGCGCCAGAGGAATACGGCAACGGGAGATTATAAAGAAGCAAAGAGTCGACGACTCGGACTTAAGAGCAGAAGTGGGTCTGTAGGTCCCAAAGAGGCCGAAGAGTCAAGGCCGAGCGTTGCCCTTGTGGGGCTCCATAGATCGCAAATGTAACATTTCACCATACGAGCCAGGGTGCGGCAGTGGGTGCAAGATTGACAACCAAATGCTCCCAGCCAGCGGCCAGGCCCGCACGGTGGCAACGGCGTAACCAACGGGACGATGGACTCATAGTGCGTCAGACATAGCGACACGGCATTGGAAGACTAGAGGTGCGAGATGGGGTTAGTCGCGCATGGATGGACCGACTGTATCGACGTCATGACGGTGATGGTGCAGAGAAGAAGGGCGCAAAGCACCGCGCCTTCAGTCAGTGTGCGGATGTTGGATTCATTCAGGGACACAATCGGTGTTGAGGCAGCGCTAGCCTGGTTAATGAGCAATTAGGGCTGATGGTGGGTGTGGTTGCGGGTTGCGTGGGTGCGTGGGCTGCCTGTTCGCGTTGGTGTGCCGGGGTCTTGACCGGATGAGTCATGTTCATGGCATTGTGGATAAAACTGCTGTGCGACACGACTCGCCGCTATCGGCAACGGGCGTTGGTCTTATTTCTCGTTCCCCGTTCCCCGTGGTGCCATGTTCGATGCTGCTGGTATAGAGAGTCAGAAGTTGATGCAGCCAAGTCTGCCGTAGAGGCTTTCATGTGCTTCTGCCTAGTAGTCGGGGCGATGGCGTCGTATACATACAGCAGATGGCACAGTAGCGCCGAGGCAGCGACCGGATGTCCAATGTCCCGGGTTCCGGTACTGGCCTCCTTCCGCGGACAAATACCGCGATCCTCTAGTCATATATACTCATCCACACTCATCATCCCTCACATACTGCATGTTATACAAGCAACCACGCCATCTGCACAAGCGCCCTCTGCGCCCTTTTTCAAACCACTACGCATGCAAACTAACCTACCGCTTTGTCCAGCCAAAAGCAATATTATATCAGACCATCTAAGGAAAACACTTCGTCCCAGGTCTGTGCGCGCTTTTACAAGTACGATCCGGACTCTCGTAATGATATACCAACCTCCCCCGGGATAGAGACGTATCCCCGACGTCTATCTCCGAAATCCCAAGAAGGGCCTACTCTGTCTGCATACTTGTATGCATCCAACATGGATATCACAGATGCCTTCTCTTATACGCGGATAAGCCTTTTTCCAGAGACACCCTCACGACCATAGACTACTTTGACACAGTTCAAGTCCCCCTGTACATAAGAGCCGGATTGCAGCCCACGGAGAGAGACACAAGGAAACGATATGCTGTTCTACTGCTTACACCCATATAGCAACGCATGCTCTATTAGCGCCGGCTCTTCAGTTTCGAGTTTTTCCAACCAAAGTATACTAAATCACAACTCCCACCTGGTCTTACTCACCACGCAATATAATCCCACAAACCACTCAATTCTTTCACATACGACCATAGGCTCGAGGGAGCAGGATTCCCCGTTCGATCAATCATACTTAAGCTCGAGACCGGCGGACTAGTAGTCGGGTGGGTGACCACCGGCGAATCCCCGCTGTCGTATGTTTTTGAATCTTTTTTTGCTCTGGGATTCTTCTCAAAATACCAGTTGCGTGCGTCGTGGCGTGAAATGGACCCATTGCCAACATGGACCTCGCGTCATGAAACAGAGTTTCCGCCCCCATGCCTAACCTTTTGTTCCCACCAAGCTCGCCAGCTATCCCACCCAGCTGTAAATAGTATACGCGACCAGCAAACCAGTGGCCCGCACTTGAGTCACCACCCCTCTCTTCACAAAGGTTTCAGCCCTACGCTAGGCGTTGCTGCGCAGCAAGTCAGCAGGCATCAGACTACTGCCACGGATACGAGCACCACCACGCGAAGTCATGTGCCGGCGCGCTAGACCCCCCACACAGCTAGCGTGCTATTGGTTAGCGGTCTGCTTGGTCAGTTCCCGCCAACATTGGCTGAACGCAAGGCAGAACCCTGTGGTTATTTTTTGCTTGACCTTACTCGATGAGTTGACCGTCATTGAACGTCATCGTCACTAAAATAGATTCCGCTATCGGTGTTCTTCTGAAACACTTCTTCTCCAGCTTCGCTTTCTTCGCATACTCTCAACTGGGGGCTGGAGCGGAGTTTTTTTGGCTTCGACATGGTCTAGTCGACAAATGGCAAATGGGAAAGCGTACAAAGTAGTATAAGAAAGGAAGTCAACAAGTTGCTTTTTAGCTATAGTTTATGACGGTTCATCCGAGGGCATTACTTCAGGCTCTTCATCACCACCGGAAACTTGATATTCTGAAAGCTGAGAAGCCACTATCTCCTCACACACCTAAACCCCGCTTTCTCTCTCTTTCAAATCACTACGTCAACCATGTACTTCCCACCCATCCGCTTCGCCCCCTTCCAAGTCTCGAGCAATAGCTCCGATAGCAATACCGCCTCCCCATCATCAACCACCGCGAGTCAACCCCACAGCAACCAAGAGACGCCAACACAGCATCCCGTTTATACCCCTCAGACTTCGTCGTCGACTACATACTCGCCAACTACTTATTCTTCCAACGCCAACACGGCTGGTAGTGGGGCTGGTGGGGGCAGGGCTTCGGGTTGACGATGACATCGACGAGTAGCCAGTAGAACTGATATCTTGCTGTGTATACTCATTGTATCAATAGGGAAGGTATCATGGGATGATGTATCTAAGTAGGATACGCATGGACCTCTTGGGATAGGGAGGATGTAGGTTGGATGAATTGGAAAGACGACATGGTGATTCACTCCTTCTCTGTTTTCCTATTGTTGATAAAGACGAACAATGTACATTTTGTATATAACGCAATAAGTAACGCCTCTCAACAGGATGTTTTCTCCTCTGATACCTGTGCTTTCTATGACTCTTCTTCCATGGCCTATTTTGTGTTTCCTTTTCTTTGCCTTGATCAAGTTATTGTTTAGTGTTTGGTGAAAACACCTCATGACGTAGAAATATGTATATTTTAAGCGTATCATCCTCCTCCTTGTCTTATTTTTAGATTCGGTCACTACCCAGAGGAAACGGAGACATGGGGGGCGAAATCCAAGAGAAAGTTTCTTGTCTGAGCTCAACTTGCTTTGTTTACACTAACGAGATCTGACTGCTACGAATAAGAGAAACTGCTTACGACTGACAGAGTAGTAATCGGTTTCGAGGATGCGGCACAGAGAGTGTTATGGCGCAGCTGCTAGAGTCCTCCTTAGCCACGCCGCACGTTACATGACTGATCGTCTACGATTAGTTAACTAAAGACCAATCATGGGTGATTATACGCGATCACCACCCTAGCTAGTTAGAGCGTACTTCTACTATAATCGTATACGATAACTATATTGATTGTATACGATTACAACACTTACTTAGTGTATAGCATTAGGTATTAAGACCTCATAGCTCGATGTGTCTAACTTGAGTTACGAGTATAAGTACAATAAACGAGTTACTTGCAGAGACCCTATCTATTTACATCACCCTGTTGCTTCATCCGCGAAAACTAACCTCAAGAGTCTGACACCAGAAGTCTTTATGTTACTTCTGCTCAGATGCTACTCTTAACATTAACATCTTCTTGCTCCACAGCAGTTGGTGCTTCTCAGCAAGCTCTATCAACTTCCGTGTCTTTACAGTAACCGAGTCCTGTGCTCCAAGTACTTTCAAATACCCATCATGTGCTCTTCGATAGAGCTCGATTGCCTCAGAGTAGCGTTTCTGCTTATGGAACAAACGACCTAGATTGGTCATACTATACAGCGTGTTTTCATGCTCGAGTCCAAGCACCCTTTCGCGTCCTTCCAAAGCTCGGCAGTACATCGCTTCTGCCTCACTAAACCTCCTTTGTTCCTCTAATAGTTTCCCGAGGTTAGAAATGCTAAGCAATGTATCTGGGTGCTCGTGCCCAAAAACTTCCTCGTTTGTTTGTAATAATCGCCGGTGTATCGCTTCTGCCTTTTCGAGTTTTCCTTGTTTCGCCAGTACTTCCGCAAGGTTGTTGGCACAGCCAATCGCGAATTGGACTTCGAGCTCAGGCATCTTCTTGACCGCTCGTAAAGTCCGCCGCAACATCGCTTCAGCTTCTTCATTCATTCCTTTCATGAAAAGCACTGATGCAAGGTTATTGACGCTCAAAAGCGTATTTGGGTGCTCTTGCCCGAACGTCTTCTCGTATCCTTGCAGTACTCGCCGACTCATTCCTTCGGCCTCTTCATATTTGCCCTGACGGATTAGTGCCGTCACAAGAATGTTGACGGTCTCAAGTGTCTGCGGGTGCTCGCTCTCAAAGATGTTCTCCAAAATGCCCACCGAGGACCGACACAGCTCTTCCATTATTCTATACTCTCCCTTCAAGAGCAAATATTGCGCCGCCCTATTCGAAGTCTTCACTTTCATCACCAGAGTTCCTTTATCCTTTGTTTCATGACTCACAACCTCTTTAAAGTGCGGTAGCAGCACTTGACACTCTTCCCAGGTCGAATATCTTCCCGTCGGAAACACAGCTTCCAAAACTTGTGTTGATTTTCCCACCCACTTGTCAATTTCCTTCTCTCTCTTTAACCATCGTCTCATTGATAGCTGCACCAAGCGATGTATTGTCACTGCCTGCCGCCCAAGTTCTACTCTCACGAAAGAAAAGCTGAGTAGTGGTGCCAAAGCATCGGCAAACTCTAGCTCGCTAGTTTCGCCCTGCAACAGCTGCCGTGGGATACCTTGCTTGTCGAACATGCTCATCAGCGCAAGCAGATCTGCCGCTGATTGTTCCATCTTTTGGATGTGCTCAAAAGAGATCTGCCATGTCGCGATCACTGGGTACCGAATGCTGGGGTCCCGCCGAATGTCTTTTAACTCGTCCTTGCTGAGCAGATGCATCTGATTAGTCTCACTCTCATGGAAGAGGTTCAGATAGCTGCCTATCGTGAGTATATCCGATCGTGTCCGAATGTATGCTGCAGCATGTGTGACTGCCAATGGTATGTATTCCAATACTTGGACGAGTGACTTGGCATCCGCTTGGTCTGACTCAGTCAACGAGACTTTAGTTTGGAGTAATGCTAGTGCGTCTTCTTCACCCATCGGTTCGACATGGATAATACCGTTGGGCCCGTCAACAAGATTAGTCGCTACAACCTTGTTTCTTGAAGTAATCAAGATCGTCCCATGCGCTGCCGGAGGGAGGTAGCTCTCGAGCGGCATGCCGCTCTGGTTGTCGCTCGAGAAGACATCATTGTTGTCAACGTTGTCTAATATCATTAGCCACTGCCCGTTCCCACTGTCTAGCAGCCAGTCATGTACGAGCTTCAACACATCTACCGTAGGATCATCTCGCCCGGGTAGCATGAGCTTGTCAGCTATGCTTTTGTATCCTTGCTGAAATCTACTTGAGTCGCTTGCATGTATCCACAATACTGACATTTGTGGTACCGCATCACGAGCTCGGTATGCATATTCGATCGCAATCTGCGACTTCCTGAAAATCTGTTAATAGTATCCTCTAGAAAGACGATACATGATTGCACTGACCCAACACCCCCAAGCCCAACAAGAGCTATGCGCGTGTGTGTTGATGCAGCAGCTCTGCGATCATCGATCTGAACTATACTATCTTCTCGTCCGATGAACGATTCATCTCTCGAGAAAGGCATGATAAACAAGGTATCGCTTGCTAGGGATATGTATCCTCGATGAGCATTTCTTCTTGCTTTATGCTGTGTGTTACGGTTTACGTACAAGCAGAACTTTTCATCCCTTCAGTAGCACTTTTAGTAAGAGTAAGTGGCATTTCCTGGTTCTTCAGCTCCTGTTCCACGAACGCCTTCAAGACGCCAGAGATGACACGGTAAACTTGATCATCTCTGCTACTGCACCTAGCCATCTGCATGTGATTCGCATCAATGCTCTCAACGATTTCGACGTCTCGTGGGAGGTCAAGTTTAGACGAATAGTCATCGACAACCTGGAACTGTTAGTCTTGCACAGCAACTCCTATAGCATACTCACTTTTCCCTCCAGGCCGCGCACACCGGTAACACCTCGTGCTTCTTGGAAGGAATGAATTTTGATTCCACCTTTGTACACGATCCTCTTGAACTCTTCGTGGATGTTATCCAGCACCTCGTTGTTGACCTCGAGTGTGTCAACAATCTTCTTATTCGAGTCTTGCAGCGCTATGCGAGCGAGTTTCGAAGCAATCTGGCCCCAGTTTGCGTATGTGCTGCCCCGGTGCGGCGTCCCAAGGAATACGATCAACTTTGTCCGCTCACGTACAGTGTCAGACCGGCGAATAGCCTTGATTAGCAAGTTAGCAGTGCCATCAGCATTAGCATATCGCCAGATACCTACATCTTTAAGAATGATACCGCCAAGACTGTGTACTACGAACACGATGGGTTTCTGAAATGTTGTAAGAAACGAGTTTCCAAAGACGTAGCAACCACCAGCTTGGCTCATACCTCGTTGCCAATCTCCCGCTCCAGCCTCACTGAAAGATCTTGGCCATGCTGTGAAATGCTGTTCTTGTTGTTGGCCTGAAAAATTCCCCCAATCACGTCTGCGTTGTATCCATATGTCCACACGCAAGCGTTGGGGATATCCGACACTAGGTAATCCTCAGGCCAAAAGATGGTAGATGGAGATGACAGCAGAGTAGAGCTAGATGAGAGAGTTTTCTCTTGTTTTGTCTCTAGTCCAGCAAATTTGGATGACCGTCGCCGGAGAAAGGACCGTATTGGAAGACTTTTGGACTTCTTCGCAGCGTCATTGCCAACACTACTTGGTGCTGCTGCATCCTCCCATGTTCGTCGGGGATGGCCTCGCAGGCCGTGGATCAAAACGATGCTGTAGAACGTCAGATTTTTCATTACAAATGTGAATTTTATCATACTTTACGCGTAACTGGTCATCGTTCTGAAGGCTGGGGGTCAGCCTTGTGAAGTTGAGCCGGTGCACGGCCGCACCGAGTGGTTCCATCAAAGTTGGGGCCGCTCGTCAACGTATTACAACTTTCTAATACACAGCATTAGATTGTTTGTAGGCGGCGTAGTTGCCTAGCCGGGTCGTGTAGGTAGCGGAGAAAAGTCAGCCAGGCTGCGGGCTCTGCAGTAACAGAGACAAGGCTGCAGCCCCCATATACAACAACAGGAGGAAGGCTGATTAAGCGATTCCTACTAACCCCGGTAGCTAAGCCTCATATCAGATGGCACTTAGCGCGAAGGAATAGATGGAAGAGAAAATGATACGATGGCGTTGATTAAAAATAACAAATAGGAGCGACGAAGGAAAGTTTGTGTTTATTTGAATTGCATCAAGCGTTCTTTCTGTCTACCGGCCCGCTTGCCTTCATTCCATCCACACGTCCTTACGTACTACTCCCTTCCTTCCATGCCAATACACTACCCAAATCCTAGAAGGCCCCCAAAACAAGATCAATGACCCGTATATAAAGTGAAAATTAAGGTACTACAGAAAATCTCGCTCCATTAGTCCTTTCAATTAATCAAACATACTGCATACACACCAAATATTAATACCATCACCACCATGCTATCCCCTAGATACCACCCAAAACATCTACTAAAGCCAGGCCTAGATGTTACATCTTCCCCATACATCTGCCAAATTGTATCAACAAACAAGCCGAGTACGGGCATAAAAATCGCCATGTAGAATTGCAAAGTACAGGAACACGAACAATTTTATAACTTAAATACCTGAAAGCGAATAAAAACAAAACGGTAACTAGTTAATTATACAAATTCAATTGCAAATGGGGATATCTTCTCTTCTCCCATTTCCCCACCTCCACATATTGTAAACCAAAATCTACCAAAACAACTGCGCACCTCTTTTTCTCTTAGCCAAAAATCACAAACTTTCATCTTCACACCCCCACAACTCCACGCTCTCCCACATGCACATAAAAAAACACTCCCATACTCACAAAGGAAACTGAAAAGACCAAAATGGGAAATATTTCGGTTTCCAAGACAAGAGAAGGAAAAAAGACATACGAAAAGGAAGCAGTGATATCAACACAACTGCACATACCCCACATTCCTACATACATTTGCACAACCTCTATACACAACTCGCAACAACAACAACAATCACTACCTCTTCTCCCCCTCGGTACCATCCATTCTGACCAACCCAGCCTCAAGTTTCAACGGCGTCTTCTCCTCATCCTCATAATGCGCCCTCTTCCTCTCCTGCTGGGCCCCAGCACCATTCTGGTCCACGTCGACGGGCCTCCTGCCAATTCTCTGCAACCACGTCTCAGCACTCTGCACGGTGCCGTCGACAACGGTTGTAATCTGGCCCATCATGTCGAGGCCTTCCTTGGCAAAAGCCAGCATACGGTTTGCGCCACGAATCTCATCACCTCCCGTGTCAGCACCATTACCACCACGGTGGCCCGCGGTGCGAGAAGCGAGTTGCCAGCGTTGAGGGACGGAGAGAAGTTGAGTGCGGACTACGGTTTGAGCGTTTTGCGGGAGGGCGCCGCCCGTGTAGCGCGATACGGATTGGACTACGGATTGGAGGGTTTGCCAGATATCTGAGGAGAGGGCTTTGATGCGGTCGGCGATGCGGCGGACTTGGTCGTCCTTTTCAGAGTCGACAAGACCCATTTTGGCCATGGGCCCGTTGAGTTGGGCTTTTTCGTCTTGCGTCGTGGTGGAAGACGACGAGGATTGGCGTTGGTTGCGCAGTGCGGCTTCGTATTCTTCTACGACGAGTCGCAGGGCACGCATAACCGAGTCGATGTGTGTGGTTGCGTTGCGGAGGAGGCCAAGGCAGAGCTTCAAAGAGCGGAGAGACGTCTCAGATAGGGCCACGCCGAGACCAGAGGTTGTCATGATGAGCTGTGTGGACCAGTTTACGCGGCGGTCCTGTGGTGTGTCGGATCGCTGCTCGGGTGCCTTTTGTGAATTCGCATCCCCTGATACAACTGCTTCCTCATAGTTGGGAGATCGCTGGTCGTCGTAGGCGGGAAGCGATTCAGAATAGGAAGATTGAGAGCCGCCCCTTGTTCGTGACGCAGCTGCAAGTGCATCGTCGACATCCATGGCATCATCTGCGGGGCTGGCAATCCTTTGTCGCTTACTTCTGGAACTATCGCCGTCGCCCTGTTCGAGATCGCTGGGTCGGCGATGTCCTTCGCCCAGATATCGGCGCAGGCTCTTTTCCATACCGGTCCTTCTACCTACAGACGAAACAGTGTTAACCATGGGCGATCCAATATTACGTTCCAGCAGTTCGGCACCATATTGGACTAGTCGCGGTGTGTACCCTTTTGTCGTATTGTAAGCGGAGATGGAGCCATTGATGGAGCTTCCCAGCCATGGGTGATTGGAGGTGATTAGAGAGAGCAGCGGTTCCGGTGGTTCAGCAGTAGGTGAGCGAGCAGACAGAGTGAGCGATCGTGCTGTAGGCGAGCGAACAAAGTCTGTAGTCTACAGTTAGTATGTGCTTATGCTTGTCATGGGCGGAACAACACCCCTCCTCCCGCACGTACCTGGGTTACCCAGTCCACTTAGCGCCTCGGCCGCCAACCGTACATCTGGGTCGTCCATACTAACACTGGGCTCACGTATGCTGGAAGTGTCCATGGGGCTGCCTACATCTTCGCGCGGGAGGCCCTCAGGTACACTCGGGAAGGCGGTGCCATTTGGAGCGGGCAGGACGCCCCAATGCGAGGATTCAAAAGGCGCGCGCGGACTGTATTCTATCGAGTTGTGCGGTGTGTGTCGTGGTTTTGTGTCGGGCAGGTGCAGCGACTTGATGCCGGGCAGTCTTGCATGGTCTTGGGCGTGGCTGTGAGTGGGAATATGGGTTGGGACCGAGGGCAGGTGCAGCGACTCGGGCTCGTGTTGAGTATATGCAGGCGGCGGGGCACGTTGGAGTGGGCGCTCCTGGTCCATTGTGACTTTGCACGGTGGTGAAGGAAAAGGCGCCGCTGGCGGTGGAGGCGACTAGCAATACCCCACGTATCTGCGCTCTATGCGCTCAGCACAGGCGGGCAATATTGCAACAATGCGTTCAGGCGCGGCACAGTGCTATGCAGGGCTGCGCGATGGGCGTGGCGGGTGTCGCAATGATTGAGGATGGGCCGGAGGAGAGGGCTCGAAAGGGAATGGGCGCTCAGCGGGAGCGGAATCGGAAGTCGGAGCAGGAATTGAGAGAGAGCGAGTGCGCGGTGACGATGGCGTGCGGTTCAGGAGAGGCTTGGAGTCAGGGCATGGCAGGGCGATGGTGGAGTGCAGTCGGGCCAGGCGCAGTCGGAGAGAGAGCTATGGCATGTTTGACGGGCGAGAGGGTTGAGGGGGACGGCGAGGGCGACGGCGAGGGCGACGGTGGCAGACGAGAGGGCCCGGCGGCAGCAAATTGGGGGTCACGACAAAAGCCATGATTCTCACATGTCAATCCTATCACATGTCACCGGCGATCCACCCTCTCCACGCCACCCATTCGCCCTTGGCACAGCGCTGCGAGCACCAAGGGGACAAGGCCCGTCGTGCCCCGGCTGTCTGTGTAGACATTTGCACAGAGTCAACGCCCATCCCCCGCGTATTGCATCCAGAGCGTATGCATGCCGTCACGGCGCCCATCCATCGACTCGCCTTGTGTGGTTCCGCGCCGGGAATGCACAGAGAGACGACGGCGACACATTAGCCCGACACATGGCGTAATAACAACGTCCCTGGCCAGCCTCGTCTTACGCCATTGCCTCTCTCATCTCGGGTTTTTTGCACGTGTTAGTCTGCTCAAGCTTCCCCACACGTACGCAGCACGTAGGCTTGGGCCTGCTAAAAACTTCCGACAGCCGCAAGTGGCAACCCGGCATCTCGACATGGCAAATCAACGGCCGCTCCCAAGCGCTATCCGCTGCTTAACCCGCCTCCTATAGCAGGCCACTTGTGCCCTGGACGTACCAACAAAGCGACGTGCATGTCTACAGTACACATTACATTCACAACACACACACATACACACATCAAACAGACAGGCCAAGCACATGACAAAAACTTTGACGATTATTATGCATTATCGGTCATTCGACTATCTTGCACACCGAGTGTGCGGTCCGCCCATGCAAAAGCCCAGTCCAAACACCCCAGTTGTCGTAATGCGATCAGACCAACCATGCTCCCACATGCTTTTATCGTAACACGGGGCAGGCCCGAAGCCTCCCGCCCCACACATAGCAATTACAACAAGTATCAAAACGGCCGACCTCATGTAAACGGCCTTGTCCCTAAGAACGAAGTAGCAGGAGCCCGGCCACGTGGTAGCTCCTCGGTCCAGCGCTGGTGCACCAGCTGCGCCCTCATGTTACGCGCAACCCATCCCCTCACGCTTATGCCTTGCGGCTGCGGGTGGCGCGGCCGTTGGGGGTGCCGTTGGGCGAAGAGCCCGTAGCCGCAGCACCGCGCGTGATGGAGAGACGCCTGCGAGCCTCGCCAACAGTCGGCACCTTCTCGTCCTTCATCTCCACCAGGGCGCTGGTAGCCCGGCGGCGGCCCTTGGGCACTGGCTTCTTGTACGTAGCAAAGTAGAAGGCGAGGAAAAGGAACAGGTACGAAGTGATGATGCAGATGCCCGAAATGGCAGCAAACTCCTCACCGGCGCACTTGCCCATGTTGGGCAGCTGAGGCCAGTAGGTGCTGGTGAAGTAGGTCCACGAGGCAAAGTAGATGAAGCCTAGTCAATCGTTAGTCATTGCCATGGCAGCGTCAACCACAAGTAACCTACCGAGATCAAGAACGAACTGGGTGATCTGGCCAACAGTAATGTACTTCTTCCACCAGATGCGGATGCCTCGGGCGCTCTGGAAGTAGTACCAGTACATGACGACGTGGACCGCCAAGTTCAGGGTAATGACAGGCCATGAGACGGGAGTGTGGCCAATGAGCTGGGTGTAGCAGAGAAGGGCAGTTGCGCCATGGTGGTAGGTGTGGAGGAAAGCTGCAACCATTAGCTTTACGTTGTCCTTTTTTTTCACCGCCAATTCAGATGCACATACTCAGAGGCTTCTTCTTCAAAAACAGGAAGCAAGTGTCAATTAGCTCGAGGAACTTGGTGAGGTAGTTGAGCTGCGTATGTTAGCCTAGTCTGCCAGTGGGCGCACCCGTTGTGAACACGTACGTAGTAGAGGATAACCAGCTTGTCCGTCCAGCCGCCCTCGTGGTCGCAAATAGCGAAGAAAAGGCCCTTCCTGACCACCGTGGGGATCAATTGCTCGGCAAAGAGCAGCAGCAGCGTAGCGCTGATAGCGGTGAGGTAAAAGTTGTGCACCTTGAAGAGAAAGTTGAGCTTGAACGGCTCACGGTTGCGCATAAGCTCCCGGCCGCCGAAAATTACAATGTAGTATGCAACCAGCGTGGTAACGCATGTCCTGAATGTCGAAAGCGGTGTCTCGCCCTGCACAAAGCGGAAGTCCTGGGGCTTGTAGCCCGCAATGGGCTCAAAGACCTTTTCGAAGATAGGCCAGAGAGCCACACCAAAGGGACGGTCGAGCGTCGGTGCGCCATACTCAAGCCAATCTGGGTTGCCCATTGTGTCGGTGTATATGTGTGTGTGTGTGTGTCGAGGCGAGAACGCGAAGAAGAGAGGATTGAAGGACGGAATCTGACGGATGAGAGAGTCGATTGTTTTGATTTAAATGGCTGCGCCTATCAGACAAGAGCCAAACACTACCCAATGGTGGAGGGTGGAGATGGAAACAAAAGACGGCAACCGCGACCAACAAGAGGCCAAGGAGGACGGGCAAAGGAACGACAAAGAAGACGTGAAGAAGCAAATCTCACACCGCGAGGGAAAAAGATGAGGAAGTGAGCACAAGGTTTTTGAAGGGTCGGCGGACAGTTTTCTTGCCCTACAGCGCCCGGAAAGGAGGTCGGAAATGACTGCTGGGGTCCTCCGCCATTGGCGCAGATCTGGCCTATCCAGCGCCTTGCCCGTCCACATTGCGACACTGTGCAGACCGAGGCCTTGCCCCCTAGCCGGCCTACGCCTGTTTGCCAGTCGTTGACCTACATTTGCCAAGTCTTACACGCAGGATGCGCTCTGGTAGACTCTCGTGTGGTTGCATGTGCTGCCATGTTCATGCCCTTGCCCATGTCTTGTTCCAAAAACGACCGTTTCGAAACACATCCAGATGCAGCCCCCATGCATTCCTTCACGTGCTCCGTACCCGAACTGCGCCCAACGACTCAATTGACCCAATTTGGCCATGATGCTAAACTCATGCCGACTGTGGAGAGGCCTTCGACGTGGCAGTCTCGAAAGGGGCACAGGCGTCCCGGCTATCTTGGCGTCCCGGATACCGAGGCACCGACCCCTTATTGTCCCTTTCGCCCTCTTGTCTGTGTCCGTGGACGGTTCCGGACCAGAATAGCCCTAGAATCTCAGTTACAGTCTACCCATGTGAGACCGTTCAGCATTGCTTCGTACGAACAAGCAAAGTAGACAGGGCTACCCCGTGTTTTTTCTTTTTTCTTTGCTTTGTTGTTAACCATACCACACACATTCACGCCTACTTTTGCGTCTCAAGCTCCTTACTGTCCTCGGAGCAGTTTCTCTTATAGTTGCTTTTTTTTGAACAAAGTCTTGATATTGCATATACACAGCTACGCAAGATGAAACCCCTACAAGGTATCACTCACACAGCCGCCAGAAAAACACTACCACAACACCACTGTACTCAAGAAACGAAATCCGTCTTTCTTTTGGGGAGCTAGCCAGCCAGAAAACCCACGCAACCGCTGAATGCCAACATGAACCGTGCGATAGTCGCCACTACAAGCTAGTATACTCAAAAGCCCCACAGATAGTCCAAAGGCTACATGCAACGAGACAACTGAAATAAGCCACACCCTTCAAGAGCTCGTGACCCGAGTAATGCTGCTGCCTCCAGAATTGGCTCGCGCCCGTCCAGAGGTCCCCCGTGATGATGACACAGCGTGACCAGACGAAGAGTTTGGCCGACTGTTGCTCCGGGGCCGACCAGCGGAACGGCGCGCACTTGATGACACATGGTGCTCCCCTGATGAGGAATGGTGCCGTCGCTGCAGGGACACAAAGCACAAACACGTCAGATCCACTCGAAGACATAGGCAAGTCTTGGACAAGAAGATGAAGAACAAGAAGAAAAAAACAAATAAAAGAGGGAGAGACAGAGCGAGAAAGAGACCTAGGGGTCTAGAAATAGAATTAAGAGTACACCGATTCGGCCACAGAGAATGCTCATCTCGAGTTCTAGGGACTTAAGAATCAACGTACCGACGTTTGGCTGCCTTGACGCTCATAATCTTTCGGCCGCCTGTCTCTCGATGCCGCTCCGTCGTCTTGAAGACGGAGGTTTTCCAGGCGTCCCTGAGCCGAATCATCCACGCGCGCCGACGACTTGTCCGCCGTGCCATTTGCGCGCGATTCCGCAAGCTTGGCAAGCTTGTCCCAGCGCTCTTGTCGGCTTTGCTGTCTTTGCGTCGCGTTGTTCTGCGACTCGGCGTAGTCGTGAGAGCAGTCGTCAAAAAGCTGTGGGTTGACTTCCATGAACAGCTTCATAGCATTGTATACCATGCCGTGAATGGTTCTGTGCCCCTTGTTAGCATATAAACCCTGCTTAGGATTGCTGCTGCGACGTACCGATTCCAGTGACCCTTTGAGTTTTCGTACAGTGGTGCAAACATGATTGGCAAAATAACTTCAACATTGTCGCTGACAAGGTTGCAGAAGTACTCGTTGTTCCAAAAGTAGAGTGCTCGCTCGGCGACTTGGAAATGGGGGCTGGCAACCGACTTGGCTAATTGGTTGAACAAAGGTTCCTGTACCTTTGCGAACTCGGCGGGGTCCATGACTTCAAAAATATCCTCTACTTCGTTCAGGAACATGACCTCCTTGGTGCTATTCACCTTTGGCCAATATCGGAGCAGGCCCAAAACAACCTAGCCTTGTTAGCATAGCTCGCGGTACCAGACGTGTAATCTTACCTCCTCTGTCAATGCAGCATCCTTCTCCAAGAACTGGACAATGCAGTACGCCAATTGCGGATGGTACATGCTCAGACTCTTTACCTTGTGTAATGGAATGAGCACTCTTGTGAGGAAAAGCTTGTGCTCTTCCTTCAAAGGAAGGGCAAAACCATTGATGATGGAGCCAAGAATTTCAAGGAGCTCAGCAATTCCATTGAAGCGCTCGGTCTCGTAGATGAATTGAAAGAAGACGTTGTTGATGGACCGACGGATGTATGAGCGGAGGTTGAGGAATTTACCATATATACGATGCAGTGTGGTTTTCAAAAAGTCGCGTTCTCTGGGGTCTTCAGAGTCAAAAAGCTCGAGTAGCTAAGATAGGTTAGCTTCATCCCTCGCCATTTTGACGATTTGATACATACGTTGAGCACAAAACTGTGGTCTATGTAGGCCTTGGCAATGTTTGTGTTGAAGTCCTGGCTTTCAATGAAACGCAGGAAGAACTCGTAGACGACTTGAATGTGCGGCCACGCTACTTCCAACACAGGTTCGTCCTCTTCAGGATCAAACGCCTCGCCCTGGGGGTTCATAGGAGGCGGAATTGGCCGGAACAGGTTCTTTGCAAACATCTCTACAACGCGAGGATACATCTTCTCCGTAATGACTTGGCGGTTGTTGGCAACGTAGTCGAGCAACTCGTGCAGAGCCAGGCGCTTGATCTCCTTGGACTTCATGTCGCCACTAGCATCGTTGAAGTCGAAGATGATGTTGCACTGGTCAATCTTCTGCATGAATAGCTCCTCTCGCTTGTTCGGAGGCACCTCGTGAAATCCAGGAAGCTTCTCCAATTCACGCTGGCGCTGGTCGGAGATGTCGAAACGTGACGAATGCTGCCTCTTTGGAGTCCTTATACCCTCAATGTTGTCCTTTGGTGTTGCTTGAAGACGGTCGAATATGCCTGACTTCTGACCAGCCTTGGGAGGCGCAAGGTCGCCTGGCATCGTTTCGGCCGCGCCAGGAGGGGGAACGTGCTGCAACATTACTTAGCCTACACATGCTCCCTAGATAAGGGTGATGAATACAAGTACTTACAGGAGCGCTTGGGCTGATGACAACGCTCGGCGCCAGGGGCTGCCCAAGCCTAGAAGGTGTGCCTGGGCCTGCAGCACCAGCATTACCAGCACCGCCAGGACCCATCAGACCCTGTCCGCCAAATGACTGCTGTCCGCCGGCCAGTGAGCCCGACGAGGGCTGTGAGTTTGGTTGTAGCGAGCCCATGTGGCCTGCGGTGCCATCAGTAGCGGGCTGGTTCTTGCCTCGCGCATCGGTGAGCTGCGTCTGTGACGAGGAAGGGGTAGCCTGGGCCGAGCCCGAGGGTGAATGCGAGGCACCTAGCGACGGCGACGCAGTGCCAGAGTTTGAGTCCTTCTTCTTGGACGACTTTCCATCCTTGCTTCGAGAAAGCTGTTCGGACTAGACATGTTAGCCTCCGCGCAGAGAGAGGGGCAGAGCACAGGTGCTAGCAGCAGCAACAGCGGCGCAAGGGTCCGAGGAGAAAACGCAGACTTACGACCCTTTGCCGGAAACCCTTCATGGTTGTGAAGATGCGCCCACGGCCAGATCAAGCAGTACGGAGGTCTTTGCGGAGACGGGGGTGCCAATTTGAGGCAGGCCTCGATGCGTGTATCAACGGGGGTCGCAGTCCAAGAGCGCCAATGGATAGCAGAAGACGGGCGCAGACGGGGAAGAGTGACGACTGAGCAGGCGTGCAACTCAGGCCGACATGGAGGACAGAGGGACGCGTGAGATGGTGGATGGAGGCTAGTGTGTAGCCGTCTTGGGACGCAACACGGGGGGTCGGCGGAGGGCAGAGCTGGCGAGAGGGGGCGGGAGCAGACGGCAGCTGGAGGGGCCCTAGCAACGGCGTGGTGACGTATAGGAGAGCGACCAGAGAACAAGGCGTATATGGAAGAGCTGGAGAGATGGGAGTCGGGCAGGTCGTCAACTGACAACTCAGGGCTGCTGCCAGACAGACGGCGTCGAGCGATTCGCGCTAGCCGTCCCGTAGCGAGGCCGTGCGTTTGGCATCTCGAGAGCCCCGCCGCCGCCGTCACGACATCATACTTGTACAGCGCCGCACCCAGGGCATTGCTGGCTCTGCGAGCAGGAGGTTACGGAGGAGAACGACAGAGCGGGCTGGATGGGTTGTAGCGATTTCGCATCGCTGCACATGACCTGACCTGCTACGCCAACAGTTGCTAGATCCCTCCCAGTAGAGACGGAAGGTGCAAACGGCCTACTACCCAATCGTAGTTTTCTGCTGTGCTAAAAGAAGCTCTGCGCACATACACATACACACTCAGAAACGAGGTCGCTTATTGGGTCTCCTGGGTGCTCTATCGTCGCCGGTAAACTTGATTCGACTGAGACGACTTGCATTGATTCAAAAAAAAAAAAGAAATCCGCCATGAGCGACGAACAAACCACCAGCACCTCAAGTGGCCAAAGCCCGCGGGATTCATGGCTGCCTATCCCCTCGCGCGCCATCTCGGTTGTCGAGCACCCTGCCATCATCAAGAATGTTGAAAAGGGAATTGCTTCTCTGGGCGGGCCTGTCAGACTGAGCAAGGTTGGCTAAAACGAGAGTAGAACCTCATGCCATACCAGCATACTAACACGTGACCCAGGGCCTGCGATCAAAGCTGGAAACCACCGTCAATGCCGAGGGCGATGATGAACTCAAGAAACTCATCTCTGTATCTCTCCGCCCCGACGACCCTTTCGCCAAGCGACTGTTGTCTACTCCGGTGCGAACCAACAACCTACTTCTCAAGGTCACATTGCCCAAGCGAACGGGTCGGAAACGAAAGCGCGGCACATCAGGGCCGTTTCTCGCTGAAGAAGAAGCAAAGCAGGGTGACAGTCAGGCGTACGTCGATGCGCCGACCATTTACAAGAGTCTCCAAGACAATGCATCGACGTACAAGGTCAGTCTTGTCGGCATCGTTGACGAGACTCACCGGTTTAGGAGTGGGCGCCAACCTCGAACAACGTGAAGTACTTGTGGCTGATTGAGCATTGAACAGATATGCCTGACCTACAGTATGCTGCTTCTCACAACAACACTATGGTCGGTTTGCGCGATCATATTCTTTCCAGACGACGTAAGAATACCTTGAACACGTGCATGAGCGTGACTAACGCCTTCGCAGTTGACCAGGTCAAGAGTTACAGTATCAACACAGCAGCGGGTGCAGATCTGACCAAGAGTGTTGGCCCGTCTGCAGAGTTTCTGCAGATGCCCATCGCTTACAACTATCGGTATGTTGAAGTCTTTTTACCATCCAACGTTTGCTAACCCCTTGCTAGATTCCAGCAAAACTCCAACGTCAAATACACTGATCAAGGTATCGTCAATATACAGAGGCGCCACGCATACAACACGTACATGATTATCAAACCCACGGACGAGCACGTCCCCACTGGACCTAGACCTGGACTGCCTGCAGAAAGAGATCTCCCGCCTCACATGCAGACCTTGATTGCTAACACCAGAGCTCTGCTTCTTCAACGGCCCATTGTCACCCGTCAGCTTCTGTACAACAGGCTTGGCTGGGACAAGCGGACCAAGCTCAGACAGGCAGCTGTATACTGTGGGTATTTCTTCGAAAGCGGGCCTTGGCGAGAAGCACTCATCCGTTGGGGGGTTGACCCTCGCAAAGACCCCAAGTACCGCATTTACCAAACGGTGTCTTTTCTTTCGTATATCAAATCAGGCACATCGACACACCGCACAGTCTTTGACCAGCACGTCATGAAGCTAGCTAAAATGTCCCCAGAAGAGCTGGAGTCTGAGCATATTTTCGACGGTGTTCATGTTTCACAGACTGGAAACCTCTTCCAATTCTGCGACATTACCGACCCTCTCATTTCGAAAATCCTCGCTACAAAGGATATCAGGACAACTTGTGCGCCGACCTTCCAAGGATGGTATCACGTTGGAACATGGGCGAAAGCAACCGTGATAATGAAGGACAAGATGAACACGATTATTGCTGGCGGGAAGCCAGACGACGCCATATACCAGCGAGTTGCCAACTGGCCTGAGCTATGGGATGATAAGGAAATTGCGGCTCAGTACAAGGCCGAAATGTATGACCACCAGAAAAGCCTCCAGAAAAGGAGAGAGCTTCGGGTCATACACAACGTCCGATGGGCTGCAAGAAACCCAGGATATGCCTTTGAGAAGATGGAAGCAGAGAACAATCAAGAACCACAGGCAGACCAAAGCGAAGACCTCGGGGATGTCGATGTTCCTGAAGACATGACAGAAGACCCAGTCGTGGCTGATACAGTATTGGATGCGGATGCAGAAGCAGACGACGACGATTCTGCTCAAGGCAGCGAGGGTGTTGAGGATTATGACAGCGGTGACGAAGATGATAACGAAATGCAAGATGAAGAGATGGATGAAAGCTCAGAAGAGGAAAGCGACATGGATAGCCCAGTCATGTCGGTTCGGGCTACGTCAGAAGGACCACTGCCATTTGGAGGATACTACAGGGTATAGGAGACGTAATGCATTGCATGCGGCTCTCGGTAATGCAGAGAAGATATTGCAATTCCTATTCGGGCATGACAAGTACGAACACAACTTGAAAAGAAGCATGTGTTTGATAAGTAGTGGAATTAAGGCCCTGCATACAAATTGAGAATTTTATTTTTTTCAATAGAGAATTTCAAGCTCGCTGAAACGCCATCTTCTATGGGATATGTTTGAAGACATATGTGGTGGGAAGTGTACCGGCTTCAGCCTTGGGATCAGAGTGACCCACTTTTCTGCGCTTGGCTTGGGTGCAACTCGGATCGCCTGAGCTTTCGTTTTCATAACCTCCCGCGAAACCGCACCACCAACACCACCACTCGCCCACGCAACGCCGGCTGCAACGTCCAGTAGCCCCTTTCATCACCCCGAAAAGCTAGCCGCCAGCTAATTGAATCGCACAATGTCCTTCATGCGCGCCGCGTCCAAGGTCAGCCGAGTGGGCGTGCGAGTCCCGGCTTACCGAGCAACCCCCGTTGCGTTGAACGCTCAGCGCACCTTCTCGCAGTCGGCTGTCCGAAAGAGCGATGCGCACGCCGAGGAGACCTTTGAGGAGTTTACCGCCAGGTACGAGCAACACGCGGAGAGGCCCGGACGTCTGGGTAGCGATAGTGGGACCATATACGATGGAGAGCCATTGCGGTCCAATTGAGTGCATCGAGAGCTGCAGCGCTGACTTTTGTGTCTTGATTGCAGGTACGAGAAGGAATTCGAGAAGGTCAATGACGTTTTCGAGCTTCAGGTATGTTTTGTTGTGCCCCAGCACATGTCCCGCACCGATATCACTCGTCATGCACCGAGCCAGCTGGTCGATTGTTGGGCAGGAACACAGTTTGCTAACAATTCACAGCGAAACCTGAACAACTGCTTCGCTTACGATCTCGTCCCCTCCCCCGCAGTCATCACTGCCGCTCTCCGCGCTGCCAGGCGTGTCAACGACTTCCCCTCGGCTGTCCGAGTTTTCGAGGGTACGTTTCTCATTACAACCCACGCGTCTGTACCCGGGCACATGGCGTTCAAGCGGGGCGTACAACATGCCACAGGATGATGCAACTTTTTAGGTGTAACAGCCATGGAGCTTTGATTACTAACTTACGTCACAGGCATCAAGTTCAAGGTCGAGAACAAGGGCCAATACGCCGAGTACCTTCAGGAGCTTGAGCCGATACGTGAGGAGCTCGGAATTCCTCTTAAGGAGACCATGTACCCCGATGAGAAGTAGATGGCTCTAGGCTGGTATGCTCGCTATCCGACTCATCTCCACCTTGACATGGAATGTCTCGGAGCGCCCAAATGTAAATGCACCATTTTTTCCCTTGACTGGACAGAGAATTGGAAGCAAACTTGGCCTGTACAACTATGTGATGTTTTGCAACATGAATGGTGGCTGATGTTGGCCAAGACGGATTGCGGTGATGGAGAGGCGATATTTAGATGCAGTTACGTAGACGACAAGAGTTTCTGACGTTCAAATGTCCCCGAGCTATGTTCCAATCTGCAACCTTTGTGAGGCATGTATAGTGGTGTGACTGTTACTGGAGTTCAGTTGTGGCCGAGGTCTCCAACATTTGCGCGCAACCAGGATGTGTGTATGACACATGCCGGAGATTCACAGATGCCGATGCCACTAATCCCGAAGTGGCATAGGCGCAGGGGTCAGCGCCGCCCAATCAGCAACAACCAGCTCACGGAACTTGCCGGTTCAGAGTCCAGGGCATTTCCGCATCTGCGGCCGTTCGTCAGTTGAGTGCTCTGCAGAGCTCAAGACGCGACCTATACCAGCACCTGCTGGACGCGCCCTCCCCCACCAGCACCACTCCTCGTTCTCTCATAACGATTTTAATGACCAACTGGGCCATCTAGCCTATCCCTTCCTTTTCCAATTTTAATATTTCCCATTGCAGCCACCTGCCAGCGAACCTCAAACCGCATCGCCATCCTCAGAGCAAATGCGCCTGCCTTGTGCCACATCGGTCGCTATAACCACTGAATAGACACAACATCATACGGCGCAGCCTGGGAGGGCTCTACACAAGTGGACGAGCAGCCGTAGGCTGCAAGCATCGGCACGATGGCGTCCCACAACTTCGAGGCTATGGCCTCCAAACTGGATGACCCTAACTCTGGTACAGGATACTCCAAAGCATGATCGCATACGGTCGCGCATATCAAACAACTTGAATAGAGGCTGACTGTTGCAGATTTGAGAGCAAAAGGCACCCAGGCCATTGAGATCCGAGACAACATCGAGAGCTATTGTCAAGGGCCGCAGTATAGCGCATTCCTCAACCATCTGGTCCCTGTGTTCCTCAAGATACTGGATGGCAACCCAGTATTCATATCAACATCTCCCGAACAGGTGGGTGCAAAACTCGTAGCATCAGGATAACTTTCTGACTCGGAAACAGCGCATACGGAACTGTATCCTCGAAATCCTGCACCGCCTGCCCATGAACCCGACCGAGGCGATCGAACCGCACGCGGCCAAGATTGTGGACAAGCTTATGAGTTTAGTGAAGCTGGAGAACGAAGACAATGCCGTGCTCTGTATGAAGACCATTATGGATTTCCAGCGCCATCAAACCAAGGCGCTCGCGGACCGTGTTCAGCCCTTCCTAGACCTGATCCAAGAAATGTTCGAGACGATGGAGCAGGCAGTACACGACACCTTCGATACCAGCGCAACCGCGCAAGCCTCTCAAGGCGTACCGTCGACCCCGAGCAACCACCAATTTTCGCAGTCCCCTCGGCCCAGTTCACCAGCGACTGCCCTGAGTTCCGGTTCTGCAGGCGATCTCGGATCTGAGCACCAACAGACACGAATGCTGCTCAAGGGCATGCAGTCGTTCAAAGTGCTTGCAGAGTGTCCAATCATTGTCGTATCTTTGTTTCAGGCATATAGGAACTGCGTGAACAAGAACGTCAAACTCTTCGTTCCGTTGATCAAAAATGTGCTTCTGCTCCAAGCGAAGCCGCAAGAGAAGGCGCACGAGGAGGCTAAAGCTCAAGGCAAAATATTCACTGGTGTCAGCAAGGAAATTCGAAACCGAGCAGCATTTGGAGACTTTATCACAGCTCAGGTTAAGACCATGAGCTTCCTGGCATATTTGCTGCGAGTTTACGCAAACCAACTGAACGACTTTCTGCCAACCTTGCCGGATATCGTTGTTCGCCTGCTTAAGGATTGTCCACGAGAAAAGTCTGGCGCGCGTAAAGAGCTACTGGTGGCTATACGGCACATTATCAACTTCAACTTTCGTAAAATCTTTCTCAAGAAGATTGACGAGTTGTTGGATGAGAGGACCCTGATAGGAGACGGACTCACCGTATACGAAACCATGCGCCCGCTTGCGTACAGTATGCTCGCTGACCTCATCCACCATTTGCGAGATTCTCTTTCGAAAGAACAGATTCGCCGGACGGTCGAGGTGTACACCAAGAATCTACACGACAGTTTTCCAGGGACCAGTTTTCAGACCATGAGCGCCAAGTTGCTTCTGAACATGGCGGAGTGCATTGCTAAGCTAGAGCCCAAGGAGGATGCCCGGTACTTTTTGATCATGATCCTGAACGCCATCGGAGACAAATTTGCCGCGATGAACCGCCAATATCACAACGCCGTCAAGCTGTCAGCACAGTACAGCCAGCCATCAATTGATGCGACCGATGAGAACCACATGGCTGTTCAAGACAACCCCCCAGACTGGGATGAGATTGACATCTTCAACGCGACGCCCATCAAGACATCAAATCCGCGAGACCGAAGCTCTGACCCGATTGCTGACAACAAGTTCCTGTTCAAGAACCTACTGCATGGACTCAAAAATCTCTTCTACCAGCTTCGAGCCTGCAATCCCGCCAAGATCAAAGAGGAGATCGATCCAGCTAATGCATCTGCCAACTGGCACGAGGTGTCATTTGGCTACAACGCCGAAGAGGTAGAGGTACTGATCAAGCTTTTCCGTGAAGGTGCCAAGGTGTTCCGTTATTACGGCACTGACAAAGCGCCCGAGACCCAAGGAATGTCACCAGGAGATTTCATGGGCAACCAACATATGATGTCGAGCGGCAAAGAAGAGAAGGACCTGCTGGAGACGTTTGCGACCGTTTTCCACCACATAGACCCGGCTACATTCCACGAAGTGTTTTCATCCGAGATACCCCATTTGTACGATATGATGTTCGATCACCCGGCGTTACTCCACGTTCCACAGTTTCTTCTCGCTTCCGAGGCTACGTCTCCCAGCTTTTCGGGAATGTTGCTCCAGTTTCTCATGGACCGAATCGAAGAGGTTGGCACTGCAGATGTCAAGAAGTCATCCATCATGCTTCGCCTCTTCAAATTGTCTTTTATGGCAGTCACGCTCTTTTCTGCCCAAAATGAGCAGGTGCTTTTGCCGCACGTCAGCAAGATCATCACCAAGTCCATCCAGTTGTCAACGACTGCCGAGGAGCCTATGAACTACTTTCTGTTGCTCAGATCGCTCTTCAGGAGTATTGGTGGTGGCCGGTTTGAGCATCTCTACAAGGAGATTCTGCCTCTTTTGGAGATGCTGTTGGACGTCCTCAACAACCTTCTTCTGACAGCGCGCAAGCCTGCTGAAAGAGACCTGTTTGTTGAGCTTTCTCTTACGGTACCGGCGAGGCTTAGTAATCTTCTGCCTCATCTCAGCTACCTTATGAGACCACTGGTTGTTGCCCTGCGAGCTGGATCTGATCTTGTGGGTCAGGGGCTTCGGACGCTGGAGCTTTGCGTCGACAATTTGACTGCGGACTACCTGGATCCTATCATGGCACCTGTCATTGATGAATTAATGGCCGCTTTGTGGGAGCATCTCAAGCCGAATCCTTACAGCCACTTCCACGCCCATACCACAATGCGCATCCTTGGTAAGCTAGGTGGCCGCAACCGCAAATTCATCACAGGGCCTCCGGAGCTCAACTTCAAGCCATACTCGGACGACCAATCTTCCATAGATATACGTCTCATTGGATCCACAAAAGATCGCGCTTTCCCTGCAGCAATCGGAATTGATACCGCAATCGCAAAGCTTTACGAGGTCCCCAAGACACCAGCAGCGAAGAAGTCGGACCTATTCCACAAGCAGCAGGCGCTCCGTCTTATCACAGCTCACACGAAACTGCTGGTCGGCTTCGACAGCTTGCCTGATGACTTTGCCCAGCTGGTTCGCCTGCAGGCTAATGACTTGTGTGCGAAGAAGTTCGATGTCGGTTACGATATTCTCACAGCTTCTGAACGCGAGAAATCGATTACCAAGAAGAGCGTGGAGCAAGAGACGCTGAAGAAACTGTTGAAGGCCTGCATCTTCGCTGTCTCTATCCCCGAATTGAAATCGGAGGCCGAGGCTCTTGTCAATAACCTAGCGAAACATTTTACGCTTCTAGAACTCGGAACCCAGTTTGCAACCCTCAAACACAAGACCAAGGCGTTTGACGTACATTCGGGCGAAGGACCTGTCGTTATCGAGACCGATGTCATTTCAGAAGCTATCGGTGACTCCCTAGCTTCAGAGCATGTGGCTGTTCGTGATGCTGCCGAGCAAATCATCATAACTATGCGCGACGCCACCAAAACAATTTTTGGAAATGACAGCTCGCTCGACAAGTTCGTCTTGTTCAATGAGCTTTCCAGCACTTTCTGCCACAACTGCCATGCAGATGACTGGTTCATGAAGTCTGGCGGAACTCGTGGCATTGAGATCATGATCAAGCAACTGGGACTTCCCCAAACCTGGCTGATACCTCGTCATTTCGAGCTTGTCCGAGCTCTGAACTTTGTCATGAAGGACATGCCTACCGACCTCGACTCAAAGACGCGCATACAAGCTGAAGGACTCATTCAAGATCTCATTCGAAGATGCCACAAGAAGATCAAGAAAGAAGATTTTGAAAAGGGCAACAACATAACGCTGAGACTCTGCCAACAGCTCGTGGGAGATCTGTCACACATGAACAAGAACGTACGAGACGCAACACAAAAGGCTTTCCAGGTGCTCTCCGATGTCACAGAACTAAGTGTGAGCGACCTCATCACACCTGTCAAAGACAGACTCATTCTACCGATCTGGACAAAGCCACTCCGAGCACTGCCCTTTAGCATCCAGATTGCTTACATCGACGCCATCACCTTCTGTCTGAAGCTCAAGAACAACATTCTTGAATTCAATGAGCAGTTGACAAGGTTGCTCATGGAGTCCCTTGCATTGGCAGATGCCGAAGACGAGCACCTTGCAAGCAAGCCCTTTGAACAAAGGAATGCCGACCACATTGTCAACTTGCGGGTAGCCTGTATTCGTCTTCTCTCTACTGCCCAGAGTTTTCCCGAGTTCAGCACCACTCCGCCCAACCAGACATTCCTTCGCATCATCGCCGTTTTCTTCAAATGCCTCTACTCCAAATCCCCCGAGGTTATTGAGGCGGCCAACACCGGACTTTCGGGCGTTATCTCAGCGACAAACAAGCTACCCAAGGATGTGCTCCAAAGTGGACTCCGACCAATTCTGGTTAACCTTCAAGATCCACGCAAGCTCTCCGTAGAGAACCTGGATGGTCTTGCTCGCTTGCTGAAGTTGCTCACAAACTACTTCAAAGTCGAGATTGGAACCCGTCTTCTTGACCACCTCAAGAGCATCGCCGACCAAAACAGTCTCCAGAAGATTTCGTTCACTATGATCGAACAGAACCCGAAGATGAAGATAGTGACTGGCATCTTCAACATCTTCCACCTGTTGCCGCCGGCGGCTGCTACTTTCCTGAAGCAAATCATCGAAAAGGTCATCGAGTTGGAGAGTGCACTTAGAAGGACGCACTACAGCCCGTTCAGAGAACCCTTGATCAAGTACCTGTGCATGTACCCGAAGGAAGCTTGGGAACACTTTGCCCCCAATCTGAAAGATCACACTCAAGGACGCTTCTTCGCCCAATTGCTTCAAAATCCGGCGAGTGAAGCTCTGCGCAAGCAGGTCACAGAAGACATCCCAGGCTTCTTGAGTGCCATCAACCCTGAGGGTACTGAAAAGGAGAAGTGCCAAGCTCAGCTCAATGGCATCCATATTGCATATGCGCTATGTCAATGTGAGGAAACCAGCAAGTGGCTTGTTGCCGACGCGGAGCTACGGAAGGGACTCTTCGAAGCAGCCCGCTCGCTCGAAAAGAAGCTGAGAGCCAATAGCCTTGAGGCGGACTTGCGCCTAGCCACTGAACAGGCTGGCGATCAGATCATGGTCATTTTCACCACGTACCTCAAGCACGAGCCGAGTAACCTGGATTTCTTCTTTGAGCTCGTCGATGCTGTTACCTCTGAGGAGTTCAAGGCCTCACCACGCCTGTTCGACTTCATCTACGAGCAGATCATCTCCAGCGAGTCTATGGAATACTGGAAAACGATCGTCAACAAGTGCATTGACTTGTACACGTCCCGAAATTCTTCACAGAAGACCAAGACTTTCATTTTTCGATACATCGTAAACCCCATCTTCGCCATGGATGTAAAGCGAAACTGGGAAGCTTTGTTTGATCAGAAAGCAAAGGGCACCAAGTTCATGGACAAGGCCATGACCGAGACTATTCACAGCCGCCTATGGAAACCACAATCCACGCTCGAACTTTCAGAGGACACTGCGCAGCTTGGTGTAGACCACTCCCGGATGGAGCTTCTTCAACTTACCACTCTTCTTCTCAAGCACTACCCTGGCATGATCCAGGAAGCTCGCAAAGACGTCATCAAGTTTGCCTGGAACTACATCAAGCTTGAAGACATCATCAACAAGTACGCTGCCTATGTGCTCATTGCATTCTTCATTGCGGCTTTCGACACACCTGTGAAGATCGCTGTGCAAGTGTATCAGGCTCTTCTCAAAGCGCATCAGAACGAAGGCCGCTCACTTGTAATGCAAGCACTGGAACTCATGGCTCCTGTATTGAAGAAGCGGATGCCACTTTTGCCTGGAACAGACTCCAAACTACCTCGCTGGATTCAGTTCCCCCGCAAGATTCTGGCCGAGGAGAGTTCTAATCTGCAGCAGTTGATGAGCATCTTCAACTTCCTGGTTCGACACCCAGATCTTTTTTACGAGGGCAGAGAGCATCTTTCCCCGATCATCATCACATCGTTGTCCAAAATCGCGCAGCCTCCAAACCCGTCTGCCGATGCAAAGAAGCTTGCATTGAACTTGGTCAGCCTGATCAGGACATGGGAAGACCGTACAGCAAGTGAGAGCGGATGGTCATCGGATCGACAGTCAGAGTCACCGCAAGCGCTCAAGAGGCGCGCTGATGGGTCTTCTGTGGCGCCGAGCTCTCCGAGGGGCTTCGTCGCAGTGGCTGGCATTCGGATGATGCTGGTGAAGTACCTCATACAGTTTATTGCGTACCTGCCTGAGCGCTTCCCCGTTGCCTCACCAAAGGCCAAGGATGCTGCCGTTGTAGCTCCTAACACGGCACAGACCGCAGAGATCTGCAGGAAGGCTGTGCAGCTATTGCACGACTTGCTCTCCCCACGGTTGTGGAATGATCTGGATCTTGATCTCATGCTCACCAAAAAGATCGAAGAGATTCTCCTCACTGAAATGAAGCAGGATGACAAGGTCGAGGCCTTCAACACTCGTATGATCAACACACTTCAGATTGTTAAGGTCATTGTCAACGTCAAACCTGATGATTGGGTCTTGCAGCGCATCCCACAGTTTCAGAAGATCCTGGACAAGCCCCTTCGATCCGAGAATCCCGACGTCCAAGCTAGCCTGCATGCGACGGACGAATCTGAGGATGGCGCCATGAAGCTGAAGCCAATTCTCAAACGAATTCTTGAGGTGATGCCTGAGCCTGTCACTGATGACGAAGGCAATGTTGAAGAATCACCTTCGACTGAGTTTGTCAGTTTCCTCGGTGCCATTGCCACAGAGGCGCTCTCCAATAGCTCCTATGTCAGCGCTATCAATATTCTGTGGACCTTGTGCCAGAAGCGACCTGAAGAGATTGACCAGCACATCCCACAGGTCATGAAAGCGTTCCAAGGCAAGATGGCCAAGGACCATCTCGCTGCCAATAGCGGAGTTCCGGGACAGGCTGTGCCACCAGCTATGCGCCCTGAAGGAGCCAATCCTCCTACAGATCCTCGTGAGATTGAGATTCAGACAGATCTGGTGCTCAAGACTGTCGACATCTTGGCTGCTCGGATGAATGAATTGGGTGAGAACCGCAGGCCGTACCTCAGTGTACTTGCATCACTCGTCGAGCGATCGCAAACCAACTCAGTGTGCATGAAAGTACTGGATCTTGTTGAAGAATGGATCTTCCGTTCTACTGAGCCTGTGCCGACTCTTAAGGAAAAGACGGCAGTGCTTAGCAAGATGTTACTGTTTGAACACAGGGCAGACACTTCCCTGTTGACCCGCTTCTTGGATCTCGTCATCCGCATATATGAGGATCCCAAGATCACCAGGAGTGAGCTCACCGTCCGCATGGAGCACGCTTTCTTGATCGGAACCCGGGCACAGGACGTCGAAATGCGCAACAGATACATGTCCATCTTTGACAAGAGCTTGAGTCGTACTGCGGCAAGTCGTCTGAGCTATGTGTTGGCTTCCCAGAACTGGGACACACTCTCTGACAGCTACTGGCTGAGCCAAGTCATTCATTTGATGTTCGGCTCAGTTGAGATGAACACGCCAGCGCAGCTTCACGCAGAGGATTTCCGCCTTATGCAACCCAGCACGCTATTCGGAACCTATGGCCGTGACTCGAGGATTGGAGACGTTATGGTTGATGACGAGTTGGAGAACTTTGTCAATAGCCATCGCCGCTTCTGCAACCAACTGGCTGATGTCAAGGTCAAAGACATCTTCGAACCGCTCGGACACTTGCAACACACCGACAGTAATCTGGCACACAACATCTGGGTAGCATTCTTCCCACTCGCATGGACTGCACTCACAAAGGACGACCAGAGCGACCTGGAGAAGGGCATGGCGGCTTTGCTTACCAAGGACTACCACTCACGCCAACTCGACAAGCGACCCAACTGTGTCGCTACTATGCTTGATGCCATCGTACACTCGCGACCACGGGTTAAGTTCCCGCCTCATATCATGAAGTACCTGGCACAGACATACAACGCTTGGTATACTGCTGCGGTGTATATGGAGGAATCCGCCATCTCGCCCGTTGTGGACGTCGAGAAGCTTCGTGAGAGCAACTTGGATGCTTTGCTGGAGATCTACAGCGGTCTGCAAGAAGATGACTTGTTCTATGGCACATGGCGCCGACGTTGCCAATTCATTGAAAGCAACGCCGCTCTGTCGTATGAGCAATGTGGTATCTGGGACAAGGCCCAGCAAATGTACGAGGCCGCGCAGATCAAGGCCCGCACGTCTGTCCTTCCCTTCAGCACCGGCGAATACATGCTCTGGGAAGACCACTGGGTCATTTGTGCACAGAAATTGCAACAGTGGGAGATCCTGAGTGATTTTGCTAAGCACGAGAACTTCAACGACCTCTACCTAGAGTCTACTTGGCGCGTCTTTGATGCATGGCAGAATGCTGAAACTCGCGAACAACTCGACGCAACTATCAAGGCTGTCAGTGATGCGCCAACGCCACGGAGAGTTTTCTTCCAGACCTTCATGTCGTTGCTCAAGCTCCACAACAAGCAAGAAACACAGCCAGAGTTCCACAGACTGTGCGATGAGTCTATCCAGCTGTCCATAAGGAAATGGCACCAGCTCCCGCAACGTATCACCCAAGGCCACATCCCACTTTTGCAGCACTTCCAGCAACTAGTGGAGTTGCACGACGCTAGTGTTATTTGCCAGAGCCTTGCGCAGACCACTCAAGTCAATCTGGACGTCAAGTCACAGGAGCTCAAGCTTCTCCTGAGCACTTGGCGCGATCGCTTGCCCAATTTCTGGGACGACATCAATGCATGGCAAGACCTTGTCACTTGGCGCCAGCATATTTTCCAGCTCATTAATGGTGTCTACCTGAATCTGCTGCCTCCGAACCAGAATAACGCCAGTGGCAACTCTTTTGCATACCGAGGCTACCACGAGACCGCATGGATCATTAATCGTTTTGCACATGTGGCACGTAAGCACAACTTGCCCGAAGTTTGCATTAACCAGCTCGGCCGGATCTACACTCTCCCTAACATTGAGATCCAAGAGGCGTTTTTGAAGTTGCGCGAACAAGCAAAGTGCCACTATCAGATCAAGGCCGATCTTAACAGCGGCTTGGATGTAATTAACAACACCAACCTCAACTACTTTGGTCCGAACCAGAAGGCAGAGTTCTACACTCTCAAGGGAATGTTTTTGGCAAAACTGGGCCAGAAGAGTGAAGCTGGCGAGGCATTTGGTACTGCCTTGTACTTCGACATCAAGCTGCCCAAAGCATGGGCAGAGTGGGGACGCTACAACGACATGCTGTTCAAGGAGGAGCCACAAAACTTGGAGAGGGCAGAGGCTGCACTCAGCTGCTACTTGGAGGCTGCCAGTCAGTTCAAGAATGCCAAGTCAAGAAAGCTGCTTGGACGTGTATTGTGGTTGCTCAGCCTGGACAACCCCGAGCGCAAACTGGCGGAGAAGTTTGAGGAGTTCAAGGGCGATACACCAGCGTGGTACTGGATTACTTACATTCCGCAGTTGTTGAACAGTCTTTCTCGTCAGGAAGCTCCCATTGCGCGATCCATCCTGGGCAAATTGGCCAAGACATATCCCCAGGCGCTGTATTGCCATCTCCGCACGACACGAGAAGATATGGCGGTGCTCAAGAAGACGCACGAGCAGAAAGAAGCAAAGGAAAAGGCGGCAAAGGCCAAGCAACAACAGGCACAGGGCTCACCAGCAACGAAGCAGGCGTCACCTGAATCTGGCGCCGCCAACCAGCCCGCGGCTGCGGGTGCTGATACCAAGCCTGCTGCAAACGGAACCGCCAACGGTACAGTCAAGACAGAAGGTGCACAGCAAGGCAGTCCAAAGGCTGCTGGTGCACCTGCCCCTGCCGAGGCGCCTCCAGCACCAAAGAAGCCATGGGATCATGTGGAAGAGATCAGTGCAATCCTCAAGACGGCATTCCCTCTGCTTGCTCTATCCATGGAGACAATGCTTGACCAGATTCAAAAGAACTTCAAGTGTCCTCCCGACGAAGATGCTTATCGACTCATCGTAGCCCTGCTGAACGATGGCCTATCCTATGTCGGTCGCCAACCAAACCTCTACGCACGCGAGATCAAATTGCCAGCGTCGACTGAAGCGAACATAACGCGTTTCGCTGAATCCGTCCTGCCACCGCATATCCGGAAAGCGTTTGAGAAGGACTTTGTCACCAACAAGCCGACCATGTACGAGTACATCCAGAAGCTGCGCACATGGCGGAATCGCTTCGAGGAGAGGCTTGACCGCAGGAAGCTCACAGTGCCGCTGGAGCAGTACACGCACCAACTCAGCGAGTTCCGTTTCCTCAAGTTTGATGATGTCGAAGTACCTGGACAGTATCTGCAGCATCGAGACAAGAACTCCGACTTTGTGCGAATCGAGCGCTTCCTTCCTGATGTGGAGCTGGTGCGAGGAATTGGTATCTGCCATCGTCGCCTCAGAATCCGGGGTCATGATGGAAGCATTCATCCGTTTGCTATTCAGTTCCCTGCTGCCAGGAGCTCAAGGCGTGAAGAGCGCATTGTACAATTGTTCCGCATCTTCAACGGTATCCTAGCGAAGCGCAAGGAGAGTCGCAGGAGAAACTTGCAGTTCCATCTCCCTCTCATGATTCCAATCACACCCAGCGTTCGCATGGTTCAGGATGATGCATCGTATATCAACATGCAGGGTATCTACGAAGATTATTGCCGTAAGAACGGGATCAACAAGGATGAACCCATTCTCTTCAGTATCGAGAAGCTGAGAGCGCTCCAGCCTGTAAGTTTTGACTGTGATTCTCGAGACCGCCAACAGACACTAATGCAATGTCAACAGAAGAACCTGGATCACGCCAACAGCATCCGCCTCGAGACGTTTGCTGCTGTGCAAGAGAAATATGTACCTCCGACCGTCATTCAGGACTACTTCCGGGCCACGTTCCCTACCTTTGACGACTTCTGGCTGTTCCGTCGCACCTTCAGTTACCAGCTCGCTGCCCTCACGTTTATGACTTACGTTATGCACATGAACACGCGCTTCCCACAAAAGATCAGCGTCTCACGCGCCAGCGGCCGCATCTGGGGCTCTGAGTTGATTCCCAGCATGGCTGTAGGCAAACCCATCCTGCACAACTCGGAGCCTGTACCCTTCCGTCTTACGCCCAACCTCCAAACCATCATGGGCCCGCTCAACCTCGAAGGCATCTTCGCACCCAGTGTCATGACTGTTGCTCGATGCTTGATCGAACCCGAGGGCGAGTTGGAGATGCAGCTCAGTATCTTCATGCGTGACGAGATGAACCATTGGTTCACTAGCCAACACAAGGCTGCTCAGTTAACGCCAGAAGTGCTCCGGGAGAGTGTTCAGAACAACAGTGATTTGGTGGTGAAGAGGGCTAGCGCCATTGGTAGTCTGCCCACCGGCGCCAATCTACCAGCGAACCAGACTGTGGTCGATCTTGTTGCTGTCGCGGTGCATCCGGCCAAGTTGAGTCAGTGCGATCCACTTTGGATGGCATACTTGTAAGCGACTGAGGATAGGGATTTTGGAGGATGTTAGGGTGTATGGGTGTTAACCATTATCTTTTTTTGGGGGTGTTTTTTTTTCAAGCTGGAATGAGTGTGGTTCTTTTTGGCATGGCGTTCTTTTCTTTGACCTTCCTCAGCAGAGGAAGCTGAAATAATCTTGTTTCCTGACTGATTTTTGCATGGCGCTCCGGAGGGGGTCGGAACAAAAATGGGACAGTCGAGACTCGTATTGTATTTTCTATGAAGTGTCATCTTTTCTTTTTTCGTTTTGTGCTATGTAGAATCAATCAACAAGTGTATCCAAATGACTTGTTTGTTTATATGTGATGTTTTGGACTACTGTTTGCTTAACACGTGGATAGATGGAATGAAATCAGAGTCAAAGTTCAGGTTTACATGAACTGCTCATCTGGTGCTGTTGTCATGGTAGGGATAAGGGACACCGAGATGAGAAAGTACGAATTGATACTAACTATTCAGCATAATCTGAAGTTGGCTTGTAGTCATATTGATAGTCTCGATATCAGCCGGTTATCTATGCCGCCCCGCTGTTCGTCATCCGCCCCTCGCCTATCTGTTGTCCTCCCCCACACTTCTGCGTGTGTGAGAATACAAGTACCTCGACTCTGCGTACCATTCCTATTCGGCCCGACCCGGCCAATTTCAGAAGCGTACGTTACTGCTCCCGAACGATTTACTTTCACGATCGCGCTACGATCGATTAGCACCTGTAGTCTAAGGTATGGCCATCGGTCTTGATTTCTAGCTCAGCATTCCTGCGCATTGTGGCTTCTCACATGAAACCAGGCACTTTACACGAACCATTTTACCAGCAGGCAGTACAAGTTGATACCTCGATATTAAATCCCATTTCTAATTGGATACTTGAATTCAGCCAAAAGCCCACCTTGGCAGAGGATCCCCACTGCATCCTCTACCCTGACGCCACACCCGGTACCCCTCAAACACCATCTTTGGGAGCTCCATTGGCGACGGTCTCTGCTGCGGCCTCAGAGCCAAACAATCCTTTACCATCTGCGCTAGATGCATAGACCCAGTATACTGTCTACCCAGGGGTCTCTGCGGGTCAATCTCTTCTGGGAACTGCGCCATGCGCGCGAGACAATTCAGCACGACCCCGACACAAAAGACATCACTCTGCATGCTGAACCCGCGCTCCGGGGGCTGAAAGCGCGGATCGCCCTGGCCGAGCAAATCTGCATGTCTAGAGTGCTTTTCTGAAGCCGAGACGACGCAGCCAAAGTCCCCTAACACTATGCAGGGGTATCTATCGCAAGAATCCCCGGATAAACCCGCGGTATCGCGCGTCATAAACACATTACCGGGCTTGATGTCCCGATGCAATATCGGATTCCAATCGCCTCGCTGCGGCGCACATCGCCCCTGAAACGCACGCTGCCGTGTGTCGGTGTAGTCGTGGCCCGTCCAGAGATAGCATACCGCGAGCGCGAGATGCCAGAAGACGCGGAAAATGAACCCTTCGTCTTGGAGACGTGCACTGCGCTGGTTGTACCGCATGATTAGTGCGTCCAGGCTGCCGAGCTCGCAGTGCTGCATGTAGATGGAGATGGAGCTGGGAGTGCGCTGGTCGAAGGCGAAGATGGAGACAAGATGGGGATGTTTGGGGCAGAGGCGCATGGCTTGGATTTCGCGTTGGGCGTAGCCGGAGAAGGTGAGGCGCTTTTCAACGTAGACTTTTCGGGAGGCGAGGTGCTTGGTGAGGTAGATGCCCTTGTTTTGCAGGCCGGCGTCGCCTCGTTGGGTTAGTTTCTTCATGGTTTGGAAGTCTTTGTGAGTAGCATTTGTGGGCATGGTGGATCATGAAAGCGTGCTTGGTATACATGGGTATGCTTATGGGTTCTTTCCCCAAGAGGCAAGGTAAGTCTAGCATGTTGTTCATTCTGTGAGGTGGCATTTTGGGTTGTTCTTTGCAAACAAATGTCGTGTCCAGAAGTGATGTTTTGACAGTGCGTTTGGTGATACTGTGAAGTGTTGTACTATGGCACTGTACTAATGCAAGTCATGTACCTTCCAGAATTGTGTTTACCGACTTTAGTGCCCAATCCAAGACAATGCGGCTGCATATTCAACAAACGGCCCTGCGGTATAGGACGTCAGCTAGTGCGAAGTAAGACTGGCCGTACAGCCCGGTTGTTCGTACTTAGCGTGACGAAAGTGTGCACATCCTCATCTGCCGGAACCATGACATCTAAAAAACCGGGGTAAATTACATGCCGATTGCGGGGTTGAAAGACACTAACCCTTTGAGCAATGTTTTCGGATCCTAATCACGGCACTAAGAGCTAGGTATTGGGACATGGGGTAGACTAGAAGTATTTAAACGTTGTGGAATATGCTCGTGACAGTCTGGATTCACGCTACGCTTCCGCTAGTCATCTAGTCGCTACGTGTATATACAAGACGCCGGCTTCGCTGTTCTCCTATTCCTACCATGCGTCTCTTCTACACTCTGACTACCGCAATCGCTACGCTGACCCAGCTCGCCATGGCCGAAGACGAGCCTCTACCACCAAAGCTGACGTTGCTCTATCGAATGTCGGCAGATCTGGCAGATGGAATCCCAATTGACAACATTCCTGGTGGAAAATCACGGACCATTATCCCCATTATCGGTGGTACATTTAAAGGCCCAAGATTATCTGGTTAGTTATCCAAAAACATTATCCCAAATCCAAAGTCTACGCAAATAAGGAGAGGGCGCAGAGTCGCTTGCACAGCCTATGACGGCATATTCTACTGTCGTTCTGACACCACATAGGCAAAATCTTAAACATTGGCGCCGACTGGCTTTTGACAGATAGCGGGGGCAAGACACGTCCTGACACGCGCTATGTGCTGCAGACCGACGATGGCGAGATCATTTACATCCAGACTGAGGGCCTGCCACCAAAGACGAATGCACCAAACGTGCCGAACATGCTTAGGGGCAAGTTTGAGACGAACCGGAACGGCACGGTAGGGTGGTTGAACGATGTTGCAGCCATAGCGACACTACGGGTCAAGGATCCGAAAACTGTGTTGATTGATATGTGGCAGGTGAGTAATTGTGCTTGTCTAGAGTTGATTTGAGAATACAGTGAAGCTGACAAAAACAGGCGGAGCCAGCGGAATGGAGCATGGAGAAATTATAGCTAGATCAACATCATGTATATATGGAATAAAAAATAATGTTTGATAAGAGATCAACAAAGGCAACATAATGGAGCATCATGTTACGAGCATTTCCACTGGAATCACGCTTGCGGCTAGTGGCCGAAAAACTTAGTGTGCTGCAGAGTGTAGTAGCGCCGATTTCGCTCATAGCCTTTGTAAATTCCACATGGCAAACTATTCGTCCCATACACTATCACATCGTCCCAACTACAGCCTCTTTTTTTTTGACTATCCAACCAACAATGTCCCCACCCTGGCACCTCCTCCCCCCGGATCTGATCGAGCTTCAACTCGGCCAACTCGACCTCTTACTCGCCATGTACCCCTCAGAGCTCAATCTCTCCCCCAGCTCTTCAGAAGCCCTTTCTTCACTGCGCGACACCACCTCCACCACTCAAATCCCATCCTTCATAAAAGACAGCCCCAGCATCTCTGCGCTCCTGGACCTTCCCATTGACGTCTCTGACCAGTCCTCGGATCCCAAAACCCTGCGTCTGGAACTCAGCGTGCCATTTGCGTACCAAGGAGAAGCAGTGCCCGAGGACCCTCCGAGTGTAAAAGTGCGGGTACAGCAGCCAAGTTGGATGAGCAAAGCCGATACCGCGCAACTGAGTAGTTGTATTCCGGCCGACTGCGAAGATCTCCTCGGTACCATTGATTTACTGCGTGAAAACGCTACGTCCTTCCTTTCCTCGCAGGCCCTTTCCCCCGTGAAAGACTCCAATAAGAGTGCGGGCTCTGAACCTCTGGTCCGTGTTTGGTTCTATTTCCCATCCATCAGCACGCGCTCTAAGCGAGACGACATCGTGGTGTCTGCTCCCTCGTACAGTCTAACTGGCTTCCTGTACGCGGGGAAACCTGGGTTACTGTGTTTGGAGGGCGTGTCGCAGAGTATAGATGAGTACATGCGGTTTATCAAGACGGAGAGCTGGGGGGATATCCCTGCGCATCACAAGAAGGTGAGTGAGCGGCTGCGCGAGACGGGTGTGGACAGGGTGTTTGGGGATATGAGTGAGATTACGGATAGTGTGGGGGAAAGGAGGGGGCAGAGGGTGAATAGGGGGGATATGAGGGCGGTGGAGGAGTGGTTAGTGGAGAGGGGGTTGGGGGATGCGTTTGCGAAGGTGTTGATGTGATGGAAAAGCGATTGTATAGAATTTGTTGCTTAGAGGGACTATGATACATGTCCTCTGATTGATTCATTTCAGATATGAACGCCCGTGCTGCAATCTTGCTGTATATATGAAATCCCAAACATAGTAATCGTTATCGCGAAACAGGAAATGAAAAGAAAAAAAATCAGCACATGCCAGTCAAGACGGCCATGCCAGTGACGTGGTCTACACCCGCTACCGTCGCATCTTCGTCTTCCAACAACTTGTCGATCCTGCTCTTGCTCTTGATCCTCCAGAAGGCCTGTGCGCCATCGACAAATCTATTGCTGATGTCTTCGACGTCCTCTGCCGGACAGGCAGCAAAGCACAACCGGAAACAGTTGAAGCTGTCCTTTTGCCGAATCTGCTCAGTGGCTGCAAACATACTACCAGGGGCTACCAGACAGAGGTAGGGCTTGGTGGTCCAAAGAACCCACAGAGCCCTGGAAAGGCGGGCGGAAGGAACCTGTCTGGCAAGCGGGTGTGATGAGAAATCGAAGCGCACCCATATGAACATGCCACCCAATGGGCGGACAAAGGTGAAGATGGGCTTCTTCTCGACAACGGTCCAGTCGTCTTCCTCGTCGGCTACGTCAGCAAGGCTCTTGCGACGGCCAGCCTTGACTGCCTCTTTGCCGGCATCTAGTATGTCACACATGGTCTTCATGCGCCGTTCATAGTTGCCTCGCAGACCTTCGAGCCAGCGGACCCAGCCGTCAACTTTCCAGCCACTCCCGTCTTTTGCGCCACCCTTGCCAGGGTCCTTGGACGACTGTGGGCCCATGAGCAACTCGGCAATCATTGACTGCACGAAGCCAGAGGGCTGCTGTGTCGAGGTCTCGGTAATACGCAAGAGTCGTTCTATGAGTGCAGGCTGTGCGGTGATCCAGCCAAGACGGCATCCTGGGGCAACCGTCTTGGAGAAGGTGTCAAGGCGTACTACTCGGCCCTGGTAGTCGACGCTAAGATATGAGGGAATCAAACTGTCCAAGAATTCAAAACCTGAGGACTTTTTGGGCTGCGCAGGGGGTGCGCTAGGCAACGAAGACGGGTACTGTAGGTACCAATATGGGTCGTCTTCGACAATGACGATGTCGTACTTTACGCAGAGCGCATAGATGTCGATGCGTCGCTGGACCGACAGGGTACCGGACGTGGGGTTCTGGCCAATCGTCACAGTGTACATGACGTGCGGTCGGCGGCCCCTAGCGAAATCCCAGTTGTCCAGAACATCCTGAAGACCTCCTGGGCCAGTAACCTTCATTCCCTCATCGTCAATGGCAACAGGGACAATGTTGAAGCCTCGTGGCTTGGCGGTCTGAATAGCGTTCATATAACAGTATGTTTCGCACAGCAAACCAGGACGCTCTTCGATGGGATCATGCTCTGCCGACCACTCATCACTGAGGGCAGTCAGTGTTTTGGAAAAGCCGTCTGTTGAACCGCATGTCAAGAGGACTTCGGGTCCGTCCTTGTAGGGGACGAATGGATGCAGATTTTGGCGTGTGAACTGGCGGATGAAGTAGTACAGGGCCGGGTATCCCTGAGCCTGGCCGTATTGCAGTGCTGACTTGAGATCAATCATGCGCAGGGGATCTGGCACGTTTGAGTCTTTGGGAACAACCAGGCGTGACGACGGCGGCTCCTTGGTCTTTGGGCGTGGCGACACGGGTTTAGCTCCTTGGGGAGAGGGAGGGTCCTCGGGGGGCGGGTCGAGGGGCTTGTTCGGTGTAGGCTGCCATCGGTCTGGGCGTGCGACTTTGGCCTCGAGGGTGTCGTAAGGAAAGTAGTGGTCGTTGGGCAGGCCTAAGCGGTGTGAGCAGTTGCAGCCGAAGCGGTAACACGGATTGGCGGGTACCTCCAGCTAATTGTGCAATGCCAGGAATCTGAAAGTATTTGTAAAATTGCTTTATGGACGAGGCTTCGCGGGCCTTTGTGCTGCGTGACAGCAAATGGGAGAGGTCGATTGGATCGGGAAACGAGCTTGGGTCGGAGCTGTATGGCGCCATTGTGATACAGACAAGCTGGTCCCTTGTTTGTACAACAAAAACAAAAACAGAGATAAGTAATTGACAATGGCAACCAGGCAGAGAACAAGAGAGCAGAGAGAATGGAGGCGCGTCGCCCGCAAAGTGGTCCGGGGAGGATCCGATAAGGGCAGGGCTTGATTAGAAATGTCGGCTTGACAAGGACGGTAGTGACCTCACGACGGGTGCGTGTCGCAGCTAGACCTCAACGGGCGGCCCGCGACGACTCTGATTGGCAGCCGGCCACAGTATCCACATGCTGGCAGCTCGAGCGGCTGGCGGCGACCAACTGTGACTAACTGCAACAATATGCAAAGACAGACGTACTGTATCCACGTCTCGATACACGTATAACGCGCCGTTGTCGTGTCTGCCACGTGCGGGCGCACCGCACCGTCTCGGCGCCGGGCATCCGACAACCAGAAACGTGGGAACCCCACAGGCTGACCATCACCTACCGGTATGCAGGTCCCGGCCAGCCGAACATGGCAATCCTCTTTTCGCCACGCCCCCGTTGGCTTTGGCCCTCTGTCTCGGACTCGGCCCTCTCTGCGTTTTATATCTACACTCGTCCGGTCCTGCGCCCGCCCTCCGCGCATTTTCCTCCATTGCTCTTCCCCACCCATTCCTATCGATAACCATCCCTGAAGCCTCGGCACATCGCCGTGCCATCCGCCTTCAAGCTGTCGTCGCCAACCAGATCCCGCCACGAGCTGGCCTCCCTCCCAGACGTGGAGCCAGACCATGGCATCCACGATGACGAGGGCGCCCCTCCGCCCGTTTATCGCGACGACGAAGCCGCAAGCGCGCTTTCCAACGAGTCCGCCGAACTCATCGCAACGTCCGAGGCTTCGGCCGAAGAGTACTACCGTCCACAGCAGTCGCATTTCCTAGCAAACTACCTCCCACCACGACTGCAGCGTATGTGGCAGAATACCGTCGTTTGGGTCAAGGGTCCTCAGCCGCCGCGTCCCTGGAAGATACGACCCTTCTTCCCACAGGTCCAGACAGCACCGCTTCGCCTCTTGAACAACTATTTCCCTAAAAGGAAACACAAGATTGCCCTGCTCGTCTTCTTCTATTTTTGTTGGATCTTGACTTTTGGCCTGGTCTTGCATCGCAGTGCCTTCGCAGCTGACATACCTGGCTACGGCAGCCCAGTGCGCGTGCGATGTACCGACCGCTTTTGGAGCGACGGCAATGGCTGCGGCCTCAATGGCGATCTGTGCCGGCCTTTTGAGAACAGCACCATGCCTTTCCGCTGCCCAGCAAACTGCAAGCGCGTGCAGTTGATATATCCACATGCTGTTGGAGACCAAATGGTCAACTTTCGTCCCCTGGTTGTAGGCGGGCCTACCGACGACGACGAATCGCTCAACAACACCTATTATCGCGCAGACTCTTTCATATGCGCTGCCGCCATCCACGCTGGCTTCATTAACGATGCTTCAGGTGGATGCGGAGTCGTTGCCCAGATTGGCGAGAAGACTAACTATCCCAGTGTTAACCGCAAGCACATCAAGAGCACCGGCTTCGACTCCTATTTTCCCCGCACCTTTTCCTTCCTGCCTGGAACCGCTGCCAAATGCCGCGACCTGCGATGGCCGCTGCTCGGTGTTTCTCTGACCTTTACGATTCTGTTGTCACTCTTTACCACGTCGCCGTCTGTATTCTTCACTTCGATCTTCCTAGGCATCTTTGTCCATGTTGCCCTTGCTTCAGACCCACCAAACCTGACAGACTACTATGCCATTGTCAGTATCACCCTTGCGCGCCTCCTTCCGGCCTCCTTCTGCATGTATGCCGTCTACAGATTCGCTGTACGTCGCCAGCTCGAGGGTTTGCATGCACAGATTGAGAAGACTATCCTCTGGCTAGGAGGGTGCTGGATCGGCGCTCTGAACAACTACACCTTTGACAAGATTCCCATTGAGCGCCTCACGCCCCACGATATCCAGAACCAGCCTGGCGCCATTCCTGCCCTCATCATCATTGTCCTCACTCTATTCTTCATCGCTCTTGGGCAGGCTTGGGCATTCAGAATTGAAGGCCGCCTGCCTCGCTATCTCGCCATCTATGGCATCTTCGTCGCCGGTATACTTACACTTGTCGCGATTCCCAAGATGAATGTCAGGATCCACCACTACATCCTTGGCCTACTCCTTGTTCCTGGCACTTCGATGCAAACGCGGCCCTCGCTGCTCTATCAAGGCATTCTTATAGGTTTGTTCATTAACGGTATCGCGCGCTGGGGCTTTGCTAGTATCCTCGAGACTCCTAGCGCGCTTCGTGGTGACGCCCCTAGTGGTACCCCTCTCCCAACTATTACTGCACCCGTCATCCACAACAATACGGATATAGCTCATCTCAAGCCCAACATCACTTTTGACTGGCAATATCCCTTCCCGACACCATATGAGGGCATGAGTGTCTTGGTCAATGATGTAGAAAGGTTCCATGAGTTTACAGACAGGATGGATGACAGTTGGACATGGACTAGGCACATGGAGGGCGTCAATGAGTACTTCCGCTTTGCATACTTGAGCGGTGGCCGTAGGGGCGATTACACAAAGGCTGGGGTTTGGAGAGCAGATGGCGGGTGGACTGAGATGGAACCAGGACCATCATGACGTGTTGCAAGCAGTAGAGTACGCTATATGCACGATTCCGTCTCGCCGTCTCCAAAGAATTGCACAGACAGTGCCTATCAAACATCTAATTCCGTCTAAATCCGTTAAACCCCGATTCTTCTTCTTTTTCAAAAAAAGAAGACTCCACTCAATATTTTCTAGCAGCTTCTTCTGCTGTTGCATGGTGTAGCGTTACCAACACATTGCTGTAGTATGTGTAGTGCAGGGTTGTGAGGTGTTGGAGTTGTCTGCGCTATTCTTTGGAGGTGATGGTCTTGTTGTATGTCGAAAGAGCATATTCCCCATTTTTTTGAGAAGACACTAAAAGATGAGAAGCCTACGTAAGAAGCAGATAGAATGCATTCGTAGGGCTGCTTACTCAGCGGCAGTGTCAGCTTCCCCACTAGCCTATCAAAGCTTCGCCCGCAATTCGCCCGTAAGCCGACCAAAGTCTCATTTGTCAGGCTCGCCCTCAAAACATGTCCGTGGTGTCCGTAGGAGTAGAGGTATAGCATGCAACAACCAAACACAGTGCCCCAATTTTACCAGTCTGATCGGCTCGCGTGAGATGTGTCTGAAGGCTGCATTGTGGACGCGGAATTGACACAATTCAGGCGGGGTAGCACGCATGCAGTAAAACGTCATACGTAACTGGGGAGTTGCCAAGAACGATCAAGTGTTGCCAGTACTCCAGAGCATGGGAAATGCCCGCAGAAAGATGGGGACGCAGCTGCCTATAAGTACATCGAGGGCGAACCTCGAAAATTTCATCAACATCCCAACTGCCTGGAAGTTCTCACTCCCCAATTGAATACCCACTGCCATCTCAACAACATCTATACCAACACCGCCACAATGGTCAAGGCTGTTTTCGGAGGCTATCCTCTCTCCGACTCTAGCAACTTCGAAACGCCAGAGAAGCGCGACCAAGTCGTCGACGTTCTGCTGAAGAATGGCGTCACAACCATTGACACAGCACGCATATACCCTGGCTCCGAAGAGGCCATCGGCAAGATCCCAAAGCGCAAGGAATTTGCCATCGACACTAAGATTCCCGGGGGCTTTGCACCAGGCAGCGCCTCAAAAGAAAAGGTCATCGAACATATGGAGGAATCCTTCGCTCGCCTGAACATTGACAAAATCGACATTTTCTACATCCACGCTCCAGACACCTCCGTTCCCTTCGAAGAGACACTCGAAGGCGTCAACGAAGCCTACAAAAAGGGCATCTTCCGCCGCTTTGGGCTGAGCAACTTCACCGCCGAGCAGGTGCAGCAGGTCTACGACATTTGCAAAGCAAAGGGATACCCTCTTCCCTCGGTTTACCAGGGCAATTATAACCCTGTAGCTCGCCACCTCGAGACACAGCTCTTCCCTACCCTGCGTAAACTCGGCATTCACTTTTACGCCTACTCGCCTCTTGCTGGCGGTTTCCTGAACAAGACGGCTGCCGACATTGAGGCGGGCGCAGGCCGCTTCAACAAGGAAAGCATGAGCGGCTTATACGACAAGCTATACAACAAAGAGCCCATGATCAAGGCGCTCGCCAAGTGGAACGAGATCGCAGAGAAGGAGGGTGTGACCAAGGCGGAGCTGGCGTACCGATGGGATGCTTACCACAGTGCGCTGCAGGGCGATGAGGACGGCGTCATCTTTGGTGCGAGCAGGATTGAGCAGATCGAGCAGACAGCGCAATGGCTCAAGAAGGGCAAGCTGAGTGACGAGGCCGCCAAGGGCATCGATGAGATCTGGGAGAGTGTGAAGAGTGTGGCGCCAGTTGATAATTATCAGGTCTTTAAGTCGTAAGGGAGGTGAAGTGATTTAGTCTGAAGGAGAGGCTATCTATATAGTACATGTAGAGTAGAGTGTATTAAAATCTAAACAGTAATCCTTTGATTGAGAAAAGCATGCCATGTGCTCGCTGAGTAAAGCATCCAAACGCCCTGGAAAACGCATGCCAAATACCCATCCGCCTTGCAATCTCTTTTGCCTTCCATATGCTCTCCAGAGGAAATCCCCCTTTTCCCAGACTCCTTCTAAAACCAATGACCTCAAAACACCCTCCTATCTCTTCACCACCGTAATACCCCCCGCTGGCTTCCTCCCCCTCTTCTTCGGCTCCTCCTTCTTAACCGCCGCCTTGCCTTTCTTCCTAGCCCCCGTCTCCGTCTTCTCCGTAGCTGCCGCCCTCTTCCCCTTTGGTTTAGCCTTGAGCACCGCAACGCCTTCTTCCTTGACTGCCGCCTTTCCTTTTCCCTTTCCCTTCGACTTCACCTCTTCCTCCTGTTCCTCTCCCTCTCCCTCCCCCTCTTGTTCCTGCCGTCCCTCACTCCCCAGCAACCCATGCTCTTTAATATAATAAATGACATCCAGCGCGACATCACAAAACTCCTGGATCCCCCTAATCAGCCCTACACTCTGCTTTCCGCTCTCCCTCCCCGCTCGCCAGCGATCCATAACCGCAAAGAAAATCTCATCTTCGTCTGCACTCCGCGCGTCGCGAATACGCTCGTACTCTGCGTCTGAACCCACTCTATCCTCGTTCGACGGCGCATAGTAAGGGTTTCGGCGCCCCAGCTCATCACCAATTTCATACTGTACGTACGCTTCGATCACCATGAGCGCAATGGTGTGGAAGTTTAGTACAGCCGTCGCGGGCTTTGCATCCGGAGTCGTGAGTGCGCGCTGTCCGGGCAGGAAGACGTTGAGCAAGAGGTGGATTTCCTGGTCTGCGTGGTCGGGGGAGAGAAGGACTTCTTCGCGGACGAGACCGGGAAGGGAGACTTTGGCAACGGGTTGATTGGGATCGGCGGGCGTGGGGTCGACGTGGCAGTCGTATTGCGGGAGCTTCCAGTCGATGGTAGGAGCGGGAGGGGAGGAGGTGATGCCGATGGGAGGGGTGCATGGCTGAGACGCAGAGGGCTGGTCAGGGTTGGAAGTTTGACTGGTGATGGATGGGCGAGGTTCGGTTTGTGTTATCAGGGGCTCTTTGTCGTTGGAATCTTCTTCCGAGTCTTGCTGCTGCGTCTTGGACTGGTCTGGAGCAGTGGACGGTCCTGGTGTCTGCTGGTTCACACCAATCGACGTACTAACCGCCTCCTGACCTTGCGCAGGGAACGAAGCAAGTAGTTCACGCAGTACCATCTGGCTCTGCGAAGAGCCTGACTGACTCTCAGGCCAGTGGCTTGAGTTGTTGCTCCCCGGTGGCACTTGCCCATACCCACCCTGGGGAGCACGCTGGTAGCTCAACGGACCCATGAGAAACGAAGCCGGTGCACTGGCTTGGCTCTGAGCGAAACTCAAGCTATTGGCTTGCTGGGCCTGACGTTGAGTCTGTTCATGCAGCCGCCTTGCGCTCTCGAGCTGGCGTCGTTTTTCCTCGACTTGGGCCTGGAGCTGCTGTTGGCGAGCGAAGAGGGTGTCGATGGGGCTTTGGTTGTATGTATTAGGTGTTTGTTGCTGTGGGAAGTGTTGGGTTGGTGGCTGGAATTGAGAGAAGGTATTGGAGGTCGTGAACGGCGCAGTGTTTTGGATTGAAGAGTGAGGAGAAGCGGATATGCCGACATAGTCGATGGGACGGCCAAAGGCTTGATGTTGGATGTCATTCATCCCGGACGTTGGCCAAAGACCTGGCATAGGGGCATTCGATGGTTGCATATGCTGACCAACTGTTTCCTTCTCGGTCATGCTCGTCGTGTTGCCCTCGTATCCTGACTGCATACGTGGGCGATGCTTCCAAAAGTCTACTGGTTGTGTGAAAGTCGAGGGATGGTTGATATCTTTGCTTCTGGAACCAAGCAGCTGGTGAGCGGTTCCTGGTGCCATGTTTTCACCGTATTGCTGCGCAGATTGTACGTCTGGATGCTCCTTCTCAGGAACCGCATATTGACTTTCTTTCTCGAAATCAGTCTGATTAGCAGCAGGGCCGTTAGACCAAATAGAATTCTCGTCCATTGGAACAGTTTCTCCATTTTGGCCTTGATTTGTTTGAACTGCGGTTCCATCTCCTCCTTCGCCTAGGCCAACATGGTCGGTCCATTCATGCCCTCGGTATCCGGGCTCTTCGTTCATGATGGTATCTTGAGGAACATCTTGCAGAAGCTCACTCGTGTATTGGAGAGTTGAGGATTGCATCTTATCACCATGCTCGGACTCGCCCATGGGATAATCGGAGCTAGGATCCTGGCAGCGATTTTCGCCCTTGACCTCGGGCTCCGATTTGACAGAAGCATCTCCATGAGGGTTCTTGGCGCCTTCATCCAAATGGGTAAGTTGAGTGCTGCCTTCATCCATTAGAAGCGTGGGATAGTTGTCCTCCGATAAAACAGGTACTGTGTTGTCACCGTGGTGCTCGGACATGAAAGCAGGTTCCTGCCGGCCAGCTGTATCCATTGGGTTGTTCTCTACTTGTCCGCTGTTGTCTGCTTCTGCGAGGTTGCGGAAAAAACTGTCATTGAACATCATCTCTACTTCTTCAGTGGTATATTGACGGCTGTCCATCTCTTCATCCTCCTGATCCAGATTTTCCATGTCGTGGGATGTGGTTGCAGAACCGAGCATATTCTGGTGCACAGGTGAACCGCTTGGTCCGTCAGGATGCGGAACTGGGTCGGTTGCTTGGATATCTTGCGACATGGTGGAGTTTCTCTGTCACTGTACGAATACAGACTTTTTGGCGCTGTTGAACGGTTAGTTTTGATCAGCGTTCCAATAAATTGTACTGCACATACTATAAGTAAATGCACGTGGTATGGATATCGCAGCTACTCTTGTAGCTCCGAGTGAGCTTGAGTAGCGCAGCTCGATTGTGGTCTTTGCAGAGGCAAAAATGGAGGGTTGAGTCAAACGAAATAGTAATGTTAGGAAACAAACTGCTTTTGGACAGTAGGAAAGCTATATACACATTAGTGCCTAGCAAGAATGTAGCCGGCACGAATCCGGAACTACCTTCACCTGATCGTTGGTTATTTCTCTCACTTACCCGGGAGGCGCGTTCGTCGTCAAACGGACTCTCCGGCTCAGCCAGTAGCGGATCCAGAAAGTTGGTGCATATGAAAGGACTTGAGACACGTAACAGGAATGGCGTCATATCACGAGGGTCATTTTCCGAGATCGGTTGGTACATGAGAGCGTTGCTGTGAAATACGGTGTAATGACGGGTGTCCAAGGCATCAGGCGGTCATGAGTAGTAAGGCTTCAGGAAGAGCGTCCAATGGTAAAGTCACCTCGGGGACGTTGGAGCGCCCGTGTAAGCGTGAAAAGAATTAGCAGAGAGGAATAGTAAAGTCTGCAACGAAATCAATGAGGAATGTATGAGGACATGACGGCGAAAAGGTCACCAACCCCGAGGCGTGGAATCACAAACGCATAAAAGACGAATAAGCCATGACGAGCCATAGTACACGAATTTCGACCGCAACTTCGGCGTTTGTTTCTCTTCCATTACTCTATCGCTGCCACATCCGCCTTCAGCCTCGTCACAAAGCCATCGAAAAGCGGATACAGCGAGCAATCCCTATACTTGTCCACTAGGCTCCCCTCGCTCTTCCTCGCCTTTTCCACATCCTCAGTGCTCACGTCTTTACCCTGCATAACCGTCCCCTTTGGATACACAGGCCTCGTGCCGCTCTCAATCAACTCCACAAACGCTGGGTCTATAGGCACGCTGCCCAAGAAAGGAACTTGGAAATCGTTCGCCATGACTTGGCCGCCTCCCTTGCTGAAAACGTTCGTGCACTCTGAGCAATTGGGGCAGACGAAGCCAGCCATATTTTCGACAACGCCGAGGACTCTTATGCTTGTCTTCTTGCAGAAATTTAGCTCTTTCTTTACATCGCTGATGCTTATGGCTTGCGGTGTTGTTACGACCACTGCGCCAGCAAGGAAAGGGAGATTTGGGTTGAGAGAAGGAGAAGGTGTCGTGTTCTTGAGCAGGGTTTCGAGCAGAGAAATGTGCTCGTCCGAGGTACCTGGCGGAGTGTCGATAAGAAGGTAATCGAGGGGAGGCCAAAGCACATCCGTAAGGAATTGACGGACCATAGCCGTCTTCTTAGGTCCGCGCCAGATAACGGCATCGGAGCGGGAAGCCAGGATGAAACCGAGCGACATGCATGATAATGGTCCAACTTTCTGGTCTTGCTCACTTCCTGTCTCCTCTCCTTCTCCCTGGTTATTTTTCCTCAATTTCTGTCCAGGCAATGTATGCGCTCCATGGACATCAACTGGTATCCAGCCACCTGGGGCTTGCCTCACTTTTGACTCCTCGATGCCGAAAAAGCGCGGTATGCTCGGGCCTGTAAGATCGATATCCAGGACGCCAACAGAGTTTCCTTGTAGCGATAGCGTAAGGGCGAGTTGTGTGGTTATACTCGACTTGCCTACCCCGCCCTTGCCGGAGAGCACGAGGAGGATGTTGCGGATGTTATCGAGGGGCATCGCGATTGCTTTGGATAGGTATGTTGTGTGGTCTTTCGGGGATTCCAAAGCGCAGTCTCACCCGGGAGATTTGTGCGACTCAAAACAAAGGGCGTCGTTGTCGAGGGAGGGTATGACGCGCATCCTGTGGAGTGGTGAGAGTTGTGGAGCGCTTTGAAATCCGACGACCAGAAGTGGCGGTTGCGGCGAGATCGGAGGTCCGACCTTGAGCCGAGTAGACGGCGTGATTGCACCAAGCCAACTCGACCAATGCGAGCATTCATGTCAAGGTTAATGCTTTGGTCGAGATACTCTGCCATAGCACGTTCAGCATGTGAACTGGAGATATATTCGAAGTCAATTACATTCATATACGCTCTGAGACGAAAAATTCACGCTTCGCTCACTCAGCACCTGACCCAACCGCGTCCGTGATTGTTTAACTGCAACAAAACATGCATTGGCTTAGTAAATCGCTTCTTTCTAGCAAAGCATGCGCTTCAAATCTCCAAAATTTCGACGAGCGCCCAGCCATATGGCACAATGCTTGCCAATTCCAAGTCAAACCCCATATTCAAATCACATGGTACACGTATCTGATTTCCTTTTACGAGGCAGCCTTCCTCAGCGGCGCCTCTCCACCAACCTCCAGCCTGTATCCCTCAGCACCCTTCTCTGTCTCCAGATCCTTAGGCTTGGCTGCCTTGGCTCCCACCTCCGGGAATGTAAATGCCTTGCTCCTGCCTCCCTCAAGGCCCTTCCAAACGCCCACCGTCTTCCAGTTGGTCCATGTGGGAACGCCTACCCAAGGCTGCACGTTCCAACCCAGCTCCAACACTACATCTGTCCTGTTGCCCAGCTTGCCTGTGATATCGGTAATCTGGTATTTGGGCTTCTGGTTTTGAAGGTGGAGCTCGCCGACGGGGTAAGGGGAGGTTGTCTTTTGCTTGGCGGCGGCACGTTTCCTGGCAGATTGCTTAGGAAGCTTCGACTTGGGGTCTGGGTGGATGTAGTGGTTCTGGTGCCAGGGCGTCGAGTTGGATGCGATAATTGCGTCCCAGATGATAGCTTCTGATGGAGGCTCTGAGGCGCGGGTAGAGGGGTAGACGGCTTTGAGGTAGACAAAGACTTGCTTGGTGTTCCAGTTGAAGAGACTGTTGAGATCTGCGGTTTGTGTGAGCAATGGTGCTTTGCATCTACCTGCCCCACGGCGTATGCATAGACGTACCGGCATCCAGGTCGAACTTGATGTGCGCATACTCCTCCCTCTTGGACGAATAGTAATGCGGTCGACCCTTGACTACCTGGACATTTCGCAGTGATATGCTGGCGGTGGGATTTTGCGGAGTAATGAAACTACTCAACGCAATCACGGTCGCGACTGTGAAAGCGACTGTGGTAAAGAAACCAAAGACATTCTGCAGCCGCACCAGGGTGGAGTGCATGCTGTTTTTGTGGGTGAGCGCGAGGCTCCGATATTATAGTGTGGAGAGACGGGCGAGTGTTTGTGAGTGGGAAGGACGGGCTCGTTGCAGGCGGATTCGTGGACATGCGACGCTGGGTGGTCCTAACACGTATCTGGAGTTGTCGCGCGGATGCCGGGGCTCAGCCTTACCAGAGTGCCAGGGTCCACACTAGCGTGAGTATCACATCCACCGCCTGCAACTGGTCAAGTATTCGACATGGACATGTTGGATTGAACCAAAATATTGTTCGTTAAAAAGTTCAGATCAGTGTGGCTCTTTTGGTCATCTTGTTCGGAATCTAAGACTTGTATCAGACGCAACATTCTCGCACTGCCTGTCCACCAGGCCCAGAACCCCATCTAGCAGTTCAAAAAGCATAAAACTCCACCTCCGCAATACCCGTCCGCGCAGGGATAGTAATAGCGATGGGAAAATCCCCATAGTCTGGATCTTCATTTGGCATCACCGCGTTAGCTCCGCTCCTTGTCTCGTCACCCCCCAATGTCCTCAGCGTCCGCAGTTTCCCCGTCGACACATCTTCCACCACCTTCTCTTCATTACTTAAGATGCCATTAAACCTAGTCCCAGGTTTCGTGGATTGACCCGAAACTTGGAAGCCCCAGCCGATAAGTAAGAAGCGTGCACCGCCGCGATGAATTACCATGCCACTGCCCGGCCCAGGTTTCCCAAACACGAATGCTCGCTCGATGGTAATGTCCCATTCCCCGAATCGCTGTCTAATGGGTTTTGAAGAATCCTTGTCGCCAGACATCTCGTCGAAGCAGAAGCCTACGGATGATCCGGGCGTTTTCTGCGCTTCCAACACGAGTTGAGAAACTTGTGATAGCAGTCCGTAGTGCTTGGTGTAGGGATTAGTTTCCGGCTCTAGTGTGTCGATTCCGAATGGGCTGGCTAGAAGAGCTTGGAATGTCCCGTAAGCTATCCAGATACGCCGGACACCATACTCGTCTCTGCGCTGTTCGGGGATGAAAAGTATATTCCTACCATGCACATACTTCGCACACGAGGTAGTGTACTCGTTGAGATAAATATCCGGTGCAATAAAGTCCAAATTAGGTGCAAAGCGTAGCCATATGTCGAGAACGGTGCTGGTACCGCCTCCAGATGGATAATCTCCCGGTTGGCCCCCTCCACCGACGACGTTGGGTGTATTTTCATCGGCGTCCTCGCCTGCGTAGTTCTGCCAGACGTTGGTGTAAAGCAGGATGGAGTACTCAGATCTGCCCGCTGCAGCCACCCGGTCCACATACCGTGCATAGTGGTATGCCATGAAAAGCTCCTCTGTCCTGTTGCTCTGTCCAAAAACTTCCTCCCAAGTCCCAGACTGCGGTTTCGATCGCGCAACAAACGTCTTGAGGTTAGCCTTGAGATCTGCATGCAGACTATCATACTCCTCAGCCAGAAATTTCAGGAGATCCGCAGGTACAGACTGCGTATATACCTCGTTGGCTTTCGCGCTTCCGTCTCGACTATCGAACAGCAAGCCGACCTCGTTCTCCACTTGGACCATCAGCACAGTGCTATGCTTCTCATCGACTTCCTTGATATGTGAAAGCAACTTCCGAAACGCCTTGATATCCGCCTGAACGTTCTCTTCGTAAAACAGCGACAACACATCCGCCACCTCCACCACGCCCCCCGCCTTCCGCAGCTCAGCACGCGGAAACCGCGCTGGATTCGTCTTGACCCATGAAGGCACATATGTTGACCGTCCTAATCACAAAAAGTCAATACCTAAATTCGTCTCTCCTCACCAGCAGCCAAGTCACGGGAAAGGGCCAACAAAAACGTACCATTCTTGAATGACCCAAACCACAACAAAATCAAATGCAACCCGTGCTCACGTGCCCCAGCAATGACCTTATCCAGCTCTTCAAACTCAAACTTTCCTTCTTCAGGCTCAATCATCTCCCAGCTGACCGATCCCAGCAGCGTATTTACATTCGACGCGACCATCTTCGGCCACACCTCGCTCATGTACTCGGCTGAGGAAAGCGATGAGTTTTGCAGCTCCCCGCCAAGCATTAGAAATGGCTTGCCATTCACAATGAGTTGCTTGGTGGTGCCGCACTGCTGGAGATGTGGGTGGGATGCCATATTTGTATGTGTCTTGTTGAATTGGTGTCAAGGGAATGGATGTAAAGGAAACAAAAAAGAATGGTTTCGTAATGGGAGAGTATTCTGCTCCACTACATCGTTGGAGTCTTTTTAAAATTGAGGATTGAATAGAGGCAAGCGCTCTCCACGGCGTGTGGAGTCCCGCGGGGCTGACGATGGGCGGGGTAATAGTCACCGAAGAGGTACCTAGCGGACAGCGTGGGCATCTACCGGTGCTAAAAGCGCGGCTGTTTTACGTGGCTTTGGATACTCCAGAAATGTCGATCTTGGGGTGTCCAGCTGGTCAGATTCGATGACATTTGCTTTCTTCAACGTCTTACTTGACGACGTTTAAGTAAAGCGAGAAACCTATGCTCGAGATAGATACACAAGTACCAACACTCTGCTCGTTTTCGGGACTAGTCTCATATCTACTTCATGGCCCTCTTACAATCGACAACTCCAATTCCCCCCTTTGCACCCCCATCACGCAAACCCAATTCTCTTCAAAAACCCATCAAATCCACTAAACCCCTCCATACCCCCAACCTCCCTCACCAACCCCTGACTCCACTCCACGCCCTCCTTCGCCCCGGGCCCATAGTACATCCACTGCTTAATCATATCCATATTCTCCAGCAACTCCTGGCTCCCCTTCCACTCCTTCATCTCGTTAAACACACACTTCTTGCCCGTCACCTTCTCAACCGCGCTGCAAACATCCAGCGGCGTAGCCCACACACTCGCCGCTAAAACGTGCTTGCCCATTGTAGCTTCAGGCTTTGCCAGACACGCAGCCACAAACTTGCCAAAATCAGCGGGGACGTCTAGCATCGGGATTTGCGTGTCGAGATGGAACATTTGCGTCAGAGTATACGTGTTGGAGTCGTCAGAGGACGGCTTGATGGAGCCGGGGACGTTCGCCATGAAGTAGCCGGGTAGCACAAAGGAGGCGGGTTGTCCGACAGAGGTGATGTAGGCTTCGACCATGGCTTTGGAGTCGAAGTGGTGCAGGTTTGGGAGTTTTCCGTCTGTGATTTTGGAGACGTGGGGCAGGGAGGACCAGATCAAGTGCGAGATCTTGGCTTCCTGGCAGGCAGTGGTTAGGTTCCGGCCTTGTTGGACTTCGTGTTCAAGGGAGGCTTTTTCCCAGTACTGTAGTGTGTTAAAAACAAGGTATCTTAGAAGAAAATAGAGGAATATGGTACGTTTGTTACGCCAAAGACGGCGTGAGAGCCAGTGATGGCGGAGAGGATTGAGTCTTTGCTGTTCAGATCCGCCTGGGAGTATCATCTTAGTATCATTTCGTCCGACGGTAGTGGACCACTTACAGCAACCATTTCAACGCCTTGAGCTGCCATAGCCTGTGCATCAGGCTTGTTCGGACTCCGTGTAACTCCACGTATCTTCCATTCTTTGCTCAGCTGTGGGTGGTTGAGGATAGCTCGTACAACAGAGCCACCCTGATTACCAGTCGAGCCAAAAACAGTTATGAGTTTTGTCATTTTGTCAAAAAAACAGTGCTTAGGTACAGAAATTACTTGTCTTGTGTGCTGTAGTCCGACTTTTATGTCTACGATACTCTGCCCGCCTTATTGTGGCTGTCTTGGTATCCCCACAAGGCACGGCATGGCTGCGAGTTGTGTTACCAAAAGCAGACCCGCAGCAAACCAACGTAATGGATTTCAAGCGATGATTAACCATCATGTAAGCGTGTGCGCCGCTAAAGTCTCTGAAAGAATGTTTACGTGGAAAGGCTGGATGCGGGGAACGTCTCTCGCGTCGCTAGTGCGTGCTTGGATGCGATTACTCATTCCGCATACCTGCACCTAGCCGTCTGACCTAGTGTGAAAACTGCAAGTGTTATTTTGGGGGATACTAAGGGCATTTCCATATTTCCTAAAGACGGTGGAACATGGCAAAGAAAGAAATGGTTCATTTACACACAACACAGCAATGTCACAAGATTTAATGATGGGATTCTAATTCAGAAATACCATTCTTCCTATAGATGGTTTTCAGTGTCACTACCGACTTTTTTCTTTTGCGAATCGCAGTCACAGTGACTCGGTTGTCGGTTGCCATCCGAAACTTTCAGTGGATCACGAGTTTTCCTCCGTTTGATTGGTGGCGGACTAATTGGCTCGAGAGCCCTTGATCTCCTACGTTTTTTCGAGACAATAGACTGAGTGTCAGGAATAGGTAGAATTGAGCTGACAGTCTCTGGTGCTGTTGATGTGGTTGTTTGTGCAGTTGAACTCTGTAAAGTGAACTTGTGTGGAGGCGACCTCGATTCACGGGATGCCCATAGTCCTTTACCTTGGATATTTTCATCAGCAGAATCTTCAGAGCTGGACAAGTCTATATGGATATCTGGTGGTACCTCCTTATCACCCAAACTGCTGGGTGTCACGTGAGACGTCTCCTTCACCAGTGGCCTATGCGGCGTTTCCGGAGAGCAAGGAGGGCTAGTATGCTCTATCGTCTCCCTCGCGGTATTATCTGACATAATAGTCACTTGAGATCCATCTAGATACTTCTTAACCAACAAAGCGATATCTTTTGCATGCCCATCGAGCTCTTTTGCATTGGGTACTGCAAATTTCTCTTCAGCCATGCGCTCAAGATCTTGCATCGTGACTGCATCTTCCCATGTCCGATCCAGGTGGATCTTCTGCACTCGCGGATGACGTAGCATCTCAAATGTCGCATTTTGTGGCGTATCGAACCCTCCGCCAAGGATTTCAACGATCAAGGGGTTCTTGAAAGCAACGGTCATGCGTCGATCGTGGTCCCTGAAGTTTGTCACGTCAAATCCAACGGTGGATCCATCCGGGTGCAGTTTAACCTGGCGAAAATAACCCTGTACATTCAGGTACCTCGCATCGGAGCGTGAAATAGACGTGTCGAGACTCAATGTGGCGACGACTTTGAACCTTGGTTTGACCCCTGCTCGCAGTGCAGCATCCCTGTTTGTGCAACACCCGAGATAAAAGTGCGTCCAGTGTAAAGGCTTTAGATTGGTCTTCGCTGCAACCTGCGGATCGAACCTAGCTCCAACGACAGCGAAGTCGCCTAGATCCCGCTCACCGCCCATGTCGCCGAGATAGTCCTTTTTCACCTTAACCAAGAACCCTGGTTGATCTTGGTCTGGCAAAGGCAGATATGGTGCATGCAACGGCTTCAGCACAAGTCCTTCTTGGCGTTCGGCAATGGTCCGGGCAAATGTCTCTTTAAGGTCTCCTAAGCCATTCCCTGTCTTAAAATCCAACAGGGTCCACTCTGAGCGCATGGACCGGCCGGGTATTACATGGATGAGTTTGCGAAGGATTCTGCGGCGGTCCTGGAGGGAATGACGCAGAATGGGCTCGTCGTCCAAGAGCAAGACGTCGAAGAATACAATCATGAGGTGTTCACACTTGTCCGGTGGAAAGTCCCGTAATGTGCCCATGAAGAACCCTGAGCGTTTGACATGATTGCGAATCTTCGAGAAATCCATGATCTTCTTGTCATCGTCATTGTATACCACCATTTCGCCAAGAACAATACAGTTTTTTCTGACCAAAGTGTCTGGTTGGCCGATGTGGAGAGCGTTGCGGATTGTGTTGCGTAGAGACTCACGGTCTGCCGTTGCGTCTTTGCCGTTCTTGGAGAAGATTCGAATGTTACTATTTCCATTTTCCGGATCGACATTGACATGGATCTCACAGTATTCGCCATCGTACTTGACTTCGGCGGCCCATGCGCTATTGCCGACAAGGTGAAGACAGTTCTGGAATGACCATGCCTTGTAGAAGGGTGGGCGTCCAATCTTGACACCAACTTTCGGCTTTAGTTTTTTCACTGCCTCAACACGCATGGACTGCTCTTCCCACGGCTTAGGAATGGCTGGATAACAGCTAAGCACTCCTCTAAGTGCATCGAAGGCGGCTTCAAAGTCGTTCTGGAACGCCAACAAGTCCGGTAGTAGAAAGTGGTAGTGTTGCATCACGAATCTTTCATTCAACTCGACGGTACAGTGATTTCGTTGCAGGAGGCGGACGAGCCATTTGGCTTCCCATGACTCGAGCCTCACAAAGATGTCTCTCAGTTCTGTGTCGACCTGGCATCCCGAATCGCGTTCTCTCCTGATTTTTTCGTCGGAGAATCTTTGCCTGGCCGCCAACTGTATCAGTACGCAGTTGATTCTTTCTATCGTGATGTAGTTTTTGCTAGAGAAGGTACCATCCCAAGGCTTCATGGCGAGTTCGGTATACACGCCCAGGTCGCCATGGGTACCTGTTTCCCAGCTCTCAAAAATCGCGCGTTGCCCACGATTGAAGGCGAGTAAACGGGAGAGCTTCTTCGCAAGGGAATATGCTGAAAAACCGTACACACGGTCTCTCCTTCGATGGGGAAACAAAATAGATAGTACAGCTCCACCATCCGTAGCTGGGTCGTTGAGCGCATCTCTGTGTTCTCGAAACCAGCTCGAAATGATCTGCTGGATGCGCTTCTGTTCTTCCTCGCAAAATGGTCGCGGTCGATTCGCGGATACATTTTCAATGTCTTGTAGGAGGCTGCAGATGGAATTAAAAGTTAGGGCCATAATATGTACTTCGCCGGTCGATAGATCCGGTGAGAGTGGTATAGCTGCCTCGAGAGCGGTCTGGCTGGATTTCCGAGAGATAATGATTATATGCTTTTAATTTAAGGTTCGGATTCTGATATTGATCGGTCCGGTACTCGCCCTCTTCTTGGTCGCCTCAATATCCGCAACATAGCGGGGCAAGTGTCGCTGTTGGGGACACTGATTATGCAAGCCTGGCCTTTGACCTGGCCGAAAAGATAGAGAATTGATGTATTCCAAAAATTTGAATTTGTGTGAAAAGCAATATATATTGGGTTGATACGACAGGTCTAAGAGAAACGAGAGGGTCCGCACGTGTTGTGTTGATGCGACAAACCGCGCCAATGTGGGGCATCACGGGATCTAGCAGGCAGCGCGCCAGAGCATGAACGCAGCATGGGCTGAAGTTATTCCAGCTCCGACAACTTACTATTGAGTTTTTGATACACATGCACTTACTATGCTCTACAAGTTAGTGGACAAAACAGTATGAAATGTAGGGGGTTTGCAAGCTCTGCGCGGGAGTGGAGACCCGCAAAGTCCGCCAGTAAAGACATACGTCATGATGCTTTGCAGGTGTTACTGGCAATCGGTCAGCTTTGCACCTCCAAGACCTGACTTATCTTTGCAGTGATTGAGCTGTGCTCCCCACTAACTGACAAGAAGAATTCTACGTTCACATCTAGAGGTGTATCGTCAAAACACTCGCTGACTGGAGGTTAAGCTTAGAATTTTGACCATCGTAGGCTTTAGGCTCGTAACTCTGCTCCACAGGAACGCTGGCTTTGACCATACTGACAAATTGCAGTCCTGATCTCTCCCAATGCCGAACCGAGGAGATAACATCAAGGACCCCCGGTCGGAGGAGACGAAGAAGAAGGATCTAATCGCGCGTGGCGACTATACACCTACGCCGGCCGGAAGATTAGCCTTCTTCGTCCTACGCGGCCTTGAACCTGCCCTCCAGTACTCGATCCTAGCGCATGGTCTCGGCACATCCGTCCTGCATCGCGTGGGGTTACGAACGCTACCGAGCGGCCTGCCGGCACATACGGGTATATCATTGATCGATGGTCTAGGCCTTTCGCCTTATCGTCTGGTCTTGTTTGGTATGGCAGTCGGTGCGGCAGTCAAACAGAACATATGGGTGACAGCACTGTCTGGCGAGCCGATGCCAGTAGGCGCGGCGATTGCGGTAGGAGTATTCAATGCTGTCTTCAACAGTCTCAGCTCCTACGCCTTTCTCACCACGGTAACATCGGCTTCGACGGAAGCAAACTTCCCGCAACCGGCGCTGCTTATAGGAAGCTCGCTGTACGTGATTGGCATCGTGACGGAGCTTGTCGCGGAGGTTCAACGGAAGTGGTTCAAAAGCGATCCGAAGAACAAGGGTAAGGTATATATGGGGGGCCTGTGGAGTTTGGCACGGCACATCAACTACGGAGGATATACGCTGTGGAGAGCGGGATATGCAATGGCCGGCGGGGGGTACACGCTAGGTGCTTTGGTCGCGGCCTTCTTCATCTGGGACTTTGGCCAGCGTGGTGTCCCTGCTTTGAGTGAGTATTGCGAGAAGCGGTACGGCGCACAGTGGGAAGAGTTTAAGCAGAGGACGCCGTACAAGCTGTTGCCTTACATTTACTAGGGCTGCACTTAGCGTCGCAGTACTTGAATGCAAGAAGATGCCGTGAGTGAGGTGATCTCGGAAAGTTCCGAACTCCCTTCTGTCTCAGCCCCAGGGAATCCATCATGACTTGCATGCCACCTTCCACGTGCCCAATCATTCCATTCTCGCGCTCGCTACACCATACCCCAACATGGGCGTAGGCGCACAAGCCATTATCCTGCCTGCTTGCGCTGACACGCCACGGTATTCTCCAAGGGTCCTTTCATGCAATAACAAATGCCCATCACATCCGATAATCACTACAACACCACTGGCCACATACGGGCAGGGAGACAGCTCCGGGGGTTAGCGCCCTGGACACCGGATCATCTGACTGACTGAGTGCATGCTTATTTCCCAAAGAGTCATCCCACGATAACGGCAGCAGTGCTGGAGATATGAGATCCAGTCGTTGTGGCACGATGCAGGTGCAATCCTCGTCTACAGGGCCATGTTTGCGCCGTAATGCGGTACCTCACACCGCCGTGGTTGCAAGCGATGCACTAACTGGCAAGGCGGCCCCCCGCTAGACATGATTTTGCGATTGCGAAAGCAAAAAAAAGGTGGTGTGCGATCTAGCATTCAGCTAGCAGATCTGCGGACGTTATGCCTCGTTCAAAACCCGAGAGCTTGGGCGCTACAGGCAGTGGTGTACAAGTAAGTTTTCGTGGTGGGGGTCATGAGAGCACGAATCATGTCGTATCGCTAAAGGGCAGACGGTTGTTTGCTGGTGGGAACGGCCTCTGAAAAGAAGACGGCACGACGTCGTTACGGGTCGAGCGCTGGTATTAGGGGTTTTCCAAAGGGGTGAAAGGGCGACCGCGTTGGCATGCATTTATTCGTGTATGCATTAGCCTACGACACATGCGTCGCGGGGTTACGAGCACTCGGACGTTGAAGTAAGCGATGATCTACACAATTCTCTGCTTTCAGCTTTTCAGGGTCCTTTTTTTGTGGCGGCTGGCTCAGACAAAGATGGTCCAGGATGTGCTGTGTCGAGTACGAACGCCACAACAGCAAATCGCCGGCGCGGGTGCGCTACTCGCTGCAAATTTCTTCCAATTTCCAGAAATAACTGTGGAAATTAGTCGCATCTCCACAAGAACAGTTATCGATAGACAAAGAGAAACGCAGCCAATTTATCGATAATGGTCAGGAGAGGAATGTGGGGGGGTTGCTAGATGGTTCCGCGGCAACCGGCGCCATTTTCTCGTGCGAGCATGGTCGATGAGCGGGTCAGAATTGGCCGACGGTGATGGAGACGAAGAGGCTCAACAGTTTTTTGATCCTTGGCTTGGACAGGCGAGATCGCGATCTGTGGTTGTCTCGGGTTGGCCTGATAGTCAAGGCCAGTGTTTGGTGCTACTACGTACGTACATGCAGAGCGGGGAACGGCTGGTGATGCATTGATGTGCATGCAAACCCCACCTCGAGGGTAGGTGTAAACACACATGGTGGTAAGCGACTAGCTAGCAGTGCGTACTCTAGAGGCAGAGTAGAGTCGTGCTCAGGCAAGGAAGGCACTTGCAGATGAAACGGTGTGCTTTGGCCCGGGCCTTGGTAGCATCCTGGCACCTACAGGTGCCGGGGGGCAGTTAGCTATGGCGAAGATTGAGCCGGTGGTGCTGTAGTGAGGGATTTGACGTTGGCTGAGGTCATGATTTGGACGTAACGTCGTATCGGACAGGCCGGGCGCCTGTAGGCGATGAAACGCACAACAACAACAACAGTGGCACTCTGGTCGACTTGAAGCAGACACTCTAGGCCAGACGTGGGCCAGGACGTGTACTTGTAATGCGATGTTCAAACAAGGTGGATGCAGCGGAGACGATCATGCACAGGCCGACTGGAGCCTGCAATGCTCGCGCCACGTTTGCCGATGATTCGACGGCATGCACAGGCTCGAGGGATTTGATTGTGGGAGGGGACGGCAGTGTAGCGATAGGAAGAGAGCAGCTCGCACGGCCAGGTCCAGGATACTCGGCATACAGGGCCCAAGGCAGTAGGCGTAGGCCGCAGGCGAGCAGGGCTCCGCAGTGCTGAGCGGCGCTTGCTTTGCGATGGCGGCGAGCGTTGCGAACGACGAGGAATTCCGGTTTTCTGGCATTAGCAGAGGGCGACTATGAGCTAGGGGTGGTAGTGGCAGTGGTAACACGCCATAGCGGAGGGCTGCAAGGAGACCTTTCGTCATTGACGGTCGAGGGGTGGAGAAGTCGTTCCCAGGCGTCGGCTCTCGCATTTCTAGCGCCGTCGCCGCCAACGGCAAGCACGGAGAGCTGGTACAAGACACAGCCGCTGCCTCTGCCTGCCTGTGCCGCTGACTCTCTGCCTGACTCTGCGACCTGCGCCTACATACATACCACCTGCATTCAACACCCTGCCTCTGCCCTTGACCGTCGCCCTCGCTGCTGCTGCTGCCGCCCTCGACGACTACTACTCGCTACGACACCAAGGGACTGCATCTGTAAGTCAGCATTTGGCGCCACCCCCGTCTCCCACGATGCGAACCTCGCACGCCATGAACAGGCGCACTACGCTCGATTGTGGCAAGCATCAGTGCCTCGAGCAGCCCACCCGGCCCGTCTTGGCCTAGCCCTTGCTCGTTCTCTTTGGTGGTGCTTGGTAGTAACTCTTTCTAGCGTTCCCTGGGCGGGACTGGACCGCATCGCTACGGTATTAAGGCCCTGAACTGCCACCCGCGCCTGCGACTCTGCATCCCCCTCCAAATCGCCAGCACACGTCCAGCCTCACTCGCACCCTCTAGCCGCGGCGTGTTTCGAGCCTCTCGAGCCATTGCTCCGTTGTCGTGGAAGAAGCCGCCTCCGCTGCTCCGTCTGACGGGCCGTGTGCTATTAGCATCACTAATTGCTTTTATCATTGCCCCCCTCTCGCCCCTCACATCACCTCAGACCATCGCCCGGAAGCAGGTGGAAGGCAGTTCCCGTGGAACGCCAGTGCAGAGTGAGCGCAGGGCTGCAGCCGACATCGTTGCAAGCGGGGCGCCAAGCACACTGATCCGCCATATCGCCATCGCCGCTACCTAATAAACACCGGCTCCTCTCGCCGCAAGCTTGGGTGCGGCCAAAAACACTCTCCTCGTGTGCTTTTTCCTTTCCCTTTGGGTAGGCGCAGTCACTCCTGACGTCAGGGCGCTGATTCGTGTTTCACCGCACGCGCCTCATCAACCGAGCAAACAGAAGACCCCAAGATGCAGGCCGTCATGGCGCAACCCCCACAACCGTCCGCCTACGGGGCCGTTCCTCTCCGCCGCAAACCCATACCAAACCCTGGAATCTCTGTTCGACCCGCCTCGCAGCAGCAGCAAGCCTACAACGACAACCAACTAGGACACTCACGCACACGAACAACCAGCTCGGGTATCTTTCCTGCTCCTTCGCCTACCACCGCAAACATGAACTCGCAATACCCGACCCAATACCAAAGTGGCCTCCGCCGCACCCCGACCTCGTCAACCAGTTCCACAAACGGCACCCCAAACCGCTCCAACAGCGGTGCCCTTCGCCGCTCTTCATCCACGCGCTCCGGCGGCAACTCGCCCACATCTTATGTTGCGCTGATGCGGAAGCAAAAGGCTACCGTCTGGTGTGACAGGGCCCAATACGAAGACCCGCGCATGCTCGCCCAACAGCGTCAAGCCAAGATGCGAGCAAACATGGAGGTAGCAGGTGGACCGCACCACGCTCCACCACGGAGTGCCTCTGGAGGATCAGGCATGACTGGCGGGGTACGGTCCAAGATTGGACGTCACCATGGCCTGCCAAAGGCATCATTGTACGCTCCAGTCACCTACGCAGGATCCGGAGTACCTATGCGATTGAGCGCCTCAGAGGTAGATGAGGGCGACGACGAGGATACAGGCTCAATGAAGAATGGCCAGTATCACCACCGCACCGGCTCTGGCCGCAGCTCCTTGGGCTCAGGTCGTCGTATATCTTACGCCAACCCAACCGGCCGCATATCCTCCAACAGCACACCACCACAAAACTCTTCTCCCGACGGCGAACTCGCCGACCTCAAAGAAGAGCCTACTCCATCCCCTGCTGAATATGACACCCACGCCCCCAACGACAACAGCTACTTCCATCACACAAAAACAAACGCTAGTACCGGCAGTGGAAGCAGTGGGGAACGTCACTTTGGCGATGTTGGTCAGATGCCTGCGCCAGAACACCTGAAAGCTCCCGTTGCAGCGGACAAGAAGGGCAGCAAGGACGACCTGGTGAGGCGAGGCAGTGTGGATGAGCGCACTATGACCATGGGCCCGCGACTCTTTGTTGCGAACCCAGACCTCAGCGACTAGTAGACGAGAACAAGAGGCGCTTTGTTATTTCTGCGATACCCGAAACCATGATTTTACTGCTACTGCTGAGACACACGCGTTAGTATACAACAAGACCAAAGGAGAGCCGGCCATTCCATTGAATACGAGCCATTGGTAGCAGCGTCTTTTTTTTTTCCTGCAATTCTTTCGTTCAGCACATCAGCGTTATCAAGCATTTGTTTTCCAACTAGCATCTCGGGTTTTTGTTGACTTTAGCATCTGCAAAAGCAGCTTTAAGGGATTGGGGGGTTTTATCTCTTTCTGCTTTGCATATGCAGGCACCGGACAAGATTTCTTTTCATTACAGTAGTCGCTTTTCTCTGCCTTTTCTTTTCCCTTTATCCGGCTGAGGCTCAGCGCAGTAGCGCACCCTGGCGGTACGCTCGCTCATCACCATGCCTATACATTTGTATATACCACACCACACCCTGCCATAGATGCATCTGCACCAGAGGCAATGACTGATTGAATGCACGCATACACAACACAAGCATAAACACGATATCCTTTTCTCATTGGCTGTTGATCTGCATACGGAAAATACGCTTCGTCCCCACACCCTTCGTCATTTGCCTCCAACTTCACGTCACCTCTCGGCGATGAGCGCACTGATCTACGGGTGTGGAACAAGTATGTAATCACCCGGCGACTCGGCGGCGCGTGGATAAAGGGGCGGCAATCAGAGGGCACAGCCAGCCGAGTGGTTGGCCTTATCCAAGTCGATCATTGCCCGCGTACCTGCCAAGACGTCCGCCCTGCTCGAAAGTGGCGAGTAAACACAGCCCATGTGAAACCGTGGCTTGTTTGACATGGCGAGTATCGCAGACGTCAAGTAGTCAAGTTGATTAGCGGTAGTTAAAATTATTTTTGTCAACAGCGTCTGAGCTGGCGGGAATCGTGTGTCCGTGGGGTGGCGTTGTGGATATCCAGGGTCCAGGGCAGGGTTGGAGATGCATTGCGTTAAGAAACTTTTAAGAAAACTTTTGTCATCAGTGAGGGCTGCAAGATTAAGTTTGATACCACATGAGAAACATGTACCTACTAGTATTCTGCATGTCAGGTAAACTCTTTCGACATCGTAGGCGTCGATCGGCTCTCAGTCGGTGGCTTATGCATCCCTGCCAAGACATTCCAACATGGTAACTCACCGCAACAGGCGGCACGACGCCCGCAACCACATCCTCCTGCTCTGAGGACACAGTCCTCCGATTGTTCTAAACAACCCCTCAAAAAGCATAAACTATGAAGCATGTCAATGGTGCCGCCAATGGCATGACAAAGCGTAACGCGGCTCAGCGAATCTTGAATGATGCGGTCGGCGTGACCAAAAACGAACAGGGCCACGAGAAGACTGATTACACAAGATGGAGGCTGAAGGATGACCGTGGATGCCAGACATGGCACTATCTGCAAACAGACGAGGAGATGAAGGCGTGGCCGCAGAGCACGGCCGACAAATATTTCTTAGGCCTTGATACGGTATGTTTGCGCCACCTTTGACCACCTCTGCTTGACATAGCAAGGCCAACAACCCGACTGACTTGCATAGGAACAACCCGACCTCAAGCCTGCAAAGACGCCCCTTGAAGCCGCCGACAATGGCCTCACCTTTTTCTCCAAACTTCAGCTCCCGCCTGGCAACTGGGCCTGCGAATACGGCGGTCCCATGTTCCTTCTCCCCGGCCTCGTCATTACCTGGTATGTCACCGAGACACCAATCCCCGCCTCGCACGCGATCGAGATCAAAAACTACCTTTTTGCCCGAGCGCACCCAGAAGATGGTGGATGGGGGCTACACATTGAAGGTGAAAGCACCGTATTTGGAACGGCCATGAACTATACCGTGCTCAGGCTGCTAGGCGTGGACGCTGAAGATCCGAGAATGTGCAAAGCACGGGAAACGCTGTGGAAGCTGGGAGGTGCTCTCAACGCACCACACTGGGCCAAATTCTGGCTGAGCGTCTTGAACGTCACGTCTTGGGACATTGTCAACCCATGTCCGCCCGAGCTGTGGCTTCTTCCAGACTGGGTTCCCTTTGCCCCTTGGAGGTGGTGGATACACATGCGACAGGTCTTTCTCCCCATGTGTTACATCTACTCGAAACGGTGGTCTTACCCGCTCAATGACCTTACACGCCAGCTAAGGGCTGAACTACTCATGCAGCCGTATGAGACTATCAATTTTGATGCACATCGCAACACCGTTGCCCCCACAGACAACTTCCATGCCAAGACATGGGTCGTTACCCTCTTGTTTTGGGTTCTGTCTGCCATATGGTTTCCCTTCCTTCGCTATGAGGGGCTAGTGAAGCGTGCTGAAGAGCACGTCTGGTGGCTAATTGAAGCTGAAGATGAGAACACCGATTTTTCAAACTTGGGTCCGGTTAATGGTCCTATGAACGCGTTGTGTGCGTACATCAGAGACGGGCCGGATTGCCATGCTTTCCGCGAACATATCAAGACGATTCCAGAGTTCCTGTGGGTCAAGGACGAAGGCATGCTCATGAACGGCACCAACGGTGTACAATCATGGGACACTTCTTTCTTGATCCAAGCCGTGGAGTCGTGTGGCCTGTCCAAGGAAAAGAAGTGGGAGCCAATGCTGAGGAAATCTCTGGAGTTCCTGGAAGATCAGCAAATTCTTGAAGAAACTAGAGATCAACACGCCTGTTACCGTCAACAACGTAAAGGTGCTTGGGGTTTCAGCACACGCAAGCAAGGCTACACTGTCAGCGACTGCACTTCCGAAGGCCTCAAGAGCGTCTTGATTTTGCAAAACGACAACCAGTTCCCTCAACTTATCAACGAGCGACGACTTAAGGATGCCATTGATGTTCTTCTCACTATGCAAAACGCCTCTGGTGGCTGTGCCTCTTACGAGCCTACACGAGGCAGCGAGCTTCTCGAGCACCTCAATGCCGCGGAAGTCTTTGGCAACATCATGATCGAATATGACTACCCCGAATGTACAACAGCCGTCGTAACCGCCCTGGACATGTTCCAGCACCACTACCCCGACTACCGTTCTGCAGAGATCACCGCCTTCCGTGAGCGCGCCGTAGCCTACATCCGCAAAGCCCAGCGCCCAGATGGCTCTTGGTATGGTAGCTGGGGCATCTGCTTCACCTACGCTGGCATGTTTGCTCTCGAATCTCTCAAGTGCTCCGGCGAACAATACGACAACTCTGAGCGTGTCAGACGCGCATGCCAGTTCTTCCTCGATAAGCAGATGGAAGACGGAGGCTGGGGTGAGACCTACAAGAGCTGTGAAGACGGTGTTTGGTCTCAGCACCCGCAGAGCCAGGTTGTGCAGACGGCGTGGGTCGTCATTGCACTGATTGAAGGTGGCTTCCCGCATAAGGAGCCACTGAAGAAGGCGATCAGGTTGATTATGAAGAGGCAGCAGCCGAATGGTGAGTGGTTGCAGGAGTCGATCGAGGGCGTGTTCAATAAGTCTTGGTAAGTTTCTCTTTCCGCGATGGGATTGGATGAGAGGCTAACTCAGACACAGTATGATTTCTTACCCCAACTACAAGTTCATCTTCCCGATTAAGGCGCTGGGTATGTATGCTAAGCGCTTTGGAGACGATGCTCTTTTTTGAACGATGTAGTCTATGATGAAAAGTAGGTATTCAAAAAGAAGTACTTTGGCTTGGGAAAAGTACACAACGTGGTGATGAGGACGACGACAATTTTTGGGTTCACAGCTCTATTACAGTAGTATTTTTAATGCAAACAGAGATGATGGATTTCATTTTCTCATCTTCCTCCAGCGCTGTCCTCGACGCGTGATTGACCCTTTAACTGCCAAGCTTATCGGTACAAATTCAGTTTTGTTCTCTTTCTTTTTTTTCTATGTCTATCTCCACGATCACCCGCATAATCCAAAAAGTCCTTACCTAAGAGATCCCTAATAAAGACTACTTTAGTAAGGCTTGAACCTCGCCTTCTCCTTCTCCTTCTTCTCTTTCCGCTTTTTCTTCGATGACGCGGTCGCAACTTCATCTACATCCATCTCTGCTGCGCCGTCCTCGGCCTTCCATGCGCGGACTTTGCCGTCTTCGCCGCAAGTGTAGGTCGTGTGTGTCTAGGCGCTGCTGTGTCAGAAAAGGGTATAACATGAATGAAATATGTAGAGAAAAACACCAGCACTCACATGTACATCCGTAAACAAATCTCTCACAATGTCATCGCCATGGGCCCCAGGCAACGACGTGCGATTTCCCAAATCGAAACCATAATCCAGCGGGCCGTTCGTACCCTTCGTAACTGGTATCAACTCTACATTCTTCTCACTGTATCACCATTAGCCCTCACTCACATCAAACACTGCCAAAACCATCAACATACCTATGCTTCCCCACCACAACACACGGCCTACCCCCCACCCACCCTAAATCAACCACGTACTCGCACCCCAGCACCTCTCTCACATCGCCACACACCTTGGGCGCCGGCTCCTCCTCATCTTCCTTCTGACTCTGCAGCGAGTAAAAGCTTACCGTTTCATCGGTGCCAATGGCGTACATGTCAGTGCCTGGGTAAAGAAAACCAGCGTGCGCGATAGCGGACCCATGGTTGATGACTTGGTACAAGGCGTCGTCTTCGTCGGCCTGCGTGGTGTCGAAGAGGTTGAGCAGGCCGTCGGTGCTAGAGGAAAGGAGGAGCGAGGGATGCGAAGGGTGGAGAGAGAGATTGGTTACGGTGTCCGTGTGCGAGTCAATATAGCTGCGTAGGGGGGTGCTGGTGTTGCGTTGGTCCCTGGGAAGGGGGTTAGTAACGGTGTTTGGGAGAAGAGTAGATTGGATGTCAAAAGAATATAGTGGCGAGTTGAGGGAATTTACCAGATGTAGACGGGAGAGCTGTTGGGTCCATCTTCAGGGTTCTCGATACCGGCTGCGATGAAGTTGGTCGAGGCATTGCACACGAGCGCGGATATGAGTTTGTGAGCTGTATCGACTTTGTCAGTCTTGTTCCTTTTCAAGCATATCATATTGAAATAAAGAGACTAACGGCTTTCGGTTTCAAGAACTTTTTGCTTGCTCCTCTTGTCCCAGAACCTAATCATTCCATCTCTTCCTGCCGTCGCGACGACATTACTAGCTGCATCATTTGCTCGTTCTAGGCACGTGATGTTGTCATGGGCCTTGGCGATATGGCCATCGGACTTTAAATCTGCTGTTAGAAAGCGGAGAGAGTCGTCTGATGATATCAAGGCTAGCTGGTCGGTAAGACTATAGGTAAGCGGATCCTGTCGCGCTGATGTGGAGATGACTTTATAAATGTAGGAGCCGGCTGAGAAGCCAGCGTCGGTGCTGGCGATCTCTCGAAGAGGTGCCATACCGAGATGAAGCAATGTGATTTGTTTGATGTCACTCTGATTGTCGCGAAGGTGCAGTCGTCACGGAAAACGAGGCTAGGATTGGAACCAAGGTGATGAGAAGAATTTTTCACAGCGAGGTTTCTGCTTCACTCGGATGCAATGCACATCATGTGTCCCTGATTTCCATGGTCGCGAGCATAGTGACTCTGTAGTGAAAAGTCCCATTGCAGTTGAACATCTCCCCTGAGCCTGTCATAGGTGATGAAATGGTAACCTGACATAGGTGCATGCCAATGTACAGCTTCAGAAGAATGCAGATACTGCACATCACGTCACATTTCTTCTGCAACAGTGATCCAAGTATTTCTAGATTCCGTCTCAAGACAGCTTACACAAATAAAAGCATCACTCCACAGATTGTATGTAGCCTTGATATGAAACTCGTGCAGACATAGCTTTCGTCGGCACAAGCGATTAATACAGGCATTCCTCTCCGATCCCTCCAAAAGCCCCATCCACTGACATAACGCCAGCAGACAAAGTAGGCCGTCACTCCCGCAGTTCAGCACGTCGAGGCGCTCATTGCCGGCGATATCGAGGTTCGTTGGAGAGGAAAAGTTGCGACGCGGGCGCACGCGAGAAAATATCGGGTGTCGGGCAAGCGGGTGACTAAGCAACGTAATGCGACAGCGGTGATTGGACGCTCGCGGGACCTCGGGAATCGGGAAGATTTGGGCGCGGGAGTGAACGACGACATCATCACCATCTCGACCACCGTCCGACTGATCAGTCAATTGCTACCGGGAAACACCATCATGGCTTCTCAGCGCATTTTCCAGCTTGGTCTGCGACGCGCCGCCGCCCCTGGCCTGAGGGTGCAGCCCGCAGGACGCATGGTCCAGCGCAGGTATGTCATAGCTATACCATGAGCACGAGGGTGCTCTTCTCGGTCACCCACCCACACCAAGAGCCAAATAGTAACAGAGACATATAGGCTTGCCGCAACAGAACATGCTTCCCAATCTCAGGCCGCCGAGATCCTCGCAAAGCAGCGTGTCAACCGTCCAGTCTCGCCCCACCTTTCCATCTACCGACCCCAGATCACCTGGATCGCCTCGTCTCTCAACCGTATTACCGGCATCACCCTGTCCGGCTCTCTTTACCTCTTCGGCATTGCATACCTCGTCGCCCCCTACACCGGATGGCACCTTGAGACACAGTCAATGGTCGCGGCTGTCGCTGCTTGGCCTGTGGCACTCAAGGCGGGATTGAAGGCTTTCTTCGCATTCCCATTCTTCTTCCACGCCTTCAACGGTGTCAGGCACTTGGCTTGGGATGTTGGTGTTGGATTCAAGAACCAGCAGGTTATCCGCACTGGCTGGGGTGTGGTTGGACTGACAGCCGCCATGAGCTTGTACTACACTTTCCTGGGATAAATGATCAGCAGCAGATATAGAGGGACATGCCATGAAAATTTGGGAAAGTGATTGTTGTCAATGGATGCGAGGCGGAAGGCAGTTGGACTTTTGGATGTCTAAAGCAGCATTGGTGGTGGATTCCGAGCTTCGTCACGGGAGCCAATATCACGAATATCCAATCACGTGACCGACAACCGGACTTGCTTTCACTCTGTAATATATAAACGAGTGGCACCACGCACACTCAAACAGGTAGCAAGAATTCTATCTCGTTCAACTTACAACTGGGAAACAAGAGTGGGGTAAATCTGGGGATGATAGTGAGGAAGGAGGCCAAACTGTACTATGAATATTTGAATCAAACATTGCATGCGCAGCCACGTGCGGATAGCCACAGACAAGACTGCATTTCGATTTCGGTACTTGACATGTGATGAAGTTGAGAATCTCATGTGTTGCACGAAGCAGGTCACGGCCATGGCGCTTAGCCTCAAAGCACATGACTACGCGTTTGCACTGTCCCACTGGCGCGTAACCCTCTCGGCTCGACCCGAGCGTGGCACGGCAGAAACCAAACCTATTGCTGTCTGAAGCGCACTTTGAGATGCATCGCCGCAATGGCAGAATCACAGGCTCCCTCGATGCTCGGCGAGGACTTGTACGATGTGAGTTTCTCTTCCTCACGCATCGAGTGCTGCATAGCGCGACACCAGACCCTGGTCGCCGATCATTCACGTCGCTCGACTGACGCCACTTCAGGACCCATCTCAGCTCTCCCAGGCCCTCAAGCAGCGGGCCTGTAGCGACAAGCCATTTCGGTTTACCACTTCGGACGAGAGCCAATATCCAGATAGCTGCGACCCTTGCCACGACGCCGCATCCTTCCTCGATCGCGGTGCTTCCCCACGACGCGCCGTACATGCAAATCATGTGAAGCCCACGCTGCCCAAACACCATAGCGCACCCACAAGCACAGATTTGACGAAGAAACCAAGAGCGATATCGAAGATGCACAGCTTCAACATGATGGATGCGCCGGGGGATACACAACCAGATAGCCAGATGCTTAAGACGTGGACAAGCGGCATCTACTCGACCACCGATGTGAACGACGTTGCACATCCCAAGTCGCTTTTTGTTGAGCACGACGAGGACATTGATGAAGAATCACCTTCAGACGAGATGGACATTGTCGCATCAAGTCAAGGCCAGCGCGGCCCCGCGCCTACAAGCCCTACCGTGCCCGACGCGGACGAAGTTGGTGACTCTGCGCAGAATAGCCTGGCTCCCACAAGTCCGCTCAAGTTTCAGACGCCAGCGTTAGTAGGCAGGACGAGGGGCAACTCAGGCAATATGCTTAGTTCGGCTGCGCGAACCAATACGACGCCTGGCACTGTCGGCTCTACCAACTTTTTCTTTCCCTCGCTGAGCCACGGAGGCGAAGGGCTTGCGCAGCACATTTCCCTTACACAGGCCTTCAACAATACACAGGCACCCACTTCCCCCGCACTAGGCGGTGGTGCAACTGATGACATTGTCTTTTCACGTCCCTCTCCGAACTTCACTCATATACGACACTCGAGTCCGATACCCGCGTACTCCAGTCCAATCAAAGCTACCCAGCCCGAGACCCCGAAGTCTGATCCCGTTATACGATCATCCAGCCAGCCGCGAACCGAGTATGTTACGATGAAGGAGTCACAAGAAAGACGGAAATTATCTCTAGGAGACGAGCACGGGAGTCTTGTCGAACAGGATAGTTGGCAAGAGCTGTCTAGAGTAGTACGAGCTAAGAAGGCAAAAGAGTATGCCCATCGTCAGGCTGCCAGATCTCTATCAAGTGTCTCAGTGCCAACTCCCGTACTATCACGATCGACTAAAAAACGCATAATGAACCCTGACGATTCGTCGCCCGGAAGGTCAAAGACACCGCAAGCTGAGACAAACGGTGGGGTGAATGACTATGATGTCACAATGGAAGAACAATCGCAACATATGGGAGTGAATGAGAATAGCGCTGAAGACGCTTGTTCACTAGATGTACCTGTCACCAAACGAATTGCGGGGAGACGTAACAGTGTCGATAGCAATGTGCAGGTTCCCAAGACCTCTTCGCACCCTCACCGGACGCCCTCGTGCCCACTTTCAAGGAATTCTTCACAACCTTTACTTCTGCAACGAGAACATCAACTACAAGAAACCAGATTGTTACACAACCTAAATCGATCGTTTCAACCGCACAGCAGTAGAGAATCGATAGCCGTCATGGATTCTCAGCCAGATGTCGACTTTGACAGTATCCCGCAGCCGAAGTCAATACGCTTCCCTTCGTCACCATCAGTAATCCAGTACAGCATCAACCAGACCACAATGGGCTCTAGGACTGGATACACAAGTCAGATTATTTCGTCCTCGATGCCTCCGATGCCACCCAAGCCTAGTAGTCCCGAAGAAGATACAACTCCCGAGGGCGAAGAACGTGTACCGAGCAGCCCACCACTTTTGCCTCCGGACGACGCCGAGGCTGGTGATGATAACATAGAATATGACGAACATACTTACGACGAATATACGGAGGTCAGTGGGCAAAGGAATTCCTTGTCCCCCACCTTTGATGATGACGTGGCTATGGACGAAGACGAAGATCTGCCTGTAGTTAAAGAGCATGCAGATGAAAATGATGGTACAAATTCGGATAAAGAAGAACTAGACCTGGTCAAACCTGGAAAGACGAATGTCCAGACCGACCAAGTGGCAGAAGCTTCAGAGCAGAACGAACGAAGCAATACACGCAGTAGCAATCAGTTTCAGCGTGACGCGACAGGGAGACAGCCTCGACCACCATGCATGCAGCGTCAGGATACCATCCCAGAAACAGACGCGCTTGACGAGACACAACCATCGTTCTTTCCGACCAAGAATTCTGAAGAAATTACAGAGGATGCTACTGCTACGGGAGATCACACGAATAGTGTAGATCTTTCTCAGATAGCTAGAGAAAAGCCTGATGAATCTCCTCCCAACCTGCAAGTACCCATCAGTTCAAAGGACGCTGGAAGCGAGGCAATTCCAGATAGCCGCCGCATCCGTTCCGTAGATGACATGTACAATCTACCTGACACTCAACATTCGCTGAACGAGGAAGATGTGGAGATGCCAAGATTGAGCGGATCTGAGGATGAGGGGGACGTCTTTATGCCACGTTCTTCGCCAGCCAAACCATCAGTGAAAAGGCGCAGGGTCATGTATACCGCCAAACGCAAAGCCTTTCGCGATTCGACCAGAACAGCAACTGATACGGAGTCACTTTCAGACCCGCCTTCATCGTCTCAGCTCGACCAAGTCCAGCCTGCCATGGAGGATAACCAGCCAGCTGTATCGGCCGGTGAGTGTGAAGACGATGGTGCTCATACGGCGGCTGGTACAGAAGAACATGCGGACGTTCCCTTTATACGAACAACGTCCTTGAAAAGCAGAGTTCTCCCGAAACCCTCCAAGCCTCGTAATCAACGGCAAGGCGCATTGAAGCCGGTTTCGAGAGAGTTATTGCGAAGCGTATCTTCACCTGCAGCTTCGCCTACGAGACCAAAGGAGCCTGGTAATGCTCGGAAGAAGAGTCCGATCACGCCTACGAAGTCTCGAGAAGCTGTCGCAGAACCACCAACTGATGTTGATATGGTTGACGCGGGCAGTGAACCGGTCATGCCTCCCAGCTCTCTTGCACAGCCGTGCAACATCAAAGTGACGGTGGAAATTCCATCCCAACGAAGTGCGACTCCTCCGGAAATCATTGTACCTAACAGAGTATTTGCATCCTGGCCCGGAAGTCATTACTACCCCGCTACATGCGTTGGGCGTCCAACAGCTCGCCAACTTCAGATCCGTTTTGATGACGGCAACACCACTTTCATAGATACGGCACATGTGCGAGCACTAGATCTTCGTACGGGCGACCACGTCAAGGTGGACGAGCCAGGTATGAAGAAGAACACCTACATCGTGGTGGGCTTCAAAGACAGAAGAGACGATCTCGGTGGCGAAGAGTTTCCAATGACTGATCAACGAGGGCACGCGACCGTCGTTCTCGAAGAAAGGCCAAGGGAGAGTTTGCCGCAGGCTAAAGCACTCCAGTCAGCTGAGCACATCTTGGTGCCCATGGGCAGTGTTTACCTGACTTCTTCGCTCTGGAAGCGACTCCGCGATCGGTCCTTCACCTCGACTTTCGTTGTCTCACCGGCCAAATCAGCTTCTCATATTGGCACCCCCATCGCCGATCCTTTGACTACCCCTTCGTTCAGTCGCCGCGGAACTGCAGTACCGTCATTCCTCAGAGATGCCACCACACGTGCTGCTTCTGTAGCATCGACAGCCCGATCTAGCAGTGGCGTGTTCACGAACATGGCTTTTGTCCTCACTTCCACCACAGCTGATGTGGACAAGGATGCTATTGCCAGACTTATTAAGAGTAACAACGGTCAGGTGCTAGAGCACGGCTTCCACGAGCTCTTCGACTTTGAATCAGAGGAGGCCCCAACATCGTCTCAGAATCGCCGTAGATCAACATCTACCTGTGACGGATCTAACGAACTGGTACTCAAGGATGCATACAAGGATCTGGGTTTCGTCGCACTGATATCGGACGCACACTCCCGCAGCACAAAGTATATTCAAGCTCTCGCGCTTAACGTTCCGTGTTTACACGTCCGCTGGATTCACGACTCGCTCAATGCCTCTCACGCTGCCCCTTTTACACGCTATCTTCTGCCCGCCGGTGTTTCAAAGTTCCTCGATCCAAACGGCGTAATCCGCTCTCGTACAATGGCTCCTTACGACCCAGCCGGCGAGGATACAACTTTTGCGCGGACAATTCAGGGCCGCGACCTGCTCCTCCGCAACCAAAATGTTCTCCTCATCACCGGAAAGTCGAAAAAGGAAATCGAGAAACGCCAGCCGTTCTTCTTTCTCTCGCATGCCCTCGGCTCCGCAAATGTGGGTCGTTGTGCTGACATGGCTGCTGCGTCAGACATGCTTTCCGACGGCAAGTGGGACTGGGTCTACGTCGACAACGGCGAACGCGGTGTCATGGAGGCGGCAGCGGCGTTATTCGGCACAGAAAAACCTGCTGCTGTAGGTGGCAAGACCAAAAAGGGTGGCAAGAAGAGAAAGAGAGATGGCGAGGGTGATGTCCCCGAGGAGCTTATCATCAAGGGAGACATTGGTGGCAGGACTGTGAAGATCACTTGTGCGGAGTTTGTCATTCAGAGTTTGATTCTCGGTGCGTTAATCGAGGAATGAGCTGTACTCTTGGATACTCTAGGCGAAGGCGGAGGGATTTCTGTTTCTATCTCTTGTTTAAGACTACGTTCTGTGTTATTTAGATGATTTGGCGTCCTTTCTTTCCTGGGAAAAAGGGATGGATGTGAGTATCTGACATGTCCCGGATGGGATTCTTTCTCTTCTTTTACATCGATTTTTTCTTTCTCATGTATTATCACAACTTCCATTGCGTAGCACAATGCGCAGTCTACTTTTTGGTCATCTCGCTGTCCCTGTTCTTTTCCAGTGCAGCAAATATAATATACTACACCGCGTCCAAAGTACAAGCATTATCTCTCTTAACTGTCAAGTTCCCTGTCCTTCACTGTCTGTTCCCCATCCGTTTCTCTGTAAAAGTGTGACCGTAGACTACACATCTTTCTAGAACACAAACGTACAATAACTCCTGGATTTTGAGAGAGAGAAAAGGCGAAATTTAGACGAGCACCAGTTACAAGCACTCTTTACCTCTTTGTCATGATGCTGGGTAATGTATCCTCGCACAAACTTTGAACTACAGTCTGTTCTGTATCAAATACATACATATTCCTGACCTGACAGATTCCTATCTGGCTACTCGAAAAAAACAAGAACTGAGCGTGACCACAGGTAGAGTTCAGACAGGGGTAAGTCAAGTCCAACTCATCCTTCCCCCACTCTTTACCCAGCATCCCATATTTACCTTGCCTTGCTCCTTCTCCGTAGACACAACCCACTTGTTAACAGCAGCACTGTACAAACTACATGCAGACGAACTTTCATAACATTCATTAACCCGCCAAGCCGCAGACGAGACAAACCTTCGTATTCTCAGAGTATGCCAGCCAGACACTTTGAGGGGGTGAGGTCACCTGCACGTTCACACTACTCGAATGACACGAGGTTGGCGGCGGCGTGATCAGCTTGGCATCTATCTATCCCGCCTGCCTCCGAGGCAAAGGAAATCCAGCATAATGGAAAATGTCAGCATAGGACGGGCCATGGTATGGCCCAAAGTAGCTTGTTTTGCTTGTCGATGATGACGGCGGAAGATTTTTACGGGAATTTCATCTTAACAACCCTTGTACATTTTTTTTAATCGTCTTTCTGCCCTTGCAACACTAGTGATATGAAGAATGTGGCTATGTATAGCACTTATTTCTTAGCGTCTTTGTCTAGTGACGAGTCAAAGTCAGCTGTCAAATTAAGTGAATCTCAAGCTAATCATATTCTTCACTGATCATTGTAGTTCTTCATTTCACTCAGCCCGCTAAAAAAAAAGATGAGCAAAGAACATGATCCCTTTTTTTTTTCTCAGCTGCACAGACCCCATGGAGATTAGAAGGAGGCCCTTCCTTCAATTTCTCTTTATCGTGACGTCTGATAGTTCATGTTATCCTACCCATAATTCTGCCTGAATGCAACCTGTGCCAAGCGGTAGGATCGACATATGTACTGGGGTCGCAAGGATCCGGTTTGATACCGACAAAGATAGGGACGTTCGAGAAGTCTACAGGCCCCCCCTTTGCTTCGGGCTTCTACACTGAACAGCAGAGCTTCCAGAAAAAGAAGGGGAAGGTGGAGCGCTTGGGTAGTTTAGCCACTTTGCGACCGGAAAAATAGGCAGAGAACCCTAGTAGCCGGTGTGACGAGCTGCAGCCAGTGAGAAGGGATGCAAAGAAGACAGCTTATTCGAGGCTTTCAACGCAGGCAAATTATTCCGTTTCTCGTTCGGTTGGCGATAGAGGTGTTGTGTCAGGATATTTTTGCATGTAAAGGACCCGCTTTCGGCGTCTGGAAGGGGGCAATCCTCTTCTTTTTTTTTCGTTTTGAGCTTTGACATGTGAATCATCCGAAGCAAGGCCACGTAAACCAACCCTTACTCAGAACACCGACAGACAGCTGTCGGCCCGCCTGGATCCGGCATGTAATGAGCTGATTTTCGGCATCCGTTATCCTTGTTCGATGCGCCACAACATCTAGCGACGCTCAAAACGGGGCTCGTCATGTATTTGTTGATTGTCAGGTTCAGGAAATATTGGGGACTTTGCAAGTCTTGATAGAGATTTCTAATGCTTTGCCGACGTGCGACACAATGTCTTGCATTGGCTCGCATGCGACGTGAATGTAAGTGCGGGTCAGTTGTTTCTGCCACATTACAACAGACGCATGGAGATGCGCAGATGAGGTGGGAGATCCCTCTTTGCCAAGTTTGCTCATTCGAACAACGGCACTCGCGTGACGAAATGTTGGTTCGAATGCAGCCACACGGCGAAGCAGGGAAAGTCCAACCGGCTGCGTCGTACGGCGTCCATTCCTTCGAATGTAATACGCCCAGGACGGCAGTCGGTTAGTTGACACTCGGTACACTACTGCCAAAAAGCAATAACAATCGACTCGGCTTCAAGAGCCGCCCTTGGTATGCCATACGAAGAATCCTTGCGTGTCATAGCCGTGCCGTCCGAGTGCGCGCGGGGTATCTTAATGTGCGGCGAGGAAGGGTAAAAAGCAAATTAGCTTTGCAAGTTTCGGTGACACGAACAAAATAACAGTGACGTGGTGTTAAAGCGGCATTGCAGCAGTATCAGCGTATTGATTGTACTGCTGTTGAGCTTGACTCGGTCGGCTGCTGCCACGTGCGGTACCCTTGAGGATGTATCGTATATTGTCCTAGTACAAGTCGGTGTACTTGTGCTGTAGGATTGATAGAGATACCCTGTATGTTGGCGCAGCGTGAGACAAAGGGCGCATTGGCAACGAAAAATGCCTCCATGTGTTATACAGAGAGCGAGCTGTATACACAAGTCATGTTCGCGGGATGTTTCAGTCTAGCGAAGGGGAACCGGCAAATCATTAGTGGAGTCGGACGGTTACCTGTCATCAGTCGCCGGGTGCGGCTACTTCGTACTATCATGTACGCTAAAACCGAAGCTTTGAGCGGTCGGGATATGACCCATCCTGGGAAGGCATATGGTCAACGGCGACATGGATATGAGCGGACAAGAGCACAGTCAAAAACACAGTGTACCTGCAGACCGGACTCATGCATTGTCACTGGTGTTTGAAAACTGGGCTCGGTTGTGATCCGACGGACAATATCCCCATTTCATTTAGGTCTATATTAACGTCCGTGCCGATCTAGGCTTACTGAAGATTAAGAGTGCTTGTGCCAATTGAAGCGTCGGAGGCATGGGCGTCATGTCGGAGCCGAGTGTTGGTTTTGTCATAAGCGTGGAACGATTGGCAAACGCTGTAGTACGGGAAGGGAGGTGCGTCAGGGATTCGTGTGACGATATTTGCGCCGAGGCACGCGATGCGCCTAGGCCCGTTATGATCTTGGATCTTCGCGGGCGGACCAGGTTCATGGATCGAACCTCTTGTGCTAATCTATTCTGACAAGGATCAACGGAACGGCAGTGAGAGGGTGGCCTGAGACCCCCGCTCAACTGTCAAGCGATGTACCCTGAATTTGTTGAGTGAAGGATTCTGGCTGGACGCTTAGTCGAGCACATGTGGTTCCTTGATTGTGCCCTACGAGGTCGCACGGTTGCGTATGTTGGTGGTTAAGCAAAGGGTATTTGGCCTGGATATCCGGTATGCTGATCTTGCACCTCAACAATGCAAGCATGTCTAAAGCAAGACTACAAAGACTTCGTGTTTAGCCTCGGAGGTAGACCGACTCAGTTCGCTCCGCCGTGGCAGACTCATCAGCCGAGACCAGGGTGAAACGTATCAAAATTGACTTTGGGTATGCTAGAAGAGGAAGCTTGATTCCGCTGCGGCTGTGGATAGAGCGGCGGGCTCGTTTCAGCCTTCTAGGACATGGATGAACGCCATTGGGCAAAGACAAGTGGCGGCCTGAGAAGAGACTAGGTAATGTGTCTGCACGCCATACTTGGTACAGGGCTGTTCATCTGTTCTAGCGTTCCGAGAGAGATTGATTGCGGTACTGGTCCATCTAGGATGCAGGATCTGCAGTCAGGGGTGTGGCATGCGAAGGTGTTTATGCTGAGGAGGAGTGATAACAGAAGTAATCAGCGCTGGGTATGTAGTGTGTACAGTGTGGTGCATAGCCGAGAAGCGCAATGCACGTACATGCACAGGTACGAGGAGGGTAGGTTTACAGGCATGTTAGTGAGGATGTGCAGGCTGAGTTCAGTCTGTGGCAAGGAAAGAGGCCGAGAAGCACCATGCTAGTGCCTTGTACCCCGCCCCCGCCTTCCTTATTGGGCGAGCCCTGCCCAAAAAAATTATCTACACAGAATCATCAAGCAGACACCGAAACGCAAAGCCAACATCGAACATGATGGGCCTAGACGAAGACGCCATAGACGAGATCCTCTATCTCGCGCGTGCCAATGAAGCAGCCGAGCTCGAGTCGTTTCTCTCCGAGCTGTCAGCACAAGCCAAGCAGTCCAAGGCCGACTTGGTGACCGCGGCCATCGACCCCAATTCAAGGAACAGCGCGCTGCACTATGCTGCTGCGAATGGCCATAATGGTACGATTCCAAAGCCCTGACATCAAATTTCCCAAACCTGACTCGTTGCCCAGATATTATCAAGTTGCTCCTGTCGGTCGGCACAGAGAAGCCTAGCCCAGGCTTCCTGAATGCAGTCAACGAAGCAGGCAACACCCCCCTTCACTGGGCAGCACTTAACGGCCATCTCGAGAGCGTTAAGCTTCTCGTAAACGCTGGCGCTGATGTCACTCTTGTCAACCGTGCGGGCCACGACGCAGTGTACGAGGCCGAGATCAACGACAAGAATGACGTGGTGGACTGGCTGCTTGCTACCGTCGAAGAGTTGGAAAAGGGTATTGGTCAGACTGGTGAAGCGACAGCCGGCGAAAGCGCTGACGAGGACATGGACGGTGCCAATGCGGACGGTGCCAATGCGGACAGTGCAGAGGGTGGTGACATTGCTTCTGCACATGAGACAACAGCTGGAACGGCGGTGGAGAGTGCCCGAAAGCAGATGGAAAACTTGAATACTCAAGATGGCGCGCCGCAGGATGGTTGAGCAAGTCCAGATCGATGACGATCATATACACACTTAGTGGCTTGACCGCTTGCAAGAAAGCTTCTCAGCTACGCACTACGGAAAGTTTGTACGACAAAGGCATTGCTGCAGAGCATGATTTACAGTTTTGACAAATGGCCGCACATTGTTCTAGGCCATGATGTCAGTGGGAGAAAGACGGGCGAAGGCACGTACAAGAGACGAGAGAAAGCTTATACTAGTTGAAGTGTATTGCAGGGGGGAGTGCTATTTAGGTCCTAGGGTTATGCGCTACCACGTATAAGACCAATATTTGGCCTTTTGACAGGAGCCTCAAGTCATGGCCTCTGACTCCATCTGATAATTGTACAGTTACCTCGAGATTAAGAAGCAGGGAATGGGTTTGTTGCAATCAGCCATAAGCCATCATTTACTAAAACAAGCGCGTGAGATCAAGGGCATATTCGTGTGACCTATGTGGTGGTGATACCGCGGCGCTAAACAAACGGTCTCAAGGCAAAGTATGAATCTTCTCGAGGCTGGCATGTTACAGCCTTGAATCATACATAGATGCCACGAGTGTCAAGCCCTACCTAGGAAAGCCTGGCGCACAGTGCGCAAGCTCAAACGTGCTGCTGATGCCTAGACCGCATTAGTGCATGTACCGACCTTGCAGCTTTCTTCTTTACTTACCGCCTTATGCGCTCAACTGAGAAGGAACTCCATGCGCTTCTTATCCTTCTTCTGCTTGCGCTTTTCCTTGTACGCCTGGATTTGCTGCTTGGTGATTGGCTTAGCACGGCGCTCTGCCTTGAGACTACGGCCATCGTGGCTATTCGCGGCAGCATTGACATCGAAAAAAGCATTCATCTGGCGCTTGCTCTTGTTCTCGTCGTTGTGAAGCTCCGGGCCATTGCCAGCCTGTTGGAACTTGCCCGTGAAGCGGTTGAATTGAGCAGTGGCAGAGTAGTCCTGGGCAGCTCCATAAGGTGCGTGGGCGGCAGCAGCGGCAGCCTTCTCTTCTTCTTCCTCTTCCTCAAGGGCTGCTTTGGCGTAATCTGCGTTAGGATCGTAGCTGCCGTGGATTGCTGGGTTGTAGCCTCCCCACTTGCGCGGGGGGCGAGAACTAGCCTCAGCTGCACCAGCGCTTGAAGTCACAGGGTAGCCTGAAGGCATAGCGGGCATGCCACTAGCGTAGGTTCTGTAGAGTTCACGTATTAGGTTGGGAAAGACAAGAGAAGAAAATGATAGTCAGCAAACCTGTCATGGGGATTGTGAGTGTCATACGCGTTGTGAGGATAAGGAGCGGTCTCGAGCTCACGGGGACATTCCCACTGCGAGACGCCTGTGAAGTGGTTGAAGTAGTAGTAGGCCTGACTAGTGGGATCCCACCTGGGCTCCCAGCCATTGTTCTTGGCATCGGGGGCAGGCTCGTCGGGCAGGGGAGGAGCGCTGTCGTCATAAGGAAGCGGAGCCTCGTTGTTGTACGTGTAGCTCGCGTCGCGCTTGCCTGGGGCGGCGGCTGCATCTCCTTGGGCACTGGAGCGGCGGTCGCCGGGCTGTGTGGTGGCAGCTGGTGGCGGCTGATGGTCGTTCTTGGAAGCCATGGCGAACGTCTCCTGTGCACTTGAACGCGTTAGAAGTTGCGATGCGGGCTTCTCGCTGTTCCAGGTTGTGGCGGCACGGCTGCGGCGAGAGGTTCCGGGAGTGGCAGTTTGTTGTCGTGGTTGTCGGTGGTTGTCGGTGGTTGCTGGACTCGGCTGCACCTGCAGAGACAAAGTGATATGGGCCCTCGCTTGGCGGGCGCAGGCGCTAGTTGCGTAAGCAGCCGCTAGCGTCCATGTGACCGGGGCGCTCTCACTCCCGAAGGGCCCTACTCATACTCACCCTCATACCCCAACATGGCCAATGACTCGCAAGCCGCCTCGCTTCACTCCAGCTCAACGGCGATCCGCTCTGTCGTGACCCTGGCCAGTTGCCTCTTCCCTCGCCTGACTGCTCGGTCCTTTGTCTCAGAATACGGTGCAAAATGTATTGTGGGCGTCATCCGCAGCCAGAGTGGGCCTCGACACCCGTCCCTAGATCGACATTACAGCAGCCTCACCTGCACCACATGCACACGGCGCACGCACACACATAGGCGCGCTGACAGAGCGGCCAGCAGTGACAGCATGCTATCACGTGTCAAGCCCATCAAGGGATCCATTCGGCCGTATTGTTGCCCTCATTACATACTACTTTATATGCCTACGCCGTCTGTTTGACGAGCCCGCATCGTACTAAGCAGAGCCCCGTCTAGCTTCCAAGAAACCGAGCCAGAGGCCTCGAGCCGTTCGGTGCGGGCCAAGATAGCTCCATGCAAGCAAAGCCAGAGAGGCGTTAGGGGGATCCGGGACGTGAAAGAATCGAGATGGTCTCCATCGGCCGCTCAACGGCTACTGTTCACTCATTCCGATTGGCTTCGCCCGCCGCTTTTAGCATGCCCGCCGACGTCTTCCAGCTGACAGGCAACAAGGGAACATCAGCTTCTCCATGGCTGCGCGGGGATGGGCCTGGTGCTGCTGCTGCTGCTGCTGGCGATACAGGGCCGGCCGCCGGCACTTTGGGCCTTTTTTGTTTGCATTGTTCATGACGCCCCGTATGTCTGCCCTGTCCTGTCGTGTCCTGTCCTGTCCCTCCTCCTGCAGCCCGCGCGCGCATCGTTTTATGGTGGCTGCGCTCCTTCGCTACTTTTGGCCCTCGGCCCTCTGCTGCTCCAAGCTCATTGGACAGACGCGCTCCAGAACCTAACGCCAGGTCCCAGAGTTTCGCGGCAGAATAGCAAGGACATGTTCACTGCATTGTTCCCATGCTGCATGATCTGCACAGGTCATTAGCGGTAGCTGCGGTTGGCTAGTGTCGTGTTGGTACGATCTGGGGCTCACATCGCCCACGCGCCATCCACGACTGCAGTAACGTGCATTCCTCTCAGCACCATACCCTGCCCCCAGACGGTATCGACTCGATATCTGCAGCCAATATTCCGGCTGGCTTATCCGCTACCCTGGTTTGTCCTAGCATCTTCGGGTCTCAAACAGCGACGAGCTCCACGACCATGTCCCTGGCGGTCCGTCACTGCACGCCACTGGAATGATAACTGGCCTATTTTGAAGCCGCGGTCGCTTCCTCTCGGAACCTGTTCTTGCAAGGGCGCCCTGGTAACTTCTTGCCTGGCCGAGCACAGGTCCCGCTGTCGTCCGCCCACCTCCACCTTGCTAGCCGGTATTATCGTATTTATTGCTATTATCCTTTGCCTCGCGGCCAGGTAATCCAAGCATTGTCCGCAACGTGCTCGGTGTCGATTGCGTTGTGTCTGCGCCGCATGTCATAATCCCTGCGTCTGTAAGTTCGTCCCGTCTCACCCCTACATACCCTCTCCCATGCACTGCTGCTTTGTGCTTCCAACTTGTATTTCATAAGAAGCTGGAGCAGCGGTGCTCGATCTTCAGACATCAGTGCTGCACGGACGCTTGGTTCTTTTACTAGTATGTATATTTCTTTCACATTGCAGCAAATATTCCGTTGCAGTCCAGCCGGCGCACCGTCACACTCCTGCTAGCTGGCAACAACCTTTTCGATCTCGCTCCCTCATACGCTAATCAGTGTTCACGACCAGTTGATCGTTGGCTGATGCTTAATTTGTATCAGTATCACAGCTGGAGCACTGCGTTAGCCTTCCGACTGTTCCAGCGGTTCAAAGCCCCTGCTGTCCCAAAAGCCTTCATGTGGTCGGTCGATAGGGTGCACCGTGAAGGTTTTCCCGTTTCAATCGCTGAACATCAAAACACACGTTACCTATTATGCTTCTCAACATGAGTCGTCCAGCTACTAGCATACCGTCACACTCAGGCCCTCCGCCATCGTACGGCTCCTATCCACCACACCATACCTCAGCCTCTCGACCCGAAATCGTGGCGCCTGGCCACCAAGTCCGCCCTACAGACTCCGCGGGAAACCAGATCAACGCTCAAAAACTACCAAGTCTCCGAACTCTGTTAGAGCCTGAGCTACTCGATAAGAAATCTTCCGATCCACCACCACTGAGTGCGTCTAGCGCTCAGCTTTCGTATTCACAGAGCGGCCGTTACGAGTCTTCTAGCCCGACTTTGAAGCGACGACACGAGCACGACAACCACTTCCATGGTTATCCAGAGCATAATGCCATAGCTCCTCAGCCGCTTTATCACCATCGCCAATCTATCCCAGTCTCGAATGCTACTCCATCTACCGCCTCCTCAACATCCAGCGCAGGGTTTGGTATCAGCCGAGTCGATCTCCAGCGTCGCGAAAGTTTTGTCCATCCTTCCCAACATGACTTGAGTGGCAACGGGCACCGTCCGTCTTCATTGGTGTCGGATTCTACAAACCCCGTCATGGCCCAGCTAGGCCAACAAGAACTAGGCTTCGATCCGAGCAGACCTGTGAGAATGCGACGGCTAGATGGTTCGTCACGCGCACCGATACAAGCTTCCCGATGCGTCGGACAGCGTGAGATACCGGGCGAGGGGCTCTGCTATGTGTATGAGGACGGTACCTACTGTCGAGCCATCATAGATGGTGAAGCAGTTAACCCTTCGTGGGGCATCACCAAGGCTGGTAAACCTCGAAAGCGACTTGCACAGGCCTGCTTGACTTGTCGTGAGAAGAAGATAAAATGTGAACCTGGTTATCCGAAATGCCACCAATGTGCAAAGTCGCAAAGAGTATGCAGAGGGTAAGTGGCATTTTCTATTCGCACCTTCTGGCTTTGGGCAATTACGGCGCATTGACTTAAATCCTCTACTATTAACACATGAATCACTTGGTGACAAATGTTGACACTCGGCAGTGGAATTAATCAAAGCAATGCACCCGGCGATATATCACCGTCCAATTCTGCGCCGCTGTATAAGCACCCATCCTCTGAAGTCCTTAGCCCACCAGCAGCTACAGAAAGAGCTAAAGGCCTTGGAGAACTACGAGAACAATCGAAACCCGTCGACGCTTGGAACATTGGAACGCCTTATCGACCGCGGAAAGTTCGGTCGGTTACCATTGGGGATAAGAGAGATATGTCGGTACAATCGTTCGACTCGGACTGGAGTGGTTCTGCAAATGATCAAATCATGGAGGATCCCGGACGTGGCTCCTACTCCGATCCGCTTGCACTTCAATGGGAGCAAGATCCTTACGACACCGACCCCAGGCTTACAATGGACCTGCTGGAGCTCTATTTCTGCCATGCTGGCCGTGCAACGTACAGCATGTTTCCACGTCGAGCCTTTCTTTCATGGGTAGAGACGAACCGTGACAAAAATCAAGATCACCTGATGCTTCTCTATTCAATCCTGGCAATGGGATCCACTTTCGCATCAGATCCGGAGAGAAAAGCCCTGGGCAAGAGGTTCATCTCTGTTGCTGCCTACGCAGCTGAGAAGCGCTTTGGGAAATTTAGTTTGCAGCTATGTCAGACACGGTTGATGCTCGCGCTCTATTTTTTCGCTAAAGGCAAGTCGCAGGAAGCGTGGGACTACTGTGGCGCTGGTCTGCGCGCCCTCAGCGCCCTCAAGCTCAATGCGGAAGATGGCATCAAAGACCTTGCCGACAGTAATGTCAGTTTGGACTACGGCTTTGATCGTCAAACTTTTGCAGAATGCTGTCGACGCACTTTTTGGTCTGGATTACTGATGGATGTAAGTTACGACATCATCAAGGACCCGGCACCCGTTGACTTGACATTCCCGCAGCGATACAACGGCTTTTTCGGGGGTACTTTGTTTGTTCTTAGTCTGGAAGATGCCTTCGTTCGGCTCCCGTGTCCGGACCACATGTACGAAAGCTCAACCCCGTCTGACGCACCCTTCTTCAGCGAGGAACTTTTGAGTGGAAGAGCAGTATCTGCTCCGATTATGGGTCACATGGCACAGCTGTGTCTCATCTCGACTCTGTGGGGGGACGTGCTGACCTTCACTGGCCGAGCTACCCAACGGCCAGACACCGGCTTTGAACGACATTACGAAACGTTCTATGCAAAGATATATGACAAGTTGGACGCTTGGCATGCCATGCTTCCCGAAAGCCTGCGCTATACTCGACAAAACCTTGACACGAGCATCATTGAAGGGTATGCGGGTACTTTTATATCGTTGCATGCTCTGTATTGCGCAACGGCAATTCGACTGAATCGCCACGCTCGCGTCAATGCGTTGCCGGCAGACAAGATATGTCGGAACCTGAAGCAGTCCTTTTGCATGGCCTCCAACTTTGTCTCCATAATGCACGCAGTAGCCAAGGTCAACCGCCAGCGGCGCTTGCCACCATCCGTTGGATCGGAGTTTGTGTTCTCGACACCGTTCCCGGGCTATGCACTTATGCTTTCGGTCGACGTCCTCACCTCTTCAGGCCTCTTTTCAAACCTACCGACCCTGATTGAGACGCTGGACACTACTGTTTCGTGCATTGATGAATTGGCAGGCTTCTGGGCATCGGCAAAGACACAGCAGAAGACGGTATCATACCGTATCAAGCAACTTACCGACATCGCTGCGCAGGAAGGACACAGCGTCAAACACGCCAAACAAGGAAACTTCTGGAGAATCAACAGCAGTCTCCAGACCTCATTCGGAAACGATGACGTCTTGTACAAGGCCGAAGACCAGTTGTTATTTAGTGTTGTTGGTCAACTTGAGAATTAATCACCACCTAGCCATGTACACCCATGGCAGAGCCAATGTGTTTACGGAATACACCTTGGATTTGCGAAATTAGCAATGGGTTTACATGTGCCAATTGCTCACATACGCATTGACACTTGCGGCATTGGAGACAGCATGGAGATCCCCATACCGAAATTTGCCGCTGCGGCATTTTGGTTTCCACATGTTTCATTTATGCATACTCCAAAAAATCACTTTTCTAGTGTTTGATCAACATAAGCCTTATGAGCTAAGGAAAACTGCATTGAAAAAGCCCTCATGCTATCTGCGCATCATGCGTCACAGCAATCACGATGATACCGTCTTTCTACAACTGTAATACAGAGTTGCTTTGTATTTGTACCGCTCTTGTACATAAGAGATCTTTACGGCGTTACTACGGTTGGATTATGGGCAGGATAGACGGGATTTGGATACGACTTCGACACGTGGGTAGGTAACGACATATAACGCATGGCTCCAATTCTTGGTCGCCTGATACTAGTAGTATTTGGAGTACTTTTTTGAACACTACAATGTCGAGACAACTTGGGCATTCCGATCAATTTGGACTTGATACATCACTGGAACCTCTGTCTCCACGTTCAACCCTACAACCTATCCAACAAGCAGGGCATTGATCTACATGAAGTTTACGTTGTGCGTTACCTCCACGGATGGATCGACTAGCTTGTCCCGGCTTGGTGCACCACAGCGAGGTCGGGTCTACCTGCGGTATTACCTCATAAGACATGTTTCTCGCGTTTGTTATACCATGGCTCACGGGACAGACGTGAGTACCCGTACCTTGCACTCCGGGTGCTACCAACGTGTTTCAACATGCAAGGTCGACCCATGCGGGGTTTTAGCTCCATCTAGGGGATAGGAGACCGCGAGTGTACAAATGAGCGCGCGCCACACCTCCTTGGATTCTTCTGGACACGGGTCCAGTACGTCAACAGCGCCATTGTTCACAGTCGCCGCAGCTCCTCTTCGCGCACTGTTAGGGGCACACTTACTTCCGCCAAGACATGCGGGATCCGTCAACCTGAGCTGTATGGAATTGCCGATGGCAGAGGAGCTGATGCTGCGAGCAAGCAAACAGATGATTATGACGACATACTCATTCACCCAAGAATTGATTCAGCGCTCAGCTTATGCATCACACCAGTGCGTGACTTTGGCCACAATCCGGTCTACCAGATGATCCCTGCACTAAGCGAGCAAAGTACCGTACTTTGGCTCGTGATAGGCGCCCGTTGGCATCCGGCTTGGGTCGATTCGCTTAGAGGTGCTGTAGATCGTGATAGAGACTGTGAAGGGGCCCAAGGATAACTCTCCATTAGCACACCACCTGAACACCACTTCGGCGCAAGTCCGAGCGCTCTGACTTGCACGGACATTTGTTGATAAGATGACTGAACAGCGCATTTGGAACGGTATTGTCATGTCCACTGACCTTGCACTAGATCACGCAACAAGCAAAGGCTCCGGGGAGGACGGATGTCTGGGTACGTATTAGCGGTACCCCATAATCCTCAGCAATTACGGAGCAGACCCAAACTTAGTTTTGCGGCTCCAGTTCGGGAGAGGGTACCAGCCAAGGCAAGTGTTGAGTAGTCCCAGGGCATCCAGTCCACTCGCGTTAACTGAACAACAAGCGAATCCAGAACAGGCCTGAGCAAGCAAGTTCACCAAGATCGCCACAGTGCCACCTTCCGCTACGAGTTGCTTCCGCAGTTAGTGGGAATGGATTTACTGGTACTGGTACTGGCAATCTGCCGGGTCGGCACCCTCGATGCTACCGTAACCATAGTAGGTACTTGGCTGATCGTCGACCACTATCAGCCAAAGCCCAAAAGCAAAGAAAAGCCACGCTGAAGGTACTGCTGAGCAAACGAAGGACAAAACGCACCACTATGTTCAAGTAACGTGTATCTTCGTAAAACCTCCTTTTTTCCCCTTCCCCAGCTGCCCCCCCCACCATTCTGTCTTGGGAACTTCTCAGGCGAGCCAATCTCTCGACTTACCGAGAAATAGCGTTACCAAACTGCCTGTTCCACGGAGCACTAAAAAAGCAACAAAACTCTAAATCTCCGCAGCTCGAGCCTACCGGACCGGCCCTATCAAGGCGTCCTGCTTTGCCACCCGCCCAAAAAAGACCCTCACCCGTGGTGGATGGCCGATAGAGTTTGGGTTTCTCCCTTGGGCACGGCACTTGCGAGCGTGATGAATCGAGAGAACACGACCTTAGCAGGAAATTCGAGTGAGAATTTCTGTTTTCCGCGTTTTCCTATTGCTTACTTTGGAGTGGTGGCGTCCTTTCTTGCGCATTGGCATCACGCCTAGTTTGGCCACGGTCAAAGTGAAAGTATTAGGTACATACACATACATTTTAGCCTTGATCCAAGTGAGATGGAAGCATGTGAGCTGTACTCATACACACAAAAATGTGCTGTATACCGCAGTAGCTTCACTAGAGAAAAGATTTCCCCGCGTACCGTGATCGGTGGCGCTACTGGCGCCATCGGCCTGGATGCAAGATACGTAGCTCGCTGCCGCAATCGTGATCGAAATCGGCGTCTCCGCACAAGCCTCCGCCAGAATAGGCCGCATGAGGCTGTCTTTCTCCTTTTGAAACTCAGATCACTTTAGTATAGAATATACCTCTACGATTAGCTATGCTGAGCTGCTAACACCTTAGTGCTCACTACATACTCCAGTCTTACACCGTATAGCAAAAGCAAACGAGAGAGAAAAAAAGAATACGTCATGTAAGAGTAAGCCATGCTTCTCCCCCTTGTCCAAACTTCAAACTTCAAAAAACGGCTTTCCTTACTCATAATCCCTGCTGCGGCTTAAAACCCACATTGAAGTTTCTCGGAGGAATTCTCGTGGAATGCAGCAGGGAAAAAAAAGGCTTTGTAATCCCTACATCCTATTTCAGATATAGTTGCATAAGCCCAGATCTACAGCTATTGGCTAGGGCAAAATACGACTCATACAATTTCATATACTTCGCGTAACGTAAACATGCATGTATACACATACACACCTACCCGTTTTTCTCTCCTTAGCCATTGTTCTTTCGGGGAAAACGAGATAAGGAAGAACGTCCGTTCCGCCCGTTTCATCTGTAACTGCAATACCCCTTCCAGCCCTGAGAATTTCTAAATCCCTGAAATTGGGGGACAGTGGCATAGAGAGTGGGGGCCATGTAAGCTTTACGATGGATGCGGCGGGCGCTCTGCGTCCTCCAAACAAAGACCCTTTTACAACGACTCATTTCCCTTGCTTCAAGCTGAAAAGACCCTTGCCCCTGTCCCTGTCCCTGTCCTGTCTGTTTGTCTGTCTGTCTATCATGTCTCACTCGTATGTATGAACTTATGTGCCGTTTGCCACACACACACCACCACCACCTCGCTCTACCCTGTTGAAACAATACGAAGCTCAACCCAATGCCGAGTAGACGCTCGAGACAGAAGTGAGTTACGGGCGTAAAGTGGTCATTACTAGCAAGTCAAGACCAAGAAGACTAGCAAGTCATTATGCCTCCCAGTAAGCCGAGACACTACTAGTAACTTGCATTCAAATCTTCTCTGTTACTCATTTGCAAATAATATCGAGTCATCATTAGCAAGTCAGATCAAGACGAGGATTATGACAGCGGATGGCGGCAAATCGAATCCACTCTCCACTCCACACTCCGTAGTACACCTAACTTCGCCTTTCCTCTTCCTTACTTTTACAAGCATCCATGATTCATACGCACGACAGTTCTTTAGTTTTGGCCCCCAAGATCTCTCGTGCGTACGTACTCGTACTCGTACTCGCTTGCTTTGTCCTCAGCTGTGTGTACGTATGTACATGGGCTTTGACATCATACGATCATTGACACTGGCATGACATTGACAAGGCACTGGCATTGACATTGGCAGTGGCAAGTCACATGGTAGTAGTAAAGAGCAGCGGTGGAGAGCAGGCTTACAGTATCGTACGATGAGCGGGCGCCGCGGGCGGGCGGACGGACGGACAGGCAGGCGGAAAGTAACGTATACGGGGACGTGTTAGGCAGGTGTAAGCGGAGGCGAAAATAAAAAAGATACGGTTGAACTGCCGCGGAAAGGATAACCCCAGGACACTCGTATCTGAGTTTTCATGCATGTGCGTTGATGTGGGTTTTTTGCAGGTGGGCAGGTGGAGTTTCATATGTCGGTAGGTGGAGAGTTTCGGTCGGTGGATGTACGTGTGTACATGGTTGTGGGAGAGGGTAGTCCTGGATGCGTATTTAGAGGACTAGGGTTGAGGACTAGGACTGGGGTAGGTGTAGGATGTAAGGAAGAGGAGAGACAAGATACCGGTACGGAAAGGCAAGGGAAGTAAGTTTGGGGTTCTGTAGACGAAGAAAGGGGACACAGTAGGGAAGAGACGAGGAAGAGGAGAAAAGGAGAGTTTGGTAAAGGGATGGACAGTTGGTAACAGGGCAGAGAGTTTGTACTACGAGCAATGGCTGAGAGAAGCCGTTCTGTTGTGACAAGATGCTGTCTGTGTTGAATAGACAATGCCGTTTCCTATTCTTCTCAATCTACAGGGGAAGAAGTCTATCCCATCTGTCTGCTTGATCTACTTTTCACCAGTGACTGAACACAGGCCCCAGCATAATGCCCCCTCAACGGGCATGCAAGACGTACACACGAGATCTATTGTCCCATCTATGGAATAATACCGTGTGTTGAGCAAGCATACGCCTGTCTTTCTTCACTCCTTCCTCTTCTGGCCGGGAAGACGAGGCAAATGAGTCGTAGGGGCAAATACGCATTTACACGGGTGTAGACACATGCATTACACGTGAAATATGATCACAGCAGAGGTAAGGCTATGGACTGAATGGGCACTCGTTGTAGCATAGCCCTTATTCATCATTCCACTCATGAGATGATCCATCTTAGACAATCATATCAAGAAAAGGCTATAGATAGCCAAGCTACAGATTGTTATCTGCCTTAAACTTATCCCATGCCTCATTGAGCGTCGCAAAAACCGCCGCACTAATCATCTTCTGCTCTGTGGTTGCGTCTTGAGAGATCTAGATTAGAAAAGTCATTGTCAGCAAACAACCATCCTTACATAAAATCACAGAAAAAATCTTACCTTGTCAGGATGCACCTTAGCAATCGCCTTCATATAGACAATCTTGACCTTATTCGGCATGACCAAGTCACCCATGTTGACCTTCTTCCATCCTGCATCCTCCCAGAGCACCTTGTCCAGACTACCTAACAAGGCGCGTAGATTGTCTGACTTTGTGCCTTTCCAAGCAATGAGCTTGGCGTCGACTTGATCGGTAAGGGCAAACTTCTCATCGTCGGCGCGTTCAGCAGCGGCATTGGCGGCTTTCATACGCTTGACGGCTTCCGAGTCGGCGGCAGGACGGCCGCCCAGATCAGACATGGCAGATGCTTTGGGAGCAGCGGGCTTGCGAGCGGGAGGTGGGCGCTTTGCTACTGCAGGTGCATTGCCGGCACCGCTGGCGGCCTTCTCGCAGCGATTGCGGCCTGCAATGGCAATGGCACCGCCCACGCCGTTTTGAACTGCCTCTTTCCATACGCCATGTGCTTCTGCCCACTTCTCCATGCTCTCGAGCGCTTCTGCCTTACGCATGAGTGCCTTGCCGTAGAATTCCTTCATGTCTTTTTCTCCCTCAACGCCGCCAGTGGCAATCTTCTCGCCCTCACCTTTGGAGACTCCAATGATAGCCAATGCAGCATCTGCATCCGCAATGGCTGCTTTTGGATCACCGACCTTGATGTTAGTGATGGCGCGGTTGCAGAGTACGACAATGGTCACAGGATGTGATTGGGGAAGAGGGCTAAGTGCAGAAGAGTAGGCATCATGGGCAGCCGAATAGTCTCCACGCTTGAAGGCTTCTGACCCTTTCTGTCGGGCAGCCGAAGATGAACTAAGGGCGGAGGAGGATACTGGAGGAATCTGTCGTGGAGGGGCTTTGGGCCTTGGTGGGCTTGGTGCGCGTGCTGGGGTTGGCGCCTTTGGCTTCGAGGTGGTTTGAAGAAAGGGGTTCTTAGACTGAGGCGATACTGCTTGCCGTGGGGCTTGTTTTGGAGCTGTAGGCTCTGGAGAGAAGAGGTCTACTTGTTGCTCTGGCTGGGGCGTAGCCTTTTTTCGTCGTGCTGGGCTAACATATGCCTGAGAGCCTTGTTCTTCTATTTCTTGACGAGTTAGCCGGGTAGCTGGTCGCTTATCCAACGCTGAAGGTTGTTGCCGTTGAGAAGATGGTTGAGATGGCATGCGGTCAGAGTGGCTGCTTCGGCTAGCCTCTTGCTCTCTCCTTTGTCGGACTGGCAGCTGGTCAGCCTGTTGGCGCATCTCGCTCGTCCGAGACGGCTTGGATGGTCGACCACCGGCTTCAAGCATCATAGCCTCATCCGTAGCGGTTTGATTGGGTTGCTGCCTGCCTGGGCGAGAGCTGGCCTCTGCTGCTTGGGCATCTCGCATCCATTTCGGCATGTTGGGATCACCCTCATTCTGAAAGTCAGCCACGGCCTTCTGGACTTGCTTCCGGCCTGTCTTCCAGAGGGAGTTTGCGGACTTGAGCAGGTTGTTGCCAATCTCAGAGGCCATCTGCGTCATGTCCTTGTCCTGACCGTCTGGCCTACGTGACCCAGATCGACTTCGTGCTCCTTCATCTTGCATCCAAGCTGGCCTGGATCCGCCTGCACGAGGTTCCCTTGACGATTCCCGCCCATTCGGCCTGCTGTTTGCTCGCCTTGGGCGGTCCTCAAAGTCTTCATGTTCGTGACGTGATCGGTCGCGGCTCTGGGTTTGTGTCTTCTGCTTTGCCTCGGCATGTGCCTGGTTCAGCAACCAGCCTACTGCTGCCTGCACATCCAGGCCAGAGTCCGTAGTAGCCAATGCAATGGCAGACTTTTCAGCCGGAAATCCCATATCCACCAGCTCAGCGACAGCTTTATCGTGGGCATTCTGGGGCCCTGAAGAACGTTGGCTAATATCCGGAGATGTTGCGTTGACCGTTGGCTTAGGCTCCTCCTTTTGCTGAAACTCCGAGACAGGTTTACTCAGCAAACCTAGTATGTCATCATCGCCATCGTTTGTGGGAGGCGGAGGTGCAGGCGAAGCCGACTTTTGCGCCATTTGCTTGAGACCAAAGACATCGTCATCGTCATCCATGAGCGCATTGCTTGCCGAAGAGGGCTGCGGCAAGGGTGTATGGCCTCGAGATGCATCTGCGCCGTATGCGGGGGTGCTCCGACCGCTGCTTTGGGAAGGGACGGGGAAATGGCTTGAGCGATCGACGGGAGCGGCGGAATTAAAGGCTGCTAGCAAGTCGGCCTCATCATGGGAGGATGGCTCAGGACGCCTTATACTGGTGTCTAGGCCTGCAAATGGCTTGTTGATGGTCTGTGACAGACGTTGGTTGGTGAATGGGTTGTTTGAGGCTCGCGGGGCAGCAATTGCGGTAGGCTCTGGGGTGCTCTTTCCACTTCCCAAAGTATCCCAATGCTTGGAGTCGGCGCTACCAAACGTACTATCCCATTGCTTTCGCTTTTCTGCCTCCAACCTCGCCTTTTCTTCCTGTATCTGCCTCTGTCGCTCCTGCAATGAGAGGTTGCTCGTCGAGTCTTTTGGTTTGGTCGAGGACACGAGACTAGCAAAGCTATCGTTGGCCGGGGTTGCTGGTTTCGAGGGCGCTTTGAGGGGCTGGCTACCGCTGAGACTTGCACCAAGGCCGGAAGGCTGCGCGGAAAGGGCAGAGAGGGGGGTGGACCGGCCAGAGAGCTGAGGCGTGGGGCTTTGGCGAAAGGGTGGGAAGGCCGCGGGGGTGTTGCTAGCTGGCTTTTTGGCGGGCTGGGACCAGTCGAGACCAGCTAGATCGTCCATGGTGAGTGTATTATTGGAGGTGTCTTAGGTAGTGTGCAAGCTAAACTTCATATCATGATTGCATTGCGGGTTGAGTAAGTGACACGTCCAGACAGCATTGCGGGCGCGCTTGTCGCTTCGCGCCACAGGTACAGCCGCATCACGTGCCACATGCAGGGTCCGCGGTAGTCGTCGCAACGACGTTTGTTGGAAACGGCAAAAAGCAACAGCAACAGACAGCTCACTACACCTACTGTGCGTTGCGCAAGCAAATGTTGACTCGAATCCGTTTTAAAACATTGATTTCAAGGTGAAGCAACTGAGCAGACGGCGCAGAGAGGCAAAGTTGCCTTGGCCTGGTATATGAAACCAAGCAGAAGAGAGCGTCTGTGGAAGTTTGCGCGGCTAACCTACCAGCAAGGATATGCTGCCGTTTTGGGTAAGAAGGCAGAAAGCGCCGAGGGGCCAGTGGGCGTCAAAAGACGTTGCGTGTCAGGGAGCCCTATCGGGGCGTCTTGACATGGCGTGGCCAATGTCGTGCAGACGGAGCTGGCCCAAAGCATGGCATGGACCTAGCAGGTGCATTGGCGCGCGAGCAGTTGCAGGACAAGACATCGGGGTCGGGGGCAGGCAGCAGGTAAACAATCAACAAGTGGCGAGTCGGAGGGGTGTGTGTGTGGAGGCGACTGAGTTTGTGGCTGTCAGGTTAAGATTTGGTCAGTGTTGGACTGGGTGCACCGCGACCGCGGAGATGGAGACGGTAGTAGTAGGGCCAGGCGCGGGTGGAAGACCCGACTGCAAGGCCCCTGAGGGAGCGAGATTGGTGGCCAGGCATGCTCATGGGCATGTCGAGGCAGCATGGCCATTGATTGATTCGGCTCGGAGGTTGGGATGAGCCTGACTCGGGCCGAAAGAAAGCGAGAGGCCATTAGTCAGTGACGGCACAGGAACCGGCCCCGCGTGCAGCTAGGGCTAGTGCTCGCAAGCGTGAAAACAGGCGAGGAGCACAATGGGAGCCTTGGGCAGGCAGCGTGTTGATGGGCTGCCTGGGCAGCCGTGGTGATATTGCACAGGCACATGTGCAATATGCCAGGACCAGGCTGATGATGCCGTGGGTGCGTTGGAGGGCACAGGCACAGGCACAGGCAGGAGAGCGCTCAGATAGGTTTGCGGATTTGCCGAGCCGCAACCCGCGGCCACGGTATCAGAGTCGTGCCGCCCGCGTCTCCCCGATGTAGGGGAGGGATCATGAGTCAGGGGCGGCGAGCCCAAAGGGGCACGCGGCCGAGGGCAGAGGGCTTGACTGCAAGCAGCAGCGCGCGCAATTCGGCGGTACTGGGGTCGCACCCTGCAACGAACGATACATGGCCCAGGCACGAACGAGTGACTATGCTGCGAAGGGAACACATCGCGTGCGCCCATGTTCCGATGCAGTGACGCAGCCGAGACCCTGCAGCCCGCCCGCCAGGCGTGGTTTCACCATTGGCTGTATGTATGGAAGATTCGGCGGCCGAGGCTGGCGGCGCTGCGTGGAGCGAGGCAAAGTAAAGCAAAGTAAGAATAGTCGGGGGCAACTAGAGGGCGACGAGGGTTCGGTAGAGTTGCAAGCTGCTCGCAGTAGTCGACCGGTCCGGTCGAGCCATGCTCGAGGGTTTATTGCTGCCCTGCTAGCGCTTCGACAGTGTGCCGTCCATTCAACGCGGGTGAGCCAGGGGCACCACCAGCCCGCCGCCAGCGCCTATGCTCGCGGCACCAAATACATTACCTTTTGCTCCAGGAGGCGACGCGTCCCCGCGAAGCTTTTGCTGTCTGCCTGCCTGCCTGCCTCCGAGTCCGACTTTGCTGCTGCTACAGAGTCTTGCACTACTGCCGCCGCCGCCCACCTGAGGATCCCCTTGCATTCAAGCTCCACCGCCGCAATCGCTTCCGGTTTCTTCGCCCAGGATCTCCCGGTAAACGGTCCCGCCCAGCCAACAAGCGCGGCGATCGCCGTCTTTCGAGCAACCTCGACCGACTCGAGCATACCTTTCCTGTCTCCCCAGCAAACCTCGCAACCAGCCTCTGCCTGTCCGCTCCCAAAGTCCTCTCGTCGCCGCGCGCCAGCATGCGTCTCTTCAATCGCAAGGGCTCAAAGCCCCAGGTTTCTCCTGGCACCAGCCAGCCAAACAGCTCCAATGGCTCCCTGCGCTCCCCTGGTCCCACGCCCAACGGCTCTCGTCCCACCAGCTTTCCAGACATTCCGCTGCCAAAGGCCCCAGATCCATCCCTCGACCCGGCCGGCTACCTGCGCAGCATCCACGCCGTGCGCGAGCGCTCCAGGCTCGTCTTCGAAAAGGCAAAAAAGAACCAGCTCAAGCACTTTACCGTCGACATGAGCAAGTTTGGAGATGCCGCCAGCTTCGTAGTCTCCATAATCAAGGTGAGACTAGCCATACCCCAACAATGCCCTGCCTAGACTACCCTCTAACACAAAGACCCTCTCCAGCGCGACTATGCTCCCGACTACGCTTCTATCCCCCCACATGGCAGGTGGCAGCACTTTGACGTCGGCGGTCGACCGCGAATCGACCAGCTCATGGCCTCGTGGCCCTCCACCGTCGACAACCAGGAGCGCACCCGCCGTTTGCTTGATCTGTTTCTTGTTTCCGTCCTGCTCGACGCCGGCGCCGGAACAAAATGGCAGTACAAGAGCAAGGAGTCGGGCAAGGTCTACCGTCGCAGCGAGGGCCTCGCCGTTGCCAGTCTGGAAATGTTCAAGGCTGGTGTCTTCAGCAGCGACCCCAAGGAGCCGTACCAAGTCGACAGCGCCGGCCTCAAGAAGCTCGACGTCAATGCAGTAGCTCGCGGTCTTCAAGTGAGCGCCTCGAATCCAATTGATGGCCTCGAGGGCCGGACCAGTCTACTGCTTCGTCTCGGAGAAGCCCTCCAGAACCAAGAGGTCTTTGGCCTCGAAGCACGCCCAGGAAACATGCTCGGTACGCACACGTGCGACGCGATATATCATAACTAGACTTGCGCGCTAACACTACCAGACTACCTCCTCTCACACCCCACTACACAAGCATCCTCTGTCCCCATTATTCCTCTTCCCACCCTCTGGAATACCCTCATGGACAGTCTCACTCCCATTTGGCCGGCGTCGAGAACCCAAATCGACGGCGTCCCCATGGGTGACGCATGGCCTTGTTCTGTCATGCCCTCACATCCAACCCACCCCTGGGAAAATATTGTCCCATTCCACAAACTCACCCAGTGGCTGGCTTACTCGCTCATGGTGCCCATGACCAAGCTACTCCACGTGCACTTTGCCGGAGCCGAACTCCTGACCGGTCTGCCAGAATATCGAAACGGCGGTCTCTTCATCGATGTCGGCGTCCTGACACTAAAGTCTGAAGATGCACAGCGCGGCCTGGAGCAATACCAGGCCAACGCGCAGCAAAAGGGACAACCAAGCATGGAGGTGGTTCCCATGTTCACTGCCGATGACGACGTGATTGTCGAATGGCGCGCAGCCACGGTTGGACTGCTCGACGAGCTCCTTGTCGAAGTCAACAAGTTGCTGCGCTTGAGCGGGCCAGACAAACTGACCCTGGCACAGATGCTGGAAGCGGGAAGTTGGAAGGTAAGTTTGAATGCGACGCCAGACTAATTGGAGCAACGCTGACTCGCATCAACAGGGAGGTCGAGAAATTGCCGAAGTGTCGCGGCCCAACACTAAAGAACCGCCGATCATGATCCTCTCGGATGGCACTGTTTTCTAAGATACCCCCTTTCTTCCATTGTTCCGCCTTTCTTTCGCTTCATTTTACATACCATACCGACTGTGTGCAGCGGAAGCACGCTCCCGATCTTGAGGGTGTCCCTCACCCACGCCGCAATAAGGACCTTCTAATCTTGGCCCAGTGCATGGGATTTCATGATACACGATCTTGACGGTCGCATGTGGTGGCCAGGCTTTTTTTATCTGTTCATACGTTCTGCTTCGTCACATTGACCCACGTGAGCACTCTTGTTCATTTTTTCTATGTTGTTCATTTATACACACAAAGACACAGCGCTTTCGGGCTGCCTGTTCTCTTCTGTTGTAATATTCCGCCATTTACTGAGGAGCTTTTTGGGAAACAAAAAAAATTGGGCAATTAGCCAAGCAGTCGAGCCGATTGAATTACAGCCAATAGCTTGCCATTGTACGATTGATAAGATTGCTTTTTAATCTGTAAACCATGTCGAAATTGGCTCATGAACACGAGGGACGTGTGACGTGCAGGCCGTGCTTGTAATGCGAATGCTGTGTTGCCGCTCCGGCCACTGCTGTTTCAATGCTGCTAATACAAGGATTGGCCTTCATAAGGCTCCACGTGTGCTGAACAGTGTGGAGAGCGGAAGGCTGGCCCCACCGCCAAGCAGCTGCTTGCACATGCTCACGTCGCGCGTCCAAGCTCCACGCCCTCTCGTCTGCATCCTGTGTTTACGATACGTCATCCTACGTCCTACACCACCCTGCAACCCCGACAGCCCCTCACACACTCAGCATGAATTCCGTCAAGCGTCAGAAGCAGCGCAAGGTGCTGCTGATGGGCAAGAGTGGCGCTGGCAAGTCGTCGATGAGAAGCATCGTCTTCAGCAACTATGTCGCCAAAGACGTGCGCAGGCTGGGCGCAACCATCGATGTCGAGCACAGCAACATCAAGTTCATGGGCAACCTCATGCTCAACCTCTGGGATTGCGGAGGGTGAGTGACATAGTATCCGTCGTCGAAAAAGGCTGACCCATCGCAGTCAAGACGGCTTCGTCGAGAACTACCTCAACCAGTCTAGGAATCACGTCTTTGGTTCAGTTGCTGTACTCATCTTTGTCTTTGACATTGAATCGCGCGAGTTTGCAGCCGACGTCGTCTCCTATTCAAACATTATCCGCGCCCTCCACGAATGCAGTCCCAGTGCAAAGGTCTTCTGCCTGATACACAAGATGGATCTCGTGCAAGCACGCCTTCGACAGGCCATGTTCGACGAGCGTGCAGAGTATATCCGTGAGGCTAGCGAGGGATTCAAGGATACGGTCGAGTTCTTTGCGACGAGCATTTGGGACCAGAGCTTGTACAAAGCATGGACCAAGATAATTTACTATCTGATACCAAACGCTGGCACAATCGAGGCTCTATTGGAACAGCTTGCTGAGGTCATCGATGCAAGGGAACTGATATTGTACGAGCGAACCACATGTCTTACGGTAGCGCATGTTACCAGGCAGACTGAGGAAGCCAATCCTTTCACCGACCGATTCGAACGTATCTCGAGTATCCTCAAGACACATAAACAGAGCATGGCGTATGTGCTACCCATCACACAAATCAGCTTTGAAACCCACTGACATCTATCTGTAGAAAACACACAAACATCCCCGCTGGCAGCGCAAACTTTGCCGAAATGCAAATCAAAACCGGCCGCTTCATGTTCTTCATCACCCGCCTAACAGAAAACACTAACCTCGCCGTCGCCATCCCGCCCTCCGAACAGGTCTTCAATGCCGCACGTGTCAACATATTTCAAGTACGACCAAAGTTCGCTGAGCTGGATATCGCAGCCAAGCCTCGCCCACCGATTCAGCAGGCATTTGCTGGGTCCGCAGATACAATGGGCGACGTTTCAGAGAGAAAGACACGAGATACGACGATGCATGGCTCTGGAAACTAGGGGACAGAGGACTGTTGTGGCAGTTCAACCAGGGCTAATGAACTCATGGATAAATCAATATCGGGACAGTGACAGGGACAAGAACTGACACAGTCTCGCAGAAGCAAGTGGAATGAGGATAGGAGCAAGGCAGAACAAGTGGCCAAAGCCAAGAAGTTCCTGCAAGACTGCACCCGTTGGGAAAGTGAGAGGGTGGAAAGACTATAGGGCAAGCATTTCTTCTACTGCTTAGCCGACAGTTCAGAGCTGCCCAGAGCTTGAAGCTGAAAAGCATACAAAGCGTTGAGAGACGCTAGCTGGAGCTTGATGTCTTCTTAGCGAAACCCTTTTTTCAAGAGCGCCAAACATACTTTCTCAAAATCGTTCCACTCTCACTCAGTACAAAGATTAGAGGGAGCTATTGTCAAACAAGAAGCACAAGGGCCTCGAATCGGAGAATGCTGTAGCGCATCAGGCTGACAGCCAGCTCGGAGTGACCGAGTGTGCTAGGCACGCATACATGGCGGGATACTGCATGTAGATAGAGCACGCGCCTTCTTTCTCGGCCGGGCTAGGTACCTAAGAAAGAAAGTTACATTTGTACCCCTCACATGGCGCTCCTCTTCGTTTCATGAATGATCCAAAGTATAGAGCTTATGGCCCAGCTCGGTGTTTTTTATTTTCAAAAGTCTTGAAGGATGGAGGAAGTACGAGGGTATCTATTTTGCACAAGAAACTCTTACCTCCCAAGTGCCAAATAAAACACCATCTCTTTACAAACCTACAAAAAAAAAGGTGCCATCTCGCAGATCCGCGCACGCCGCATCTTAGCGCGTTGAAGTCTTAGGCACACCCTGCTTACCTACGTACGTACGTACCCACCCTTCCTCCCTCCCTTTGTGCTTCATCTAAACGGCGACCCCGCCGCCACCGCCACAATCTCCCTCCCTCCCGCTACCCAATCTGTTTCTAGTGGGTAGCGGAGCGGAGTACACTAGTCTCTCTGCTCTACTAGCTCCAGGACTCAACAAAGCCGGGCCTCGACTCTGAAATACCGGTTTTACGTGTACGCCAAAGCAATCTCTCTCTCTAAACCCTTGGGGGGGAAAGCTACAGGAAAAAATAGTGGCTTGTGAAACTTACGTAGGGTTATGGTAGGATCGATGGCTTTGAGTGTGGCTGAATGTTGTGGGTATACTGAGTAGTTGAGAAGATAAGGTACTTTTGGAAAGTACTCTACAGTTTCTTAAGGGGGAATTTGTTGAGTATTTGATGTGCTGGTGGTATTCGGTCTTTGGAGGTGAGCGCGTTGCGTTGCGTTTCTACGTTTACCGCTGAGTGTAGGGAGAGAATGGTGTGGATAAACGTGCACTTTTTGGCTTTTCTGCCTCATCCCTTTTGGTTTTGAAAAAAAAAAACTTAAAGAGAGGTTCCCTGGGTAGGGAAGGTTTCTTTTTAGGCATCAAAGAGGCACATGGGGATGGTAGGTAATGGGTCAGCAGAGGACATGGAGTTTGAGTGATAGTGAGGCTATGGTGTGCTGAGGCGCGCGATTTTGGAGGGGATAAGCAAGAATGCCTAATGGAGAGAAGAATACGGGGAAGCATGGGCCAAGAGGTGGAGGGATGTGCAAGCCAAGCGAAATGCGGGGAATATCAGGAAGATCGAGGGGGATGGGAGATAGAGCTAGAGGAGGCTTTGCTGAATGGGGGTGGTGGTGGGGTGTGAATTTGCATATACGATTTTCCAAGTGAATGAGACTATTTGAGTGAGAATATCATACCTTCTGGTACTAGACTCTGTTTCTTGTAGGAGACGTTTTTCCAAATCCCATTTGTTTTCTGTCTTATACTTGGATGCAGAGGTGGGGTAGTTCGTATGGGCTGACACCAAGCTTGGCGAGGATGGTGTCTTACTGCCTTGCTACAGCAGCCAGAAAAAATGATATCTAATGAATACAAAATAGGAAAATGCGAAAATGCAGCTGTTGGAGTTTGTAACGTCCGCTGGCGCCATCTGCTATGCCACCCCTCGCCTCCCTCTTTCCTTCTTGCCGTGCTGATGGTTTTGTTCGTCTGTTGGTGATGGTGATGGTCACGCCGATTGCCTGAGAAAACCAAGATCGATGCTGAGCCAAAGCCAAGGCTCGTGTAATATCGGCACCTCTTTGCGGTTGTTTTCGATTACACTGTACTTATCTGGTATGAGTGGAATTATACTTTGAGTCTGCATGTTCTATTTCCCGCTTGCAAGGCTATTTTGTGAAATCCCCCTTGTCGGTGGCGATGTCATTAAAGTTACCGTGTACTTGGAAGTTCAGAACAACTCCACAGCCTTGTTCGTCTCCAATCTCGATAGATAAACGCAGGCAGGGGCCAAGTCATCTCAACATGGGGTCACCTGGCACTTTTCCTCTTGGCCAACAGCTTTTCTCGTCTTGTCCTCAGCAACTCCAAGGCGCGACCAAGACAAGAAAAAAAAAGTGAATGCCAAGGCGTCTTCTCCACCTTACACATTCACGCCGCCGACGTTGCGTGTCCTAGGCATGAATGCAAGCTGTGCCGCCTCGACACTGCCATTGGCTCGTTTGCCCTTCGACCGCGTGACGCGATTTGATCGAGGACAACGAAGATACAAACAGCCAACCAAGGCAGCCGGGCGGGGCGGGGAAGATGCAGCTCTCGAGAAAGGGAAGTACCCCAGACTTGTGACTGCAAACGGGCCTGCAAGGCAGCCATGGCTCGGATCATTCTCACCCGCTGCGGCCTCAGATATTAAGCAACGCGCCCCCGGAAGTAGACGTAGTCAAAATTCAACCGTTGCACAAACACGCGCCCCAACCTTCCTCTTTCCCTCGCGTGGTTCAACATGGCGGAACCAGAGAAAGAGACCAAGATCGAGTAAGTCTTTTATGTCCACCCTCTTGCTCCGATCGTACTAATGCTCTATTGCCAGGCAAGTCGCTGAAGATCACACCGAGCACACCGAGCGCAAAGCTTCCATCTTCGACGATGAGCAAAGGCGCAAGGAGAGTCTCGCGCGACTGACGGCCAATCTGGAGGGAGAGTAAGTCAACATACTCAATTTGAGTATCCATTCAGAGTATCACTGTTACTCACGCCTCACTTAGGATCCGCAACCCACTCGTCGACATTCCGCGAGAGCAGCTCTTGGCCAATGTCCACAATTACGCCAAAGAGTATGGTCTCGAGGATGTGGAGCCGCTCCTCGTCAAGGGCGCGCTCGTCGCTCAGTCTCCTGCTCTTTTCGAAGAAATGGAGGAGCTCGACGAAAACGAACGTACTATTATCCGCGAAGAGCTGACGCACCGGTTCAAGCTGCCGCGCACCTTGTACTTTACTATTATTCTCAATTCCATCGCCGCTGCCATCCAGGGCTGGGACCAGACTGGGTCCAACGGCGCCAACTTAACGTTTGGCCAGGCGCTGGGCATCCCAGACTCCGGACCTGAATGCGAGGCGGCCGGCAACTGCGAGAAGAATGGTTGGATTATCGGCTTCGTCAATGCGTGTCCGTATATCGCCATTGCCGTCTTTTGCGCTTGGATCTCTGGTAAGTCTACCTTTTCAGCCTGACTCTTCCTGTACTGACATGTCAAAGACCCTATCAACGATCTCTGCGGCCGCCGTGGTACCATTTTCATCGCCGCCATTTTCTCGCTCTTGGCTCCGTTTGGTATGGGCCTGAGCCAGACGTGGGGTCAGCTGGCAGCTTGCCGTGTGCTCCTCGGTATCGGTATGGGTCTCAAGGAGGTCACTGTCCCTGTGTTCTCAGCGGAGAACGTTCCAGCCAGTGTTCGAGGTGGTCTCGTCATGTCCTGGCAGATCTGGACAGCTTTTGGCATCTTTCTTGGTACCGTAGCTAACCTGGTTGTCATGGTAAGCTAGATATCTCCGCAATCCTTTGCTGTTATTGACACTTTCCAGAACACAGGAAGGATATCTTGGCGCTTGCAGTTCGGCTCTGCCTTCATCCCCGCCGTACCTCTTGTGCTCGGCATCTGGTTTGTCCCCGAAAGTCCTCGCTGGCTGATGAAGAAGGGCAAGCACGCCAAAGCATACCGGTCCTTCCTCCGTCTACGCAACTCGCCGCTCCAGGCTGCTCGCGACCTCTACTACACCCATTGCATGCTCGAGCAAGAAGAGGTGCTGATCCGCGAGTCGGGTATCAACCCCAAGTCAAACTTCTTTACCCGCCTGGTCGAACTCGTCACCATCCCACGTGTCCGTCGTGCGACACAGGCATCCGGAATCATTATGATCGGACAGCAGATGTGCGGCATAAACATCATTGCATTCTACAGCTCGACAATCTTTGCCGAGGGTGGTGCCTCCAACAAGGAGGCCTTGATCGCGTCGTTTGGCTTCGGTCTTGTTAACTTCGTCTTCGCCTGGCCGGCTGTCTGGACCATCGATACCTTTGGTCGACGTGGACTATTACTTGCCACTTTCCCCAACATGTTTTGGACGCTGCTCACAGCTGGAATGTGCTACTATATCCCCAAAGAAAGTGATGCACACCTCGGTCTCATTGCCTTCTTTGTCTATCTCTTCGGCGCCTTTTACAGTCCGGGCATGGGACCTGTTCCCTTTACTTACTCCGCCGAGGTGTTCCCTCTCTCGCACCGTGAGGTCGGCATGTCTTGGGCTGTCGCAACGAACAACTTCTGGGCGTCTGTTTTGAGTTTGACCTTGCCGAGGATGCTGAAAGCTTTGAAGCCGCAGGGTGTTTTTGGCTTTTATGCTGGTATGAACGTTGTGGCGTTAATAATGATGTAAGTTGGAAAGCTGTGGTTCGTGCGTAAGTGAGGTTTGCTAACATGACATCCGCAGTTTCCTCTGGCTTCCGGAAACCAAGCAGCGTACACTCGAAGAACTCGACTACGTTTTCGGCGTTCCAACTCGCAAACACATGAAGTACCAGGCTGGGCCCAATCTGTCGTGGTGGATCAAAACTTACATTCTGCGCCGCAAGGGACTGGCAAAGCCGCAGCTGTACAAGTTTGGAGACCAGAGACCGCCGGTCAGTGTTACGGCGCAGGTCGGATATGCGTGGAATACGTATGTGCTGCGTAAGAAGGGACTGACTAAGCCTGGGGCATATGTTCAGCCGCCGCCTCGCGACGACAAGCAGGTATGATGGTGAGTTGGGAACGATCGGGCCGAAGAGTGATCGTACTCAATTTGTCAATTCTTGCGAATTGAAGTTCACGAGTAGTAATGTGGGTGGTGGAGAGTACTCGACATATGGATTTTTGTGACTTGGAGGCGAGCAGTGACTTGGCGATTTAATGGACACCGGTGATGGAATTGGGGATACAGGTACAAAGTCGTTCTTTTAGCTCTATACCCTTTGCTAGCTGCGGTTAGCATGCATACTTTCCTTGACCACAAACTACTTTCTCATTAACTTGATTCCTCTGCAATCGATAGAAATGCAATTGGAACCAATATTCCCTTGTAAAATAAGTCTCTCCATACAAACATGTGCCCATCACCTACCGGCGGAATTCACGGTGCTACTCTTGTTGTGAGCAGACGTCGGTCGGATGATTGACTTACGCTTTTGGCTAATTACCGTGTCTCTCACATGCCACAACCGCGGCCGCATAAACAGGACAAACCTGGGGTTGCGTAAAATACTTACCTCGGCACATCGTTGCAGCGAAGCAAGCCCACACCCCATCCGCCCTGTCCCGCGACGCACCTGCACCTGCTTTCTGATTCGCGCCGTAACCACGCCCCATGTTTGGTAGTCGTTGCGGATGAGGTGACATCGGAAATCTGGGCAATGCGAGTTCCATGCGACCATGTGGCGTCTGGGGTATAATAGACGTAGCTAGATGATCACTCGCCCAGCTCTCTGCTGTGATTTCCACCGTCTTCTAATTTGCTTACAATAGAAAAGATACTTTTGTTCTGCTTGCTTGACCCTCTGTGTTCGTCCGGATCCGCTCTTCCCCGCATTCTCTCCCAACTCTGATCAGCAGCGGGTATACATAAAATCGTGGGGAAGACTGTCGCGTGCACTGTTCGAATAGTTTCGCTTTCTGGCACTTTTGGTCCAGCGCGGAGAAATCGTATCTACAAAGAAAGAAAGAAAACGTAGCGAATACCTTCAAGATGCCGCTTTTCGATCTTAAGAAGAACCTCGTCTTCGTACGTCATGCCCCCCTTCTAACATCACGTACTTGATCGACTTCTTGGTCCAGAACCACGCTGACATGTGTCAAAACCACAGTACGGCGCCTACCACCGCGACCCAACCAACGTCGCCATCCACATGGCCTGCGTCCCCATTCTCCTTGGAACAGGCTTTCTCTTCGTACGTACCCTATCATATGCGCACAAATCTATCTCACCAACACCGTTACTAACCAATATCCCAGGGTACCCGCACACCCACCCTCCCCATTCGCCCTTCCCCTCTCCTCACACGCCTGCACCTTCCCCTAAACCTCGGAACCATCGCCGCAGCCACCTACTCAACCCTCTATCTGCTCCTCTCCCCCAACCTCGCCGGCGTGACCATTACTCCCCTGGTCCTCTCCCTCGCCTCCATCTCCAACTACCTCACCACGCGCTTCTCCAAGACCAAAGTCACCGGCATCGCAATCGGTGTGCACGTCGCCGGCTGGATTCTGCAATTCATCGGCCACGGCAAGTACGAGGGACGCAAGCCGGCGCTGCTGGACAACTTAGTGCAATCGCTGTTCCTAGCCCCGCTGTTTGTGTGGTACGAGACGCTGTTTAAGCTCGGATTTTACAAGGAGTTGAGGATGGAGGTCGAGGAGGGGATTGAGAGGGAAGTGCAGAGGGTGAAAGCGAGCAAGAAGGGAAAGGGCAAAGGCAAGGAGCTGTGAGGGAGAAGCGGGACGAGTAGATGTGTTCTACTGTTTTATGGGGGCGGTGCGAGGTGTCTTTTTGTTTTTGTGTTGAGCGGGGATATGGTGTTGTTTGGGTGTAAGAGAGCTATGTTATGATGTCATGTTTTTTCTTTGTCCTGCTATTAGCGACAGTACTCTAAGGGAGGGAAGGTGTCGTTTTTTACTTTACTTCGATGTTTCCACCGAACGGAAATGACGGGTATGTTTCGACAGTGTAAGGTGCTGAAAGAACCCAGTTGTAGTAAATCAAGCTTTCATCTTACCTGTCTTTGCGAATCTTTTCCCGTTCTGATATACAGTGGCAGCGCTGTGAATAGTTCACATACTTCTGAACCAGAGAAATATCCTACGTTAATGGATATAGTAGTGTGCTGTGGAAACGTGAATAACTTTTCTTTAGTAATTGAGACAATGCTATAATTTTCCATCCAACCATACCTAGCTGAACGTAACTCGTTCCAAAGTAACAAATACATCCGTCCTATATACAGTCAATTTCGTCATTTACACATATAACCATACAATCTTGACACTAAATCCACTCAATCAAATGACGCCAAACACCTCCCACGCACCGGATAACCCATTACTCTTCCTCATCACTACTCTCCTCATCATCCGTCCTATACATAAAATACTGCACAAATACACCGGCATCGAGCAAAAGTGTACCGAAACTGCCCAGCAACCAGCTCATATTCACCGCAATATACTTTCCATACTCTGCTCTTCCCTCGCTGCCGCGGCACTCATGGCCACCGCACTTGGGCTTGTACACCAGGATACTAAGCACGTAAGTGAGATTACCCAAACAAGCGAAGAGGAAGAACAGCATGCTGATACCCTCTGTAGACTTGCGGCGATAGTTCAACAAGAGCTGTGGCACACGGGATCCAAGGTACAGAATGGCACAAACGTAGCCGGAGATTTGGCCCCAGAGATTGAAATGCAGTGTGGCTTCGGATGAAGGGTCATGGCCATCGGAAGGAGGCGCGTTTCGCGCACTGAGGTACCAGCCAAAGACGCCGGCGGCGCAGACGAGCAGGACGGTGCCGGCATTGAAAATGATAGTTTGGAGATTCGACTGTGCTGGGGCTGGGCTGACTGCTACAACACTGCTTCTGCGTCTGGTCGTGGGGTCATCCAGGAGCGGCGTGACAGGCGAAAGATGCGTGCCGTCAATCGACAGATAGCGTTCTCGAAACGAACTTTGCGAGTGACCTGATCCGCGTCTTTCAAAATCGGGTATGGTGGATCTTTGCACCTCGATTCCATTGCCGTTCCGATTCGTATACGGAGACCCGTTGGAGTGTGGTCTACGCTCAGCAAGTAGCGGCGACTGCTCGCTCGCCTCGCTATCTTCATCGGACTCAGTCATGGGCTTCTTGAAGTCATCTCGCAGCGTGAAGCCCTTGTACCAGAAACACTGGAGCAGCAGCACGATATCAGCGAGCGTGTAGTACACAGCCAAGATGATCATGGTAGGCAGTACGCCCTGCAGCACGGCGCCGATGATGTTGAAAAAGTCGCCGAGAAGCCATATTATGATGAATACGACCGAGAGGCCTTCTGCTGAGCTCCGCTTCCAGTTTTCAATGATTTGTGGTGAGAAGACGACTGCAATGGTATTAGCCAAGACCGAGGAAAGAGCAGAAGCAATGGTGACAGGATGCAAGCCTATTCACACAATTGACCCGTGCCATAAGAAAAGAAATAACGTACCTATCCAACACGCAATGCTGATCGATCCAAAAATCTGGCTAATGGCGTCGATATCCAGCCGCAACCCTTGAGCCGGAGGGAACATGTTTGATTATGACGTAAGCCGTCTGGTCCCCAGGCTCTTTTCCCAATTTCCAGCACCCCAGTCGCACGCGCTCTTGAGTCGTTAAACGCACAGAGAAACCCAGTCCGGCCAATCCGGAAAGAAGCGTCGCGTAAACCCGAGCACACCTCTTTGGCTGTTGCAACAGGCGTTGTGGCGCGCAGGGCCCTTTGAAGCAAAGAAAAAGCGAAGGATAGCGCGTCAGAGCGTGCACCCCAGCCACCTAAATTGCTATTTGACGCGGATATGCTTCTTGTGTAGATTGCGCGGAGATGATTGATCAAAAAGAAAGGCCGGGAATGATGGGAGAGGAGATGGAAAGTCTAGAGCGCAATGGACGGATAGCCTTTGGGTGGGAAAATCTTCGGGGCCAAAGTACGTAATCTGGGGTTTTCTTTGGCCAGGGATATGAGCAAGCGCGCTGCAGGAACCGCGAACCGCGAACCGGAAGAGCCGCAACGCTCTTAAGCGAGAACAACATGTTCGCGCAAAGCAAAGAACTGCGTTATCATTGGCACAACAGAGTCATTCTAGGTCTTTTGTTTCAATTACCTATGTATATAACGGTCGCGAGATATTTACTTTTGTCATACATACACACAGATAGCTCTATTGAGCCCATCTAATCGCCCTCCCAGAACGCCGCAGCACCCTCCAAGTCATCTACATTGAGCAGATCAACACCCTCATCCCAGAGAGTCCTCCAGACGGCATTCCTCGTTCCAATCGGGTAGTTGGGCTGGTTCCAGTACCTCGCCTTGATTCCCTTTGCATGGGCGACATCAAGCTGGCTCCGCAGCGTGGCCAACTGCGTCTCGTTCATCTCGCGCTTGCGCACGTCGCCAAAGGACGCTGCAAAGTTAGTCGAAGCGATAGGCGATTCATTAGCAGTTAGGTCCTTGTACTTTGCATCCTTGAGGTCCGCAAGGGGTGCATCGAAAAAGATGTCGCGGGGAGATGCGGATACGACATCGGAGAGCTGCGTGTTTCCCGTTCCGATGACGGTGACGGGGTTCTTGCGGAGTTCCTTGCCGTCGTAGGTGGTGAGCCAGTCGCCGCTTCGGAGGGGCTCAAGGGCTTTGAGGACAGCGGGCCAGGTCACGTCGGCGGCGGTCTTGAAGTCTATGAAAAAGTAGAGCGTCTGATCGCTGGACGTGTCGAAGACGCCGTTTTGCTCGCCAGGCTGGACAAAGCGGGTACTGGGGTTTTGGCGGTGCAAGGTATCCAGGATTGGGTTGATGTAGAGAGACTCGAGAGTGCGCTGGTCGCTCAGCGCGGCAGGCTCGTGACCAACCTTTGACGTGTGTCAGTGAGGGTCGGACAGAGTATGTAGGATAAGACTTACATAGAGCGTGCCATTGATGAGCCAAACATCTGCCTCGGTGGAGATGGCACCCACGCTCAAACCCGAGTAGAAGGGGACGTCGCGCCAGTAGTCATTGTGGCTGTGGAATGGCTTGGGCAGAATGTTCCTTGTAAAGTCCGTAGGATACTTGTACTTTTCACTCTTGTCTGTGTTGGCCAAGATGTTCTTGAGCGGCGTCTGTGCTTGGAAAGGTGCTGCGGAGCAAAGTGCCGCCAGACTTGCGGTAAGAGCGAGCGAGGAGCGCATGGTGTTGGTCACAACACAGAAACAGGTCACGTGCAAACAATGCAACTTTGCAGACAGAACCTCAAGAATCAAACAAGACGGCTGCAAGAGAGGAAGTGAATGGTGCCTGGCGGCGGTTGATGAATGTTCGGATGGAAAGGCATGTCGACGATGTCACTAGTGGGGAACACGTGCGGGATGGACCAATCCGAGGGCTGCTGTTTGGCGCGTGGACTGCCAACGTGCTTTTGGAGGTTCTTTTTGCTGCGGAACGCGGCGGACAGACGTTTGTACCTTACTTCTTCTAGTCCCGCATGGTCAATGACCGCATTGTTGAGAATCTGATGCGGAGGCCGTCCGAGGGGAATGTGAGGGGCTGGTCAACATGGGCGGAAGCTCGGTTTTGGAAATCCGCCATGAAGCTTGCATGACCAAGTGCTGCTGCATTGCCTATCACAGGCGAGTTTGGGGCCTGGTACTTTATATGCCGGTTAGCCAAAGCAGCGTCGGCAATGATAGCGTGCGGTGATGAGGAGATTTGGGTGTGGTTGACATCGGCGGTACTTTCGGCGCGAGGGTTATCGCAAAGCCGGTCATGAGGTGCAAGACTACAAGAACAAGGCGTTAATACTGGAAACGCTTCGTATCCGGTTCAGGCGCAAAGAACCCTGCCGCAGTTCCAAGCCAATAGTCCCAAGCTAACAAGTAGTGTGTCTGCATCCCACGTCTCCTCCAGTGTCTGTGAATGGCCTTTTTGATGATCAACAGCATTTCATTATGCCCAATTGCTTTCTCACGCAAAGATTCTAGATTGGTCTCTCCCCCTCTTAACCCTTAGCCTCTCGCGTGCTCGCCCCCTCAGCATCACCCTGGCTGCAACGGCGCTACAACGGTGTTTCTACCCGCAATATCAGGTTTTGGAGATCGCGCTGCAAGATACTAGTGTATTTTGCAAACAGGGTCTCGCCAGTGGACCCTGGCCGGAATTTTTGGCGCCGTTTGGGCACAAACTAGTCCCCAGTGGCTGCAAGCCCAACTTGCCCTATTGCCATGGTCATGTGGCTCTTGAAACCCCTGCATGGCCATTTGGAGTAGATGGTATTTTTTTTACATGGGTAAATTTGATGCAGGCATAGGGGGTGGGCTGCATGCAGTGGCTTGGACTAGTAGCTAGGGAAACCGGACGGAAAATGATGATAGGCGTGTTTTGGTGGGAATAAGGAATAAGCACACAACACACAGCGGTGCGAAGACGACACGTAGGGGAGATTTGATGGGGTAAGCTTGCATTTGCATTTGCCATATGTATGCAGTGGGCCGAGAAGAGTTGGGTTGCCACGTTGTAAATTGAACACACAAGCACACATGAATTGTCAGAAGTGAGAAGATGATGAGAGATCATGTCTCGAACAAAGGAGACGCTGAATTGATTCATAGACAAGGTATTTCGCTAATTTGATCCAACACCAAACGTGCATGTCACTGGCAAAAGCCAGGAATAAAGCCAAAAACGCCGACCGCCAACCGCCCTTGTGAGATGGAGAGATGATATGATCCTGTCCCATGCATAGCTATGATAAACTGCGTCCCAGACGCTGGAAGAGGAAATTGTAGAGGATGAGTCGGCAACAGTGCTACGAGCTGGTGGAGCTGACGGACTCGTTGGAGGCTCCACTTCGTCGACGGGCAGAGTCGGTTGCGGTGTTGAGTTGGCGCTTAGTGTGCTCGTGCATGATCCTGAGACAGAGTTAGTCGGTGTGACGGGTCATGTCTGGTCCGAGCAACGTACCTCTGATACTCGCTCATGGCCCGCTCAGGGTCGTTGAGGTCGAAGTTGTTGGCAAAGTTATGCTGGGCGCTCATGGGCTCAGAGAAGCCCTCTGAGACGTAGACGGACTGGCGGGTCTCGGTCATGGCGGACATGTTGATGGTAGTATGGAGTAGTAGTAGTGGTAGTGGTGGTGGTGTAGTGTTTGGAGCTTGGTGAAGAGACCAGATGAAAGTTTGTTTGTATATGGCTGAAGTCGATGGTGATGGGAGTCGAGTAGGCGGGCGGGGTGCAAACTATATAGTAGCTGGTGTCTCCCGGGGCACGCACAGGGTGCAGAGTAGGGCGGACGGGATGGGATAGTCCACTATGGCCAGGCATGGGAATGGATCAGCCCTTGACTATCGGCTCACCACCGAGCATCCACCCTCAGCACTGCGCCGGCCAGGGAAAGCGATCTACAGGGTCCTTCCTCTTTGGACCTGGGGCGCTGACGTGGCCAATCAAGGCGACTCGATCCCTGCATCCCTGCTCGCCGCGCACCCGCACCCTCAAAATCGCGACGTTGGTGATGATGTCGCCAATGACGGGCGTGTGGAGAGCGGCAACTCAATTCTCTATGCGAATGCTCTACGCGCAAACTACTCTACACGGACACTGGCCTGGCCACTCCAATTCTACACGCGACCGCCCGCGTCTACCCAGTCGTCTTGCTCTCGCTTGTTCCCTGCTTTGCTTGTCCGGAAACCAGAGCCGCCGAGTGCTAGGCCGACGGCAGCAGACCACGCGCCCAGCGCCCGCTCCCCTTTGGTGTCGGTGTATTCTTTCTTGCAGCCTCGACAGTCAACACTAAAAAGCACCGTGTTCAAGTCTGCGTGCCTGTGAGCATGTTGTGTGTGGCCAATGACGCAGGCCTGGGGCGGAAAATCTGTCCTTCGGCTGCATGGTCCTCTCGCAGAGCACAAAGGCCTCCATCGACGTCAGACTCTCTCCATCTCTTCTGCAGCGTCGAAACCAATCTCCCGCAAAAGACCCAGCGAGGCGGAAAGTCCACAGCTGCACTCCCTCAGATACGCCCACTAACGTCATTCCCCCCTCGCTGCCCACTGTGGATTGGCTGCCCGCCCTGTACGGCTATGTAGAGGCCGAACTAGCGCCCACTTTGCAAATGCAGGGTCTCGCTGGCCGCACAGCCGTTGCGTTCATACACCCCCACTGTTGCCGCACCGCGCTGTATCCAAGGGTGCGCTATCGTCACTTCTGACGTTTGTCCCATTTTTCCCTTCCATTTGCCATCAGAGTTTGGTCTTCCATTATGCTGATTGTCTGCAATACCATTCGTTTTGCCGCCTCGCCAAGACACAGGAACCGCCATGACGAACGGCCCGCCAGTGCTTCTGATGCTTCAGCCTAGGTCACAGCGACAACCAAGACGACCAAGACCAAAAACAAAAGCTGCGCTGACCACCATCTCGAGAGCTTCCTTCATAGAGTAACTAGTCTGCGCCATCATCGTATCCTAGCCAAAATCGACGTGCAGGACCCTGCATTCAACAGGGCTGGCAAACAACTCCTACCAACGACAGCTGGCTTGAGCAACCATCACAACCTCTCCACGCACTAGCCGAGTCAAGGAACCCAAGAATCCCGAAATCAGCCTCAATATAGCCTCAAGAACGTGGCATGTCGTTGTAGCGTGTACTCTGCCTTACGGGCCCTCAGACCGACACCTGTCAAACAAACAAACACCGATCCCTTCGCCAAATCCTCGATGCCGCTACCCAACGTCTAGACCGAGCCCACCGCTCCCATCGCCGTTGCGTTTTTACCATGACAGCCTCTCTTTCCCATGTTCGAATCCATCGCAAAGTCTCACAGAGTCGTAGGTTGCGCCAGCTCCCTGTGCAGTTCTTGCGACCGCCACTTTTTTTTCCGAAAGGGCCACAGAGACGTCATACCAAACTGCAGATCCCCATACAGGATTGACGCGCCTGTCAACCCCACCCTCTCCCTTTCTGTCTCAGGGAAGCGAGCCGTCAATCCTCTCATCATTCTGCGCCCCCTCCACTTGATGTGCTGCAAGGGGTGCGGCTGTTTGTAGCAGTTGTCGACGATGATGCGCTTCGTGGAGCTGAGCGTCATCACCGATGAGTGCTAGAGCTCCTCGACAGAGAAATGCGTGAATCCGGCATGGACGCCGAGTTCATCGGCATCGGTCTCGGCATGGCCTGATCATTCGTATACAGTTTCAACTTTGCGTACACGTACGTCGTGCGTCGCTCACGACTGATGCAATCATCTCTCTGCCTAAGAGTAGGTCTACTGTTGTTGTTGTTGTTGTTGCTGCGACGACAATGTCATGATGATCTCTCTTCGCCGATAGTGATTATCGACCAGTCGAGACTTGCTGCTTCAGAACTCTGACCACCACTCGTCTTGCTCTTCCTTCGATATGACATCATTCTGCTTACCGCATCATACAAACTTCCTAAACCAAAATTCCCGTCTGAAAATAAATCACTATCGAAAAAAAGATCTGCGCCAGATATGACCACATCTCACGCCTGTTACAGTCTCCCACAGCTCGTCATTAGGCGAGTTACCCGCCCCGCAGCAGCCTCCACAAATGCATGCACTCCTCGCCCATGACACGCTGCTCGGGTTGGACAACAGATAGGCCTGTTGGGACATGACATGACATAATCCTACGTCTGCTCGCGACGAGAGTCATGGTCAGCCTGCATGGCGCTGCTGCAGCACGGGAAGGCGTTTTGCAAGGGACGGAGAACCACCCATCCCTTGCTTGTCTGTGGTTGCGTAGCGCTATCAAGGCTTCCTATGACGTACTTGGAGTTTTTGAGTGAAGACTTAAGGTGATGTTTGAGCCTATACTCTCTGGACCATCCACATAGTGCTTTGATCTTTACGTTTGAGCTGAAGGTCTAAAGAGATAAATGTGAAAATAATGCACAGAACTGCGCAGAGACAGACAATTTGTACTTTTGAACAAAGCCCCTACGATGCAGATCCGAGCTGCACACTGCAGATTTGATCGTACGCAGTTGATGCTACCAATCCACTCTGTCTCAGCATACTTGGACTAGAACATACGAAACGAGTGAGCTTTCTGAGCCCAGAATTCATGCGCCATCCTCGTTGCTGTTCCTGTCACGTAAACAGCCTGCCTATCTCACTGACTACCACGCCAATCACACTTTTCTCTGCACTAGTCTAGAGACAACAATATCTGTTTCTAGATCTCATCATCGTCACAACTACATAGCACACAAGACCTCACCATATCAGCACTTCTCCCATCCAAGTTACACACGATGCCCTCTCAACCTATCAATCAAAGACTTCTCTGCCACACCTATCCTCCGTCCAATCCTACCTCGACCCCTATACGCACCGCCTCAAACAAGCCCCAAAGCAGGAAGCCGAGCCGCTATTTCTATCAATTGTTGCCTTCCCATGAACCCAAGATGTTCGGGCTTTTCACATCTCATCGCACTTAATAACACATGCCTCATAAAAGATGTGTACCACCGACGCCACTAGGTTGTGAAGGCAGTAGCGTTTAAATCACCCACGACGTGGGTTCTACATTGGCTTCTCAACCAGGACTTCACAGGTACCGATGACGAAAGCAGGCCAAAACAATGGCACATGGGGGCCAAATAATACAGTATTGGTAGTAAATGCTGCTTTATGGAGGATTTGAATACACAGGTACTTAGGAATGATCGACTGACGAAGGACGTGAGTCTTGTACGCGCACGTGTACGGGGATGTGTATGTCGAAGTATCCGTCAATGCAGAAAAAGAGCTATGCGCAGGAAAAACTCTCAATACCCTATATTTATCTGCAGCATCTTTTTTTCTAGGCGGTATATCTGCGTACTTAATTTCTAAGTAGAGAAGTGAAAGCAATAGTGTTGGAAATGCATGTGACATTTCATCTATGGAGTCCATACTACAATGGACGCATAGGTCCCTATTGTAACTGGCTACAGAGTGTACCGTACACTAAGCCACATTTTACCTCATCCGTCTACTTCCTTAGCAAACTCACGCACGAGTAATTCCCAACGCACCGCGCCCCCCATGTCACTCAACACTACTCCGTAGAAACCACGTAAAGGAAACCCTTGTCTACCAGTACGTCATTCAAGACTAGATGTGATATGAAACAACCAAATCAGCTACTAGTCAGTTAGCTTACCATATCCTACATATACCCCTCGTGTCTCGCAATCCTCTGTCCCACCATCCCTGCCACCCCCGCACCCGCACCATACCCGTAATCTCTTTCACCCCGCCATCAATCAAATCCAGACGACCCCGCTTTCAGATATCAGACAGACCCTTGAGATACTGTAGACGCAGGGAAATTACACTTTTACCTCATGTTGGCCATACGCGCAGGGGAGGGGCAAAGAGAGCTTGGCAGGTACCGCGATGAAGACGTCCAAGTAAGAAGCCAAGGGAAAGAAAGGATGATTAACATGTAACGCTCTCACTTTATACCTAACCTAACCCAGTCTTGGCTTGTTCAGAGACAGTAGAGAGGAAGAGGAAGAGGGGACCCAATGAAACAAGCACACATCTATCTGTGGCGAAAAACGTCTTAATAGTCAAAAAAGGAAGTGTCTGTGTGAAAGGAAGGAGAGAGAAGTCTCGTAGGTCCATCAGTACATGTGTACAACAAGCAGGTAAAGAATGGAAAGAGGGAACCAAAGTAAAACATCTGAGACGTCTTGCATCCATCTTTTCTCCGACAGAAAAAAAAAACAAGGGACAGAGGACAAGCTAGTGCAGGATGAGATGAAGCGACGCCACCCCGAAGGGAGAAGAGAAAAAGCAAAGAAGAAGGAAAGGGGGGTGGAGGGATGGGAAGTGGGGGAACCGCGATCGCCCTTGCATATGCACTACATATCTTCTACGTTTTGTAAATCTTCCTATTCCTTTTGATGCTCACCTAACCCAGTCTGAAGCTGTATTTGCTTTGCTTTTTTGTGTGTGTACAGGTCGGGTAGTTCCGTTCTTCGTCTCTGGTTTCCTTGTTTCATGTTTGTCTGTAAGGGAGAAGGGGGACAAGAGAACGGTCTGATCTACAGCGTTTTCACGATAGCCAAGGTTGCATGCATCTGTGATATATACCAATGGGGGGGGGGGGGGGGCAGGGTTGGGTCCCAAGAAAAGGACGGCATCTACTTAGTCAGTCTCAGATAAACTGACCGTTCCACACCACGCGACACTCAAGTAACCAATGAATATAACGAGTGTTCAATTAAAATAATCCTTTTATTTGTTCCTACTTGTATTGTGGGGTGGTGTATCTTGTCATTGTAGTCATGTCGAAAAACAAAAAAGGTTGTTATCTCTCTCTTTCTCCCCTGCTGGCCACCAAATCCAAATAACAAAAAAGATACAAAAAAGGTATTCAAAGAGAAGAAGACGCTTGCGCGTTAGAATAAGAGGTAATAAGTGTATATATTGGTCATAAAGTCTCGAAATCAGAACAAAGTAAAAACCAAAAAAAGTGGCCAACTCAACTCAAGGGGATATAATTCTTCACACAAAACGAGGAATTTCCATTTCTTTTAGCTTCTTTTTTTCTGTCTTGCCCCCCCTTTTCCTCTCCACGTCTTCCCTTTCTTTTGTATGTGTCTTTGTCTCGCGCCCCATCTGTATCTCTGATTTCTCTCTAGGAGAAATACAAGAAACAAAAACTAGATAAAAAAAGGGAGGATATATTTCTGCAAAGATGGATCAAAAAAAGAGACGACACACAAAGGGAAAACTAGGAAAAAGTAGAAAAAGGTAGATCAGAAAAAAAGAAGTTTAGAGAATCTGAAACGTTTTTCTTTAGTTGTGGGCAATGTTGCGACGGTGTGCGTGCGCATGGCGGCGGCGCAGAGGGTCGTTGACGTAGACCTCGACCTCCTTGATGGCAACGACGTAGACAACGCCGTCCTTGACGTAGGTGGTGGTGCTGACGATGCCGTCATCCTTCTCATCCTCCTTGGAAACATCCTTGGCAGGTGCCTTAGCAGCAGGAGTGACCTCGGGGTAGGCATTGTACTGAGCAGCAGGAGTAGGCTTCTCGACGTTGTAGACGGAGATGCCACCGGGGCCCATGGAGCGAGCAGGGGCATAGGACTGGACGGGCAGAGAGACGGAGGAGAGAGTAGGCTTGTTCTGGTCCTTGCCGCCCTGCTTGGGGCTGTGGGCAGCAGCGTACTCAGGTCCGTACTGGATGGGGACATCACCGCAGAGGTTGTTGGTGGGACCCTCGCAGTCGTCCTTCTTGAGAATGCTGGGCATCTCCTCCATCTTGCACTTGTCCATCTCGGGCTCGGTCTGGAGGCTGCCGGCGAAAACAGGGCAGTCCTCGACACGACCAGAGAGGTTGGTGCAAGTGTCAACGGCCGACTGGAGGGTATCAATGTTCCAGCCGTTCATGAAATCAGCGTGGTAACCGCAGCCAGTTGGGTCACCGTTGGACCAGACGAACTGACCGGCCTGGCCCTTGAACTTGTAGGTGTTCCAGATGGTCTCGTAGAAGAGGGTGGGCAGACGGGTCTCGAATCCCTTGGGGCATTCACCACCGTCAAGCATGCTGGGGTAGGCGACGTGGCTCTTGTGGTCAGCGGTGTCGACGTCCTTTCCGTTCCAGCACGAGGCGAACATGATCTCGGCACGGATACCGTTGGCGCAGTTCTCGTCCATGAAGGACTTGTCGGGGAGGGTGTGGCGGTAGCGCGAGCCCTCGGGAGCCTTGTTGTAGTTAAGGCAGTTGAAGCCAAGCGACTTCTGCATCAGAGAGAACTGGGTCTTGTCATGCTCAGTCCACGAGTAGGTTGGCAGGTCAGGAACGGAGCCAGTGAAGTTGCGCTGGCGTGGGTCACCAGCCAGCATCTGGAAGCCCTTGGGGAAGGCCTTGATGTTGTCGCCGAGGAGAAGGTAGTATGCAAGCATACCGCCAATCTGAGGGACAATCTCAACCTTGCCGTTCTCGTGGACAAAGTGCAGGGTTGGGGTCCAGTAGGCGGACTTATCGTCCTTGAACTGGCAAGAGGAGCACGAGGAGGCACGGAGGTCCTCGTAGGTGGTGGACAGGCCGAAGTCTGTGTTGGTTTAGCCATAGTTGCGATGAAGTGACTGCACTTGTTGAGACTTACTGTTTCCACCGTGAATGGTATGGGCGTGGCTGGAGGCAATGCCCTTGTCGACAATGGGGTCGATACGGCCGAGGCCGACGGGGTCGTGGCAAGGCATGCGCCAGAAGGCGTTGGCGGAGCCAGAGAGAAGGGCCGCCGCAGCGGAGATGGAGGCGACAGACTTCATAGTGGAGAGAGACTGTCGGATTGGAGTGGAGCGAGGGAGGGATTGACTTTTTGTCTCGCAGCCGGCGTGTTTGAGCAAAAGTGACTGCTTTTTTGTACAGGCGGACGGTGGCTTGATACACTGGAAGTATTCACTCGGAGTGTGGTCCGGAAAGCAATGTTGGGTAGGAAGTTGGTCAAGGGCCTGAGGCTTTTATCCCGCGCGGTGTTGAAGCAGATTGCAAACGCAAAAAAATGAGTGTAGCGCTGTCGCGAAGACAGCAGGGCGTAGTGAAAGCGAGTGTTGGGGAGCGAAGGGAGGGATGAAGCCAAAGGAGCGACGAGCGAAGGAATGGACGCGACTAAGTGCAATAGAAAAAGAGCGAGGGAAATGGGTGCTAAGGAACAACAAGCGGTTATCAGGCTGAGGGGCCGTGCGAGAGGACGCTTTTAGGGGAGATGAAGGCATATTTTGAGTTAGTGAGGGTGAAACTCGGGCTAGCGGCATGGCAGGGGAGTCCCTGACAAGCAGACAGGATGCGTGTGGTTGGCCCGTGGAGGGCGCGCGCACCGGCGGCTAGGCCGAGGATAGTAAGATGAAACATGACGGCAAGGGGATCTATGGCATGGATGGGGGCGTTGAGCAGCGCGCAGGGCAGGATGGCTGCATTGCGGGCGGCGAGGGGTGGGGCCATGAATGGACGGATGCTGAGGTGGTGAGGTGGTGAGGAGGAGCATTCACACCGACACGGTCGCGCGCCTTGGGGCCTCAGGCGTCTGCTTCACCATGGGCCGGCGGGCTGTTGCACCATGCCATCGTGCTGTATGACCATGACGGCGGGCGTGGCGCAATACAGCCGGACCGCAGGTGTTTATCGCGATGGATTGGCTTTGAGCGGCCGGGACCTACTGGTATAGCCTGGTGGCCTGGCTCTCCGTGCGCGCCGGTTGCAGCTATCGCAATCTCGCTGCTCTCCACTGCGCGCACCTGTCGCTGCCATGGGTCCTCTCCAGCTGCCTCCGCCATGATTGCTGAACCCCCTCGCTGGGGCAAATTGCTTGTCGCAAGCGCTGGGCTAGCCGCAGAGGCCCATGTCATGATGCAGCTGCCGTCGGCTTTGTGCCTTGCCCTGCTTCGCCCTGTCCACCTTGTCGGCGAGCGCCTCTCCCTTTGCTCGATTCGCGCGCCGGAGCGGGGCAGGAGATTATGCCAATCGGTTCCAAGGCGCCTGGTGGACGCGGCAATACTACGGTTATGTGCTGACTTGCTCGCCCTCGCGCCAGTTGTGTAGTCGTCGTCATATTACACGACCGCGGCCGTCTGCAAATGAAGTGAACCACAGGCGCTGTCTCCCCATCTCCTGTCGCATGGCCCAAGATGAAATGCCATTGGCATCCTATCCATACAACGACACCCTCTTGCTCTCCGCCTCTTTTGCTCGCTGCGCCCAATGCCATGTCGGAGCCATGGGGCCCTATGAATAGGCCAAGTGCTGTTCCTGCAGTAGCGTTGCGCAGTCTCGGCTGGCTAAACGCCTACGGGCTGCGTGATTTGCCGGTGCTATTCTCGCGGCTTATGCAAAGCTGATCGTCTCTTGTCAGCAGCCGCCACCGCCTTCTCAACCACGACAACACGAGGGATCCATAGAAGGAGATTAGAATGAGACGCTTCGTGCCTATTCTCGGTGTAGCGGCCGGTTGTTATTACCGTCGAGCAAGAAAATGCCGTGGTAGTAGGCAGCAGTCAGGCAGTGATGCAAGCAGCAGCCACGACCCACGCGCCCGTCGAGACAACAAGAGCAGGAACGGAACAAGATTTTCGCCGTGTAACCCCTTTGTCGCTGGACATGCGCCTCTCACTCGTTTCTCCATCCCACGGCAATCTTACTCGTCTCTTCCAACACGCACTGCCGAAGACGCCTGCCTACCTACGAAAAACCTCATTTCCAACAGCCGCCGCCATTCGTCTCACGTAGGCCTCGCCTGACCTGTCTCCTTCCTCTCCTTCCCTTCCCTTGCAAGCGGCATCCATGCTGCTATCACCCGTGCGCTATTCTGGTCCCCTTACCCATACAAGACTACACCGCGCCGCACAACCAACACAGGACCTGCATACTTACGTACTGTGCTATTAAGGCACAGCGGAAGCTAACCCACTCGGCCGCCCTCTCTGCTACTCACCAAACACACAGCCTGCCCCCCTCAAATCTCATTCTGCCCAGCCGGTTTTGCCCATCTGTCTCTCTCCCGCTCCTATGAAAAGAAACACTCTGCAACGCCCAACGTTTGCACTCGTACGGCCCTCCTTCTTGAAATGTCCAAAGAGCAGCAGGCTCCTAATTCAACCCTCTGATTTTCCGATTGACCGATGCCCGCCCGTGTGCGACATTTTCCTAACCCTGGACACGTGCCGCACACGACGCGCGGGAACGGGAAGTGGAAGAGGCGGAAAGGGGGAGCAGCAAGGTAACCTACACACGTTCTTCCCCGTGCACCACTGACGTAGCCACCCGGCCCTATCTTTCTTTTCCAAATACTCTCCGTACTCTCTTTCCCTTTTGGTGTGAACAAAGAACAAAGTTTTTCCCATCTCGTCTCATGTCAGAACTCTGTGTGCACTTGGAGAAAAGAAAGGTCAAACTTGCCCTGAGCACACCTGATTCACAATGTGGGATCAAAAACCCCGTTCGCCCGGCTACCTAGGTCCCCTTTGTAACCACTCAAGCATATCATGCCATATTCGTCATCCTGTGGGGGTCATTCATTGCACAAACTACGTGCGTACGCCTATTCAATATTCGGCTTCTACATCCATCCATTCATGCATACATACATACATGCCCACGACTCGGCACTGTTCACGTACTACGTATGTACCTACTCACTGCCCTCTCGCCCAACATTCAAGATGCTATAAAAAACAAAGGCTGGCGGGGAAGGTCCTCGCGCCTCCTAGAGACAATAGTAGGTATCGGCAGTTTTAGGTTTATCCAACAATAGGCCTCTGCGTCGTAGCATGGCTTGCCCGTGATCGATAGAACAATACGCACACACCCAGACACGGTGGTTCGAGATACGAGGTGGCTCTGGTACCAGGTCCATGCCTGCTGTGGATTTTTTTTTGGGGCTGGTGGAACTTGGGACCATTGGACGCTTTGGCAGGTATGGAAACAGAAACATTTGTCGAATTGAATCAACGTTCAACGTCATCAACAATTTAACGACAGTCAACAACAGGGCAAAAAAACGCCCATTTCTCAAGTTTGTTACTCACAGCCTTGCTCCGTCCCTCAACGGCACATTCTCCCACGCCTTCTCAAACCCACAGCTCCTCACCCACATGGGCTCGCCTGCTTCCACGCTATCCACCGCCATATGGCCCACCTTTCTCCACATGTCCCCCGTGACCTGCCCCCTATCCCTACTCACCTTTTCAGCATTGAGAATTGCGCGCACAAGTTTACACGCATGTCCGTCATCTTCAATCTTCCTGACCCGCTCAATCACTCCCTGCATGTCGCCATTGTGCTTGGGCACGTAGTTTTCAATTTCATCGCGCAGCAACTCCGGGCTGCCGCGGGACACGTACATTGTGATGTCGATCCATATTTTCCATTGGAGCAGGCGGCGCTGGTTGGCTGGCGACAGGCCTGATGAAGGGGAGAGAAAGGCAGAGAAGAAGATGCTGCTGTTGACGCAGTGGATGAAGAAGAAGTCGAATTTGACTTGTTGTGGCGGCCGTTGGGCGGCGGCTGCGAAGTAGACTACTCACATGTTAGTATGTATCAAAGTGAATGAATGGTAAGTAAAAGGGTGAACAAACCAGCCGCATCTATCATCTCCGCTGTCGCCCTCTCCACATCCTCCTCCTCAACCACATACTGTGCCGCATACGCCACCATCTCCTCCTTCGCCCTCTTCATAATCCCATCACGGATCTTATTGGCATCGCTAAACCTCGCCGACTCCCTGACCTTCTCATCCTTTCTACACTCCTCCAGAATCTGCATAATCGACTTTTTCTCTCCAGTCTTTCCCTTCTTGTCCCCCACCTTCCTCTCACACTCAACAAACAGCTCTCCAATCCAACTATCATGCACCGCGCCCTGCGCCAGCGCCTCGGCCACAATCGCCGGCTGCTTAAACTCGACACCGAACCCTAGATGAATAATCGGATGCAAAAACCCGGCATACATTCTCACTAGTAAATCCTCTGCGACTTCTGTGCCTGAAAAAAGATACTCCTGCAACACCTGCTCCCATCCTTTAGCGTCGATTTCCTGCTGGAAAAAGACAAGGAAGGAGTGGTAGTGCTTTTCTTTTCCGAGGTGGGAGCGGAAGGAAGAAGGGTCATGCAGGGATGTGATGATGGAGGGGGAAATAGGTTCTGCGGGACGCTGGTATGGCGCGTTGATGTCGTAGGCTTTTTGAAGTTGGGAAGGGGGTGCGCCTAGGGCGAAGAGGGTGAGGAGGTGGTGGACGATGTGGTTCTATGTAGAAAGTGTTAGTATACTTGTATGGTATGAAAGGGGGGAAGACGAACGTGAAAGCCCTCATGATTAAAGTAGACATGATGCTGTTCGTGATTCAGTTGTAGGAGTCGGCTTGTTTTCTCGGCGCTTTCGGGCGTGATAGTCTCAACGGAGTAGGAGAGTTGGGGGGCGAGAGAGGGAGTGAGGTGGACTCTCGAGGCCGTGGCCATGGCTCTGAAAGTATGCAGAAATTGGTTCGTGGATATGCTTGGGTTAAAAGTATAGCGAAATGCAGAGGTCGTGATAGTTCGAGGTGTTGTTCGCGCAATGATTCGAGTCAACATGTATAGAAGATGCTCACCCTACGTCGAGGTGAGTCGGATCGCGAGATAGAAATACACAACGCGACATCAGATGCCCAAGATCCATGTTGCTGGCACCCCCGCAGAAAAAACGCTGGGCAGATACTATGACGAGCGTGTGGGGAACCTAGTCCTACCTCGACTCGGTCGTTCGGGCGCAAGCACATCGCGAGGTTAGTAAGGCATGCCAAGTCCGCATTGGCTCTCGAACACCAGTGGCACATGTCACATTTGTAATGGACCATCATACTTGGCAGTTAGTGACGACTAGATTGGCTCTCGAACAGTAGGTCACATGTCGCATTTGTAACAGGCGGAACTACTGGCTGCCGATAGCCGCCCTATCATGTCAAGCGCGAATCTAGATTCATATACAAATCCGAATACCTCCAAACACCTCGCTATGCGTCGTTATAAGATGAAAATTATTAGTCACCCATGGGCCTCAGACCTTGTTCTAACTAGTTGTGCAGTCGTACTGCTGACTACCGTGGGCTGCTCCAAAGTCGAACTGGAAACACCATGGCTGCATCCAAAGTCGAACTGCGGAGCACCATGGCTTGGCGCAAAATCGAATTGGTGAGCATTCCAACAAGTTGTGTAACCGAACTTGGGCTAGACCATACTAGTATTTCTTCGCCTCCATTCCTTCTGGCGGCTCAGGCACTACTGTCCTGTTACCGACATTACTCCAGTCGGTACTTAGGACTGTGCCGCCGCTTTCCTGGTAGCTCTTCATCATAGCTCGCTGCTGCTCGGGTGTGGCACCGCTGTACAGCGTCTTGAAGAAGTGTGATGTCTCGTCGCCTTCGATTTCGTCCTTTTCATCCAGGTCGTTGACCACTACCTTGTCCCAGTTCTTGGTGCCTGACTTGGAGGAAGTTGGATATGATGGCGCTGTTTCCTTGACGGGAGCAACAGTGGACGGTGCGTTCGGCGTCGAAGCGGGGGCTGCGTCCTGAGCGCGCTCTAGGCTGTGCCATTTTACACCTGGTGTTGCCTTCCGCAGTGTAATTTCAATTTTTGTGGCCGTAATTCGGTATTTGGACTGCGTGGGATCGACCGAAGCAAACAGCGGATCGGCGTTGTAATTGTACTCGGACGACGAACCAGCAATGGGAAAAGAGACGGAGACAGCGTTCTCTTCAATCTCTACCCCGGCCTTGTCTTGTGGCACCCCCTTTGCCAAAATGTTCAGAGTGACGGTATCGTTGGACTGGTACCAGTCGGTCTTGATCTTTTCTTTGGGAGTCGGCGCAGGAGGCTTCGGGGCCGGCTTTGCCGCCGGGTCTTCGGCTTTGGTCGGCGCTGCGGATGCGTTCGCGCTGGGTATCTCGACGTCGGGGTCCTCCTTGATGGTGACTGTCCTCTGCTCATCGTTTTCGGGTATGTCTTTCAGCTTGGATGCGATTTTAGTCTCCCAAATAGGCAGCATCTTGTCCTTCTCATCAAGTCCCTTCACAATGCGCAGAAGAAAGTCGGCATCGGCATATTTTCCAAGGTGGAAGAGTGCGACGGCGCGGCGGAACTGGGCGTCCTTGATGAGCTCGCGTGAGCCGCGCTTTTTGGCAAGGAGGACGGCGACGTCGGCATCGTGTAGGGCTTCGGTAAACTTGGAAGTGCGCTGGTAGGCTGTGGAGCGACCAATGTAGTATTTTACAGCGGTGGGATTGACACTGAGGGCCTTGGTGTAGTGCTCAATGGCCTCGTCGGGTTTGCTTGCGCTAAGGGCAGCGTCGCCTTTGCGGGCGTCATCCATGGCGGCGGGGTACCAAGGGCGGTCAGAACTCTCAGGACACTGTGCAAATCAGCCGTTCCCAGCGTTTGAAGATAGTGTATCAGTTCCAGGAGTTTGGCGGTTTAGAGGGATTGAGGTGTGGTGTTGAAATGGTTTCGAGGTTGTGGAAGGCGCAAGCGCGACCGTAGAAGCTTCCATGGCTGCCCCTCGACCAACAAGGATCATAATGCCCCGCGGCTACAAGCTCCAAACACTAACACGCGGAGCTTACAAGTAGTGCAGAGCAGCCACACAATGCTTTGCGAATGCGGCTTCTCCTCGGACGCTGCTGCAATAACATTTGCGCCATATGGTAAGCATATTATATTATCCTACTATATAGAACAAGTCTAGCGTTAATCTGTTAGCACAGATGCAGCTTATAGTAAATATAGCGCTTTAGTATATTGTTTTATATGTCACAACGTAGGGCTTACTACAAAAGAGGAGGTTGATATCTACTAACGAGCTAGTTCCTAACTAAGCTGCCGTACGATCTCTAAGTGTTGCAACAACGCGGACCCTCCAGCGCCTACTTAAACACTTCTTCTGCCCTGTCTAGCTTGCCCTGTCTTCTGTAGAGAATGCCCAAGTTGTTGACAGTGGCAAACGTCGACACGAGCAACGAGTTATAGCGTATACTTAACAGCAGCTCACTAAGCGCCGTTCAGTGGAGTTGGGGCTGAGCAGCAGACAGCCAGCAACAACAGCAACCAGTCGCCATCCATCGCTTCGACCGCCAGGATGCTGCAGATTACGTGCCGCTCAGCCTCGCTACAGCCTTATGAGGCCCTTCATGCGCAATGCTTCTGGATGTTCTACATCCTACAGCATGCACCTGCTGGTCTAGCCTAAGATAACGCGATGCGACGGCTTCTTGACTTCCGCTCAAAGAAGGGTAAGGCGAAGGTATGTCTCCTAGACCGCGTTTTGTTGCACACGGTCTAACACCTAGGTAGATTCCCGCCGAATTGTCCTCGACATCCTCAGCATCAGCTGAGCCAGCTGCCACGCCCTCGCTACCACCACAAGCAACTGATGAAGTCCTACAAGGCTTACAAGTAGTGTGTGAAGGCACCAATCCAGTTGTTGAGTACGCTGTCCCACTGTGATCTTCTTCGGCCAGCAGCTGACGCCAGCCTAGCATTGTCGCTGTACATGGCCTGAACGGGCACTGCGAGAAGACATGGACGGCAGGTAGCGGTGCTGATAGCATCAACTGGCTGCGCGACCTGCTTCCGCACGACCTACCCAACGCGCGCATACTGAGCTGGGGCTATGATGCGAATACACACAGCGGGTCGCGCATAAGTACCCAGTACCTCTACGACCACGGTAGAGGCCTCGTCTCGGACCTGTGCCTTCATAGGCAGTTGACAGAGGTAAGCGACAAGCGAGGCATCATATACAGTAGCAAGAAATAACACCAGAGCAGTCGAGCAAGCGGCCGATCATCTTTGTGGCGCATAGCCTAGGCGGCATTATCGTGAAGAGCGTGAGTGAGATCGTTAAAGGCACCTCAACACCCGACTGACACACATAGGCGCTTATCCACTCGGACGCCGCCCGCCGAGGCGCCCTCGAAGAGCACCGCGCGATTAAACTGTCGACTTATGGCATCCTATTCATGGGCACTCCTCACCAAGGCGGCAGTGGTGTCGCGCTGGGGAAGCTTATGGTTAACGTGGCATCGGTGTTTATGGCGGCGGACGACCGTCTGCTACAGCATCTCGAGCGAGACTCGGAGTGGCTGCAGCAGCAGCTGGGCCAGTACGGGACGATCAGTGGGGATTTTGTGACCAAGTTTGCGTTTGAGGAGTATGCAACGCCGACGGTGCTGGGCAAGTCGATCATGGTGAGTTACTTTGCGACGGCTGATGCGTAATGGCTGCTTGCTAACGTTCGCCAGGTCGTTCCGCGCGCGTCTGCGGTAGTACCGGGCGCGGCAGATAGCGAGCCGATCGCGATACACGCGGACCACATACACATGGTCAAATTCAGGTCGAAGACGGATCCTGGGTACAAGACGGTGTCAGGACATCTACGATTGATGGCAGCAAAAGCAGGTACCAGCATTGATGGGCGGTGGGACACAGAGGCCAAATTAAACGCGGGTACGTAGTCTTGAGCAGGAAGCATATCAGCGAAGTAGCGGTCCATAGTAACAAGTTATTTTAGTCCATTTTGAAGAGCCTACTGCATCGTTCGCCGTCCAGTTCAGCGTGCCCGAGGTGTCGCGTGTCGACCACTTCGTCGGCCGGAGCGAGGAGCTGGACACCATCCATAGAGAGCTGCAGCACGATAGGTGTCGTAAGACGGCAGTCATGCACGGTCTGGGTGGGATGGGTAAGACGCAGCTAGCACTGGCATATGCGCAGCGATATAAAGATGAGTACTCGGCCGTGTTCTGGGTTAACAGCAAGGACGTCGACACGCTGAAGCAAGGCTATGCAGCCGCAGCGAGGCGCATCTACCGCGACCGCCCGTCGCTGGCGTATCTGAAGGCTGCTGCGGAAGGCAACAACCTTAACGAAGCAGTGGAGGTAGTCAAGCGATGGCTGAGCAGCGCTAGGAACGACGGGTGGCTGGTCATTTACGACAACTACGACACACCGAAGCTGCCAGGGCATGATGAGCCGGGCACATTTGATATCCGGCCATTTCTTCCTGAAGCAGATCAAGGAGCAGTGTTGATCACGACGCGGTCATCTCAGCTGCAGCTAGGTCGTCCTATCGCAGTAAAGAAGCTGCGGGACATTGAGCACAGCTTAGAGATACTGTCGCAGACGTCCAGACGAGATGGGCTAGTGCTTGGTAGGCCTTCCTACCTCCCTATAGACAATGCTAACATAGTAGCAAGACCCTGACGCTCGGAAGCTGGCTGAAGAGCTAGATGGCCTGCCACTTGCTCTTGCTACTGCCGGCGCCTACCTCTATCAGCTATCCACTAGTCTTGCTGAATACCTCCGGATGTACAAAGCTTCATGGCTTCAGCTTCAGCGAGATACTCCGCAGTTGCTTACTTATGAAGACAAGGCACTATATACAACATGGGCAATCTCATTAGACAGCATCAAACATCGTGTCTCTATGGATCATTCAAACGACCTTGCGGTAAAATTCCTCCAACTGTGGGCGTACTTGGACAATCAGGATGTGTGGTTTGAACTTCTGCAATCTGCCCGACAACGAGACTGTCCAGAATGGTTTTCCGAGCTGACACAAGACCAGTTGAGCTTTAACAAAGCAGTAAGAGTGCTCTGTAATCATGGATTGGCCGAGGCGCATACCTTTTCTGGAGAGGATAGTGTAGAATCGCAGGGATACAGCATGCACAGCTGTGTGCACGCGTGGACGAAGCATGTAGTGAACGAGAGATGGGACAATGCGCTAGCTGGGCTTGCACTACGGTGTGTAGGTCTGCATGTGCCATACAAAATTCGTCCCAAGTATTGGGTGATCCAGCAACGGCTTCTTCGACATGCGAATCGATGCCAAGAGTTTATCGGTGTGGTGATTAAGGAGCGGGACACTGAAGGAAGCTTGTATGAGGCTATTCACAAACTAGGAAACCTCTATAGTAAACATGGCAAGCTAGACAAGGCGGAGGAAATGTACCAGATAGCCCTACAAGGAAGAGAGAAGGCATTTGGACCTGGTGACACATCGACACTTAGCACGGTCAATCGTCTGGGCAACCTCTATAGAAGACAGGGCAAGCTAGATAAGACAGAAGAGATGTACCAGCGGGCGCTACAAGGAAGTGAGAAGGCGCTTGGGCCTAATCACCCATCAACGCTTAGCACTATCAGCAATCTAGGCATCCTCTATAGAAATCAGGGCAAGCTAGACAAAGCGGAAGAGATATACCAGCGGGTGCTACAAGACAAGGAGACGGCACTTGGGCCAGGTCACATGTCGACACTAGATACGGTTAACAACCTAGGTGTCCTCTACATAAACCAGGGCAAGCTAAACAAGGCAGAAGAGATGTACCAGCGGGCGCTGCAAGGATACGAGAAGGTACTTGGGCATGATCATACATCAACGCTTAGGACAGTTAACAACCTAGGCATCCTCTATAGAAAGCAGGGTAAGCTAGATAAAGCGGAGGAGATATACCAACTAGCCCTACAAGGAAGAGAGGAGGCACTTGGGCCTGATCATACATCAACGCTTGACACGGTTAGTCACCTGGGCAATCTCTACGCTGATCAGGGGAAGCTAGACAAGGCAGAAGAGATGTACCAGCGGGCGCTGCAAGGATACGAGGCACACTTTGGGCCTGATGATCTGCGTTGTCGGAAGCTTCGTCACGCTCTTGTCAAGCTCCAAAATCGCGTGGGAACTTAGTACGTATCTCTTGGAATTTGGCTTCATCTTTTGGAATAACTAACGTCCATCCCTGAGACCCGGGACGCACCCCGAGGCGAGACGGGTTTGCACTTCGGGCCTTCGGAAAATCTAACGCGCAAGTCAATAAAGTTGTAGTGACTATATACGAATCTACACTATTGCTGCTCTAGCAGGACATCTTCCGAATAAGATCCTTGTGAAATTGAACATGGCGCTGATCTTTTCCTCAAGACGGTTCGCCCCCTCTCTACTGCTTTACCCCTGTCCAAATACGACTCTACATCTCTATTATATATCCGGATATCTATAGAAGCAGCGCAAGCGCGAAAGATAGTTATCCCAGGGTTTGGTACTGCTTAGTTGTCGAGATTGTGGATGCCGGCAGTTTCTCCGTGCGGAGAAGGAGACGCACAGAAGCATCCCTAGGTGACGAGATGCGTTTGATTGTGTTAAAATGATAACATAATGCTGTATTATATTCTTGCGCTATTCCTTATTGCTCTGCATATCTAAAAATAAGTGTGGCGCGTGTTGTGGGTCTTGGAACGAGAACGAGTCCTTTGTTGTCCCCATGCCTCACAACCCCTCCAAGTGACGAGACATCATCTGCACTGTAGACTGTTACTAACCACTATGGATAAGGCAAGGCAAGTATTGGCACAAGGCGTCCCTCCTGGCGTGCGTAGATCATACCGTACCTTGGCAGACCACGGCGGAGTCGCTCGCAGTACCCTCCATCATCGCGCTCATGGCCGGCCTTCAATGCAGGACAAGGCACAGAGCCAGCAGTACCTGACACCATGGGAAGAGAGCGCGCTCGTCAAGTTTATCTTACACATGTCAGATCTCGGACGGCCCGTACGAATCAAGCACATTCCCTCGCTCGCCTTCGTCGCTACCCGTGGTCGGCCCGTGAGGGACAGACCCTCCAAGCCCCCAGGCAAAAACTGGGCAAAGGCCTTCGAGAGGCGCCATCCAGAGATGACAGCGAGACGCGTTACGGCGCTAGACTGGAACCGCCACGAGAATAATATCGCCGATAAGATGACACACTGGTTCGAGGTAATTGGGGAGGTACTGCGCGATCCAGCTATTGTAGCCGAGAATGTATACAACATGGACGAGACTGGGGTGATGCTATCCATGCTTGGCTCGGTAAAGGTGCTCGTAGGTAAGGATGACAAACGAACCCATAGAGGCGCGCGCGTGAAGCGAACGATGGTGACTGCTATTGAGTGCATTAGCGCTGACGGTAGGTACCTAAACCCGATGATCATTTGGCCAGCCACCACCCACCGTAGTAACTGGACTACCTTTCCGACTCCTAGATGGCATTATACGTGCAATGAGTCTGGATACACCGACTCCAACATCAGCTTGCAGTGGCTCAAGCGCGTGTTTGATCCTGAGACCAAGGGACGTGCTAACGGGAGACCGCGTGTACTGATCCTTGACGGCTTCGGGACGCATGAGACGCTCGAGATCTTAGAGTACTGTTTTGCAAACAACATCATCTTGTGTCGTCTGCCCTCTCATACGTCTCACAAGCTTCAGCCTTGCGACGTTGCTGTATTTGGCCCACTGAAGACAGCCTACCGTGAACAGGTCGAACGATTGGAGCGAGGCGGCGTCAACGCTATCGGCAAGGAGCATTTTACCTATCTATATAAGCCGGCCAGGGAGCGAGCATTCACAGCTAAGAACATCAAGGCTGGCTTTGCTGCAAGTGGTTTGTTCCCGCTCAACCCAGACAGAGTACTCAGGACTGTGCCGAAACCTCCAGTCGAAGTAGCTCCTGCGGTGACTAACGAAGCATCTTATCAAGAAGATGGAGTGCTGCAAACGCCTATAACACCAGTATCAGCAGACGGTCTTTTGTTGCTGCAAAATCTCATCTTGAAAAAAGACGCCCATGCTCTTGACGAAAATAGCCAGCAGAACTTGCAGCGACACTTACTAAAACTCGCCAAAGCTACTCAGTTATCTTTGACTAAGAGCGCTCTACAGCAAAACCATATCCAACTCTTGATGGCGGTCAACAACGAAGCCAAGTCTCGACGATCAACCAGAGCCGACATACTCGAGAAGGGGTCCGGGCAGGTGTTTAGCTATGAGCACCTTCAAGATAAACGGCTGAAGCGAGCGGAAGAGGCGGCAGCCAAAGAAGCTAAGGCTAAAGCCAAAGGGAAGCGCGGTCGGAAGAGCAAGAATGCTGCGCAGGAGACAGCAGAAGCCACGGCGTCCACAAGTACAGTGAGGCGTGGCAGAAAGCGAAAGAGTACTGAGGTAGAAGGAGATGCTGGCCCACCGGTGCCAAAGAGCAAGGCGGCAAGAGTGAGCAATGTCCAGGGAATAGCGCCAGTTGCACGAATGTATTAGGTTAGGATAGTTAGTGATGACAATACGGAGTATTTAGTTATGTTATTTAGGGATATGCTTACTTGCAACAGCGTCAGCAGTCAGTACAGCCACAGTAGTCATATTAGTGGCTGAAAGTAAATTACACGCTATCTGTATTATACGTGCAAGGCACAACCTGTGCTAGCCGCATCAGGAAGCTACTTCGATCTCAAGTACCGACCAGGGTGGCAATCGGGCATGAACAAGCGTGCGACAACCACCACAAGGCTGGTGGTGACTTCATATACCTATATGGACATGCAGAAGCCCAGATAAGTTAGTTCATCACCTTAACAGACTCCTAGGCGTCAAGCGTCATGCTGTATAGCATGGGCTTGGATTTGGACATAATTAAAGGCTTGACTGCGCACGGCGTGTATGCGTCAACGACAACGTAATTTTTGTATTTTAAAGTATAGAAGTAGGCTAAAGAAGGCTAAGAAGCTATTGATAGAAGATTGTAGATTATTCAGACGCGCTTGGAAGATTATGATTTCTTGATCTCAAAGTACCTGGTGTTCGTCTCGCGACGGGGTGCGTCTCGTGACTTAGGGATGGACGTTACATATAATAACCATTGATTACACCTATACAAGTTGTTATGCACTACGCAAAACAATAAAAGCATGCTCGCTGTGGGAAGTGCTTAACTTTTGATATTAGCAGTTCTCATATAACTGTCAAGGCCTCATGGCTGGCGTGATTCATCTTTCCGGTTTTGATCCCGCTGAAGAACTGAATGAATCGCTTTGTCTTTATACAACTCAACGCCATAAAGGTTGTAAATAATTTTTGGAGCACCAACAAATAGTCTAAGCTGTTCCAAAGATTCAAAAGCATTTGGAACGAAAACTCAGCCTATGTTATGGTCTGAGTACATGTTAATTCTACCGAAGAAATCGCTAACTTGAACTCATCCACCTCATCCGCAACGTCGTTAAAGCCTATAAAACATAAGTGATGGGTATTTTAGAGTAGAATAAGTTTATTTACGTCAGCTCTTAAAAAGAAAGAATAATTGTTGTAGTAAAAATGCGTTAGGAAGTGCAAAAGTTACCATTTTCAGTACTTTGGCTGGGGACAAAGTCTCGCCAGCCAGGCCTCGATATGTTTATAGGTAAACGCTTTGCTTTATGACATGACATACTAATACTCTGTATTCCCTGTCAGCTGCAGGTGCACTGATAGGCTAACGCTAGACTCAATCTGTATGGCGCAGATGTTGTTGCAATTGCATGCGAGGGGAAGCCACATCCGCTAAGCACTGTACACAAGAACACATACGCTAATATCATCGACACTGGGTTTAACAGCAAACTTACGCATACCCTGGCACTCAAAATGACATCATGCAGAGGGGAAGCTTCACACATCTCAGTGCACTGAACAGCAAAGCAAGTCATGTGTGATGAATTACTACACAACAAAAAAAAAAGGCCATACGCCTGCAGATAAATGCTATGCCGAGCTATGGGCTGCCAAAGAAACTCCGGTGACAAATGGGAAAACTACCAAATCTGTACAGCTTGATGATGGACACGCTTACAGCTCACCAATCCCAAGCTGCATACACTCCGAATCATTCCATCTAAAACAGAAGCAGAGCACCAAAGAGAGTGCTCGCAGCAACCATGCCCACGAAGCGGAGAGGCACATCGAGACCAGCGGCAGCACCCTGGCCAGCAGCACCAGTGGCGCCGGGGGTAGGAGAGCGAGTAGGAGCTCCAGATCCAGGCGTGGCCTCGGACTCGCTGGGCTCACCAGCAAAGTGGGAGCCATCACCCTTGAGACCAGGTCCACTGCCGGCACCCTTGTCCATGAAGGCAGCGGCCTTCTTGGGGATCGCTGGAAGAGCGGTACCCTCGACTTGCCAGTTGTCAGACTCAGCAGGGCACTCCGAAGCCTTGCCGTTCTCCTTGAAGCCGCCGTCGTCGGATGGGTTGGGGGTGTTCTTGAGGGCCTTGGCAAGACGGTCAAAGTCAGCGTTGGGCGTGATGTCGCCGTTAGAGCCGACCTCGACAAGACCGTAGCCGTTGGGTTCGACAGTGTACTCGTAGGCGAGACCACCAGAGTAGACACCAGTCATGTTCTTCGAGTACAGAGCGGCAATCTCGCCCCAGTTGCGGGTGTTGGTAATGCAACCAAACTCGGACAGGAAGATGGGCTTGCTGTAGTCCTTGTAGGTCTGGACCTTCTTGTCCCAGCCGGACTTGGTGAACGAAGAAGGGTCGCACCACGAGTAGTCGTTGAAGGCGAAAAAGTCGGAGCGCTCGTCGTCGGTACCGCAATTGAAGTACAGAGCCTGCTGTTCAATGTTCTCCGAGACATCGGCGGCCGAGTATCCGACAGGGATGACGCGCTCGTGGCGGTTGGAGATGTACTGCTTCATGTCACGGGTGACGGCCTTGATATAGGGCGCAGCATTCGAGTTGTTCTTTGCGTTGATGACCTCGTTTCCGGAAAAGAAGACCATCAGGTTGTTGTACTCAGCAAAGGCGTCAATGGTGGCAAACACAGACTGCAGGTACACATCGTTGTACGAGGTGTGCAGAGTGTCGGCGTTCTCGCGGTTCAGCGAGTACTTGGGAGTGTTGGCATCAAGGGCCAGGTAGATACCAGCGTCGTCGAGCAGTTTCATGCCCTCGTCGTGGTTCTGGGAGTTGTCGATCGTGTAGATACGAATCGTGTTGATGCCGAGCTTCTTGAAGTTCTCGACATCACGCTTGAGGCTCGTGATGTCAAGTAGAGGATCGGCAGCATCAGAGGCACCACCTGTATACATATGAGTATGGTTGGAATTGTCATTCTGTACTACAACCACATACCTGGCTGGTAAGCGACACCACGGACGTAGAAGCGCTTGCCGCCGGCGAAAAAGGCGTTGCCCTTGACGGTGACGGGAGCCAGGTTTCCTTTTGCTGCGAGTGCAGGAGCAACGGCGGCTCCCATAAGGGAGATGAGAAGAGCGGACTTCATGACGAGCGACTGAGAAGGAGATTGGATTAAAACAAAAAGTAGTATAAGAGGGCAGTTGGAAGTCTAACGAGTGACTGGTAAGTAGGAAAAGAGATCCTCACACAAAGAGCATTGAGGCGCAGAAGGAGGAGCCGGGATGGCAAAAGTATTTGAAGCAGGAGCAACACCCCCAATTTCTTGGTATCCCCCGAGTGCTACATGTGGAACCTGCCAATCCCGTAGTTTGTCTGGTGCTGATGCGCGCCAAGTCGAGAAGTGTTGGCGCACCGGCAGGAATGGCGGATACCAAGCAGCCAAGTCCATAGCCTCGAATTAGCAAAAAGATGCCGAGCCTTGGTCAGGGGCAACGGCACCGATGAGTGGCAGGAGCAGGCCCTCGACGAGCCTCTAATCACAATTCAATTGCGCGTCCGCTGCCGTTCCGCCAGACACAGCCTCGTTGAGAAACTCCAAGCCGTGGGCAAGTTTGCTGGTGTTGGAAGCAATGACCGTGTTGGCGACTACAGACAGGCACGGCATCGACTGCCAACACTGCCCATCGGGGAATTTGGTGCCATGGGCAGGCTCGACCATGGAATAGGGGTGCTGACGGCATAATTACTGCGGCATGCCCTCTGTGTGCTTTTACCCTCGCGGGGTGCAGCAAAGCAACAACTGGGCCATCGTACCGCTCGGTCGTTGCTGTTGGCTGCGGCTTGTGGGAGATCCGAATCTCAGCCCGGCCGACAAAAGGAAAGCAACCGGTGCATCAACAGACACGGTCCACGGGATGACGACATATGGATTCGAGGTTGGCGGTAGACGGTATGTACACAAGCCTGGGTGGCAGGTGTTGGGTCTGGGGTTGAGGCTGGGGCTGGCTAGCAACGGCGGCAGTGGAGATGTTCCGCCCGACTAGCATCTCCCGCTAGGTATGTCGTCCACGTGAACGCTACCAACCTCACGCCTTGTTGATGGTCTATCTTCCATGGAACAATCTCACCGTTGCAACCTACTCTTCTGAGCAAATCGCATCAAGCATGACCTAGCGTTCTGAGACTGACCGCCGCCTGACACTAGATGCGAAACTGCATCCCTGAACCTAGGTGGTACATGAGCACAGTCCTGTTATGACATACTTTCTTTTACAAAGCTTCTTCTCCTCCCCGTCTCTTCGTTTTTTTTTTCATATGCAGAACACGGACGCAGCTAAACAGTCGTACGCTGTTGAGTGTGCAGCGACCAAGTTTCCCAACATCGCCTACATATCTCGTCGAGTTTCTTCGACAGGCTCTTCCCGCTTTGCTTTGCTTTGTCTTGTCAGCACTTGTCGTTACCATTGACATGCCAACCTTAACGCGCCGAGATCGTGACTTATGCGCTCTGGATTCAGCCCAGTCAATTCACTCGATCGCGCACTCGACCAGCCGCTGTCGCTACTGCACAACGATCCCGCTCACAGACGTGTTCGTGCGCCATTTGTATTGCAGCAGCAAAAACAGGGTTCCTCTGACAAGCTAGATTCAACGAGCTGCCGTTGGGTCAATGGGCAAACGTACTCTGCTTACTCGAAAGAGACCGCAAAGTTTATTAGAGTACGAGGATCTAATGTGCACAGGACGACTTGTCACTTCTAGTGCCGGGAAGCCCTTGTGTAGATCGTCGGGTTATGCACGTGACGCTGACAAGAAGGGGCTGATGATGGGCAGGATCTTTTAATCGACACAGCAAGCGGACCCGTAGCCTAAACACTCTGATACTCTTACACATTTCAAGCATGAAAAATAGTAGTATGCAAGGTCGCTATTTGCGCGTGACGCCGGCAGCCACCCGCCTGGCTGATCTAAATCGAGAGTCCCACACTAACCGTGTCTGCCTATACCTGAACAATACTCTCCGCGGCTCCATGCCACCCGCTGCTATCCATAATTACTAACAGCCGCGCAAAGGAATAGACCACAGTCCTTTGTATCTTCGAGGCGCAGGGCTAGTGTCTCAAATGCCTGTATGCCTCCACTGCAACAACCGCGCCACATGCGCACACCCTAGTCGCATAATCGCAGCCGACGAACCACAGATGAACTACAGGCGCCACCACCCAAGCTGATCACATCACCACCACTAACAGCCGCACTTCTGCGGCGTTCCCCAAAATACATAGCAATTGATCAACAAGCCATCCTTCGGCCCTTTACATTGCGAAATGATGCGAATTGCGGCGTAGTTGCAAGTGAGGCAAATCAGTCGATAAAGAGAAGGAAACTGCGCAGGGATATAGAAGATAAAGAGGAGGAGACTCACCAGCTTGTGTATCGAGACTTGACACAATTTTTCAACTACCATCCAAACTCCACTCGGCTCAAGATGTTCAACAATCTGCTTCTTCTATCGCTCCCAATCCTGTCATGTCATGCGACCTATCTCGACCCCTCACTCCAGCAACAGAGGCCCCTCGCACCAGGCTCTCTACCAATTATCCCATCTGACACCACCGTCCTCCCCCTCAGCGTACGCCCCCATCCCCCATAGACTCCCCAGTCTACGCATCTAACACTTTTAAAAATAGCTAAACGAAGACCTATCCTACACCTTCCCCTCCCCGAACCCCCACCGTCACCACCACCACGCCACCCCCCTGCACCGCCTCCAATCCACCTCCGCCATCCACGCCACCCACCACTCGCACTCCACCATTACTGTGTCTATCCCTCTTTCCGTCTCTCAGCCCGCTACCGTCTCTTTCTCGCCCGCCAGCTCCAATCCGCCAGCCACGCGCCTCACATGGGTGCCGCAGGACCCCTGGGACGCAGCCATGCGCCACATGCCCTTGCTCGACGCCGGGATCCGCAAAGGCGGCATGCTGAGCATGGACGCTGAGGCTGCGGTGTTAGATCTAGGCACGCCGTTTATTGCGGTGCCAAAGGGGCTATGGGATGTGGTTGTTTTGGCTACGGCGCCGGTCAAGGCAACGGTGGCGGAAGACGAGGGCGTGTTGAGGGTTGATTGTGGTGCAATGGGCAGGTTTCCTGATTTGGTGTTGGGAGTGCTTGTCGACGAAGAAGATGAAGAGGCGAAAGAGGAGTTTGTGGTTACGCCGGAGCAGTATGTGCTACAGAGGGGAGACGAGTGTCTTCTTTTGGTTAGGGAGGCGAAGGAGGGTAGCGAGCATGATGTTGAGCTGGGATGGGCGGCGGTGCGAGGGAGGGATGTGGTGTTTGATTGGGAGGGCGGAAGGATGGGGTTTGGTGAATTGAAGGGATGAGAAAAACTAGACGCTTTGCAAGGGGGCTTTCTATGTGTATATTTAGTTAATGGGTTCAATGCTAGCTTGCGATTTTTGAGACAAAACTGAGTCGATTTCGAAATTGACAAACCAGGGCCAGAATAGAAAATAATATCGTATTTACTCGAAGAAGATCGTAACCATCATGCATCATCTATGTCAACATCAAACTCAACGTCACAGCGCTCGCACAAACAACCATAGTCGTCCAAGCGACCCTCAACCCACTCGCCGCATCCTTATCATCGCTTTTCCTGCTACCATCTCCACTTGCAGACGGATTCGCATCTCCCCTCCCTGTCTGCTGCTCCCTACTCGTCACACTACCCGCCACACACCTACTCTCATCCAGCGCACCCCCATTCCCAAACGCAACCCTCGCTGTCTTGTCCCACAAACTCGTCACATTCAGATAATCCTGCGCCTCATACCACACCCTACAGCTCGCCGTATCATTGAGAAACTGCGTCGGGACACCCGCATCCTCCAGTCCCGTACGAATATTATCCTGGAAATTGACGCCGGCATCTAGCACGGCGATGGGCGCTGGCACGGGTAAAAACGTCGCCCATTGCGCGATTTCAGATCGCGAGTCAGCGAAGCGAGCAGCGACGTAGACGGAGAAGGCTTCCATGTAGACGGAAGGCAGGACTAAAGTGCCTTTTGTGCCACCGACGGGTACCATGGGGCCGAGCTGGGGGCGGCCACCTACAGCGATGGTGCGCACGCCTGCTTGCTGGACCATGAGTTCGAGGAAGATGGAGCAGGTGGAGGCGCAGATGCCGTCGGAGAGGATGACAATGTCCTCTGCGCGAAAAGGGTCCTCATTGAAGTCGCTGCGATCGCCGTATCCCGTTACTGTGATGCCGACGGCAAGCCGGGGGTTGCTTGTTGTCAGGGGATCTGAGAGATTGTATTTGAGGAGGGCGGTAAAGTTGTCACCTTTGAAGCGCTCGGGTGGGTACATGGCATTCCAGTCTGGGAATTCTTGCAGGTCAGCGTTGAGGTATGCGTCGTTGCTGAAGGGGCTGGTGAACAGTTGTCCGTTGCGGAGAGTGATTTGCTCGTAGCTGGAAATGCTTTCTCCGAGCAGTTCGCTGGCTTGGTGCCCGCGATATCGCGATTGCGTCTGAGGGACCTTCGATGGGAAGAATTGGAGAAACATGTCGTACCCCGAAAGCACCTTGCCACCTGGATTGCTGCGCACATCGATAATGTGCTTCTCCACGCCGCGGGACTTGGCTTGCGAAATATACTGTTCAATGATGCTTTGGAACTCTTGGGCGCCTTCAACGTCCCTGGTGTTGAATGTTTGCACAACCAAGACGCCGACCTGGCCCACATCGGTGTCGATGAAGTAACCAGCCAGAGGCACTATGTCTGATGAGTGAGCAATGCTGGGTTTTGGGTAGAATAGAGGCACAGAGCCTTGTTGCTGGGTGTCTGCAGATTTGAAGTCTCGGTCGCGCGGGTTCTTGAGCTGAAAAGGGGGATCATTCATGTCCCGTCTTTTCATTCCGGAAATAGAGTTTTCGTTAGGGATACAGAAAACCCTATAGAACGAATCCGCATCTTCGACGTTTCTCCAGGCATCGGGATCTACAACAATAGCCATGTTTCTGTATTGATCCGTTGTTCCGTTCTGGTAGGTGATATTGGTAGTCGCACCTGGGAAGAAAGGCGGGCTGATGAAAGTTCCGTAGCTCTCTGCTGCTGGCATGAGCAGCATGGCATTGTATCTTGTATCCGGATCATGATACGACAGCTGGTCCGCCTCTTCGTTCAAAAACTCAAATACATCCTTTCCATTAACCTGTGTAACGGGAGAAGGCTCGTAGTTACCGTTCGAGTCGCGGAAGTCTTTTTGTGCCCAGATTTGGGGTGCTTGGCTGCCATCTGTAGAGGCAGAGATGAGCCCAATGTTACTGCTTCTTCTCCACGCAAAAACTCCTGCATACGCCATGCCGTTCCACCCTAAGTGCCCATCGCGCGCTTTGGTCATTAAGGCTGCGATGTCGGATTCGAAGTCGAACTCATTGTCATATTGTCCCGCATCAACATTGCTCTTGAGGTTGTCCAGCTCGGCTATGATGTCGACAGCGGGGTTTGGGTATCCTTCGGGTGGGTCTTTTAGATACGCCAGTGTGGACTGGAACTGTGAGATTTTCTTGATTTCATCAACCGTAGCGGACGCATCTGCTCTGTAAAAAGGCAGAGACTTTAAGCATGCAAATGCAAGGTCAGCGTCTACCGCTGGAAGATCTGAGCGGCTATCCGAAATAGCCTCTGCTATTTGTCCACAAGCTCTGTCGGTCTCAATCGGTCCTGAGATGGGTTCGACTGGGCTGGGTTCTACTTCGATGTTTTGGATTGACGTGGGTGTTGGTTCTTCTGTTGGTTCGAGTACGAACGATTCTGTGTTGCCAAAATCAAAGGTGCTTGTCTGAGCGGTGACGACTGCCGTGAGCACAGCGAACGCTGCGAGTGATTTCATGATGGCCAAATGAATTCCCAATGTGGAACGGTGTTGTCGGGGTTTGAACAGAAATATAAATCAGCTGCCGATAGCCAACAAAGCCAGCCTTTGTCTTGTAGCTTCAAAGGCACTTGTCTTCGACGAACCCAGCCTGAACGCGATCGTTTGTTGTATCTTTTTAGCGATCTTCTCCAACTCCACCCTACAAGACTTAGAGTCTGCTCAGGTCCTCAAGTCTTCGGCACCGTGTGAGTGTAACTCTACTTCCCACAAAAAAGGGAAGAGGTCAGTAGACTAGTTAAAGCACCGCGCAGATATGCAGGGAGCCCTGGGTGTTTTAACACCGCATAGCCTTGCTCAGCCGGAGTGAATCATACTGCCGCTACCCGACAGCCTTCACATATCTGTACGTCTGCCACGCTGCAAGCCGACCTTGGCAGCTAGGCAACTGTGCAGGATCCGCTCAGGTTGCACGCCTGTGATAGGAATGGCGCCTGTGGCTAGAGAGGCACAGTAACGACATTGTGCCATATCGGTACAATGTGGTTGGGCCATGTTAGGGTAGAAGTGGGGGCGGGCCACATTCAGCGGTAGGTACAAGCGAAGCAGTGTATTTTCCGGTCACGGCTGAATCGCGTGGCCATCATGCCTTTTGTTGCAGGGTCCTGTTCCTTACTACATCTTTCGATCTGTTATTCGGTGCTTGTTATCTTTTATTTATCTGAAGATCTGTTCGTTGCTGATCATCTCTGAGATCTTCTGTATTGAGATACTAAGGCGTCGTTGTTCAGATTGAGCGCGTTCTCGAGCGACACACTTCAGCTGAAGCGCCTCATGTGCCAAGAATCCGTCACGAGCCGACCTGTGCATTGACTTGTGGCCAGCCAAGACGGCTGGACGCCTCGGTTGCCTCGGTGCCACACAGCCGCAGTTGATGGACCTGCTGGTCATCGTACACCTAGGCCTAGATGCAGGAGTAGTGATGGCATGCCCAAACTCCACTGCGGGGTCTTATGGGCCGTTTGGTCCGGCTGGCTTGGACGCCTTGCAATGACGTACTGGTTGACATGTACAAGGGTATTTGACTGCTAGTTGAGATCTTGCATCATATTATATGGATACGCATGAATTGAAAAAAGCGCAGTACATGCTCGACTTCTTGGTGACACCTGGCGCCTCCAGCCTCAGCAGGGCAAATACACGATAGTCTACTTTTTGATGCCCACTACGACCAGATTGCGCGGACTGTGTTTATACTCAAAGACAGGCTCGACCCATGCATGTTCTACCTCTTCCTGCTCTTTTAGCCACAAGTATCGATCCGTGACTACGACAGCTTCGACTACACCAGCGCTGAAGGCCATCAAGCTCCACATAACACTCAGCTCCTTCTTCCTCTCCGCATACTTAACCTCATAGTCCCTAATGTCATCATCGGTCAACCCGTCCATCTTTTCTTTGATGAAATTTGGGTCGACTTCACAGAAAGAGTTCTCGGCCGTAAGCTTTGCTATCGCAGCGCGAACGTATGAGACGAAATCGCTGTAGGCGAATTTACGCAGCGTACCAATGGTAAGAGGTGTCGTAGTACCGTCTGAAGAGAGACCAGGACCCCGACCATTAGGCGGTGTCCAGTTCACTTGGGACGTATGGCCGTTTGCTGACACAGCACTGCCAACGAGGCCTTGTTCATGTAGCGGCGCGGAAACCACACCACGATCAAGGAAGATGCGCTGAAGTAGTGCTCGGAAGAAATGCCGTGTGAAAAAGAGGTCTGAGTCGACCGGTCCCCAATTGAAGGGCGCTTGTACGGCCATCATACGAGCAGTGATGTTAAGTCGAACACCTCTGGGTTGCTCAGCTTTCTCGCCATCCCGTGAATCAAGGGGGGCATGGGGAAGCGGATAATTGACGAGCTTCTCCGACATTGGGAAGCCGTTCGGGTCAAAGGCGCTGGACGTGGATTCTAGACGTGGATGGTTGGCACGCATGGTGGGCAACTTGTACGTTGGCGGGCCAAGACGTTCGGTAAGCAGGTTATAGCAACAGCCGACCATGGCTACAGCAGATATGTGGGAATTGAGCATCATTGATCGGAGCCCGTAGTGGACCAGGTTACCACATGAATGAAGAGAGATGACCATAGCATTCACGTCTCTAGGTTTGGGCACCACGTCCAAATTCGTAGCCTCAGCAACTACCGCACTTTCCGATGTAACAACATCCTCTGGTACACGAGTGGTGTCTAGAACTTGGTCAATGACCGGTGTCAGGTCACCGCCCTTGATGATGTGTTCAACGTATTGGACGCTGCCATGACCTTCGTTGTATATCTGTAGTGTAGAAGTCTTGGTCGCTTGACTTGGACTTGCACGCTCGGCAGACGCCTCTGACACCTCAGGAAGCACACACTCGTCACACTGTGTTCCAATGCCTTGTGTTGAACTAATTTGCACTGGCCCGGCGGGTGAATTTGACGTCATCTCATTTGGTTGAGCCTCTGCCTGGCCATTTGCTGCCTCTGGGCTTGACGGAACATCGGGTTCAGAAGACATGGTGGGGCCGTTGATCCCATTCGCCTTGCCTTTTTTGACGATGCCTAATTTTGCTCGGTACTCCTTCTTATTCCTCATGACAAGAGGCTTGGGTACCAACTTTGCCAACATATCGATATTCTTGGCACCCTCAATGTTGTGTTGCTTGCTCTCAACTGCAACAATGTGCTTAGAATAGGGCGCTGCAGCAAGAGCGCGTCCAAGGTAGTTCTGGCCCGAACCGAAGTCCACAAGGTGAGTGATAGGCTTTTTACCAGATTCCGCAATCTCGGAGGTCAGTCTATCAATGTAGCGAGCAAAGTTGTCAACTTCGTGCACCTTTTTAACCTTCATGCCCATGGCAATGTGACGTGGTAAAGCAGGCTTCTCAGATGTAGCGATATTTGAGTTGGGCGGAGGGAAGTCCCGCGCCAACAAATGCTTCCGGACTGTTCTGATGTACTCTAATAGCTCGTCTGGCGGTGGTGACCCGCCTCGCCATTCTTTGGAGCCATTTTCTTCTTTCATATCAAATTGACTCAGGTCTTCTCTCATAAGCAAATCCAAGATGTCCATGATATCTCTTGTCTTGAACCAGTCCCGCCATGACTGGGGTAAGATGTGCGAGTAAAGATCAGGTGACCTGGTGTAAAAGTCGAGAATGTGGACACCTCCGCACAGTGTCTGAAGCAGCCATGAGGAAGTTGAAAAGTTGAGCAGTGACTCGATGTATTCCTCGGTGTTGGTGAATTCGGCCGAAAGCGGGAGAGGGGTGTCCGGTCCCATTGTCTCAGCCAAGTTCTCTTGGACGAGAAGTTGACTCTCTCTGTATCCGAGCTTTTGGTGGTATTCGATCCATCAAGAAGACATAGTGGTGGTCATGTTCTGGGCTGAATGTGGGGGTATTTTTTTCGGGAAGGTGGGTCCGTGCCGAGGCGTGCGTAGGTACGTACTGGCGCGCGTCATGTCAATGGCTAGTAGCGGCCAGACTGTCGATACGCTCCAACAATTGTTCTTGACGTTTCCCATCTTGCGCATCCTTAGTATCACTGCTTCCAGTGGCAGCTAGTTACCGCGTGTACGAGCACAATGTCGTCCCATAATAGCGAGGATCCATTCCTCCAGGTTCAAGCGTGAGATGGCTCCCTGATTCCGATACCATCTAGGCAGCGTCGCTAACTTGCCATAGAGACGTGCTGTCTGCGCTCGAAAATGCGCGCCCATTATTCAAATCGTATCTACGCATCCGGTCCTCTGCGTCCTCGGCCACCAGCCCCGAGCTCCGGGAAGCCCGCGGCGAGCTCGAACAGACGCTGCAGGATCTCAGTCAGGATCTCGAGGACATGGTGGAGAGCGTCAAGGTCGTAGAAAACGATCCCTACCGTTTTGGACTAGAGATCGACGAAGTCGAGCGTCGAAGAAAGCTGGTCAAGGATGTCGGGTATGAGATCGAGAACATGCGCGACGAGCTTCAGCAGACAGTCCAACATGCCAAGAACAAGGGCAAGAGCACTGCGAACGGCGACATGCTGCCTGATCCTGATAGCTTCGAGGAAGAGGACACTTATGCGGCACTTGAGCACGAGAGGCAAATGGAGATGATGCACGAACAAGACGAGGCCCTCGACGGCGTCTTCCGTACCGTCGGCAACCTGCGCCAGCAAGCGGACGATATGGGTCGCGAGCTGGAGGAGCAGGGCGAGCTGCTTACCGACGTCGACAATGTGGCAGACCGTGTCGGCGGTAAACTCCAGACAGGCCTCAAGAAGGTTGGCTATGTCATCAGGAAGAACGAAGGTATGTTGTGTGCCATATATGTACATGCAATGCTGACTGTTTCTCCCCACAAGACTCGTGGTCCAGTTGCTGCATCGGTGTCCTGATATTTGTCCTGATACTCCTACTCGTCCTCTTGCTTTTCCTCTGAATGCGCAACAGAACTATTGCCTCCGCCTCGGCACGGCCCGACGCATATCTTCCCGCATACGCGTCTTCCTAGCATCCAGCTTCCAGCGCGCTGGAGAGCCTACTGGCCAGCTTTTTACGGATGACGATATCATAACTCTATCCCCTCTTCAATGAGTCGAGCTCATGCATTGCATAGTTGGGGAACTTTGGCTGAAGATAATCTTCATGCACTTCGTCCTCCAATCGTCACTAAGACGACTTCCTGACGACTTCGAGGAGACGTCGCAAATTTCATTCGGCCTGTGATAGCAGCCCTTTTGCATGGTTTGGCCAGCATTGTGTTCAAGGGTATCCTTCTTGCCTTCGCATGATCGCTTTCCCTATATGCGAAAGTGCGCCAATGCGTTCCACGAAGCCCCTCGCCAGATGAACAGGTATCGATTACGTCAAGAAATCTTGTATCAAAAGCAGGGATCGTGCCAACGGCTTCTGGTAATGCTGGAAGGTCGCATGACCCTTGGTGATTGATGAGCTTGAGCGAGAATACGCTCACTTGCCGGGTTCACACCAAACGACGTTTCTTGTGCCTTATTATAGCACAACACTTCAACTTACTGCTGCTCATGACCAATGGAGATATAGAATGTTAAATTGCATCTTGTAGGGTTGGGCCAGTAATATCGTATCAATAGCGTTACTTCTGAGACGCTCCCGGTGTGAGACTTTGACAGCTTAATGCAACAGTTCAAGAGACCCACTTCGTTCATTACATACTTGCGACCTCCCTTGTCACTCCTCCCTTAGCTCACAGCCACAATTTCTTTACATGTGGATTGATGTGTTGGCTTAAGCCCTGTCGTCTCTCTTCCGCCTTCCTACGCTCCCGTTTCTCTAATGGCTGGATGGGGTCGTAGCGGCAACAAAGCTCTCAAGCCACCCACGAAGACTCCACAGAGGCCGACAAGAACTCGGGGAAAGGGCAATCGTCGAAAAGCGTCACTAATCGTCATCACAATCATTCTCAATGTGCTGCTATGGAGTTCGCTCATCTGCATCGCCGCGTCCATCTATCAGATTATCTCTGATCCAATGGATGCCTCCAGTTATGCACAAGTGGCTTTGACAGTGACATCGGTAAGTAGAACTCAATCTTGTGATGCAAGGCTGTCTAGACTGAGACGTACAGGCTCTAGTGACAATCGGCTACACTTTCTTTCATACAATACTTTCAATCAAGCAAAAGCTTCAAGAGCAGCAGCAGCGATACACACTCACAGCTAAACGAACCTCTTCTGTTCCCACCCACCTAGTAGGATATTTGTGCGTACTCTGGCTAGTGACTTTTGGGTGGAACATGATACTCGTCGCGAGGAGACCTGTCTGCTTGCAAATGGCGACAGGGCTTCATAGCTGGGAGTATGGCTCTACTTGCTTGATCAGCCGTACAGGAATGACCTTTGCAGCGTTTGCACTGTTAGTATCTGGCTTGGACTTGGTTTATTCGGACTGACAAACAATCCAGTGGTGCGTCAATTGTCCTCTTAGGCATTCTCGCCAATGTCAGTCGTCCGTTCGAAGCGCATTTGTTCAATCATGGTTATCAGTCGTCAATCGAGGTGTATTCGCAACCATATGCTCCCGAGATGTCTCATTCGGAAATTGCCTCGCATGATTTCCGAGCGCATCTCGAGTCCCAACGGCGATCGAGATCTTCATATGAAGTCAACGTCTCCAATCTATCCAATGTTGGTGTCAACAGGATCATCCCAGATAACCGTTCATCACTTTCATCGCCGCCTGGTCCTTTTACAGTGCAATCCCCTGAAACGGGAGTGTTCACCTCCAAGCATGCACCGCCACCTATACCGGCTGCATACATTACCCCACGTCGCAACTCCCTGCCAGGCAACTTTCCATCGGCATCTCAACCACTCAATGGCCACAACACAGTTGACAACACTTCGAGATCACCTGAAGCTGATGTTAATAAACGGCAATCATTGCCAGCGCCCTTCTCACCATCTACGTGGCAGGCTGTTCATCCCAACCCAGAGTCACTGGCTCTTGTGTCACATTCTCGTTCCGACGTAGCAAATGCCCGAATCTCCTATCAGAACCCTTATTCCCGCTCCTCGATCTCCCTTACTCGTCCAAAACGTCTCAGTTACACCTCGGCCGCCCCAAGTGTCAGCTCACGAACTGAACACACAGACTCAGACAGCCAAGATGAATCTTCTTCGAGGGCAAATTCGAGTGAAATCGCGCGTGCCATTTCAAAGGCTATACCCATGCCTATGGCAACACATCCTAGTAATCGACGAGGAAATATCCAACTAGTAACTTCATTCGACAACATGTCCAGGGCGCGAAAGTCATACCACATACCTCACATGACTGCCTCCACAGCACAGCCGGATCACGATGGGCCCGACGACAAGTACGAAATTTCGACAAGGAGATACGAATCCCACGAAACACCTCCCAACTCCCACAGAAACTACGTACGCAGCACCTCACCAGGCTTCCTCAGTCTCTTCAGCCCCGACAGCAGTCCCACCGAAGACAAACACTACTCACCCCCCAAAGAAACCTCCGTGAATCGTGTCCCGCGCAAACCAGTGCCACCTCCCCGCGGACCTTCTCCGAGTAAGCTCATGGCAGCCGAAGCGGCAGCAGCCATGCTCATCAACATGCCCGACGACCTCCCCATACCAGAACATCATACTCGGCCGCCGAAACGACTGCCGAGCGCCAAGAGGGCGCAAGCGTCAAGGAAGTCGTGGGTGTACGAACAAGTGAAGAATAAGCCACTGCCTAGAATCGCGTTTCTGTAGTCCGCGGGCGGTGATCGATTTGCTTGATTACTTGCGGATTACATTTGATCTTCGAGACTGCTTTGAGAACACAGTACGATGGCAACAGGAACGCTTGGGTGATGTGTATGTGTCTTTACATCCTTCAACAAAGGATGCACATATGGCATAATGCATGGGGTCTTCTCTTGCAATGTTGAAAAGGGGTTCAAAAACTACATAATCTAGGCTCATTCTGCAGTCGACACAAACAAGGGAAGGATTTGGGAAGTGAGGCGCAGGAAAAATAGCGGCCCGCCCATGCATCCGATCCCTGCTGCAGGTGCCGAATCATGGTTTGGCTGGCTGCAATATTTACGTCATTTGTTTCACTCGATGTGTTGCTGTAAGCTGACACAGTGGCGGTGGGCGGCTTGATCCTTACTTCTTCTTCGAGTAAAAGAAGAGAGACAAGAGTGGAAGTTTGGAGTGGGGCGTACAGTAAGCGAGTATTACGGAATGAGGAATGAAGACTTTCTTGTATATGTTTAGGCTTGTGGAGAAGATTTTGGGGTTTGGTATGAGAAGGATATAGTACAGAAGAGATGATGGCGTTGAAGGACTAATGCTTATTTTAAGGATGGATGATGAAAGCTCGACTTGTTCTCCTAGAAGTTTTGTTGTGTTGAGATACGATATAGACAAGGTCGCTGGCGACAGCTATTTCTTTAGAAGGATTCATTCATACTGGTAATGCCAATTAACGAGTTGAACGTTTTGCCTTCTGATAGGTAATTCATTACACAGACCGCGTTTCTAGGCTCTTACATGTATCTGACAGCCACCCCCACACTCGCTTGTGAATTCGATAGGCTGCTGCAAGGGCGGACCATCGGATATGCCACCTGGCTAGTTGGCATATTCATGGTAAATAAACAGGTTTATGTATGAGTCTATTATTATATGCCTGGGGCAAAAGTGAGGATGCTTTTCACTCCAGGTCTGAAATTTGACTTTGATGCTATGAACAGAAGAGTACACATGCGCAGCTCCACATGAAGGCGTTCGAAACGCCCACTACGACAAATAAGAACGCTCTGGCTTTCTAATAAAATGTAGTTCACGTAACAACATCTAGTTGTTTGTTAGGGAAGAGAACTTGCTAACTTCTCTTAGCTTCCGCCTCTTTCCTAGCGAAGTGAGAAATAAGAGAGTGGCGGTGAATGTTGTGGTACTCTTTGTCACGATCGAGGTAAGAGTTTTTGTTTGAGCGTCCGCTTAGATTCTAGTAGGATGTGTATGGAGAACGTGCCCAAATTCAGAAAAGAGCCTACATCTAACTTTTCTCGAAACGACAAAAGATGCGACAGGATGCATTGCGTATAAAATGTGCAACCTCACCCTTACTGATACATCTAGACGTGAAGGGAACTCGAAGAAGGCAACAGGTGGCGTCTTACAACCAACACTTAGTCGTGGCTTGGATCCACTTTTACGCGTAACGGGTGTGAGGTCCCGTGCGGACAAACGTAGTCAGCGGACTCTAATTGCGTAGTTTAGAACTTACTTCGAGTGCGGGCATGCATTCCTTCGTACGATTTTCTGTCCGTGCGATCACTGCCGGGGCTTGACCCGGTATTCGGGTCGATGCTGCGAGTCTTAGTGGAGTGCAGACAAGATGGGACACCAGATGCATTTCCTCATCTAGCAAGTGGGTTTGGGATCGCACATTTGCTAGCATTAGTGAGCGTTGAACGATGTAGCGATCAAGTCTGTGGTAGGCCTCTATTCCAAAGACATTGGCATCACAGTTCCATAATCTTAAGACTGGTTACGTTGATATATTACCAGGACGATGCCTTTCTATGGCTCTGATTTATGATCATGTCCGAGATCACTTGACTGCATATAGTTCTTCAGATGCTGATATCAGCTCAGCTTCGATGAAAACTTCGAGATCATCCGCTCTAGCTTAAGCCAACCTCGAGTGGAGAATGACTGCGCCACCAACTATTCACAACCAAACTCTGGAGACTCCACTCGAGTTGGTGGAATCTTTGTAAACATTGAGGTATACTAAAGAGGTAAGAGTGATGCATACAAGAGGACTACATAAAGAAAGCACGTCTCGCGCATATCTTCAGAACTTCCTCATCTCACTACCTCACTACATATACATAACTTTTCTACCAATTGATTCATCAATCCCCAATCCACAACGTCAACATGCAGTTCACTACTCTCACTGGTCTTATTGCCACTGTCCTGGCCGTCAGCGCCACCCCCATTGAGCAGGATGCCAACAAACGCCAGGACGGCGGCGTCCCCCGCGTCTACGCCCGCTTCTACAATGACGGCGGCTGTGGCCCTTCGCCATACGCCGAAGACACTGTTTTCATCCAGTCTGAGACTGTCGGACTGGCCGGATGCCAGAACCTGGATGTTGGGCCATTCGTCAGCACATTCTTTGACACCAACAACTTTAGCAGGACCGGTGAGTACCAGAAATTGATATTGAACGCGTTGGTAGGCGATTGATGTTCTGACTGATATATAGTCCGTTTCTTCAACCTGCCCTGCTCGCAGCTCACCTCTACCACTAGCGGAAACTGGATCGAGATCAAGCCTGGCCAGGCTCCTGGATGCCAGAACCTGGCTATCCGCTCTTGGATTACTGTGTAAAGAGCTAGCAATATCTTCAGACGCTCTGCAACCGAGAAAAGTAAATATGTTTGGATGAATGTGCGGTGAAATTGTGATGAGGGGAATGTGGAAGGTGAATGGTGGTGGCGATGGCAAAGCCGGGTCCAACACTCCGGCTAGGCCATTATGGGTGTTACTGTCCTAGTTTCGTAGTCACTCATTTGAATAATATTAGAGATTCTGGGGACGCCCCCCTTCCCTAATTTGGCTGAGCATGTTTCTTGAAGCACAGTATCGTGATGAAAATCTGGATGATCATTTGTTAGTGACCGCAGCGTGACACGATGGTAACAGCAAGACAGAAAGACAATGCTTGGGTTAGAACTGAGTCACTTGCAAGGCACGAGAACAGAGCATATAATTTAATCTCGGTGAGATAGCATGCGTAACGCTATGTGTTTCTAAAGACACGTCTCTATGTATGTACATGCCACAGGCCTATTTTTTGCCTTTCTTCTTCACATCTCCCTCTTTTCCATCCTTTGCAAAGCCTCCCAGAATCAAGGCTTCCCTCGCAGCAGTGTTGATAATGCGGAACCGATCCGGGCCAAGTAGAATTCCGCCATACCATCTTGTGACAACAACCATTACGTTCCACACATCCATGAGCTGCATCAGATGTAACATGCGTGAGCCAGCGGCGGTCTCGCCATCGTCATCACAGTCTTGATAGCTTGTGTCGTTGGAGCCCTTGATGCGCCATGCAGTCATGTTATGAGTCGCGCGAGCAGCCTTTTTGTCTGTTGCAAGCAGATGTGCAACATATTGCCTAGCTTGGGCTGGAGATGACACTGGTGCCACGCGGGCTAAGAAGACCGACTTCTTCTCGGTAAGAGCAGGCGCAATGATCCATGGTGGCTCTGGTCCAAGGTCGATGGCTGGGTCAGGCAGATCACGTGAGACTTCACCCGCTTCTGCATGCGCATTTTCGTGATGGTCATGCAATTGTATATGTCCATGCTCTTCTGCTTGCTCCAAGGCTTCTCGTGCCTCCTCAAGCAGATCGTAGATACACGCTTCCCCGGGCCGATACACTCTTGCGAGGACGTCCCGCACTATCTCGACCGCCCGACTGCCCATACCCTTGGGCACGTCCTGGCCGACTGTTTGAGTGCCCAATACTGATGGAGGAGCATCTGGATAGTCTGCGGGGAACTCTATGCGGAGGGTGATGGAGGGGAGTGAAGGCAAGCGTAAACCGTAAAGACTTGCATGCTCATCAATGGGCGAAAGAGTGTCCTCACCAAAGATGGCATTCAGGGAGGTGACCTCATCTTCGATGGCGTCGTTTGCGGCCATGGCTGGCACGTGCAGGTGTGTGCTGCAAGGTGAGAGCCGCGTGGTGGGGGTGGGGGTGCGGCTGTCGGCGCGCTAGTTTAGCGCCATTTGCAGGCAAACCGTCGCGGTATGTCGGCGTCGCGTTGGGCTCCCTTCATCTTTTCCACCCCGGCGATCCTCTTGCCGCATTGCTCGCCTCAAAATGGAGGCCTTTGCTGCAACGATCGCTAAGCTAAAGTTCCAGCAGGCAATCAAGACCTCCGAGACCAATACCGAAGCCCGTCTCCCAGCGGACGTCAGCGCGCAACTCTTTACCAGCATCGAGGCTGTTCTTCAGCAGAACACACCAGCAAATATACAGGTACCTTTAACTTGATCCCCCTCCACCCCTCTCTATGTCTTTCTCTCTCTATCTCTCTCTCTAAGTGAAGACTTATTCACATGCCGTAGACATGCACCGATTGTATCATGGAGCACATTGCTCCCTCGAAAGCCCGCATTGATGCTCTCGGAGACTATCTCACAGCTCTCTCAAAGAACACTGTTGTAGACCAAAGCACACCCGTCGCAAAGGCTTCCAGAAATCGCATGGACCTTTTGCGCATCGTCAGCGACGTCCTTCATGCCGACAAATTCCATCGTCATAACAACATGCAGCAAGGCATGTTTGGCAACGCGTGTGGCAAGTTTGTCGCGCAGCTCATCCAACAAGTCGCCGAGTTCATGACCGAGAAAGACACACAGCTGGAGAAGGACTTGGTAGCCCTAATCAACTACTGGGCGCTCAACCGCCTTGCCAGTCCAGATTGCCTGAAACTATTTAGACAAACAGCAGGAGACGCACTTCTGGTAGCGCAAGGCAGCAAACGCAACTACCTTTTACCAGAGTATCACGGCGACAAGACGGCCCCGTGGTACGATCTCCCCGCCTCATATATGCTCGAACCCATGATCAAGCTCAGAGACCCTAAAAACGACTCGATCGACCCTCAGGATATCAGGATTCAGAAGTTAGGCAAGAAGCCAGTCTCTCCACATGTTCAGCAGCTCCTCGACGATTTCTTCGACAACATCGACCTCAGATACCGACCGACTGCAGACAACCCGACCGGCGAGACAACGAGGTACACACTATCTCTGGATCCGGTGGGTCAACTAGTCAAGCGGGACAAAGAAACCGGTCAGGCAAAGACAGTAGCGAACGGATACGGATGGTCGATGAAGTTCTGTCAAGATCTGCGAAAGTACGGTGTTCCAGAAAACATCAAGATCGCGCGTGAGGGCTTGAAGCGCATGGAGAACGAGAGATCACGCCATCGTTGGTCGTCCCCAACAGATACTGATCACAGACGCAATGAGAGAAGGTATACTAGCAGCAGCCCCAGCCGCAGTCGCAGTCGCAGTCGCAGCCGCAGTCGTCACAGATCAGCGTCGACCTATGACAGCCGTCGCTCTCGTTCACCATCTCGTTCTGGCACGCGGGACCGCTATCACGACTCACCCAACCCAATGCGTAGAGGTTCGAATGACTACGGTCGACAACATGGAAGTCGAAGCCCGCCGAGGCCCCATCATCGAGATGAGTCTCAGCGCGGGCCGCAGCGGGGTAGACCGTCCCAGCCGGGTCAATTTCAAGGACGGCCGCCCTTGCCCGTAACGCCTTTTGATGCTTCACATTCCCCGCCAAGATACCAAGGTGCTGGTGCATTCATACCACCTCACCCTCACAACCACACCGGCCCATGGTCTCCTCAAGCCTTGAACATGAATACACCACCAAATGGCCCGCAATACGGTAGCCAGTACGGCAATGGTTACAATAGCAATGTACCTCATAATCAGAACCGGGGTGGTTTTCAAATGGGACGTGGTTATGGTTATGGCAGCCCCCAACGTGGCGGTTACCATACCAACAGAGGCGGCTGGAGGGGCAACGGTCGTGGCGGGCGTTATCAAGGTTAAGCTATGATAGTACGGATTGTTCATGTTGAAGCTGTTGGAGTCGTCACTCGGCGGCTCAGTATATGGAGCTTGTATGACCCAACCGCACAACGTTCTCCACAGCGCAGTTGGTCTAGTAAGTCTAGGAATGGGCAGCCGATGTATTAGGCAAGTCAGCACTAAGTCAATATGTCTGAAGAGCCAAGTTCCGGTACTGTTCCGATGACGATTGAAGTTATGCTGGGATCTGTTTGAGTATGCGGGCATTTTTGGATTCATATAGCATGGGCTTTGTTCGAGTATGCGGGCATCTTCGGGTGCATTCACGATGTATGATAGTTAATGTTTTGAACAAGCTGAAGACCCGAGTCTCCATTGAATCAATCGGGTTAACTTCATCCAGTCTGCAATTTGTGAAAAACTACCTGATTTGAAGACCACGGTTTGCAGACGCATACTGTAGAACTTGTGTCTTTGCTTGGAAAATATCCGAGGTTTTGGAACATGTGTTGGTAAAGACAAGCTCATTCTTTCACGGTGTTGGGCCTTTTGTCGGGGTCCATCCCACCAGTAAAGGTGGACATCATTAGTCGGGCGCGTAGTCACGCGCCAACGCGTTCGCGCGGATCGCGACAGGGCCCAGAGAGTCTTGCTCACACCACCCTCACTACTCGGTCAACACCTCTACCGTCACTAGACACGCTCTCATTCGCAATGGACACAGACTACATGGCATCAATCATAGGCCGCCGTTGCGTGTGATGGCGCAATCCAAAAGAAAACGGAATCCGACAAGAACGAAGCCGAACAAGCGACCCAGCTACGTTGAGTCCATCGCAATCGAGCCGAGCGACGACGAGTCTAAGCTTTGGGAAGCCGAATGTATCCTAGAGGAGCGCTTTGTACGGGGGGTTAAAAAATACCACATTAAATGGAAAGGCACAGACCCAAGCACTGGAAAAGAGTGGCCGACTACCTGGGAGCCTGAGGAAAACGCAAACGACGAATTGGTGGCGCATTGGCAGCAAGAAAAAGCGCAGAGATCAGAACATAGTATCAGAAGGCGCTCAGAACAAAAGACAGAGGGTCAGGCATCAAGGCGCATTCGTAATTCGCGGGTAATTGAGAGCAGTCCAGAGTCGGCTGACCGCTCTTCGTCTACTTCGGCATCATCTACACCCATACACAGTAGATCTGTCTCAGCAAATATATCTAGTACTGCAGCTTCGTGTGCTGGCATCCAAACGACCTCTCGACGGGCCTCGCCTCATATACACATACCCCAACGTGGTCGCAGTCTTGAACGAAACGAGTTTGAGGTTGTCTCTCAGATATCCTCATCACAACCAATTTCTACGCAGACGCTTAGTCAAGACACTGATCTCGACAGCTCACAGCTCTTTGCTACAACGCGACCCTACTCATCCGGTATCGTTCCTGATTCGCAGAGCTTCATACCCCCTACACAACACACAGGAAATACCAGCCAGCAAAGCATTGGTTCTAGCAGTCTACCAGAGGAAGAGGAAGAGGAAGATCTTGCAAACGACTCGGTACATTTAGACAATCACAGGTGGAAGGAGAATTGTTTTGCTAATGGATGTGTACAGGGTCTTCTTGAAATCGTTCAAGGAGCGGCTTTAGCTACTTCACCCACGAGATCAATTCCAGAGACTATACCAGACACAACTGCCACAGATTCGCAGAGCCAACAACGAAGAGCTCGAGTTTCGGGTGTGCTTGAACTTGTGCGAAGTCTCTCACAAGCTGCTACATCCCAGGACAGAGATCAAGAGCAAGCTCTTCCAACGATAGAGGATTCCGAAGAAGCTGCCGTGCAACTGGTGATTGAGTCTGAGACTCTAACAGGCGGCTCACATTCCGTAGAACAGAGCGTCTCGAGCGCTAGTGTACTACAACAGCCTCAAGAACGAGTCTCTCAGATACAAGCATTAGCGGAGGCTGACGAGAGCGGCTCACTGGAATTTGTCAATATAGACGAAATCCCTCTTTCACCAAGACACCCGTCTACGGTTCTTGGTAACAGCCCAATCTCCAGGACTGATATATGTGACGTAGACCGCAGTGCTCCACAAATTGCTGCTGTTGACCTTGGCGAGTCTGCGCAGCCTGTACTAGCATCCCAGCATCTCGACATTCGTGTCAGCCAGCCAAGTCAAGCCGATAACTCAGTAGCGGACAACGACCAATTCCAATTCCACTCTCAATTCCCAATTCGCGATTCCCAACCAGAGCCGCAATCATTAAGACCAAGTTCGCAGCCTCCTGCAGGTGCTAGTGCGACACTAGCGGCTCAAAACGGGCAAGCGCTCACTGGACTAGTTGCTCCAAACAGGGCTCCCTCAGACTTGTCTTACGATTCACCACACCAATCAGTCACATTACCAGCGCACAGTCAACCCCGAAACAATAATTGTCCCGAGGTATTGTCGATATCAAAGTCTGTTCGCAACTCGCCGCCGGCATCAGGAGAACGCCGCCAATCCTTTGATTCCTTGGACGAGCCTGAGCAGCACGCGCAGGTCGTAGCTTTGGAGGCTGTCCTGAGTACCCAGGAAGAAACAGTTGACAGCATACGGTCCACTGTTGAAAAGGATTGTACCGAAGATAGGGCGAGTCCAGAATCGCGTCACGACTCCTCACAGGAGACACCAGAGCAGTTATCAAGGATCATATCTCACAGTTCGTCACCAGTCCCGCATCCGCCAAGCTACTCACTCAAAACGCAAGAGTCAGGACTTCCCTCAAGACCCTGCACACCTGCCTCAATATCGTCTGCATCCAATATGGCCAGTGAAAGCACCGCAGACATTATCAAGCGACAGATGGAAGAGGCTTTAGCTAAGCATAGGGCCGAGAACCCTTTCACTCCAAGAAAGCGGACTCCCAGGTCATCTGTCACGCCATCTGTACCAGCAGCAGAGGGACCCACTGCTCCCGCTGCGGCGAGCAGACTGTCAAGGGCAGCTGAACAAGAAGGTACACGATCGCCCTCGACTGTGCCAGATCGTTCTCCGGCTGTACAAGTGCCCACTTCACTGAGGACCGTTGTATATGCTCCTCGAGCAGCATCTCCGCAAGACGAGACTATGGTATCGCTATCCGGTGTTCATCCCGAACCCGCTGAAGCCGAAGATGCTGGTTCCACAGCGCCTGAGGCACACCCACATGCTGGCTCTGATGACATGGACGTTAGTGATGCAGACGATGAAGACAGCGAAAGTCTCCTCAACGATGATTTGCAACTAGCAGAGCAAGAGTTCATCGTACCTCTCTTCATTCAAGGTCGACAAAGTGACATGTACACTCAGCACATTGCACTTAAGAAGGACATTTTGGAGCAATTTCTCAAAGATCCACACAGCGTAAAGCCGATCTCGCAAATGGAAGAGATTTTATCATACCTCCGCGCAATAGAGACACACATCGACCTGGTCTTTGCTGAGGCCGAGTCATGCTTCTTAAATGATGAAATGTCCATGACGCAATCTGCACATGCCGCCCAGTTCGGTATGGATAATTCAACCAAGTTCAGATTTCTACATAAGCTGTTCGGCGATATACGAGATTCTGGCGCTCCGAAGCATGTCGTGGTGGTTACCGAGAAGGATGATGACGCACTCTTCCAGATTCTTGACACTTTCTGCAAAGCCAAGAACATCAACTACAACATGCCGACAAGAGGCATTCAACCCGATCCTGCAAAAGCCGAAGGAAACTTGCTAGTTACCATTATTCCGAACAATGCGCCCGATATCATACGTCCTGCCGACCTTATCATTTGCCTTGATGGCTTTCAAGAAGCGACACAGATCCGCAAACAAAACTGGGCAGTGTCTCCCGAACGCCAGGTCATACCCGTGATTCATCTTGTGATTCCCAGGACTGTTGGGCACATTGAGCGTTACATATCTCCCAGCCTGAATGCGGTAGAGCGGATCCACACCATCCTAGCAAGTCTGGCACATGTTCGCCCAGATATTGGTAAAGCCATCGATGAAAATACACCACGAGACACTGTTTGTGCGTCTTTGGTGGCTGAATGGATCATGGACACGACAGAGGGCGCTGAGTTGAGCTGGCCGATACCATCCATTGGCAGTATCAAGGATGTCATCGAGTATCAGACGCAAATGTCACAGCCCTTGGCGAATTCTCGTATGCCTGAACGTATTAAGCGGCCTTTGGCAGTAAGTATCATCGTCACAAGTTACCAGGACCATCACCAATAACATGTGTCTAGGATGAAGAGGAGTTGGATCCTGCCAAGCGTATGCGGTTTACGCCCCAGCCACAGACGACTCAAAACTCCGGCATGGATCAAGATAACGAAGTCACACGTATCAGTGATTCCATGCCTGGTACCACAGAACATGAATCCAACTTGCAGAAACGGCTGGCTCAGTTCGAGGATATGTATCGTGTCGAACGCGAAGCACGCAAAGCTGAGCAAAGACGTTTTCTTGAACATGAGGAGATGTGGGACAGGCAGCAGACGGTACACGAAAACCTCGCGCGTGACTATCGTGTCTTGATGGGAAAACAGCAGGCTGCAGAAAAAAGACTCGAGACACTGCAGGAGAATAACACCACACTTACAGAACGTCTCACGTCGCGCACTTCTGAGATGCGCGAATTAGAGAAGCAGCTCAAGGAACTACGCACAACCCATCTCCTCTCTCCCGACCAACAAATCATCGAGATCACCAAGCTCCGCAAAGACCTCGCCACCATGCAACAAGAAAGAGATAAAGCCATCAAAAACTCAACCGCAACAGACAACATGCTCGAATACACACGCACCGCGTACCAAGACGCGCAAAAAGCTGCAGCCACAGCTAATACGCGTATTACCGAGCTCGAAGCCCAAGTCGCCAAACTGACGCACGCTGCTTCGGGCGAGGCAGCCAAGCTCAAGAGCATGCATATCGACCGCAGCTTCGAGACCCAAAACAAGTTCATCATGTCGCTGAAAGCAGAACTGGGTATCGTCAAAAAGGCACTGCAGAACAAGGAAGAGGAAGTGACGAGGCTGAAGAGTCAGGGCAGACAGGGCGTAGGGACGAGGGGTACGAGTGTCACGCCGCAACCGAAGATTCGCTCCAGGGCTGGTAGTCCCAGTCTTGTTGGAGGGAGGTTGGCGAATTTGAGGAATGGATGATTAGAAGGGGTTGGGAGTTGGGTAGGTGGGCGTGTGGGGTTTGATAGAAGGACATAGAGTTATTCATGATGATGATAGTGATGAAGGGTGGAGAGCTTTGTATGGCAGATATGAGTACATTGATGCTATGAAGTAGCTGTTCGCCAACTCTTGATTTTGCTTCTAGTTGTTCGTGGATTGATCTGAAGTATTTGCATGGGTAGATACAAGAGCATGTGGTTTTCTCATACATTACACGTTATGTGTATTGACTGGGGAGTATGATGGCCAAACATGTGCGATGCTCAATTCACAATGCAAGGCTGATACCTACAGTCGTGTTTCTGAGATACACAGAATTAAGTCAAAGTGGAGATGTTCACTCTGGAACAAGTACACATGCACACTGGAGTAAAGCAAAACAGAGGTTAAAGAGCGAATCAAATTTGATTTCGTCCGACTGAGCACAAAGCCCATCATAGATAGCTACATGAGTCTATCGCGATTCATTCAGTCATGAAAGTGCCTGACCGGCACTTAGAGAAAGACCAAGGGTCGATCCAAAGAAAGTAAACAACACAACGCAGACAACAATTTAGTTCCAACTCCTCCCACCATCAGTAACCCTCCCCTTCTACTTCTCCCTCATAACGGGAGCAGCGCCGTTAAGCCCTGCCCTGGCTTCCGCATCCTCGCGACTAATCACGCGGTGAGCGCCAGACCAAATGCCCATGCTGCGCTTGATTGCCTTCCAGATCTCGATGGCCGACACGTAGATGGCCACGCAGCCGAAAGCGACGCCCCACTCCCATGTGATAGCACTGTGCTTGAACACCTTCTTGTTGATGACAGGGAGGTAGACAATAGGGAAGACGATGACGAGACCGGCAATGACGGCGAAGAAGAGGAAGCGGTTGCGCCAGAGAGTAGGGAAGATGGAAAGACCCTTTGGCGCGCCGTGCGAAGAGTTGGGATACATGTTGAACAAGGAGCGAGAGAAGTGTTTGACCTCCCATGCTGTGACGAGCAGAAGCAGGGTAATGGTCGCGTAGGTGGTTGCGCGCGCGCGGAACACGACGTCGCAAGTATCGTTGTAACCTTCGTTACAGCCGGAGCCGAGGTTGCCACCTCCAGGACCGACGTAGGCGACGATAGCAAAAGAGAAGAGACAGAGGGCACCCATGAAGAAACCATAGATGAACTTGTCAGTGATGAGTTCTGTAGAGAAGACACCCTTTTTGTTGTCGTGTGGCGGGCGGAACATGCTGTCTTCTTGTGACTCTTCGAGACCGAGGCCGATAGCAAGGAAGGACGAGGTGATGAGGTTGACCCAGAGAATCTCAATTGGAGAAAGAGGGAAGATGGAGTGGTTGTCTTGGTCCTTGAACGCGAGACCAATGAGGAGGAGAATGACTTGGGCGATGTTGGAGATGAGGAGATGCATCAGGAACTTCTGGATGTTGTCAAACAGACGTCGGCCTTCTTCGACAGCCTTGACGATGGAAGCGAAGTTGTCGTCAGTCAGAACCATTTCAGCAGCGTCCTTTGCGACATCAGAACCAGTGCCCATAGCCATGCCGACGTTGGCTTGCTTGAGCGCCGGCGAGTCGTTGACACCGTCACCAGTCATGACACAGAAGCGACCCCTGCGATGGAGGGCTTGCACCATCTTGACCTTGGTTGTAGGACTGCATCTGGCAATGACAAGAGGAAGAGTCTCCATAGCATCGACCTCTGCATCAGTCATCTTGTCGAAATCTTTGGCGACCATGACAGCTGAGGCAGGGGTGTGCTCATCGATGATGTCCACATCCTTGGCAATGGCTCTCGCCGTACCAGGATGGTCACCAGTGAGCATGTGAACAGTAATACCGGCAATCTTACATTCACGAACGGCACCCTTGGTCTCCAGACGAGGCGGGTCATAGATGGCGACGAGACCGAGGTAGTTGAGCTTGGACTCGACAACATCGCGTTCAGAGATGTCGGCATTGGGCTGTAGCGGCTTGTGGGCAATGCAAAGGACACGCAGGCCTTGGTTAGCCATGTTTTCAGCAGCCTCAAGGATGTCGGCCTTTTCGTGCTCGGAGACATCGAGGGCGGGAATCATGAATTCAGTTGCACCCTTCGTGTAAACGTCCATATGACCAGTGTGGTTGTCCTTGTAGATGACACTCATCTTCTTGACCTTGGAGTCAAATGAGAACTCGGTAGCAAGATGGATGTTGGAAGTAGCAAGGATTTGTTCTTTGCCCATGTTGAAACGGGACGCAAGGATGTGTAGAGCAACCTCAGTAGGCTCACCATGCGCTGCCCAGTTTCCTTCAGACACACCCTGCACGATGGCAGTGGGTGGGCGAGAGATGGTGTCAATGGTAGATGCGTCAGTGTCGCGTTCATCTCCACTGACGCCATGGTCAAAAGCGGCAATCTTCTTGTCGCTTGGAGGTTCGATGCGTATTTCTGATGGTGGTATGACCTTGGAGTTGTTGCACAGAGAGATGGTGCGCAAGAAGCGATTGACAGTAGCGTCTGGCCTGAAGTCATCCAGGTTGAGCTCCTGGTTGTTCATCGCGACGTTACCGCTGGTGGGGTTGTGTGGATCGGTGATTCCATCGACTGTGAACGTGCCAGCACCTCTTACAAGGGCTGTTTTTGCGACCATGCGACCTTGAGTAAGAGTACCGGTCTTGTCGGAACAAATGTTGGTGACACCTCCGACAGCCTCGATAGCTGACTGAACTCGGGTAATGACGTTGGCCTTTGCCATTGCCTTACCACCAACCGCGATGGTAATTGTGAGGACCGCAATGAGCGATTCTGGGATGACAGCGACCGCGACACAGATACCATAGATGAGGACCTCGCCACCAATCTGCCATTTGCTTGCAGAGAAGACGATGATGGCTAGAAGGATAGCGAGGCCAAATAGTAGAAGAGCAAACTTGCTCAATGTGATCTGGAGCGGGGTTCCGACAAGACCAAGGATGGTCTTGCCTCCGTTGATGAATCGCTTGAAGATGCGGACGAAGATACTTGAAGACTCAGGAGCGGCGTCCTTCTTCTGGCGAAGCATGGTGGCAATCTTTCCGACCTCAGTGTTCATGCCAGTTGCGACTACAATGCCGTGACAGCGTCCAGAAGTGACCTCACTGCCAGAGAAGGCAAGGTTGGTTCGATCACCAGTGGCCAGATCATCGTCATCGAAAACCTTTTGTGGTGTCTTCTCGACCGGCGCAGATTCTCCAGTGAGGAAGGCTTCGTTGGTGTATGCGTTGACACCGTCGATAAGGCGGATATCGGCAGGAACGATGCTACCAACCGACAGCTGAACAATATCACCAGGAACAAGGTCCACTGCCTTGACTTTGATATCGGCAGTGCCGTTACGGGTTACGGTAGCCTCTGGAGCAGTGAGCTTCTTAAGAGATTCAATCGTCTTCTCAGCCCTGTAGTCCTGCCAGAAACCAACAACGATGTTCAGGAGGATGACTGCAGTGATGACGCCGGCTTCGATGTAGTCGTTAATGCCAAAGCTTATGGCCATGACAATGATGAGAACAAACGTGAGACTGTTGGAGATTTGCCTTAGCAGAATTTTCCACATGGAAAGCCCTTCAGCTCCCTTAACCTTGTTAGGGCCATAGAGCTGGAGGCGAGATTCCGCTTCAGAATGAGAGAGTCCATGGCTGGGATGGTTAGCAACATTACTGAGGCAGGTTGCAAGGGCCACTCCTACTTGATGTCCACTCCCAGTTGCTCTGCAATCTCTTCGGAGGTGAGGGTGTGCGGAGCGTGGAGTGCGGGCGAAGTGTCGCCATCGCTAGGGTGTGGCTGATGTTGCCTTTGGGGAGATGAAGAATGCGGCTGCTTTAAACCACATATAGGGGGTTCATCGACGTTAGGAGATGTCTCCTCGACGGTAGGCAGCACAGTTTCACCCATTCAAGTATATGTGATAACACTGTTAACGTGTTGGTGGTAGAGAGCCATGTTAGGGCCGTGGCGGGGAGTAGTTATAGGTGGCTTGCCTCCAGGTTTAGGCGGGGTTGCTCACGCTAAGCGGGCGACGTGGGTCCTCCCAAGCGTGGGGATGTCTTGGAAGCGGTCTTCAAAGACGCCTCACTGTTCGATGCGAATGGAGACGCTCCAAGACATGTTGCGTTAGCACGTACGATTACAGCAAGCAGAACAGTCAGGTGATGCCGGTAAAATCAAACGAATCCACAAATCTGATTGTACCGGTTAGTATCGATACCTCGCCACGAGGTGGGCTCCCTTGCGATTGCTCGATGGCAAAACGATAAGAAGCTTGGCTGGCGGAATCCAAGAAATTCCGTCGCCGATTCCCGGATTCCATGAGCGTTTGGGTGGCTGTGAGCTGCGATGCCATGATGCCGAGACATCTAGCCTGTTGGCATTGAGAACGCATCATGCGGCAAAGTTGGCTCGCAGTTTGTTTTTCGGACGAAGATACCGAACTTATTCGTTGAGCGATCCACCTGGGAACCATTGAATGCTTCAGTGACGATACCACGCAGTCAGTCGATTGACACTGCGAGCGGTTCGTTCATGGTGTGCTGGTAAGCAGCAACCTATAGTGGCTGACTTGATGAGGCTTGCCACGTAGACGACTTATCAGATGATGGAAGCGGGGTATAGCCAATCAACAGAGCACCAGTCGCCAGCCATGGTAGCCAGAATTAGACACGTACAGTCCCAAACGGTGTGCTCTCAAAGATGCAACTGTTGGGCAGTTCGTAGCGCGGCCGGGTACGTGTGGAGCGTTTTCGCGGAGAAATGGCCGAAGAACGCGGGGAGGGTGGTGCGATGGTCTGTTGCTGAGTCAAGCATAAGCATTGGCAGTGTCAATAGAGGAAGGTGAGCATGGTAGAGCCTCATGTTGGCCGGAAAACGTCTTGCGGCTCTGCGAGAGTCGGAGCGTCGTTGGGGTTGAGCCTCCCTCACTACCCCAGTCCGGTCACGTGCGCTGAGTGGTCCCAGGCGTAGACGCGCCGATGTGTGGGGGGTAGCCGTTGTTACAGTTGTACGCCGTCCCCTCTTTTCTCCCCACACAATCTTCTTTGGACATCCTCCGCGACTCGACACCACTGTGCTCCGGGCATAGATGGCTTTTGAATCATGTTGCACCCGCAGGCAACGACAGCGAAATCAGCATCAACAACACAGTCATGGAAAGGGAAGAAAGAAATATCGCTTTTAATTGCAGCACGTGTACCAGAGTACACCAAACAAAATCCGTCCCAAACTCCCTATTAATCGCGCCTTTGCGTGCAGTTCGTAACGTCATAAACACCCCTCTGCAGGATCCTGAACCTCGCACCCTCTCAAATTGACCGATACGACTCGGCTTCAGACATGCCCGTACTCGACGACCGCTTGGGCGCAAGCTGGCAGTCAGCCTCGGCGAGGGCGGCTTGCATTGAGAACCCAAAAGTGGCTGCGAGGTACTGCGCGTAACGCATGCGGTAGGCATGCGCTGGATCTTGTCTGGGCCTGTGAAGCTCCTTCTTCTCTAATGAGATACCTGCTGGAACGATTAGATTGAAGGCTTTAGCACGATTGATCAAATATACCCGATGCGGGATGGAGAACTATCGAAGGCGTCGAGGTAGGCGACAAGGTAGGTGAAGATGAAGCCGACGAAGCAGCTGACGAGTTGAATGGAAGAGCAGGCATGATGATGTGTGGTATGAAATTTGAAAGATGATAGGAATGTGGAAGTGCCAAGTGCGTGCAGCAGGCAGAGTGCTAATTTGGGAATAGTAGTCGAGGTGGTTGGAGGTTTGTATGAGGGTAGTTCTCTGGCGTCGATCCCGTCTTGCAATGAGTCTAGTCTCAGACTCTTGATTGGTGCTAGGGTTGTTGATGTTTTTCTGCTTCGAGGGAGGGCAGCAGATGGGAGCTTTATACGCCGCCCAAGTCAGCAACTGCCAGGGGATCGAGTGACCTTGGGGCCCATCACGATCGGGCAGACTCACCGCATAATCAGAAACAAGACAAACGACACCGTCACGATAAGTTCCACACAAGGAGAGGCCCCGATGCATGCACCGCAACCAGCCCGAGCCAATGCAAGGCAGTCGAGAGGGCTGATTGTTTCCTAGTACAGAATCGTGGTAGCCCAGACGTGCGCCATTTTTTCTCCCATGTTACCCCTGGACCATCGGGTAGCGGTAGCGCTTCCCCAGGTTTTTTTTCACTTCCAGCTTGCCCGTTCGAGAGCGGTGTGATTCACTATGAGCGCCAGGCTAAATTGGGCTCTACGCATCTGTACCATACAGATGTTTCGCGGTAGCAAAAAGCCTCATTATTGTCAGCCCTATGTTTGAAGCTGCTTTGCGCCGAGGAACTCAAGAGCTGTTCGTGACGCAGCTGGTTTGATCCAGGCACGCATAGTACGCATAGCGGCATCCCATGACGAGCTAATTCTGTGGCATTGCATACGCCAGCTGCGGAGCACTCGCCACGTTCCGTAAAGGCAAGCAAGACGGCTGTTGAAAATTCACAGATGACACATGCCAATATCCCCCATTCGCTATTCGCTATTCGCCTTGCGCTGAAAATGACAATGGACCAAGTACCCTTGTTTATAGTGGATCGTCTGTGCATCGTGTAAGACCCGGCGTGCTACGCCACAAGTGAGCATTCCGTGATCACGCACTCTCCGTCTGCTATCGCAGTGGTCAATCACGCCAGCTCACAATATAGTTGCGTCTTTGTTGGCGAGTCCGAGCACCAGCTAGCTATCTGTCAAAACCACGTTGCTAGTGGACGTCGTTTGAGGCGTCTAGGTGCTCGTTAACGACTCGCGCGTAACACAATGGGGCCCATGCAAGAAGAACGGGGAGACCTTTTCTAGATCTACCTCCATCTGCAGCTAAACGCCAGCTTCTTACGACTGAACCGCAAGAAGCCGCAGCCAAGAAGGCTTTGTCGCAAGCTGTTGCGTTGCCGGTTTTCTCACCCATCTTACACGTACAGCATTAGGGCATCTAGACATTTGCTGTCGCGTGCTATGATGCCATTTTCCACACAATGCCAAAGTCCAGAAGCCACGGTTTACGTACAATAAACCGGTCTAGCACGGCAAAAAAACGTCACAATGTCAGGTTCAGCAGTGCGTTCCAAACGTGTTCCGTGCATATTACGCTCTAGTATGTCAGGAGGCCCATGACGATCGATGGGCGAAGGGGGGAGGGGGCCTGTACGGCAAGCGGGCCAACACTGTGCGGGGCCGAGGCGCTGAAATCGGATGGCTCGGCCCAAACCCGTCATACGGTGTCCAGCCAGCATTGGCATGCACACGGCATGCATCTCGCTATCAGTCAAAGAGCCACTCGTCATACAATGTTTACACCGGTTGCTGAGGGGGTGGACAGCCAAGCTGAGCGCCCTCAGCATCGTAATTGGACTTTGTCGATGTACCCTATGAACCCGTGGCACTGCGGCATTTCCTCAAACACCACCCACATTCACCACTCATGCCATGTGGAGCCTGTCGATCCGGTCTAGTCTACTCTAAAGCGACGTCACTTACTGGCACTTCACAATATGAGCACGACATTTGTGGTCCTAAAGATGTTTATTGGTATATCATTTATCGCTCACCGCTTTATCGCAAGTTTATCTTTTGGTCGTGCAGTAGCTTCGCCTGGCATGCCTGTCCTGTGGACTGGAAAAATTACATGCAAGTGTACCTGAAAACGAACATGGTATGGGTGAAACCAACAAGTTGCATTCTACGGTTATCTTTTTTGTGTGTGACCCCTCATGCGGATCAATATACCGAAGGATCGAGAGATTCTTGCTGAGCAAGTTGTTTCCACCAAAGATCTGACCCTGGCCCTCTCGTCCCACCCCCTGCTGTACTCCATCGAGCATCGCGCGAGCGATTTACCAGAAAACTAAACACTGCCATCCAAATCCTTAACCAAAGACACTAGAAAAAAAGAAACATAGGAAATAATCACTCACGTAGTCCATCACCAATTTGTCCAAGCCGTCCTGCTGTAGATGCGTCCATGCGACCTGAGCGATTAAAAGTCGAAAATATCTCAGAATCGATCAGATGCGCCAGTGTGACCGCAGCCCCCAACACTGGTTTAGAAGATCTCATCATCGGGTGAATGTGCCTCAGGAGCGTATACTGGTGAATGGTTTGTTGGACGCCGATCGCTGCGACGGAGGTTGTCATGCGGAGGACGAAGGCCACCCATACCGGGGCCTGCGCGCCTATCACGAGGAGAGCCGTCAAACTCACCTTGACCCTGATGTTCAGGAGGAGAATCACCAAGGCCCCCCGAATTCTGTTGCTCTTCAACCATCCACTCCGTGCGGCAGAGTGGGCATACCCTCCTGCCCTGTGTACCTTGAGTCAGTAGCAACCCTTCCAAACACTCACGTCCGATGAGGTGAGTACATCCGGGAATGTTCGTAATCCGCACGCATTCATGTGTCTCAGTAGGCGGCTCCAGACAAATCGGGCACTCTGTGTTGGGAGTGCAGTGTTCATCGTCATCGGTAATAGGCTGCGTGAAATGGCTGATAAACTCCGCTGCAGCTTCTTTGGTGATACCAGGAACTCTAGCATCAGATGGCGAATCCAGAGCTTCGATTGCTGCCCTAAAAGTGCCAAACATAGCACCGTATGGAAGCTCCACGGGAAAGTCGTCCCGACCACCAACATCTCCACGACGAGCAAGACCGCCGCGTGGGCTCCCGGGGCCGAACTCAGAGAAGGGATCATATAGCTCCGAGAAAGCCATGTTGAAGTGTCCTGATGCATGACCACCCACCTCAAGGTAATGGGGATGGTTGTTCCGAAGAGGGCTCCTCGGAGCGGAAGTAGGTTCTTCGCCCATATCACGTGTCACCAAGTTGTCCCCAGTACGGACATAATGATGAATTCGGCCTCCGACGCCCTGCAACAGCTCATGAGTGTTCCCATCAGCATCAGTCTGCACAAGAGCCCCAAATCGTGGGATCCGGCTCGGAGGGAACCTGTTCAGGCCTGGCATACCTTCATCGACGTCGTCATCGTCAATCAGAGGGCGACGACCACGCCGCAACTGGGAAGCAGCTGGACTGGGACTAACGTCTTGGACCCTACCACGGAAAGGTGGCTGACCGTTAGCCATTTTGTGAGAGAAGTGCGCAATTAACTGGCCTGCGTGAGTGTAAGTTTCTTGCTAGTCTTTTGCTTGAAATGAGAAGATCGTCTGCTCGAATGGACTGTATTTCTGTGAGTTGATGAACGGACAGCCTCCTCTATGGGAAGAATTCTATGGGGTTTATGTAGGTATGCGGAGGGGGACGGGAATCGCACATTGTGAACACATGGTGGATATCATGCTGTATACACAATGACAAGGTATGTACAATGGATATTCACAATGTCCGCAAAGAAGAAATTCGGGGTAAGCAAAGCGTTTCACGCTGTAGAATGGGGTACAATGTCGGAATAGTAGGTAAGATATTACTATTCATCCTTGCATGAATCCCATGATACCCCTGACACCACGAATGGGAAGAACCTATTGCACATGGAAAATCTCTAGAGAGTACCCATCCTTTGGTTTGACCCAGATTATTTCACATCTCCCAGCGTCTCTCCCCACTCATGCTAGCCGTAACATTCGCAGCAGGCCCCAAACTCGGTGGCACATCATCCTCACCTGTACCCCAGGTACTTTCTTGCGGTCCCAGCGTGAGCTCCAGCACGCCGCCATCGAGGAAGAAGCTATGTTGAATCCAGTTGCGTGTATATGGCTTACCATCCAGCGTAGCAGACTGAATGTAAATATTCTTATAGCTCGGATCAAAATTGACATTTCTGATCGTCGCCGTCTTACCCGTCTGCCCATTCTTAATTGAGACGGATTCGAAAAACGGAGGAATGATGAAATACACATCCTGGCCCGGATTCGGGAAAAAGCCCATGGCAACGAGGGCTTGGAAGGAGCCCATGGCGCCGCTATCGTCGTTACCTGGGATGCCACCGATGGTGTCATTGAATTGCGAGGGAATGTATTGGTGAGCTCGTTCGGCGGAGAGAGCAGGCCGACCAGAGTAGTGGTATAGAAAGACGTTAAGGAATGACTGCTCGTCGCCAACGTATAACGCGCCGGATTCGTGGAACCAGTTTAGGCGCTCGGTGAAGCGCTCGGGTCCACCCAGTGTGGTGATCAGTGTTGCCATGTCGCCGGGCGCAAAGAATGTGTACAGCCAGACTGGTCCTTCGTATGTTTCGCCACCTTGTGGATTGAGATAGCACGAAGTGAAGTTAAGGAGAGGAGAGCAGAAAATAGGGTCTTGGAGTCCCCAGGTGCCGTTCTGGTATCGTGGCTGCAGAAAGCCCTCGAAGCCAGTGTCAACGCCATTGACGATGCTGCGTTGATCAGGTTTGAACATGTTCTTCCAGTTTGCAGAACGCGACAGGTACTTTTGGTAGTCGGCTGTGTGGCCAAGTCCACGGGCTAGTAGAGCGATGGTAAAGTCATTGTAAGCGTATTCGACAGTTCGCGAGATGGATCGCGTCTCAGTGCCTATGCCGTCGAAATCCATGTTGTCGGTAGGTATGTAGCCAAGGGTTTTCCAAGATTGAAGACCGCCTCTGCCTGAAAAACAATACGTTAGCGTCGCTCTGGTAGATGAAACATATCAAATGAAGATGTTACCTTCAACATCCCAGTTCGGTGGTTCAACTTCTGCATCTTTAACAACGGCCTCATATGCCAAGTCCCAATCAATACCAGTGCTGATATTCTTCAAATAAGCATCAGTGATGACAACATCTGCATTCGAGCCTCCCTGAGTAAACCCTTTGCATAGGCTCATCCGGCAATCTGGCAGCCATCCTTCATGACGGTAGATATCGAGCAAGCTTCTGATCATCAGTGTCTGGCTATGCGGATCCAGTATCGTAAGCAATGGATGGATCGATCTGAAACTATCCCAGATGCAGTAATACGAGTCATAGTAAGGCTCGTCAGACTTCCAGTAAGGGTTCTCGCCAGTATAATCTTGCGGGCTGATCATAGACCTGTATACGCCGCTCCAGAATGCTGTGAGGTAACTCTTGTCTACAGCTCCGCTTTCGATTTGGATAACATCAAGTTTGGAGCGCCAGGCAGTTTCAGCGGCTGCAACCACCTCATCAAAATCGAACGAAGGTATCTCGCGTTCAGCATTACTACAAGCCTGCTCTTCGCTGATCAGGCTCACACCGACCCTCGCCAAGATTTGGTTATTTTGAGTAGGCTTCTCAAATTGCACCCATCCACCTGCTGGCCGATCATTGGTCGTTTGGCGGACATCTCCTGGTAGAATATTAAGCGATGATACTTCCGAAGTTGCTCGGGTATTGGACCAAACACCCGCTCGCCTGACGCTCGCGCCTTGGAAATCGAGACAGAAAAAAGATCGATAGACCCCAATCCCAAAAGATGGCGAAAAGACACCGCTACCAGTGACGCGCCCGGTCTTCTCATCTACAGTAACATTGCCTTCGCTCCTTGTGTTGGGCAGGTCTGTAAGCTCGACCAGGATGTGCGGACTCAACGTCGTATTTGGTGTTGTTGGAGTTTCTGGAAAAGTCATACGGTACAAAGCCGTGCGATTTGTTACCGTGGACTCTGTCCTGATGTTGTTTTCCAACGTGATATCAATGTATCCGGGTTTAGCATGTACGCTCCCCAGAGTACGATTCTTGGCTCGTTCAGTTTTCATGTATTGGCATGCATTGATATCGTCATTTGGGCAACCAGACTGGGCGAAAATTGGAAAGTTCCCGAGTGATGGTGATCCACCGGTGCCAGAGTCATGCATGTGGGAAAATCCATAAATGGGATCCTCATCATATGAAGAAAATCCTCCTTGGTTTTCTCCAATCACATCAGGCCCAGCTTTTGCCATGCCTAACAAGATCAGAATGCTACCGTATAAATTGCCTAAAAGTCTGTTACTTACCAAACGGCAGAGTCGCACCTGGAAACACATGACCTATTTGTAATTAGTTTGTTGCACTTGGAGACGACTGCGGCCTACAAACCTCCATTGATTGTTCCAATGAGTGGGTCAACATATTGGAATCCGGAATTGTCTTGTGGCTGTGAGGAGTTTTGCTGTGCAGCCGTGGATGTTGCGAGCAGGTAGATTAGTACCGCCGAAATGTACTTTGCTGAAAAACCGTCCATCATCTTAACCAGACAACACCGTCAACGGCTCAGGAACACGGTGCATCGACTGACCTAACTTCCCAAGTACCTCTATCCTACTTCCCTGCGCACTTTATAGATTCCATTGTACACCACTTGGCGCTGACGCGATGCTCCATCGCCATACCACCTACCCCGAAAGAACAATTTAAATTTACTCTTACATGCAACGTGTATATCATAACCGGATACGGCCAACAGCTGACCGTTCCTGGCTGGTGTCGCGGTAGGACACCAGGTCACTACCGAGCGCGGGGGCGCGGGGTACACATCTCCACCCTTGATCCATGATGTGCTGACCATGAACCGTAACCTCCGATTGGTATCACTGGTTACATGCGGAGTTGTTATGCGCGATCTTATGGAGACGGACCTGATGTGGAGCAAAGGAGTACATTAGCCCGAGGTATGACGTCGTCAAGTTACATTCTGTGATCGGCAAGAAGCAACAAGCATAACTAGAACCCGGTACAGAGATGCTTAGTATCAATAAAGCGTCTTCAGCATCGGTCCGCCGATGTCTGATTCCAGACAACTTTTAAAACATCATGACTCCCGTTGACACCCGTCTCCGTGACACAAAAGGAAATCCGCTAGGCCGCTTGTAGGATAACTGTGGAACACGCTTCACGAACGAGAGCGAATTTGGGCCTCACCACCGAGCACACTCAGATCCACACAGGTGTCCAAAGCACCAAGCTATAGACGAGGGACTTCGCCGTTGTACGTATGGGGTCAATTGATGAGTATTACGACGTCAAAATCACGTGAACGGTTATACTTCGTCGCAACACAATAGCATCCACTGCCAAGAAAATTGTAAGACAGCCTTACCACGCGCCGTAAGAACGATCGCAGCCCGACAGACCGCCAAGAACATCGGACACCGGTTTTCAGCCCAATCTGGGTCAACACCGTAACGGTCTTCTGGTGTAAGTCGCCACAGCCAAGCCCCGTCCTTCTCCGGCTAGACGGCACATGGGTAGCCTTACGAGGCTGATTAGGGAAGCACACGGACCGCAAGAACATCAGAGAAAAGTCACGCGACTCACTATGAGCCCACTCGAATGTCTCTCCACCAATACTTTGATTGGGGTGGCTCGTTTGAGAGGTTGAAGGATGCAATACCAAGCTTTACTTACGGTGTGGCGTTGGAGATAGTGTGAACGCAAGTCTTAGTGTGCTAGATACGGCCACCTTGGGCACGTCGCGACTTGGGCCCTGGAGATATAAAAAACAGGCGTACCCTTGACTCATTCCATTCTGGAGATGTTCTAGATCTTCTATTTTCACTTCCATGTATAGCCATCATGTCTGTCGACTTACCCTCGATCCGCTTTCCACTCCCGGTACAAGCCTTACCCCCATTACCAGGGTCGACTGCTGAACCAATGCCATCCTGGAACGACCCACGCTTAGCTGACGCCTTCATTGGCATGTCTCCCTCAGATTGGTACATGTACTCTGTGCTTCAGAACAGCGACAGTTATCCCAATGAATTCTTCAGCTGGGAATCTAGTGATGTTCACATGGGCGATGTAGTGGTGCCATCGTTTATACCCCCGGAGAACCATCCTGAAGCTAAGGAGGAGGATTATGCGAGAGGATGGATTATGGTGTGCTTCACATGTCCATCCGCAGGCGACCATGGGGAACCAGATCGAAACAGGACCACGGGATACCCATTCTGCGATGAGAGAATGCTCAGCAAGGACCCGCTGGTATCTTGGTCCACCCTCGAAGAGCCGGATCTGAAAGTACCTATTTCCAAAGCTACAGATGCTGAAAGCATAATGGCGTGTACTGTTCAGCTAAACCTAAATACAACATGGACTATGCCGGATACGAGTCTGACCGGCTTATACACGCTCTCAAGCCAGTTCTTTATTGCAAACCGATCCTTACGAGCTCCTGAATCAGAGTATCCACAAAAGCGGTATCGATACAATGAGACCTTTCCCAAAGGTGTACTAGATGACCAGGTCGATTTACAAGGTGATTCGGTCAATGACCATGGACTCTTTTGGGTCCCTACACCTACGACGACTTATTGGTGGGAAGCCACCTCAACAGCAGGACACACGTATCCTCCTAAAGCTGAGCGGGGTCCATCATCACATATCGAATACGACAATCGTACGGGTCAGCAAACCGGTGTCCTTATTGGCACATTGGTCCCCTTTGTTCTCCTGATGGCAGTCATCATCTTTTTCTGCACATTGAAACGCAAAAAGGTACAGACCAAGGTATCAGCCCCAGCCCCAGCCCCAAGAAATCCCAATCCCGCTGCAGATGCGAGAAGACAGGCAGGTTTTCCTGAGCGAAGGTACATTGCGAGACGCGATTTCATCGCAGCGGAAGTAGCAGCAGCAAGACACCTGGGCGATGGTACGGGGTATCCGGGTGGACGAGGGGAACGCAACGAAACAGTCATTCCAATACGAGATGGTCCAGAGGAGTTGCCGCCCGCATACCACCATGTCGTCACGAATCAAGAGCGCATGGAAATAGAGCAGCGAATGCACGCAGAAGGAACTGCTCCCCAGGGATGGCCACCATCCTATCGAGACTCACGAAATTCTGGTTCAACACCTATATCGCGTCCTGAGCCCACGGCGACGCAAAGCAGAACTCCTTATCCGGCCCTTCCCTCGTCTCCTTCACGATAGTAGATCTAATCACGCATGTTGTTCGTAACGACATATCAGGCCCACCATGTGCTGGTAATAGGCACATACCTGTTTAACAAGGCCAAAGCCGCGAGAATGCATTCTCGCTGCGATGAAATCTGTTCTTGTTGATGGCGTACTCACACCAATCGTGTTCCCTTATGCACTCTGCTTAGAGTAGCTCGGTCCGAAATTGAGAAACTGGCTTGTAGCTGAGAAGATTGAAGAAATTGAACAAGGGACGTTGGCAAGCAAGAGGCATTACTGATCTAAGCAAAAGATGAGTAAGATTGAAGGAAGATGAGGGATCTGCAGAAGGAGCTCTTGCCTTTGCGTTCGGAGAGGTCGAGAGTACGCGGACGAAATGAAGGATATGACACACGTTTTTTTTTGCTGCATTTTTATCATGGTCATGTTTGATGAGAGAAGAAGATATCCAAGGTCATCTAGTATGGACATAGTTGTAATAGCTCAAGCATGTGTGCAAGCCATGCTATGCAACCCAAGGCAGAGGGGCTTAGGATGGGGTATCATTAGTTTTCCAATATATAATCTCCATTATCTGCTTTTCAACCAGTACGATGGTATTTTTCTTCGTGTCCATCCTCCCCATTGACATCATTGGATCCCTGGTCTGCATCGTCTCTTGTCCTTACTGTACCAGCACCCGGACCCAGCTCCTCTCCCACTACCATGCCTTTAAAATTGCCATTTTCATCGAGATACTCGTCCATGTTTTCTGCTGTGATCCAGCCCGACGCGCCAGGTGCCGTGTCATCCAGCATGTCCTCGCCGCCATCATCGCTGGCATCCGGGTCGGGATGAAGATCTGCGCAGGTATTCAGCGCGGCAAAAAACTCGGGTATGCATGTGTCGGTAGGTTTTGTCGCATATGATGGTGGAAGGACAGTAATTTCCAGCATGTGGATGTCGTCGTCTTCGTTGACGGTTTCGGCATCGTTGAGTGAAATGTTCATGTAAAGCGCTTCGATGGTGGATTTGTACTTCATTGTGGCGTGTAGGGCGAGAGATGGGTATGGGATGGATACGCCAACAGGTGACGGTGTGTTTTGAAATAGGATCAGATTTCTGTGGCATTAGTCAGTATAACGCATGGCTCAAAGTAAGAGAAGAGACTCACTCTGAAGATACCCAGACATCGACTCCATCTACCAAGTCCTCGTCGCCCTCACGTCTTGAACTAAACTTGCTGAACGCTGGATCTTGTTTAAGCTGGTCCGCCGCAACTGAGAGTGTCATGGCCTCATAGTGAGCATGCAGAACGGGCTTTGCACCGAAGAACGAAGCTGGTGTCTGCTGCTGGTGTTCAGATAGTGGGGTAAAGTCGTCGGTCTTCGGGCAGCTGTCAAGATGTTGGAGCGACATTGTGATTTGGTATACGAGTAAGACTTTTCTGGAAATTCAATATGTTTTTGATTCGAGTTAATCGGGAAGCGGGCGCGTAAGGAGTGTTCGTTAGCTGTTTACGTGAAGAGGGACCAAAAAGTCGCGGGAGCTAGCTGAGCGTCATTTCCCCACCTCGGCCTTGGCAGGTACCACGCGCGTTTCCATCCTCTCCGCCATCCCAGCTCCTTATTTTCGTCGCAGGATACTTCGGTCGCAGGATGCTAGTTCAACAAGAGTCGCAGCGACCCAGAAGATAGTACTCTCACTCGGAACCCCTCGTATCCTCACTATGCCTTGAGCGCGTAGCCCGAGGAGTGGTGAATTCAAATCGCGGCGGTCAGGTCGGTTTCCAATAAACCTCCAGCCTTCGACACCCTCAGCACACCATGTCCTTTCCAGCAACACCTACCGCCAAACTAACGGGCCACAATGGAATTGTCCATGCTGTTGCATACTCTTCCGGTACCCAGTCTTACATCCTAACCGGCTCTTCGGACCGGACTATTCGCCTCTACAATCCGAAACATGCACCGCCCAACTCGGTCGCTCCCACTCAGTCTGCGCAGCGTCCGCCAGGCCTCGTAAACAAGTACACCGCCCACGGCTACGAAGTCCTGTCCATCGACGTAAACCAGGCCAATGACAAGTTCGTCAGCACCGGAGGTGATAAGACCGTTTTCCTCTGGGATGTGCAAACAGCTCAGACAGTGAGACGGTGGACCGGACATGCGGGACGCGTCAATCGTGGCGTATTTGGGGGTGAAGGGGATAGCGTTGTTGTGAGCGCAAGCTTCGACGGGACGGTCCGCATTTGGGACGTTAGGTCAAATGCCTACAAGCCCATCATGACACTGTCGGATGCCAAAGACAGCGTTTCAGATGTCACGATACACGACGCGGAGATCGTAGCCGCGAGTGTAGACGGTCGTATCAGAAGCTATGATTTGCGAACAGGCATGTGTCAGGTCGATGTCATAGGTCCGTCCTGCACCAGCCTGACTGTGAGTAAGAAAGGCACAGAAATCCTAGTCAGCTCCCTCGATTCCACAATCAGGCTTATGGATCGTATCAATGGCGGGCTGCTGAAAACATACAAGCACGACGCTTTCGTCAATGCGGAGCTGAGAGTTAAGAGTACGCTGGGATTGAATGACAGTGTTGTGGTTAGTGGAAGTGACGATGGTATGGTTTTTGTATGGGATATGCTTGAAGGCACGTGTTTGCACAGATTCAAGCATTCCGAAATGAAGGAGGTACCTGGCTCCGCATCAAACACCCAGGCAAAGGGAAAGAAGGATCTCGTGTCTGCCGTCGCGTTTTGCCAAACAAGACGCGAATGGTGCAGTGGTGGTGGCGATGGTAACGTCGTGGTCTGGGGCACGGGAAGTTAGGGCATGTATGCTCATATTGCATTGTTTGACTGTTGATGATACCCATGCTGAGACAATCTCTTTATTTACTTGTCATGTTTTGCGGTTCTGCCGATCGCTGATGATTAATATGAAATCCCGTCGCGCATACATTAGCCAACTGTGAAATGGTGGTGCGTGTTTGGCTGGAGGTGCTCTACGACCAAAAGCGGTGATGTTGACAGGCCAAACGATGAACACTTCCATCTTACGAAGGACAACTGCCTGTTTTACCTATCGAGCTGAGGGATTTCAGGAGGTTTGATACTGATGAATTGAGATGAAACGTATGTGATAGCCATTCTCTGATTACGAGTACATGGATAGGTGTGCAGCCTAGTCAAAGACATGTAGGAGCACGAAGCAAGTACGAATCATGTACTGTCCAAAGAAACCAGAAGAAACTCCTAAATAGCGTGATTATAGAGACAGAGAAATCGTCATAATATCGTGATGCTAAGGAAGGTTGGGATTTGGCGTCCTATCGAGTAACACCTGGGTAACGTATAAAGGGGGAGCAGTCTGAGTAAAGGTCCCAGGAAACACAGTGGGCAAATCATGCCAGATGCTATAACAAACCGAGAGCTGGGAAAGTAGGACAGCACAGCGGCAACGAGGCTCGCTTGTTGGATAGGCCTCTGTGTTGCGGGCATGTGATGATTAGTTGCCGGTACCTGCTAGGAGAAGTACTTTGTGTTCCTCTCGTAATTCCACACACCGGCTGCACCTTGTGGAAGGGTCCATATAGATACAGTTACGCCCCTCTTCTCTTGCCCTTTTACCAAAAGTTAGCCTAGCTCAGTACACAAGCACTATGTACTTACGGCCATGCGGCAGGTTATGGGTCATCCAGGATCCACTCTGGAGCATGTATGGTAACCTGCTCGCCAACTGCTCGGGCCTCATAGAGAAAGCAATGAGGGCGAGGAATATAGCAAGCTCCCCTTTCAGACCACCATACGCTTCATTTCTCGTAACATGGGCATTCTCGTAGTAAATATCAGGTAGTAGCATCGGCAGCCATCGAGTCTCTCTTCTGTAGGCTACTGCGCGGCGTTGTGCCACATTGCACAAATAGGATGCGCCCTGGTCGTACTGGTCTTGATCAAAGCAAAGAGGCTGCCAGGTCTCCCCGGGGCCTGGGTTGCCTGCATCGCCTCTCAGAATCCAGAACCCAAATCCTTCACGGTAGAAGACTGAGTAAGTTTTGTACCAAATCAAGCCTGTTGGAAGCTGTTGAGCTGGCTGGATCCGATTTCCATCACAGTACCACCACCTGTAGCTCGCGCCCTCGCCTACTACAACATGGGCTCCTTCCGCCGACAGAGGCCTCTCGAGTGGTCCGATACCCGGGAATTTACCGGATTCGCGTATCTCATTGATTTGGAAATAAAATCCTGACTATTGGTACGGTAAGGTTGGAGATCAAAAGCTTGGCGGAAGGTGAACTGACCATATTGTGTACTTTAGGCACGAGGCTTCACATGTATTTCAGACCCACAACAAGCTATGAGTGGCTATTCTGTGGACGCGCTTGTCCTGCTCCGTGACATGATTTCCCCCTCATCACCGGAGTGCTTTATCCTTCTTCCAGCGATGAGGCTCTGCTCGAAACAAGGGGTGTCCTAGTCGAAGGGTCAGACGACGAGCTTCTACATGACTGTGACGTGGGATGGAAATCTGTGGAATGCCTCTGATAAGCTGAAGATGCCGTTCAAACAGGTATGCTGCAGAATCCTACGCCGGCTGCTGCAAGCCTGCGAAAGTGAGCCAGCCAGATCTCTTCTACCCCGCTGTATGCCATCACTACCAGGGGCTGTTGATACAGGCTGCTGTATAGCTGCCCGATTTCTCCACAAGACCGGTACCAGTCTAGAGAGTGTTGTGAAGACCAGAGCGACGGAGATCTGTTCGACATAGAAGTCGACTTGCTAAAATGTACAACGGTCGAGTACAATGTTTGAAGTGGTTCAATGGTTGTCGGCTTCTTCAGCCGCCAGGCATGTCGGCTGCATCTCAGCAAAAAGCATTGGTGCTAGCTAGTCGGCTGGAACACCACACTCAATCAGGTCTTCATAGTCTGCATGAGGAATACCCGACTCTGGCCGCCGGCTAACCAGAGGCTGGAAAGCCATAGCACGTGCTCAAGAATACTGAGGGGTGGATCCGTCGCAGAAAAACGCCCTAGGCTCGCCATCCAGCCCGGCAGTTGGCGTGAGATAGCGGAAAGAGCTCTTCCGTCAGCAATTCGGTTAGCAGGATACCCAACAGCTGATCGTCTGCTGTGGCAGCGGTAGCGCGAAAGAATGCTCGGGCTCTGCGAAGAAGCAGACGGAGAAGTAAACTGGTCGCATACACGTTGCCTCCCACCAGATCTGCTGCGCTCTGAGGAAACAATGAGCAGGTAATCGCAGTGCCTCAAGTCATCCCATTGTGACCGAGAGACTGTTGGTGGACCAACCCATAGTGCCTGCCTTGGCCGTATTGCTGCATGGCTATCGCGATCGAGATTTGCACGTGCTTGAGTGTCGCCTTGAGCGAATGGGAGATGAGGCTCTGCGTAACGAGGGGTTAAAAGCCGACGTAGGGGCACTGCTGGCCAACACTCATGCGGGCGCTTATTGTGTCGAACGGCGGCTATGTCTGACGGCTTCCGTGTGCTCGGCGGCTACGCGACGTATTTTCAGTAAGTCATTTTCGCTTTTGTCTTTTGAAACTGAACCAAAGTTATCCTTCGGGTTCGATGAGTCGAGGGGCATACAGGAATTAAGTAGACGCTCGCAGGATCGGGCTGACGTGCTAAGGCCGGTGGAGGACTGATGCAAGTTTGCCTTCTTTGTCCTTCTGTTTCAATTATCATGCACGGTGCCATTGGCGCAAGTTTGTTCGAGACGCTAATGGAAGCAGCGGATGTGCTTCCCCATGCCTTGGAAAGCGCCAACTGATTGCTGATCCGGCAGGCATCCTGACGGCCTGCATGATCGTGTAAATCTTTTCACCGGATTTCGAACCTTGCAGGTAAACAATAACCTCAATGCGACAAGTCTCGGCAGGAGAAGCGGATAGGAAGCTCACCGGTCATATCCTGACACTACAGTCGTCACAATCCGGGTCATGCGCCCACCATCACCATGGAATGTCCAATCGAACGAAGCGGTACCCGTCAGCAATCGTACTAGATCACGGCTCTTCACGATATTTGCTGGGTCCACGATCACTCCTGAATCCAGTATTCGGCAGATAAGGCATGTGCAGACGATAACCCCGCACGAGTTGCTTTCAGCGCAGTTGTGGCCCTAACACAGGGCCCAAGCGGGGGACTAATACTTTGTGTTGGAAAAATGTAGTCTCGTCATGAGAACATGGATGTGGCGATAGGAGGACGCTATGAGTCTTCGGTGCCAAGTTTATACCCATGGCGCTGGCCCTGAAGTAGCCACCACGGTTGTTCTGCTAGTGCTCACTCAAAATTAGTGAAGAAGAGACCTAAACTGGGATCATGCCTCCTCTCGGCTGCTAGATATTGTCCTGAGTAGTCATCTACGATTCGATACAGGATGATGGCCCCAAGGACGCCTTGAGATCGAAGTAGGTGATTCCAACTCCAGGAGAGGGCACTCATTGGTCAAAGGTCATGCTATTGCCGGAAGCGAGTCACGACTATACAAGCCCAGTATCAGGTGAGTCAGGGGAAGATTGCTCCTGATTTTCTTGCGGTAAGGATAGCATGCCGAGTTGGGCTGTCTGCCAAGTCAGCACCGATAACGCGACAAGGCATCTCTTCATACATACATACCTCGCCCTCAGTTCCTAAGTTGAAAGCAGAATTACGTAAGGATAGTAAAGGAAAGCTGACCAGAGAACAGATTGCTCAAGTCTCCTCCTCATCTATATCAGAGGGGATAACCATTGCAGTATCGCAAAGCGGTGGAGATTACGGAGTACGCGAGGGCCGTAAATGCGAGAGACATGCAGTCCGTCCCATCATTTCTGCCCTGCTCCAATCCACGGTCGATCGAATGCTCTGACACTTAGTCATCTGCTCGTGGATGTTGCCTGTCTCGACATTACTTCGGAATCCATGTGGAGACATAGACGTAGGGGCGAGAAAGCGTGAAAGGGGGTAGTTAAAGTGCCAGCGCACGCTGTAGGCAGGCTGCTAAGCGGTGGAGGGTTGCCGGAGGCACTGCAGTCATAGCATACGCTCAATGCCGGCTGTGATCCCGTGTGTTAGTGCACGCAAAACAGACTTACCGCCTGGAGGAGGAGGTTGATGACATGTGGAGCAGGGAAGCATGAAGGTTACTGAGGTCAAATTTGACGTGCGGGAGCTAAGACTGGTAGGGCCCGGATGACAGCTATGTCTTCGAGGGGATTGGAAGCCTTGGCCGTCGGGCCAATCAGGGAACGCCTACCTATATGAGGCGCAGCATTTGCCTGATATTGGTCCGCACGACGACACATGATGCTTCTTACGCCAGCAAGGAACTTTTGTCGTACGGTGGCTCTTTCGGTCGCTTCTGAGCTCAAGGTCATCCTATGATTTCGTCCTGTGAGGACCCTAGCTGCTCCAAGCAAGGAAAAACGGGCCCTGGGTTGCTCTACTGAGGTCCCATCCTATCCACTGAAGACATTGTATATACATCAAGCGTGGTTTGCGAGCACTTTTAAGATGCAGAGGCACTACCACTCATATCCCTGGGAACAGCTGATGCTATCGGATTAGCATTAACGTGGTTATACAAGCGCAGTTGTCTTCGCTATTTGGACGCTGTTGAATCACTATTTACCTACGGACAACAGAACCACATGACGAAACCACCTTCTCAGCACAGAAAAGATATCTTACAATACAATGCGGAAGCTGCAGTCTTTCTCGCTCATCCTCGCCGCCGCCATGTTGCGGGATATCTTCAGAGAGTACACCATGTGTCCCACAAGCACGTCCTTGCAGCCCCCAACCAATTCCTTGATATCGCTTCTTATCCGCTCCGGTTCACCAGTATGTGCGTCTAATAGCCTTCTTTCTGCCTCTAACAATCTCTTCCAACTCTCTTCTATCAGCTTCACGCACCGGTCAACGGCAACTTGCGCGCTACATCCCTCGTTCCATACTATGACTGGAATGGTTGAATCGATATCACCATCGTCAATCTCTTTTCTCAGACTTACGATGTCGTTCCAGAGAAAATCGCTAATTGCAACCTCGCGCGTTATAGAGACCATGTCTTCATGGTCCCATACTGATTGAGGGAGGGTCAGTCCATATGCCCATTGCATCACTGCGACGCAAGGGTTCGTTCCAACAGTCCTCAATCGACGTGCAGTGTAGTCATCAAGCGTGGAAATACCTTGTGCCCAGGTAGCTTGGGATGTACGAACAGCGATGACAAACTCATAAATTGTCGCTGCAAATCTATCGCGCGCCTCTGATGGATGTTATTCATCACTCGTCAAAGTGGTTATTAAGCACTCTACCTTTAGACTGTCCTTCTTGCATGGCCCGACCCATGTTGATCCAAGGTCCGCAGTTGTGTAATCTTCCTGGGGCTGGCACATCACCTCCCAGGTCTGGCTGCAGACAGTGTCTGATAAATTTAAGCGTATCGTCGCAATACGCTTCAGTCTTGTCACGGTCGTTGGTAAGGGTGCCGCAGTCAATCTCGTCGTCCCAAAAAAAGAACTTACAATTCTGTCAGCAACATTGGGAAGAGGAGAGATATGCTTACCCAAGCCACTAATTCACCGAGAACAAGGAATTTGTCTGATGGAACGTGGTTCCAGAAGTATCCAGCACATAGCGCTGCGTCAACCCTTCTCTGCTTCTTCTTGACGCTTTCAGTGCTGATGAACTTATCGAAGTAATCTTCGAGAGATTGCCTCAGCAAGCTAACATCTGGATGAACATTGGCTTCCCAGCCAGAGTAGATATAGTGGATGTCTGGTACGTAGATATCTTGGCCTCGCAACTGAGCTATGATTTCGGTACGGTGGTCCTTCTGTGTCGATGAAGGACTTGGCGAAGTTGATGATATCTTCTGGACCTCTGTGCACCGTAGAGTGTGAAGCGACTTGAAGAGCTGGTGCTTGTGAGCATGAAAGAGGCTATACAGAGATACAATCACTCACTTGTCGAACGTAAGACCTGGGTGTTGAAATCATAGAGGCAAGCATGCTGAAGATTGCCATACTGTACGGGATAAAAAGTTGATTTTACAGAACAGATGAAGATGGCATTACAGAAACGCAGAGCCGAACCTCTTTGTACTTTCCCATCATCTCCTGCTGGCCGTTTTTAAGACCGCTTATCTTTCATCTCATTGGCCAAAGTCCACTAAATCAGGCAGATGTTCGGCCATGACGAGTTCTTTCTCAAGCGCATCCTTTCACACTGCACTGCCAACACACCTGCCTCGCTCATGAGAGGGCGCCCCAAGGTGTGAAACACTTTAGTTGACTCGACCGGTTCGTTCCCCGAGTCAGATTGGCCTCATACTGATCAATGGAGTGGCTTCTATGTAAGCGAGGCGTTTAGGCGCGACCCTCGTGAGAATCATGCAAGGGTTCAGTGGTAGTACAGATTGGCGTGTCATTCTTACGCCACGCCTTAGGGCTGTGACAATACGAGGATGAGTTTCCAAGCCACTTTATGAATTCGCTTTCTTTCCGATTGATCGGAAGATATTACCATCTAATTGGACAATGTACACACTCTGATTTGAGCATACGACACCATCTGCATGACCATCTCCAATATCCAGACTGTCCCATTGGCTCGATTTTGAAAACGGAACTTTCCCTTTCACATACATGCTCCCAACCACAAAACCCTTTGTCACACTGCTCACCATTCAGACATAAGCAAGAAAATAATCACAAACATCTGCCACTCGACCCCCAAACTCCCCACTTCCCTTCTCCCACGACACGCGAGGCCAAGACGGACTCGAGGCCTCCGGGTCTCGGGTACCACGTTCCCCACCAGACATTTTCAGCCGCATTCGTTGCACAACGATGACTTCCGAGTCCTTCGCTTTTTATATCCCGAATCAAAAATAACCAAAGCGCGAACTGTAACATGGGCACGTGCGAAAAGCACGGTAAAATGACATCAGCCGTAGATAAAATGACATATGTTACACAAACTGAGCCCCCTTGCAGCCACTCCCTTCGGCGGAACGGTTCGAAAGGGGTTAAAAAAGGCGAGGGTACACGTGGCTAACAAGGTTCTTACGTTCTGCCTTGCCATCTACTCTATCTCCGAGGTAGTATTGACCGCGTCAAGGCTGGTTGGGATTAAACTTCGAGTCACAGACACGTCCTGCTCTTCTATGTAAGAAATTGTTACGTAGCATTCAGCTGAATCACATTGCGCGACTCAGAATGGGCCATGTTTCGCCAAAATGACTAATTTTCTCTAAACTGTGTTACTGTAAAGGGCTAGAAGTGTCTCACAATATTGCAAGTTTTGGGGAGAGGCTGGAGAATCATTTCCTCGAGTATTTGAGAGATTGCAGGAAACAGAGCAAAAGTAAGCCCGGCTTACATTTCCAACATGACATTTGCAAGTGGCGTCTTTCCATCAACCGATGGTAGCAACATTACTCGAATTGTGCGAGAAAGAATTCATCAGTCCTCTCAAACAAAATTTACAGCTCGCCTTCGCAGTTAGAGTCACAGCGGTTGCATTTCAGGTCTGTATGTACGCTTTCGTTCGAAAGAGCGGACATGAACGATAAAGTTTAACAGTACTGTAAATAGAAATTGACGTTGATGATTGTTTATCCTTTCCTCATTCTGACGAATAAATAACTCCACGACAACCCCATATCCAAAACAATAAAGCGGTGAGATAGTCTGACGATACGCATAATAGCCGAATATCACCCAAAAGAAAAAGGACTGCCATGTTGTCTAGGAACAATCACGCTCGACGTGGACAAAAACAACAGTAACCAAAATGACGAAGCCTTTCATTCCTCTATCAAGCGAAAAGAAGCAGGTAAAGAGAAAAAAAACGCCTACATACGCCCCCTCCCCTTTTTTAGGCGAACCCAATGATTTGGATAACCCACCCGATGCCGACCTAATTCCCGAATCCCATGACGACCCCCAAAGACGTGCTCACATGCTCACTGTAAGCCCAACACACATTCCCCACTTCCCACTTCCCCTTTTTGGAAAGGAAATACTATCATCTACGACCTCTTCTTAGCATTAACATTCCTTCCCGCCCCCACCTTCAACTTGCCCCCTGCACCCCGTCCTCCACTCCTCTCTCCCGTCAGAATGCCCGGCAGATAATCCTCATCCATCATATCCCTCTTTCCCCTCCTCTTCTCGCCCTCAACCGCCCTCATAAACTCCTTTTGGTCCTCTGCAAGAATTAAATCTCTGCCCCAACCGCCCTTACCACCACCTTGCCCCTCCTTCCATTTGGTATTCGCCGTTCCAGCAATGGGTTTGGGAATGCTGTAGCGATCGCCGCGCTTGTTGTACTGGTAGTTTTTCGCGAGGTGGATGCGGAATTCGCCTTTGGCGTTCGTGCTGCACGAGACGCGCTGGAGCGTGGCTTGGCCGCAGCGAGGACAGAATTGGCGGTCCATTTGCTTGGTGATGAGGAAGCAGGCGTGGCAGCGGAGGACTTTGGTGTTGACGGTTTTGATGCGTTGCATGTTTGTAGAGAGCAGATGTAGGTTTAGTTGCAAAAGAACATTTTGCATGGCAAAATCGGTCGTCATGGTGGCGACGTCGAGTTGCGGGTTTTGGGCGGTGCGGAGGTTGGGTTGCAGGCCTGAGTCTTTGGCTTGGTGTGCGCTGAGGTTGCCGGGTGTGATCCAGTCGCCGTCTGAGTCTGAATCTGCGGCTGAGTCGTCAGTGGCAGGGGGTGTGGGCTGTTGCGTGATGGAGAGCGAAGCCATGTCTTGCTCGAGATTTGGGTCTTGTGAGATGCCTTCAGTAGCTGGTTCCGGTTGTTGCTCTGAAGGAACGGCTACTTCTGCGTCTTGTTCAATATGCAGGCTCGCGCTCGGCACCTCGACTGCTGCCGATCCCTCGATCAGCCCTTGCTCTCCCAGCTGTTCTTGAACCTGCTCCTGGACTTGTTCCTGGATGCGCTCTTCGATCTGCTGTTCAGCCTGTTTCACAGCCTGGCTTTCAAGTTGCTCTTGTCCCTTGTCCGCAAGCTGCTCGTGAATCTGGTCTTGAATCTGCTCGTGAACCTGGTCCTGTACTTGATCGTGAACCTGATCCTTTACCTGCGCCGCAACCTGCTCGTGAATCTGCTCCTGTACCTCCTCTTCAGTGACCTTGACCCCTCCATCTTCCTGATCATCGATCTCCTGATTCTGATCTGCCTCCTTCCCCGCTTCTTCCGTAGGCTTGAAATTGAACTTTGGCGACTTCGGCGCCTTCGCCTTCGCCGCCCGCTTCCCCGTCGGTTGCTCCCAGCCCTCATCTTCGGGTGCCTCCATATCCCCACTTTCCACTATTTCATGTTCCATCTCTTCAGCCGCAGCCTCCGCACTCGCCTGCCTCGCCTTCTCTGCTCTGCGCCTACGCTTAGCCGCCGACTTGGACAGTGCACCACCCTCAGCCATCTCAGCCGCCCCTTCCTTCTCCCTCTGCGCCCTCTCCGCCTCTTCCCTCTCGATATCCTCAGGCCTCTTCTTAATTTCTCCCTTAGGCGTCTCTCTCAGGCCCCAGTTCCCGCCATTCCGCTCACAGTGCACTTCGTACGCCAGCGCCAAAATGCCCAGATCCTGTCTGCTCAGCACGGCATGATCGCCCGTCTTCTTGCTAAAAGCGATAACTGCATCGTAACTAGCTGGGCTGGGATTTCTAATCTTCAAGAACGGGACGAGCGTCGTTTGTACACGTGATCGTGTTGCTTCGTCTCGAATTTCAGATAGGATGGCGGGTGTGGTGTAGAGTTCCTCGGCGGTGTTGATGAGGGTGGAAATGGACACAGCGTTTTTGATCAGTGGTCCAGTGTCCAGAATGAGTGAGTGTATTGGCTTGTGCTGTGTGGGCGTGGAATTCTCCATGATGGTGGAAGTAGCCGAGCAAGTAGTACACTGATTTTTTAATCCTTCTCTTCTCTTCCGGTTCAATTTTCCGCTCCTAGATCTTGGTCGAGTGCAAGTTCAGTCACTCAAGAATCATAAAATATTCACTTGATAATATGTGACTTGATCAAAACGTTGTGTCGCGTGTGGGAAAGATTTCGCTATGGTGGCGGTAAATTAGTGGGGCGCAACTTTTTTGGAGGGGCGAGTGAAAATGGTCATGGGTTTTGATTGGGCGGACTACCGCATGGCTACTATCTGACTCTGACGCAACAACACATGGACTGGGCTTGGGGCTGCATATGATAGAAAGAAGCAATGTTTATATAGGCGGGAGTAAATGCAATAACGAGTTTCTTTTTTGCTCGATTTGACTATTCATTTTCTGCTCAGTCATCCAATTACACTCTAGTGTCATTTCTATGAGTTGAGTCTGTAGTACAACGGTAGGTATCTTATTTCTAGATGGCCTTTGAGATTCAGAATCCCAGTGTCACCAAACGCCGCCCAATGCTAAAGTTGCGAGTCGTGCCCCAGATCTAACCCGACAGTGGTATACAGTAATCATACATCGTAGCTCCAAACCCGCTCTGAAAAATTGCACTTGCGTCAGACACCTTCAGCCCACGCATCCCTTTCCTTTTTTACGCAATAGGCTTGCTCCTCTCATCCTCTGGCATGCGCATATACGCATCGATGGCGGCTGAGAAAACTGCAAAGCCCGCACACCCAACGGCCACTGCCTGGGGCCCAGCATTCCTTGCTAGAATGCCTCCTGTAATACATCCTCCTGCAACACCGTTGTAAAGGTCGTTTTTCGCCCGTAGACCCTCGATCGCGCACTCGGTTCCCGAGAATATGGCGCCGACTTTGGCAAAGTTTTTACCCGAGGATATGGAGGAGCGGTACATGTCACGCAGACCAGCACGGAGCTGCTGCTTGAGGGGAAGGTCGGTGATTGGAATGGTTCCAGCTGCGGTCGGGTTGGGGAGGGTGGCAGCGGCGGAGGGAGTACTTGTAGCGACTGTCGAGGGTTTTACTCCTGCCGCACTTGAAGCGCTTGGTGCTGTAGTTGCTGGGGTGTTGATAGGAAGCGGTTGCGACATGGGTGTATCGTATCGCATCTGGCCACATATCAGACTATGTCCTATCTCTCATCTGGATAAGATTCGTAGCATCTTACCGAAGACATGAAGAGTCCGAACATAGCACCTAGACCTCCTCCCATGACGCCTGCCATTACCGTCTTGCCTAGACAAGACTCCATGCCCATTTGCATCTGTGACTATTGTCAGCTAGGCTGTCTGTACTGCTTATCCTGGGCTGTGCATACCGCTTTCACCATCTGCTGTTCCTGCTCTGACATGCCGGCTGTTGGGTTCATGGCGGCTGGCATCGCGCCTGGGCCTCCTGGAAACGCCATAGCTATCCTGAGAAGAGAAGGGATAAAAAAAGAAAAAGTACTCCAGAGAGATGTGGGGTAGGAGGATGAAGTGGGATGTTGCGATTCCGATTGCGATGCGCGCCACTACTCAGGAACATTTTGCGGAGTTCAGAGCGGAGGACGGAAGATGCCGCCGAGGGCACAGGATGCGGGGCTTGGCAATGTCCCAACAACCAAACTCTGCCAGAAAAGCGGTGGGTCAGTTCACACGTGTGCTGTCCGCAAATAAGAAAACAGTAACAAGAAATAAAAAAAAGGTATGGTAGTCTGATGCTCAAATTGGTTCATTATGCTTCCAACGACTGTACAAGTCTACCTGAAGCTAGGTATAAATGCTCTATGTACAACAAGTACGCCAACGCCATGCTTTGACTTTGCAAACGCTGCTCCTACACCAAACCGTCTCTGATACATGCTGTGAATACTGAATTAAAAACTGCCGCGTAATGGCGTGGCGTCGTAATGCTGGATATCGCTAATGCAGGTGCCGTAAAACCCTTCGTTAATTCATGTAGTCGCCATGGGCATAGTTTTGGCTTCTTGACTCTGGGGGAGGAGTCAGCTGCTTCTCCCACTCCTTCATCAGATGCGATGCGGTACGCTTCAAGTTGCTGGGAGACACCTTTGTCATGTCGGGCCAGGTCATGGAAGTGCGTTTTTGTTCGCGTGGTGTAATATCGTCTTGGTTGATGGATGTGAGTGACGAGGCTTTTGAATCATGGCGCTTCGCATGATACCTCGCGCTAGTGGAAGTGCGGGAGCTATCTTGGTCGGCGAGGGGTGATGTTTGCGCGTCAGAGTCGTCCAAGTGGTCCTTAGGGTCTGTCACATCTACCAGAAGCGAGTCGTTGGGGGTGTCCCAATTGTCCCAGTCTTCTTCAGAAGCAACCTTGCGTATTTGCTTTTGTGGAGTAGCATTGTTGTTGAGTGCCTGAGGCTTCTTGTTCGTCGCCGTAGTCTTGGGGTCACTGAGACCCATTTCCTTCCAGAAGTCATCTCCAAAAGAGCCGGTTTGCTGCGTGGACTTCTTTGAGCTGGCGGACCTATTGAGTGCTGGGCGACCGTCGGATGGTTTGCGTGCAGATTTAGAGCCCTTGGTTCCGGCAATCCCGGCGGTGTTGTCTGTGTTGTGGACAGCCTCATCGCCGACCGTGGCCTGACGGATGTCTTCGATGAAAGTGAACAATCCCTTCTTGAGTTCTGTGGCCATCTGGGTGCCTGCGCGAATGAGCTGCTCGCGCTGGATGGTTGGCATACCGCCCATGTCATAACGATCATGTTCGCCAAGAGAAACGAGTGGTCTGGCAGCGTCTGACGAAGTAGATGTACGTGCAGAAGCCTGTGGGCGTATGTTGGGGGACTGATTGTCGAGAAGATCCGCTGTATGGGGGAAGGATGGCGACTCCACGCGCTCTGGGGAGAGGAGCGACAGGGTGCGTAAGTGGCGGGAGCCACTGAAGACCTTGCGTTGAGCGGGCTTGCTGTGGCTGAGGAGGTTCTTCCTGCGCTCCATTTCTTTTTGCATCGACAAGCCCGAAGCATCATCGTCGAAGAGGGTTGGCGGAGAGTTGGCCAGCGAGGTGTCGAGGGGTTGCAGAGGAGCGGTTCTGCGCACCTGGTTGCGCCGCTTGTTGGCTTCGTGGCGGGCCCAGTGGGACTTGAGCATGTCCAAGTCGGCCTCTGCTTTGCTCAGCTCTTCCTTGAGCTCCAGCACGTAGCGCTCCTGGGCGGCCAGGACAGCCAGAATGTTGGTCTCATGAGGGGTCTCCTGGGGTTCAGGTGAGGGGGAAGTCGAGGAGCCGTTCATCCATGACTGGGGGCGCGTGCGTGTGGCGGAAGCGGGAGTGCTTGCGGCGGTGGCCGTTGGCTGGATGGGGAATTGGAGCGAGAGGCGCTTGCCTTGGCCGACGACGTCTATCGTCTTGGAGCGGTTGTGCGCCGACATGGCTTTTGGAGGAGGAGGTTGGGGAGAGAGGGCGGGCATGGAGGCATGGGCAGATGATATTTCGTCTTGGGATGACGGGTCCGCCCCTATGTGGTGCAGGGTTTGTGTCTGTGCTCGATCCATGGCATCTGGGTGACCACGATCAGAGGAAGAATTACGAGTACGTTTTGTGTCTGCCAGTGCACAGAGAAGGGTTGGGAGATGAAAGCGGCGAGCGAGTCGGTGAAGAATAAGCGAGGCGGCGGCTGGGGAGCTGCCGTATACTTCGAGGTAGAGGGCTAGAAGCGCAGTGGGTGGGCCGACCAATCGGAGGAGCAGCGACCCTCTAAACCAAGAGAACCACGACCTTAGGAGCGCTGGACTGGCGGCGGTGCGAGAGGCCATACCAAAGACATTGAAGAGAGCATTTCCTGCAGTGGCGAGAGGCAAATGGCGAACATTCATCTCCTGTATCTCGCAGCCGGCGCCGTCGACTTTGTGTCCGCGTTTCTCACGCGCTCATAAGCTCAGGCCACAAACACGCCGGATTAGGAGCCATTTCCTGGCACAGAGTTCCCTGGGGTGTTGCTTGCACGGCTGCGAGTAGCCATGGCCTGGCCGAGGGGTAAGGCGTGCTATATATGTATACACTTGACCTCGACAGACTGACGGCGGGCCGCATGTTGAGGCTCGCTGGCCGGCTTTGTACTCGACGGCAGCACACTACGCCCTCTGCCCTGTGTGTCGTGGCAGCGACTGGCGGTATGCCAGCCCGTCACTCGCCTGGTGCGCGACACGTCAAAAAGCACCTGGATGCATGCGACGTGCCTGGCTCGACGGCATTGGCATCTTCGGAAATGAGGGGCCAGGCCACGTAATTCGACCATGAAGAAAAAGAAGCCCCTTTGTGCAGCGCCCGACTGCCCGCTGTATCTGCAACAAGACAAGCTCGCTGTGTCTGCTCGCTGTCTGCCAATCGTGTTGCTGTGCGAGAGGGCGTGTGGTATACACATGATGCCTGTCGTCTCGAGGAAGGCATGTATTCCCTTCTTGTCAGGCCAGCACCAACTCCAGCACCATGGCGACCGACCAGGCGCAGGCCTGCAAACATGATGACCGTTAGCTTGAAACATGGGGCCCCTCTCGCCTGCGCATGATCTGGGTCGTGTAGACGATGGGTTTGGCAGGGCAACGCGCCCAAAAGCAGTCCGTCTCGGCAAACGCCTAGCAAGCGGCCCACGCAAAGGGCGATCTGCCCGCACATCCAACTGGCAGGCCCATGGCCCAACGTCGCTAGCCACCACCACCACACCTTACCCGTTGCTCTGTGGAGATTGATATGCAGGGCGGCGGTAGTGCAGTGAGGCCTTGGACTGAGGCTGACCGTTGTTTGGCTCCCGCACACCCGTCTAGATCGACTGAAGCTTCGTATCCGTCTGCCTTCTCTTAATCTTGCTTGTCAACAGCCCAGCTAGCTTTGCGCCACAACGAGCAGCTCCCAAATTATTATCACTTCTAATAATGTAACGCTAGGCGCCGTCTCCAGATTCGTTTTGCAGTTGCTGCAGCTTGGATGTCCTGGGGCACCGTGTCCGTTTTGTCGGTAACGTCATGGTGGGGGGTTGTGCGTTGTTGATGGAGTCGAGGCCGTTGCCCTGGAGATGGCAGGGCTGAGGACCCTGCGCCGCATTCGATATACAGTACACCACCAACCGCCGCGGCCATGTAGCACACCCACAATCCCGCACCCTATTCCTATCTGAACATTCTTCTCGGACCCATTCGTCCCCCTCCGCGCTGTCACCAGAGGACCCACGTACATTTCGCCATCCGCTCTGCCGCAAATCTACTCTCTAGCCTACACCGCCGATGTCGCCTACCATGGCCGAGGGCTACCAGGTCATGGAGGAGCTGGGCAGTATGTTTTATACAACGTGCCGCGGGTAATTGCTGACTGTGTTATAGGCGGGAGCTTCGGCAAGGTGTTCAAGGCAATTGACAAGACCACCGGCGAGACAGTCGCCATTAAACACGTACGAACCTACCTCGCCATCCTGGTCCCCCAAACTCACCCCACATAGATCGACCTCGAAGACAGCACCGAGGAGCTAGCTGATATCCAGGCCGAGATCTCGCTCCTGAGCACATGCCACAGTCCATACGTTACCGAGTATAAGACCAGCTTTGTCAAGGGTGTCAAGCTATGGATTGTTATGGAGTATTTGGGAGGAGGTTCTGCTGCAGACTTGGTATGTCCAAAGCTGAGCACACAAAACGACTCTCGGAACTGACTTTTTTTTTTTTAGTTGGTACCTGGAACTTTCAGCGAAGCTCACATTGCCATCATGTGTCGGGAGCTTCTCCTCGGACTCGATTACCTCCACTCCTCTGGCAAGATCCATCGCGACATTAAAGCCGCGAACGTACTTCTTACGGACCAAGGCAAGGTCAAGCTGGCCGATTTCGGTGTTGCCGCACAACTTACCAATATGAAGTCCCAGCGCATGACTTTTGTCGGCACTCCGTTTTGGATGGCCCCCGAAGTTATCCAGGAAGCTGGCTACGACTTTAGGGCTGACATCTGGTCCCTGGGCATCACTGCTATGGAGTTGGCAGAAGGTGCACCTCCGCATGCAGGTTCACATCCAATGAAGGTGCTCTTCACAATTCCCAAAAACCCAGCCCCCAGGCTCGAAGGCGACCAATGGAGCAAGGACTTTAAAGACTTTGTGGCACAGTGTCTGATCAAGGACCCTGATCGACGTGCATCAGCCAAAGAGCTGTTGAAGCATCGCTTTATTCAGCGAGCTGGTAAGGTCGAGGCTCTGCGCGAGCTGGTTGAGCGCAAGCAGATGTTCGACGCTCAGCGAGAACAACAGGCAGCTTCTCAACGGAAGTATTATGAAGAGACAATGTCAGTATACCCCCCCATAGTTTATAGCGTAACATACTTATAGTTTTGTTAGGGTCGACTTCTCTTCCAAAGCCCAAGATGATGATGAATGGGACTTTGACACCGTAAAGCGCGGGACGGTCGCAGCACGTCAGACTATGAAGCAACGGAAGCTCACACGCATAGCCTGCAGTGTCGAAGAGACGCAGGCTTCCATGCAACGCATGGATCTGAATGCAGCCCCACTAGGCGACATTACAGATTCGCCAACATCTGCTCGCCGTCGCACACCTTCGCGAAGGCCATCTCAAGTCACAGCCCTTCGAGTTCCTTCAGGCAACACACCAACGGCCCGCCGCGTTAGTGGCGTTGCTAATCTCAGCAATCTTAGCAATGTTACCAACGCCAACAGTGTTAGCAAGCAGCCCCTTGGTGTAGATCTGACATTTAGCAACTCGCCTTCGACTGTGCGGCACTTTAAGCGTGTTTCTTCGGACGAGCGCCGTGCTGGGCTGCGTTCGAATCCTGCCAACGAACAAGCTGCCCATAACAACCAGTCCTTCTATCCAAATCCTGAAGCTCGCACTTTCCGGCCGTCTCCTCCAAGTTCCAACCATCCGCTAGACGTCAACAACGAGAACGAGCCACCCAGCCCCGACAATGCGCACATGCCGATTACAAAGGATGCGCTGTACGGTCGACGGGCTTACAGCAAGGTCTTAGATTCCGTGTTTCAAGAAGCACACGCAGATACTGCGTCACCTCGTCAGCGGGATGCTATCGGACGTGTTGCTCAGGCATGGCAACATCTTGATGAAGTCGACCCCCATGGCGAGTTTATGCTGCTCAAGGCTATGGTCGATCGCCTCAAGAACGATACGAAGCTTGCTTCCGCACTCGGTATCCAAGTCTCGTCTACGCCGTCTCCCTACAAACACAACACCAAAACCAGTGAAACCAGTTTGGGTGGTACTACCGTACACGGATCGGGAAGCAATCGTGTTCGCCCTAGCACGTCTAACACATCTATTTCCACATCAGCTAGCAAAAGTTCAGAAGACTATGAGCGTAGTCCTTCCAGCCCCGCCACTCCCATGAGCGGCGGCTCTCCGACCAAGGCTCTCAAACCCAGCAAGAGGTCTCCAGCACTCAAAGCCCACAAACGTCAGAGCACATTTGTCGTTGGCGAAAAAGGTTTTTATCCTGATGGTCTCGGAGCCCTCGACGAGAAGAAGCTACCGGGCTATGTTGAGCCTGGTATGGAACAACAAGCGCTACTTGCTGATATTCTATATGGCCAGTGGACCCAAGGCCTGCGTGCCCGCTGGCCCGTTGCCTAGACCCTTTTTTGTGCGTTTTGAGCAGACGCTGAGTGCAACATGCCAGCATTGAGCGACGCTGGCTGCTTTTCTGCATCTATTGTTTTGTTTCCTCTCTGTGGCATTGCTCCAATACGACATGGATGGATGGCGCAATCTTGGTTTCCTTTTCCTTATCTACGACACGACTAACGATGCGGCTCATGACTCTGGCTTATGAGATTAATGGGGGAAAGCGTCGGGCGTGTCTCAAATCAACGGCATTGGCATTGGTGTTTTTGTCTTTTCTGGTTTTCCGGCCTCGATTTGGGGCTTGCGAAATGCGGTATATAAATTAAGTGTATAAAAAGAGATGACTAGGTTTTGTTTTAATAAAGATTCTGATTCTTACCACAACATGCATCTCATATGAGTAATAATCAAAGAGTGCCTTCTTTGTTCTTGTCTTTTTTTTCCCTACGTCATATTCGATCTGCGATGGCTGGGATATCCAGACTTCCACTTCTAGTTTCCCCCCACCCCCGCATTTATTGCAATCACCCGACTCGTACTCCGCGGACCTATCTCTTGTCTCGTACTGCGATTCCATCCTAGCACATCACAAACGACATAAACTATTCTCATCACCATACCGGAATCCAAGTCTTTGGGATCTCACGGCACGGCAGGGCAAAATTTCCAAAAAACCTACTAACCACATCCCGGAGACATCTCAAGCCACATACATAACCAATTCGATAAACCCCTTGTAAACCATCCAATCGCCTCGTCCCCAGCCACCATGCACCCAGCCGCATCGACATATTCTGCACCTGTCCTGCCAACTATCCCCATTCCACAGACGGGACGTCACCGCAACCCATGACCCCTGCTTCTTTTCCACGCGCATCCGAAAAACGCCCTTCGGATGCCGTGACCCATGTGTTCGTATCCGATGTTCTAATTGGCTACTTACGTCTCTAAACCACCGTACATACGTAGTGTACCCACGTAACGCAGTAGTGTATCCTGCATTCCGGGTATGATGGACGGGCGACACCGAGGAACTGACCATGCCTAAGCCTGTTCGATTAGTTTTGCTGATTATTCCCGCGTCGGATGCGGTTAGGACTATATTAGTGGTGGGGAAGAGGAAGGGGTATAAATGGGGGTTGGGAGTGACAAGCTTTTTGAATAATTGCAGATTTACTTGATATCCGGGCTGGGCGTGAAAGCTTGGTGAGGCTTGGTGAAGCTTGGTTGTTTTTGCCTCGGAATCTTTTGAAGACCATTGCCATCCTGTTTGAGTCTGCGTGTGCACCGGGACGAGAACATTTCAAGAAATTGTGCTGAGAAATCGGAAAAATGAAGTTGCAGATTAGTAAAGCGGGCATTGTTGCTGTGGCGGTTGGGAGTGTTGGCGCGGCACCGCAGGCGACCTCGACGTTTTCGGCTGCCGAGGATGTTGGAAGGAGTACGATGGATGTGTATCCGCCTGCTGGGAGTAAGTTTCTCGACGCGCTTAAGGTCACGATACTAATGACGAGCTTTTGTAGCTGAGGTCAATTCTTCGCTTTTTCCACCAGAGTCGGTAGTTGGGTTCCCTGGACGTAAGTACATCTTTCGTACACACCATTGGCTTTGCTGGGACCACCAGCCGCAAAAGGAGCATCCGGAACACTTCAAATTGACACATGTTTTCTAGCAACACCGACTGGAGTAGAGCCCAATGCAATCCAGACCGCACCAGCCTATCCGTACAATGACGAACCCGCATTTTCCTGGCCGCTCATCAAACCCCAACCACATGGAAGCGGCTCCCAATCCCCTGACTTCGACATTGCAAAGTACTGGGGCAATCTCAGTCCTTGGTACTCTGTTCGCAGCTCCGACTATGGTTTGCCCAATGCCAGTCCTCTGATCCCAGATGGATGTGAAATTACGCAAATGCACCTTTTGTACCGCCATGGAGCCAGGTATCCTACCAGCGACGCAGCACCAGCGAAATTCGCTGGAAAACTTGCCAACGCTACCAAGAATGGCCTGTCATTTTCTGGAGAACTCGCCTTCCTGAGCAACTGGAGGTACAAGCTCGGCGCTGAGCTTCTTACCCCATCTGGCCGCAGCGAAAACTTTATGCTGGGAGTCGAGTATCGTCAGCTCTATGGCCATCTCCTCAACAACTTCACCCAAACTGGAAAGATCCCGGTGTTCAGAACCGAAAGCCAGGACCGTATGGTTCATACTGCAGAGAACTTTGCTGCTGGTTTCTTTGGTGTACCCGAATACCTAGACCAAGTCAACATCGAGATAATCGTTGAAGCAAAGGGCGTCAACAACTCTGGCGCTCCATATGAAATCTGCACCAACTCCAACGTCGCGAGTCGCGGCAGTATCGGAAGCACCGTAGCCTCTGCATTCGCTAACAACGCCTTCAACTCCACCCTTGCGCGTCTGCAATCCCAAGCCTACGGCATAAACTTGACATCATCCGATATCATTTCCATGTTGCAACTCTGCTCGTACGAAACGCACGCACTGGGATACTCACCTTTCTGCGACCTTTTCAGCGAACAAGATTTCCTCAACTACGAGTACTACTTCGACCTCTCTTTCTACTACAACAATGGACCCGGATCCCCCGTGTCAGCTGCCCAAGGAAAAGGTTACCTAGATGAATACCTTGCTCGCTTCACGCACACATATCCCCAGCCCAACTCGGCGCTGAATGAAACATTCGACAATTCATCGACGTATTTTCCGCTGGACCAATCAATCTACGCGGACGCAACGCACGAGGTAGTCGTTCTCGACACGCTCATGGCGTTCAACCTCACAGCGCTGTTCAAAGGACCCCCCTTGAGTCCCAAGGGGAACGAGGGCCGTAATACCTTTGTGGCTAGCAAATTGGTGCCGTTTGCCACCCATTTCACTACACAGGTTCTGTCGTGCCCTGTCATGCAGCCGACCAAGCAGATTCGATTTATTGTGTATGTTGATCTTCTCCCCTTTATTTGAAACTCACTGTTCTCCAAATGATCAAAGATTGGATTGCTAATCTGTTCGTTTAGAAACGACGCCGTTGTCCCTCTGCACGAATCCTACTCTGGATGTCCTGAAAACGCAGACGGCCTTTGCTCGTTCGACCATGTTGTCGAGGTACTGAAGAAGCGCAGCGCCGAGATCGACTTTAACTATGATTGCTTCGCGAACTACACCGCGTCGCCTGGAGTAGACTATAACGGTCGCGCGCCCAGGACCTGAGAATTTAGCTACAATGGGGTACGAAGAGATGGAATGAACGATAAACATGTGAATAAGATCTGAAATTTAATATTTGTATTAACTATAGTACATGTTGGTTTTCTTTTTTATGTGGACGACCGAACCAGCCGATCCTGTTACACACTCTCCTATCTTATGTTTCCCCAAAAAAACTTCAAACATGGTCCGCGTGTATTTTCGACACAACCTCTCTACTTGGTGCCGCCGCGCCATTCGTAATCTCGACGCGAAAGTCCCGCTGCACATTAACATGTAGCCCATCCAAACTGCCTTTCTTCCCTGCCACCATACGCTTCTGACTGCCGTCGTCTGCGTGATCCAGACTCTCACTGCTGTTGTAATCATCCAAGTCGCCATAGATTTTCGTCTCGACGCCCGTTCCCTTGCTCTTATTCCCAAGATAGTTGCGCGTACGCGAGCTATCAGGTCTCTGGTGTCCATGGTCATTCAGCTCCAGCCACTTGTTCTTGGAATCCGTGATACCGCTCGGACCGCCGTGCGAAGGACCGTGAGCATGCGGTTTCTTGTTTCCACCGCCGAAAATGCCAGAGGCGTAGGAGCGCGAGCCGCTGCCGGACCAGGTGGAGAAGCGTGCGATAATGTGTTTGAGTAAGGGGTGGCAGGCGGGTAGGTTGGCGACGAACATGCCAACGTTCATTTCGGCGGTCGCCCAGGCGAGGATGTCGCTGAGGTTTTCGAGGAGTCGCGTAGCGTCGTTGAGGCCGATGAGATATTTTAGGCGCACGATGGGGGCGATGGAGGCGCTAGGGAGAGCAGTTAGCTGGGAGTCCCGTGTTTGGTATATATGGGATAAAGGAGATATCCTCTCTGTAGGTGTTTCACTATTTAGGGATACTTACAAGATTCCTAGACCGAGCATGGCCATCACGGAGCCTTTGACGCGCCAGTCGAGCTGGACATCCCAGAGCAGGAAAATGGGCAGGGTGGCGAAGATCCAGTCTGTGGAGATAGACACCACGGCTACAGCGTAGGAAAGCACGGTTTGGATACTACGATCGCGGCAGAAACCTTCGACCTTCGTGTCCCAGTTCTTTCTGTTTTGAGTGTCAGCGATTGATTGTCTTGTTTCTCAGACAGATTTCAGGGGAACTCACTCTATTGGCATACACTGAAAAAACAAGTACATGCCTGTGCCGCCCATGACGATGAAGCAGGAGATCATGCTGGCATAGATGACATACTCGATCCATTTCTTGCCACTGGCAATCCGTATAAGGGCAAAGCCGATGCTGCACTTGATGGTGATGAGGGTGAAACACCATGGTTCTTGGAAGACATAGAACCACTGCCCACTGATTACTACAAATTCTTTCTAAGAAAGGGGGGAAACATACCCGCAGAGAGTTCATGTATTGGTATGGTGTCAGTGTAGCATCGTACTGTCCGATTCCACTCCATGCCATGCCAATGGTCGCGATTGTGCTCACACTCCAGAACGGCTGAATCGGTGTCAGTGAAGTCATACAGTAGACGCAGATCCAGAATTCTTACAATGTTGATCAGCATGGCCCAGTCATCAGGTCCCCACGCGTTTCTCTTGTATCGTATCCAAAAACGTAGCACAGTAGAAATTATATCAAAGGGCAGAGGTATCAAGACCGCCAGAGCCATAGGATAAGATGTTGGCGCCATGATGTCTGTGTCGGTCTACAGTCCTCAAGGTTCAATGAAGTCGCAGATGGCCAGCCAACTGTTTTCTAAACCGCGAGGACTGAGTGGACTAGTCTTATGGATCCGTGGGGTGCGTGGAGAAATAAAAGGATGCAGGGAGATGTTAACGGGAAGCCAAAGGGGATACCCGTGTCCAGCCATCCATCGATGCCCTCTACATACCATATTCGGCCTGGCATGTCTTCTACGTCTCGCTTCCACAGCCCTGGTACACCAACGTCGCGGCTTGTTAGTCACAAGTCTGTCTTTTGTGCCGATCACAGGACCCGGAGTTAAGCCGATGAGGTTTAGGATTGACGACGATGGCCAGCTAGGGGCCCGGCACGGGATGCGCATTAGACTGAGCCACTACCGCACCGGTAGTGCCGGCACCTCGCGCGGCGGCATCCCTCCCCGGCCCACTTTACGGTGGATATCTCATATGAAACGAGCCTCACCACAAGAAGAATTTTCCGTATCGCATTAGCAAACAGTTCCTAGCCAATAGAGGGGGTCCCGTCCCGTCTCTAGCTTGCATAACTGGAAGGTGTGCCTTTCGCTTGCCTCTTGGGGGACTATGAATCGTACATACATGGTAACATGGGATTAAACAAAATCATTAGGATTGTTATAAAGTTCCCGGCGGTTAATAAGACTACTCTGGATGGGCGTTCGCCAGGAGGATGAACCGTTGCGCCTTGTACGGTAGAGTGTGTGCACTCTTCCAGGAGCTGCTCGTTTCGAGATGCACAATGTCTTGCATGCCCCCGAATGAGCATACGTACTCGCGCAAGGTTGTGTTTGACATGGCAAAAAGGGATATCCAAGTCCCAGCCTGTCGGCTAAAGCCAAGTGACAGCACCCATTGCCGAGTAATTACAAGGTTGTACACACATGTTACATAACCCACTAAGAATCCCGCAGGAATGTGCATTTCTCAATCCCCTATATTTCTTGTGTTATACTAACAACTTCATGGGCCAACTATTCTTAGTTTTTTGCGAGATTTGGAGTCCTCTCTGTATAAAACATTCCAGCCAATTACTGCACTTCCATCCTTGACTCCTGATAGCCTCATCCGATGTCTGGCGCTTCCTCGGTCAATCATCCCCACTTGCGGCTCCGTTGAAATGAAATAACGATCTTCACCGCTCGATCGAGGCGACACCGGACGTAAGAATCCACAACGGGGTTGGACTAATCAGACCGTAGTCTCTGGCCAACGGTTTTACCAAGTCAAGGGTTCCCCGCTATAGCGCTGGCTGAGCTAGTCGAGCGGAGGTTGATACTGCGAAATGCCAGCGTTGCAAGATAGGTCCGATACTACATAACGGCTCGTCTCGTGCTGCTCTCTCTATCTTCCATATCCAAAATCACAGATCAGATCTTGAACATTGAGACCAAATCCAGTCGATTCCTAAAGCAGGCTTAGTAGAGAACAGACGTTGAAAATGGCACCAGCAAGGGTTTTGGACGGCAAACTTGCCATTGTCACTGGAGCTTCAAGGAGTGAGTATTGCTTGCCCGCGAAGTCGACGATGCCTTTCGCTCTATGAAAACGTCTATCGTGAGACCAAGCACTGACATAAGTTTCCTTCACTTTTAGGTTTCGGCGCAGCAGTAGCAACTCATCTTGCCTCGCGCGGCGCAAACGTGGTGATCAACTACGCAACTTCGTCTTCGGACAAGACAGCCGCCGATCTGGCAGCTCATCTATCCAAGACATACAACGTGAGAGCGCTGCCTGTGCGCGCGGACTTGCTCGACCCCTCGGCTCCAGCTGCCCTTGTCGAGGCCGCAAAGCAGCACTTCACCAACCCCTCTGCAACCCCCAGCTTCCAGATCGACATCATCATCAACAATGCAGCAGTCGTCAATGCCCAGCCGATTCAAGAGCTAGATGTAGAGCTGTGGGATCAAACCTTCAACTTGAACTGCAAAGCCCCTGCGCTGCTTATCAAGGCTGCGTTCCCTTACCTTCCTCATGATCGATCGGGCAGAATCGTCAACATTTCCTCTGCAACGACGACATGGGGTCTCATCCAGCAGACCTCCTATGCTGGTACCAAGGGTGCTATTGAAGCCATGACACGCGTCTGGGCGCGTGAGCTTGCTGAGCGCTGCACTGTTAACAGTGTCTCTCCAGGCCCCATGGACACTGGTCTGCTCAACGGACTACCTGACGCCCCTAGGGAAGCACTGAAGATGTACAACGCGTTGATCCCGCTGGCGAGGGAGCGCCCCGGTGTAGACACCGAAGATATGCTCCGCTTGGCAGGTGAGATTGGCGGCAGGCCGGGTACCTTGGAAGAGGTGGCTGGGATCGTCGGGATCGCTTGTTTGCCAGAGAGTGGGTGGATGACGGGTAACCAACTTGGGGCCAGCGGAGGCGGTGCGTTCGTAAGATGATGCGCTAGAAGAAAATGTAAAACAGATCGACTTTGGTAGATGAGAACTTGTGTTCGGTCAGATATCAGTCAGCTTGCGTTGTCCCCTCGCTTGGCGGTGATCGAATCTTAGCCAAGAGCAGTCTTCTCAATTCCGCTCAGCTGATGTAACGTCTTTCCCTTGGCTGAGGCAAGGGTACAGTCCGATGACCAGGTATATCCTGCGGGGTACCAGTCGTCATGCGCCGCCCCTGTCTTTCGGTCCTAACAAAACGCATCGTGGTGGCTCAGATCCTGTCTCACACTGAGTCCAACCCCGAGATGAATTAATCGGATCTCCGATCTGGCTTTTTGCAAATCTGCCTATCATGAACACCTGATCTCCCCAGTGGGCTTTCTCATCTCTTCTGCTTGCACCGCAAGATCGCAACAAACCCCAAACACACACTTGGTATTATCAGTGGCTCTAGAAGCTACAATAATTCCCACATCCTTGCTATATCAGCCACGTATCGGAGCGAATCCGCGACTCTGGAGCGGGCGACAGCCTAACTTTCCGACTCGGAGAGTGTTAAGTCTGGGGTCTTTGTTATATGCAGATCCCCGTCATCAAGTTCACCGCGTCATTCGGAGGTTATCTGCAGATGCGTGTATGTACGCAAGCGGATCCGAGCAACACAGCAAGGGGGTGTTTGACGCGCCATCATGTGGTGGTATCGTGGACGCTCAGATGCCTCAGCGTCAAATGCGAGAGAGCTAGGACCTGTGAGCGGAGGAGTTGCTGTTTCTGTGGTGTATTTGCGGCAACGAGATATCCTTTCTGCATTCTGCGACTATCAATAAAGAAGCAGTTGTATTTCTGAAGTCTTCGCTACCTTGCCTATATGACAACAAGTAAATAGACGGCTCGATGCTTTGGCGAGCACGTTATCTGCTTAGCTGTACCAAAATTGATCTTTAGTATGAGCGGTAGACAATATTGTGAGATCTATCATGATACAAGGTGTCTTTGACAGCATCAAACTCAGTTTAGTGAGATAGTTCCATTTGCAGTGGCGCTGTTCAGCGTGAATTTAAATGAGTTGACCACAGCTGATATAACATCCATTTAATTTGAGCGTTGAACACAAACTATGAATTGTCCAGGGTGACTATGGAGTGTAGAGCGTAGTTTTGCCGCACACTCAGAGATGGGAAAATATACTAACTGACCAGCCGCTCTCACACCCTTTCCATTGTATAACTGTCAGCTCCAGGCTCCTCAGTAAGCTTCTAGTTCCGGCATTGCGATCGGAGAAATCTCTCACTCACGGAACCCTGCAGCACCCACATCGCGCTACATGTATTCCATGACAATCTTCAGCTTAGAAACTCCATGTTCATGTACTTTCACTCTCTTGATTAGATTCTCAGTCTCAATTCATTGATATTACATTTTTGTAGAGTTGAACTGTTCCTGCGTTGTACAAGGCCTGTAAAAGATCTGGTTACTGTGTTTTTACATGCAACGCAGCCAAGGGAAACCGTAGAATGTCCTTCCTTCTCTTCGGCCAGATTCCAACGAAAGATATTCGATGCTGTATGGAATAGGCGCACTAGAACAAAGCCTTATATCATGAAGACGGTGTCGCTGTCTCTTTGTTCTTTCCTGCTGCTCCTCCCTTTAGGGGAATCTCTGAGAAGACATCTTTTTCCCAAGCTGAAATGCGTTTGTCCAAATTTTTGAACGTACGGAAGTAGGCGCTAAAGATTTCGTCAAGCCACACTTCAAGACACTGCATACCACGAATGTCCGCAAAATCTTCATCCATGATAGAATCTTGGAGTTCTTGTTTGATACCAGCCGCTGTCATCGCTTCGAACCAGTTCTCTCCGTCTCCGGCTGCCAGCACTTCTTCGCAAATTTGAATCACCCTGTTGATCATGTACTCCTCAAAACTAAATTCACCAAAGTCAGCGCCTTCTCCGTACTTCTCTAGTATGTCATGTCGGATATTTTCTCCGTCGTCATAGATCAGTTTCGCCATCGTGGGCGTGAGTCCTATGCACTCGTACGTCTGCGGGGAATACATATTGACTGGGATTGAGACGGTCGATATTGAAGACTCTGGAGATGATTCTAAAAGACTTCGTGAGATAAGTCTTGTTCCGTTCTGTTCGTCGCCGATGAGGGACCGGTCGCGTGCTTGGACGCGTTTGATCGTGTCTTCTTGTAGCACTAGTGATGGTGGGTTTGTAGAAGCCATTGTTGTGGTTGCAGTGGTATGAGTACGCGGCAAAGGAAGGCTCTTTATGATTCGAAGTAAACTGGTCAAAGAAATCTCCCCGCTCTAAACCACGGTTGCGCTCCATATCTGTGCAATGGGCTTGCGGTCGTCGCCTTATTGGTTATTAAAATATTAAAAGCAGTAGAAATTTCTTGATTGGCATCCTGTTGTATGAAATCGCGCAAGGGAACATGCCGACTCTTGCAACTATTCTGCTTGAATGGAATATGGCTTTCATGGAGAGTGGCTAAGTGTGCTGGAACGAAAGCAACTTTTGGTTCTTAGAGTAATTAGACTGCCCTTGGACTTGAGTTCTGTACTAAGATTTCCACGCAGCCATATAAAGAAAAAATTTAACAACCCATCTGCAGGAAGAGCCTGATTGTCAGCGATGTCGGGGTTATGCATGCCGATTCCTTGGCAAGGTGTAGTGAATGGAGGCCCACCTGCTACTAGTCCGCCATAGGGCGGCGGCACATGGGCGGGCCACCTGCACTACTAGCAAACAGCCCTGCATCCTCGCCAAAGCCTATATACACAACTGCGGTTGCACGGTCGGCAGACGTAACATCTTCTCATCAGAGTGCGACAGCAAAATCCGCTACACTGCAGCACATGCGCTTCTCACCTGTGGTATCAGTGCGTCATTGCTAACTGCATCCTCATATCTGCGGTCGAACGCCTTAGCTCTTGGACAAGCGCCCGCACGTGTGCTAGCCCCTTCGGACTATCATAAACCCAGCTTTCCTTCAAATTCCCAACCAGTGTACAAAATTTGACGATGGAACATAACGCAGCGGAGGTGCAGCACCACCAAATGTCGTTTTCTGAACCAATCTCCATTCAGCATTACAATGACCCCGCTTGTCTGAATAGAAGCCATGACGATGAGTTGCCAAGTTTTGGACACGGTACTTTGGAGATGTTAGAAGTGACGCGGTTACTGGAAAGCGCTGGCATCACTTGTTGTGTGGTGGGTATCTCTGCTCTGATCTACTACGGCGCCGGGAGAGGACGTAGGGTAAGCTTGAAAGAGTGATGCGTTGTCTGTATTGTTTCTATCATTGCACTACTGACCTGGATCAATAGGACTGGGAGGTATGCGTGCCCACAGAAAAGCTCGGAAAAGCCTCTGCACTTCTGGATTCAGCCCACTCTTACGAAACCTATCCGCCTCGTCCCCCCGAGCTGTGGTCACTACTCCACACATTCCCACGGTTCAAAGTCGTAGGCAAGGCGCTGTGCTTTACCTTGATTCCCTCAGATGACGCGCATATTGACTGCATACCCGAAAATATTGAGCGTAGCCAAATGGGCCTCCCATATCCGACTCTAGAGATGTTCGCACAAAGTCTTCTCGACACCAACGACATGGTCGCACTCACAGATCTTGTAGATGGCATGGACTTAACTGAACAATGGGGCTCGGAGTATTTAAAACTCGACGCCGAAAATGATTTAGCATGGACGCTGCGAAAAAATGAGAAGATACGAGCTTCAATTCCGTTTTCCCCATATTCGTGTCTCATGGAACTTGGAGCCAAACCCGTCAATCTTAGGGAGTCCTGGAATACTATTGTTCATACCAAAACGCGTCGACTTGGGGCGGAATTACCTGAGGAATATTTCGCCACGCGGTTTCGTGCTCGAGGGTCCCCTGATCCACGGTCCAGAGAAAGGTACCACGTGTAAGGTGCGGGGGTAGACATATTAGCGATGTAGAATTGTCACAGTAGTTCAGCATTATCACTGCCTACACTAAAACAACGGCCGGTCGATGACCGACATAATTCAAGTGTTGACATAATACTTTACAGCAGCTAAGTTTGACACAGTTTTGATTAGGAGTATTAGCATGCAGGCAGAGAGATGCACGTCATCCTGAGTGCTGTCCCTTTCCTCGAGATACCAGTGAAGCGCCATGAAACGCCACTACACTGCCCCGCGCTCGTACACATACAAGGCAAATACAAGGCACCAGTCCGTTGGCTATTTGCAAGCAATCCATGGAATTCCCACCATGGCGACACAATACCGAGGATTCTATCGTGTTCTATAATTGTATTTCTCTAAGCTATTACCTATTTCTATTGGGCAGCCTTACCTGATCGAAGAGGCCTATAGGAAAATTCAGGGAAGCTTCTTTGTCACAAAACCTATGCGAAAAAAAGCCCCTTCCTATCACCGCAGATGAAAAGATTAAAAAAGTGACAGTTACACCATGCACGATACTCTGTATCTTTACAGAAAGATATCTTTTGCCATCGTCGGTTAGCTTCCGGCTTATGAATGGCGCTTGTAGATAGGCCTTGTTCGCAAGCACTAAACTATGCCGAGAGCATGTTTAACGCGTATGATAGCGTTATCAGTATTCGTCCTTGCAAAAGCGGCAACGAAATACTGGCGCTGTGTTGCGTTGAGTTGGTTTCTGATTGCAAAGACCTGTTCAGGGTACTTCGTGATGAGAAACGTGAGATCTCTATAGTCGTTTGGCCCTTGCCTCGAATAAAATGCACCCAGTTTGCTAGCCATTGAACTTAGAAGGTCGATGACAGGAAACTGCTTTTGTACCATGTCCGTGTTGTAGTCCACAACTTCCAACGAGGTTTGGGGGTGGTCGGGGGCGCCAAGGGAGCCTGTATGAGAAGGATATCAGTCTAAGCTGTATAGGTACCCGCAAAGAAAGGAAAAGTAAAACTTACCGCCAATGATCATGTCGACGACCACCCAGAGCTCTGGAACACCGGGATCGAATTGCCCGCCAACCAGAACGAAAACTCTCATAACGCCGGGCGTGGGTCCAGCAGGACGAAGGATCCTAGAATTTCTATTATTCATTGAACAGCATAGAGAATTAATGGTTTACGTACCTGGGTTGCCCGGAAAGAACCTCTATGAGGCGCAGCATCGTACATTCGACGGTAACATCAACGTCATGAGTATCACGAGTGCTTCCTCGAAGCTTGAGCGCAAATCCGCCCATAAAGGCATAGGGAATTCCATTAGCTTGAAGCATCTGAGCCACGAAGTCTGCTGCGGCAAACAGTTGGGGAAACAACGCTTCATCTGCCGCGACCATCAAGCCAGGTAGCTGCTCGTAGGTATACGTCCCCGGCTGTTGTTGAGTTCGCTGTAGACGAGCCATGTCGACGAAGGAGATGTTGATAGCCGTATAATGGATGTTATGGCAGACTTGATTACATACTGGCACTGGATATGTACTCTGACCGCGTTGACTGCACACGTTGGCATTGGTTATATACACTGGTGCGCTATCTAAAAGAGGATATTCCTGATATCTAGGCATCGGTGAGAGTAAGTATTGCTAAAGCCAATCAAATCTCGTTTTCCAGGAAAGACGAGGCGTAATATGGATGCGGTGAAGGCTGCGATAGGCCGTTTGATCTACAGAGTGAGTCGAATCATGGGATTTTGAAAACGGGGATATAGAACCAACGGGCTCTAATTGGAAGTTGAATAGCTGCTGGTGGCTAACTGGTTTGGAAATTATTAGAGAAGATTTTATACCGCAATGGCTGTTTGCCTTGCACAGATATTCCTGAATGATAGCGCGTTTAGTAGAGGTGACTGGCGCTTGTGGTTAACAATTTTCACATTAATATGAACGAAAGTCTCAACACGACTACTAGGCTGGATCCTTGGTCCCTTGACTATTCAGGCGCTGCAATTGTGCTGGGGAGTCGCTGATAGCAGGGGACCAGAAGAATCTTTGACTATATCAGTTAACACCCTGTAGAGGACCCGGCGCTACAACAGAACTAAGAGAGCGTTAAGAAAGCGTTCTAAGGGATTGCATCACCTTTCTACATGAATACAGATTGTTGATAGAATGAGGGAAGACATGAATCATTTTTTTACACTTTTCTCACATATTGCTCGCTGCTACAGGCAATCCTTACGAAATAGCTACCTCTTAATAGGCAGATGCGCCATACGATGTCAGTAGTTTGATGATGTCCCTATCGCCTCCCATTAACGCAGCTGTCATTGCGTCATTTCTAGATTCGGCACTTCTTTCAATGCCAGACTTTCCAGTGAGTAAGAGCATCTCTACTACATCCTTATGTCCCTGATGCACTGCTGCCATCAGCGCCGATCTCCCCAACCTATCCGCTGCGGTTATATCAATCTCTTCGTCTTTTAGAAGGACCTCGATCACGTCTTTATGCCCCCTCTCTGCTGCACGAATCAGTGCTGTATGCCAGCCGTTTGTTGTCGCGTTGATGTCAGCTTTTCCGGTCTTTAGAATCATCTCGACCACGTCTTTATAACCCCCTTCTGCTGCACAAATCAGTGCTGTATCCCCGGTGTCATTTGTCGCGTTGATGTCAGCTTTTCCAGTCTTCAGAATCATCTCGACCATATCTTTATGTCCCTTTGCTGCTGCGTAAATCAGCGCTGTGTAATTGCTGTCCAATTTTGCGCTAGTTTCGGGCTTTTCCGTTTTCAGAATCATCTCGACCACGTCTTTATGCCCCCCTTCTGCTGCACACATCAGCGCTGTATAAGGGCCGTTCGTTCTCGCGTTGATGTCAGCTTTTCCAGTCTTCAGAATCATCTCGAACGCGCTTGCATTGCCTAAATATGCTGCTACTATTAGCGCCTCTTCCAACATAAACTCGTGGATATGAGCCATGACGTCTGGTTCTTTCATTTTGGTAATCACCTCAACTACGTCGTGGTGTCCTGCTGTTACTGCATACATTAGTGCTGAGCGCCCAGAATAACGCATCGCGTAGGCAATGGTCTTGTCATGGCTGAGTAGCGTTTCCACCAGGTCTTTGTATCCTTTTGAAGCTGCATGAATCAAGAGCGTTGTATTTGGTCTCTCTTCTTTGGGTTTGATGTCAACGTTTCCAGCTGCTAGCAACAGCCCCAGGATCTTCTCATTTTTACCCTCGACGGCTCTTTCACAAACCGGCCATAGATCTTTATGTTCAAAGTTGAAGGTTGAAGCTCGCACGTTGATCAACCTTGAAGCAAGCCGAAAGATGGTAGCGTTGTGTCCTGATACGCAAACAATGTGTTCATACCAATGCGTATTTGCGTATTGGTAAAAGCTGAACGAGGTTTCTTTTTCATGGGGTGATGAACCTTTCATTTGGGTAATTGCTTTAGTCAAGTCGAAATCAGATTGCTTCCTCAATTTAAGTAATTTGATAGCAAAACTGGAGCTAGTGCTAAACGAGCCCGTGGTGGATTGTACAATCTTAGACAGGAGAGGTTGTGCCATGAATGGACGAGCGTTGACTCTCGATAGCTCAGTTCCGAAAACACCGTAGCAAAGGTAAGTAACAACAATGTCTGCCATTTTTCTTCGCGCGTCTTTGAGCGAAAACTTTGCATGTTCTGTGGTGCCATGTCCAGTGCAGAGATACTGCTTAACGCTGTGATGGACGACTCGGATGGTGAACTCTTCCTCATCAACAGTAAGCAGACACCCGCAACAAGCTAATGCTGAATAAACATTGTGCAAAAGCTTTGAAGGATCCCAGGTAGTGTCCCCCGGAACAACACTTAGAGCTTCTCGCAGCTCATCTGTTGTTAGAGGCCGGGAAGCAACAAGAACGAGTTGCAGTGTTTTTGTTTGAAGTGATAGATCCGTTCCTGACTTCTGTAAGATCCTTTCGAACGTTCCAGATAGGTCCTTGGGCAGGTCTGCTAATGCTTCCCGGATAGCGTGATCGGTCTTCTTACTGCACAGAGTTTTGATCTGAAGTGCTACCCAGAGAAACATTCCTTGCGAGCCTTTCAAAAGGGTGTCTTGTATCTCTAGTATTAGAGTCGGATCTCCAATTGTTAAAAGCCCTCGTTGAAGACAGCGTTCGAGTTCTGTTTCAATGAAATCTTCGATGTCTGGATTGTTTTCCGGTAAAGATACGATCCGAGTGGCGAGAAACTGCTCAGTGACTGATTGTATGCTATTGTCTGGCTTCTCTCGAAATGAAACACACACTAAGACTTGTAACTTCTCTTGGATCTCCCTGAGTGCTTTTGCTAATGTTTCCTTCTGCTCGAAGCCGCATTCGTCTACACCATCAAGAACAATATATATTTTGCGGTCTTTCGGGAAAGCTTCCATCAGCAAGCTTATCAGCCCTTCGATGTCGTCCTTAAAGGGGGTATTCTTATAGCGTTTAGCAAGTACGTTAAAGTTCGGGATAGTACACAATAGTTGTCGTACTAGCGATCCAAGGATTGTCCGTGCTTCTAAACTCTCCTGGATATCATGTTTGCAGAAGAAATACGCTACTAGAGACTGATCTGCCTCAATAGAGAGATTAAGATCATCCACAATGTTGGCCATCAGCACCGACTTGCCCGAACCTAACTTGCCCGTATACACTAGCGTACAAGAATTTGAGGAGCCCTTCCATTCCTGGTACTCTACCAGTTGCTTATAGAAAGATGAATTGCCGATTTTTCTTGTTTGTTTCCAGGCCGTCTCATAGTCGTATTCAGAACATAAGCCGAGCACTCGAATTTTGCTTGCGTAGCCCTGCTGATAGAAACCAGTGGTAAAAGCTCCCCTAGTCAAAGTCCTGAATTTCGAGTTCTCTTGAGCTTCTGCCAAAAGCATCTCTTCCTTGATCGAGTTTGCCCATATATCTAGATCTGTTTGGAAGGTTTTTAACTGCGCATCGCTCAAGGAAGAGGTGAACTGCCGAACAGACGACTTCTGGCCAAATTTGAATATGTAATGACAGAGCTTGACCACGATGATGAAATATTCAGCAAAAGATGACTGTAACGGTTTGGAATGAGGGTATAGTAGTGCCATCCCCTGATGGCGTGGAGTAGTGCGCCCGATGACCATGAAAATCGAAGACAGTTTGTCTATGTATGCTGATAGACTTACAAAAGACTGTCGGGCGTCAGCGGATGGCAGCGACAACAACCAAAGATCAAGACGCTGACCAACAACGACATTCGTACTACTGACCACACCGCGCATGCGACTAGGTTCTGTGAACCACCAACGAGAATATCCCCAAGGGCGGCGAATCGCTGAACTCCTTGAACAAAGTTGGTGAAGCGAGGCCCAAAGCATTGACCGCCAAACTTGCTGGATATACGTTTGTCCATCTCGGCCGTCAGCCGCATCACATCGTTTTGATCAGGCGCAGCCTTGCTTGATTGCAATCTGAGTGCTTGAAATTCGACCTTTTGTTCGGTTGAAAGGTCAGCTTCGAATTCGGAGACGACCTGGCCGAGGCGGATCTCAGGCTTTAACGGTGCAACCTTTGCCAAAGCTGTCGACATGATTGTTATCAACAACTACTAGACACAAGAGTGCAGCGCAGTATCGAACAAGGCCAAAACAGCAGAGATGGTCTTCAATCTGCCTCTGGTACTGCGCATCGATGCGAAACATATAACAGAGTCTGAACAATCCAGTAGGTTTGCAGTTTCCACAACAATACGGCAGAGTAGGGTGATGGGGAGGTAAATGATGTGAAAAGAGAGGAGATTCGGGAGAAGGCGATTCTGGCCCCACGGCCTGAGCGTGGCTGAGCCTCTCACCTCCCACTTCAGCTGCGGCTTCATACGCCTCGTCGGCACTGCCTCCGCAATAGACGGTATTTAGCGCTTTTGAAACACAAGTTGCCTTTATGAGCTGGTCCTTAGCTCAAGAGGTAGAGAAACGATTGTGGAATCTGAAGCACAGGAGAGTGATCAAACTGTTTATACAGGCGAGTAACGAGGTATCATCGATTATGGATTATAACAGACCTCATGTTTCGAGCATGGAACAGCGATGGAGAAAAAAGGCAGAGTCCTCATCCAAAGACGGACAAAACTGATTCTGCCTTCCTTAGCCACAAGCTGAGGAGGCGGCTGCACTTTCTCCGCTTCAGACTTACAAAAACAGCTGTCGGTATTACCGTACCTTGATTGAAGGCCAAGGCTACACTTAGTATTGAAATTCTGTAGTTATTTATCACGTCGTGTTTAGTTATGCTTGTCATAACCCTTGATATCATACAGTCATCAACTTGCTTGAAATTAGCAGTGGCACAAAGAGTCTGAGAGTGAGATGGGTGGAGGCTGGTTGGCTGCGGTACCTATCCCTGTCCGATTTCCAGCCCCAGGGCCCATGCACTCCGTCACCACCGAGCGCGAGAACTTGAAGCCACTCCCGACGACATTGAACCACTGCAAGACTCGATGCCGCATTGCTCCCATTGTGCCGTCTCCTTGCTCATGTATGTTGGATAAGCAGAGAACCAGCAATATCCAACCCTCGAGCCAAGATGCGATAAACGTCCCCTTTGTTTCCCCATGCCGCTACCGATTGACCCCCGACCTGCGCCGCCATCATGTCCTCCCCCGACGCCTCACGAAAGTCGACCGAAAGCTTCGAATTCCTATCGCCGAATCCTCCTCAAGGCTCCTTTCCATTGCCCTCGCAGCATGACTGGACAAGCAGGCCCAACTCGACGGGCGGGCGCTACAAGCCGAGACGTGGCTCAACCGCATCTTCAATTCATTCGGTTGGCGGCTCCCTCGACAACAGCTTCAAGAGCACCATGGGCGCGGTGAGGGAGCAGAGCAATAATGGTGAATACACACCTTGAAGCATGCTCATCCGCGCGCCAACAGCTAACCTCCGCTCAGCTATCTCAACGCTGCTCACCCCTCCCATTATGCGGACCGGCATGGTCCCTCATACAACTGCCACAGCTGCTTCTAGCCACCGTCCGCCTTCTACAAGGGATATACCTCCTGTAACACTCGCACAAACGCCCCACGTCGACCCCTCCGCCTTCAATCCTTATCTGACTCAGGTCGGAAATCTGTATGATGCCTTTCAACGCGCAAAGGTAGAAGCAGTCGAATCTGCACAGCCATCACGGAGGGCGTCGAGCAAGGAGGATGGTCCTGATGATCTGGCGCCCTCGCCAGCTAACACACCGAACCTGGCAGCAGCACCCTTTGCCCCAGATACCACCCCAAAACCGAAGCGTCGAACGAGCGCAACAAAGCGAACATTACCGGCAATTACGCCACTTTCTACGATACCCAACATTTACTTCGATGAGAACTTTCATATTGAGAACCCGCGAACCTTTGACGTCGTGAGCGAGCGATCCGAGGTTGTAAGGCCGGTACGAAGCACAAGCAGCGACGATCATGGCGGCTTGGATGCACCACAACCGACGACAAGAAAGGCTCTCGCAACGAATGCGATACTACAAGAGAAACTTTCGTGGTACATGGACACGGTAGAGGTGCATCTAATATCAGCTATCTCAACAGCATCAACGTCTTTTTTTGCCGCCCTTGGATCGCTACGTGAGCTGCAGACAGAGGCTGCCGATTCTGTTGCGAAAATAAAAACCTTGAGAGAAGACCTTAAACGGTTGGACGAGCAGATGGCAATAGGAGGCTTGAAGGTCGTCGAAATGAAGAGGCGGAGAGAGAACTTAAGAAGATTAACCGATTCAGTCGACCAGCTCCACGCTGTAATCATGGGGCTATCGTACTGCGATGAGGCCGTTGTTGATGGTGACTTGGAGACTGCCATGACTCGAATCGAGATGGTAGAACGACTTATAACTGGTGCGCTAGATACCACAGACACACAAGGGACAGCGTGGCTGAAGACGCGGCTGCCCCTTCAATTAATTGACCTACGGCCTCTGAGAGCCTTGGACGACGTCTTTGAAAGCATAACTGAACTCAAGTTCCGAATCGGAAGAGGTTTTGAGGCACGTTTTGTAGACACCTTACTTACAGACCTGCGCGAGCACGTAAAGCGTGTTCCAAATCAAGAGACCCTGGAGAGATGGGTCGCCGCCTCTCAGAAAGGACGGAACAGCAACCAGAAGCTCAAAACAGCGCTGCCCGCCTATATGTCGACCGACAATAAGCTCCGAGCAGAGCTGCGAGCCAGTCTGTACGGCCTGAGTGGAGCGCAATTCACGAACCAGGCTAGCATAACCTTCAGGGAAGCTATCTTAAAGGAGATGAAAGTTATCATCCGGAAACACCTGCCAAGCTCCTCGGACGATGATACCGGGTCTATGGCATCAGTATCGACAAGAGGCGGGCGGGGGCAAAGTCAGGCGGACAAGAATTCCATCCTTGCTCGCAACCTGCGGGCAATGGACCCTGGCGATGCGGAAGACTTCTTCACAAATATTTTCACTGACATTGGCGAAGCCCTGCGCCGACTTAGCACCTTGGTCAAGGTATTGCTCGACGTCACGAGTGGCGTCACCACACCTCCTGTCTCTGCGGGTGGCCTGCGATCTCCCAGGAGCTCCTACCTAAACAACATTGATGATTACCTAGGCAGTGGTGGTCCGCCAGCTTCTTCCACTGACCTACAAATGGAAATTATGCAGGCTTTGGACATGTCGAGCCTCCTTGGCCAAGCAGTCGATGCTGCTCAGACACAGATCACTAAACTTTTGAAAGTTCGATCAGAAGCCACTGCAAACCTCCCCCTCGAGAGATTTCTTCGGTATTTCAACATGTGCAGGCTGTTTGCGGACGAGTGCGAGGCTGTTTCTGGAAGGTCTGGTGCTGCTTTGAAGGCCGTAGTAAATACCCACATCACCGACTTTGTATCGAAATTTGGAGATTTTGAAAAGCAAGAGTTGGCAAAAGCTATGGACTCAGATCGCTGGGAACCAAAGGACTTTGACACTGAGGACACTGAAGTCTTGGCACGGTTACTGAAAGGCATGGAAAGCGACCCTCCTAGCTGGGCAGAGACTGGCGACATCCTTCAGACAATCCAAGAACCAACCACAAACGGTGCTTCGGCCAAGACCAATGGTACTTCTGAAGAGAAGCCTAAGGAGAAGAGCAAAACGACTGTGCCCGCAGTTGTGGATGAGGAAAAATATACCATATCCTCGTCCTCTACTGTCGTTATAAGAGGCATTGAACGCTTCGAAATACTCGTCTCCGCTATGCCAAGCATGACCTCTGAGGTTGCTGCCTCACTTTGCGAATATATCAAGCTCTTCAACTCGCGCCTCTGCCAACTAATTCTCGGTGCTGGTGCTATGCATTCAGCCGGTCTGAAGAACATCAATACCAAGCACCTGGCAATTGCTTCTCAAACACTGTCTTTCATAATCGCTATACTTCCCTACATCCGCGAATGTTTTCGCCGACGCGTTGCTTCTGCCACAAACAAGTCATCTCTCGGTGAGTTTGACAATGTCAAGCGCCTGTTACACGATCAGCAGAACCAAATTCATGAGAAGTTAACCGACATTCTGTCGGGACGGGCTACAGTGCATATGCGCAGTCTCAAGAAAGTCGATTGGGACAGTGAGGCGGAAGTAAACAAAGATGTCAGCCCCAGCATGGAAAGCTTGACCAAAGACACAGTCACCATGCACAAAGTTATCAACAAATACCTCAGCGAGATCCAGGTCCGCATGATCATGGGCCCAGTCTTCGAGAGTTACAGGGAACAAGTTGGCAAAGTGATCAAAGAAGCGCCGATCAAGACAGCAGGCGGCAAAGCACGGTAAGTCAAAAAGAATCTGAGCGCCAGTATCTTGACCATGTATCGCTAACAAAACTTACAGTCTGCTGCGCGAGGCGAAGCTTTTTGATGCAAAGCTCGGGCCAATTGACGGTGCTGGCAACGTTGGTTCGCATCTTATCGGCCTGGTGGTCAGCAAGGTGGTTGCAGAGTCAAAGTCTGAGGCGAAACCAGAGTCTGCACAGCAAGCAGAGTCAGAAGGAAAGGAGGATAAGACGATAGTAGAGTCAAAGGGAAAGCCTAACGGAGATACGACGTGAAACAATACCCAGGATAGTTTTGGTCTCTCCAATTTACATTTGAGTGCAAGTCAATGAGAAAGAGTAACTCACTCAAGTGGGCAAATCTATTGTTGAGCTTGACATTTTTGCGCCTTTCCATGCTGCACATTCTTGAATAATGGGATGCGAGAGAGAGGGTTGACGATGGTCTCTTCATCAGGACACCCACAAACTCTCCATGCACTTCCTGTTTCTGAGGCAAAAGATTTTAACGAAAAGCGTTTAACGTTGATATGTCCCAAAGGGACCAGAGCACTCGGTACTGCGCTTGTAATATTCCGTTTCCCATGTTCATGCCATACTTCGTCTGCGCACCGAAAATGTCAACCCTAACCTACCCACTCTCTTGCAACCTACCCTTTTACCATCACTACGGCATCAGAATTGATGTGACATGCATCGCCGTCAAGCCACGACAGCGAAGATGAAAATATCAGATATATAGTTATGTGCAGTCAAAACATGTGAACAGACGAATCTTCAACACAACCATACTTTTTGTATTATAAAAATATCGCTATCTCGAACGGATACTATTCATAGTCATATTCTCTTCACCCCGCTTCATCACTCATCACTCGGCGTCCACATACTCTTGCGATACCGTGCTTCAACCTGTGCTGGGAGCGGAATCCCATATCTGATGACCCACAATTTCTTCGGTCGCTCCGGAATAGGCTTGAAATCGTAATGCAACAGCAGATGCGAGAAGACTATTTTGAGTTCGTGCGAGACGAAGAAGCGACCAGGGCTATACAGTTCGTTAGGATTTCTGTTGTTTAAAACGTCGTTAAGCAGTGAGAATACGCACCAAGCATGTCTCCCATGACCAAAAGGCAAATGACTAAAACCAGTCGTCACCATGCTGCCCTGTTTCAACTTGAGCGCATTTGTTTTCTCCTTCTCTTCGGGCGTCATGGCTTCGTACTCCTCTCTTGGTCTCGAAAAGCGAAACGCATCAAACTCGTCTGGCTTCTCGAAGATATCCGTGTCGGCGGCGATTGGTGTCCAAGGACATGCGATGATCGTACCGTATGGGAAGTGAATGCCCTGTGGAGTTGTCACACCTTCCTTTGCAACAACCTTGCGATGCACGAGAGTAAGAGCGAAGGGCGATAGCCGCTGTGATTCGCGGATGGCTGAGTCGATACGATGCATACGACTCAGTCCGTTTCTTGTGTATCCACCTTCTTCTTGTAGAATGCGATATGCCTCCTCTCGCAGTTGGCGCATGACCCCCGGATCGGCATGCAGTATGTTGACCAGGGCCTCATATGCCGTGAGCGTGGTGGTGTGGTTACTTGCGAAGTTTAAGGGCAGGATGCGCTGCGCAATTCGGGTCGGCTGCATCTCGTCGCGCCGATTCTCGGCTTGTGCAGTGCGATAACTCCATGTGATGAAATCGTTGGGCTCTTTCCATGTGATGTAGTCTGGGTGGCCTGCGTCTTTTTTGGTCATGTCCGAGATGCGCTGCTTGATCAGAGGTATTGTGAATCGAGATGATAGCCAATAATGATAATGGTTGGCTAGGCTTAAAATCCTTCCAGCAATTGGTTGTAACGCGCCTGGTATCACGACCATAAGGCCTTGTATGCGTATACAATCCATTGTGAAATTTGCAACAGCGTTGAGGTACTTGCGGTTGCGACATAGAGATCCGACAAGCATCCTGTTGGTAAGACTGGGAATCATTCGCATGAAGGAATCCATGACATCCAGCTTGATCCATTTCTCTGTGTTGGTACCATAGACGCCAGCGATAGCGTGTGGCACTTCGTCTATAAGGTCCGGTATGATCGCGTTAAGATTTCGGACAAGGCTCTTGTGAGTTACATGCTCGTGATATGGGTCCTTTAGAATGATGGGGTCGATGAACGAATAGTCACCGTACAAGATATCGTAGTGGGCTTCACTCACACTGAGAACGTTGTCAGGTTGGTCGAACATCCATGCCATTTGACTCGGCGGTATGACAATCTCAGCGAATGAGCCAAGAGTGGCAGGCAATACAAAAAATTCATCGTTGCGACTGTGCTTTTCATATCCGGCCAGTGCCCATTCTTTACTGTTAGTGACAGCAGCGAAATTGCGAATCTGAGCAAGCCACCCTTTTCCATAGCCCATCCATGGTATGTTTGTTGGTATTTTTGGTGAGATGAGAAAGTTGTACGCGGTGGCGACGACAAAGTATGTGAAAATGGCGACAGCAATGTGTGGGAGCGTCAAGAAGGTGTCTGACCTCCCATGGTCTGCTGCCATGCTGGAAGGCCTTCGATGGAATCGGAGATTTATCGACTGCATTTCTTAGTGGGGCGGCACGTTACGCAGCATTTATACTCCAGAACCGTCGGCAAGGCCATTACACTCCCATTGCGCCGGAATATGAGACACCATACATATTGCTCTGGACTGTTCTCCGACAGACTCCCCTACTCGACTTGTGCACGGTCGCGGACTAGCCGCGGGTTTCCGTTATGCGCGTCGAATCATCGTGATGGCTCTCTTTTCGCAGGCACAGCCGCTACACGACTGCCTAGATGCGGCAAGCTCACCGCCTACTGTGTGCACCGAGATAGGTCCTTGAGAGGCGGGAGGCGTCTCGGCCCAATGCTCGGATGACCATATTCCCGCCCGTTAGTGCGATGACCCAATGGGGGATCATCGCTGGATAGCATGCTTCATTCTGATCCGACAAGATCGAATGCCAAAAGTGCGTAGCAACAATCATTAGGACATTTTGTCCAGCTAACGCAGGCACCATAAAACTTAAGGCTTATCCCCCCATCATTGCCTCAGGCTCAGTCTAATCGCTCCCACACAGTCAAGGAGAACCCAGTAAGATAGCAGGGATCCGGTTGAGATGACAAGGTAGCTCGCAAACCAGAACTATATGCGGTCATATCCCCATGAGACTGCAGGCTGATGATGTTGCAACAGAAGTCGCGTGCGTATCTCAAGCCAATAGATGGAGATCAAGGGATAATTGCATGGATTGGACTTTGAGAAGGCCCTAGTGAAGAAGCAAATTAAAAGCAAAAAGGCAAGAATGGTACGACAAGCTGTCGTCTGGATGGTGTGGAGCAGCAGATGTACAGAGCCAGTGACAGCGTCATGATCTACGCCAAGGCGCTAAACGTAAACAGTCGTCAGCATGGAGAAAGGATCGCGGACCCTTGAATCGGAACAAAGGCACGGCGTGCACTTTTAACCGAGGATCTTAAGTTTTGTTTTGCTGATAACAGACGGGGTATATCCTCGGGTAAATAGTCCAACAGTCTGAGATGTATCGTGCATAGATCTTGAGACAGAACAGACGCTAATATCAGAATCATATAGTAAATTTTTGACAACGCCAGCTAAGAGTGGTGTATCTAGCATACGCATACGCTGATCATAATAACAACAATGAAAGCATTCATGAAAACCACGTGTAAATCGAACAAGTCGAGTACAGAGACGACACGGTCGCCGTGGTCTTAGAACTCGCCACCTCCTCCGCCCAAGGCAGCGGCACCCCAGATGCCCACCAGTCCCCAAACTCCAACTCTCCACCCCCTCCACAGGCCATGTACGCCCTGACCCTTCCTGGTACGTGGGGGCCTTGAGAAGCCCATTGCTTTTGCGCTTGCCGCTTTTGCGGGGTTGGGGTTTTCGACTGTGATGCCTTCCTCGCGGACAATGAACCACATGGTACCCAGCACACCCCTGTACTGGCCAGGGTCCACAACAGTCTTGAATCCAGTATCATTGTTTACCCTATCCAGTCCATAAGCTGGGCTCTTGGAGCGACTGGGTGGGTTCTGGTATTCTGCTGCCATGCGCTGTGTTTCGTAGTCTTGCAGGACAGCAACTTGGCCGCGGCGAAGGACCGTCTCAAGAGGGAGACGGATAAAGAGTTCAGCGGTGGAAGAGAGAAAAGTGCTGAAGGAGTAGGTGGCGGGAGTGAGAATGGGGTCGATGCTCAATGTTGAGCGGAGGAATAGAGGGGTAGACGAGGAGACGAGGGTAGGCACGCAGGCGTGCATTATGGTTGCTGGGAGGAGGGTAGGAGAGACGGAGAGAGAGGGAAGGAGGGAGAGGCACGGGTAAATGGACCGTGGGGAGGAAGAGATGGGCGTTATGATCAGGCGTGTTCGCACCAAATCAAGCGGGGCTAGGAGAGTGGCCGCAATGGCTGTTGCAGCTACCGCAACACCAAGGGATGTCAACGGATTTGGACTGTCGAGTACATCGAGACCTCCAATACCGCTTCCTGCGGCGCCCACAAGCCCGGGGTCTGGTATGTTCAGCAGGGCTGAGATGAGGCTTCTAAACCAACCCTCGGTGGTCTTGAGGAGGAAATTGTAGATGAAGGTGCAGTTTGTGCCCTTCCACACTCCCCAAGCCGACTCTTTCTGCCATAGCTGGCCTATTACTTCGAGCAGAGAGTCTGCCCGCTTCAGTTCTAGTTTGCGAACCGACGATGACGAGGGTTGTGTAGGTGTCCGTGAAGGAGATCGACTGTCGAGACGTCTTTGACGCCTTCGCGGGGACCTCGACGGCGAATCGTTAGGCGAGTAGGGTGAACGTGGGTTCCCACGTGGTGCTGTTGTTGTGAAGTATCCCGGTGAGTCCTCGTCTGACTCTTCGTCTGAAGGTGGGAACTGCACAGCCATTAGCCCACATTCACATGCCAAACCGGTCGCCCTTCACAGAATACATACATCCTCGAACTTCCCGCTGGCAAAGCTTCCTGGGCGACTCTTGTGACCCCATTCACCACCATCCTTCAAGGAAGACAGCTGACCCTTGGCTTCGTGGATTTGCAATATTGTCTTTGCAACCTCGAATGGCTGGGCGAGCAGCACACTGGTGTAATTCCACAATGCATGGTCGAGCAGTTTCTTTGCGTGACCAGCTATTGTGGGCGAAGTCTCGGGGAAGTACGCGTCATAGTCAAGATCAGAGAGGATATCGCGTGCCTGACTGCCCAAACTTGATTTACTGCTGTTTGTGGATTTGAAAGCGGGCGGCAACGACGAGACGGTCTGGTTTTGCGGGACTTCTGGGGGCGGGCCGATAGATGGCGGTATGTAGTATGGTCTCAGAGGGTTAGGAGCATCGCGCGAGGTCGCCATGGTTCCTCAGACAGCACTGTGCAAAAGAGTGTCAGAGTGGTGATCTTTATCGGGGCTTGTTTTCTGACAACTCGTAGTGCATGCAATGCGCTTCCCAGATCGACAAGGATGTGAGGCGGTCTGTGCGGCGAACATTTCCTCGACGTCTCACAGCATTCGGAATTGTCGACGGCTTCCTGTTTCTGGTTTCCAGCAAGCATTGCTCCTCGGCGCACTCGTCCCTTGATCATCAACAACTCCTCAACTCAGCGATTACAGAAGTCCGATATGGCTGCGAATAGAGCTTGTTCCATACTGTTGGAGGGGCGGATAGCTGGCGCGAGAGGCGCGTTGTCGACTCCACAGAGATTATCCAGCCATTGGGCGACAGCAAGATGCCACAGACTGGTGCACACACAGAAGACGGCCACGTCTCTGCTGCGGCGATCCAATATCCTCACAGAAACAAATCCCTCGTGGGTGCAAAACTGCCGACAATTTTCCGCCAGCCATGCACCCCGCCATGGTCATCTTGACCCTCCGAGACCCGGGGAAGAGTGCGCTCTCACTACCTACCCCTGCCTCTAAACCAAGCCGCTAACAACAGCAGGCGCAAAATCACTTTCATAGATAAAGACGGCCATTCTCATACCTTTGAAGTCGCAGACGGCGACAATCTCCTCGACATTGCACAAGCCAACGATATCGAAATGGAGGGTGCGTGCGGAGGCTCATGTGCCTGCTCGACATGCCACGTCATTGTAGAAGACGAGGCCTACTATGACAAGATGGAAGAACCAGATGACGACGAGAACGATATGTTGGACTTGGCGTTTGGCCTTACTGAGACTAGCAGGCTGGGGTGTCAGGTTAAGATGAGCAAGGAGCTGGATGGGCTGGTAGTACGGCTACCAAGCATGACCAGGAACTTGCAGGCTAGCGATTTCGAGAGCAAATAAGGACTCGCGGTATGCAGAGTCCAGATGCATCTGATCGAGGCGCCGAGTGAGCTCTAGGACATCAAGGATGGGAAACATCTATGGGAGATGATGTCGGGTACATAGTTGTTGAGGTTTCACAAATACCCTGCATTCTATACGACACATGTATTATACTAACACTCCGCTTGCATATGGACTGGCGTAGAGGGCAACTCGAAAAGGCTTGTATAATATATGGTATCATGAACAAATCATCGCACCCTTGTCTAATTTTATGCTTCCTCAATCTTCTTGTTTTGACCTCCAGTGAGCATGTCAAGGAAACCCTGTTTGCTCATCTCCTTGACCTTCTCCTCCCTCTTGTCCATACCAACTACCATGCTGGCCTTGCTCTCTCTCTCAGCCTGTTCACCCTTGACCTGAGCCGCTCTCACTGCATTGAACAACTTGATGACACCCTTTTGCGCTGTTCGCTTAAGCTCCTTCTCTTTTGTCGATGTAGCCTCCGTGCTTGTGTTTGGGTCATTCAGGCCCAGGACGTCCCTGATGCGACCCTTGTCTCGCGCAGCCTTGCGCTCTGCAACGAGTTGCCGGCGTACCTTCTCTGTAAGTTTCGAGTCGGCAAGCTCGCGGTTTGCTGTTTCGGCGTCTTTGGAGCGGGACAAGATGGGTTCGGTACGTTTTGATGTCGAAAGCTTTGAGCCCAGGATTCTGGAGATAGAGTTGGCGAATGCTTCAGGATCGTTGCGCTTGCGGACCTTGCGCGCAGCCGCGGTAGAGGTCTCGGAAACGGAAGAGGCATCAGAAGCGTCTGATTCGGAGTCGGCAATGGAAAACTCGTCGGCTTCAGGCTCAGAGTCGTCTTCGTCATCGTCTTCGGCGTCGCTTGGCAATGGAGCTTCGTGGTCAACCGGGGCCGTCTTCTTCAGCGCGGACTTTACGGGTGCTTTTGATGGTATGCTGGCCTTGAACTTGGGCTCTGGCTTCTTCGACGGCGCCGCATCCACGTCGTCGTCCTCATCGTCGCTAGCAGAAGATTCCTCTGCAGCAGCGGCTTGTTGCGCTGCCTTCTTCGCCTCGAATTTTGCTTGTTTCCTCAGCTGCTGCTTGGACAGCTCCGGTTTCCCTGGAAGGGTCGCATTGGCTCCCGAGGGCTGGAATGGCTCATCTGGCTCTTGGCTGCTTCCTCGTGCTGGAGCGTCGCGCGCGGCGCCTTCTTCTTCGTCGGATGAACTGTGGTAGTGCTTCTGCTTCTTGACCTTTCTCTTTTCCTTTTTCGGAACCTTTCCTCTCAACTGCTCCTCGGTCCGTCTCCGTTTCAGCGATGTGTTGACCATTGTGGCTGTAAGTGTCCAGATGTGGGAATGTGGATGTTTGCAGGCGCAGCGCGGTCGCAGAAAAAAGTTCCAGGTGATCGGCGTTAGGGGAGCCAAAAGACCGACGGCAGGGCAAAGCGCGCCCCGCCATGCCTACTGCGTTCCCCACAGAACACCACGAGAACATCACCGACCACCACCCACACCCTTCGCCCCCCCCCCCCCCCCCCCCCGACCTTTTGTGATCTCCCTACAACCGCCGCTATGGTTCTTCAAGATCTTGGGCGGCGCATCAATGCCGCTGTCACAGACCTCACGAGGTCGCCAAACCTCGATGAGAAGGTGCGCACGCTCGCAAGGCAGGAGTACACAACAGGTGGCTAACATGCGCAAGGCCTTCGATTCCATGGTCAAGGAAATATCCAACGCCCTCGTCGAAGCCGATGTCAATGTTAAACTCGTCATGAACCTGCGACAGTCGATAAAGCGCGCAGTCGACTTCAAGCACCTTGCCCCCGGTGTGAACAAAAAGCGTCTCATCCAGAAGGCCGTCTTCGATGAGCTTGTTAAGATGGTCGACCCACATGCTGAGCCTTTCAAACCACGCAAGGGCAAGTCAAACGTCATCATGTTTGTCGGTCTTCAGGGTGCTGGTAAAACGACAACATGTACAAAGTTGGCCAGATGGTACCAGGCAAGAGGCTTCAAAGCGTGTCTGGTCTGCGCAGACACTTTCCGTGCCGGTGCATTCGATCAGCTGAAACAGAACGCCACAAAAGCCAAGATTCCATATTACGGTAGTCACACACAGACGGATCCTGTAGTAGTGGCAGCTGAGGGTGTGGAGAAGTTTAAGAAAGAACGCTTTGAGATCATCATTGTGGATACCTCTGGACGACACAGGCAAGAGAAAGACCTTTTCGACGAGATGGTCCAAATTCAGAATGCTGTGAAGCCCGACCAGACAATCATGGTGTTGGATGGAACCATTGGTCAGGCCGCCGAATCTCAGGCTCGCGCCTTCAAGGATGCAGCAGACTTTGGAGCCATTGTCATTACCAAGACCGATGGCGCGGCAGCAGGTGGTGGTGCTATTTCAGCAGTCGCAGCAACACACACTCCCATTGTCTTTCTCGGTAACGGAGAACACATGTTGGATCTAGAACGCTTCGCTCCACAGGCCTTTGTTTCCAAGTTGCTCGGAATGGGTGACGTACAGGGACTTGTTGAGCATGTGCAATCACTCAAGCTTGACCAAAAGGACACCATGAAGCACATCACCCAAGGGATCTTCACCATCAAAGATCTTCGCGACCAGCTATCTAACATCATGAAGATGGGACCCCTGTCCAAGATGGCTGGCATGATTCCTGGACTGAGCAGCATGATGGGCGGCATGGACGACGAGGAAGGTGGCACTAAACTAAAACGTATGATCTACATCTGCGACAGCATGACAGAGAAAGAGCTGGAATCCGACGGCAAGATGTTCGTGGACCAACCTACCCGCATGACACGTGTAGCCCGTGGTTCGGGTACTTCGGTACGCGAGGTCGAGGAACTGCTCACCCAGCACCGCATGATGGCCGGCATGGCGAAGAAGATGAAAGGTGGAATGGCAAACATGCAAAAGGCACAGGGTGCCATGGGCGGTGGCAACAAACAGCAACAACTCGCGGCTATGCAGAAGCGCATGCAGAGCATGGGCGGCGCTGGCGCCATGGGTGGCGCGGGAGGTGGTATGCCCGATCTTGGAGCCATGATGAAGATGCTTGGAGGCGGTCGAGGCGGCGGAGGCGGCATGCCAGATCTATCTGCACTCGGTGGTATGGGTGGCATGGATATGGGCGCAATGATGAAAATGATGGGCGGAATGGGCGGTATGCCCGGAATGGGTGGAGGTGGCGCCGGTGGTAGCCAAGGCAAGGGAAGGAGATAGTACCCTTTATCCAGATGATATGGGATTTTTGTCGAATTCGGATGCATAGCTACGGCGTTCGGGGTGGGATCTTGTTGTCAACGGTTGGAGGCACGTGTTGATAGATGCTTATGTATACAGCATACGGATTGGCTCGTCATGCGATACCTATCGTTGGTTAAAGCGTGAATCGGAATTACGTAAATTGAACGTTATGCTTTTCTCTGGTCATTTATCTCGTGACGCTTCTTGTTCTATCGTGAAAGATGCGCATAGGTGTATCGAGATAACCAATTTTCCGCTCTTCTCTATCGTTAGAGGCTCTATACAATCTACTATATTCTAATCCTTCTGTTCACATCTATCCTCTCTATGCGTTTCTCTCTATCCCATCGCCCTCGCCCTCAAACACAAACCCCAACTCCGCCACGCTCCGAATATTCTTCCTCTCTTCTCCCCTCGCACCAAAGGCCTGCCTAATCTTCGGAAAGTGTTCGCGGCACCAAAATTCCCACTGGCCCCAGACCGGAGGCGTCTTGCCCTTGCCTCCGTTCTCCAGCCCATCTTTTTCCGGCGCTGACAAAGCCCACTTACTCATCGTATTGATGTAATTCCCGTCTTTAGGGAAGGGTAAAAGATGAAAGTTGCGTCCGGCGCCCATTTCTTCTTCCACAGATTCTTCCCAAGCGCGCATTTCTGAGAGAGGTGGAAGGTCCAGGCGACCAGAGTATACGCGTGCAAGTACTGCAGCTTGACATTCTGCAATGGGGAAAGGAATGACGCGTTGATTCAAAGCTAGAAAACTGAGAGTTGGACGGGGAGCGTAGAAGATATGTTGATAGGTGTAGTTTACTCTTTCGCCAGTAGTGATTAATTTGGGTTCTACGGATTGCAGAAACGGCAGGCTGTAGAAGTAGCCGGTGGCGAAGACGATGGCATCGATGTCGTGTTCTTCGCTCCCATCAGCGAAGCGCACGCCACGAGTAGAGGGGAGAAATTGGGCTATTTGGGGGAATTGGCGGCGTTTTTGGTCTTGAGATGCGGCGCCATGGGTGGCACTGAACATGGATTCGGAGCGGGTGGACCAGATGAGGGGCTGTTGGCAGAAATTTGCTATTTGAGCACTGACATCTGCGCCTGATGCGGAGTTTCCTACTACTATGACCTTTTGGTTGGTGAATTCCTCGGGTCGCCGGTAGTATTTGGAGTGGCTGATGCGGTTGGGGTGTTGAGTGTTCCATTCTTGTATCCTAGGCATTGGGGGAATGTATGGGACGATGAAGTGTCCGTTCGCCACTATTACTGCGTCAAAGACTTCGGATATAGTCTCTTTTGTTAAGAGGTTGTTGGTCGTGACAGTCCATGAGCTGGTGGTATTACTAGGGTCAGTGGGTACAACATTGGTGACTTGAGTGCAGTATCGTACAAGGTCCTGGACGTCCGCGGAATATTCCTCTATGTACTTAAGTACTGTTTCGTGCTTAGGAAAGAGTTGGCTGTCAGATGGCCAGTCGAGGTCCTGGAAGCCCATTAATCCACGAGGAATGTTGGTTTCCAGTTTCTCATATATTGGTGATAAGAAGGACGGCCTGTTAGATGTGCCGTCTATGCCATTAGCATCGGAATTTCCATTAGCAGTCTGCTCTTTGTAATCCCAATCCGGTTTCTGGACATCCTTGTTTGGGTCGGTCTGAGGTATATCGAATAGGTTTTCGTCTCTTTGCTCGCCCGTGTAGATCCATATACCCCCAGGCCGATTTCTTTGTTCAAACAAGACAATTTTATCAAAGGCTTTCTCGGCTCTCAGATATTTTGCCGCTACTACACCTGAAGGCCCCGCGCCTACTACAGCCACTGTTCTTGCCCTGGCTAATATTCTATCGCCGTTAGAATTCATGACGCTATAGTGGGCGGGATGGAGGTGCCGCAGAAGACGCTGCGAGTGATGGCTGATGGAAAAGTTGACACGGCTTCGGTACCTAGGGTATCCTCGCAATAGCCAAGAAAGCATAGGACGGCGATCACGTCGGTACTCAAGCTCAGACAGTTGATGTGATGGGAACCATGGCATGAACAGCAAGGTTCGGCGCCGATCGGAATGACTTCGGAACTAGTACGCAATGCTAGAGCGGATCATCGCAACGTTCAACGAATGATGAACTGACCTCATACCTAGCATTACCCCTCTCAGCAATGGGAATGTGCTCAGCTTCACGTTAAAGTAATTAATCGCGGCCTGGTATCGCTCACTTGACACGATACGTTAAACCTTAATGCAATGCTTCGCTCTTTATCATTCACACGTTTCCCCACCGCATGGAGGGCTCAGCCGATCCGCAGCTTCTACACCAACGCGAAGACCATGGCACCACTTCGAATTGGCTTTGTGCCTGGTATGGCTCATGCTTCTTTCTTTTTACAATAACCCCATGCTGACTACAACAGAGCACTTTTGTACCCCACTTGAATTTGCGAAGAAACACTACGGTCTTGATGCCAAGCTTATTCCGTTCCCCTCCGGAACTGGTCACATGGTCACAGCCCTCCAGTCCGATGAGATTGATGTCGGCGTAGGCTTGACTGAAGGATGGATTGCGGCACTGGGCAAAGGCCAAGCAGCCAAGCAAGATGCGGGGTTTCGTATTGTCGGCACCTACGTCGAGACGCCGCTATGCTGGGCCATTTCGTCAGGAGCAAGGAGAGATGAGCTGAAGAGTGTTCAGGACCTGAAGGGCAAGAAGGTTGGTGTTTCAAGGATCGGCAGCGGAAGCTACGTTATGAGCTTCGTGCTCGCAGACCAGCAGGGCTGGCTCGATACATCTTCCGGTAGCTCTCCGTTTCCCGTTGAGGTTTTGAACACGTTCTCCAACCTCCGCGACGCCGTCAACGACGGCACAGCCGACTTCTTCATGTGGGAGCACTTCACCTCGAAGCGATACTACGACAAGGGCGAAATCAAACGCATTGGTGAAATTTACACCCCATGGTCATCATGGAAAATTGTCGCCGCAAACCATCTTGTAACCCCAAAGAACTGGAGCTCAGCACCCAACGCTAGTAAGCCCCCACTTGCACCAGAGCTTGAAGATGCTTTGGACAAGATCAACCAAGGCGTTAAGCACTTCGAGGACAACGTGGAAGAGGCCGTTAAATTCATTACCACTAAGCTTGATTACTCTGAAGAAGATGCCAGGGAATGGCTAAAGACGGTAACATTCTCAAAGCAAGTGAAAGGTGTGGACAAAGCAGTGGTAGATAAGACGGTTGGCATCCTGCAGAAGGCTGGGGTGCTTGGTGATGAAGTCGATCAATCTGACATGATTGCGCTCGAGCGAGGTCAGAAATGAGCACGCACCACAGACTCTGCCATTGAGACTGTTTCATCGCCTGTAACAACTCCAAAGCATAGCCAGCGCTGTAGATACTGAGAACAAAAAATGCTAGAACTAAGTCGGTGAACTCACCTGATTTTCCAAGCGCCTTCTAGTTGTGAATTGATTTTCATAATGTTTGTTCACAAAGTTCAACCTCGCACAGTACATTCACTACACTCGCCTAGCTTTGTTAAGTCTCAAAACACAATGCTAAGACCTATGTTTGCTGTCATTATAATTCTATTTCAGACTTAAAGTCTAAAAAAAACATTCTTTTACTCTATAAACCCTCAGTAAGCCTATACTTCATCCATTTATGAGTAAAAACCGACACGGCACGTAGAAAGCAAAACTGAATCGAATGAATCGAATGAAACAACATGTCAGATAACGAGAAAGAGCTAGAACTTTCCTTCCTCGATCAGCAATCGCACATTCGCGTCTATGGCCGCTACTACATCGTATTTTCCTTTCCAGATATAAAGCATGCATATGAGGCCACCCGTTCGCTTCACATCGGCTTCAAAGAGGTTTTACGGCAGTTTCCTTACCTCGCTGGAACTGTGCGTATGCCATACATTGCCAAAGATGACCTTCAAGTGCTCTTTCCCAGCCCTATTGATTTAGAGACGGAAGCATCCCGCATCTTCACTTCAAGTCTGCGTCCTGCTGCGAACGACTTTGACTACGCAAAGCTGGCAAAGGAGCACTTCTCACCAGGATGCCTTCCTGCAGAGATATTTTGTCCTGATCTGATCAAACACCACCCTGGATTGGATGATAACGATCCATTTGGAGAGGGAAGGACTAGCTTAACAAAAGGTCCGCTTCCTGTATTTGCTGCCCATGCCACGTTTATACCCGGGGACTTAGTACTAAGTGTTTGGTTCTACCATGCTGTCATAGACGGAAAAGGAAACACTAGGATTCAAGAAGTATGGAGCACAGCCGTGAGATCTTTGAGGCATTACACGCAGGGGACGGGGACGATAGAAGCTAGCCTGGAAGTGAAGGCAGGTGACAATGCTACCGACCCGAATCTTGCTCGAGGGGAGCTTACTTCACTCGCACATCAAGTAGATGTTGGAAATGACATTACGCGGCCTGAGAAGACGTTTCGGTACCCACTTCGCGAGTCATCATACAGGGTCATCACAAAAATGTTTCGCTTTCCTGCTCCAGTGATCAACGGTCTCCGCGAAGCCGTTTCAAATCTTCAGAACAAGCACATATCTCACTTTTCTGCGCTAGCAGCAGTCATATGGGCAAATATCATTCAAGCACGCCTACCTTTGCTGATCGCAAGCGGTAGCACGAAGTCGACCTTGGCCATAGTTGTGGACCTGCGAAAACATCTCCGCGCGCCGTTTTCATCCCCCGATTATCTCGGCAATCTAGTCTTCTCTGAAATGCCTACATGGGACCTGTTTGAACAAGCCAATAGCATCATCGGTCGCGTCGTAAAGGACGAAGAAGATGTGCCGGACTATTTGCGGGAATATTTCAAGAGTAGCGAACCGCGTGCAGTTGTACGCGAAGCCCGGCTAAAGCTCGTCGTTCCAACTCTTACTTATTTTGCTGCAGAGATCCACGATGCTGTGCACAGTATTGATGAGAAACGGATTGGGAAGCAGCTCGGTCAAGTCCTCGCTAATCCATTTCATACCAATCACTCCATTCTCACGTTTTGCAATGGCCCAGATCTTTACATCACTAGTTGGCAGCATATGGGCGCCGATCGAGAGTGGTGCATTCCTGGGACTGGAGATACACAACCAAGTGCTATCCGGCGCGCGGCATGGGCGAGTGAGGGTGGCATCGTAGTGCTGCCGAGGAAGGCAGACAAGGAGGGAAACATGTCAGCGCCATACGAAGTCATGATCAGTCTCGCTGAGAAGGACATGGACGCCTTTGAGAATAGTCTCGAGGAGGGTAGGTGGTTGAAAGATAGGTGTTGGAATGTTTAGAAGAACGGGAGGTTTTGATAGAAATGGATGATGCCAGACGCATAAAGTAGAGGTTATTGCGATTGAAGAATTGAACATCACTTATACCTGTTCCTATTTGACGCGAGTTACCAAAGCTTTTAAGAGATCTATGATGAACCCAAATAGGATGACCCATAATATAATTTCACCAGTGGATGGCGCGTTTAAATCCGCTTTCGAAGGTCTCATTCACTCGATCTTCGAGAAGGTCTCAATATGTTATGATGTGCATATACGGGGGTGCCCATTAAACGGTGCTGTAGGGCGGCAGAAAGAAGGGATGTTTTTGACGGAGCTCCAATTCTTTCTAAGTAGTACTACTGAACAGAAATAAAGATCAAATACGGCAGCAAAAAGCAAAATATTAAAAACGGGGGGGGTTGGGTTGGGTTGGAGAAGGTAACGGTTCCTGACCATGAACGGTCACTGACCAGGGGCGGTCTCAAACCACAAGGTCCCAGACCACAAACGGTGCCTGACCAATCCCGCCAAAACTCTACAAAAATGCGGACACTCTTGGAATACCCGCATACTGCACATCACACCAACTGACTTGGGCTAAGACCTTCTAGCAGGTAACCTTTCCTCCGTTTCCGTGGCAGCCGGGGCCAAGGATGTAGGCCCACTGTAAGAGATGAGTTAGCGGCCGCTACAATTCTACCATGTCTTCCAACTTACGTTCTGGAATCCGCCATCGCCATGGCGCTCGAATGTCTTGGGAGCGTTGAATACAACGACATCGTAGGTCACGGGGCGGCCGACTTTAGCCTCGTATGTGACACCAGTCACTTGTTGCCAACCACTACCGTGGAGGCCATATCCAACGTTGCATACCACAACAGTGTGGCCAGGGAACCTAGCGGCAGTCTCTCTTGCAACATCTTGAGTGAACGCCTTGCGACGCTAAGCAAACTGTTAGCAACTGCAGTGTTAGAAATGTGAATTTTGGAAATGAAGTATTACCTCAATGTCATTGCCGATGTTCCAGATAGCCTTGCCGACATTCACGGCAATTTCGATGATAACACCCGCCATGTCGCCGCCGCCGCCACCACCACGGCCGCCGGCCCTAGCAAGAGACGTACCAAGGTTGGCAGCGTTGTTCATTTCCTGGCGCCTAAACGACCATTGTAAGCATACTTAGAATGTGACTGGAGTTCGTTACCTACGCAACAAGGTCACCCTCGGGGAGGTTGTTCAGGTCACCGTCGAGGGGGTTGTTCAGAATATCCTCGACGAAGTTGTTCATATCGAGGTCAACTGAATCGGGCACGCCCACAGGGTTGGCCATGATGGAGGATACCATCGCAAAGAGGGTAACAAGTGTGGAAATCTGAACCATTTTGAAGGATAAAATGTGAGTCGTTGGAAGATTTAAAGATCGTTTACGGCTTGAGAAAAGGAGCGTCCGTCTAAAGGAGCGTATGAGAAGAGAATGCGAAATGAATGAATGAAAGCTGCTGTGGTTGATGATTCAAAAAGTGAAGGTAATGGTCTCTTTAAATATTACTCTCTTATTCTGCCCCACGCTAGGGCCCATGCTCATCGTATGTCCTCTAAACCTTACTTGGACCTTCTCAACAACTATAGATATTGCTAGTAACATTAGAATCCCTACTCATGCCCTAAACATGTGATTATCCAGAAAATGTTCCCCAGTGGCGTTTCCTCAACCTGCTGCTAGTTGAGCCTTACATCATTGGCGCCTTCTTATGTCTTTCCACATAAATTAGCGTGAATCTGCCCGCTTAAAGTTTCATCACTGGAGTGAAGTTGAAGTGCACGTGGCTGAAAGCTTAAAGTTGTTCAGCTGCACGCTTCGATTCACCGCTTTATTCGAATGAATGGGGCTAGATGTCCATTACAAAAATCCAACGAGTTTATGAAACATGGTGGGAAGGCTGTTTGTTTTGACGTCTTAGCAAGGCCGTACTACTCCATCTTCGTTTATCGACTTGCTTCCAGCACAACTGTAATAAGCGACAATACTTATGCCTAGAATCCGCCTATCTGTATCAAGGTCAAATATTATACTGTTCAAGGTGTTTCTGGACTCAACAATGTCTCGTTACTTCAACCCTCACTGTTAACCAAGCCTCAGATGCGTCTTTCATACACAACAATAGTTGTATCAAGACATGATTCATTCAGATTTGACTTTGATTAGACAGTTTTTGATGTTTCTAGAACTTCGATAGCGTCACATTACTTGGCCAATTATCAAAATAAGCCTCAGCCGCCCCCGCGGTAAGCCATAGCGGGAGTATCCTGATCCGATCTCCTAGCGCGAACAGCAACCTAATCGTATATCACTGAACTGTACTTTATATAGCAGATCACGGCCCTGCGATCAGACTACAGTATACACCATATACTGGTCTAGGTGATTCAAGGTCAGCATGCACACTCGCCAACCTCTCTTATTTGCCTAGAGGGTTTCCTGAGCTTGTCTGGGAAGGGGGCAGTGCACTAATTTCCAAGCCTCTATTTCATTCCAGAGAAGTGAGGGTGAAGCCGGGCCGAATAACTCAGCAGCCACAATCGTTTCCATGGTTCGAGTAGTAGCCACATAGTAAATGGACCGCACAACGTCTTGCAACCGGAGTATCAGTTGAAATCAGCACAAAGACTCGCCGTCGCATCGCTGTAGTATAATGACAGTCGATGACTTCCTGACACGTGGCGTTCATCTGGCGTCAACTTTCTCGAATCCATGACATCTTTGATGTTGAAGCCCTCAAGATATAAACTTTACCCCGAAGACATTGGTAAGTACTAATGCGACAACTGCAGAGGGCCAGATGCAGCGCTTGCAGCAAAGCAGTAGAACTACCTCCAAAGCAATGGACTGTGGTATCACTAACACCCCACTTTTTGTCCTTGGCATCACCATGATCGAGATTGCTTGTTGCATCCAGTCAAGGAGAAGAGGCTGATTTAGATGTAGATGATTAGTTATTTGCCATCTGTAGACTAGTCTGCCTCGTGGGGCTTCTCGGTGTTCAGAGCGCTAGCAAGTTAGACACGAATATCTCGAATCTAATTTCAGATTTTAAAACAAGCTTGTCAGTGATTTCATGTAAACGGCGGTGTAATGTGTCAGGTGAATGTGAATGTTTCTTGAAAAAACTAGCGTATGTATGTTGTAATGTCTGCCGCTCTACCTTCACTTTCACTGTGAACAAGGAAACAAAAAAGAAACAAAAATCAAGCAATTAGCTCGCCTGGTACTGAAGCTGCCCGACGCCCGCCTTCCGGATTCGAACCAACGTTCTACGGCCGGCGGCTGCGCCCCCCTAGCTTGCAGCCCAAATGCTATTGGTTAGTTATCTATTTGTGCTAGGAGACCCACCCGATCAGCCCAGAGGAGTATTCGCTTGATGGTAGAATAAGGTATGTTGTAATATATATACTTGAAAGTCTAGCTTGGATAGCAAACGAAACATGGTGGTTGAGTATGGGATGTGACGGAGCAAACAATCAGAGCAGCCGCACCACTGGCCGCAAACCAGATAAGAATGCAGTATCTCAGATCAGTAGTACATTTTTAGTTGGGGATTAGACCTTTTCAAACTCCAATCAAGTCAAAAAAAACGAGAAAGCTGCGGTCTGAGCAATAGAAGCACAATCATAGACTTGAAACCTAAGACACTAGTAAATTCTTCGTTATAGCAAAGACCGAAAAGTTCAACCTAGCCCATTCTGCTGTACAAGTACATACATTATTGTGACATAAACTAGGCGGCAATCCAGAGCAACAGTAAGCTTACAAAAAGGTCTGAAACCGAATCTCTTGTCAGATATCGACCATCAGTTTCGTACGGAGCGAAGCCAAACATGAGTTATGAGTACAAGATCCGGACAACCTAGACAACTCAAGTAAATAGAGAAAAGCGACACAGTCAACAAATGTAAATGATGCATGTATATAGTTGAACAGAAAGCAAAATACTCTACATATCCTCATAGCAACATCCCTCCTCTACCTCATCCCACGACTTCGTTCTGCAGCCGTGTCTATAAAATTTAGTTAGTACGCCTTATACACTGCTCTACTCAGAATAACCGCATGTCAGAGATAGCAATTCGAGTAGAACAAGAAAGTGCTAGAGTACATGGTTAGAAATATTCACCACAGCTCGATATCTCAGTGACACGACAAACACACCTCACTCGTGACAACATACACGACATCACTGTACTGTACCCTTTCCACTCCATGAAATCTGCTATTTTCACTAAAGATTACTCATGTATCGAGTTCTCAAATGCTATCTTGACCATCCACTCAGCCTTCTACTCGGGGAACTTAAGATCTAGACTCTTGTATCTGCCTATAAGCAAGATCATTCAACGGGGTCATAATGTTCGAGGAAAACAAACATGACTGCTTATGCAAAGAGAAGAGAAAAGCACAGTAAAGAGCAAAGTAGGGTAGGGACAAGCTATCAGAATGGCTTTAAAAGAAGAAGCGATTTTGAGAAAAGAGGTCAAGACTGTTTCATCATCTGGGCTTTGAATTATCAACCCCTCAAGATTCCGATATATGCGCAAGAAAAAGTGTTTTTCGACATTGCTCACATAATACTGTACATACTTGTACAAGAGGGGTTTTTCTAGGATTTCCATACCACAAACATACCATATACATAATCTGTAGCTCAATGCCACGCCGCCATCCCTCATCAGCCTGGAAATCTAAGTCTACCTCTTCTTTCCCCTCCCAACCTTCTTCTTGCCGCCCATCATGGCCGCTGCCGCCGCTGCACCCTTCTTCTTCTGTCCCTCCGCCGTGCCCAGCGCCGCCTTTTGTCTCAAGTACATCCTAACCACATTCTCCACACTGCCCCTATCATGCTTAACCGTACGCATGTACGTCAATCTGGCGCGTCTCGCCCGCTTAGCCGCTCTTTGCACAACCTCAATGCCTTCAACTAGCGGACTGTAAATCTTGTACCACATTTCGACGCCTACGCGCGTGAGCTGGCCGCGCAGGAGGATGGCGGTGTCGGTACCCCGCCGCCGGATGTTGATGCAGACGCCGGCAAAGGGGTCGCCAGAGCGCTGGCGCACGAGCAGGATATCGCCCACACGGGCGCATTCGGGGTTGTCTTTTGCGAAGAGGCGAGTTCGTGCACCGGTGGGGTCGAGGAGCTTGATTTGAGAAGAGGTTACGGAGGAGATGGGGTGAGGGCAGGTTTTCTTGACGTTGGAGGCGGAGGGCTTGAAGACAGGGACGCCGAATTGATGGCCTGTGGTGACGATGTTAGGACGAATTGTTTAAGTGTGGGTCGTAAAAAAGGCGGGCGTACTCAATCCGTGATTTACATTCTTCTGCTTCATCACGGCTTCCCACTTGGCACTTATCGGCTTTGAGGACTGTTTCCGTCGTGTGTGTGTCTTCAATACCCCATTGATGGGTTGGCCATTCTCTCCATAGTACTCTGGGTATAATGCTCGGTGCAGACGCTGGCTAAGGTCCTCTCGCGGCTGCAATCGCTGTTCACGCTTGGTGGACGGCGGAGGCGCTGTGGTAGTTAGCGCTGCATCGACGGAAACCGTCTCAGTGCTTGCGAATCGTTTGCATCGTATGGCCCGGAAGGCAACACGCTGGGCAGTAGCCCGCGTGCAGGGTATGGCGGCTGACATTGGCGTTGGCGGAGTCGGAGATATGCCATTGAAGTTCAGCGTCAAGAAATTCGAATTTGCTTACGTCAGCATTGACATGGCCAGGCTGCGCCTTCCTGCCCAGCACCTGTTTCGCTTATCTACTACGTTTCTTGTCTCCTGAAACCAACTTTGTGATACAACTTGCATCACCACATCGAAATTCATCACGTTGTAAACTTCTATTGTGAAATGCTAATCGCAGCTGCCACCCGTGAAGCTAACCTGAAAATGCACGCCCCTACGCAACCAAGCTCGTGGACACTTGTCCGGTGCAATACAGATAAGAAAGAAGGGAAAATAATCGGAAAACTTTTATGGAATGCAAGTCACCACCGCCTGCAGAAAACTGCAATGCATCCGCCCATGCTGAAAAAGGCAGCCCCAAACACCATGCTCCAACTAAAATAAGCAAGTTTGATCGCAGGAATGGCCAGATAACCTGATGTGGGTACCGAGGAATCCGCCTCAGGCATCCCGTGGCCCCGTTGTCGCCGCTTTTCTACCAGAGTACTCCAAAGGAAAAGGAGGTCAGACGCCTTTGAGATGCAAATCCGACGCCATTGGAACTAAGGGACATGTCGAACCGAAGGAATTTAGAGCCTCGCTTGGTTGAGCTGTTCGCTCAGGCCCAAGATTACGCTGGGTTGCTGGAAAAGCTCGCCCTGAAAGATTGAAGCCAAGTTGTCAGCAATTGATTTGTTCAAAGTCGATCTCGATCTCTCTCCTAGGCGTCTCTACCTCTTCCATCCAAGTAAGGCCATTGGCAGCCTCTTCTACTGGGAAAACCTCCCCAGCGTACTCTTCCATGGAGCGGTTTCCCTCCCACAGGGACAGGGCGACGGCGGGGACATCCGGTTCGAGATCAGGTCCGAAGTAGGGGGCTCCTCGCTCACCCAAGGTGTACTCGAGTGCTGCGAGATGCTCACGGTAGCCTGCGGGTGTGGGAACGTTGATCATTATGGGGCCCCGCTTGTAGCGGACAGGTCTCCGGAGGCCGTTGCTAAAGGCCTTGCAAACTTGTTTTGGAGTCATCGAGGCAAACGCCAGTGGCACCCTAAGTCGGTCAGTACGAGAGTCAAAAGCAAAGCTGCGTGCGCTGCATTGTCGCAGCAATTGGTGGCCATGTCGTGACCGCGTGTACCATGCGGTGTAAAATTTGACGTTTTGCAACTGGTGATGGTAGGCCAGCTGATGAAACCATTGTGGGGAAACGGCGGTACGATGTGGATCAAGATACACAGATGCAGGATGACGCTTACCGTTTACCGTTCCACTTGCGCGGACCTTCCTTAAATAGCTGGAAGATAGCTGGTCCTACATCATGCTCCGAGTCTAGCCAGGGGAGCGGCTGGTCTGGGTGGAAGGGGGCTTGCCAAACAAAGCTTCCGTCAGGCTGATGCTCCATGCGAAAGAGGGGAAAGTCAAGACCGGTAAAGTTGTTGTGGTAGGCGCCACAGTAGACAAACGTGGCTGGTAGGCCGATCTGGCGAACATATTGCTCAACGGTGAACTTGGGCGCCCACATGGGGAGGGCCTTCCAGCCATGGCCAAAGACGGAATGATCGGGCATGCTCGAGTAGATGTAATGTTGGATTCCAGCTTTTTTGGCGGCGTCGGCTAGTGATCGACCAATGGCAACCTCGTCACCCCAGTGCGTGGTATTGATGAAGGCATACTGCGCGCCCCTGAAGAGATCGTCGAGAAATCTCTTATCCTCGAGTGCGCCAATGAAAACAGTGACGTTATCAAGTTCAGAGAGTTCGCGAGCGACTATTCCGTTCAAGTCTCGCATCTGGGCTCTTACTTGCCATCCCAAAGCGGCAGCGACGCGAATGAAGCTCGCCGATTGGCGGCCATTGCTGTTGATGGTAACGACGGTTTTTTGCATTCGTGTGTCCGGAGAAGTGAGCACCATGAAAGAAGAAAAGGAGAGTGGGCGGCGAGTGCTAGCGTCCGGAAGCTGACTGGCTGAGAAGAGCGAGAGGGCAAGAAAGAGCAGTGAGACCAGAAGGCGGTGTTTGCTAGGGCGGTTGTTGGATTTGTATATGAAAATGCAAACCAGGGCCAAGGCGCAAGGATTCCGGGGGCTCGTCACCTGGGGTTCGGGGAAGTGTGTAGGATGCGGTAGTTGTTTTTGGGAGGGCGAAGGCGAGATAAGGCTCAGTGTAAGAGCAAGGTAGTCTTCGCCTGGGAAGGGCCGTCCGTCGGTTGGGCGGGGAGGGCAATGACGGACGCACACCCACACCGGCCGCACACAGACACAGACACAGACAGCCAGCGACGGTCAAGGCTCTTTGATAGTGCAAATCGAAGTCCGTCCACGTGAGTCGGGCTATGCAGGGTAGGGCGGAGCTAGTGGGCGTGTGCTAGAGTTGCGATGGCGGGCCGATTGCAGTACCTTTTGACGTCGACGGTGCAGTAATTGCAAAGCAGCGGTACTTGGTGGTGACTGCCGGAGAAGCAGGAAAAGCTCGAATTTGAGCCGTTGCTCGTATGACCTTGCAGCCAGGTTTGGCCCTCGTCGTGGCCATTGCTGGGAAAAGCCTTACCTAATAGTCGACCTGCAAGGGCGAATAGGCTCCGCTTAACATGGCGACCATCTGACCACGGCCAGGGACACAGCACCGCACGCCAGCCCAACATGGCCGCGGCCGCTTGTGGGCATTACTCGACGGTACACGGCGGCGAGTATCGCTGGGAACGTGTCTAGTATGTACATCGATACACTGCTGCAGGACACGGTACACGCACGCAGGTGCAGACACGGATGCAGACATGGACGCCGACACCGACACAGGCACGCACACACAGACACGGCGCTGGTAGGCTAATCATAGACGAGGAGGATCCACCTTGGAATCTACTAGCAAAATACAAAGGATTCAAACAAGAGGGGCGCTGGCCGCGATTCGATGCGGGGAGTGGGATACACTAGGGACGGTAACAGCGCTGTACTCCCCAGGGGCCGGCAGGCAGAGTCTCCAAGACCCATGGCCGTCGGCGGGCAGACGGCTGTGCCGACAGCGATGGTGGTTTGCTCGGCGCTGGGGACCGTCTCTCGTCTGTTCGTCGTGTGAGAAGAGGTGCTGTCAGGCGAGAGAGGGATTACTCCGAGTTACAAGGGGGACCATCACGGTGTCACTGCTTGGCACAGAGATTTCTTTGACTAACTGAAACAAGCTCCCGAGCAGTCCATTCTTAGCGGCACTGTCCTGTGAACGTCCAAAGTGGAAACTCGTTGCTACCACTACTATTACTGTACCACTTCCCCACACCCAGCAGCGGGTACCCATTGCCAGATTCCGCGTAGTATACCTGTGTCTCTTTGCTGGCCCGTCTCGCCACGCCAAACGACGACGCCGCGGGCCACCGCCTTTTTTCTATTCTGGTCGCGCGTCCGTCCGTCACAAGATGAGATGGACGGCCAGCGGCCGTTGATAGCATGCCGAGCCGGGATATTGTCGCGTAAGGCCAATGATTCATCCACCCCAACTCTCGACGTTGCAGACGTGCATCGGGCTGATCCCGGGCGTCACCAGACCCTGGGGACATGAAATAAACAATTTCCATCGCTAGGCTGCAGCCCACAGCAGCCACAATTAACTGTGGTACCCCCCCCCAGCGCTCCTCAGCATGCATGCCCCAACTCAGCCAATCACACGCCGCCATATCTCTGCGTTGCCGTCGCCCTCGGATGCGTACAGCTTGGCCGTGCTCACCTCGTCGCTGTGAAGATGGGCTCCTGCATCGAGCAACGTCTGGACGTGATCTGGCAGGCCCGCCGCCGCGGCCAGGAAGAGCGGGGTATTGCCTGATCGGTTTCGAAGATGCACGGAAGCGCCTTGGGCCAGGAAGTCGCGCAGAATCTCGACGTTGGGGCTGGTTGCTGCAAGGTGCTATGCTCACGGGTCAGCATACGAGATCGCAATTGCACGTCATTGTACGCATGAAACATGTTCCAGACACGCTTCTGCTCTTGCATGCAGCGGGGAAACATGCTGAGAGATAAGCGGTTGTGCCTCCTGCTGCCTTGGGCTGCCGCACATGTCTTGTGTATGGCTATGTCGTTTCTGTTGCCGACGGCCGTGACTGTCTTTATCTATGACAGCCATGTACGCGTCGCACGCCTCCTCAGAGCATTTCCCCATGTGTTGCATAGAGCGCGCATCTTTGTCCGATACCGGCTCTTGCGCAATGCAGGAACAATATAACGTTGGCCGTGGTCGCAACGCGCGGCCAAACCATAACAGAGGGTAGAGATAGGTGCATGAACGCTGACTGGACGGAAATGTACTTACTGTTGGGCTATTCATCTGATAGTCAACATCATTCAGCAGCCAACGAGGCTCTCCTCGAATGATATCCCTCGTTTCCTGCAAGTCTCCCTTTTGGATAGCATAGCCGAGCGCGGTAAGACTCGAGAGCTCAGGGGTAAGAAAGCCGCTCCTCGAAGGGTGCTCAAAATGGGTCCGCGTAGTCTCGGTAAGCTCACCTCGCAGTGAGATGGACATGCGCCTCGAAACCTCTTCGGGTGTGGCTCCCGGAAGCGAGAGCAGATAGGCCAGCTTGGTGAGCGCTGCTTCTGACGTCAGATCCTGGCCAAACACAACTCCCGCTCGTCCCAGAAACGCTCCTGGAGCATACAGCGCACTGACGCTGCCGCTTAAACACTGTGTGACATTGACAATGACAATGCCCCTCTTGACCGCATCTGCTAAGCACCGCGTCATCGCGCTGTCCGGCCCGCCCGGCGTGTTGCCTGCTCCAAATGTCTCCAGAACGAGTCCCTTAAGCCCGTCCAGGTGCAACACGGCGTCCACCATGGCGGGTGTGATTCCCGGGAAGACGCGCAAGCAAGCCACATGTGCCGTGTCTAGGTTGGTCTGGATACTAAATGGGCTGAGGTCGGTCGAACGGTGAACTCGGTGCCATAGCACATTGGTCCTGGTCGACGAAATGGTGGCCAGCGGGGGTAGGTTGGGGCTGCTGAATGCATCAAAGTCCTCGGCAGATACTTTGGTCGCACGGTTGCCGCGGAACAGCTTGAAGTTGAAGAAAAGGCAAACTTCGGGTATCATAAAGTGCCCAGCAATAATGAGCGAATTGAGAAGGTTGTCCTGGGCATCCGTCTGCAGGTTCATCATGGGTGCTTGAGACCCTGTCAGCACGACAGGTTTCCCTAGATTATGGAACATAAAGCTGAGCGCCGACGAAGTGTAGGCCAGCGAGTCTGTCCCGTGCAGGATAACAAAACCATCGAAGAGTTGATAATTCCTCTGGACGGTCCGGGCAATTTGGTCCCAGCCGGTCGAGTCGATGGAGCTGCTGTCAAGGAGTTTCTCAAACTCAAGTACACAGTATCGAACGCGGCGTTCATAGGTGCTAACAGGGGTTCTCAAGCTCTGGACGGCCTTTCGGGTACCCTTGTCATCGACAACAATCTCGAGGGGCTCTGGGTAGGATCCATCATTGAATACGGGTCTAGGTGCAAGTCCTGCTTTCAGAAAACCTCTGGCAGGGACCAGTCCGTCTGCAGACTTGCGCATACATATCGTGCCGCCTGTCCAAGTTAATACTGAGTCAAGGCCGTGTGAAGCAACGATAAGTTGTACCTGTGATGACAATCAACACTCGTGATTCTGGAAGCGGTGCTTCTAGAAGGGTTTCGTCTGTGTCGTTCATCGTGGCTGAACCTGTGGGGGTACTTTTTTTTTCTCCTAGTGCAGCAAAGCCGTAGATAAGAAAGGTACGGATGTGTCACAAAACGTATAATGCGGAGAAGACTATGGCACAGTAGCGTGGCCCGAATCACCAAACTCTTTGGCAAGCCAGTTCACTATGAAGTGTCGGGACGATCCGGTATCGCTCATGGCTCACGAGTGAACAGTGAAAGCAAACACCACATGGCCACGTGCTTGGCGTGACGATGCGTTATCTTAGCGCAGCGACGCCCATTGACGACATGGTTTTCCGAAAAGGAAAAATTATCGTGATCCAGGCCCATTCCCTGCTGATCGGACCGAGCACACTAAGCTACGCAAACACTGCAGGCCGCGCGACCCACAGTTAAGCGCTCGCATTACCCCTTCGAAATCGACTCCATTACCCCTTCAAAACTACTTTCTATTACCCCTTCAAAACTGAAAATTTGCACTGCGAACCACGTCGCACCACGATCCTGTCGACCAGGCCCGCATCGCGTGGGAAAACATCGGCTTAGCAGACATGTCCTTACGTCACGGAAACCGAAGCAGCAAAATTCTCATGCCTGCAGCGAGCATCGTCCGCGAATACGGTTGATCACGGCTGCTGGTGCGAAAACTACACGCTCTCGTTCAAGGCCTTGCCGTCCTCGTTACGCACCGCACTACCCACTGCCCGGACATTCGCTGCCGCCGCCTTGGATGCACTTGCACGCGCCTTCTCTAGGGCTTTGACTTGCTGCCAGTTGTCGTGCACCCATGCTAGCACTGCATCTTTGGTGTCTGCTGACACGGACTTGGACCAGACCAGAGGCTCCTCAAGATTCGGCTCGGATGTGATGAGCGGCCGTCCGTCTTCAAATGCTACCCAGCGTCTCAAGCCTTTGAGAATGAGAGCCAGAGAGTTGCTCTGCACTGGCACTGCTGCCTTGACCTCTTTCCAGAGCTCCTCTTCTGCCGTTTTGAGATGATGTTCCTCCATCATGAGATCGTAGTCCGCTTGTTTCCCAAAGACCTCAATGGCTTCGCATAGGACTTCCTGTCGAGTCCAAACCTTGCAGGTACCCTTGTCCGGATGTGAGGGCATATACTCTTCCACGAATCGCCGGTACATGGGCCTCTTCATCTGGCGTGCTCGATCGTTGTGCTTCTCTGTGCGACTTTCGAACGTCCCCTGGGAGAAAAACCTTCCGCTAGATGCCCAGTCAAAGAGGTCTTCTTGATCAGTGAATCCAGCCCTATACTTTGCAGTGTCGAGTCCGTAGAAACCCATAACCTCCTCCGGATCTCTCGTTAAAAACAGCAAGGATTTCCTCTTGTTGTAAGGCTCTATCTCTGAAACTCGTGCATGCAATCCTTGGTCATTGCAGACAAGCCCCAACGGGCGATGAGAGATTCCCAGTATCTGCATCAGATCAGAGTCGCCTTTCATGAAACGCGTCCATTCGAACAACTCGGCACTCTGTGGAGTCCCATGTCCAACTGACAACTCAACGTCTACTTGAACATGCGCTCCAGCTGCCTCCGGATGCGGTACTGCAAACGAAGCCGAACCGCCTCGTAGAATGAGCGCATCTGCCTTGAAACTTTCTCGTATCACTTCCCAGATATCGTTCCCCGTTAATGGAGGCCGAAGCCCATCGACCAGATAATCAATATCACCGTAGTCCACCTTAGCGGGAGCGTCACGGGGAATAACAACCCGTTGGAAGATGGTCTCGAGGATGTACTGGTATTGCACACAGAGCGTCTTGTATAATTCGGGTGATAGTCGAGGAACGAGAATGGGGTGTCCAGACTCGGTTGAGACGTCTGCGAAGGCTAGGCCGCCCATGATGGGTAGGAAATAGAAATGGCAAGACTTAACTCGTCCGAACTTTTGAAGTGTAGAATGTAGATAGCTTTTGTTTCTAGTAAATATCTGCAAAATGCACTGCCACCGGTGAAACTATCCACAGCTGAGTAGGAGTCATACATTCATAATAGTTAATTCTCATCAGACGAGGCCCTCTCACTGAAATCAAGGTCGGTTATCTCGCCTTTACCGGTTCGTTAGTGTTCCACTAGAGAAAATCATGTCCCCAATTTCGCACTTCTCTCTATCTCACGTTCGCCAAGTGAGCGGGTGACGTACTGGTTCACAAACGCGGGGCGGAATGGCTCCGCTTTTAGTGGGGCTTATCCAACAACTCAGATCCCTGCAACCATTTCGAAATTTTGTGAGAAATGCTCGCAGTCTCGCCATCCATCCTCAACCACACAACCTGTCTTCCGAACCCAATCGCTGAGCAATTGAATTCGGTAGTTTATCATATAACTCAATATGGCTGAACCTACACCCGAGGAAGTCTCTGCTCGTTTCGAGGAGCTCGCAGCTCTTGAGCACGAATTCGAAGTTGCGGAAGATGAGATCAGTAAGTCGCATTCACTCTCATATGGAAAACAGGGTCGCACAATCCAGACATGATGTCGGACGAGGGCGGCTCTTCTAGGAATCACATTATTCCTTGTTTTTTATCTATGCGACAAGCACGATACTGACGTAAACGCAGTTCGCAAAGCTGAGGCAGTCAACGCCCCTCTCTACAAGAAGCGCGCCGAGCTCGTTGCAAAGATTCCCCACTTCTGGGCCCTGGTCTTCGAGCAAGCACCTCCTGAGATTGACAACTTCATTCAGCCCACCGATTCCAAGGTCTTGGCAGAGTACCTGTCTACGCTCGAGGTATCGCGCTTTGAGCTTGATGACCCCAGTGGCTCCCCGCGCAGCTTCTCGCTCAAGTTTGGCTTCACGGAAAATGAGTATTTCGAGGATAAGGTGCTAGAGAAGAAGTTCTGGTTCCGCAAGACCAAGGACTGGCAGGGACTGGTGTCCGAGCCGGTCAAGATCAACTGGAAGAAGGGCAAGGATCTTAGCGACGGTCTGACCGATGCTGCGTACGAGCTAGGCCAGCTGAGAGCCAAGCTGGCAGCCGATACCACCAACGGCGCAGCAGTGAAAGAAGAAGCCAAGTCTGAAGAATACAAGAAGCTTGTTAACAAGATTGAGACAGCCACAGATGCCTCAATCAGCTTCTTCGGTCTCTTCTCTTTTGTTTCGGGTTACCGATGGGTCAGTGCAGAAGAGTCAGCACAGGCTACCAAAGAAGAGAAGGAGAGGTTTGACAAGGTCAGGCGGGGAGAAAAGATCGAAGATGACGATGACGATGAGGAGGATCCCCAGGACTATCAGGAGATTGAAGTTTTCCCAGGTGGCGATGAGGTTGCTACTATCATTGCTGAAGACATGTGGCCCAATGCTATCAAGTACTACAGTATGTTGCATACTTGACAGTATCATATCGATGCTAACAGATTACAGAGGGCATGTTCGATGAGGAAGAGGATGACGAGGAGCTGTCCGAAATCTCTGACGATGCCATGGAAGCCGAATATTACGACGACGATGACGACGAAGACAACGACGAGCCTGTTGATATCCGTGCCCTCGTAGGAAAGGGTCGAAAAGGCCAGCCACCTGCGAAGAAGCAGCGTAAAGCTTAAGCTTTCTTCTAACGACTGCCCTAATGACTGCCTGTCACCGATCTGCTGGACATATACCCAACGAGTCTTGCGCCATGTCGGTGGCATTTTACGACCCTATTCAGCGATGAAAAAGATGTGCCGAAATTGGATTTAAAATGGAAAAATAGTAGTTGCAATAGAACGTGCTTGAAACGAGACATCCCATGCCTCGGCGCAGCTCAATGAATCAAGATTACATTTAGAACATGGAGATATCCAGGCTTTGCGTCCTCTCTACTAACTGAAAACACTAGGAACATTATCCAAGCCCGTCTAGGCAGCCTTTCACACTCTTGTTATGCGTTTCCATCTTACCAATCTCCCAACAATATTTCGGCGTGCGGACCGGCTACACGTCCAAACGAGTGTTTCTGACCGCTCAACCTGCCGTGTCGGACCGACAGCTTTCCATGGCATTTTCCATGGCATTTTCCATGGCATTTTCTTGGATTCTGATCTTCTCAGTCAGAATTGTTGCTGCTTCTCCACACGCGCTCTGCATAAGAACTGGAGAAGCTTTTGTATCCACCAATGGCACTGCAGCTTCTCCGCATTCCTTTCCGCTGCGGCACGGAACTCCAGACCGGTTCTTCCGCCAACCTCAGTTACGATGACGTCTAGTATCTACGAGAAATGAGTGCGTACAACGATGTGTTCCGCGGCAAGGGCTTGGAGGTACCTTGGCTTGGATGAAATCGTCAATGACTGGCCTCTTTGGCTTTGGCAAGATCTTACGCCTCAAGTACCAATGTGCCTACACAAGTATCGTTGTGACGGGGTTATATGCATGCCGAGCCAGCATGCGCAGGCAATGTGCAGGAATTAGCATTCAAACTGCCTAAGTAAGTTCAGACAGCGCGGGGCTACATGTATGCTGCCGCTGGGGCGTAGTCATGGTACTTGGGTACAAGTACCGGCCACCCTCCGCTGTCACGTATCCTTCCATCTTGTAGGTCAAGTCCAGGTCTGTAAGATGGACAGGCTAGCACCTTTGGCTGGTCTGTTGTTTTTGGCTCAGCCAATTGCTGCTGCTGCTGCTGCCGCCAATGGTACTTCTACACTCTCATTTGCTCAACCATCTGGCTACACCTCGTCGAGCTACAATGCCTCTGCACAACCCACCGCATTTACTCGCACCGACTACTCACCCAATGCACTTGCGTCTCTCTGGGATCAGATAGGCCCCGTAGCTACCGGGATTGTCACGTCTACTGTTGAGCCAACCCCTGAGCCATCAGTATACCCACAGCCCGACCCACGTTACTACCACGCCCTGGTTAGTAGCGGATACCCAGAAGCCCGAGACCTAAAGCTGCCCGAGAACTTTCGCTGGGGATTGAGCTCTTCAGCCTACCAGATCGAAGGCGCAGCCAAGGACGAGGGCAAGGGCCCCAGCATCTGGGATTTGCTGTCCCATCGAGTGCCGAACTTTGTAGCCGACAACACGACTGGCGATGTCGTTGCTCAGCACTACTATCTCTACAAGCAAGATTTCGCTCGACTGGCTAGCCTAGGTATCAAAGCATTCAGCCCCAGTTTCTCGTGGCCGCGTTTCTTCCCCTTTGGCAATGGCCCCGTCAACCAAGAAGCCGTTGCTCACTACGATGACGTGATCTCGACTATGCACGCCAATGGCATTCACCCTTCAGTAACGCTCTTCCACTGGGACACTCCGCTCGCTATCTTCAACGAGTACGGCGGGTGGACTGATCGCCGCGTCGTGGATGATTTCTTCCACTACGCAAAGTTTGTCATCACGCGGTATGATGCTTATGTCGACGAGTGGTTCACTATCAACGAGCCGCAGTATTGCAACTGGCAGTATGCGTCGTATCCCGCAGGAAAATATTACCCAGCACCGAATGGTGTTACAGGCGGTTTGGAAGCAAGGTTCTTGTGTGGGCATTACACGTTGCTGGCGCATGCAAAGGTGGCGAAGTGGTATCATGAGGAGTTCAAGGGCCGTGGGCGTATCACGCTGAAGAATAGTGGGAATTACTACGAGGCAAATAGTACAAAGGCTGAGGATGAGGTGGCGAGGCAACGTCAGTTTGACTTTAGCATAGGCTGGTAAGCGTTGTATGGTGTAAGGGGTATATGGTCTGCATACTAACGTGTCCCTCACTAGGTTCGGTGGCCCGTGGACCGACGGTGACTACCCGCAGTCGCTCAAAGACACGTTGGGTGATCTTTTACCAGAATTTACGCAGGAGGAGAAGGACATGATCAAGGGCTCGTGCGACTTCTACGCCATCGACCCTTATTCGTCGTTTGTAGCGTCTGGAATTGATGGCGGTTTAGAGGCATGTACAAGCAACCGGTCACATCCAGCCTTCCCTGAATGTGCTGGGTCATCAAGCGTAGCACCAAATGGGTTCCCAATTGGACCTGCAGCAGATCCAGCCATGTCGTGGTTCTACTCAGCGCCCGCAGGCGTACGGCGGTTCCTCAAGCACATTACCGAGGAGCTGTTCCCGTCGATTCCGGACATTGTTGTCAGTGAATTCGGGTTTGCGGAGCCGTTTGAAGCGCAGTGGACAAGTCTCAACGCCGCACTGTGGGATCTCAAGCGCGCCGACTACTACCAGCAGTATCTAGACAACATTCTGCTGGCGATCCATGTGGACGGAGTCAATGTGACGGGGGCGTGGGGATGGTCCATCTACGACAACTTTGAGTGGCTGCTGGGCACCTCTGTCCGGTTTGGGCTGCAGTATGTCGACTATGAGAGTCTGGAGAGGGCTCCCAAGGCGAGCATGTTCCAGTTCCTGAATTGGTTTGAGCAACATGGCGCCGAGGGTAACGCAACCATGAGAATGTGAGGGGTTTAGGGGGGAGACTAGAATAGGATTGCCGTACAAGGGGCCATAGGTAATACAATGCCGCGTTCCCTCCATGACAGGAACTTTCCGAGTGGGACAGAGAGACACTGGGTAAGACGGACCATTGACAGCGGGCATGTGATGGCTTGGTGGTGGGGCGTATTGCGCCTCATGTGACGTGGTGTTTGTGCTAGGATAGCTCGCTTTCTTATCGGGCCAGCAAGGGACCTGCAATGTCATGTACGATACCGCCCAGGGGTCGTTCACATTATTGCCGTGGCTCGAATGCACTCTCACTTGAAAGTTAGTCTGGTTGTCTCAAACGCAGGACTGCTCGCTGTTTGGCTTTGTCTGCTGAGCCATCGCCATTACACGTCGTGGCTGCCACTTGGCGCATGACGGTTGAAGCTCGACGCTTGACGCCCAGGTAGCTGCCAGTTGCCGAACATTGTCCACCTGCTGCTTCAAACAACGACTCGACACTGTACGAGCCTCTACATTGCCCATATCTCGACGTGCCTTTGCCCCGGGAGCACTCCACCGAGTCTCTTCTCAGCCAACACCCTTGCGGCCCTGGCGGCAGTACCGTCATATCGCTCTCGACTCGTGACATCGTTGTCGGCTTCATCCCTCTCCCAGCTCCCTCCGCGACCCCCATCTCTCTCCCCCTCGCTCGCTGCCTCCCACGCACGCCAGTCGACCAGCTGCGCGTCTTGCCTGTTCACGCCCCAGGCCCCGATCCATGGTCTCTACATAAATCACCCGGAACAGACGCCCTGCCGGCACAAGACTGCCTCGAACGCATATCCGCGTCATCTGCGGGTAACCAGCCCTAGCCTTCGTCCTGGCAGACGAAACCTCCCCAGACTCTCCCTCCCCAATCGCCGCCGACCACCCATCCACTCCGCCCTCCCCCGCTTCTTCTACTTCCCCAGTAATCTCTGCCCCCTCCACCCTGTCCGGACCCCCCGCCACCACCACCACCACCACCACCACCACCAACAACGCCGCCAACGCTACCACGACCCTTTCATCCCATCCCACTACAGCCGGAAAGCGCAGGTGCAGCTTCTCGGACAGCGGCGACCACAGCGATCCAGAGCTTCCATCGCAAACCGACCCAGGCAGGTTATCCCGTCACACCTCGAAGCGCAGGCGCAGACACGACGGGACCATGCGCCTTGACAACGACCCGTCCTCCAAGACATCACAATCGCCCGCGAGCAACTTCACAAACGGTTCGTCGCAGTCGTCAGGGCCCAGGTCGCCGCTGGGTAAACATGTGAATGGGAGCACCCATATCCGGACCGAAAGCAACGGCTCCTATACAAATGGGGGCCCGGTAGCAAATGGAGGACCATCGGTACCAGCTTCTTTCTTTGGTCATGACAGGGAGGAAGTAACGCGGATACTGATACAAAGCCTGACTGACCTGGGCTATCACGGGGCGGCGAGCGCATTGTGCAAAGAGAGTGGCTTTCAGCTCGAAGGGCCGACGGTTGCTGCCTTTCGGAGCTCGGTCCTGAACGGCGATTGGGAAGAGGCGGAAGAGTTATTATTTGGTTCCAATACAAATGACAACGGCGGCGGTGTTGGATTAGATGCTTCGTACGGGAAGCCGTGGGGCAAGTCAAGATCAAAGTCGGGCTCGCGCCAATCTGCAGGTCTGACACTCGCTGAGGGTGCGAATCGCGACGTCATGTTATTTTGGTTGAAGCAGCAAAAGTATCTCGAACTACTTGAGCGGAGGGATCTTTCAAAGGCGCTCGCTGTTCTGAGACAGGAGCTCACGCCGCTTCACCAGGACGTGGGCAGGTTACATGCCCTTTCCGCGTCAGTCCCATTTACCCCATATCCGCATACAGGGTTAAGCTAACAAGCAACAGTTTTATGATGTGTCAATCTGCAGAAGACCTGAGGCACCAGGCCCAGTGGGACGGTGCTCGTGGTGAATCGCGGATGCACCTCCTTTCGGATCTTTCAAGTAAGTGGTGAATGCGTGTTAGCGTCAAAGCTGTCTATTCACGCTATACAGGGTCCATTTCACCTAGCGTCATGATCCCAGAACACAGATTGGCAGTACTTTTAGACGAGGTAAAGGACAGCTGGATCTCAAACTGCATGTACCACAACACAGCTGCATCACCATCGCTTTACCTAGACCACAGCTGCGAAAGAGACGACTTCCCCACAAAGGCAATGCTCGATCTTAGACACCACAAGGACGAGGTGTGGTTTTTGCAATACTCAAATGACGGCACCAAGCTGGCATCGACGAGCAAAGACTGCACAATCATCATCTACGAAACAAGCACATACAGGGTCCTGCACCAACTAGACGAACACCGAGAGTCAGGCGTCACCCATCTTGCATGGAGCCCCGACGATACCAAGATCGTAACATGCTGTTCTCAACCCGAGAACTCTGCACGTATATGGGATGTAAAGGTACGATATGGCTGCATTCTCTTAACCGGCATCAACTGACTAATGTAGACTGGCACATGCATACAATGCATCAGCGACTTCACTTACCCATGTACAACAGCAGCTTGGGATCCTTCTGGGACGCGCGTCATCATTGGATCACAGGATGATCGAATGGGTTGCGGCGTCTGGGATCTCAACGGCGAACTCAAACACAACTTCTGCGACGACAGCGGAAAGCTCCGAGCAAATGACCTCGCAGTATCACCAAACGGCGAGCGACTTGTTGTCATCACCGAGACTTCGATAGTAGTCTTTGATTTTGCCAGCTACGAGAAGATTGCAGAGTTTCACCTTGACGAGGTCAAGCTCACCAGCGTCATGATCAGCCAGGATTCGCGACATATGCTGGTCAGCATGAGTCCCGATCAGATCAAGCTCATGGAGATCGACACTGGAGACGTGATACAGCGCTTCGAGGGACACACGCAGAAACAGTTCATCATCAGATCTGCGTTTGGTGGTGCCGATGAGAATTTCGTCGTCAGTGGAAGCGAGGGTAAGTCCCAAACATACTTGTTCTGCGAAACCCAGCCCCCGCTAACCTATCTCTGTCTAGACTCAAGAATATACATCTGGCGCTCGAACGGCCTTCTCATCGAAGCTCTAGATGCTCATCCCGGCTGTGTTAACAGTGTAGCTTGGCATCCCAAGGACCCTACTACTTTCGCCTCCGCAGGCGACGACATGCGCGTCAAGATTTGGAAACCGGCATCCGCATCGTCTTCGAATAGTGCCAGCTATGAGCGGTAGAGAATGCAACCATGGTCTGATCAAATGTTGTTCGTTTGCTGATACTGAGGCGCGGTTCCTGTAAGATGGAAGGTGGGGCACCATGACGGATGAACATTGACCAAACAAACAACTAACTATGTAGAAACCGGAACCTGGGGCTCGCCCTGGTTTTCCGCACAATCAAGGGTTTGTTCGTTTGTTTCTTTTTTTTTGCATTTATTTTGGCGTCAAAGAATGGTCAATGGCAATGGCAAATCGGGTTTAGTTATATCTTTAACTTTTTTTCACATTTTTTTGGGTCACTTGGAGGATGCATTCGTGGAACGGATAGCACTTTGGTGTTCTTCTTTTCAAGCTGGCTGGGGTTATAAGGGCATGGAGGGTTTATATATTTATAGGAGAATCCCATCTCTTTAACTTTTTTCCGCGAGGAAGTGAAAGGAGGGTGTGGTGTTGATAGGCGTATGTGTAGCGAGAATCATGTCTTTTCCTGCAACGGATTGCACAGTATAAGGGGGTTAGAGATGGATGCGTTCACCTTTGCGATGGCGATAAGTACCATGATTTTTCCTCAATTAGTGGATTGCTGTTGTAACTCTAGTTTTTTGTCCTTTCAAGCAAACTGCATCTTCATTCCCCACGCACCCTATAAAGAAAATAAGACGACGGAAAACACATACCCAAAGGCAACATACCATCGCAATGGACATGATTCAATACTTGTATTCACGGTTACTAAACTCGCTATCCGAAAATCATAAAATGAGGGGTTTCGCAGATCCGCTGTACACCCCAGCCTCCTTTGCAATCCCATTCATAAAGTCGTGATGTCGTCGTTAAAAGTCGTTACTTCATCAAATCATACCCCTTTCCTCCGCTGGCTCCACTCAACATTCACCTCTGCCCCTCTCTTCATCTGTTATCCAGTCTTTTTTTTTCATCGGCCTTTTTGTGAATGATCTCTTGAATTGAATTGAACTAACAGTCACAGCCCACCTAATATGCGCAACCGTCGAATTTTTGTGTTGCGGAGAATAGGTAGGCTGTGACTGTTAGTTCAATTTAACTCAAGAGATCCTCCACGTAAAAGGACCGAAGCTATTTTTTTCTTTCATCAATCTATGTAAGTTGTTCCCACGGTCTGCCGCCCATATCCAAAAAGGTACCAATATTACATATGCCAACTCTGTACACTCTCCTCATTCTTATTTGATTTTTTTTGTCCTTAGTATCGCGGGTATCTTTTTGACCAATCGTATAAACCAAAACATGGCATTTTTCATCATGAGTAACCAAAAAAGAAACTTCTCCGCTTAGACGCTTATGGCCTCAAACAACGCTGACAGCGGCGGCTTTACCTTTACCGAGATTCTGCGTGGACATGAGCATTTCTCGGAGTCGGTCCTCAGCTTTTGTGAGCTCTTGCTGGGCATCGTGGCTGAGGTCTGATGGGCGAGGCCAGGGCAGCCATGATGTCAATGAGCCTAGAGTACCTGCACGGAGCCGTGAGGCTGGCAGGCTACGCGCTGTGTGTCTGCGATGGTGTGAAGAAGGTCCTTGTGGAGTACCGTTCCCAACCTGAGTAGCTGGTGTATGCATAAGGAAATCCATACTGTCCTGTGCACTCGAGGATGTGTCGAGGGAAAGATGTTTCGAAGCGGTGGGGGCAGCTAGAGTGATTGCTGGGTGAGAAGACGAACTTGAGGCATGAACTGCCCATGGTGGGCCGCGGCTTTGTGCTTCCTCTTGTTTCGAGCTACCAGCCTCTTGCTCGCGGAAAGTATCACCATCAAGGGCCTTTCTCTTCCCACTGCTACCGCTAATCACACTCTTCAGACTACCATATGCTGACTGGCTTCGTTTTTTGCTGCTCTCTGTCTTGCCCTCTTGTGCCAATCTTTCACTAGAGCTACTGGCTTCAGGTACAGCCATCAAGGTATTGTCTGCAGCAGTCCAGCCTTGACTGATTCTATTCAATCGACCCCTCCCTACCAGGGCTCCAGTACTAGCAGCCCAGCCCGGTCCCGTCCCGGTGATCTCGCCTTGTGGGGGAAGATGGGAGTCGTACTCGTCTGCCAGACTCATCCTGCTCTTGGCACAGATTTCAGCAATAGCATCGATGGCGTCTCTAATCTCAGGGTCGACAGCGCGGAGGATTGCCGAGAACGAAAAGTCTTCTGCAGAGGGCAGCTGCTCGCTTCGGCCTGCCAGACCAGCTGTCAGGGCCGAGGTATGTGTGTTCCCATTCATTGGGAAAGAGCGTGGAGTATTGAAACCTGACCCCGCGCGAGAAGTATGTCGTGAGCCCGAGTATGTACGCACCACGACAGGTTGACTAGTGACGGTCGTTCGACTCGATGTTGACTTTGCAGACTTGCTTTTTGAAGGAGAAGAGTGAAAGGCGGGAGCATTGAGGGCGCGAAGGGCAGCAGACTGGGTCGGTGGCAGCGTGTTGGTCAATGTAGTAGTCGCGCTGGGCACTGAAGACAAGCTTGCTGTGAGGTCAGAAGGGCCTTCTTGGGCATCAGAGGGTTGTGCGTGAACGATGATAGCCGGGACAGCTTCGCCCGACAAGATGGGTTGTGTAGACGTGGGGTTGCTTCCCAGGAGCGTCGAGAAGACACCCAGAGGAACTGACTGTCTGTTGTTTGTTGCAGGCATCAATTGCTGAGGGACTTCACTCGATTCGACGGTACTTGAGCCATGCTGCTCGCTGTTGGAGGGATGGGCGGAGCTTGGGAACGGCGAAGGCGCCTGGAAGGGAACGCGTGGGTCGTTTGAAAGGGCGGGGGATCCGGACATGGTGGAGTTTGGTTCTAAGCCGCAGGTCAGTGCATTGCAGGCCCGCTTTGCAGTGCCGTCCGAGTTGTTGAGCGTGGCCTGCAGTGGATTGAGAAGGGATGCGTTGGCGACGTGGACTAGACTTGGCAAGGATAGGGATTTGTTCCACCATCGCCCGGCTCTCTTCCCATTGGACAATTGCCCCGCACGGGAAACCTCAGCCCGCGTTGAACACTACCTGCAAGACGTTCACATACAACATCAAAGCATTGTGGGAGCTGATTGGCGTCTCAGTATTTTCAACATCTCCGGCTGGATATATTAATAATGTTTACGACATTCTATTGAACTTCTCTCGCGCAAAAACGACGTAGCATATGTAGTCACCATGCATTCACGTACACTGAATGACTGAGGTACAAAGTCTATCCGATGTCCTCAAAACAGCATGCCGTCATCCGCGTCGGTGCTACTGATTGGTGCAGAGACCATCAGCCGCTCTGCTGCATGCCAAAGCTTATTGCTCAGCCATGATACTAACCCACCAGGCATCAGCTCGTCCATTACTTGCATCTCAGCCTTGATGTTCAGCATAAGCATCCTTTGCAGTTCCTGTCTCCAGCTTTGCTCCGGTCCGTACTCTCCACACAGATCCCATTCCAGCATCTGCGCTGCCTTTTTGCGGTCACGCACTGTGAGTCTCATCGGACCTTGCAATTGGGGTACCACATTGATCTCTGACACCTCCCCGCCTTCCGTGCTTTGGATCAGATCTTGACTCTTCACACCCAGCCAACGTATGTTAGGCAGGCTCAATGTGGGTATATTGACGAGTGTAACATCTTCGTGTGCAAGGCGGTACGAGCCGTATTTGTATGTGGACAGAATGGCGATGCCATCGGGGTCCAGATCTACTAAAACAAACATGGGGATATGAGGGGCCTTGTCTCCGAGTTGACGCAGAAACTGCCTTGAGGCTATGTCAGGATATCCTTTGGCCTGATATAATCATTAGAATTCAACTGCAATGGGTAGCTCTGACTCACAGTCATTATCACACCATGCAAGCCTAGATTGTCCCATTGCGACGATCCAATCAATGACCGAAATGTCGCCTGAGCTTCCATCAGTACATTGCAAAACGCGAAACAGCTAATCGAACTTCTTTTTCAATGACAAGAACCCAGTGGATCGCCGTTAGATCCCAGCTGTCACAATTACCAACAGGGGGAATGAGCACGCCCTGGTAAGAGGTTAGATATGCATGTTGTCATGCGCATACTCTACCCAACCTCTTTGTGGCTTATATTATAGACCAGGCTATTGGCTTGCTTGAGCTTGAAGTTGCCAGCCACCAATCCCTTCGCTGCAGCCGTCTGTGTGGAGATGTCAGCTGTATTAAGTTACCGTCTTGAGACAATGCATACCACGTTGAGTTGAGATCTAGTGATGCCAAAGGTGCAGGCAAGATCGTCCACATATCGGTCAACGACGGACTGTTTGACGAACAGATCGGGATGGCGATAGTAGACGTCTCTGTTCTTGTTAGATCAGATTCTTCGTGACTAGGACAACATAAAGAACCGCTTGGTCATTATGGTGTCATCAATGAGGCCGCCATGAATGAGCTCCAGAATGCGTAACAATACAGCTGAAGAAGTCAGTTTCCACCTTGACGTCGAAAGGGGTACCCACTGAAATTCCAAGCTTCTTGAGGATTGGCACCTGGAAACTTAATTTCGCGTTCTTTTGGCTTGGGAATCGATCCATTTCCTTCGACACCAACAGTGTTTCTACGAGAAAGCGCTGCACGAGACTTGAGGGTTATGGTGAGCGATTGGTCCCCTCGCAAGAGGCAGTCGATAATTCTTTCGAGCATGGCCTCAATAAGAGCAATCACCCGGTATCTTAAAGACGTTAGTTACAATCGCCTGGAGTTGAAGTGGTGCGAGAACCTGTCGCAAACTGAGTTTGGGGTGACATCAGTCAATTGATGAATAGGCTGTTCGTAAGCACTTGTTGTACTCTCCGCGAGAGGGTGTAGTCCATGTGGCACACCAGCAATAGTAAATGTTGCACCGGTAGTATCCGCCAACTCACAGTCACGTAAATATTGCTTGTAGTCGGAAAAGAGTATATCATCGTCAGAATCATCGAGTAAGAGGTCACTTGGACCCGGCTGTGTGCCTAGGTCTCCGAACAGGAGGTCCTCGAAGTCGTCTTCGTCCATGGCAAGATCCCCGGGCAGCACGCTGAACTTTGCAGTCGAGATGAGGATCAGGACTCAGAGGGTCACCGAATAATTGATGCGATGCTATATGATTAAATTTTTGTTGAAGTCTTGGGGTGAGTGCTCGCGTGGAAGGAACGACAGGCACAGACAGAGCAAGAGGCGCAACGCCTGCAACTACGCTCATCCAGGACAAAGACCTACGCCTATTCCGCCAACATTAAGATATATCCAAAACTCGTCTTGCGTGATAAAGCTAATGTTAGAGCGCTGTAGAAAGTTTCTGGAAAAAGTTGGGCGTTCGCATTATAGTTTCATGCATATATTGGCTATTCCGAAATAGGAAATTAGGCACTAATCAGCACGAAGAGTGCGGCAATCGACTAATCGGCACCCCGAGCCTTGGCCGCGCTTCCCACGCGTGTCGCGTCGCGCCTCCCACATTCGCGTCACCTCCCGCATCAACGCCCGCAATCGCTATCACGCTCTTTCAACCACAACTCAACCGGCCTAATTCGTTCTTGGCCAAAACAACTTCAAGGCCTACAATTCGCACAGTACAAAAACGCAACATTGCTGCACTCGTAACTCAGCATGGAGGATCCCACTCCCGTTGCACCGGTGCCTCAGAAGCGTCCGCTCGAGGAAGAAGTCGAACCCCCAATCACACCTGTCAAGCCCACAACCGATTCTCAAGCCTCCACACCGCTCTCGGAGCTCTCAGTCCAGACACCTTCACCTTTCAAAAGTAGCGTACCGAGTTCGACCGGACCCAATTCCAACCAACATACCGATGGCGCCGCCTCGAATAACACACAACAACCGGCCAAAAGGCGGAAATTGACTACACAAGAAAAGGAGGCACAGCGGCTTGAGAAGGAAGCCAAGGCGAAGGCACGAGAGGAGAAGAAGGCACAAAGGGAGGCCGAAGAGAAACTGAAGGCAGAGCAGAAAGCACAGAGAGATGAGGAGAAGCGAAAAAAGAACGAAGAACGAGATCAGAAGAAGCGTATAAAGGAAGAGGAGCAGCAACGCCTTGAAGAAGAAAAGGCAAAGAAGGCACGGGTAAGTGCTCTTAGCCGCTGCCGGCATGTTGTGGGATGACTTTTGCGACTGCCTAGGGAAATGATTTCTTTAGGATTGCATCAACTTGTCTGAGCGGTGCTAACTCCACGACAGTCACAGATGAAGCTCAACGCTTTTTTCACGAAGCCAAAAGCAGAAACGAGCCCAGGACAGGCTGTGGTACCTTCATCCCAGAACCCCACAACCTCTGTATCATTACCAGATAGATCTGGAGCCAATACTAATCTCAACCCCCCCTCTCCACAGAAAACCATTGTTGCGAGCGCAAAGTCAGACTACGAACGGTACTTCTTGCCATTTAGCCTGCCTGCGCATACCATTCTTGCGCCAACGAACGCCCTCTTGAACGAGCCTGAGCGATTAGAGGCTGCTCGAAAGCGACTGGAGAGCATTGTTGCAAGAAAAGATGAGTCTACGGAACCAATCACACGGCAGGCCTTGGTATCACGCTTGCCAAAGCGCAGCATTCGGGGTTACAGGACGGCTACTATTGCTGAAGTCGTTGATTGTGTCAACAAGTCGTCTGATCACCCTATTGATCTTACTGCTGAGAATGCCGCGGCAACTAGGCATCCACTAGAGATGCTCAAAGAAATACCAGTCAAGTACATTCATTTTTACAGCGATGTACGCCCACCTTATTGCGGAACATACACCAAGCCATACACCGACGCCAAGGCTGCTCACCTCGCACGCAATCCTTTCTCGAGGGTCCGACAGGACACCGACTACGACTACGACTCTGAAGCCGAATGGGACGAACCTGAAGAGGGCGAAGACCTGGACTCTGACGGCGAGGAGGACAACGAAGACGACGCAGATGACGACATGGACGGCTTCCTCGACGATGAAGAAGACCCGCAACTGAAGCGCGGACTCATCAGTGGTGACCTGGTGCCTGTCAGCACTGGCTTATGCTGGGAGGATACAGATGGCGTGTCCCGGCTGAACGACGGATCTGATGCCATTTGTACAGATTTCAAGGACTTCAGGATGGGGTTCTTACTGGACCCGCAGGTACAGTCAATAGATCCGTTTTCCACAGCATACTGGGCACCAGATCCTGCAGCTGTAGCGCCTGCTTCGGCTGGTGTAAGCAAGGAAAGCGCTGGTAATGGTGCCATGAATCCGCCCCGAGCGCCACTCGCCCAACGCACTATGAGCGGTCTGCTGAACACTTTGAATGGCCCCCAGAAGGCTCCTTCAAGCGCGCCGGCTAAGCCGGCTAAGGCCAAACGAATGGTACCTGCTGAGCAACTTCAGGCTTTCAAGGCCGAGATTGAGGGCAAAGATCTTACCAAGCTTGGTATGATCGAATCGTTGAAGAAGGCGTTTCCCAAGTTGCCGAAAGATGCCATCAGCAACACCCTTAGCGTCGTCGCTGCGAGGGTAGGCCCTACGGAGAAAGAGAAGCGATGGGTACTCATCAATCCGTGAGCAAGCCAGGCCCTCTTCCTTCAAGTCTGATCGATCTGCCGATCTTCGTTGTGTTTAGTAATTTATCGGAACACATTTGGCACATGCCTCTGGTCATCTTAGCACAATAGCAATGGAGTTTGGTGTTAGGCGCGTATACATCTTCAAGCTCTTATTGCTACGCATGAGAGTATGGCAAAGGTTTCCTGATGTATCATAGCTGGGTAAAGGGTTTCAGGGTTAGGGACACGGCGCATGTTACACGGGTGTTCTAACCCCGAGGAGGCCCAAGGATATTTGCCGGGTCAAGGTTAGGCGTTACACCGTTTAGAGTGGGTGCTGGCCTTACATCAAGATGCAGTTCGGCACATGTCAAGATCACGCAGAGGTATATTCTCAAACTCCAGTAGATTATCCCCACGGGAATCTCCATGTATCATGCCCAGGCATTTAATGCAATCGTATCTCAAGGATAGGCAAAGAGCGATATCAAGCCGCTGTTTGTGTATGACAACGCTGAGTAAAATGGAGCAGGAGGCCATGACGTGTTTAAATGGACGTACGCAATCAGCGTAAGCGCTGGAACATGGCGTATAAAAGTGCTCGTGACACGCACAACGCAACAGTCCGGTGTCAGAGAGAGTTGGTGGTCAGCCAAAGAGTGATAGAAGAGGCAGTCTTCAACACATGACGCAAAAGTATTAAGAACAGATGAGGTGTGTAGGTAACGCACCCACGTATGCAATCCCGATTGGGGGCAATGAGTCTTGCAAGCAAACAAGCAAAGTGTGGTGGTGCATGGGCTGTGGAAGAACGACCGAGACAGCATGCACTGGGAATAAGACACATCGGATAGCTTCATTTCCGGTGTACAGCAATCCAAGAGCCTCTACATTGCCGGCGCATACGCAAGCTTCGTGGTCTTGCTGTTCCGGGCTCCAGTGAGCGCGAAGTTAAGAATAGCCATGAGTCGGCTCCACATCTGCATGTGGGCCCGGGCGCTCGGGCGCTTGAGCTACTGGCGAGAAGATGGCATCCAATCGACTAGTCTTTGTAAACGCCAGCTATCTTTAGTCCAGCAGCCTACAACAAAGACCCAATCAGCTGTGCCTCTGTATTGCGTACCCCGGGCTTCGGAAGGGGGTTATCTTTATTCCTCATTTACCTCCCTGTTCGAAGCGCTCACACCACGCCTACCATGGTTGCGACATTTCCACAACCGCATCAGCAGGCGCCCACACAGCAGCCGTTGAGATCCGTGCGGCTCTGGGAACAGCGCCAGAATGCAGCTATGCGCCATCAGAGGAGAATAGTGGGTATCTCTGCATGTAAGAATAGCTGACCCCGCAGCTGACTGGCCGGCTGCCTGCATACCCATCTTAGTGTCTCGATGTACAGATTGCTTGGGGTATACAAAGACACCGTATGGCCTGCAGTACCTTCACAGCCTTGGCCTGAGACATTCTGTACATCTTGCTGCCCAGCTTTGCTACCTAGTGGTGCTATAAGCACAGTGCATCTTGTTCTTCCTTGACTTGCAGCTTGTTGGACTTGAGTGTCTCTTGCTATCCACCATGGCGTCCTTCATCTTCTACTTCTCCGCAACTGTGCTGTTGGCTCAGTCAACGGTTGCCTCAAACTGCACCAAGATGCCGATATATGTCGATATACACAAGCGAGCCGTTCATGACTCTCCAGTCTTCCAGTATGGATCCTTCATCGGACTAGGAACACCGGCACAAAATCAAAGTCTTTGGCCATCATTACAACAGAACCACACTTCATTCGCGTCGAGCGACTACTGCAAAAACACAACACTTAAGAACTGTGACAGGAGTACTGGTGGCTTCTTCAACTCTCGAGACTCGACGTCGTATGTCACTCTACTTCTACAGCCACAACATCAACTAACATGCAATGTAGCTTCGAGAAGATAGATAACTTCCAAACACTAGACAAAGATCAAGATACTTTCTCAGGGTTCTTTGGTCAAGAGACGCTTCGATTATATACACACTACTTCGAGAACGACGGCGCGTCACAAACACTAGTACACAACTCGACAGTTGAAGTCGCCCAGTCAGGGTCAATAACTCCAGGAAGAGTAGGCGTCGGCTCTTCGTCGACTTTGATACGGGATCTCGTAGCGCAGGACATCATCGCTGGAGCAACATACTCTTTATACATTGGTCATGGGTTTGAGCGGGCTGGAGGCGTGGTCAACGGCAGCAACGTGTTTGGAGGATACGACTCTGGCCGTTTCACAGGCGAACCGCACAAGTATCCCATGAACATTGCCAACGCCAACCCTATGAGTGTTCGTGTCAAGGACATCGTCATTACAGGATCAACAGACAACTCAAACACGTCCCTTTTCGACAACAACGTCTTCACGGATATGAAGTCACGCGCCGAGGACTTTGAAGCCCAGATTACAACGGAGCAGTTTCCATTCTCCCTTCCCTACCAGATTACCCAAAACTTCATCAAGCATCTTGGAGCCGAGAAGGACAACAGATGGGGCGACAACTCGCTCAAGCTCAAAGACAGCTTCAGCGGCACACTTACCATCGTCCTGGAAGACGGCTTCAGCATCACCCTACCCCCCGAAGTCCTCGTGAACGCCTCAAACATCACACCAATCCAAGACCGCGACGAATCCGCCGATACCCCATTCTACCTCGGAACCGCTTTCCTCGCCCAAGTCTACCTCATGGCCGACTACGAAACCAACAACTTCTACCTCGCCGAAGCCGTCCAAAAGAACAACATGGTCATGCCTGTGACCTTCTGTCCCAAATCCACTCCCGTTGCCTATGAGCGACCTAAGCAGTCTCAATGGCAGAGGCAAGGACTCATCGGCGCTGTTGTCGGAGGAGTCGTTGGCGGCCTCGGTATAATTGCTGCTAGCTACTGCATCTGGGTCACATGGATGCGAAGGAAGGACGAGCGCAAGCTGAAGAGGGAGTTGCAGAGAAACTCGCAGAGGAAGCTGGAGCAAATGGATATTGAGGACGCGGCGCCAAAGTTCGACCCACCACCACAAAGCGTGAATGCAGCGAAGGCAATGTTTTGGAGGAAGAATAAGCCGGGTACCACTTTTTAACGTGGCGAGGTTGGGTCTTCCTCACGAGAGTGTTTTTTTCTTTTTCTTTTGGTCTCGTTCGAGGCAGTTGTCTATACCCTGAGTGCGCAGAGTAGCGCTACTCATTTCTCTTCTCTGTTTTTATTTTTCTTACTACTCACGCATGTAGCGCTGGCACTTTTACTTCTTCTTCTCCAAACACACTAACAATTTTACTTTTCCCCCTACTCTGAAAATTATCAAACCATGCAAAAACAAGAAAAAATGTGACGAGCTTGTTCCCTGATATATACAACTTTCCTCCTCAACTCACCTCCAACGAGAAAAAAAAGTGCCAACATACGTTTCTCCCCCTCACCCTAGGTAATGGCGCATAGGCCCCACACCCCCAGATAGGCAGGATTTCGCATTCCCAGAAAACAGCCGTGGATTCCTGCAGTTCAATCATATTTCTTTTTTCTCGTTGCTTTTCCTTCTTCCCCGCTTAATCTCTCCTCCTCCGCTCCAATCCAATCCCTGCATATCTGCCGTCTTGGTCTCAAGGGGCCCCCCCTCCCCTTTCCCCCCTTCATCGCCTTCTACCGTAAAGCAAAAAAATCTACCTATTCCAGCAAACCGTCGATCTCAGCGTGTTTTTCCAAACTCGATGCGCTTGATCGGCGCTTGGCGATACTGCCTGGGAAGGCAAGTAGGTGTGTGGGGTGTGGATTGCAGGCGGTTTCACTAGGAGTAGGGGCATATAGTGTAAATATTGTTTTTATTCTCGGGGGGTTTGGGAGATATAGCTGTTTTGGGTAGGTTTGAGAGGCGTTGGTTATGGTGGAGATTGTGGGCGTGACTAGGAGGCACGTGAAAGAACTAGGGACGGGACGGAGACATGGATTAGGTAAGCGTGTCATAGGAATTCATCTGATGGCTATGAGAGGATTGAGGAAGACTTGAGGTGGTATTGGAAATATAATTCGTTGTTTTCGTGTATATACACTGCTGTGTAGGTTTTGCAGATGAGGTGTAGAAAGGTCACCGCCAAAGACTGAAGATCGCATAAAGGTTATCATTATACCACAGTAACTCTATCAGGCTGTAAGGCGCGGACCCTTTTAAATTGTTGTTGTACACTGGATATATTGGTGATTTATATATACTTGGTCATCTACTCCAGCACGATGTACTTGCGTAGGTGCTCGGGTATCGCATCGTACAGCTTCTTCTGCTCCAGCCATTTCTTGGAGAACAAGCGATCGGCGTATCGGTATGCGCCATCGCACAGCAGAGTAACGACAGTTGATCCCTTGCCCAGCTTCTCAGCTATCTCCTTTGCTGCAACAACGTTCAAACACGAGCTAGCACCGAGGTAGAGACCCTCTTCATCCAGACACCTGTAGACCATCTCAATTGTCTTTTCATCGCTGATGTGCACCGAGCCATCAAGAAGGTCAATGTCGGGCTTCAGGTTGTCTGTTACACGACCTTGACCAATTCCCTCTGTGATTGAGCCTCCAGATCTCTCGGTAAGCTTGCCGCCACTCTGGATGTAAGAGTGCAGTACGGATCCCGGCGGGTCAGCCAAAAAGCTCTTGACCTTTCCGTTGCTCTTCTCCTTGAGATACCTGGTCACACCTGCCAGGCTACCTCCTGTGCCGGTGGCGCAGGTAAAAGCATCCAGCTTGCCTCCTGTCTGAGCCCAGATCTCTGGTCCTGTTGTCTCGATATGCGCCTGTCGGTTCGCTACGTTGTCAAACTGGTTGGTCCATACGGCATTTTCCAGTCTCTCGGCATGTCGCCTTGCTTGGTGGTTGTAGTTTTCCGGGTTCTCAAATGCAACAGCTGGTACTGGGTACACCTCTGCTCCCAGCAACCTCAGGAGATCAATCTTGCCCTGCGACTGTGTGTTGGGCATGTAGATGACTAATTTGTAACCCTTCGAGCGGCAGACATGCGCAAGACCAATACCAGTGTTACCGGCTGTGCCTTCAATGACGGTACCGCCGGGCTTCAGGAGACCCTGGCGCTCAGCATTCTCAACGACGAAGAGAGCGGCGCGATCCTTGACGGAGCCGCCTGGGTTTTGGAACTCTGCCTTTCCGAGAATGTTGCATCCTGTTTCCTCGGAGAGCTTCTTCAAGCGGATAAGAGGAGTCTTTCCAATGGCTGAGCATACACGTTAGCATGTCTTCACTCCAGAGCCTGGTGACCATGTTACCATCGAGAAAGCCCCGCTGACCAATGCCCTGAGCTTTGGAGATGTTAAGAGCAGTCTGCTGGGCTTCTGCCGAGCCAATGATCTCTGCGCCTCGTCGCGCAGAGGTCACGAAGCCCCGTGCAGCTGTCCGGAACATTGTTGCAAAAGTATAATAACTTCACAAAGCCGGAGGCAAAAGAATCTCCAAGTTGAAGGTCAGGAAGACTGGCGATGATGCCATCGGCTGGTCGGCGAATCAACGCGCTTTCGCCCGATTTCGCAAGCGCCGCGGACCCCTGCCGGCAGGACCCCTGCACCCACGAGTCGTTGTCGCGCGGGGGTGCGTAAACAACAACACCGACAATTGAGGCCATGCCCACACATGCCACAGTAGACGACCCCGCCTTCTACTGACAATACCCGAAACTATGCCCGGACGCCCCTCGACTCGCGTGCCGCGTGGGCCAACCACTTCAAGCACCCGGAAAACCAGCTCTGGCACAACCAGGACAACACGCGGTTCTTCTGCAAGGCAATCCGCCAACGCAGTCGAAATCCCCGACGAAGGCCCCATCACCACCCTCCGCACACAGATCGCTCAAGTCTTCAGCGATGCTCAAAAGACGACTGCGACCCAAAGGAAGCTGGTGGTCAATCTGAGGAAGATCCAAGAAGCATGCTGTTTCGAGCCCCCAGACACTGGCAAAGGCGGGAAGAAGGGCCAGGAGGAGCAGGAAGACTTTGATGAGGGAGAGTTCAACGCCGAGATTGTAAGGTGTTTGCTCAGGATCATGTCTGTCAAGAAGAGCGAGCCGGTGGGAGACAGGGTGATTCGCTTTCTGGGAATCTTCCTGAAGTATGCTTCAGAGAAAGGTTGGTTACGCATTGTTATGCTGAAAAAGAAAAAAATATGCTGACCAGCACCAGATCAACAAATCTTTGCCACCGAATCCGAAGAGGATGCAACGGCCTTTCACGAGACGCCTACCAGTAGACTTACATCCCACATTCTCACCACCATCCTTGCCTTTCTGACAGCCAAAGACAAGACGGTCCGGTTTAGAGCGACACAGACAGTTGCGCATATCGTAAACAGCCTCACAACCATTGATGATGATATCTTCAACCTGATAAGAGTGGGTTTCTTGAAGCGCCTGCGAGACAAAGAACCATCAGTACGCGTTCAAGCCATTCTTGGCCTTGGTCGCCTTGCGGGCAATGACGATGAGGAGCAAGATGAGGAGGACAGTGACGACGAAGCAGGCGGCATTCTGGAGAAGCTCTTGGACATTATGATCAATGATCCTAGTGCCGAAGTGCGACGAGCTGTGCTGCTGAACTTGCCACTTTGGCCGTCAACCCTGCGATACATTCTTGAGCGAGCTCGCGATATGGACGCAACCACTCGGAGATTGGTTTATGGCAAGATCCTGCCGGCTTTGGGCGACTTCCGACACATGTCTCTTGTGGAGAGGGAGAAGCTTATCCGCTGGGGTCTCAGAGATCGAGACGATATTGTCCGAAAGGCTGCTGCAACCCTTTTCCGCGAACGCTGGCTCGAAGACTGCGCTTCCTCGCGCGATACTCGATCTGAAGAAGAGAAGAAACCCGGCGACGTTGCACCACCCAGCTTGGAAGCGCTATGCGAGTTGCTGGAACGCATCGACGTCACACGGTCCGGTGAAGAAGACGGCATGGCTCATGAAGCCATGCGCCAGTTCTGGGACGGCCGACCGGACTACCGCAGAGACATCACATTCGATCATGAATTCTGGAACAATCTCGATGCGCAGACGGCCTTTGTTGCCCGCACGCTTAATGACTACAAGCAGAGCACAGACGATGACAGAGTCCAGAGCATGATTGAGGACAAGATGCCCGAAGTCACCATGTTTGCCTTTGTTCTGCAGCGTGAACTCAACTCGCTCATGGAATTGGTGGACAAAGTCGCGATCATGGAGGAGACTGACCCAGAGATCGAGGAAGCTCAGGAAGATGTCGAGGAGCAAGATTTTGTAGTCCAGCAGTTGCTTCACATTGCTCAAACACTTGACTACACAGACGAAATGGGACGCAGACAGATGTACAACATCGTGCGTGAAGCGATTTCCAAAGCTCAGTTGCCCGAAGAGTGTACCAAGCTCTCAATTGAGGTTCTGCGTAAGGTTTGCGGTAGCCGAGGCGAGTCGGACTTCTGTGCCCTCATTGTTGAAGCTATTGCCGATGTTCGAGATTCTCTTTTGGACGCCGATGATGCCACGGTGGTAGGCGATGATGCTGAAGAGAGTTTCCACTCTGCTCAGTCAGACGTGGATATGGACGCTCCTTTGATGAAGTCCAAAGCTGCCAAAGCCACAGAAAATCTCACAGAAGAGGAAAAGGAAGAGCGACAGATCCGAGAGGTCATGGTATATTCCAAGTGCCTGCATATCGCGCAGTGCACGCTTCAGAATGTGGAGGGAGATCTGGAGTCGGATACGTCGCTCACAAACATCCTTAACACACTCATCATTCCAGCTGTACAAGCTCATCAGGCAATGATTCGCGAACGTGGTGTCATCTGCTTGGGTCTAGCCGCCCTTCTCAGCAAGGTAAGTTACAGCTTGTCATATGCTATGGAAACATACTAACAGTGGCTAGGATCTCGCGGGTAACAACCTCGACCTCTTCTTCCACTGCTTCACCAGGGGCCATGATGCTCTAAAGGAAATTGTTACTCAGGTCCTCACAGATGTTATCATCACTCATCCACAGCTTCTGACGCCCACCATTCCGGACCCAGACGCCGAGTCTGAAGATGCGGAGCCCATTACTAACCCACGCATCCGCCCTATTACCAAGATTCTACTCAAGGCATTTACCTCGGACAACAAGCGCATCAGCTTGATTGCATGCACCGCTGCATCTAAGCTGTTGCTTCTCGGCATCCTGCCACCCCAGTCGACAGCCGAAATCTTGAAAGCCTTCACGTTGACGTACTTTGATCCTGAGACAGCAATCAACCCAGCACTGCGACAAGCGCTCAGCTATTTCCTTCCTGTCTTCTGTCACAGTAAACTGAAGAATGCCAAGCTCATGGGCGAAATCGCTGTCCCGATCATTTCAAAGTTGCTCATCATGCGAGATGAGAATGTCGAAGAAGAAGATATTGACGAGATGGTCGGCTGGCCTGTCATTACCGCCCATCTCGCCGAGTGGACTGATGGACGCAAAGTGGTGGGCGCGACCGAACTTGGTCTCGACGGCAAGACGAGCACAACAGTCGAAGCAGAGGAGCCCCATATCCAACTTGCAATTGAAATCTTGGAGCGTGCACTGACGAGCACATGCTCCAAGGACGAACGGAAGCCTCTGCTCTCGCTACTCGGAAAACTCTACATCGCTCCATCAGGTGCAAGCTTCAAGAGCAGCGACCAAGACGATGAAGAGGAAGACCCGCTGCAGACGCTCCACAGTCTGGTTTCTGAAGCCGTCGAAGGCAACATCGGGACTGATGCCACCCAGCGCAATGCGCTAGCTAAACTAGAAGCCAGTCTGACCAAGCGCCTAGGCGAGATTGACAACACGACACAGGCTCCAGGCGAAGACGTGGACGCAAGTGCAGAGCACACGAGTCTACCCGAGACGACTGTTGCGACAGAGGCGGATGATGCCACCGAGGTGCCTCAGCAGCAAGTCCGGTCTAAGAAGACTCCTCCAGTTAAGAAGGAAGAGGATGACGATGATGAAGAAGACGAAGATACAATGCTAGCTGGTATGCAGGGAGAAGGCACACGCATGCCTCTTGAAGGTGATTACGACGATGAAGAGGACGAGGAGGACGAGGAGGAAGGCGAGTCAATGGCTGAACATAGTGCTTTGACGGTTGGGCGGGACGACAGGAGGAGGACTATGGTTACGGAGGAGGATATCATGGAGAGTTTGCTGCAGAGTGAGATGGATGATTCTGCTTAAGCCTTGCGTGTCTGCTTTTTTATAGAGGAAGGCGTATGGATCTTGGTTATGTGGGTGGATGACTTATGAGGAGATGGGATATGGTGGGAACGGGATGTAGAGCCAATGACGGCTTCTGGTTTTGTTATATGTACATCATACTTATGATATCCCTGTTTCTTTTTTCTATCAATCTATGCTTGTCACATGTCGAACCATTTTAATGAAGTGCTCGCATCAAACATAAAATTCAAGTTGTAGTATTCCGAAATTGTTGTTATATATATATATATATTTTGTTCTCTCTTTGTTTACAAAAAAAGGAGGGTATATAACCATGCTGTTGTGCTACTACGCACAACTCAAGAAGCGTTGGAAAACAAAAAAAAAACAGACAAGGTCTGAGAACCATGGTCCTAGTGTAGGTAAAACTCCCATGCACTCCCAATACGCCGAAATCCTCATATCCCTAAACGTTCTGTCTATAACAAACAAGACAAGATTTATACAATAAAAAAGGGGCATTAGTAAACCAAGAGACAATGCTTAAACCACTCGCTCCAGAGAATCCAGCAAAAAAAAATCGATCCACGTAATCGTTCGGTGCATATCAAGTCGTGTCGATTCCAGGGAAATTCTTATCCTTTCCAATCTTTCTTCTTCTTCGTTTTCCATCTTCCCCTCCCCACATTCCTATCGTAATCCTGCTCTTGAAAAGGCGAAAAAAAAGAATACGTAATCATCGCAGAGGCGTAATGGCATCTAGCTTACCAAACACATCTCTATACCAGGCTTTCAGTCTCCTGCAGACGTCACTGCGCTGATTTGCTCTGCACCCCTCTTCTACCACAACATCCCACAGTCTCATTTCTACATCGTAGCCCAGCTGCTTCTCCATGTTTTCTTTCTTGCCCCACATTCTATGCGGCGAACCGTTTTCGTCAAACGCCCTCTTGTCGTCTAGCACGAATGCGGGATCGAGCTTGAGGTTATTCTGATGGATGAAGAGAGGACGGGGCTTGGAGGGATTTGTGCGGGCGTGGTTTCGCTGTTTCTGAGGGCCAAGGTCGCTGTCTTGCCAGAGGGCTTGTTCGTGGATGTGGCTGCGCATCGGGGCGAGGTAGTCGTAGTCAGTACGGGGATCGGCTTGTCCGATGCCGGTGCCTTCGTAGGAGCCGTTGATGAAGCGGCCGAGGGCGACGGGGGCGGTGCGGACTTGGTAGTAGGGGAGGCCGACGGCCATGGCGGCTTGCGTGAAGGTTTCCTTGTCGCCGGCGCCGGGGCTGCCTTGGCTGAAGAGGATGTAGTAGTAGTCAGGGCCGTAGTAGTTGTAGTAGACCATCATGAGGAGCGTCTCGCGGTGGAGGTCTTTGTTCATGAGGAGCTGGCCGCTCTCCGTGGAAAGTCGCGCCTGAGACGGAACTTCGGGTATGGCGGCAATGTGGTAGTAATGCGCGGAAATGGTTTGAGCCCAGAAGTCTGGCCAGGTGACAAGACCGTGGGTCGTGTATGGTGCAGCCGTAAACAGCGCCTTTGGGTCCTCCGAGGGAAAAGCGTCGCTGTCGAGGAAGAGGACGTGTTGAAAAGACGAAAAGAGGATAGCAAAAGCCTTGTACTGGTAGTGACTTGGTGGCTTCGCATCTGCGGCTTTGTCGTAGATGTTTGATAGGACGACGCATCGTGCGTTCATGGAAGGCAGAACGGTTTCGCAGACTGTTGCATCATACTTGCTCCAGTCGTCAATGAAGACTTCCATGGGCAAATCACATCCTGTCCGGCGGAGCAGGCGGAGTGAGACGAGGAAGATGGGCATGTACTTGGCGTTGGCCGTTGTGACGATACCGGTAGTGCCTTGTGCAAAGGGGACTTTGGAGGCCAGCTCTTTGGCCGACCTGCGCATGGCATAGTGTGCTCTAAACAGGGCAGTCTCTTCATTGTTTGTGAAGTTGACCAATCGATCCGGGTGCTTCTTGTGGGGCTCAAGCGGTGTAAACTTGACAATCGAGTCGAAGCCTTCATCGTCAAGCGTCAAGGGCTCACACTGGGGTTGGGCGTCAAGCAGAGCCGTAGCAAGCTCTGACCAAAAGTCTTGGACTGACTTGTCAAAGGTGGAGCTGGTTTCAGTGAGGTTCTTGCCGGTAAGAATGGGGACGTGGTAGGCAGCCGAGCCATGGTATTGCTGAGGGAAGAAGTAGAAGACGCCGCAGGCGAAGAGGAAGAGTGGGATGACGAGCAATCGTGGGACCGACGAGTGGAATGTAGTGACGAGCATGACGGGTGGGACCCGCACTGTACTGCGAGTAATTTTGGCCAGCGTGTATGTGTGACTAGGTGGAACTTGAGGGGAGAGAGTGAGAAAGTGGGAAGGGCGGGAAGGATAAGTCAAGAGGACTGGGCCAGAGGTGAAAGTGACGAGCGAGGCGCTGTTGTGCCACGGCGGCCTGGAGATGACATGAAATGATACGACATGGATGCATGCTCTGCCACAGTCGGCTGGAACAGTAGCAACTACAATACGAGCGGAAGCCACAAACGGTCTACGGCGCTGCGTTTACGGAAAGGCCGATTTATGGCGCCAGTCGTAATTATCTGTCTAGCTCGCCGCCGCTGACGGGACCGTATCGTACCTTATCCACTGGTGGCCATGGCCTAGGATGCAACGCGTAGGGTAATTTGCAGGCGAGGGCAGTCGGCGCCATGTTCGGTGCAACTCAGTGTCGTGTCTGACCCGGCAATCCATGATGATGGTAAGCAGAAGACATATGTCGCCGCCGTGACAGGCACGTCGAGGGCCGTTGGGATGGGAGACTACACATTAGCCTTTTTGGTAGCGCAGAAAAGCACGACGAAGCCAAGCTGAGTAAAGAGCGGCTAGAACCAAAACTGCACGTCGACCGGCTGGATTGGACGGCGCAGAGAGACAAATTTAGAGCCGCTAGCGCTGTGGACGAGCTGACTGATAACGGGTGGCATGGCGCGACCGGCCGGCGGGCAGGGCAAGGCAGGGCGTGGGTCGCTTGGTTGGCATCCCTGCGTCCATGGCTGCACACTGCGCATGCGGCTCTGGGCCATCCCTACCGCACAACATGTCCCTGATCTCGGTCGCATCCAGGGACCTTGATCCGATTACCAGATGGACAAGACTTGGCCAGGGAACCTTATGCCGACGGACGGTGTGCAAACTACAGCCGAGCATCGCGAAGGAATGCTTCCCCAGCGCGCCCGCCATTGCACACGTAGTAGGTATTGCGTGTCACAGCACTAGCACGGGAAAAATAGCGCATCCAAGGGAATCAATGAGATGGGCGTTAACCTCCATCACTTCGTCGGAAATGAACCATGCATATGTACACCCGCCACTAAACCACCTTATTAGCATATGTATGGTTGACTCCGCTGATGCCGCCCATTCCCATCCTTCACATCTTACATTTCCAAGAGCAGAATAGGGGAGACCAGCGCGTGGGGGGAGCGTTTTTGCTGCGAGTGCGCCAAGCAAAAAGGCCATGATCCCGCCCATCCCCTTCAAATCAAACTAAACAACAAACTCAATCCCATCCGGCAAGTAAAGACATCTTATCTTTCAAAGCCTGTCCCGGGTGTGCGCGCGCGGACTAGACTCCGTTGGTTTGCTTGGAACACGATTGCGCGTAGATACACACAACACCTAGAGATATCGAGAGAATAAGAAAGACACATGCATCAGCTAGCCACCACGCCCCATGGCGCAATCCTTAGAACCCGCTACCTGTACCTTGCATACCAACCAATAATCCTCCCTCCGTTAGCTTTCTGCGTGCACGCATGCAGCCACATCCATACACTCACAGCAATCAAAGCAAAGCCAAGATCCCACCCCACCCTACACCTTCTCACCCTAATTTCCCTCTCTTGCGCCCCAAAAGGCCGAAAATCCAGGCCTTGTTGCAAACACACTCTCTCCCGTGTCTCACGGAGGGCAGCTAGTATGTAAGCACTATAGTCTACCGCATTAGGATGCCGAGATGTCAATCACCGACTAGCGGGACTAGGTAGTCTGCCAAGGCACTCACTCTCCCTTTAACGGCTGCGGTTACGGTAGGGGTCTGGTAAGAAAAATTTCTGTCCCGCGGTAATACACATATTCATAAGCGGACAAGAACGTGGAGCTGGTTAGATTGGGGCGGCGGCGTATCACCGCCTTCACGTATCCAACTCCACTATCTTGTGTGGTTCTAAGAAGGACAAGAACCAAAAATCAATGATCGGGAAAAATAATTGTTACAAGCTAACTAGGTACTTGGTACCCGCCGTTGTCATCGTAGTCGGCGTTCTGGCCACCTTTTGATCTCCCTAGGGAACGGCATCTAGATGTCTCTCGTCCCCCATTCCTCCTTTCTACCCCCGAAGCGTATGCAGGTACCCGCACACCACACAACCTGATACCTCCTTCGCACTATTCCACTAGTGCCCTAGTCAGATCCCTCATTTTTGCCTCGGATCCTTCCTTCCCTCGAGACCCGTACTCCCCTCCTCTACCTCCAACCCTTTTCTCAAAACTTGGCTGCCTCTGATACGACCCAAGTTCTCCTCTCGCATCGCCGTTTCGTCCCCAGCCACTCTTCCTTCCCTTCATGCTTACTTCTTTTCCACAGCGGTCCTTTTCTCAAATCCTACAACCGTTAGTCACACATTTCAACCATTCCAATCTAGGCCAAAAACCCAGATTCCAAGACACTGGTATAATCTTCAATCTTATACATCCACAGGACAGGGAAGAAGAGCAAGAAGAAAAGTAACAATATTCTGGGAATGAGCAGCAGGTTGTTACATATCCGAGAAGATACTCCCCAGGACAAACACAGCCGACACAATAAGAAACTCGCCTCCATAGAGGAGGAGAAAGACAAGAAAGAGAGATACTGCCACTGTACATCACAGCATCCCCCCGCCTCCTCACCACTTTACAAACATCTACTGCAAGTAATTATAGGCAATTGTTAATTCTTCAATTTATCTCAAGTAAGTATCAAAGGAAAGTAAGAGAAAAGAAAAGAAAAAATTCAGTATTAAACAAATCCACCCCCAGAGAATCCGAGTAAAAAAAAAGGTCTCCCCCTCCCCTCAATAGCCCCAAGGACCCCCCTTCCAGTATACGAAAGGAAAATCCCTGTCTCTCTCTCTCTCTATATATATCTCATCTTCACCTTATCCTTCTTTGAAAAGGGAGACGCATCCAATTTGTCTGTGCTGTGTGCTGTACTTTTTTGATTCCCCCAACTTTCCCTAGCTTTTTTTCTCTCACTCTCCTTACTCTCTCTCTCACTCTTTCTTTTTCACAAACAAAACCAACAAATTAACAAACAAGAGAAGAAAAAATACTCAAGATGGCAATATCTCCCTACCGTAAAAAAACACCCCCTTCCCTTTCCCAGATTCCCAAGTCCCCCCCACCGCCTGCAAAGGTATCGAACTCCATCAAATGAGGTTTTTGTTTGTTTACCCCCCCCCAACATCTCTTTGTTTTCCCCCCACCAAGTCTATACGCGCGCAAGCACACATCCAGTCAGGTAGCCACTCTCTGTTGCAAATGCCACACACACAAACTTCTTTGAAAATCCGAAACCCGATGCTGTTTTGTTTTCAAAAACTCCCGCACCCCCCCATTCCACGCCAGCCCAGTTTCCGACCCGAGAGAAAAAAAGAGTTTCCCATTCCCATATCAAATTTGCACTTGCAAGATTCACCCCACGCTAACCCAGATGAAAATCGATACCTATGTACGAGTTGTGTAATTTTTTTTACGCCGGTGACTTGTTGGCGGGGTTGGTGACGTTGCGGCGGTCATCGTTCATGGAGAGAGAGCCGAAGCCAGTCGAGAGAAATCCGAATGGATCGTTACGCCCGTCGCCCCCGTTAGGAGCGTTCTGGGCAGGGTACGGGTCCGCAGAGGAAAAGGCTGCCTCGGCTGAGCGGCTGTCAAAGGGAGTCGAATGCATGCCGCCGTTGGGCACGTACTGGCCACCCATGGGAGGGTAAGGGCTAGCCGCACCCATGCCGGAAGGCAGGGCATAAGAGCTTGGGGGACCGCCATACTGCTGGGCCGGGAAGCCACCGCCATAGCCAGCAGGACCATAGGGACCAGCGCCGGGACCAGCACCCATTGAAGGAGGACCCATGCCGAAACCAGAGGGAGTGTCCATGGGCGAGGGGAACGCAGAGTCGGCAACAACAGCGGCACCAGCACGGCTAGCACCACAGCGAAGGCAGGCCGTGTTCTTGGCAAAGTTGTGGTATCCACAACCGTTCTCACCGCACTTCCAGTCTCCCGCACGGAAGGGAACGACACCAGTACCTCCACGCATGTGTCCGCCACCCATTCCGTGACCGTGACCGTGACCCATGTGGTGCTGAGGAGGACCCATCATGCCTGGGTGGCCTCCGTACCCGTAGCCGCCATATGCCATGGGATCACCGCCTGGCGGGCCCTGTTGCATGGCAGGGAAAGAGCATCGGAAACAAGCAGTACGACGCTGGAAGTTGGAGAAGCCACAAGAGGGGCAGTTCCAGTCACCTGGGCGAGGGCGGTTCTTACTAGGAGGGAATGGTGTGATGATGTCGGACGCACGGTCGAGGACGCGGGTGGACGAGGGCGAGACCTCGATGGCCTTTTCGTTGAGGGCGCGGCCGTTCATGCAGAGGCTCTCAGCGGCCTGGGAAGGAGCGAATTAGCAAACCGCTTTAGCCAAGGTGATTGATACAGTACATACCTCCTCGTGGGAAGAGAAGATGGCGAAACCGGTGCCAGTTGGCTTGTGCTGGTCTGGGGTACGCAGCGTCCAGAAAGCAATTGGGCGACCGCCAAACTGAGTGAACCAGCTCTCAAGCTCCGACTGGGTAGTATCATGAGGCAGACCGCTCATGTGTAGGACCTTGCTGCGCTCCGACAAGAAGGCACGCACATCAGCGCGAGCATCCATGGGCTTGGTAAGCACGTCGGGGTGGTCTTGAGGTGGCTGTGACTTGCGGATGAGACCACGTAGGACTCGTGTCAGTGTGACGGCCTCCTCCATTGCCCGCCGCGGTGAGGCGGGGGCAAGGGCCTGGAGGTGAAAGGGCAGGTTGTGTTTGATGGGCGCGGACGATTGGACGGGCTCCACTTCGAGAGCGGCACAAATGTTGGTCAGAGCGCTAGAGCCAAACGGCAGCGACTCTGGGTGGTGTGCCTGCCAACGCTGATACTCGGTACGCAGATCGAATGTACGGGAGTGTTGGAGGTATGGGGGGAGGACAACGGCCTTGTCCCTGGCCTCGCGCGGCAGCTGGACACGGAGGTCCCATGAGTCGAGGGTGACAAAGGCAAACTCGAGGTTCTTGGGAGCAATGTGCTCTGCGTGGAAGTTGTTAAACCTTTCAATGGCATCGCGGAAGGAGCCAGCGTTGCGGACCTGGTCCCAGGTGAGGGTTGTCAAGCTGGCTGTGCACGGGTACAAGTGTTAGCGGAGGTTATCGACGTGACGGAAGGAGCGGCTACGTACTGCACAGGGCCGTGATTGGGGTGTTGACGGGCTTGACGAGGACCGACTCTCGATGCAACTGGGATTAGGTGAGCAATTGAGGGCCGAGTCTGTGGTTGGGGGTCGCGCACCTCTTCGCACGACTTTGCGTCGAGGAGAATCCAGCCGAGCTCAATGACCTCTGCCGAGTCTTTGGTGACATAGACGCCGTGCTCGTCGCAGGTGGTGGCTACGTGGATGACGACGTATCGGTCGAGATTGGCGGCCTGGGGGCTCGGGGCGGGTTGAGAGGCCATGGCAGCTATCTCTGTGAGTCTGTCTTGCACGGTCAGTATGTGCTGCCCTTGGGCGGTACAGTCCCGATCGGCGGCGGTGGTGGCGGCAAGAGGTTCGGATCCGCAATTGAAGAGAGTAGGAGACAAGAGGCGGAGAGTCGGGGTCAGCGGTCGAGGGAGGTGGCCGCGAGTACGTCAGCGGGGAGTTTGTCAATACGAAAGATGAAGTGGGGAACAAACAGCTGGCAAGGACACAGCGAGTGAAGGGGAAAACAAACGGAGCCTCGAGGTGTATGGAAGGCGGGAGGAGAGAAGTCCCGGCGAGATGAAACCAGGTGCTCTGTGATGGGGACGGACGACCTGAGGCTCCGTGCAATGATGCCGGAAGATTTCTTGACGTGGATAGAGAGCTAAGGCACGACTTCGAGATCTTGGCGGAAGCTCGAGTTTAGTGTCGGGCGTGTCACAGGCAGCGAGCACTTTGGCATGTGGACAATATTTTTTTTGCATGCGTTTTCTTTTTCACGGGTTCCACGGCTACGACGCGAGGGATTGTGTGCCCGTCTGGTCCCTGAGATGGGCTTCTGGCGTTGTGCCGACGAGGCAATTGGCAGCAGTGGGCTCGAGAGCATGGCTGCAGAGGCGACGGGGTTCAGGGAGGCCATGAGTCGGCGTGGAAGAGACGACATTGGCTGCTGCTGCTGCTGCTGCTGCCATCACTGCTGATACGACTACTACTACTACTGCTGCTCCCTCTGCCTCTGCCACGCTTCTGCTGCTGCTGCCCACGCAGGCCATGGACATGGACAGGCATGTAGCTATTTGTACGCCGCGACGTCGTCTGATTACGGGCTCCACGCGTCCAAAAAAGGGACCCGCGCGTGCCCGTGCGACGGCGGAGGGTTTGCGTGCAGTGCTGCTAAAGAAGACGCCACACAGCGTGCGAGAAGCTAGCAGACAGGCACACACAGCTGGGTCTACTACTTGTATCTGACGGCGCCACGGGCAGCCCGCTGGCGGCGCCGTCGAGCGTGTCTCGTCGATACAGACATGGAAGCACAGCAGCGTGTGGCAGGGTCTCGGGGCGGTAGCGTGGGCGGGCAGTGAATGAAGGACAAGGGGCCAGCACTTCCCGCCCTCCTTCACCCGGGTTACCCCTGGCCAACCGTCGCCCGCCCGCGGCAGGCCACGTCGACACGTGACCTCGCCCTCACCACTCATGCTCCTCACGCCCTCCTGGCGGCGGCGTCGGCGCGCCAGACGGCTGGGTTGGCGACACAGGCACACGACGATCGCCGCCCTCAAGCTTTGGCTCACACGGCCAGCTCGCATTAGCTCCGTCAGCTGCCCGTTGCTCTCGCAGAGTACACATAATCCCAGGTGGAGCTGAGCCCCTTAAACGCCTCGGTCTGCCCCCTCGCCTTCTACAATTATTACCTTTTGTACGCTGCCCGCGGCTCGCCTGCAATTTGTGTACTCCACTCTCGTGTGCATTGGCGCCACTGCTTCCTCGAGCACATTACACGGGGCCGTGTGAGTCTGTGTGAATCGGGACCGCTAGCCTTAGTAACGTATCCATGGCTTCTCGGCAGCGCGGCTTCTTGTCTTCCCCGCAAGCTGCGCCAGACAGACGCGAGTTAGTATTCACCTACCCACTTTTTGAAACAGCGGACAAAGAAACAACCACGCCCGCGCCAACGCCCTGGTTGAAATATCTCCTCCGCCGCGTGCATGCCGTCCGTTTTCTAATCTCTCCCTAGCTCTCCCCGCGGCATTATGGGTTTCTTCAAGCGCTTCCGCCGCAACAAGGCCTCCAAGAAGACCGAATCGCGTCCTCGCAACGACCTCTACGCCCCCGCCATCTACGACTACCATGGGCCCGACCAGTTTGTCCGCCTCCCAGACAATGTCCTCCGCCGCATCTTCGAGCACGTCTGCCCTCACTCGGCCGACGAGACACTGGACGGCAGCGAGGACAGTGGCAACGACGGCTGCATGAGCTGCGACATGCGAGATTTGGCCCATTGTGCCCTCACAAAGCGACAATGGTATGGTGTCGCTGCTGGCCTGCTGTACGTCACACTCTACCACCCCCTCCTCCACCCCCCACACGCACACTAACTCACTGGCCTGCAGATACAACAGCATCCGCATCGATGCTGTCCACTACTGCGAGCTCGAGGAAATCTACGCTGACCAGCGCCGGCGCAAGTCGCGAAACGGCGACGAGATTGACGCTCCCACCCTACGACTCCAGCAGCTCGGCCAGAGCGTCCGCGGCAACCAGTACCTCGGCCAGCGTGTCCGCTTCATCAAGCTCCCATACATGACCCGAGAGGCCTGCAAGGCCGACCTGGCGCGGACGGTTTCAGGCTGCCCCAACCTCGAGTACATTGATCTCCCGGATGGCTTCTATAATGGTGACCCGTCTTGCCAGCTGCTGCGCCAGGAGCTGCAGGCACGGTGCCCCCACATCCGCAGAATGAAGTACAACGAGGGCGGAGAACAATCGCTCGAGTCGCTTCTCCAGGGCTACTGGCAGGAGCTCATCACCATTGAGCTCAACGGAATACGCATAGAGCCCAGCATCCTGAGGCAGGTCTTCGGCATGCTTCCTCAGCTCAAGGAGCTCACCGTCATTAACGCACCATGGTTGAACGATTCCACTTTCCACGATGCCCCTGGGATCCCAAACTTCCCCGCCCTGGAAACTCTTCGGCTGGAGAACTGCAATGCACTGACTGCCCAGGGACTGGCCGACTTTCTGCATAACCCCATGTGCAGTGCCCGGCTGAGGACACTAGTGCTAAAGGACTGCTCTGGCTTCCCCGTCTCGTCTCTTCACATTGTTCTGCAGGCAGCAGTGAATCTACGGACGCTCGAGTACACATGCACTGTCTCGACATCTCTTCCCTTGGATCCAATCCCGCCAATGAACTCGTACACACTGCACAAGCTCAACTTCGAAGTCATTTCAAGTTCCAGCAACCAGATGTACCCGCCTGCCGCATCCTACTACCAGTATCTGGCCAATTCGCTCATGTCCAACGGTCTCCCGGCTCTACGACAGCTTTGGGTCCGTGATCCTGATTTCCCAGAGGTTCTTACACTTGCGCCGCCTGTGCGTCCGTTCAGCGAAGCACCCCCACCCATGTTCAACCAGCCTCTTGAAGTCTACTCAAAGGGCCTGGACGAGCTGGATTGGATCTTCACCTCCATCATACCTCCTGAGGGTGCAGGGCGCCGGGCGTCCATGGCTGGAGGTCGACCCTTGAGCAGCTACTCGGCGCACAAGGGCCTTGGACCGCAGTGGGGTGGCGATCGTAAGAGCATTGTTGTACCAAATGGTTTTGGCGGCTTCCTCGCCATTCCTGCTGACAATGATGGGAGGCCGAGAAGTGCAGGCCATATGGCTCCTAGTGGCGGCTTTGGACATGGCTACTCCAACTCACTCGGCGGTCAACCCAGCCCGCGTGCAAGCTGGATGACGCACTCTGGCCGTGAGAAGCGAGCTTCGAGGGCAGACTTGTGGCGCTAGTTGTTTTTAGGCGCTGTTGGATCTGCCTTGTATGCCAGGCACCCTTTCCTGCTTCTTCACCCTTCTTTTCAATTACCTTCGATTCTCTTCTCTGGATACCCGTCCATTTACTTCTTCTTCTTCTCCCTCAACCATTATCTTTGTAAGATACCAAGATGAGATCGTTTTGCTTTCTTTTGTTCTATTTTTACCGCTAGGGATATTGGTGCAACAAAGTACGAATTATGGTGACACAGGGCAGAACCGGTGAGCATGGGACGAAAATACCCCTGGTGAAGGTTTGAGTTTCCCTGGTTGGCCATTTGTACATAAACAAACAAACAAAGAAAGAAAGAAAGATGGAGTGCCTCATTGCCCAAGTCTGGCATCTTGCGGCTATCCCAATACGATTGCTCATGCTTTTGCACGCCTGGTTTGTTTTGGACTAAAAAAGATGTGGCATGTATCAAGCCCAGTGAGCACAAGATATTATTTCGAGTGACAGTCGTTGGAATGGACTACGTTTGCACTCCCGTTCATAGTACTAAGATTACTATAGTCCAGCCTTGCTTACACCTGTAGCGTTGGTGCTGGCGGATACAAGGTGCCACAAATAGGCACGCCTATGCCGTACTCTACCTGACAAACCTCCGTGTTTCACCCTATGGGCTACATTGCGATCAGCGCCATCTATTTCCGTGCTGCAATGTGCACCCGCATTCATGCATCCTACGCCTAGCACTGGGATAGCGTCTTGTGGCTCAGGTCGCGCGTCCGAGCGCGGCGTTTCAGGGCTGGACTTGTGGCTGGCGCGGCACTGACGGCCAGGGACGGTCAGGTGGACTATTCTGCTAGTGCACGCGCCTGCGTATGGCCGACCTGCCAGGTTTCAGTCTCTTCAGGAGGGACCGCCAGCAGACAAACGGGGGCCGCCGTTCTGGTTGGCTGCCGCGTCCTGGTGATTGCATTTCAGGTACTTTAATGTCAAGAGTTTAGACGCCGACCTATCCGCGTGCACCTGCCGCTTGTGCCTACTTCTTCTTCTTCTTCACCGATCCCTGTTTCTCCCCCCCCTCAATCGCTGAGCGTCATTGTATGGCCTTGTTTTCCTAGACTCCCTACTTCTCTTCGCGCAGGCACGAAGACTCTCGTCGCACAGCATTCTCTCCCACAAACACCATGGCGACCGAAGCAATGACCTCGCCAGCGGCGGCGTCTGCGCAAAAGATGTCTCGCTATAGGAGCGTACGCCGTGCCCAGGAGCAACACACCAGCCTTCCAGGACAATATGCGCACCACGAACAATCTCCACAGGCCATACCTGCAATGCCTGCTATGCCTGCCGTGCCCCCCGTACCAGACTCCCAGCCTCAAAACGACGCTCCCCTCAGCAGGAGTATGAGCCGCTACCATCGCCGGCCACCGACGTCACACGTGACCAGCCCACAACCCCCTGTTCCACGCTCCAACACAACTTTTGACGCCCCGCCGCCTCTATATTCGCAGTCGCCGCCTTCTACTTCTTCCAACGATGGTCCAAATTCCCCGCCACAGAGGCTGCATGCCGCCAATACTGCCCAGCGCCGCCCGCGGACTGGTAGAACTCGACCAGAAGCGTCACCGCCTGCACACGATGCGCACAGACAACAATCCCTTAGCGGAGATGACAGTGCTAGGGAGATTCTATGGAAGGAGAAGGAGCGCCAGCGCCAGATGAAGGAAAAGTACGACGCAGAGGCACGCGCAAGGAGGCAGGCTCAACAGGCGGAATTGGACAGGGCCGAGAAGTTGCGCAAGGAAGCAGAGGAAGCCGCACGCCTACAGCAGCAGCAAAAGGAGTTTGAAGAGGCCGAGGCGCTGCGCCGGCAAAGAGCCGCGAAAAACGCAGAACAGGAGCGTGGAAAACGACTGCAGAAGGCTGAGTCCCGAAAGACGTCGCAAACCAGAGAGGATGAGAGCCGAAAGGCAAGACAGGAAGAGCGTCAGCGTCAGGCCGCACTGGCAAAGCTCGAGGAACGCTCACAAAAACTACCTTCGTCACCCCCTTCGGTTTCGCCTCCGCGACAGCAGGAGGTCGGGTTCGGCATGTTTAAGAGGAGAAAGGACGACGCTCTGGGCTTAGACGCTCCCGCGCAGCACTCTGCTCCGCCGCAGCTCAGCCTCAATTTTGGTAGCCACGAGGACGAGACTATCCGGCCGGGCGGAGGCGGTGTAGTCTTGGGCATTGATGCGCCAACATCAGCCGTGAATGCTGGCGACAGGGTACGTTGGTTGGTTTCTTGTTGCAATTAATCAGGCTAACAGACACCAGCGCGTTACAATTGTATGCAACAAGAAACGCATATTGCTACCAGTGACGCCCACTACGACACCTTTGGACCTCATCAAGTCTGCCGCGACTGTGCTAACTGACCCCATTGACATCCGCACAGCAGTCATTTCCGAGTACTTCGCCAAAGTTAGCATCACGCGGCCCCTTCGTAACTACGAATATGTGCGAGACGTGATGAACTCGTGGGACCATGACAACCAAAACGAGCTCACCATCATCGACTCGGACGTGGATGGCATTGACCAAGATGATTTGCTTGCCTACAAAGTGCCAGAGACGAGGCCCGAAGGCATGTCCTGCTTCATTCAGTACTCGTCCAGGCCCGGCAAGTGGAGCAAGCGCCTCCTGACGCTGCGCCCTGATGGCCAGCTGGTCATGGCCAAGAACGAGAAGACCAAAGAAAAGGACCTCGAGAACATTTGCACTCTGACAGACTACGACATTTACAGTGTCACACAGCAGAAGCTAGCTAGGGTAAAGCCACCAAAGAAGATCTGCTATGCCGTCAAGAGCATGCAAAAGTCGAACATTTTTGCAGACGAGTCGCAGTATGTGCATTTCTTCTGCACCAATGACCGCAACACGGCAAACCTGTTCTACAAGGCTCTGCAGTCGTGGCGGAGCTGGTATCTCAAGTACCAAAAGGGCGAGGGTCTGAAGAAGAAGACGCCGGTACAGCGTAGTGCGGCTGGCAATGCCGAAGCAGCGCAGACATCGGCACATTCGCGGGGCGAGTCTGTAGGATCCCACTACCAGCTCGGTGCTTTCTCATCATTGTTGGACATGGACAGTTTCAACAAGAAGCTAGACGAGATTGAGGTCCACAGGCCAGGCGAGTTCCCGGATGACAAGCCTTTGTCAAAGCTTGATAGCAGAGCCATGCCAACGAGGATGAAGTCGACGCGGACGAAGCAAACATCTCCAGCAGGGTTGGTCAAGAACGCAGTCAACAAGCCGAGCGCCTCGCAGCCTGCGTCTCGGCAAGTATCTGCACGACGCAGCTTTGATGGAAAAGAGGAAGAAGCGTTTACTTCTGGTGGCCTTCTAGGCCGGGGCTACGCCGAACGTCAGGCTGCAGTGCAGGCTCGCGAGCAGCAGAGCGGCCCATTCACAGAGGGTCCGTCACTGCTGAGCAACATGGGCCGCCTTGGTCAGCCTGCGCCCGAAAACAACATCAAGCGTAGCGCTTCGACTCGCAGCAACCACCACCGCCGGGTATCGAGCGATCTGCAGAGAAGTGCTTCGAAGCGAGTGCCAGGGATGCCTGAACCCTTGATTGATCTCACACCGCAGTACCGACCACCGCCGCAGCATCTCAACAAGGGCAAAGGCTACAATCCAGGCGCAGGGTCAGGGCCGCTCGTCGAGAGCGCAACGTCGATAGAGGAGGCAATCAAGGTACCTTCGTCGACGGATTGGCGAGCCGGTAGGCCGGGCACATCACGCGCGCATGGAACGTATGGCGCTGGCGGACACGAGCGAACACGGTCGCTCAAGGGTCGTGGCGAGCCTCTGGCTGCGTATACGCACAACGTCCATGGTGCTGCGCCCGAGGATGCTAGCAAGGCGTTCACGGGTGGTGGTTTGCTCTCTCAGGCCGGCTACTCGCAAGGCAGGGACGTCATCGGCAGAGGTGTCATGGACGGCAGCAAAGCCAAGGGTCCAATGGTCAACCTGTCGTTGAACAGTGAGTTTGCCCAAGGCAGCTTGCTGGGCGCATTACCTGCGGCACCACCGATTATCGACCGCAGTGGCAAGTAGGTAGCGGCCGTTGGGAATGGAGGCAAGATAACTCTGGTTTGCAGGCGGAACCCTTACCCAAAAGGCATGTGGCGCGCCTTCTATTTTTTTTTCGTTTGTGATTTTAGCCTGATATCCCTGCATAATTTTTTTTAACTCTTTCTTTCCCTTGGGACGTTCGTCTTCTCAACAATGCCTAACTAGGAAGGCTTGGCTTTTGGAGGTGGCGTAGATGCTGAGGCGTGGCGGTGGGGGTGGGTGAGGTTAGAAGCGAATGTTAGTAACGACCGAGCCAACGAGTTTATAATGAAAAGCATTTAAATTGATATGGCGATTGGCGGGGGTCTAGACGCGGCGGTCGGAAGACTCGGACACGTAATACGGGCCTGATAAGAGTCGGTTGTATGCAGAGACAGGAGCAGTGCATGGTGTTGTGATTGTCCGATGGTGTCTCCGATGAGATGAGATGAGATGGAACTATTGTTGGCAGCGTCACGTGCTCTCCTCCGTGCTGTCTCCATCTCCGCCTCCGCCGAAACGGGCCCCACTGATTTTGGCGTGCTGGCAGCTTCGCCCCCAGACCCGCGGGAACCCCACAGTCGTCGGCGAGATGACGAAAGTTGCTGCAGCCAGCGGCCACGGTACCGGCCCGCCAGCACATGACGAGTATGCGCGCCAGCCTGACGCTTCTGCGACGTTTATGCTGCTGTCTCACGGCGTGCGAGAGTCGAGGCGACAATACTCGCAGTCAGCATTAAGCGCGCATCGACGAACGACGACGGAATCGGGCGATGCTCCGCTTCTTCTCATTTCCTAGACAAACTGTTGAGTTGTTGACTCGTGCGCACACTCGCCGGTCGCGCTCCAGCCTTGCAAATGTTGGGCCCCGGCCGTGGGGGGGAACGAGACTGGGGGAGACGGCAAGGCGACATCGCTACGTGCGTCTATCTTTTGCCGCAGGGCTTTTTTTGGCGGCGGCGTCATGGTGAGGACAAGCTCCAGCTCCAGCGTCACGACGACCGAGGCGCAAGGGCGAGAGGATCAAAAGAGAGAGAGCCAACGACGTCACTCGCATCAAGCGAACGGTCGCCTGGGGGAAGCGCTGACTCGAGCACTCCAAGCATCCCAACCTCCCCACGTCTGTCGGGTCGGGGCCAAGCTCCGCTCGAGCTCTCCAAAACAATACGCGGCCCAGCAATCAATTTGTCCTGCACATCTTGCTTGTTTGCTTGGGCCTACGGCGCCCATCATTACCTACTAGCTACCATCTTCGCCTCGACCACTTTTTTCCCCTGCTGATTTGGCTTGAGCCCGACAAAATCCGAATTGCTTCCTGCGGCTACACCTCCACATCTTGCTGCCGACCAATACCTACTTCGTAGCTCACCCGCTCCTCTAGCGCCCCCAGCCCGCAGCCAGTCTAACCAAGCACCGAGCTCAAGCTCCATCAACCCTGTTCCGCCTTCTCCTTCCTCTTCTCTTTTTCTTAAACAATCCCTCTCTCTGACCCTGCCTGCCATTGCGCCCTCTCTCATACTTCTCACCTGACTCCACCACACACACAATGGCCTCGGGCGTGCGAGACGTGCAGAACCACGTTCTGTTCGAGGTTGCGACCGAAGTCGCAAACAGAGGTATAGCTCGCCTCCCCCTCTTCCTCTCAGCTGATCTCTCCCATGACGCAAAAGAACTAACACGCTCCAGTCGGCGGTATCTACTCGGTCCTCAAATCAAAAGCTCAAGTTACAACCGCAGAATATGGCGCTGCATATACCCTTTTGGGCCCATGGAACAGGGCTTCGGTAAGCGCCACACCCACTCGTTGTGACAACTGTCCATGCTCACAAGTTCACACAGGCGGCTGTTGAAGTAGAGCCCATTGTCCCAAAAGATCCTGCTCTGCTGGCCACCATCAAGTCCATGGACGAGCGGGGCATCAAGACGCTATACGGACGATGGCTGATTGACGGTGCCCCGCGCGTCCTGCTCTTCGACACTGGTACTGGTTACAGGTGGCTCGACGAGTGGAAGGGTGATCTCTGGTCCTCTACGGGTATTCCTTCGCCTCCTGGCGACTCGGAGACCAACGAGGCCATCGTCTTTGGCTACCTCATTGCATGGTTCTTGGGTGAGGTAAGAGGCGAAAGAAGCGTCTAATCTTGTTGCATGCGCTGACCGCTTCCTTCAGTATGTCTACCACGAGAAGCAGCGAGCCGTCATTGTCCAGTTCCACGAGTGGCTGGCAGGTGTTGCAGTGCCGCTCTGCAAGAAGCGCCGCATCGATGTTACTACCATCTTCACCACGCACGCTACACTTCTTGGTCGCTACCTCTGCGCCGGCTCGGTTGACTTTTACAACAACCTTCAATACTTTGACGTAGATGCCGAGGCAGGAAAGCGCGGTATTTACCACCGGTACTGTATCGAGCGGGCGGCTACGCACTCAGCCGATGTCTTCACAACTGTGTCACACATCACCGCCTACGAGAGCGAGCATCTCCTGAAGCGAAAGCCCGACGGCGTGCTGCCCAACGGTCTCAATGTCAAGAAGTTTTCTGCGACTCACGAGTTCCAGAACTTGCACCAGCAGGCCAAGGTCAAGATTAACGACTTTGTCCGTGGACACTTTTATGGACACAACGACTTTGATCCTGAAAACACTCTCTACTTCTTCACGGCTGGTCGCTACGAGTACAGGAATAAGGGTGTGGACATGTTCATCGAGTCACTGGCGCGATTGAACCACAAGATGAAGAGTGAGAACTCTAACATGACTGTGGTTGCTTTTATTATTCTGCCTGCGCAGACCACATCGCTTTCGGTCGACTCGCTCAAGGGACAGGCAGTCATCAAAGCGCTCCACGACAGTGTCAACAACATTGCTGAGAACGTGGCCAAGAGGCTATTTGAGCGCTCCCTGACTTGGACAGAGGGCCAGGAACTGCCCGAGGACAAGGACTTGATCACACCCGCTGACAAGATTTTGCTCCGCCGGAGACTGTTCGCCATGAAGCGCCACAACCTTCCACCTATTGTAACACACAACATGGTCAATGACGCTGAGGATCCTGTGCTGAACCAACTGCGTCGCTGCCAGCTCTTCAACCACCCATCAGACCGCGTCAAGGTTGTTTTCCACCCAGAGTTCTTGAACTCGTCCAACCCTGTCCTGCCCATGGACTACGACGACTTTGTCCGCGGAACCCATCTCGGTGTCTTCTCGTCTTACTACGAGCCCTGGGGCTACACTCCGGCCGAGTGCACCGTCATGGGTGTTCCCAGCATCACAACAAACCTGTCTGGTTTCGGCTGCTACATGGAGGAGCTGATTGAAAACGCCCAAGACTACGGCATCTACATTGTCGACCGCAGAATGAAGGGCGTCGACGAATCGGTAAACCAGCTCGTCGATTACATGTTTGACTTTACAAAGAAGAGCAAGCGCCAGCGCATCAACCAGCGGAATCGAACAGAGCGCCTCAGCGACCTGCTCGACTGGAAGCGCATGGGCTTGGAATACGTAAAAGCCCGTCAACTGGCGCTCCGACGCGCCTATCCTGCCGCCTACGAGGGCGACGAGGAACCAGACTTTTTCAACTCGCAAGACGTCAAGATCTCACGGCCCTTGTCTGAACCTGGCTCTCCGCGTGATCGATCTGGTATGATGACGCCCGGAGACTTTGCCTCGTTGCAGGAGGGCCGCGAGGGACTGAGCACCGAGGATTACATTGCATGGAAGCTGCCGTAAGTGATTCTATATTAGGCCATGGACGAATGGATTTTGCTAACAAGCGTATAGGGAAGAAGAAGAGGCAGACGATTTCACGTTCCCGCTTACCCTCAAGACAAAGAGTAAGCCGGACTCTGGTGCGAATACGCCGACGTTGTCGACGGCGGTTAATGGAACGGATTAAGTTGTGCCATTTGAATTTTGTTGCAAGGGGGGATGAATGAAAGAAAGGAAATTGGGATTAATGTGTTCGTCGTTGTTCATCGTCGAAATGTCTCGAGCTTTTTTTTTTATATAACGAGAAGGAATTTGCATGAAAGACTAGCGGGGACAGAGGAGAGAATAAGGGAAAAAGAAGAAAGTTATTTTGATAGTGGAACCGAGAGAGAGAGAGGGGGGGGGATGGAGATAAGGGAACTTGTATTTTATCAAAGCATGTGAGAGAAAGGAGAGGAAAGGAATCCATCCGATTATTTTCTCAACCTGAATTGTTGCTTTGTTTTTTGTTTTTTTGCTGTGTCGTTGTTACCGGTCCGAACACCATAGCTACACTTTTACTTTCCGCGGCGTCCCGGACTAGGCTTCCTGGGTCAAGAGCGCGAATACGTGGCAGTGTGGCAGTGTGGCAGAACCAAAGTGAAGAGAATCGTTGCAATGCCATGGAGTCCGCGCTGATTGGCGCATACGCTTGTAAGTGTATATGTAGCCAAGATGATGCCAAGATCCCTTATGCATGTGTGTAGTAGGTAGTAAGTAGGCTTTTTTTTACATGTGCAAATCACTCATACTAAAACTTCTTAACCCCCTTCCACCCCCTTGCTTCCTCATTCTACAGAGAAGCGGTCAGTAATGCCAGCGCTGCGGAACAGACCGGCACAGATACGAACAAGAAACCGCGGCAAGTCAAAGGGTTGCCCGCGGCTCCGGTTTACGATGCTTTCGTCATTCCCCCGTTTGTCCAAGTAGATTTGGTCTCGGATCGCGGATGGCGCTGGTGCCGAGGAATGAGGCTGTGTACGTAGGTACGTGCGAGGAACGCAGGGACCGCGGATGTGTACTCGGAAGTGTGGCGCAGCAGGGAAGAGGAGAGGAGAGGAGAGGAGATGTGATGTGATGTGATGTGGTGCAGGCAGGGTGGGCGGCGGGAGCAGGAGTTTCAAAAAAGGATGCTGGCTTGCATGATGCGGATAGCAAGCTGGTGGTAGGTATACAAAACCAACTAGTAGGTACTACCATGTATACATACATGTCAAAAAGAGGATTAAACTTAATCCATCAACGCACAGCCCTAGTCTATACCTGCAATTTTTAGAGTTGATATGAATGTGTTGCTCTATGAATAGCTTCTTCTTGGGCGACCAGATGGTTGCTTTGGTTTTCTGGTTTGAAGAGTACTCCGTACAGAATGGGTGCTGGAGAGCTGACACTACGTTGCTGGGCAGGTTCGGCTGAGAGAGGAGGAGTGTACTCCGGGGAGCATAGGCAGGGGAGTGCCGTTATAAGACGTCATTGCGCTTGTTTCAGGGCACAAGACGTATTCTACATGTTTCCCTGCAGATTGCGGTATTTGCAGAGGACCTGGGAACCGGGGCGCGGCACGGAGGGTCGCTGTTTTGACATGATGATGTTATGTTATACTTATTGGCAGTTGGAAATGGACTACTGCCGGCATGACGTTGATGTCAGACGACGGCGGTGAGGGCGGCTTCTTCGACAATGAAGGAAAATACCACGACTGCCTGATGGGCACATGCGATATTTTCTTCTCCACAGGGTAAATGGTGTTATACAGTCGAGATGCATACTACTGCATTGTGGTTCCAGACGGGTTAGGCAGGGACCGGCAGGCGACAAGCGGAGTCTGGGGCAGAGAAGAAAGCGTACATATTATTCGACGGTGCGCGTCCGGGCCATTGGCAATGCGTATGATTCATTCGAAGCCCGTGTATGTATGTAGTACGAGATATGAGTGTTGCATGTTGCATGCATATTGCAGGGGTGCGACTTAAACCTCCGGGGCGCGATACCCCAGGGCCTGGGCGCTGGTCGTGCGGCCCTCGATGCATCTTGGCATCATCGCCGCCGCGCACCGCGATAAGCCGGGAAACCAGGTCGTGATATTCTCTGGACCCGTTTGTTTTACTACCTCTCCCCACCCCCCTCTCCCCCTTTTGGACTATGCACCTACCCACTCTTCCTTTGGCCATGCATCCTAAAGGACCTTTCTTGCGACACGCTACCGGGTCGGTCCGTTGACGTCTTGCCAGTCCGCGCGCGCGCTGATTAACCCTCGATTCCGATTCAGCTCTCTCCGTCGCAACCAATTTCCCTTCTAGAACACACCCGCCCATACTTTTTCTTTAACCTTTTACGACTGTGACGATCCCAACTCCAACATCTCGGGCCATTTAGACTTTCCTCGCCTTTCTTGCTTCGCTTTCGCGCCGCCGAGGCGCATCCGTGGCAACCATGTTCGGCCCCTGGTTGACCTTGTTCGCATGGCTCAAGCAGCGCACGCCTTCGTCGCTCAAGGCGCTCGTTCCACACGCCAACTTCATAACGCTGCACTGTACGCATTCCAGATGAAAGAATGGAATCAGATTTGGTCGACACGGGTGTGCTCACAATTGCTCAGATTCATACATTATCGGTTGGACGCTTATTGGGTCCGTCATCTTGTACGGCAATGGTCGCATTCCATACATTGATGCCCTCTTTTTTGCCAGCGGCTCGGCAACGCAAAGTGGTCTCAACACGTGTGTAGAGTCCTTTGTCCTTTGGTAATTGGCAGCTGACACATTGCCTAGGATTGACATCAATAATCTGGATTTGTATCAGCAGGTAGGAGCATGAAGATCACTATCCAGGAATATCCTTCTGACAAAATATAGATTACCATGTACCTGATGACGTGCCTGTGCACCCCAATCTTTATCCACAGCTCCGTTGTCGTTGTCCGCCTCTATTGGTTCGAAAAGCGCTTCCAGAATATCGTACTTGAAAGGGGGAGCAGGAGTGGTCGGACCCGAACTTTGTCCAGGGCTAAGAGCGATACGAAGAAAAATAGTGAGCGAGATGTTGCCCGGGAAGAGCAGGCGGTCGGTACACGCGAGATCCGTGTCATGAGGGAGTCCAATGGGCACGCGCAGGGTGGTACGATCGAGAATGAGTACGCTTTTAGCGACGGACTGGACTACACTGGCAATGGCATCCGTCCCAGGCGATCTAGTTCCAGTGAAGACGAGATGCCGCCATTTGTTCGGCCAGAGACTCCGGTACAAAACGCGCCAACGGGCGGCATCGTATGGGCAGACAATCTCAGCACACCTGCAAACCAGAAATCAAACAGGGATTCAGTAGAGAATTCGCCCGGTAGCCGTCTTCCTCAGAGCAACAAGGAAAGAAGCATTGCATTTGTTGAGGCTCAGCGGAACCCTACGGCACGGAACAAGCTGCGCATTCCAGGTCCACGCGATTTTGACCAGGGTCGCACTCCAGAAGCAATCAAAGCAGAAGAAGATCTCGAAAGGGTTGCGAGTCGCATGTCGCAGGATTCCGGTGCTAATTCCACAAGGAGACACAAACGGTCCAACTCGCTGCCTTTTGCTTTGAATGGAGACGACCGGCCTTTCAAGAATCACATCACCATTGACGTCCCAGACAGGCAGCACCGCAAACATTCCGTCTACGATCGGACAAGAACAAACGATAATGATTCTGGTCCTTCGAATTCGATGCATCTTCGCAACAGATCACGCTCAAGGACTCTTACAAGCTTCCTTAGTAAGAACAAGGACGAGGACGAGGACCCTGTACCATATCTGAGCTGGACACCCACTCTCGGACGAAATTCCAACTTTGTCGATTTGACAGAAGAGCAGAGAGAGGAGCTGGGTGGTATTGAGTACCGAGCTTTGAAGTTGCTGGCTGTTATCCTTACCGTCTTCTACCTTGGCTGGCACATCATTGGTGTCATTTCTCTGGTGCCCTGGATTACGCATAGTCGACACTACAGTGAAATTGTCGAGGCAGTTGGTGTCCACCCTACCTGGTGGGGCTTCTTCACTTCAGCGTCCTTGTTCAACGACCTAGGGTTTACGCTGACTCCAGATTCCATGGTTTCCTTCCAACTTACCGTGTGGCCTCTACTGATCGGCACCTTTCTCATCATCATTGGCAACACGGGTTTTCCTTGTATGCTCCGTTTCACAATCTGGATCTACTCCAAGTTGGTGCCCAAGGGCAGCAGTGTGTGGGAGGAACTTCGTTTCCTGCTCGACCACCCACGTCGATGTTTCACGCTGTTGTTCCCGAGTAACGCAAACTGGTGGCTGTTCTGGGTCTTGATCATTCTCAACGGTGTCGATTTGATCTTCTTCATCATCCTCGATCTCGACGACCCGACTGTCACATCCCTTAGCGGTGGCCACCGCTTCTTGGCTGGTCTGTTCCAAGCCGCCTCGACGCGTACTGCAGGTTTCGCCGTCGTCAACATTGCGGATCTGCACCCTGCGGTCCAGGTCAGCTACCTCATTATGATGTATATTTCCATCTTCCCCATTGCCATGTCCATCCGCCAATCCAACGTTTACGAAGAAAAGTCGCTGGGCGTCTGGGCGGCCGATGAACTCGATGACGCAAAGTCCAGTTATCTCTCCCATCATTTGCGCCGCCAACTCTCATTCGACTTGTGGTTCGTCTTTCTTGGCTTCTTCCTCATCGCCATCATCGAAGGCGCACGCCTCGAAAACACAAACGAATACGCCTTTAGCCTTTTCTCCGTCCTCTTCGAAATCGTCTCGGCGTACGGAACCGTCGGCCTCAGCCAGGGCTACCCAGGCACCAACGCCTCCTTCTCGGCACAATTCAAACCCCTCTCCAAACTCATCATCATCGCAATGCAGATCCGCGGCCGCCACCGTGGTCTACCTTACGCCCTTGACCGTGCTATCCTCCTCCCCTCAGAAACCCTCCACCAAAAAGAAAACGAAGACGCGACGAGAAGAGCGCGGAGAAACAGCAACGCACCCGAGATGGGATTCAGCATGAGCGGCGAGCGCATCACGCGTACGGGAACTATGCTCAGTCGGAGAAGTACAGCGAGCGGTGCGGGTGTGGTGCAGGAGTCAAGACCAGAGCAGCTCAAGCGTATTCTCAGTGGTGCTTTTACGGCTGGTCCTACGGGCTTGTATAGAGAGAAGTCGAATTAGGTGTTCTTTTTCTTTTTCTTTTTTCTTCCCACCGTCTTGGGACTATTGGGCGTTTAGCGAGCCATATTTACATTGGTGCGGTTGGTAGACAGAGGAAAACGTACACATGGAATGTACAGCGGCGTTTTTTTTTCTTATGGCTTTCAACTTGAATGGAATATTAAAGTCCTGCAAATGGCGGTGTTTACTTCTCAAATGCTACGATGGGGTCTTGTCTTTTAGAGTGTAACGTTTCAAGCTTCGAGATCAGCAGGAGCGTGAAAATCTACGCAAGTGTTGATGTCGCTGTTCAAGGTAGGTGGTACAGTTTGTGGTGTGACTGCATACGTATATTGGATATATGTCATTGTGAAGTGGGGACTCGCCCATCTTGACTCTGCTATCCTTTGGCTCTATCTGCCGTGTCATGAGTGATTAACAACTGTCAGTCAATGATTGGGCTGCGTGTATTGCTTTTGGTCTTTTGTTCGGATAAACTCTCTTTGTGAACCTTGATTGTTCTTCTCGTTGTAGTGCTGCATCGGAACAGGTATCATCAATTTCTGTAGAATGACAAGGTCGCTTGTCTGTCAAAAAAGGAGAAAAAAAAAACTCTATCGTAAAATTACTCAACTCGCTCGAATGTTATCACTACTTCTCATCGAAAAGAAACACCCCTGATTACTTCTTCTTTCCCCCTCCCTTCACCGCATCCTTCGTCTCCACCGGCAGAATCTCATGCACCTTCATGTCCAAGCCAACCCAAAATTTCCTCCCCCTCCACTCGACCGTAACACCTCCCCAAAACGCCGTAATCCACACTGGAAGCGCAAAGACCTCGCGACCAAGCCAGGCAAAGAAGAAGTCCTTGAATGTTCTACGTGCACCATCCAGTAAGCTGGGTTCTTCGGCTATCTTGTTGGCGAGCAGCGGTTTAGAAGCGTCATCGGTGCTGCTACGATGGTATGCCGAGGCGGAGCGTTGTGGGAGGACAAAGTCAGGTGTGTCAGCGTCGATTTCGACCGTTTTGGCAGAGTGAAGGAGCAAATATTGGATGTAGTCAACTAGACACCACGCAACGAGGTGGAGGAGCCAGACGAGGAAGAAGGATGTCCATGTAGGACTGATACCGAGTTTATTGAAGAAGGGGAGCGTAGTGAGGGCGTAGGCACCGTATAAGCCGCAGAGGATACTTTCGGTTCCTGGCTCGACAAAGGTTGCCAGTGTCACGGTGAACTTGCGGACACGCAGCCAGCGGATTCGGCGCTGTAGGTAGGCCATGACGGATGTGTGGCTAATGGGCTGGAAACAGAAATCACCAAATAACATTGCGTGCTTGCCCCAGGTTTCCTTCTTCGCTCCTGGCTCCGGTTTGTAGTCTGGTTTTTCAAAGGCCTGAGGTTGTTTCCATAGCGCATCGCCAATGAGATGGTCTTCGCAGATATTGTCGGAGAAGAAGTCGATGCCAGCAGCGCGTTCTGGGTTCGAGGAGGTGACGTAGTTGAGCTGTGATCGGCGGAACATGGTGCTCTTGCCCATAATGCAAGGGGCTACAGCAACCGTGTTGATGGCCTGGTAGAATTTTGCATGCGCGGATGACATGAATGCCTCGTCCAGACGGCCTCCACCACGCTGGAGGAGTTTCTTAATGGTACTATTGGAATGGTTGGGAGAACCGGACGAAGTGCTTGCTGCAATGCTCGTTGATGCTGCTGTAGCGCTTGGTTTTCCTCCAAGGAGTTCTTTTCTGTCCTTGAGCGAGAGATCCTGCGAGTCGAGGTCTACCGTGAGCGGGGTCTGATGCACGAATTTGTACTTCGTCTTGCTCTTTCCGTTACTACCCTCGCCAAAGCCGCATAGGAGATCCACCAATCGACCACAGACGCCTTTGCCAACCCAGACATTGCAATCCAGTATCCATACGATATCACCCCTGGCCTCCCTATACGCGCGACTCATGTTCCTGATCTTCGGGTTGGGTCCCAATGCATTATTGTTCTTCAACAGCAGCGGGTCCTCCTCTTCGACCAGGATCTGTGTATCGGCATCGGGGAAGTCTTTGCATAGGCGCTCTAGAATTGGGAAAGCAGGATCGGATCGTTCGGGCACACAGAACACCGTGTTTAGTTTGTTCCTGGGATACGTCTGGCGAAGGGTTGCGGCGAGGCATTCGTAGAGGCGCGGATCGAGGCCTTTTACTGGCCTTATGACGGTAACATGGGGTACTTGTTGCTCATCCAGTGTCGTTACACATGTTGCTGGCTGTGGTTTCTTCCAGTAGTATCGGAACAGCTGGATGAAGCCAATGGCGCAAACACTCCATACTATCACCCACCAGACGAGACAGCCGGTCGCAACAATAAAGCGCAACTTGGAGACGTCGTCTCGAGTTGCGGAGTCGGGCGCGCGAAGCATGCGCAAAACTGTGGTAGTGACCGTATAAGGGTGGGATGTTGACGAATCTCGCAGCGCCGGAGGTTCGGAGGTTGCGGAGTTTCGAAAGCCTGCCAAGCCAGCACCACGCGAGTACTTCTGAACGACTATAATCCGCACCAGCTTGGTTGTTGTGGCATAAGGGGGAAAGGGATGAGAGTAACTCCGAAGTACCACAGAGAAGACGGAGGACAGTTGTACCTGTTCCGACGTCACCGCCGGTGAGATTGCCTGCGCGCTACTCCTGTTGCAGAGAGTCCGCGCAGGATACTAGGTAAAGTTCCCGGCTGGCATGAATCGTAGAACGTAATTTGTGTATTCATCACTTGCCGACTTCATGCAGATGTTTCTGCCTGTTGTTGGTTGCCCAATAGGTAGAGGCTTATTAAAGACGCTGTTGTTGTTCTGCGTTTTAGGTTCCTCGGATGCATACTAACTTTTTAGATTTGAGACGTGCAGCTCGAGGCTCTGGAGCTTGAGACCTCGCGTTTGAATCGCTGATCTGACTGCAATGTCCTTCTTTTAATCTTTGATTTTTGGTGGGCTGAGGGGCGGTCTGCCTTTTTTTTTAAGACACGTTTGACAGGCCAATCACCACAGGCGAGCCAGCAGGAGAAGAACAAGGAGGTATATGCATTACTATATCGATATCAAAAGTAAAAAGTCAAGGGAAACGCCAACGCTATGCAATTCGCGGACCAATCCATGCCAAGCTGACTCCAGAAGTATGCAAGAAGCCAATCAAAGACCCGCATCTCAGCTCAACTATCAGGCCTCAGGCTTGGGCTTCTTACGTACTAACCCAGCGGTCAAGGTATTTACGCCGTTAGCAGCACTTGCATCATTCGGCGGTCCTGAGTCAGTCTTTGCCTTCTTCCGGACTGTAGCAGCTCCTAACTCCTGCACTGGCTCAATCGCCTGTTGCGCCACATTTGCTGACTCTGGAGCATCTGGTTTCCTCTTCTTTCGTACACCCATGACGATAGTCGGCGCTGTGCTGCTTGCGGTACTCAAAGAGGTGTCTACTGCTGCATGCTCTTTTCTTCCTACCACTGTAAAGCTCCACTTGCTTGTGCCACCCAACACAGCTATCTCCCTTTTCCATTTCGCTGTACTTCGTGCTGCTGCGCTACGATTGGCAAATGTCTGCTGTAACAGTACTTCATGTGCGCGGTCATATTGCTTGAGTGAAAGACAAATGGTTCCGCGAGAGGAGACAGGCCATTTCCAATAAGGGCTGACTTCAGGTAGTACTTTGTCAGAGCTGCGCGCTTTCAAGGGCGGCGATAGGGTTGATACCCTTGACTTGATCTTGGGAAGGACAAGAGGTATGGGTCCATACTTCAACTTGGCTGCTTTCTTCCGCCGACCTGTGTTTTGATGTTTGGTACTAGAGGTACTTTCCTGGGCTTTGTTTTGGGAAGGCGTTTGTGACAAGGACTGCTGCGACAGCGTATTCTCATCTTCCTCAGGTATTGAAGGTTTCGGTGGCGTAATTACAACCCAGATGAAGCCTACTATGCGGCCCGAAGAGCATTCTTGTCTAAACGCCATAAACTCCCAGAACTGATCAAGTGTCTTGACGCTCTTCCATTGCCCGTTGCTTCTCGAAGGTGTACCTCCATCAGCTACCATAGCATCTGTCCCTCGATCAGGAAGTTCCTCGTCCAGCTCGTCAAGAAACCTAGCCTTTGGGTCGTCTGGAAAATGAGGAACGAGGCAACGCGGTGGAGCAGCAGGATGAGGGGCGATTTGGAGGAGGGGATGCCCGGCAGTCCACCGTCGAGGCGCGTTCGGCACTGGGCTTGGTGGGGCATATCGTAGCGTATCGTACGGTTCGAAGCCAGGTATCACTAGGTAGCCCCTTGCCGTGGACTCTGATTGTGCTGATGCACTCTCCGTCTTGGTAGACTCGCCCTCGACCAGGCGTTGAGGAAAGGGCTTTCGGTCCCCCTCAACCTTGTATTCCCAAATAATGGGGTCAAGTACTTTGCACCACCACTTGATCAAGCCCCTGTCATCAAGGACATGTTTATTCTTGTTCTCGATGCTGGCGGGAAATAGGTACTGGTCCTGTGCCCTTGCGAAAAGAGAGATGACAAGTTTCTTGCCTTCCCGCTGCCTTTCTCTTGCGAGCCAGGATATAAAGGTACGGCAAATGGCTTTCAAGGGTGACGACGATTGTGAGCGCGGTAATTGCAGTTCAGATATGTAACCCGTCGAATCGGCTTTGGACACGAAGATGGTGGTCAAGTTTTTGGTAGTGTAGATCAAGATTTCAATGGCAAGCACAAGGAGTTCTTCAGGTGTTCCTGAGGCTGGGGCGTCTTTGGGAACGATAGCGGCAGCCAAGGTATGGGATTCGCAATATGTCTTTTCGGACTTGCCGTGGGGAGGCGCGGAGAAGAGGGCGGACGACTTGGAGGGCGGCGTGGAGTAATGATAGAAGTTGATGGATACATCCTTTGGCAGCTGTTCAGCCAACAGCTGTTCCAATGACCCGGAGGTCCCAAGTCTGGTCATACTGGCCCTATGAAGGCATAACAAGGGGACAGGTTGCGCAGCGGAGAGGGAAGATGGGGGAGGAACAGATGCGCGACTGGGGCTAGTGTGCTTGCGGTAAGGCGCGATGCGCGTGCCGCAACTTTTCGATGATTTCACCTCCGCCAGCATCAGCGCTTGGACTGGCCGCCCCAATCGGACCCCTCCACTTTGTTCGACTATACCAACCGCCTCAATGGCTTCCAAGCGGCCGCTCCAGTCATTCGTCTCGACCGCCTCGTCGTCGCTTCGCCCAGCGCGACCATCCAAAGCGACCCTTGTGCGGACCTCCGCATGCGCATTTTCGACCACCACACCAGTCAGGGCACCAGAATCCGACACAGACGCTGCAACCCGACCACGATGGCAACAGACACCCCCGCGCATGGTGGCTCCTTTTAGATTACGGCCTCAAGCAAAAGGCGGAGTTTTCAAGGTCAACGAGGATCCCAAGCGGTTAGACGATGCCTATGTGCGCATGCTGGGTCCTGGAGGTGACAAGGTGCTTGGAGAGGAGGTCAAATGGCTAGCGGTGACACACAAAAGCTTTGAGCATGGAAAGAGAGGTTTCAATGACCGGCTGGCGTATTTGGGTATGTGGGCATTCGGAGAAGCTGGCCATGCAGGAAACTAACGTCAAGGCCAGGACGGAGGATCGTCGAACTGCAAACATCACAAGCGCTCATAAATTCCCCGCAAGAGAATCAGTGGCCCAGGGACTCGAACGGCGTCCCGATGAACGACGAATATGGTCGCAAGCCATACCTCCACCCCGCCTTGAATGGACTGCAAGGCTTGACAGACGAGGCAGAGAGCTTAGTGCTTAACAAGTCACGATTAGCACCAATAGCAGAGCGATATGGGCTGGACAAGGTCACTCGATGGAAACCTAAGAGGGTATGTAGCGATTGTCTGGGCAGGCAGATTCACAGCTAACAAACAACAGGCGGACAACCTACAAGCTTCTGGTATCGAATCCGTTCTCATGACTTCACTATATGCCATTGTCGGAGCGGTGGCACTCGAAAGAGGCGGCGAAGTAGCGAACAAGGTTGTGCAGGACAAGATCCTTGCGCCGTTGGGCTTTAGCTTCTCGCCCGATTCATGATCCTAAAGACTACGTTCAAAAATCTGTACCATATTGTAAACAAACACATGACACGGTGCATGTCATGATTTCAGTACACTTATGACCAGTTCTCCCAAACGGTTGATCTAATTGCTGAATTAGCAACTATACGTGCCTCTATCACCGAGACCGCCCTCCTATACATACATCTACGTCTACGTCTACATCTACGTGTTCATGTTCTATCCACGACCAACGAATCTGCAAACTTAGATCATCGGGCTCCCGCTCGCAAATCCATTCACAACAGCAGACATGAGCTGGTTTGCAATCGCCGTCTTAGGCGGTAGCCTCAGTCCACCCTCCTTGTATTCTGGCCCTGCCTCCTCTCCCAGACCACTAGTACCCACGCGCAGTGCTTCCCTGACTTCCTCAGTAGTGAACCACTTCGCGTCCTCCAATTCGGCATCATGTCCCAGATGAATAGTCTCTCCATCCGGAATGGCCTGGCCAACAGCGCCAATCATCAGGTTAGCTGGGTAAGGCCAAGGCTGCGTAGAATGAATCACCACACGACCGAGATGAATGCCCGATTCCTCCCAGACCTCGCGGCGAACAGCCTCTTCGACACTCTCGGCTGGCTCGAGGAATCCAGCAAGAGTAGAGTACCAATGGGGCGGCCAGCGCTTTTGACGACCCAACAGAATCCGTTGGCCATCAGCTGACACTACAGCCATGATGACGGTAGGGTCAGTACGCGGGAAGCAGAGGTTAGAGATACCTGTGCGTGTTGCGCAGGGTGGGCGCTCGCCTTGGTTGACACTGGACGCAATGTCTTTTGGTGGGCAGGTACGCTTGAAGCCAGCGTTTACAGAAAGCGTCTTGTATCCGCACGAGGCGCAGAAGGGGTTTCGCGCGTTCCAGTCGAGTAGGTGACGGGCCTCGGCATAGATGGCCGCTGGTGCACGTTAGCTGCTAGGTCGTTGCGTACGTTGGGAAACAGTATCTGCATACCTTCTTCGGCTGGCAAACTCAAATGCATCCTCCCCTTGCTGAAGTCCAATCCTTGTGCTTTCATCTTTTCGATCAACTCCTCAGCCTTCTCCTTGACGCTTTCTTGCGGCGTGACATCTACTGCAAACCAGGGCTGGCCTTTGTAGTGATCCTTGTATTTGAATCCCTCCTTTCTCTCATCAAGACCCAAGAATATTATCTGCGGTACATACAATGACGAGTTGTACTGGGCGATGACTTCATCCTCGGACTTCTCAAACGGGTTCTCGCCAATGACGGGCTTCACATCCGCAAAGGTACATCGCGCAAGCTCAGTGCCAGACTTAACAAGGGGTTCGAGCTTGTTGAAGAGAAGGAACGTAGTCGAAGGGTGGTGTAGCGCAGAGGAGATGAATTGGTGGTCGGGACGGAGGAAGCCCACGCGGTTCAACGGGGACCCTGCATTTCTTTGTTAGCGATAAGGGTTCCATGGGCCAGATAGGACGAGTATGTAGTGCTGTACCAGAGAAGTAATTGGCTACTTCCTTTCCAAACTTGCGGCTTAGCATCGAATCGACTTCTGGGTGCGCTGGCTCAGGGAGGTCTGGCTGCGGTGGCATTGTACTAGAACTATTCGCAATACTCTGGTACTCTTATCGGCGTCGGGGCAGCCAGTGTATACACAGCCGGAATCTTTCAATCAACTAACAGGAATGAACAGAGGTATTGAGAATCACGATCACGAAGTCAAAGGAAAAGAAACCAGTACCTGACGTATGCACTTTACGTGCTTTTGCCCCACGTAGAGGTGCCGCTAATCGGCATTGCATTACCAACCATCTGCACCCTGTTCCGACACCTCGGTCCAGGTTCCGAAGCTTATCGATTAGTTTATCTGGACTTCTGGCAACACCAGCACCCCACGAGCGCGTAAATGGAACCCACACAGCAGCCATGAGTCAATTCCACGTATGTGAACGTATCCTACAATGAATACCAAGGTCTAAGCTTTTGCGACTAACACGCTGTCATAGCTCGGCGACGACTCGCGCTCCGGCTCCAGCGAGGATTCTGACGACGACAACATCTCCACCCTACCTTTTGCGACTCCACTGCGCCGCTCAGATTTCCTCACACCCGATTTCTCTCCCGCAAGCTATCTCTCTACCCTGCATAATCGGCACCAAACACTCGAGGACCTCCGCTCAGAACTGCGCGCGCGATCCCAGCTCCTCTCTAAAGAGCTTCTCGACCTCGTCAATTCCAACTACCAGGATTTCCTGAACCTAGGAAATAGTTTACATGGCGGGGAGGAGAAAGTAGAAGAGGTCCGAGTGGGCTTGCTGGGATTCAGAAAAGAGCTCGACGGCTTGTTGGGTTTGGTGGGCTCGAGGGAGGAACAAGTACGGGAGCTGCTGGAAGAGAAGCGCGACGTCAGGCGCAAAATCGAAGTCGGAAGGCGCCTCATAGACTACGATGCCCGGCTCAAGGAGTTGGAGGCTGAGCTCATGATTGAGGCACCGGGCCAGGAAACTACCACAACCGCGGAAGAGGTCTCGGATAGTGAAGAGGATGAAGAGGAGGATGACGAAGAACAAGGCTACAGTGTTTCCGTCGCGAAGCTGAGGCGGAATGTAGTGCAGTATCGATTGGTTCTGGGGCTAGAAAAAGAATTGGGTGAGCATCCATTTGTCGCAGCGCAGAATACTAGGAAAACAAAAGTGCGGACGACTTTGTTGATGGACCTAAGTACTGCTCTACAACAGGCGAAGAAAGCTGGTGCAGCTGGATCAGGGCGAGTTATGAAGATTATGAGAATTTACGGAGACATGGAGGAGTCTGCAGAAGCAGTCAAGGTGCTCAAAACATTAAAGTCATCATAAATGGCAAACTTTGACACCAGCATAGCGACGGCGTTCGGTATGGTACATTGTTCATACATCCATCCCACAGGCTATTGATTTACAAAGGCCCACTCAGCTCCTTCGGCGCTATCGAGTTGGGTCCTCTGAACTCTCCGCTCAAAGTGAAGCCCGGCGCATTGGTCGAGCTAAGCACCACCTCGTGAATCTCCTTGCCGATACGATCGCTGAGCTGTGCTATGTCCTTCTTCAGCGCATCCATGAACGCCTTGATATTCCTCTGCATCTCCTCAGGAGTGAATGCAAGCTGTCCCACCGCCATGCGGATCACGCCTAGACGCTCTCTGTATTCACTTCCGCCCACCATGTTCCTCACACTGGTTCCCACTGATGTGACCACCGTGCCGGTTTTTGTGCTGGGCATCAGGCCCTTGGGACCAAGCACTCGTCCGAGTCCCGCCTTGTTCATCTTTTGCAGACTGTCGATGTGGCATATACACCTGTCGAATTCGACAACACCCTCCTTGATCTGATTGAAGACATCGTCCTCACCAACAAGTGTAGCACCTGCAGCGAGAGCTTCAGCAGCAGCCTTTGAGTCCGGTGCAGCGATGACGCAAATCCTTATGTCGGTCTTGACGGGGTGCGGGAGTCGTAGGCGATTCCGTACGACGGGGCCATTTTTTAGAGTCTTCAGACGAACATGCATCTCATACTTTGAGGAGGAGGGATTACGGCCTACTTCGAAGGCGCGGATATATCTAGTCATCAATTAGCCCTGACTCTTGACGTAGCCCTAAAAATACCCAGTGGGTGACTCACTGCATCGCATCAATCAGCGAAAACTGCTCTGCCTTCTTCAAGTCATATTGTATGAAGGTGTTCCGCGCCTTCTTCTTTTTCTTAGGCTGTGCTTTTGTGGTTGCGCATCGTATCGTTTGGTATGGTAACGAGGCAATGCGCGGGACTTCGGGTCTCGCAACTGCAATTGAAGAGGCAGTAAGCCGGCTCAAAGGAGCTATTAACGATCGTGGGTGTGCCATTGGGGCTTTGCAGACATCGATGGTGGCTGCGATGGAGCCAAAAGTTCGTCGGGGATTCGGGAATGCCAAGACTCGACTGCACTAGTGAGTATCGCGTACCCCTCGACAGTCACATCACCTACACATAGCTTCAGCGCGATGTCTGTTCGCACTGGATAGTTTTACACTCATAAAATGATTCTTCTATGTCTTGTATTTGTATGGACCGCTGGGCTGTTCGAATGATCAGAAGTGCAGGTACCAGAAGCAGTGAGAAACACCACAGATTGGCAGTTTGAACGAGGTTGACAGCGGTAGCAGTGTTGAATCTGCGACATCGCATTCGTCTCTGCCTCGTCACCAGAAAAGGTCAGAATATTTGGAAGCTTCATGCTGGATGAAAGAGAAGTAGTTCTGATTGATCTAAATGGCTACGCTCCTTAAACAGTAAGGATATCCGTAAGGATTCATCTGATGAAGCGAGCCGTGCTTTGCCGATAACACGGCTGTGAAGTTCTGGAATTTGCATACGTTCGTTATTCATCTATACCGATAACCTTAGTTCTTCGGAACGACTAACCCAAATGTCGAGGGCGCTTTACTGTTTCCAACGCTTACCGAGTTTTACGAACGCCGATTGGGCAGAGAAACCTACCAATTTATTCCGACATGTCTGCCTGGCGTCCTTTATATAAAGTCTTGTGTTACTAGATATCAAATGTGATTCATTCTATTTTCAAGCTACCCGGCAATCATGGATAAAACAGTATTCACGCCACACCTGAAGTTGACGCTCATCACCACAGCAGAGAGGGGCAGTCAAGAACTTGAGTGGCTACACGAACTACGCAGTGACGAGAAGGCTACATGGTGGAGGTTAGTAGTTAGTAGTTACTCCTCCTCTCGGTCGATGGGACCTTCTTTTGCCTCACATAGCAGCAACCAGCATTTAGAAAAACCAATGCTAACTACTCACAGCATTTATGGTCGGTCAAAGACCATCGAAGATACCGAAAAGGTTATGAAAGGAGCTTTGCCGAAAATAGCAGGCGTGGGCGACGCAAAGTCATATCGTGTCGTCTACGCTGTTCATGAGTTGCTCGTCCCCAACAGCAATGCTACAACGAACGAGGAAACCCCAACTCGCCTCATCGGGCTCATGACTCTACGTTCCCTCGGGCCGGATACTCTCGCTCTACCAGCCCACATGTTCCCGAAATCTATCTCTTCGCCCGATTGTTTGACAATGGAACTTGGCTATCAGTTCTTGCCAGCCGCATGGGGCAAAGGCTTCGCTACTGAGTCAGTAACGGCATTACTTGAGGTTTGCCAGCGTGAACAGCAATTTTGGGACGACTACCGGAAAATCTTCATCAGAGCAATTGTCAATGATGAAAATCCAGCTAGTCTACGTGTCTTGGCAAAATGCGGCATGCAAGAGCTGGGTGTGCACGTTTGGGACGGGGAAGGGCTTTGGCTTGCAGGGAAGTGGAGGACTACAGATAGTCTCCATATCTTCGGAAAGTTTGTGAGGGAGTGAGGGCCTATTGTTAGCCATGGCGGTTAATCTCGGCAAACTCATCATCGTGCTATTCAGGTTTTAAACATCTGGTGCAAAACCTCAATTAATCTAACGGCGCAGTAATAGCGATGAATGCACTCAATGCTTTCTAGATATATTTTTTTTGGAGCTCTTGCTCTAGCTTAGTGGCGTGCGAGCTCTCTACGGCTCATGTTCAAAGAATCCAAAATGAAAGAGTTTAGCCTGGACATAAATGTCTGCATGTTGATGTTACTACATATTTCAAGCAATTTTTGAACTATCAAATGCTACCTAAACGTCAAAAAAGATCTCTCAACATGCCGTGCTGGAGTCTGTACCTTGAAATTTGCTTTTACTAAAAAAAAAACACCAAAAAATCTACAAAAACATACGACAGCGGGGATTCGCCAGTGGTCACCCACCTGACTACTAGCCCACCGGTCGAAGGATTGACGTGTGGAAATCGGACGGGATCCAGTCTGATACTTCGCCTATGGTCGTATGTGAAAGAACGGTGATTTCAAAACATCAAAAAATCACTTCTAACATCCGCTTAACTGGACGCACTTGCGAAGTTTAGTGTATCTTTAGACTACTTGTATGAGTAGAACATCTACATTCCATTGAGCGTTACAATTACAGATATCAAGGCTATGTTTACGTAGTCGCTGTTGGGAGTAGAAGTCGGACGCCCCCGCTTGTAGTTGCTCTGCATGCATGACGCAACTATTAATCCCTTCGGTAACACAATTGATACCGTACCCCAAAACTCCTCTTTTCTCGGCGATAACGCCGACACTGTCTGTGATTAGTTTCGAGTATCGTAGATCATCACTTAAATGAGCGCCGCACAGCTGTGTGATGTGGATATTACCCCGCGCATCTGGGGTAGAGCCGTTAGCATACCCGAGAATGGTAAGCACTGCTGTATGGTATCTCGATACTGCCATAAAATGGCCATAGCCTGGTTTCTCCCGGACTCAGATATCGCAGCCAGTATAATAGAGTCTCTTGAACCCTAAACCACGTTCTCAACAGCATAGCATCTTGCTAAGGAACCTGTCAAGATGGTGCCAGAAAAAGATTCAACGAAACATCTTGAAGACGTCGATTTTGATGTTACTAAACGTCAAGATGAGACATTGCAGGAGCATGGAGAAATTGAGCTTCACGACCAGAAGCACAACAAGAAGCTCAATCGGCGTCTTGACTTACGGGTGCTACCGTTGTGCTGTTGGGTCTATCTTCTAAATTTTCTTGATCGAGGTAAGCTATACCCCCCAAAACCGCCATATCATGTATCCGGGTTACATGCTAAACAATTGTAGGCAACATCGGCAACGCCCGTGTACTCAACGAAGAAACAGGAGGCGATATGCTCAGCAACACAGGCCTGACACCGCGCGGCTACGCTCTAACAGTGACACTCTTCTCCGTTGCATATGCTATCTTCGAAATTCCAAGTAACTTTGTTATGAAACATTACATCAGGCCTTCCAGATGGCTCGGTATCCTTCTGTTCTCCTGGGGCGCTCTTACCATTGGTTTCGCCGGCGTACAGAATCCCGCTACTATCATCGCACTGAGATTCCTCATTGGAGCTTTCGAAGCAGGTTTCTTTCCAGGTACAGTACTCTAGTCACTCGCAAACTGAGAATTGTACAACTGATTACATGACATCAGGAATTGTATACTTCATAACAATATGGTACCGATACAATGAACGCGCGGTCCGCATCGCCCTTGTAATCGCCTTTTGCAACCTCGCAGGTGCCTTCGGCGGCGCCATTGCCTACGGTGTCGGCCACATCAATGGAGCCGCAGGTCTAGAAGGGTTCCGGTGGCTTTTCATCATCGAAGGGATCATAACCTTGCTTTCTGCTTTCCTTGTCTGGTTCTTTTTACCAGACTACCCAGCTCGGGCATCCTTTTTGAGTGCTGCAGAGAAGAAATTCGCTATCGACCGTCTGGCCGAGCGAGGAGGCGGTTACAACCAGGAGCATGCCAGTAGAAAAGAGATTCTGGATACGTGCTTCAGCCCGAGAATGTTGCTGCATTACGTTGCGTACGTAGCGGATGTAGTACCCCAGGGGAGTTTCACCTTCTTTACACCTACCATCGTTACAGGCCTAGGTTACCAGTCTATACACGCGCAGCTCTTGACCGTCCCACCATGGGTTGTGGGATTCTTCGTCGCAATTGCTATATCCTACTCGGCCGATCGCTTCAATGCTCGTGGCTGGCATATCACTATTGCATCGCTGGTCGGTGGCACAGGATGGCTTACTGCTGGTCTTCTTCCCGCAGACGCCTATGTTCAACGCTACGGGTGTCTATGTATGGCTGCTGCTGGAGCGTTCCCAGCTGCACCTTCAATGACAAACTGGGTTACCTGCAATTCGCCCAGCTTCCTTACTTTGCCCTTGGCTATCGCTTTGCATAATTCTTGTGCAGGCATTGGACAGATCATCGCGCAGTGGATCTGGAAGAACAGTGAAAAGAACAGTGGGTATCCCACAGGAAATTTTGTGTGTGCGGGCTGTAGCTTTCTGGTTGCAGGTATTGCGACAGTGCTCAGGCTGTGGTACGGGAGGATGAACCGGCTTGAGAGAAGTGACAGTAGGGGTGGTCAGAGAGTTTGGGCACTGTAGTCAAGAGCAAAATCTCGAAAGCGACGGGTGCACACCAATATGAACTAATTTTTTGGCAATGAATATCGCCAAAGGTGCTCTAAATAATCGTACAGGTTGCCTGTGACTCCGTACCCTTGCTTGAGCTTATTAGAACATCAATGATACATAAGTGCTATGGGCTCTTAGAATGGACCAACTTCTCGTTGCTACAGAACACCCATGGTCTATTGCTTCAATATCCACTCCCTTAATACGTCCGTCATAATTTCATGCGTCCGGCTCGTCAAGTGTCCCGAATTATACCAAAAGTAGGTGTCTAATTCCGTACAACCATATTTTTCTGGGTTAGTCAGAATATCGGGTTGATTGTATCCTGGGCAGTAACTCGTAATATTCTTGTATCCATACTCTTGATAATGATCCAATACATTGTTTAGAACGCTGTTGACATCAAACTGTAAAACCGTTGCATCGCAGTGTTTCGTTGCGAAGTGGTCGGCATGTGTGGCCTGAATGCTGTTGAAAGACTCAACGAGCGAGGCATTGACGTTGGGTGTACCTGGTCCACGGTCCAGAGGTGGGAGGTTCATGAACAAGAAGTTTCTGTATCCCAGTTCATAGATCTTTTCTACATTCTTAAACACATTCATCTGGACTTTTTCGTAGGCTGGCGCGAACGTTGCATTTTTACCCTGTGTAGCGACAAGGTCATTGATGTCATTGATACCGATCCAAACGGCTACCAGCGTGTCTTTCTTACGCAAGTGAATAGATTCGAGAGCAGGATTTCCAGAAGAAATGAACTGCTCGACCTGGCGTTGTAAAGAGACAGTATGATTGTGATGGAGTGGCGTGAAGCCAGCCTCCTCGATCGTATTCGCGCCCGCGTAGGCAAAGTCCCAGAGCTGAATGTCGCATTCCTGAGGGTCGTGTAGGCCGTCTTCCACACCGCAATCGGTCAGGAACTCAACCCAGTTAGGGCCGCCTTCCGCTGTTCCTGTGAGATTCTGCACGATTCGGTCGGAAAAGAGTTGTGTCGGCGTAAAGGATAGGTTCAATTCATCGCCAATAAAAGAGTAGTTTGAATGGCCGAGGGTACCCTGGACGAACGTATAACTGTCGCCAAAAGCTATCAGAGATTTGATAGTTGTCCAGTCAAAAGAATCTTTCTTCAAATTCGGAGAGGTCGGTATCGCTCCTGCGCTTGCGCAGAACGCCGCTGAGAAATACAAAGTCGTGACCAGTCTCATTGTGACCAGCTACAATCAGGTATAAACAAAAGGCGTGTCCATCTTGTTCGCGTTCAAAGTATATTTATTTACACCTACAAATCAGGGTCTTGGCCGATTTTCGAGTTGCAGTCTATGGGATAATAGGTAGGCTCCGGGTCAATTGCACCCGAAAGCAAGGACGTCGGAAAATTTGGGGATAGGTCTGGGTTTGGGGTAAAGCCGTTTCCCATGTACATAATGCGGGGTAAGGCGTCATTACTGGCGTGTACCTATTAACTTACAAAGTATTGAACTAGTAGACGCTCGAAGGCTGGACACCGATTGCAAGCGCGGGCGAAGGTAGTTAAGAAATCAGCGTATTTAGGACTTGCAGCTGTCGGCTGCATGGCCGTGTCTAGGTGGCGTCCAATTGTAGCATGCTCTTTGCATTTCAGCTTTGCTATGCTGCATTTCCGGTAGTAGTACAATCAGCCGCACTCAGCCCTTCCACTAAGGAAATTCATTACAAGAAGAATGATCTTACACTCTTACGGTATTTTCCCCTGTGATGTGAAATTCTGGAATAGTCCAAGAGTTATACTCTCGTCGATCGTCTAATCAAGACTAATGTTCTGAACAGACTAGCGAGATGCTACTCTCGCTGCTTTGGTAATACTGCAAGTTGTCTGAAGGCGGCGGCTCATCCTGAGCGACGCACAACGCGCCTCGTGACCTACTCTAGCGAACGACAAGAACTCTAGAGTTCCACAGCACTGGAGCCTATCGTTGTGTGACGCTTTGTGCTTTTCAGCTTGGATCAATTCCAGGCTTGGGTGAAGTTCGGAAGCATTACCCGCCTAGAATTTGATCACCATGCCGTGTCCGCTGCAACGTGAAGAACAAAACTCCGACGCTAATTCAGCTTGGCTATTCTACTGGCACAAGTACCGGTAGCCTCATATTTTGCAATATGCAATGGAATGAATTGGGGGTCTTCAGCTCTGACTCTATTTTAAGGCCTCCAAACATCTCCTGATTTCCTCTTTCGCTTTAAGCGAGCGGTGAAATCAAACAGCACGAAGCGCCGAGAGCTGAACACCTTACGACTAGCTATTTTGATCGAGTCGAAACCAAGTGGGTTCCTCATTGCTAACTACAATTCACTATCGGGTTGCTAGAATAGGTATAGTACACCGATGGAACCAAGATGACAATCCAAGTCGAGTTAGGAAGATATGGCGACCACACAGACCCTTGGCACATGGACCGTTCTGTACTTTGATATTCTCCCTCTTCCTCTACTACTAATGCCTTCAAACTTGTGCTAGCCAGAGCCGCCGAAAGGTGGCTTCAAAGATGTCACCCATGGATCCGCCAACACGACCGGTCAATTCATCGCGTGCTTCTCTTCTTGACGAAAATGGCAAACCTGTTAAAAACATTCATGTGTATGAATTGGATCCGCGCACAGAGGAAAGATCGAAAAGTGCTGAAACAGGCTATAACGACAACGAAAGCGCTCGCGACACATCCAAGACCTGCAAATGGACGATTGGCTGGATGACCCCATTCTTGATAATCCTCGCCTTTGTATTAGGTATGGTTTAGACAAACGTTCTCTGAGAAGTCCCGCAGCTAAAGTCTTACAAAGCACTCGGTGTGGCAATAGGACACTACATCTATTGTCTCAAGCTTGATCAACAACCTGTAGACTCAAGTATACCACAAAGTTGGAATTCAGCCATCTCTCTCGCCTTCGCTCGCGTATTCTCCGTGCTTCTTGCTGCATCAGCATCTCAGGCATTCACCCAACTTCTCTGGCGGTATTTTCGAAACCACCACTTATCGGTTTCAAAAATCGACGCTCTCTTCTCACTCAACACTGGTCCTTTGAAACTATACCGACTCGACCTGTTGGCACATGTCCCGGTACTTTGGACCTTTGGGCTTTTCTTTGCCTTAATACCCATTGCCACTCTCTTCCCCCCTGGTGCACTCGAAGTAAATCTCCTTGCCTACCCTGAAAACAGGTCGATATCGGTTCCTACTCTGGACATCGACTATCATGGCAACGGATCTGCGGTTGCCTTTTTCCAAAACGCTATGTTTACTCCTGGTTTTGACGGAGAATACCGGTGAGTTTCCAGTGATAGCATCTCAATATCACATTCTTTACGATGTTTAAATCTAACAGATATTAGGCTACCAGCTGACAGGTACAAAGGGCTAGCCAGAAAGACATTGCTTCAAGGGGCTTTTCTTACACGTCCTTCACCCTGTGGGCTTGATTGCTCCTACAACTTAACGTTTGCGGCTCCAAGTCTGCAATGTGCTGATGTCACGACTATGCCCAATCTTAACGATTCGACATTTCCGATAGCATACACAAGCCCGTTTAAAGATCTCGAGGACTTCGATCCGACTCACTACAACTACATGGGAGCACCGATTAAATCTAACAATACCTTTCTTTCTGGTCAGTCTGCGGATGACTCATTTGTTTTCGTCGTCAGCTACCGCGCCCCAGACGACGATTCCTTCAAGTACTTTAGTTGCGTCATGATGGACGCTACATACAACTCTCAAGTGACGTACAAGAATGGTACCCAGAGCATTGACGTCCATCTTACCAATGAAAAGCCCTTGAACGCCTCCTCTCTGGATGTGTCTTCACTGTTCTACGACCTCATGGTTTCCGATCCAGGGACTGCTCCGATCACGTATCCAACACCACTTCTCAAAAAGACAGAAGAACAGATTTTATCTGCCATGCATGGCACGCAAATAAGGTCCATAGGGGATGCAATGCTATATTGTCTTTCTGGATACATTGTAGAATACGGTATGTGAGCTCCTACTTTTCTCATTCTGGAATCAAAACCTTCTACTCTTTCCCTTTCTCTTTACTTGTATCTGGAGTTACGAGATTTGTCGAGCCAAGAATTCTTCTTGATAATTGTGCCTAATCACTAGAACTTAAATCGGGCTAACAATACTCACTCGAACAGGACTCGAAGCCCAGGGCGTTGGAAACACCATGATTCAAGAAACGCCCCTCGCAGTGCCAATCCGTAATGAATCCATCTATCGATACATCGATCTCCGCCTAAAACTATCGCCCACAGTATTCGAAGAGCTCATGAGAAACACGACGCTCTCCATCTTCAACGACGCGACAAGTACGGCCAAAACCGAAGTCGCAATCATCAATTACAAAAACGCATACGTGTTTAAAGATCCAACCCGCCTCATCGTGTCATACGCAACAACTTTAGGCGTGTGTCTCGTGTTCATAATTCTCGGACTGTTTGCTCTCTGGCGGAACGGTGTAGCTGCTGACTCAGGTATTTTCCTGCAGGTGTTATGTGCTGTAGCGAATGGAAATTCCGACCTCACTAAATTGGCCAAAGAGGCGTGTCTGGGTGGATCGAAAAATCATACGAAAGAGCTCTTGGATCTTAAGGTACGGTTTGGGGAAGTCAAGGACGGCGAGTCCCTGGCGGCGTTTGGAACTGTGAATGAGGTGACGAAGCTAAAGAGAGGTGGAACTTATGGTTAGACAAGACTCATGCTCAGTTTGACTATTCGATTATGAGAGTTGAGGTATCTACAGTGCCTCCGCTAAAGTTTCGCGACACTAGCGCCAACCACCCCACCAACCACCACCTCCACCACCACTTTGAATGCCCACCACCACCCCACCACTGCACTAATTCGAGCGCTGAGTGCAGAAAACGATGGTGCGCGGTCTAAATATGACAGTAGACGAGCGAAATATTGCAATCGGCATGTTACAGGGGGGCGTACCAGTGTCAGAAGTCGCAGCCAAGTTTGGACGCGCGCGCTCTACTATCTACCGACTACAAGAAAAGTTCTCCACTACTGCCACTACGCGTGACAGGCCTCGATCCGGGCGTCCACATATACTTTCGACTCGTCAGAAAAAGATTATATATCGGGCTATACGCGCAACACCAAAAATTCTATACAAACAGCTTGCCCAAGTAGCAGTTGTAGTGCAGCCTGATGGCACTCTTTCGAAGCCTCCTAGCCACGATACATTATACCGAGTGCTTAAAAGTCAAAATATACGCAATCACCGCTGCAAAAAACGTCCAAAAATTACTCCATCTCATGCCTACAAGCGTCTGCTATTCGCTCGCAAGTACCGCAGCTTTTCTTGGCGTCGTCACATAGTTAAGTTCTCAGACGAGTGCTCCATTCAGAAGGGCTCTGGCGCCACAACTGAGTGGTTTTTTCGCTATCCAGAAGAGAAATGGAAGAGACGAATGATAACAGAAATACCCGCTGGCAAAATAGCACAACAGATGGTGTGGGGAGCTATATGGCTGGATGAACGTGGGCGCGGTCGCCGGAGTCGTCTCATCATTATGGAAAGGGATCCCAATGCCGCCCGCGGTGGCTACTCCAGCCAAAGCTACATCAAAGTCCTTCGTCAAGGTCTACTCCCTCACTACCGTCCGAATCAGCTCTTCATGCAAGACAACGCGCGTATACACACGTCTCAAGTCGTCCAAATATTTCTTACCGAGCACCAGATTACAATACTCGACTGGCCAGCCTTCTCACCAGATCTCAATCCTATTGAGCATCTTTGGTGGCTTCTCAAAAAACGCATGCATATATTCTACCCACAATATAACAATTATAGCGTAGCAGAGGAAGAGTGGAATGGTTTTTGTAAGGCTCTAAAAGACTGCTGGCGGCGTATACCACGCAGGTATATTGAGGCTCTAATTGGCTCTATGCCGCGCCGTCTAGCAGCTTGTCGAGCTGCAAAAGGCTGGCAAACTAAATACTAGTATTTAGGAACAAAATATATTTGTCAGACTTCAAAAATATGCTGTTTTGGTGGTAATTTTAGTGGTGAAATCATGGTGGGTAAGATTTGGTGTGGGGCGGAATTCGGCCCGTGTCGCGAAACTTATGCGTTAGTACTGTATGTACTACAGTACTAGGACTAAAGTTTCGCCGCGCTAGCTCAACCCCGCCCAACACCACAATCTCCACCAGAACTTCGAACGCCCACCACCACCGCCACGTGTATCCAATTCGACTGCGGAGTGTTTTAAATTATGGCGCGCGGTCTAAATATGAGTTTAACGGAGCGAAACATCACAATTGGCATGTTAGCGGCGGGCGCAGGTTACCGAGAAGTTGCGGAGTACTTTCACCGAGACGCGACTACCATCCGACGCCTCCACCACAAGTACAACACTACCCACACTACTGCCGACAGGCCTCGCTCCGGACGTCTACTAGTATTTTCAGACCGTCAGAAAAAGATTATTCGCCGTATAGTTCGAAGAACGCCTAAAATCTACTATAAAAAGCTTATTGACGAGGCTATGTTTATGATCTCTAGTATGCCACCTCTAAAGCGCCCATACCGCCGCACACTTTACCGGGTCCTTGCCAAACTAAATATATATAAATATTAGTGTAAGGGACGTCCAAAACTAACCGCGGAGCATATTAAAGCGCGTTATGCCTTCGCCCAAAGGTATCGACAGTTCCCTTGGCACCGCCGCACTATAAAGTTCTTAGACGAGTGCTCTATTCAGAAGGGCCCCGGCCACCAACGCGAGTAGTACTTCCGCTATCCAGATGAGAAATGGAAGGCGGATATAATTACTAAGCTTACTCCTTCACAGGGGCCCCAGCAGATGGTGTGGGGCGCTATATAGGTGGACAGTCGTGGGCACCCTCGGCGGAGCTCACTCATCATGATGGAAAGGGATCCAGATACTCCCCGCGGTGGATACAGCAGCCAAAGTTACATCCAAGTCCTTCGTCAAAGACTACTGCCTCACTGGCGGCCGGGTCAGATCTATATACATAACAACGCGCGCATACATACGAGTCGCGCTGTCCGTAGATTTCTCGAAGAACAAGACATCAGAACACTCGACTAGCCACCATACTCACCAGATCTCAACCCTATCGAACACCTCTAGTGGGCTCTAAAACGACGCATGGATAACTTCTACCCACAATATAGAAACTATAGCGTCGCCCAAGAAGAGTGGGATAGCTTTTGTGAGGCTCTAAAAGACTACTAGAGACAGATACCCAATTCACTTATCTTGGCACTGATCCACTCCATGCCGCGCCGCCTCACCGCCTGTCGACGCGCGCGAGGACACCAAACCAAATACTAGTATATAGGGAATATATTCTGAAATTTAATTAAAGAAATATGCTGTTTTGGCGGAGCAATGGCTGTTGTAATCATGGGAGTTAATTTGGGTGAGGGCGGGGCTTCCGCTAGCGCGGCGAAACTTTAGTCACATAGCTGTAGTAAGAAGAATAATTATACAGACATCGCAGTTCTACTCTCCGAATATATCTGACCAGCTGAATCCTCCTCCGTCGCCACCGCCCGCATCACCACCTCCTTGGCCACCCTGACCGCCCCAGAAATCTTGATCTTGGCCTCTTGGTCCAAATCCGGGGTCCTGGTTTTCACCCCAGACTTCTTCGCCAACCTCGCTTGTACCAGGGTGCTGGTCAGGATATGGTTCGTAAGGGTCAGTGGCTTGTGGTGAGGCATCGTCTCCCCGTTGTTGAGCAAGTTCTCTCCCTCTCTGCATCGCCTCGTAGCCTGCCATTGTGGCAGCACCAGTTGCAGCACCTTCTCCCACACCTAGACCGCGCGCTGCCGTACCAACTTCACCAGCGATACCAGTTTCGCTAGCTGCTCCAACAGCTCCCGCTCCTGCCGCAGCGCCGCCTGCCGCAGCGCCACCAGCAGCTTCTCCACTTCCGCCAACCCATGGTATCCACATTGGCCACATACCTCCTGAGCCGCTATGCCGACTGAAGTAATCAAAGTCGATGCTGACCGCTGTAGCAAGCATCACGGCTCGTTGGTCGAGCGTCATACCTGGGTGTTGCTCTAAAGAAGGCCTACTTTGCTGTCCGGTTTTCGAGATGAGATGTGACGGCTCATTCGCTAGGCCAGCAGCGTCCATTCGAAGCGCGTACACCCCAGTATCTGTGAAGATTTCCCGGGCGAAACCACCAAAGTTGCGATTGACAGAGCCTGCTAAGCGCCCGTCTTCGGTCATCAAACTAAAGTCCCAGGAAAGGAAAGGTTCATCCACCCTGGCAAACTGAAGCATGCCCACCTCTCGCGTGTCGCCTTCTGCTACTGTAACGGCTTTTGAACTCGAAATTGGCAGGTCGCCAGATGCTAGCTGTGGAGTCCCTGGTGCAGCGGGGTCGTCGTCTAGATTTCTCGCCAGGAATAGGTTGTATTTCCTCCGTAGCGGTGCCCACTCTTGTTCAGCAGCTCCTATGATTCGCATGTCTTGTAATGGCAAGCTCGAAACGTTTGCGCTTGTTTGGTTTGCAATACTTGCCGCGCTCGTACCTTGCAAGCTGGCTGAACTAGTGTAGGCTCCGCCATTATGGCCTACGGCATCGTACACCCGTATTCTAGAACTAATCCAGCTAAATGGTCGGTGAAATCTCAGTACTTCTTTCTCATCGCGATCGAAGACATGCGTGGTAAAGCTCCGATGGGTCTTGAACATCTGCCTTGCCACTGCGTTGCCTATTCCATGCTCCTGCTCTGCCAAATATCCAATGTGGTTGCCATGGGGGTCCATGATGACGTAGCGATTTGCTTGCTCGAACCCCATGAGAACGTTCATCATCTCAAGTTGCCGTTGAACAATGAGCGATGAATTGTCGAGAAGGCGCATGGCAGGATGGGTCTGTTTGAGGATCGCATGGGGATCTTCGGGCATATAAACGGGTGTAATGAGGTTGTTCTCTGAATCGGGCGTCGTCGCGAGGGCGTTCGACACAGCATCGACTTTTGAGGAGTCTTTGGGAGGTTCATTGGCGTTGCTGGATGGCGGCTCGTTACCGGGTAGCTTGGATGAGTATGCTGCAGCAAATCGCTGATATGTCCAGTTTGGTAAATGGTTACGGGTGTTGACAAGTGATAATGTACTTTTTGTGTTGAGCGAGCGAAGGAGTTGCCGCGGTGGTCGGGCAGACCACCTTGCTGCCGGTAGCATGTTGAAGGTTCTGTAATCCGTTTCCGGACGTGTGAGTTCCCTAAGGTAAGCTCTGATCAAGATAGACAGTTTCAACAGCTGTTGATGCCTGTTTGCCCTTGTGTGGCGCGGATGCTGTTTCTGAGAAGTCGATCGCTTCTGATTATGTCATAACGACGAATTCTCGCGTTAGTAGGTCAAACAGACGGCTTTGACGAATTCATCCAAATAGCGTCTTAAAGCATTCCCTATGAGCGCTGTGTGATACCTTATATGTTACAAAGACATGTCGTTGTCGCTGTCTTGCAGTGCGAATATCGTGAGCGCGGGCCACAACCAATCGGGGTGGGGCTTGGCGAAGACTCGTCTCCAAACTTTTTCGAGTTTTACTCTTCCCTTCAACACACTCGCCATGAAGCTGACAACGCTCATCGACGACGCCATTACGTGACGCTGCAAAGACTGGGTAAGTTTCCAACTTTTATTTCTTCGTTGCTCTGTGTGCCATGCATGGCAGAAGCACGCTCTCATAGCTTTCGTTCTGGGGGCCTGCTTTTGCAATGACGAGCCTCGAGCAGCATCCATTTTGTGATGACATCTTTTTACTTATACGATCGCCGGCGCTGGCATTCACTTGACTGTGTCAGGCGGTCGATGCTGTTTCCGTTACAATAGACTACAACGGTATCTGATATCAAAATTCTCGCTATTCGTCAAGTAAAATTGGCTCATGCACGACCGCTAATCCTTGCGTAGTTTCCTCCGACATCAAGCTTCTGTCACTAGGCATGGCTGAGCCTGCTCCTCAGGTACACCCAGTTGGTGTCCTTGAGCAAAACCAAGAGACGCCAGAAAATGGTGCTCCGAGGAAACCTCGTCCACGCAGACCCAATTACAATGAGATCCATGCGAAACCTCTTCCAATAGATGTTTATGCGCTACCTGCCTTTGTCCCTCACAATCCAATCTCCATTGTGCGACTCGCCACCAGTCTCATTCTGCAGTTCTTCTGGCCACCAAAGTCGCACAAAACCATCCATAAGGCGTACTACTCTCTAGAGACCGAGTCGATCCACGTCACCGACCCAGTTTCAATCCGAGCCCTTTGGGAACATGGATTCTGGGGAAAGGGCTCTCTAAGTAGAAGTGAACCGCAATGGCTGGTTGCTGAGAAGAGTCGCCGGGGAGCCCAGGCGTTGAAGACAAGCACAGAGGTCACCCAATCTAGACGAGAAGAGCGGAGGCAGTTCAAGCTGGAAAGAGCCAGGGCTCAACGTGAAGCTATCGAGCAACAACTCCGAAAAGAAGGCAAACTGGTACCAGAGGCCAGTACCGATGAGCTTGTAGACGGTGATGCCAATGGTGCTACCACTTCTGATGATGTCAAAGCCCCCACGATAGATCAAGCCGCAAACGCTACACCAGTAGAAGACGAAGAAGAAGAAGAAGTCGTCGCTAAGCTTGAGGATATCGATATCCCGGATATAGAGCACCTTCAGCTTACACCTGAAGAGGCTTTTTTCCTTTCTTATGTGCTCGGTGCCTTGGATGTGGTCGATATTGGTACCAGCGAGTCCGAAAGGCAGTTGAAGCCCTACCCAGCTTGGTATATGTTTCGACTATATTGTGCACACGCGTCCACTTCCAGCAACATCATCGACAGTGAGAAAACCATGACACATCTTCGTACTGCATACAGCATGAGCAAGGCCGCTACACAAGTTCACCCAGCGCTGTCATGCGTCCCATCCATCGCTCCAGACAACCCGTTTGTGCTGAGGTATGTTGTGTACCATCACTTCCGCTCCCTCGGTTGGGTTGTTCGTCCGGGTATTAAATTTGCCGTGGATTATACGCTTTACCTGCGAGGTCCCGCATTCACTCATTCTGAGTTTACAATCATGATCATCCCGTCTTACTCATCCCCATACTGGAACGAACAACAGGATGCCGAGTCCATGGATAAGCAAAGGAAAGATTGGTGGTGGTTTCACAGAGTCAACCGAGTACAATCGCAAGTTCAGAAAACACTAATGCTGGTCTATGTCGAGGTGCCAGAACCATGGGACACGAACTCTACGGAAATGAGTGGATTCATGGTCAACATTGGCGATGTGCTGAAAAAGTACAAGGTCCGCGAGTTCGTCTTCAGGAGATGGAGTCCAAGCCGGAACAGGGATTGACATGGATAGTCTGAAATGATTTCGCTACGCCCATAACGATTGACGTCCCCCCAGGGAGGCGCCTGAGAATTCGGGGATCAATCTGTCGCTGGATCCAGCGCGCCTCCTTGCGGAGCATCTGTTAAGCTCTTTCATGTGAGGTCGGATCACCCTAGTCAGCCAAGAACGACTTGTTTATGTCGCTTGATTCCTTACAGCGCACACATAACAAGCGTGATGCACCTAGCTACTAGTCATGTACAACAACAATAAATTCAGCAGCGGTCACGACTTGCGTACTCTGGTGTCGCTTTCTTAACCCCAAACCTGTTGCTCAAAATGATAAACTGTCCCACGAGGATCATCTGGCTCCATTTTGGTCTGCTTCCATCGTAAATGGCATCATGAAGCAAGCCCTTGCACTTGTCCCATTCCAAGAATCCCAAGTTCTCCACATTCTCCTTTGTTATCAGCCTCGCAAAAAATTTGTGAACAGGGCCGTCCGGTTGATACTGTACAGGAGCGGAGAAAGGGTGTTTCTTACGGGCATACAGCTCCGGAGTAATGAACGGCTTCATTGCTTCCTTAAGAATCCACTTCTCGTTGAATGAGCGAGTCGTAGGGTCATAGTTTAGCTTCATGGAGGGTGGCAGCGCCATGGCGTATTCTGTAAGGCGATGATCGAGAAATGGTTGACGGCCCTCCACACTGTGAGCCATCTCACAGCGGTCGCCGAGGACGGTGAGGAGACCGTTTGCGAGGCTCGATTTGGTCCAGATGTAAAGCGATGTGTGTAACGGGTGCCATTTATTCGTCACGAGGTCACGAGTGCAGCCATCGATGGAGTTGACGGCCGTTAGACGTTTGTCACTTGTGCCGAACTCACTCGATACCCAAGGTGCGAACAGAGCATCGCGGAGGGAGGCGGTCTGGGTAAAGCCAAGAAAGGAAGTATTGTTTACCTGGGCACGCACCGCAGCGGATGTTGAGAGGTCCTTGGGTCCAGATGTCTCTGAGCCTTCAAGCTCGTTGAAGGTGGCTATGCGATCTTCCTCCGAGAGTGCGGTATTTGGCCATGATGCATCAGTTTCGCGAACAAAGTCGGTAAGAAGCTCGCGATACCCGGCAAAATGCTCATCTGAGCCCTCGCCGGTTAAGACTACTTTGATACCCGCATCACTGGTAGTCTTGGACAACAAGAACTTCCCCACTGTACCTAGATCCGTCACGGCAGCCTCGTTGTGCCAAACTGCGTTTTCAATGTTGGCAGCGAAATTTTCCTCAGTCATCTCGCAATGATGCATCTTTACTCCAAGCCATTTGGCAGTTCGGCGAGCGATAGGCTCTTCGTCGTGTTCTTCGCCTATAAACTTGACACTGAAGCAATTCATCCGCTCGGAAGCTGGCGCGGTACCTAGTCGCGCGCCTTCAGTATCCATCAAATGCTTGACCATTCCTGCTATTGCACTGGAGTCGATGCCGCCACTCAAAAATACTCCAATGGGTACGTCGGCGCGAAGACGGTCTCGAACCGCGTCTAGCAGTCGTTGGCGGACGCCCTCGATCATTTCCTGCTCACTCCTTGTTTCCACTTCTCGCTGCAACTCGTCAGTAGTGCTTCTTCTTTAAAAAGCTACAAAGTACCTTGTCTTTGAATTGAACATCCCAGTATTGGTATTGCGATATTGTCCTGAAAGATCTGCACACCAAATAATGGCCAGGCAATATCTTCGACACGCCCTGGAAGATGGTCCGTCCGTCGCAGAGCCAGCCAACATCTTTGATACTCTGCACGTCCCATTCCGGTTTCCAACGAAACGGAAGGAAGGCTTTGATCTCAGAAGCAACCTAGATAACGAGTGTAAATATCACCGGGGCTGGATCGAAGTGAGCATAACCATACCAAAAGCTTCCCATTCAGGATGGTATAGTACATTGGCTTGATCGCATACCGATCACAAGCGGCAATGAATGTCTGAGCGAGAGAGTCATAGAGACACAACGAGAACTCTCCACGCAAGTGTGACAAGAATGACAAGCCATGCTTCTTATAAAGTGCTAGTGCAATCTCCGAGTCTGAACGGCTCTTGAATTTGTAGCCTTCACGACTGAGAGCTTCTCTGATCTCTTCGTATCCATAAAGCTCGCCATTCACTACTGCATGGATATTTCCTTCCGGATCATGGAATGGCTGCTCGCCTTCTGGATTGAGGTCGACAATCGCTAGTCGATTGTGGCCAAGAGCTGTAAAATAGCAGGTGTCAATCACGTGCCGTTACTGAAACAACTTCCATAGGATATTCACGTACCCACGCGACAGTTTTCGCTAATCCAATGTCCATTGGCGTCCGGTCCGCGATGTTTGATAGTATCCAGACTCTCTTCCAAGGTTTTGCTCAACTCGCTCCGCTCCTTTGCTAGTGGCCCATGACCCCGCAATGCAACCGCGCAAGTGATGCCACACATGATTCTGTAATGTAAGAGTTCCAAAAGAAGAAGATGCGCAATGCGTCCCCATGTCTCTAGTCTTGAAGTCTGAGATCGGATTTAGCCATGACGTATGTGACGGAAGCTAAGATCTAGTGGCTCAATGGCATGGGGTTGTTCAAGATAAGCTCGCATGGCTTGTTGCTCTTTTGGGTATTAGCGGATCTGATCTGATCACTCGGCTCCCGCTTGGAGCCGCTTGCTTCAAAAGATAAATTATTCTACTTTTCTATGGAACATCGATTGGTCACTCACATACGTCTCACAGCTTTATCTTAGGATCAGCGCTCATCTTCGATCGGTGTGCTTCGGACGTAGCAATGGAACGTAGATTCTAAGGACTTTTGTCTCTACAAGTCTTCTGTAACGAATTTATGTATATTGAAAACCCGAACTTCACCACACATACACAGCACACTCGGTAAATTTCCGTAAACAGTGAAATTTCCAATAAGACCAGTTTTAACACGCCCGTATCTCAATCTCAAAGTTTCATTTACTCATGTTCAAGTGCATGCGTCTCACTTCGCGAATACCATACAAGATTCCAGCGGACAAGCAAACAAGCAGACCCTTGTCGATTCCCTTTATGCTAACCAAGATCTCTACACTGTAGTCAACAGCTCTATCCTGTGAAGCTCCAGATCTTAAGTACCAACTTCAACTTCAACCTCCACAAACTTCTTCCCACCAATCCAACACCCACCCACAAACCAATCCAAGACACTTCCACGATGAAGTCAACCACCATCACCAAAGCAAGCGTCGCTCTCCTCACCTTTACCACTGGCCGAGTCTCTGCCGGCCACATCGGCTACGGTATCTGCCAAGCGGGCTGTGCTTCCGTCGTCATGGCATGCTACGCAGCAGCTGGCTATACCTGGGGAGCTACGATGGGTGCTACAGCTCCGGCCAGCATTATCGCCTGCAACTCTGCTTTTGGGACCTGTCAGGCTGCATGTGCAGCGGTGCTGTTGGGACCTACACTATAGGAGGAGATGGTAGGTTCAAATGGTTTAACACTTGTGTATGGACTCATCTGATATCGATAGGCTCTCTGGAAATCAAGGATGAGAGATGGTTCTCACTAGCTATAGGGCTGAGTAGCCACGGGGCAGAAGCGTATGGCAGAGTAGTTGCACGTGTTCACGAATGATGAAGTAAAAGAACAAATGGATCAACCGCATATAGTGGGATATTTTCTTGATTTTTACACTAGGGTTTGGTGCGTGAACTTATCTACAGTACCTACTCGATCTACACACATTGCGGTATGAACGCGATGACGCCATGTTATAACACACGAGTCTTTACGTTCATTTGTAGATCCACATGCACCAAATGTAAGGCTCCCTACGTTTCAGTAAAGTACTCTACTGGGCAGCAGAAGGTGCGCCGCCCCTGGGACCGCCTCGGCCACGAGGTCCTCCACGTCCACGTCCCCGACCCCTTCCGCCACGTCCAGTGTCCAGGTTGGCCGGAGGTGGAACGTGGGAGTAGTTTCGTGGTTGAAAGTTGGGGTTGTTTGGAACGACACCCTCAGCTGGATCAGTGTTGTCGACGATAGTAAAGCCGCCACGGTTGCCCTTGAAACCTCCTCGTCCGCGAGGCACAAAATCCGCAGAACCGCCTCGGAGATTGCCGCGATGATTTCCATTTGGAACATGATGATTTTCTTGAGAACGTTGGCCGTTGGTTTGGCCACCACGAGGCGCATGACCACCGCGGCCGCCACGGGGCGGTCCACCATGAATCGGTAGGGTTTGTTGTTGACCTTGAGGAGCCGGGCTTTGCCGGGGAGCCATGCCACCTCCACGTCCATTGATGTTGCCGAACGCTCCTCGGTAGGAACCACGGAGAGGCGGTGGTGTGCTTGCTGGTACCAGCTGAGGTCCGCCGGGAACACCAATACGGGGCATAGTGTATGACTGTTGTGCTTGCTGTGGGCGCCTGGCAGCAGCAGCACTTGAGTAGTGAACAACCTGCTGATCAGTCATGTTGAGGACAGCAGTTGCTGGAACAGTAGATCCCCTGAACGGAGAGCAGCGGTCGCCAAGAGAGGTGCCACTCATGAATGTTGTATCAAAGACGACGTCCAGCAATAGCACACGAGCTGTGCGTGTCTTGCCGACAACGGTACCCGAAGATCCAATTGGTACTCTTCCGGAATCCTGGACATAGACAATGCGGTCGCCAATGCTGAAGGTCTGGTGGCCCAATCGTTGCTCTGCGTCTGACGGCTTCAATAAGGCGACACGGGGCACCTTTGAGACCTTCTTAGGCTCAACGTCTTGGGTGAGGGGGAGGTTGGCATCCGCGGCCTGCTCAATCAGCTTGACGGTGTCGGAATCAAGCTGTTCAGCATCCAAGGGAACCTTCTCAAAACTCTTAGTTTGGACCTCCTTCAACCAAGCTCCAATCTCCTTGACTTTTTGTTTTGCGATCTCAGGTGGGTAAAAGTCAGTGTCTTCCCAGCCATCTCCTGTAGGGTTGTTGATAATGGCAGCCACAAATTCGGGAAACTTGATCATGTAGCTGGCAAGCAGAGCCATAGCCTTCTGGCTGTACTCCCATCCGTTAGGCGACTTCCTTGAGTATCCCAAGACCTTTAGTTTCTTCGCCTCGAACTTAAGGTTCAGGCCAAGATTGAGCTTAAGGCCACTGGAGTTGACATTGAAGGACGATGTGAGCTTCGACAGAGCAAGTGGTGGCATGTTAAGCTGTTTAGCCACAATGTAAGACGGCAGGTAAGGAGTAGCCTTTTCAGCCTTGGCCACAACCTCGCGTCCGAACTGTGGCTCCGGTTTCTTGAGCTTAGCTACCATGATCGTGGCCTTGTTGTCGGCGTGGTCGATGACTTGCAGAGGGCGACCGTAGGCATAATCTCCAAGATAGAAAGCTCTAGCACCAACAGGGAACTCTTCCTCAATGGGTAGAGCCTCCTTTTCCAGGAATCGAGCGTCAGGGCTGGCAACCTCGTCGACTATGGTCTGGGTTGCATACTCGGCCTGCAGCCCAGCAACCTCACCATATTCCTTGATTGTTGCACCCTCATCAGTCTTCCGTAGTCCTTTGAGCATTTCTACATGCACGAGCGACTCAATCTCTCCGATGTTGATACCGAGTCGCTTGCTGTATTGGGTTTCGATGCGGTTCGCCGTCTTCTTCCATTCAGAGATTTCTTGGGGTCCATGTGGAATGGCAACAGGAACGGGTGGACCACTCTCAGGGAGTACATAGTCGAATAACTCATCTGACACCTTGACTACCTTTGCCTCGTGCAGGAATGGGTATCCGACATGAACAGCCTTTCCTAGCTTTTCTTGTGCGTGCGAAACCGACTGTCGAGGCGCAGTGTCCAGCAGTGTAATGACCATGCTTTCATTCCTGCTGTCCTGTTGGAAAACGTTGACGCCTGCGAACTCAAGCTTCCCGTGGAACGGGAGGACTTTCAGACTAGGGAAACCCGCCAAGGCCTCTGCACCCATCTTGACACCATCCATGAGACCGATGTAATACTCCAATCCTTCCATGGTGGGCAAATCGAAAATATTCTCGATACATTTGCAGTGCGGAAGGTCGGGGAAAATGCCTGGCAGAGACGACGGGTAAACGAAGTCGAGGTCCTTGGCGTAACTAAACTTGAGCGATACACCGAATGTATTGCGGGCTTTCTCATCTGGAGTCAATTGGTCCTCTTTCGTAGCCATGGCCTTCAGCAAGCGATCTTCCTGAATGAATGGAATCTTGACAACGGCTTCCCAATCCTGCTTCTTTCCGTTCATATCCAAAGAGAAATCCCGAGGGTAGAAATCGATGATAGGGGAGTCCTCGCTCGTCATGAGGGGGTGGTAGGCTTTCGGTACAATACTCTTACTGCGGTCGGGAAGAACACCCATCAACTGCTGGTAAGGCTTGAACGGCTGACCAAGTTTGAAGTTGATGTCTGCCTTCAAACCCCGCTTGACATCAGAGATCATAGGCGAATAGTGGTAGCCGTAGTACCACGGCCACGATGCCACTCCCCGGTAGTAGTAGTAGAGAACCCACTGCAGTCCTTGGACGTAGTTCTCCGTCAGCTTGCGAAGTTCTTCCTCGTTGCTGCGATCCCAGTCGAATTTGCTCTTGTAGTAGTTGTTCTTCCAAGCCTCGAACTTTTCATCGTACTTCTTTTGCATATCAGACTGAGCGTCCTCAGGTGAAATATCGACAACCTTGGCCTGCTCGTATTTCTGCACAACACGTGCAATTGCCTTGGCAGATTCGTCGTCCATTTCGTCTTCCTCATCTGAATCACCCTCGACCAGCTTAGGAGGAGGGTTGATCTGAAGATGACGATCGCCGTCCTCGTTCTGAACAGTTTTCCAGGGTAGATGAAGCTTCTCTGCAAGCTCTTGGACAAATTTTCGATCCTCTGCTCGCAGAGAAACAGAAAGATCCAGGGGAGCCTGCTCCTTGAGGTAAGTGTCCAGCCAGTTCTTAACTTGCCCGAACAAAGCCTTTTGTTGAGTAGTCATGACGACTGTGCCACGTTTCGCCGTCTTCTTCATTACATCCTCCTTCTCGAGACTCTTGCCCTTAAACCAAGCGGCGTCGGCATTTTCGGATTCGAAATGACGGTATTCAATGTTTGCGAGTTCATCCAACAATACAGCTAAGCGCTCCATGTTGATGACACCTCCTTCATTGATGTATCCCTTACCCTTGGGTAGAACCGTCTTGTAAACGTTGAACATCAGGGCCAAGGCGCCTTCATTAATATGCAAATGGGGAAGATTGGGAAGGAAATCGTTACCGACAAAGAAAGCCATTAGGATAAAGTCGTCAATAACACGCTCCATGTCAAACGGAAAGCTGAGGGCGCCGGGCTCCTCAAGTTCTTGAAATTCGAGTTCCAAGTACTCCCGAACGATGCAGAGGTGCATTAGGTAAAAGTTCTGGTGCTCCAATTCCTTGGACTTGGTCTGGCTCTGGCGACCAAAAGTCACCTCTTCTCGCAGCAAGCTGAAGTGGGGGTCATGGCTGAGCAGACCCAACATGATCAAGTCTGCATCAAGACCATACAAGCAATGGCGGCGATTCGGGTCGTACCCCGGCTGCGCCTTTGCCTGACGGATGTATTCCATGATCTTGTGCTCGCCCTCTCCGGGGACCTCGTGGCCTGACAGCACGACTTCCACGCCCTGCCAGTCGATGTCCTCGGAGACCTTCTTGTTGATGAAGTACTTGAGCTGCTGCGTGAGCTTGGCCATGAACGCAGTGCCTGGGGTGATGCAGTTGCTGTCGAACGCCTCCTCAGCCGGCATCTCGACGCCTTCGCGGATAGCCTTTTCCCGAGCCTTTTCAGCATCGAGAGCTGTTCGGAAGCGTCGCGCGCGCTGCTGGTTCATCTTGGCGCGCGGGGCGACACCATCGATGGCCATGAAGAAGAGCTGCTTGGGCTTGATTTTGCCAAACAGGTGTTCAATGTAGTTGAAGATGCTGATAAACATTTGCTCTTCCGATTTGCGGGCGGTGACGCTGTCGGAATCGTTGTGTGTACAATTGTGGATGATACCGTTCATATCAAGCTGTACCTGTTAGACCTGGGCATCAATGACAGCATGGAGTCTCTTACATAAAGACAGTCGAACTCGGGGATGCGGTTCTCGGCAATGAGTTGCGAGATGCCCGGATACCGTTCGGACATCCATCGAAAGAATTTGGGGACACCCATGGCTGCTGCGCTGTCGAGCAATGGCTGAGAAATGTATGGGAGGGAGGCAAGGCGGCAATGCGACCTATGACTGGGTTACTTGGTAAGCAATTTGTGCCGCAAAAAAACGAGCAAAAAGAGGTCCGGCAGGAGCAGCGAGAGGCGCGCAAAGGCGCTGAGGGTGCAGAGGCAGCAGAAAGGGAGGAGTGGCGGTTCTCGACGCTGGGGTCTTCAAAGAGGTCAAGTAAAGATGGCAAAGGCGATGGGTATACTGACGGCGCATGCCAAGCAAGTGGGGCGCCCGCCGATCGGCACCCCGGCCCATTGGCCTGAACGCGCGAAGTCGCATCGCGTCGTGCGCCGGAGCTTTCACGCCTCACACCTCCACGTTCAGCGACAGCACGTGTTTTCTGGCAACGCAAACGCCCAGTGATAACTCAACCACAGCTAAAATGGACGAGACAATGAGCGGTAAGTCACAAGAGTTTGCACGCCTGTCGTCTGCAGCGATAGTACATCAATGACGCCACACGCTGGACAATTCACCGTCCTAGCTTTATTTGTCTCCAAGAGCGTTCCTCGTTCACCGGTGTGATACACAGCGCGCAATGTTATAAGTGTGCAAGAACTAGCATAAAGCTATCGTTTGTACAGCCATGCCGCAGACGACTTGAGCGAGATAAACAATCGCAATATCCTTTGAGTTGACACTAACGTCGCTATGGCAGACGCTCACGATTCGCATGAGATGGACGACCAAGAGCAGGTCGAACAGAAGATCATCAATGAGGAGTATAAGATATGGAAGAAGAACTCTGTATTCCTCTATGACATGCTGTACGGTCGCGCGCTCGAGTGGCCCACCCTCACAACCCAATGGCTTCCAGACAAAAAGCCCGTCGAAGGCACAAACATGAGCCAGCACCGCGTGATCCTCGGCACCCACACCTCGAACCAGGCGCAGAATTACCTCCAGATCGCCCACTGCGAAATACCAGACTTCCGCGAGCCCGATCTGTCAGAGCTGAACGAGGAGCGGGGAGAGATTGGCGGACATGGCAACGCGAAGCGGCCCTTTGACTTTAAGATTGTCCAGAAGATCAACCACCCAGGCGAAGTCAACAAGGCCCGATACCAGCCTCAGAACCCAGACATAATAGCATCCTTGTGCGTGGATGGCAAAGTCCTGGTCTTCGATCGAACCAAGCATCCACTACAACCAAAGGACGATTCTATCAAGTTCGAGGCTGAGCTTGTCGGACACAGCAAGGAGGGCTTTGGACTGAGCTGGAGTCCTCTCAAAGAAGGACACTTGGTGACTGGTAACGAGGACACCACAGTTAAGACCTGGGACCTCAAATCCGGTTTCTCCAAAAGCAACAAGACCATCAGCCCCACGGCGACATACCAGGTTCACAGTGCGACTGTAAACGATGTTCAATACCACCCTATCCACAACTTCCTCATTGGAACCGCATCTGATGACCTCACCTGGCAAATCATCGACACCCGTATGGAGACGCACAAGAAGGCTTTGTACAGGAAGGAAGCCCACGAAGATGCGGTCAACTGCATTTCATTCCACCCAGAGTTTGAGAGCACCTTCGCGACAGGGTCTGCGGACAAGACTGTCGGTATCTGGGATCTGAGAAATTTCGAAAAGAAGCTCCACAGCCTGCAGAGCCATCGCGCAGATGTCATCGGTCTGCAATGGCACCCACAAGATGCTGCCATTCTTGCAAGTTCCAGCTACGACCGTCGCATTTGCATGTGGGATCTCAGCAAGATTGGCTCTGAGCAGACCGAGGAGGAGGCCGAGGACGGTCCCCCTGAACTGTAAGTTGAGCCGAATATGCTTGCAAAAAATATACTGACTATTACAGCCTCTTCATGCACGGTGGCTTCACCAACCGTATCTGCGACTTCGACTGGAATAAGAACGACCCTTGGCTCATGATGGGCGCTGCCGAGGACAACCAGCTTCAGATCTTCCGTCCCTCACGCAAACTCGTTGAGCCACTCCAGAAGTCTGTAAACCACGGAGAGGTTTCTGACTGAGCGGGTTTTGTTCTTATCTCCTACTTTCAAGACAACAAATGGAGGGTATGCCTTGCCATGGTCGTTCATGGACCTTCGTGGCCACTAGAAAAGACAGCCGAGTCGATGAGAAGAATGACTAGCATGAATGTGAAGATTCCCCTTGCAAAAGTCGCCACTGCAGTTCAATGTTCCGAACCTGGTCTCTCTCGTTATTCCATTCCGAGTCCTCCAACACACCCTCCATCTGCAACTAAGAGCGAAAAGAATCTTGTTGTTGAGCGCGGAAAACCTTATGATATCCTTGTTTACAAAAAACATACCACATGTCAACAGTAGATAAATTCAATGAAAACTCAAATCTTAAAAACACAAGTATCATGTTTTCACAAACCCAGAGACACCACCTGCTCATCCACATTCCTCCCATCCACCACCACCCTCGCCCCCTTACCCAACTGCACGCCCTTTCCCAGCTCAACCTGCACCACTTCCTCCTCCCCCGGCCAAAGCGTGATATAATTGCTGCTCCACAACAGCGGCACTACATCCCTGCCCTCGGCATCCACCACGTTCAACCGCACAAACACCGCCGGCACCTTGGCCGCATTCCTCAGCGTGAGGCGGCGCACAGCGAGGCCTTGTTCCTCGGGCACCTCAACCGTCACATTCGCCTTTGACAGCCGCTCAAGAGCGGTGTAGTTTGAAAAAGAAGTAACAGGTGTATGGTACCAAGTTGAATTATCCCAATCCATAACATCGTTTGTGCGTGCGAGCCAGTACGTTTTCTTAACTAGAGGTTTATCCGCGTGATGGAGGCGCAGACGAGCGAGGACAACGGAGTCCGTGGTTTTATTCTGCCAATTGGGCAGCTTCATGACTTCGTACGCGGAATTGTGTTTCGTAACGACGTTGGTATTTTGCCGTGCGATGAAAGTGCCGTTCAGGGTCATGATTTCTAGGCCTACGGTGCGCTGGTCGGGTGGAGTGGCGGTGCTGGCTAGGCGCCGGTTTACGAGGTACACGGCTTGGGATTCGTAGTTGAGAGTTAGGGTTTCGAATGTACCTATGGCGTCTTTGGTGCCGAAGTAGGAGCCTGCGGGACGAAGGTAGTAGTCGAAGAGGTTCCAGTGGAGTGAGGGCCAGGCGTTGTTGAGCATCCAGTATATCATGCCTGTTGCGGGTCTTTTGATTTCTTCGCTCCAATTACTGATCCAGGCTTCGAGTTGTGCGCGTGTGGCTTCGTAGTCCATCATTTGCGCCTTGATGAGGTAGTCGGAGAGGCTGGAGGGTGCGCCATAGCGAGCCCAGAGAGCAGCATTGTAGATCTCGCGAGTGTGGAACGATGAGACGTCCGTCGACATGTGGTAGAGGCCTTTGTTTGGTTGTTTCCAGAGGTCCTCGAGGTCGGAGGCAGACAGGAACTTGCGCAGAGAATTGAGCTCAGGTGTGCCTACTCCTGCACCCAGCTCAGATCCGAAACCCGCTGCACTACCTAAACGGTGCTCTGGGTCGTACCAGTAGTTGGGTGGGACCCAGTCGTAGGGACCCTCCATTTTCATACCTCCGTTACCAAGTAGGTCGGGTGCTCCGCGTTGGCTTGCGGATGCTATGATTGGGATGTCCCAGTTTGTGGCGTTGAGCGCGTCGACATAGACCTTTGTTGCCCGGTCGTTGGGCCAATAGTCACTTCCGACCAGAAATCCCAGCATGCTGGGGTGATGTCGCATCATCTCCGCTTCATGCCTCATTGACACTTCCGCGATCTTATAGTCAGGATCTTTCCACTTTTCTCCGCTACCATCCTCGTTATAATCCCACCCTTCCCATTTATCACAGCATTCCCAGCCAGCCAAGATCATAATGCCCATTCTGTCGGCTATTTCGTAGAGTTCTGGTCGTTCCTGTTTTCCTTCTAACCGGACAGTGTTGAGGCCCATATCCTTGACCAATTGGAATTGCCGTTCAACCTGGTCTGGGTCGAAGCGCAGGAAGATATCAGAAGTATAGCCCGCGCCCAGGACTTGGAACCGCTGGCCATTAAAGAAGAAGGTAGTATCATTAGACTGGGTGTTCAAGGAAGAGGTTACTGTGCGGATACCAAATTCGGTTGTCGGCGTCGAGTCGGAAAGAGGGTCAGAGGAGGTGGAAACGTTGCACTGAATGCTGTACAATGGTTGACCACCCCACTGGTAAGGCCACCAAAGCTGAGGGTTGTTTATTTTCGCCTTGGATGAGACTATGGATTGCTGGTCGCCGGTGAGCTTGAACGGTGAAGTAACACTCGAGACTGCGTTTGCTTTAGGGTCGAAGATAGTGCAGGCAACATTACCCTCAACAGTCTTGTTCTTTGCTAGGTTCTTAACGTCCACAAAGACATCAATGCCTCCATCAAGTGCAGCATGGGCAGTAATCCTTGGGGTGCTAAGTCTTACTTGGCCTGACTTTTTCAGTTCAAATGGCCGCCAAATTCCTGTGCCATTATCGGGAGGTGAGGGATTCCAATCGACGAAGCCAAGGGCCAGGTCTCGGTTGTAGTCTGTTGGGTACGCCTTTACCAGCAATACGTTTGGCGCGCTTTTTGGCTGAAGCTTATCAGTTATGCCGTATTCCAGTCCGCCATAAGACCCAGCCTGCGTCTCCTTGTCTGCAACAAGCTGTCCGTTGATCCAGATATCCGCTCTCGAGGAGACGCCATGAGTAATCAAAGTATAGTAATCTTCTGGCTTCTTCTCGGATATCACAATCTTCTCCGTTCGATAGTACCACGGGACTTGGAATTGAGCTGTGTCAATCTTTTGCAGATTGGTAGAATAAAAAATCTCAGTCTCGTTGTACACAGCGTTGTTGATCATGGTGGTCATGAGCGTGGCTGCGGATCCAATAGTATACCATGATGAAGTGTCGACGCCAGATTGAGAGAGTTTGACCGGATCATCACTGGCCTTCACAGAGGATATGACATTCCAGTGAGCAAGTGTAGTCGTAGACGCAAGGGCGCCTTGGGCAACCCATGAAAGGGTGGTTAGTAGTCGCATGGCCATGTCTCCTATCTCATCACGGGTGTAACGAAGGTAATGTACAAGAGCAAACGAGAAGAAGGAGAAGACTACTATCATAAGCATCACAAGCTCATTATACTAAGTTTCGTTTCCATGTACCGGAAAAACAAGTGGCCCAATTCGGTAGGATCGGCTAGATTAGCCAAGCACTCGGCGTCGAGGAAAGTGGTCTGAGTTGCCAACTCGGAGTCGTATTGGGCTAATTATGGTGGGTTGCACCCGCATGTGCGGATGTACCCTTGAGGGTCGGTTCCTTATACCCTCTGCTTAAGGAGTCGATTGGCTCACAAAAGCAAAAGGAGCTATTAAAGAAATGGCCTGAGCGCAAGCTCCCGAGGTCCCCACCGGGACAAGCTCACAGCTCCCCGCAATCGTCATTCCAAGTCGCATTCTCCACCATGTGAACCAAACCACTCCAACTCTTCAATCCCAACACCAGGACCCCCAAAGCCGAACCCTAGAGACAGCACCATCGCCTTCGTTATCACACCTCATATACGAGGGCGAAACACCAAACAACCATGCTCCTCCTCGGCCTCACAGGCTCCATTGCAACCGGCAAATCGACCGTCTCCTCTCTCCTCTCCAAGCCGCCCTACTCTCTCCCCATCATAGATGCCGACCTCATCGCGCGACAAGTTGTCGAGCCCGGCACAGCCGGCTACAACGCCATTGTGAAATACTTTTCTCCCACCACGCCCGACCTACTCCTCTCCGACGCACCCACACCCAGAGGCGCGCCGCTGAACCGACCAGCGCTAGGCCGTAGAGTCTTCGGCGCAGGCGAGGAAAAAGAGCGCGACAGGAAAATGTTGAATAGCATTGTGCACCCGGCCGTACGCAAGGAAATGTACAGACAAATGATATGGGCGTATCTCCGCGGCAACTGGGCTGTTGTACTGGATGTCCCTCTATTGTTCGAGAGCGGCTGGGAACGCTACTGCGGCACCATCCTCGTCGTTGGAGTGTCGGACCCCGCGATCCAGATCCAGCGGTTGCGAGCGCGAGATGCGCATCTTACCGAGGAGGATGCACGGAATCGCGTCATGAGCCAGGGTGATGTGCGGGAAAAGGCAGAGCATTGTTTGAGGAGGGGACCAGGGAATGGTGTCGTTATCTGGAACGACCATGACAGGAGTTATTTGGAAAAGGAGGTGCAGAGAGTGATGCAGGATGTGAGGAAAAGAAGTCCACGGTGGTGGAGTTTCTTGCTCTGGGTGTTTCCACCGTTTGGGGCTGTGGCGGGTTTGTGGAGTTGGTATAAGATGCGTAAGGTGCAATTGCAGTGGGAGCAAGAGAAGAAAATGGAGAAGGCGAAGTTGTAATGGAGTAAAGTGTATGACTGTTTCTCTGCTTCGGGACCGGCTGGTATCTGCCCTGGTATCTGTTGAGTATGGGTAGAGAGGTTCTAGCAGTTAGCCGTGGAACGTTCTGTCACGATGACTGTGTTCCGATGTCTTCAATCGTTTGCATGTGAGAACGTTATGCGTTTGCTTTTCAACAATTACGTCTTAAGGGACTGTTCACCACTCAACACCTCACCTATCAGCTTCGTTTTTGGTTCCCACCTACGTAAACAGCACCCTCAACCGTACTCTCAACCCAATTCGTCTACATCCGCTCCGCTGCTTATAGACCAGGTCCAACGCAACATCGCTTCTTGAACTACAAAACGTACAGCGAACCTAACGCCCACATTTTTGCTCTCTCACTCTGAGCAAGTTCAACAGCATGAGCGCCATAACACCGCCGTCTTTCCTCGACGACGGCGGCTCTATAGCCAACCGCTTACCCCAAGGCCTCGACAAGCAGCGGGTAGCAAAATGGGTTTCACGAGGCACCTTCTCAGACACTTCAGCGTACACGGGCAGCTTTGTCGATGACGACGAGGACATAGTGCTGCGTAGTAGTAGTATATCAGACAGACAAGCAAGACATGAAAAAGAAGAAACCAGGAAGAAGGGTGACGAGCAGGTTTGGAATGAGAATGCGAAGAAAGCCGTGAGTGGTGATGTACGGCGCCATATGGATAAGATTCGGGATTTGCGAGGTAAGGTGCAGGTGAGGAAGGTAAAGAAGGGTAGAGAAATGGAGAAAGAGAAAAAAAAGGTGCTTGTGCCTGTGCCACGGCGATGGGGGACGTTCGTTATCAAGGACAAGGATGGACGGGTTGTTGTGGTGGATGAAGAAGGAGAATTTGATTCTGGACCGCGGAAAGTTCACAATGAAAAGCAGCACGAGCGACGTTGGGTCCGAGCCGCTTCTACAGTCGAATCGTCGTCGCCTTTTCCTGTAGCACCTTCGACAGTACTGCCTCCACGGGATCAGTACATGAGTACGAGAGGGTTTGCAGAGGATGCCGAAGTAGCAAAGAGGAGACACGAGAAAGATAAGTGGAACTACATCCCAAACTCACCCCGACCACTCTCGCCTATACCGGAGTCAGAGGATGAAGATGGGTCCTCGTCTACTAGCAAAGCGTCTATCCGGTCGCAAAAAGGCTTCATGGCGAAGGTGACAGGTTGGAAAGACGGCTCGCAAAATAGCACGACGGGAAATGCTCGCAGTTCCAACGGGAGTACCAACGAGAACAAAGGCTGGGTCTCGCCATCCAAGTTGCCTCACCCATTTGCTTGTGCAACTGGTCGACCCAACAGCCCCGAAAGGTGGAGTCATGGATCCGAAGCTGTAGACAATCCTGACTGGACCGAGAGTGAGACTTCATTCCAGCAACATGGGTTCGACGGTCCAGCGCGCTCCTTTAGCGAAGCAACCTGGGACGGATTCGAGCGACGCAAGACAATCAGTGACGTCAGTATTGCAGGTTCAAATAGTATACGCTCGTCATTAATAGAAAGTGTGCGAAGTTATCACGACACAGCCATGTCACGTCGACGCGGCACGTCTCGGGAAGAAATACGCGTTGAAAATCAGCATGGCTGGGAGGACGGGAGCAACGGAAGAAGCAATGGCGGATACGCGAGTAGCTCCGACGAGGATAACGCGACGTATTGGAATGCTAATTGGGGCGAGACCCCCGCCCGTGTGGCCAAGTACTAGTCTACACAGGTTGTCGGCTGGGAGCGAAAGTCTATCGGATTTTTTATGTGGGGTCGCTGATTGGCGTGGTATAGGAACGGCGATGCGCGACGACCATGTCGCGATTACTACTAGGGTAAAGAATGAAGATCTGGGGATTTTTGTGGAGATGTAATCACGAAAGTTTTTTTTCTCGGCGCTTCAGAAGAAGAAGGTTGGTGTATTTGGTGCAGCGTGGTGGTGGTGGTGGTGCGCGAAAGGCTGTGCGAGCGTGTAACGGAATACAGCCAGCCAGCCAACAGATTCCCCAGCCTTGGAAGTGTTTGCGTGATGAAGCATAGTCGCATGCATATGGCGCCTTGTCGCGCTCAGCAGGATACTGGGAATACGCTGCTGACGTGCATACACTCTACGCGTCGAAACATTAGGACCAGACGGCTGAGACTTGGAGAGAAGAGGTCCAAATTAGATGATACCAGAGCTCAGCACAGGTGGCCGCCAACCACCCATGATGTAGCATTTACACAACCGTGCTCGGTGACCTGACACAAGAAGCACGCCGCTCGTTCCAGTCGCACTCAAGGACGCGCCAAGCGAGCGCAGGAACCGGCAGTTCACGTCTACGTGCCGTGGACGCAGCGCGAGCGTGTTTAATGGCGAGAGGGGGCGGCCTGGGCTGGCTATGCTGCAGGTGGATCCAAGGCATGACGGCCAGTAGATGGGATTGCATTGATGGCGGTAATGAGGGGCCAACCCGGTTTGCAGCACCCAATTCGGGGCGCCCGTGCCCGCAAGTGTCTGGGATCGAGTGGAGATGACGCCTTGAACGCGGTCGTGGGCGTCGGCCCCTAGAGTACGTGACAGACACGCTAGGGCGTGTCGAGTCCGAGCGACGCGTTGAGTGCCATGTCTATTAGCTGAGGCTGCCCCAGACTGATATTCCTGCGTTGTCCTCTTCTTTCTTGCTACTCTTGCTGCTCTACTCTTTGCTGGGCCTGGGTGTCGCTGTTCGAGTCGTGTCTATCCTTTCCATTCATTGCATCCTCCGCTTCGTGCCTTTGTTGTGGTGCTGTATCCGGCTAAACCCAGAGCGACACAGTCACGTCAAGATACACCCCACTACCGCTCTTCCTCACATCCCTTCGCCAGAACACCCACCGCCAACGCCACCACCGCGCAATCCCAGCTTGAGCTCTCTTTGTCTCGAGCGATTCCGCCCACTCTTCTAGAACTTGCAATCGTCATTGCGCATTCCCCACCCTCTCTACTATGGCTACTTCGACGCGCCAGCCATTTGCCGAGCTCGGCACGTCCCGGCTTCAAGGACTCCAGAGCGCAAAAAACAAACAGAATTGTAAAGAGCCTTGAATTACGTGTAGTGTGCCATTTGCTAACCGCGCATTCGTATAGCCATCTCCAGCTTTGCGGCGTTGCAAGGTTTGAAGTCTACGCCCGGCTCTTCGACGGGTAAGCGCCAGCGCGCGCCGGAGATCTTCGAGGATGCCGATTCCGAGAACGTGGACCCTTTCATCACCGGCAGCCCAACCAAAAAGTCAAAAACCACCTCCACCAACGATGCTGGATACGTCAAGCCCGCCCCGTTCGCCATCTTCACTTCGCCCGTCAAGACCAGCACCAGCCTCAATGCCACGCCTTCTGTCCCCTCTACCCGCAAGGCCCTCTCTTCGCCCAGCTCCACCAAGTCGACTCCCATCACCAACAGCCGTGGATCACCAAAGAACAAGCGTCTCCATGCCATTTCCAAGCGTCGCGCGTCCAGCTCGCCCTTCCGACGCGTTGACCCTCCGTCTTTCTCCCAGAGCAGCCCCAAGCTACCCTTCTCCATTGATGCAGCGCTCAGCGGGTCCATCTCCACCTACACTCCAAAGGCACCCACGGTAGCTGCAACCCCCGTCTCAGCACCCGCTCGTCAAGTCACCGTTCTCGACGAGTCCATGCCCAAGGCTTGGTTCTTCGAGATTCACGAGGACACGCCTGAGCAAGAGGCTGCAAACCTCATGGAGCACTCTGCCTCTGTTCTCGACATCTCATCTGATGACGATGTCGAGGCTAAGACCCGCAACGAGGACCGCGGAAAGGAGAACATCCCACCACCAGACTTCCGTGCCTCTCAGCCCCGCTCTCAAGCTGCTTCTCTTATCGAGGACGACGGCTACGAGACTGAGATTCTCAATGACTCGCCTGTCAAGCGCCGTAACTCGCGCAAGCTTGCTCAAGACGCCATGGACGAGGACCGTAGGCCTCTGGGTGATCTCGCACCATGCGACTTTTACGGCGAGGGATGCGATGCAACCTCGTACGTCACCGTCGATGCTGGCATTGAGAAGCCGTCGCGACTTTCAAAAGAGTGCGACTTGCGATCAGAGACGCCAGAGGTCGAGGTACCTGCTACCATTGAGGAGAAGGAGGAGCCAGAGCAAGAGGCGCTTGAACAGTTACCAGTGGCGGTAGCTGCATAAGCTCTTTGTTAATACCCTTTCCTCTTTTCTGTTTCTCAGTTTACCAGCGGATCTTCTACGACTTTCTCTCTTGGCGCTTTTGGATACCTCACTTGGCGTTTCTGGCGGCAGACCTGCTTTTGCTTTTGCTCTTGTTCTTTCTTCCTTCAAAGTCAACGTCTCCGAACTGATGTGTACATGACTCATGGAGTATACTTTTTTTTGGCGTGCTTTGGAAGCGATATACCTGGCCAATTCTTTGTTTAGATGTTCTGGATAAAACATGTGCTCAGGGCCTTTGAATAATAATCGTCTTCTTCACTATGGTTATCCCCGACTATGCATTCCTTTGTGCCACACACACTTGCCTGCCTGCCTAAAGAACACTCACAACTTCCACCCCCTCCTCTTCGCAAGCCCCACCTCCTGCCTAACCGCCAGATCCGCAATAATCTCCTCACTCCCACCCCCAACCACCATCATCCTCAAATCCCTACTAATCTGCTCCACCACAGCCCCAGGACCCCCTCCCTTCTGATACCCCGCACCTCCAAACACCTGCTGCGCCTCTCTCGCCGCCAGCTCGAGTATCCGTCCGCCATGCACTTTACTCAGCGCAATCTGCCCCGCGATACTCGGGTCCTGCCACCCCTTGGGCGACGCCTGAATATGGAACGCAAGTTGCTCCAGCCACGCCCAATGCGACTCTACGTATCTCGCAATGGTAGCCAGTTTACTCGCTATAATTTGGTTCGCAATGAGCGGTTTCCCAAACGTATGCCGTGTAGACGCATAGGCAAATGAGTGGGAGAGACAAGTTCGTGCTTTGCGGTTACACGAGATGCTCATGATGAAGCGCTCGCGGTTGAAATTGCGCATTATAATTGGGAATCCGCCGTTTTCAGGCCCGATGAGGTTTTCCACGGGGACACGCACGTTGTCGAGTTCGACAAAGGAGGCGCCGCCGGCTTTTTGGCCGCTGTTGGGGATGCGGCGGTGGGTGAGGCCAGGTGAGGAGACGGGGATGACGAGGAGCGAGAGGCCAGAGGCGCCGGGGCCGCCAGTGCGGACGGCTGTAGTCATGTGTGTGGCCCATGGAATGCCCGTGATCCATTTCTTGTAGCCGTTCACGATGTAGGATTTTCCGTCGGGAGTTTTGGTCGCGGTGGTTTGTAGGTTGGCGACGTCGGACTGTGGTGTGTGTGTTAGTGACTGAGACTCCAACGCCAACAACAATTATTTCAACAATAAAACCAGTAGTAGTAAAGAGGGAATGAATAACCTACCCCACCCCCTGGCTCCGTAATCCCTAGACAAAAACTCGTCTCCCAGCTAAATAAACCCGGCAACCACTTCCTCTTCTGCTCCTCCGTCCCATAATGCACAATCGGCGGTGCTCCAATCACGCTCGCGCCCTCGAGCGACGTCGCCACACCGCCCTCAATCCGACTCATCTCGTCCGTCATAATCATCAGATGAAACACATCCAGCTGGTCGACGGGGATGCCCGCAGGCCCAGGGACATTGCCAGGCCGATATGCCGTGGGTATGTCTGTGAAGGAGAATCCAGTCTGCGCCCATTTCAGGCGCTCCGAGTGCGGAGCTCCGCCAGCTTCTTCCCATTCCAGCATGTGCGGTTTGATGTGCTCGTCGACATAAGCGCGTATCGTGTTGCGTAGTTTCTTATGTGAGGCGTTGTAGTAAGGGGAGGCGAGGGATGAGAACCATGAGGGTTCGGCCCAGGGGCCTAGGTTGCCAAAGGTTTCTTGCTTCGGGGCGCTCATGGTGGGTGGAGGGGTCGCTGGGTTGGATCTAGCTGACAGACATTGGGTGTCATGGCTTTATGAAACGGTGCGTGAGATGTGCATATGTTTCTTTGACAAGTTCAGCTCTTGCCGCGGCTGAAGATGCCGATTCGCTAGCTGGATTGCGGGGAAAAATAACCAAGTAGCCGACTTGGAGGGGAGGGGGAGGGCCCGTTGTCCCGCATCGGTCAGCCCTATCAGCGATAAGAGATAGCCGGGAAATCACATGCCCGACCTGTTGCGTTGCCCTGTTCCTGCATGTGTAAATTTCTTCTTCCAACACGTCTCGTCTTCGATTCGAATCAAATTCATCATTGTTACACGGCAAAGAACGATAGACGACATGTGCAAGAAGTATTGTGTGAACCTGCGAAGCTTTATTGATGTGACCAAATTAGATACATGAAATCATAGCTTCCGGCATGTGCTGGTATCTTATTGTATTCATTCCTTCGTTTCCTCGTTCAGGAGCGACACGTTTACCTGACGCAGTAACCACCGTCGATGAGAAGATCAGATCCCTACAGATGTTAATTGATGAATGTATGACAAGCAGTTGAATCAGACTTACAGTGCAGTAGGATGAGGCGTCAGAGGCAAAGTAGACGTAGGCGCCCTTGAGCTCAGTAGCCTTGGCATCACGGCCCATGGGGATCATAGAGTGCCACAGCTTCTGGATGTCCTGGGGAACAAAGTCGGACAGACCAGTGTCAATGTATCCAGGGGAGATGGAGTTGACACGGGCAAAGTCCCTCCACTCGTTGGCGAGCGACTTGGCCAGGTGTATGCAGCCAGCCTTGGCGACGTTGTATGAGGTCTGCTCCTGGGGGAAGTTGGCAATGTGGCCAGACATGGACGAGGTGATGATGAGAGAGCCAGTCTTGCGCTCGCGGAAGTGGAGACCGACGGCACGGGCGCAGTTGAAGGTACCAGTCAGATCGGTCTCGACAACCTCCTTCCACTGCTCAACGGTAGCATCGAGGATACCGTTGTCGGCAGTCTTGCCAGCGTTGGCAATGAAGACATCGACCTTGCCAAAGTCCTTGATGACGTCCTGGACGAGCTTCTCGCACTGGGCGTAGTCACCGACCTGGCACTTGTAGGCCTTGACCTTGACGCCGTACTTCTCGCTCATCTCCTTTGCGTTCTTCTCGGCACCCTCGGCACGAGAGTTGTAGGTGATGGCAAGATCAGCACCGAACTCGGCGCATCCGCGGGCAGCCTCTGTGCCAATACCGGTAGGGCCAGAGGCACCGGTGACGATGACGACCTTGCCCTTAAGGCTGAAGAGGTCCTTGAGCTCGGTGGCCTTGGGAACTTCGATCATGGTGATGGTTGGAGGGTGTTTTGAGAAGAAAAATGTAGTAGGGGTATAAGAACAAGGGTATAGGGTTGCAATTGAGAGTGCGAGTAGAAGGATGAAGATGCCAATGGAGGGGCAACGAGGGGTTCAAGTACTCGAGGGAGCTGGGAGAGCTGTTGGCGAAGCTCGCGTTAGTGGCTCGAGAGGGGCGCTGGGTCCCGAGTGACGTGTAGCTCGATCCAATAGTGCCATGGTGGTGCGACGTCATGCTTCCGGGGGGCATTTGCCAATGGCTCCATTTTGTGGATGGTTTGGGCTACGGCGTTCGGCTGGGATCCTAGCTGTTGATGGTGGGGTCGAGGTAGTTAGTGGGTTGGTCCGGCCGTGACGTTGATGCCCCTCTGCTAGCTCTTCGGCGCCGCACCCCTTGGCGTCTTTTCCCGATTGTCTATTGCTTCTGCAGCTGTATGCACGCCCGTCTGCAATTGACATGGCCATTGTGGCTCTCCACGCAGACTGTATGCAGTTGCAGCGTGTTGTTATCGTGACTGAAACAGCACATGTTGTCTTCTGCCAGGCGCATTTCCCCGAGAGTCTCCAACAACAGCGGGGATGGTTCCCAAGGTGGAACCCCGCCGTCGATGCACGGCATGCACTGTCAGCGATTATATCGTTGACAAAGACTGTCCTTATGGCTGCCCTCGCATTCAGCCTGTCCGCAGCTTGCGCGCCGTCCACATGGCCATGTGCCTGTGATTAACATTCGACAGATTAGGACTCTGGTGCTGTCTCGCCTGCATTCTTGGTGTTACGCCGTGTCTTTGGTCAGTGTTACTCAGCTCTTTCTCTTGATGGTCGATGGTCGATGAGGATCGGAGAACTCTGCTGGACCCTGCATGTGTAGCAGCACTTGAGCAAGGAAAGCCTCCGAAAATCTCTGCGCAGGTCCAAAGTCTCTGGAATACGATGCGGATCCGGTCAGCCGTATGGCTGCCGCCCGTTCCAGTCCAGAGTATCAGCGATCAGGTAATGCTTCTCACCCATGGCGGACGGCGGCCGGCGCGGGACCCAAGATATGGCGCGTCTCTCTCTCGTACACGGCCCGCGTCAGCGTAGCGGCCTCTCGTTTCTCCGGCACCGTTCTGGCACGTGATAATAGGACCTTGGTGCCGACCGCGATATTTCATCTTGATGGTAGCCCGTCCGGTGTCTGGCGCGGCGAGTCATGGTGAATCCGATGTTAATGTCGCGACTCTGTGTGCGAGGAATCAGGACCGACGGCCGACCCCGATGGGCCAAGCATCTGCCACAGGGCCTGATGCAACCCTCTGATTCGCAGCCATGAGAGCTCTCACCATACTTTTGCTCCTGCGTCACCCTGCCCCTCCAGCTCAGCCAACACTGAGTACCTTATCCCCCGACTCACTCTCGACACGGTACAAGATATAGAGCCCGCCATCTCCGAGTCCCGCAACAATGGTGCAGAACGCCCTCCTGCCCAAGCCCATCCCTGCCAGCGATGTCGTCGTCGGCCAGCTGCTCACGGACCCGCTGCACCCAGAGCAAGACTCGTTCTACCCCGACAAAGCCCACTCCGAAGTCGACGAGCTCAACGACTTCCACATCCAGCTCCGCTACAAAGACCTCTATTCTCTCGATACCGAGGGTCGTTTCATGACAAACTATGGCGCCAAGTTCGATCTCGGGAGAATATACCGACAGCCTAACCTGCTCACAGTCAAGGCTGAGCAGATGATACAATGTACAACCCAGAGTCCCTCCAAGGCGTTCGAGGCTGTCTGCGGTGACGCCGGCGCCCGCACTTGGATGGCCGAACAGATTCAGGCGGGGAAGCCTCTATACATTGTTCTCGGTCTGACCGAGCTTAAGAATGCAACATTCAAGCGAGCCAAGCTTCGCGATGCTGGCGCTTCTAACCGCATCAACGAGACACCTCTCGAGAAAGATGCCAAAGTCCCTCCATCCCTGCGCGGCAGATCCGAGGCCAGTTTGGGAGGAATCGGCACCGAGCCGCTGATATCAGGAGTGTTTGGAATGGATGTCAGGCGCATTGTCGCAAGGCTGACGACTCCCGCTGAGCCACATCGCCTCGAAGACATAGGTTACCGGTGGTACTACTACGACGTTCCGGGTTCCAACAGCAACACGCAGTTGGCAGTTGGTCTCGGAAAGCCGCTTAAAGCTAACGAGCTTCGCCTCATGCTTGACCTTAGCAAAGAAGACGTGCAGGGCAACCTCGACGCTATAAGCAAGCTCAGTCTCGACGCCATGAGCGCTACCGCCAGCCCGATGCTCAAGCCTAGCACACCGATGCTCCGTGGACGATCGCCTTCCCCGCATCCCACTATGCTCCGCTCATAGTCGCGGCGACATCCCCCTGTCCGTAGCAACGACTTATGCCCGGTCGAGCTTTTGCCTTTCTAGTTGCATTAGACTTTCATGGGCGTTCTCGCAATGACCTATGACCCTCACGATCGGTATCTGTTTTCATATAATAATCATACGTAAACACTGCATTGTTTGTGCTCTGCTTCGTCTCCATCAGTGCATACGCCTGAAAAATCGCGTCTCATGTATTAGCCACTCAATTACCTGCATTGTATCAGGCTTTGTTTATTTTAATGTGCCATTAGTCCTGTGACAGGTTGCAGAGTGCGCGTAGCGGTCGAGCGAGTTAGTGTTATGTTATTTGTACGAGAAAACTAGACATTACGGCCTCATGATTCAAGGACATATCTGCGGGATTAGTGCGCACTCCTTCAAAAAAGAGAGGAACGTGAGCAGAATCCTCGTCCGTCACAGACTCGACCGTGAGGATGACCGACGACGTGTCTGTCACCATCTATCACTTGTCGAGGAAGTGACAAGGTTGAAGAGAGAACAAACGTTGAGCGAAACCGAGCACTTGTGGGATGAAACAGTTGTCGCATCCGATGTTTGCTCGTAAAACGCGAACAGTAAGGCAACAAGGGCTGTAGCAGGATACGAATTCTAAACTCTTGGAAATGCTGTCCAGTTCCAACTAGGATCCGGTTGTACAGAGGCTTGGCACTATGGCTGGAATGATACCAACTTTCCAGAGACTCATCCTGCAATTCGCATTTCAGCTGTGCTTACTAGCAACTTACAAAGTAGGCCAAAGCCTTTGAAAGTTATCGGCACAGTAAAGTCTCTGCCAGAAATGCATTTGCTGCACGATCGTCTTGCTTGTTTGGCTGTGGATGGATGTGTGTGACGTGGTTTTGGTTGGGAGAGAAAGAATTCAAAAGTCATGACTAGGTAGGGTGTAAACGTAAAATACTCACTGCTGTTGGAAGAAATGTTCCAATATCAGACGTGCATGAAGTTGAAATGCAGTAATGGAGATCCGGCGGGGTCTAGACTGGTGATCAAAGGCAGATAACGCGGGAGGGCCGCTAGCGAGTTGGGTTCAGGGGCTCGTGCGTAGGTTTCTTTACTTGTCAGATCTACCTAGTCTATTACTTCCACAACGTACCATTTTGTATCTTTTCCTCAACAATTGTACATCTACATACTCTATTTTTAACGACAACGTACAATATACTCAGCTCCAGATTACTACCCGCATTCCAGTTCAACCTAGATATTTGGTCGTGGACATACGTGGCCTACTGGACACGCAGCGCGTCCATACAGAAGGGGCCGGTTTTCCTTAGCAGACGTGAGTCGTTGGCGTCATACCATGAAAAAGTAAAACTACTTTTACTCACGCGTTCCTGTTCAAGTTGTGTTTGTTCCAAATATTGTTATTCAGGAAGACGTTTCCACAAGGACATGTACAGGAGATTGCTATAAAAAAACGTCAGCTATAAATCCATCGAAGAGCTGTTATATCAGTCGTACCGTTTTTCATCATTTCAGCATCAAGGATGGACTCATCGGCCATGTCTTTTGAGGCAAAAATTGCCCTGGCGCTAGGAGGTTCTAGTTGGCAAAGTCTGCAGAATACCAGCACCGCGGAACCGAGCAATCCTGTAGATGATGGAGCGAATGAAGATGAAGAAGACGAAGATGAGGAAGACGACGGTGTTCCTTTGGAGCCTGAGGATGCCGACGCCGCTAAGCCTGAAGTGCCGATTGTTGATGCAGCCACGCTAAAGAAACGCAAGAAGAAACAAGATCTCTTTGACAAGACCATTGCTAGGGATGCAGGAGAAGTGCTTGAGACCGTCAATTCAGATGACCTTGTGCCTATATCACAAGATGTCGTGTGGGACAGAGATCCAGAGCTACTTTGCTGTTACAACTGGCAATCTTCTACGGATGGGACTAATACAATATTCGGTACGTAAGGAGCAAGGAAAAAGGGTACACATCTTTGTGTGCTCGCCCTTCTATTCAAACATCGTGTCTCCAAATACTTACAAGCCGCCTTCAGTTCCGGGCGAGCCAGCAAAATGGTCTGAGCCGCCTCTGCCTCATACTTTACAGAGGGACAGCGGTTTGCAATACCAAGACTACAACTACGCACGTCGACCACGGGACCCCTACTCTCCCATGTTCCAAGCGCTCAGTGTCATGAATCCAAACTACGAGTTCAACGACATTGATGTGCTCGCTGACCGCAATAGTCTGCGTGTACTATTGGAGTTCACGCAGGGAAAATCCAATGGCCCCTTTCGATTGAACTTGTATCTAGTCTTCAACACGCTCGTTATCGTTCGACGTCAGTCACGCTGGTGGAAAGTTTCAGATGGGCAGAGCTACGGCTTCAATTTCGAGCACGACTTTACCAAAACGACAGAAGACATGCAAGACGCAACCAGTCACTACCGCGCCATCCGCTACAAGATGGGTCCTTTGAATGTTGTCTGTCGCTTCGAAGCAGACGCCTACGACGACGGCATCGTACCCGATGACCTTACACCTTCTGAAGCCGCAGCCGTAAGCGGCAACGGCGCAGGCCCAATTACCAGACCCACCTTCAACTACCAAGCCCCTTTACGCGTGCTCCAGAAAGGCCACATCGTTCCCACCGCGCAAATGCTGGAGCTCAAAACGCAGGCCTACCACGCCGAAGGCAACAACTTGGTCCAATGCCAAGACCAACTCTGGTTCGGCCGCACATCCCTCTTGTACACAGCGCCGTACGACAAGGAAACTGGCCGCGTACGCCCCATCAAGAAAGAAAATGCAGCAGAGCGCGTAGCAAAGTGGGAGCAGGCGCAGCAGGGACCACTGCGGAAGCTCGTTGCGCTACTGACGCACCTCCGGGCTGTACTCAAGCGCGAACGCAGACCGAACCGCGCGGTGGTGCTGGTAAGAGAAGCGAAGAGTGGGCCTATTGTACTCAGGACGATGGAGGAGAGAAGTCATGCCGTGGATCGGGAGACAAGAGAGAAGTTTTGGCCGTTCCGAGCTCAGCCGCAGGGTGCGCATCGCGGTGAGAGAGGAGCATTTCATGGGCAGCGTGGGCGAGGTCAGGGGTACGGTATGGGTGGTAGGGGAGACGCTCACTTTACGGGGGGACGTGGAAGACATGCGCCGTATCCAAATCGCGGGCATCATGGCGGGCATCATGGTGGGCATCATGGTGGGCACTATCCTGCTCCGCGAGGACGGGGTCAGGGACACTCGAATATGGGAGCACCCGATGGCAGGAGGCACGATGCAGAGCAGAGGGGTGGTTCTGGTCGGGGCCGTGGAGGCTCAACGAACACGGGGTATCGTGGGCAGGGTTCGTCTCGCTATTGAGTCTATATTCACGCGTTGGTATGTAGGATAAAGTCAGATGTGATGCTTAGTTAAGCTTCGCTGGAGATATCCTTCCTCTCTCAATTGCTGTTAGTATCAATATTTAGAATAGTGAAAACTATGTTTGCTTTTATCTCTGCGCATATGTTCTCGAATATTTCAGAAAATAAGGTACATTTTCTAATGGTTAGAGTGATAAATATAGAGGGATTCTTTTAGCTCTGAGTACGGGTCAGCTGTTGAATGTGTAATAATTAAGAAAGACAATTCATGTAATCTGAGCTTGGACTTAACTTCTGTTAATTAGCGTTGGCATCAAAGAAGGCAATGATTTCTTTCAGTGAATATCTTCACTTATGTGAATGTCACTCATCGCGATTTAGTGTTTATGTACCGTGTGAGCAGAGGTGTTTCTTGAAACAAAGAATGCCGTCAACCTGAGAACTTATACATGTAACAATAACAAGAGAAGCACGCCCAGTAATAAATCAGATCGAATCCATTCTAAAATTCGACCCAGCCACCCACTTACCCCTACCCTCTTTTCCATACCCCACGCCTCAACCCTCCTACGCCCCCTCCCTCACTCCCGCCCCATACACTTCCGTCGCCCTCAACCTCTCCAAAATATACTCTCCTGCCCTAATCGGCCTCCACTTGCTCTCCTCCCCCTCCTTCAAACACGTCTCCAGAGTCTCCACAACCTCATCATAATTCACCGAAAAGAAAAACGGCACACTATACCTCTCCTCGCTGCTCCGATTCACCACCCTATGCACCGTAGACTTGTAAAGCCCATTTGTCCAGCGCATAAGGAAGTCCGCAACGTTAACGATGAGAGCGTCAGGGAGGTATGATGCAATGTGCCATTGGCCGGAGGGAGTAAGAATTTCGAGTCCAGGGGTCGAGGAGGTGAGAAGCAGGGTGAAGCACTCGTAATCAGAATGGGCTCCGAGACCAATTTGAGCTTCTTGGTCTGGAGAAAGGGAGGAGACGGGGGTTTTCGGTGGTGGGTAGTACAGCAGACGGGCGATGCCGCCAGGATGCGTTGTCATGGGGTCGAAGTAAGTTTCGCTGAGGTGTAGGGACAGGGCGAAGAGGCGGAAGAGGTGGCGTGCGAGGTTTAGCACGTTACCGTAGTAGTCTTTGACGCCGACGTAGAAACCAGGCAGGTCCTCTTCTTTTGGCCACATGTTGGCTTTGCCGGTCGAGCCGTCGAGGTTTCTGTATTTTCCGTCGCCGCCGGTCGGATCCAGCTCGGCTTCGTACGCGAAGTTGAAGACTTCTTTTTCTTCCTTGTCCCCGGCTATAGAGGTGTATTCGCTTGGTTCCCATCCCAGACCGAACTTGTTGTGCTTAAGATGGAGGTCTTCTTTTTTGTCCCGTGGCAACTCTTTTATGAAACGTTCGGCCTGATGCAATATGCTGTCGCAAGCGGCTTTGGGTATTCCGTGGTTTTTAATGTAAAAGAAGCCGGAAGTTGTGCATGCTTTGCGGATTTGGTCGGCTACTTTTTGACGATCGGCAAGAGAGTTAGAGAATGATGGCGCAAGATCAATAATTGGTATTTCGAAGCCCTCATTGGCTTCCTGGCTCTTAGCTGACAGTCTTGATTGTAAGTACGCGGCTGCGCCATTCCGTGCTTCCTCGTACGTTGTTCGGTCTGTTTCTGAGAGTTCTGGAGACATAGCTGCTGACGGTATATATGTTGGTGTGGTGAACTATATGCTTGACCTGGCGTTTACAATATGTCACTTGTGAAAGATTAAATGGGTGGGTTAGACACTTGAACACTGAGATGAAATGAACAGGTGGTGGATGGTCTGATAATGATGGAGAAGATATGCCGAAGAGTCACTGACATGTATGTGGGGCGAGGTGCCATATGATAATCAAGTGCAGGCACTGATGGCTTCAAGGGGTTATGACTTTCACTGTATCGAGTATTCTACTGTGGAGAATTGGAGTTGATAACGGCAGACCTGATTGGGGTTAGAGGTGGGGTATCGGAGATGTACCGGTATCGGATCCAACAGTAGTACACGTGCGCATTTGTTAAGCTCCCCTCCTGATACAAACTTAGTCTTTCTGACCCCCCGCATCATACTCATGACTACTCCGAAGAGCACTACCATTCTCAAGAATGGGCAGTGCTTCGATGTTGGCACTTCTGGAGCGGGATCTCCATCTACTGTGACCATAGTTCTCCAAGACGACAAGATCAGCTTCATTGGTGGTCCTGATGCGCCCGAAATCCAATCATATCATGATGCTGGAGCAACCGTTCATGATCTTGGAGGCAAGCACGTACTTCCTGGATTCATAGATGCGCATATGCATTTCCTCTTGCTGGGCCAGTCTCTGCATAAAGTTGACCTGGACCACGCCAAAGACCTGGAAGAAATTCGATCTCGCATCTTACAGTATGCGAAAGCCAACCCCGATAAGCCGCGCATTATGTGCAAAGGTTGGATGCACTCAATGACCGATGGCCTGGCTAAAGCGAGCATGCTAGACGACCTGGATCCGAGGCCCATATACATTGACTCTAAAGACCTGCATTCGTGCTGGTGCAACAGCGCGGCGCTGCGAGAGATGGGCGTTCAAGACATGGAGGATCCAGCAGGTGGCTCGATCGAACGAGATGCAGATGGAAAAGCCTCAGGTCTTTTGAGTGAAGCGTGTGTCTTGCTGATTGTTTGGCCGTATCTTGCCAAGGTCACGCCACTAGTCGACAAAATGGCTGCTTTGAGGACTGCAATCGACGCGTACCATGCGGCTGGATGTACAGGATGCATCGACATGGCCATGGATGAAGGCGCTTGGGAAGCCATTGTCGCATTGCACTCTGCCGAGGGACTCCCACTTCGGGTTGCAGCGCATTGGTGTATAATGCCCGGAGACGGGGATGAGCATCGATTACGACAGGTCGACCGTGCTATCAAATTGAGTCAGGAATTTAACAGTGAGAACAGTCCAGACCTGAAGGTAGTTGGCATCAAAGTTATCTGCGACGGTGTCATTGATGCGTGCACCGCTGCTTTAGCAGAACCATACACTTCCAATGGGCACTTTGAAGGTCCAATCTGGACCCCTGAAATGCTCGATCCCGTCGTTAAGAGAGCCTCTGAAAATGGACTGCAATGCGCATTGCATGCCATTGGAGACCAGGCTGTCCGCAATGCTGTCGACGTCCTAGAGAAACACGGCAAGCCCGGCCAGCGACATCGTATCGAGCATCTTGAGCTCACTGCGCCAGAGGATGCGAAAAGGCTTGGTCGGCTCGGCATCACTGCGAGTATCCAGCCGGTTCACTCTGATCCGGCGATCCTTCGTGCTTGGCCAAAGCTGTTAGGACCTGAACGAGTGAAGCGGGCGTTTGCATATTCCGAGTTTGCACATCATGGGGCAACTTTGGCCATAGGTTCTGACACGCCTACTGCACCATATTCGCCACTGCCCAATCTTTACGTCGCGACTACTCGCAAGTCGGCTCGCCAACCACATGCAGGTGATGCACCTGTAAATGAGAACTTCAAGCTTGGGCTGGCACAAGCAGTAGCTGCGGCCACCGAAGGTGCAGCGTACTCGTCTTTCTCCGAAGGTCGCCTGGGAAGCCTGAAGGTCGGAAAGATGGCCGATTTGTGTGTCGTCGACATGGAATGGGAAGGCGAGGATCTGCTCAATGCCAAGGTAACAGAGACTTGGTTTGGGGGGAAGCGAGTATATGCGATCTAGTTCTGGGATAGTAGTGATAGAATTGAATGAGAGAAGCACGTGGGCCAGGGCCACTGTATGACTGGCTGGCAGCTTACATCGTTGCAGAAGATCATGCTTGTAGAAAGCTTCAGGTGGTAAGAATGGCGTAGTTCGAGATGTACTATCCTTTCCTAGCCAATCTCCTTCTCCTACTTTAACGGAGACTGTTCCGCGAACACCACCAGGGGCTGATACCGTTTCGTGAACTGAGATTTTCACAAGCAATCGATTGGATGAATGCCAAGAATCTGCCTTGCTACAACCACCGTGATACGCTGTATGCAAGCTTCACCATTGCTTAACCAAACCTCAGGAATCCATGTATCCTCAAAGAGTAGTTCCGAGATATGAGAGGGCATGTTAGAAGTGTCATCCATGTATCACTGGTTGCCCTCAAACCTGAGAGGTGACGCCGCGACACTCCGCGTTTCAGCACCTCGACTCTACCTACCAAAACCACTATGTGACGTAGAGAGCGGAACACCACTCCGCATCTTCTCCGCCAGAAATTGCTCGCCAGAGGCGGTCTTCATTTCCGCCATGCGCAAGATCTGTCACACGGCACTCTGGACCGTCTTAGCTGTTGCTAACGTGGCTCAGACGTGCGGAAGATGCGCATGTATGAGCCCGCGAGCCAAGGCATGAGTTTAGAACGTTTCGCAAGCCGACCAACATCGCGATGTATACGATGGGCTGCGCGTGGATATATTGATCCATTGTCGCGCCCCCAGGCCCACAGCTCAGTCCACTCATTCACTTCATATCTACACCGTCATTTGTTAGCATCCATTTCCTGTTGCGCGGTTCCTATACACATATCAAATCAGTCAACGGCTTCGATTTCACTACTACAAACATGTTGACCAACCGTCGCTCGACCATGATGGTCCCACCAAACCGGATGCCAAGCTGGCACCCTCATTCGAAAGGATCAATGCCACCAGACGCGTCCAAGGTGCCTCTCACAACCGAACTCGAAGCACCACAAAGCCGCACTCCCGCCCTTCTTACATCAACATCATCAGAACTACCGGGCCACCGCGTCGTTAGTGTCCTCGGAGCTGTCCACGGCACAACAACCGCGACACGCAAAGACACAAAATCTTTTATCAAGAACGTCGCCGCCAGTTTTACCAACAGTTGGGGTGAGGCCAAAACCGTAACAAGTATCATCTACCAAGCCCGCGACCAAGCCATTGACAGGCTCATCAAAGAAGCGATAAGCAAAGGTGCGAACGCAGTGGTCGGACTGGAAATCAGAGAGAGCGAGATATTCGGATGTGTAGTCGTCAGCGTTAGCGGCACAGCGGTCTGGGTCGAGAAAACGACTCAGGCAAAGCGGGACAGTGCGCAAGAAGGCAACCCGTTTCGATGATGATAATGCCAAATTTAAGGGAGGATGGAAATAGTAATCAAGGTACGGCAAGGCGCTTCTGAGAATTAATAGGGAACTTGGTATTGGAGATTGCGCATTGGCGTTTCGGTTCTAGTGGTTGGCGGGCTAAATCCAACATTACACGCTTCTTGACGTCGTCGTCCCATGAATCCAATGTCCTCTCCACGTGCCGACGCAGCCTCATTGCATTGTAAGAGGCCGGAGTTGCTTACGGGATAACTCAACTGTTGCCACGACCTGGCATGAGGTCTTTCTTCGTGAACGGAGCATTTTTACCCCGAACGACTTGGGATTTCTGGCGTCGGGTGCAGAAATAAGAGGAGGCTTTTTCTCGGCGCCAACTTTTCTTGAGCACTCGGCAGTATCCTTGCGGCTAGCACTGAAGAAGCATTTTAGCCGGCGACAGTTGGGCGATGGAGAACAGGAGATACCCCAGCCCTGATTCCCCAGTTTCTCCCCACCCACAGCTAGCCTCGGCTGGCGGAGACTACCCCATGGAAGGTCCGCATTCTTCCATACTATGTCCTTCAGCCTCAAACGCAACCCATGTATCTGTGCCCACCACATCAATTGCGCCTACATCTAGTCTTCAATCCTCTCCAGCACCTGAATCGCGCACTATTTCAGAGGATTGGAGATTCTTGCCAGCCAAGAACCCCGACAGTCGGATCACGTCACTAAGAGGGGTCGCTGCACGCACCGACATGGATCGCCAGGAACTAACACTTGACTTCATCCATTTCTTCCGCCTGCTGTTGGGCAAGTCCTCCAATCAACGACGACCAATCTCCCAGCCCGCTTGTGCATACACGCGATGCAACCGGAAGATGTGATGGAAGGCGTACCTACCTAGAGGCGCCATGATGATCTGCCTTCATTCATCCTGTTGCCGTGGACAAGTGTGGCTAGACGGACTTGACTTCCAGGGAAAGGTCGGTGGGCTTGGTCTTAGGAATGGGGAGTATAAGATTGGCATATCACGGCATATTTTGTAGTAGTCAGTAATCCACCGTTCTTCTGGCCGTGAAGATGGTGCTTCTCAAGGGCCTTGTAGCTGCTGCTTGCGCTACTACTGCGCTGGCTGCCGATATCATTGTGCAATCTTCTGGTGGCAACAAGACCGGCAAGTATGGACACTCATACGGATATGGTTTCCTTCACGAGGTAATTTTGCTTGCACCTCAGTTCCAATGGCGGGTTGCTGATTCATGCTCCAGGATATCAACAACTCCGGTGATGGTGGTATCTACGCTGAATTGATTCAAAACCGTGCTTTTCAGTTCAGCCGCAACTACAGCGTATCTACCGCACACTACTTTCCCGTTAACAATGCTGCTCTCAGCATTAAGTTCTTGGATGAGCCATTGTCAAAGCAACTCCCAGCTTCCATGCGTGTGTCTGCTGGCAACAGCAGTTCTGGCAGCGGCAAGATTGGTTTCAAGAACGAGGGTTACTGGGGCATGGACGTCCGTGTGCAAACTTACACTGGATCTTTCTGGGTCAAGGGAGAATACGACGGTGTTTTTACTGCCTCTCTCGAATCCAATCTGACCGATGAGGTATTCGGTTCCGTCGAAGTACCCTCAAAGTGTAATGGAGACGAGTGGGTCGAGCACACCTTCGAGCTCGTTCCTGAAAAGGATGCGCCAAACTCCAACAACACCTTCTCTATTACTTTCGACAGTGCCGCAGCCAGCGCACTCGACTTCAATCTTATTTCGCTCTTCCCACCTACATACAAGGGCCGAAAGAATGGTCTCCGTATCGACATTGCTGAGGCTCTTGCGGACATGAACCCGCACTTCCTTCGCTTCCCTGGTGGCAACATGCTTGAGGGTCTCAGAAACGACTCATACTGGGACTGGAAGGACTCAATTGGTCCTCTTCGGTATCGCCCTGGTTTCCAAGGTGTTTGGGGCTACCAGCAGACTCACGGTCTCGGTCTCATGGAGTATCTTGAATGGGCTGAGGACATGGGTCTCCAGATCGTTCTGGGTGTCTGGGCCGGTCTTGATCTTGACGGTGGCGTTACTCCCCAGGATGAACTCCAGCCCTTCATCGATGACGCGTTGAACGAAATCGAATTTGTTGCTGGTCCTGCAGACTCCACTTGGGGTAAGCGCCGTGCTGAGCTCGGTCACCCAGAGCCTTTCGAGCTCAACTATGTTGAGGTCGGTAACGAAGATTGGCTCGCTGGCTTCCCTGGTGGTTGGGCCTCTTACCGCGAATACCGTTTCCCTATGTTCTACAACGCAATCCGAAAGGCCTACCCTAATATCACGGTCATTGCTTCCGCTGCCTCCAGCGACCCTGGTGGTGAGCCTCCGCTCCATGGCCCCAACAGAAAAAACGGTCAAATCCTTCCTGCCGATGCCCTCGGTGATTATCACCCATACCGTGAGCCCGATGAGCTCGTCTACGAATTCGACCGCTTCGACAACGACGCCGGTCACATTGTCGGTGAAGTTGCAGCTACTCACGTCAACGGAGGTATCCGTTGGGAAGGTAGTCTGAACCCCTATCCATGGTGGATCGGAGCTGTTGGCGAGGCAGTCTCACTCATTGGCTACGAGCGTAACTCGGACCGCATCCCCGGTACCTTCTACGCCCCTGTCTTGAAGAACAACAACCGCTTCCAGTGGCCTATCACGCTCATCCAGTTCGATGCGGACCCTAAGCGCACCACCAAGGCCGTCACCTGGTACTGCTGGAGCCTGTTCGCGCATCATCCCATTTCCCACACTCTGCCTACGCACTCCAACTCCTCCTACGGCCCGCTCTACTGGGGTGCCGGAATCGACGAGAACCGCAACGGTGCCATGGTCTGGAAGGGCGCAGTATACAACACCACCAACGGCTCTGACGTGCCCGTCTCCGTCCAGTTTCAGGGTGTTGCTCCTGGCGCCTTGGCCAACTTGACCGTTCTTACAAACCCGAGCGGTGACCCATTTGCGTACAACGACCCCTTTACCGGCCAGAACATTGTCAACACGACGAACACGCTGATTAAGGCTTCAAGCGATGGCGCTTTCCACTTCAGCATGCCTCAGCTCAGTGTTGCTGTGTTGGATACTGATGTTGGCAATAGCACTAGCCAGTATCGCAGGAGGTTGCTGTAATTGTTTTCAAGTTAGGAAATGAAAAGCAATCTCGATGGATAGATGAATAATAAATGATATATAAACTTTCTTTGTCAACTTGAAGCTTTGGATGAAGCGCTGGCGACTTTATTTGACTTTGTACCTTGATGTGTCAGAGTTTGTGAATCCAATTGATCAGGGAATAAATCATACCAGTAGGTTCTTTGTTTGATATGATTTTCTCGGACCAATGAAGTTCCAGCAGAAGTACTCACAGTAATTTGTTTTAGGAATTTCCAGCTAATATCACAGCTAGGCTGTGCAACTCGAAGTTCGTGAACGTGTATATCTTAGAAGTGAAGAGTAGTATACCGGCTGATGATTTTGCGGAAGCACTGATGCCTTGAGACGTGTATATATTCATCTTGATGTACGATTCCGGAGACCATGCACTTCACGCCCCTACACCCTGAAGCATGGACTTTTGTGCCTGCGAGTGGTCAGTGTAAAATATTGAGTTGCAGTGTAGACCTATCCAGACGGGGATATAGAAATTCCTGGTAGTTTGGGCGGGAAAGATGCACCCGACGAGAGCCGCCTTAGCTATTCACCTCAGTACAGCCAATTACTATCCCTCGCTCGGGTTCGGGCACCCATTTCAAAGCCAACTCGGTCGCGGGATACTATAAATGGTATAGACATTACCTCATGGGTACCTCTTCGGGCTCTGGACGAATAAGATGCGTGCTTTTGGTGCTGATGTGCCGCGACCATCGAGGTGCTCAATTGGTCGAGCGCACAATCACGAAGAAGCAGATACAAAAACCATCCAAACGACACTCTACGATCTTTCAAATTGACAGCTCATCTCAGAAACTTAAGAAAGACCCCATGTCGCCTTCAAAGCGCAGAAAGACAGGCGGTGCGGATATGAAGCCTGAGAACAAGTCTAGCGAGCGAAAGCCACTGCCGGTCACCATTCTGTCCGGCTTCCTCGTAAGTGTTTTCAACTAGATCTTGAATCATACTCACAATCGCAGGGAAGCGGAAAGACCACATTGCTCCGACATATTCTCCAGTCAGACCATGGACTACGCATTGCCGTCATCGTGAATGACATGGCGTCAGTGAACGTTGATGCCAATATTATAAGTCGATCGAGTACCAAGCCGAACGGCAAAGGAGAAGTTCGTGTCAAAGAGAAGATGATACAGATGGAGAATGGCTGCATCTGCTGTACGCTCCGGGGCGATTTGCTTGTCGAGTTGGCTCGCCTCGCATGGAGCAATCAGGGTTTCGACCATGTCGTAATCGAGAGTTCAGGTATTAGCGAGCCTCAGCAGGTTGCTGAGACATTCGCTACTGAGTTGACCGAGGCTATGCTCGATGCAGAAGGCATGGAACCTGATGAGAAGGAGGTTTTCGCCAAGGTGTAAGTCCGAGCTGACCTTCCTACTTGAAACCGCTGACTCGAAGCAAAGTGCAAAGATTGGCGGATTGAAGAGCATCGCCGCCGTCGATACAATGGTCACCGTCGTGGATGCCTTCCGATTTTTCTCTGAGTTCGATACTGCAGAATTCCTGCAGGACCGCTTTGGAAAGGACGAGGTGCCGGACGAGGACCAGAGAACCATCTCTGACCTTTTCGCTGATCAAATCGAGTTTGCTAATGTCATCATCGTGAACAAGATCGACAGAGCCGATGCCGCAACTCTGGGCCGCGTCAAGGCCTACATCAAGTCCCTCAACCCGAACGCTAAGGTCATCGAAGCCAAGTACTCCAAGGTGAACGTCCGTGAGATGTTGAACACTGGGATTTTCAACTTTGGCGAGGCAGTTGCAAGTGCTGGTTGGCTGAAGAGCTTGCATGAGATGACTGTAATGGATGTCCACGGCAAGAAGCGTATCGCACCAAAGCCCGAGACACTCGAGTGGGTTAGCACCTATTAAAACAAGTACTGACCACTAACCTATTTCGCAGATATGGAATCGGGTCTTTTGTATACCGTGCTCGTAGACCCTTTGACCCATTGAAGCTTTACCGACTGATTGAGGGTAAGTTCATTCTTCTGCAGGATGAGCTAGAAGATGAGGAAGACGAAGACGAGCGCGAAAACGAAGGCAACGATGACGGCGATGTTGGATCATCTGAATCTGGTGAAGCCAGTGCTTCCGGGGAAGATTCAGACAAGGAGAGTGACGAGGGTGATACTCCGATTGATGACAAAAAGGTACTCGAAAACAAACGAGCCAATCCCTACTTTAGTGGCCTCCATCGCAGCAAAGGCATCTTCTGGCTTGCAACGCGCCCTGACCAGATGGGGTCATGGAGCACCGCTGGTGCAATGCTGACACTAGGGTCTGAAATGCCCTGGTTCTGCTGTGTTTCCGAAGAAGATTGGGGAGCCGACGAAGTTACAAAGACAGCTATCAAAAACGACTTCGAGGGGAAGTGGGGCGATCGCCGCCAGGAAATGGTCTTTATTGGTGAGAAGCTTGACGAGCATGGGCTGACCAAGGCACTTGACTCGTGCCTACTCAGTCGGAGTGAGATGAAGAAGTGGGAAAAGGTCATGCTTGATAAGAAACTAGATGATGACGAGAAAGAAGAGGCTTTGCAGGAACTTTGGGACGACAGCTACTGGGCTGAATGGCCGCGTGTGCAGGACGAAGAGGAAGAACACGAGCACGCTCATTCACATGACCACGGCCACCATCAAGGTGGACATAGACACTGATTTCTCAATATCTGCTTATGCAAAGGTAGTGGTGGTACAGAGAGGGGTCTGCGGGGAGTAAACATCCCTGACGTAATCTGTACTAGGGCACCCCCGACGGGCGCCTCGAGCTAAAACACCATTCGCCTTTGTGAAGTCTTTCAAGTGTTTTTGGTTGGAGCATTTTTTCGGAATTGATATATCCATACCCTCCAATTTCAACCATGCAGCTGCAAGTGCCCACAGCACCGATCACAAGAAAACATGGAAGTTACATCACGCGCAAAACAAGCTGCGGATTTACTCAGCGGAACAATATGCTCCGTAGAAATTGCATTGTGTATATATTCGGAGTGTAAAGCATGTAAATTTTCCTCAAGCACAACAAGATCCATAGAATTTTTCGAGCATTCGTTATGGCGCTGAAGTTACTGCACACCAACCTCGTCTTGTTCGGGGCTGTCCAAGCGCTCGTTTCTTCTGATGGACACACTGGTCGCCTCCCTGCGATGGGATGGAACTCCTGGAACGAATACCAATGCAGCATCAACGAGACGCTGTTCTTGGACATTGGGAATCTCCTTATTTCTCTCGGCTTGAAGGATCTTGGTTACAACTATGTCAACATTGACGACTGCTGGAGTGACAAAGTTGACCAACGCGATAGCGCCACAGGGAAGATTAGACCAGATGCCAAGAAATTCCCTCAGGGCATCAAGCATACTGCGGACGAGATTCACAAGCTTGGGCTTAAGCTTGGAATTTACAGTGATGCAGGAACACTAACATGTGGCGGCTATGCTGGCTCCCTTGGTCATGAACAAGTGGATGCTCAAACATTCGCGGAATGGGGCATTGACTGTGGGTAAAATGCTGATAACGGAGACGTTGACTGATGACGAACAGATCTGAAGTACGACAACTGTAACGTACCTGGGGAATGGTCTGACGAATACCGATGGAGGCCGGAAAACTGGCGAGGTGGCCCTCCCGCCGAAAATCAAACGACTGGAGGCAATGCTGGGAGTAGACCAGTTCCAGCGCCAGCTGGTTATGATTGGAAGAATTCAAAGACATTCGATCGCTATGAGAGAATGAGGAACGCACTACTTGCCACCAAGCGCTCAATTGAGTACTCTCAATGCGCGTGGGGACATGCGCATATCGATCAGTGGGGAAACACCACTGGCCATAGCTGGCGAATGTGGGGAGATATCGCCCCCAGTTGGATAGGAGGAAATAATGGAGGCTGGGGTGTGATGCCCATTCTAAATCACGCTTCGTTCTTTGTCAACACTACGAACTTTTGGGGTCACGGTGACTGGGATATGCTCGAAGTAGGGAACGGCGACCTTACCGTCCAGGAAAGTCGTACACATTTCGCGCTGTGGGCCGCGTTGAAATCGCCTCTCATAATCGGCACGCGTCTTCACAACATCAAGCCCGAAATTTTGCAGATACTTCGTAGCAAAGAGCTTATCGACTTTAACCAAGACCCACTGGTGGGAGCACCCGCGAAGCCATACAAGTGGGGCATCAATCCAAACTTTACGTGGAACCAGACTCACCCTGCTGAGTATTGGAGTGGTGCATCTTCCAAAGGCGTACATGTATTCGTTCTGAATACACTGAATGTCAGAAAGATTAAGGCCGTCGATTTTGGCGAAGTTCCCGGACTTGATCCTAATGCCGAATACACGGTCTTCGACTCTTGGACTGGAGAAGCGCAGGGAAGGTTCAAAGGAAGATACGCAGCGGCCGTAGATACTCATGACACAATGGCCATCAGATTGGTCAAGGCAGGTGCTCGTAACTGACCTGTAAGTTTTAATCATGGGCGAAGAGGAAGAAGCCTGAGTATCGGACGCCTCCGAATAGCCACATTTTGACATACTTCTGCACTTGTCCCAAAATTTCCTTATGTTAGAACTTAACATGTGTTGCTATAATGGGGAAGCGGCATGGCATGCGGGGTGCGGACGTAGTGCTGGTGGGAAAGGTTAGCATGACGTCATTCTATCTTGCCCATTCCCACATCCTTCCATCACACAATTGAGTGGAGATCTTTCAGCTTCTACAGTATATGTTCAACTGTTACCGTTATGGAGGAAATGAGAAAACAGATGGGGCGGGCAGTTGTTTCATTGCATAAAGGAAGGCTCTTATGACACCGGCGAATTTGATACCGAGTCGCAATCTATTCACTCCAGATATCTGTTCAATTGAAAAAAAAAGTTATATAACTTTATAAGAAGAGTGCACGGTTAGCCACGGGTAAGATCCTTCATTACCCCAAGTTGATGCGGCTTCCCTTGTTCATTCATCCTCAACCACGAAGCGGCCGTTTTTACCCCGAGGCTAAATACAACACCATGTTCCTCGGGAGCACTCCGGGATGTAACCCGATGCAATGACAAAGAAACAAGCGTCCACGATCTGCGCCATAGGACCGAAGGCGAAATGCGGGGATATTACGCTAAGTTCAGCGTAACTCATCAGCAGTATCCAGTACCTGCGCGGGTAAACTGCAGTCCGTCAATGAGGGAAGAGGCGGGATGGGGTTACCACTACATCGGGTATCAATGCAATAGATCGCACTGCTTTTTCACTGAGATTGCCTGTGTTATAAACCCCATGAGCCCCAACTACGTTTGTCCACACAATCCCGGCCATGACAATGTTGACCACAGCGATTCTCGCTGTTGCTGCTGGCTTCGTGCCATTGGCAACAGCAGGAAACAGCACGAGACTTTGGTATACCGCTCCCGCATCTACTAGTACCTGGACAGATGCTCTTCCCATTGGCAATGGACGCCTCGGTGGAATGGTCTTTGGCGTACCCACAGCGGAAACTATCCAACTCAACGAAGAAACCATTTGGTCAGGAGGTCGGAGAGATCGGGTCAGTCAGGACGGCTCACAAACACTTTCGGAAGTTCGAGACTTGCTTGCTCGAGGCGACCCTGCTGGTGCGCAAAAGTTGGCCAACCTGGGTATGATGGGCACTCCGCAATCATGCAGGAACTATCAAACATTAGGAAATATGGAGATATCTTTCGACGGGACGAGCAAATACGAAAAGGCTTCGTATCAAAGATGGTTGGATCTCGAGGAAGCTGTGGCTGGGGTACGTTTTCAAGTAAATGGTACCCTTTACGAAAGAGAAATGTTCGTATCGGCGCCAGATGATGTTTTCGTGCACCATTTGAGAGCGACTGGCAACGGGAAGCTATCTTTCCAGATACGTGTACATCGACCCAAAGACGGTTTGAATGAGGCGTCTGACCAAGAATGGAATGAGAACGGTTGGACGTACATGACAGGTGGAACTGGCGGTATTCAACCAGTCGTGTATACTACTGCTCTAGCAGTAGAGTCGGACGGCCATGTCAAGACACTTGGCGAGTTCATCGTTGTGGAGAATGCAACTGAGGCGACCGCGTTCTTTGCAGCGGCAACTTCGTATCGCCACAATGACACGAAAGCTGCTGTGGATAACACCATACAAAAGGCTCGCCAGTACACATACGAAGAACTTCGAAAACGCCATGTCGACGACTATGCGCCGTTCTTCAATGCCAGCGTACTGAGTTTGGATGGGCCAGATCTCCAAGCTAGCAGCCTACCCACTGACGCACGCATAAATGCAACTCGTCGAGGTGCGAACGACCCTGGTATGGTGGCATTGGCTTACAATTACGGTCGCTACCTCCTTATCGCTTCTTCGCGCGCGGGTAATCTACCGTCAAACCTGCAGGGAATCTGGAACAAAGAATTCGATCCGCTGTGGGGCTCTAAATACACAGTAAACATCAATCTTCAGATGAATTACTGGCCTGCAGAGGTCACTAGCCTCTCTAGTCTACATATGCCTCTATTCGATCATCTTGAACTGATGCGCAAAGATGGCACGCACACAGCGAAAAAAATGTACAACGCATCTGGTTGGATGAGCCATCACAATACGGACCTTTGGGGAGACACTGCGCCCGTTGACAACTACCTCCCCGCGACATACTGGACACTATCTTCTGGGTGGCTTGCTACCCACGTACTCGAGCACTACTGGTATACCGGTGACAAAGAATTCTTAACTTCGAATTTGCATATTGTGTCAGAAGCCATCGAGTTTTATCTTGACACACTTCAACCGTACAAGACCAACGGAACCGAGTATCTTGTTACCAACCCATCTGTATCTCCAGAGAACACATATGTGGGCCCCGATGGTAAATCCTATAATTTCGACACTGCACCCACGTGTGACATTGAGATTCTTAACGAACTGTTTACGAACTATCTTAATGCTGTCGCCACTCTCTCAAATTCAACTACCAACTCGACATTGCTGACACGGATCCGTGATACACAAGCCAAGCTTCCGCCTTACCGGTACTCGACTCGCTACCCAGGTACATTACAGGAATGGATGCAAGATTACAAGCAAGCCGAGCCAGGCCATCGCCACGTCTCGCATCTTTACGCTCTCTACCCAGGAACCCAAATTCTTCCTCCTGGCGCTCCAGGCTACAACGCCAAGCTCTTCAATGCTGCGGCTGCTACACTCGAGGACCGACTCTCTCATAATGGCGCAGGCACAGGCTGGTCGCGCGCTTGGACAATCAACTGGTACGCTCGTCTACAAAACAAGACTGCGCTTGCAGAGAACACATTCCAGTTCTTCAACACTAGTGTTTTCAAGAACTTGATGGATGTCAATGAAGGCATTTTCCAGATCGATGGCAACCTGGGATTTGTGAGCGGCGTCGCAGAAGGTTTACTACAGTCGCATATCGTGGATGACAAGGGCGTGAGGGAAGTCTGGTTGCTACCAGTTTTGCCTGAAAAATGGAATAATGGCTATGTTAATGGAATCGCAGCAAGAGGGGGTTTTGTGTTTGATCTTGAGTGGAAGGATGGAAAGCTCGTGCGCATGAAGATGGAAAGCCGGGTTGGTGGACCTGTCGTGCTGAAATATGGTCAAAGTGGAAATTCTACATCTAGCCTCGGACAAGCCCAAGGCTTTACTAATGGCCGTATGAGGCTAGATACGAAGGCTGGGGAAGTAAAGGAGTTCGACTTTGGTGGAGCATAGGTCCTTTCATTAGCCTTGAAGCAGTTTCACTGCGCGGAATATATCTTTACGAATCAGTTGCAAATGCGATGTATGTGGTAAGAGAGATAATAAAGTCCTTCATGAGTACCTTAGAAAAAGCTAAGTCGCATTCTCAGTGCTAAAGCCACTAAACCGGTGTTCAGCAATGTTGTGAGCCTAGTCTCACTTGTGCGTTCGAGCAGCTTTCTCAGAAGCTGATGATGGATTTCTTTCAAACTCGGAGACTTATCCTGTTCGCAGCGTTCAGTTGATGCTCTTTACTCAACTCCTGTATATGATGGCATTTCCTTCGTTGTTTGCCATAGAAATGCTTCTGTTGCGCCAAGCCTCGCGGGTTCTGAGTGAACATTTAGAGCTTACGGGAGTTCCCCAAGATCTATCAACCCGTGCATTCTACTTCGGTTCGATTGAATTTAGAGAATTGTTTCATTTGATGGCATTGCGGAGTATACTCGCTGATCCGACAAGGAGGAGAGGGGCATTGAGGCGGGGAGCACTAAACCTAAGACGGACACCTAATGGACAACGCTCAGACCAGGAACGCGAGCGCGACTTCACAATTCGCGTCGCCCCTAACGACGGCTTTGTCTGCCCCTCTACCTTCACCCACAACACCATACCGACTCACGACACAAGACGAAAATGGCGGACAGACAAACTCCATTTTCAATCAGCCTCTTCGGCAGTCAAGCAGGCGATGGCCCTCAGGATACCGCTGCGCCCTCGCGCGTGCAGCAAGCCTTGGTGGACTTTATTATGGAGTTTACCCTTGATAATATCTTCGTTTACAGGTACTTGAAAGAGAGCCTTGAGCGCATATGCGTAGGACTAATAGGGTCATCAGAGATCAAATACGCGAGAACGTGCTCCTGAAGCAGTACTACTGTGACATTGATGTAGCACACCTTATCAGCTACAGCCCGGAGCTCGCACATGACCTTAGACAGAATCCTGCTGAAATCATACCTCTTGTATGTCGCATTCTGACTTCTAAATGTTATGCACTAACAACAGTCAGTTTGAATCCGCCCTCAAGACATGCACGCAGCGCATTGTCTACCCCTCACAAAAGAATATTTCGCTCCCTGAGCACCAATTGCTTCTTCACTCGAATGCTTCCGAGCTCTCCATTCGCGACCTCACTGCCACAAACGTATCACAACTTGTCCGCATACCTGGTATCATCATTGGCGCATCCACACTCTCTTCCAAATCCACAGCGCTTGCTATCCGATGCCGGAATTGCCAGCATGAAGAGATTCTACCCGTGGCGGGGGGCTTCTCAGGTGTCTCTCTTCCAAGGACATGTAGCAGGACAAGGGGCGAGGGGGAGACTGGCGAACAATGCCCGCTAGATCCTTACTATGTTATGCACGAGCGTTGCCAGTTCATCGACCAGCAAGTCCTCAAGCTGCAGGAAGCGCCTGACCAGGTCCCTGTTGGTGAACTACCACGCCACATTATGATTTCTGCCGACCGATACCTAGCAAATCGCGTTGTGCCCGGCACACGGTGTTCCGTCATGGGCATTTTCTCCATCTACCAGCAAAAGGGCTCCAAGCGTGCTGGCAACGCTGCTGTAGCCATTCGGAACCCGTACATACGTGCTGTTGGCATTCACGCAGAGGTGGATCACGGCACGAAGGGCAATGCTGTCTTTACCGAGGAAGAAGAGCAAGAATTCCTGGAGATGAGCCGAAGACCAGACATCTACGAAGTCTTTTCGCGCTGCATCGCACCCTCTATCTACGGTAACCAGGATATCAAAAAGGCCATTGCTTGCCTGCTCATGGGTGGTTCAAAGAAGATCCTACCTGATGGTATGAAGCTTCGTGGTGACATTAACGTGCTTCTTCTTGGTGATCCAGGTACTGCGAAGTCACAGTTGCTCAAATTCGTCGAAAAGGTGTCGCCAATTGCTATCTACACATCCGGAAAGGGATCTTCGGCTGCTGGTTTGACAGCTTCGGTCCAGCGTGACCACAACACACGCGAGTTTTACCTGGAAGGAGGTGCTATGGTTCTCGCAGATGGTGGTGTAGTGTGCATTGACGAGTTCGATAAGATGCGCGACGAGGACCGAGTAGCTATTCACGAAGCCATGGAACAGCAAACTATTTCTATCGCCAAAGCAGGTATCACGACAATTCTCAACTCGCGAACCTCGGTATTGGCAGCTGCCAACCCCATCTTTGGACGCTATGACGACATGAAGACACCTGGTGAAAACATTGATTTCCAAACTACCATTCTGTCACGTTTCGACATGATTTTCATTGTTCGCGACGAGCATGACCGTGGTCGTGACGAACGGATAGCAAAGCACGTCATGGGCATAGCGATGGGTGGCCGTGGTGTCGAGGAAAACGTCCAAGCCGAGATACCCATTGAGAAGATGAAGCGCTACATTACTTACTGCCGACAAAGGTGTGCGCCACGCCTTTCTCCAGAGGCAGCAGAGAAGCTCTCCAGTCACTTCGTCAGCATCAGGCGGCAAGTGCATGCTTCAGAAGTCAACGCTAATCAACGGTCGAGTATTCCCATCACCGTGCGTCAACTCGAGGCCATTATCCGTATCACCGAGTCACTTGCCAAGCTATCTCTCTCGCCTATCGCCGATGAATCACACGTCGATGAAGCCATTCGCCTCTTCCTGGCGTCTACCATGGATGCTGTGAATCAAGGCGAAGGCCAAAGCTCAAAGGAACTCATGGACGAAGTTAACAAAGTGGAAGAGGAGCTCCGACGACGTATGCCCATCGGATGGCAAGTGAACCTCTCGACGCTCAAACGCGAAATGGTAGACGGAAAGGGCTATTCCGAACAGGCCCTTGCGCGCGCACTACATGTAATGAACGCGAGGGAGACGATTAGGTGGAGACATGGGAACAGTGTCGTATTCAGGGCTAGTGCCTAGGCCTTCTGGGTCCAATTGTAAGGTGCATCCTGGTGTTTTGGGCGTTGAGCGGCGAAACGGAAGAGCAGGTAGATGTGTAAACGTGGTTTGGATGGGGCCATCATGCCATTTACATATGATCCAGCGGAAGAGAACGGCGCTCACAGCCTCGTCTCGCTCGTCAGAACAGTGACATCATAGAAAGCATCGTGACGATAACAGAAAGAGATATAAACTTCTGGTCTTGATTCCTTAGTGCATTGCCTTTCTTAGTCCTTTTCCGTGCATGTCTTACCTTTGCAAGCTTTATTCACGCTTGAGCTCGAGATTGACCCGTATCCGATTGTCTGGCGGTGGGTACGGAAGGTGTATCCGAACCTGTGGGACACCTGAGAGCGATGGGGATATGGCTTAGAAACATGGAAGGAGTGGATACTGAGGTGCGTGCGTGACGAGAGTGTTTCCAAGGGAACACTTTGATCACTTGGACAACGATTCTTGATGTTTCGGCCAATATCAGTGCTTGCATTCGATTCTCATTACCATCTGGTGGTGCCCAGGCTAGAGATGATTGAGGCCTATGTGGTGACGGGAGTGCCAGTGTGCCCTATGTACCATGGCTCTCCTTCTCTTCATCAACCAAGATGTCCAGAGGTGGTCAACCGAAGAAAGTTTGGTCAGCAAGAGCCTTTCGCTAACTAGAATTTCATGCGTGAAATGTCTGCCTGATCTGGCGCGTCTGCATGAACCAGTCCACAGTCACGTGGTCTTCCATATGGGAGTGAAGATGACAGTGCATGGATTGGCACTGGAGAGCATGGTGCAAGATGTACCTTTTTGAGTTTGGTTTCCGTCTGAAAGTAGCTCTGGCTTTGATGCCATGTCGATGGGGCAAGAAAGCGTGCCGTTCATGCTTGGGTAGGTCCATCGGTGGGTGTCACCGAGGAAATTGCAACAGGCCATGAAAAGGCCGCTCCTGAGCCTGAGAAAGATGCTGTTGAGTATTTAGATACCCAAGATGTGCTGTGCATTGCCGAAATGAAAACTGGACCTCAGTTACTAAGTGATACGGTATTGAGGTGGGCCTACCCGTTGCGTCTCTGAACAGGGCAAGTGATCGCAAGGGCAATCTAGCGCTTTGAGCAGCTGCGCCACAGAAGAAGGTTTAGTCGGTGAAGGAAAGACAAGGACAAGTGGTGGATTTTCTGCTTGGTGATCACTGCTGATCGCATGATACCATGCTGCCGTACATACAGTGTCTTGCTGGCCCCACTGTGCGCAGTTTAGCTCAGAGAGGCATCGGCGGTGGAAGTGTATTGCATCCTTAGACAACGACAGTGAGATTACCAGCTTGCTATGTTACCGTATTCTTATGGATAGAATACGGAGAGGTGCGCGCGCTACCCTCTGGTTAGTGCGGGCTGATTTTGGAGGTATTGTTGGGCAGTAGAGATGTAATGTACCATTAGAGTATCTTGCACAGATGGGCTTGCGTTGAGTGCACGGACCTAGGTGTTTGAGGGAGCTTTTGACGAGCGATCTCGGTCAGTTGACTGCTCCTCCGGTGTGAAGCCATGGAACCCTTGTGGCTTGAAATTTGTGTGGCGCTGTTCTTCAACGCGATTTTGAAAGAGTCATAAAGCTTTGGATCTGGTCCTTGAGTTGGATTAGCCGCCGACTGCCGAGACCAGCTTTTGAGGTACTGGTTTTTCACTATGCTCACTTGGTTCACTCAAGACGACACGTCGTACCAAGTTGTAGCACAGCTTTGAGCATGAAGCGAGCAACTACCGAAATCCACAAAGATCGACAACGGCCTTGTAGTGCGGACCGCGTGGATACTGTGGGTAACCCAGGGAGCCGAAGTTGCGAGTCTCAGACGAGGCGCCGTATCTCGCTGAAGGAAGAACGATGATCTTGCCTTTTTGCCTTGTGGTATTCAGTGGTGCCTGGTTCGCAAAGTGATTTTCCCACGGTTCAATTAATCAGTGAGGCTAGTACGATGAGTCTAACTGCCTTGTTGCAGGCTTCAAATGGGGCCTTGTATCCATTTATCGTGAAATTTGGTCGCCGGTTGTTGCTTGAAAAGGCAATTTGAACTTTCTATGAATTTGTAGATTGTTAGCAGTGCGTGTATTTAGCGAAGCCTGATGCCTACGAGAGCACAGCCAGGAAGCGTGTGACAGTTGGAACGAAACGAAATTGGCATTCACATAGCTACGAGGATGGCAGTCTACTCATATAGCAGAGCCCTGCCCCGCTGCCTTGTAAAAAGGTGTTTCTCATTCCTCAATTATCTTGCAACTCCGCGAATCGTTTGGAGAACAAAGTCAGCGTACATCCACAAAAAGCTGGACGGAACGTTGTTAATTGTGGACCAGCAGGGCATGATAACTATGGTTTTCTTGAAGCCGCGATTTGTTTGATTGGTCAATGGCCTGCGAGTGTATTCGAATTGCCCCATGCTGTGAGAAGAGTGGAGAACTCGAGTGCGGACCAAGTGAGGCAGTACCATGAACGACATTGCAGCGTAGTAGAGTAAGTATATAAAGTGCGAGGAGGGTCTGACAATTGCGAGCCTGCTCTCAGGCAGACGATTGCCATCCAGAAAGCAGCCTCACAATGGTCAGTCCTACGATGGACTTCAACATGCAATCCCAATGGCCATCTCTGGCGTTTGGAGCGCTTGATGTCGGCGTAGAGATGGGCTACGGGTGTGCGCTCGGTAAGTTTTCCCGCTCCGCTCCGAGCTCGGCCCGCCGGGGTCCTGATGGTTCGATCTGATAATTCCAGGATCTTCATCTGATAACACGGTGCCTCTTCATTCGCACTTGCTGCCCCCGCTGTACTCGACGCCGCTGCCCATGATGCTCGCCAACCAAGCCGCTGCAGCATCCTCGCCTGCGAGCTACCATTCTTCAGCTCCCTCGCCAGCTTCCCCCGCCTCTCCTGCAAATACTGACTTCCGCCGCCATAGTCGACGTGAGTGTGCACCCTTTGCTTTTCCTCAGTCATGTACCCGCGGTTCACCGCGGCTGTCGGCTCCAAGACACCATGGTTGCACGCGCGCGCATTACAGATAGTCGATTCTGACGACCTCTCTTTCCAAGAATTACTCGCTGACAGCCTCGCAGACCTTGTCCCAAACCCCGCCGTCCCTATACAAGACACTGTCACCACGGCGTCTCCCGCCTCCAACAACGCTGGCCCTCCCCAGTCTGGAGGGGGCCCACTCAGCAAAACCCATGTAGTGCCACCACGGCCCAAGCCTGGCCGCAAGCCTGCCACCGAAGAGCCAGAATCCAAGCGCAAGGCCCAGAACAGAGCCTCACAGCGTAACTTTCGCCAGCGCAAGCAGAAGACGGTTCTGGACCTGCAGGCATCGTTGAACTCGACCAACGAGCAACTTAAGGAAAAGACCAACGAATTCGCAAGACAATCCGCCCACTACATAGAACAACTCGAATTCTTGAACGCACGTGTCAAAGAACTTGAGAGAACGAATTGTGAGCTACGAGCTGAACTCGAGCAATGCAAAACCGGAGGCTTCCATAGACACGCACCGTTGGGTCCAATAATTGGCCAGCCCCAGTCGCTTTCTGTCTATGACCCACGCCATGATATCCCCTTCCGCAGAGCATTCGACACCGACTTCGATGCCCAGGCCCTTGTTCCCAGCCCGCAGCCCACGGACTCGGGTTGCGACCGTTGCACAAAAGACCATTGTGCGTGTTTGGCAGAGATGACGAATGATGTGACCTTCCACGGCCATGGCGATGCCATGACTGGCATTCTGCATGATGGTCAAGGAGAATCTGATCAGGAGAAGCCTCGCGATCATTCCGAGTTTGAAACAGACTTCACCTCTGCCTTCCGTAAGCCAAAACCCCATGAGGCGAACCCTGCAGAAGTCCTGTCATCTGGCGAAGATACAAAGTTTCCCGATTGTGGATTTTGCACAGGTCAGCCAGAGTCTTGTATATGTAGGAGCATGCGCTCTGAAGCTGGAGATGCAACCTCGTCTTTAGCACGCATCGTAACTGCATCGTCCACTGAGGATGTCAAGCCAAACGTGGCTATGTCTGGACCCGGGTCTTGTGCCGACTGTCAAGCAAATCCTGAGCAGCGAGCTTGGTGCCAGAGGGTCGCACAGCTTCGTAGCGAGGCGACGCCGCCAAACTCAAGACGTAACTCAAGTAAGAGTGTCACGCTCGGCACCATGGAACCCAAGGCTTCTACCAGCATTGAAATGAGCAATCCTGCTCCCTCTCCGACTAGTCGCGGAGAGACCGTTGGCTGCAGCGATGCTTTCAAGCTTCTAGTTGGCCGAGTTGACACCGAAATGGACTGGCGTCAACTCAAACCCGTTCCCCCGACTTTTGCACAAGAGGATGCTCGAAGGAACACCTTTACCATGGAACCTGGCATGTACAGTGCCATGGAGCTGGATGCTAGTAGCATCCTCACCACTCTGCAGCATGCTCCGGGTCCTATCAAGCCCCGTCCGTCCGATGGCACCTACGCGCGTTTGGTTCAGGAGGCAGAGGAGCGGCGACGAAAGTCATCCACACCTATGAAGAAGACAGTTGACCATCCGATGCTGGAAGCTTAGAGCTTGCACTGTGTCTCTTCCCCGTCTTTTGATACCCCTCTACATCTCTTTAGGCGCTGTAATTCCATGTCCCCTCAGCAGTCATTGTTTCAGACCCAAGTGTCTCATTCTGCATAAATGGTCTTGCATGGCACATGGAAAAAGCATCAGAGTATCCAAAATCAATTATGAATCACGTCAGGGCGGCTTTTTCTTTCATGCCAGTAACATTAACTAGCGAGCGCTTTACAACGATATTCGGATGACACTTGATCATCACCAGATAGACTAATTCGAGAGAAAGAATCTCTTAATTCAACATACGCAAAATTCCCCTCAATCTGTTAATTCCTTGTGCTTGTGTTGGTGACTAGTACTAGAGGGTCATGCAGATAATTTTGCCATTGGGCCGAGTGCCTCCTCGAAAGTCGGGTCAACCCCGAGAAGGGGCCATAGTCACACCACAATCCCTTGCAGGTCCGCTAGAAGGCTGCAATTGTTTCTCGTCGAGACCGCGCTAGGAGATTGTTCGGATCAGAGAGTACCACATAAGTGATGTGATTGGCCTCACTTACCTCCGAGCTCGGATCTGATCGTACGATCTGATAAGATTTTCACTCTAGATCCCAACCAGTGTCATGCGGGAGAATGTTTACGCGGTCAGCTCACATTGTCACATTTGAACAAAAAGGAAGGTTATAAGGCGCGGAAAATATGATAATAGGAAACAACTGTTTGAAAATCGGGATCTTATATCCCATGATTGAACTAAAATTACAGAGTAAAGAAGGCGGTTAGGTACCACTAATGGATAATCCATAGTGCATTCCATACCAGACATTCGCCATCTGTCCCCAATCCCTCCTTCTATCGCTTCCAACGCAGTACCCTCTCGATTATCTCTCACACCAGTATCAGTCTTTCTTTACCCCATTAACAACAACCTCCTGTCCCTGACCCTGTCCTTGTCCATTATACATGCCCGGTCCGGCTCGAACGGCAACCTATATCCCCATCAGCATCAAACTAACATCACTGTCCCAGACAAAAGGCAGGTATAGCAAGGTTATGGGAGTGGCATGAACTTACTTGCACATCTACACCCCATCTCTGCGCATTCGCCAGCGCGACATTCGCTGCTTCTTGCTCCAGGACTGCAGCGGCGGCGGCTAGTTTTGTACCGGCGGCTGAGAGAGATACACCGAGGCCAGAAAGCTCTCCCGCGAGCTTGAGGAGAGTGTCGGGGGTTGTTTGGGACATTATGTTTATCCCTTTTCTTCAAGGGAGGGGTTGGTTGAAGAATTTGCTGGGTAGGCAAGGAGGTTGGGAGGTGAGTATGGTATGGATATATGGGTTGTATTTCTCGCTTTTGCACGATTTCTTGGTGGGAGCTGAGATATTGCACGGAGACCTAGTGAACACACTGGGATTCATGTCTTATTATAGGACTTGGGTGGTCGCTGTCGGGCGTTTTGGTGTGAATGTGTAGGTATTGGTTGGGTTGGTGTACGTGAGCGGCATTCAATGTTCAGAGCGAACGGCGATGACTGGATGCTAGATGCTAGTGATACTTTTTTGACGAACTGAATGCGTTCCTCTGCAAAACGATAAAAGAATGGCTGTTGTGAATGCAATACCATATTACTGGGAATTCATATGTGCAATCGGAATCGAGGAGCTGGTTTAATGACTAGCGTGTGAGCACGGTAAGTTTGGAGAATCAGGGTAGAGATTATCATATGGAGAATCCACTTGATTTACTTTGTTGCTGATATTGAATTTTGGAATGTATCATTCCTGCGATGCATGTGACTGGGCAGCACTTCATGCCTTTGAATCTTCCCTCATCTTCCGGAGTTGATCCAACACATGTTCTTTTGAAGCACCATCTTTTAAGGCCTGCTTCAACATATCCTGCTCGCTAGATGGTGCCATACCCGCAGTCTCTGGTACCCGCTTGTCAAGATTAGTCGGGAACGGATATCCTTCCGCAACAACACTGACAAACGCCTTGACTTCATCACTGAGGCCGTCCCTCTGGTACATGTCCGCCAGCTTATCCCAGGTACGTTCAACAAGTGGATATGTATCAATTGACTCCATTGGTTTGCCAAACGCCGACGAAATCTGCAGCAAATTTGCTGAGCGCATGATGTCTGCAGAGTCATTCTGACCCGCAGCATGGAAAAGCGCGGGATTGAAGAAAAGACCATCGCCTTTGTTCAGAGGCACCGAGACGTAGTTCTGCAAGAAGTACTCCTGGAACTCAGGTATGCGGTACGCCATGTATCCTTGTTCGAACTTCTGGCTGAAGGGTAGCAGACGTGTAGGACCACTCTCTAATGGCATGTCCGAGTGCGCGACTGCACCCTGTAGAGTGAGAAATTGCGATGCAATCTGCGTTGCTTTGGGAAACTTGGCACATGACTCGCTGTCTTGAAATCCAATATGGTAGTCTCGGTGTGAAATTTGCGCTTTGGCGCCGGGTTTCACAATATTGACTTGTGCGGTCAAACGGTGATACGGGCCTAGCCATGCCTCTGAGATGATTGGTAGCCATGGATTGGAATAGTATTTCACGAACGAATCTGCGTCGGATAGACAGTGTTTGGACAAGGAGTTCCAAATTCGATCATTGGCGCCAGTGCCAGCGAAGTGGTCGCCGCGTTGACCGGACAGTTTCTTTTCTTCAGTGATTATCGTTGAGTAGGCCCCGTTCACTTTGTCAATGAGAGAATCTTCTTTGTAAAGATTCTTGGTGACGAAGACACCAGGTCCAGAGAGCAAGATGTGATACCATTCATCTTGCAGAGCGGAACGCTGCTCTGCGCTTAGCGATGAATAGTCAGGCAGATGGTATATCGGCACGTTTCGTTCAATTGCTGCCGCAAGGGGATATTTAATTGGTGATGATTCTGTTGTTAGTTTCCTGAAGTCTTCTAGTGGTGGCGGTTTGTTGATGGAATATAACCGAGGCTTGATGTCTGACTGATGGAAATCGTTGGTGTGGCCATTGAGCTCGGAATGTCCGTTCATCTTGAGATTTGATTCAGAGGTATTCTTGTTCGAATATTGTGATACTAAAAAGCCAAGTAATCACTTGTGTCGTTATTTGTAGATAGGTAGGGGCCGTAGACAAGGCAATTCTGCCCGCTGAAAAGGCAACTCCGCCCGCTGGATGCCACCGCGAAAAGCGGAGAACCACCCCACTTGCTCCTCACTTCCACTTCCGCCTCCACACCAATGTCTGTTCTATGCACAACAAATACAAACACACCATCGCTAGTATAGAGGGAGGCTAATTGCTCGGCTGAGAGTACCCCATGAGAAGATGACATATAGAAATCCTCACATTTCGGCGAGACTTGCTATTACTGATGCCCATCAGTCAACTAGTCCTAACCAAGTAAATGCGTCGCGTTATGGAAGGTGTTGATTTAGCCAATACCTCCGACCAGCGACTTCGTTCTGCTCCAACTCAGCTTAAAAACCTAAGACGGAAACTGGAAATAAGTATCGACGTTGTCGTCCGTGACACCTCATGCACATAGAAATATCCTGGAATACGTGTATGAGATGCATCGTTTCTCAATTTAGTATTTTTTTTCACAAACCTCGCGTTGCTGTTTAGTCCTAGAGAGAGAAATGTTGCGATTAGTTGAGTTCTTGTTGTCGTTCACAAACCCGAGCGACGTGTGCCAACATTACCATAAACAGGAATTTGGCAAACCTTTGCGAAGTGAGAGATATCACAATAACGCCAACAACGATCGCACCGCTCGCATGTTCTCGGAATATATATTTAGGCTATTTGGGATCTTAGATACCTGATATCTTTAGCGTAACTTCGTTGAGTTAGTAATACTACATCTCACAACTTATATCCTTAACATCCCTACCTCGGCCTGCATCCACGTCTACTCAGAGTGTGGTGCAACCATCTAAAAATTCCTCAACTTGTACTACGTAGAGTGATACATAAAGCTTATATTCCGAAAATAATAGTACGCTTAACAAGGTGGCTGCATTGCGGCACTCACTTGTGCTTTATGGACAGATTTGCATTTGTACTAGAAAGAAGAGGCCTAGCGGTAATCTGTTAGCAATAGTGTTCAGAAAACCTGTGTGGCTCACGTGATAGTCAGCGGGTGTGCGATATATCCGAACATCCGCGCCACTAGCTTGTAAACGCGCTTAGGATATCGGCGAGAACTCTGAGTTGGGATTGGAGTAGTGATACGGGAGATGGCCTCGCTAGCTTATACGTAATTACGGGTCTCGGAACCACCCACTTACCGTCTCCTGGCCTTCTAACAACTAAGTGAACTATTTAAACTTGATACTCCTTATGTTCCATTCGTATTACGCCGTATCGCCCTAGCCAGCCATTCAACAACGTTTCTAAATGGTTAAGATCGCACTCGCCGGTGGCACATCTGGTATTGGCTTGGCCTTCCAGAACGCTCTAAAAGCCCAGGATTCGCACGAATATGTCATCTTCACTAGGACACGCAGCGACAACCCCAAAGCCATAGTAGTTGATTATACCTCAACCTCTAGTCTTGCCGAGGCCTTGAGGGCCCAGTCCATCCATACTGTGATATCTGCCATCTCTGTTGGAGACGAAGCGAGCGGACAGGCGCAATTAAACTTAATCGAGGCATGTGCCGTTGCTGGGTGTGTAAAACGGTTCCTTCCCAGCGAATTCGGCGCCGACTATAAGGAAGAGTACAGTGCTCTGCCCAGAATCTCTTGGATAAAATGCAATTTCTGACCTAAGTATCTAGGTCTATCCAACATGTGCCCTCGTATACCTACAAGTTCAAGGCTCGTGAAGCGCTCACCAAGACAGACTTGGAGTACAGTATCGTCTCGATTGGCATGTTTCTCGATTACTGGGGACACCCTTATGTACCCAGCATGTTGGACCCCCGCAAGGGTACTTCTATGTTCATCGATCTAGCTCATAATTTCGCTGCAATACCGGGCGATGGCGAAGCCTTTATGGTCTTCACTCATAGCGCGGATGCGGCACGCTTTGTTATTGCAATGATCGATATTCCCAAGTGGCCCAAATCGACTTTCTTTGCTGGCGATCGCCTCAATCTGAATCAATTTCTGGAGCGTGCTGAGGAGACAAAGGCGGTGAAATTTGAAGTTCACTATGACAAGTTGGAGGACATTCGGGCCGGGAAGGTCACCTTACCACCAAGCGTGAAAAAATGGTTACCCAGTCCAGAATGGGCTCCGATGTTCTCAACTATCGCAATGACATATCTGGGAGGTGGCTTTGACTTGGATATGACAAAGTGCAAAAACAACTTGTTTCCTGAGATTAAGCCTCTTAAAGTTCAGGATGTTCTAGATGCATGGAAAGGAAAATAATGCATACATACAGGATTCGGTTGTTGCAGGGTGTTATGATAGATTATGGAGATCGGTCATTAGTACGCTCAATATCACGCTATTTTTTATCGGAGGCTATTCTGGCGGGAGATTTACAGCTGCCAAATCGATGTGTATTGAGCTTGGCTTGGTACTGTCGCGCTGGCTTGACGCTGAAGGCCCGGACGAAAACCTAGGGCCTGCCCAGTGTCGCAACAGCGACAGCCCTAGCACTAGCAAATACTATTAGCAGAAGACCGCTGATTTCTTCTGGCTTTAAGAATTGCGATACAGAGTGTTACGAAGTACCCAAGCTTTGATAGCCTTTTTGTAATTGGCTATACCTCTTTTAGCGGACGGTAAAAGATAGGCATCTCAGCTATGAACGCTAAGAGCGCTATTCACTAAGTAGGTATCCAATCGCTGTCGAAGCCGAACAACCTCTTACGTTACGACTGTAGTTCACTCAGAATCACTAGAATACGCTACATTGAGCGCTTAAGCGCCGATTACTATCACTACTCGCTGTCGCTGAAACCTAGATTGCTCTTGTACTAAGCTTCGAAATGTCAAAATCCCTGCTGCAGAAGTGACACAGCATGCAGCAAGCTCATCAGCCTGCATTTCACCAAACATCAATTACCACTGCAGGACTGACGCCTCAATAAGTATAGACCGATGGGGTTGTCATATGGTTGCGTGCGGCTGAAGGTGTAGCGACAGATATGTATTGCGAAACACAACTCACAGCCTCGCGGGCCCCCGCTTCTAGTTGGAGTCGTTTTGAAGGTAGATATCCTCAACATAGCATCTAAGAACCCATTTTCGGCGACATGGGGGTCCAATGCAGCTGTTACTACGATTGTACGCAGCCTCCCGAGAGTCTATATCCGTATTCTGATATTTCTCGAATTGGTGTAAGTCTTTGCAAAAGTGAAGATCACAGCAGTCGCATCTAACAATCTTCAGGTTCTGGTTGGACATACAGTTACTGCTGGAATAGTTGTTTTGATCCTAGTGTTGCATTATTACCTTGCGCATGGCCGAAAAAGGATACGTTCCATAAAGAGGACGAGCCTGCATCTCCTAACCAATCACCAAATCCAATAGACGGAGCGTTTCTTGAATTTTTGCACAAGCTTCAATCACGGCGAAACTCGAGCACAAATGCACCGAACGTGAAGGTATACCCTCATTGTGAAGCAGTATTCGTCAAGGTGGGCTAGGTATCCTATGTCGCGCCATGTTTTCGCTAAGATTACATATCGTGTGCAGACAATGAGCGACATCCAAATCCTCACAGGTATATCACCCTTATTAGTGGCTATGTGCAGCTATGCTGTGGCCTTTCGACATTTCACTGGCAGATCATCGTCTTGTTGGCTTGGTTCTCGAGCATTACTCACCTTTGTCGCCTAACATTCCTTCGTAACTACTTGCATAATAAGTCCGCAGAGCGTATTTGGACGCTGATTGCCAAGGGTCTGATGTTGATAATGCTGCTCGTCGCGATGGTACCAACGGGCGGCTACAACTGAAAGAGCGGTTACTATGGTCACTGTCCAACTCCTGCGCCGCACGGCTATGTGATTTAATACTTCCGACCCTCTGGAAACAATGAGTACTTGACTTTTTCGACATAGGAGATCTCCACTGTTCTGTTGACCTTAGTTTCCAATGATAGAGCTATCCGGCTGCACAAATCCCTATCTATTTCCATCGTTGGCCGCGTAAAATATTTCTTGAGTGAATAGGCCTGTGACCGCCTTCTTCGAACTTACACCAAAATAGGTTTAGAAGCGGCAGGGTTGACATGGAAGCGTTTGTTTCTTTATCGACCGTTGCTAGCGCTGTTCCTCACTCTTCGAGCCTTGTTAGATCTTTGGAACTCCATTTTCATCGAGGTATAGAGCACCTGGCTTTGAGCAATTGATGCTAATCTCGAAAACAGATAATTTTGAAGGAAGCTTTACTTGGGGTCTCATCAGGTTGCTGCAAAAAGCTCAGATAGACGACGGTAGTTCGAGCGATTGGTCTTTCGCCCAGGTCGTCCCTATCGTCCTCCTAGCAGCTCCCCTGCTCACCATATTTGACCCTTTCTTACAAGGTAACGTCCGCCCCTACGCGCCGGGACGCACGGTGTGACGAAACACCTTTTCTTCCGGATGCCTGGGTTGCCTGTCACGTACTCAAAGATAGACAAACTTAGTGCGTATCCATTCTATAGCTCTTTTTCTTCTAGAGGATTGGCCTCCGACGCTGAGAGGCGTGTTGTTGACCACGCTGTCGCTCGTTCTGTCAGTGCCGTCTATTGACTCTCCACTAATACCCCTTGTTTGTTCGCGACGGCATGGATTTCTATACAGCTCGGTGGGCTAAAAAGAAAGCAAAAATAGCAAAGATAGCACAGATCAAGACAGCATTCTTTTAAAGTCGACTTAGAGTAATAAGTGTATATCTCGGCAATTTCTACGCGCAGACGGCAAGATCATTAAAACGAGTCCCACAGGACGTGCGCTGTTAGTAGTACTTAGCATGCAGGCGGCCTGCAGTAGCGTGCTTAGATGTCGCCGTACACAATCGTAACAAATTCGACGCTATTCATATTACCCCTAAGAATAGCTATGGCGCATGCCTACAACGTTCTATATACCTCTACGGCCAGATGCTCAGCTTCGCTTCAAAGCTAGTCTCAATTGGGAGCGATATAAAGCTCCTGGTATTGAGGCTCGAAGAGTTGGTTTTCGCGGACGAGTGACAGGGTGTTGTGAACGTGTAGCTACTAATCAGAAGTGCGTCACTGAGTTTCTAATTAGGTAGCTAATTCTTTTATTAACTTAAGTTGAACATAATGAACAATAAGGCTTCAATGACTATTGATGTATATTTGAGATGTGTTCTATTGTTCCACGTTGTTCATCAACATTCCGCGCGTGGTACTTCGTAGAACTCTGTGGTACATATAGAACCCACGTGACTTATTCTCTGGTAAGCGAGCCTTTAGGGCATGGGTAAGCGAGCGGTCGCCCCTGACGGATGCTCGTAATTGACTCGGAACCTTGTCGCCGCCTTACGAGGTTGATCTCTCTAGGTTGCATGACCTGAGCTGTACCACCCGTTGCCTACGGAGTACAGTTGTATCAATTAGCCGATCCGTTGGCTTCTGCTCACGTCTAGCTATAATATCCTAGTCGCTTCGTGGTTGCATACATAATTTTATCAAGCAAACTATACTACTCCCTCGAATTCAACCTAATCTGTGTGCTCTGGCCCTAAGCGAAGTAAAGCATCCGTCATGACACTGCTCGATTTGTCTCGCGAGCTTCTCTGCGAGGTAGCCCAAAATCTGCACTCAGAGAGCGATCTGAACGCATTTGCGCGAACCAATCGTCTCCTCTACCAGCTTACGAACCCGCTCCTCTACAACCACAACATACAATGCTCGAACGACTCTGCGCTGCTGTGGGCAGCTAAGCATGGGAAAGAAAGCACAGTGTGCAAGCTGCTAGAGAAAAGAGCATGGATTGACCCTTCGATGAGGCGATTGGATGAAGCATTCGTATTAGCAGCTGAGGCAGGCTATAGAAGCATTGCAGATCGTCTCTTGAGTGAAGGGGCCAATGTCAACTTCAAAATAACCAAGGGCGCAAACGCCAACGCGCTACAGGCCGCCTGTTCAGAAGGACACGAGTCGGTGGTCAAGATGTTGCTTGACAAAGGCGCCGACGTTAATACGCAAGGCGGATTCTATGGCAACGCACTGTATGCAGCATCAAGTAAAGGCTATAAGCAGATAGTCAAGATACTACTTAACGAAGGCGCTGATGTTAGCGCGGAGGGCGGAAAGTACGGCAATGCACTACAGGCAGCGTCGGTAGAAGGACACGAGCAGATCGTTAAGGTACTACTTAGCAATGGCGCTGACGCTAATACGCAAGATGGAGAGTACGGCAATGCACTGCAAGCAGCTTCAGCAGAAGGACACGAGCAGATAGTCAATATACTGCTTGACAAAGGCGCGGACGTTAATGCGCAAGGCGGATTCTATGGCAACGCACTGCAGGCAGCATCACGTGGGAGCCACGAGCAGATAGTTAAGATACTGCTTGACCATGGGGCCAAGGTCAATGTGCAGGGTGGTTTCTATGGCTGCGTACTGCAGGCAGCTTCTGCAGGAGGGCGCGTGCAAATAGTCGAGATGCTGCTTAACCAAGGCGCTGACGTTAATGCGCATGGTGGATACTTTAGCAGCGCATTACATGCAGCATCAAGCGGAGGTTATGAGCAAATAGTTAAGATACTACTTGATAAAGGCGCTGATGTTAGCGCGCAGGGTGGAGAGTACGGCAATGCACTACAGGCAGCCTCAGCTAAGGGCTACATGCAGGTAGTCAAAATGCTGCTTAACACAGATGTGAACGTTAATTCACAGGGAGGTATATACAACACCGCACTGCAGGCAGCCTCGGCAGAAGGACACGAGCAGATAGTCAAGATACTGCTTGACAAAGGTGCAGAGGTGAACACGCAGGGAGGTCCCTACGGCAGCGCACTGCAGGCGGCTTCGTCTAGAGAACGCAAGCGGGTGATCGAGCTACTGCTTGAGTACGGGGCTAACGCTAATTAACGTCAGCGTATCCAACGAGATCTATCGCGGTGAGGCGCCAATATGATTATATAGCTTCGGCGAAAGTCCTTCCTAAGATAGAGGAAAACACGGTAAGGCAGCACTAGCTAGTTAGACAATATATGTTTACGCCCTCAACCTCTACATATTTGCGATGGCTTGGGGGCTGGCGTGGGGCCCTAGAGTTACGATTGGGGACTTGGTAGTCGTCGTTTCCCTTGTTCGCGCGACAACTTTTCGGAATATCATGCTTACCAGGCGCCTTATTGATTTATCTATTTATTGACTCCTACTCGGTTTCAGCTGCGTGCTGCGTAGCTATGCCTGGAGTAATTTTGTTACACGGGGTTAGGCTATACTACTCTAGTACTTCATCCGGGTTAGAGCGAAGTAGCTGTTCAGCGATACGCCGTGCGATTATCGGGTGATTCTGATGGAAAAGAGTTATAGAAGTTCAACTGATGATTTAAGACAATCAATTCTATCTAGGATAGAACAAATAAATCTCGATCTGTATCAGGGAAGAACTTATGAGCGTTGACCACGACGAGTGGCAACAATAAAATCCGTCCATCCTTGATAGCCATTGCTTGCAGTCTTGTCCTCACTGGCTTCCCTTCCAAGTGGGAGGTTTAGGAGGATCTTGGCCATGTACTTGATGCTCTCAGCAATAGTGATCCGATACTGGAGCAATATCTCATAGCTTAGCAAAAACATTGTCTCAGACGCATCAGCAGTATTTGAGATCTCTCACTCACCAAGTCAATATCGTCGCTCTGGATTGAAATTAGATCCAAACTATTGGTCGCTGCTAACTACAGGTACACTGCCAAGATGGTTCATAGGCGAGTGTTGCAACGTTCTCATTCAGAAGTAAACCTAGACTGTCTCCAGGATCATATATCTCCTCGGTGGACAAGGACCTCCCCAGGCTATCTCCCTTGAAGATTAGTTTGCAGCTGCAATTTGCTATTTCTGTAGCCTGAAATCCCGCATTTGAGTCATTTAGGCAATATTAAGAGGTGTTCACTCGCAATCAGACTTTGATGTCATGCGTTATCACATGTTCGCAACGGAGTTCTTTATTGCCTTTGTTATCACAGGACAAAAACGAAATTTCAAGCTTGCTTTGCATTGTATCAGTAACGCCCACAAAGTGATCATCACACTGTGTACGCGACAAAATACAGCGCTTTACATAGACGGAGATGCGCACACCCTGATTCAAAGAATACATGTTCACAACGCGTGAGGTCGCAAAACACGCCAGTGAAACTGCAAAATCGTCAAGCATACTCGCAGAGCTCCTTTCAATTAAGCATGAAATACATCTACCAACCTCATGCCATTATTCATTTCAACTAAAATCACCAGGAAAAATACCCTAGTCATAATGTCCTCCCCTGTGAATCTAACATCGCCACATGCCAAATCAACCGACCTAATCGACAGCATCCTCGAACGCGCCGACGCACACCTTCAAACAAGCCGTTCAGACAAACGCACCAAAGAAGCTCTCTCTCCACTCCTGGGAATTGGCGCGCCCTCCAGCTCCCGATTGAGCTACCGCCCGCAGCCCACAGTCCAACGAACCCCTTCACCCCCTTACCACACGCCCTCAACCGAACCCACCCACGACGATGTCGACAATAGTCTATGGAGTCTAATCAGCGACGTCGCCCGCATCCCATGGATGCGCACCAATGTCCCCACAACCCGTATTTTCCGCGTCTGCGAGTTCCAGACAGACTTTCTTACTTACCTCGATGCACACCACTGCCTGCCGCTAGACATGCACACGACGAGAATCCAGAACGCAGTGGAAATAGTCAGGGAGCTGCTAAGCGAGTTTGAAACAAATCTCCATGGTATTTTGCGTGCACATGACGAGCTGAGTGGCTGGGAGCGCTCGGTGGCGGAGAGCTCGGTGCTGAATTACTATTCGAGGCTTTTGATGTACCGGGCGAGGTTGGAGGGTCAGTCGGTCGAGAAAGTGAAGGAAGAAATTATCCTGGCTAAAATGCGGCTGGGCCTGCCTGAAGATTACGATGTTTTGTTGTGTCTACAGCCTTTTTTGGATTTGGTGCGGTTGAGGCTGAGAGTAATGCGATACAGCCCTTCTTCGGCGGTTGCTGGGATGCGCGGCGTGGAACAAAGAAGAGGAAGCGGTATTGTTGCAGTGGGTGATGTATCAAGACCTGTAGTTGCTGAAGGAAGCATGCTGGAATGTGGGATTTGTTACTCCAGCGAGGATGCACAGATGGTGCTGACGATTCCGTGCAACCATGGCTTCTGTAAGGAGTGTTTACATGCTTGGTTTCACGCATGCCAGGGCAACAGCCATACTTGTCCTGCGTGTCGGACAGAGCTGTTTCCGTGTCCCGACCGCATAGGTAGTCTTGGTCGAGCGGGTCCTGATCAGTTGTCTACCCCATCTGCGGAAGATTTGATGCGGACGCAAGAAGTGCAGATCTTGCAGGCGTGTGAATCAGCATTTTGGCTCCAGGAGGAATTGAAGCTTCAGATGAGGATAGAGGATGCGTGCCATCAGGCAGATACTACAAGGATGACCGTGGGTCCAGTCATTCCAGAGTCAGCAGTGTTACATCAACCAGCGTGCTAACTAATGATGATAGAGGAGATCATGATAGAAATTTTAGAAATATTCTTAATGTATATGGTATATTCAATCTCTGAATAGTCATAAAATTGAGACATAGTTCCTGTCGTCGTGATAATGCCGTCGATCTAGAATAAAAACGGGATAAGATGAACATGAGACCTGAGGTGAGTCCGAGTGCTGTGCCTTGGACGTTACTTCACGTAGCTAAGAAGTTTCTAAGCTCAGGATATCCTTTTTTACAGCTATTTTGTCTATTTAGGCAGCCTGCCACAAGATATAACACAGCTGTAGCAGCAATGAGAGCAGTTCTACATAGCTCAATTGGATCTCAATGTATCTAATTTATTACTACCGGGGACTGATCGTACGTACGACCCAAATGTGTGCTTCATCCGCACAAAGAGCACCTCTTGTCTTACAATCATCGCAAACATCCCAATGATCTCCAGTAGAGCAATCTGGGCAGTTGTAGCAAGTGTCAGTATTTGTTACGAATGAAGTACAGACGTTGCACATAACAGGCCACCACTCGTCCCCAGAATCAGGGGGCAAAAGGGCTTGCTCTGAATCAACTACTCCATTTGCTTGAGAGAGAATTTCCCATACTGCAGTGTTCCTTTTCCGCGTAGCAATATCCAATGGGGTCCGCCCAAATTTGTCGGGAATACGAGGGTCCTGGTTGTACTCGTCCATAAGGATTCGAACGGGCTCAATCCAGCCGCCAGCCGCCGCCCACCACAGTGGACTCCGGCCATAAGGGTCCTGAAGCTGCGCGATGTCAACATTCATGAGCAAAAGCTTGAGAACTGCAATTTCGCCTAGGTATGCAGCTACATTCACTGCGTTGCCGTAAGTACCGCTATACGTGTTGACCTCAGCGCCTTTGTCGAGGAGTACCTTAATGATATGGACATGGCCTTTGCCCGCAGCTGCCTGAATTGTGCTGCCATGAAAGGCACCATGGATGTTTACATCAGCACCCCTGTTGATTAGGATCTTAGCGACTCGCTCATGGCCTCCGGCTGAAGCTGCCTGGAGCGCGGTCCCATAATATCCGCTCTGCATATTGACCTCAGCGCCTTTATCGAGTAGTACCTCAACTATCCGCTCATGACCTTCAGCTGAAGCCGCTTGTAGAGCGCTGCCGCAATGGCCACTCTGCATGTTGACCTTAGCGCCATGATCCAGGAGTATTTTGACTACATGCTCGTGGTTTCTAAGAGAAGCTGCCTGCAGTGCGGTGCCCCAAATACTGCTTTCGGCGTCAACTTCAGCACCCCTATCAAGTAGCACCTTGACCACCTTCTCATGGCCTTCAATTGAAGCTATATGTAGCGCAGTGTCTTGAAATCCGCCACTTACGTCAGCCCCAGCGCCCTTGTCAAGCAGCAGTTTGACAAGTTCACCCAAACCGAAATTCGCTGCGTAGTAGAGCGGCGGACGTAACCCATCTAGGCTTCTTTGCAGATCTGGCAGCTGCCATGGATACTCGGGGTGATACAAACGAATCCAACTGAGGTATGCGGGTTCTGCGTGGTCCATCAAGCTCATTGCCAGTCGATTGAGCTGTTCAGTATTTTCTCCCGCGTTTTTGACATGACGGCTCCAGAACTCTGCTGCATACCTTGCAAGTGCGGACGCCTCATACGTTTCTCTTGATATTGGGTGTTCCAACTGGATGATGTACTTTAGGCAGCCTTCTGCTATCGTTTTATGGCTTCCAGTCTCTTGCATGCTATACTGTTTGGCTGGCCCTCGTCTGATCCTATCCGACACAAGGTATTCGCGAACCGAGTAGTGTGCTAGAGCAATGATTCGTACTGGAAGCTCTGACATTTCTTCTACCTCGTTTGTCGTGACAGTAACTAGACTAGAACAGATATCCAACGCTTCCAGTGGGTCAATTAGCACTTCATTGTGATCGAACGCTACTTCGCGTGCAACGTCAATAGCTACAACTTCAGCGACTTCCTGGGCAGTGAGTGGCCTAATGGAAAAGGTTAACCACTGCAGTATCCGCATCGCGTAAACGCAATCCTCTTCTCTGATAGCAGAGAGGATGCGGTCGTATGTCTGGTCTAATGTTTGCGGCAAAGTAGCAAGAGACTTGCGCAGCATTATGAGGTTGCGGCACTTTGCCAGCATGTCTAACTGGCATACAGCCCATCGGAACCTGCACTATCATCAGCTTGAAATCTGCAAAGGCCTAATCGAACACATACATCCCACAAGCCCCGCGCATCAGCGCAGCCTCTATCTCTTGAGTAATTGTAGGATCCCTATTCCACTTTGACAAGCTCCTGTCGCTTTGCAGCCTTTGTCGAACATAGCGCTGGATGTCCTGATCCACCATTTGCATCTGAAGGCATATAGTTTCTTCTTCTTTGATGTAACTCTCTAAGGAAATTTCGATGTCCCGCTCTTTCCGGCTAGTCATTAGCAGATGCAGGTTATTAAGTCGCCATCCAGCCAATGTTTCTAGTACTGGCATCAGTTCTGAACGCTGGGTGCACTCATCAAGTGCGTCGAGAACAACGTAGACGTGCGTGAATTCTTGTGCCGTCTGCCTTGTTACTTCTAACAACGCATGTAGCGGCGGCCGTCGGTTTCCGTTCTCACAAGATGAAAAGCACGCATCGACGTAGTCTGGTATCGAGAGCAAACGTTCTAGGAGCTGGTAGAGTAACGAGCACAGCATTAGCTCTGGATCCTGTTTCTGTGCATCTTTGAAATCGAAGTAAAAGTAAACTGTCACCATAGTGTCGTCTTGGCAGTGCTGCAGCAGATGCTCGACAACGGTAGTGCTCAGGATAGTCTTTCCACATCCTGGAATTCCATACAGCCACAACCGCGACGCTGCATTCTTCTTCCAGTTCGTAAACTCTGCACTGTCTAGGAGCCAGATTCCAGTTTCAGCCTGTCGCTGATTGTGCGCTTTCTGGTAGTTTGCGGATGGATCTGGCGCTGAAAGCCAGCTGCAAATCTTACTGAGCTTTTCTTCTCGGCTTAGGCTTTCGCTGCTGGTAACACCACCTCCGATGTCCTCAGAAACCTCTTCTATCTCCTTCTTCAATCGCTTTAACGCTCTCTCTTTACCTTCCCCGTAAATCAGGGGTAGGGTAACGTTAAATATCCCAAACAAACAATAAGCTCCATCTTCTTCCTCAGTTGTCTGCCGATTTGCTGCCCAAGAAAAACGATGAGTGACATCGAACTTGGATAAGTCATTCTCGGACAGAGCTTCGATGGGGATGCTGGTAACCTCATGTATAATGCGTTGAAGGGATTTTTTGTCGCCTAATCGAGTTCCATGTTTGGAAAAAAACTCAACAGAATGGGGAGCGAGAAGTTCTTGAAGGGTCCAGCCTCGGCTGAACCACCTGCTTTGCCTGAACGCCATCTCACCATCCGTTTCTAGAGTGTCGACGTCTGCAAGAAAGACATAACACTTTTCGGCATTTTGATACCATCGGAACATGGAATTGATCGCTTTTGACAATTCCGTGTTGTTTGCCTTGTCAATACAACAGGTATCAACCCAAAAATACTCTAGACCATCCCTCTTAGCCTGTTGCGCACAGAAACGAATCTTTTGCCATCCTTGCTTGCTTTGCACAGCGGTATCCGTGCTGTCTAGCTCTTTCAAATCAGCAAATGTGACCTCCTCTCCTTCCTTCCAGGTATGCGACAAGATCGCATACTGGGGAATTTTGGCGCCATTGAAGGTCTCAGTTCTGAGCCTTCCATCGCTTGTAGTGTACAGCAGCCGCATGGGATAGTGTGCTTGTCTACATGCGTGAGCGGTGGGAGGAAGTCAGAGATGAAGAGCTGGGTGCCGGGTTAGGCAACCCGCGACGCGAGACTGACCCACGGCGCTGCGCGACAGCCATATCAGCTGATATTCCGCTTCATTTTGCATGGCGAGTTCGCTTGACATGAAGAAAAGGCCGGCGTCGATGCATCGCAAGCTACGAGAGTTTCCATATGAACACTGCCTTTCTAATCACAAATCTATCTTTGTCGCTTGAGGAACCTCCATCATCACGTGACCCGACCTAGCGCCGCGTGGCAGCTAAACCAAGATTGGACGTTCTTGCCAAGGCGTCGTACCCCAAACAAACTGTACCTTGCTTATGCGATTCAAAAGAAAAACAAAGTTCATCGACATGAATGCCTTACAACCTAAAATCCACTCCATAAATTGTTTCTTCTAGACTGATATCACCATGTTGTATACCCGTTGCCGTCATGTTTTCTTCTTTTCTTCTTCGTTCGCGTTAGTCCGTCCCCGCCTCGTCCCGTTTCTTTCCTATCCTGCAACACTTCTGAAACAAGACCCTGTTCAAACTCACCCCAGTCAGATGCCGAGCAATACCCAAGAAAGAAGAAAAACATCACAGTCCACTAAAAACCCAGAGCACTTTCAAAACATGATATCATTTGCTGCGTGAAATAGATTACTCGCGATTGACTCGCATGAAGCCTACCCATGATGTTTACCCATTAGCGAATCGCCATTGTTTCAGCCTACCTCTTTTATTTTCTTACCGCCACCAACGACATTCAGGGAGGAAAAAATGCGTGTGTTGTGCCTACAAATACATAGGGACAACTTATACCCTGGACCATATGAACTTAAGTAGCTCTTTCAAAGCCACCTGGTACTTCTTGCACTGCTCGTCAAGCCACAGACCGTGCTGCTTCACAGGAATCTCCAGGTCTAGTTGGTGAAATGCATCAGTCATGGAATCAACTAAGGTCTTGGCACGCTGAACGGCCTCATCGGGACAAGTTGGAACTACAGAGCATTGAGTCTCTTCTGCGAGGAAGTTGGTGATCTCCTCATAGAGGGACTGGCAGCGGCTAAGGGCGTCGCAGTGGTGAGAAGGCTCTTCGGGAGCCATTTTGGACTGTGCGTTAGTATGTGTGAAAGTTATGGAGTTGCTTGCTGAGTGTGGTTGCTATGTTGTTGGTTAACTGGTTTTTTTTTTGCTGATTTGGAGAGAAGGAACATTTTTGGAATATAATTTATAGAGCTGGATAGGATCTGGCATTGTGAATTAAGTTGGTGTGGAGATGGTACAATGTCAGAGCTGAGAGTTGCATAGTGAGCAAACCGCAGTGAGTGGTACAGTGTTTATAGCAGCAGAACCTCCTAGGATGCTGCATGTGCCATTTGATTCATCGTCATTGAAATTTGAAAGGCTACTATCCCGTACAGCTACGCTATACAAAATTCTGCGTTGCAAGTTTGGTACTATATCCAACATTCAGTATATCGTGTAACTGGCAGGACGATTTCGATATGTTCCAGAACCATATGGAGATAACTTCCAACCCACAAAAGGCAAAGGAGGCACCGGAATGATTGCCGGACGAAATAATCGCGCAGTATCTAACAGCCGCCTACTTGATTAGATGTCCTGAGCGACGGATCCGATATGCTACTAGCAAAGGGAGATCTTTCCCCTTCCCCGCGGAGATTGCGATCGCACCAAGACCGAAGAATCAGAACTTTCGGTCTTATACCGAATATACGTGTAACGGTAATAGGACGCGTTCTATTCTTGTTACGGCGGGACAGTGAAGGACGAAACATGATTCTTGGCGATAGTAGCATGCGACAAGACAACACCAAGAGGCAGAACTACTTAGCGGTTGCTACCAGTAAGGAAGACGCTGCTGAGTGTCAGGCATTGATTAGGATTGTCGATCTGCTCACCTAAGTGGAGCATTGACTTGTGGCAAAGCTCCACCAGTGCGGCTCAAGCAGCTTCTTTCCCCGCACGCGCAGTCATGTCGATAGATACATTTATCTTAACTGAGCCAAGGACACTATCGATTCAGATTGCGCGTAGTGTACAGTGTGCACTCTGAGACTTGCCAAGCCAGCACGTCAGGAGTCATGACGTGGTATCGTCATATCGCCGCGCGGCGTAGAAAACACCATCATTATACACTCCTCGGTTGATTCATGGGATTTCGATGGGAAACAGGGGGCCTCGATATGCCTCGATATGCCTCGAAATATCAAGCACTGTTGCACAATAAGATTACTTGGCTGCCAAGATGGCTGCAACCAATCGTGCGGAAGTGGGCGGCCATGCACATATGCACAAAGTGATGAGAAACTCGATCGCAAGACAGATACCATTTTCTTGGTGGCAAAGCAAGCGGAGATTGACGGATAGTACGAGGTTTGGTTGAGAAACATGCTGGCAGGTATGGAAACGCAGCGCCACTGTTTCCTCGGATACAGCCAGGCGATGCATGAGGTTCTTAGACGGTTCCGCTGACCAATGTAAGGGTTGGACTTGGCAAGGCGGTCGGTGCAAATGGGTGGCTCCGCGACGGAAACGGACAGATTCTAGATTGATCTCAAAGTGCCAAAGTGATTGAGCATCGGACGGTGAAACATGTGCCATGGGAGTGTCTTGGCAGCGTCGGGACTTTGATAGTAGCGAGGCTTGGCTGCCGCTTAAAACGGTTGGACAAGTGGTTGGCATTCCTTGATTCATTAAACATGGAGACTAGAACACCAAAAGCATTCCTCCTTGGTGGATCGCAGCTAGGCCCCATGACGGCGACCTGTGGGGTTGACAGATGGGAATAGATGAAGTCGTAGTCTTGGGTGACAGGCCCAAGTGTCTCCTCATCATCAAGTCATGGCTGTATAAGTATCTGACAGTTCGCCTTGCTGAAAGGACCATCGCAGTCATCGACTACCGATTCCAACCCTCCATTCGCTCTTTTATCACATTCACTTCTTTTGAACATATATTCATTTCACTCTTTTCTCCTCCAACATGAAGACTGGTGCTTTCCTGGCGTTGCTTGCATCGCCCCTGGCGGTTAACGCCCACTACATTTTCAACATTCTTGCTGTCAACGACAAGATCATTGGTGGCGAGTATGCCTACACTCGCAAGAACAGCAACTCTTACAACCCTGTCATCACCAACGAGATTGTCAACTCGCCTGACCTCCGCTGCAACAAGGGTGCCAGGGCTGGTGGCACTGCTACCTACACTGTCAAGGCCGGTGACAAGATTGGCTTCAAGATCTTCAACAACGAGAGGATTGAGCACCCTGGCCCTGGTTTTGTCTACATCTCCAAGGCCCCTGGCAAGGTTGCCGACTACGATGGCAGCGGTGACTGGGTCAAGGTCATGGAGAGCGGTCTCTCCAACCCCAGCCAGCCCGGCGTCGACACTGCCTGGGCCAACTGGGACAAGGACAGGCTCGAGTGGACCATCCAGAAGAGTGAGTAGTCACCTTGTTGAATAAGGTACCGGTCGCATGCTAACAACTCGTAGACATTCCTGCTGGAGAGTACCTTGTCCGTGTTGAGCACATCGGCCTTCACGAGGGTCACGTGTAAGTACATCATGCAGAGCGTATGCAAGGAACCAGGAACCAGGAACTGACTCGGTTGCTACAGTGGCAAGGCCCAGTTCTACATCGAGTGCTTCCAGCTGAACATCCAGTCCTCTGGTACTGGCAAGCCCGGCCCGACTGCTAAGATCCCGGGCATCTACAGCGCCAACGACCCCGGCATCAAGTTCAACAAGTGGAACAACCCCAAGTCGTACACCATGCCCGGCCCCAAGATGTGGAACGGCAACTAAGCGACTTGCATCATCAGTCGTTACTCGTCAAGCCAACAAGCAAGCATTTATGCCAGTTGCCCGGTCAGCAATGATTTGAGGAGGAAATAGTTTTTGTCACCATCCGCCCCAGCGGCGCTAACTTCTGTCTATATTCGCATTCAGTAGCTTGTATGAGCAATGGAACCATGCGTCTTCTTTATATTCTCGGCTCCGGCCGTTGTGATGCATAGTCTAATTCTAGGTGCGACCATACTTTTTCGGCTAACCATACTAGTGCCTGGATTTGTCCGGCGGGGTGGGATCGGTCGGTTCCCCTCCCACCCCTTTACCAACAAAGCCAGAGAGTGCTAGTTGTTCTAACAAAAGTAGTAAGGGTGGAGCCCTAGACGGTCCAGGAACCGGTTAGACCGTAGATAACTTTAATCAGCCCTACAGACAGAAAATTGCCAGCCAACCGCCACTAGCTGACTCTTGAGATCAATCCTGTGTCGTAGTTGAAGTAAACTGAGTTTACCTAGTAGTAGCAATCTTTAGAGACTCGATGGCAACCCAACCAACACCTTTGTCGCACATCCATGGTCGTGTCATGAAGTTTTTGTTTCTCACACCCCTTCCGCGGTCGGTTGCTACGAGAAACTTGTTCCTGGATGATGACAGAGACGGCCCAGGTGTACTTCCAGGCTTTTTTTTTTCTACAGCGTGCCGCCCTGCGCAACATTGGTAGCGACTAAAAGAGCGCATGACGGCCAATCTTTGACATTCAGGGTTAGGCGCCACTGGACCTAATGGCGGGCAGGCGTAGTTAGCGCATCGATGTTCAGCCGCATCGAAAATCTGCCGTGACAATCAAAGGACCCCTTCATGGATTGGCGACATGGGGGGACAGTGGGTATCGAGTTGTTAGAATCGACGCTGCAGAGAGCTGGGAGTCGAGAAATGAGAGAAAGTGGACCTGCATGGGCGTGCATTGTGCCGTGCAGTAGAACAGGAACAGCGGTGCTGTGGATGCAGCGAGTGCAGCGGATGAGAGGTGAGGGCTGGGTGACGTGTTGACCATGGGTGGGGCGGGGCGCTTGTGGCAGGCGCGCTAGTGGGCGGGCGATGCTGTTGCTGGGGAAGCGGCGACTGAGTCGGTAAACACCAAGCCAAGGCGAGACGTCAGTCGCATGGGCCCTGCGTGCCTCGCTAGCTCTGCGTTGCCTATACCGCTCCCCGCTATCATTCGGGGTCTGGCTACCTTCTTTGTATTGCTCTCTACTCTGCTCGCTGTTGTTGGCCTTTTGTTATTGCCACTGGCGACGACGCTCGTTTGCGCATGTAATCCATCTCGTCACACATCCGAGCCGTTGCAGGTCAACTCCACACACAAGCACAACAACACATCACTCTCGCCATGGCTGTCGGTCAGGCACTGCCCACGCGCTTTCCGTGCTGGTGCAAAGCGGTTTACTCCTGGGGAGGAGAGGTAAGTCCTTGTCAAAGTCATCGTTTGATGTTGCGCCTTGCCTGACCGCTTTTCCAGACGAAACGCGACCTCGGATTCATAGAAGGAGATCTGATCGAAGTCCTCAACGCCGGCGATGGATCATGGTGGATGGGACGTCTGAAGCGCGACAGGCGCATGGTCGGCCTCTTCCCATCCAACTTTGTCGAGCTGCTCGCCGAGGATTACCAGCCATGGGCGCGCAATGGCAGCGGCGGGAGCTTCTCGAGGCAGAGCAGCATTCAGGAACAGCCCAAACCCGTGCCGCAGAAGCAGAAGAGCATGTTCAGAAAGCCCTTCACAGCCTATGCTGCTGCAGGCGCCCCAAATCCTGCTGCTGCAGCCCGTGAACGGCTCAGGGCTGGCGGTGGTAGCTCGCCAAACGGCAGTATCAAGACAAAGTCACCATATTCGTCCATGAAGAGACTGTCTCAGGACAGCCAGGAGAGTCCGTCTCCGTCCGGGCCTTCGACAAGGGGACCCTCAAATCTGCGCGCTGTATCTCCACGACCACCTACCAAGAGGACACCCGTCGCCCGAGCAGTCTCGCCAGCGCCTCCTGGACGACACGGCTCACGAATACGCGCCCATTCTCCCGCTCCACCGCCGCAGCATCACTACCAAATGCCTCGGGCCGCGTCTCCTTTGCCCCCCGTTCAGCAACACCACTACGCCCGAGCAGTTTCTCCTGCACCACCGCCACAGCCAGCCTATGACCCTTACCGCGCTGCATCCCCCATTCCACCAGTCCAGTATCAGCAGCATACACGTGCAGTCTCGCCCATTCCCCCAACCCAGTATCAACAACATGCACGAGCAGTATCCCCAGCCCCATCATTTCAGTATCGAGCTTACGACAGGGGACCGTCTCCAGCTCCCTCGTTCCGACACCCTTCACCTGCACCGTCGCCAACTCCGTCTTTCCAGTACCGTGCTTATGATCGTGGTCCATCGCCGTCTCCGTACCAACTTCAATTGGAGCATAGTCGTGGCCCATCGCCTGCGCCGTACGAACAAGATCTTGACGAACCTATTGATTCACCTCCACCGCCGCCTCCACCACCTCACCGTGTTGCCTACAACCCTAGCCGTTCACCTTCGCCCGCTCCTCCATCCCAACATGGCTACCACACGCCCGAACCGCCTTCACCTGACCCGAGGTCGCACGGCGGTCACTTTACACCCTCTCCACTTACGACAGCAATGAATGATGTTATGTCTTCTCTGCAAACTATGACCACGACACAAAGTAACGAATCGCCCGCGGAGGTCGCGTCACCATCGAACCCTTGGTCGCCGGAAGCCTTCGATCAAGTGTACCAGGCATCGGCGCAAAAAGTCAGAGCACAGTCGGCTCTTGGTCAGGATGACGATGACGATGACGACGGCCCCCCTGATGTCAACAACTACATGCAACGTATGGAAAGTCGCTTGCGCCGGTTGCAGCAGCAAGAGAAGAGCAGGGACAACGAAATGTTTATGGATGATGACCAAGGCCCAACTGTACCATTGAAGACGGCAAGTCAGAGACCGGGATCGTCTATGGGTGGCAACGAGCCAGAGGTTGAACGAAGAGGCTCCAAGTTCCTCCGGCATCGCAAATCTGCCTACGACATGGGCCGTAATGCACTCGGCCGAACCTTTACGAGTAAAACGAATTCGACGGTTACGACGTCTACGACTCTCACCAGTAACAGCACTAATCGCAGCTTGATGTCTGGGCACTCTGCTACAAACATGAGTGCTACGAGTGCCGGTAGCTATTATCGTAAGAAGTTTGGCAAGGATCGTCCAAAGAGTTTGATGAATATAAAAGATACAGCAGGCAAGGGCTATGGCTTTGATGATGGTAGGCCAGAGACGCCTTTTACTGGCGTGACTTATCACTCGAGCCACGCTTCTCAGTCACGACCAGGTTCAAGCGACCAACAACAGGCTGCTAGCAGTACGCCAGCATCCGACGATCCTGATCCACTTGGTGGCTTGAGGCAGCCAAAGCCGAAGCGCAGTGGATTTTTCAGAAAAATGATTGATACTGCGAAGACACAAGCAGCCAACGCCCGTAGCACTATCGACACAATCAGCCGACCTGCGTCCCGGGCAGCCAGTCGTGCTGCAGGCCGTTCGGCCAGCCGTGCTGCAAGTCGCTTGGACAACCTAGAGAGCACAGGTATTGAAGGAGGCCCGGCAACTCACTCAGCGAACACTTCGAAGGATATGAGTCTAGGGACCGTGGATTGGGTACAAGTGCGCCGAGACATCAACCGATCTAATTCGCTGAGCAAGAATGAGCGCGCAGAGCGAGCTGAGAGGTGCGAAATGATGGACTATCCTGTTTTGAACCCCATTGAGATTCTCCATGAATCTGTCCAAGGAGATGAAGGCCTCGATGGCCTTCCCATCACGGAGCCGACCGATTTCTCAGCCTGCAGTCTCTCACACGTAGACAAGAGTGCGCGCTTCATCAACAGTATTCCTCTCGGAACGAATCCCGCGACACTGGCCCAGGGCTACGTGTGTCGGCCATACCGGAGCGATATCCAGCGCCTGCGTGCCATCTTCACTTGGGTTAGCGAGCGCATCTCTTGGGAAGAAGATTTCGAGGGCAAAATGGACCCGCGCCATGTGTTGCAAAGTAAACGCGGCTGCTCTGAAGAGATTGCTATGGTGGTTGCAGAGATGTGTGCTTCCGTCGGCATGCACGCAGAGGTAATACGTGGCTACCTGAAAACCCCTGGCGAGCCCCTCGACCTTGAATCAGTTGCCCGGCCGAACCATTTCTGGAATGCTGTTATCGTGGAGGGTGAATGGCGCGTCATGGACTGCGCCCTTGCCGGCCCTACCCATCCAAAACGCGTGCATTTCTCTAGTGCTGGGACATCCGTCGCCGAAAGTTGGTACTTTCTCGCCCGTCCAATGGAGATTTGCTACTCTCATGTACCACTTCTCCCTGAACAACAACACATCTGCCCGCCTCAGCCGCATGAGGTGCTCATGGCTTTGCCCTGTGCGACACCCACTTACTTCCGACACAACCTTAGTGTAGTCAACTTCGACACTAGTGTGCTGTGTTTGGACAACCTTGAAATGGCCCATATCTACATCGACGTGCCTGAGGATGTGGAATGTGTGGCCGAGGTCGAGGCAAGATGTTACTCCCAGGACATGGATGGAGACTTGTTTGAGAGTGGAGACGTGGTAAAGAAGCCAGCCCTGGCACAAGCTGAGTGGTATGGAGGACAGAAACGCTATACGGTCAAGGCACTTCTTCCAGGCGACGGAGGTCAAGGTGTCCTAAAAATTTATGCTGGACCTAAAGGATTGATGGTAAGCCTCCCTTTCCATTCGCCCATATATTCAGTTGGCTAACAGTTTGCAGCATTCGAATAAGGTCAATCCTCACAACTTGGCCATCGGTCTCCCCTTGACCCACTCTGGCATGAATCCTCCATATTCGTTCTTGACTTTCCACCCAACACCACACGCTCAGAGACAGGACCTCTACGTCGCTCAGCCGCAGTGCGCCAATCTGGCCTTGAACAACACCTTTGTGTTTTGTGTTCGCCAACACCCGTCGTCTCTCACCAAGTCGCCCGAGCCTAGTCCTGCAATGCATGGCCGATCGTCTCCCAACCCCTTCGCTCGCCCCACATCAGCTATGAGCATGCAGAGTATATCTGCGACAGGGTCCAACTATACCAATCCTTCTCAAGCTTCTTCAGGTTCGGCAGGGAGCAGTATCAACAAACCGGCTAAACTAGCGATACAGACACCGTCTGGAAAGATCATTCGTCTTACTAGGAAGAATGAACACATGAGCGGTACTAGCGATGCTGATGGCACAGCGTGGGAGACAGTTATCAAGATTGGAGAGAAAGGAACATGGCGAGGTTTGGTGCTCGCTGATCGCAGTGCAAGATGGTGTGTTTTTGCTCAATGGGAGTGCGCTTGAAGTATGTTTCTACGTGTACAAAATTGCGATGGTTTTGTGTTTCTTTCTCTTCATTTCTCTGTTCGCACTTACTACTTGACGACTTTTAATGATGTAGCGTACGGTGTTTTTTGCATGTTAGCGATGACTGCGATAGAAGATTCGCACGACACTGGCGTTCTGTAGGATATGGGTAGGGTGTGACAATATAACTAAGGAGTATTTGGGTATTTCTAAAACATCTTTCGAGACTTGTGATTGTGCATCTTTGAGTGACGTACTGTGAACCATCGAGTACTAGTTGTCTGACTCAAGTAACCGATAAGATAAGCGCCTGCCCCTCACTGACCGTTGATCCCCATCAACTTTTTCCATACTCATTCAACGTAACATCACAAACGGTCACCATGGATGCTGCTATTGCTGAATGGCAAAAGCGTGCTGAGGCTCTTAAGCCACTGAATCTCAAGCAGATTGAGCCCCATCTCCTCGAGCTGGACGCGCATCTCACTTTGCGCTCTCACATTGTCGGTTACACCCTCAGCGATGCAGACACGACAGTATGGAAGACGATCCGCGAGAACCGCGTGGCCCACGCATTTGTCAAACAGGACTTGATGAAGAGTCTCTGCCGCTGGTTCCGCTACATTGAAGAGGCATACCCACAGAGCGTGGTTGTTGTTAGTGGAGGACAGGGCAAGGACGGAGCCAAGGCAAAGAAGGAGGGTGGCAAGAACGACGACGCCAACTACGACATTGGTCTACAGGACGTCGGTGACGGTACAGGAATTGTCACCAGGTTTCCACCTGAGCCTTCGTGAGTTTCCTTGCGCAGCCAATCATTGAGGTGCTTGGAACTAACGATTATCTCGCAGAGGTTATCTCCACATTGGACATGCAAAGGCCGCGCTGTTGAACGACTACTTTGCGCACGAGAAATACAAGGGCAAGCTGCTGCTGCGATTCGACGACACAAACCCTACCAAGGAAAAGCAGGAGTTCCAGGATGCCATCGTCGAAGATTGCGCGCTTCTCGGTATCAAGCCGGACTCTGTCTCTTACACTAGTGATTGGTTCGACCAGCTGTACGAGATGTGCGTACAGGCGATCAAAGACGGACTGGCATACGCAGATGATACAGTCCAGGAGAAGATGCGCGACGAGCGTATGAACGGCATTGCCAGCGCCCGCCGTGACTCGAGCGTCGAGGACAACCTGGCGCGCTTTGAGGAAATGAAGAAGGGCAACGAGGAGGGCTTGAAGTGGTGCATCCGTGCAAAGATGTCTGTCGATGACCCCAATAAGGCCATGCGTGACCCTGTCATCTACCGTTGCAACCCCCAGGCTCACCACCGCACCGGAGAGAAGTGGAAGATCTACCCAACCTACGACTTTTGCTGCCCCATTGTGGATGCCCTCGAGGGCGTAACCCACGCTCTCCGTACCACCGAGTACAACGACCGTGACGCACAGTACCAGTGGTTCATCAAGAACCTCAAGCTCCGAAAGGTGCACAACTGGGGATTTGCTCGCCTCAACTTTGTCAAGACGGTGCTGTCGAAGCGCAAGCTCACCAAGATTGTTGACGCTGGCATTGTCGGAGGCTGGGATGACCCTCGCATGCCCACTGTTCGTGGAGTCCGTCGTCGGGGTGCTGTCATCCCTGCGTTGCGCGAGTTTATCCTCAAGCAAGGACCATCCAAGAACATTGTCAACCAGGACTGGTTCGCCTTCTGGGCCACCAACAAGAAGCACATCGAGCCCACCGCAGCCCGCTACACCGCTATCGATGATGCAGGCCGTGTCCCCGTTACCGTCATCGGCGCGCGCGAGGGCGTCGTCTCCGAAGACCGACCAAAGCACGCAAAGTACGATCTAGGCAACAAGAAGATTGTCTTCAGCTCCTCCATCCTCCTCGAGCAAGCCGACGCGCAGTCCTTTGCCCAAGACGAAGAAATCACCCTCATGAACTGGGGCAACGCCATCGTCCGCAAAATCACTCACTCCCTCAATCCCCTCGACATGGCCAAAGCCGGTCTCACTAGCGAAAGCCGCACCGTCACCGCCCTCGAGCTCGAACTCCACCTCCAGGGTGACGTGAAGAAGACCTCCAAAAAGGTTACCTGGCTCAGCAAAGACCAGGACCTGGTCCCTATTGAGCTCGTCGACTTTGATTACCTGATTACGAAGGATAAGCTTGAGCCCGAAGATACGCTCGAGGATTTCCTCAACCCAAGTACGGAGACGAGGACCAAGGCGCTCGCGGATTGCAATGTAGCGGAGCTCAAGGTGGATGACATTGTGCAGTTTGACCGCAAGGGATTCTTCAGGATTGATCGCGCGTTCAAGCATGGAGAGCCGGTTGTGGCGTTCCAGATTCCGACGGGCAAGAGTAAATAGGTGTACTGATAGGTGTACTGGAAATTGTGGAGAGGAAGTAGAGAACAATTTTGGGCGCGGTAGATTTTTAGCCAAGAAAAAGTCCCATAAATTCAGATATGGCGGAATTTTCCAGTCAAGTAAAGTGTAGCATCATATATTTTTTTTAGTGCGTGATATAGATGTTACTCCGACTTAATCGATCAGATATCCAAGCACAAGTCACAAATGTACTGCCAGTGGCTATTGACAAAAGCTTGATACACATGATATTCTTCGTTACTATCATCATTCGGGTATCTCTACGAGTACTACGTAATTGCCCTTAAATATTTTCATCGTCTTCATCATACTCCAGTACAAATAGTACGATCGGGTCCCTTTCAAAGCCCTCCATCATTGCCGTACCAGGCTCTGAACTTCTTCCCCTGATCTACTTAGTATTCGACCCGGACCCCTCACTCCTCGCCTGCGTGCCCTCCTTGGTAACCTCATCAGGCTTTCCCTCCTTCAACTTCCTATTCCTATCCTCCTCTCTCTTCCTCTCCGCCTCCCTCACCATATCCGGCGGACTATCCTCAATTAGATCCGACTCGCCACTCAGTCCGCTCCACTTGGGCAGTCCATCCGGGATATCCATAACACGCTGGCCGTAAAACATGTGGCAGCGGGGCTTGAAATAGGCTTTGTCTTCGTCTGTCTTGAGGTGCACAAGCGAAGGGAAGAGCAGAATCATGTTGCGGCCTTCGTCCATGATGGGCGAGTGGCAGTAGGAGCAACGCACTTTGCAAGGGAGCTTGTGCTCGACAGATTTTTCAGTAGGGTCGTACCATTCCAGGTTGTGGTGGCCGTGGGTGAAGTTGATGTCGGTTTTGTGGAAGATGGCGGCCCATTGGAAGGGAGCGGCTGGAGGAGAAGAGAAAAAAAAAACGTTAGATGACTTGTCATCAAGGATGTTTATGGGTTCTGGTGCTTACCGTGCTGCGTCTGACACGTAGTGCAATGGCATAGCTTACTGTCCAGAGGCTCTCGTCGGCTCAGCTGGTACTTGACTTTTCCGCAGTGGCAGTTGGCCTCGTACTTGACGTCAAAGTCGTCGTTCTTCTCGTGGATGCGGTACGGAGGGCGCTGCTTCCACTCTGAAAGTCCAGTGGTTTCCTCGCCGCGGCTCTGGTCTTTGTCCATCTTAAAGGTGGTTTGTGAGAATGGGCGCTGCTGTCGCGTGAGATGTGATACTAGTTGGCGTGCACGAGGAAGAGCACTTGAGGTCGTGAGCAAGGGTGACCGACGAAGTGCAATTGAAGCTGCGGACATAAGTAAAGGTATGAAGAAGGAGGGAATGAAGAAGCGTGTTGCTTTTGATGGTTGTTCACCGTCATTATTGATACTTTATTTGCTACATACGCGTATCTGACGTCACTATTGTGAAATGCCTCTACGTGACAACGCGCGCTCTAGATTCGTCGTGCGTATCATTGCGGGCACCGATCACCCAAAAGAAAGCGCCTTTTTGTCGCTCAGATGCGAAACCCAGATTCGCCTCTCAATGCAATGCTTTTTACACGACCCCATTCGTCAAAACGTCATTAGTGTCCCGCCATCCCGCCAAACCATCACGATCGATCGTGCATCCGTGAACCGTGGCTTGTGTCCCTGACGTGCCAGGTAACCGTGCACCTGCCAAGTCATGACTACATTGTCCATTTATAGGCACATAGTCACGCTATGTTACGGGTCTACGGCAATAGAAACCCCAACTTCATACTGCGATAATTTACCATGCGCGCGTGCTCTCATGTCCCTTTGAGCAACTTTTGCGCTTCCCTGCTGGATAAGCCGAAAACATTGATCAGATAATCAAGCCTAACATGTCAGCGCCTACTCGAACCTCTCCTTGCTGGGACTTACTTGATATCTCCTGCTATCCGCCGTCGCACCGCTTCGAATTCCACCTCAGCTTTGTCTCTAGTGGCATCCTGTTTCTTCGAATTGATAGTCTTTACGCGGAGTTTGAATCTTCCACTGACAGGCCGGTGGTCTGATACTTTGATGCTGTCATGTCGTCGGTACTCCAACTGCTTGATTCTACCAAGACCGCGGTACAAGAGACGATCACACCATGCTGGTGAGCGCTGTTTCTCAGAAGTGTCATAGTTGTCTGTGCCTGGATCGTACTTGTATGTCGGAGCGAAATTGATAGGCGACTCAGTGAACGCACGGAGACGGAAACCAGGGTTGCGTTTCCGTGACAGGAGCAACTGATCGCGTTCCAGGAGCTTCGCCAGATTTCCTTGCTGTACAGCAGCAACAACTGAGCTGCGAGGCATGGCGTCAATTCGATAGTTGAGATCGCCATTTAGGATACAAATTTCGTGATCCAGAATCATGGAGCCGTCACCTCCCCCAACGAAGAAGTTTGCGCAGGCACTCGGGGAGCGGTTCTTTGGCAGAGGAGCGTTTTCCATGATAGCAGCCGCGTCATTGTTGCGGTGTACCGTCTGCGTCTGACCTGCTGCTAGATGGCAGTTAATGAAGCACAAGGAAGAGTCATCAATGAAGAAGCGCACAACAAGAGCGCCCTTGTTTCCAACACGACCACTGAATCCAAGTTTGATCTCTGCTGCACACACGTCGCGGATGTTTGACCGCTCCGACTCTTTGACAAAGACGCAAGTAAAAAGACCGACGAGATTCGCAGTATGCAGGAGTACATAGTTCTGCTTCGGGCTATGCTCATCCAAGACTCGCACAAGATGATCTCGCCATGCCCGGTATTGATGGGACATGTGCTCGTGCTCTGACGTTTCTTTATGTTTCTTTCTCTTGAAGATGCTCTTAGCGGTGATTTTCTTGTCCTCCAAGTCAACCAGCTCCTGGAAACCGAAGACAAGAATATCAGGCGGATTTTCAGGCTCGAGTATCTCCCGGAAGAAGTTCCGATCTTCTTCTGTATTTCGGATTGTGGTCGGCTTGGTCGCACCGGCATTCCAGGTCATGACTCGGGCCGAGAGTTCTCGGAATTCACAGTACTCAGAATCACGCTGTTGCATCAGTGTTTCTACACTGGGTTAGTCCTGCGCATACAATCCAGCCAAGTGTGCATGAACTTACCAAGCCAGTCTTCTTTCATCATTCCGTCCCAAATGCGTAGCATCGTATCCGTTCCGAGCGATGCTACTTGGAATCTATCGAGCTTCCAAATGCTTGTACGATCCGCCACGATTCCCGCTATCGGCTTGTCGTGCGCCTTCCAATCTTTCAAGACCTTCCAGGGAGTGCTGCTCGTGTCATACACATAGATCATACCCGTACTGTAGCCGGCCCACAGGAAATCGCCGACGCCGACCAATGAACTGATCTTGTACACGCTGACATTGATGATGCCGAGGCATTCCAAAGTCTTCTTGGAGTATATTGTGACTTTGCCGTCAGCATGTCCAAAATAAATGCGATCAGGCTGACTGCTGATGATGGCGCCAGAAGTTACATCGCCAACATTGAGCTGTGACAGTGGCCCTTCAGTTACTTGAGCAAAATGGTTATTGTCCATGGTACGGGAGTAGACTCGGATATCCTTGGCTGACGCCACCCAAAGCTGCGATCCGGATACGATGGAGAAGGTGTGGCTCCGAGGAAGTCTGAATGTATGCGGGGTTTGCTGTAAAGACGGGCACCCGAGGTCATCGGCCGGCCAGATGTGTATAACGCCATCCTCGTCGATAGACCACATCTCCGAGGCATATCGAAAGATCTTAACAATAACGCTCCTGGCATGTGCATTGCTCTTAGTGTGCACCACACTTTGAGTAGGAATGTCAATCTCATGCATTTCGCCCGTGTTGGTTCCTAGCCACAATCTCTTGCCCTCGTCCTCGACATCTTTGGCTGGCCTGAATGCCAGTGCTGTGGCTTTGGTGGTGTCGCCGTGCGACAGGCTCATGAGCAGCCGCCCGGTGAGAACGTTCCATACATTTGTGACGTATCCTGTAGTACATATGTAGTCGCCACAAATGGCAAAGAGTTTGGTTTCGTAGCCGGTGGGAATTCCTGTTGTACCATCTGGAAACACCGGTGGTCTCCGATTTGCCTGGGAAGAGTCTGGGTATTCTGTCAGAGCAGTGGTCGGCTGCTTTTCTCGATCCGTGTCTTCTTCATCTGAGTCGTAGTAACGCGGCTGGGATAGCTGCGAAGCCTGGGTGGGCGCGGCCTGGGTAGATCTCCTCATCTCTCCTGAATTCCGCGGAGGTGGTGGTCTTGGAGGCTCCAATGGCTTCGCGGTTTGCTTAGCCATGTGACCGGTTGTATTTGTTCGCCGAGGGGGTATCGTGAACTTGTTATTTGTCTCTTGGACCAAGTGAGCAGGGCGAGATTGGTCAAGAGAGCGACGAACAGGCAGCTCTGGCGGCGCCGCTCTTTGCAGTTGTACACTCTTTCGCAAATCGAAGTTATCCTTTTCTCTTCGAACGGGTAACGAGGGACGGTCGTCTGGCGTTTCACTTGGTAATGGCGGTGGCGCAGCCTTCTTCCTTGATTGCATTGCTGGTTGCCGAGATTCCATGGCTGATAGCTTTTCGGCGACAGCAGGATGAACAGGAGGAGGCGGGAAATATCCATTATTTGTCGAATTTGCCTTGGGTTTCGAAAAACCTGGGATGGCTGGCGATGGGTCACCTTTCGTACTCTCCCCGCTACTACTGGGGGGCGTGCTGAAGGGGGATAGGTCCACATTATCCGGCGCGGCCTCTGGTGCTAGACTTGCGCGGTTTGCTGCGTCTACCGAGTGTGACTTTGGGGCTATCTTGGGTTTGCCCGCCCGGTTCACTGGCGGAGGCACCGGGGGCGCAGACGATACCGGGCGGTCACTCTTGTGCGGGTCGTTGAGGCGGTTTGGACTGGGAGATGGCGCCATCTGAGAAGACGAATCCAAAGCAGCATGGGACGTTGTTCGCGAAGGCTGTGGCGCGTAAATATGCGCCCCGCCTTCTGACTTGGGCGGGGATTTTGGGGAATCTACAGTGACTTTTGGTGGTGACCTCGTGGGGGACCTGGGCGGGGAGAAGGCCATCATGGACGTCGGTCGTGGCTTCCCATTGCTGTTCCATGGCATGCGCCCGAGTGTATTGGATCGTGGCGTCACCGAGCCCGATCCGCTGTAGTCGGCTACGCTGAGCGAGTTGCTGGCAACATGCTCGCGGGGTATGTCGAGAGATATGCGCCTGTCGGACCTTCCATGGTCGTCTGGCGCAGGAAGGCGATCGGTAGCACCGGGAGAGCGTTGACGCGGAGCTGGCGGCGCAGGCGACTTGTTGGTACTAAGCAGATTCTCGAATTGGGCGCGGAGGGAGGAGACTGGCTTCTGTGGTGGGTGTCAGCAGGCGCTCTTGCTTTGTCTTGTGTCGTCTTGTCTTGTCTGGCGAGGGGCGACAGCCTTACAATCGACGAGCCGTCTGTGTTTTCTTCTGGGGGATTGTCCATGGCGGAATGTTGTGGGTTGGTTGGTTGGTGGGGGACTTTGTCGTCAGCCGGCACCAGAGGGTATACTGTAGTTGCTCATTAACGACGGAGATGTGCTTCCCATTTGGCGCTGGTGGCGGTCATGCAGGCACAGGCGCAGGTACCAGCACAGAGGACGAGGGTTCGGAGTACAGGCGAGAGACGCAGGTTGCAGGCAGTGTCGAAGCCCAAAGGATGACCTGGTTGTAGGGCTCCCTAGTGGAGACGCGTACTCTGTCTTTCGGCGACAAGGAAGAGGATGGGCGCGGGCCGGGGGGTGTGAGATTGTTTCAGCAGCGCAGCGTGCAGTCAAGTGTTGGCGTCAGGAGTGCAGGCCATGTCCTCATGGCAATTCTGGGTCGGGCATGGGCAGCACCAAGCACCAACCAAGGGCTGATGAGGCGGTGTCGTCGTGTCTCTGGCCTCGTAATGTCATGCTCCACAGCTTACTACCCTACCCTGCACATGCACACCACCGCCGCCGCCCAGGCGATCATCAGGCACCCGGCGAATTACAGTAGACAACCCGACTATCCGCCAGACTAGCACTGCCTACACCCTGCGCCCGTTCCTCGACGCCGTTCTGCACTGGTACCATTCCAAAACGCACAATACCGACTTTGCTTGCTCGACACTCCCACCGCCACCATGTGGTAACGCGCCCCTCTCCGCAACCACCTCCGCAGTCCGCCCGCTGACCCTATCCATGCAGCAAACACGTTCTCAACGCCCAGGTCTCCATCCGCTCGCCCTGCTGTATGTCGGCCCTTTGCCCAGGAAACAAGCAAATACCAACATGGAGGCGCCTTTGCTGACGGAAAGTGCGCAGGCAAAAAATGGTTCGACTGCGCCCAATGCCATGAGGAGCAGACCAATCACCCGCTCATGCAGACGTTTGACATGACTTTTATATGCAAAAAGTGCAAGAAAGCCTTTCGCAAAGACGCGCGCGAGTTTGAGGATGCGTGAGTCCTGCAGAGAAGCGCTCCAGCGGCACACAAGGACTAACGAGGTGCAGCGACGAGTACTGCCCCCACTGCGATAACCACTTCGTCCTCGAGGCCAAGACTCCCAAGGCGTCGCTGCAGGTAGAGGGCGAAGACGTTCGCAAGGACTCGAGGTATGTGGCAACCGTATCCACTGAGCTCATGGATTTTGTCTAACCCCACTGTGTAGAATGCTCAAGGACGAGCGTGTCCGGAGCGAACAACTACCGACCATCTTCGACGTCAAGGAAGCATCGTACAAACTAGGTTGAACAGACACCAGACGTAAACAACATCACGGGTAGCACAGGCTGCTGTAGTGCGCATCCAGCACCACCACACCACAGAGAACATCACGCAACGAGCGAGGGACTGGTCCAGCAAACACACATGGTCATATGCTAGATATGCCCTTCATGAGCACTAGCCGGTCGTAATCTGTACTAGACAGCTCCATCAAGTCTAACCCTCTATGACTTCAATGCTGTTCATTGCTGTTCGTGACTTTTGTCGCCATCATTCATTATCTGCCTCTTTACGCACCACCAGCTCCCGAGCCCTCGCCTGGGGTCTGGCGTGTCAGGATGGCGGCCTGTCCTGTGCCTGGTTGCCTTCCGGGCCTCCGGCTCGCTGCCTCCTCTTGCTTCTCCGTGTTGATGTTGTCCACGTACTTCTCAATGTCCTCCACAGGCAGCATCTCAATCGGCTTGCCAGGCGCCATGATGGCAATCTCAATGTTCTTCGCTCCCGTCTGCACAACCTCCAACAGTGACTTGACTGTCAGCTTGATCGTCTCCTCCCGGTCCATGCCCTCCTTGTGGTTGCGTTCGAGGAACTCGCGCACTGTTTTACTTGATCGACCAATCGCGTTTGCTTTCCTATCGTAGTCTTTAGCACAAGTAGGCAGACACGCAGAGTCAAATTACATACCATGCTGAGTAGATACCAGAGGGCTCTGTCTGGTACAGGCGCGGGGTCTTGTCATTAGGATCGAAACCGACGATGAGTGTGCTGATGCCGAACGGGCGGACACCACCACTTTGCGTGTATCTCTGCTGTACACCGGCAACGTACTTTGTGATGTACTCTATCGATACGGGGTCCTCGACTGTGAGACGATGTGATTGCGCTTCGAGGCGGGCCTTGTCCACCAGAATGCGGGCATCGGCGTTGAGACCGGCAAAGGCAAGAGCGACGTGGGTATCGACAAGGCAGATCTTCGAGGGTGTAATCCGGGTATCTTGCAGCTTCATTGCTGATCGCTTTTCACATCCGAGCACTACTATGTCTGCGCCCTTGACACCGACAGCACATGTTCCTGGAGGCGAATTAGTGACAGATTTTACAAACTAGATTCCAGCAACGCCTCACCTCGCTTGACGGCTTCCAAGGCATACTCGACCTGGAAGACGTGACCGTCAGGACTGAAGACTGGCACGGTTAGCTAAACCACCAACTGTAGTCGGTATATGCTCATACCGGAGAGAGCTCGATCGTAGCCGGACGCCATTGTGAGAGAATTTGTTTGCTGTGATATAAGTTTCCTTTTATATCCCGAAAATACGACAAGGAGGCACAGCAGTGAGAAGGCGGGGTGGGGAAGTTGTTACAGGCGACAAGCTGATCGCGGGAGCTCCAGAGCTGGCCGCGTTGATGCTCCCGCCTAACCACCGCCAAGGATTGGGGTCCGTGCGTCATTTTTCCACTTATGTCATCCTTGTCGGTATTACTGAGGCAACTTTTGAATCATTCACATTTTCTTCTACACTAATTGCAATGGCATCTTCGGCGCGCTTAGTATCGTCGTCGCTGCGGCGAAGTGCACTTACCTCCCGTGCATCATTGCGCTACCAATGTCTGAGACCATCAAGTCAAGTTCGCTGGACCGGTACCTCGTCTGCGACTTCGGAGCCTCACCAGCCTGATGAGCAGGGTGGCGTGAAGGGCCCAACCGCGTCTTCAAAAACAATCAAATTCACCTCGGAGTCGTAAGCTTTCGACTTTGCACAGGCTTTCACACTTCGCTAAGCTGGGCAGGTATCCTCACCTCAAGCGTGACTCGAAATTCAGCCAAGTCACCGAAGAGCATGTCAAATATTTTCAAGATTTGCTGGGTTCGGAGTCGGCTGTCATCGATGGTGTTTCAAAAGACGCATCGCAAGATATCGAACCTTTCAACAGTGATTGGATGCGCAAGTTCCGTGGCCACACCAAACTAGTCCTAAAGCCCAGCTCTACCGAAGAGGTCAGCAAGATTCTCAAATACTGCAATGACAACATGCTCGCTGTAGTGCCACAGGGTGGTAACACGGGCCTTGTTGGTGGCTCCGTCCCGGTTTTCGATGAGATTGTTATCAACATGCAGAAAATGAACCAAATCAGGTCTTTCGATGAAGTATCCGGTATCCTGGTTGCTGATGCTGGTGTCATTCTGGAGAATGCGGATAACTTCCTTGCCGAGAAGAACCACATCTTTCCATTGGATCTAGGTGCTAAGGGTTCATGCTATATCGGCGGTAATGTAGCAACCAACGCTGGTGGTCTTCGTTTGTTACGCTATGGTAGTTTCCACGGAAATGTACTGGGTCTTGAGGCTGTTCTTCCGGATGGCACCGTTGTAGACGATCTTTCTACACTTCGCAAAAACAACACTGGATACGACCTGAAGCAGCTCTTTATTGGTGGAGAGGGTACGATCGGCATCATTACAAAGGTTTCAATCATCTGCCCACGCAGGTCGCCCGCAGTCAATGTCGCGTACTTTGGCCTAGAAAGCTATGAAAAGGTCCAAAAGGCATATATCGAGGCTAAAGGTCATCTGTCTGAGATCTTGTCAGCTTTCGAGCTCATGGATGGACGCACACAAAAGTTGGTCAACAGGGTAACTGGCAAGAAAATGCCACTTGAAGGTGAACATCCTTTCTATTGCTTGATTGAGACCAGCGGCTCCAACGCAGACCACGACAGCGAGGTAAGAAATTCTTCTTCTCCTAAAACAAACAGCCAGTGCTAATCCCTCTATAGAAATTGCAGACTTTCCTAGAGCATGTCATGGAGACTGAAGTCGTCTCAGACGGTGTTCTCGCTCAGGATCAGACTCAAATTCAGGAGCTCTGGTCATGGCGTGAAGGCATCACCGAATGTCTTGGTCATGACGGCGGCGTGTACAAGTATGACTTGTCGATACCTATCGCAGAGCTTTACGACTTGGTTAACGAGACACGCGATCGCTTGACCGAGGCTGGACTACTCGGCAGCGATCCTAGCCACCCAGTAGTTGATGTCGTAGGATACGGCCATATGGGCGACGCCAACTTGCACCTGAACATCCCAGTAAGAAGGTTTGACAAGACGGTGGAGAAGGCGCTTGAACCTTTTGTCTATGAGTGGGTACAAAAGAGAAACGGAAGTATCAGTGCCGAGCACGGCTTGGGTGTGACGAAGAAGCCATACATTGGATACAGTAAGAGTGAAACTATGATCAAGTTGATGAAGCAGATCAAGGATTTGTATGATCCTGTAAGTGGTACTCGCACGGAACCGCTCTATGCCTCGACTAACATTCAACCAGAACGGTATCATGAACCCATACAAGTACATATAGACCTCGGTGAAATGAAAATGAAACGAGCTTGTTGTTGTCATCATCGAGCCTTTTCAAGCTCATTTCGGATATCCACCTTCTTTCAGTAGCTTCATTGCGTTGCCTTCATAAATCGCATTTCTTTCTTCTTCACTGAAGAGATTCTCTAGGCCGTCTTTCATCCGATTTGCGAACATCTGCACAAACTGTGTTTGCGTAAAGGGAAAGTCGCTCCCATATAGTAACCGCTCATGCGATATGTCGAATCCTTCGATGAGTGCTTTCAGTTGTCCATTTCCGCCACTTTCTCCGTCAAATGCGAATCCAGCTAAATCAAAATAGAACTGGGTTTCGAACTGGTGTTGTACCGTAGAAGCATTCAAAACTCTCCCACCAGGAACCACACTTGAAAATTGAATGAAGCGCGTCATCAGGGGTGGCAACGCACCCCCTACGTGAGGAATGACAAACTTGATGTTTGGGCAGCGATCCACGGTCCCCGTACTGAAGAGATTGATTACTGCGCGCGCAGTGTCAAAGAGGAATTCGAAAATGGGGATGGGGTATTGGTCGCCGAAAGGTAGCGCGTCTGTTGCTTGTGCAGTGGATGTGTCGTTACCATGCTTTATACATGGTTTCGTAGGGTGGATAAAGATTGTTGCACCAATCTCATTGAGTTTGTCGAATACACGGTCCAACTCTTTTCCACCGATATAATATCCATGGTAGTTGGTCATGAGCCCGAAGCCATCGGTCCCTTCCTCGACGCATTTTTCAATCTCCACCAAACTGGCCTCAATGTCTGGTAATGGCAGTGCGGCCCATACACCAAACTTATCCGGATACTGCTTCTTGAGATCCGCGGCGTAGGCATTACACTGGCGTGTTAAATACTGACATAATGCCTCGTTCCCCGGGACAAGGTGCGTTCCAGGTGAAGATATGGACAAGATGGCCTTGGACACATTGGCTGTGGACATCATCTCCAAATGGCGTTCGAGAGACCATTCCGGGATGGCGGGCATGCCGTCAGGGTTCGAGTGCCCATTTTCAGCTAGTGCAGTCCGGTAGAACGGGGGAAGGAAATGCGAGTGTACATCAATTCGTCGAGGTAGTGGGTGGGACATGTTCGCAGTAGATTGCGGGGCTGCAGGCGTGATAGTGTATGCTAGTAGTGTTAGAACGAGACGTAAGGAGAGCATGGCGACGGTACCTTACACCTGCATTTATTATACCATGACTATTTGTAATTTCAAAATTGATCTGCCGTACTTATCCACAATTTGAAAAGCAATACATGACGGGCATTACCTGAGCGCATCACTGCCAAATAGTATGCTATGTGGTATTCGGTACCCCGCTCCGGAGGTCCTACAAACAGAGACGCATTACTCATTATGGAAACCTGCTATGCTCGGCTTACGATCTGCATAATACAAATCATTACCTGAAGGCTTCTAAACAGGATATACAATGCGGAAACCCGACAAACGCCTTCACAGAGGGGAAACCGACTAATGAAGGCATGCAATTGCCGATAGAGATTAACGATCCTGGACGTCGATCCCAGCCCCACTTGCGGCTTCCACATGCGCTTTCCCTTACTTTTTGTTCTTTCATCACTTGCAACCATGACACACCGTCGTTCGCCACGCCACTTTGAGTCTCACCTTCGATTCAATCTTCGCGATGGAGAAGATTACGGATAAGATCAATGCGCTGCCCGATGGCGCCAATTACTTCTCGCTCGAGTTCTTTCCGCCGAAGACGGCGATGGTGAGATTGCCCCGCTGCACGCGACCATTGCCAAAGCAAGGGCATCGGCATGGCTTGAGCAGATGTTAACGACGGCTCAGGGATTTGCGAACCTCCAAACTCGACTAGAGCGCATGTCACAGGCACTCCGTCCTCTGTTTGTCACCGTCACCTGGGGCGCTGGAGGGTCAACAGCCACAAAGTCGCTGGAACTTGCTGAGATCTGCCAGCGCCAATTGGGCCTTACAACATGTCTCCACTTGACATGCACAAACATGAACCGTCAGCTTATCGATGAGGCGCTGGAGCAGGCACAGGTGCTGGGAATAAGGAATATCCTTGCTCTGCGGGGTGACGCGCCTCGTAGTGAAGAGTACAGGGATGAGGATACACCACCTGAACAGGACTCGAACAAGGACTTCACATGGGCCATTGACCTTGTTAGGTATATCCGGAAGCAGTATGGTGACTACTTTTGCATTGGTGTCGCCGCGTATCCCGAGGGCCATTCCGACCAGAGTCACCCCGAACATCAAGATCCACTGTTCGACCTACCGTACCTTGTTGAAAAGACCAAAGCGGGCGCCGACTTCATCATGACTCAACTTTTCTATGATGTTTCAGCTTACGACAAGTTTGAGAAGATGCTGAGAGAGCATGAGAGCGGCGTGTTCAAGACAATACCAATAATACCAGGATTGATGCCAATCCAATCATACAAGATCCTGCTTCGTACAACCAAGCTTTCGCACGCAAAGCTGCCTGCAGAAATTCTGGCGCGTTTGGATGCAGTCAAAAGTGATGACGAACTGGTCAAGCAAGTGGGTGTTCAGATCATGGACGAGATGGTGGAACACATCAAAGCCCGGCCAGATACGTGCAGGAGAGGATTTCACTTCTACACGCTCAACCTGGAAAAGGCCGTCTCACATATATTGGAAGATACACACCTCATTCCTAGCACATTGTTCGAGGATGACGATGAGGTCATTGTTGAAACAACACCGGCCATCAACTTGGAGCCGCCACCCAACGGCGTCATACCGCATCGACGTCGATCATCCGCTGTCAACTCTGGCCCACGCAACAGAGTGATCGTGTCACATGTTTCCGCTGCTCGGTCGAGCAATCCCTCATATGAAGCAACAGAAGAGGAGGCTGGAGTTCCACGAGGGCCAATCAACACTCGCGCAAACACTCTGGCAATCTCGGAAGGTGAGGGATCTCTAGGTCGAGAAGCAACTTGGGACGATTTCCCCAACGGCCGATGGGGTGATGCGCGTTCTCCGGCGTTTGGTGAGATCGATGGCTATGGACCAACGCTTCACGTTTCTACACCGCAAGCGCTTAAGCTCTGGGGTCACCCAGTTGAGAAGAACGACATCTCAACCCTGTTCCGCCGCCACATTGGAGGAGACCTTGAAGCCATACCATGGAGCGAACAAGGCCTTTCACCAGAAACCCTGACCATCAGCAAACAGCTGCTCGCTCTGAATGCCAAGGGCTGGTGGACAGTAGCCTCGCAACCTGCTGTCAACGGCATCAAATCCACCGACCCCGTCTTCGGCTGGGGCCCCAAAAACGGCTACGTTTTCCAGAAACCCTTTGTTGAGTTCTTCATCCCTGCTTCCGAATTCGCTGTCCTCAAACCAAGGCTCGATGCCCACGACCAAGTCACCTATTTCGCCGGTAACGCCGCAGGAGACTTTGAAGCCAGTCAAGAGGATGGTGTGAATCCCGTTACATGGGGCACTTTTGCTGGCAAAGAAATCGTCACGCCTACTATCATCGAAGCAGTCAGTTTTAGGAGTTGGCTAGACGAGGCCTTTAGCATTTGGCAGGAGTGGCAGAGAATTTACCCACCGAGAAGTGCAACGAGTACTTTGCTTGGAGGGCTTAGGCGCGACTATTGGCTGGTTAATGTTATCTGGGGTGATTTTGTCAATGGTGAAGGGCTTTGGGAGTTTTTGCTCGAGTAAGAAAAAAAGATTGGACATGAGAAATGTATTGGTATTCTGGAGTCAAAAATGAAAGAGGAATTGAGAATGAAGTTCGATAATTCCTTGGTGATTGGATCTTGTTTCGTTTGGTTCGGGCCCTGCCTTGGTGAGACTGGATGTGTTTCTTTCTTAAGCATGTCTCTTTACATTTCCATGCCATATATATCTTCATTCACATTGATGTAGGCCTAGTATGCGGTGTGTTTGGGGCTCCTTGGGTTATCCAGGCCACAGATGATTCGTATGCTTATTTCAGAGCGGAGAAAATGATAATGAGAAGCAAAATAACTTGATCCATCCCTAGAAGTAAACTTGGAAAATAATATTTTATGTCGAAGTGCTTGTGTAAGTGGAAACAGTAGGATGTTCGAGACGTGGTAAAGGCTCAGAGGGTACAATGTGTTTCCTGGCCTAATAAATCTTTCGTGGATTGCTGTTACAGCCAGGTTCTGCTTAGCTGTACGAAGAGACTTTGGTTAAATTCGATGTGCTGTTCAAGCCATCCTTTGAGGGTCAAAAGGAAAGGCTGTTCTCCGGGCATGATCTTGATTTAAACATGTCGTGTCGTGTGAAATCCCCTTCTCAATCGCCGGTGGCTTTAATGTCACCTATTCGACGCCAGATATTTCCACAACTCTTTCTTCTGTTAACAACAGTATCGCTTCCATTTGGAGGTATTGACTCGGAAACCCTCTCAATTCCTGGCGTGATCGACTCTTGGCAACCAGATGCTTCTTGTTGATAAACCACCAACATATCCTCCTGGATTATATTGAGAAGAGTTTTAAAATCTTTGGTACACCTTGGATGATTCCATAGCTTTTCAATTTCCTGTTTCTCTGTTATTAATGCGAAGAGGACAACGTGCTTTTAGCGCTCTTTGTTATGATGCTGCTAGATACGTTCATATCAGGATGGTAGAAAAGAGTTGGCGGAAACTTACATCTACAACAGCAGGCTTAACAATGGCCTTCATCAACTCTCCTTCTTGAACAAGACTGAAGAAGGTGCCATTTGGCACGTTGGCCAGTTTGTAATCATCGGCCAAACGCCTCCGGCCAAAATCTTCGAGCCGTGAGTTGCCACCGCAAAACCAACTGATGAACTGAAGGTAGACGCAACCGAGAGCCCAAACGTCGCATGCAGTAGTCAACCTGCCATCGAGATCTATCTCAGGGGAACTATAGACGGCAGAATTGGGAATGCGGCCAGTTTTACGCGTGTCCCATATATTGACGGTGTTGAAACGAGCCGCACCGAAATCGGTAATTTTAAGGATACCATGACCTCCCGGAGACTCGGGGCACGGGAACCACAGGATGTTCTCCGGTTTTAGGTCCCCGTGGCGCCCAAATAGATTGCGGAGTGGGTGATCGGTGCTCGAGATTTCGATTTGAATGGTGCGTTGTTCTCCATTTCCCTCTACCTGCTTGGAGACATGATCGATCAGGGTTGTCCCTGACATTGTCTCATATCTATTTATGGTATTGAGAGCTTCTGCAAGACCATAACATTGTTCAATGATCCATGTTTCCATCTTTTCGCTATTGGGAGGATCGCGCCTTTTTTTCCAGAATGTCAGCAGGTCAGCTTCGGCCCAAGGGAATATAAAGTGAAACATTTCTTTATGCTCAAAAGTGGCTAAGAGCGTGATTAAATGTTTGTGACTGTGCAAAGGGTTTGAGAATCTGCCAAGGATGACTGCTTCTTGCTTGAATGCTTCTTGGTCACATTCTTTTAGCACCTTGACGGCGAAGATGTTTCCCTGGTGAAATACACATGTCAGTATCATACGACCTAAGTAAATGGGGACGATAAAACTCACATTACCGAATTGATGATGAGTTGGGTAGATCTTAGTCTTGAGGACCTTGCTATATCCTCCTTGTGCCGTTCTATCATGAGAGATGAATGGTATGATTGTCTCAGGCATAAGTCTGCGGTGCCAAATATGGTCTCCACCAGTCCATGGGAAAATGGGGGCAAGAACTTCCCACTGTGTGTCCAGAAAATCTTGAATGTACTCTTTTCTCTTGAATCTAATAGGATGAGCTGTGCAGTCGTGTCCACTTCTCAGCTTAGGGGAAGATGCGTCCTTTGAGTTCTCGCATGCCACGAGCGGAAGGTCTTTGTCGCACACACCGTACTTGACAAACTTCCGAATTTTGGATGGCAGTTTGATGAGATACAATATGGCAAGTATTTTCTGATATTCTCCTCCGTCTTCGACGGTGACTGGCCTTGCATGTATCCTCCGAAGGTTCGAATAGTTAGATTTTTTGAGCTCCGCACACACTGTCTCAGCTGTGACAATCTCCCTGAGCTTTTTGTCTGGTATGAACCTTTGCTGAAGATGATTTTTGACGGTAACTTCTAAAAGTCTCCTTCGCAGCTGAGAACTTGAGTCGTCTCTGGGAAGACGTGTTTTCGCCCATCGCCCTACAAATTTAACCGGACTGACGGTGTTGTCTTGAGTTCTGGAAGATGTTGGTCCCTGAAACTCATAGTGCTCTTCATGTTCAATTTCGTCATGGCTTTCGTTTCCCCCAATTGTTTCATTCCCGATTGTGGTACCGATCGTGGAATTTACTGAATGTCTCTTTGGCACATGTACGCTGCCAAGTGAATTACTAGTAAGACGGTCGCCTCTAAAGTTGAGTATATGTTCACTTTTCGGCTGTAATGTTCGCTTCGGATCTGTTTCAGAAAGTTAGATTATTTGCGTTTACTTTGCCACAATGGATGTGCACCTTGATGGTTGGCTGGGGTGAGCGCAGTGTTTCGTTCAGCGGTGCAAAAAGCACTCGTTGATTGCACCCTCACTAGCCTAGTCTCTTTCAGAAGTTGGGTACGATGACTTTTAGGTGATGGTGTATTTCTTTCAGGTAAGTTCTTCGCCGATATGGTTGATCCGATGTCCATGGTGTGGGCCGTATTACATTATCTCAGTCGGGGGAGCAACCAAACTACGCCTCAGGCAAGATTGCAGTCCAGGAATTAGTTAACAGTAGCTATGCTGAATATGACAGACTTGATGCCCTCCAAAAGTTCTAATACTGAACTAAAGTGTGGGGTCCGAAACGCACAGCTGTGACATCCTTGTAACAGCGACGAGGTAGACCGCAAGGCTGACACTCATGTGCTGGTGGAAAAAAGCTCCTGATGCTCTTATAATACCTAGAATGAACAAGATATTGCCTGGAGATGCTCTTGATACACAGGATTCATTGAGAACATGCGACATAATATTCGTTCCCTTGAAGCTGTAGAACATCAACAGCAGCAATTTGAGATGGCAGACCTACTCGCTGTAGCCTCGATGTAAGAGACAGGGACCTACGCCACCTCGTATCGCGTGTCGCGTAGGGATTATAGGACTGAAAAAAGTTAGGCTATCACTGTTCCGGGTCAGTGCGAGGTTTCAGCTTTAACCTTGTGGGTGTCTGGGGCATGACCATGATTGGCGCTTCAATATGGACTTTGGCTGACGGGGAAGTGACCCAAATCTATGATCAGTCTTCAGGACCATTACTGAGTTTAGGAGTAGAGCAATTTAATTGCAGTACAATGGAAAGGCTAACGAAAACGCTTTGGGAGCGTTTCGCGAATACTTCGAGACAACAGCAAAAACATCCAGAACAGATATCCGCATCACCGTCTCCGGAGCCTGACATACACATTGTTGGTGTCAATGATATCGATCCAGAGAATTTAACAGAGCAGCTGAAGTTGAAGTTTGCTTCTGATTCTGGCCCAAAGTTCAAGATACATGTGGGCGTTCACCTGGAATGCGGCGTGGTTGCGCTTCGCTGATCCACCGCAGATGATGCATAACAACTAGATCATCCAAGTCCCTGAGCAGCTTATACAGGTAGGAAAGCTGTAATGATGTCTGTTTTGAACATTATGACTGCTTGTTCTTTTGCAGACGAATCTTGATGAGTGCTGGTAAAGTAAAGCTCGGAAGTGATGGTCGGCCGGCCGCCCATATCGGCAAGGGCAAGGCTTCCCGTGTGATTGATGGGGCGACTATAGTTGACAGTCGGTTCGGCTCGGATGCTCCAGTTGTGATTGCGGCTGCAGCCGATCGCTCGAAGCGATGGGAAGATTGCAGTAGTGGATACACCTATCAGGACGGGCGAGTACCCAATGTGGTGGAGGGCCGTGCTTAGATAGTCCATAGTAAGAGAAGCCATCATCACGCAGCAGTCCTTCGCCAGCAGTATACAGCTGCCATGCTCTTTGTCAGTCTCTCGACTATATGAAACAAAAAGCCATGCAGTCCCCAGTGTCGCTCGAAGTAATGTACACTGCACATACCTGTCATTATCCGTTCTCGGCCACTTCCAAGTTACGCGACAAGTCTCGAGCAGGCATGCGATTCCCCCTGCGTCCGAATGCCAGCCCCCACATCCCCCCAGTATCAGTCTTTGCCCGATTCAGTTTCCTGTTGGCCGTGGATGCAACTTGGCACGCCGCTTTGAGAGGTGCTTGAGTGGCGAGCTCCGCGGTAATTGACTCTCATTCACGCCTAGACTGTTGTTGCGGCGTATCAACCCGTTCATTCATTGGATCTCGACAGTGAACAATCCATGCATTGTTGTCCGCTGCAAGGTTCTGGCGAATCTAGCCCTATATTCATTCCCTGTATTCCGTGGAATCTCATCACCCTAACAGCAGCTCAGTGGCACTTAGCCGCGCTCGGCATTTCGTATAAATCAGATGAAATTAGCATTTTTAGTAACTGTGTTCCAATTCGGCCTCATCAAAAGCTAGCGGGCTACACTGTTTCTGGACTCATCGTTACTTCTTCCTCAAGTCGATTTCCTCACTGGGTCGACCTCATTGACTTATTAACCATACGCAGCCATGGCCGACGACTCTGTAGTTTGCAGAAACGAAACTACGGATGATTCGTCTTCAGAAGAAGACGACGAAGAAGAGGAAGAAACTGATCCTCGATCACAACTCAGATCATTGATCCTAGCGAACTCTACGTTGAGCGCCTTCGATAAAACTCCCCATAGATTCGTCCCTGAAGGCGTCATTGAAAACATGATGACGGAAGACGTGATCAGAAGTTGTTTGGAGATAAATCAGCCCTCAAAAAAGGCGGACGAGATTGTGGAATTCATCAAATCACGCGCTAAGAAGACCTTCGCTATCGCAGTATTGACCTGGTCAAAAGATATCATGACAGTTATGAGGTCGCTGAAGAAAAAGAAAATTGATGACAGTAAACTCCCTATCAAGGATGAGGGGGTGTTAGGATCGAAAGTCTTTGCATCAGAATTCTTCCATAACCAGTGGCGCTTCGTTGCTCCAATCTTTTCGACTGACGCTCCCAATCACGATCTAGAGGCATCACATATTTTGCCTTTCGTGTCCAAAAATTCAGAATCAGGGAGAGGTTCCTTTGGCGTAGTTTCACAGTATTTTGTTCACGGAAATCATCTACTCCCAGTACGTGGTTGAGCTAGAATCAAATCGCGGCGGAGGCAATGTTAACGTGGTATAGGTGAGTTCGGAAAATACGACACTAGCCGTCAAAGAGATCCAGGCTACAGAAGACGCGCAAGAAGTGGCAACACACTGGGAAAACGAGGCCAGGGCCCTCAGGACAATGAATCAACTGAACCAGAAGCATATTGTTCGGTTTATCACAGCTTTCAGGCGTCGAATGGAGCATTGTAGAGAGGAACATTATCTGATGTTTGAATGGGCAGACGGCGGGAATCTCTGTGATCTCTGGAAACGGATGCCAACTCCTATTCTGACAGCACCGCTCATCAAAGCCATCATCAAACAGATCCTGGGACTTGCCAAAGCACTAGAAGCTGCTCATAACTTGAACACGACTGGATCTTCATATCGACACGGCGATATAAAGCCAGAAAATATTCTGATTTTCGGTAGCGAGGGATCAATAGGCACGTTCAAGATCGGCGACTGGGGTGAGGCTCGTGGACATACTAAAGCTACGGAGATGCGTCCTAGTAAGACTGCTGCAAAGTATGGTACCCTACGCTACGAAGCTCCAGAGGTAGTGACAGGTGTTGAATCCGCGACCTTGGGCACCATAACCAAACGACGCTCACGCTTATATGATATATGGGCTATGGGCTGCATCACCCTAGAGCTTCTCATTTGGCTCCTGTATGGCGAGAGCAAAGTGATGACATTTCACAACGAATTGGGGCATGACAGCTTTTACGAGATCATTAACAAAAATGGAAAAAACGAAGCCAAGGTACACCATGTCGTAACATCTTGGATGGAACGAATGGCAGATGACCCTCGGTGCAGAGTTGGCACCACAGCTGTGGGTAATATCCTAGAGATTGTGAGAACAGGTTTGCTGGTTGTGAAACTTCCGCCACGACTCGGACAGACGATGCTTAGTCTACCTCAGAGAAATCGCACAGATTCTGCATTGATCATACCGAACGAAGACACCAATATCATTTCTAGGGGACCGATTGGCGAAGGAGGTGCCATAGCAGATGTAACGAAACCAGCAGCAGACCTCCCCTCTTTCATTTTCAGCCCAGCGGAACCAGAGCATTCCGAAGCCCCTGTACAGTTCCAAGCTGCGGCCGGAGGACCCTTTCGACTTCTTTCAGACGGTTTCTGTCAACGGCTTGAGGAGATCGATGCAGAGGACGAAGACGAGAGCTATTGGTGTTTGCAAGAATCACACCTTTCAATGTCGAAAAGATCTTCTCTGTCATACTCCGCATCTGTACCTCCTACCACGGATCACGGACTTATTGAGCGTAACTCTAGCGCATATCCAAGGGCTTCAGAACCAGATAGCCACAGTCTTGCTGCTCCAAATCAACCAAGGGTAAGCATCGTCACAACCTAGCAAGCTGGTCTTAACACAATTAACGTAATATATCCAAGGTCAATTATGCCTCTCCAGAGCTTGATGAGAATGACTGGAGATATCAGTCTGGTAACAGTCTTGCACTAAGCTTAGCTGCATCGCTCAAAAATATGAACATGCTTGGATCCACTAATCATGAAGCTACATCCCGACTTTGCGCTCGTTGTGTCGAATTTCAAGACCAAATCCTGATCCCTGGGTTCTCTGTATCGTACGATGTTCAAGAATTAGAGACGAGCGAGCTCGCCAATGCATGCGACCTGTGCAGTCTGTTGTGGGACGCTGTGGTCCGGCACGGAGGCGCGACATCTCCAACCATCACGTTCGATCGGAACGGCCCGTTCCTAAGAATCGGAGGAAGCGGCCATCCTGTTCTTTCTGTAGTACGGGATCTTGAGCAACAGTTCGCCCCTACTACAGACGTACAGCTTGGCTTTGTTATCCTTCCAAACGCTGGGAGCACTGTTCATGGTGAGGTTTTCAAGCACTGGCTAACCAACTGCGATCAAAATCACAAATGCGCGCCACTTCATCATACAAAAAGGTATTCGAAACCAAGATTACCAACCAGACTACTCGACCTAGGAGTAAAAGAGGACGACGTGATCCGTCTTTGGGCAACTGGAGCTGAAGATACAGGCGAGTGGGTGGCTCTTTCTCACCAATGGGGCTCAAAGCATTTCTCTACTACGCTTGAAACGCTCCAAGCACACATCAGCGGCATAGATTTGAGCTCTCTTCCAGCTACGTTCAGAGATGCCATAACAGTCACGCGTGCGTTGGGGCGACGATATCTTTGGATCGATTCCCTATGCATAATACAAGGGCCAGAGAGTGATTTCATGACCGAGGCCAAGCGAATGGAGGAGGTATATAGCGGCGCTTACTGTGTGATTGCAGCAAGTTGTGCCACTGATCATTATTCTGGGTTTTTGAAACCACGCTACCGCAGAAAGCATGTTGGCTTGTGCCGTGAGGACAAAGACCAGGAGCCGTTCTACGTGTGCCAGAACATCGATGATTTCAAGAGTCAAGTACTTGACGGAGATCTACACGCTCGCGGATGGGTGCTACAGGAGCACGCTCTGGCTCGTAGAACACTCTTCTTCACCGAAAATCAGACATATTTTGAATGCGGTGAGGGTGTACACTGTGAAACTTCAACATTGCTGACCAAGTAAGTACATACTACACATATTGAGCTTTCATTGACTGACCCTGGACCACAGTAAACTTGCGGCATTCTTAGGTGACCCAGAATTCCCACACATTCTGTCCAATGCCAGCCAAGGAGAAAGGATACTGCGCTACCAAGAATTATATCGAAAATATTCTCGCCTTGGGCTCTCAAAACCATACGATAGGCCTGCAGCCATAGACGGTCTGCAACAGCGCCTGCTCCGTACCATGCGTGTCAACGGTGGTTTTGGGGTCTTCGATGAAGGAGTGACGCGCGGCTTGCTCCGAAGAAGCCTCCTCTGGCGGCGTGGCGCTGATACTGGGCGTCTAACAAGAATTCATTTTCCCACAGAAAGCGTTGTGTCGACTGTGCCCTCGTGGTCTTGGATGGCCTATACTGGCGGCATAGACTATCTACAACCCGAATTCGGAAGCTTTGAGTGGGAAGACTTGCAATCGCCATGGTCACCGAACTCTCCTCAAAACATATCCAACACTGATTTTAGCACTGTCAACGTGGCGTTGATTGCTACAGCAAGACAATACGATCTGGGTGCTGCAGTATTGGGCGAGGGCGAACTGATATTCGATACGCCAAACAGATCTTCGATGCCGAAAACGCTTTGCGTAGTACTAGGAAAGGCCAGAGGTACCCTTTCATCAGAGATGAAGAGGCACTATGTTTTGATTATTGCAATAGCAGGGCATGGTGGTCGCGCGGGTGAAACAGTATATGAGCGTGTGGGGGCTGGTCATCTTCCTGGAAAATGCATCTCGCCGACTGGGATTTCTGTGAGAATTCATTAAGTGTTAGTTGCTGGCATAGTTGGATCACACGCCACTGTGATGGCAGCTTTACAATTCCATGCTATTCTTCACCTGCCCTGAGCTAGTGCCTAGGAATCACTTATCTCCACCCACGTTTGCGACGTTTCCCATCATGGACTAGCGCCCTTGCTGACCGCGTCACTGCGGCGGAACGCGGTGTCCAACGTCGCAACGACTTTTCGAGGCGGGACTCTTGTCCCAACCCCACGGCCACTGCAACCGCTGATCAAGATGGCGCTTCCCAAGAGCATGCGCTACTTGGCTGGCGCCACCATTTGCGTCTTCTTATATCTGTTTGTGCAGATTCTCAGGCCCGGTTCCGAGACGCCAATACAGGTTCCGAGCAAGCTTCCGACGAATCAAGCGGGAGACTGGGACCATGACCCTCAATTAGACCGTAAGAGAGATCGTCTCCAGTATGGTTGCAATGATGAAGTACTAAATGCTTTCCGCAGCGTCTGGCGAGCCTCCCGAGCCGTTGCGACGAGTTGAAGGCGATAACTATGCCCCCGATAACCCCAAGAGCGCGCGCATCAATGCTACGATTCTCAGCCTGGTACGCAATGAAGAACTTGAGGATATGCTTCAGAGCATGCGAGATCTAGAGCGCACGTGGAATCACAAGTTCAACTACCCATGGACCTTCTTTAACGATAAGCCTTTCACGGAAGAGTTCAAGAAGGCTACGCGGGCAGCTACGAAGGCCCAAGTACGATACGAGCTGGTGCCCGCCGAACACTGGGACGTACCATCGTGGATCAACATGGATCTGTACCAGGAGTCCGTGTCATTACTCGAATCGCTGGACGTACAATATATGGGCAAAAAATCGTACCATCAAATGTGTCGGTGGAACAGCGGCATGTTCAGTGAGCATCCTGCTCTGAAGGACATGCAGTATTACTGGAGAGTGGAGCCCAATGTTCACTTCTTCTGCGACGTGGACTACGATGTTTTTGCGTGGATGCAAGACCACAACAAAACCTACGGCTTCAACATCAACATCTACGACAGTCCCGACAGCGTCGCCACTCTCTGGCCAGAAACCCGAAAATTCATTCAGGATCACCCTGACTATGTCCACCCGAATAACGCGCGCGAATGGCTTGAAGATGGCAAACGCCGACCGGAGAACCACAAAAAAGCTCACGGCTACTCGACCTGCCATTTCTGGTCCAACTTTGAGATTGGCGATCTGAGCTTCTGGCGCAGCAAAAAGTACCGCGACTACTTCAACCACCTCGACCGTGCTGGTGGCTTCTTTTACGAGCGCTGGGGCGATGCACCGGTCCACAGTGTGGCGCTCGGCCTATTCGAGGACAAGAACAAGATTCATTGGTTCCGCGACATTGGATACCAACACATTCCCTTTTTCAATTGTCCGAATAATCCAAAATGCTCAGGCTGCGTCACGGGTCGTTTCACGGATGGCGAGAAGTGGCTGAATCGTGAGGACTGCCGCCCGCTGTGGTTCAAGTACGTTGGTATGGACTGAGACCAAGTCCCAGTACTGTTCGTTCATCTACAGCAACGGGCTCTGCGAGTTTCTATTGTAATTGCTGTGTATAGATATGAGAGTTATCTACTACACCATGTAGGACGGATATCCGTTTATGCATTGAGAAGCGGAGTTAAGTGGCGCCCCAGGTTCAATCGCTTTTTGCCTTTTTTTTCTTTGGTCCCACTCGGTAGTCCACTCTTAGATAGTGGCCACTGTCACTTGATAGCATATATACCAATAGGCACATAAACAATGTATCAGCTAAGAAATCAAACTCAAAGCTCGCATGTCATTTTACTAGCCTACACTCCTTGCCCGATCCGGTCCTTCTTTCCGTCCCATGTCAAACGGTCCGCTAATTGCTCCCACATAGGCTCTGCCCCTGCTCTTCCCACACTTTTCAGCCCCGCTGTTATAAACGGAAGCAATCGTTTGAATTCCGCGTCTACATGTGCTTGCTCCTTGACCTCCTTTCGTGCAAGTAGCACACCCAAGTCCAACACTTCGATCACCGATGCATAAATTGGTTTAACTTCCTTCGAAAGCAACGCTCTTTGCTGCAATTTTGCCATGTATTCGACATGAATCTGCGCCATCTCGTCAATGTCTCTCGCTTTCTGCATTGACGACACCATATTGCGCGTTGTAAGATGGATAGCGGTTTCAGTGACATAGGAGCGAAGGGTATCGATGAACCAATTCAGGCTATGGAGGAGTTTGTAGAAGAGAGGTGGTAGTTTTGGCTTCCGAGCAGCGTGCAGGCGGGTTTTTTGCAGAAGATATTTTACGCGGTAGATTTGCACGAGGAGCGTGGAGAGGGATTGGTAGATAGGTATCGAGGTACGCTGGATGATGTTTTGAAGAGACCAAGGAACCTTTAAAATTATGCTAAGCATAGTCACATCAGATTCGGGTCAAGGATGGTAACTTACTGCGTAGTCTAAAGAGATGATGGCTAGGTCCTTGACAGATTTCCCCTGGCCCTCCTTGGCTTTGGTAGAGCGCACGACGATTTTGTCTGTTTCGGGTGTCGCTAGAACGGTATTGAATATACCTCTTGTGACTTCTGTGAGCACGTAACGATCATTCCATCCTCTTCTGCCGGCGTCCATACGCTCGAATATTGCTGTCGCGTAATCTTCAAAGACGGCTCCGTTTCGTCCTAGATAAAGTGTCTCGAAGATACCGAGTACGTGTATAAGATCATCTGTCTCAAATATGTGCTGACGAAGTACAGTCGCAGCAATTGAGTATTTGCTGCGAATCCACGAGTCAAATGCCATCCGGAACAGCTCAGGAAAGGGCGAAAGCGGTGCGTTTTCTGACTCGCCACAAACCATTTCGTGATCCAAATTCGGCTCGCTAACTGAAGAATGTAACACAGTGTCATAGATTCCCAGCTCCTTCAGAAAGACGATGCTCTTTCCGGTGTTGAAGACCTTGCTTACTGCTGGCTGCAGGAACGAGGGAAATTGCAGCTTGTTCTGGCTGTCACGACGCAGCTCGTAGCGGTCGTGCCATAATGATGCGGCCTCGCTTTTTGCATCTTTTGCCGTGACGAAAAATGCTTCCTGATCGGACCCCAGTTCACCGGTTTCCATCCATCGCCGTATGGGTTTGAGATAGGTCTGCAAGCACTCGAAGAAGACGTCTGACATATACTTGAAGACTTCGTCCTCTAGTGCCATTTGCGCTAAGGTGGTCGCTTCGAACAGTGCTTCCAGGTGGCGAAATGGGTTTATGTACGCCAGAGGTTTGTCACTTAGAGTCGACTGGTCCCGGTCGACCTGACTTACAACTGGAGCTAGACGGAGAATGGGAATGGATAGATTTCGGATGTCCTTGTGCAATTGAAGCAAGCTGACCGGGATCGGGGCGTCTGGCAGAAGATACTGCTGTTGCAAATTTGCCAACGACTGGTCGAATTGCAGTAGTCGCTTTCGCACAGCGGCCTCGAATGTCTGAAACAGAGGCGGTGAGGGGCGTTTCCCAGATCGCTGCCGCAGTACCCATTGTCGCATTCGTTGCACCCGTGAGCCGATTTCTGCAAACTGAGAGAGCAAATGTTCGATGGGGGCGGCTCGGATATGCTCAAGGACGTATCTGCTATCATGGCGGTAACAGCGCTTTTGCTTGTCGATTTCATACGAACTTGTCTTCAGTCCCTGGACCATGAACAGGGTTTCCTTCACTGCTTGTAACTCTGTGATACACACATCAGAAGCACCCTTGTGTGCTGTGCGGTTCCAGAACTGTGTTTCTCCTAGTTTTGTTACGAGATTCTGGTCTGTAGACACGACACAAGACTCCGGATCGTAAGTGTCATCCTCATCAAAACTCGTCGGGGGAGAACTAGGGCGCCTTTTGGGCTTTCTCAGCGGCTTTTCGTCATCAGAAGAGTCATCAGCATAGTCAATGTCTTTCCAGATCTCTTCATCGCTATACGGGTCGTCCTGCAATATCTCTGCCCATGTCAATGGCGGAGCAGGGCTTGGTGGTTTGAGCAGATCCAGTGCTTCAATCTGAGTATTCTCAAGAGGCCGATCGGCTAGCTGAAGTAGCAAGGATAAGATTTCGGGCTTGTATTTGTTCGTATAGCCTTCAAGCTTCTTTAGCCGTGCTTGCAGCGCATCGGCTAGGTCATCGCGATTTTTAATTCGGAACTTCTCGTCAAGCCCTGCAAAGCTGGCTGTTACCTCGAACTGATTTGTACGCGCATATTGACCTCGAAGGTTACGCGATGCGATCTCTTTGGCGTGTTTGTAGGCTTGTTTGTTTTTCGCTGGATCAAAATTTAGGAGGGACCGGATCAGCTCGTCTGTGAGACCAGACACCCTTGCATTCTGCGCCATTGTTTTGCGATGCCCATGTCAATCGATCACATGTCCAAAAGAAGGCTGCGATCAGTCTGCGTAAAGCTTGTACGCGTTCACGTAGCCTGCAGTCGGGCCCTGGTTCCACTTCAGTTGACGCGCCATTCCTTACACATGCTAGTGCGTGTTATGTCAGCAAAACCCTCGGCAGGGGCTGCCGTTCTTGAACCGTGGAAGATCTCTGTGTAACATGCAAAACCCCGAATCCTTCAAGATTTCTTTCCATAATAACACGCCTTATAAAAAATCCACTACGTATACAAGCGCACATTGAAACTCATGATCCAAGTGGATATCACATTGAAGAGATAGCAAAAAAAAGACCAGCACAAGATCTAATCAACAATTTGGGATCCTCAGCATCAACGCCTAACAAAGATCGAAGATGCGTCACCCTGCAGCACCTACCATTATCGCTGTACTCCTTGGATTCCTTGCTTTCATGGTATTCTGGAGCCGAGCACGTAGCGATGATCATCATGAGGGAAACCCTCACCCCGACGACATACCGCGAAAGAAAGAGAACGATGAAGCTAGCTTTGCTGGTGATGAGGATAGCGCTTTGAGGGCTATGCAGGAGATCTGAATTTCTCACTGGAACTTTTTGAGAAATTCGATCGCTCTCAATCTAGAGCTCTTGCGATGGCCCTCTGGTCACCCTTCTCGAAACGTTTGTGGCGGACCTTCGGTCCTGGAAGCCGAGGGCGCTGCCGAGTTGGCACTCCAGTACTCTTCCATGAAGACGCAGCCTGTCAGCACTTTTACTCCCCAAACAAGCAATTTGCTCGTCTATATTCGACTGGAAAGTTCTTCCACACGTCACTATAAACATAAATCAGCGTCGACTTGCCCGTGATAATCTGGACGGTGCGCTTCAGTCTTGTAGTGCCTATCCGGGGGCGTGAAGTCGTTCGGTCCGGCTCCACTACCAATGCTGTATCTAGCTCGAGCCTAGTTTCGGCAAACTGGAATGATGTTCATCATGATTACAAATCCCCTCCTCTTAATCAACCAAATAATCCAGAAATGGACACTGAATTTCTATGAGATATCTTTCGTTGCAAAATTTCATTCCAATTAGCTATACAGAGGATGGGACTACGCCCAGAAGAACATTCAATTTCATGACCACCGACATCCCATTGCCTCTAAACACGCTGGTTGACGTTATCTTTGTCCGAGAGGGGGTAATGAACGGTGTTGAAGGCCATGTCCATGCCAGCCTGATTAGGTCCACCCAAAAGCTCGGTTGCCTTTCGAAACGGGTCAGCATCCTCAAAGTAGCTATATCCTGATGTGATAGTGACAAACTTACGTAAGCTAATAGACTTGATTCTCCTATACCGTCTGCAGTGACATCCCAGAACGCAAGCCCTCCCATATGGTGGCTCTGTATGGCCTGCTCAATCTTGTACCTTAGTGATTTGCGATTTTCGTAAGAGACCATCATTCGCTTGACGCTGTCGTACGAGTACGAAGCATGAGCGTCAGAGTCCCAGTACTCCTGAGCGCCAGGCAGTGGCAGTGCCTTTTTCGGATACAAATGCGGCAACCAGTCATTCTCAAGAATGCCAAATGAATGGCCAGGGCCAATGTTGTTGTAGAAAGCTCGGCCGTAGAGGCTTATTCCAAGGTTGATCTTATGGGTTTTGATCACACCGGACGCGAGGTAGAGCTCGAGAGCGGACTGGACGGCGAATGGTGTTGAAGATGGGCGGGTGGATGAAATGGTCCAGGGCGCCGAATGCACTGCATGGTTGGCATCGCTCATCTTCGGCGTATCACCATTGAAACCGTAGCTGCAAACGTTAGGTGATCCAAAATAGACTATAGCATGAGCACTCTGCTTACGCCATCATGTTCCAAAAGTCGACATAGGGGTCCATCTCTTTCACTTTCATGTTGTTGAAATCACTTGCATCTATTTTTTATCAGTTATTTGCCTCATACTTGTGCCCGATGACTTACGAATGGGCGCCACAACTGACAAGGTGACCTTGTTGGTATTGGCTCGAGTGGCATAATCATCAATGGCCTACGTAATCAGGATCTGAAGCTGTTCAAACACCTTTTGCACTTCTCACCTCTCGAAAAGACTTGACTAGCTCCACGTAGTTGTTTGCATCGTCGGCACCTAGATGACGCAATCAAGGTCAGGCAGATAACTATATAGACAACAAGATGTATGAGAACTTACTCTTCGGGAAGATCCATGCTAGATCGATTCCTGGTTGATGTCAGCAGCTATCAAACAGGAACAGATGCCGTCTTCCGGATGCTCACCATCCCAACCAAAGTTGTACATGCAATGCATGCATGTGTCTACGAATTTGGAACGGCGCTCAGGAGTTGATACTGCTGCCGACCAGGTTTCAGACAGGCGCCAGCCTCCAATGGAGATGATTGTCTTCAGATGGCGATGGCGGCCCTTCAGCTTGAGAATTTGGTTGACATTTCCAAACACGTTGTTGCCTGGTTGCGCGGCATCGTCGTCTCCAAAAACTGTCTCGACATCACCATATTTGTCATAATGATCGCTGTTAAAGTCAGTTACTTCTCATATCCATGGTCTATGAACAGCTTACCATTGACCGCTCTCCCTAATGAGAGCAAAACCGTAAATGAGATGAGTCAGGTTGTGAGCTGGAACATCAGCGGGAGTATAACCCTGCTCTGAGTATGATGCCTTAGAGTAAAGTTAGAGGTAATCTAGTGCCAATTACAATGGCAAAGATCTCACCCAGCTGGGATAATATCCCACAACCCTTTTCACTGGAGTGTTCACGATCATAATGGAAATTCGATGCTAATTTGTCGCAAGCTTTGCTGACTTACTGCAGCAGCAACGGTCAATAATTGTAAGAGTACTTATACCAAATAGCTGTGGACACTGCTGCAGGGTTGGTTACATCATGTGTGATGCCTCAATGTCAATCCACCCCTAGCGGCACTTCGCATCATCGTCTCTCTAGAGGCAAAGATGTCCTGCAGCTTGTCGCTGTCTTCTCAAAGTGCCTATACCCTGTTAGAGTCGTCACCTGGTGTGCTTTGTCCGAGAATCCAGGTTTGTGATTCGGCCACGAGATGCTGCGATGTGCTCAACTAGAACCTCCCTTCTTGTAAGTCACTTGGAAATGCGATTGCTGGCCGACTGATTACATCATTGCAAACTTATCCTGACAGTTGTATCATACACTAGTCATTGGGGACCCATTTTGGAGTGAATAACTGGCTAACAAAAATAGCCGCACGCCCATGATCGGACGATAGGATCACCATGTCATAGATCTAGAGTTCAATTACGGCCGAATTCTACCAAAGACATGTTCTCGGCAGCAGGTGACGCAAATTGCCCTGCACAATATGATTGCCAAGTCGCATGTCGTGCTGTTGTATGCTCGCATGCATCAAATCACATACCATGTAGGTACAGAAGCAACAATCTGTAGGTCAGCGGATGATCGTCTGGAATTCTACAAGGGTGCTACTACTAATTCAAGTATTTGACTTATGTCGGGTGACCAACATTCCAGCATGGATGCAATGCAAGGCAATGCCGCAGCCTTCACGAGATGGCTCGATCTGCATGCCACGAATCATTGAGAGCTAGATTGTGTGCAACTGCAATCGGCAAAAATCTTGGTATAGCCGTCACGGGTAGGTTATGGTGGCGATAGTGTGTAATACGATTGCCAATGAATGTCCCTTTCTCTCTTGCTTTTACCTCTAGCTCCTGCACCTACATAGTACGTAGCGATCAGCTCTCTAGTATTTCCTCAAAAAAAAACAATGAAAAACCGGCAAGCCACCCCTGCCCTACCACCACCCGAAGCCCAAGAAAACAACTTCGCCATGAAAGTGGCGGTCAGAATGAAAAACCCAGGCTTTTGGGATCCGTGATAATTGCCAGGTCATTCTGCTATCTACCCATACTTCTGGTGATGTACCCTGGACGAAAACATACTGTACAATCATTTCATATTTACTTCATGGTAATCATTGCATGGATAATAATCATCCCATCCACCGAGGACCCTCAGATCCACGACAGCCTTTAAGAAGTGCTATCGGATCAGACCCACCCGTGCCTTTTGCCGTCGTCCCGACCCGTTCCTTACCCGAATATTGCTTTTCCCGCCTCTGTGGAATTATTATGTACTGCACAACGATTCTGAGGTGAAGATTCCGAAGCTCATGCATCGCTTTCTTGCTCTCTATGACAGCTTGCGTGGCGACTGCACCGTCCATGGGACTTGTCTTAGCTAACCGGTCGCAGGCGTCCGATAGAGTATGGCCCGACCTGATCCTGTCCAAAAACTCCCGGTGAGGTGGTGGCATGTATCTCAACATCGCCTAAGCCATCGATAGCAGTCAGATGGGGAGCCCCTTTATGTACATTTGCACTTACCTGCATGAACTCCCGGCTATGTGAGTTGTGGTCCTCTCGTCCGATTAGTGCATCAATGTATTGTAGCAAAGAACTTTGAGCGTTACTTCCACCACTGAAGGTTTGGTAATGTGGGACCTTGCATTCCTGCTCATAGATAATACCTTGTGGCAGTCCTGAGGACTCCATATTCGCGCTCCCTGCTAGAAAAGGTCGCACTTTCCAGTAGAAGGTTTCCGGATCACAGCCCTCTCGCATTCGAAGCAGCGTAGTCTGTATTGCTCGAATATAACCAACAAGGATTCTGTTACAGTCGAGGATTTCCGTCAGGGATATATTTTGTATGCGATCGATGAACGTCATAGTCTCGTGGATGAGTTGAGCGCCGAGCCACTCGATCGCAGTGGATATGCTGAAGAACCATGATTCATCTGGTAGTCCCGTGAAGCTGACATTTGTAGACAGATTTTCAGGTTGCATCGCAGCGTTTGCGTCTTTGAGACGCCAATTCCATAGACAGTACGCAGCAAAGGTTGCGGTGGGCACCATGCCAAGGGCTTCGCATACGGCCAGGTATGGTTTAGAGAGTATTTGAGGAATCTTCTAAGGCTATGTGAGACTCATAATCAAGGTAGCGGGAGAAATGGGAAGACACACCTCGCAGGGCCCAGGTCGCTGCCATATCCATGCCTGAGTGAAGAAAGAAAGTAGAGTATAGGCTCTCTGCATTTCTCGCCTCTCCTGGAGTCGATCTATGCTTAGGTATGGCATCTCGAGGACATGCTGACGGAAAGTCCTATTCGCAAGTGATACAGCCAGATTGCGACTAAGCCATTCCCAAGGCTCGTAGTACGGGTCGTCAAAGCCTTCTAAAGGCTGTTCTGGAGGAAGAAACCCCCTCTCCATTGAGGTTTCCGAAGGTATTGAAGTAACAAGGAGCTTCTGGTTTTGACTTGACTCAATCTCACACTTGTTGAAGAGACTCGTTGTTGTCCAAGAGGCACTTGGAATAGTTGTGAAATAGGGTGCACACAAGGAATGTCAAAGAAAAAGGTTTCATTACATGTACCGAGATTCATGCATCTGTGGCTGCGAACACTGCCAACTGGCGGATTGATTAGAAGCTAGGCATGTAGTCACAGCGAGATATTCAGTGGCTGAATGCATTTGACTAGAAGCCCTTCATACAATGAGAGAGAGAGACGCAGATCGCCATCATACACTCACTCTATTCGGACCACGTACCCCATCCTGTAGGAGTCAGCTGGTCGCAAGCGAATATTTTGTTTTTGTTTTCGGGGATACAGTCACTTAAGCATGGTCTGTTGCATGCGTTATGATCCCTGAATTTCGCGTGGTCCGGTATTCTTGCGATCCTCGTGCTTGTATCTGGTACTAATCTGCACGTTGAGCCCTGCATTGCCACGCCTCTCACGTCAGTCATACCAAGCTAATGCGTCCCATCCTTGAACTATGTACGCAGCATGTTTTAAGGGACAATATACTACTTTAATGACATCAGCATTCTCCCAGCTAGTCCAGCTGCTTTAGCAGACAATCATATCCAGCCTTATGACGTAGGATAGATATGCGCTTGAGCTTTGTCACGATGGCTTCTTAGAGAAATCAATGTGTGATACCAGAAATACCTCGCGTTCGAAGCATTTGCAATAAATGCAGGATGGAAGCACAGTGAACGTATCCAAGAGATGGAATGGATTTGCTACGCCATGGTCGGTCACTGAGAAAACTCAAGAGTAACGGTTTTGAGTTGTGATGTGATAAGAATTATCACTCGTAGATTCGAACTACGTGCAGGTGCAAAACATCTCTGCATGCGCCATTTAGTAGTATTATGAGCCTGCTACAAAATTAACCACTAAAATAAGAAACAGGACGCTGAACCACGATAATCAAATGAGAAAAAACGTCTATGATTGTCTTACAAAGCATGTATGGTGGTACTCATATTTCTGAGCTGTTGCTGTCATAATGTGCGGCTCAGAATCTCTCAGAGTGCATATTCATTCTAGTCAATGTGTGCTTTAGGACGATAGAAACACAGCCTCATGAGACCATGGATAAACATGGCTGTATCAATCCCAACACTGCGGACACGCTTTCTCCTGATATATAAAAGAATATGAACCCGAGCTAGTTTGATCAAGGCTTGAAGGCGCAATCGTGGCAATTTTAGTAGCATGAATCATCTCGTGATGCTACGGGCTGAAACTCTCTTGATACTTCACAAAAGGAAAAATATGGTAGTGACAGTCTGGTTTGGAAATGTCTTCTAAAACTGTTCAATTATTTCAGTACGCACCATATGTGGGTGATGTACCGAATAGTATCTGCCTAGTCTAGCAGGTATACATTTGAGAGGTCATCACCCTTGCCACAAGTAATTAATCCCCTTGGCTACTGGCTCTCCAACCCCGCGTGAATGCGTTAGACTATTTGGCTTTGAGTGCTCAGCTGTTTTTGGGTTCCTCCTCGAAAGCTTGTCTACCGATCTCATCATTTTCAAGACTGAGCTCTTCAATCAAGAAAGAGAAGACCAAGCCCACAACACCCATACCTGCAAGCGCCAAGAATACAGCCATGAAGGCAACTCTATATGTATCAACCACAACATCGTAGAAGGGGAGTGCGTGGTCGATCTTGCGGAGGTCAGGAATGAAGCCGACAGCTTCACGTACGTCACGTAGTTTGGCGAGTTGGACAGGTAGCTGGCCAAGTTTCTTGATACGTTGCTCGAAGATGGTGTGGAAGATTGTTGAGCCGATAGCAAGTCCAGTCATGCTTCCGAACATTCGAAAGGACACCATAATTCCAGTGGCAAGACCAGCATCATCCACATGCTGGCTAGCATTCATGGGAAATGTGCAGATCGTAACGATCGTACCAATACCCATCCCAGCGAGCACCTGAGGGCCGTATTTCAACCCGTCGGACACTCCCGGCTTCCAAAGCGCAAAGAGCCCAACACCCAGCGTCAGGCATATCCATGCAGCGATGGTAGTCAGCTTATATTTTCGAAGAATTTCGACACTGATAGCGCCGAAAATGCTGAAGACAACCGTGGAAACGCAGATGGGTAATACCTCAACAGCAGACCTAAAAGGTGTGTCTCGGAAAGTGGCCTGGAATGAGAGTAGCAGATAGAGTAAGCCGCCATTGAGTACTGCTCCATGTATGAAAGAGCCAACGAGTGTTGCCCTAGCCGTTCGGTTTTTGAAGATACGATAAGGGAAGACTGGATGAACAGGCCGCTTTTCGTAAAAGCCGAAAGCTATGAGCAAAGCGATCCCTGCTATGAATGGTATGAGAGTTTTGTATGATGCCCACGGGTAGATAGCACCCGCCCAAGAGAGTGGCAGAGAGAACAATATGCTGCCGACCAAGAAGAGTGCCATTCCGGTCCAGTCAAGGAGCGCAAGATTCGACGTAAGTGTAGTGTCGATCGGTTTCAGCCTCAGGAAAAAGAAGAAGAGTAGCAGGCCAGCACCGCCGAGTGGTACATTTATCCATCCGATCCATCTCCAGCTGGCATATTCGGCAAGAGCAGCTCCAACAATGGGACCACAGATAGCGCCGCCGGCCATTGGGATGGAGAAAAGGCCGAGGTACAAGGGACGCTCCTTTAGGGTAGTAATGTCTGCCAGAATTACTTCGCTTAGGACGTCGAGGCCCCCGCCACCGAGTCCTTGTAATACTCGTCCAAGAATAAGTACACTCATGTTTCCAGCAAGTGCAAACACTATCGATCCGACGATAAACACTACAAAGGAAACGTAAAGTGGGATTTTGCGGCCTAGAACATCAGAAATGCTCGTGGTGATGGGCATCACTGCCACAACAGCCAATAGAAAGCACAAACTTGCCCAGAAGGCTTCGATAGTAGTGCCTCCGAGAGACTGTGTTATGACCTGTCACGCTTATAAGTCGATGGACTCGAAATGACTGATAAAGCTGGAACTTACTGGCACTGCGACTGCAAGAGCAGTTGCATCTAGCGATACAAGCAAAACACAGATATTCAATGCTGCGAATGTCAAATAGAACGATGGTGGTTTACTTGCTCTTGCCACATTATCAGTGAGCAGTTGGTCATGACTGCCACGTTCAGAACTCGAAAACTCCTCAAGTTCCAAAGAGCTTTGATGCTGTGCAATGGTCGCCATAATGGAAGGACCATCAAATGTATCGGGTTCAGGTATTGTGTTCCTCAAAAGTTCAGGGCAGTATTCGTGAGTTGCGAAGTGAAACGTGAACGCCACAAGGCGCACGTGACAAGCTTGGTTTCGCTCGATAAAAAGAGGAAGGAGTAGGCGCCATACTCAAGCATTGCGCAGACCCCATCTAAAGAGCAAAATATTTGGCCCTAACGCCATTTCCTGAAGGTACCACCAGTGTGGTTGAGAATGCCTGTTACAGATAGCGGCGGGTCTGAGCGCGTACATAATGGCAGATTCATTCGTATCCGGATAGGCCGAGATGCTCGCCGATGAAGAGTAAGCTTTTACGCGCCACGGGCCCTCACCCGCCACGCCAGGAGTCGATCGAGGCGTTTGAAGCCACGTAAGCCGACCGTTTTGCTACAAACTTTCTTTGAATTGAAATGTGTCGGTGAAGGAGCTGGAGCTACCCCCTAGCCACTTGACTAGCCACCCAGCATGTTTAACTACATAGCCACAATCAGAACTTGTTGAATACAGCAGTCTACTCCGAGATATATTCATAGTATTTGAGACGGACCTGTTCTATGTCTATTGCCGCGATTACCGAGAAAAACCAATGAAAATAGTTCATGGAAGTTTTGGGCTTAAGTGCTGGATCCAGTGCGTGATTTAATGGTCCGAGTACGCCTGCCCACTCTACAGTAGGCGGCTCATGGCTCGAAGCTGCGAAAATTGAGTTGATCAACATCATTGAATGGACCTTGTTGTGAACAAGGTCGGACAGTGTACGACTGTGTTCTAATCAAGCTTCTGCCAAGTCGCGAACACGTCCCGTTCCGCCTTCAGCTCCAACCGTAAACCAAGCTCGGACTTGGGAGCCCTTATCCAACCCTTGTAACCAACTGCAAGCCACATCTAGCCCACTTAGGGACCTTCCGTCAACACGTATGTTGACTAGTTGCACGGCCCAAGGGATGTTGCCTCAACCACTGGTACCCGTCTCAATTAGACCAATTCCTCAGCCCACTCACGAATAAATGTCACCAGACCGTCCACTTGGTCAGAATCGTTCGCACAAATAATCACGCGATCCCGCGCCTTGCCATTGGGAAAAAACTGGAAATAAGACAGAAACCGCCGCATACTTTGTGGTGTCGATGTGGAACATTAGCTGGAATGATCCGGTGCTGGCAGGCAATCGCGAAATGCCGTCGACAAGCTCATCATAATCAAGTGCATCGCTAGGCCGGACCCGTCGGAAATTGCATAGTTGCCGCTATAACGCGCAAACTACCATCAAGCAGCCCCAGCCCCTTATTCGGTGACACTTTCTTACCCAACGGCTCGATCTATTCGCAACTGCCGTCCATGAAACGTGAATCGCCCATGCGTTTGCGTTCTGGGCTATAGTCCGCTCACAAGCCTCACGCAAGCGATCACTGATGTGCAGCGAAAGTGAACCAAACTTAATATTGAAACTGTCCTCCCAGGGTTTTAACGGTTCCAGCTACATCGAGCCAGCGTGAGGGTTCGGTTGAGAAGTGGCTCGGAGATCGGCAATTCGATCTTATCTTCGCCAATGACACTCCTTACACAACGCCTCATCTAGCCCATTCGCTCTTGCACATCAAAAGACTTCTTGTATGTGATGAGCAGCTGTCATTGCCAACTTTTGCAAAGTATATCGATATCATCCTCGGTACCAACCCAACGTGGTAAGATGGACCTAGAGACAACCGACGTGAAGAGGCAAAACAAGACGCTAATCGCCTACAAGAAAAGCTTCTTACGAGATGCAGGAGTGCTTCATGTTCCGAGTAAGGTTATCTAAATCGAAAAGAGAGATCTATGCGTTACGGAAATCGCGATATGAAGCACTCAGTAGTCGACCAGAGTTATTGCTCCACCGACATTCGACGTAACCAATCTACAATTTATATTGTATATCACCTTTTCTGAACTAGGGTAATACTATTAACATAACCTGCTATGATGGCAAGGCAAGTATCACAACAAATAAAGTGGGGCTTTATTAAACGAGCTGATCAATTACCGATATATTTTGTATCACTATACGAAACGAGAATTTCTTAGTGATGCAACACATATTCCGCAGATAGCACACCAATTTAAATCTTCTGTCCTAATTCCCCGTCAACTGGTACCCACGCACTACCCTGTAGATTCAAAAGCTCTGTAACCTCGTCCATGTCCACGCCGAGCGCGGTTGCGAGATATTTCGGCAGATCAGTGTTATCCCAACCACCGGACATGTCAAGGACGAGCCGATCACCCATTTCACCAGCAGCATAACCATACAGGGTAGTGTCAACCCCAGTGTGTCCGCCAGTTGACCATTTAAGTCCCGCACGAGCATTCAGCAGATCCGCTAGCTCCTGGGCAAAGTCTTCAGTAGTAAGGAGAGTTTGGATATCCGCATCGGAAACGTTGGCGAGACCGTATGTAGGAAGGATTTCATTGACCAAAAAGCCATTTGCGTCTGTCCCGTTGTAGTTGCTCCATTGTTCACTAAGATGCTCGACCGAATGTTTCCCAGATTGGAGTACCATTGGATTGTATCCAGAGGGGAGTGTGATACCGCCAGTTTCATGGTCCGCAACGGCGAGGAAAGCGGTATCCGGGTGCTCGTCGATCCACTTCATCACTATATCGATGACTCTATTGAACTCGAGGACATCGTGGAGATGCGCGACGGAGTCGTGAGCGTGCGATGAGTGGTCGATACGCGAAGCCTCAATCATCATGAAGTAGCCTTTTTCATTGTCTTCGCTAGCGCGCGAGAGCGAGTTGAGCGCAGTCTCTGTCATCTCAGATAGCGATGGTTCTCGCACTTCTGGCGCTTGTTGTTGGCGGTCGATCTCGTAGCTGAGGTCTCCATCTTTGAAGAGACCAACATAGGGGAGCTTGATGTCACCAAGTCCGAGTTCAAGAGCGTCGAAGCCGGCTCGGTCACGCGCGGTGTAGTAGCCTCGAGACTCGGCGTAGGCGAACAGATTGATGTCGTCAGTTCGGCAAGATCCAGTTTCATTTTGAGGCTGAAAGTCACAGCGTCCGCCCCCAAGCATCACGTCCACACTAATGTTAAGAGGATGGCTGTAACCGATTTGCTGTTCGGCAATCTTGCTAAGAGAGTTACGGCTTATGGCATGAGAAAAGAACGCTGAATCTACTCAGCAATAAATAAGTATTTCAGAGATTGAAGGCACTTACATGCAGGCGTCGCATGACTGATAGGAGAAGTCACAACAAGACCAGTGAGGTAACCCGCTGCCTTTGCAGCTTCCATAACGGATCCAACAGGCTTGCCGTCAGGCAAAACGCCAATGTATCCATTGTTGGTCTTGTGACCAGTTGCAAGAGCGGTACCAGCAGCAGCCGAATCGGTTACTAGATTGTTGTAAGAATGTGTGTGGGTGTTACCGATAACGGTGATATCGATGGGAAGAGACTTTATTCTCGGTGCTCGAGTAGTTGAATCGCCGTTGATCATCGACAAGTACGTCCGGACCAGGGTTTGGGAAACTGGACCCATTCCATCGGGAACAACAAAGATGAAGTTCCTAGGCTCAATTGCTGCCAACGTGGTTTGTGCCAAATATATGGCTGCGAGAGCGGCCGATGCGCGCATTTTGAAAACAAAAAAGACCGGCAACAAGACAAAAGTACTCTGTGAAGTCGACTGTGTGGCCCGTAGAAAGAGATTTATAGTCCTCAAGGACCTGCATGCCTAGATATCACGGCATTCTCGGCACAAAGATAGCCATTAAGTACTCATTTCAAGCACCGAAGCCGTTTAGTTGGTGTTTCCCAAGGCCTTGGACTTGGACCAAGATGCAAAGTCCTGATGAGTCCTTATCACGCGATTACGGGAACCATGTCTGGGGTTTCGATACAACGAATGGCCACAGTCCATCTACCAGCGATTGGAGTTTAACAGAAAGAATACGCTCCTTCTTTTCCGGACTCCCGAGGCCTTTTTTGAACGTTCCCTAGCACCATGAGTATCAGCTTGACGCGTTGCAAAGAGCAATGTTCAAATTTCCCATGCTGTGCGACATCAAATTATGTTGAACAATCTGCGAAGTAGCAGCCACTCACAACGGCAGAAATATTCACGTTTTACCCTAAGCTAATTCCTTGCACGCATGCCTAGCTTTTAACGTCTTTTCCACCTCTTTGCCTGGATTGCCAAGTACTTGGTAAGGCGGAACACGTTGGTAAAAGAATCCGCTGCTCTATGGGATGTAACCCACGTGAGACCGCTGTCGGCTGGCTGTGTCCGGTTCACATGTTTCTCCTTCTCGATAAAGTAAGAACCTTCCGTTGTACCCCTGTCTTGCGAATGTTGTCATCGACTCTCTCCGGGGTGTTTCAATATCTTGGCATCGACAACCCATGTGGCGAACGTGATCCGCTAAAATAGAATGCCTCCACTCATATAAAGCCCGGTCCTCGAGGTTGAATGTTAAAGTGCGTTAGTATCTCCGCAGATCTAATACATATTTCTGAAGGGTGGAGCGATTTCCTCAAGTTTGCGCGCCAAGGGAATTTGTGCGAGACTGGTGTGAGCTACTGAAACCGTGCAAGAGTTAGTACGAGCATCAAGGACAACTGGCTATATATGGAGACAGGGCAACAGTGGACTATGGATAAAATAGTAAACTCGCATTGTTTCCGGCTTCGGTCGTCATTTTCCCGAACCGCCAAGACGGTGTTTAGCGCACACCCCGCAAAATCTTTGGAGCGTGACCTTGGAGACAGCACCATCGTCATTCGTTCGTTCCTTGTATTTGCCGAATTACGCACAGGAGATTGTCCGTGATCCCGACAAGTACGGGACATACTCCGGATCAGCCTAGCCATTCACAGGAATGATGTACTTTGAGTTGCCTACCAGCAAGTAACAACATGCTGTAACCCTTGGGGTCGCTGCTGCGCATTCGTGGATATTCTTCGCCCTGGGAAAAAGTACGAGGTCACGTCTAGTTTGCCTTCAAGCATGGGTACTTCGCACAAGCCTGTTTGGGACAAACCCAGTGCTGTAGTTGTAGTATAACAGCAATGCGTGGAGTCCCCTTCAGAGACTGTTCAGAAGATAGCTTTACGTTCTCTTTCCTGCCTCACTACTAGCCATGCGTCCTTCCAACTTCCCCCTTTACGCATGGGGGCTGTGGTCGGTAGCTTTTACACAAGCTAGCGCGTCCAACTTGAAAATCCGACAGGCGCTCGACGGTCTCACAATCACCAACGTTGAAGATGTACATGGAAACCTCCATCTGCCAGACACATCTGGAGACTTCAAGGTTACTTGGACGAGCAGTCATCCATCAATCATATCGGCAGATGGCATCGTAAAACGACAAGATGCCCAGACCACAGTCGATCTTACGGCGACCATAGATCGGGATGGAGTCATTTCCAACCGCACATTCAACGCCAATGTGCGTAGAGCAGTCGCTCTCGAACCTTTCCAAGGCTATGCATTCGCGTACTTCACCGGCAACAGCATAGCCGGCGAGAAGATCTATATGGCAGCCAGCCAAGGAAACAATGCCTTGAAGTGGACAGAGCTGAACGGCGGACAGCCGGTCCTGGCCTCTACCCAAGGCACAAAGGGCCTGCGCGACCCTTTTGTCATTCGATCGAACGAAGGCGACAAATTCTTTCTGCTCGCCACTGATCTTTCAATTGGATCCGGGACTTCCTGGGGAGATGCAGTCAAGTTTGGCAGTCTCTACCTTGAGATCTGGGAATCCAATGATCTCAAAACCTGGTCAAAGCAACGCCACGTCAAGGTTTCTCCGTCCAATGCTGGCAACACATGGGCACCCGAGGCGTACTACGACTCCAGTATCGGCTCATACGTAGTTTTCTGGGCTTCCTCGCTATATGACGCCAGTGACGTGAACCGTACCGGACCGACCTACCACCGGATGCTCTACGTGACCACTCGGGACTTTGTCACATTTAGTGAGCCCAAGGTCTGGCAGGATGCTGGAATGTCGCGTATCGACACCACCGTCATAAAAGAGGGAAGCACATACTACCGATTTACCAAAGATGAGGGAGGCACAGGCACAAACTGCGCCGATATCATCCAGGAGAGCTCAACATCATTCCTTGCCCCCGTGAGCGGATGGACTCGGGTTGCTGCATGCATTGGCAAGAATGCTGGCACAAGTGCCGTTGAAGGACCGACCGTGTTTAAAGCAAACGACGGCGATGTCAATGGCAAGAAGTTCTACCTGTTTGTCGACGAATACACCAACCGCGGATATATTCCTCTGGAGACTACGGATATCGCGAAGCCAAGCTGGAAGGTCTCTGCTTCCTACAGCCTACCACGTAGCCCACGTCACGGAACTGTGATTCCGGTCACTGCAGCTGAGCTCGCTGGCCTACGTAGTGGATTGTCAAGCCGTGAAGCCACAGTCGCTGCCCGGGGAAGCTCTCGACTAAGCACCAGATCAAGCCCTGTACTTCCAGGTCTCTACGCCGATCCAAACATTGTAGTCTTCGGCAAAGAATACTACATCTATGCTACTACTGACGGTTTTGCCGGCTGGGGAGGCAACGTTTTCTACACCTGGAAGTCACCTGATCTGGTTTCGTGGGCCCGATCAGAGAAACCTTTCCTTACTCTCAACGGCACAAGTGGAAACGTACCGTGGGCAACAGGCAACGCTTGGGCTCCGACGATCATTGAGAGAGGCGGCAAATATTACTTCTACTTCAGTGGCCAGAACGCTAAGTATAACCGAAAGACCATTGGTGTCGCTGTTGCCAATTCACCCGAGGGACCGTTCACTGCTCAACCCGAAGCCATGATCCTGAACAACGAGAGCCTCAAGACTGGTCAAGCCATTGATCCAGCAGTCTTCCGCGACCCTACCACCGGAAAGTACTACATTTTCTGGGGCAACGGCACTCCAGCCCTTTACGCTGAGCTTGCCGACGACATGGTCTCGCTCAAGAATGGCACCATTCGCTCCATCAGCGGCCTGACTGATTTCCGCGAGGGAATCTTTGTGAACTACCGCAAGGGACTTTTCCACCTCACCTACTCAATTGATGACACCGGCTCCGAAAACTACCGAGTCGGCTACGCAACCTCGACCAGTGTCGACGGCCCATGGACCTACCGCGGCGTGATTCTTCAAAAGAACACTACGCTAGGTATCTTGGCCACTGGACACAGCTCCATCATCAACGTACCCGGCACTGATGACTGGTACATTGCGTACCACCGCTTTCACATTCCCGACGGAGATGGAACGCACAGAGAAACGACGATTGACAGGGTGTACTTTGATGCTTCTGGATTCATCAAGCCTGTTGTTCCTACGCTTACGAGCGTGCAGCCACAGCGCGTGCCTTGATAAACCACTGTTTGACTAGTTAAGGGTGCTTAGCACAAGAAACCAGAATCTCTTTCAACGATGAAATTCACAAAAATATCCACTATGTAGCAAAATAAACCTTTTTACCTTCTATATTCACTCAGTTCCACTCCACGCAGCCAGAACCCCTAACTACTATACCGCCAATATGCAGCCTCTAACCCTGCCTTCCACCTCTAAACTGCCAACTCCCATCTTGTAGTCCATGCCCTCCATCTAAACCCCAACTGCCTACCCTTTCCCTTCACCCTGCATCTCCCTCTACCCACCACTTTCCTACTTCTCGTCCTCTTAACTACTAACAGGTCTTCCAAAAACCCACTCACCTCCTCCATCTACTCTTTAAATGCCTCCATCGTCTTGCTCAGCCACTGTTCTTCCTCCCACATATCATTCAGCAAGTCATCACTCAGCGCATGAAGCTGCGTAGTTTCCAGCGGTCTGACGACGGTATTTAGGTGTACGAGGTTGGCACTCACAATGGGAGCGCGTCAGTTTAGGGCTCTGATGCGTGAGGGGAGGGAAGTTAGGGGTGAGCGTGGGTGGAGGAGGGGTGAGCGTGGGCGAGGGCGTTGAGTGGTAGGCAGGGATGACGGGGGAGGTGGGCGTGAGGGTTGTTTCGGAGGTGTAGAAGTCTGTGGAGAGTGGTTAGGTAGGAGGAGGAGTGGGGATAGTGGGGGAAACGTACAGGTGTGGTCCGAACTGTAGTCTGGCGAGCGGTGGCGCGTGGAGCGGGGGCAAAGCGTGGATTGGATTGGGCTGGACATGTTGGGTGATTGGTTCGGTCGTGGAGATTGTCGGTGGTTATCCTGCGTATGGCGAGTTTGATGATAGATTTGGGACTGCTATATGTATTTCCCTTCTGTGCTCTTTGATAGTGTGCAGAAATCAAATGCCATCCGTAAGGTGTACGAGTAGTTTGACCCGAATGCATATTCGATTGCTGCTTGTCAACTCACAAACGCGAGAGCAAAGCCATGGTGATTGTATGACTTTGTTGAAGGCGGTCCCCTGCATCTCGTACATTATCCTCTTTCCCACCATGCATAATTCGAAAAGCCTAGAAAATGCACTGTAAAAGTGGGAATGCAACAGACACGGATCGCTGTGCTTCTCATGTAACGTGCCGATGATACAATGCACCTATCCGTCCCGGGTATACTCAGTATCTATGAAGCAATCATCCACATATTCAAACTACCCATCGCCTTCTCTTCTTGCGCCTGTCCTTACAAGACAAGATGGCCCATGAAAGAAAAAGCATACACCCTCACCACAATGACTCGCAGTAGAACTTCACTTACATAATCATCGATTCCTATCATTATTACAGCAGTGACGTTACTCGACATACCTGATGTCCATGTACATTTGATTCGTCTCAACAACCCTCTTTCCCACACCATACCTTTCCATCCCAATCCCTCACCTACCCAACCCGCGGCCTCTCCCACGCCTGCCCCTCACTCATCTCAATCCCGCCCCTAACATCCGCCTGGCCCAACTTCTCCGCACTCCAATCCACATCCCCAGGAATGGGACTCCTGATCTCCTTTTCACGGCCCGTTCCCTCAACACCCTGTGGCCCATCACCCCAGATCAGATACTGCGCCGCGAGCCCCAAATCGCACGACGCCTGGAAAATACCACAAGCCTTAAAAGCCCAGGGCACCTCTCCACTACTGCTCGCAAAGAAAAACCACATCTTGAAGGTATCACCAATCACCCAGTTGACAATAACACTAGGCCTAAACCCCTTGCAACCCCTGCGCTGCCAATTAGCCAGAATCTGTGGCAGCGGCAGCGTCGCCTCGATGGTCAGCGCAATACCACCCAGCAAATCCGTATACGGTCCAAACACGCTCGTCGAACTCATAATAACATGCAGCACGAGCAATCCACCGGCAAAGTATGTTATAAACGCCCAGTAAGGCCTGGGTGCCCTCCACTGCCAAAAGTCATACGGCCGGTTCGAAACATCGTTGTGCTGGAAGGGGAGGTGCGAGGGCGGCGGCCGGTTCGACAGCGCAACGTGAAGGAGCACGAGGTGCACGCATATCATGAGCAGGGCTTGTATGAGCAGCGAGGTGCTGAAGTGGGCGCCGAACCAGTAGTATACTTTTAGGATGCTGGCGACGAGCATGATGAGGGGGATGTCGAGGGAGAAGCCGGCAGAGCTGCGCGCTTTGTGCATGGAGTAGATTTGGTCGCCATAGCTGGTGATGGGGCTGGTTGCTATGCTTGAGGGGGCGTTAGAGGGGAAGAGGTAGAGGGAATCATTGTAGGGCCGTACAAAATCGGGGCTACGTTCTTGACAATGGCGCTGATGAAGAACATGGTTTGGGTTGCTGCTGTCTGTCGCGTGGGAACAGCGTGGGCGGTATTGTTCGGAACGGCGGTCGTGGTCGGAATCCTTCCCTTTGAAACCAAGCGCACGCACTTCACGGTTCCTCCTCTTCTTTTTCCTTTTTTTTCCTTGTCCTCTTTCCAGAATAAAAAACAGTAGCAAGAAAATAAGGAAATGCTGCACACGTAACCTCGTAGACGGACGTGACGGGGTAGCGGGAGACAGAGACAAGGCAAAACAAACACACGACTAAAGGAAAGCGGACGGCGGGCGAAAAAAGGGAGCGACGGCGCACGTACTTACGTCTGCCACGCTATTTGACAAGCGCATTAGCGGGCCACCACTCCATAAGGCTGACCGATAAGACCGGCCCTCTCTTATCGCTGCTGTTTACTCCAACATCCAACGTCCGCATACTATCTACATATAGATAGCATCGTCTCCCCCTTGGTTCCCTTGGGCTTTTCTCCTTACCCTCTGCCCAATTGACCCCCCACCTGCTCAGACTGCTGCATGTTGAGATCATGTGATTGCCAAGCAGCAGCTATATAGTCTGAATCTGTCGTATGATTGAATGAATCATCCTTCCTCCCCCATCAATTGTGTGCAACACCAGCCACATATCCACTAGCCATACAGCCACTAGCCACACATCCACTAGCCACATACACACCAGCCACACCCACCATGTCCCATACGGCCTTCTTCTATGGTACTCTCATGGCCCCGCAGGTCCTGCACCGTGTAATCTGGGGCTCGCAGACCCCACCCACACCTGCGCATGCTTCCCTTTTGCACATCCGCCCAGCCATCCTGCATGCGCACCGCCGCCACAAAGTAAAGAGCGCGGATTACCCCGCTGTTCTGCCCGTCTCGTCCCAAGACGACAATGTAAAACAACGAAGTACAGTCCGCGGAACACTCGTCCAAGGTCTCACTGACGGCGATCTCTGGCGCTTGGATGTCTTCGAAGGTTCCGAGTATTCGCGGCAGAAAGTCAAGGTCCGTGTGTTGCTGCCCAAGGAGAAGGAGGGACAAGATGGAGAAGTAAAAGAGGGAATGGGCGATTTAACGCAGAAAGAGGAGGATAATGTAGAGGGGGAAGAGGTCGAGGCCGAGACGTATATCTGGATTGCAGGCGCGCACAGATTGGAGGCTGAGGAGTGGGATTTTGCAGAGTTTGTGAGGGAGAAGATGAAGAGGTGGATTGGGGGCAGTGTGGCAGAGAGGGATGAGGGGTTCCAGGGTACGTAGACTCCTCCTTTTCCATGCGTATCCTGTAGCCAAAGAGAAGGTGAGAAAAGAAGGAAAACACCATGCTAACTCACCCCAGACGTCGACGACGCCGTAGCCGCACTGGACGACCCAACCGGTGGAAGAGGCGCAAACGGCAATATCTCCCGCCAACTGGAAAACGAGGGCAAAGCAAACGACAAGATACTCGAGTGTGCAGTGTGAGAAAAAAAACACAAGCTTACTATTACATATCCCCGAGCAATTTTTGCTCCGGCCCATGCAAAGGTATTCCTACTAGATACTCTTCTTTAGAATCAGCAGCCTGTCAGCATATAGAGAAAGAGAACAAGAAACAAGAAAGCGAACAAAATGCCGACCCATATGGTATATGTAGTAGGAGCAACGCCATCGCCATGCCATGCCGGAGAATGTGATGTGAAACTTTTAAGGAAACAAGGGTAAATATGGAAAAAAGGATGCAAGAACACACACACGGCTTCCACTCATCTCCTGCCCGCAATCTTTTAGTAAATCGTTGACTGGGGGACCTGACTGGTTCTTCACGCAGACGTTGGACTCCTCCTTCCCGGCTCTGGTGTCTCTCGAACTATGTCACCACTTCCAGTCCCATCAAGCTGCATCGAACCGGTGGGCTGTCGACTTACTTCCACCGGGTCCTGGCTGTTTGTCTCTGTCTCTGTCTCTTGCAAGGTTTGACTCGACATGCTTGGGTCTGGTGCTCTAGAACGCCGATCATGATCGCGGTCGTAATCATCCACCTCACTGGGCTCCCGTGCCCGACGCTGTCCAACATCGGCTTTAGGCGACAAGTGTGGAATTTCTTCGATGGATGACGAGGAATGAAGGGCCAAAAGGGGCCTGGGTGGGTGCGACGACGGCATGTGACGAGCGATCTGACTGGCCCGCACATGGACTCGATGAGAGCTCACGACTTCCACCTCTTGTGAGTCCTCAATCTCAATGGGCGCGTTTGGTGCACTTCCTTCTCGATTGTGTGCGGACGGAGCCTTGATTCGTAAATTGTCGTCTTCCTTTTCCTCCAACGACACGTCTCTTTGTAATCTTTTTGCTTTTGGAGAACCTTCGGGTCCGCCATCATTGTCATCTCTCCGACGCTTGCTAAGGCTGGGTGACCGAGACCCACGTTGCTCTGTTTGCTTGGCTTGGTCTGGCGATCCGATAGCACTGGTACGCCCGTCGCCAATCGAATCATTTGCCCGAGAAGCAGTATTGGATATACAAACCTCTGGGCTGTGACTCATTGGTGGCGAGTTTGAACGAGCTGCTGAAGCTTCCTTGACTGATGACTTTTTCGGTACCGTCAAGTCGGTTTCCTTGGCCGCAGCCCCAGGTGATGATTGCTTAGCTGGCACTGCATTTCGCTTTTTAGGCTCAAACGGGGAACCGAGTCTGGGGACGGGAGAGAGTATAGCGGATTCAGCTTCAGCTGCGTCATCAAGAACACGCTGTTCATGTTGTTCCTCAGATTTTGAATCTGGTGAGTTTTCGGCAGGCACATCTCCGACAGGCAGAGACTGTTTTGTAGCTGGATCAGGCGATGTATCTGGTTTAGCTGGCCCTTTTTTAGCCTTCTTTTGGGCCTTTCTCTCCTCCTCTTGCTGCTTGTAGCATTCAAATATAATGTCTCGCATTTTATGCCTCATCGCCGAAGGATTGAGCTCTGGCCAGTCGTCGGCAGCCGACATAGATCCTGTCAATAGCTTGTGCATGAACTCATCAGGATTTTGAAAGAACTTTTCAACGTATCCAAGCAGATAGACGCCACAGTCGGTCCAGTTCTTCTGCATTGGGATCTGGGTGCCTTTCGGATAGTAGCCGTTCTCCTTGATGATTGCTTCCATACCACGCTTGCTTTTGCCTTCTGCTGCTATCCAGTCCTTGAGGATACGAACTGCTCCACTGCGGGCGACACCTCCGAGAGAGTCCAGCACAACAACAACGGGCTGATGAGGATCTCTCTTAGGCACAGCCTTACGTTTGTTCTTGCTCTTCACAGATGATAGACTTGGTTGCGCCAGTCGCCCTTTCGACGCCTCAGCACTGGTCCGGGAGACCTCCACTGGTTCAGTTTCCGAATCAAGAGACACGGTATTCGACTCATTAGCTTTGGCGTTTGAGCGAGCTTCAATTCCAGGGTCGTCACGTTCAATCAGCGATATCGGTGGATCGTCAAAGAGATTGGGGTCTTCTTCTTCCTGTTGATTGGGTACTTGTTCGGCTCTCGCAGGTGATTCAGCAAGTTGAATCAGAGGCAACTTGGTATGTTCTCCGCTCTCGCTTACAGTCGGTGTTGTGCAGGTTTCAGACTGTTCCTTGTCGGGGTGTAGTTGATCGAAATCTTCAATAACGGGTTTTCGTTGGATGTTTGAGACATTGCAGATGATAGCCAAATACCAATGAGCTCTGGCGGAGGTCAGTGGCTATCCTAAAATTATGCAATTACACATACTGTGAGTCGTTGATGGGCACGACAATGTAGTCGTAGGAGAAGATGTCGATCTTAGAAGTCCAACGTTCGACAGCCTTGTAGTTCATTGAATTGCGGCCAGCATTTTCAGTAAGCCGAGTGAAGAAGTAGGTGTTAAAGAAGTACACCTTCTCAGCAGGAACTTTGAGCTTTCGGAAGAGATAGCTATACAATATCAGCAGTTGCATAAGCGCACATGGTGGCCCACATACATCATGTAAAAATCTATAAGACTATCGTTCAGGTACTCCTCTTCGTCCAGGCGAGGTAAGTCGTCGAAATGGACTACAGCGCGCTGACGCCCTTCACCGTACTCAAGAGCCCTTCACACGGTTAGCAAGATCATGCGGCTAGGTCTAAACACTTACTTGGCCCAGCGGCGTCCGAGACCCGTGTCGATCGAGTATTTTGATACTTCACAGATCTCTGGCTCACCATCCGAGATCTGAGTGGGTGCTGATAGTCGTGGACGTGACGATCGAGTCGATATTGGAGCTCTTTGCATCGTAACAGTAGCGGAGTTATCATCGATCTCTCTTTCAGAGCGTTGTGCTCGAGTTCCCGGTTGTCTCTCTCCCTGTTCGTAGTCCTGAACATGATTATTCAATGCCTCAGGTGACCTTATCTTGTCATTCCTTGGCCTTAGGGGCGCATCAAATAGTTTGCGCATGTGTTCGCTGGAAACGCGTTAGTAAGGGACTGATTACATGCCGGCAAGCTCTTACGCTTCTTTTTCGGTAACCTTTCCCCTTGTTGTCAAAGACGCTGCGTATTTATTGCAGAATTTCAAACAGTCAGACGAGTTGAGAAATTGCAGGTCAAAAATGTGGGCATTGCCATTTGCATCTCTGGGGCCGTCCAAGCGGATTCGACCTTCATTGTCTGCAAGAGCCCGGTTGACATGTTGAGAACGGATTAAAATTACTCTGTGATAGCCGTCTGCGTCGTACGTCTGGACACGCAGCCCTTCGGGGTCACTTCGCAGAACCAGAGTAGCATGGCCGTCCTCCATCTTGGAACCGGTTCCATCCCATTCATATGACCTCGCGAACGACAATGGCCAGAAAACACTGCCATCTTTATCATTTCCATTCCTCTTGATAATGGTGGGCATGGTCCTTTTCGCTTTTGGTGACCGTGGCTGCTTCCTGGTGTTGGTAGGCGACATGGCAAGCTCATCAGCGCTATCGCTGCCCTCGGCCCAGTCTACTTGCTTAGGCGCTGGGTGATGTTGCGCGCGAAGATTGGGGCTATCGACAGTGACGACTCGGCTGGTCGTCGGTTGCTCTGCCGTCGATTCATTGATCCGAGCTTTGGGAAAGTGTTTGGACGTGACCGGTTGCCCTGTGGTTCCATGTTCTTTTGGCCTATACGAAGGCTCCCCTTGTTGAAAATTCTGTAATATGAACTTGCGAGCATCTGGGGACATAGTGCCACCTCCGAAAGGGGAAGTCTGCCGTTTAGTTTGGATTTTGTGGCAGCTTGTTTGTCTGGATTTCTTCTGAGGTCTAATGAGATCCTGCACTTCTCGGAACTCGTTTGTGGCTTGGTGTGGCTTGAATTCGGTCGCAGTGCTTTCACTCCCAACGCTCAGTAGTGATTGTGAAGACCTGGCTGAGCGTGGTCTTTCATGAGATATTGTGCCTGGCATGAAGATATTACTCTGGGTTGCCGCAGATGCTGCGTCCTCTTCGTCATCGGCTAGGTTTATGACATGGTTGATCTTCCTTCGCTTTACAGATCCATTCCGTTGACCCTCCTCGTCTCGCAGGAATTTACGTCCGCTCGGTGTTGTAGGGGTTTTGTTTTGTTGCAACTCAGAGTAGGCTGCCTGGCCTGGACCTGGTGATTGGCCAATCAAACGAGAGCGGTTGTTTTTTCCGTAGGTAGTAGGCTTCCGATTTGTCGTGCGAGCTACGTTGTCAAGCGTGTTTACGGGTTGGTAACCCTTGTTCGCGCCCGGCTTCAAGGCATCAGCGCAAGGATTCATAGGTATCGGTATCTATAGACTTACCTTTGACGACATGATTTGCGACTCCAAAAACCACGAGTACGGGTCTGGAATTCTGACCGCGTCCGCTGGATTTCTGCGCGACTATTAGCCTGTTCCCTTCTGCTTGTTTTCTGTACGTTGTGGTGACATACTCGTAATCGCCAGTTAAGCGTTTCTCATCCTCGCTTCTAGTGCGCTTCGATGGGCGTGAGAGAAATGCCCTCGACTTTTGCTCTTCGTGTTTAGGTCTTCTCGGTGGCTTCGTAGGTGAGGACAGGTCTACGACAGTCGGGGTGGGCTCTGGGGAGGCCGGTGAATCCCTGGAAGCGGGAAGTGGAGGCGAGTCGCGTATGGGAGATTGGGCGGTGGCATGGTTTGCCTGGGGCGACATGATGTTAGCTCGCAGTAGTAGCGAGATTGAACTCAAGTACAGGTAGTAGCGGTGACTTTCAAGACGGGTCTACAAGGAAAAGTGCGCGTACGTATGGGTGTGTAAGGCGTTCGACAGCAGCTTTCGCTTTATTCAAGAAGACTGGAATCATTGGTGTAGCATTATGGTGGCAAAGGAGCCAGTGGTGTCATTGTTGGACAAGCACGCTAACTGCGAGGAAAAGGCACAGAGCGCAAACGCGCCGTGGGGCATGTGGAAGTGAAGTTGCGCCCAGGTGAGTCTGCGATGACGTCCGTGCGCCCGCTCCTACTGTGGCTGCTCACAATACAGGTATTGCTATTGCAGGCAGCCTTATTGTGCACTTTGAGTTACTTTATGATGTTATGTAAAATAGTCAGGACATGTAAGCATTGTTGACCATCTTCCAATACGCATCCAATCGACTTCACAGCGAAATGGTATTCTTCTTTACACTTGGGCCATACAAGGTCACTTGTAGCAAAAGGCAGAATCAGGGCATCAGAGCGCACCAATCATGTGCGCATCAGTATATGATTATCTTTCTTGGTCGCAGGTCTATGCGATGTGCATATAGACGAATATAGGCTTGGGGAAGCTGGCCGAAGCATTGCAACGCCTCACCATCTATTCTACGACGCTGTGGATAGCGGTGGGCATGATCTGCGTTAGATGGAGCACCGATTGGCTGCCGTAACCGCCCAAATGTGTTGCATGCAGACACCGGCGGCGGATACCCATGTGCGCTCAGCCAGAGAAAGGCATTTCTGCCCGTGGCTCTCGCTGGTGGTACCCAGAAACCTGTGTGGATCTAAGACCACAGATGCTCTTGCAAAAACAACATGGCGAGCGTATGACCCAGATGCCGAGCCTAAGAAAAGGGTAGTCGCTCAGCAATGCTGAATTCAATCTAAGATCCCGCCGGTGTCTTCTCCTCTGTCGAAGTCACTCTCCGCTTCTCCATGAGATTCTTTTCATGTCGGGCCTGGTCGATGGCTGAACGCTGGGCAATGCTATCATCATGGCTCCGCCACACAATGTTGGTGCCCTCTGGCAGCTTGAGAACCCGCCGAATCGTGTCGCGGATTTTGACGTTTTTCACTCCGTCGCTCTTTGTCCAGATGCTAAAGACGTCTTCACCGCTTCGAACGCTCAGGACAAAGCCGCAAAATTCATCGCCAGCATCCAAGAACTGATCGCCAACCAGTGCAAGCAAGAGATCTTCCCAGTAACGGTCTGCAACGCCCTTTTTCAGGCGCATGATCCATTTCCCACCTCGTTTGTTCTCGTCATCCTCCCAGACCGGTCGTATGCCTTGTTTGAAAACATGATAGTCAGAAACGGAGGGCAGACTCGAAGGGCGCTTGAGATGAGAGAAGACTCTCCAGAACTCTTGGGCAGTGCTGAATCGGCAAAGCGGGACAATCGACTTTTCATAGTCGACGTTCTTGGCCGTGGGCGGGCGGTACCAAACCGCCCAGGTGTACTTGAGCGGCCATGGCGCGCTGAAGTCTGGGGGTGCGGAGGGGCTCGCGGTATTTTCTGGTATTGAGGGTGTTGTTGTAGGCTCCTTGCGTATGCTGTTGACGACCTTGCTAACGGGCTTGTCCTTCTTGTCAGAAGGTGTCGATGGTGCTGTAGACGACATGGCCGCAGCTTTAAAGTCAAAGGCTGTTCCTGGTGTCTTGGGCGTCTTGGCTGCGGAGCCAAAGGAGGCAAACGCGCCTGATCCCAGACCAAAGGCAGAGGAGCCGCCTGTGGTTGGCGACGCGAGCCCGCCTGGTGTCAATGGGGGGATGGCGTTGAAGGGATTGCGGCCGCCGTGGGACGAGTCGCCACCAAAGCGTTTAGTGGCGGAGACGGTGCGCTGGTGTGGTTCGGACTTGTCGTTGTTTTCGGAATGCGACATGGAGAGGGAGAGCTTGCTGGTGCTATTGGAAGCGGGTCAGTTTGAATGTGCAGGTAAAGGTGCGGGGGTGCGTGCGAGCATACTTGGAGCGCCGAGTCCAGAGATTGTCCCTGTTGTCCATTGGCAGCGGCGGCAAGTGGGTAAATAATACAAGAGAAGAAAAGTAGGGTATCCAAAAGCGGAGTGGGCGTGGTGCGGGAGCGAGTGGTATACGAGTGGGCGGAACAAGGGCCAAGAGGTGCTTTTGGATATGCGGGGGGGTAAAGGTGCGACGGGGTTGGTCGTGGAGCGGGCGGAGGGCGTGTATGGGCGTGTGGATGATGTGATGGTACAGTGGTGTGTGGAGAAGACGGAATGCGTGGGATTGTTGTGCGCAGTGGGATGTATGGAATGCAATGCTGGATAGTGGAGCGTTCTGAGAAAACGTTTGAGAGGTTGGCTCTTGCAGCAGGCGCGCGCCTTCCGCGGTAAGGCCGGGGGCTTAGTCATCTGCCAAGACCGACAGTCTCTTCTTTAGTCGCGCATTCCGGCCAACCTCTCTTCTTCTTTTCTTCAACACCGGCCTTTGACTCGTATCAACTGCCAGCTCGACATCTCCCACTCAGCTGGCAACTCGGATAACTGGCCCAGAACGAGCCAACCTCTTCTAAAACCATCATCACGAGGGCCGCTTCGGCGGCTTCCATGATGCGGTGATGACCTGAAAGCAGGGACATATTTGTTGTCACGCGCGCGACGCGTTTTGAGACGGCAGCTGTTTTCGCGCAGTGTGCGTCTCTGAGCGTATGCTTCTTTGTATGTGTGCTACCTTGATTTTTGTTGCACCGTAGCTAGGGATGAGGGTCCTCTGGACCACTTCTGGTAGTCTTAGTCTCAGCCAGATGTACACTATCGCGAAAGCGATTTCTCGGTTGAGCATGACGTTTCAAGGCAAAGTCTGAAGCAATTGGTGCTGTGTTGGGTCATGGGCAGGTTGATTGCGAAGAAAGACGTGCTAATTGGTGATTGCCCAGCAGTCCCCAACCCGGAGTGAAGCCATGGCGCTCACACGGAGCATATCAGCCTTGGTTGTGCACCGTTGCAACCCAAGGCAGCGAGCATTGCGTGGAGGGTGGGGAGTCATGCAAGAGTATTGGTGATGGGACTCGGATGGCTCAGTGACAGAGCACAGTAGCCTGGCGCTATTCTGTCTGGCGCTGTTCTGCCGCCGCTGCCATGCTAGCCATGGCCAGGCAGGGTTGTCGAGGGCGTGAAAGAAGGTTTATAGATGTCGTCGCTCCAAGTAGACGCGTGCATGCCCCCTCACGTGCGCCCCCCTGGGTTTGCATGTGATTGCTCACTCGAGGGTTGCTTGATTGGGGACTCGATACATATGGTGGTGTGGGCCAGACAGTGTGGAGCCATCGTGACTTGTTCGCTTCTCGTCATGGATCTGCGCCCCAGTCTTGATGTTCGCAGCGGCGGGCTGGAGGATAGCCTCATGGGGCATACTAGATGCTAGTGCACACGCATCCGCTCTGACAGATATGGCACGCATCAAAGACAAGCGCGTTAAGCCAGCCCAGCGCCGCCCCTGCAGGCCATGGTGATTGCGCCGTACGCGGCGAGGGGTTGTCATCAAACAAAGGTCGGTCCCGCCGACGTCATCGCGCCGTGCCTTCTTCACCAGGACGCCCACCCCACCACGCCCGACTGCGCTTTCCTCGGCGGCCTCACTAACCCAACCCCATCGGTTCCTGCGCTGCATTCCTACAAAGCTCCCCTGCCCCCGCCTGCTTTTTGCTTTTCACTCCCGTCTCCCGCTCCTAACCCACAAACCTCTGCATCATCACTGACGTCCAACCACACACGCTCTCGCTGAGCACTTAATATCACACCACTACCACCACTCACACTATGACGGCTCAATCGCCCCCGCTGCACTCGCCCAACTCGCATCCTGAGCGGCCCAAGGGTTCGTCGACGGCACTACCCCGCTTTGCGACCGCGGCGAGCTGACAAGCCCAGGCATTCTCAAGAACTCGAGTTCCTATCGCTCAAATTCGCAATCCTCTCCCACGCGCGACCTGCCCCCTGCCACGAGCCCAATCTCAGACCGCCCCCAGCTGGGCCGTGAGCTGTCGGAAAAAGAAATTGTGCTCGAGAACACGCTGCGCAATGCCGGTGCCCATCGACGCTCGTCCTCCAACCCCCGCGGCCTGACGTCCCGCCGTCAATCAGGCGCAGACCCCTCCGAAGACGCCAGTCCACAGCTCAAGTGGGACGAGGCCAACCTCTACCTCAACGAGCAGAACCGCGACAGCACCATGAAGATTGACGAGCCAAAAACGCCCTATGCCAAGCAATACGACCCCGCCGAGGACGAGGACGAGATTGAAATGTTGAACGCCCAAGAGCTCAAGGTCGACGAGCTGGACAAGGCGAAGCGCAAGCCCAAGATTGACGACATTCCCGAGTTTGATCTAGGCCAACCGGAGTTGCAGACGCGCCACTCACATACCCCGGATAGCGAGAAGCGAGTCATTGTCGGCGAGGGCATGGACACGGACGAGGGCTACCACGGCGAGCTGCTTCCCAACGCGACCCAGGAGGAGAAAGAGAAGCACCGCAAATTCGAAGAGCTCCGTAAGAAGCATTACGAGATGAAGAATGTCAAGGATCTTCTCGGGTAAGTATTGTTGCACCATACAACACGAGTCAAGTGAAAGCTAACAGGTACATAGCCACCCCGAAGATGCTGACGAGGATGAAGAGATGCCTTCGCGACCCAACGGTCCATAACGGTTGACGACATTGTTCCTGGATTTTGCGGCATTGATGGAGTTAACGGGATTTACCTAGTAAAAGGACGGCGCTGAAGGCTTGATGAGGATACCTCATTTTATATAGTTAACTGGCTCTAGCATGTATGACGAATGTGACGGTCGAATTTTTTTGTGCTTGTGAACTGGGGTTGAGTGACTGTAAAGTCGTGTATTCGTGTACGTAATTATGCTGACCCAGTAACCCTAACATGCTACCCCCTTCCAACGTAAATCAACCCTCCATGCTAAAAGGACCTAACAAATGCAGAGAGAGAGATAACTACAACCTTCACTTAAACTCCTGATCCACGCTCTCAAAGTTCTCCAAAAAGCTCTGGAACGTAAACACGCCCAGCCCAGGATCCAAGCTTCCCGTCGTCGCACGGATACTGTGCATACTCAACTGGGGGATACCGCAATCAATCGCCCTAATACCCGTCGCAGCACTCAACATAGGTCCCACGGTACCTCCGCTGCGGCTATCATTTCTAATCTGGAACACCTGGAGCTTAGGATCCATCTTACGCACGCCAACATCGCGGTCGACACAGCGCTGCAGGATAGCCGTCGACACCGCATCAGTTGTCATGTGTGCGTTTGGATCTGCCGACACAGCAGGACCCATATTCAGGCGTGGAGAGTGGTTCTCGAGGTAAGCGTTTAGGAAGTTGGGGTTCACAGCGTGAATGACATCGCTGGAGACGAGGAAAGAGTTTGCGTAGGTTCGGCTGAGTGCGCTGCTGGTCTTTCCGCTAGGCGCGAATTCCTCGGCTATGCGTTCAATGATACTGGGGAGGAAGTTGCCGCGGGCACCTTGACGAAGCAAGGAGCCGACTTCTTCGTCGTCGAACAGGGCGACCATGCGGATTTGAGAGGAGCTGGAGAGGGTGGATGACGAGTTGAGCAGGGCTTGCACGGCGGCCCATGAGCAGAGTTTGTCGTCGATGCGGCCGGCGAAGATGAATTCTTTATCCAGACCGCCGGTGCGTGCAGGTTGCGTGTCGAAGAGCTCGAGTTCCCAGTTGACAATGGTGGAGTCTGGATGGACGTTAGAAACATATGCTCATTGATGGGAAGGAGAGGAACGTACAGTCGGTAATGCCGAGTTCTTTGGAAATGGCCTTGACAAGTCTCTGGGGTTGGGTAGACGCAAAGGCACCTTCTCCACCAAGAACACTGGCCTTAAACTCTTCCACATTCTCACTTGAAGAAGCGCCCAGATCACTGTTGTCTAGACCAATAATCGGCACCATCTGCGTCTCCTTGTTGAACGGACCGTTGGCAGCAGCGCCAAAATGCGGTGCCAAAGTTGGAATCTTCGCAATGGGCCAGTCCAGCTTGACCAGCTTGGTTACAATCTTTCCATTCTCTTTGACGAGCACTCGGCCACCGATACCAAGGTCACGGTCCCACCAGGTATCGCTGAGGGCACCTGCATATGGTGCTACACCAAGCTGCACATAGCCGGCCTTGGTACGTAGCGTAGGAATGGGCTTCAGCTTCGCCGTCAAAGCATCAATATGTCCAGCGACAATTGCTGCGCCATTTCCAGACGCGTATTTGTCGCCAACGGCAAACGCAATCAGCGCTGTGCCGTTACGCTCGACATAGTATTTGCCTCCAGCCTTCAGCTCCCATGCATCCCGCTCAGATAGCTTCTTGTATCCGTTCTTCTCAAGGTCCTTGGCAACAGCGTCAACAGCATGGAAGATGGTTGGGTTGTTCGTCATGTAGTCGGTAAACGGCTTGGTGTAGCTTGCGGGATCCTCTTTGGCAAGAGCGGGAACCGGGATCCAGCAGTGCGAAGACACAGGGCGAGGAGCCTCTGCTTCCTTTTCAGGCTGCTCGGCAGGGACCTCTGGGATCTTGGGGGGTACTGGCGGCGGGTTCTGCTGCCTTGCCGGTGGTGGGTAGTCATCATAGGCCTGCATCAAGTCAGGGTAGGATGCTGCTACACTGTGACGGTTGCTCAGGTCAGATGTGCCTTCTCGGACCCTCCATGCTCTTCCTGGGCCTGCTCTGTCCGGGCGTTGCATGTATGGTAGCGACGCGGTGGTATGCGCGCGTCCAAGTACAACCGAAGACGAGTGTCGCAATGGGCGTGGCGGTGACGGGTCCGAGTAGAGATCAGCGTTCGAAGTTGCCTTGCGTAAGGCAGGATGGTTCCTGGTCATGTTTGCAGTTTCACGTCTATGTTTCGATCTCTATGCGAAGGAGACGAAGGGAGGAAGATGGTGGTGGAGATGTTGCGGTACAGTCAGGCTGGGGACGCCACATGTGAGGCGGAGCAGGAGCTCCCCAGATTCGGAAAGCCTCCGAGCTCATCGCCGCAACCCGTCAGTGCTCTCGGCCCCATTCGATCTGCACATCCAGGCCCTAACTTGGTCACGCGGGTGTGCGTCGCAGTTGTTTTACGGAGTGTAGTTATCGAAGCCACATCGTTTGCATTTGGTTTCTTCTCGACCGAGTTAGCCATGAGGATGGCTTGAACAAAGTTGCCCCCACTCGACGTGGGAGAGGTTCAGGTATTTTCCACAATCTACCAAAGTCTGGGCTATCTTTACGTGCTGGGTTTGGATCAACTTAGACTACAAGGAGTAATTAGCTTCGGTGTTCCAGGTCCTTTCCAACGGAATGTTCTTTTCAGTAATAGTGAACTTATGGCTAAAGCCCAGCTATGTGTAATCCAGGCCTCAGCTGCGGATAAGAGTCTTGTAACCAGGGGACAAGGTCCGATACTTCAGCCTGGCTTGTTTGCATTATTTTTTGACAGAACAGCCCTTGGAATTCCGTGTTGCTTGGTCACGTGTCGAACCTACATGGAATTCGCTCGAGGTCGTTTGAGGTGTTCAACTAATTTTGGACTCTCTAGGGAGTTTTCTTGGTCGAAGCACCAGCAACCAGGTTGCTGGCAAAACTAAGAGACAGAAATGATGCTAGGGCCCGCGGAATTGTCTACGTTGTAATTTGCGGTACCTGCCTAAGGTCCCTCAGCCTTCGCCTACAATAGTCTGCCTCAGCTCAGCCTTGCACACCTAGTGCTCCTCAGCTTCCACTTATTGTTCCTTGCCAAAATACTTCACTCACACGCACATCCTCGACTTTTAGGAAAATCCCAGGGGAGAAAGTTGAGGATGCCCAGTATCGGTGTTGAGCGTAATTCAACTTTTTCTCAAGGTCATATTGTTCTGTGGCATGAAACTGGCTCCCGACTTGACAGAATTGAATTGCTTAGACTGTGCAGCTGCGCTTGGCTGCAACTGCGGCTTCTCGACTACTGAAAACTATACCTGCGACGCCACAAGCGATGCTCGTGGCGCGACAGCTGAACACCACATCTCTAAGAAGCAAAGATCAACAAGGCTGACTCTATGAGCTTCAGCTATGCAACAGAGCCTTGTTGCCTATATTAACAGGCTACTATTTCGTATCCTCGTCCAAATGTGAAACCTTAACTAATACAGCCCAAAACTTGCATTCTTGGTTCTCAGCGCTGAATTAGATCGAGATGGACAGGATCGCACAGCTTCTGCGTGATGAGCGAGCGGCGAGAGGAGATAAGTTTTTCTACTCTGTGGCACTCAAACAAGCTGCTCGAGATCCCACCCGCGTCTATGTCGATAATATTTTTCCAACTTCGTTTCGATTCCTGATCTGGCTTCGATTTACCAGGAAACTTGTCCCAATTACTTTCTTCTTTGTCTACTTTATCATATGGTTAGTCATCCGACTATTTGCGATTCTTTTGGGATGTTGTGGGTGTGGTGACGGCAAATTCGCAAGCTCCGCCAATCTTCGCGATATCGTTTTAGTATGACCCCTCCTCTTTTGCTTACTTCTTCCATAAGATAATGGTTGTTAACGAATTGCAGCAAAAGGTGATATCCTTGGCCGTCTCTGATGGAGGAATCAATGTAAGCAGTACAAGTATACAGAGTACTGATAGGAGGACTGAGTATACTCGAAGATGGAGGAGGACCGTCTGGAGGGCCTTTTGGCGACTATATGCAGTCCTGACGTACGATCTCCGGGAATTCATCGATGACTATTGCGAAGCCTGGAAGCTATCGCCGGAAATCGACAGGGAATTCATTCTATTCACCGACAACGGCGCTCGCCTTGTGATCCCCTGCTCCAGCTCCATGGATGACAAGGCATTGTTGCAGCATGTTCGCGTGTTTTACAATCTTTCGCGAGCACAAGGTGGTCTTTTCGAATTCCTTGGTACTAAATCGAGTTTGAGAGTGGACATTGTAACGGTAAGAGCTCCAGTGAAATGCAAGTTTGTCCACATGCTGAATCACCCATTCCTCCAGCTCGTACGATCCCACGCTGTCGGCACACGTGTGGGCCTGCCTCTAGCCCTGGGAAGATATGGTCCTTTCAGTCGGCTGGTTCATTACTTCAAAGATCCTTCTGAGTTGGCTGGTAGAACCGAAATTATGGACCGACTCGTGAGAAAAGGTGTTCTCACCGCACCCAGTCAGCAGACGCATGGGCTCAACATTGTCCGTTCTTGGGACCCCTACATTACCAGCACAATTGTCATCATCCCGGTGCTTTTTAGCTTTTTTCTCTCAATCGTATGGGCTCTTGTTTCCACGATTTACTATAAAGCCGATATCAATACGAGCACTCAGACCGGCTTCACCATTGGGAGCTACGTTGTAACAGCAGGTGCGTATAGCCATACCAGTGCTGGTTTTTTTTGAGGAGTTTAGGACTAATGCAGAATAGGAGCTTTGCTTATTGCGTTGGTCGCATTTCTTGACTCCAAATACGTTGCGAACGATGGAGTATCGAGCATCAATTTGAGCAAGGATGAGTCGTCACAGCTATGCCCATCGTCATCATCCAGTTTGGATAGATTATATTCACAAACTTCATCGCAACACCTAAGTCCACAACCGCAGCCCACACCAGCTGGCACATCGGCTGGCACACCCACACCAATATCCACGCAAGCTCCAGTGTCCACATCATTGCCAACAGATCCAAATGGGGAGACCGTCTAATTATATTTAAGATTTATAGTTTCCAAAAAAAAACAAGCTACAATTAGTCCATTACACCTTTTCTGCAGTCCTTCTAGACGCACGCCTATCGGATGGGTAGGTGGAATACAGTACGTGTATAAACGAGAGAAGTGCTGTCATTTGAGGCAAGTTCTGTTCAATAATGACTATCTCTCAGCCCACACGCGAACATCTCCTCGCGGGCGTTCCACGACGGAGAAGGGCACGCTACCATTCATCCAGCCCTCCCAATTCAATTGCCTGGCTAAGACTGCAAAGACGTTACATACAGTGGAAAGCAGAAGACTAGACATCGAGATTCTTGCTTGAAAGCTTCAACATTATCGCGTGCTTCCATAGGATTAGATTAAGCAGCAATGCATACCTATGACGTGCTTGAGTGTCCATGCAATAAAAGATGTTTAAAGCCCCATAGTATCACAGGGGATGCAGGGCCTGGGTATGAAGAAGCCATGCTGAGAATAATGTGAGGGGAGATAGTTAGGCAGAAGGAAATGACCCTGATCATGAAGCAACGAAACATCGATTTTAAGCGCACTAAAGTAGATTTTGAAATCAATGCTACGTTTGCAGCCAGACTTTAATACCTAAGCATGAGGGTACGCTTGTGTACACCGTGCAAGCAAAAGACAAAATTCTGCTAAAAATGAGGCCACTTTATGACAAGAAATGCAACATTAAGATCTTGGGGGTATGCTATGAACAAGTCGTAGATAAAAGGAGAGGTTTTGCCCTATCAATTCGGCTCTCCCAGCGGACCCATTCTGTTCGCTCACTTTTTGGAAGCTTAATCCAGATATTTGACGACATTAGGTGGTGCCATCCGTGAGCGAGGCTTTTGCAACTGTTGTAGTGGACCACTCGCACCTCTTCCAGCCTGATGGCATCCAATAGGTGGCGCCAGGCTGGGTGGTGAAGGCTACCTTGTGCAAGAACGACACTATCTCGTTATGTCACGCCCTCACTTTAATATGAAGATATCCACTTCATCTCCACTCCGTAGCTTGTGTTCGTTATCGCAGACGACGTTCGATTGGCAAGGCTCCGAATTATCGCCGATCGTTGCCTTGGGCGTGTCACAATGGCTGCTATCCCGAAACCACCCATCGACGCCGAGACAAGCCACAGCGCGTGCTATGCCCACTTAGCAATAATGCCCGAATTATAATGCCGTGTGTACCGCGTAAGGCATACACGTCGTCGAGTGGCTAATCGTTTTCGACAGCTGAAATGCAGGTAGCCGCTGGAGGCGGTACGCAGCAAGGCTGAGCAGCCTTCCATTCCTGCATATAGGAAAGTTCGTTGTCGCTGCAATGAGTTACAACTTCCTTTCTCTCTTCAACATCTTTTTTACATCATGGAAAAGTACGGGCTCCCAAAAGGGCTGGTATGGCAAGCCGGCCCGAGAATGGGTGGTCGTGACATGGATGAAGAGGAAGTATTGGAAATGTTAAAATCTTGGGAACAAGTCGAAGAAGTGCTAGTACGCACTGATCCAGCCGCCAGAGCAGATCGCTATGGACCTTCAGGACCTCCTAGAAATTCAAATCGAACTCCAAAAAAACCTGCCATCGACGTTGAGTTCCATGAGGTGGAAGAAACTGGCCCAGGTGTCTCTCCATTGGAAAATCATGTAGACTCGTCAGGTCAACGGTCGAAGCCCCCAAACAATTCACGTCAACTGTTCGTCTTTGGAAGCAGCAAGACGCCTCCGACTAGTGCCTTTACCTTTGGTCAAAGTCAACCAAGTAACAGCGGGCCAAGTTCCGAGTTCTCGTTTGGTTGCGAAAATGCGATCGCCCAAGCAGTTCAGCCATATCGGTATTGCGGCTTTTGCAAAGTAATCCTGAAAAAAGCCCGAGCAATCCGTATGCGACCCCCGGGGTGTACATCAACTGGCTTCGGAATTCACATTGAAGACGGGGCTTGCGATTGCTGCCAGGATGATAGCTTTTCGGGTCAAGAAGTTAGGGATCTCTTCTCGCGCCACCTTTACACTCTGGAATCCGTTCGCAAATCTGCTCAAGATGGATGTCATTTGTGTTCAATGCTAATCGGTCGGGAAACTGTGCTTGACGAACCCGAGTCCGATCCCGAAAGCGATTTCTACGGCGTTGCGGTATCAGGGAAACAAAGTTATGATGGACCTGGAAATATCCTCTTGCAGAAAATGATATCAAAGGAGGGAGGACCTATAACACTGCGGACAATCGAGCTCAGCTATGGTCACAAGCCTAAAGACTTGTCTGCATCTTTACAGCACACACGGACTGACTCACAACCGCTGTATGCCATGGCCAAGGAGTGGCTCCGAAAGTGCCGCGAGAATCATGACTCTTGCAACAAGGTCACTACACGCAGTGGCTTTCTGCCCACACGACTCATCAAGATCACAGCTGTTGGAGGCGATGTAATTTCCCTTAAGCTCTGTGCTACCTCCGACCTACCCAACCGCAACATATCGTACTTCGCCCTCAGTCACCGATGGGGTGGTCATTCTTTCAGTCTAGTGTCCAAGAACTACAACAGCCTGCTGAATGACATACCCATTGATTCACTGCCACAAAACTTCCTTGACGCCACACAAATCACTTCAAAAATGGGTTTTTACTACCTCTGGATTGATTCCTTGTGCATCATCCAAGACTCACCGGTCGACAAAGCGCGGGAGATCCCCGCGATGGGCGAAGTTTACGGTAACGCTACTTTGACTATTGCTGCGCTCGCAGCAGAAAACAGCAACGGCGGATGCTTCAAGTCGCGTTACCCACTATCATTGGTCCCTGCACTCCTTCGCGACGGGATTCCGGAGAGTCGGGATCGAATATGGGCAGTGCCAGAGAAGAGCCGAGGGCCAAGCTCTAACGGCGACAAACGCCCTCCTCTTCATACGAGAGGATGGGTTGTACAAGAGCGCGCGTTAGCTCCACGTACATTGAATTTTGGAGCAGATATGGTGCATTGGGAATGTATCGAGGGCACTGCAGATGAGCTTTCACCTCTACTACACAGAGATATCCATCGATTGTCCAGTGGGGCGCACATAGACATGGGACTAAAGTCCTCTCTGGAGATGATTCGCCGGGAAGCGAAAGCTGGCCTCCAATATGAAGACTGGAGCCCGTTCTGGTGGCGCATCGTGCGAGAATACACTGCCAGCAATTTAACTTTCAACTCCGACAAATGGAACGCGATTGCTGCCTTGGCCAAACAAGCCGAGAAGGTCATTAACAAAAGCTCGACACCCAACAGGCTCTTCTTCGGCTTATGGGGACGTAACCTTACCGAGGAACTCATGTGGAAGATACGCAAGCCTGGAAAACGGATTGACCCAGCAGAGTTCAAGGCACCCACGTGGTCGTGGCTTTCGGTTGATGCTGCAGTCGTTGGTCAGCGTTTTGACTTTGAAAAGATTGACGTCCGGATGGCTATGGCTGAAGCAGACAACAAAGCACGCCTTTCGTTCGATGGGCTCGGAGCAACGAACAAAGCGATTATTCACGGATGCATCTTTGACCTCGAGCTGAAATTCAAGCGTGATAGGGAGGGAAATCGAATCTACGAGTTCCAGTCTGTTCGAGGACAAGGCAAAGCGTTCAGCAAAGACGATTATGCGTTCCAGTGGTGGCCAGACACGCATCTGGAGAATAGTGTAGGGCTTGCTATTCTTCCCCTAGTCGGTGGGAAAAGGGACGGAGATGGTTGCAGTGGACTTGTGGTGCAGCCCGGCGATCCGGCAAAACTTTCTTGGGAACGTGTTGGTTGCTTTAAGTTGATACCTGTGGGAAGGAAATGTGAAGGCAGTACGAAGCATTTTGATGGGAAGCGGGAGACGATCATATTGGTATGACATGGTTTTATGATTGAGTAGGTAGTGTTTTTTGGTTAGACGTTTTGGAATACTGGACGATTATCTGGCTAACATATTCTACTTTAAATCAATTTCCACAAAACAAGGAAGTAGAACATTTCAGAGGCATAAGAGAGGTATGTCCTATTGGAGCCGACTATAAGATTCCGGTGACTTACCGTAGTTGAATTGTTGCCAATTCCAACTGCAGTCGCTGTGCTCAAGGGCTTTTTTGATGGAGCTTCCTGTGTCTAGAATATCGTCCGGAAGGTAGTGAGGTCACACTAGAAGCCGCAAAATGTTAGCGACCTTGCCCATACGCACTTAACAACCTTTGCGACACAATAAGATATAAATGACAACTCCAAATTAAGTTTAGTTTAATTGAGCGGGAATTCTTGTTGCTACTTCCAATAAACAAACGCTCGTAAATGTATGCGAAGATAGTAAAGCAGCCACTCACTTGTAGATTATACCTTTTGTACTCTTTGAAAAAAATCGTAATATCACAAACCCATCATTCTACAAAATGCACAATCATAGCCTGACATTCTCCCATTCCTCTCCTTGAGGGAACCCTAGATGAAACCTTCCACACTTCGCAAAGTCCAGTAGCGCCTGCTCGGCCATCCGGAAATCCACCACTCTACCACCCATCTCCTCACTCGTATCCAGAAAGTGGGCGTGTATACGCGGCCCACTGATCGCTTTCATCCATTCTGGCACAATGAACCCAAACACCGCCCCATCAATGTCATTGCGACTGGGTCCATGTTCGAATTCTATTGATTCGAAGCGGCCAAACAATTTGAAAGGCATAAGCGTATTGACGCCTTTTGTAGGCCCCAACTCATTGGATGATGTGAGCTCCTCGAGACCCTCTAGAGTAAAGGAAGGGAACATGAGGCGAAAGTTTGGCTCGTAGACTGTTACCAAGGCAAGGGGGAGACGTGCTTCCATGGGCGCTGGTTTGGCCTTGCCGTCTTTGGCGATTGCGTATGCTCGACCGGATTTCAGCATCATGAGACTACCATCCTCGTAGACACCGATGCCATCTGAGCCGTGTGAGGTTAAGTCTGCTGTTCGCGGTTGGCCTTGATTGAACCCGGCTTTTAGAGCGGCGTATGTGGAGAATTGAAAGATGTCGTTTGGTACTGAGGCCACCATAATTACCAGTTTGATGATTGTTTTCTGTGAAAGGGAATTCTTTGCGGTTTCTACTGTTATGTTAAGGTGGACTGATGGTATTCAAGATTAAGATTGTGCAAGGGTCCGGCATTAGCGGAGAGCCGATAACCGACTCGGTTATCATAGCATCGTTCTAAGAAGAACGGCTCACGCTTTTGTTGACTGAACAGATGTCAGATTTGGTATGCGCCCGGGTTCTCTCTTTACAGTAGCAGTCCCTAGTCAGGGGTCGACATTTTCCACGGGTCATAGACTGGATTTTAGCTTGCTTTGTTTTCTATATATCCACAAATGGATGCGGAGTGTTTTCTTGTAGCAAACGTCTTAGAAGAGTATCAATCTTCGTCTTCTTGGCCTTGAAGTAGTGTTCGCCTGATCATGTATGAGTGCCCTAGGAATCTCATTAGGGTCGACCCTCTATCGGAAGACAGGATTCTGGACACCCATAGAACCTCGTGAAGTAAGTGAGGAATTTTAATCGATAAGAATACATAAAGAAAGCAGTAAAATGAGGATGCTGTATATGTTCTATGCTGCTTTGACGAGTTGAGGATCCATCGCCAACTCATTGAGGAAATCAGGTTCAGAAATGACCAGAACAGCTTAAAGAACCCTCGCTAAATCATGATCCATAAGTCTACAGTATCTCCAAAGTTCTTTTGCAGAAAAAAAGAAAAGCTAAACTTATAATAGAGGAACAAGACGAACAGATAAAGCGACATAGACTCGAACCAATCGTACCTCTGCTTACATAAGACAACCATAGCGCGAACGCTCGGAAGCTCAACTTCAACAACGCAACCCGCCATCTACCCCCAGCAATTGCGCAGCCCGTCTGCACCCAACTCCCTCGCCCAGCATGCTCCCAGTCGCTCTTCGCGCTCTGCGCTCCCGCAGCGCAGCGGCCGCCACCGCCTCGCGCCCGCTGACCCGCTACGTCTCGACAGCCACAACCAGCAACCAGGTCCCCGCCAACGACCCCATCAAGCGCGACGCGAAGCAGAATGTCTCGTCGACGAATGAAATGGCCACCTCTTCCGAGGGCTCATTCGACAAGGTCCTGCAGGAGTCTGTAGAGGATGCGGAGGAGATGCGGGTTACACAGGCGCCCAACTACAAGGGAATCTGGTCAAGGAGCCAGAACCCCAGGGCTGTTGCGATGAGTGGGCCGAGGTTTGAGCAGACGATCATTGCAGACCAGGTATGTCGTGGCTTCTTCCGGGAGATGTGGTGGTGTTGAGAGGAAAGGAACGGAAAAGTAACTTTTTGCTAACATGGAAATATACAGCCACGCCCATATGCCGCCATTGAACTCATTCACCAGCAACCCGTTCGCTGGACACACGACCGTGTTGTTTCCTGCGACGGTGGAGGCGGTCCTCTAGGACACCCCCGCATCTTTATCAACACAGATAAGCCCCAGATCTGCTGGTGCACATACTGCGGTCTGCCATTTGTACGTATAAGCTTTATTTTCTCCAGCTGCGGATATTCGAATTGCAGATTTTCTGGCATATATAAGTTGGGAAGGACGACTGTTAACACTCCACAGGCCCACGAGAAGCACCGCGCTGTCCTTGAAGCTACCCCCGAGCACGAGCTTTCATACCCATTGGGACCCAAGGGCAACGCAGCCGAAGTCAACGAAACACAAAAGGTTACTGACGAGCCGCTTGCTCAGCGGTAAAGCAGTCCTGAGTTTTGCGAAGCTGTACATATGTGTTTCAATTCAAAGTCATGCAAGAGGCATGCTACTGCACAATATTCCCTGGAACTCTCGTGAACTTGAACTGGCATGGCCTTGACATGTGCTATATACATCTTTTTCAGCAAGTGTGCTATGGATATCATCCCTCCGTCCTAGATTTTCCCCTTTCATGCCTTCTCTCCCTGAATCGTAGCCACCACCTTGCGCGTATGCTTCGAGTCCCTAAACTCCAAGTACCAAATTCCCTGCCATGTGCCCGTATTTAGTCTCCCATTTGTAATCGGTATGGTAACGCTTGCGCCAACCAGCGCAGACTTGACATGAGCTGGCATATCATCGCTGCCCTCTGCATCGTGTAGATACAGGCCCTGGCCCTTCTTGTCCTCTGGCACTATGCGATCGAGCGCCGTGCCCATATCCGCACGCACATCCTCATCGTAGTTTTCGTTCAGCGACAGCGCGCACGACGTGTGTTGAACAAAAAGGTTCAGAAGCCCCGTCTTGTACTGCTTGATTTCTGGTACTTCTTTGAGAACGTGGTCCGTCACGAGGTAGCAGCCGCGCGAGCGCGAGGGCAGTGTAAATGTTTTCTGAGACCTGTTTGCGAGAGGGCCCAATGTTAGTTCTTTTGCCTCATCGATCGCTGGAATCTCTTTTTTTGAATTTAAGGCGATACACATACCAAGACATGATAGGCAGCGAAGTACACACGTTGGGACTCGTACAAACTACGCTTTTGCGCGGTGCGGGAGTCGGGACAAGATAGTTCGCAAGGGAATTGTACGGAGCCCAGAATATCGACACGAAGATACCTGGGAAGAGAGATATCACGAATATAGACACAAACAGAAAAGTGATAAGATGCGAGCCGGCAGAGTGTTGTTGTTGCTGTGGCATGGGGGAAGCTAGAGTTTGTTAGGTAGGTGGAGGTTCGGAGGTTCGCTGTGCGAATGTGGGGGGCTTGTGACGTCAGGCTGAGGCTGAGGCGGGGGTTCGAGCTAAGAGGGAGGGTTTCGTCGGGGAGAGAAATCGACGGAAAAGATTTTGTTTGTTTTCTTATGGTTGTTGGTTTTTCTTTTCTTTTCTTTTCTTTGGCAAATAATTGCTGGTCCAGTAATGCTTTACCAGCCATCTCACCTCGGCCAATTGATGCACCTGAAAATTGATTTGGATATCTCGCACAATATCTCGCACACCAATCCAAGAGCACAATTCGTTTGATATCGACATACTGAGTTTAGACAGCTCCTACCTGTCGTACGGCTCGAAGCCTTGGGTATTACTTATGGAACCCTATGCAATGAGCAAAAGACTCAAATGCAAGGATGACCTCGAAGCAAATCATTTTTTATATTACTACTCTACTTCGTACATCTCTTATTTTCACGCCACTTCATCTCTCAGGCCAGTGGAAGCAGTGCCGAAGTTGCAGCTGGGATCAGGAATTTCCTTGATGTTCACGTTGTTGTAGCTGGGATTCAGGTCTTGCGGGTTGTATTAATTTGGATTCCAAAAGACTTGCTTTGCATCTGCACCCCCATTCGAACTCCAGGCGCCAATATGATGAGTCCCCGATGCTATTGAATGCCAGATTTAAAAAAAAAAGAAAAAAAGAAAGGGTATCCGTAAATAGAAAGGCAGAACATAAGACGAGAGGGCCGCGTGTATCTCGACAAACACACTGCAGATAGAGCGAGCCGACTACACTCCTTGTCTCGGCGGTAGTGTCCGAGTATTACTGCAGACAGTGCCGTACGCCCGAGTTAACTTGCGTCTACGCGCGATGAAAGACCAAGAAACCAATCTCGGCATCCATCATCCACCGACCGGGATGACACTCGTTTTCGATCTGATAGTAGGAGCGAAGATGCCACTCGCCATTGACCTCTCGGCACCAAAACGGGTCGTCATCGCGAGCATCTGCCGGCCGTATCCTTCGCGGACTGTAGGCACCGCGCTCAGTTGCGATGCGGCGGTTTTCCATCTGAATATCTTCGCGTGTCGAGACTCGTGAAGAATAGGCGGGCCTCGTTTCCCTTACTACATGTGCAGCGGGTGAGGCATAAGCGGGGACTTGAGCGTTCGTGACATGGTAGGCGGCCGGTCCGGGTGGATATACATGTGCTGTGTAGCCGTAGCTGGGGGCAGTGGTATAGTAGGTCCTCTGGTAAGGGAAATAAAAGTTAGAAAGTGGATATAGCGAGCCATACAGGTTGTAATTGTAATAGCCATAACCACCGCTCAGATAAGGATGATAGTAACTGGTGTAAGTATGTTGGAAAAAGGGACGAGTGTTGTATACCGCAGGTTGATAAGCACCCACCCCATAGCCAGGGGCTACACCAGCAACGACACCGGGATAGCCAATGCCCAAGCCATAGCCGGCTCCGATAACGCCAGCGGGCGCGGCACCATTGGGAGCCTGGCCAGCGTAGGTGAGAACGCCTCGCTGACCATAGCGGGGGTTGTAGATGTACTGATGGCGAGGCTTCGGGTACTGTTCCATTGCGGTGGCGGGTGCTCGGCAATTGGTAAAGCAGTGGGGATGTGAATGAGTGCGGTGATATTCAAGGAAGGAGATGGGCTGGGTAGGGATGAGAGCGCGTAGTGCGGTCAAGCAAGGAAAGAGGCAAGGTGAAGGCCAATGTGAGGGCGCATCAGACAAACAAAAGACGAGTGTTGCGTGTTGAGAACGGGAATTGAGGCCCACGTGATGTCTTTCACATCGCAAGGGCCGACAATGGCCGAGCAAGGCAGCGGTGTGGTGGAGGAAAGGCAGCAAGAAGCGCAATCGGACGCAGGAAAGAGCACAAACTTACCATTGCAGAATTGACCGGCATAACAGCGCGAGCGCCGATGTGATATCCTGTTCCATATGCGTAACCAGAGGCATAGCCTGGGTAGCCTCGGACAAAGCCTCGTGGGACTGGGGCATGAGAGTAGCCACTGCCGTATTGAGCGATCATACTGCTCGCATAGCGACCACTCGGCGGGTGTGCGTAGTATCGAGAAGGGTAGTATGGGCCGCCAAACCCAAATCTACGCCTACGACACATGCCCAGGCCTGGATAGTAGTCGGTTGTGTAGTATCGCTGCCCATTGCGGACTTCGACTCTGGATTCGTACTCGTAATCGTCGCAGGCGTTGAAGCACATGGTGTTGGCTATATGTGTAGGAGGAACTGAATAAGACTGAAGACGAATAAAGTGAGAAGGACGGGACAACAGGGAGACAAGGACGCAAACGGAGACCCATGACGTGTAAGTGAAGACGGGAGGACGATTCAGACCTTTCTCTCAATTTCTCGAGCAACAACAACATCGAGAGTTCGCAAGAAACGCTTACCACGCATAAAGTTCTGGATAGGCTTCAAGAGATTTTGCTTTCCTTCAAGACAAGCCCAAAAGCAGCCACAATCTCAAGAGCAAAGCAGAAGAAGAAAAGCTCATCACGTACAGAGTGATCCTGCTTTCCTCAACATCCTCAACTCTTCCCCGAACTACTCTTCGTCACACCGCCTCCCACAGCCCCCGTACCTGCCCCCTCCACTCCCCTCTCCGCTACCTTCTTCCGTCCAAAAACTCCCCTAAACCGCCTGAGAACCGGCGCCACCACGCCCCTCGCAAACCCCGGCGTCGCCCACACACTAAACACAATCCTCGGCACCAACAACATCTTGACCACCGCATACGCCGTCGCAAATTCCACCACCAACCTCACCCCACCCTCGCCCACCTTCCACGCTTTGTCCACGCCCCTCATCTTCCTCATCTCATCCACCTCCCTCTCCGCCTCATCCGCCTCCTCACTTCGAATCCAGCCCTTACGCCGGAAATACCGTCCGAAGCGCTCGACGCCCGCGGCGACCCATGCGCCTTCTGCGACAAAGGGCGGAAGCCAATGTGTGTAGTGGAAGTAGCCGGCGAGACCGAAGAGAGGGATTACGGCAGTGAGTTCGTGTAGGATAAGGAAGGAAGTTATGTGTGTGACGGGTGCATTGCCGAGCGCATTGGTGTATTTGTGAAGGAATTTGGGGAGGCGCCGGTTGAAGCGCTGGATTCGCGATTGCGATTGCGAGGTGGGAGGAGAGCTGGGTGTCGTGTAGTGGCGAAGACGGTGGTTGCGGACGGCGCATTGAGATGGTGTTGGTAGACGCGCAGGCGGTCGTAGGAGAGTTCGTCGCAACATGATTTCTTTGAGTCTTTGGGGTTACTTCCGCCTCTTTTTGAGTGGCCGCTCACCCGCCAGGTCCAATTGGCTCTTTGCGCGCGAGTGTATGCTGAGTTTCCATGTTGGGGGACGTGGTGATGACTTGTCGAGTATGACGACGTTGTCGGAGGTCGAGCGGGCCGAGCCTCATTCATCGCGTGCCTTGCTTTCGGTAATTGTGGAGCCTCATGCTTCCCGTTGATAGTTCGAACATCAGCGCTAAGTTGCTAGGCCCTTGCAGAGCTAAATTCACGGGAAGGCACATATGCAGTGGAACGCTTGCGGGAAAGGCTGTCGATATTACTGCTCTTGCTACGCTGTAAAGACATGCTCTCGGCCGCCATTCCATCTACATGTCTAATGTATGTAGCTATTTGGTACAATTGGAGAGTCCCACCCTGCCTAGAGCTTCTCGACAACATCAACAAATTCCTCCAGATTCCGTACAGGTCGCACACCCGTGCTGATCTGCATGCTCGCCTTCCAGGCATGGACGTCCTTGATGAGAACAGGGTGCGATGCATCCACCACACTCCCTAGATCCGCAGCGGCGTCAAGTGGTCGTGGTGCTGCTGGCAAACCAGAGTCTGCAACACCCAGCGCAGCCTTTGCCTCGTCTACGACCTTGTTTGCAATGTCCTTTTCCGCCTTGAGGTCTTCTGTCAAATAGCTGCTCACAGCCTTGGAGATATCGTCATTCGATGATACGTTGGCGATACGAGTCTGGAAAGCCTGTTCATCAAACTTAAGCTTATGTTCGGTGAGAATGATCTGGAGTGCTGCAACAGCTGAAGTCTTCTTCTCCTCGATTGATGGCTCCTTGGCCTTCGCTTGCGCCTGAAGGTGTACTGACAGCTTGGCGCGCTGCGAAGACGATGTCGAGATGTAGTGGTTGTAGAAATCGATCATGTCCTTCTTTGTGAGCGTCTCAAGGGTCTCGGCATCAACATCGGCTGTGTTATCGTTAGCACCACATGACAATAATAACAACATGGAAAGACTGACCTTGGCGGAAATCATACGAGTCACTATAGATATGATTCCAGAACCTGTTGTCCTCTGATGAGAGATTCTTGAGCTTCGCCAGGCGCTTGTTGATCATGGCTCGCTTGTGGCTTTCAAAGTCTTCATCGCTCATCTCCTTGAGCGTTCCCTCGAAAGTGTTCAAGAAATTCTCAATACGACCCTCCAAGTATCGACAGTCTTTCTCGCTTTGAATCAAAACGCGGTAACCAGACCAGATGTCGTGAAAGCTGGATCCGGAAAATACAACGTAACCCAGCTGTTCAATGGTACGGAGCTGGTTGAAACAAGGCTCGTCGGTCATCTGTCCAAGAAGCAGGAGTTTGGCCCGAGTGACGTTGTCGTATCGATGTCCAACATACAAACTGTACTCAATGCAGTGATTGACGTTTGCCGGGTCGCTTAGCTGCTTTTCATAGATGAAGTTGCTGCCTGAAGGCCAAAGGAGGCCGCGACGGGTGGGCACCTGGTTTGCTGGAAGCCGTTTAGGATGGATAATATTTTCTACGAGATCGGTTATCTTCAGGGCCTCCTCTTTGTATAGATTTCCGTGCGCAAGGACCTCGATTTGACACTGGGCAAGGATTTGTGGGAAGAACTGCTGTACGTCTTGGGCTGTCACGTTCTCCAGTTCTGGAAGGAGCTCTTCGTTCATAACGCACTTCTCGCTCTTGAACTGTCGGGAGTAAGTGCCGACCTGGTGGAACGGCTGTCCGTACTCCCAGTTGCGTAACGACCGTAGCATGCGGTCATGGATAATGTTGAAACGGTCCTCTTTGACCTCGAGGTCCCGAATCTGGAGCAAAACCTTCTCCAACAATACGTGCAGTTTGTCATTGTAGCCGCTAACAGTCACTGACAGACCACTGACATGATTGGTGAAATCATACACCAAACCCGCAATGTCGGCGTCGTAGGCGTACTCTACTAGAGCATCGTTGACAAGCTCGCGATAAAGAGTGCACAAAAGTGTGATGCGTGCTGTGACATTGGTCATGGGCGTGCGGAAATATATATGAACGTTCGCTTTGGGCACCCAAAACTGGTCGTCCTTCTTCCACCATATGCGAACATTATCATCGTGACGAATGAGCTTGGGTTCCTTGCTTGGTTGAGCAACCTCTTTCTTTTCAACTTCCAAACGAGTTGGTATGAACTCGTTTTTGTGGGGAAAGTGCAGCTCTGCTGGTCGGTTCTTGCTCTCAAAGGCTTCTTTGATCTCAGCGAGCACGTCTTCTGGTATCCGCTCAATTTTGTATTCCGTCCCGTACCACTTCTCTTTCTTGTCCCAACCACCTGGGAAGTCTTGGCTGATGATGGTCATTCTAAAGTTGTCGGGTCGCAGATAAGACATGGCCTCGCTGATTAGTTTGGCATCGAATTTTCTGATGACGGCCGGTCCACTGAGCAACATTTTGCGGTCGTACGGCTTCTGCATGATGCCTGCTAGCCCGCTAGCAGTCCGGCTGGGTGGGCTCTTTTGCTTAAAACGGAATTCCACCTCACTGATGCGCATTTGCTCCTCCACCACCCACTCTTGGGGTGGCTGATCGCGCATCAGACCGATGTATTGAAAAACAATCTTTGCAACTTCCTTATAGTTTTTCAGGCCTTCTTCGGTCAACTTGATGTTTACAGTGAACAGGCCCGAGCCTGGACAGAGGGTCGAGCCTCCTGCCCCCAATCCGTTTGCCCATCCCTTCGCTTTGATGTGTGCGAGAATGCTTCCAGGACCCTCATGACCGAGCAAGTGGCTGAGGTACCTTGAAGGATGTGATTCATAGAAGTTCTCCTCGTCACGGTAAGCAAACTGAAGCTCCAGTGACCGAGACTGTAGAACTGGCCTGGCAAAGGTCTGCGTCAGGAGCTCCTTTTCTGTATAGACAGGTACATCCCAGCGATTCTGTTCTAGGTTCTTGTTCGGCACCTTTGCAAAGATTTCTTCTACCCATGACTCCAAGGTATCAAGACTCTCCTTACCCAAGACTACCAACTTCATTCTATTGGCTGAGTAGTGGGTCGAGTGGAATTTGATGAACTCATCGCGGATCCTGACGCCTCGCGCTATAGGGTCGTCGTGCAGCGTTTTGTAGCTACCGGTGGAGAAGTGGTTGTAAGGGTGATTGGGATTAGCAAGCGCCTTGTTAAGTTGGTGCATACGCCAAGTATCGTTTTGAAGGTTCTTCTTGTTCTCTGAATCCACCGCCTTCAGTTCGCGATCCACCGTGTCTTCCAAAAACAGCGGACTAATAAAGAATTGTCCAAATCGATCCAACGCCCCTCGTAGTGGCGATTCACCTGCTGACTCTGACAAGTTTGTCTGCGAGGCTTCTGGTGTCGCGGCTGTGCTGGCTGTGGGTGAGGGGGTGGAGTAGGAGAGTTCGAAATAGTAGTTCGTCGAGGTGGAGGCAGTAAATGCATTCGAATAGCCACCGTGGCGCGTCAGATATTGATTGTAGGCATTCTCTTCTGGGTACTTTTCGGTGCCCATGAACAGCAGATGCTCCACTGCATGGGCAATACCCGGCATGTCGGGCGCATCGCTGAAACTGCCTACATTCACATCTAACGCTGCGCTAGCCTTGTCGGTCTCAGCCTCGTGTATAAGAAGGACCTCCAATTGATTGGGCAATGTGATGATTCGGTAGGAGCGGTCGTCGAGCTGCGGTCTCTCTAGATCCTCAATCTTCTTTCGAATAGCCTCCCTCTCGAGCGCTTCAGCCATGTTGGCAGACTGGTTTCTTTTTCCTGACAGACTTGTAAGGCTTCGCCGGGTCGCAGGTGACGTGGCGACAATGGCCAGCGGGAACAAAGGCTTATATATGCGGCGTGGCTGGCGGGGGCTAGTGGCGGCCGTGAAGAACACTGGGCAATTTGCTGACGGCGCTGTGTGCTGTGCGGCCAACCTGGCAGCCGTGGATGGGAGTGTGATGGTTTGGAGTCGTGGTACGAACGACAGATTTCCCAGCGACTGTCGTGCGCCTAGGGAGCGGAGCATCCACAAGGCTAGCCGTGGAGCCAGCCGGAGGCCGTGAAAGGGCGGGCTTTGTTAGTAGGGTACTGCTCCCAATTGCTGTAACAGTAACCTCGCAATCGACCAAGAAGAGTTAGTGTGCCCACGGAAAGCAATGGGCGGTGAGACAAATTGAGTGGAAAAGGAAAACAGCGGGGGAGGGCGAAGGCGCGAGGCTCTGTCGAGATGACGACCCAGGGCGGAGGTCCGACTGCTCGGGAGCGATCAGCATAAGGGTGGAGTGGGCCTTGATTCTCGATAAGGCGGCCGATCCTATCACCGGCGCTGCTGCAATTACCCGTCCGCCAACATGGTACCCAAAGCATTCCAGGCAGGCTATGCGAACACGGTGGGCTTCAGAAAGGTCGTCAAGGCGACCATTTACATCAAGAAGAAGGATGGCATGTCCGACGAAGACTTCATTGAATACTACAATAACAACCATGCCCAAAGGGCCGTGCCCATCCTCCAGCGCCATGGCATCATCAGCTACAGCCTTGTAGGCTCTTCGCTCCTATCTACTCTCCTGTGAAGATGCTTGCAATAGTTCGGAAGCTGAGACTGCGACAGACGTACCATCTCCAGCGCGATCGAAAGGTCATCCAGGACATCATGCATGGAAACGCAAAACTGATGGATTATGACGCCATCTGCACTTTTGTCTTCCCCGACTATCTCGCCCTGGCCAAGTTCATGTACGACAAGGAGGGTGCTTCTCTGAACGGCGACCATGAAAACTTCATGGACGACAGCCAGATGAAGATGATGGTGGGCGACGAGTACATGTTGATTGAGAACGGAGAAAAGGTTGGCTGATCGAACTCGCAAGCAACGAAGACCGAGTCTCCGTGGGGTATCATTGAACCGTACAAGGCGTACAAATATATCGAGCAAGCGCGCTGTGCCTACCTCCGGCCTTTGCCGTTTCCCCTGCCTGAAGATCCTCGTGGACCTGATGGTTTGGAGCAATTCATAGCCATATGTCCTATCTCTCCACACTTGAAGCATTCCATGGTGTTCATACGGCCAGAGCTACCACTGAGGCCTCCTGATCGTCGACCGCCGGAGATGGATGTTAACCCGCTCAGACCCTTATTCTCATCCTGTCGTGTTGGCGTTCCTTTTGGTGTGCTGTCGCCCGTACCCGTGCGTTTCTTCTTCGCTTCTCGTTTTTCCGCAGCCATTTCGCGCTTAGTCTGTCGAATAAGATCTGCTGCAGCGTCATCTGAGTCGTAATCATCTGACGAGGATTCATCCTCGGATTCCGAGTCTTCTGCTTTTACCATGGGCACCGAAGTCTAGTAGCCATTAGCAAAGGAAAACAACTGAGCCATGTGATACACACGTCTGTCCTCTTGACACCACCACCAAACTGCATTCTTACGGGCCGGGTGTCTTCTTCCTCTTCCTCTGAATCGTCCTCCGCATCAATCTCCGCATAACCCGCGTGCCGTACCTTCATGGCATCCTGACGCTTTCCTTCCAGCGGATCTTGAAAGCTCAGCACCCACTTGGTGTCACCCGCATGCTGCGCTGCCCTGTCCAGTGCTGCTTGATGTCTAGCCTCTTCGGCATCGATCCCTGATTGTATAATCTCCTGATCCGAAGTTCCCGTGACAGGCGCACCATTCGAAAGACGCGCTTTCTTTGCTGGGGGTCCATTGGGTGTTGTGGACGAGGAAGGCGAAGACTTTGCGGCAGCACGCTGCATAAACTATTGATGGGTTAGCAAATGTTTTATTGACGCGAGAGCGCAGCAGCTCACCTTCATCCCCATTAGTCCCTTGGACATTGTCTTGGGCGTCGTTCCTGCCATATTTGCAGCGCAGCTTTGGCGTCCTGTATTTTTGTGGTGAGGTGAAGCGTGATTGCAGTAAAGTTATCTGATCGTGTTTTCGCAGTCGCGTTCAACCAACTTTTGGTGCACGGGCCATGGTCTATCGATAAGCGGATATGGTTATGATGCAACCTGCCAGGCACGCACGCACACACATTAGCCTATCCAGCCAAGCGGCTGGGTTTTTTGATCGATGAGTGTAACCATCATTCCCGTTCTTGTCGGCGTGTAACCCCTTGGGTCGATCTCCAAACAACAGCAAGGATAGTCAAACATGTGCTGAATGAGATGTCATTCACGGGAACAACTTCGAGTTGGTAATCCATGTGGCACATGTGACTATATTAAGGGATATTAAGAAATAGCGCCGCGAGTTGAGGCCTGTTATTACGCATTGAATTAACCCGAAACCCAGACAGCAAAGGAAAAACTTGTTCTAGTTACATATCACATACTCCAAACACCGGCCACCAAGGTATAATGGATTCATTCCTGCAAGGACCCTAAAAGATCCTAAGAGATGGCTGGTTGTATATAACGCCCTGAGATTTATTCGAGACTTTAGCCTGCCGAGACTCGTGTTTTGGAGGATAACCTCGGTTCATAACATGTCGTGCTAATAATTTGTACTTCGTAATTCGTAACGCAGCGATCCGCTAAAACGGTGCTGTTGTGATTTCTCGGCGGCGTAAGCGGCGCTCAATTAGAGCGGGAGAGAGTTGATTGGAGAGACCTCGAGAAGAGGGCGGCTTTCATCTGTCGGTAGGCTTCAATAGCAGCCTCGCGGGACCGGGTCTCGGACTCGGTGGACGAGACTGAGTTTCGCTCTGGGACCGACAATGTCCATGTCGAAATGTCCGACGCACGCGTAGGCGTCAGAAAGGGATGTGACGACTGGTGAAGAGACACGGGGTTCATTGGCGTTGTGGAAGTGGAGATGGTACCAAGGTTTGAATTTGACGATTGACGACACGATTGAATGGAGTGGAAAATGTGGCCCTTTGCAGAAAGATATACGGCTTGAATGAATTTGTCACATTAGATGCTTATCTATTTACAACAAATACTGCGTACGTGCGGAGTCATGTAGTCCGAAACATGTTCCGGCATGGCAAGCCTGCCGGGCGGCGGCTCCATTCAAATTACGTGTTTGAGATATCGAGCCCTGCGACGAAACAACAAGACTCGCTGCACAAGGAAAGCGGTCAGCCATGTACGCCAGTAGACTATTCATGGAAGCGCAAAAGCATGCAAGGTTGGTGGACACCGGTAACCCACCAATGGACGAGTGGCAACATGACGGCAACGGGCAGGCTACCCAGAATGGCGGACACCGGATGCCATCAAGTCGGAAACCGAAGCAGTGTTTGACAAATACTAGATTGCTCGAGAAACGCCCCAAGCCCGTGTGGGAGGAGATGGGCGCATCATTGTCGACGATTACCATGCGCTCGGGACTGCGTGGTATTCCAAATCTCATAGCCGTCGACGACGCTAGCGGGCCCAAGCGCCTCCCGCCTTGCCCTGTCCAACCACCACTGCAGCGGCACTCACATTCAACTCCCGCGTGCGCTTTTGCATCGAAAAAGCTTTATCCATATGCACTTCTTTTTCCCCTTGCTGCATCACTAGACATGCGCGTGTTCGACGCCTCGCACAACCTAGTGTTGCGCCATCTGGCCACAATCCACGGCTCTAGTACAGCGCCTCAAGAGATTTTCCTACTCTATCCCACGCCTGATCAAAAAACATACCGTAGGGCATTGCGCGACTACCATCCAGGACCCACACCGCTCCTGTGATTCGACTGTTTGCTGATTAGGAAGTCGTGGTCGAGAACCCTACATATAACTCAGCTCCCTGCTCTTCACCGCTTCCTGGAAGAGTGACAAATTCCGTTGCAGCTACAAGCCAATCCACTCTACCTAGCACGTGCCAAGCACCGACCGTCTAATGTCCTTCTGGAGGCTTGGCTCATCTATCAAGTGGTGATATCAACCACATCCCACGTCGCCGTCCAGATTCCTGAATAGACAGTTGCTGTATTCGGCTAGTTGCTTTCATCTCCTCTGGCCACGTCTGTATCGTATTCTCGCTAACCTGGGCCTGTTTGACCACCGCTCGCAGCCCGTAAAGTCACTTCTAAATAAGGCAAGTTCTTACACGGACAACTTTGTGCCTTTTTTAGACAAGTCATATTCGTATCGCAATACGTGGTACAGTAGGTTGCAAAACCGCTCTCACCTTTGTGCATGTTCAAAGACCCTTGTTGACTTAGGGTACTATCCCTCCACTATAGCCCCATGTACATATACTTATTTCTGCCCAAACACAGCCCCATGGACTCCTCCATGGAGGACGCCAGTCTGTAGGCCAGAGTTCCCATCACCAAACGTCACTGTAGTCACAGTGGTTGAATGATCCTGGCTCTTTGTACTAGCTTTGGCAACAGCATCTTCTTGTGCTTTTGCTATCAGCTTATCCAAGAGCGTGCGCGATGCTTCGAGCGCTTTACGCTCTTCTTCTAACTGTTGCATTGCCGCAGCTTTACCTTCATTATCTCCGGCCTCCTCATCATCATCGCTGCTAAGATCCAGCTCTTTCAACTGGCTCTCTAGTACCACCAGCTGCTTGTCTGTTGTGGAAATAGCACCCTTCACCTCGGCCTGTACGAGAGACATGGTTTTCCTGACCTCTTCCGTTATATGGGTATGGCGAACAGAGCTATACCTACAAAGAAAGGTCAGCCTAAAAATGGCACAACAGAAGTATATATGTAGCCACTCACAACGTCCCTATACTTATGACTAAATTGATCGAGAGCTTGCAGTTCTGAAGCTGCTCTGACATAGCCTTGACCTGCCCTTGCTTAAAGAATCCGACGCTTGCTCGATCCTGCCACGTCAGTTTTCCGCCTTCAGAGTGTCGAGTCCAGCGCTGGAGGTCGGACTTGAACAGACGGCATGCTTGCATGCAGCTGCTAATCGTCGTCTTTGAGTCTTCTAGGATGCTTGCGCCAAGGAGATCCCATTCTCTCTCTCCGACATCTTGAAGCAGTTTGAGCGACGTTTCGACTGACTGCATATCTGCTAAGAGGCGTTTGATAGTTTTGGGAGCCTGCTTGAGCTGCTGCAAGTCTTCTATAAGTAGGCGTATGCCGTGCAAGGCTGCCACAGTGATACCCACGACACCAGCAGTAGTACTGAAAGGATCCGTCATCTTGTGTTTGGCAGAAATCAAAGAAAAACGAGTCGAGAGGCGACTATAGCAGAACTGATGCTATGAACAGAGGAAATACGGAAGAGACATCCTCAGCTGAGGCGTAAAGCAATTGGTTTTAGTAGCATTAAGGTTGCCAAGTAGGGGCTGAGAGTCCTGCCAGCAAGCCGCCAGGCTGAAGCCCATCTGAGATCTCGCAGTACTGTACACCGCAGTTCTCCTGCAGTATCATGGCATCAACGGTATCCTTTCGCGATAAGAACTATGGTATCCAGGGCGGTATCATCAACGGCAACGTCGATGCTACATTCCACCTGCCACTTGGTGAGTTGCAGGACTACTCTAGATGTGCAGGCCTCAGCAAGTACTAACACACCCCGCCTTAAGAGCGACAAGAGACTCCACCACCCCCATCGATCCTAATACCGTTCGCCCGTGATGCTGACTTTGTCGAGCGCGGCACGATACTCGATCAGGTCGACCAGATATGCGCTGCGCCAAATGCGCGGGCTGCGCTTGTCGGCCTTGGCGGCGTAGGGTAAGCACATGCCTGCTCATCTAGCACCGCATGCTGATAGCAGAGAAGCAAGTCGCAGCTTGCTATTGAGTATGCCTACCGCACGCGCGAGCGGTCGCCCGAGACTTGGGTGTTCTGGGTGCATGCCAGCAACGCGGCCCGGTTTGAGCAGGGCTTCCGCGATATCGCCGACCGGGTCAAGATCTATGGGCGACAAGACCCACAGGCCAACATCTTCAAGCTGGTGCACGACTGGCTGTGCAGTAGCAAGCACCGGTGGCTGCTCGTGCTAGACAACGTGGACGATCCTCGCTTTCTACTTGAAAATAGGACTGGTCGTCAAGGTCAGACTGGTGATGCGAGTGGGACTGACCCACCGCTGCGCGAGCACCTCCCTCACTGCGATCATGGCTCGATCCTCGTCACGACGCGGAATAAGGAAGCTGCACTGAAGCTGGTGGAGCAGCGCGACATCGTCTTTGTAGAGCCAATGGACAAAGCCGAAGGGATAGCGCTGTTCGAGAAGAAGCTGGGAGCGCGGGAGGACAACGACAGGAACAGTATTGCTGATCTTGTGGCGGCGCTGGAGAACATGCCGCTCGCCATTGTGCAGGCTGCTGCGTACATTTCTGAAAGAAAGCCTCGCTGCTCCTCAGTACAATACCTTGACGAGTTTCGGCGTAGCGACCATGGAAAGACGAGTTTGCTAGCCTGTGAAGCAGGACAGCTTCGACGAGACCGAGAGGCTAAGAATTCGATCATCATTACGTGGCAGATATCCTTTGAGCATCTGCGGCAGACAAAGCCATCGGCGGCAGACTTGTTGTCGCTCATGAGCTTCTTCGACCGGCAGGGCATTCCCGAATCGCTTATACATGACGCTCAGAAGACAAATAGGGCAAGCAGTCATTCCGTCAGGCAGAAAAAATCATTAAAGACGCATTTCAAACATCTACTGCGCCGTACTAGAAGTAAGCCTACCGCTCAGCAAGATGAGGCGCAATCCAATAGCAGAGAGGACAGATTCGAGAACGATGTTATAGCGCTCCGTAATCTTTGTTTCATATCTATCGTGGAAGATGGCGCCACATTTCAAATGCACAGACTCGTACAGCTTGCAATGCGCAAGTGGCTTGCGGCGAACGGCAAACTTGAATGGTGGAAGCAGCGGTTTATTAGCAACCTCTGCGCAGCATTTCCGACAGGGGAGTATGAAAACTGGCCAACATGCCAGGCGCTGTATGCACACGCAAAATCTGCTATGGCGCAGCAGCCAGAAGAGAAGTCGTTACTAGTGGAATGGGCGACTTTACTTTATCGAGCATCATGGTATGCATACGAGAAAGGGAACGCAGCTGAGGCAGAGACCCTTGCTCTACAATCAATGAAGGCGCGGAAGAAGGTGCTAGGGCGAGAACACGAGAACACGCTAGAGAGTGTAGGCATGGTTGGATTAGCATACAAACTTGGGGGGCGATGGGACGATGCGGAGAAGCTGCAGGTGCAGGTGATGGAGACTCTTAAAACAAAGCTTGGAGCAGACCATCCAGAAGCGCTGAGAAGTATAGCCAACCTAGCGTCGACATATCGGGAACAAGGCCGGTTTGACGAGGCTGAGGCGCTGGACGTGCAGGTGATGGAGACTCGTAAGACGAAGCTTGGAATAGACCATCCAGACACGCTGATGAGTATAGCCAACCTAGCGTTAATACACTGGAACCAAGGCCGGTTAGACGAGGCTGAGGCGTTGTATGTGCAGGTGCTAGAGACTTCCAAGACGAAGCTTGGAGTAGATCATCTAGGAACGCTGACTAGCATGCACAACCTGGCATTAGTATACTGGAACCAAGGCCGATTAGACGAGGCTGAGGTGCTAGGCGTGCAGGTGATGGAGACTTTCAAGACGAAACTCGGAACAGACCATCCAGATACGCTGATGAGCATAGCCAACCTAGCGTCGACATACCGGAACCAAGGCCGGTTAGACGAGGCTGAGGCGCTTTTAGTGCAGGTGTTAGAGACTCGCAAGACGAAGCTCGGAGTAGACCATCCAGAAACGCTAAGGAGTATAGCCAACCTAGCGTCGACATATCGGGACCAAGGCCGGTTAGACGAGGCTGAGACACTACAGGTGCAGGTGATGGAGACTTCCAAAACGAAGCTTGGAGTAGACCATCCCTTTACATTAAATTGCATGCACAACCTGGCCTACACATGGAAAGCACAAGGTCGGACAGCAGATGCTGTGGTCTTAATGAGACAGTGTTTACAGCAGCGTCAGCAAGTACAGAAAACTAGCCACCCCGAAGTTCAGGCCTCGTTAGAAGCCTTAGAGGAGTGGGAGACCGAATAGGTTAATGCTGGTTTGATACATAGGCTTGAACAACTACTCTAGAGCAAGTGTGAACACAGAACTAGCAATTTGTTATAGCTTCGTGTTTTATATCTAACTAGTTAGACCTGTTTCACATACAAGTACGGGTTGTGATCGTGAACTAGCTGTGTTACGGCTAGCATATATTTGATCTCTATGATATGGTAGAGATTAGGAGGCGAGAGACCTAGGTCGACAGGAGTTTTTTCAAATCCTCTCTTGCACAAAGTTTGAGGGCGGTTTTGCAAATTACTGTACACAGATTGTTTTGGCTCTGTGATTCGGGTTTTGCTGAATCATTTGCAAAGACTAGCTGTCGTAGTGAGACTGGTCTGTGAGTAACAAAGACACCTGACAAATGCCTAATCAATCCTCTTTGCTGCTGAACAAAATTCCTTGTCAGACTACGAACAGGCCACCCTGGGAAACTTGTTCTTTATGCGGTCTAAAACACTTGTACCGATGCATGGGTAGAGCGAGTAGTCCCATATCGCTTAGAAATAATCTCCGAAAAACCCCTCTTGCGTAGCCGTCTAGTCCTGCGTCTATTTCCAGTCCACGACTCGAGACAGTAGTTTGAGAGTATTCTCCAGTATCACCACTGTTAGGTTCTGGATTTAGGAGAATGGCCTTGAACAATGACGACGACAACAATAACAAAAACAGTGCGATGAAGAGGATGGAATGCTCCTCAAGTGCTGTGCCCAGAAGGCTTGAATACAGCTACAGTCGCGTGTTCCGGGTTCCTAGATAACCAGCAATAAACCCGCAATGAACCATATTCTGTGCTTCATTGTAGTGCGTGACGCTAGCATCTCAGCACCTTTGGTCTCAAAAGACATATTGGTACATACAATGGGTACTTGTTGCTGTATTGCATACCTCAAATCATGGTTGATGAATTGCAATGGGTACGCGACTGGAAAACGTTAATCTGGGTGGTCTTGCGTCATCATGCCAACCACGACTGCAGTATGCTTTTCGAGTACGCCGCTCTGGAACGGCCATGAATTGCATTGCATCGCAAGGGTGTACCTACGTGTGACGTCTCACAGTACACTTTCAAAAAATTCAGCTTGTCATATTGTCGGTCTACAGTGGTGCAGCCGACTCTTTTTCAATCCGACTAGGGTCGTTTTGGAAGACTACTTTATAACAGCTGCTATGGTCAGTGTGTTTGGCTGCGTCAATGAGAACGTCTAACCGCTGCAGATCTGCTCTATAGGTTTCATGGCAACCGTTGGGGGAGGTAAGCATCACCAAAGGCCATTGAAATTCGAAAAGTTAGCTAATCACAGTATAGGGGTCAGCATTGATGTTGCAGATCACATAGAGAATGAGACATACCCCGCGTTGCTCCCTACTATGCTGAATGTATACATGTCTGACTATCTCTTGGATTCAACAGACTAATTGAATGTAGCTTGTGCTCGCTCAGTCTGTACTCTACCATCTCGGGAGCAACCTTATCAAAGCTTCACTGATTATTCAGTATATGCGACTCTTCTCACGTCCTGTATATTGTACGGAGCTGCTATATTCTCCTGGTTCTGGTAGTCGGGGCCAACGGCTGGGTGTATTTGGCAATGTTCTCTGTAAATTAGTCCAAAGCCATTGGGACACCACGATAAAGGGCACTTGCATGAACAAAGAGGGGCACTTTTGGTCAGCGAGCATTATTGGCATCGCAATCGATGTCGCAATCTGGATACTGCCCCTTCCGGTCATTAGCCTTCTGAGGCTGCTCAGATGACAGAAGCTTGTGTTACTGCTTGTTTTTGGGTTGGGTGTGCTGCGGGTATCATAAACATATGAATGTGCCTGTGTACTGACATCTAACACAGAGTTTGCGTCGTAACACTTCTGCGACTTGTTTTGGTCCAGCACACGGTGCGCCGTGGTGAGGTTATGAGTAAGTTTCTCGAGACCTCCTGAACCTAATAAGAGTCTGAACGCCTACAGAATCCGGCACGTACACAATATTCTCATCCATTGAGGTCAACATCTGTGCATCGTTAATCGTGATGAAGCCCTTGCTTACACGCTTTCTTCCCTATGTCATTTCTGAACAGCCACTTTCTGTGGCAGAAGACAGGAGGGCTTTCAGGGCTTTGACAGGCGTACACTTGATGAGGGCTAGCATGGCGGAGGCTGCAAAGGATAGAGAGCGTGGAGAGCGGAACGACACTTCAGTCGATACAGACAGATATTCCCGATAAAACAGTATGCTGCAAGAGAGTCGAAGAAGAAAAGAAACACTGCCGAGGGGCTGTGAGAGGTATGCAACATGCGTATGTAGCTACCAGCTGCATATTGCCGACGCAGCTCGGAACAGAGCTTCGCCGATGACGTAGATGCACCAGATCAACGAAGCCAACTCTGCATCGTGATAGTCCCAGAGCTTCAGAGTCGATAGACTACATAGCTGAACAGAACAAAACTATGACATGTATTACTCTCCCGCATCTTTGCACTTCCCCAGCATTGCGAGGCGAAGTTGGTGGCAGATGACAAGGAATGTCCCCACCAAGCGTTAGCGTGTCGTCCAAGCTCAACCTCCACCCGTCCTGCAACCAACATCGATTGAATGCAACTCGGTCTGCGTCCTCGCTTGCGTCCTCGGCCATCTTTGTACGACCTTGTGCAGAAGAAGAACATTGACCAGCTCTCGATATCCGGAGCTCACATCGCCACCCATCAGGACGACGTCGAGCCTCACCGCGTGCCGCTGCCTGTGAGCCCGCTGATATCACCGCAACGAGAGCTTGCTACTACGGCCCACGCACCACCACCACCACCACCACCACATATCACCCTACAGGAAGCTAGCGATAGCGAAGAAGATACAAAGATAGCCAAGATGCCTCCAGTAAGCATCGCCTGAGGTTGTCGGGCATCTTGCGCAAGCAGCTAAGCTAACTGGGCGGCGCAGAAAGGACAGAAGAAGGACCAGAAGTCGGAAGGCGGCGAGGAGCATGGTAAGCAATGGATAATAACACAAATGCGCAGGATTTGCGATGAGGAATGTGCTGACCCCATACAGGCGCCATCTTCTCCATCTCTGGGTACGTCTGAACCTGGTAGCGCCCAAACCGCATACTGACCCGCCCAGTCCCGTTATCATTGCTGAGAACATGATCGGATGCGCCATGTACGAGCTTGTATGTGCGACGCGCCACATCAATGGAGTTTCTGTTGACTGTTGCAGGTCCGTGTCGGCTATGAGAACCTCGTCGGTGAGGTCATTCGAATCGAAAATGACAAGGCCACTATCCAAGTCTACGAGGAGACTGGTACGCACCCCGCCGACATTTCGTGGTTGGGATGAGGACTTGGCTAATGCTGCGCAGCTGGTGTGACTGTTGGTGACCCCGTCTACCGCACTGGACAGCCGCTGTCGGTCGAGCTCGGTCCTGGTCTTATGGAAACCATCTACGACGGTATCCAGCGTCCCCTCAAGGGTATCGCCGACGATGCGGAGAGCATCTACATTCCCCGCGGTATCGATCTGCCCGCCCTCGACCGCAAGAAGAAGTGGGACTTCACACCTGGTTCCCTCAAGGTTGGCGACCACATCACCGGTGGTGATGTCTTTGGTACCGTCTTCGAGAACAGTCTGCTCAGCGAACACAAGATTCTTCTGCCTCCACGCGCGAAGGGTACTATCACTCGAATTGCCGAGAAGGGTAGCTACACTGTCGACGAGAAGATCCTCGAGCTCGACTTCAACGGCACCAAGACCGAGTACAGCATGATGCACAGGTGGCCCGTCCGAGTGCCCCGTCCTTCCAACGAGAAGATGTCCTCGGACCAGCCACTTATTGTCGGTCAGCGTGTACTCGACTCCTTGTTCCCTAGTGTCCAGGGTGGTACCGTGTGCATTCCTGGTGCTTTCGGATGCGGCAAGACGGTCATTTCTCAATCTCTGTCCAAGTTCTCCAACAGTGACATTATTGTTTACGTTGGATGGTAAGTCTTCAATTTTCCTCGAGCATGTGAAACGTACCCTAACTTCGTCTTTTATAGTGGTGAGCGAGGAAACGAGATGGCTGAAGTATTGATGGATTTCCCAGAGGTATTGCGACCCTAACTATATCCATTCTACGTCATGAGCGTAATACTGACTATTTTCAGCTTACCATCAACGTCGACGGTAAGGAAGAGCCTATCATGAAGCGCACTACCCTTATCGCAAATACTTCGAACATGCCTGTCGCTGCTCGTGAGGCCTCGATTTACACTGGTAGTACGTAAAACCAGTCACTTTGAAATTCAAAATTCAATTCGCTAACAGCATGATCAAGTTACCGTTGCCGAGTATTTTCGCGACCAGGGTAAGAATGTTGCCATGATGGCTGATTCTTCGTCTCGATGGGCAGAGGCGCTTCGTGAAATTTCTGGACGTTTGGGAGAAATGCCTGCTGACCAAGGTTTCCCTGCCTATCTGGGTGCGAAGCTTGCGTCTTTCTACGAGCGTGCCGGACGTGTCGAGGCTCTGGGCAGCCCCGAGCGATACGGAAGTGTGTCGATTGTCGGTGCCGTCAGTCCCCCTGGAGGCGATTTCTCTGACCCTGTCACCACGAGTACGCTCAACATTGTGCAAGTCTTCTGGGGTTTGGACAAGAAGCTGGCCCAGCGAAAGCACTTCCCGTCAGTCAACACATCGATCAGTTACAGCAAGTATACGACACCTCTGGACAAGTTCTATGCGAAGAACAACCCCGAGTTCCCCCGGCTGCGCGATCGTATCAAGGAGCTTCTGACAACATCCGACGATCTCGACCAGGTTGTGCAGCTTGTGGGTAAGTCGGCGTTGGGCGACAGCGACAAGATCACGCTCGATGTGGCGACCTTGCTCAAGGAGGACTTCTTACAGCAAAACGGATACTCAGACTACGACCAGTTCTGTCCGCTGTGGAAGACTGAGTGGATGATGAAGAACATGATGGCTTTCCATGATGAGGCACAGAAGGCAGTGTCCCAAGGACACTCATGGCCCAAGATCCGAGACGCAACTTCAGACATCCAGTCGCAGCTCCGCTCAATGAAGTTTGAGCTGCCTAGCGATGGCGAGGAGGCTGTCACCAAGAAGGCAAGTCCACCTATTGTTTTTTGTCGTAGAGACATTTGCTAACTAGATCGCAGTATGAACAACTACTCCAGAAGATGACGGAGAAGTTTGCATCAGTTGTCGACGAGTAGACGCATTTGGATAGAGGTGGTATTTTCATAGCGTGTCTCTAGTGTCTCTATACAAATACAGAATGTGCACTGCATCCCACTTGGTTATGGCGGCTGCCTGATCCGCTGACGACGCTATTTCGCGTCCTGTGGCGCGCTGCGAATCACATGCTTGTAAAAAGAATGTCTTTGCCACGTGGGCAAGAGATAGACATAGCAAGCTTCATGTGTGTGTGTTGTCATGAAGGCGGTCGAGTGTATCCGTCCTTGGTCATATGATAGCCCAATGACGTGTGTCGCAAAAGATACTAATTCTCCCATGCAGTTCCTGAACAGAGAACTGAAACAGTGCCTCGAGTGGCTGGCGAAGGCGAGAGTAATAGTTTGATTTCCAGAACCTGAAAACACTGCGCATCCTTCTGCCTTCGGTTGACCACGCTTGCAGACTGATTGAATTCAAGTTTTTTGGGTTGCAGGCCGCGTCTTGTGGCTGAGTCGTGTGGCGTCTTTGGCGGAACCCAAGCTCGGGCACTTGAAGCGTTACCATCTGCGACAGCTACGCAACCCACAAGCAACATCCCCAGATCCCAAACACCTTCGCCTTGTACAAACAGGCGCACACGCTCTACATAACAGCACCGATACCCATATACCCCGATTAAGGCGCATCCTAGAGACTCCTGCGAATTCCACCTTTACCGCCAACCATGGCGACAAATCCGAATGCGTAGGCACATGCCTTGGGCAACCCCTCGCCGCACCGAGAACTAACACTTCTGCAGAATCAATGTAAATGACCCAGGGCTGATTACCCTTGTGAACAAGCTTCAGGATGTGTTCACAACTGTCGGAGTACGTCGCCCCCAAGTCTAGGCACTCGTAGCGGTGTCCCAACACGTATACTGATGCCTGAGCCAGGTCCAAAACCCCATAGACCTCCCCCAGATTGCTGTCGTAGGATCCCAGTCTAGTGGAAAGAGTTCAGTACTTGAGAACATTGTCGGCCGAGACTTGTGAGTGCTTGTGGTTTACAACATGGTTTAGGGGATGGGGGGTACTAACGATAGCCCGCTAGTTTGCCTCGAGGAACCGGTATCGTCACCCGAAGGCCGCTCATTCTCCAACTCATCAATCGCGCATCGAGCTCGCAAGCAAACGGCACCGGTGAGGGAGCGAAGACTACAGAGCAGGAGAACAATGTCGACGAGTGGGGCGAGTTCTTGCATATCCCTGGCCAAAAATTCCACGACTTTGGCAAGATAAGAGACGAGATTGTAAGAGAGACGGAGTCAAAGACTGGTCGCAATGCAGGCATCTCGCCAGCACCTATCAACCTGAGGATATACTCGCCAAACGTCCTCACACTCACCTTGGTCGACTTGCCAGGTCTGACCAAGGTGCCTGTCGGTGACCAGCCTAGGGATATCGAGCGACAGATCCGTGAGATGGTTCTCAAGCAGATTAGCAAGCCCAATGCCATTATTCTGGCTGTCACCGCGGCCAACACTGATTTGGCCAACTCGGATGGTCTGAAGCTCGCGCGAGAAGTCGATCCAGAGGGACAACGGACGATTGGTGTGTTGACAAAGGTCGATTTGATGGACGAGGGAACCGACGTAGTGGACATTCTCGCTGGACGCATTATCCCTCTGCGGTTGGGTTACGTTCCTGTGGTGAACCGAGGCCAGAGGGATATCGAGAATAAGAAGGCGATTTCCTATGCGCTCGAGCATGAAAGGCAATTCTTCGAGAACCACAAGGCATACCGCAACAAGGCAGCTTACTGCGGTACACCTTACCTGGCCCGCAAACTGAATTTGGTAGGCTTCTGCTATTTCACGCAAACGATGGTGGTATGCTAACAGACGTAGATTCTCATGATGCACATCAAGCAAACCCTTCCCGATATCAAAGCCCGTATCTCCTCTTCGCTACAAAAGTACCAGGCCGAGCTTTCGTCACTTGGCAACTCCATGCTAGGCAACAGCTCCAACATCGTGCTCAACATGATCACAGAGTTCACCAATGAATACCGTGGTGTGCTTGAAGGAAACAACCAGGAGCTTTCTGCTGTTGAGCTTTCTGGTGGTGCCCGTATCTCGTTCGTCTACCACGAGCTGTACGCCAATGGCGTGAAGGCTGTCGACCCCTTTGACCAAGTCAAGGACATGGACATTCGAACAGTCTTGTACAACTCCTCTGGTTCATCTCCAGCACTGTTTGTCGGAACCACTGCTTTTGAGCTCATTGTCAAGCAACAGATTAAGCGTCTAGAAGACCCTAGCTTGAAGTGTGTCAGCCTCGTCTACGATGAGTTGATTCGCATCCTGGGCCAACTGCTCAGCAAGAACTCCTTCCGAAGGTACCCTGCTCTTAAGGAGAAGTTGCATCAGGTTGTTGTTTCATTCTTCAAGAAGGCAATGGAGCCAACCAACAAGCTTGTTAAGGATCTCGTTGCCATGGAGTCGGTCTACATCAACACCGGTCACCCAGACTTTATCAATGGTTCGCGTGCCATGGCTATTGTACACGAGCGACACAACAGCAACAAGCCCCAGCAGGTGGATCCCAAGACTGGAAAGCCACTGCCACCTAGCGTGCCCCCGCGGTCGATTTCGCCCACGCTGGATTCTAGTGAGGGTGGTTTCTTCGGCTCATTCTTCGCTAGTAAGAACAAGAAGAAGATGGCTGCTATGGAGCCCCCACCACCTACCCTGAAGGCATCTGGAACTCTTTCTGAGAAGGAGTCTCAGGAAGTCGAGGTCATTAGTAAGTAATGATAAATGAACCGGTGCAAGTCATCATGCTAATTATTCTGCAGAGCTGTTGATCACATCTTACTTCAATATCGTCCGCCGGACAATGATTGACATGGTGCCAAAGGCAATCATGTTGAACCTCGTACAGTGGACCAAGGAGAACATGCAAGGCGAGCTTCTCACCAACATGTACAAGACGGACGAGCTGGATGAGCTGCTGAAGGAGTCTGAGTACACAGTCAAGAGGAGGAAGGACTGCCAGCAGATGGTGGAAAGCCTGTCCAAGGCACAAGAGATTGTCAACCAAGTGCAGTAGGCGAATGCTCTGGGTAGCGGGTCTTGTTGCTAGACGTGTCTGTTCTATGGGTTGGCATTCTGCGCAAGGTGTTCGGGGTGCTAGCATACTAGATTTCCGTCATGAGTCTGCCCATTTTACAATTAAAGGATAAGATATGTAAGCTATCATGGACATGAAATAATCGAGAACATTGTGTTTTGTTGTTTTACTGCAAGTCAGAAAGACGATCGTAATGTGAGATAGCAATGCGGCGAGATGTGCGGAGTTGAAGTGCACGGGCCAAGCGGACATGTCGAAAAGTCCAATGCAACTCAGATGCCCGCCTCTCCAGCAACAGAGCGGCCATGCTGCTCCCACGGATATTCGCGCCCGTCCGCGCATCGATAGCGACATCTGCGGCATTCATTGCACCCTCTACCCGTGTTCTCGATACCCTTCGCACAGCCAATGGCTCTACAGCACCCACCCCAGTTCTTTCTTTCGTAAGACATTCAGCACATCAGGCCCAGGGACGAGCCAACGGAGCAAAAGACGGACCGGGAAAGCGATTGGGAGCCAAGAAGAGCGGAGGTGCGTTTATCTGAGGAATCCTCAAAGGACAAGGACCCAAAAGTACCTAGAGCTGGAAACGCTGACTTTTGTCTCAAGGCGAATACGTAATTCCGGGCAACATCATCTTCCGCCAACGAGGGACATCATGGTTTCCCGGTGAAAACTGCAAATTCGGGCGTGACCACTGCATCTTCGCTACCGAGTCGGGCTACGTACGGTACTACCGCGATCCAAGGAAGCACCCAAAGAGACAGTACATTGGTGTTGCGCTGGAGAAAGACCACACGCTGCCGTATCCGCCCAACGCCGCGAGACGGAGACGACTGAATATGCTTCCTGTGCCCGCTACATCGTCCGCGAAGCCCGCCTCAGCGGACGCAATTGTCGTGTCGGATCTGCAGGTTGGCGATGCAAGCGCAAGTAGTATCCGCGAGACGCCGCGCGAGACAGCGAACAAGGGACTCAGTCTCACAGTCGGCAAGGGATATGCATACCGCGAGGCTAATTGGCAGATTGGACGTGCGGCAGAGCGTGCAGGTGTGAAGGTCAAGGAGTTTGTGCCGGGAGATAGGTGGACGGCGTGGCGGAAGAGGAGTACGCGCATTCAGGCGAATATGGAGAGGAAGAGGCTCAGGAATGCGGGTAAGAAGGCTAGTAAGCCCAAGGCGAGGAAGGCGAGGGCATAGAGACGGGAAGTTTATGTACCTTGAGGGAAATGACATGTATTTGGAGCTGTATGAGTATATGTGGGGAAATATATGATGTATATCACGGCATGCTCTTCTCCCTCTCTCCCTTCCCCATAGCTCTCCTCCTAGTGAACTCTACCCCTCCCCTATCTCACCCACTTCAAACTTCCTCACCCACCGAAAAACACCCTGGCTCGGATCCATAATACACGCAAAATGCGTTACTTCATTGCACACCGGGTACGTCTCTACCCACCGCCGCAGCGTCACCAGCGTCACACCCGTTGCAGCAGGCTGACCACGCTTCGCCTGCCGTGCTTGTCGCTGGCTCCACGCAGCCCATTTCGCTGTCAGACAGTGCTTCCGCTCGATGCTTTCGGCCAGGATGTCGTGCATGCTTGCTTGAAGAAATGCGTGAGTACGAGTTTTCTGTGCTTGTGTATGGGAAGAAGGGTCCAAGGGATCTGTCTCAAGCGCTAGATCGTGGTTTGTGGCGCTGAGGAAGGACGATGAGCGCAGGGCTTTTGTAGTCTGGAGGTCTTTTTCCAATATGATTGTCTCCGTGGGCGTGCAGAAGATGAGGTATGCGGCTGGTGTGCGGAGGGTAGGTAGGAGACTGGATATAGCTTGTGGAGTATGTGGTGGAGTATTGTGAGACATTAATTCTTTCTCTGCTTCTTCGACTTCTTGAGCGGTTAGACCGCGCCTTGTTAGTCCTCTGCGTGGCACGGTGGTGCTTGGGAGTAAGAAGTCGCGGAGGATGGTCGAGATACTGGGGCGTCGGCCCAAGAGCACCATGAGCGTGTTCCAGTAGTATGAAAAGTTGGCTATAGATACGCCAGATGCGTTGTGGTAAGGGCGAAAGTTGAGCGAAACACTGAGGCCTTTCCTCACGCCTGTTAGTACACCGACGAAACCTACGTATCCCAATGTCCGCGCAATAACGTCTCCACCAGTCGTCTCGATATATTCGAATTGTACAATGGCATCTCGTAGTACGGGCATGGGCCAGTCCAGTGTCCGGAAATGCATCATGGTCGTTTCTTCGATCCCCTCTCCTATCCCTGCCCAGGAGTCTCGAACCAGCATGCCGCCGCTTGTGCAGCCAAGGAGCAGGTCCAGGAAGACGTTGTACCCGACGAGAAGGTACATTGGGACACGGCTGGCTTGACTGATGCCTCGTAGCTCTTCGGTTTGCTCCTGGCTGTAGAGGCGATACAAGAGGAGGCGGCCGAGGAAATGAAACAGTGACACTGGCAGGCCAAGATTGGAGATGGCCTCGGTGTAGAGGTTGGCAATCTGGCGCAGGACGGAGGAATAGGACTTTGCGACAAGTTTGTAGCGTACCAATGGCGCAGAGGAAAGATTGATGGTGTATGTGGGTGGCATGCTGGTCGCTGTCGGAGGTGGGAGGTTGGGTGTCATACTGGAATGTTTGGCTCGTAGGATTATGAGACAAAGCTATCTTAAATCGAGTGTGCGGCTGGAATTGAGGGACATTGGAGCTGGTGCAGAGTGACGTTTGTCGGTAGTCGAGCTAAGCAAGGAAAGCAGCCAAGAGAAGAAAGTACGAATGACTGGTCTATGAACTGAACGGATAAATCTCTTGTGCTGAAGTATCTTCTGACTTAGTTCATGTTTTGTTCACGGAACCGTCTGCGGAGTGCACGTCCCATGTTGATGCCTAGGAGAAGTGCCAGTAAGCTGGAGAAATATCAAGTAGGCTGCATGCATATGGCACGTGACATGCGTGTTCAGATACCCGGAAGATACTCCTCATCATTCTATCCTCGCATTTGGTTCTACAATTAATATGGATGACGGTTTCATTCAGGCTGTGCCTTCGGCAAGCGGCCTATCTTTGTGTAATTGTGTCATTCACAACTACACAGGTAATATACCAAGGGTTTCTTGCAGACTGTAACGGTCGCAAAAAGGACCATCGTTGTGAGAATGATGGAATCCTGTATGATGCATTGATGTTAAAGCTGGTTGGTCAGTTGGCCAAGATGATTGTTCGTACGCGTTGTATTATGAAGAGGCATCCTTTTCTATATGCATTCAATTTTAATCTGCCTTACATATAGTGTGCTGTTTGAGACTTCTTAAATTGTCTATAATTCAACGGTTGATGACTGTTTTAGGGCCGTGTAAGTATGTGGGTAACTATTTATGAAGTAAGACATCCCTGTCACTGTACCGACGCGCAGGGTGCGCGTAGCTCATCTCTCCGCAGCTGCACCTCGGCATCTTCCCCGCGGGAATGCTTAACCGTGGAGTGCAGTCAACCATATCGACGTCGAACATGAACAAGTTCTTACTTGATCTTCGCTTCCCCTTAGGTGTTCAACTTGAGAAATTCCAGTGTTACCAACCGCAAACGTAGGAATTGTTAAGGACATTACAGATTCATCATGACTGCACCCCAACCGCCTCCGCTTGCCAACATACGCGTGCTGGAGTTCGCGGGACTTGCTCCAGGTAAACAATATACGTTTTCTGTATTATAAATTCTCATGTTCTAAGAAAAACGCAACAGGACCCTTTGCTGGCATGCTCCTGGCCGACTACGGCGCATCTGTCCTTCGTATCGACCGCGCACCCGCCAGCCCAACCAGTGACCAACTTACGCGCCGCAAGACGTCGATATGCGTAAATCTAAAGTCGCCTGCTGGCCTCGCGCTCATCAAGAAAATCATACCACAAGTCGACGTTCTCATTGATCCCTTTCGGCCCGGGGTGCTTGAGAAAGCAGGCTTGGACCCGGAAAAAGTCCTTTTGAAGTTGAACAAGCGACTGATTGTTGCGCGCATGACGGGCTTCCGGAGAGATGGAAAGTACGCACATATGGCGGGGCACGATATCAACTACATTGCTGTTTCGGGTGTGCTCAGCATGTTTGGGAGAAAGGGCGAGAAACCGTATCCACCAGGCAACGTGGTCGGCGATTTTGCGGGAGGAGGCGCCATGTGTTTCCTCGGTATACTGCTTGCCCTCCTGGCGCGAGAACGCAGTGGCTTCGGACAAGTCGTGGAAGCAAACATGGTGGATGGCAGCGCCATACTTGCCACGATGCCTCGTTTGGGCTTGAAGACGGAGGTTTGGAAGGGCGAGCGGGGCACAAATATGCTCGATGGTGGTGCACCTTTCTACGACACATATGAGACTAAGGATGGACGGTACATGGCGGTTGGAGCGATTGAACCGCAATTCTATGCAGCGCTGCTCAAGGGCATGGGTCTCAAACCGTCTGATCTACCTGGGACCAGGGATAACAGGGCTGATTGGCCCAAGTTGAAGGAATTCTTCGCAGCGGAGTTTAAGAAGAAGACGCGCGCGGAGTGGGAGGCCATTTTCGATGGGACAGACGCGTGTTGCACGCCTGTCTTTACCCAAGCAGAGTTGGAGGAGCAAGGATTTGATCAACGACCTGCTGTTACTTTGAAGACTTCGCCTGGTTATGCTGTTCATGAGGGTAGTGATGACAGATCTGCGGCCGAGGGTCAAGGTATTGGCTGGCAGGGCAGTGGATGGAGCGAGAAAGGTCTGAAGCCTGGTAGTGGGGGAGAGGATACATTGAGTACGTGGATGGGGTGGAGCAAAGGGAGGCACTACATTGAGGAGCGTGGCGGATTGGTGTGGAATGATACTTCAAAACTGTAGCTCTAATACTTTGAAGATATCACGTTAATGTTGTTGCTAATAACCACAGACATGGTAGGGACATTACGATGGTCCCATTGTGAAAGCCTCGGCCTCTGGATCTTGACGGGAACTAGCATCAACTAGTGCGGTTCGCCACTCTCCACCTCGCGTTCTCTGCACATTTGCATATTGGTTCAACTACCACACCTATTGCTCTATCACTGGACACTAACACATATTTTAGAGACTCGGTAGCATGCTGTAGATTGCGTGCTGATGAATAAGGGCCGCACAATGTGATCGCAAGCAAACATGTACCACCTGCTACCATGGCAACACATAAGAGATCGAGGACTGGATGCTGGACGTGCAGAGAAGCCGGATATAAATGCGATGAACAAAAGCCATTTTGCGGTCGTTGTATGCGACTGAAGATTACTTGCAAGGGCTATGGCGTCCGGTTGAAGTGGCAGGACGATGCTGTCAACACCCCAGCAAAGCCACCGCGAAAGAGTCGGAAGAAAAAAGTCATTGAGCAAGCTCACCCCTTGAGTCCGGCTTCAGTCAACAGTTTCTCATCTATGCCTTTGATAATTTCCAGTCCTGACAATTCGCTCTCGTCACCAGGATCGACGAAAAGTCTACCTTTGTTACCACTCAACAGTCCTGCATTGGCGTATGGCCTATCCCCGGAGGATAGGTGGCTCCTCGATTATTGGGTAGACCAGCTTTCCACTCTCATATCTGTCGCTCCTAACATGGGAATCTCGACTCCCTTCCAGCGACACCTGACGGCTATGGCATACCAATCCCCTGCACTCAGATCTACCATTCTTTCAATGGCTGCAAATCACCTTGCAACATCATCAAAAGACCCATTCTTGTATTTTCAGAGATATCGCCATCAAAGAGACGCTATACATGAGCTGCAGCGCATGATTCAACACCCTTCCGAAATGAATGCCGAACCAGCGCTGGCGACTGTTATGATGATGCAAGTATCCGCGCGCCTCTTCGGTGAAGATGAGGAAGCAACTGTTGCCAATCATTTGGCGGGTGCGAAAGCAATGATAGTCCGGAGCCAAGGAGAAGATTGGCTGGCCGGCTCAGGTGCACAGTTTCTAATGAGTCTCTTCGCGTATCACGATATCCTGTCATCCGTGTCAAGAGGATCAACCCCCTTACTAGATCACGAGACCGACTTTACGGCGATAGAAGGAGAGCACAGCTTGGCCAGTATTGCGAACGTACTTTTGGTAGTCGCCCAGACCAGTAAACTGCAGCACACCATTAAGATGAGACGGTCACTGTCACCATCAGTCCCTGCTCTGACGGAAGACGAAAATACCACTGGCACGCATATCCAACAGAAGTTGCTAGCCATGGACTTTGCTACCTGCAAGCAAGAAGACGAACAGGAAACCCCAGACATCAAGCTTACAGCTGAGGCGTACCGCCACGCAGCTTTTATCTATCTGTACCGGACATGGCTTGATATTGGCGCCCCAAATCCCATCAGCATGGATCACATTGACCAATGTCTGGCGTACTTGCAGCAAGTGGATGTTCGCTCTCCTTTGACCACTGCACACATATGGCCGCTTTTTACCGCTGGCTGTGAGGCTATCGACAGCACACAACGACAGTTTGTTCGGAATCGTTTTGAGGAAATGTATGCAGTCAAGCGCTTTCCAAGCTTGAGAAGGGTAATGCGGGATATCGAGCATGTGTGGGTAGCAAAGGATATGGAGCAGCAAACGAAAGGGCAAGATGGTATGGCAAAGGTAGACTGCATACAGGTCATCCTGAAGAACAGAGGGCGGGAGGTAGATCTAGCTTGACAGACGAGGATTGAATCTACAGCCATCCAGGTTCAAAATGAACCGTCATTGTTTCCATCATGACTTGTTGAGATCAGGTACGATACGTATCGATGCAAGTCGAAGCGCATAGATGTTTCGGCAACCGGATGCTCTGGTGAATCACATCCGGCTTGCAATTCCGCATTCTGCGTCCCGTTGATCGCGATATTTCCGCCGTGCTGATTTCAAAGCGCAATGAGGCGAATATTCCAGAGTCAAGTAAGTATGTACGGCTCCTATGACACCGCCTGCGCAACCAAAAAAATGCGCAGCCAGCTCTAATGGAGCACCTGTGTTCCTTCTCCGCAGCGCTATATCGCAGCCGCCCAATTGGATAACTCGGATCGCGTCGATACAAGACGTAAAGACGCGGGTGAGATGGGTGGCTGAACTGTCTGATGGTGCGTTGAAGAAAACAAAAAGGGTTGGCGACAAATTTGCGATGTTATGGGGAGGTTGCTTGGCGCACTAGACCCGATCCGTACTAGAGCTGTGGCAGCCGTTCCACTCGTCGACTTGTCATAAGAACTGCTCCAACTGCGCGTCGTGTATCTGCTCTGCCACGCTTTCTTAGCAGTCAGTCGCACTGGCCGGACAACTCTTGGCTCGCTTCTTGACATGCGACTGAGCTAGGTAATATCTTAATAAACCCTTTAGTGCTGAGCTATGTAACATTCGGCGGCTCCGGGACTTGTCCTGAATCATCGAAACAACTCGCGATGGAAGTGTGCATCTCCGCACGAATCCGCACGACACCCAAGTGTATCTTAGATGACTGTTGTTGTTCTCTTGGCCAACAATTCCGTAATGGGAGCACTGCATACTTGTACACCCAACTTTGTCGGATTACTCATGGATGATGCCCAGTAATTCTTATTACTAATTGGCACATGTCCTTCGGAAGCGCATTAACCGTGTCTCCGAATTGCAACCTCCATCAAGGGACCTGACATTGGCATCTTGATAATTCACGTCTGTTGCCACTATTTTGCTTGCATACACACACCCATGGTCTGACCGCTTGTGCCCACCTGGAAAATGGCGTGCCTCGCCAAGTTCGCTGCAGGTCCACGGAGCCGGTATCTCGCCCCCAACTCGGTTGCCGGTCCACATGGGAATCGCCATCGCCATAGCCCTCGACGTTAAACAGTGATGACATAATTTCTTCCTGGCGGCGATTCTCATCGTGCACAATATATAAGGTAACGACGAGGCTCTACTGATGACGACACACTGTAAGCAGCGAGCCTCGTTCAACGCCATGGACCGCTCTACTAAACCGAGTTTCAACTTTGTCAATCTTCAGCATCCGGATGATCTCAAAAATGAGGAGACACAGCTTCGCATCCGCCGCCTTGCCATGACTGAGGTTGGTAGGGCAAGGAGGAAACCTAAAACCAAACGCGCGCGTCATGAAATCGTCCTTGAGCTCCGAAACCCAACTGAGAACCAAGTCAATATCGATCGGCTTGGCGGCGGCCAGCTTGATCCTTTTGGCCCCTACCCTGTTGAGCTTGACGATTCTGATCGAGCATTGCTGGCCAATGGTAGGTGCATATTCCCGAAATGGCAAGTCTTCCTCTTCTGACTGGTAATAGTATTGATTGCCGACAACAACAACAATCACCCAACCAATCTGCGAGGCTCTTGGTACCCGGTCGGGCTCAATTATTTGACCGCTTTCTATAACATGCTTGCCAACTCCCAAAATTTTCTATTTGAGAAGCAGCATGGATACTTTCCTTCGCGGGATGACGCTATCGCGCTGAAGCATCATCACAAGGCTCTTCGACACACTACCGAAATAATGAAAGACCCAACGAAACATAACAGTGACGAGCTCATAGCTTCCGTGATTTCCTTTATGATTCATGAGGTAGGTCATTCGTACAGATGAACGTGGGCGCATACCTGACGTGTGGTAGGCTTTGCTCGGGAACTTTGGAACCAACGAATGGCAAAGGCACGCCGATGCATTAGCAAGAGTGGCACAACTCAGAGGTGGCTATGGTTCCATCAAAACAGAATACTTGCGAATCACAGTAAGCTGGTAAGTGATTTGATTGAAATCCAATCCCATGAAATTATGCTAACTTACGAGCAGGGCAGATCTGCTTGGGAACTTCTTCCAAGATCGGTGTCCCGTCGTTCCTATGCCAGAGCAATGGCTTTTAGACTCCAAGTCACCACCAAACTCACCACGGCCCTGCAATCCCATATCTCTGGCATGGAAACAACAAATACCCATGCAATTAGACTGGATCACAATCTTTGATGATATAGTCCAGCTAATATCTCTCGATCGCATGTTCAACGAGAGACAACTCATGCTGGCTATCACGAGTGGGAGCTGGATGGAGCCGACCATCTATCGTCTGCTATCGATACGGCCCTTACACCAAGGCAACGATCGGGAACACGTCATGGAAGAAGTTTGTCGGCTTGGCACGTTACTTTTCCTATCACCGTTTTGGAGAACACTTGGCCAGTCGCCAGTACGGACCGCTGCTCTGTCTCGCAACTTGCTACTGGTGCTGTTGAGAAACATGATTGAATGGAACGAATTAAAGCCCTTGCTCATCTGGACGCTTTACTTCGCCGCCATTGAGACCAAGGACTTGGCCGAGAGAAGCCAATTTGTATTGATGCTCGGCATTTTGATGAGCGGTATGCAGCTGCAAGAATGGGATGGGCTCATGAAGATAGTGAAACAAGTTTTGTGGGTGGAGAAGGTCTTTGCTGGTACCGACGACCTCATTCGAGATGAGGTCATGCAGATTGTAAATCATCATGCTGCAAATGCCCCTCCACCCGACAATTTGCCTACTGGCATTTTGGAGGGTTCTGCAGAGGAGCACTAGCGCTAGATTAGGAATACGCTCATCCCTGCCCATGCAGCCACGCTCCACTTTTTGGTGACCTTCTCATCAACCGGGTTACTTCCTCCCTCAGCCCCAACGTTTTGACCTATGGCATCAGGCAACTATAATGGTATTTCAAAGAAGGCGGCTCAATGTTTGTCCTTTAGTGCCGAGTTATATAATAATTGCAGAGCGCACGTAATCAATGTTGGGTCCACCTAATCGTTTTCTGGAAACGCCCCGCGGAAGCTTGGTAATAGGGCTTACTCAGGATTGTACCAATAGTACCTGTAGCGATAGAACTTGGGTACACGATGTCCAAGGGCAAGGTGAGTATAAAACGGCATGGTACGACAGTATTTCAGGCAACTCAGAAACATCGACGCTTCAACATATCCACAACCTTGTCACATTAGATACATCTATCTCGAATACCTGTCGCAACCATGGAGAACCTTCCCGATGACCACTTTGTGAAGCTTCAGCAATTTGTCCCCGTCGTGCATCGGGATTTGTATCCTGCTATCGACCCCAAGCAAAGCTCTCTGTCCCAAAAGGGCCACGTGATCATCATTACAGGTGCCAGCCAAGGGTTAGGAGCTCGAGTATGTACACTCCTATATCACTTTCAGTCTACATCCCTAACCAAATCGATAGGGTTTTGTACCATCATTCGCAGCTGCCGGCGCGAAAGCCATAGTTCTTGTAGCACGCAATGCAGACAAACTTGCTGAAGTCGCAAAGTCCGTTTCTGCGTCTTACCCCGAGGTTGAAACATTCTCCGTCTCTACCGACATTGCGGACCCGAAATCAGTCGCCAATCTTTTTGAAAAGGTCAAGGAGAAGTACGGCCATGCTGATGTTCTCGTCAACAATGCTGGAATCTTCAAGGCTATTGGGCCAGTCAAGGACGTTGACCAAGCCATGTGGTGGGACGAGATGGTATGAGCATCGCCCCAGTCACTTTGAATACATTACCTAATGCTGAAAATACAGAGTCTGAATATCCGTGGCACCTTTCTAATGACTCAACACTTCCTCAAGAGCCTCCCTTCCCCTTCCACCCCCGCCAAAATCATCACTTTAACTACCGGCGCCGCATACGAAGTCTTCCCCAATCTCAGCGCCTACGGCATCTCCAAACTCGCCGTTCTCGAACTCATGACATATGTTACGGTCGAGAACCCCAACGTCTTCGCCGTCGCTGTGCACCCTGGTATTGTAAAAACCGACATGACGGTTGACATGTTCTGGAAGTTTGCGCTCGACACACCAGAGCTTGTTGGCGGCGTGGGTGTCTGGCTTGCAGGTTGGGAGGGTGTCGATAGGAGTTTTCTGGGAGGCAGGTTTGTCAGCGTCAATTGGGATGTGGATGAATTGGTCAAGAGGAAGGACGAGATTGAGAGGGACGGGCTGCTGAAGATGGATCTTAAGGGGCAGCTTGGGGCGGAGCAATTTGAGAAGTAGAGATGGAGATTGTTTCATAGATGAAATATTCTGTAGTTTACTATGCCGTTTCTTTGTTGCTTTGGTACTGCAGCTTTGTTAAACTCACGCGGTATCATTGACAATGGTAGGCTTCACCTAGGATCATCATATCGCACCACCCCCATGCTGGCTATCCATTTACTGATAACCGCACTCTTTTGGTTTACATGATTCTTCAAAACAGCGAAGTTGCTGACGAGCTTGCTGCTGAACCCATATATGGAATGCTGGTACTTCCTACGAAGCAGAGAACTCTACATCCCCTCAACTGGACCCCATTCACATAATGAATATCGCCACGACTTTGACCCCATATACATTACTGATCTTAGGATGGATGATAAATTGCAAGCTATCACCGTCATTATGCACGCACAATGTCAGGACTGTTGGACGAAAAGCTTGTTATCGGTACGATGGCAACGGTCAATATATCTCGATGCAAATTGAACAAACAATCATTTCACTTTTCATGTGTTCCACACGCTCATTTGATGCTTTGATACAACGATCACTACAACGTCCGCCTCTGGATCACGGGACGCACACCGTCACATGACGGACTGCAAATACTTCGAGATTAAGCAGCTTCAATTCTCCAAGTGCATCGGATTTGTCTATGATCTTCTCTCTAGATTTTCTGAGTCTACTATGTCCTGCTCTTGTCATTGAAAATATAAAAAATATAATTTGTTGTTGCCTGCGCGCTCTATGCAGTACTAAAGTCCAAGCCTATGCTATGCAGCGCTGTACCCAACCCTGGATATTCAGATTTCGCTATGGAAGTAAGAAACTAATATTAGTCCTATGGCGATCGTCGTGCGCTTATTTATAAATGATTGCCACTCTAGTCAGTTCCTGAGATCGAAGCAGCTTCTCGTTCCAGCTGCGGGATGGACCCCGCAGCTGCAACACAAGTAGCGTATAATTTACTCCGAACTAAGATTTTGACTAACAATCTAACCAATGGAAGCCATATTGGATATCAAGCCAAGTCTACAGCTGAAAACTGCCCTAGAATAAGGTTACCCACTGCGAAGCAAGACACACAACGTAGTGAGTCGATTTCAAACACTGAATTCCAAAACTCGCTGTTTCATTTACTTGCCTAAAATTCCATTATAAGACACTGTTCCACAGATGGTTCTTGTTAAGTATAAGCACATAGTAACGCAACCTGTGATCCAGCTACTGGCACTGTCGATCATTTCGTTGCCGACCTCAAAGGCTAGCATACATAGCGACTTCTGCTTCAGCACGTCTGAGACGGTTAACAGGAACTTCGTGCGCCCAAAACGTGGGTTTGGGCATAGAATCATATGGTGCTGGGATGCTACGGCGACATAGGTTATTTTCGTGATATCTATGAGTTTCTCCGTGTTCGCAACCCAGATGCAAGATTTCGCTGTATCCTATCATGGCCAGTACGACACCATAGGCTATACCGATACGGAACCATCTCTAAAAGAAACAAGTGTGGCTTTTTTTCTATTGTCTGAGCTGACTTGGCCTTCCGCAAAGCGCAACTTTAGACGGGCTGGAACCAGCGATTGCGCGACGTCCCTTGGCACGCAGAAGCCACAAGCCCGTCAGGCAGAAAAGGCTCAAAACCCAGAGTCTGTTGCCGAAATGGCAGCCTGACAATGGGAGCCCCCTCGCTTCAACTGCATGCCAGGATCAAGGTGTTGACCACTGCTTAGCTCAACCACCACCTTCTCGATTCTTCACACATCATCGTTTCCACAAATCTGTACATTAGTACACGCAGGCTCCGCCATTCGAACATTATAGATCCTAAGTGTGCTAGCACGAAGCGAAGAATGTCGCGGTTGAGGAAGACGCGAGGTAACGATACATCGTTCAGCACAAAAGTGAAGGGGCTATTCTCTAGGAGTTCGAAGAACAAACAGCAATATGCAGACCATCTTGGAGAGACACTCTCTTCCGTAAACTCGACCAACAATTATGTCCAGACACCGAATCTAACCTGCGGGCAGCAAGGCGGGGGAGGTCAGAGTGGGCGACCGGCTTACCCAGCCTACAGTGCGTCTACGGTCAACCCTACCGTCCGTCCTGCAGCACCAAAATACGCTTTGCACCCTCATTCTAGCGGTGGGAGTGGCCCTGAAGGATGGGCTCCCCCATCATCGACCTTTGGTTACAGAAAGCCCGTCGCGCAGCCTCCTCACCGCACGAATGATGGTCGAGGACAATCTGCTGTAGGACAGCAGCAACAAGCTCGATCACAACCGAGTTATGTCGATCAACCGTTGCAATCATCTGCATATCCTACGCATATAAGTGAAAACGACCTTCAGGTACATCCCGTTCAGAGTGGATATTCTTCCAGTGCGAGTCAGAGGAGTCGCGAGGAGAGGAACATCACCGCACAATACGTTACGGTAGATGACGACAGCGAAGACGACAGACCAACGATTATTGTGATCCCTGCTTCAGTACTAAACGAGATCCGCGAAGGCAGATCCCGGATAAGACCTCCTTCTCTTGTCATGGGCAGCAAGTTTAGAGTGGGAGGCACGACACCACCATCTGTCCATACAATTGACGAATCAGAAGACGAAGAAGACTACCCAACTAATGATATGAACCAAGAAAGCATGCGGTCGATCGATCCTGGACCAAATACGTCAGTCGGCGGAGTCAACCTCAACCGACGCTTTGACTACATGCCGGCGAGCATGGTTCCGATGTGGTATATCAAGAATCCGGATGTCGAACCCCAAGGCACTCCGGGTTATCTCTGCGCAACCTGCAGGCACATTAACTTCATTGCACTATTCAGGCAACAGGAGACTGAAGTTCCGCCCAAACCGCGTGACTACATCATGCTCGGGACGCTGGGAAGAATGATAATAGAGCATCAGGGCTGCGGATTCTGTCAGCTCGCTGGTAAAATCATCGCACTTGATATCGTCAAAGATCTTCCACGAAATATGGATGAAGACGAAAAGCGCACTCTCAGCCACCAGATGATCAGTGCCAAATTCGGAGACTTGTATTCATTATGCCCCGTACGATTCAAAACGTCACATTGCCAACCGGCACTGTACCTCTGTTCGAACAAAGCCCTGCTCACTGCATCGAAGCAGTCGGTTGTGCTGAAACCGGAAGTTAGCATGGCTATCCGCCCGATTGTGCGCAATTCCCCAAATTGTGGCAGATTGCTCCTCCAGCCCGATCAGATAGACTTCAACTGGATTCGAGATGTTATTAGGCAGTGCGATCTGCGAGACGTCAGGAGTCCCTACCAGCACGCCACAACTGTGAGGGCAATCGATGTGTTCAACATGTGCGTCACAGAGCTCAATCACAATGTCAGATACGTGACTCTGAGCTACACTTGGGGCGAGGCTGAACAGGTCAAATTGCTCAAAGATACGTACGATGCCATGACACAACCCGGTGCCTTGCTGTCACTGATGGACAGAATACCTAAGACTATCAGAGACTCCATCACATTGACACTCCAGATTGGCGAACGTTACCTGTGGGTCGATGCTCTTTGTATTATACAGGACGACCCGGTGGACAAGGCCACACAAATTGGCAAGATGGGCCGCGTCTACAAGAATAGCATCCTTACCGTCTGTGTGTGCTGCGGAGATGATGCCGACTACGGCATTCCCGGTATCGAGCACAATACACGTACGCTGAAGCAAGCCGCGCAAGTAGTGGGCGGCATTGCACTCGGAAACATACTGCCCTGTGGCGAGCAGATCTTGAAGTCAACGTGGTCCACCCGCGGGTGGACTATGCAAGAGAAGGTCTTATCGCAACGTAAGCTGCAGATTTCAGACCATGGAGTTAACTGGTGGTGCTGGCATACATCAACAGCTGAGGACGAGAATTGCCGCCATGCATGGTGGGATGAGGGAACTGCCCACCGCGGCATGTTTTTCTATGAAGGCGAGGACGATAGAGTGGTTTCTAAAATCGGGCGAAGCTGCAATATGGACATATTTGCCGTTGTAGTCATGGACTATACCTCTAGAAACCTCACGCTTCAGGAGGATGCTGAGAGGGCGATGGCCGGAGTGCTGGATGAAATCCAGGGTCTTTTTCGTGGAACATTCGTTCACGCTTTACCGGACACAGAGCTGGCTGCGAGCCTCATGTGGAGCGCTCTCGGCAAGAGCAGACGACGAGTAGACACGACGACTGGCAAAGCCCTCTTTCCGAGCTGGAGCTGGCTAGGGTGGATCGGACAGGCTGCGTGGCCGTGGCTCATCGAGCGCTCCTATCCCATGTCTGAGCTCGGCTCGCCGCTCCTATGGCGTAATTTACTTGCAGATCCAGACGCTGATGAAGAAGATCTATGGCTCACGGGTACTGAATATCGAATGCCATATCGCGCTCGAGCCGGGCGCTGGACGGTGGACGAAGCTGAGAGTGGTTGGACATGGATCGACGACGCAGACAACGGCCGCCGCTGGCTGCATCCGGTATCCGAAGCGGCGCCTGCGTTCCATCGAGACCATCGAATTGCGCTTCACTCGTCGCACAGGCTTCACATTCGCACGCTATCGGCTCGGTTCCGCATTGACAGACGCGTGCGCCGCCGGGCTGAGAACCACGACTACAAGCACAAAGTATACCACGCAAGAGTAGTAAATAACGAGGGCTTCTACGCTGGCTATGTCTACCTGCCAGATCTGGAGACAATGACGGAGGGGGACCACAATATCTTCGACAGCGTCGGAGATGACAATCGAGCCGAGTTCATAGTCATATCTCGTGCCAGCGGCAACAGCGATCCTCGGATAGGACGCGAGCTACTGACGTCTACTCCCATATCTGAACTCGGTAGTGTGTATACAATGCCTTTTGCTCATACGCAGCATGTGAGCTCAGAGGACGAGGATGAGGAAACAGGACACGTGGATCCGCTGCTTCACTTTGATACTCGTTTATACGACGAGACAATGCCATGGGGCCTGTTCAACGTGATGATGATTGTGCGAGACTCTGCTGGCGGCGTGGCACAACGAGTGACGGTGGGAAGAATTCATGTGGCTGCTTTTATGAACGCAGGGCCAGTGGAGAGGGATATTCTGCTCGAATAGTGATTGGATGCACAGTATAGTAACAGATTCACATAGTACGTATATGTTCCCGTCGTGTGAAACTGCCATGTCGCGTCAATACACTCATAACAATTCTAGACAGTGTGTGGCCAATACAACATAAAAACAGCATAGTTTCCGCCGCAGTGCTTATCCTGGCATTAGCAAAAGCTCGCAACAGGAAGGATTTGCCGGTCGAGGGGTGCTCACAACTGCGAAGCCAAGAGCTGAGTCCTGCGTCACGAGTCCTGCGTCACGAGTCTTGCGCCATCGATGCGCATAGCTCACCACCAATGGTTGGAGTGGTCAGTAGAGTGGATGCGTCGGGCTACGCGTAGAGTCTGGGCGTCTGGTTCCAGAAGCGAATGGACCTAGCGCACCTCAGAGGCTGCATCTCATTTGTTCGCCCTCTGCAACCTGGGCTCGAAGTGCGCAGCCAGTCTCATCTCGAGTGCTAGGAGTCGTATCTTACGGAAAGATGATGCGTGAGCCGGCTTTGATGCACAGCCACATCCGCTGATGCTGACCAGACTGCTGTAACGTAATGTTTATCCCCAGCTGACAATTAGTTTCAATCACGTGATGGCTCGCTCACTCGTGCTTCGGGTACCCACCAGGGTACAACATTACATAATTGTGCCTGCTACAGCAGCGCTCCCATCTATAGGAGCCGGAATATCCTCAGCCAAGTCTGAGAACGAGTTGGTGAAGAGGTTTCCGGAATTAACATGCAGCACTATGCGAACTGCGTCGCTACGGATTGATGTGTACTGAATGACGGATTAGAACACCCCTTCTGTTCATAGGTAATCAACGCGGCATGGCCAGTATATGAATATTTACCTGCATCAAATGAATACACCGAGTAGATTTTTTGGCTGATAGAATTGTTTTGAAGTCCAAGTACCTGCATTGTGTCTCGGGATACCTACAAAACGGCGGATAATACTGAAGTTGGTAATTACAATTCTTCTCTATTTCCTTTTAATCCTGAGCCGGGAAGGTACCCAGCTCTCGCATTATCTCAGATACATTGTGGTTTATTCAAGTGAGGACTGTTCACTACTCCGACACAATGTCTCTCGCTGTGCTGCTAATACTTTGGCTTAACAATGTACCGTTAGTCTACGATTTTCACTATAAAACCAAAAGAATTGTTCCAGCCTACTTTCCTCGACAACACATTAACAACAACTGTTTTGATCAAATTCCTTCAAACCAACAAAGATGAATTCTCAAAGCCTCAATCGTCTTGACTTACTGCCAACCGAGGTCTCTTCCCAGATCATGGAGGAGCTTTTAGCTCTGCACAAGACCGATGGCTCCATGACTCAACTACGATCGCGGAATTATCTGCTAAGGTATGCCTTCAATCCGAACATTCAGCCACAAGTACTTCGTGTCAGCAAGAAGCTGCATGTGCTCGGGAAGAGCGTGCTTGATCAGGCTAACAAGTGGGTCCTAGTAGACATGGACGAAGCCTATCTTTTGACTCTCTGGGCCTCTCCGGTGCTAGAGATGATTGCAGTTGATCCGGAATCAGCCCAGGATCTACCGTCTGGAATGATGCACATTCGCATCAAGCCATACACAAGGGCCTCGGCATTCACGCATCACAGGACGAGGATTTTCTCCAAGAGCGAGAATCCTCGTCAAATCTTTCTGTTGCCAGCCAGTCAAATCAGCGAATTTGTCACAGCTCTGAGGATAACTGAGCTTGCAAACGTGCCACGCCTACTACACGGCGCTCCATTCAAGAACACTCACACCAACGAAGAGTTCCGTGTCGAGCGCGGGAAGCATGGTCTTAGCGTTCTCATCCATGTGAATGAAGGATATCCTTGTTCTGTCATTAAGAGCTGTTTGGAGGAGTTCCGCAGGCTTCACGGTCCTCTCAATGAGATATCAGTCATCGGAAACGTAGACGAACAACAAGCTCGGAGTATCGAGGCATCAATCCCCCTTCCGCGCGATGTAGTTAGCGAAGGCACATTCTCTGAGGTCATTATCCACATCATGGATCTGATCTCTATGGCTGACACGAAGGCAAGGCAAGGTATGGCCGCATGTGTGCCGAAGCTGTATGAGCAAGCTCGTTGCATGGTCGTCAACATGCATCGTCACGACCGAACTCCATGGGGCGGCTGGGCCAACGGCACAGCCCCCAAAGATCCGACTTTCGATATGATTGTCATGTGCGCTAGTTCCGCGAACCTCATGGTTCATCGCATGATCACCTGTACTGATTGGCTCTTCCCAAGTGCACAGAAGATTATTGATAGGCATTTGTCTCCAACCTTCCAGGGACTTCTGCAACAACAAGGCGTACGGCCGCAGCTATCGGCCTACGCATGGCTCCTCAACGGCTTGAGCTGCGTCTTGTCTGCGAGGGTGGGTCCTGGTCGGCACACAGAGGTGAATGCCATCTTCCATGGGCTGGACCTCATCTCTGTGAGCAAGGCATTTGTATCACAGATCCCTTCCCATGAAAGACGCCTATTCGATGCGGCCTATAAGATGCATGGCTATATCTCGCGTGTAGGGCCGGATCCTCACAAGAAGCCCAAGATTGATGACTACATAGCTGTTTTCGCTAAATGGTTCAGCGAGGAAATCAGGCCTCTGAAGTGGCGGGTCCATGAGAGTCACGTTCCACAGAGGCTGCGGAACAAAGGGGCATTGAGCAAGATGCAGAAGGAGGAGCTTCTGTCGAATGAGGAGCTGGACATGTATCTCATCATCGATACCTTGGTCGTCGAAGAGGGAGCGGAGGGAGAGTTTTACCTTCTCTGATGTGTTGTGTCATGTTTGAAGCTTAGATTGTGTGCTCGAATGAAGAGGCTGGCTTCAGAAGAGTAGAAGGATAGAGGATAGGTAAGATTGGAACATTTTCAGAATGAGAAGTATTGTTACATGATCGGGAATTTACAGGGTCGAAGTTGTGTTTGGCATAAAATCCCCCTTTTACATGTGTTTGGTCGCAAGACCATAGTGTGAGTGATGTTCTTCCAGGTCCGCCCTAAAGACTGCAGCAGATTGGTGGATAGAAAAGTCGGTTACAGCAGTCGCCCGCTGTTCTGGTGGTAGGTGCGGCGGAAACTAGCGTTTCAAACCCGCCACCCAAACAGCATAACAGTTTCATATCTAGACCCCTCCCACTTACATTCTCCACGTCTCGAAGAATGAAAGAAGGGCCAAGTTCTAACCTGCTGGATTTCCTGTATGATCTGCGTATCGTGATATCTCTTTCCAGTAAAGACGCCTGAGCGGCATGGCTTGCGCTCGCTCATGCACAGGTTTCTGCAGGCTGCATGAGGTTACTGCGCCGTATCCTTTAGGCCGTCGCAGCCGAACGGATTGTTTTGTGTTTGTCTTGATTGTCTCGATATCTGCCCTTGGCGGGCATTCCGCGCCTGAAAGCAAGCTGCGAACGGGTGTTGCGGCGCATCCAACAATGCATCGTGAGTCGTTGCCGAGGGAGCTTCAGCCATTGCTCAGGCGTATAAGAAGTGCCTTGGACCGCCTGGGGATTTGCCTCATCAGCATCTTCAACTACAGCCTTCTCTACTACTCTTTTCTGCTCTTCGCTGTTTCAATTCTTTCCTCTTCCGCCGGTCGGTCTTCAACTCATAATCCATTTTCTTGACATAAACATTATTACCTCACAAAACCCATTCCAACAACATACTCAAAATGAAGTTCACCACCTCTGCAATTGTTCTCGCCATCTCCGCTCTTGCGGTTGCTATGCCTCAGGGTCCCAATGCCAACCGCCCTGTTCCTAACGGCGCTTGCTGCGTCGCGAACACAAGTTTGAAGCAGGATGTTTGCAACGTCAACGGCCAGAGTGGTCGCTGCGTTCCTGACAGCATCAACAACTGTAAGTCTAAAGAGATTGAAAAACTGGGAAAAGAAAGTCAAGAACCTAATCAATGTATTACAGGCGGCGCACAATTGACCTGCATCGAGGATAGCAGGCTGACTTGCGACCCCAACACCCTCGAGAGGGGCCGCCCTCTCTGCCGTCGCAGGCAGGGTGCTTAAATGATTTTCCTACGCACAACTCGAATTGTACTTTATGCTTTGGAAGCAGCAACGGGATGGGAAATCAAGAGTGAAGAAGGCGCATATATGTTTGTCATCTAAAGATCTGTCCGAATTGACATGAGAGAATAGTAGGAAGATTTTGGGGGAGAGCTGTAGTATACCAAGTCCAAACTGCAGGGTAGCCTGCATTGGATGGCAAAGAAGATGCTGTTTCTATTCATTATTGGTGCCTTCTTTTTGTGTCGTGAAGATTGACGTATATCTCATTTCTCCGCCAAGCAAGCTTTTTCTGAGCACGGCTAGCAGGGTATAATAGCATCCTATTCCGAACCTAGTCTCGAAGAAGCCGATATAGTAGCTCACAATCTTGGTTATGTGGTGGTGTTTTTTTCGAACAGCTCGTTCCGAAACAGTGCCCTCAAGCTTCCCAGCTTTATACGGAACATAGAAAAGATCATATAAACACGCCGCAAAAACATCGGGGACGTTGTTTCTCGAGATAGATGTTACGAAAGAGAAACGGAACGACGCCATTGGTGTGGGGCCATGATATTCAGCCATATCCATGCATGCTTCATATTAGGTGAATTGATACATGCCCGAATAGTTTTTGCACCACGCCTCGTTCATCCTTTTTGATGTGTGATCTGGTACACCACAAACTGCTGGCGCTGTGTGTTTTGAGTTTTGCTTTGATACCCGATGGGTCTAGTGAACAGTCCGCTCGATCGTGATTCGCTCAATATTTTTGGTGAGCTCTTCCTGGCTACTGTGCAAATCGTCTCCATAAGCATCTAGATCGCCGTGCCTGGGCCGCTTTGGAGATGAAGCAATGTTTCTCAGCTTCACGTCATTGCTCCCATGTTTGACGTAGCCTTGGGTATCGTATGATGGTTCTGGCGTGCCTAGTCGCTGACGGATGAGGCTTGCAAAAGCGGGAGAACATCCAATGATGATCGCTACATTCTTTGTTAGTGATACATATAGTAGATCTGACCAAGTTCGCCCTGAGATGACGTACCCATCGCGCACTCTACCACAGTCCATAATATCAACCATTTAGGTTCTGGCATAGTAGCTTTTCCGTGATCATCAACGCCTAGGCGTATAACGCGGAGTGTGGCGAAAGCTATGCAGATAAAGCCGCTGCCAAATAATATGAAGATGCCAATCTTTTCCCTCTTGGGCATCTGCAAGTTCCACGTGAGGCGTAAAGGAAGGAACATGACTGACAGTGTTAGCAAGTTTGTCCATGGCTGCATTCAACTTCTAGACGTACTCGCCAGGTCAGTAGCCACGTCTACCGAGTACGCAAAATAGAGGCTGAATATGATCCTTTGTTGCTCATTTGATGTCCCTCCGCATTTTCCTTTTGAGAACTTCTCGTTGAGATTATCGCATGTAAAGATACTAGTGAATACACTGCCGATCCATGACTGTAGTCATATCAGCACCAATGGCAACGCCTGGAAGTTGCCGGAACAGCTACCTACCACAACGCAGAACGTTACGGTACTCCACCATATCTTGTTGTAGACAGTCGGCATGCCAGTCAAAAGCTTTCGGTAAAGTGTCAAAAGAGACATCTTCACGCAAAATAGAAGTGTATAAAAACACATCTGGGCAGATGTGAGCAACCTGAGCATGGCTGCGGCATCGTCCAGCATTGTAACATACGGGCGAGCCAGGCCGCCAAGCACGTCGAATACTCGGAACATAGGAGGAATGGTGAGGATGTAGCAAGTCCACATGGAGACAAAAATAGCGAAGGCAAGGTGAATAAAAAAGTCTGGCAGTTCGAAAGGCCTGCGTTTAACAACTTGGAGGACCGCACGTGACAAGATGAATAACGAAGTCAGGACGAGCATGGCTGCGTTTGTGCGCACCAGCTCGTCCCTGGTGATGGGAGTTTTTTGCGCCGCAGACATTGGAGGTAGCCTCAAAGTTGGCAGTTGGACGTCTCATACTTAGTATCAGGGCTAACGAACAAGTGGGGTGTTTATGGGGGTGTTGGGCTGCGTATCTTGGAACTTGGGGTTGCGGAACCTTCCGTATCCAAAACTGACATGCAAGCCAAAGGATGGTACCTTTTCGGAAGAGCTGGGAAAGCTGCCATCATATGAGGGTCTTATTGGAAGTCGACCGCCATCTTTGTTAGTTGTGCAAGGATCCATCCAACAGTCTTCCACTCGTATTCTCTAGACAACCCAGGCGTATGCAGAGTCCAGAACCAATGATTCTCTGGGCCTTTCCTAAAAAGGTTTAGAGTAAAACATGAATGCATGAGAAGGATTGTCGTTAAGGAGGGAGATTGCTGTGGCGGTCATTATATGATATGGGCGTCAACTAAGTGCCGGCTGTGCCGCTTTTACCTACTCGGTGTCGTTTCTCATGTCGCGTTCTCCACAGAATAGAAGGAACAACCCTCCTGAGAACTATTACCAATATGACATTGACGTGAGTCCCTAATGAACTCAGAGAGATAGGAACATGTCCTTGGACCCAAGACCATCCCAAGAGGGTCCGCTTGGTGAGCCGTCCTATTTTCGAATCCGCATTGACTAAAGCATGCGACAAGGAATTAATTGCGGGAATAGACGCCTGATGGGGCAGCCGGATTCTTGCTGACCACGCCGCTGGGTCACAGTTGGGCATGTCATTGGATAATTAGCCACCGGGATTCATGAGCGGCTCACAGAGGAGGATGCCAACATGCTAAGCGAGGCAAGATGCCATGGATTCAGGTGACGGCCCGACGTTGTGTGGTGTGGTTGTCGCGTTGAGGGAATGCTTGGCATTCGGGGTCCCTTGGCAGCTGAGGATGTCGCCTTCGGCTTGATTTACCTCCCGTCCCGCTGCGCTCCGCTCCCGTCTCTTGACTGTCACCTGAGATTGGAAGGTAGAATTTCCTGTATCAGGGTCGAGACCAAATTATATGAGACCAACACGCAGGAACATATGCAACGGATCTGCAATGTTGGTGCTGCGAAGGATTCCCTGTGCAGCACTACTAACTTACCTAGGTGCGACCAAGGCCGAAGCTCCGCCACCGCCGTTGAACATTGTAAACCTCGCCTCTAACTGACCCGGTAATTGTTCGTCCCATGTCTAAAGCACAAGATCGCAACCGAGATGAGCCCCGCATGCAGCCCAATCGTCTTCCGCGGAACCTTCCCCAACTTTAACAGCCAGCAATAAATTAAACCCTCACTGCGCCACATGGATTTGGGTATCTTGGAACTGCCTGGCTTCCTTCGACTCTCCTACCAGTTCCAACATGAAGGGCCTCTTTCAGCTAAGTGCCCTTGTTGCAGTTGTCTCGGCACAGACAGGTGTCTTTGAGCCGGAAGACTTCAATGTCACCAAAGCGTTGATATCAAATGGTGTCAACGTCTCTGCCATCCCTGAGCTGGCTGCCTTAACGGGACGATCGCCCGTGAGCGGGTGCTCCACCGCTGTAGGTTTTCAATAAAAGACTGCTCTATACCTCGAATTTGCTGACCAACTACAAGTGCTCATCCTTGAAGCTTATCTACGGTAGCGATAAGCTTCTATCAGAAAACTCGACTGCATACGATGCGTTTACTGGCGCCTACTGGAGTATCCAGCAAGGTTCTGTGAACCCAAGATGTGTATTCAAGCCATCAAACACGATCGAGGTGTCCTCATTGGTACTGATTTCTCGGTTGACTCAATGTCCATTTGCTGTGAAAGGCGGTGGCCATGCCGCTTTTGCTGGGGCATCTAGTATTGAGGGAGGCATAACTGTCTCCATGGAGCGCTTGAATCAGGTGTCCGTTTCAAATGACAAGAAATATGCCAATGTCGGCCCTGGTACAAGATGGGTCGACGTGTACAAGACGATCGAGCAGTCTGGTGTCAGTGTCGTTGGAGGCAGGGTGAGCCACTTTTTCACAATGAGAGAAATACCTAATAACAACGCAATAGATGGCTCCAGTCGGCGTGCCAGGTCTTATACTTGGTGGTGGTATTTCGTTCTTTTCTAACAAGCGGGGTTGGGCCTGTGATAATGTTGCGAGTTACGAGGTTGTCACAGCGTCTGGCCTGGTTGTGAATGCGAGTCCCACCGAGTTCCCCGACTTATACTGGGCTCTTCGCGGGGGTGGTAACAACTTTGGTATTGTCACCAACTTCAAACTCGATGCTTTCCCCCAAGGCAAGATGTGGGGCGGTCAACGCATCTTCACCGAGAACAACTTCAAGGCCATCCTCGATGCTGTTTTCAACTTTGCTACCGTTGGGTCTTCGAAGGATACCGATGCTGCTGAGATTGTATCTTTTGGCAATCTTCCTGGTGTTGGTAAGATTGCCATCCTCCAAACTCACTACGCTCAGCCAGTAGCCAACGCCACGGTCTTTTCTGACTTCAGCGCGCTTACGCCGATTATGGATAATACGGATATCAGTTACCACAGCGATCTCACAATCAAGCTGAATAGTGGTTCACCAAACGACACGCTCGGCTCCTTGCAAACTCAATGGGATGCTACTTTCAAGGTCGATCGGGAGCTTTTTACCTTCCTGGTCGATACATTTTACTCACTCATCTCCGATGTTCAAAGCGTCCAGGGCGCTTTCCCGACTATCTCGATCCAGCCCATCACCGAGGGTCAATTGAAGGGTATGCAAAAGAATGGTGGAAACGCGTTAGGTCTCTCACCTGCCAAGGGCCCAATTTTCATCATGAATATGAGCTCATCGTTCGCTAGCGCGGAAGGTGAAGCTACCATCTTCAAGTTCTTCTCGACCATTATTAAGAAGGTGAAAGCTGAAGCAAAGAGGAGAGGTGTAGACAACGACTACATCTATATGAATTACGCTTCTCAATTCATGGATCCAATCGCTACCTACGGAGCAGATAATGTTGCAAAACTTATCTCCGTGAGTAAGAAGTACGACCCAGCACAGGTGTTTCAAAACCTGCACCCAGGCCACTTCAAGTTAGCTAAGGGACCGCCAAACCCAAACATGCCATAAGCAACTAGATAGCTTGCCAACATTTGCAATCACAATAGAATTTATAGACAAAATGAAATATATATGCAGCATGTTCGTCGTCTCAAAAAGGATTTTTTAGCTTTTTCTGCAAAGCGACTTATTGAGCGCTGATTACGCGCTTCAGTGGCCCATCCACCACATCTTGCGACAGAGAATGATGACGCTTTCTGTAAACGCTGTAGTATGATGCTATGATGCTGCAGTTCATATTCGGTATCGTCTGAGCCCATGTGTGACCAGCCAATGGGCAATGGTTTCTCCTTGAAAACGCAACTTTCGGGAAAATCAAACGCCCGATCTAGTCACGTGATCTGATACTATTCATCAACCCTTTGACGACACATGTACAACAACAGCGACAAGTGAGGCTTGTTTGACTATAATTACACATAAATTTTAATATGTAATGTACTATCTTCAGTATTCTCATGTCAATCGGAAAAGGGCTCAAGATCGTTTTGGGGGCTTTTCGTCGGGTTTTACTATTTCCCGAAAACTACCAGAATAGTTAGGCAACCTTTTCGGATCGATCTGCATACCGAAACCATTTGGATATAAGAGATATCAAAATTCCTGATCTCTTGTATTCATACTGATAGCTACTGTATTACACATTACACCACAAAATGAAACGCACGAACGGCGTTCCAGACACCACAATGGAAAGAACTCCTACCCCTAGCTCTGCATCACACACCGAACCGGAAAAGCCTACGAAATCCCAAGCTTCAACTTCAAATGACTACGCAGACACTGAGGAGAATTTTAACCCCAAATCGGTCAAGTTTTGGCTTATCATTATCTCAATATATATGTGCTTCTTCCTCGTTGCACTTGACCGCATGATCATCGGTAAGTATCCCCAACTTCAGACTACAATTTCTTTCCCTAACATGATGAAGCCACCGCTATACCAGCGATCACAAATACCTTCGACTCTATTGCAGACATCGGATGGTATGGCAGTGCATACATGCTTGCGTGTGCCATCTTCGGTCCATTCTTCGGGAAGCTGTACCAAATATACAATACAAAATGGACGTTCCTAATTTCAATAATCATATTCGAGGTAGGAAGCGTGGTCTGTGGGGCCGCGCCTTCGTCTACAGCTTGTGAGAACGACTGCCCAAAGTTTACAGTGGTATATTGGCTAACCACATCATCAGTGATTATCGGTAGGACTATCGCTGGTGCTGGCGCTGCTGGTATCAGTAATGGTGCCATTATGGTTACCGTCTCGCTTGTACCACTTCGAAAGAGGCCTGTCTTCACTGGACTCTTCGGCCTTGCCTTTGGTGTATCGTCTGTTCTTGGTCCCTTTCTTGGTGGCACTTTCACCGATTCCAGGTAAGGTTTTTTTTTCAAGTTCCATGCTAAACATATGCTCATTCCTCAACAGGAGCCTCGGATGGCGTTGGTGTTTTTACATCAACCTGCCTATTGGCGCTTTCACCTTCGTTGCTGTTCTATTCTTCCTTCGTATCAAAGCTCCGCCAAAGACTACCCTGTCCATCTTCGCTCAAATTAAACGGCTCGATCCCATTGGTCTCTTGTTTTTCGCACCTTCAATGGTGTGCCTGATTCTTGCGCTACAGTGGGGAGGAACAACAGACCCGTGGTCGGCACCAAAGATCATTGGCCTTTTCGTTGCTTTCGCTGTAACTTTCATAGCATTCTTGATCGTGGAGTTCAAGATGCCAGAGACAGCAATGGCGCCTCGCCGTGTCGTATGCAACCGCAGCATGGCTGGAGCCATGTTGTTCGCCTTCATCATCTCTGGCAGCATGATGAACGTGTTCTACTACATCTCAATCTGGTTCCAAGCAGCGCAGGGCCAATCGGCCATGCAAGGTGGTGTGCGCACGATCCCAATGGTCGTATCTCTTGTACTGACCGGCATCATCAACGGAGCCATCACTCAAAAAATCGGATACTACAATCCGTCCATGTTTATGACGCCTATTTTAACATCTGTCGCCGCCGGTCTCCTTTCCATGCTAACACCTCACTCCGGTTCCAATGAATGGATTGGCTACCAGATCTTCTTCGGCATAGGACTCGGTTTTGGCTTACAGTCAACCAACCTAGTTGCACAGACCGTGTTACCACAGAGGGATGTTTCGTTGGGTATCGCAAACATCATGTTCATGCAGCAACAAGGTGGCGCTATCTTTCTTGCCGTTGGACAGAACATCTTCTCCCAACAGCTTGTCAAGCAGCTTTCAGGCATTGCTGATCTCAATACCCAAGCTGTCATCAACACTGGTGCAACGGACCTACGCAAGATTGTACCTGTCAACGAGATCGATACAGTAATCGATGCTTACAGCTATTCCCTGACTCGAGTCTTTATCCTATCAGCAGCGCTCAGCGCTTTTGTGATCATTGCCACATTCATGGTGGAGTGGAGGAGTATCAAGAAAGGCGCTGGACCGTCCACCAAAGAAAACAAGGATCTGGAGAAAGATGCGGAAACTGAGAAGGAAGCTGAGGGGGATAAATGAAGGGTCGAGGGCACTGGTTTGCAGGCACAATGTGCTATTTGTATTTGTAGAAATACCTGCTGTTTGGGTGATACAGGGAGTCCGGTCTGATACCACCAAACGCTTTCCCACTCTCTTAGATCGGAGTTAGATTAGATTAGGTAATACACCAAAAGTGGGAACCTCCATTAATTCGCAAGATGCCGATATACGTGCAAGACTCGATTGAGAAAAGCCTAGCCCGGTCTGACCGGCCCACTGTGTTGATGCGAAATACAAATCACAAGGAATGAGTCTTAGCTGCGTTGACAAAGGAGAAGCGAGGCTGAAGACGGATACTTCTCTTCAGTCGCCTAAAGCCAGCCTCAGGTGATCCCGATGTCGTGATCTAAGGTAGCCCGGGCTTTCAATAAAGTCAGTGGTGGCTGGTGGCTGGGCGGATGGATGAACCCCTGAAACATGACCAGGGGCTCATCCGGCTAAACCTCGGGTGTACACCGCCATCTGCTGCCTGCAAGCGACGCGAGAGATGGAAACCGTGTTCACGGTCTAGGATTGTTGATTGTGGGGATAGAAAGCGTACACACAAGAATTGAATCCATGCAAACGCGTATTACAGTTGGAGATTCATCGTGCCACCCAGCACGCTGAACAATTCGCGATATGAGTGACCCAAGTATACTAAGCTCATGAGGGGGAGCAAGATATCTTAAAAAGTTGTTGCGCCACCAAAAATTGCATAGTCGCCTTTCTAGACACCAAAAAGAGCTTTCTCACAAAGTTTAGCAGGATCGCAGATACACTGTAACTTTGCTCTCTTAACAATTCGAACTAGTCACGTGTTTCGACGGCCGTCCACTCTATATGTATTCCCTACTATCAATAAGCTTGCTCCAGACTGGTCAAAGCCTATCTTGTTGCAGTGTCAAATGAAATTGATTTATAATGCATGAATGTTGCCAAGGTTGTATTTTTGAATGTGAGGATCGAACATTGGGCCTCGAAACTAGTAGCAGACCTCTGTCTGTACGAACAAAACTCATTACACGCGGAACAAATTGAGTTTCGCATAAGCCCAAAGATCTATTTCATATTGAATTATTTGAGAATTTGAGTCATAGCAGAAGTCATATTGAGTGAGATCGTAGATGATTGTATCCTTTTACTCGAAAAAAATACGAGTTGTAGTAGAACCGACCTTGTTCAACAAAAAAAAACGCGTGAGGCACAGCAAAAGCTTTACAAAGTGATCTAAAAATCATTTCCTAAGATTCCCCAAGGGCTAAAAAGGTAAGGAAACAAATATATACCACACAATCTTGATAGCGCAGTTGGTATTTTTTTTAAAATATTAACATCCTTTTTGTATTGTAAAAACATATTCCAAAACAAATTACGAAAATTGCGTTCTGGCGGTAAACAAGATGATCTAGTCAAGATGCCTAATTTCGAGATAATCACTGAGAATAAATAGAAACAGCTATTTCTTGATCACGTACTTAGCATTGTCATCATGCGAGTTATCCATATTCTTCCTTTTGTCTCTCCAGCTGATTTGCAACAAAAATGATGTCCATCTGCTTTACACCATGGTATGAAATTGCTGATCTATGGTACGCCAAATAAAGAATCACAATCAAACATGATGTCGGTCGACGTGAGATTCCTTTCCTAACTTTGATTTGACTATTTGATGTTTCCGACCCGATATTGTAACGACTGGTGGTCGCGATCTTTGCGAAGAATTTATTTCTTCCAAATTTCACACTACGTAGCTTTAAGGGAAGAAACATCATCTGCGCATTGAGAAATATATACGCCTGGATGGAATTGCCAGCAATTCTATCCTGGAAGATACGCGCTATATGTTTATTCCACAGTCATGTACATGTTCCAAAAGGTATTCACGAAACCTTTTCCTTCGGAACTACATACACACTATACTATCACTCCTTGAGGGCTTTCCTCGTTTCTTTTTCGTACACAAGACCTGGCCGTTGACGAAAAGCAATGTCGCACATCAATCGTTGCGTGCGGTGGAAAGCTAGTGCAGTGCGGTACAGAAAACAAAACATAAACACATCACGGTCGTTGGACACAACCCAAATCTCTTAACACCCTTTTGCATTGCTTCAAATTCGTGAACACAGCATCGCTATGTGGTGAAGTCATGATTGTCAAGAAGCAGAAACAGAGAAGATAGATCATGGCGATCGCAATTGGAAGATCTTAGCTTTTTATAGATTTGCGTTGCTCTGATACACTAACTATACGTAGCTATCAAATAGTCACAAATGGTATAACGAAGACAAACTTCCGGAGATATGAGCGGTGCTGACGTGTTGAGTGAAAAAAAACTATGATTCACATCGTGCGCAAAGAGACTTCTGTCAGGATGAGAAAGGGGGTCAAAGGAAGCATCTGGATCGATGTTCAAGTTGAAGAATACTTAGCGTCACGAAACTTTGTAGAGACGCAGGGTGCCGGGCACCTGGTTAGCGCTCTGCAAATGATCTGTGTGCATTACAAACTCGGAGGATCAGCTGGAAACGTGTGATATTTCGATCACCGGACGAATAGTGGTAGACGATATGGCTAGCGCAACCTACTTTTCGCATTTAGTCAACCTTTCTCATCTTTCTACATGTCAAGCTCCTATTTCTCCTGAAAAAAAGGCGCTGCAAGCAATGTTGAGCTTGGTCGATGAATGCACAGCGGTGAGGACTTTCACGCAGGTGTGGATTGTGTCACACCTTTAGCGCCACGCCGAGCTTGTTCTAGTCAGGCACCGTCACTGAACTTTGGGGTTCCTTCGCGTGCACCGGAACTTTACGCTGGCAGGTGCAGACGAGAGTTCGCTAGAGGCTGACACATGGTATGGTCCTCTTGGCATGGGCGAGGCTGGCCGGTCAGCGGACATACCATCCACATGGATGAAGGCTATTGACCGTCGAAACGATAGTCTGTAAGCTTACGAGGTTGCATATGGAGAGTTGCATTGAGAGAATTGGTCAGATTTTGGGAGAGTCGATCTTTCATGGTTGTAATTTCTGCCATGGCATTCATCGCTGCTGATGAAACTGAGGAGACCCCGGGACAACTGTAAATTGCGACTCAGGCACAAAATGCTAGCATGTACCCTGACCGAGCAGGATCAGGCCATCTGCTGAAGAAGGTCTTGGGATTTCTATATTCGTCCACACATCTCACGTGCTCCAAAGCTTGCACCTGTGAATCATATGCAAAGAAGTTTCACCATGCGGTTGTGGCTATACTTCGTGGTGTTGGGCTTGCGCACGTCACAACCGGCGACGATAGGGTGCTATTCGCTATTCCCACTGATTTAGCCGTTGCTGATGTCTCCGTCCCGGTTGATGTAGATCCGGCCCAAGGAGAAGGTGGAAGCATGATTCACAGACCATGAGTTTCGAGGTAGATGGCTAGCATTGACGCTACTGTCCTGCCTAGGGTTTTGGCTATAGACAATGGCGTTAAAGGAGTGAGCACGACGATGGGTAGCCATGCGACGGAGCGCAACTAAGCGGTAGCCTGGGGCATCGCTTTTGAAACGATAGCGGACAATCACTGAACAGGCATTTTTGTTACAAACAAACGGAGGCTAACGAGCGGGCATGAAGACCAGAAAGGTTGGAAGAAACGACGATGCGAACTTTGAGTTTCGCTAGATTACCATAAGCGGTTAGCCCCGACGCCCGGACGTCTCCGTCTCCACAATGCACAGAGCTTCTCCCTTTGCTCTCCTCTCTGTTCGACCTCACCTCAGGCACGGTTGCCTCTACGGCACTCTTCTCATCGCCATATCGAGTTCTGTGCGCGATTCCGGTGGATACGTTTGAGCATATCCGGTTAAAAATATCTTTCTCTCGATACGCAGACGGCAATTGTACCCACGCCTATGGCAGCCATAGCAATCCAAAAGGGGCGACCAAAGTTGCGTCAATCCAACTCTATCGGTACAAGCTGTCGGAGAACTCCATACCGGACAGAAGTCTCTAAGAGATGACATTTACATGCAATACCTGATGCCCATCAACTCCAGGCCTACCTTGCGGGAGGCCGGAGACACCCGCTGGATCAATAGTCAGCATAGCCGATCACAATCGTTTGCATACAATACGATTCATCAAGTGACAAATAGAGCATGACTAACATCGATCATGGATTTTGGTCGTACGAAAGCATAGGCCTCTACTTGGATCGACGACTTTCGGCGGGAAGAAACCCGCATCCATTCCCCTGCACCACATCTGGACCATCACCCGCAGGCCACTATGTCGATCCCGCAGCAAGCGACAGTGCACCATTCAGAAAGCGTATTCTCGTGTGCTTGAAACGGCCATAGTCTAGACCCCCTGGCGCACTAACGCTCTTTTAGTACTCTTCGTTGAAAATAGTAGCTCCATTTTGGGTGGGAGCCATGTTTCGAAACATGACCAGAATAGCGGTAGTGCCAGCCCAACGCCACGACCATGGTCAACAGCAAGACCGCTATTCTCGAGCATCTCTGAGTATAAGATGGGCTGTCCGGACCTCGAAAAAAGAATCATCCACAACATTCCATACTTTCGCTTTCTCCTTCCATCAGTCTCCTACAGTCTTTCGTTTGTGCAGTGCACTCACTTTCGCTCTACTAAATTCTCAAGCAACAATCAGTCTACTATCCTTCTTCTTTAAAATCCCGATCAATCGAAATCAGCAAACATGAAGTACCACACTGCTCAGATCTTGGCTCTTGCCAGCATTGTCACCGCCCTTCCTCACCCTCAGAAGTATGGCGGCACCGGCGTCCAGCCTTCAGTTCCTCTATCGACTGCTCCTGCCAGCACCGGCCCTACCTATGACAACACACCTGGTTCAGGATCCAGCTCTGGCTCTCCCTCAGGCTCTGGCTCCGGCCCCAGCTACGGTGGTTCCTCTACCCCTAGCTCCGGAAGCTCTACTCCCCCATCTGGAGGTGCCCATGGCGGCGCTGGCGCTGGCGCTGGAGGCTACGGCTCTGGCTCTGGTTCTGGTTCTGGCTCTGGCTACGGCGGCATCGGCCTTCCTTTCCTCGGTGGTGGTGGTAAGGGTGGCCTTGGTGGCATCCTTGGTGGCGGTGCCGGTGCCGGTGTTGGCGGTGGTGCTGGCCTCCCTATCCCTAATATTGGTGGCCTCCTCGGCGGCGGTGCCGGTGCTGGTGCTCACGGTGGTGCCAGCGGTGGTGCCAGCGGCGGTCTTCTCGGCGGTCTTGGTGGCTACGGAGCTGCCAAGGGCAACGCTCAGGGCGGTGCTGGCGTCGGCGGCCTTGTAAACGGAATCATCGGCGGCCTTCCTGGTGTCGGTACCTACGGCTACGGCGGAGCTAAGGGCGGAGCTGGTGCCGGTGCCGGTGCCGGTGTTGGCGGAGGAGCCCAGGGCGGCATTGGCGGTCTTATCGGCGGCATCCTTGGCGGCGGCGCCCACGGCGGAGCCGGTGTTGGCGTTGGCGGCGGAGCTCAGGGCGGAGCTGGCGCTGGTGTTGGTGCCGGTGTTGGTGGTGGTGCCCACGGTGGTGTCTCTGGCGGCGTCTCTGGAGGCGTTGGCGGAGGAGCTCAGGGCGGTGTCGGTGCTGGTGTTGGTGCCGGTGTTGGTGGTGGTGCCCACGGTGGTGTTGGTGCTGGTGCTGGTGTCGGCGGTGGTGCCCACGGCGGTGTCTCTGGCGGTGTCTCTGGCGGTGTCTCTGGCGGTGTTGGCGGTGGTGCCGGTGTCGGTGCTGGTGCTGGTGTCGGCGGTGGTGCCCACGGCGGTGTCTCTGGCGGTGTCTCTGGCGGTGTCTCTGGCGGTGTTGGCGGTGGTGCCGGTGTCGGTGCTGGTGCTGGTGTCGGCGGTGGTGCCCACGGCGGTGTCTCTGGCGGTGTCTCTGGCGGTGTCTCTGGCGGTGTTGGCGGTGGTGCCGGTGTCGGTGCTGGTGCTGGTGTCGGCGGTGGTGCCCACGGCGGTGTCTCTGGCGGTGTCTCTGGCGGTGTCTCTGGCGGTGTTGGCGGTGGTGCCGGTGTCGGTGCTGGTGCTGGTGTCGGCGGTGGTGCCCACGGCGGTGTCTCTGGCGGTGTCTCTGGCGGTGTCTCTGGTGGTGTCGGTGGTGGTGCTCAGGGCGGCGCTGGTGCCGGTGTTGGCGGCGGTGCCCACGGCGGCGTCTCTGGCGGTGTCTCTGGCGGCGTCGGCGGCGGTGCTGGTGCTGGTGTCGGCGGTGGTGCTCACGGCGGTGTCTCTGGAGGCGTTGGTGGTGGTGCTCAGGGAGGCGCTGGTGCCGGTGTTGGCGGTGGTGCTCACGGTGGTGCCAGCGGTGGTGTCTCTGGCGGCGTTTCTGGCGGTGCTTCCGGTGGTGCCAGCGGTGGTGCCAACGGCAGCGCTGGAGCTGGTGGTAACTCTGGTGACTACAAGGGCGACTCCTACTAAGAAGTGGATTGCTCATCAACGTGGAATGTTTAGCTGGATATGACGGGTTCACAAGTATATATTTTGCTTAACGCATACTAATCCGATTTTCCTTTATCTCAAATATCAATATTTTCTTTAAAATGACTTTTGTAACAAACTTGTGTCCTTCTCGAATTTTACCTTCATTGATACAGCTTGGAAACGAGGTCAACTATCCAACCAGACTTCACCAACGACTATGTTTTGAATAATTCAATACGAAGACGGAACCAGCTGTCTTGCAACAATACAGAATTTTCATTCTTTTCCTATAACTTCCTAGGATTGAAGGACAGAATATACAAACAACAATAACGTGTGCTCATGCAGACTTGCAAGTAGTGACCACTTGTTATTTTCATATACCATGAACAAAAAGATAAATGCAACTCTATAACCATTCCATAACGCCAACCTTGACCCATGCAATTGACACTCCAGTCAGACCTTAACCGACCCATCGCCTAGCACTCTTGAACATGCGAGACCAAGGTCCAAGTTCGCCCCAGCCCTCTGTATCCCTGGGCAGGTAACTCGCCACCTCCTTCAAGATGGTTCGCTCGGGATGCGGCATGAGCGCGAGCACACGTCCATCAGCACTCCTCACACCGGTGATACCCATTGGCGAGCCGTTGGGGTTGTATGGGTATGCTTCCGTCGGCTTGCCGTAGTTGTCGACGTAGCGGAGAGATACAAGGTTCTCATTGTACAGTGTTTGGGGAGTAGATGACGAAGATGCCGAGGAAGAGAAGTGAGCGCGGCCCTCGCCGTGAGCTGTGACAATGGGAAGCTTGGAGCCAGCCATGCCGTGAAGGAAGACGGATGGTGGGGTGTTGGGGCCCTTGGGGTCGAGCACTTCGACCATGCAGACACGTGCTTCGTATTGCTCAGAAGCGTTACGCTCGAAGCTTGGCCATAGCTCTGCACCTGGAATCAGTTCCTTGAGCTTGCTCATGAACTGGCAGCCGTTGCAGACACCTAGAGCAAAAGTGTCGGGGCGCGTGAAGAACTCCTGGAATTCCTTGCGGGTGTTGGGGTGTAGGAGCACCGATTTCGCCCATCCTTGTCCGGCACCGAGTACGTCGCCGTACGAGAAACCACCGCATGCTGCAAGACCGACAAAACCTGCAAGCGACACGCGACCCGAAATAATATCAGTCATGTGTACGTCAATAGCGGAGAAGCCAGCCTGGTGGAAAGCGAAAGCCATCTCAGCTTGGCCATTGACACCTTCTTCCCTCAAAATAGCCACACGAGGTTTAGCGGTGAAAGGTGACTTGAGGTTGGACATCAAAGGCATGATGTTCTCAGCAGGCTTGAAGGTCAGGTTGTATGAGAGACCTGGGTCCTTGTCATCGAGAATGCTGTTGAACTCGGCGTCGGCACAGACAGGGTTGTCGCGGAGCTTCTGCATGCGGTACGAGGTCTCTGCCCAACGCTGCTGAAGTTTTTGTCTGCTGTTGCGGTAGACATTTTGTGTGCCGACGTAGAAAGAGATGTCCTGCTTTGAGGCTTTGGGTACACGACCGATCTTCTTGATCATGCCTGGAGGAGGTCCGCAGGTGGCGAAGCAGCGGTTGAAAGCAACCTCATCTTGCTTCCTGACCTGGAAAACGGCACCGAGCTCTTCGTTGAAAAGAGCTTCCAAAACATCCTTGGAATCGCTTGATGCCGCAACACCATCCAGCATGATCTCAAGTCCACTTCGTCCGGCAAACGCCATCTCAACAAGCGTGGTGAAGAGACCACCATCGGACCTGTCGTGGTAGGCAAGGACGATACCAGACTCGTGGAGTTGATCGATAGCATCAAAGTAGTCCTTGATAACATCGGCGTCATAGACGTCAGGAGCCTCATCGCCAATTTGCCCGAAAGTTTGAGCCAAAGCAGAACCACCGAGATGCTTCTTGCCGGCTGCCAAATCAACGAACATGATGATGCTCTCACCAACGTCCTCGACACGTTGCAGGGCGGGTGTCCATGTGCGGTCAATACGGTCAACAGGCGCGAAAGCTGTAATGACCAGAGACATAGGTGCTGTGACTTCCTTTGCCTCGCCGTTCTCTGACCACTTCATCTTCATGCTCATGGAGTCCTTTCCGACTGGAATAGATATGCCAAGCTTGGGGCAGAGATCCATGCCAATGGCTTCGACTGCCTCATACAAAGCTGCACCCTCTCCAGGGTGACTGCTAGCAGACATCCAGTTGGCTGAGAGTCTGACCCTGGACAGCCTATCGAAAAGACTAGCTGCGGCAATGTTCATGAGCGATTCTGCCACGGCCATCCTGGCGGACGCTGCTGGAGAGATGAGCGCCAGAGTGGGCTTCTCACCCATTGTCATGGCCTCACCCGTCTTCACTCCGGCCAACAGTGACGTAGCTGTTACCGAAACATCGGCTACAGGTACCTGCCACTTGCCAACCATCTGGTCTCGGACCGTAAGGCCGCCGACTGTTCGGTCTCCAATGGTGATAAGGAATGATTTGGAGCCCACAGCTGGCAGAGTGAGCACGCGATCAACAGCTTCGCTGATCAAGCCCTCCTTGGGCGTGTCGGGAATGTACATTGACAAGCTGCTGTCAAAGGCTGGCAACCTCAACTTGCGGCTCTCGACGATGCGCGACATCTTGGGTGGCTTTCCGAACAGAGTGGTCATGGGAAGATCGATGGGTGTTGGGTTCTCCTTGGAATCCCTGTCCTTCAAGACAAGGCGTTGCTCCTTGGTAGCCGTACCAACGACCGAGTAGCCACAACGTTCTCGGTTGCAGATGCGCTTGAAGAGATCTAGCTGATCAGGAGCAACTGCCAGCACATATCGTTCTTGGGCCTCGCAGCACCAGATCTGCAGCGGGCTCATGCTCTTGTCAGCACTGTCTACTTCGCGTAGCTCGAAAATGGCACCAAGACCAGAGTCGTGTACCAGTTCAGGGAGCGCGTTGGAGAGACCACCTGCGCCTACGTCATGGATGAAGAGAATGGGGTTCTTGTCGCCCATGGAGCGACAGGCATCAATGACTTCCTGTGCGCGCCTCTGCACTTCTGGGTTGCCTCTCTGTACACTAGCAAAGTCAAGATCGACCTTGCCTTCTCCAGACTGGATACTGGAAGCCGCACCACCACCAAGACCAATGAGCATAGCAGGGCCACCAATGACGAGGAGATGCGAGCCAGCCGGGACAACGTCAGGGTCCTTAAGTGCATGCTGTGGTCGGACTGTGCCTACACCACCTGCTAGCATAATGGGCTTGTGGTATCCTCGAATTTCCGACTCTTTCTCGTTTGTGAAGACACGCATGAGCATAGTGCGGAAGTAGCCCGTAGTGCATGGACGGCCAAATTCATTGTTGAACTGCGCACTACCGATGGGCGCCTCAAGCATGATGTCGCGGCTGCTGGCAATGTGAGCAGGCTTGCCCACATCCTTGAGCTCCCATGGCCTTTCGAAGCCCTCGAGGTTGAGGTCCGAGACAGTGAAGCCTGCTAGACCTGCCTTTGGCTTGGAACCACGTCCAACCGCACCTTCGTCTCGGATTTCACCTCCTGATCCGGTGGCAGCTCCAGGGAAGGGCGATACCGCAGTCGGGTGGTTATGAGTCTCGACCTTGCAGAGAATGTGCACAGTCTCCTTGGTGCCAGCCCACTCACCAGTGAGGTCGTTAGGTGCCCAGAAGCTGGCCTCTTCACCCTGGAGAACTGCCGCATTGTCGCTGTACGCACTAACAACGTGCTGAGGGTTCTTTTGGTGTGTGTTGCGGATCATGCCGAACAGCGACATGGACTTGCGCATACCGTCAACGGTGAAGTCGGCGTTGAACTGCTTGTGTCTGCAGTGCTCAGAGTTGACCTGGGCAAACATGAAAAGCTCCACGTCTACTGGTCCCCGCTTCAACTCCTGTGTGTACGCTTCAACAAGGTAGTCAATCTCAGACTTGTCCATGGCTAGACCCAGCTCCCTGTTGGCGTGTTCCAATGCAGCATGGGCGCTGTGGTACTCGTCGAAGCTGATGGTTGTCGCCTGAGCAGGCTCGCTCTCTCCGAAGATAGCATTGAGGTTAGGAGCAGTGCGGCTTATGGTCTGAGTCATGCGATCGTAAAGTTGGTCGCGGTTGGGGATCTCGCTGGCCTCGAGGGTGCGATCAAAGGTGGCTGCAATGACCATACCGCGCTCGATGCGCTTGACGGCCTGGTCGAGGGTGCATGTTCGTGCAATCATTGACGCAAGAGAACTCCATGGCGAGATGGTACCGGCGCGTGGGCAGATGTAGAAGAGGACCGTCTCGCCATCACGAGGCTCGCCGCCACGGTGGACAGCGTCGAGGAGGATCTGAGCCAGGCGGTCGTTCGAGTTCGGGTACTCTCCATAGTGCAGAATCTGCTGTAGTGTTTTCAATTCATCCTCACTCAATTTTTTCAGCGGGTTGACAAAATGCAGCCACAGCGAGCGGACTTCCTTCGCGCCGATTTCTTGCGCCAGGCGCTGGAGGCGAAAGTCAGAATGGGCAACCGAGCCCGGAAGGATGAGGTAGGGATCCTCGGTGGACGCCATGGTGTGTGACGCCTGATTGAAAGTGTAGAAACGATTTCGCGGGGTGTCCGAAGACAAGAGCGATTGCGGGCGCGTCGTCACATGGCGGGGTGAAAGACTTCCAAAAATTTCGGCGGGGCAAAATTGAGGGGTCGCGATTGGGCTGGCTCGTGTGCCTGTAGCCGCATTAAACCGACACTACCATGGATTCTCACCCCATTTTTTTCTCCATCTTTTGATTCTCTTGGAGATTTGCATCTCAAAAACTATCCAAATGCACTCCTACCCCTTTCTCCGCCGATAAATCTAGCAAAGCCTTTCCAATTGCGATATCCATAATTCCTACACCCACACTCTTGTAAACCACCAAGCCCTCTTCCAGCCACTTTTTCACGTCATCAGATTTCCGTAGATCATCCATCTTTCCTACCTCCAGCATCTTCTCTGTGGCAATTCCCGCTTTGACTAACTCTCCAGCCTCATCCATGCAGCCTTTGATGCTATCAACAGCAATGCAACCATTGTGGACTTGAGACGCAAATGGCCCCGAAGGGTCAGTGATTTGACTGAGGAGGACAGGATCAATTTCCTGCATGTCGAGGCGATAGGAGCCAATGGCAGAGATGAAGCGGGGTTTGCCTGCTTCTGAGGCGAGATACGAAGCAGGAAATAGAGGCTCAGTACTCGGGGTTGTACAAAACATGACATCCGCCTCCTTAACCAATCCCTCAAGCGCATTCTCCTTGTTGTCAAACACTTTAAGTTGGATTTGGGAGCTGATCCCCGATTTGATGAGTGAATCGGCCAACTGTTTCGCTCTCGCCTGTGACCGGTTCACAATGGTAATGGTCCTGATGTCGTTGGCCTTGAGCAGAACAGCAAGCCGAATATGCCACTCGGCCTGCTTGCCTGCCCCAAATACGATTATGTTTTCAGTCGAATTTCTGTACCGATACAACAGCATGCTTCCCAATGCTGTCCGGAAAGCTGTCAGCTCGGCTGCATTCAAGACACCGACAGCTTGCCCTAATTCATCACAAATTGTGAGGACACTCTTTAACGCAGGCTGGAGCACCTGACCAGGAGGCGGAGTTTGCGATGGCGCGACGCCGACAATCTTGACTCCGATCGAAGAGGGTGTTGTAGCAGGCATGAATAGGCTGACCTGGCCATCCGAACGAGTGACATTAGCCCGGTGTGGCTGATAAGGAGATTCATTGTTACATGAGTATTGGATGAGCGCCTGGTTAAGACTTGAAGTGAGCTTTTCCACGTCGGCCGAGCTCAGGTTGGACAGAAGAGACTTGATGTCCGCGTCGGAAAGGACGGTAAATGTCATGGTATGCTATAGGTAAGGGTCCCTATTTTAGCCTCGTCGTAGTATGGTCAAGTTCATGTATATGTACGTGACACGGAGCCTTGTCAACCTTCTCTTTCGGTGAGCAGGATTCAATTGTGTTTATCCGGTCTCCGCCGGATGTCGGTGCTGGCTGGTCCTGTTGTCTGATGTTGGTGGAGGTAGGATGGCGGGGACAAGGCAAATGCATGTTGTGACGGGTATCATCGGTTGGGAAATACATTTGCCCCATACCCCGCCGTTATCACAGCCAACGTACCAGTACATGGACATTGTAACGACTTTGAGAGCAGAGAAAGGTCATCCTGTTCTCGTCTTGACAGTGGTGGCGACGACCCATGCGCGTTTCATCCATGGTCAATCGATAGTTAGTACTGCCCAATAACGCGCCACCGGACTTTGCTCCAAAACACGTCCCCGACACCACCACGGCGCGTCCTGTTCGCATGCTCGCGAATCGCACCCAGTGCCCATGCGTTCGCTTCGATTCATGGCCGTTGTCTGCGTGGAGATACCCGTGCCGGAGATAAGCAGATTGGGCCTAGCAGGGCGGAGTGGTTGCCTAATGCTCAACACCACCGTTCCCCTGCTCAGCTTTCGATGAACCATCCATCTCCACCTCCGTCTTGGCAGGAAGCTTGCTTCCTCCATCCCGTCACGAGCCATGCTCTCACCTGAGTCTAGTTCTGGTACTCCACTTCCACCAGCCGCAGCCGCCGCAAGCAAGCCACAGCGAGTCCTTTCATGCATCTTGTGTGCACAGAGAAAAGTCAAGTGTGATCGCAAGTCGCCATGCTCCAACTGCACAAAAGTTGGCGCGCAATGCATATCTGCTGCAGCAGTTCCTCGTCAGAGGCGCCGTAGGTTTCCAGAGCGAGAGTTGCTGGAGCGTCTTCGCCATTACGAGCATCTCTTGAGGGAGAACAATATTCCATTTGAACCTCTGCATGCCTCTCCATCGAGTCGGTATATGAAGACAGATGCCAAGGGCGATGAGCATGCAGAACTTGATCAAGATAAAGAGACTACTCAGAATGCTGCTCTGACGAGTACTGAGTCCACTCAAGCCAAGTATGCAGCTTTTGCCCAGGTGCTAAGGAGGATAGTGCTGACCCTTGCAGGAGCTTCTGGAATGCTATGATGCGCAAGGTGAGCATGCAAGTCTCTGTGTGCCGTCATGTTGCTGATGCGTGCAAAGCTGCAGTTTAGATACGAAGGCGATAGCCCGCTAGATGATGACGACTCTGATGAAGCGGAATTCCCAGACCACACCTTGGAGTTACGACATATTGTCAGAGCATGGGACCAGTCCTTTAATGGACGGTTCCGTAACGACCACCTATTATTCTGCTCGCGCACCTCTGGGGTCGAGTTGTCAGCTCTCCATCCGCCTCAGGCCCAAATCTTCAAGCTCTGGCAGCTCTACCTGGAAAACATAGATCCTCTCTTGAAGCTTACACACACACCTACTCTACAGCCGCGAATCATTGATGCAGCCAGCGATGTGACTAAGATTGAACCCAACCTGGAAGCTCTTATGTTCTCAATATACTGTATGGCTGTTGCCAGCCTTGACGAAGAGCAATGTCAGGCTATGTTTGGTACACCTCGAGGTGACATCCTCAGGGGCTATCAGCTGGGTGCTCGGGAAGCACTGCTAAATTGTTCATTTGTGAGGTCCAGCAACCGTGAGTGCTTGACTGCTCTACACCTCTACTTGGTAAGTCAAGACACAAGCAAAAGTCCCTTTGACCGTCTGACCAGTCTAGTTCACGCTCAAGCCTGAGGTGGACCCACGTTCCCTATCGTCTATGCTAGGTATCGCGATTCGTGTTGCTCAGCGCATGGGCATCGATGTCGAAGCCATTAATGCTGGCTACTCTGTTCTTGAGGCCGAATTGGTATGTAAAACTGTGTTCCTATCTATCCTTGCTGACCTCTTGTAGCGGCGTCGGCTGTGGTGGTCACTTGTTCTCTTCGATAGTCGCATTGCCGAAATGACGGACTTGAGAACGGCGACGTTGATACCCACATGGGACTGCCACCCTCCCCATAACGTAAACGACTTCAGCTTCCGCAACGAAATGAAAACTGCACCCGTTGAGTCTGGCAATATATCTGAAGCATTGTTCGCTGTGGTGCGCAGCAAGCTTGGCGACTTCATCCGGCGAAATCCCTCTCATTTGGAGTTCATCAGCCCTGTCATGAACAAAATTGTAGAGAATCCTCCCTCTGGTTCTTTGTCAGAATTGGATCAGATCACAGCCTTCGAGTCCTTCTTGGAGAGCAAGTATCTCTCACAATGTGATCTCCAAAATCCGCTGCACTACATGACATTCTGGTGGACGCGTGTCTTCTTTGCAAAAACACGGTTTGTGCACTACTTGGCAAAGGCGTCCCCAAACCTCGAAAACGAGACCGAGGAGCAGCGTGACGCTAGTCTTACACAGGCTCGTGTCATGCTGGAGTGCGATACGATGTTGATGAGCTCACCTTTGATCAAAGCTTTCCGGTGGATGCTCTACCTTCACTTCCCTTTCCCCGCCTATATCCACTTAGTCCACGATTTGAAACGACGGCCATTATCGGACCACGCAGACACGTTCTGGAAAGTAATGGGCGACAACTGTGCTGCTCGCTTTCACGGCTCACCTGGAAAGGGCAATCCTGTCGAAGCAAACGCTAGGAATCCTTTCTTCGTACTTTTCTCTGGACTCATGCTTCAAGCGTGGGACGCGCGCAAAGCAGTGTCTGATGTTGATCCCGAACCGCCATTACTTGTTACGTATGTCACGGAAAGACTGGCGCGCATGGGTGAAAAAGAAACTGAAGTATCTGGTGAGGCTATGGAATCTTACGGCGGTATGCCACTAGCATCTGGAGCTACACAACCGGATAACATCAATTCCCTCTACAGTTTACCGGAAACATTTCCCATGGGACCTGCGCAAGCTCCCGCAAATTTCATTGGTATGCAGTGGCCTTGGTTAGCACCGAGCTGGAATTCGATGCCTGACCAAAGTTGGTAAGAGTGTCCAGCTCAAAAAACCAATTCTGTTGGAAGAAAACTATGTTTACCATCAAACTCTACTTGTACTATCTATGTACACTATTGAGACTTGCCAAGCGGCTTGCTGCGGATAACAGAAATCGGCCAGACTGCGGCGAGTTAGAGATGTCACTACTTCCAGATTTCTTGGCTTTGAGCGATGCTTATTAGTGCTGGGGGTGGTGTACCAGTACCATGGTAGCTTTGCGTTCCATCTCTCCCCGTGAGTGTGTACTGTAGAGACACAGTTTTCCAGCCGCCAGGTCGATCAATTCGCGCTATCAATCAGCTGAGCAACGTACGTTGATCTGAATAGCCGTATTCGAATTGTATTTCCAAGAAGCTAGACAAGGCCAAGTCGGCTGGTCGTACATTGAAACCGACCTCAGAAGCAAGAGTCGGGCCTCTTATTTGTTCCTCTGCCATTGTTTGGTTACGGTAAACTTTGGTGGTACGAACCGCGTCACTCACAACAGACTCGGGTCTTGCATGACGAAATATAGGTCCAGCTATCGGCTATACTCCATGACGTTCTGTCCGAATATTCTCCCCGCGGCATGGAACAGGGGCAATATTCCACTGGTGGGTATTTGGCTGAAGGATCTGTTTGGAGGTATTGTCTCCCTGATAGACGCAGGGATCAAGTCAAAAGGACGTCTTGGCGTTTCAAGCAACTCGGCAGGGAACCGAATCAAAGAGTTTGCGGGCGCCTAGCAGCATCGTGACGATGAGGTGAGAATTTAAACATTCTACATTGGCTACAATCACAGCAGTATTATACCAGTACCATTCTACATGGTGTACTTCCCCAGATTTTGTATCGCCGGTGACACCCAACCAGAAACGGCTTTCGGCATTGTTCCGGTGTGTCAGCTATCCCTCGCCTACATGTCAGATATGACCGTTAAGATTCTTGAGGCGCAGCACCCGGCATGACTCTAGGGAGGTCGACGTTACCGACAATAGTATCGCCGCTAGCCTGCTTAGGATTTTCGGCCCGCTACCGTCTACAGCAAACCCCTGATAGCTTCCTCCAAAGTCTCTTAGCGCTATCGAAGACAGCAAAATAATGGTATGGGTGTGATCGTCTGCAGGGACTCTACTCAGGCACAATGCCCTACTCGGCGTCTGCCTTTCCCGTTTGAATTCTAGGGCAGCAACCCTTTCGCTCCGTATCTCACCACTACCCACTTTTGTGATCCCGCGTGCGCGGCAGCGTCCAAGTATTGAATCGGTAGTTGAAAAATCGGCGCAACTATATATCATGTCGACGGTCCCTGCGAACTCTCTAGGCGCTGCACTTTGTATTGACATCCAGGATGCAGGGCCAAACTCTTCTCGCAGTGCTTTCTGCAGCCGTTCTTTTCCAATCTACTACAGCCCTTAATGCTTGCCCCGGCGCCGACACAGTCTTTACCGGTACTCAGGGCATTCGGTATCGAGTATGCCCAGGAACCGACCTTACCGGACCTACAGCGTCGTTGACACCCAGAGTCGCCTCTGCTACAGAATGTGCAAAGCTCTGTGACAAGGCCATGAGCTGCTTCAAAGCCGTTTACGATACCCGAACAAAGGACTGTCACTTCAAGGAAATCGCAGGCTTAAAATGGGTTGCCAATGATCGCTTCCAAGTAATTCAGGCCGAGCAGATCAACATTGCTCGTTGCCCTGCTAATGAATGGACCTATGGCAGGAACAAGGTAAGTTGAGGTGTAACATTTTGACAAGATATCACATGCCAACATGACTTTCAGAAACGATACAGCGTCTGCCCAGGTACCGACATCCGCGGGCCGAGTGAAAAGATATTCCAAGGCGTTCCAGACTTTGACCGATGTGCTTACCTGTGCGCGAACTGGGCGACGTGCAAAGCAGCAGTCTTTGATTCAGCAGCAAACGCTTGCCACATCAAGGCTGATGCGCGCTCCAACACGTTGATCTGGTCCACTGACAAGCGCTATGATGTTATGCGCCTCATTGAACCAGCTGTTCCTGCTCAGAACGGCGAGTGGTCGGACCTTATCCGCTTCCCAGTCATTCCTGTCGCTGCATACGTTGTCCCCGAGTACCCAGTCTCGCAACGGCTGCTTTTTTTCTCCAGTTGGGGCACCGATGCCTTTGGTGGTCCTGGTGGACGCACACAGTTTGCCGACTACAACTTCCAGACGTAAGTTTTGCTCGTAGACGAGACAACCAGGTATGCTAACGTTCTGAGTAGTGGTGCTGTTTCAGCTCGTACTGTGAGCAACACTCAGCATGACATGTTCTGTCCCGCGATGAGCAGTCTTCAGGATGGACGCCTTCTGATCCAGGGAGGCTCTGACGCAAACGCCGTCAGTGCTTACAACCCGGCCTCGAACACTTTCACCCGTGCACCCGACATGTATGTGACTAAGGGAAACAGTTGGAAACTTGTACTGACTTGCATAGGAAAATGGCCCGTGGATACCAATCTTCCTGCACTACGTCCGACAATCGCGTCTTCACCATTGGTGGCGCATACTCTGGTCCCCGCACTGGCAAGGATGGTGAGGTGTACGACCCGGCCACCAACACCTGGACCGCTCTACCAAAGTCGAAGATCGGCCCAATGCTTACCAAGGACCACGAGGGCATCTGGCGTGAGGATAACCACGCATGGCTCTTTGGCTGGAAGAACAAGTCCGTATTTCAAGCTGGACCTAGCAAGGCCATGAACTGGTACGGAACGACTGGCACAGGTTCTCAAGTGGCTGCTGGTATTCGAGACCCCATTGACGATGCCATGTGCGGTATCTTTGTCATGTACGATGCGACTGCTGGAAAGATCTTTAGCGCTGGCGGTTCTTCCGACTACACTGACTCTGATGCCAACGCCCGCGCTCACATCACGACTATCAATGAGCCCAACACTCCCGCAAAGGTTGAGCGTGTCGCTGACATGACCTACCCCCGTGGTTTCGCCAACGCCGTTGTCCTTCCTGACGGTTGCATTGTCGTCAGCGGTGGCCAACGTCGCTCCAAGGTCTTCACTGACGACGACGGCGCCCTGTACCCTGAGATCTTCAATCCCTTCACCAAGACCTGGCGAGTAATGGCACCTCAGGCCGTCCCCCGCAACTACCACTCCGTCAGCATCCTTCTTGCCGACGGCCGCGTCTTCAGTGGCGGCGGCGGTCTCTGCTACGTCGCCCAGGGCGTTGGCCGCAGCTCCGCCAACTGTAACAAGCTCGTCGACCACGCCGACGGCCAAATCTTCTCTCCTCCGTACCTCTTCAACCAGGACGGCACCCCGGCTACCCGACCCACCATCTCGTTTATCAGCTCCCAGCGCGTCAAGGTCGGTGGTACACTCACCGTAACCGTGGGCTCCGGCGCCGCGAAATCTAGCCTCGCCCTCGTCCGTATCGGCAGCGTCACTCACTCGGTCAACACCGACCAGCGCCGCGTGCCCCTGACCAACGTCAAGACCAACGGAAACAGCCTCACCGCTACCCTCCCCAATGACAGCGGTATCCTGATCCCTGGTGCTTACTACCTCTTTGTTCTCTCAGAGCAGGGCGTCCCTAGCATCGCTCAAACCGTGCAGATCGTCCTGCCATAAACGTCTCCCTCGTCTCGGAACCATAATTGTAAAACGTCTTTTGTACGCTCGCTCATGCCACAAGTATCGGGAAAATCCCCGAAAGAAACGGATGAAAGAAACTCTGTCCCGCCGCCGCACGCACAACACAACAACACCCTGGATGTCAAACCACAAAAACGCTCGTTATGCTCTCTTTTTTTTTGTGCCGCCTGAACAATCACACACACACACCTTTTTTAAACTTAGTCAAAGGAAACACAAAACTCGCCATTCCAATGCCCTCTTACTCAGCCTATCTTACCTGCAAGTCTCTCATTTCTCCCCCCGCTCTTTAGTATGGCAGAATTGGTTTGGTTCGAGTTACGTAGTATATAATGTTAATTGTAAAAAATATTTAAAAAATCTATCAATACTTTGAACTACGAGACTGTTGCTTTTTCGAGTATTAGTGACAGATGGGAAGGTGAGATGTATGTCGTGGAACACTTGCTTTGCCGTTGTTGAGCAAAGAGCGGGACTGCCTTTGCCATTCTTGTACGAGGGAGCGGGGATGGGAGGTTTGGCGTGATGCTTGTTTGAACCCTGTGTAGTACGAAGAATAGGACAGATTGAAGACTAGGACGTAGGACGAAGTAGCGTTGTGCGACATTCTTACAACATACCTGTTTAGACTTGTCGAGGAGAAGAAAAAGCCTGGATAGGAACAACAGCACATGACAGGAATATATAGTGAATAAATCATGTGATATTTTTCAACAGATGGAAATCCTCAAACGCCTAGGTATAGCCCTATCTGGGCCCAGAGAAAGTAAGGAAAGTTCGCTGAGCGCGAAACGAAGCGGATAGAGAGAGAGAGAAAAGACAGGATATATCGACAGTCGAAGAAAAAGAAAAAAGATTCTCTGGATAACTGACCAGAGTGTAACGCTGATAAGTAAAAACCAGCGAGAACAGAACAAAGTCCGCTGTTACTTTTTTTTTCCTGCCGTGTTCCAAACACTTTACACAGACAGCAACAACAACACAGATCGGTGGAAGAAAAGAAGAAGAAGAAAAATGCTGAGTATATTCCACCAATCGCTTATAAAAAAACAACACATCTCTCAAGGCTTAGGCTCATGTTTGGCCATCCTCTTAACCGGATGCAACAGTATCCCCGGCATACACATTCTCTTCTGCTCGAGTGCACCATCCCACCCCGGACCGCCATCGATCTCCTCCTCCTCGCCCCAATTCTGCTTGACAATGGGCCAGTTCAACCACCTCCTGTAGAGATTTCTTGGGAAACGACTGGCATAGTACCAGCTCCAGCCCGAGAAATTGAATTCGCGGTCGTGGTTGTAAGGAGAATCTGCTTCTTCTGTCCACGCGCCCTGGCGCGATTCGAGGGCCTCGCCTGTGTCTGGGTCGACCGAGGAGGCGGTGTCGAAGATGGCGGATGTGTAGCCAGTGGGCCAGTGGCGGTCGGTGAAGATGGGGTGCGGAGCGTAGACGGCTTTGAGGCCGTGTTGTAGGGCGACGGTCGAAGGCCACATTTCGGCTTGCATGCTGCGGCCGACGAGGTTCTCTTCGTGCATGGCTTGGAGCATTTTCTTGCTGAAGCGCACGACCGTGTTGATGAAAGTGCGGCGGTCGATCTGTTCGAAATCTGGGTGTGTGAACCAATCGGCTTGGCCGTCCTCGGGGGTGAAGATAGGTCGGATGTTGGGCAGGTAGTTCCAGATCTTGTCCTTGTAGGACCAGGTGGTGTTGCGTGGATCCCACATGGGGAGCAGAGTGATGAAATCGGCGGGCTCGGCAACACCCCATTCGAAGTTGTCTTCTTCCATTGTTGTGGGTGGTGTGGGCCCAAGTGGTTTTTGCGGAGGATCGGCGCGTGCCCAGGGTCGAGGTCCCCAGACTGGAGGTGGGATGAGCGAGTTTGCAGAGGCATTCAGAACATCCTTGTGTGTGTTCTCCACAAATGACTGGTAGTCTCCGTGGATGCTGGGGAGGTAGTATCGCTTGTTGCGCTCCCAGAGAAGCTTCCTGGGCTGCTTGTCGGCGAACTCGCTAATCTTCTCAAAAAAGTGATAGTGGTGTCCTGTGTATCTCGCATCCGTCTCCCAGTTCCAGATGTAGTCGAATTCAGGATGGGTGAGACTGAACCACTGTAGACACATAAATTGTTGCCAGTAAACCTGCCAATCCATGACCTTTGGATACCATTGTGGGAAGATAGACTCCGACCATAGCACGGCAATGTCCTGGAGTTCCTCAGGCACGTTCTCTCGAAGAACCCGGTCGTATAGTTCCTGATCATCGAAGATGGCGAGGCTTCGGTCCTTGACGTGGACGTAGAGGTAGACCTGGTACTCTCCACCAGACTGAAGTGACAGCTCGGACACCATTGCGCGGATGGCAGTAATATCGTTCTCCTCGTACTTGTAACCGGTCCAGGCACGGATAAGCACTGCAGTGCGGTGGTGGTACTTCTTCTCCGGCTCTTCTCTAACCTCAAGATTGCTCCTGCTGGTGTCTGTTGGGATGGCAAACGCCGAAGAAGCGGCAGCGGGCTCAGGCAACACGGTGCTGGGTATCTTAACGAATTTGGATCTTGCCTCGGGCCTGTATCGCTCCTTGTTGCGTTCAAGACAGTCTGCCTGCAGCTCACCCCAGTTGACCTCGGACCATTCAGGCACCAGCTGGGGTGCTTTCCAGTCCTTGACCACCTCTGGGAATTCGTCGTCGCCGTATCCATAAGGGCCGTACCGAGAGTAGCGATCGAAGCAAACGTCCTCGTCCAGACCAATAACATCGTAGCCGCCCGCATATACAGGAGGAAATCCTTCTGGGAGTCCGCGATACACTTGAACCTCGTCATCGGTGCTGATGTTCAGCGGGATACCTCGAGGACCCAGACAAGCCACGTGCTCGCCGTGCCACTTCTTCTTCCACTCGGGTGTGTTGTACTTGGGGAATGGCTTGTAGGCTATTGGGTCAGCTGCGTTTGTTTCATTGAGCTTGTCATGTCCAGCCTGATAGATGCGGTCGTCCCTGGAAAAATGTTAGGAATAGCTGATTGACAATATATTTTGTGACTTCTTCCACTTACATGTCAAACTGCTCCCAGCGGTTGGGATCGTACGCCTTGTCGACATAGTCCTGGAACGGTGGCCAATGTCCGTCCCAGCTTGGTCGCGGCCATTTCAGCATTTTCTTGAGGTACTCCTTCATGTTCGTTGGCTGTGGGGTGGGCGGGATGAAGGAACCAGTTCTCGAAGGCGCAGTCACCCACGGCGGGAGAGCCTTTGTAGGCTTGGACTCGGGTGCGGGTGTATGTGAAGCCTGCATAGGAGGAGGAATGACCTTTGCTGCGCTCGTTGCCTGCTGCGATTGCGCAGGGCTCGGGCTTGCAGCAGGCTTAGGGAGGGCGTGTTGCCATGCATCTTCAGAATTGGTCTGAGGCTCTTTGGATTCGTGGAGTAATTCTTGTTCTGCTGGGTGTCTGCCCAAGTTGTACATGGGTATTCTTTCATAGACCTTTTCCTGCGCCCATGGGCTCTGCCGCAGGACGACGCATATGAAAAGCAGGGTTACAAAGCAAAATATAGCAAATCTGCGAGGAGATCGGAAAAACATGATGGCGGTGTTTGGTCGTAGTCGTGTCGTGTTAGTGCTCAGCGCTAGCGCACTGCGATGGATGGTCGTAGCTGGAGTACAGTCGGTCGTAGGCTTTACCGATAGTGAATCCGCAGCATCGCTTGAAGGCAGTGGTCGACGAAGGACACAGAAGGAGTAGAAGGGTAGAGACTGTGGCAGTTTGCAACTGCGGCGCGGCGGGCACTCTTTGTGTCAGAGGTTCCGGGGCTGGTCGCCTGGGTATATACAAGGAAAGCGTAGGCGGTGGCGACTTGGGAGCAAGAAGGCCGGAGCTATACTAGTCAACCAGCGCTCATCGACGTCGTTCCTGCCGTACGTGGATCCGCGAATAAAGGCAGTAGAGCAGAGCAGAGCAGAGACAAGGAGCGACTAGAGAGAGCAAAAGAGATGGGGAGAAAGAGAAGCAAAGAGAAAAATAGAAGCACGAAATGGCCGGCAAGACGAGACGAGGCGAGACGAGGGTTGGAGAAACGGGCGGAACATGGGTCGGGGGCGCAAGCGGACAGGGTATGAGATTGGCGTGGTGAGATGGTTGAGGCTCAAACGGGCAGTACGCGGCCATCAGGAACGTCGATCGAGGCATGTCCATGGGTTTTGACACTGAATCCCCCATGAGTGGCACCGCCGCCCGCTCCGTGCGGCAGGGTACTGGAGACGACTGCTGACGCGTTACGCAAATGGCGATCGCCAAGTGTGTGGTTTTTGGCCTTCGTTTGCCGCCTTCTAGTGGTTGCAGAGTGCGAGGCCGGGGGAGCTTGCGTGTTTCGCAAAACCCTCCGAACGGATGAGCCGTCGCACCATCTGCCGCAACTCATCTACCCAGAGAAGGCCTGGCCTTGGCTGCTCAAATCACAGCTGCTGCTCGCGGCGAGGGAAATGCACGCAAATTGCCCATCCCGGCGCTGGCGTCTTGGTTGGGCGGCATAATTTAAGATAAGAGGCAAAGAAAGTCCCCACACGGTTTGCTGTCGTCGTGGTATGCATGCATGGCATCGACTGAGGGATATGCACGCCCTCGCCCCCACCACCACAAAAAGCACATCCACAGACTTCACCCCCAGAATCCACAGAGTTCGCATGACAAGACGACGCCTGCAAGGAACCGCCGAGGGGCAGCACTAGAGTGGCGCAACACAAGACTACAACCGTCCGCCAACTACTCGACCGTCCACTAAGCAGGTACACAGCGCACTAGACCCTAAGCGTGCCAGTCTCAGCTGATATTCCACACAATTCCCATGTTTGTATCCCATGTACGTCATGTCATGTCTATCATTTTCTACCTCGCCGGCTCACCTAATGGCGCAATCGCTCCGACTACTTCGCTCCGACTCTGCTCCTAGCAGCGTCCAGCATATAGCCACGACGCCTTTCCGAATCATGCGCCTCGGAATAATCAACTTCCCATCATGCCTCCACACTCACTCCCCCATAGCCGGTCGTATTGCAATATCGAGTCTCAATGCGACACCGATGTACGAGCACAATGCACCACTCACTTCCACTTCTGCACCACCACCCCTCCCCGCTTGAACTCTGCAATGTCACCCAGCGCCTGAGCCTTGTCTGTTAGTTCTTTGCTGGGGAATGTCGTCATGAGCGCCCATTCGCGACCCTGGCTCGCCGTGCTAGCTCGACCCACAAAGTCGTAGACGTCGCCAATAGTGTGTGTAGTGTTGAACCGCGACGTCAACCGTGTCCCATCACCAAGCCGAACCTGTAGCGTCAGTGTAGGCTGCGATGCATCCACCTCGACCGTCGGCTGCCCAGAAGCCGCTGAGGTCGAGGCCCCTGTGCTACTCGAGCTTGCAGCCGGCATGGCAGCAGCCGCTGAACTCGAGCCGGGCGTGGGGCTACCCAAACGGTTTCCCGTACCCGAGAAGGGAACGTACTTCTTCTTTGGCTTCTTGTAGTCCTCGTCCTTGTGCGCGTGTACCTCGACATCTACCTCCTGGCCGTGCTCGACATTGAGGATGTGCAGCGGGGCATGGCCCGTGTTGATCATTTCCAGCGTGCGTGCGTTGGCAGGGTCGTCGTAGCGGTACAGGTCGCCGTCGTCGACCGAGAAGCCGTCACGCCAGAGGTGGAGTTCGCGGTGGGCACGCGGGGGAGGTGCGGGCATGTTCGCGTTGGGGTCGGGGATGATACGAGATGGAGCGTCGTCGCCCCCAAGCGTTGTGCCTGTACCACGGAAGTGCGAGGTGGCTGGCTGCTCGTCATCGCCGCCTGGCCGGGGAGCGTTCCTGCATCTGTCAGCTGTGGTGTCACAGGCGACCAAACTGGAAGCCAACTTACTGCCGCGCCCGCTTTAGGATGTTGTTGATCTGGTCGCGTGGATTCGACTGGTTAGGGTTCTGTACTGCAAGGCCAGACTTCTCACCACCGGCAAAGAAGTCTTGGTTGTCATCCTCGGGACTATGGTCGTCATCATCATCATCATCGTGAGCGTGTCCATGGCCACCTCCAGATGACTGCAAGTCTCTTAGCGTCCTGGCGCCAGCCACACCCCGCTGCGTGGGCTGTCCACGGCCAGCGGGTCGCTGTGATGACGAAGAAGAAGCTGCGGCAGGTGCAGGCGAGGGTACATGTGCACCTCCAAGCGTGCGTCCGCCGCCGGAGGGTGGAGGGGGGTTCTGGCTGGGGTTGGTGGAATCGTCGTCGGCCATATCGTCGTCTGGTTCGGAATCGGCTTCTTGTTGTTCGGCGGTCTGGTCAAAGAAGAGGGAGGCTGCGAGAGTGAGGTCTCCGTTGGCGGCGTTGAGATAGCGTTCTGCCTGTTGTGCGTGTTGGTGAGCAGGTCCAATAGCTTCGATGAGCTTCCACATACCGTTGCAGCGTCAAGGCCGGTCAAGCTAGCGAGCTGCGCGATCTGGGCGTCTCGGTCGGGAGCAGCTTCAGACATTACAGCTTGATGAGTGCTGCAGGTGAAGAAGCGCCGTGTTGGTGATGGCGTTCAAGCGTGTTGTCGGTTTACTGGTAGCGGTTGGGTGGGGTCTAGGTATCCCACGCCGTTCTCAGGCGGCGATTGGTGACGTCGCCTGCACTTTTACTTTTGCTCGAGGCTGTAGGAGGTGGATTCGTCCGAGCAGAGCTGCAGAATCAGACTTACAGATGAACTAACCAGCTGAGGGCAAGACAATGCACTGTGTTAACTGAACTGGTGTACACTTTTCAAAGTAAATCAGCTGCCTCCAAACACGCACCCGCGTTCCGCCCTGATGCCAAGAGTGGCCCTGGTTTGAGCCTCACCAACACCAACGCCGACCGCATACTGCACTTTCGGCCGCGCAGCCGCCACTCCGTTCCTGCATGCAGCCGTGAACTGCATCCAACAATTCCATACCACGAGCGAAGACCATCGCTCTACTCTCTCGACGCAGACTCGTGCCATTGACCCTGCTGCACCGCTGCATACTCGACCTCCGCATCACCTCCGCGTGGGGCTCACAGCACAGCACAGCATCCATCTATCCAGCACATCTACCCTCCCCCAACACACCCACCTCGACGTCCCCCAACCACTCCCCTCACCATGGCCTCTGACACCCCCGTCCCAACCAACCTGGCCGAGTCCGGTCTGACTATCCCCTCGGACAGCGAAAACTACGACGCCAACAACGACATGTCGCCCTCGCCCGCCTCCAGCTCCTCCTCCTCCCCTCTAATCCTCTACAAGCCACCTACGCTCTGGGGCCTACTCCGCGGCGCTGCAATCAACCTATTGCTCCCCTTTGTCAACGGCCTGATGCTGGGATTCGGCGAGCTGGTTGCAAACGAGGCGGCGTATAGGTTGGGTTGGTCGGGTACCAAGGTACGTTATCGAGACTTTTAAGACATGATTTGCGATCGCTGCGATCATTGCTGGCTGTACTGTTTTTAGAAAGAAAAGAGAGGAAAGTAAACTGACTTTTTTTACTCGTATAGATATTCCCCAGTCACCGCGCTACCTCCGGCGCCCGACGCGTAGGCCCCGGTGTCGAGATGCGCGCGGATCCCGTGGAGCGGAGGCGGCGAAATGGCCAGGAGCTCGACATGTACACGTCCTTGGAGTAGAAGATTAAAAAGAGAAAAGGCCAATTGCGCGGAGGTGGAGTAGGAAAAGATAGTTTTGGAAAATAAATGTATATAACTACACAAAATATGACATATCCCCCAAGTTGAGAAGCGATGCGAGCGTCGTCAAGTTTTCATTCAGGAGCATATGCATTTGAAATATCTATACAAAAAAAAGACACACACACACCACGATATACTAGAATATGGCGTTTTTACCGGACCCATGAGTTTTTTTTCCTAGCTGCGTTGCTAACAGCTTGGAACTCTTCCAGTCGTATCATACACATACACTTTGCCCCTAACCCCTCACACTTACGACCTGTTCTCAAATCTTCGTCGGCGCTCAATCTCGTACTCCTCCGCCTTCCTCTTCCTCTTCGCTTCCTCGGCAGTCATCTTCTTGCCGCCGTAGCCCATCTTCCTGGTCCATTCCTCGGTGCTGTCGCTGAATCGGCGCCACATGTAGCTGAGGCGGTAGTTCCTCCTGTAGTAGTCCAGCTTCTCCGCCAGCGGCTTGCCTGCTGCGCCCTCCTCGAAGTCAACATCACGGTCAGGGCGGTTGCGGTCAATCTTGGGTGCCTCGGCCTGGAGATGGGCAGGAATAGCAACACCCGGCTTGACGTTGATGCCAGAGATTTGGCGGCGGTTGGTGGGGGCTTTGCGAATAGGCGTTGGGGGCTGGTAGCGGATCCTGCCGTCAGGTCCCTTGATGTCGTTCAACTTCAGTTCACCCTGTGCGACCTTGGTGTAGAGCTCGTTGCTCTTTTTGCTAGGGAGTATGCGAATACCAATCATGCGGCGGAAGCCGTTTTGGCGCAACATCCAGCCAGTGATACCACCCATAACACCACTCACAAGGAAGTAGAGCTGCAGCGCTGAGGCTTGGAAAGCAGTCACTAGACCAAGGAAAATGGCGAGACCACCAAAAAGCTTCTGACGTTGAGCAGCTTGGCCGACATCGTTTTGGACACCGGTTTCACCTCCAGTCTGAGAAAGTCAGCTCACTATCCGTCATCACCAGGGAAACAGACGTACCTTGAAGACAGTCCACATGATAGCGGATGTTGCAGCCGGCAGGATAAAGTATGGATCGCGAGAAGTCAAGTCGGTGAACCACAAGAAACCGTCATGATCCATGCCAGGCACAGGCAGCTCACCCATAGCTCTCAGAAATCTGAAAGCCGAGAAACCAATCCAGGCTTGCATGAACATGAAACCACCCATCGAGGCCATACCTCCAACGTACGGCCTCATGATTTCGGCCTGTTGCATCCGGTAGAGATCCGCCTGCTGCTTGTCACCACGTGCAATCGCAGCTTCCATCTTGTCCTGCAGAGGCTTGGTCACAGGCGCAAGGGAGGCCATGGCTGCCATCTTGTCTGAGCTGAGAGCTTGGAAGAAGAACGTCGAACAACGCACGACCACACCAGCGAGCATAATGGATCCCGCCCAGCCTAAGCCTGACTGTAGATAAATCGTCTCAATGCACTTTTCAAAGAGCGTAGTCATGCCCCAGCCATAGTCCAGGCCTAGTTCCTTCAATTGTCCAGCATGATCAATGAGGCGAGTGGGATCGAATTCGGCAGTGGGGAGAGTATCCTTGACTGGATCGCTCTCAAGCAGGCCGTCAAGTGTCTTGGATTCACCAATGGCAGAGGCGTTCTCCGCAACGGCATTGACCTGGCTGGATGCTCCATCTACGACAGCAGGCTCTTCAATCGTTGCAGGCGCGAGCTCAGGTGTGGCTGTGGTAACGGTAGATTGTGCGTGTTGTGCGTGCTGTGCGAACTCGGACGCCGGACGGTGGGAGAACTCGGCAATTGGGACCTGGTTCGAGGGCAGAACGGAACTGGGGTCGGCGGACTTTGTGGAGTTGCCCCAGCTCCAAGGCGCATACCATGATGCATACCGGGCAGACGAAGCATTCAGCACGACATTATGAGTTCCAACTGCGCCCTTCCTCCACTGTGCAGACTGAAGCGGGCTTGTTCGGGATATCGGTGTACCAAGACCAGCTGTACGGGGGAGCGACGAGAACTGCTACAGTTAGTATCTCAGGGAGAAGAGGCTTGTGAAGTCGTGTGCCTCTGCCATGCGGGACGCGAACAGGCAGATGGCATGTGGTGGGCAATTGACAATTGGGAGTGCGCACCTTCCTTGCAGCTGTTGATCGGAGTATTGTTGATTGTCTCGAGGCCAAGGGCGTGATTTGGGCAGGCCGCAGCCCTCTACTTGGCAGCATTGCGATGTGTCGTCCGAGGTCAAGAATGATACTCATCGCACCAGAATCGCCATCAGAAATGTCGCGCACGGGCCGTCGAACGCTACCATGCAAACCTCCGTGATCCCCGCATCGTCACTCCACTGGTGGCCGACCATCACTGCATGGCATATGCACTCAAAATTACGATGATAAATTATCCATTCTTCGTTATCAGTGAAGAGGAAAAGAGAACAGCAATGTTAAGTCTACTGCACGCCTTTTATGGGTATGTTGGTCGCATGGCCCTCTCCTGACCCCTCAACACCTCGTCTGAATGCAATAAGCAGCACCGAACTAGCATAGACTGCAGTCTGCAAAAGCAGATAGAATGTCCCATAGATATCCGTGAAAAGATGAAACCAAAATAAGAAAAGCTCGCTGATGCAGAGAAAGCCATCATAAGAAAGCATGGGAAAACAGGGTAACAAAACTGTAGTGTACAACGGCGGCTGTGACGGAAATGCCGTAACGCCGCCGTATTATGCTTGAAAGAAACCATGTGTTGCACCAGACAAAGGATCCTTGTTGTTGGCGGAGTACTACTCCTCGTAGTTGGTGCCTTCAGTGACAGCCAAGGCTTCTTCAGCCTGACCACCACCCATTTCCATCGCTTCGCCAAACATTTCGTTTCCGCTCACAGAGCTCTTGAACGGATCTTGCATAGGACTAGTCGGGCCTGCTGGACCAGAGCTCTCGAAAAGGCCCGGGTCGATCGGTGCAATAGAAGTACTACCGCCGAAGCTGAGGGGGGCCGTGGTAGCAAATGTCGGAGAGTTGTTATACGCTGATGTGGTAGGCGGGTTGAAGTACTCGCTGTCGCCCTGGCTTTGGCGAGGCTCTCCAGGCGGTGTGTGCGACTGTTCGCCAGATCCAGGCTGTGGGCTAGGAAGCTTGGGCGCATCACCTTCCTTTCGTTTGAACTGATGTGCCTTGGTCCTCAGGTGTTGTGGAAGATCGTCCGGATTAGTGATCCCCAGCTGGTTCATAAGCTTCTGCTGCTTCGTTGGCCGAGGCTTTCGTGTCGACAGAGATACTTGTAGGATGGGTGGCGGTGTGGGTGCGACCGGTGCCCACTTGTGCAGCTCTTGACGGAAGAAATTGATTTCGTTGGAAAGGAGGATCTCGGCGCCCTCAAGCTTCCGTAGATAGAACCGCTGCGTAGTGAGCTCGTCGGGGCTTGACATCATTGGGTTGATATACCGCGCCACGTAGTCACGGAACTTGGTACCATGCTCAATGAGCGACTCTAACGTCTCCTCCTCTTCAGGCTGGAATGGTAGTCCCTGAACCTCGTCCTGCCATTGCTGCAAGTCTTCGAGTTTGGGACGAGTTGCATCACGGGGAATCTTGACTCGGTAGTCGCAGATTGGGCACGTGTATTTGTCGTCCTCTTTGACTTTTCCACGTGCAATCTTCAGACACTTGCCGTGGTACCTATCACTGTTAGCGAGTTATCTTTCTGAGCAGCACACAGTAAACTTACCATTCGTGACACAGCTCACATTCGATCATCATTCCAGCTTCAGGTTTACGACAGATGCAGAAGACATCACGGCTCGATCCCGAGCCATCAACCTCTTCTCCTTCAGCTGGGCTCTGTTCGCGAGAAGCAGGCTCCACTGGCATTCGAGGCTGATCTGACAGATCAAAACAAGCGCGGTTGCGTTCATCCACCTGCTTCATGTGCGCATGTAGAATATGGAGCGGAGCATTGGCTTTGCCAAAGAGCTTCTTGCCTCTTCGCATCCAGTCTTCGTGGCGCTTTTGTTCTTTCTCAAGATCACTAGTGCCAGCTGGCTTGCAGTTCAGAGCATTTAGCCCCTCCATTGCATTGCGAACTTCCATGTACTTTGGTCGCTGGGTGAAGTCTGGGTTCTTGCTCCGTTCATACAGGGACATAATGAGCTCTTGCGCATCGCGTTGCTTTTTGAGAATCGCATCCATAGCAGCTCGTGTTTCAGGCGTGACTGGCAAGTTGGTTGCTTGCTTGGAGAAAGCATCGAGTTGCTGGTAGTGCACATGCTCTACCTCCATGAGCTCCTTCGCCTTCTTCTCCCAAAACTCGCCTTGCGTTCGTTTGTCCTGCAAGAACTGGAGATCGGGGTGATGCTCTGGCATACCGACTTCGATACCGCTCTTGATGAGATCGCTGACTTCCTGAAGAGTAGGCGCGGGCTTGATCCGGAAATCTTGGGCTTCTTGTAACCATCGTAGTTGTTGCACAACCTTTTCAAGTGACTCAAGCTCAGGCAGATCGACATTGAAGCCCTTGCCTTCTTCGAGGAGCTCGTCAAGTCGTGTAATGCTCTGTTCAGCCGGTCGGTCACGCAAAGCAGTCCGCGCTCTGGTCTGGTACTCGACAATGCTTTCTGCGCGTTCTCGGAGAGTGGTGATCTCTGGGCTGTCGAATCCTAGGTCCTTCGCCTGATTGAGAAGTTTCTGGATGTTTTCAACATTGCGATATTCGCGTTCCTTCTCATCCGCCTCGGCAATGGCCGACTTGCTGGGCCTTCCCCTGCCAGGGCGTTCGGCCTTGCGACGAGCCTGCTGCTTTCTGGTAGTATAGAGGACCGCTTCGTCAGCTACTTCTTGACATTTTTCGACGAAATCCTTCAAGTCTTGGAGTCCATTCAACTCCCAGTCAATCTTCTCTCCTTCGTGCAAGAGTGCACGCAAAGACTTCAGCTGCGGTCGTGGTCCTTCAGCAAGAAGGCTTTCCATTTTTGCCTCCCAAGCTTCTGGTGTGCTTGCCTTGTCCACAATCTTCTCGACCAGCGTCGTCAAGGCATCCTCTGGCATGCGGTATACAAGCGTGTGCTGACCCTTTGCCCCAGAGTAACGCTCAGTCTCAGGGAGATCTGAACAACACTCGAACCATCCAGCGTGCTGCAAACACAGGACCTTCTTAGTGTTGCGGCAGTAGAAGCGAGAGAGGTAGCCGTAGCACTTGCAGAAAGCACATATCAGCTCATCCTCATGGACATCAGCATCATCGATGACAAAGTCAATTTCACAGGATGCGTCCGCTTTACCGCCACTGTCCACTTTGCAGACATGTGGTTTAGCAGCTTTGTGTTTTTCGAGAAATTCTCTTCGCAAGCGCATTTCCCGATCACGCATTCGCTGCATCGCAGGACCGAGCCACCTGGCAGTCTTGATGGTCGTATCCTTACGCGAGGCTGCAGCCAACAGCAGCTCGTCATGAGAGAAGCACGGTTGACGTCGATAGTCTTGGAGACGTTGCACACCATGCTCTCCAAAAGGCTCCCAATCGCTCGGCGCAAAGTTGACTGCCTCATTGAGATTGAAGCCATGGTTGAAACCAGCATGGTACGCCTCGGGGAACGTTATCACAAACTCGCCGGCACGTTGATCAATTGCATAAACCCTGACTCCAGCCTTCAATAGTTGCTCAGGAGTGAGAAGCGTCACAAGTTGAAACAAGAGATCTGGTTGACTTTCAAACAGCTCTGGCACTGCTTCACGCATGGCTTGCTCGAATTTGTCGGTGTCCTCGGCTGGCACACCGTACCAGGTCTTGGTAGCACCAAAGTGTTGGTAGTTCGCCGAGTAAGTGTAGTGATCCTCAGCATGCCAACAGAAGGTCGAGAAGACCATTCCCACGTACAACCAAGGCACTGTCATCCCTGAGATATCGGATTTGATGTGACGGAATAGCGAGTCTGGCGCATATGGCAAAACAGTCAAGTTCCATGGATCCGTGGAGTAAGGATCTCGCGGGTGTTTTTCAATAGTCGGGAATCCACTGCCATGGGTGGTAGAGTGGATATCTGCTCCATATTCTACTTCAACGGTCTCTGTTACATTTGCAACAGAGTGCCAGAACTCGCGTTCAACATCGTCTTCTGTGACTGGCTTGGGTGCGTTAGTGACCGGATCAAAGGGCATCTTGTTGGCAAAGTGGCCTTGCTTGAACTGGTGCGCTTTTTCTTGGAACTGCTTGAGCGAGTATATGCCACCTTCCTCGAAGCCAAATTCACCTGTGCCCACAAGACAGCGTGGACAATGCCAGTCATAGGCAGGGATGCCTTTGATTGGTGGGTCTAGGCAGTAGCCGTGATAGCCAGAGTCGCAGCTATCGCACAGTAAAATGTTCGAGGGGTCATTGTCGGTACCGCAGTTTTCGCATCGATCACCAGGGCGTTCATCGGCGGCACGAACTCGAGGAAATGACCGGCCCGGTGTCGATTGGCGAGGCTGAGTCATATGTGAGCCGGCAACAGTAGGAGCGGCATCCTTCTTAAGCCTTTTGCTGCGTCGACCATTTGCCTCATCCGCATCGTCGTTGGCACTGCTCTCCGCGTCCTGCGATAGGGTGCGCTTCAGCTGGTTGAGTTGATGTCCATTAGACAACGGAGTTGAGCCAATGCCAGATGGTCGTAAATCAGGGGTGTTATCAGCTGATAGCATTGGACTGCCGACATTGCGCAAGGGTGTGGAGGTGCGTGACTCTAGTACATCTCGATGTATACTACTTGGGACGTTTACGGCAGCAAAAGAGCTTGGAGTGGATGGTTGTGTGGATGGTTTCGGCGTTGGATGCGCATTAACTGCTGTAAAACCGCCAACATTCACTGGAGTGAAGCCTGACTGCATAGCGGGTTTTGGAAGTTCAGGCGGCACAGGCGGCGCTGACTCACTCTGCAGCGTCGCGTTGAGGGCTGCGGAGGCTTTCATCGCGGGGGACTCGGTGTTATTAGCGGTAGGCGTGCCCTGCAGCGATTTCTTCACAGGCGAATGTGCTGGTGAGGGCGTAAATGGTCCGCCATGTTCATACTCTAGCATCTGCTGCACGCCCGGTTTGACCAGCCGTAGGTATTCTTCGTACGGATGCAGCCATTTTTGGTACGAGTTCTTGAGCGATGTTGATAGGGAAGACATGATCTTGCCGCTGTAGCCGAGGTCGCGCCCGATTTCAGCCCATTTCTTCTGCTTACAGACACGCTCGAAGCCACCCCTCTTTTCGACGGCCTTCTTGAGCTTGTAGAGGTCCAGCGGCCGTTTGTCCACGCTCGGAAAACGTGTGAGACTGTGGCCATGCTGTTTGTGGAATTTGGCGAGTTGATCCAGGTAATTGAGATTGGCACGTGTACCTGGCCCTGGTCAGACTTGGATTGATGACACGAAGTTTAGTTGATACATACCACCCTCGACTGAGTTCAGCTCCTGGCGTCGCGTACGGAAATGGAAGCGCTACTAGACGTCAGCTCTGCAGAAAGCAATTTGTCCACGCAATGGTGAAGACAATCACAAGTGCAGTCAGGTATGGCGCAAGAGCTTACCTCTGTGTCTATGGCGAAAGTTGGGTTCCAGCTATCAGGCGGCACAATCTTCACAATGCCGTACTTTTGCGCCTCTTCGCGAATGCTCTGGATGTACTTGACGGGGTCCTTGAACTGCTCTGCGGTTGGTCGGTAGGTGGGAGCCTCGCGCAAGCCAAACAGGCGGTTCTGCTTTGGCGGCAAATTGTTTGGGGCTCCATGTCCTCTGCGCTCGACCGTGGCAAGATCCAGTGGTGCCGCCTTGCGCGCGCTCAAAGGGATGGTGGCTGCCCCATTCGATTGCGCGCCATTCACGGCAGGTGTCGCGCTGCCACCTGCTCTAGACTTTGCTACTCCAGAGGCTCCGTCTGACGTTCCATTGTCTGTAGCGACCCGAAAAGTAGTCATTGTAGCGCCTGACGGGGGCCCGGTTTGGGTTATGAAGTCGACCATGGCCTCTTTCCTACTGCACGCAGCGTGGCGGCTGGCAGGAACCTATGTGCGGCCTTGCGACGGTAAATAAGGCGGGTGGGAAGTGAAGGCGATGACAATCGGGCGTGAGTCGGTCGGTAGTGGGCGCTATCGAAGCGATATGTCTGTAGTCATGGAGGCTCTGGAGCGGCAGACGACCGCTTGAGACCCCAGTCGGGCCGTGTAATTCTCAGATGTAACAGGACAGGTTGCCAGGGAGGGTGGACGCCTGGCTGTCGGCGACTGGCGTTGTGGTGAAGGGCTATGTGTGGCGTGGTCTTTGGGGGGGAGCGGCGAGGTATGAGAATGGATGGGGCCGCTGAAAGGTGCGAGAGGTTCCCTACTATGCCTCGCTAGCGGCGGATGCACCATCACACCCAAGGTACCGAACTCAAACGCATCCACGCTTATTCCGGCGGTGCACAATTATCAGTCACATGTGCAAGCATCCTATGGCGCCTGCATCGTTTAGCTCCGTGGTGTTGGCCCTGGTTCGACCATGGAGCTGAGGTGCATGCGAGCACTATCAAAATACCTTGGTCGACTGTAGTCATGGTGAGCGGCATGAAACCTCTACACCACGCCGATCAGGCGACTGCATGGCGGCCCTGACAACTGTGCTCGCGCACACGCCCCTGCCCAGAGGCTTGTTTAAATCGCTGGGCGATTGTGTGCTTCGGCTTCAAGCCGGGGCTTCGTGGGTGATGGCAACACGACAGCGGGCGACGAGACTACAGACATCACATCATGACCATCGCTAATTCATGCTGCTCGTTTGAAGTCTATTATTTCGTAGGATGCGTTAGCTGTGCCGGGTACAAGACGGGCTGTCATCAATATCGCGTCTCCGCTGCCGACAGACGTGGGATCCAGGGAACTGCAGGAAAGCAGGCCGAGCGCCAGGTTGTTGCGTCGGGAACCCGCCAATCACGACACATCGCATCTGCATCGTCCCGTCAGCCCTAACTGGCCGTTACGTGCTTCTAGACGCCATCAGTAACAACAACGCGCTGCCCTGGTCTCGTATATCATAATGACCAACAGCATCAAGATAGAGAGCCGGCCCATCCCGGCTTTCTACTGCTGCTATCTGCTCCGCTCCAAAAACCGCAAGGCCTTCTACATTGGAAGCACTCCCAACCCGGCCCGTCGCCTCGGCCAACACAATGGATCCACAAAGGGCGGCGCAAAGCGGACGTCGATGCAAGGCAAGCGGCCATGGGAAATGACATGCATCGTCACGGGATTTCCCTCAAAGTCAGCCGCTCTGCAGTTTGAGTGGGCATGGCAGAATACTCACGCTACTCGCCACATAGAGCGAGATGTCCGCGATGCAAGGCGAGAGGAACTGTCCAGGGGTAAAAAGAAGGCATCGCCTGCGAAGAGATCACGGCCACCAATGTCGCTGGAAGCACGATTGAAGAACCTGCATCACCTACTCGGGGTTGGGAGCTTCAGTAGATGGCCCCTGCATATTCAATTCTTTGCCTCCGACGTCTTCACGCAGTGGGAAAGACACATTTCCAAGATGAAGACAAGACTGCCGAGTAGCATCACGGTTCGGGTGACACCAGCTGAGCTGCCAAGACTCGCACCAGACGTACAAAACGAGATGCGCACACACTTCATACCGGACGTCATACGAGCAATTCCAGTTGCCTACGAAGACTGTAAGTCGTATGTCGAAAAGTCGAGAAGCGTATGGTCAGATGGTCAAGCAAGAGTCTGTGCTGTCTGTAAGAAAAGGGCGAGTCCAGAAGAATCACTGGTGCTTATCTGCCCCATGGAAGCCTGTCGTTCCGTGTCGCATGTGACCTGTCTATCGCAGAAGTTCCTTGCTGAAGAGGGCAACAAAGACGCTTTCATTCCAATTCAAGGGTCATGCCCAAGCTGTCACAGCCTCCTCAGATGGGCTGACATGATGAAAGAACTCAGCCTAAGGGTGTATGGCCAGGATGAGATCAAAGCCATGTTTAAGACAAAGCGGACGAAAAAGGCAGAGGGTAACGCCACACAAGAGGTTGAAGAGTTCCCCGACATTGACGAGCTCGATGCTGAGTTGGATGACGACCTTGATGAAACATGGGTTGACAACGTGAACGAGGATGATGATAAGATACCGGCGTCAAACAATGGATGAATGCGTCTACCAGTCTTCGACGATTCGCAATGGCAACCGACCTTTTGCAACTCGCTCAATGCACCGATCGGCCTGCTCTCGAACCTTTCCTGCCACCTCTTCCAGACTAGCACCCGCGTCGATTCTCACAAAGTCCTCGCCCTCCTTTTTCTGCATTAGTGTCTCAAACAGTTCTCGTACGCGGTCTTGCATATCCTTCTTCTCGTACTTCTCGGTGCCGAAGCCGCCTCGCTTCGCTGCATCTTCTGCAGATATATCGAGAAAGAGACACAAATCTGGTCGTGGCAATCCTACGTCAGGTTTCCGGCACCATTCGAGGCTCATGCTAGGGTTCTGTTTGGCGGCCGAGTAAACACAGCCGCTGTAGTAATAGCGATCAATAATGACTGTGATGCCAGCATCAAGGTCTGCTCGGATGGATGGACTAAAATGGAAATTAGTGGCTCAATCGAGCTTTCATACATGCCGATGACGCACGCTGCTTCCCATCGGTTCGCAGAGAACAAGAGATGAATCACGTGATCTTCCTGGTCGCTCTGTCCACTTAAATAACTATTGATCATTTGCCCGATTGGTGTCGTCCTATCTGATCAGATTATCAGTATCATAGTTCTCTGATAACTCTTTGATTCAAGTTTTGTTGAACCGTTTTTTTGGCAGGTCACACGCCTTCATAGTCCCCCATGAGAGGTGTTTACATACCAGGAAACCGCATGTGGCGCACCTTGATGCCGTCATTTTGCAAATCTGCAACGAGTTTCTCGCATTGTGTTGATTTGCCTGCGCGATCCAGACCCTCGAAAACTATCAGTTTGCCTCGCGCCATAGCTGAGTGGGTTGACGGTTTGCTGTGGTGGAGGGGTTGATAGGTTGAGGTCGAAGCGATGTGTTGGTGGGGCGGATTGATGGATCGTGTCGCGAAGGCGCCAAGGAGTGCTTTTCGTCTTGCTGTGGAAACACCAACCACTGACAACAGACTTTTTCTTTTATCGTCTCATGTGTCATGTCATGAAATGCCATTCTGTTTTCTTGTTGCGATGTCGCCCCAGTCTACCACGAAAGCCCACTACTATGATGGAACAACTTGAGAGTTATGTCCATAGCGGTAACACAGCAGCAGATTGGCGTCTGCCGATATGGATATAGACGAATGAGGAAAATCCATAGGCCCCGCTTATATCCATGACACGTAAGTGCACTCATGCCTTTCATTGGACAGCCGGTTGTAATATGCATGTCAGCGGTTACCGTGAGGCAACAAGCGAGGCTGAAGCGGGAAGTCTACAGCTGGGCTTGGTCAAGAAGGCAGCAACACCCGAAAAGAAGCTCAATCCTCAAACGGGTTGTACCTCTGGATACCGGCCACTGCACCGTGCATCCCATCACTTTATCTCATCGTCAAGCATGCTCTGAGGACGCTTTTGCGACGAAGATATCAGTACAAGGCTGTCCAACATAGCCACACTGCCCGCCGCGCCTCTCCAGCTGTGTCAGCTCTGCGTGTGTAGCTTAAATAGCCATCATCCTGGCTTACTCGTGCGTTGAGCATCGAAAACGTCGTCAACATGGGAGACCCGTTCTCAGTCGCTGGCACAGCAGTCGGCATCATCTCACTTGGAATACAGACTTGCCAGATTCTTTACAAATACTGTTCAGACTTCAAGAGCTTCCCTCGCGATGTTGAGCTCGTCCAAAGGCAGATCAAAGGTCTGCAAGGTATCCTCGAAGGCTTGTACGAGGTCAAAGAGCGATTGGAAATCGATAACCATGTGCCGTCTTCACAATTGAACATGGCGCTGAAAGAATGCGAAGAAACACTGCACGAACTCCAGAAGATGGCAGAGAAGCGAATCCCCACCTCACCATCAGAGGGTATCCAGGCTAAAGCTCGTGTTATAAAGGAAAGGGCACTATGGTCGTACAAGAAAGAAGACCTCAAAGAAGTGCAGTCATCGCTTGCGAGGTTTCAAAGTAATCTATCTCTGGCTCTACAGTGCGCCGGTATTGACGGCGCACTCCACAGGCTGGAAGATCTGCGTTCGGAGCTTGGAATGCAACAGCAACAAGTGGACAAAATAGAGCAGACTCTAAACCAAGGTACAGAGGTGCTGGAGATGATTCGACGAGATGTTGCTTCACAAAACCCCACCCTTTCGACAATATACAATGAGATAATAAGCCTACGTGCGCAGCTCTCAGAGGGTAGTGCGTCTAGGAACGATTCATATTCATTGGTAGGGTTGATACTTGATCTTTAAAGCAAGTACTAATACTGGAATAGAGCGACAGCAACTCATCGTCTTGTGAATTGATTCATGCACCATCCGGAATGAACATTGCTTCCACACATAGAGAAGACCTGGAACTTGCAAATCAATCAGCACCTCGGCAGCGCAGCATTAGAGCCCGACAATCTTATCCGTGCCGTTGTCGCCGGAGAAGAAAACACGAATTAGATTCCAGAGGATGGTACGGGATCGTAACAGATGAAGCATATGATCACAGCAAAGATTGCCCTCGGTCTACACATGGTGACTACACAAGATCTGTTGCTATTCAATTTTCCATGTACAACAGTCTGCTGAGATTCTGTGTGCAGATCGGCTGGCAGCAATCCAGAAGAGGTGGCTGGAACTCACCAGCGCCAGTGATGAGATATCGCGCTGTTGTTGCAAGCAATTCGCCCGTTTTTGCTTTTCTCGATCGTAAACGTCTGGAGATTTGGGATGACAAATTTAATTCCGAAAAGGTCTCAGCTATACTCTCAAGTACAGGATTCCAACTTCGACAACTATTTGGCAAGACTGCTTCTCCTACGGACCTTGACGAAGATGGAAACGGGATTCTATACGTATGTTTTTCATGTTCCCGTTTACGCAGACTGACAGTATTCTAGGCTGTTTTATGCCTCATTCAGAATTTGCCCTATACAGATGCTGTTAAGAGTGCTACTTCTGAATTACTTGACACGTGTTTTCATGAAGGTGTACCTTTTGATGAGCCAGATGCCGATGGACAGTAAGTACCTCGATCTATTTCAGTCAACATGGCTGACTAGCGTAGTTATCCTGTGGTCCATTGGCAATTGCGAGCGGAATCCATCACTTTCTTCGATGAGGAGTCTAGAGAGGGCCACATTCAAACCCTATTCCATCTTACACAGAAGGTGAAAAGCTGGTCAGTCGTTCAAGCTAAAATGTTCGAAGGCAGTAGCAAAACGGATATAGCCCTAGGCAGAATAGAGCATGTGTTTTTTCGTCGTATTTCAGATCTGCTAAGACTAGAATCATGTTCTGAGGGTAAGTTGATAGTATTCGCCATTCAAGCCTATCGTAACATCACATCTCACCATTTCCTTAGGCTTGTACGAGGATTGTCCCCTACGCGAAGCCATATTGCGAAGGTCAGAACTCGATTTTGTTGCACTTATGAAATCACACAGTCACGATACTTGGGTAGCTTTCCACGACATTGAAACCATTGTCTTGCTGTTGTCATGGCCTGAAAGCTTAAGCATCCTGTTTGATCACCTGAGCGATTATGTGTCCCTGGAGATTTTGGAAATTGCGCTGGATTATGCTGTTGGCTTTTCGAGTCCAGCGTCCATTGCGATTTTGTTGTCACGGGGTGTCCCTGCAACGTGGGCAACGTGGATGACTGTGACAGATCGTTTGCATGATGTGCGAGAAGAAGATCTCGATGAAAAAAGGACCTCGCTGTGGCTTCAGATCTGCGAAATCATCGCGAGCCGTATTGATCGATCTCACGAAACCATTCCTTCGGGCTCGGGACACCACGACATCGTTCCAACGGCCTTGTCTCTCTATCATGCTGGGCCCTTGACGTGCATATCGGCTGAGAGTGCTTGGCGGGCAGGCCACCGTGAACTGAATCTCATCAACCCTGTTATCGCAAGTGAACGACGTCCGTGGTACACGTATGGTACGCCTCTTTGGACCCATGCGAGCAGACTCACATGGTTGGATTCCTACTTCGACACCCATTTCAACTTACTCATTTGGCTCTTGAGGCATGGCGCTGACCCTTTCTGGATGCATCCAACTCAATTCACGACACCGGCTCACGTGCTTGCTCGAAGTTCATTCGCGCTCACACTTTCGAATGATCAATGGTGGAAGGATACCCGGGTGCTTTTATCATCAAGTGTGAGGGATAGCTGTTACTGTCACTGCTCACAATCTGGTTGTAGCGTAGTTGGGTGTGCGGTTGCAAAACCGTATGCGTGGTTTCCGAAAGTTGACGAACATCGAAAGACCTTCAAACAAATCTTGAAAAAGGCGTTCGGATACGTATTTATGCTTGTTGAGAATGACAGCAGCACCAACTGGATGGCCGCAGATATACTTCGTGTCATGACATTCGAAGAGTTGTCGCTCACACATACTTGTTGTTATCCACTTCACCATCGTTCTTCGAAAGAATCCATACGGCCTTCACCTGAAGAGGCAGAAGAGATACATATTCTCGAGCGCGATGACATTGATCTGCTCGAATGCGTTGTCGCAGAACTGGAAGAAGAATGGGTCCGATACGGCAAGTCTTTCCTCACTTTCATGAACAAGGTGTGGAGACCTCGAATGCGGAAGATGCACGAGGACCGACAGGTCGATAGGGCTAGTTACCAAGCTCGATTGGTTAGTATGGGTATGAATTTGGAAGAGCAAGATCAGGAAAATGATTCAGATGCTGAAAGTTGGGGAAGTTGGCCAGATGAGAGCGAAGATGCTGATAGCGAAGGATGGTACACACCCGACGAGGAGACGGATGAGACGTAGAATGGCGAGAAGAAGGCTAAAAGTCCTATATCTTTCTACATAAGGAGAGAGTCTGTGGAGATGCTGTTAGCAACCTAGGATGCCATCGTCTTTCTCGGAACAAGGAATGGAACTAGACAGTCATAGATAAATATGGCGTCGCGACACTTCGATGACCGCCCCCCATATATACCAAGAGGCATCAATTTCAGCCTTGGGTCCCTATTCCGGCGGCAGCCTTAGAGAAGCTTACGCGATACGCTGGCATGTCAAATTCCTACATCTCGGTGTGCATGGCCTCTAGCTAGTCTTACATGCATGGATCAGTGATGCAGTGACACGTATCTCACCGGAGGGCATGCTGTACAAGGTCAGCTTAGCAATTCAAGGCACGGTTTCAGTGGCATGAACGACTTGGTGGGTGTGTAAGAAAAGTGATTGGATGGGAGGCATGCATCTTGGCGAGGGAAGGACGCAAGGCTGAGGCAAAACTGTCCACGCCGCTTTGCAATACCTTGGCTTTCTTCCCCTTCGAAGACTCAAATACCATAGCCACCCACTTTCTAGGCGTCCTTCTGTAAAGCACATCAAAATGGCAGGGGAAAACGATGAAGCTCTAAGTGCTGCCTTTGCTAGGCTGAATTTGGCGCAAGCCACCAAAGAGACGCGCTCTGAAGACAAAAGTACCAATAAGCCACCGAGTAGCAATCCCACGGGGTCACCGACAAGAATAGTCACACGACGTGTCCCACATATCAGTACGGAGCAATTGATCCGTAGCTTAGTACACCAGCTGATCAACAGTGTAGTAAAACGAACCCAATCTTCAAATGCGACCAATGAAGACACGGCTATCAACAATTCTATACGTGCGCGTAAAGATTCGCATTCGGGAAACGACATCGAAAATTCGGGGAACAAACCATCAGAAATCGACACGTTAAAGTCCGAACTAGTGAGGCTTGAGCAGCGAAACGAGGGGCTGGAAAAAGAAGCCAAAGGCTACAAAGTTAAATTGGAAAAGGCGCTTTCAGAGAACCGCCTTATATTAGGAAAGTTGGAGGATAAAGATGCTGAACTGGCGGCTTGCCGGCAAGAACTAGAAGATGTTGAAAAACAATGGAAACAGAAGCTGGAATTTCTTATCGGTACTGAAAACATTGGTTTCGACGACATTCGCTTCGAAAAGGTATACAATGACGATTACTCGACTGAACTCACCGTAGAAGCCGAGTTCCGAATTATCTCCTCGAAGAATCCCAAGTTCTCCTATAAAAGATGGGAAGAGAAGACGACTGGGAGATTATGTCGCGGCCATGATGATGGCGCTATTGCCGTCGTGGAGATGTCTGGACAGTTCTACGCAGCCAAATGCGGAAAGAAGCAGGAAAACCTTGATAGCTTTATTGATAAAGAGTATTGGACGAAGGAAGTCATATCACTCTTTAGACTGGTGGGATTGGAGCTAAAGTGGGGGTGGGCACAGCACGCAGAGCTGCAACTGATAGCTTTCTGTATTACACGATTCCTACAGGACCGGGGGTTCGGCACAGCTGATCTCAAAAACCCGAAGGTGTACGAAGCTAACTCTAAATGCCCTTTTCTGGTAACCATCTATGTCAGCCAAGAAATCTGCGAAGAGTGTCAGAAATTTATCGACAAGATTCAGAAGGTAGTGGGGGAATATGGATGGTGGTTTAATCCTGTCAATCGACGACGATATAGTGGCCCAACAAGTCTTCAGGTTGGTCAAAGGACAAAGCCTAGCTCTGAATACTTAGTACGATAGTTTAGGGAAGCAACAGTTCCAGATAGGTGGGGGTTCTATCCTTTTCGAACATTCATTCGGTCATCATGGTTGTACCTCGGTTTGAGATGTTAGGATGATGGCACTAGCACACTTAGCACTCTCCAGCATATCAAAATCTACCCTCGATGACTGAGGCAAAACTATAGATAAACAAGACGTGTTCGAGTATCCTTGAGTCACTCTCGTTTTTCATCTTCTGACCCGCATACTGATTTGTGGTTGTCAAGATGGAAATGCAATAAGTTATTACCTCACGCTGAACCCACGTAATAAGTAAAGAAGCAGAGATAATGGCGATCGTCATCATTCCGGTATGAGCTGTACGCAACCGATATCTCCGCAAAACGCATTTCGACAAAGTCGCAGCTTACATGGGATTTAATCTAGCCAATCAGCATTCACGATACTGTCGTTCGGCCGAGCCCCGCGGCATTGTACTTGTCAGCAGCAACCCTACTTGTCAGATAGAGAGCCAGCCCTGACGACATAGAATTTGGCTGCCTAAAACACCAAGATATAAGGGACGAAAACTACCAGGCAGCTCGAGATGAGAGTCACAGAGAGTCATCCAACTCATCGCTCTTGAGCGCCAATTCGCCGAATCAAAGCCAGCGGAGCCCACATTAGAGACTACCCACCGGCTACGTCGATCACCGAGACCCGAGGATATATGAAGACTTGAATCTTCGGACGCTTGTGCCCCTCTCTGCAACGCAAAATCTCTTCTCGAAACCAAATCTCAAGATGTCCTCCCCAAAACTCATCGTCCACCACCTTCAGATCGGCCAAGGCGAGCGCATTCCATGGCTTCTCGAAGAGTTGGAGATTCCTTATGAGTTGAAGCTCTACAAGCGCTCACCCCTACTTTCACCACCTGAGCTCCAAGCTGTGTACCCTCTCGGTGCTTCTCCAGTCCTTGAAGATCTCACAGACCCTTCCAACCCCATCAAGATTGCCGAGTCTGGTGCCATTGCCGATTACATTATCCAGAAGTACGGTAATGGACGGCTAGCTCTTGGACCGCAACACAAGAACTTTGCGGACTACTTGTACTGGTTCCATTTCGCGAATGGCACGTTGCAGCCTACGTTGTTCAGGAGAGCTATAGTTCGGGGAATGGTTGGTGAGGAGGATCTCAGGTACAAAGGAAACGATGCGCGAGTGGCCACTGCACTTCAACACATCAACAACCGTCTGCTGAACAACACCTGGCTTGCTGGCGACGAGTTTACTGCTGCAGACACCATGACAGCATGGTGCTTTACGACGATGCGGACGTTTGAACCGATCGATCTCAGCGACTATTCAGGCATCCTGGCATGGTTGAAGCGAATTGGCGAGCGTGAGGCATACAGGCGCGCCATGGCCAAGGCCGATCCGGACCTGGATATTGAGAAGGGTCTAAGTGCCCAGGGACCGCCGGTAATGGAGTTATTCGTCAAGGCTATGGCGATGAAGCCGTAAGTCTGTGGTGCGCAGCTCCCAAGACGTGGGCTGATGACTTTAGGGGACAGCAGAAGCTTTAAATAGCGATTGTAAAATACAAGTATTTGTGCGTCAAGTAAATGAAGCATATGAGCGCTTTATTTCAGCATAGCGACCGTTATATTGATGTTGCACGTGAGCTCAAAGGTGACATCAGACAGGTAGCGGGTAGATCGGATGATACCGGGAGCATCCTTCCGGGTCCACTTCGAAGCGAGCGTCCAGGTACAACAACACGCCATATCTCAACCTCATCACAACCACCTGATCAGTCACACCACTTGTCCGGACGCAGGTACGCGTCGCATCACGGCCGCGATGGTCTCATTGTTGCCAAAGTTAGGCATTGCAGAATGAGCGTGACCTGAGACGATCGGACACGCCATGGCGAGCGGGGTTCCTACCAAACGGGTAGTGGTACTATGAGATCACATAAAGCTTGCTGACCCCTCACGAGAGCACCTCCGCATCCTGGTATATCTACCTGTGTTTACTGCTCTGAACCTCTAAATTCCTTTCCAACCACTCAATTCACACTCAAAACACTCTCCAATCACTTCTGCAGCTTCACCTACAGCTCCCTACAGCTCCTCATCATGGCAGCAAAGTACTCTCGCCGTCCCAGCTACCTCGAGGGCCCTTTGTCTCCCTCAATAATCCCCGATCTAGCTATTCTGCCCCAGCCCCTCCCTGCCAACACGGTTTCATGTGGTCAGCTCGTCTCTAAGAAATCAAAGCACACTCCCAAAGCACTTGAAGACCGCGACTATGATGATGTTGGCACACGATGGTATGCGTTATTCGCATAGCTTCCTCACTCTAAGCATACTGACCCCTCCAGGTACAAAGACGTGATCTTCTTCAATGCTGAGAACGGCCACTTTGTCGAAAGCTTCGGCGGCACCCACCTTGTCCAGAAGCCGCTTGACAAGGGTACTGAGGCTGGTACCATCGAGGCAGAAGAACAAAGCGTGAGGATGCTCAAAGACGCCGAGGCAGCTCTGAAGAAGATCTGGCAGGACGAAGAAACTAGGAAATGGATCAAGGAGCAAGACGAGGCCGGCTTCGTAGTCGCCCATCGTCAGGTCGCCAATGCGAGCTACAGGCGTGCCAGGCTCGTCGATGTCGGCAACAACAACTGGGAGGTTGTGCGTGAGGTAGGCGGCGAGGACGCGTCGGGCAAGCGGAGAGACTCGGGTCTGCCTATCGAGACCAACAGCAAGTGGGATGTTGTCGGTGTTGTGGTCAAGAAGATCATTGTGGATGGCGACAATGTCAGGCTTGGTGAAGAAATGGGCTCTCAGTACTGCAGCTGAGCACATGCTGCTTCTGCACCTGGGCCGTTCAGCTGGGGACTTCCCTCGGCCACTACTCTTAATCATATCATTTTAGCGGTTTATATACAGTAATGAAAATGAAATCACATTCTCCATTGTTCACTTTATGACTGGAACATCTTGCTGGATGTAGCGAAAGTAGGCTACGGAGACAAATTCAACGTCTTTTCCAGGTCTCCAGACCGTGTAGCGAGAATAAGTCACTGTGACAAATACAGAGTCGTATTCATGTTGATGAGCTATGCAGCTATGCAGTACCCCTCATTCTCACGTGCACAAACATTCGCGAAGCTCGTAGGGATAGAGCAGATGATTGGTTTGATCTATGTCAGCTCTGTTTAGCTCAAAGCTAGAGATGCACCACGAAGTAGCACAGTAGTTACCGTGGCACTGCGTAGTTGTTCCAAGCAGTTTGTCATTGTAAAGTTACGAAGTTTGGAGATATGTGAGTATGCTAAATCAATCTCTAAGATCACACAGTGAAGTCATGATATACCGGTGATGTTTCTTTTCTTTTCTTTCTATATGTTGTGTCAGTCTCTGATATCAAGAAGGGGTTGAGCATGCGACGAACAGGGTTTCAATAAGGTCACTAAATGATTCAATCCTAAAGTCACTTCATTCTCACGTAATCTTCTTTTCACAGCAGGACTTTTATAATTACCACAACAGCAGCGACCCATTATTATAGATAGTAGAGCTCTCGCACCAAAACTATTAAGTAGTACTTTCCTAAGTACAACGCGCCGTTCCGAAGACAACAACATCCACCGCGCTAGTTACCATGCCGGTACTGGTGCTGGTAAAGATAGATAATTTCTCTAATCATTATCTTAGCAATGGCACGCTCTCCACTTCACGCTTGTGCCACTTACCCCAAGTTTTCCCTAGTAATGACCTTAGCAATCCGGCCCCTAGCGCGCTTGACCCTCACATTACTCACTCGAAAATCCCAGAATAATCGTAGCACTTTTGGCAGACAGCGCGCTCCTCGTCGACAGACACACCGGCCATCCTCGCCACGGCACAGGGATGGCATGGATGGTTCCTCAGCCTGTAGATGCACTGTGTGCATTGGACATCGGCTCGCTCAAGGTCGAGGGTCTTGGAGGCTGTAGTGCAGTCCTCGAGACAGCGCTTCAGAGCCTTCTTGAGCAAAAGCTTCTTGTCCGTGCAGAGGGCGGTGGTGAAGAAGATGGAGGAAGCGAGGATGATGTTGAGGAGACGCATCTTGGTGGTGGTGCGAGGTTTGAGGTATGGAATGAATTAGTAAGGGAACAAGGGATGGAGAAGGGGTATCATACAGATGATCGAACTGTCTTCGTGGCCGTAGGCTTTGGGAGATGAGTCGATGAGGAAGAAGAGAAGGAGAGTAGCAGCCTTAAATATGCTTGAGGAGTCGCATGGTTGAGAAAGAGCTCGTCTTACCTTACGATTTTCTTCCTGCGTTGCTGCACCTACCTGTGCCCTGCTGTTTCTAACTATCAACCCCAATATGCATGGTAACTAAGCACGTTGGATGTTATTCGCTGGCATGAGAGAAGAACGTGGTACAACCAAGAAATTCTTTACAGGATGAGGTTGAGAAGAGACGAGATAGGTCGGGATCCATATGGCATAGAGGGTCTTCCCAGTTCCGTGGAAAATAAACGGCCCTAGAAACCCAGACCATTGTAACAGCGCGTCACTTGTGATTTCCAAGATCAATTGTAATTATCATTCATATTTCTCGTTCAGCTAAGTCTGCATTAGTCATGCAGCTCGATCCAAAGTGGGACATGCTCCTGCATGATTTTGGGAAGTAAAGTGCCCGCCTGCAAGACCCATCCGCCAAAGTCTGGCTGTGGTAGAAGCTTCGGTAAATCGCCATGCACGCTTTCATAACGCCCAACACCAGATATGGATGAACATGACGTAAAGGGAAAATTTGAGGGAAAAAGCGTGAAATCTAGGAGAGTGTAATGTCGCTAGCGGCTCCATCACCGTTCTGCTCCATCTTCACATCTTCGCCATCTCCGCCTGCGAGGACTTTGGTCTGTGGGCGATATCCTTCAGGTGGGCCTACACCAGGAGTACAAGCTGCGACATTGCCTTGCTCGTCGACGAACTCGAAGTTGTACCGGGAAAGCAAGTGTGGGATGGCGGAGAGTTGGGGTCCGTAACGCGCAGTGTTATCGTAGAGTTCGAACAAGGGGACGGCGAGGAGCTTCATATTCTTTGGCACGCTAAGTACCTCTGCAAATGGTTAGCAAGGAAAGTTCTCAAACATAAGTTGGCAAAGACCGTACTGCTACGCGGGAGCTGGATAAAGTAGAGCTTCTTGCATTCCTTCGGCCTGGTAACATGCGCAGGTATGAAAGGGTACATGAAAGTCTCAAAGTTGGGACGCCACCATTGCGCCAGTGTGTCGCCAACTACCCACTCATCATTGACACCCTCTCCTGTGAATTGCGTGCCGACTGGTGCAAGGCGCTCGTTCAGCCTGGCCTTGAAGCCCTCGATCTCGTCGTCCTCGGCGCGAAGGTAGTCGCCAGGGCTGTCGCAGTCGTTAGCACTCACAGTAGAGCAAGGGTATGATAGAGAACAAAGCTTACAGCTTGAAGAAGGCGTTCGCAATCTGCAGCATGAGGATGTGCGGGTGGTTGTGCTCGTGGCAGACCAAGATGCCTTCGCAGGTGCGCCGCATACCGTGCTCGGCATAATGCTCTTCGAGGCGCTTCAGTCGCAGAACAACAGAGGGATCCTCTTCTGGTTGGCCATCTTTTGTTCCGAATGTGTAGTTGCTCAGAGGATACAGGCGAATCGTCTTGGGCTGGTTGCCATTGAAGTCCTTGGGGATGATGGGCCTGGCTGCATTAGATTGGCTGTAGCGTGGCGCAAAGAGAACCGGACTCACGGGTATGAGCTTTGGGAAGCCTCCTTTACTATGGTTGACATTGTGGCTGTGGCTGTCGTTGCGAATGTTGCGTGTCGCAGCTGCTTCGCGACAATCGAGCCATCGCGGTGAGCTTGCAGGGGTTCTGACGTCTCGCTAACACGTGATTACGCCCCATCCTGTCCTCGTAAGGCTGCTTCCACTGCACACCATCAGCACCGATTTGCGCACCTCTTTCACTAGAAACGATATTTACCTGACTCAGAGACAGCAATTTGCTAGAGTGTTTCAGTCATGTCACAATCAGCATTGATCACCGGAGGTAAAGCCAACCTTGACGCGCCCCATACGGCTGGCTGACCCTGCTATAAAGCCAGCGGTCTGCTTGGACGTCAAGTGCAGCGAGAATTCCTCTTGGATGGCTGGAAATCTGTCGGCACCGGTCTGAATCGTGTGACTGCGCCCGATATCATCAAACTCGACATTCGAGACCGCGGAGAAATTGAAAAAGCGCTCGATGACATCAAACCCAGCGTCGTAGTTCACTGTGCTGCAAATCGCTTTCCAGACTCATGCACGGAAAATCCAGAAGCGGCAAGAGAACTTAATGTTGAGTCAAGTAGGGCATTGGCCGAAGCGACCTTAGCTCGAGGCATCTTCCTCATTTACATATCGACGGACTATGTCTTTTCGGGTCGCCCAGGCGAGGCTCCTTACAAGGCAGACGCAGCCCCAAGTCCACCGAATGTGTAAGTCGGTTTATGTTGTAGCTCTTAGAAGCGACCCACCTTGCAAGCTTGCTCCACGAGAGGCTTTGCCAATGGTTCTCTCAAGATGAGACTGACGGCCGGCCTTAGTTACGGTCAAACCAAACTAGAAGGCGAACTCGCTGTTCTCGACGTTGCCAAAAAAGCGAACGTAAAGAACAAGATCGTCGTTCTTCGAGTCCCTGTTCTCTATGGAACTTGTGATGAACCAAAGGAGAGCGCAGTCAACGTACTCATGTCGCAGTTATGGAATGCTCAACAGATTGGCGAAGGCGAAGCTAAAATCCAGGTCGACGATTATGCACTCCGATATCCCACAAACACCAAAGATGTTGGCAGAGTATGTCGCGACATAGCGAAACTCTATCTGGATCCAGCCAACGCGTAAGAGCTTGCATTCGCGAAGATCACGGAACTATTGCTAAATGTCTTCTTAGGGATCGTGAACTCCCTAGTGTCCTCCAATTCAGCTCAGAAGACTGTATGACGAAATGGCAGATCTGCCAGATGTTTGCAGACATCATGGGATTGCCACTCGACAACATGGTGCCTTTCAAGCCTGAAGAGGAGCCAAAGGACGGTACCGTCCGGCCTTACGACTGTCATCTAGATACCAGCGCACTGCGGGACCTGGGCATTGATGTATCGACGGTGGACTTCAAGACGTGGTGGTAAGGACGCTTAGGACGCTTGTCGTCAAAATAGCTAACAATATTACAGGAGACGCGAAGTCGGGGCCTTCCGCTAAAATATCAGATTTCATACCATTTGGTGAACATGAGGATGTGTATTAATTCTTCAATTACGTTCACGCGAAATACATCTTTTCATTCTGTGTACATTATTTTTGGACATCGCGAGGCTGTGAGTTGTAAAGCCAAGACTACAGACAAGGTAGGATCATCGTACCCGTCGCAAGTAAAGCCACCCGCACCCGCATCCTGCCCACTTGCCGCAGCGTCGCTGCTTCGTATTGGATGTCGGGCAGATAACGTTAATCGTTGCGTCCCGAGAATGTGGCTCTAGGCCCCATCGGGAACGTTGTCGCTAAATGATTGGATGATATCCACTACCGCGCCGCAGCAGGCGCTTCGAGGTTTGGGGGCGCTTATGCTCTGCAGAGGTGGTGTTAAGTACCTACTGTGTCGACGTGTAGAACGCCTGAATTCATTCTCGTCATTTTTGCTGTGCGATTTTCCTGTTATTGTGTTGTTTTGTTTGATTGGTTATTGCTTTTCTTTTCCTTTTCATCTTGATCATGGATGCTAATACTGTACCTGCATCTAACTCAAGTGTCAATGACACAACCCGGCCGAAGAAATCGGGTGCTTTGGTGTCAATATTCTCACGTGGTAGCGCAGAAGATCCAGGTACGTCTCATCCTATGCATGCCAAGTAAGAGCTGGTACTGATGAATGTATAGCTCCCAAAAGATGGAAACCGACTGCATTACGCGCACCGGTCCTAATCTTGACCATCTTGATCTGCTGGTCTCTGATCGCCGTTGTCCAGTTTCTACTTACCAAGAGTCAACAGAATCAAGGCATCATCTTCGCCCCACGAATCAGCGATCTCCCCCTGAGTCGAACATTCCTTTACTTATACTTCCCAACGATCGTCGCTGTAATCTTCAGCATGTACTGGGCATGGATAGATCTGGAGACCAAACGTATGGAGCCCTACTATCAGCTCAGCAAAGAGAACGGTGCGCTAGGCAAGGATTCGATACTCCTGCAATACCCATTCGACTTCCTCCCATTGGTTCCGATCAAAGCCGCTCGAGATAAACACTGGCCTGTCTTCTGGGGATCATTTGCAGTCGTCCTGGTTACCTGGGGATTGGTGCCTACCCAAGCTGGTATCTTCTCTACACGATCCATTACTCGGAATGTCACCCTGCCGTTCGACCGCTCAACGGCTTTCGTGCCTGCTAGTGAACAGGCGTCGACGCTCACTCTGCGCTTTGCTCAGTCGACATACGGAATTGCGGTCCTGAACGAGACTCTCACGCAGTATATGGGACGAAACTATACGCTTGCTCCTTTCCGACCGACCCCTGATGCTAAATCTGACAATAGCTCTAAACCGTATGGTAACTGGACAGCACCAACAACAATGTACAGTGTGGATCTGTACTGCGAACCCGCTGTCATGGGGCCAAATCCTATTCTCACTGGGGCTATTGCTAACAGTTCGAATGGATGTACGTTCAAAATGGGGTTAGACGGAAACCTTACGATGGGCTTGAACAAGGCCCACGGGGATAGTGCCGTCTTAAGAATCAAGGAATTCACTGCCATGTACGTGGGTTATTGGAACCCATTTGGCTTTGCAGATTACTCTTTGGATCAATCCTGCCCTGAGACCAGTAATTCGACGTTTTATGCCGCGATACAGCGCAATAAGGCCAAGGATACAGACCCCCCTCAGGATGTTACGGCAATCTACTGTTGGCCGACTTACTACCAACAAGATGTGACTGCCACTGTGGATGCAGTCACGCTACAGCCTATAAAAGTTGATCGTGTCGGCGAGAAAAAGCCTCTCCAAGATGGCATGTTCAACACCACTCTTTTGGAGCAGCTCATGAGCAGCACTTCGGTTGGTAACGAAGTGAGGGGTGATTTACTCCCATCTAAATCCACGCCTCAATATTTCGATCCTATTGCACGTACAAACTTAAGTCTGAGCAGCGGCCCCAAGGGTGCTGCAGTAGTCCAACCAATGGTTGGTCTAGCCTTGAGTGTCAGCAATCATCCTTTGGAAGAATATCTGGACTGGAAGGTACTGAGCAAATCGTACGCAGATGGTTACAGACTGATGTTTGCGCGGGCGATGCGAGATGTGTTGGACCAGGATTTTCGCACTGTCGAGAAAGTTGTGGGACACAGACTAGACACAACAGAAGCTGTCTTGGTCGAGCCCGTCTTCGTTTATATTGTTGAGGGCTTTCTTGGTGTTATATCTGTAGCAACCATTGCGCTCCTATACCTCTCGGTCACTCGCACTAAAAACCTCCGCTCCAATCCAAGTACAATCGCCGCCATAATGTCCATGGTCGCTGATAACGAGCCCTTGTTGGCAGACGTAGAAGGATTGGACTGCTGCAAGGTGGAGGATATCGAGAAGCACCTTGCTCAAAAAAGATACAAGCTGCTTGATGATGGGTTCTCAATTGGGTAGGTGTCGTGCAATATTAGCCAGGTTGGAAGTTTTGCTGATGCAATAGACAGTATCGTTGAGCTGCCTCATTCACCTGCAGTCATCGGCGATGACAGTCACTCACCATCTCCAACACAGCGCCACAACACAGTATCCGACATCGCGAAGCCTGTCAGACCCAAGGAATTTAGTTTGTGGGTGACAGGTCCACTTGTTGGTTGTTTCGTCGGACTTGTAGTCGTTCTGACTGTGATATTCGTCAAGGCTCGATTACAAGGTAAACATGACTGTCTGACTCCGCACTCCATAGTACTGACAGAAGCAGGTCTCCCTCTCCCTTCATCCAATACCATCGTGCAGAATATTCTTGAGAACTATATTCCTACCGCGATAGCCACGCTCATCGAACCAGCATGGGTTCTTTTCAATCGGTTGCTGTGCATGCTGCAACCAATCGAGGAGCTCCAAGGGTGTAACGCACGTGCCAAAAAGTCAATCGATCTCGATTACAGCTCTCTTCCGCCACAGCTTGTCTTCGGTAAAGCTTTGAAAGCAAAACATTTTGTTCTTGCTGCGGTTTGCTCAATGGCTTTGCTCGCGAATCTGCTCGCGGTAAGTCTGGCAGGACTCTTGAACCAGACCACAATCGACATGCGAAAAGAAACAACCATGAGTCCACCATACGATCTCAAATTTGTCCCAATCAACGGCACTATAGGTCCTTTAGGCGATCAATCCTTCGGCTCTCTACAAGCATCCGGTGCTTACCAGGGAGGCAACGGGGAAGACCAGTTCTTGGTCGCGGACTCATACATCAGACAGGGTACACCATTGCCTGCATGGACCGACGAGACGATGTTCTACCTGCCGCTATTCGCAGAGGGATCCAACGCCACATCAGCCATACGGGAAGTAGAAGGTCGGACAAGGAGTTTTGGCGCCAAGCTTGAGTGTAACAGCCTCGAATTTGATGAGAAATTCCAAGCCGGCCTGATAACTGTGGTGCCGACAGTCGAGGCTGTTGCACCTTCAGTCAACATCACAATCACCTCTGACGCTGGAAAATCTGTCCAATGTACTAAAACCTCAACATATATGCGGCAAGGACCAATATCAACCGAGGAAGGTAATTGCGTTACTGGACCTAGTGCCGCGGAGCTTGTGTTCATTCTGGGGCCAACCGCAAACGCGTCCCAGGCCGACGCGGAAGCATGCATGGGGTCAGTTGTCATGGGATGGCTTCGAGACCGTAATGGCTCCTGCGGCGAGATCAAACCGAGGGCACTGAACAAGCAAAATGCGGTTTTTGTTCATTGCCGGCCAAGGTTGACGACTGGCTTCGCAACTGTCAGTGTCGACTCCAGTGGTCGTTTGCGAAAAAAAGCAGAGAACATGACGCTGGATGACCATATGCCGACTGGAATTTTCAGCAACGATCCGATTAATCTCATTGGACAATCCAACAGGTACCTATTCATGACTGGTAGTGAGGCATGGCACAACGACACTTTCGCCGACGGCTTCATCAATTACTTCATCAGTCATACAGCGAATGGTAGGCGCTTGATCGATCCCAAACAAGACGTTCCCAGCTTTAGCGAAATAGAAGATCCATTGAGTAGGGTCTACTCGCTTCTATTTGCAATTTGGATGGGAACCAATAAGGACAAACTGTTATTGCCAAACCAGGCCGGGAACGCAGCGGCATCAGAAGGCTGGCGCATAGAACCGGAGACACGTCTCTTTGTGTCGACGCCAATGTTCATCATCTCCGAGGCAATTCTATGCACCTATGTCGTCGTGGCAATCATGGTGTATATGCGTCGACCAGGCCGATATCTTGCACGGATGCCCACATCAATCGCTTCTTTGATTGCCCTGTTCGCGGCTAGTGCAGCAGTCCTGGATATGCGAGGGACATCATACTTGGACAAAAGGGGTCGTGCTCGGCATCTTGAGGAGGTGGACGCACGGTATGGATATGGAAGTTTCATTGGCGGTGGTGACGGGAGAGTTCATATCGGGATTGAGAAGACGCCTTTTGTGAGAGTCAGGTCGAAAGCCACTTGGTTCGACAAGAAGGTTGTTTCTTGGCGTTGGAGATCGAATGTTTGATACTCTGTTTAGGAAGCCGAACGATCAGCCAGATGATCTAGAATTCAAATTGCTTATTCCGTTTTGAAGTCTCGAGCACATACGTAGCGGTTGCCCATCGCAGGGGTGTGGCGTTTCTGTCGAAATCCAGAACACCCAAAGAACTATGGAACGGAACCGGGAACTCTCCCACCGTGTGAAAGGGTGCCGTCCGGGGCTATTGTGAGAACCGTGTCAGTAGTTACTCACTGTCATTGACTGATGGGCCGAGCGAGAACTTGCTCAGGCCCATAAATTGGTATGAAACAGATGGTATGCTAATTTTACTAGGGAGGTGTAGCTCATAATGCTATTTGCTGGCGGACCAAACTCATACGGAGATTTGCACCTATCAAGGCAAAAAGCGAAGATCCCAAAAGCCCCAGAACAAAATCTGCAATGGGAAACTCAACGCAGTCGTTTGTAAGCGTGAGTAAAGCAGTGGAAAGTTATCGAGCGTCGAAAGAAAAGCAGGACGGCGCTTTGAAAAATCTGAATAAAAAATGAACTTGAACTGTTCTCATGATGGCGAAGGTATCTGCCGTTTGCCGTAGTTGGCCTATTGGAGGCCCTTTGTATAATTTGGGTTGTATGCGCGAACTGGATCCGAAGGGATTCCGGAGTTCAACCGGACTGGTAGAGGGTACGGTAGGGTTCCTAGTGGTTGTGCTCGAGTGTGTTGGTCCACTGGTGTTTACTGTGACTCAAAACTAAGGCAGCTGCTTGCCCTTCGGCTGTCATGACCCAATGCTTGTCTGTTAAGCATATCTGCTAAGGGATTAGGGGCGCGACTGATAGCGCGTAAAAGTCTTCATAGGCAGTGTGACAGCCGTGCTTTTGGTTCACGCTCTAGGTATTGCCGTCGTCGTCACTGCCTGGGAAATCGGCCAAGAGTCGATTGGCCAGCGGATGTTATTCGTGGAGCGTCCGAAACCAAGCTTTACGAGCCTTCTCCAGGCTCCACTGATCAACTTGGGAGAAAGGAGAGCCCGGGCAAGGTGTCATTCTTTGCTAGTCATTTACCAGTGGGTTCCTTGGGCATGAGCGTTTTGGTGAAACAAGGTGTAGTTGATGGAGGTCCAATCATGGGCGGCGATTGTTGACGAGTAAAAGACGGCGGCGCCGTTCCACAGCCAGCAGATGACGAGCGGCGGGTAGCGAGACCAGCTGGTCGCAACCGGCGGGCCACCTGACCCAGGTTTCCACGAGGCCACAGCTACAGCCACACAGCCGGTAGCCAGATCGGAATCCTTTCGCTTCGCCTTTGCCGACGTCAAAAGCTGCGGCCGTGTGGCGCAGTCGTGTTAACAGCAAGCTGATGGGTACTCGCATTTCGCCGATGGACCAGTTTAGCAGCATTCAAAGCAGCGTACCTTGCACAGATCTCCGCACTGCCCATGGGCAGGGACCTCTGCCGTTGCCGACCGTCACGGCATAGGCGGCTGAGCACTATGGCAAGCCAAAAAAAGACCCTGCGCATGAAGACGTATACCAGGGATACTATGCATGAGGGGTGTATGTCATAGATGGGTCCGGCTGGCGGGCGAGCCTGCAATCAAAGAAGCGTCGTCGTCGCTGTGCCATGGCGCGCGACTCGGCCGACTGGCAGTAGTTGGGGGTTGAATCTGTGGTACGCCTACACAGGTAGGGCGGTTAGTAGAGGGTGTCTAGCGACCAAGAGCCGCCGCGGTGCTACGTGGTTTGCTGCTGGATAAGCAAAAGGGTGTGAGTGCTGCGTGCGTGGAGGTGAGGGTAACGGCCAATGGAGAGGCGGAGAGGGCCCATGGCAGAGGTGGTGGATCGTTTCAGCTTTGGCTAGCGATCGCCACGCCACGCTATCGCTAGCGTTGGCGTTATCGATAGGCCACGGATACGACCAGCCCCTGCATATCTGGCAAACTGCAGGCACAAACCTCAAACCTGATGGTGCACCCCTGGACGTAGCCGTGCACCAAGACCTGCCCATCCGAGCCCTTCTCCGCTCTTTTTGTTTCATGGACAAAGGCCTTGTCATAACACCATGGCCAATGGTATCCATTTCGTGCCTGTCGCTCGCTCCCGAAGCTGCTGGCTACACCACTTATCCGACTGTCGCACCCCTGCCGCTAAACCCCGAGGGGCAAACTAGCCGAACAAGTATGCCCATCGTTGCAACAGAGACCTTGCTCCATCGAATAGCCTATGCTTTTTGACGATGATCCGCCGGCCCAGTGGCTCCTGGCTGCTAGTGCTGCCGTACTCGTCGCTCTTCTCCTCGACCGCCACCGCCCGAGCCTAGACAGGTGGCCAGGCGTCTGTATACTTATATAACCCAGCAGTCGTTTCGTCTCAAGTCCCCATCCACAACCAGCTACCACAGCAACACCAGACTTCTCTTCCTTCCTTTCCTTCTTCATTGCAATACTGCCTGTGGCAGATCACATTCTTTACAATTGCTGCGCGCTGCTGAAGAGCTAGACTCAACCATCTACCACTCATCCCCACATCAACCCAGCAAATTCCAGACAACAGTCACCACATTCTTTACTTCGCTCAGCCGGTCTAGCGATTTCCAACAGAAAACAGACTTTTATCGCCATCATTCTCTCAGAAATCAAAATGTTCTCCCAAGCTACTATGCTCATGGCGCTTGCCGCCAGTGCCTCCGCCCACATGAGGATGGCCCACCCAAAGCCTTTTGGCTTCGACACCCTTAACAGCTCTCCCTTGGAGCCTGCCGATTTCCCTTGCAAACAACGCCCTGGAGTGTACGACATCACCCAGATGAACCAATGGAACGCTGGTGAGACTCAGGAGGTCTCTTTCCTAGGCTCTGCAGTTCACGGCGGTGGTTCATGCCAGTTCTCTATCACTACCGACCAACAACCATCCATCAACTCACAATGGAAAGTCATCGAGAGCGTTGTTGGAGGATGTCCCTCGAATGTCTCCGGTAACCTGCCTGGAAACCCAGACGGTACTGGTGCTGCAAAATTTCCAGTCAAGATGCCAGAAGACATCCCTGATGGCCAATACACCTTCGCTTGGACATGGCTCAACAAGGTTGGCAACCGCGAGTTCTACATGAACTGCGCACCAATTCAGGTCGGAAGTGGTACTGGCAAGGCTTCGACTAAGAGCGCTTCCCAGGCCCTCTCATCCCTACCAGACATGTTCGTTGCCAACCTGCCCGCTACTGAGTGCTCCACCAAGGAGAATGAGGACTTCAACTATCCCAACCCTGGCAAGAACCTTGTCGAGGGTAATGGTGCCTCGCTCGGCGACACCTTGACTGGTTCTGGATGCAACAAGATTACCAAGATGGGCGCTGGTAACGGCGAAATTGGAACCCCCACTCAGGGTGAGTCGGGTTCGCCTGCAGCCAGCCAAGCTCCTGCTCAGAGCTCTGGCAATGCCTCTCTCCCCGCCAACGGTGGAGGTGTCTTCGCCCCTGGTGCCTCCTCTGCCCCAGTTGCCACACCCACTCCTAGCCCCATCACCTCCAAGCCCGTTACCAGCCCTCAGCCTGCTGCCCCAGAGACCCCTAGCAATGGCTCCACCAAGCCTGACAACGGCACCCAGGCGCCTTCTGCTGGCTCTGGCAGCTCTGGCTCTTCTGGCAGCGCCGATTGCACCCCATGCACCAACGAGGGCGCTGTTGTCTGCATTGGCAGCAACCAGTTTGGTCTCTGCAACCACGGATGTGCCGTTGCCCAGGCTCTCGCAACCGGCATGTCTTGCTCTTCTGGTGCTATTGTCGCCTCGGCCAAGAAGCGATCTCTCCACTTCCCTCGCGCTCACCTCCACCGCCGCCACTCTGCTTCTCACTTGATCTAAGTGCGATACGCTGCATAGCTATTGGGTGTTTAGGACGCTCTCGCCTACCCGATTGAGCCACCGGGTACGAAAACGCATCGTTTGGAGTTGGGGATACGGACAATGATATACACGGATTGGGAGGATGGGTTTTGGGTTTTGGTGTTCACATTGGGTCACACAAGGTAGATACCACCTGGGTCTGGCTTGCGACTTATTTTTCTTCTTCTTCTTGTGTTCTACTTTTGTTGTATTCTTTCTTTCGTTCATGCTCAGCTCAGCTGGCATGCCTTGTTTCTAGAGGATTAAGAGAAGTCCTGTGGTCAGTCTCGTGCCTACGAGCGCAGCATACATAGCACCGCGAGTGTGCAAAAACCAATGACAACGCTCATTTCTATCTGCAAACTACTGCACATGTCCCCTAATCTCTGTGGTGTCGAATCCGTGGTGCCTGTTTCGTTGGCGTTTCGTGCCAACCTTAACAACGGCTGGCAATAGACAAGGGTCCAGCGGGCAGAAGTCCAAATTCAGGCCGGGGAGGGGGTGCCTGCACGCTGCATTGTGACTTCTAGATGAGACAGATATGCCTGACCAACGCAGGCCGTCGCGCTCTGCCATGTCGCCTCGTCTGCAAGGCATGCATCGCTGCATCTCCTATTCATTGGCCCTACACTCCTGCTGTTACTCGCAGAACATACTGACTATTCACCGGTTATGACGTTACTCGGCCGCTGATTGGCCAGCTGCCCAGGGAACAGACAGCACAAGCGGGCTTCCCCTCTGCAACCAAAATCTCAGCTCCAGGCTCCTCTCGACAGCGCACGCCCAAGCACGCGACCAGGCAGACTGCGACACTCTGTACGGACACGGCGGTTTGATAATCTCGTGGTGTCGGCCTTCACAATCAGGAGCGAGTCTCGGCCCTGGTTTCGCGCGTTGCCGCCATTCGAGCTTGGGAGGTCATTGCGCTCGCCCCACTACCTCGTTGCCCTCACCTCCACCGTCTCCTGGCGCTCACCCTTCAAGGCGAACAGCACAGACCGCCCACCATGGACAACAACCAGCAAGATGTCGACCAGAGCAAATACATCGACAATGCAATCCGCGCCGTGCGGGAGAAGAAGCCCCTCCCCGAGATCGACTTCACTCTCCATACCATGGAAGATGGCACCCAAGTGAGCACCCAGGAACGTGTCTGCAAAGGTATGCCTGTTTCACGACTTTTGCCTAGCTTGCCTTGCTATTAAAAGCCATTCCGCAACAATCACCAGTCGGGAGAGTCAGCTAATGCTTCCGTGCCTCGCAGACGTTCAAGCACCCGCCTTCCACCCGCCCAGCGACGAGCAATTCTTCTCACCGCAAGATCGCACCAAGCCCAACATCCAGTTTTTGAAGCAACACTTCTACCGTGAAGGTCGCTTGACCGAACAGCAGGCGCTATGGATCCTCAAGAAGGGCACGGAAATCCTAAAGTCGGAGCCAAACATGCTGGAAATGGACGCACCCATCACTGTTTGTGGCGATGTCCACGGCCAGTACTACGACCTCATGAAACTTTTTGAAGTCGGTGGCGACCCGGCTGAGACGCGCTACCTATTTCTCGGTGACTATGTCGACCGTGGCTATTTCAGTATAGAGGTAAGGTAGCCGGGCGAGTTGGCCACGTGCAGTTCGCTGACAGTTGCAGTGTGTTCTGTACCTCTGGTCCCTCAAGATCTGGTACCCCAATACCCTCTGGCTGCTCCGAGGTAACCACGAGTGCCGCCATTTGACCGATTACTTCACCTTCAAACTTGAATGCAAGCACAAGTACTCCGAGGCCGTATACGAGGCATGCATGGACTCTTTCTGCGCACTGCCTCTGGCTGCAGTTATGAACAAGCAATTCCTGTGTATACACGGTGGATTGAGCCCCGAGCTCCACACGCTGGATGATCTGAAGAGCGTATGTAGCACTTCTCAAGTCTCTGGTACCGCAGCTGACCTTGTAGATTGACCGTTTCCGGGAACCCCCAACCCACGGCCTCATGTGCGACATCCTCTGGGCTGATCCGCTCGAGGAATTTGGTCAGGAGAAGACCAACGACTTCTTCGTCCACAACCACGTTCGCGGATGTTCATACTTCTTTTCATACCCAGCCGCCTGCGCTTTCCTCGAAAAGAATAACCTTTTGTCTATTATCCGTGCACACGAGGCCCAGGATGCTGGCTACCGAATGTACAGGAAGACGCGGACAACTGGCTTCCCCAGTGTCATGACAATTTTCAGTGCGCCCAACTATCTGGATGTGTATAATAACAAGGCTGCTGTGCTCAAGTACGAGAACAATGTTATGAACATTCGCCAATTCAGTAAGCTTGTTTCACTCGGTCATGTGTCAGGAGGCTAACATATTCAGACTGCACACCGCACCCATACTGGTTGCCCAACTTCATGGATGTCTTCACATGGTCGCTGCCATTCGTTGGAGAGAAGAGTATGCCAAGCCCATTGACTTTTGAGTTGTATATACTAACCCTATCCAGTCACTGACATGCTCATTGCTATCTTGAACACTTGTTCCAAGGAAGAACTGGAAGAGGAAACTCCCAGCTCTCTGGCATCCGGTCCCTCCTCACCCCCGCTGTCCAGTTTGGACCCAGAATCGACCGAGTTCAAGCGTCGCGCTATCAAGAACAAGATTCTGGCCATTGGACGTCTCTCTCGTGTATTCCAGGTGCTTCGCGAAGAGTCTGAGCGGGTTACGGAGTTGAAGACGGCATCGGGTGGTCGACTCCCTGCAGGCACGCTGATGCTCGGCGCCGAAGGAATCAAGCAGGCCATTCACAGTTTCGAGGATGCACGTAAGGTTGATTTGCAGAACGAGAGGCTGCCGCCAAGCCACGAGGAAGTACGAAAATCCCAGGAGGTGAGCCGAGAGCAGGCTCTCGAGAAGGCGACCAAGGAGGCCGAGAACGACCAGGGCCTTGCCACTGTCGCAAGGCGCATTAGCATGTAAGTGGTGCTGGAGGTTGCGTTGTCGTGCAATAACTAATATGTGCAGGTCATCTGGATCTAGTCGTAACCGGAAGAGCTAGGCGCGATTCACGCGTTCACGATCGGAAAGTGAGGCCGACAGACGAGCCATGACATGAAGGGTTGTTTAAGTTGTTGATTTCTATACTGGGGGCGATCAAATATCATGAGTATACCACGCAGGCATATCTGGACCACACAAGCGTAGCCCATAAGGTATTACCTAGTGGACGGTAATAATTGCTAGCCGACTGCTCAGACATGAATGAGCCGGCTTTTGATCGAATGGAAACAATTCCTGTGCCTGAGGCTTGACTGAATTCGTTGGTGTGAATGTGCATGGCAGATGAGTGCTGATATGATGATGGAGCAGCGCACGTGCGCGAGCCGAAGCTAGCTTTGCCGACCTACGTCAAGTGCAACATTTCAGACGATGGTAGCAATGCTCATCTTCAAGCCCGATGCCTCCATGGGTGGCTTCCGTGCCGCGACTGACCCTCTTTCGCAAGACAGGGTCAATTGATCGGATTCCGCTTGCGCTTCGCTGTCGCAATGTCCCAAATTCGACATGTACCGGTCTCCGCGCCCGCTCCGCATCGACGCATGTCTCGCCGACTGCGATAAATCTGCGCCCCAACGTCCCGCCACGCAACAAAGAACTATACGATGCCTTATCGGCCCTCAGTGGAGCGGCAGAAACATATGTCAATATCAGTAGATTACAGCTGGCATTGCGGGGCCTGGCTGCACAAGACGCCGTGACAAGAGTTGCTGGTACAGTGCACCCGCAAATGCATGGCTAGTGGCATGAGCGCTGACAATGCCACAGTCCTCGGTCTGAACAGTCAATTAAGCGCGCAGCAATTGGCACGTCTACTGGTCGCGGACCCTTTGGCCGCCGAGGAGCAATGGGAGAGGGACCTGATCAAGGCTGCTGACGGCAATGAGAATGCCGTGCTGCTCAAGTGGGTGCACTTAGAACGCTGTGAGGAGAGTGCGCAATAGCTGACACGTCTGCACAGGTATGGCACTGACCCCGATGCCTACCCGCCAACACCGCTTTACAGAGTCCTCGCTGTTCCTTCCCGTACTCTCCACTCGCACAATCTCGAGGTCCTTGTCTCCACGGTAAACGTCAACACCGCCAGAACCGCCCCTCATGTGTCAACAGAGAGCCCCACCGAGTCGCTATTGGTTCCCAAACTCCAGGCTACTTCTGCCAGGGGACTGCCAGTCCCGTACCCAGTGCACAAGACATTGATATTGGGAGAGGGACTCGACAGTGCGATATCTTTTGGGAGATTTTCGGCAGACGGTCTCGATGAGATGCAAGGCATGGTCAAAGTGGCTATTGACCTGCCGGTGCCATCGACAGAGTCAACCCCAGATGCCAGTACTGAGAGTGCTCCTGTAAATGTCGCGGTTGGTGCCAAAGCGCTGGACAGCTTCCGTGAATCCATTAAAAACGCAACCATATACGAGCGATTGTGGTTCCAAAGTGGTCTGCCAGCTCTGTCTCAATGGTTGGTTCAAGATCTCCAAACTTCAGAAGGCATCAAGCCTCCGCTGAGGACTCTTATATCTTCTGTTACAGACGATGTAGAAGCCAATGTTCTGAAGGAAGATTCTGCCCGGCTCCAGAAACTTGCATCTGTTCAAACCGATGCAGAGGTCGCGGCCTCCATTGTAGGCCATCTCGAGACATGGGCTGAGAACTCTCATACAGAGCTCCGCGACCAACTCGACGAAGCGTTTGCGGCCAAGAACTGGCACAAGCTGGCCTGGTGGAAACTTCTGTGGCGTGTTGACGACATCACAATGATCAGCTCCGAGATATTGGAACGACGGTGGCTCGTCTCTGCTGAGAAAAACAGTGTCTACCTGGCCGGGCGCATGAATCAAGCCGGCTACCCAGACGAGATCCAACGGCCCATTGTTTCCAGCATACCCGAGGCTACTACAGAAGACACAGCGCCGACAGCAGAAAACCCGCGGATGGATCTTTCCACCGACGTCCGTAAACCCATACCTTGGCACCAACAAATCTCCAACGCCCGTACCGAACTCATCAACGACACCGTGCCTCCTCTCCAAGCCCTCGCCCAACGCCTCCTCCTTCAAACCTTCAGCACAACATCCATTTCCTCCGCGGCCTCAGCCTTGCTTTATGTATCCATGTCTTCTTTCTCTGTCTTCGAGGCCTCGGCTGTCGCAGCCCTCGGCCTCACTTTCTCCCTTCGTCGCATGCAGAAGATATGGGAGGGAGCCCGTGAGTCATGGCAAGTTACTGTGAAAGAAGAGGGTAGACGTACGCTGAAGAGCACAGAGGAGAGTGTGAGATTTATCATTGAGAATACAGAGAAGAAGGAAGTTGCGGAACCAGAGGATGTGGCCGAGAGAAGGGCAGCAAGGGAAGCCGTGTTAAGAGTGAGGGAGGCGCTGGAGCGTGTGGGTGGAGATGGAAAGGGTGTATGATAGGATTGTAATATAGGGAATTTGATGTGGCTCCCGCTGCTTTCTCGTGCTACTGTTGTTGAGCTCGTGTCCAACTATCAAGGTCTTGCATGGCACTGACGCTTCCTCACTTCATAAGTATAGCAGCAGACTGTGTCTCTTTTCATCACCCGTATGCATGTATAAAATTAAACGTAGTACATATACAGTGACAAAATCCACAGGCTTCCATCATACATACTAGGAAGCGTTTTCCTGGTCCATCTCATCGTGCACGAATACCGGATCGTCTTTACGATACTAGCTATTGTCACTCCCTGGGCCACGCAAATCCCCTCGGCCACAAGAAAAGATCGATGGTTCATCCTTAGAAAACAAAACTTTTATCTACGCGTTATATTCACACTATATCTGTAGTTGGATTTTCTTTCTATCTTTTTCTGTAAATGTAGATGCTTCTTTGTAAACAGACGAATGATAGTATATCTAACTTTATGCGCTAATATAGAAGATATATCAGAACTTCAAAGAGGCCATCTATAGTAGTACTAAGAACATGTTTATCTATACTAAGAAGCTGTTTTTGGTTCTTAGTACAGTATAGTGCTGATAAGTAAGAAGAACTGTAGTAGCGACCAAATGATGAAAAGGTATGAGATTGATTTACGCTTTTCTATGTCTAATTCTTAGCTTTCTTTACGCGAGTAAGTAAAGTTGTTCTATGGAATCGCTTTCTCAACGGTGTCGTAGGGTTGTGGTAACGAATAGTTCTTGTTGTAATAATGGGAGATATGTTCTCTGGTACTCTTTACCATCTGTGCCAACGACTCGCCAGCGAGTCGCTGTCGAGCCACTGGGTGGATGTCATTGCGGCGCTGTCGCGGCACCACACCCTCACACTATATGTGTATATAATTCCTATATCTATTGCTATATTTCTAACGATTAGCTTCTTTATCGTGGTATAGTAGCACATGACTAGACTACTGGGATATATCAGGATTTACTTTCAGCGTAGATAGATACCTTTTTCACGCAATCTACTAATGGCGAGTGCTATTAGACTACCTGATTGCGGATTGTCCCTTGATCTTCTTGCGCTCAATCTTCTATCGTGCCACAACATATAGCTAGTATGGAACTGCCTAGAGTATAGTTTTCTCTAGGCTAAGCTTATAGCAACTCTATCGGCAAGTCGAAGATGACCTGGTAGTCAGCTTTGGCTTTATAATTAATAAATGTCTCTCCCATATTATAATAACGTCTTGTTAACCTAATAGCATAGACCCAACTTCCGTATCAATGCATCAATATAGTTGCTAGCGAATATGGCTTTTACCCTACACATAGCAACCAAATTGTGCTCCACTCATGAACGAAAGTCTTGGAAGCTTATCAGATACATCGACTTAGCGCCACTTTCCACAACATATGATTTTCAAATACAGGAATAAAGTATTCTTTTTCGGTTCAATTTGGTAGGCCTGTGGCTGGTGCAGGTTGACTGCCGCCTCTTTTCGTAGTTGTAGAACTCAGTGTGATACTGCTTCCAAATTGTTCTATCGGTTGTAAGCATGTTGACATTTTACACGCTTGACCGGGCCAGCACCAGAAGATATTGAGCACATCTAAGTAAGCCGCTTCATTGGAACAATGAACAGTGTTGCAAGGCAATCTAGAGAAGTGCAATTCTTTCATTATTTGAGAAATTTCTGCGACCTTTGCTCATGTGACAGTGCCGCTAACTTAAGCAAACTCACTACCAGCTAGTGGCCTTTAGATGAAGCCGCCTAGAGAGCGTGCGTACCATACTATCATCTATCCTGCGCGTTAACATCAGTGCCTCCTTCTAGCAGTAGCTTTACGATTTGCTCGTGGCCTTCGGATGACGCTGCCTGGAGAGCGGTACTGTAGGGTCCACCTCGCGCGTTGATATCAGCGCCTCTTTCTAGCAGCAGTATTATAACTTGCTTGTGACCGTTAGATGAAGCCGCCTGGAGAGCGTTACCATAGTGTCCACACTGCGCGTTAACATTAGCGCCTCCTTCTAGCAGCAGCTTTACGATTTGCTCGTGGCCTTTGGATGAAGCCGCCTGTAGAGCGTCACCGTAGTATCCACTCTGCATGTCGACATTGGCACGATTTTCGATCAATAGTTTGACAGTAGACAAATGGTTGTATCGAGCAGCGTTCGTCAGGGGAGTAGGTTGTTGAGTGTATCGGGTATTGATCTCGGCTCCAAGCGCAAGCAGGGCGTTCGAAGCTTCATCTTTACCGGCCTTAGCGGCCCAATTCAACAAAATGTTCAGACAATTCATTGCAGAAGCTTCGTCGATGTCCAAATCTAGTGTCGTCCAATTTAGACTTCGTATCCATCGTAAAAGTAGAAGGGAAGGGTATGACTCCTTTTCCCCAAGGCCCCTGACAAAAACCTTGAATTCCTCCCTTATTCGAGTAGATTCAATGCCAGACCCTGAATTATGTAGGTGGTCTTCGAAATGATTGATGGCGTAAGTGAGCAATGGATAATTCGAAAGGTGCACTATTAATTCCTCCGCATGGGAAAACTCCGAATCAATCTCTGGAAGGGTTTTCGAGGCGAAAACGATACGTAGGTAACGAGAGCACGTACTTGCGATCTCAATATCTCCCTGGGTCTCATCGAGATCGTATGGTTCAGCGGGTGGCGGAGGTCTTCGATCAAGAAGGAACTCTCTGACAGTCAGATGGATAAGTTGTACGATCTGGCCAGATTCCGCCTCCTGCAACTGCGTGAGAATGTTTTAGTGTAGTCCAGAATGATGAGAGGCGAACCTCACCTCAACTAGTCCCCCACAAAATGATAATATACCTCGATTCAGATCACGTGGCCTGTGATCTGCCAAGTTCTCGTCTGATAGGTCCATTCTTTTGGACTGCGCAGGAGCAGCGAGTACATCTGTCAATTCAGAGAGAAGCAAAGGTCGTTTTGAGAAAGTTGTCCACGCTAGAATTCTCTGGCCGTCCTCCATTCTCTCCCTTTGATCAGTTCGTTGATCAGATGTAACGACCAAACGATCGATCATGGCTCGATAATATCCATCTCGTCCTCCGAGTTCTTTAGGAAGACCACGTAGGTAAGCTCGTAGATGGGACGGTCTATAGCCCCCTGACTCGATGTACATTTTGAGGTCTCTGAGAACAAGAGATACCCAGAGAAACACACCATCGGAATGTGCCACAATGTAATCTTGAATTTCTGACAACAGGTCATGATCATCCATTCCGGTAGTCTCAATCCAATTTCTTACAACGACTCGTATGTCGGCGTCATTCTCTTTCTGGAGGATGATGTGAGCGTATTGACCAATATGCGGATCGGGCTTGATCTCAGGCCGACTAGCAACCAGCAACCTGATGCTACAACGGCTGCTGCAATTGTTTTCATGACTCGATAGGAGGTGTAGAAACTGAAGAATGTCAGTACGGTTGTAACTCTCGGATTCGTCCATTGCATCCACAACGATAAAAACTCTAAGGTCGAAATCAATTAAATGAAGGGAATCCAAGGCGGACTTCAGATCATCGTAAGTCCAGAGAACCGGTCCCTTCTGCTTCAATTCTCGATATTGATCTTGAATGAGGGGGAAAAGCCTATAGTTTTGTTTCCAGATCTGATAGACAATTGAACGAAGCATGAGTTCGTGGCTGGTCTCCTTGCAGCCCCCACGGAAGCTGTAGTAAAACTCTGCGATGATAACGGCCTCGTTTTCAATTGATGGAATATTACGGTCATCATGACTGTCGGATGGATTGCTACTGGTAGCTTGGGAAGCTGTTCGCTCGTCTCGAATCTTGCGCACAATATGCTTCGCTAGGGTTGATTTTCCACTACCAGGCTTCCCTTCTATCCAAAGCAGATTGTGAGTAGGGTCCGATATCCATCTTTGGTACGCGTCATTGGAAGAAAGCCAGCCTCCCCCGATTGCGAATTTTTCTACACGAGTTTCTCGTGAATTCCACTCCTGGAAGAAGAGGGTAGCGAGACACTCTTTTTGTGTTGTTAGCTATTTGTCCTTTTCCAAAGCAGAATTATTTACCCTTCCTTTCTTTATCCTTTTCTATGCTAGGATAATGGCCAAGAGCCTCTCTGATATCTGCATATTGTCTTGATGATATGAGCACTCGGACTACCATGGTTTGCTGAATCTTTGTCTGAAGTGCAAAGAAGCTCTCGAAGAACGACCTTCTCATACGGATACTAAGCTCATCAATTCCGTCAATAAGGATGACCGCTTCGTAGTCTGGCTCTGTAACAATCAAAATTTCGAGCAGTTTCCACAAGTTCCTTCCTATTTCACTGTCGCTGTGCTTTTTCTTATAGAAATTGGTGATATCCATCTTTTCCTGGGCAACATGGACTCGATATTCGTCCTTCCGGATGAACTGTAGAGCGAGTGCAGTGACCAGCCCGATATCAGAATCAGTACGTGAGCAGAAGACAGAGGCCACGAGCCGTTTCTGTGTATAGATGGGTTGCCTGCTAAAGCTCTTGAGAACGTATGCCATAGCAAACGTCTTACCGTCGCCAGGCTGGCCATGAAGCCAAAGTGATGCACTATCTTCATTGTTTTCCCACGTTTTGTACTCAGCGCTCTTGGTGAGCCACTCGAGAGATTCCTCGGTAGCATGATCATCCCACGAGGGATTGAAAGAAGCTGGAGGGTTTGATTTTGCTACTTTTACGCCGGAGAATAGAAGTATTTGCTTGGCATAATCGTCTCCATTCAAATGGCTGGCAGTGGCTTCACACGTCAGCTACTGTACCTGCCATGAAGTCTTATGAAGGAAACTATACAAGGTGACTCTGTCGCTTCCAGGATTCTGCCATAAGATATAGATAGTTTCAAAGTGAGAAGTGGCGTATCATGGACATATAAAGAATCGCTGAACCCATCTGTGCCAACAAATTAGAACTACTCACAAGCGATCTGCCTTCCAAGTGCATGCTCTGCAAGTTCTTCGATGGCATCCCGGACTGGTCTGTACTTCTGGCTATTAGAATCCCCAAATTTGCACATGCTTCTATGGTCTGAGCCAGCGATACCGATGGCTACCTCGTTCACTATTCCGAGCTTCGCGGAGTCTTTATCCACAACCTAATGGGGTCAACATTTACATCTGTCCAGTCATTTTGTAGAACAGGCTACTTCGCCATTACGTGATCTCAGGAAGAGGAATATTAAGACTTACAAGCTCACCATGCAATCGCTCGGTTTCATAAAAGGTCCTGATTCTAAGTGGAGCTGTACGCTCCACCCATTGCTCTGATATGTTCGCAAACACTTCCGAATTTTTCTGTAATGCAGAGACGAACGCGACGTTTGTACCACGGCCAAGCTGAATTACTTTTAGGACTCTGGCCGCATAAGCAGCCCAATACGCAGCATCAGATCCACGGTGCGGGGTTCCAAAGAACATTGCACCCTTGATACTGTGAAGCAAGTCTCCATATTCGCGGGAACGTTCATGTGCAATAACCATGGCCTAATATTCTAGTTAAAATTTGGGAGGTCTGCGAGGGTGTAGAACCCGCGGGACAGAGTATATGTAGTCGAGGCTGACGGATTGGACACACACCTTCTTGACCAGGATACCGCCAAGGCTGTGTGCGATGAAGATAATCGGCTTATGAAGGTCTGATTGCGATTTACGCTCTCCTCTGATTCGTTCAAGTAGCATTGCTGCCTCATCAGTGATGTCTGTGACGGCCTTGCTAAACGCAGTGCTTGAGTTATAGCCATAGGAAAATACCCGACTATTCACCCCAGAATCTCGGAGTTTTGGAGGCACAAAATCATAAATCCAAAATTTACCATTAGATTCGGACCAAGTCTCACGGTAGTGACCTCCTAAGCCATGAACCGCTATGATACTGCTGTCTAGTCAGACATGCAATCACCAGTTTGAATTCTACTGGAGGCATATTGTATCAGCATGTATCAATGAATGAAGACTCACTCCAAATCATGCGGGGCCACTGTTTCGTTTTTGAGCAAGAAGAGGCCGAACCGCTCAACCTCAGCCTCCGAGCTGCCTCCAGGCTCTTGGCTTGAGACACGTCCCACCTTCCCTTTCGATGATAAGAACTTTTTGAACAAACCCATTATCAAAACCTCATGGGGTATATGGGGGAACCTTCAATAACTATACGTTAATCGTTGTTTGTTAGTGAGATCCTACCAAGGCGCGAGCGGGGTACTGATGATTAGCCAATCATCACCTTCCACGTCTGCACGCTGTTGCCTGTGAAAGAAAATAGATCAGCTTGTATTTAAAGACAAGATGTTAAACAAATGTAGAAATATCTTCTTCTGCAACAGTCATATTGTTTCATCCCTCTGATATATAGAAATTCCTGTAGTTAATTATATATTAACCTACAGTATATAGGGGTATAAAGTAAATTACCCCTAGACTAGCTGATATGGAATAATTGACAATAGGAGCAAGTATACTACGATGTTTCAACTGCCTTTCTAAGTTTGTAGAGTATAGCTTTAAGTATAAGTGTTTTGTTATTATAGTATAATACTAGCGGTAGCTAGCGTGATCTCCAATATACCAAAATCGCAGATTCTTTGCGGCACGTGGAGATTTCCGTGGCCCAGGGCGGGGGATACAGATGATGAACAGGTAAAGCTAGCCAGCATACTCCAAACCATAGCTAACCACTCCCTCTGTCTGCGCTTTCCATTTCCTTGGTCCTACAAGTGATACTTAAACAACGGACTCCGATCCCCCATCTTCTCCAGTTGCTCCTGAGTATATATCGCGCGCCACTCTTCCTCCGTCTTCTTCGCATTCCGCCTATTTATCCTTGCGAATAGGAACTCCAGCGTAAATGCTGATACCAGGCCCGCCGCTGCAAAGGACAGTGAAGAGCCGAACCCAGTTTCGTATCGCGGTGATTCCTTTTCTTGAAAGATGAAGCTGCCAACTATACCCCCGAGGTTGCCTATGCAGATCATAGTAGCGATACTGTGATTAAGTCAGCATATCCATTCCGTTTATTTGGTGATATGTATGTGAGGGCGAGTAAAAAAAAAGCAGCAAAAATCAAATCAATCAAACTCCCACGTGCCCCTGCTGCCCGACGCCTGCCTTCCGGATCGAACTTTCATGTAAATGGTTCTACTTGGGATTCGAACTCTTTGAGTGTTCTACGGCAGACAGGCGCCCCTCCTAGCTCACAGCCCAAATACCTAGTTAGTTATTTGTGCTAGAAGGCCCACCCGATGAGGCTAAGTCGAGTTGATTGACTTGATGGAAAGATACCTAATTTTGCGATATATATACGCGTACTTGAAGTGATATAGCAGTGAAAGGTGATATAGAAGTGAGTGTGGGCGTCACGTGTGGGTAGCAAACAAACAGACAAACAAACGTAGTGACTGCGAAGACAGACGTACCCAACAGCTCGCTTTTCGGGACCAGCGAGATTATTTATAGTCCAGGCGTTGCAGCCAGGCAGAATGGGATACAGGCCTATGCAAGCAACGTGCACGGCAAAGTAGCATACTGCTACGTTGTCTTTTATGGCTTCTGCCTTTGCGAAGAGGATGGCGTAGGCGATGATGAGTAGGGCTTGGGCGCTTGCGATAAAAGGCATGCGCCAGGTGTATCTATCTGCGAGGAGAGAAGATATTAATGCGGAGATGGCGCCACAGGCATAGGGCGGCGCGGTCATGAGTTGTGCGGTAGTGCTGGTGAAGCCCACTGTTCTGTTGTGAGTGTTTGACAACCATTTGGACTGACTTGATGGCTTACTGTTCTTGAGAATCTGTGGCATGGTGAATTTCAGACCGTAGTTTGGTACGGCGTTGCTGGCGAAAACGAGGGCTTGGAGGTATATCTGCCAGTCTTTTACAACTTGGCCGATGACACCCCATTTCACACGTTCCTTTTTGCCATCGGGATTGACGCGGCGCTCACGCTTTAGGCCGCGAGTAACTATGTGTGTGAGGCGAAGGAAGCGCGCTTCGTCGTGTGTGAGCCATCGTCCGGCTGCGTGATCTGGCGAGTCTGGAAGCAGGAAGAAGACAGATATGCCCAGGACAACAGTAACGATTCCCTCGAGGATGAAGATCCATCGCCAGCTTTCTTACGAGTTAGTCTTTTTCCAGAATTTCGCCAGGAAGTTGTGACGACACTCACCCTTCAAGTCCAGCAATCCCTATGTCAAACAGTCAGTCATACTCTCACAATCAGCCAGGAGACCCACACACCATTCATCTTCGCAATCGCCGCAGCCAGCAGCCCCGAGAACGCCCCACTCGTAGCCGACGCGCAGTAAAACAGCGCCATGCGGAACTGCGTGCGGTCTGGCGGATACCACTGGCCGACCAGATAAATAGCCCCTGGGAAGAATCCCGCCTCGAACAAGCCCAGAAAGAACCTTGTAGCACATAGCCCAGCGAGATTCTGCACCAGGCCCATGACAGTCATGACGGTGCCCCAGCACAAGGTCAGTGTGCCCATGTAATACGACGGACGCTTGAACTTTGCAAGAAGCATGTTGGATGGGATTTCAAAGAGGACGTAGGGCACGAAGAAAACCATGAGGGCGACATTGTAATCTGTGCCTTTCATACCGAGGGTCTTTTCGAGCCCTTCGATCTTCGCGTTGCTTGAAGGGGTGAGTTAGCGGATGTTTGTACGTTTCTTGGGTACAAATGTGAGACTGCCTACCCGATGTTTGCTCTGTCGAGATGAGAGATGAGGTATAAGACGGCGAGCATAGGACACAAGCGCCAGTCGACTTTGTGGAAGATCTTCTTTTGCGTGGCTTTGTCGATGCTATGGAGGAACTCGGCATCTTCGCGACTGAGACCAGCTTTCATGGCCTCGTGGAGATGCTCTGGTGAGTTGGCCAATGATGTCTTTTCCATGGGAATTTCTTCCATGGCGTAGGTGTGGTCTTTCTCCGTAGAGTCAACCGCAACATCACGCGCCATCTTGGTGTCTGTTTGCGAAAGGTATGCTGGTGGGGATTGATGGGTTCACCAAGAGATGTCCATTATAGGTGATCAGAGCCTTATACATGACCGCGAATCCTTATCCGTAGTTGTGCCACAGGCCAGTGGAGACTCTTGGTATGTCCCCACTGCCAACCCCTCCCGCATGTTCGTAATGAACTTGCTGTGTGTAACTCGGTGCTGACGGCCAAGAGTTGATCCAAAACAAGACTCAAGAGGCTTGAATAAAGCTGGCAGCTATTTACTCATGTTGAAGCGTTTAAACGCGTCCTACAGCCTGACATGAAGACCACGGCGAAATCGAGTCAACGAGTACTATGCCCGCTGGACATTCCTTTTAATACCATTAGCATAGCTTCTCTCTCCAAATTTAGAAGAAAAATAACTACTCTAATGAATATCTTGAGAATGCCAATAGCCATTTTCAAATTATTTCAAGTAAACACGCTCAACAACCACAGCAGACCTCCCGCAAAACAAGGCCCAGAACGCCTTCACCAACCTCCCACCACACTACTACGCCTTAGCCCTGCCCATACTCAGCACCCGTTAGCCACACGCACCAAACACCTGGGGTAACAGTACCCGACGCCACTCACCTTCCCCATACAGTCACGCTAAATCCCACATTTTCTCTAAAACACACAACACCCCCAGACAATATGGAGAGCCAAGCCTAAGGTAAGGCGGGGATGTGACGTGGGAGGGGGTTCTTGGCAAGTTCTTGTCCCAAACGCAGCTCGGGAGAGACATGTTGCGAGCTCCGGGCGAATAGAGAGCCGCTTGAGAACTGCCGATGGCTTGGCCGAGCAAGCACGTGTTGGGTTTTTGAGATACTGTTATTGCAGGTTCGTGTGATTCTGGTTGACGTTCACGCAGGTAATGCACCTTACCCGAGCGTGATACGGTAGTTCGGATAAAGAAGTAGGACCGGCTTGGCGGAAGGCGGAGGTAGCTTGATGGACGGTTGTGTGGAATGGTGTCTAGACGGCGAGGACTAATCCTGTATGGATGGAGTCTCAAGTCATGTGCACAAAGATTTCACACTGCTCAAACAGTCATATTCGCAAAAGGATACTAGGTCACAATCCAAGACAACTTGAAGAGCACTGAACCACTAGATATATACCCTGAAATACATCAGGTTCTGTTTTTCTATTATTTTCTTCTAGAATAGACTATGCGACGACCAAACTCGATGAGCAATAAGCCAGAAATATTCAATCTCACTTCTTAGCTCCAGATCGGGCAAGCTTCCTCATAAATGCATTTTGGACGCCCTTTGTTCCCTTCAACTCTTTGTTCCTGCTCTTGTTCACCTCCATGTACGCCATCGTCTGGCCACCAGATAGTTCTGACAGAGTGCCAGCCGCTCTCCGCACTCCGGTCTTCTTCTTACCCTTGTTGGAGGCGTATTTTGTGCCAAAGGCATCGCCCTCAATTCTCTCCTCCTTGGCATCTTCTTCACGGGCAAGCAAGACATCCATGAGAAGCTCTCGCCGCTCCTGTGGTGTCGCAAACGCCAGCTGAGAAAAGTTCTCCAAGCCCTCAAGACGGGTGATGACCTTGAAGGCGTACCCTTGGTCAACAAGGAAGGCCTGGCGCTTGGACGAATAGTACATTTCGTCCGTATCTTTCGATACCAGAGAGTAGAAGAAGGCATTGAAACCTTCATCGTTCCTCCTCTTGGCTCGTAGAATTCTGCCCAAGCGCTGCGCCTCCTGACGGCGAGAGCCGTAATGTGAAGAGATTTGGATCAAACATGTGGCCTCTGGTAGATCCAAACTGGTGTCGCCGATCTTGGACAGGAAGATGGTGTTGACAAGCTCGTTGTGCTGAAAGTTCTCCAAAATACGAAGACGTTCTTGCTGTGGAGTTGCGCCGTAAATGTATGCCTTGCCAAGCTTTCGCGAATACTTCTCCAGGGCATAGACATTGTCGGAGAAGACAATAATCTTGTCACCTCGTGATTCATGGTAGTTGATGAGGAACTGGCAAGCTTGGAATTTCTTTGGGTTCATAATGGAGAGCAGAGCACGCTTCTGCAGTGACGAGGGCTTAAGCCACTCCGTGTAGAATTCGGGCGTCATTTGGCACCAGACTTCGGCACACTGTACTTTGGCAATGTGTCCTTGTTCCGACAACTCTTGCCAATTGGCTTCGTAGAGCTTGGGGCCGATAAGGAAGTTGAGATCGTCAATCTTGTCATCCTCTCGTAGGAGAGTGGCTGTCAAACCGAGTTTTGCGTGGGATGCAATCTCGTACGTAACCTTTTTGAAGATGTTGGCAGGCACAACGTGCACTTCATCAGCTATCAGCAGCCCCCATTCTTGTCCACGAATGAATTGCATGACCTTTTCAGCGTCATGAGACCGCTTTCTAGCATTACTAATCATAGAGTAGGTGCTGATGATGATACCCGCCTGGCGAGGGAAGCGTGTCTTGTTGTCTGCAGTGAAGACAGCCACGTCCTCTGGGTTGATGTTGGACCATTTGATGAACTCGGCGCGCCACTGGACGACGGACATGGCACTTGTACACAGCACGATTACGGATTTCTTCACACCGCAGGCAGCTGTGATACCCACTAGAGTCTTACCTGCGCCACAAGGCAACACTATGATACCTGAACGCGCACGCGAATTTGAAAACATCTTACTAAGAGCCTTTTCCTGGTAGTAGCGAATCTGCGCATGAGGCTTGAGGTCAATTTCCAAGTTTGGATTTGTGTCGTCGTTGTTGAAGTCGTACTCCTCAGTCAGAGGTAGACCAATTGCTCGGCAGCGTTTGACAACCCTTTCACGTTCCTCGCTTTTGATTTGGAACGAGTGGACTTGGGCGACCTCATCGTCGTCATCGTCCTCACGAAGAGTAGCGATCATTTCGCTCGGGGCTGGATTTTGGGCAGCTTCTGGTTGTTGCTGTTGTGCCATATTGTTCGCGCCAGCTGCTAGCTTGGTACCTGGAATCGCCATCTGGCCAATCTTGGGGGCGGCCTCCTTGATAAGACCGTCGGTCGAATCGGCCCTGCACTCGGCAATGATAGGATCGCGGAGGAGTTTCTGGAGGATTGATGGATCCTCGCTTTCTATGTAGGACAATGTCTTCTTGAGCACAATCTTGGCCTTACCGAAAGCGGACGTAGACTTTTCAACAAACTGGATAATGGCTTCAGAAAGGGCAGTCTTAGAGTAGCGGTCAAGCTTCTCGATAATCTCCTGCTTGGAGTGACCAACACTAACGGCTGCGAAAAGACTGTGGGTGGTGAGCTGGTATTCATGCATCTTTGAGACACGCGACTGCGGCTCGGCGATGTTAATCAAAAAGTCCTGAGCCTCATCGAAGAGGGGATGGAAGGACTCGAGGATAATGCCACCCGCATCATTGACCCATAGTGGCCGGTTATAGTGGTCTGCCTTGAGGGGCGCGCTCCACTGGTCCGACTTTCTGAAGAGGTCTGCAGCGGCGTCCCTTACACGGCCAGCTCGGGCGCGCTTTGTCATGGCTTTCACGTCGAACTCTTCTTTGAGCTGGTCGAACGTTTCCTGATCGCTCATGGGTCCCTCATCGTTGTCGTCCCAACCATCCTCAGCCTCGGCGTCAGCGGCTGTCTGCGCAAGCTTGCGTTTTGGCGGCATGGTGGCGAAGTGCTCCCTTAGGTCAAGGACGTGAAGCTGGACGGCCGCGCGGGCGGCGGGCGACGACTATACGGAAAGGACAGCGAGCGGACGGGCTGGGAGCGGACAGACGGGGTGGCAGACTGAAGGAAGAGATGAGATGTTTAGGCAGCAGGCGACGATGGGATGAAATAGTGCCGTGAGTACGGCCGGGATTATGTAAGGCGAGCGCACCAGTGGTGCTGCGGTGCTGCGTCAAAGACTAACAGGCTTTTAGTAATCAATTGAGATTCCCGAATGGGTATGACGGGCGCCAGCGGAGAGGGCGAGAGACAAGTGAGGGAGAGAGAAAGACGCGCCGAGACGCGAAAGCATGTGAATGGTCCGTCGTGGTGGATTCGCCCGGGGCCGACGTCACATCGCCGGCGAGGCTGCCCTCTGGCCAGAATACACACACAAAGTACATACAGTCCACAGAAATGCGCGCGTGAAGCCGTGACATGCTTGCCAATGGGTGCATCCGACTCAAAACTCTCCTTCAAGCAGGGCATCTTCCGCCTGTCTGAGCCCAAGCAAATTCCAGCCGACGACGTCTACTGGACAGGCGTATGCATTCCGTCTGTTACTGCTGCCGCTCTGCTAACCACACCCCCAGTTCTGGGAACTCCCCGAGTCGACCGAAGATGTCTTCTCCCTCTTCTCGCCCGCAGACATTCGCCGCACCCGTGACAATAACCTAGCCAACCTCGAGACGCTCATACTCGCCGTCACCTCGCGCCTCGTCGTCCTGCGCAACCACCCCTCGTTCCCGGACCCGGAGCTCGCACCAGAGCGTGATGCGCTCAACTGCATCCGCGTCCTCACCCGCCTGCTTCCCTTTCTGTACGAGGCCGACCACCTAGAGGCATGGGAGGACCAGTTCTTCTGGGCCGAGCGCCGCAAGCGCAGTCGCAGAGGCCAGCTGGTGCGAAGCGAGGTCATCTTCGACGAGGCCGACCCAGACCAGACGCCCATGGAGAAGGAGCCCGAGTTTGAAAAGGCAAAGCCGCTGGCCGAGGAGATTATCGACACCCTCATCGACCTGCTCTTCTTCTCGGAGTTCACTCTGCCCAAGGTCGCCGCTGGCAAGAGCAAGGTTCCCTATTCCATCTGGCAGAGCGGTGTTGGCTGCAACACGCCCGTCGCATCGACAAAGGAGTTTGAGAGCAACAGAACTGAGATCTTGCGCCTGCTTCTCACCCTGGCGAGCAAGTCCATGTACATGTCGGCTAGTATGCATCCTGTCATTGCGCGAGTGCCATGTCGATCCTAACCCCCTACAGGCGTGCTACCAGTCAAGGGTGTAAAGGCCATCACGTATATTGCAACATGTCCAGACAAGCAAGTCGTGTTGTCTGTGCTATGCTCCCTTCTGAATACTGTGCGTGTCCCTCTTTGCTACCATACACGCCCGCTGACCCCCTACAGACGCTCAAGTACAACCCCGCAACATGGCGCGTGCCCTACGACCACGTCGTTTTCAAAGACCAGCGACAGATTTTGGTTACGTACTGTCTGCAGCTGCTTCTAGTACTCGTCCTGTACCCCATACCCGAGCCTGGCAATGGCCCAGCACCCAAGAACTTCTTTCGCCATTTCCTGGGCCGGCTACACCGCCCCCAAGACTTCCAGTTCCTAGTCGATGGCATGACAAGGATACTCAATCAGCCAGTATGTAATACCAAAGTCTGCCACCACTCTCCTTGCTAACACGTACTAGCTCCAAGCAAACACATCATATCTCCCTGGAAGCCACAAGTCCTTGACCTGGGCGCCAGAGATGATCATGCTCTTCTGGGAGGCTCTGCAGTGCAACAAGCGCTTCCGCTCCTTCATCATCGACACGGACAGAGCCCACGATTTTGTCGTCTTGGTGCTATATTATGCCATTGACCAGCGCAATGATCCCTCCAAGCAGGGTCTTGTGCGTATGTGCATATTTGTACTCCAGACTCTGAGCGTCGAGCCACAGTTTGGCAAGAGTCTCAACAAGACATTCGAGGGCCAGGAGTCGCTTCCAGCTAGCATTCGCATTCCAAACTTCCACGGCACATATGCCGACTATGTCATCACAGTACGCAGCTAAACTAAAAGTTGAGATATCTTTGCTAATTCTGATAGTCCATTTACACATTGCTTACCACTGGCAAAGGCAAGCTGGATGCGATATACCCTGCGCTACTCGCGATCCTCAACAACATAGCGGCTTATGTCCAGAATCTTGGTCGCGCGACAAGCTCGAAGCTGTTACAGCTCTTTGCTTCCATGTCCTCACCCAGCTTCCTGCTTGCAAATGAGAACAACCACACACTCCTGCACTCACTCTTGGAGGTACTGAATGCGATAATAGAACATCAGTGTCCACGTAAGTATGACCAGAACTGTCTCTATTTGCAAATACTGAGCTGCCATAGACAACCCAAACCTGGTATACGCCATTGTGCGTTCGCGCAAGCGGTTCCAAGCACTCCGGGACTTCACGTTAGAAAGTGGCCAAGAGGAGATTGAGCGGCAGAATCAACAGCGCAAGGAGGGCGGAGAAGACCTCACACGTACCAACTCCATAGACAGTCTAAGGAGCTCGACGATTGCGCGGACGCCCACATTGGGCAATGTGCCAGAAGAGGACAGCGCTTTCGCCATTGGTGGTGATGATGATTCCGACGACGACGACGCGAACCCTTCGCGCACATCTGATGTCACTCGATCACCTATACAATCGCCATCAGGTGCTTCGAGGAGCGCATCGATTGCCTCGTCGATAGATGATTCGGTACCTCTCCAGCTAAGGGGCATGTCAGAAAAGGCACGAGGCAAGCGGCCCGTAGGCCAACCAGCTTTCTCTCGGCAGAACAGCATGACGAGCTTGCATAGCGTCGCGGGCCCAGCCATGGCTTCCAACGAGTTCTTCACACCATCTGTCCCATGGGTAAGTCGTCCTGATTGGAAGCTGCGATTTCGCTAACCTGGCGTCTAGTTGGAAGGCTGGCTCTCCGAGTTACCATTGCATACCATCCTTATGCTGATATCTGAGCTCGGACCAAAACTACCTTCAGCCGGGAACTCAACAGACACAGCAGAAGCGCTGAAGATCATCCGCGAGACGGAGGTGCGCGGCATCGAGCCCTCACCAATCAGAGTGCACCTGTTTGAGTGGTCTCCGCTGTCGCTTGGTTGGTACGAGTCGCTCCTCTGGGGCTTCATCTTCGCCGCCGAGATGCTGGTAGCCAAGGGTACGGCTGGGGTCTGGAACAACACTAGCATTCGGCTGTTCAAAGTACAGGAAGCCGCTGCTGCAGCGCCGTCACTCCTCCAACCACGCGGCGCTGTAGATGCCGTGGGAAGTAATCTCGTGCAGCGAATTGGCTCCCTCAATCTACGTGGTGTCGCTGCTCAAGCCGCCCAACGCTCTCCGTCTAGCACCAACACCACCACCGGTAGTGCCGGCGGCGGCACAGCGACCGTTCGAGACGTCTAGTCTAGCATGCTGGAGGCAAATACCTCGCCACTCAGAGAGTGTTTTTAGTTTCGGAGAATACGTAGTAACATTATCACTACATCTTTTTTTTTTACGGGCGAATCATAGTGTGAGGTGGTGCTGGGGTACTAGGCCTATCCATGATCTGATTGGTCGTAATCCTTATGCCGATCGTCTTTGCACAGCCACAAGCCACAACATACATAGTATCAACCGAGTTACTTGCCACAGTATTAGTCCCAACTACCCTGCGAATCAATCCTTTCTGTGTGTTTGTTCGTCCGTTCGTGCATCCCAAGCCTAAGCGAAGTGAAGTGAAGCGAACGAACGAACTGGAACGAACAGCCCCCTTGTTTAGATCCCGTCCTGTAGCCTTGTTGTCCAGCCGTTTGGAACATACACCTACTACTCGCGGCATCGCGGCTTGCGCGTCCCCTTTGTTTTCGCCTCCGTAAGACTCACGTATCCCCCTGCTGCATGAAGGGAGGTGGCAGATCTTGTCCTGAAAAGATGGGGTACATGCAAGGGGGAAGATGTGTTTATACAGTGGGGTTTGCGGAGGAAAAAGGCTACGGTACATAGTCTAGTTATCTTACTTTCCTTCCTTTCTTTGTTTTTTTTGGGTACCTATGCAAATGACAAATTGTAGCACAAATGACACTTTGCTGGTAAAACAAAGGTTATTACTCAAATAGCGCCCTTCTTGTTTCCATACTTTTCCTGTCACGTGCCGTGATATTCATGAGATATGGAGTCGGCGGGTCACGGCGAAGAGGCGATTACGACGTATAGCATGCATGTAGGATTATACCTTCTCTTTGGAGCTATATAGCCTGATCGCTAACAAGTGTATTTGCTAGGTCTCGTCCAAGTACCTTGAGCTTACACGCAAGAAACTCGAGCTGACGCGCATGCCGCGCGAGTTGGCGCTGCCGGATGAAAGGTTATGGGAGCAGGGTACGCCGAAACGGGTACTGGAGCCGTTGCTGGATTTTTGGTAAGTGATACTCTACAGTATTCTCGATACATGTGGTCTTAGGTGGTATGATTTGACTTTTCAAAGAATGGATCGAAGTCAATATTTCAAGATAAGACGTGTTAATGAGAGTCATCGTTTCCAGGCTCGAAAAGTACGACTGGCGCGCCGCTGAAGCCCGATTCAACTCGACATTACCGCAGTTTCGGACCAGTATTACCACATCGTCTACGGATGACGCTTCAGGAACGCAGACGCTTCGTGTTCATTTCGTGCACAGGCGGTCGAAACAGGCCAATGCTATACCGATGCTGTTAGCACACACGTGGCCCTCATCGTTCATCGAGGTCCAACGTATCATTAATGCATTGACAGAGCCGCAGTCCGTACCAGGACTTGCTGGAGCCGCACCACAAGCCTTCCACGTTGTGGCGCCTAGCATACCTGGTTTTGGATTTAGCGACGCGAGTATGGAGGAAGGGTTCGGCCTAGATGGGACGGCAGAGGTGTTCCAGAAATTGATGGCTAGACTGGGCTATGACGAGTTTGTTGCTCATGGGACAGGATGGTGAGTCGGTTGCTCTTCTTTTGAAACCAAGCCATGCAAGTGTTGACACTTTACCAGGGGTTTTAGTATATGTCGTGTGCTGGCGCTACGATACCCAAAGAGCTGCCTTGCTGTACACACGGTGAATCCGTCGTTCAAAGAGCCAACGTACAGACGCAATCCACTGCAGTACTTGAAGTGGCGTGTTGCCAAGTTGACGCAAGCAAAGGTCCCACTATTGAGCTTTGGATACGTTCAAAGCGATGTGCAATCGCGACCTGGGCAGACAGGAGAGCATTCGACAACACCGAACGAGGTATATGGCAGTCCACAAGCACTGCATCGTCTCTACTCTGTCCGGCCACAAACACTGGCGTTTTCTCTGTGCGACTCGCCCGTTGGCCTGCTTGCAACACTCTTAGATGTCATACATACGAGAGACGTAGCTCCACGTCCACTGTCGGGCAGACCAAGAAGTCCGTTTCTCTCGCCGGTCGAGCTAGAAATGGAGCAGAGTGACGAGGAGCAAGGTGACGTAACATCGACGTCCATGGTTCAGACCCAGGACTATTCCTCGGCAACAAAGCAAGAAGGCGATGGCAAAAGTTATACATGGAGCCCGACAGAGGTACTCAACTTTACCATGTTGCAGTGGCTGCCGGGGCCTGAAGCGGTATGGAGGCTTATACTACTACTCGATTCAGTATGGTGGTTTGCTGACAGGCAGTGCTAGGCGCTTCGGTGGCTTCGTCGTGCGTATATGGACACGCTTGTTCCTTCATATTCCGACTATACACCAACACGACTTGGAGTGTCGACGTTCCTGGCTCACAACAGCAAGACAGCAGCGCCTCTGGAGTGGGGGAGCAGTTTCTGGGACATGTGCTGGGTCCGACGCCACAGCGGGCGCCCCGCGATGCTGCCAGGCTTCGAGGCGCCCGATACGCTAGTCATAGATCTGCGGGAGTGTTTCGGGGGCATGGTGGAGAGCGGTGGGATCGTGTTCAAAGCACCAGATGGGGCAAGTGAGGTAGTAAGAGGTGTTGATTGAGGCTATAGGTATATGTGGGCTGCAGTATGTTTGCTATAGCTGGGAAGAGACTAAGATGGAGGCGCAGGAGGCTGGAATAGGGCTAGCATGTACATGTGGAGATGCGTGGTCCTGGTCGCCGGGAGTATGCCGGTCCTTTGGAGTCATTTGGGGCGGTGGCATTGCAGCAGAGAGGCTGGCATACCCCCGCCAGGCGTGATACAGAGGTGGTCCTGTCGGGAGCGCGTTTGGGTCGTGGTTCTGTCTGAGGCATTTCTCCGCCCTCATGGAACATCACATGACTCTCAGCAGACTCTGTGACCGTCAAAGTCTCGGAAACGGGGGCAGCATCGACAGCGGTGCCAAGGGTGTGAAGACGGACGCGAGATGGGCTGGCAGATGCACGGCGCGATTAGATGAAGCGATGCACGAATGGAGGCGGCGGGAAAGGAATTGGTACCTGTTGCATGACGTCTTGTGGGCTAAGTATAGAATGGGCACATGTCGGAATCGAATCGAGAAAGGCTGCGTCGGGCCCCAAGCCCGTCGGCCGTTGGCGGGACGCTCCAGCCACTTTTGCGTTGGGCGGTGACGTTTGCAAGGAAAAACACCGCACTCGTCAAAAATGCCTGTCGCGTGAAGCTTCCACGACATCGCCCCCAACAACAACAACCCCCACAATCAATTTTGCTTGCTCGTCTGCTTGCTCCACTGCTCACAGTACGTATCTCTTGCCAGCTCCTCTCCTATTCTCCGTCGTCTACCACAATCCCGCCACGCTCCGTCTCGTCACCCCCGCAGCTTGGGTAGAAAAAAAGAGATTGGCGACTGACCACACATACACAGTCAGTGCCCAACGCCGTCGCCGTCGCCTGCTTCGGCTCTTCTATGCGTCGCGAGGACCTCGTACGCTTTCTGTCCAAGCCTGCAAAGTCAGTCTTGTCTCATTTAAAAGCTGTCTGCTATCAACAAGACACCCCAGAGCACAACGCTGACCTTGTCCCCCCTCCAGGCCTCGATAACACCAGCCACGCCCCCTCTCCCACTCCACCACCCATTTCTCCTTAGTCTTTGAAGCAGATCTCCTCGTCTGCTGGACCCGATACTTGCCCAGGGTATCGGAATCTGGTATTGCGAGGACCACATCGGCTGCCACCATTTCCCGGCAAAAGGCCTCGTTTATCCCCCTCAACGCGCGACCTCCCTAACATCGACTACGGTCGGTTCTACATTCCCACGTCCTCTGCTGCTGGCACACGCCAGCCTCGCCTACTCTTCGCGACCCGTGGGCCAATTCTTCTCAGGCGAGCACCGCATTGCTTGTCTGAGCGAGGTTGTGCTGCACACAGCTTCCTAGCTAGCCCAAACTTCAAGCTTGCTCCTATCCAATCCAGCAAACCGCTTCCAACCAGATAAATTCGCTGCGCACGCCAGCTATACCGTCAAGAGATGGTCGCTACCGAGATTCCTCAGCACTACACTGCCTCGCCTTCGTCGCACATTGGCACCCCTCACTTGACCATCAACAAGGAGGCTACTATCGATCTCGATTCCACAAACTCATTCGAGGGTCCCGAGAAGCTCTTGGAAGTATGGTTCAGCCCCTCTGCTACTGAACTACCTGGCCAGGCCGGTCCGCTCGGCTTGAAGAAGGTGTCGGCTGAAATATGGAAGGACATGCTTGATCTGGTCAACTGCAAGGTTCTCTCCGTCATTGAGTCCGAGCATGTCGATGCCTACCTCCTGTCCGAGTCGAGCATGTTCGTCTTCCCCCACAAGGTTGTCCTCAAGACTTGTGGTACCACAACTTTGCTTTGGGGTCTGACTCGCATGTTGGAAATTGCTGCTGGAGCCGGTTTCCCATATGTCGCGCCAAAGGCATCCGGCGTCGCCCCAGCTGCCACGCCATACCGCGTTTTCTATAGCAGGAAGAACTTCCTCCACCCCGAACAGCAGCGCGGTCCCCACCGCAGCTGGCGAGAGGAAGTCCGCTACCTCGACGACCGCTTCAAGGGTGGCAGCGCCTACATGATTGGCAAGATGAATGGCGAGCACTGGTACCTCTATATCACTGGTCCTGATACCAGCCTCACACCACCTCCCAGCCCAGGCGAGGAGAGGCTGGAGCCTGACACCGAGACCAAGTTTATCAGCCACCCCCAGCGCCTGTTGCGTGAGCAGCCCACCGACGAGGAGGAAGACGAGACTTTGGAGGTTCTGATGACCGACCTCGATGAGAAGAACGCCCGTCAGTTCTATCTAGAGGACGCAAGTGCGGTTGCGGAAGGTCGCTACCTCCAGAGGGTTCGTGAAGCTCGTAAGAGCGCCATTCAATCTCTGGGTACCATTTCCGAGGAGAATGGCCACACGGAGAGTCTTGGTGGCTCCACCGTTCTCAACTCGGCCGCCAACACACACACCTCCGATGACAGCTTCGACGTTTTCGAGCAGACCTCTTCTGACCACTCCGGCTTCAACTCTGACGAGGAGCTCACCTTCCCCGAGGAGCTGACCACCGAAGGTCACACACTTGGTACCGTCGTTTCTGAGCACTGCGGTCTGGCCGACGTCTATCCCACCACCAAGTATCCTGATGCCCGTATCGACGCTTATCTCTTCACCCCATGCGGATTTTCTGCCAACGGCGTCATTCCTGCTCCAGGTGGTGCTCCCAATGGATCCAAGAAGGGCTCTGACGCCACGCACTACTTTACCGTTCACGTCACCCCCGAACCACAGTGCTCCTACGCTTCTTTCGAGACCAACGTGCCTGCCCGCCAGACCGGCCGCGAGACTGCCGATATTGTGCAGCATGTGGTGGGAATTTTCAAGCCTGGCAGGTTCAGCGTCACTCTCTTCGAAGCCAAGCCTACCGCTGATGAGCTGCCATTGAAGAACTCGCACAAGGCTGACAGGATGGAGGTCATTCCTGGCTACCGTCGTGTTGATCGCATTGTGCACGACTTGGATGGATATGATCTTGTTTTTAGGTACTACGAGAGGGACGACTGGAAGGGAGGCAAGCCCAGGCTTGGTGAAGAGTACTAAGTGTTGTCGTTGGTGGAGAAGATTGATATTTGCTAGGTTGCACGTACTTTCTTTACCTTCTGCGTCTTGCTTGACTTGTTGGATGTTTGCCTTTCTGCACAGTCTTTACAGTATCGCACCTGTATTGTGGTTTTTTGCTCAATCACATTCGTTTAGAAATAACACACCAATCACCTGCGCTTTGCCTAGTTTCCGTTTTGTATCACGTATTTTAAGGATGTCGTAAGAAATCGCAGTGTGCACTCACCCTCTCTTTGACATGTCCAACTTTTGTGAGATATCGTCAGAAGATTGAAGAAACCCTGGCAGCGCAATCGATACGTGACATGCATCTACATTCCTGTACTGGGATAAACCGTGGTATGAAAACAGACCCTGGTAGCATGGTCTGCCAAACGAACAATATGATGTGAGATAAGGATTACTAGTAGTTGGTCTTATTCTGGTAGGTCTGCGTGTAAACAGTGGCGGCCGCCCAGATTCCCGAGTGCCGAGCGTCCATTCGGACCTCGCAAATTGTTGCGCAACTTCGCCGTCTTAATGTGTAAGATGTACTCTAGTATTTAGCAGTGCAGTTCCCTTTCCAAATAAAGGCCATTTCTATGCTATCTTCGGCTGTGTAGCGACATATATAATTTAGATACATTAAATCGCTGTAACGCAAAAACGTTGCGCCATTTCTCCCTAGTATCAACACTTGAACCATTAGACATCGCAAGAGCAATAACATCATGGCTACTCGACAAAAAACTGTCTTAATCACAGGGTAAGAACAGTCCTATTCATCCCCATAGAATCCCTCTTACCCAAAACCTTAAAGAGAAACAAAAAAACACCATTGACACAATCACAACCACAGCTGCACCCCCGGCGGTATCGGTCACGAACTCGCCCTCGAGTTCCTCCGCCACAACTTCCGCGTCTTTGGCACAGTCCGCTCAGATGAAGCCAAAAAGACGCTTCTTGCGGAGGGCGTAACAGCTCTGTGTCTAGAAGTCACATCCGACGAGAGCATCCAAGAACTCTACGATGAGATATCCGCATCTGTGGATGGAAAACTCGACATCTTAGTTAACAATGTGTACGTTTGTCCCCTTCCCCTGTTCGCATACTCAAGTCGCTACGACTATGTGATGTGAGTGTTGGACAATTAGCTCATTTGGTACTCTACCAGCGGCATAAGCTACACGGTTCCTGTGCTCGACCTAAAAATCGAAGACATGCGGCGCGTATTTGAAATCAACGTCTTCAGTTGCATCCGCCTGGTACAGAAACTCTCTCCCCTCCTCATTGCTGCAAAGGGCAAAATCGCAAATATAGGGTCCGTGGCTGGCGTGGTCCCGTATGTATTCGGTGGTATGAGCTTCCTTCCTCCCTCCACCCTATTTTGACTGCATTGTAGATTGGCTAATAAAGCGAAGGGTGTTACAATGCGTCCAAAGCGGCGCTGCATTCGTTCACGGATGCGTTGAGAATCGAGATGGCGCCATTTGGGTAGGTGCATGTTGAGTTTTGTTCATGTGGTCAAGGGACTGATGAGAGTAGGGTACAGGTTGTTCTGGTAGCCACAGGCGGCGTGAAGAGTAGGATTTCCGATGTTAAGAAAAGGCTTCCATCAGACTCGCGCTATATGCCGATAGAAGAGAAGTATTTGTTCCGTCAGGGGAATTCACAGCGTATGTTGAAGAGGCTGGTATGAGGGGAAAGAAATGCTGATGTTGGAACAGGTACGGCTATGCCGACAGAAACGTATGCCCGCAAGGTTGTGGGTGATTTGCTCAAGCCAACAACTGGAGCTTGGTTGTGGCGGGGACATCAGTCGAGTGTTGTCAGATGGCTTTCGTGGATTCTTCCTCGTGGCTTTTGGGTAAGTGAGCTATCTTCTCGAAACCATTGTTTTCTGACTCTGTTTCAGGACTGGTATTTTTCGAGGAAATTTGGACTTGAAGATTTGAAGCCTTAGTATCCAGGTGACCGAAAGCAACTCAGGAAAAGCCACTAGATGGGTATTTGACCTAGGCTGGGCCACAGTAGTGAGCAGAGTGTGCAGTTCCCTATATAATAATAAAAAGATACCATTTTTGAAAATGTTTCTGGGAAGCCCTTTCCATGACACAATTGTCTAAAAGAATTTGCAAAGGCACTTAGATTGTCATTAGACTCAACAGCAACGACTGTTGTCCTCTACCAAATCTCTGTCAGGATATCGACAATCTTCCCAGCGACGGCATACACACTCGCACTAAGATGGCCAGATATCTGCGTAGGGAAGACGCTCGCGTCTGCAACCCATACATTTTGCGTACCCCATACTGTCCCCCGCGAATCCACTACACCGCCCAGATCCTCACTCATCATTGCACAGGTGCTCACAGGATGCGAGTTACCATTTACCGTTTGCCTGATCCATGCATCCCAGTGGCTGTCTCTCCACCCTGACTCTTTGGGGACAGTTTCAAAGCCTGGTGCAACCTCGCCTGTGACACGATCGGCTAGCGGCGAGGTAGCAAAGTGTTTGCGGATGAGGACTGCGGCTGCTGCCTGGACATACGCATCGATAGGTAGCTGGAGGAATGCAGGATCGATTCGGGGCGGTGATGTTGCGTTGGTAGAGTTGATGTGAATAGAGCCTCTGGAGAGGGGCAACAGGTTCCAGAACTGGGCAGCAATAAGGTTGTCTGCTGAAAACCACAAAACTTCAACTAGTGGGACCGTACTATTGGGATTGAAGATCAGATCCACCTGATGGTTCAGCAGCTTCTCCTGCGTCTCAACCGATATTGTGTTTGGTGCGTAATCCGCAATGATGGTTGTTGCGTATGCGGTCAGATTGCCCCTGATTTCCTCAGTAATTGCGGGCAGCTCATCCCCAAAGAGGTCGGACGCTGTCCAATAAGAGACAAATGTCGGGTACCCAGTCCAGTTAGTAGACGAGGAATACATGATCCCGTTTGCCGGTTGGTCAGGAAGATTCGAGCCCACTGAATGTAGCGGGAGAACTGTTTCGATTCCAAGGGGTTCGAGGACACTAGGATTGCCTACGCCAGAATGTTCGAGGAGTGCTGGTGACCTAATTGCTCCAGCTGCGACAACGACCCCTAGTCTAGCGTGAATGCTCTGGGTTACATTTCCTGCAGTGACGAATTCAACGCCAGATGCAGCCAGCGGGTCTATTGGATCCCTTTCATGCTTCCAGACGATACGCGTCGCGGTAGAGTTGAGAAACACGTGTAGATTCGGGTGAGAGGCGATGGGATAGTAAAAGGCTCTCGCGCCGTCCTCGCGTGTTGGCCCAGTCTCATTCAACGTCATGGGCCAGGCGCTGAAGCCACGCATGGTGCCCTTGTTAGGATCTTCGTTGTAAGGAAATCCAGCCGCTTCTGATGTTTCTTTCACCAACTCAAAGAAGTCCTGGCTAGCAAAGTATGGAGTGAATCCCACTGCGAGCTCACCCTCTTTTCCATGCGCATGCTCGTCGTATACTGCACCCTGCTGCTTGAGTTGGTTGCTAGGCGGTTGAAACTGCTCTTGTCCAATGTAGTAGTCCCACAAACTATCCCAGTTCCACTCGTAGTTGCCTAGATCTTCCCAAGCATCAATCTGAGCCTTTTCCGCTCGCAGATACGTCATTCCGTTGATGGTCGTGCTTCCGCCCAAGGCTCTCCCAGCCCAGTAGTTGAGCGTGTTGTTGCCTGCGTATTTTTGAGGCACTGTCATGTAACCCCAGTCCGTCGGCGTGCCGATGAAAGATCCATACTCGAGAATAGACTTGGGAACATGCGTCACATTTGGATTGTCATACACGGAATCTCCAGCTTCAATAACGGCAACGGTACTGGGTACGACGCCTGATACTAAGCGATTCGCCACTAGAAGCCCTCCTGGTCCTCCTCCGACAATGACGTAGTCGAACGACTGGGGCACAGCCTGAGCGAGGCTGGGTAAAAGAAGAGTCCAAAGCATGATGAAGAACTACGATGATGGGTACAGTCTGGTAGATGCACCAGTATGCGCCAGTTTTAACTCATTAGGAGTGAGGCGTCCCAACACGTCCGAGATGGATGCCTCCTGCCGGCTATTGGTTGGTTGCGTCATTATCCAGAAGCAAGACCAGGTGGCCTAACTGTCAACCCGTCACACAGCGTACTCAATAGAGCATGCAGCAAAGCTAGCCGTAGCCATCTTCACTCAGGTCGTCATCCGGAGACACCATTTTGGGACCAGGAATAGGAGCAAAACTCATGTCTCTCGAGGTGAAGGTTGTCAATGAACATGGCTAGGAGGAGTAATTCTGCAGAGTTTTCCTGTATATGAGAACTTAGATGGGATAGAGATGATGAGGGTACTGTGTGTTGGAGTGTAGTAGATGTAGTAAATGTAGCAGGTCACCAGACGAGCGCCAAGAAGCATGTGACAGCCTATTCACCAGCAGCAATACGACGCGCAAGTGTGTTATTTTATTTCCGCCGAAAGCCATGGCGACGACTCAGCGGTGACGACTCAGCGGTGCCGAGTCGAAGCAAGCCGGTCGGTACAATCGTAGCCATCTGACGGGCGTGTGCCTGTATTTGGTGTCGCGCTACCCGAGATGCCGAGGCACATGGCTTCCCCACACGACTGTCATGCCCCGGCTGGCGCGATGTCTTTCAGGTCGCGCGTCCACGTTTTGGATGTCTTTCTCCTTGCATCTTGGTCCTCAGCTGTCGCTTCGTTTCTTTCTTTCATCGCCAGTTTTTGCCGCGACTAAATCATACGCCCAACATGCCCTTCAACACAGAACTTACGAGGGCCCTCGGCATCAGAGGTACAAGCTCACCACCAACTCCACTTCCCCAGACTGTCAGTGACTAACTATTGGTAGTACCCGTTGTGCAAGGAGGTATGCAATGGGTGGGCTACGCTGAGCTTGCTTCGGCTGTGAGCAACGCAGGTGGTCTGGGAATAGTATGCGCCCTTCCCCCAACCGTCCAAAGAAGCAGCTCCTTACCATACTCATAGTTGACCGCCCTTACTCAACCGACCCCCGAGGACCTGCGAAAGGAGATCCGAAGATGCCGTACTATGACCAACAAGCCTTTTGGCGTCAACCTGACCCTCCTCCCGGCTATGGTCCCTCCGGACTATGCAGCATACGCCCGCGTCATCATCGAGGAGAAGGTCAAGATTGTCGAGACAGCAGGAAACAACCCTGCTCCGGTCATCAAGCAACTGAAGGCCGCTGGCACAATTATCCTCCACAAGTGCACTACCATCAGACATGCCCAGTCTGCTGTCAAGCTTGGTGTTGACTTCCTGTCCATTGACGGCTTCGAATGCGCCGGTCACGTTGGCGAGACAGACATCACCAACTTCATCCTGCTCAGCCGAGCCCGCCAGTCGCTTGGTGTGCCCTTCATCGCTTCAGGAGGCTTTGCCGATGGTCAGGGTCTGGCCGCTGCCCTTGCCCTAGGCGCGTGCGGTATCAACATGGGCACGCGCTTCATGTGCACCGTCGAGGCACCCATCCACCAAAACATCAAGCAGGCCATCGTCGATGCCCAAGAAACAGACACCACCCTGGTGCTCCGACGATGGAAGAACACGTCCCGTCTTTTTGCCAACAAGGTTGCTCTGCAGGCGGTCGATGTTGAGAAGAAGAGCACGACTGGCAAGTTCGAGGAGGTTGCCGAGTACGTCAGTGGCAAGCGTGGCCGACAGGTCTTCCTGAATGGCGACAAGGACTTTGGCGTAAGTGAACAAACGACCTTTTTTGTCTGAGCGATTGCTGACATTCCCAGGTCTGGACTGCTGGTCAGGTCATTGGTCTGATCCACGATATCCCCACCAACGAGGAGCTCATCAACCGTATTGAGCGCGAAGCCATTGAGACGATGAAGAAGTCACAGTCGCTGTTTGTTTTCGAAGGCGAGAAGCCGGTCGGTGAGGGTGCGACGATAGATAAGAAGTCGAACAACCCTCAAGCCGAGGTTTGGGGCATTGGAAAGAGCAAGCTATAGATGAGTAATGAATTTGCATCTGATATAGAATTTATAAGTCGTAGCTTGCGGTATCATATCGCTCATGGAGATTTATTTTAGAACAAATTTGGTTACTTTCAGAACAAATGTTGGAATTAAGCAGTCGTATCCACGCGTCGATATGGTGTCATACAAGGATACTTTCGCCTCAGGGTCTCTCCACACATTGTTAGTCACTATGACGTTTGACCCGCAGCACCATCACAACATGTCAAAACCTACCTTCTAGGATACTAGTCACAATTGATATCTTAATTCTCTTCTCATCCAGTCTTGAATAAATCTTACAGCCAAACCCCGAAAAGTTCTTTAACAATAAACTGAAACCGATATGTCCTCTCTCACCAGCCAAGAGTCTTCCAACACCCAGCCCAAGAACCCCGTCAATCCAGGTCAAGACACAGCCGGTACCTTTGAAGGCGACGGAAGCGTCCCGTTCAAAACGGGAGGTTCGAGTGATCCGGCTGGTCTGAGTACTTCTGTGGACAAGGTACGACGGTCTTCCCCTGCTCCAATCCACACTTCTCTCCATTTTCGAACTACAAATTTGAAGACTGAATCTAATGACGCATGTAGTCCGCATATGGCCAGCAGAATGCCTCAGACACATCTGAGCAGCGTCGCGGAGAAGACGTGACGCAGAATACGCGGCAAGAGTATGAAGGCAAGGGTGACGTAGGTGTGAAGACAGGGAGCGAGAGCTTGATTGATAGTGTGGAGCGGAGTGTGCATGAGGGAGTTGAGGAGGATAGATCGAGTGTTGATGTGGGACAGGTAACTGCGGGACGGAAGTGAAGATTGTCGAGCGAAGGCATAGCTATTTCCTACCAATATACTCCAACACTTCAAAAAACAGGCGGCATGCCCTCTTTCCCCACCACCGCCTCAAACAACGGCCGAAACAACGCACATCTACTATCCATCTCCTCTTGCCGCAGCACAGTGACGCCGCCTCCTTTCACATTCCCTACATCCCCCAGAACGCCCAAGTTCCAATCTCCCTGTCTGGCGGTACCGTTTCCATCAAGGTACACACCACCTACTGTGACATTGCTCGCTCCAAGTAACACAGCGCCCTCAGCCCCTGTACCCACTGCATTCCAGCCCGGCCCCGCATACGGATTCCGCGCAAATCTTGCCCACGCACCCTGCATGAACTGCGCCAATGCGTTCTGCTGCGTCGTCGTGTTCGTGCCGGGGAACGTACGGAAAACAAGCGGTATCTCAGATGCGTGGAAGACGCCTAGACCCGGATATACCTGCGTGTTGCTAAACGAAGCGTTGAAGTAGTAGCGCCATGTGGGTATGCCGATGGAGGCTGTGGCATTGGCCCAGAGAGCCTGTGAGCATTGGAAGCTCAGTTCAGTGGCAATTTGGGAAATGATGTCGTAGTCGGTTGAGAGGCCGTTACTGCTGGTGGGGGCGTAGGCGGCTTTGAGTTTGGGAATGAGAGCAGGGGCCGAGGTGCCGAAGGTGGCTTGGAGGAAGGCGGATAGGTTGGTCTGGCCGAGTGAGAAGAGGCGGGATTCTTGAGCGTTTGTGCCGCCAAGGACGGGAATGCGTGCGATGTTGCCACTGAGGCGACGTGCTGCTGGGTTGGATACTAGAGTGAGGTCATCGGCGACAGGGTTGAAGTCAAGAGAGTTTTGGTTGATGATGGTCTGGATGGTGGTTGCGTTGGCGGCTCGAACGCATGTAAGAGTGTCACTGTAAGCGCCTGGACAGCCAAGCGTAGCGGTCAAATTGTTCCAGGCTGGGAGACTTGAGAATCGAGGAGCCGAGCGATAGCTTATTTGGCCGCTCTGCAAGATGGCTGCCCGGAATGGCGGCTTGCTGTCTGCGGGAAAGCTCGTTAATATGGCGTCGATGGAGAAGCCACCGGCGCTTTCTCCGAACAAAGTGACTTTTGACGGGTCGCCGCCAAAAGCATGAATGTTTCGCTGCACCCATTCGAGGGCGAAGCGCTGATCCAGGAAGCCGAGGTTGCGTCCCGTCAGCGGGAGGTCAGGGGAGGCAGGAAAGCCAAAAACTGAGCTTTGTTAGAGGTGGTGTTGAAGTGATGACGAATAGAGAATGCTAGCATGCATGATTCAATTGCGAAACACTCACCATTCATTCTGTAGTTAGCAGTCACCACAATCACATCTTCGTAAGCAGCGAAACTGTTGCCAACATAGACATCTTGCCCGGCATTACCAAACTGAAGAGAGCCACCATAGATCCAAAACAGAACAGGTCTGCCTGAGCCAGCTGCTGGGGTCGCTGGGGCGTAGACATTGAGAAAGAGGCAATCTTCAGATTCTTTGGGTGGTGGATTGTTGAACAGGAATTGGGTCAGCTGTGCATTTGCTAGTGGGTCTGGTTGAGGTCAGCCCACGTACTCCCATACATCACAGATAACTAAGTACTGACATTGGAACTGCTGAATGCATGCTGGCTTGAATGCTGTGGCATTGAGCGGTCCAGTAAACGCATTCGCTCGTTGTGGTGGTGAAAACCTCTGCGGCGGCGCGGCGAATGGAACACCAAGGAACTGATTGACTGGTCCAAGTGCATTGGGCAATGAGATGGTCTTTCCAATCAATTGCCCGGATTCAATGCTTACGGTAGGGGCACTCGACTGGGTGTCATAGTCTGCTAGAATTGGAGTCGTACCAAGGAGCAGGACGAACAATTGAAAAACGCCTGTCATAGCGGACGAAAGCATCTCGGCGGTGATGCATAGACTGAATCATATCCTGTACGTGGTACGTCCTTTAAGTAATGACTGGCCGGCGATAATACAAAATAGGTAGGCGGAAGACTACCTTGCACGTCATACCTCGCTTCGGAATATGATATACATCCCGCTGTAGTGTGACCCCGTATACATCTAAGAATGGTCAGTAGAGAGTTGGTGCAGCCGAGGCACTTTTCGCATCTCCGCATTCAAGGTTTACAAGGGCTATCCAGCCGTTCCGTATGTGCATCGCTGCATGGTTAAGCGTGCCGCCCTACCCCGGCTTCCCGTGCTGTCACTCAGCGTTCATTGGGATCAACTACTTTGTGCGGTCAGTGATTTGTCAATAGTATATGTGGAATAGCGATTGCTAGATGCTCAGTGCACAGGTGATCCCATCAAGGAAGATTGGAAGTAGATCAGTAGGAATGGTACCACACGGAAGAGGAAGTTGCGGGGTGCATCTCGCTACGGGACTGGGCACCTGCATTAGTGACAAGCTAAACCTGACGTGAATTGTCATTGCCTCAGAAGGACTAATTCACATACCTCGCTTGCACATGTCGCTGTCGTGCTGATATTGATCCCATCATCCCGCAACGCCATTTCTCGTCTCTTTCGGCGGTAAACCCAAGGCGCCACGAAACAATGTGTGCTGATTCCCACTCCCAGATTCCCAACCTATACACATCTCACGTGCAGCAGCATGTTCAGAGCAATGCCGGAACTTAAAGCAGCTACTCCAAGTCAAAAATCCAGAAGCCGAAATCCTCGTCATCGGAATCATCCGCTTCTCCCTCACCCAGAACACCGTCCTGGTTCTCATCCTGGTCCTCTTCTTTACCCAACTCGATGCCAACCTCAGTCCCATTTCCCTCACTCGCAACTACATCCACAATCTTGAACACTAGACTCGGCTCACCAAAGAAACCAGAGACCTCACTGAACCCAAACATCATCACCTCCTCGACAGTCTTATGACCCAGCAGCTTCTTATGATGAATCAACAGCCTCGCCACGCCGCTTCCATTCGGGGTACCCAAGAGCGCTGCAATGGCCTCTTCATCTTTCCAGAGCACATTGGGCCAAACCATGCGACCAAACCGCGTCTCTGGCTCTCCTTCTCTCGCTAGCAAATGCCTGATCACGCTCATAGTCCGGATATTCGTAATACCATGCCTTACCACGTATCTCAGCTCTGCTGCTCCCTTGGTCACTTCCGCCCACTGTAGATACGCAACGTCAGACCAATACTTGATGTCAGGTATAACTTCCACACCAGGGATCTTGTTGCGGTAAAGACGGGCAAGCGCAGTTGGGCTCTCGTTATCGACGGCGACAAACATGCCACCGGGGCCGTTGACGATGCTGTTAAACTTCGCGAAACTAGCGGGGATGTAGGTGCCGTTGTGCATGGTGGGTTCGGTGTGCGAGTGGCCGATGCCCTGATTGTGACTAGGGTCAACGTCGAGAGTCTCTTGTAGGTGGAAAAGGTCTTGGGTGGGAGAGTAGCACTACCAGTTTGGTATGTAGCCCCGTTCCTCAAGGGCAGTGAAGTCGAGGAAAGTGCTTTCGGCGGTGGACGATGGGGGATCAAGCATGTTTCCTGCAGTCGAGTCGTCGGCATAGAGAAGTTCGAGTAAGGCACGGCCTTTGACCAGGTTCGTGTTGAAGTCCATGACTTTGTATGTCTGCCACCCCGTTAGTTTTACTGCACGGCTCCGGGTCAAGCCGTGCAGGTTCGGTTGGGCGAGAGGTTCGATGTGGTGTCAGAGAGATGGTGGATAGGTATGATTTTATAGTCTTGAGGAGGAGCCTATCTCACCTGTATAGACTGTCGGTGAATGGGCGTTTGGAATCACATGTCACAAAGGGAGTCGTTTGTTGGCAATCTTATTCACCTCGAGGATATTGTTTTACCTAGTAATATTCTTGATAACATTATTGTTGCCTGGAGAATGCAAACGAAGACTTGAGGTGGCATTTGATTCACCTCGAAAAGACACAATAGCAAGATTGACTACCATAATGATTGATCGGATTAGAATAGAATGTATTGACACTTTTCTGCTTTGTCTGCAAACAGGCAGCCTCTATTTTGATATTGTGCACAGCGGCGTGGACAATGAGCACTTACTCATTGTAGTCTCAGTGAGACACAATACCCGTATCTACACTTTCTATGGCAAGGTAAAGGACAGAAACGTATCATTTCTGATTCAAGTCCATGCCCGTTTGCGTTCAAAAGTCACATGTGACAATCAGACATACCATCTTGGATCATTTGCGCTTTGAACGTTGTATTGGTATCTTGATATCATAACCATCATGCATCGTAGTAGTATACACTATGCCAAACAATAACGCCTCATGCTCTCATAGCCGGCATGTCTCAATCGGATATGCTCGAACTTCCCGATATAGGAATACGCCTTTTCCCTGACAACAAAAGACCACCCACCGTAGCATAGCTAAAGATCACGGATCCAGTCCTTCAAGCTAGCAATGCTAGATCGACGTCTTCTCCTCGAACCTCCATCCAGAGAAACATCGAAACTCCTTCTGCCGCTGTCGACGCTCCTGCGTCCCTTGGACTCGGTGTCCAGTACGATGACTACAACGGTGCAGTTGTCTGCGCCCTTCATCTCTCCGTGTTTCTGAGTCAGCTCTTCAGCAATCTCTTTTGCCTCTTTGCCTTGCTGCCACCTGTCTACAGCCAACCGTGTTGCTTCTTCTGCCTGGTGCGCTCCACCAACGCCATCTGATGCGAGGAGAATCAGAGATTGGCCGTTGAGATTTCGTACCGAAAAGTGCGCCTTGTTAGATATGAGGTCTTGCTTTGCAGACTTTCCAGGGGCGAGACCGGTTTCGACTCCGATTCCGGCCAGGTCCGAGAGGTCATGACCAGCTAGGCGGTTTACACGCGGCTTCTTCAAATCAAGATCGCCGAGGGCTCGCGACATGCTGACTCCACCGATGCGCGCAATTCCAGAAGAATAGTTGATCTTGCCGCCTGCTTCTTCTATTCTTCGCTTTTCTAGTGGGCTATCTGGTGTGTGTTCTACGCTCAGAGTTTCTATATTCCAGCCTGTCTGACCGACGATTGAGTCTGCGCGTGAAGGAGATTGTGGGGAGAGTGACTGTGGGGTTTGCGGCTCGTGGTCGGCAAAGCAACAATGGCTGTCTCCTAGGTTCGCTTGTACAAGAAGGTTTTGCTTGGTATCGACGACGACTAGCGTGACTGTTGAGCCGCCCTGCAGGTCGGCGCGATCGAGGTCTTGGTCTACGGCTTTTAGGGCGCATTGGATTGCATGTTTGTATTCTGCGGCATTGGACGCTTTTGGATTTGAAAGGTACTGTTCGAGATAGGTGTGGAGGTGCTGCGCCACATGGTTCACGACTTGGGTTCCTCCGCTATTGGCCAATTGTCAGCATCAACGCCACCGTGGCTCATTGCTGGAGAAGCAGCTTACTGGCCATCGTAGACCGCGAAGAGAGCGAGGTCCTTCCGGGATTTCAGCGAACCGGGCAGCAGTGTGACATAGCGGTCTTCTTGGTGTTGTCTCGCGCCGGAAATCTGCGGGGAAGTTTGCATTAGCGAAGGCCTTCTGGGGAAATGCAAGGGGCAGGGCACGCACCCTGCTGGCACCAACGTCTATGATGTTAACGCTCATTGTGGAATGCAGTGCAATGCTTTTTCTGCGAGGGATGCGAGCGTGGGATGAAATAGTGATTTCAGGGGGTCACGTTTATTTTGAACAGCAATCATAAATCGTCATAAGCCAAGACTTGCCCAGCACCTGCATCTGTGGCGATGCGCAGCGGCACACACGCGACACAATGGTGAAGACGTCATGCATCCGCCCAACAACAAGCTCGCCCATAGCGGAGTGGAGCCTATGCACGGGGCTGCCCGCGTATAGAGGAGAGCTATTGCATGATATGCTGAGCCTCGAACAATTAGCTTATCTCGCAGCACAAGCGTGCCCTGAATAGAGAATGGCGGGGAGCTCGGCGGCCTGCAGTGTGGGGTGGGTGGACGAAAAAGGGTCCAGGTGGGCCACGTGATGCGTTCATTTCCATACGCGCCCCAATTGTCCATGGTGAGGATTCCTATACGCATGCAACCTCAATCGCATCAACTGGCGCTCCTCATAGGACCAACGATGTAACGGTGCCTGCCAACCAGGCACCACTCCGCTTATCAAACAGGTGGAGATGTGCATCGCCTGATGCGTTCTTTTCACCTCCGCCGTCGATCCATTGGTGTCTTGGCTATGGGTCAGACTGGCTTGGGACGCTGGACATGTGTACAAAATGAGATGGGCGTTTGGGTGGAAAATGGCTCAACTAGTTTACACAGCCTCAAACACCGAAAACATGCAGAGACACTCCTCTCCCCACCGAGGTATATCCCAGCACTTGTCCGGACCCATCTTTACCCCTCGCCTCAACCTGATCTGACAATGAAAAAGATTGCGCCCCGTATACTGAAAAGACGCCAAAGTAAATGCCTCATACTCGGCGCGCCACACCGCTGTCCACCCACTCCTTTCTCAATGGAATCCATGCACCATCACCCCGGAAGCCCCATACCCGCTTCTCTTGTTGCAGCTCTTCCAGTTTCTCTGTCAGCACCATTACTGATTCCTTGTCCCCGCCATTGTGTTCGACCTCGTGCAGGAGTTCAGTGCACGCAATCTCCTCGCTCATGCACGACAGAAGTGCAACGACACTGTCTTCACGGTCCATACCGAAGCCGAAAGTCAGTTCAAAGAGAGCTTCCATGGCTCGTCGGTCCTTCTTCAAGTGCTCCTTCAAGCCACGAGGTGCCGCTGGATCCTTTACCCCTTCGACCTTGACGCGGCACAACGGACATGTCCGGTAAGGATACTTGGCTTCGTCAATCTTAGGCGTGTCCATCCACCGCTCCAGGCAGGCTTTGCCGACAACATGGCCGCAGTGCTTAATACGTACAGGATAGTCGTCCAGAAGCTCCTCGACTGAGAACTCGGAGAGGTTGGAATAGGAATGCTGGCAGATCGGGCAACACATGGCATTGTCATCCATGACTGTTGGATCGCTAGCATCGCTGAGTTGTGACAAGGGTATAGCGCATGCAAAATGATCAACTACGGAAGCATGTGCCCTGTCCATGATGCCCTGTAGTACCTCAAGGAATCCATCGGTATCGTGCGGCTTACGTTGCATGCGCTCGTTGTGGATTGCTGCAGCTTTGCTGATGTCTTGCAGACGCTCCATGAGGTTGCGATGCAGCGCTAGCACATGTGCGGCTTGTAAGCGCTCCCTGGGCGACGAGAGGCTAATTTCTGTGAGCGCGATATATAGCCTTTCTTTGTCGGTCCATTCTGTTTGCAGACCTTTCAGCTGCTTCTTGATAGCGAGCGTGATCACTCTTATCTCCTGGTCCTGTGCCATGATCATACCCTGGCACTCGAGCACGACGAGTAGCCACTGGCGTGCAGCAACCGCCTCTTGGACAACTTCTGCATCAGTCATGTTCTCGAGACGCCAATCGTGATGAAAGCGCTGCTTCTCCAGTTTACGCAGGCTTTCCGGTTCCAGACTGAACAAATCATCGAGCTTGTTCTCGCTTTTCCTGTATTTGTGCATGTCTCGAAGGTTGTGCATACGCATGCATACTAGTCCTTTCACTGCCATGTGTTAGAAAAAGGCTGCAGTTGAAACAGAAAGAAAGTTTTGGGTCGGCATCGTCAATCTACACACGTACATTCTTGTTTAAGTGTAGGACTGGCCCGCAGGTCGGGTTCACTTGGATGATCAGACATCGCTGGCAACCGTAGTGTCTTGGAAGACGTCGGTATATCAAGCACGCGTGGTTGGGCTAGATAATTGGAAACTAAAGTTTGTGTTGCGGGATAGAGTTTTTGGCAGCCTTCATAGGTGTAAAGGCAGGCGGGGCGGAGCGTTTGCTTCCAATGCTTGGCAGTCCACCTGCCGTGGGTGAGGTGTGAAAGTAAAGGTAGGCGCAGTGCTAACTGAAACGTTATAACGAAGCCCGATTCCGCTGATGCATTTTACCGCCATTTCCAGTTCGAGCAAACGCTTCTTCTACTATATCATGTAATTTCTCTGTTTCCCACACCTATCAAGCAAACCCCAACGCATTGAGTACTCGATGTTTTAGGCAACTAGCGCTTGCAAACCATGGTTGAAGTTGTTCTCATGGCTCTCAGTAAATATGGTCAAACCATTAATAAAACAGGCATTCAAGCAATACCAGTTGCGAGAACATATCACAAATGCAACTATTAGATATGCACCGTCAAGGATTAGATAGAAAGTTGATGCACCAATCCGGTAGTGATAACGAAAGAGGCTAGCGCCTGGATGGGCTTGGCAGACGGGAAGAGCCGCATGTACTCTGGCATCACCGAGACGCGACAGAACAACGATACCCCTCAATTGCACTTCCGCCGCGCATGATGATCCGATAGCTGCTTATTTTTGTTTCCGACTCTATAGCATCCAAAATCTCTCACAATGGCGTCGGCCGTCTTCTTTCTCGACCTCAAGGGCAAGGTAGGGCGGTCAAGGCCAGTGGGACGCTGCATACTGACGAGTGGATAGACCCTTTTGGCACGCAACTATCGGGGAGACATTCCCATGTCAGCGGTGGAAAAGTTTCCTGTCCTTCTCAGTGAAGCCGAAGACGAGAGCTCCGCCGTCCCACCATGCTTTTCCAGCGAAGGCATCAACTACCTCTACATCCGCCACAATAACCTCTACCTCCTTGCGCTTACAAAACGAAACACAAATGCGGCCGAAATTCTTCTTTTCCTGCACAAGGTGGTCGAGGTATTTACAGAGTACTTCAAAGAGCTCGAGGAGGAGAGTATAAGGGACAACTTTGTCGTCATCTACGAATTGCTGGATGAAATGATGGACTTTGGATACCCACAAACCACCGAAACCAAGATTCTGCAAGAGTATGGCCCTGACAATCTGATTTTACAAATAATTTCTCACACCTTCCTTGTGCAGATACATTACTCAAGAATCCCACAAGCTCGAAGTCCAAGCACGGCCGCCGATTGCAGTCACAAACGCCGTCAGCTGGCGAAGCGAAGGCATCCGATACCGCAAGAACGAAGTTTTCCTCGATGTCATCGAATCACTCAACCTCCTTGTGTCTGCGACTGGCAGTGTCCTGCGGTCTGAGATTCTTGGTGCAGTCAAGATGAAGTGCTATCTCTCTGGTATGCCTGAACTGCGATTGGGGCTGAACGATAAGGCCATGTTTGAAACTACGGGAAGAGCCACACGAGGAAAAGCTGTTGAGATGGAGGATGTCAAATTCCACCAGTGTGTGCGCTTATCAAGATTCGAAAACGACCGAACCATTAGTTTCATTCCACCCGACGGCGAGTTTGAGCTCATGAGCTACCGATTGAACACACAGGTCAAACCACTCATTTGGGTCGAGTGCATAGTGGAGAGCCACTCCGGCAGCAGAATAGAGTACATGCTGAAGGTAGGCGCTCCGCTTCGATCCCAACACGACATTGCTGACACCATGTAGGCGCGGGCACAGTTTAAGCGACGAAGCACAGCGAACAATGTCCAAATCTCGATACCCGTACCAGAAGACGCGGACACGCCACGTTTCCGAACAAACATTGGCACAGTGCATTATGCGCCAGAGACATCCTCCATCGTATGGAAGATCAAGCAGTTTGGTGGAGGCAAGGAGTTCCTGATGCGCGCCGAACTAGGCTTGCCGTCTGTGCGCGGTGACGACGAGAAGGGTGGTGGTATGATGGGAGGCTTTGGCGGTAGCATGGGCGGAGTTGGTACTGGAAAAGCGAAGAGGCCGATCAACGTCAAGTTTGAAATCCCGTACTTCACCACCTCGGGTATTCAAGTACGGTACCTGAAGATCATCGAGCCAAAGGTCAGTGTTCTTGGTGGTTGGGTTTGTGAGTGGATTGCTAACATTGATTCAGCTGCAATACCCGTCACTGCCATGGGTGCGCTACATTACACAGTCTGGCGATATCGCTGTGCGGTTACCGGATGTGAATTAAGGCTGGTCAGCTTTGCGACAATGAACGTTCTCAAGACAACGAGGTACGGGCTCTTCGTGCCCTGCTTTTTCTATGCACTATGACGCAGTCTGAAGCATCCCACATGGTTCATGCCTTTCAAAGAAGTAATTTGTTCGGCTCTTGGTGTGTCCACGACGGCACTTTGATGCAAGCAATCCATGCACACGTACCAAGCTTTTCTAGATTGGAAGCGTACCATATGTGGGACACACCTTTTCAAATAAGACACAGCTACCAGTCTCGACTATGAGTTTGCAACTGCCGGACTTTGTTTCATCCAATCTTACTTGTGCCCGATTCTGCAAAACACGCCATTGACGCTGCTAATCGTCCTGATGCTATGCATGCCACGTAATGGAAGAGCGACAGCTGAGTCGCCCAAGGACTGTAAGGCCCCCGATGTGAAGACAAATGCAAAGTCACATGGTGTAAGAAGTGCTGTTCTTTGTGATGATCTTAGTCGCGTGTCAGCAACACATCGGTGGTCCAGCCTCCGACATTCCGACCGATTGACAGTCCTTGACTACCATCTTTCGGTTCACTACTCCCGTATACCAGCCGCAATTCCAGTATCGCGAGTGCAGAAGGGGGCAGCTGACCATTTGACACCTTATTCGACTGGAATGGGTATGCCTAGCGTAAAACGGCCATAATAGGCATACGCAATCATGGTGGTACAGCCCGTTTCTTGTCCTCCGCGGTTTCTCCCCACTTGCATTCTCCGAAAAGCATGCAATGCAGCACGGCACGGCTTTGACGAGCCCCATCTTTTCCTCTTACAGCGATTTTGTTCTCCCTTGGCATGGAATTGATCCAATCGAGAATCCAGCCAGGCCATCATTCTGCATCGTAGGGCTGATGCCGCACACCCTGCACCACGAGGCCTTGCCTAATGTCGCTTTCCTCTGCACCTACATGAGCTCCAGACCCGGCACTTGTCGACGCAGGTTTCTACTTTTCTTTTGGAACGCGTAAGCCAATGTAAGCAAACGTGTTGTTCAATCACACTGTAGTCGTCCCTTTGTCTCTGAGTGACTATCACTACCGTTTAACCTTTTCCATATCACGTATTACGCGGAACGGACTAACCCAACTTCTAAGCTGAGCGCTGAGCCTCACATCCGCGGGACCCCTCTCTCCGGGTCGCCAGCCTTCTGTCTACTATGACGCAGAATGCACGGTCAGCCACCATGGCTTAGGCAGGCCGCGTATGTCTGGTGTGTGGGAAAGCTATATTTGAGGGGCGGGGTGGGTAGGATTTTCTGTATAAGTGTTGGTGTAGGATTCTTGTGGTGTTGGCATTCATACCGCATATATCCACATACGGTATATATACTCGGACTCGGGACGACCGCACATAATAAACACTGTCCGACACTTACCACTTTCGCCTTGGACAAAAAACATTCGAAATGCACGTCACACTCGCCTTTCTCACCGCGCTCGCTGCGCCCTTGGTGGTCGCACAAAGCATAACTCCCGCGCCTACTGCCACCTCTTCCGGCGCGTGGTACGAAAACGGACCGCCATGGGCCTCTGACGACCCAGCTAAATGGTCCTCCATCTACAGCTCGCTGGTATCTGACGGCAAGATTCCTTCCACGCTGACGGCTGCACCCTGGCCAACTGGTAGCTACGGACCTGGTCAAGGTCCTTGGGGTCCAGGAGGCTTCCACGGTGGTGGTGGACCTGGTGGACCGGGAAGGCACTGGGGTGGTAAGTTTCTCTATTTCTGATATCCCTCCAACCCTCCTCCTCTTTTCCTCCCCCAAAACCTCCATTGACCCAACAATCCTTGTAAACTAACTCCCCCAACAGGACCCGACGGCCCCGGCCCCTGGGGTAGCTCCAACTACGGACCCTACAGCGACTGGTCTACGCGCTCAGACTGGCGCTCTGGTCCCTGGACCGCCTGGTGGGATGGCGATAAGTGCCCTCCGTCTGACTGGCCTGGCTGGACTGCAGGACCCTGGAGTACGTCTGCGCCGTGGACTAGCTGGAGCGCATGTACGGCAAGCACGACGGCGACGAGCGTGGTTACGAATACTGTGAGCGGTGTTGTCGCCACATCGACGGCGTACGGACTGCAGGTTGCCCAGGCGAGTGAGGTGCAGAGGCAGGAGGGTGCTGGCGAGAGAGTTACCGTGGGAATGGGAGTTGTTGTTGCAGCGGTGGTGGCGGGAGTTGCTGTGGGGTTGTAAAATGAAGGGTGGAGTGTGGTAGAATGAAACAGGGAGTAAAGGAGAGGGAAGAGGTGGTATTGCGTTCTCTTTTTTTATCTGACGATGTAAAGGCATTTTGTGTTTAAATACCCTCATTTCAATATCTGTGTTTAACAACAAAATCTATCCAAGAAGAACGTTTATGCAGCTACTGTTGTGTCAAAACTCCAGTCTACAAAATCCGGTTCATCTTCGCCCTCCACCCCGTCTTCTCATTCGTCGCATCCACTCCACTCTCCTGACTACCACCCTCATCTGTAAGCCCACTCTCATCGTAAATCTCATCCGGGTACACGCTCCTTTCAATAAAAGTCTCCGTTGGCGGCGCAATTACCATCGATAGCAACATATACACAAGCGCTGTAGCTACGAAACCGAGCAGCCACCCGAAACTATATGGTCTTCCGCCGACACCAACGTGTATCTTAGTATTGATAGAGTGAATGAAGCCCGGCATGTTTGGTGCCACGCCGACCAGGAACGCAGTAATAGCACGCCAATTGCAGCCAGACGTGTATCTGTAAATGCCATCGTACTGATACAGCGCGAGCGTGTCGTACTTGGCACGATGCACGACCCAAAAGTCGATGACCATGATTGCCGCAATGGGGCCTAGGAAAATCGCATACGCCGACATGAAATTCAGAAAGCTTCCTGCGCTGGCGAGAATCTTCCAGGGGACGAGGGCCCAGCAGAGAATAGCGCAGAGAACCTGGCCGCGGCGGATGTTGATGTACTGGGGGAAAAGGGCCATGAGGTCGTTTGCAGCGGAGAGAGAGTTGGCGGAGATATTGACACCGAGGGCGGCGAGGGCAAAGCTGAAAGCCGCGAAGAAACGACAGGCTCGGTTGTCCCAGTGGGCGATGAGGGCCATGGGGTCCCAGTTAATCTCGCCGTACTTGACGGCGCCGGCGGAGGTGGCAGCCACACCGATGAAGGCGATGAAGGTGAAAACAATAGGGAGGAAGGGCACGTAGATGCACTGCCATTTTACGGAAACGCGGGAGTAGCGTGAGAAGTCGGACTGTTTTAGCATGTTAGCTCTTGAAATCTAATAATTGCGGAAGAAGAGAAGTGGCTTACCTGATTGACCGAAAGTGTAGCATAATTTCCAATAACAGCAGTCAAAGACGACAGAAAGCCCCACGAATACGCACTTCCCTTGAGCGTAGCCGTCTGATTCCACATCTCGCCTCCTCCACCAGTCGAAACAAACGCCCAGATCAAGATAGCGATCCACGCAATTGGCACAATGATACTCTTCGCCATGAACAACCACCTCAGCTGATTTGGATGCATGACCAAGAACGGCAAACTTCCGAGCCAGAAGATGAAGAAACTGACCATGGTCGCCGTATCGATACCCTGGCTCTCAGGGATATCGTTCTTGAGAGTCAAGAACGAGGGCCAGATGGCACCGATCATGACGCGCACGGAATTTGCGCCGTTCATGTTCTGGATGGCAAACCAGAAGATGGCGAGAATGGCACGCGAAATGATGGCCAGGTACGAGCCCCAGAAGCCCCATGACGCGCGTGCAATGACGGGAAAGGGGACGTGGTGGAGCACGCCAATTGCGCCGTTTAGTGCGATTACAAAGGATATGATGAAGAAGGCGAGGGCTACGATGCCGAGGGATTCACGCCAGGTTAGACCTGGTGGTGGTGGTGGTGGTTAGCGAGGGGTAAATCTTGTGTGAGAAGTGGGCAAAAATACCAATTGCGATGATGCTGGATGCGAATTGCCATGTTGCAGCACTGCCATTGTCGTTAGAATCGTAATGATCGTGGTAGTTTTGAGGTCATACTTGAAGGCGTCGGAGATCCAGTACGAGACGAAGCTCGTTACACCCCACTTGCGGGCATGTCTCGGGACAGGGTCCAAGTCTCTGTTCGTCCTGTAGCAACCCAGCATCAGCATGAATTGTTTTTGTCGTTTGTCGATCTTGGGGGCCAGGGACTACTCACCATCGGGCATTTCCCTGGGCAAAAGCACTGCTCGGCTGCTCGACCTTGAGCGTCCAGTGGGGCTTCTCGATGAAGGGCATGGTGAGCACGTGGTGCTTGCCCGCCGGTCAATGGTACAGTAGATGGAGGTTGGCAACCTGTGGAGCTGTAAACGCGCGGAGAGTGGCAGGGCGCGCTTCTTTAATGCTGGAAGCGCAGAAGAGCGCCTGGTGCAGATCTCCGCATGTGGTACCGTTACGGGCGATATCAATACGCAGCCAGTGATAAGATAAGTGCGCCTGGGGAGCGTCTAATATCCATGACAGGTAGCGGTACCGGGTTCAACAGTGGCCTGGGCGAAGGGTCCGAAGACGCCTCCGAACATTTTGGTACAAGTAACCTTCGTACAGAGCCAGTCACGGCATAACATGAAGCAACTGGCGCCGAGTCGCTGGCCAGAGCGCAGCCTGTTATTCGACAGTCGTCTAGGTGCAGATAAGAACCCCAGTCGACAGGACGCTAGCAGGGCGCGGCTCGGTGGCGCATCGGTTGTAATGCCCCGGACGGGTCCTACCCACGCGAGCTGAAGTCCCAAAGTACATTGGTCTACATATTTGTACAAATGTATGATTATACAGAGTACTGCACAAGGTTCCACGGTGCTGCATGTCTACGAGTTTATTAGTCATGACCGACTGTTTGACTATCTACACATAGTACGCCAGTGTGTGGTCGTCTCGGATCGTGGCAGTAACTCCCAGCGAAACCTCGCCACCCGCTACTGACGAACCATTAACTATAAGCTCGCCAATGATCTGCTCGTCGGTCGTCTTGTGCTGTGGCGTGTCCTTGACCTTGATCTCTACGCAACTTAGCGGCACGCCAAAGTGGTTGTGCTTGTTTGACGCCGTCTCCCTACGGTAGTCGTACATGTTGGTCTGTGCCACCGCTCCCGCTACCCTGCCAGTAGTCAATGCGTACACAACACGAGCCTTGGTATAGATTCGAAGATCGGATAGATCTTCCGAGCTCAGGGGCGGAGTGTTCAAGCCTTGTCGCTCAGAAACAAACACCAGGCGCAGCTTGCCAGGCGTGGTGCCAATATCCGCCCTAGTCGGGGCATTCAGCTTGGTCAAAAGGTTGTCGGTAGGTAGGCGGCCAGCAGTCAGCATGCGTGTCTCCAGGTAGTGGGCTAGCTTCTGTGCGCCACTTATTACAGATCCCTTGGTAGTGCTGTGAAGCTTTGCGGCGGTTTCCGCGGATATGACCGTAACCGTCGGGGCGATGGACCGAGTAGCCAATGTCAGGTCGACACCTGGGCCAGCCACAGACTGAATAATGACAGTGCAGTGCGAGAACAGGGCGGCAAGCGTCCAGCACAAGCAATACGAGTGCGTAAAGGCATCAGCCGGAAGGAACGTATCCGAGGCATTGAGACGTTGCAATGTCGGAAGAGAAGTGACGAGCGCGCCAACAGCGGCAGCAAGGTTCTGCACTCGTTAGAAGAGAGAAATGGATATTTCCTGCAGTACGTACCTGTTGTGTAAATTCGACAATGTCGGCAGGCTTTCCTGGAGCCTCTTGCCAGAGGAAGACAACAGCAGGAGCCTTTTCAGAAGTGGGAGGGAGGGCAACAGCGCCGTTCTTATGTTCAAGTACCAATTCATGCCACACTGCCACATCGACCTTGCCGCCAATGCCTTCGGGCACTTCGCTCCAGTCCATGTGCCTGCTTGTCTTCTCCACCGTCCAGACAACAGAACGAAGGCCGGACACAGCTTGGCTGACATCTGCGAGAGGGACGGAGCCTGCCTCGGCGATCAAAGTGTCGGCACCCGTCTGGGCAAGGAGCTCGATGAGGGTGGGGTGCGGCTGATTGTATGGGATTAAGATGGGTGTAAAGCCGTAAAAGGCGCCAGCGAAGAGAGCACAAAGAAACTCGAGACTGTTGGGGAGGTAGACGGCCACACGCTTTGCCCCGCGGCCCTGCAGATGCTTTCCAATAACAGCAATCTCCTTTGTGACGTCCTCAATCGCGTGCTCGCTGACACCGTCCTTGCCGAAGACGGTCATGATATGTGCGGTTCCGCTGGACTGAGCACCCTTTTCGAGAGGAATCTCGCCCGTCACCCGTCGCCAAATGTCTCGAAGGTCGCCGTCTTTGCCAGCAGAATACATGGGAGTACCCGGAGGTTTTACAGCAAGTCCAGTACGGAGAGGGTCTGGTGGGGGTTAGCCCAAGCACATGTGCAGCAGACATGGAACAAACATACAGCCATGGGGAGTCTCTGGGGACCTGAAGATGGCCGACTCGCCCGGCTGCCTCACATACGAAGCCTGTGCCTGTCGTGCGAGCAGCAGCGGGTGTGTGTCGGCGTCGGCATTGTCGTAGATGATCCAGGCGAGGAAGCCAACGATGGCGAAGGAGATGAGCGTGGTGTAGATGTTCCAGTCATTGAAGGCGTCGGAGATGGCCCCGTCGATCTGTTCGAGGAGTCCGGCCATGGTTGGGGTCACATACAGAGAGGCCAGAGAGGGTATGTGAGTGAGTAGAGCAAGCAAGCTTCAGAGGAAAGCGCAGTGGAAGCAGCGGGATGACGGCGGGGAAGCAGCAAGCGGCGCTAGGCAGGGAACCCCTGTCGCACCTCCAACGTCCGCTCCGTCCTCCGAGGGCCCTTGGCAAAACATGGTTGCGGTTGCCATACAACCAACACGTCCGATACTTACAGCAGCTGCCACCGCCATCGCTCCTGCCACCATGTCGCTGTAGCCCCGCCAAACTCGACCACCGCCAGGCACCCTTTACTAACCAGCAGCAATCAAAGACACAGGCACGTGACATTGGCTCACAACTTTCACCAACCCTCTCAAGCCAAACAAACAACCACCCAGCCCATAGCTCAACCGCCCGCCCATCATGTCGCTCGCAAGGAACGCGCAGTCGCCGCTGCCTCCCATGCCCTCAACTCCATCTGCGCAGACACAGCAATCTTCTACGCCCAGCGGCTCATGGCGACATCCACAGTTTGAGGAAATTGCGCGTCGCCAGTACGCTACCACCTTTGACGAGCGCAATGTCCGCGCCATTGTCCTGAACTCGGGTCTCTTGTTCCTCTCCGTATATGGCCAGAATGTGAGCGAAAAGGTGAAACTGCTAGAATACGCAGCGTAAGTACTGCCTTTGAACCCTCACGCGCCCCAAACCCTGACACGACGCCAGGACCCCGATTAATGCCGTCGTAAAAGCTGTGCCCTTCAGTGCATGGGCCATACTGCTCATCCGACTCGTCTTCGCCGCCAACATCGTCGTCGCCTTCCTCCCCCTTATCCGCCGCTACTACCCCGATGACATCGCAGACATACCTCTTACACCCTCGCAGCGCGCCTCCATGGGCCTCAAGGCCGACGTGCGTGCGCCGCCAACTCCAGGGTCGGGCTATGCCTCTCCAAACTTTGTCACTCCCCCGCGCTACCAGCGTTCCACACCGCGCAGCAACAGCTTCAGCAACCAAGATTTTGGCTCACACTCGCCTCTCAGCGGCAGCCCTCGTCCAAATTTCGGAACGTCCACCTCCAACTCTCCTTTCAGTCTGAGTGGGTCGGCGGCTAAGCGCATGAGCTATGGTAGTTCGATGAGCAGCAGCTTGTTCGGCGATAGCTCGAGCAGTGCAACACCTGGCACACCTACTCCGTCAACCGGCAAGGCCAGCGTAGGATTGAACAACAAGTGGCTGTACGAGAAGCGAAGGGACAGCCCCAAGAGCAACCTGTTCATGTGAGGAGCGAGTGCGAGAGTAATAGCTTGGAATGCAAGCAATAAGAATAATTAGTCATGTGTGGGATGAAACATGAACGCTTTATACCCAGATATATCGCGCTGGCGTTTTGAAACTACCTTATCTCAGGCAGTATAACCTTTGAGCTAGCTAGCGGTTTGGTTAATCTCCGTAACCTTCTTTTTTTTTCGGGCCCTCCCGGCTCATGTATGATTTTGAACAAAGAGTGGGAAATTCCTTGGTAATATAAACGCCTTGATAGACAGATGTCTTGTAGTCCCCCCGCTTGCAGTTTCGTATATGTACACCCCAACAGCCTCATATTCCTATCTCCATTTTATGTTTATGAAAACCTATCCCCCTTCCGACTCCGATACACATCGCTCGCCTCGTACTTGCTCTTCTCCACGACCCTCTGCGCCTCATCTGACGGCGCATGCCTTGTCGGCGCGGGATCCTGACTCGCCTGCATACTGGGGTTTCCCTCTGCCTGTCCGTTTCCCGCTCCACCATTACTACTTCCTCCTTCACTCCGTAACCTGCCTAGCTCGCTCGTCACGCTCTGCGGCGCCGCTTGTGTGGATCCCGGTCTAGCTGTGGGGTTCAAAGGCGTTGTTGTTGGCGCCGATGTCTCGATGCCGTGCTCGAGGGCGTAGATGCGAGCGCGCTTTTGGCGGTCCAGCTCTGCTTTGTGCGCCCGGTCTGCGTTGATGCTGCGTTTGGCGAAGAAGTAGGCGCCGCCGCCTGCGACGATCAGAGTCGCCCAGCCGTAGCTGTGGGAGAGCGTAGGTTAGCTCTGCATACTGTGGTAGAGGGAGGTGTTGTGCGTTTTGTGGGGGCAGCGGCTGTGACGTACTAGACTGATTTGACCTATATTATCAAATTAATTACTCGTTGGTACAAGTGCAGATTGAATGGAGCTTACAGTGTTCATTTTGGGGCCTCCGTCAGTGGTTTGAGGGGTCAATTGGGGTAAGGAGGAGCTTGGTTGTGGGTTTGCGACGGTTCGCGAGTTTTCTTGATGGCTGGATGATGAAAGTGGTCTGATTGTTGTAAGGCTGGCGGCGATTACTCGGCGATTAGGACCCTGTTGCGGGGACTCGGGTGGCGCTGCTCATGTATAACATGCGAATATATAAGTACTTGTATCTTCACGACAGTTACGTACGCGATTTGAATGCAATGACATGTATATTGGAATTTACTTGAAAATCTCGCATCTGGCTTTCCAATGACTACTACTCCGTGGCTAGTACAAATAGAACGCCAACACATTTCCAAAAGCGCGTCGTATCTACCAAGTACACTGTCATCTTTTGTTGTATTTGCAGCTCTATACACTAACCCCGGAACGCATTTTGAAGCAATCATCTGTGAGTTGGCACTTTCTATTCTCCATGCCCATGGGGCGTTCATCTTTCTTTGCTGTTCTTCTGATCATGAACGAGTACTCCGCATATACTAGAGCAATAGAACTACTACACAATACATGCCGACCTGCGCATACGGCAACTCACAACTATATCTATCTGCTTGATAGCGACAAGAAGATTAAGTATCTGGGAAAATAACGGCATATCCAGTATCGGCTTTGGCTTACCACATCTCTTCCTGGGACAGGCTCAGCTCATCCTTCGTCATGCGATAGCCACACCAGCATGAAACTGCGGCAGTTGTGCCTGAGGAGCAACGGAAAACATCACGTCACCATAGAAATGCCGAGGATCAAGCGACCGACCTTCATTGAAACCGTCCCTGAAGCAAGAGCGTGAATAATCACGGCTCGACGGCACGTTTAACTGGGAGACGGCGACTTCAAATACTCAATCCCCGGACACTCACCTCCACAGAGAATAGGAGTGTGACCGCACCCGCCAACGGACTTCTGACCCGGTCTGGATTCGCGAGATTGATAATCCACATCCCATGCAGGTACCACCATCCCTTTCCACAGTGCTAGGGCAAGACCAACCGAATGTGAGATATTATGGGGCTCGCATATCCGAATCCGTCACAATGGCAACGTGCCGCTGTGAATGCCTGTCAAAGGAATAGATCTCGAGCTATGCTGCGACATGACGGGTTATTCCCGGCAGATGGTCTTGACTATACCGAGTGCGACATTGTTGGGAATCGCCAGTACCATATTCCCTGAAGCCATCATGAAGTTTTCAATGCATATTCGATATACCTCGTCATTCCACAAGTGCAATTTGCTCTGCGCAGTGGACTTCGAGAATGGCCCAACAACAGTCACTAAGTCAAGCTCGTTGTATCTTACTACTTCGTTGCCTCGCTGCCTCGCTGCCTCGCTGCCTCGCTTGCCCGAGCATCCTGCGCAAGCGATTCCTTTTGCCCTTCTTCATCTTACTGAATCCCTCAGCTCCGTCTCGCCTCAGAACCGACCCACTTGTCACACAGGTACGAGAATCGTGAGTAGCTGGGTCGTTCGACGGTTGAGAGGAAGGCATGTTACTTTCAATGCGTATTTGCCGAGACCCACTACACGAGGAGGCGCCGCTGCTCCTCCAACGGGTCGCCCCACGACGATGTAACGGGAAAGACCCGCTTTTCACGGCGCCTGTTCTCAAAACACCACCCCTCCGAAGCCATTGCACCTCTCCCAATGCGATTCTTGCCCTGGCTTTTCAGGAAACGCCCGTGCATCGTTTTCGCTTGGGACGGTCAAGATCGGCTATAGCCAGCCGTCTTGTTTCGTAGTGGCGTGCTGCACTTTGATTCGAAACTTGACTTTTCGGGCATCGAAACCTCTCACGCCTCATGATTGCCATCCTCTGGTGGAAAAGAGAAAGCCATACCGACCCAACAGGCGCCAAACGACTGGTGGCATGATGCGCTACCCGTTCTCGAAGTTTGAAGCCAGTGGAGCCGCCTCACCACGGTACCTAAACGCCTATGACAGGCTGAGTAGTCCCGCTGCGGATCCTGTACAAGCACTCGTGAAGCTGGGCTAAGCCCTGCTTGTTCCCATCTTGGCAGCCTCCCCTACTCCATTGTTTTTTGCCAAGTATTGACTGAGGCGCCGAAGGGCGCCCACGCATACAATCATCCCTTGACCTATACCGAAGCACGTCTCATGGACGTGGGGACTACTATGGGTCTTGAAAGAGCAAACTGGCGATACAACGGCTAACTCGGTCATGCTTGGGCAGTATATATGTTGCTTGTGACTTCACAGTCTAATCATCATCTCCGGTCAACATTCACTTCTCAGTAGCTCGACGCTAATCTCTCTTTCTTTTTTACTTTCTATTCTGTTCCCAGCGCTGAGCGCCAACTTATTTCAATCTCCCATCATCACCATGTATCGCTCTGTTACTGCCGTTGCGCTTGCCGCTCTACTTACCACTGTGCATTCGCACGCTGCCATCTTGCAGGCTGTTGGCGACTCTGGTAACAGCCAGGGATTCTTGGGTATGCTTTTCTGAGTCTCCAACGTTGAACATGTTCTTACATTGATCCAGTCGATCCTGAGATCGCCCGCAACTGCACCACCATTTCTCCTTGCCAGCAAGATGCAACCATTATTCGTGATGCGGAGATTACCCAAAACATTGTCAATGCTTGCGGAAGGACAGAGATCAATGGCAACATCGACATTGGAGAGCAGACTGAGAACGAGCTTGCAGCTGGTCGTATGACAAAGGTCTCTTCTGGTTCCACTATTGCTGTCACCATCCACCAAGTCAACGCTGATGGTGCTGGTCCTTTCGAGTGCGACATGGACGAGACCAGCAATGCTGTTACTACTTTCACGCCATTGAAGGTTTCCAACAACGTCCCTGGTGCCTTTGGTCTTTCCCAAGCCAAGGAGAAGGATTTCGTTATCAACGTTCAGATGCCTGACAAGTTCAACTGCATCGGCGCATCCACTGGAAACATTTGCACCATCAGATGCCGCAATAATGCGGTAGCTGGACCCTTTGGCGGCTGCTTCGCCGTACAACAGACTGACGGCACTGGCCGTACCAACAAGAGCGCTGCTTGTAGGTTTTATTTTCATTTTCTCATCCCCTAGCGCCAGCACACCCATGTATGTATACTCACTGCCACTAGCTGTCGATACTGCTCAGACACTTGAGGGTATCTCTGCACAAATCCTTCAGAACCAGAAAGACCTTCCTGCTGCCATTGCAGCAAACCAGGCTGCTGGTGCTGCTAAGGGCAACGAGGGTGCCAGTGCCATTTCCGGTGCGTTTGTTTTACAATGATGGATTAGACGAGTAACTAACGTGTGATAGCTCTGCTTCCCGCCGCCACCCAAGCTCCCGGCAACAACAACAACAACAACAACAATGGAAACAAGGGCAACGGTAACGGCAACAAGGGTAATGGAAATGGTAACGGTAACGGTAACAACAACGCCAACAAGGGCAACGGCAACAACAATGCCAACAAGGGCAACGGAAACGGAAACGCCAACCAAGGTCAAGGCCAGGCACAGCAAGGTCAGGGCCAGCAAGGCCAGAACCAAGCCCAGCAAGGTCAAGGTCAAGCCCAGCAGGGTCGTGGCCAAAACCGCGTCACCGCCCGCCTCAGGCGCTTCAGCACCAAGTTCCTGACCGCACCTGCAATCTAAGTCAAACATATCACTGTTGTGACAAAGCAGCTACATGGGATGATGAAAGTTGGCGCAATATAGCGCATGGGAAAAAACATGGCTGGTCCAACAATTATTCGACTATAAATGTATATACTTTTTAGTTAGAGAGAGAGAAAGAGGGAGGTCGGAAGAGGACTAAATGTATATGTTTACCTCTTTCAATGTTTGGTGCCTTTTTGAGTTTTGATGGTTTGCTGCGTGATGAATATGTGAAGAAAGGGAATTGGCCAGGTCTAGTGTTTTGAGATCGGGTACTGCTCATTGAGATTAATACTCCACTTCAATGATAGCTAACAAGATGTCTCATATCCCTCTCTATACTCTCTTGTCCCACAAAAATACTATATCCCGTATCTCCATCCACTCCCTCTCTCCATTCTCCAGCACACCACCAACCCTATCACGAACGGAAAAAAAAAAGATTGTTCGAAAGACCCCGAGCATCAGCTCGAGCACGTTCACTGTTGTCCCCTTCGTGGATCGAACACGATACCTCCAGATTTAGTGACTGACAAGACTTCAGTCTGGCGCTCTCCCAATTGAGCTAAGGAGACGGTGGTTGGATGGACTCGACTAAAATTGGTGGCTTTACATCGCCGGATATTTGGACCGAGGAATCAAGGCTAGGGGAGAAAGATATATGGAGAGGATGGAGAAGGCGGGTGGAGAGGTAGTGGGTGGGAGAATGGAGATTGGGGAGAGACGGTGGCTCGCTAAGGGCAGTGTGGAGTGGGGTGGACTCCACTTTGTGGGTTGATGGACGGGTCGAGATTTTTTTTGAGGCGGAGAAGTAGGGCCAGGGATATTTCCTGCCGATGCTGGGCTGTGAAGATCAGGGTGTGAAAGGTACACAGGCTGTAGTTGAGGCTGTGGTGGTGAACTGTGGAAGGGCGTTGTGATGTTGGGGGCTCTCTTTATCAGGCGCAGTAAAGGAGCGAACAAGATGATAGCACAGGCTGCATGTTAGCATATTCTATAACCTTGTAGTCAGTAGCGACAGGGAGTTGATATCGTTATTTGCATGCGAGTGAATGAAATTTTGATAGGCGCGAGCTCTTCCCATGGAGATTGCAAAGAAAAGTTGTCCAACCTACAAAACCACCTTTACTGGCTCATGGCACTGGATTGGGTATTAGAGCGTCGTGCTCAATGCAAATTTAATTGGTAAGTGCTTCTACAGTTGAAGGCAGGATTTGTGAAGGTGCAGTGGTGAAGCAAGAAGAGAGATACACGTTCTGCTTGAACCAAATGACGACATCGCACGTTGCGTGTGTATCTCAGAGATGGAAGATCCACTTTCATGGGCGTTGACGGCTGCGATACTACGATGACCGCTACAGCGTCGCAAGACCCACAAGAATGAGGATTAGAAATGACTCATGTTTACAAATGCGATGCAAATCAAAGGAGTAAGTAAGAAGAGACACACATTTCTCGGGCGTTTGACCAATCAGAGTAGCTCTAATTCTGCTGACCGGCTGAACCACCTCACACAAGCCGCAAGACGTGACCGAGAGGGAGGATGTCGTGACCAACACGCTATTCCCCGCCGAATCCTCTCGCTGATTTGTGAGCGGCAAAATCCTTTACCGACTGACGCGCGCTCGCCCGACAGTGGTGTGATGCGGTCCATGTAAAAGGGCGATCAACCAGAGCACGAGCAAAGTAGCACCGCTAGGCCAAACCCAGGCTATTGATTACCGTGTTAATCCCTCAGCATTCTTTGCGGAAACGGGTTGGTAATCAGCATCCAACCACTGACATATCAGATACGCTTAAAGTCTGGGGCTTTGAAAGGCACCTTTCCATTATTCAAAAATTACAGCAAACCCCGTAACCAACAAACCCATCAACGAGTGCCGAATACTTCCCATTGCTCTAGCCACGCCTGTGGTCTGTGTTTGCGTGTCTCCACCACTCTTGCGAGCAAGCCTTAAAAGACCACAAACAGCCTCTACCAGGCAGCCACTTGTCTTCCTATATCTCACCTAAACACCCCCTCAATCTTGCATACCAAGCGCAAAAAGCAAGACACAAGCAAAGCGCCACCCACGACAGTCCTCCAAGTACCCCACATATTCCGATCCGAAAGTTTACCCAGCCCCACATCGCGAACCCATCCAAGGTGCTACTTGAACATACATAGTTGAACTACGACGGCGGCCACTATTAACTCGCAAACCACTTTGGACCTGAACCATTCCCTCATTTCCTACGCACACAACGTTACCCAAATCCACACACCTAAAACTAACAAAAATCACCAAAATGGCACTCTCCACACACGCTATATCCCACATCCGACGCTACTCGACGCGCATGCCACGCGATCCCCACTACCGTCTCAAAGCCACCCTCGCAACCAGCTACGTTGTGTCTGCCTTTGCGCTGCCGTTTGTGCCTCCACTGCTGGAAACAAGGAGGGCCAAAGCAGATGGCAGTTATATGACGAGGTATGTATTGCTATGATCCTCTATCAGAACACGAATGCTAATGGTGGTACAGGGAGAGTGCGTATTGTTCGTCGCAGTATCTGGGATGCCCGCGGTGAAGGGGCTGAGGACGTATTGGTGAGTTTTTGGTTCTGGACTGTGGTGAGAGTGTACGAGTTAACAAAATGTAGGATTTTTTCCTATTCTCACTGCATTGAGGTTACATTGGCATGAACATACCCGGCGTTTTTCTGGTTTCTTTTGATATATACTACCGCTGTATTAAATTTTACAGAGGCTCTGCGGATACATGTGCCGATAGATAGAGTCTGATAGTGCTCTAAGCAAATTTGAGCAACTCATGATTCATCTTGTCCACATGATTTACATTTTCGGAATCAGAAATTATGATATGTGACTTCTTCACGGTCATCGCTACATATTTGTATCGATAAAGATCTTAATCAACATCCTCATTTTGCGTCTGGTGTTCCACCGCATCGTGCATTTCTTCCTCATCTTCGTCTTCATCTTCGTCCTCGCTCGCCGATTCGTACACAGCAACGTAAAGCTGGCCATTATGCTCAAACATCTGCATCCCATCGTCATCCATGAACCCGTCGTCTTCGTCCAGCTCCAGATCGAGTTCCATATCGTCTTCTTCGTCGAGGTCGTCCACTTCAAAGTCAACATCACTGTCAACTGACTCATCCTCGTCTTCGTCCACATCAAATATATCCAAAAAGGGATGCCGCCGACCGGATCGCACAAGACTATGTCGCAGGAAATGAAGGCTACGCCGGGTCTCGTTCGTTAGTCTGCTGATATCTTCGTCACCCAGCTGATCGGTCTCAGGGGGTTCTTCGTCCGTGCTCGCGACCTCCGTGCTAGAATCCCCCTCTCCCCCGTCGCGTATGTGTCGGTGGAAGCTCACTGCCTTCGCATCGTACACACAGTGAGTGAGTGGAACTCGCTCGTTGTGTAGATACGGGGGTATGAAATTGGGGCTTTGGTGTAGCTCTATAAACATTTTGAGATTGATCCCGGCTTTGGAAAGCTGATACGCCTTCGCGTGTCGATTGCGAAGAGCTTCAGCGGCACAGATGTAGGTTGGTTCGGAGAGGTCAAGCCTACAGTGCAAGTCAGTAAATGCGCTCTAATGAATGCGTCGCACTCTCAGCCAGAGAAGGGTGATCAGCACTTACCAGACATAGGATGACTGCATCAGCTCAAGTGATTTCAGAGACGGAAGTGCAGCATAATGACCAAAGTCAGGCGGGTGATCCCAAAAGTCCACAGGGACATCCCAATGTCGTCGGATCCGGAGTGTATCAAGTTCGGGAGGAGCCAGGTCGCGATTCATGATGATGCCCCGGTGCAGAAACGAAGTAGTGTCGCATTCTAGGTACTTTAGGGCATGGAAATTGCGCATACCTTCACCAGCGGGTCGAATGCTCTGGAGAATATGTGGATTTGAATCCAGGCGCCATCCAGGATTCAAATGGGTTAGGCTTTCCAACGAATGGGCGACGTATGACAGTGCTTTCAAGGACGCGTTTGGATCTCCCGACAGAATGGGCTTAGCACGACGCGACCGATTGATATTAAAGACGTTTTCGCCAAGAGTCAATGATTTGAGTCGCGCTGGTGTGCGCAGGATGCTGAGCAGGCTCTTGGGTTGAAGCTCGCACTCGTCAAAACACAGCGTCGACAAGGGCGTCTTGCCGAAGTGCGAATCAAGTTGCGGAATTTCTGCATCCGGGAATGCAATGCAGGAAACATGAAGGTAACGGAGTGTAGGGTGCTGAAAAAGACAGTGAAAGCCACCCAGGTTCCAAAAATCCGTATCAGAGCCATGCGAGTGAATAGTCAACCGTTCCAGCAGAGCCAGCCCTACAGTCCGCTCGACATGTTTTCCGAGGCGCTGCTCTGCCAGAATGTTGTCTGCCTCCTTGGGACCGTCTGCACACGCAGTGTCAAGTGCAAGTCGAAAGCGCTGCATATCGGCTTCGACCCAGGCCTCGCTACCGGCGCCTTCCCAATTGAAATTATCATATGGGCTTTCGATGTGCCACTCGCGCAAGTTGACCATATCGGCAACGCAATCATTAAATGTTGCCCTTAGATCGTTGCTATCTTTCAAGTCTCCTGGCTGGTATTGGTATAATATTTTGAGGGTTTGAACGGCACGGACGCGCTGGCGACGTTGTGTGAAGGCCTCGATAATGGCATGGAGGTTCTTGACCGAAAGCAGCTCGACCGTCTTGTATATGCGCTCCTCAGCCAGGTGCTGCATGCTACGGCATGTCTGTGCAAGCGAACAGAGGGCCTTGTTGTTACCCTCGAGATGGTCGATGACGAGAAGGGCAAGCTCGTTGGGGAGCGTCGACGTCGCGCTGCTCAGCGAATCCGAAGCCATGATGCGCGATGTGGTGAGAATCTCGATGCGTATTTATATGACCTGTGAAGATTGCCTGATGCCTAGGCGTACGCTATATTGCTGGGATACGTCAGTGAATGAGCCCAGAGAGCACCTGCAAGCAAACTATGGGAACCATTACACTTGTATTGGCCTGGCGACGCCTTCTTGGTGTCTATGATATGGGTTGGAGCGAACTCCGTAACGGAACAACGCGGTTGGGGACGCGAATTTGGCCAAAGTAAATTATGCAGGGACGAGCGACCGCCGCCTGCGGGGTCGCAGCCGCCGACCAATGACGTCGGCGGGCCCCACGTGCGGATACTCTTTCACCTTCATCCGGTTGACAGCATGATTGGGATTCAGCACTGGGCTAAATCTGACCAAGCGCTTAGGGAAATTTGACTCTCTTGCTCTGCAAATTGTGAAATCTGGTACGATATAATGAATTTTGGAGAACAAGCAGGAATTTACTCTCGAAGTTTATGATATAGGTTAGGCAAGTTGAAAGATTGAATACAAAAATATTGAGCAGTACACTCCATTACTACTGCACAGTGATCCTGAGTTTCGATCGTTTCGTTGATTAGATCTCTTTCAGCCTGTAGTTATACTGCTGAGTTGCCATGTGCTTTGGCCCCGCCTTCACCTCCGCTGCCACGCTCTCTCACCTTCACCTCTGCTGCGCACGTGCCTTTACATATACCTGCGCAGCGCACGGGCTCCGCTGCCACGCGCTAGCCCCCTCTCACTACTACTATATTTCAATGTAGGTTGGTCCTGTTTGTCCCAGCATCCAACACAGAGTCCAGAAGACGCATACCAACGCAAACAACAAGATGGACTTCGGTCCGTATTACATAAAGGCAAGTAAGAAGCGCGAGATGGAGGAGAGTGATCAGACTCTCGATTATAACACCCATGATCATATCCCCCAATTCCCTACATATGGCACTACTGACGCAGCACCTCGCGTTCTTGACCGCCGTCAACATCGGCGTCGGAACGTTGCCATTGACACATGGGGACCTGAATTCATGACCTCCCTGAGAAACAATCTCCCTGAAGAGGAACCCAAAGAGCAGCCATTCGGCGTCTACAGGTCCATCATCCGGCACCCCAACCTCTTTCCCTTGTTTGTTCTTCGCCTCCCATTTGCTTCTTTGATGAGTCTCTACGCCATCGACAAGGAGTTCCACTGGTACTTCAACAAATACTACGTCTCAAACATCAAGAAGTATGCTTGCTATCACGCCCCCGTCGCCTGCCGTATCTTCGGCTGGGCACTGTATCCGTGGCTGTGCATCTCAGACCCCATGCTCAAACCCATGGACACGCGCAACTGGCTAGCACGCGACGTTCCCGGCTTCCGCTGGCTCGGCATGGTACTGTGGCGCCAAAGCGTTATCCGTTCGATCCTCACCATACTCGCCATCGAAGGCCACCGTGTACCCGCTGCCTGCGAGACCGTGCTGATGAAGTTCTGGTGCCTCATGGAGACCAACAATAAGAGGCAGCGCCTCGCGTACATCCGCAACAAAGAAATCTGGTCGGACTCTGACATCATACACTTCCATCTGTTCCTCATCAAGCTCGATATGCGCTTCACTGACCCTGTTCTGGGAAATGGCGCCGGTGGGCTGTCCCAGTTGCTCCTCAGCCAGAAGAGTTTGAGCACGCTGTGGGAGGTGCTGAGCGGCAAGCTTCGATTCGAATACGACGATGTTTACAAGATGATTCGAGGCACCTTCCACGAGGACGATCTCGATACCGACGGTCTTCCCTGGCTCTTGGACCCCGTCAATAACGCAACTGATCCCCCAATCAATGGCCTTTTGTCGTTTGATCACTGGGACAACAACTCGCCCAGGATGCCATACGCCTTCTACATGGTCATCACTGAGGGCATCAAAAGAAAGCTACATGTACAGAGGTACTATGTCGACTTCCTGCTCTATGGCTGGATCGACAACGTGACTGGAAAGAATCTACCGGTCCCTACAAAGCTGAGAGGAGAAAAGCATGTCAGGCTCCCGCGTGAAGGATGGCCGGAGGAGGAGGTCAGAAGGAGCCTCGTCAAAGAGATAGACCGTCGTTTTGGCGGCTCTATGACTGAAGAACAGGGCGCGACATACAAGGGAAAGGGCAAAGCACCTGTCTATAACGGTATGAGTGGTGAAAAAGAGAATACTTACAGATCGCAAAACATTTGAGAAAAGCAAAATGCTAACAAGACAGATTGTGGATAACCTCTCTGATGGCATATTGGACGACGTTACGGCAACACTACGCTGCTTCTTTATGGCGACGAAAATTGAAACTGTTCAGAGCGATGCGACGAGAGCTGGTTCACACGTGCTTTGAGCACACGAGCCATTGCATACGGCTGTCATACGCAAATTGCTTCATGTGTCTAGCATACGAGTTCAGTTCAGGCACAGCCTGCACATAAGTAATGACAAACCTATCTAGACAGGTGTTCTTGAAGCACACCCAAAGTGCTGCTTTCTAAAAATGTAATCTTAGAGGATACCCAGTCCCGCTTGAACGCCCGCACGCATGTACCCTCATAACACCGCCTTTCTAGCCGTCCCCTCAAGCGCCATATACTCGTCCACAATCCCCCTATAGTCCCCAGGCATGTATGCCGTGAACCTCTCAGCAAACCAATTCCCCTTGCGCTGGTTCTTCACCCCGACATCCTTCAGCAACATATCCACATACGGCAGGCAATCGAAGAACATTTCAGGGAAGCGTGCGCCGAAGCCCCGGCTGTAGCGCCACTTGACGAATTGCGTGTGCAAGACGGTTTCGTACATGGCGCGCTCGGAAGGCGTGTTGTTATTCTTGTGATCTTGGAGTGCGGAAATACGGTTGTCTAGGAATGCCGTGATCCATAGGGCTTGCGCTTGCGATATGATAGTTGTAGCGGGGCTGCGGTATGTGCCGGCAAAAGCCAGGGTGCGGGTGTCTAGGAAAGCGGGCGGGACCATGAAGCGGTAGAGGCGGTACGGTTCAGCGGGAACATCTTTGGTCTTCTCTACAGTCGGGTTACGGGGAACGGGCTGGTCTTGCAGTTTGGGAAAGGCAGTGAAGATTTGCGCGTCTGCCTGGCGGACGTGGTCTTGTGTGTTGCGATTTGGGTGGTGACCGGGGAGACCGAGGTCCTTGTTTGTTTCAAAGTTCAGCTGAGGCGTGTCTTTCCATCCTGTTCCGCAGATCAGGACGTCGGATTGAATGATGTCGCCGGTGGAGAGGTGGACAGCGTGAGGAGAAAGATGCGAAATGTCTGCGACATGAACCCTGATTTTGCCACTGCGTACGAGCTCGAAGAAGTCGCTTTTGTAATTTAACAAACCGCGATTTGTACCGATGAAGAAGACGTCATCCCAGGGTCTGAGCTTCGCTGTTTCAGGGTGAGTGTCGTAGCCGTTATCCTCTTCAATCTTGTGCTGCACTTTTGCGAAAAAAGCGTCAGCAATCTTCTTTCCAAGCCAATGTTGATAGAAAAAGCTGCGAATGTAAGCGAAACCATCATCGAAGATGCACGGAGTAAGCCATGTCAGCAGCCTCGTCTGGATAAGCATCTCTGGTATGATCTTGAGAGGTGTCAACCGGTTCGGCATCATCCAGCAGGGACCATGGCCAGATTCTCGAATAATCCAGTCAACCTGGACGCCCGCAGAGGCATATGCATGTGCAATGTCCCAAGAGAATTTCGCGCCGCTGAGCAGGGTAATCTTCTTGTAAGGTCCAAGTCCACCTTCGGCCCTGGCGAATTCGCTTGAATGATATATTGGAGCACCAAAAGTCTCGTCTCCAGGTAGCTTGGGCATCCAGGGCTCAGACGTCAGTCCCGTCGCAACCACCAATCTCGAAGCGGCAATCTTGTATTCTGTCTCCGTTGAGTCCGCATGCTGTGAGACAGTCAACATCCAGCCCGTCGGCCCTTGATCCACGGCTGACTTGACAGCGGTGTTGAGACGTATGTGTTTCTCCAAATCAAAAGTATCAACATATTTGTGAATGTACTTGTTAACGTGTTCTCCGGGTATGTGGTCGTCTGCAAGGTTGAAGCCTTCTGTATCCATGGGCAGGTCGCTGAACTGTGCGCGAGTCAGTCGCGCACCCAGCGCGTATGGGTGACGCATATACCTCAAAGGTGCGAAAGTGGTTGTTCGTGCGAAGCCCTGGGTACAATCTGTCTTCTGCCCATACCCCTCCGATATATCTCGACTTGTCTAGCACCAAGATTGATGCCTGAGGGTGGACATCGCGATAGGTTTTGGTCACCGCCAGGCCATGTATGCCTGCGCCAACAACGACCAGATCAAATGTCTCGATATCAGCCATTGCGACCAATACACATGTGAGCCAGCCAACACTGCTTTGCAGTCAAGCTGGCAGGAGGGCATAGTAGACTATATGTCTCTTTAAGCTAGTGGGTCGTCGCTTGATTAGAGTTCGCCAGAGCTGACTGTGAGGACTAGGAAGCCCCTTGTCTCAGGTCGAGATAGGATCAGCCCCTTGCTCATTGGTGAGCTAGCTGGATCAAAGACATATGACTATCAGCCAAGCGCAGTCTAGATGAAGCGTATGGTCAAAAGCTGACGGTGGAAGCGAGGAAATCATCATTATCTACCGCCCTGAGCGGCATGTGCTTCAAGCCATCGTCAGCACTGTCAGGGCTTGATTCGCGCCATGCTTGCATGGCGCAGGGTCGAGGAGAGTGGCAGCACTAGCACTTAACACTAAGTGGGGGACATGGGGATTGGGAAAGACGCGGCTTGGGATGGTTCGCTCCAGTCGAGCCGGCCAGACGATTGTGGCGCCTTCTCGCCACCTAGTCAAAGAACGATGCTGTTGCATTCTTTCTTCCAGTGAGATCGAATCACTGCACGATGCTTGTGTGTTATCCTCCGATAGGATGGAAATAATCTGGGCCGCGGATAAAGCTGATGGAAGAAATCCACGTTCGTATGGAAGGTTGGGATACCGGCGCGGAAAGGAAGGCAGCTACCGCACAACCCCACCACACTAATCCAGATGCAGTCCTTTGTACTTTGTCACCAGCCGCACCCTTGTTACGCTTATTATCACCCGTCGAGAAGTATTAGTATTTGTTATTTGGAATTCTTCCTATTCGAGAGTGATGGTGAAAAAAATGTCACAAGGCCTGCTGACGATACAAAATGCGGGCGCTGAATAAGGAACATGGACCAGATCATCTGAAGCGCGTATATCGGCTAGGGATACTGCACAATACGTGACACACATTAGGAGGTGCTCTGTTCTATGGTATCCGCCTTGTAAAGCGACCATATAAATCCACCGGTCAGACAGGTGCGTATTTGATAGGAGACGGACGGAAAGTCCAGGGCCATTGCCTGACTGTTGTATTGGACGACTGGTTACGCCATGGCTTAACATTAAACGTGTTTTCTGGAAGCTCAGGCCCGCTTGTCGTCTTCTATAACTACACCGTCTATTTGCTTAATAGGATCCGGATCAACCGTAGAGCGTTCCAACCCCACTAGTCCCACCAGAGCCTCATCATCGATATAGTCTCTGATCTCAGGATTTTTACCTGGCTGCTGCCCATGTGCAGCCTTGAGCTTCAAGATTTCTTCTTCGCTAAATTTTTTAAACGCCTTTGGGTTCTTCTTGTCTTTCTTCGCGTGTGACTCGCTCTTAAACTGGTATCCTCTTACACGCGGCCCTTGGCCAGTCTTCTCTGGTAGAGTGGGCTCGTAATAGGCCTCAAAAGCAGCCATTTGGGCGTCGAATGTGCCATCTTCAATTGAAGCTCGCACGCCTGCAAAAAAGGCTGAGAGAATGGCGTGGTTGTGGATTTGGATCAGTACCCAGCCTAGCATCTCTTTGGCGGCGAGGAGGTGCTGAAGAAAGGCGCGATGATGCTTGGTGCAAGTATAGCAAGTGCAACCCTCTGAAAGCGGGGTGACAGATAGTGCATGGTCGCCGCTCCACATATCGATGCCCAGAGAGCGGCGAGTGCTGCCCTCTGTTGGGTTTGCAGGTGGTGGGAAGGTGAAATCTAGCACTATGCCGGCATCGGTTGCATCGTTTACAAAAGGAACAGTAAAGACGTCCATACCCAGGTTGATGTGGCGGAGAAGCTCGTGAGGGCTGGCGGGAGCATGAAACGAAAGTCTTGGAAGATGGTGCAACTGGTCCGGGAGGTCATCAAGTAGATAGGCGTCATATATGGCAACACCACTGATTTTGTCCACCATATCGTCTATCAGATGCTCGAGATACCACGACTGAAGATCGCGTTCAATAGGCAGTATGGGTGCAAATATGGCCCAGCTCTTTTCTTTCCCTTCTAGTGTGCCTTTCTTGACGACCAAGTCTCGCAGCCACGTCTCGGTCCTGTCGCTCATCTTGTCCTTGCGTTTGAGGCTAACAGAGTCCTGGCCAAAGGGAATATCCGCCAGTCCCACAACAATGTCAGGCTGCAGCTTCGTCGTAGTGGCTGCGTAGAACTCCGATGACACAGAGGTGAAGCCAACGGAAGTCAGGAGGCCAACTTGGGTGTTGGAGTTTGCGTGGGGGCTGGGTATGGGTGGGTTGCGACGCGCACCGAGAACGAGCAGTGTTTCCGGTGGCAGGGCGATGAAGCGGCGTAGTGGCTCTGGGACATCATACTGGAGCACTGGCGGTGTTTTCTGGGGGTGTTTTTCCACGACTGCAATGCGTCAGCCGTGTATGTGGTGCTGCAGCAGTTGATTGCGCTACCCACAATCTTCGAGAGGGACATAGACACCACTCAGGTCGACGCTCTTCTGGAAATTATCCTGCGAGATATGCGGGATGATGCCTCTGGACGTGTTACCAATGAATCCCGGTGTTAGTATCTTATTGCGCCCTGGCACCGAAAGGCGGCCAAGCCGTGGTGCCAGCGAGCCTGTCGCCTTGAGGAGTGTGAACTCGAGCATTTCAGCCGGCAGTTGGTCCAGCTTTTGGGCTGAGGCCCCGGCAGACATCTTCCCACTGGAGCTTGTATCCTTTGGTGGAGCAGCCAGCCCTAATTCCTTGAGCCCTCTTGTAAGGGTTGCGATGAACAATGCCTCACAGTGGGGCAGCGTACACACACGCTTGCCCCGCCATAATCGAGTTTCCAAATTCTCATCATCACGTGCACACGCGTCAACTCATGCGCGGCCATCGCGTTATGTGGTCACACCAGTCTGAGATGGACATCTGTTATTTCAGTTTCACGTAACCACATCCATCCATTGCAGTCAATCTAGTACCCTAGTTTCTTTGCCCTCTCCTCCCCTAGCACATCCACCAGACTCACGAGCTTGAAGCTTGCCTCTTTTCCCGTACCACCTCCAGGTAGCTCATTGGCATCGTCGTGCGTAACGAACAGGCCATTCGGGAAGTCCTTGTTGAGCGCATTGCCCACCGCAGTAATGCCATCCGTGTTGCTCACATGATCAATTCCCTTCTCCTTGTTGTCCACGATGGTGAACTTTCCAACGTACTTGTGCGGTGGGGCCCGCTCATAGATGATGTACGCTGAGATTCCTTGGGACGAGACCATGATGTAGCCACCAGGCCCAGATTTCGCAGGTACAAGCGTAATTCCCTCGACATCAGCTTCAAGACCGCTCTGATCGCCTATCTTGGCAATCTGCACACCAGTCTTAGAGCCGTTGGGTTCAGCCTCGTAGCGCCAGATACCCAGTCCTTCTTCGCCGATGAATACGTATCCAGCGCTCTCGTCCGCAACGCAACCTTCGACCTGACCTCCAGAACCACCCTGAAATTCGCGGACAAGGGTCGTTTGTAAAGTGCCATTGGCACTAGCCGTAAGCTCGTATTGGAGATACTGAGCTTCCTTGTTGTTTACGAAGAGGTAGTCTTTGCCCGAAACCTCGGAGTGGTAATTGCATGATCCGTACGGCTCGTAATCCTTGGGAAGCGGCTGGATGCCTCCAGAGATATCACTGATATAGCCGGTGCTGTTGACTTCAACCAGACTTGACAAATTAGCTGATGTTTCCTGACTCGGCTACGGTACTTACCAGAGAGTATTATCTCCACGACATGCGGCATACGCAAGGTCTACTTTGCGGCTGGCAACTGTAAAGTTGTAAATGATGTCGACATTATTCGGTTTGTTAGCTGTCAGATGTTGTAAGAGTTTTCCCTGTAGATCAAATACACCAAACCCTTCGCCCTCCGCGGATTTGGTCGTAGTAATAATCTTGCTTTGATCCGGCTTTGTTGCATGTATCCAGATAGCTGGGTCGTCGCCGTCACCACCGTTCGCTTCAGTCTCGTATTTCGCTTTGACAGCTGCGAAGGAGCAGTCTGGACCCGTCCATCCATCTTTACAATTGCATACGTTGGGGCCAACACATTTTCCTTTACCCGAACAGTCATTTTTGCAGATGGTCTTCGAGCAGTCACGACCCGTGAAGCCAGCAAAACAAGAACAGTCCTCGCCACTGCGGAAACCATGGTAAGAGCACTTTTTCGAAACCGAACTCTCGCAACGTTTGCAAGCTTTAGTCGCAGGGCTGTATCGGGTGTTGGCTTGAATACCTAAAGAGGTAAGAGTACCCTCGAGAGATCCGATAGCTACGCCGCTGTTGTCTTCGCCTTCGAAAGCAAATGCGATGATACCTAATGAATATCCAGATACTGGAGATTGCAAAACCGACAATCCTCCCTCGATAGAGAGGTCCGAGATACCACCTAGGGTGATACTTCCCTTGGATTTCATCATCGCATCGTACACGTCAATCGTCTCATCATGCGCTACCAGGAGGTAGTCGCCGGAGGTACTGTGGTATGTAGCGAGGCCAGCCACTTTGATGTTCTCAACCACAGTTCGTATTTCAGGGGATTTGGTGGTCTCTGAAGCTTGAAAAGCATACAATGGCCGATCCTCAGCCGAGAAAAAGACCTGGCCGTTGGAGAAAACTGAGCAGCTTTCGCCCTCGATAGCAACTGGAAATGTTTGGACCTATGTCACTTCAGCTATTGCTTTCTTTTCGGAAATCGTGCCGATAGTCATACTTCCAGAACTTCTACTTCGTCGTCAATATCTTGAATCGAGAACTGTACCACCTTCTTCTTTCCGAACAGGAAGATGTAGCTTTCTCCACTTTTCTCGCTTCGCCATGTGCATGCCGTGCTCCAATCACCGAGCTGTCTCTTGTTATCCTTAGATAACTTCTTTCCTGTTTGAGCATCGAAGACCTCGATCAACGAATTTGGCGCAGGTATATTGATAATGAGATCACGGCCGCCAATGTCGTGAACTGGCACCGCAATCTTTGAGCGACCGGTTTTCTCGTGAGATTTTTCCACTAGAGAAGTTCCGTTGGAGACGGAAAACGTCCGTAAACCTCCATCTGCTGCACTACCATCATTCACAACGAGGAGCGGTGATTTGCCATAGATGAAACCAGTGTTGTCTCCGTCAAAGCCGGTAGCCGCAGGAACAAGTGTGATGTTGGCGTTTCGGGCAGCAACCAACGAGATGGCACTCGCTGCCCAGATTGCGCATCTTGAGAAGGTTTTCATATCGGGCCAAGCCTGGGAGGGTAGATTGAAGCGACCTTGCGTTTCAACCTCCGCCGCAGAGTTTAACTTATACTTCTAGGTGTACAAATCCTCAAGCCAAGTTCTCGTCTTGGCATGCCCGTAAAGCCAATTAAACTGTACGAGGCGGCCTGAAGACATTCCATAGCGCTCGATCAGGGCAAGTCCCCGTTAATGGCAGGTAAGACAGTTATTCGGGGGCTGATGCTTGTTGTGCGTGCTGATCTGTGGCGACCGGTTAACCAATGGTGATGCAGAACACGACAACGTGAGACGGTTCGCAGGGATGCTCGCCGCTATTATGATCCACCAAGGATCAGACTAGCTTGAGAGAATATATTGCTCACTAGAACGACCAGGGAATGAGACGACTTTCCGCGCATGTGATGGTGCTATTAAAGGATGGTGACACTCTTACGATAGTGGAGGGTGTAGAAAGGTGTGTAGGAGCCCGGTTTTACACCACCTACTAATAGGATGAGTAAAGCATTAGGACCAAAAACATTAAATCTCCAGTCGATAGGATGTACTTTTTAAAATCTAGCTGGTAATAACGTTTAAAAGTGTTCGTAAAAGTGCACTCATTCTGCGCAGGTTTAACGTTCTGTTGAATTGAGCGAGTATGGCAAAATCAGCAGATGCAAGTTCCATACTGGTAGAAGCACAATGATTAAGAGCTGCTACTGGAATTGATTAATACGATAGGGAGATAAAGCGTAAGATATCTTTTCATTGAAAATGTATAACAAGCTAGCTAGTAAGTAAGGAGAGTAGGCTTGTAGAAATCTCTGCGTAACCTGTAGCATTACTCAGCTCATAAGACCTGATCCTTTCTCCTGGCCTCCAGACTGTGTAACCTCTATCCTGCTCATTTATGATGCAAGAAATCAACTGTCGGTGTTTTAATCTATATGCAAAGCGAAAACGTTTGACATTGCATGTATTTTGGGTCACATTCCTATTGTTTGTTCGTCACGGACACATCAGGTGCCAGGGCCATCATCAATATGTTCTTTGACGGGCGATAGTTCCTCAACAGCATGTCCTATGAGTTGTCTAGTGAGAAATCTCTGCAATTAGGATCTGGGCCACGTATGGAGTGGGGTATTGGTTCGTATCAACTGCGTATCACTCGTATGACATGTCGTTCCTCTTACAAAATTTTCGCTTTCTCGTCCGTCCTCAAAGCATTCTTTCGTTCTCTAGTATGTTGAAGGCTAACTGGTCTTCAAAAGCTAGGTAATGATCTGAGAAGTTATGATCGACTCCGCTCTTACTAAAAGTATTTCTGATCCAACTTCTTTCACGTCGAATACCCTCCGCCACGCGAACTTGCTTTCATCTAGAAATTGCATCGGACGGAAATCAATAGGATAAAGAAACAGATGCGATAAACTTCCCCGCGATTGAACGACGTCCAGTCGAGGTATTAAAGCACGAATAATATTTGTTTCAAGTGGCTCCAACATTCTTCACACAGCATGCCATGTTATTTCATGTGATCGCGATATCTATAGCAACTCGAGAATTCCATGTGACGCACAATTTGGAGATATTCGACGACCACGAGCCTATTGTGGACAATTTCTGGGTGCCCTACCCAGCCATTTCATAAATGCACTTCGGTAGCTTACTTCATTTGTGCTGTTGGAACTCCATGTTTCAAGATGACGAGAATATGTCTCGGAAAAGAGGGGGAGATAAGGCTAGTGTTTATATTTCTTTGGATATCTTATAGAAACTATGCAGGTCTACTCAGGTACCTTGGCTGGCGTAGATCTCAACCGAGCCTTTCTCGGAAATCACTTCATCAATGACTGACTAGTCCATCATTTTCATGGATTAAAACTGCTTTCTGATATGGGGATATCATGGTGTCGTGCTAGACGGTGAGACACCCAGACGGGTAGGGCACGTTGTGACACCCCCAAGCCTAGTCTATTATAGAACCTTACTGGAAATCAAGCCCCTAGCTGGCCTTCTCAACCTATTTAGCCAATGAAATCTTGCGATAATACTATCTCGGTACATTTTCAAATTCTTCCATGTTTTCTTCTTGCGCTGTTGGCTGTAACAAATCCGCCCAATAACTAAGGTAGATACAAGGCTGTAGTGTTGATCTAAAGAGTGAGCATCACAGTATTGCTTTGCATGAAGACGCAAAAGTACCATGAAAGTGTGCGATCGTTGAGTAGTCTGCTAGTATGACGAAATGATGACTGTGTTGTGATTAAACTCGTCGCAGGTTTCATGTGTGACATGGATCTCCGTTATTTACACCGCTTATTACTACCAAATGAGTATCTCTGGTGACAGTTTGTCAAGTGCACTGTCCAATGCTAAATTGAAGGAAAATACATGACGCGAGCCATTAATCTCCCTTTTAGTGTTGTAACGCATTGTGTGGTACAGAGAAGCCAAAATTCTGTCGTTTTTTTTTGGGGATGATAACTCCACTTCTGTTGAGTACTCGTCCAATTGCTAAATGATTACGGTAAACATCCGGAAAGTTCCTTTGCAAGTTTAGTCTCAACATCAAGGCGGAGGGTAAATGGACTGTTCTAAAGGCCTGGCTTAATCCGCTAATTTCTACTTCGATTTAAACTTCGAATTTGCGGTAGAGCTACCCGTAGCGCGTTCTAGCGTAATCGTAGGTTTGGATAGAATTCATTAGAGCCTCTGAAGTCTAAATTAGTCTCATGCACTGTATTGACGTTCTACGATTAAATCTATTTTTAAAAACAGGCGGTGAAGTGTATCACCACTGATCGATGCTAAGAACGCTGCCAACTGAAACAACCAAATCGAAGATAGACCGCTATAGCATAGCTAGGCCATGCGCATTAGCTTCTAGCTACCTAGGTTATACTATGCGCTTACGTTTTCTTTCTAGCTACTACGCATTGCTATAATCGTATTATGCTTGTAAGATCACTTGACTCTCGTGGGTAAGCTCCCTACCTCGTGACAGAGACAGGCACTAATGCTGCTAGGCGCAATGTATGGTGTGAAAGCAGAACTAAAAAAAAATGTCATCGCAATGGGTGATTTCAGAGAATCCATTGCATAAAAGGCGACTGACTGTCCTCCTTTTCTCTCATCATCACCATCATCATCAACACATTCGCTCCCACAACAGTCTCTACTATCCAACTTTCCAGTCAATCGTTACCCTCCAAACAATCAACTTTTCGAAAATGAAGTTCTTCCAGATCCTCCCTGTTCTTTCCCTTGCCAGCCTTGCTATGGCTACTCCAGCACCAGCAACAGTACCGCAAACGAAAAATTTTGTTCCTGAACCTGCCAACCCACCCAAACAGCCGGCAAACATTCCACTATATTAATCTTCATCTCTGCCTCTTATGGATTCAACCTCCACGTGTGAGAGATGGCACCACACGTTCAAGAACGGACACAGTCTCGGATGGTGTGCGGGCTGCAAGCGTCTTGAGCGATGCGGTTTCCTTTTGACGGCTGAGGCTGCTGCCTTTCTTGCTGCTATCACAGTCTGGGGTCCAGGTGAGTTTAAGAATTGCTGTTCTATTCACTATATGTTCTGATCGATTATAGCTGCTATCCTTGGTTGCCTTGTTTCAGTCACTGCTACTGACTTTGCCAACTACTGTGAGTCTTCAGCCCTCCCAACCTCTAGAGCAGGCAACTTTCTAACAAATTTTAGGCTTCCAAGGAGTCTGTTAGGTGCAAAAATAAGGCGCAAGATGTAGGGGTATCTACCAGGTGGAGATTGCAAGGTAGAAGCGATGCCTTGCTGGACTTTTTGCTCATTAGAGATAGATTTAGATTTAGAGAAAGCTTCATAAATTCTTTTCATCAAGATTCTATTCTTCCAAATGCATGAGCAGTCCTCAATAGGTGTATCTAAATGTAGCTTCTTCCTGTATGAGCCTTCCTCCTTCATCAGCGATGCGGTCCATCCTCCTGAAGTGAAAGAATGTGACAGCGCATAAGACGATTAGCAAAAACTGAGTTACAACTGCGCACCAAACCCCCGTGTGATATGAGGGATACTCCTTCTGCATGAACGTTGTGCTGGCATAGATGCCTCCAATAGCAGCAAAAACAAACTGTACGCCATTTGCAACAGTTCTTCTCGAGTCACTTCTGACATTGTTGCTCTGGAAGGCAATAATTGTAGGCAAATTAGCATTACAGCCGCTGACGCCTAGGAAAACACCGAAGTAGCGTGCTCCGGGATTGGAGGCATAAGCAACGACCAACAGGCCGGCAATGGTGATTGCAGCGTTCATGAGCATCCATGGCATCCGGAGCCTTGTGCGGTCGGCAAGATAAGCACATCCAACGGTCCAGAAAATGGATACCAGGTATGGTGGAGCACAAAGCAAGACTACAAGGGCGGTGGTGTTAACGATTGTCCCAAGAATAATTTGGATGAAATATGCAAAGGCATATATTGGGGCTGAACATGTGAGAAACATGAAACCATAGACCCAGAGTTCCCAGTTTGCAATGTGTTGATAGAATTTGGCCCAAGAAAGCTTGTCAGGTTTTGAATCGCGGCGATTTCGCTCGATGCGGTTCAGTACAACCTCCAATTCGTCTTGGGTAAAGCCTTGCATTTTGCTACTTGCCAGCATCGTGTCCGGGAAGCCAATGACCAGGTAGAAACCTAGTAACGCAATACCGATAGTGGCAGCGCCTTCTATTCTTTGCACACGTCAGCCCCGGTAACTCCTCCACGAAAGAGTCTTAGTACTCACATGAAAATCCATCTCCACCCAGCAACGCCATGGGCGCCGTCAAGCTTCACTATAGCCCACGCCAATATATTCCCAAATGCAGAGACAAAGAGGTTGATCAGATACCACCACGAAACTCGCTGCTGGATCTCATACCGCTGATACCACGTGCTTAGCAGAAACATACAGCAAGGTAGAAATCCCGCTTCGAGCACTCCAATCAACATGCGACACACGACTATCAGACGCCAATCGTCCACGAAGCCCATGCCCAGCATTACAACGCCCCAGCTCACGGCCAGCCCGTTGAGCAGAACTTTTGGTCCGACGGGGCGGAGCAGGAGTGTCTTAGGCATTTCAAAGAGGCAATAAGTAATAAAGAAGACGAGCAGCGCAATCGAATACCGATTTCCAATATCGAAGCGCAGATCTTTATTCATCCCTGCGACGCGGGCGTTGGAGAGATTAACACGGTCGAGGCCGGCGACAGAGTACAAGAGGCCAAGAATGGGTATCAGGCGGTAGTCGACTTTACGGATGACTCTCGATTCGAGCTTTTTTTGACTCAGGGGAATGTCATCCTGGTGGGTATGCTGAGTGCTGAGTTTGTCGTTGATGGTGGTTTCTTCAAGAACATCGAGCTTTTCACAGTGGTCTTTCTCAGGACATCGAAGCGGTGATTTTTGTAGCGTCATTGTTGGTGTGATTGCGTTCTGAATTTTGGGTATGTTGCAATTCTATCGTGCGTAAGGTAAAATCGCCTCAGCCCAAGATTATTGAGTGTCGAGGACGTAAGTTTACCCTAAAGAGTGGTAGGCATATAGGAAGCCTAAGGAGACTGTTTTAAAGAATAGGGGTTTCAGGCAGTAGAAAACCTAGGTCAGCAATGATCAAAACAGAAGCGCACGCTTCAAGTAGGTTCTAAACATCTTCGGAGGTATATCACATGTGCACGGGTATGCTCGGCGAAGCTGATGCCCACAATCTTCCGATGCATGCTAGATGGGAAACTTTTCCCATGTTGAATGCTTTTGTGAGCTTAAATTGTGACATTTTTCATATTTCATTACCAATCAGTATCCGTGAGAATACTATCCGGATACAAGATTGTGGGGTTAGGATATCGATACCCGAAAACGCAGCTGTGCGTGGGACGCAACCTAATATCATAACACAGCTTTCATTTGGCGAAATTTCATTCGGGTACGAGACAACCATATGTTTCATGAAAATAACACCAGTTTTAACGATCCGGTTTCCCAACTTGCAAATGAAAAATGGCAGATGGATACTCAAAGTGACATGGATGGAGTAGCATTCTTTTAACATCTACTTCTCTCTACTTAGGACTCGGGAACTTCGTCAGCCCAAGGAATACTCGACTGCGCTCCTTCCCTCTGCACAGTCATCGATGCGGCTCGATTTGCTTGTGCAATGGCAGCATCCAGGCTGAAATCAGTACCTTGGGCCATGGCCTTCCATCTTGCTACCGCGACGGTATAAGCACCGGCGAAAGTATCTCCAGCCGCCGTGGTATCGACGACTTTGACCTTACGCGCTGGCACTATGACTCCCGATTGAGATGAAGCTTGCTGCTTTGCAGTTTTATAGTAAACGCCCTGAAGTCACTAGTAAGCAAGTTGTCCCGTGTGTCCAAGAGACGTGAATATAAACTTACCTCTCCTCCAAGCGTAATGATGACATTCTTTACTCCCCTCGCGATGAAAATCGCCGCGACTTCATCCCAGTTCGTTGGGTTCTCAATACCGCTCAAAATGGCTGCTTCTGTCTCATTGACAATGAGATGATCTAGCCCTTGGTATGCCTCCGCTGGCAACGGGATTGCCGGCGCAGGGTTGATGATAGTCTCCACGCCCTTCTTCCGCGCAATCGCCATGTTATGCAGTACAACCTGCAGCGGTAACTCGAGTTGGAACAGCGCAACACTCGCATCCTCATCCACCAAGTCCTTGACAGCTACTTCGCCATTCGCACCGGCGTTGAACATGATGCGATTCTCACCCGTTCCAGTCTCAACTACGATGACTGCAACACCAGTCTTCTTCCCGGGCAGAATCTCTACTTTATCAGTGTTCAAGCCATCTCCACGTAGTGCCTTTAGGAAACCTTGATGGAATTCATCATCTCCGACTGCACCCACCATGCGCACCTCAACATCTGAGGCTTGCGAAGCAGTAGCCTGAGCTTTTGTGCGTGAGAGACGCGCGCAGGCAACGGCTTGATTGGCACCTTTGCCGCCCCAGCCGATGTTGAAGGATTCGCTGGCGAGGGTTTCGCCAGCAACGGGAACACGGGCTGTGCGTGTAACAAGGTCGACGTTGAGCGAGCCGATTACGGAAATGACGGCACGCTTAGAAGACATGTTTGATTAATGGGTATTGATCTTCGCAATGAAGTTGCAGGGTTGAATTGATGATGGTGATGATGTAAGTAGGTACTCTTTGTAGATGTGATGAGGCTCTTCGGCTCAGCCGACCGCACCATTCTTGGTAGGCTAGCCGAGCCGATCGGGTACGATGCATGTAATGCATCCCTACATCCGTATTCCGCACAACCAATAGGTGATAGGTGGTCGAATCAGTGTATCGAGTTAATTTTTGCATTCAATTGTAGTGCAGTCATTCGATATCTTTCTGATTTTCGAATTTTGGTAGGCTGAAGGGCGAGCTGCCGTTATTTTTTGAGATGGTTCAACAGTGTCGATCGTCGTAGACGAACTAGTGTTAAGAAAAATAAGAAAAGAAGTAGTGGAGTCATCTCTGGGCTTGTGATCTAGATGAAAATCCGAAGACTTCTGTTGCGTTTTGGTGGTGGAGAAAGATGGTGTCTATCATGTAGCGTAGCTGCGCTCTGTATCTTCCAGACGAAAGATGAGGTTCAATGCTTCTTATAGTGATCTTGACTATTATTTCAGCCGTTATGGCGGGGAGTTTTATTCAGTTATTATCTAAACGTCCCGACACCGAGAAGGCCAAGGCACGGATTATGATTGGTGTAAAGTTGAACTTCGGGGAATTTGTAACATTTATTGGCCGCGCACAGTGTCGTTGCAAACACGGGGTATCGCTACATCATAGTTTGCCACACTTGTGCTCAAGTCGGAAAACAAAGAACATCAAAATCACATTGAACAGGCAGAGGGAATGAGGGGAGTGGAAAGGGAATCATGTGGTATCTCATTGCAGGCACTGTGGTATCCAGCTCTTGAATTACTTGCTCCTCTTGTAGATCTTCTGGAGGAAAGTCTCGAAGACCTCCTTCTTCAGGCCCTCGCTTTCATCAATGTTGGCAATCTTCGTCCTCAAATCAGCAACACGGTCCTCCTCCCACTGTTCGTAGAATTCCTTGAGCTTCAGCTCGTGGTACAACTCCTTGACCTTGGCCTCCTTTTCAGAGTCCTTCTGGCCGTAGTTCTCATCAAGTAGCTTCCGTTGCTCGGGGTTAGCCTTCTTCAGGGCCTGGTTGACAAGCCATGAGCACTTGTTGTCCATGATGTCAGTACCAATCTTGCCAAGAACCGAAGGGTCCGCGAAAGCATCGAGGAAGTCATCTTGGGCCTGGAAGTACTCGCCCATGGGGACGAGAATGTCTTCGGCGATTTTCAGGTTCTTTGGTGTCGCGGCACCAGCGTAGTAGAGAGCCAGAGCAACGGGGAGGTAGAAAGAGTAGTAAGCAGTCTTGTAGATGACGATGAAAGTGAACTTCTCCAAGCTGAAGTTGTCGAGGTTAACATCATCTTCAGGGGCAGTGAGGAGATCGCAAAGCTGACCGCACTCGGTCTGGAAGGTAACCTCGTGGAACAGCTCGACCATGTCAACGTAGCTCTTCTCCTGGCGGAAATGCTTCTTCAGTAGCACATAGATGGAAGACTCGAGCATAAAGGCGTCGTTGATAGCAATCATGCCAACCTTGGGCGCAAGGTACCAGCAAGGGTTTCCACGACGCGTCTTGGAAGAGTCCATGATGTCGTCGGAGACGAGGAAGAAGGCCTGGAGAAGTTCGATCATCCATCCCAGAAGGGCTGCGCGGAAGTACTCCTCAGATGATGGATCAAGAGTCTTGCCCTGGAGAATGGAAGTGGTGTCAATGACCGACATTCCACGATTGCATTTTCCGCCGACAGTGTTGTAGTCGAGCGACTAGATGAAAAAACTCAGTATCGTGGAATATAGGGGCTGTTTACTTAGGGGTTTACCTTTGTGAACCAATCAAGGGACTGCTGGGGCAGCTTGTATTGTTTGCAGTGCTCCTGCAGGTCCGCAACAATGCGAGGCCATACGCTCTCAAACTCTTTCAATGTGGTTGGCATGTTGGTGGTATTACCGAATTGGTTTTGTTTGCTGTGCTGCAATGCTCAAGATTCAAGACTGAGGGGTCGGCAGCAAATGTAGGGATGTAGGGGTGAGGGCGGTGAACAGCGCTAATTTCCGCCGCGCTATCGGTGAAAGGTTAGGCCGGGCCATTGTTTGTTGCCCCCCCACTCTACCCAGACAGGCAGCTCACCAACAACGCGTGCATTGGCTGCCGTGAAGGTACGCAGTAGAGCTTCGTGAATGCACCGAAGCCAAGGACAGCATCTGCAGCCCTCAATCTAAGTCGTCATGGGCACTTTATCGCAGGCCGACGAGGCCCAATTGAAGGCCCAACTCCAGGACGCCGTCATCAGCTGCACAGAGCGCTGTCTCTACCACTCGGCGAAATGGTGTGTAATGCGCTTCCATGACGACTGTCTTATGTATGCTGATGTTGACAAGGGCTGCAGAACTACTCGACTCCCTCCCCTCAGCCGACGACGATGGCTCAGACACGGACGTAGATTCGCCCATGTCGGACGCCCATCGCCCTCAAACACCAAACCCCGTACCCAAAGACCCCACGGAAGCACGCCTAGAAGCACGTGAAGCCCACAAGTTCCTACTTGCAAAGACCTACTTCGACTGTCGGGAATATGATCGCTGTGCCGCCGTCTTTCTCCCGGGGCCCTTGCCCAAGGGTACATCACATGCCTCCTCAACCCCCACATCCAAGTCGAGGCAGTCGGGCAAGGGCAAGGCTACCATGTTCACGCCAACTAAGGGAAAGCTCTCCAATGATACAAGCAAGGGCATCAGTCAGAAGTCACTCTTTCTTGCGCTGTATGCTAAGTACATCGCAGGGGAGAAACGTATGAATGAGGATAGCGAAATGATACTTGGTCCGCAAGATGGAGGCGTCACTATGAACAAGGAGCTGCCAGTTGTGTCTGCTGTGCTGGAAGAGTGGTTCAGAGACCTACCCAACAGTGGGCGACAGCCACAAGGCTGGCTCGAGTATCTCTACGGCATGGTGCTGGCCAAGGGAAAGAATGAACAGCTCGCCATCGACTATCTGGTCAAGAGTGTTCACCAATACACGTACAATTGGGGCGCATGGCAAGAACTACAGGCGTTGCTCAGCACTACTGAAGACCTCAACAACATCGTTGAACGCCTACCGCAAAACCTCATGACCTTCATCTTTCACGTCACATCATCGCAGGAGCTGTACGTTGTGACCGAGCAGATACATGATTCCTTGTCGCAGATACTTACCATTTTCCCCACGTCGGCATTTCTGAAGACACAACGCGCACTTTTACACTACCACAACAAAGATTTTGACGATGCCGAACAGATCTTCTCCGACCTCCTCATCTCGGATCCACATCGTGTTGACCATTTGGACAACTACTCAAACATACTATATGTCATGGGCATGCGACCTAAACTTGCCTTCTTAGCCCAACTTGCCACGTCCACCGACAAATTTCGTCCTGAGACGTGCTGTGTGGTGGGTAACTACTACTCACTCAAGTCGGAACACGAAAAGGCAGTCATGTACTTCCGAAGAGCTCTGACGCTCGACCGCACATTCTTATCTGCATGGACATTGATGGGCCACGAGTTCGTTGAGATGAAGAACACTCATGCTGCTATCGAGTCATATAGGCGGGCCGTCGATGTCAACCGAAAGGACTACCGTGCATGGTATGGTCTGGGACAGACATACGAGGTGCTGGAGATGCATTCTTATGCTCTCTTCTACCATCAACGCGCCGCTGCTTTACGACCGTACGACCCGAAGCTCTGGATGGCTGTTGGACAGTGTTTTGGCAAGGTCGGCAAAGTCATGAATGGAATTCGAGCGTACAAGCGCGCATTGGTAGCTGGTTCCTACTATGATGCAGGTGTCGGTGCGTCCTTTGGCAGCGGCGAAGTCTCTGGGCTTGGAGGAGGCATTTTGGACCCCGAAGTCCTCTACCAGATCGCCTTGTTGTATGAGCGTATACACAATATGAATGAGTGCGCTGCATACATGGAGTTGGTACTCGCACAGGAAGAAGGACCCGAGTACGAAGAAGCCGGGTCTGAAAGTGCAGGCGGCGTCGGTGTCACAGCTACAACAAGCAAGGCTAGGTTATGGCTCGCACGTTGGGAGTACATGCGTGGCATGTACCAGAGAGCAATGGAGCTTGCTAATGAACTGTGTCAAGATGGTGTGGAAGTCGAGGATGCCAAGGCACTCGTGCGAGACATCAGAGCGCGTATGGAACGAGGAAGTGGAGACGAAACAGATTAGGAAACCATGCACATTTTTTAGGGTTGAAAAGGGCGTATAGGTATGATACCCAAGCGAATTACCAGACTGCATCTCGTGAGCGTATAGTACTACACAATGACATATCAATAATCAAAGTCCGTCTTGACTCTTAGAAAACGCTCCTTCTCATATCTTCAGCCAGTTTGGTGTTAGCCTGTAGCGCTTCTAGTCGATGTTACACAGCATGGTGGCGGCAGAATCGTGTCACCTGCGGTGCCGTCAGATCCGACGCACTCACCTCACCGCTGTGGTCCAATGTTTGATACGTCTGGCATTTTACTGCAGCAATCCTACCGATGTTTTACTGGTTTTCCAAGATGAACAAACGTGAGCGTTGGGTGTGACATGTAGTCCCTCACATCACATACAACCCTGAAAAAAGCACCTGCTCATGTTCTTATGGACACTTGTTGTTTAGCAAAGGCGAATCAACCATTTATCTCACTAGCCATATTTTAGAGTTTCTCTCTATATTCATCTTTATTAATGCCTGTCTGTACATAAGCAAGAAAAACAAACTCACGTCACTGACGTGTTTTGCAAAAGATGTCGTTTAACTTGACAGGTAAGCCCAGCAAAAAAGCAATCCTATAAGTTCTAGCGGGGCCGAACGAGCCCGTTCAATGTGGCTGGCTGAATCATTCAAATGTTCCGTTTTGAAGAGCGGAGAGGACAGTACTTGGAGTATAGTCTACCCAAATTTGGTCAAGAAATCAATGCTAAAGATACTCGTAACCGGTACCCAGAGGAAGCCTTTAGGGTACTTATGTCCAGCAGAACCTTTCTTTAAAGCAGAATTCATCCCTCTCTTCTAGATTTCTATCCCGTATGTGCCCTGAATCAGAGAAATCCGGACGGTTTCTTTGTCTGGTGCCGATAGAACGATGCTTTTTTGCTTGGCAGCGTTGTAGAGCCGCCGGGCCGCCCACACTGTTGCGATGAACGGTCCGTCCCAGTGAGCCGCAGATCGCACATAGCTTGCCGGAAAAATCTGCCATACCGATGTGCAAAGTGCGGGGTCTTGTGTTTGCTTTTCTCATTTGCGTACATATCCGGGGGGACCCAAATGCGCTTCCTATCGGTATAACAACATCAACACCATTATTAGTCGTAAGAAACTGTCAATTGGACCGTAGATCGTCTTGGTTAGTATTGATCACTGTCAAAAAGCAAGACAACATGTCTTGCACACGTACCTTAGGACGACAAGTCTTATTCTTGGCAAGATGCATGCCAACTGTAGAGAACGACTCAGAAAGCACGGAAGTGACACTGCCGGTTGGAGCTTGCACAGAATTGCTCTAATGCTAGAGGACTTTACTTGAAAGGATTGAATCATAGAAACATGAGTTTGGTAGAACAGTGAGGAAGAAAAGGATCTAGCAAAAAACTAATACCTATTCCTGCACTTGCTACAAACGCAGCTATTCTAACTACTGTGACAGTCACCTATATAGATCAGGCTGATGTGCATTTGCTGTTATTATTGCAGTTGGGCTTAGAGCTTGCTGTAAGAGTTATGGTCAGCCAAGAAGAATGAATGTTGGACAAATATTCCACGCACAAAAGAAGGTCGTATGACGTACACAATAATTCGGCTCATGGACGTTTATTTTTGTTAATGAATTTAGTGCAGACACCCTGCATTGGTAGGGATTGTTTTTTCGAATACCTTCTCAGGATCTCATAGGTACTTTCTACGGGCCGAGAAACGGCCTGATAGTTTGGCCGCATGGTGGATGGTTGGCTGACATGTACTCCTCACATGCCACCTCAACGCATGACTTTGCACACGGTCCCAACTTGTGTATACCAATAGTCATACATGATGCGCCTGCACCGCGTCGTTGATCCCGTGATTGCTTACCGATGAGAGCTGGGCGTGGTGATCTTGCCCCGGATCCGTAAGGACTCGGCGAACAAGTACATTGGTTTCGTTTCAACCTCGCTATTACTCTTGCAAGTTCTTTACTCTGACTATGAAGGACCTGTCCTCAGTCCAAACTCTTTAAGCCCATTTCTTAAGCCTTTTGGTATTGATAAGCTATACAACAAGCCGTATTGCAATGTAACGATTTGTGAAATGCATCCCATGGGTCTATTTAATTGGAAATGTGCACGTATTTTTATTTTTTTTAATATGCTACATAATACAACCAAGCTTGTTGACAAGGAAATATCCAGGTCGTTTCCTGGACGTGCATTTAAAAAAAACGTCTGAGCAACCGGCGAGACGAATGAGAAACTCGCGGCGCAGCCATTTCATGGTCATGATTTGATGGATGCCCTCACCGACTTGAGTCGCCGCTAATGCCATGCTTTATTAGCTGTACAGCGTGCAGAGATGGACGCTGCGTATTCCGTTCTAGTAATCCCAACGAGCGCTAGGATGACGACAAAGACAAGGCGTATCTACGTCCTAGAGAGTCTCAGAGCAGGATAAATAGCTCCAACATAGCTGCTGAAAAGATTCACAAGCAGGATCCTACAAATCAATCTCATCACTACCAACACATCTTCCTCCTGATACTTCAAAGTCAGTCTTTCTTCAGACATAACTACTTTACATAGATCTAACACAACCCACTCAGGCTTTTGAAAACAGCTCAAAATGGGTTCTACATCCATTGCTATGCGCCACTGGGTCTCTATTGAGTCCTGGGGCGAAGACCGTCTTGATATCGTTGGCATCGGGACAGACGACCAGATGTGGCTCAGGACGTTCGACAGGGGCGCCGGTGGCTGGCAACCCTGGACTGGAGTTGGTGGCAAGTTCAAGCAGATTCCTGCAGCAATTTCCTGGGGCTTCGGCCGGCTTGATCTCTTCGGTATCGGCCTGGATGATCAGATGTACCACAGGGCATGGGGAAACCACCGCAAGTCAGGAGGCGCTTGGATCACAAGCAACTGGCAGCCAATCGGAGGCAAGTTCAAGTGCCAACCTGTTCCTGTGTCCTGGGGCAATGGACGCCTCGACATCTTTTGCATTGGGCTAGACGATCAGATGTACCGCAAGACCTACGGTGGCCAGTGGACCCCAGGCGATTGGGAGCCACTGAGCGGCAAGTTCAAGAGCCCTCCAGCAGCAGTTTCCATGTCTAGCAACAGGCTTGATGTCTTTGGCATCGGAATGGATGACCAGATGTACCATAGGACATACGAAAGCGGCAAATGGACAACATCGGGATGGAATGGAATCGAGGGCAAGTTCAAGAGCCCTCCGGCTGTTGTTTCATGGTCATCAGGCAGACTCGATGTATTCGGCATCGGAATGGATGACCAAATGTATACGAGAGAGTACCAGGACAACAAATGGCTGGCTGGCTGGAAGGGAATTGAGGGAAAGTTCAAGAGCACACCCGCAGTTGTATCATGGGGACCAACCAGACTCGACATCTTCGGTATTGGAATGGACGACCAGATGTACACCCGAGCGTGCGAAAATGGCAAGTGGGTATCTGGATGGAAAGGAATGACTGGCAAGTTCAAGAGCGCTCCAGCGGCAGTCTGTTGGGGCAAGGGAAGAGTTGACGTCATTGGTATCGGATTAGACGATGCTGTTTGGCAGCAATACTACACCAAAAATGCCTGGTCTGGTTCATTTGGATCCCTTAACGGAAAGATCAAGAAGTTCTAGATGTCTTCGGACAGTGCGGAATCGACGGGGTTCTAGCACCATCTTTATTAGAAGATGGCGAGCTGAGCAGTGCTCCCCGGTTATATCAGTAGAAAATTGCTAGCAATACCACTAACATCTCCGCTCACCTTGAGTCCATCTTTACCTTTTTGTGATCCTGTTCAGACCCAAAACTAAGATTCACTCATCTCCCTCTTCTTCATTCTCAAATCTCCTTCAGAAAAAACTCAATCATATCTACCACTACCTCCCCTCTAACACCAACACCGTCGGCCCAAAATCCTGCTCCAACAACGTATCCTCATTAACCCCCCATCTCACCTCTCCGCCTTCGACCTCTTCCTCCGTCGCAAACCTATACCGCCTTGTCTCCGCCAACCCAAACCTCTTTCCCTTGACCAAAAACGCCTTGAACCCCCTATGCGTGATAACAAAAATATTCTCGTACCTTTCCGCCAACTCTTTCAACCTCTTCCTTACCCTTTCTGCCCTCACAGTCGCTCCTTCAATCGTATGGCCTTCATAATCCCACTCTTCGCTGCACAGCGAGAAGTCGAATTGTGAGAATTTCGTTGCCAGTTCTACGCGCGACAGGCCCTTGTTGCACTCTGCGTCATGTGCTTCGCGGAGATCGGGCCAGATTTCTACGGGGACTGGGAAGGGTGCCTCGGAGAGAAAGGGAAACATATTCATGGCTGTTTGGATGGTACGTGTCATGGGAGAGATTAGGATGAGATCGGGGTGGACAGGTATGTTCATGTGTTTGGTGGTGTAGTGTCCAGCTTTTGTCAACGGCGGGTCGCGATGGGGATAGTTTCGCTGGATGTTGTGGAGGGCTTCTCCGTGGCGTACGATGTGGATTATTGGGTGCATGGCGTAATGGTGAGTGTAGACAATTTTGAGATTTCAAACTAGGGAATCTTAAGATGCGGCCGTTGTGGAAAGCTTAAGTTCGGAATGACGTAGTGTGGGGGTCCGTTGCTTTCTGTAAGCATGTGCTGCGTCTCCAGATACTTTGTTTGATGTAGTAGTAAAAGATCTCAGATACCCGATTGCTGATTTGACTCCATTTATAGAAACGTCGACACGCGAGAAGAAGCGAAACCAGACAGTATGCACGTGTAGGACAAAAGCATGAAAATTGCGTAACAACTAGTCCTTACTATGCTACGATGATCTGAAGGACAACAAGGCATATACAAACAGAACAGTATCTTCGTCTCCACGGCTTCCCACTCATACAACAGAAAGCCAATCCATGGATATTCTTAAACAAACATAAAACGCCATGCCACATGCAATGCAGAGGGGCAACAACAATCGCAATCATCGAAAACGGCGTATCTCATCATCGCAACATATAGCTCAAATCTGGCAGTCCAGCCAGAACCTCTCTGATAGTCTGCTCCTCCTCGTTTTTCCGCCGTTGGGCAGAGTTGGTAGCGCCAGTAAGAGGTTGAATGGCCGGCGGTGTTATATTCCGCGGCGGTGATGACCGAGTAAATGTCTTGGCCGAAGATGCAGAACTGGTCGGTCGTGGAGGGGTCCGGAAGACAGAGAACGAATCTGCAGGATCAGGAGTCGGCTTTTTATGGCTGGTCGCTGCTGTTGGAGCTGACTCGAAGATGGAGAAGTCTGCATCAGCCCACGAATCTGTAATCATCTCATTTCGCACAGGAACTTGAGGCGGAGTCATAGGCTTGGCAACTTGCGGTTTTGGAGCATCATACTCGAATACAGAAAAGTCATCCTTGGTGTCGTTGATGAGAGGCTCTGGGTTCTCTGTACGATCTCCATGAGCGTTTTCTGCGTCAGACACTTGAGGTATGGCTTGCTCTTTCGACAAAGTCTTTGGCAATGACTCTGCCGGTCTCTCATTTTTGACCTTCTCAGGTGTAGAAACCGCCGGCCGCTTGACCGGCTTCAAGATACCGGGTCCAATAGGTCCTGGTTCAGAACCGAGTGGAACGAAACTCTTTCGCCCAAATATGGCTGATGTTGGCGAGATGGTGCTCTTTAGGCGAACGATGGAAGCTGCATGCATGGCGTCGGCCGATTGATCTTGAATCAATGACGTGTCAGGGGCTGGTGCGAAAGGTGACACAGTACCGTTGGGTGGCGTGGATATAGCGCTTGGAAATGCTGAAACAGGTGCCGAAATAGTGGGGCTTGATATCATCTCACCCCAATCATCGTCTTCGTCATCTGGTATGGTCGCGTGTTGTTCTGTGACGGTGTTGTTGGTCTCTAGAGCGTTGAAGTCTCCCCATGAGTTTTCTGAGGTTGTGGCCGGAGGCGGAGGTGGGATGGTGCTTGCGACAGCGGGTGTTTCAGGAGAAATCACGGATGGTTGCTCTTTGGTTTCTCCAACACCATGTGCAAGTTCCATCGGAGCCGCACGAAACTCTTTTGTTTGCTCACTGTGTGCAGCAATGGGGTTTGATGTGGCAGATGAGACTGCCGATTGCAGGCCCGGGCTGTCTTGCTTCCAAGGATCTATCGTAGAAGTCGGAGAGCTCCAATTGAACGCAGCTGCAGAGTTTGTAGCAACAGGTGGAAGGCTCTGTCGCACGGGGGCAGCGATGCGCTGAGTAGGGACTGACGTTTTTGTGCGTTGGTGACCTCTGGGTATCTTGGGCTCTATTGGCGTTGCTGGGGTGTCCCAGTAGAACGAAGCTCCGGCGCCAGGTCCTGTACCCGACATACGGTCTTCTCGCGCCCATCTTGCTACAGTCTTGTGGACCTCTGACCGGATTTGAGAACTTAGCCACGTAACTCGAATGTAGCTATCATCGCTGTTGCCGCTATTGAACTCCCTCATAGTCTGCTTGCGCGTGAGCCTGTACCAGGCCTTCCGGGCTGAAGTTGAATACACCGGATCCTCTGGAACGTCATCCGGCTCTGCTTGGTTTTTCTGAGGTGGGAAAAGTTCATCTAGAAGAGATGTGTCAAGCTGGTACACCCCTTTGCGAGGCGGGGAAGCGGTAGTGGTGGTAAGTGGTGGTGATGCTGCCGGCTCAATCCGTGACTCTTTAGGTTTATGTACATCTTCCTTTGTGTCGCACGCTGCTGTTTCTGCAGCATCGTTTTGGCTCTGAAGACCTTCTGTCAAGAGTGTGTCCGCTGTGGAGGTACCATATCCGTCTTCCGTACTGTCAGTTCCCGAACTAGACACGTCATCTTCTTCTTCGCCTTGGCGCTTGTCAAGACTGCTGTGTCCTTCATTAGATCTTGTCTCCTCTATGCTGTGTTTCTCGATAATCTGCTCCTCTTCAAGAGATGTCCGAGGGGATTCGTCCGGCGCTGCGTGGCGGCTGGTCTCTGATTGTGATGTAGAAGGGCGCGCGGAAGAGGTATCGTCAGGCTGCAATTGAGTCGGAAGTTCGTTTGTGTCTCGATGTGCATCCGGGTCTACATCTGTTGGAACAGTGGTTGACGTCTCTGACGTGTCCGACGTGCCATTGTCAAGATCAGAGGAATCTGGCTTTTGTCCCGCCCATGCCCCATCGCTGGCCTCAACAATATCCTTGGCTCTCTCATCCACGTCCCAGCGTGGGAAATCCTCGCTAATCTCGTCGTTCTTCAAACGGCTTGAAGTAGGTGCCTGCGTCTCTGCAAAGGGCCCAGGGGTAGCATCGGTCGCGGTCGAATTCGTCCAATCTCCAAAACTTTCTTCTTCATTTCCCCATCCTGCATCGTCAAGAAAGCCGTTCAACAACACGGGAGCAGGCGCAAGTGCGCTGGGTGGAGGTGAGATCACCGCGTTCTTGGTCGGCGACTTTTGTTGTTCGACATTGCTGTCGGCCCAAGGGTCGCCCCAGTGATCCATGGTGGCACTACCGCGTCAAGCGTCATAGTGAATTGCTTCTGCTAGAGAAGCATCACCAGGCTTTGTTATTCGAGCGTGGGTGTGGGGTTATGTAAACGGTTGCTGGGAATCAAGGACCAGCTTGCCGCGGAGAGGAACGCGCTGCTGCCGCCAAGCCGGGAGTCGGAAGTCCGCCGCCGACGAAGAACACTATGCGCGTCTCGTGCCAAGCACATGAGGCATTTGCAATTCACAACACAAATAGTTCAAGCACGCATTATGGGTCCCAATGTATCGCATTTTCCTACTAGATATGCTGCCAAGTTTCCTACGATGCAATCTTTTCATAAGCGTGGGACACCAGGTTTACAGGTAACCGTCTTACTGCATTTCCGCATGCAGTAGCATCATGCATTATCCTTTCCTCTCCTGTTCACTTAGATACCCTGATATTGCTTGCTCTTCTCTGGATATCTCAATGCCTAGCTTCCACCTGCAGTGGGAACCTGCTGTATCTTCAAACGGACGAACGTGGAGATGCATGTTTGCAGTAATGTTCCACTATTTGCCTGAGTAGCAAGCTCGGTCGAATTATTATAGCCGACCCCACTGGTAAAAGGTCCACTGCGGGCTCGGCAAAGATCTTCGTAGATCAAATTGACCGTGCACTGCTTAGCTTACTTTAGACAATCTGCTCGAAAAGGATAGACAGAAAGTAAAGCAAATGCAAGCTTCGTTGATGAAACCGGGCCTGAGAACATGTGCTATGCAAGAGAAACTGAAATGCCCGCCAGTTGAGACGCCGAGACCTCGAAGCTGACCAAAAACGCCAAAAGACTATGCAAATATGGAAAGATGATGAAGAATTTTCAAGACAGTCGCACTGAATCCACCGTCTTTTGAACAATGCACCCGTAAGCAAATTTCAAGCCTGTTAGCGCACAGATTCAATAACAGAGATGTCGTCAACAGCATCCTCGTCAGCGTCGTCATGGATGACCTTCTTGAGGCCATTGTCGATTGTGACTGCTCCGACGTCTTCCTTGGGAACCCAGAGCAGTTGGATGATGCCAATAATAGCGATGGCAGCAAGGCTGAACCAAGCTGCTGCAGAGCCTCCAAGAGAGTAAATAAGTCCAACCAGCGGGCAGGAAATGGTTCTCGCCAGACAGCATGCTGACATGGCAAGTCCGTTAACACGACCAAGGACGAGTGGGGACGGAATAGCATTCTTCATGAGAATCAAAGCGCATGGGAACACGATGATGCCAAAGAAGGCCTCAAGGAACAAAACCAGATAAATGCCTGGAGACTCGAATGCGTGTGGAAAGGCAGAGATAAAAGGTATAATAACGTAAGTGATTGGGAACAAGATGATCATCCAGATGAAGGAATTCCAGACTCCGGCCCACTCCACAAAGATGGGGAATATGAAGCCCTGGACGAAGAGCGTGATGAAACCGTTGACAGTAAGGAAGGCACCCACATCAGGGATATCCAGACCGAGACCGCCCTGAAGGTCCAAGCCCTTACTGGTCTTAGGGTCTAGGACGTAGACTGGAAGGATCGAGATGAAAGCCATTTGGTGGAAAGCGAAGATAGACATTGCAAGGATGACCATGACAACGGTTTGGTTGAACGTCTTCCGGGGCTTTGGGGCTGGGCCACCACGAATCGGCAACACATCTTGTTGGATCTTGATCGAGTGCATGGTTCCAAAAGATGAGCGGCGGATATCGAAGCGCTGGTCAAATGGCATGGGCATTCCCTCCTCCATGAAAGAAGCTCGTTTGCGTATTTGACGAATGCTCCCGGAAACGGAGATTGAAGCCAGACGATCGCGTGTGAAGCTAGCGATGGAGGGACGGTGGCGCGTAGATCCAGCAGTCGAACCGCGAGGCTCACGGCCAAGGTGCTGATGGTTAGGAGGTGGCGGCAGGAGACGACTCCTCTCGTTGGCAGGGGTCTCGCTGATGGTGTCCAGGTGGTCATGATGGTCGGCAATACTGTTGTCTTCCTCTGGCTTCTCTTCGCGGACGAGGGTCTCTTCCAAAAAGATCATGCCTTGGAGAATGGCCAACAAGATTCCGACAGCTGCGACTAGGTTAGGCAGAAGGTAGGGGTAGCGTCCAAAGAGGCCGTCTTTGTCGAAAGTGTTTGGGTACAATCTTGCTGGTTGCGCCAGGAAGCCACCCATTGCCGAGCCGATGATACCGCCTAATGTCCAGACAAAGGGTTGCGTTGCATATGCGCGAGCTGTTTTACATTAGCATACAGTGCCAAATGCAGATTGAGAAACATTGCTTACGCTCGTGGGCAGGGTTCTTGACCATCTCTGCTACCATGGTCTGCATGATGGCGACATTTCCGTTCAGTGCGCCACCGATGAAGCGGGCGAGCAAGGCGACCCAATATGTGGGCGCAAGTCCAAACATAAGACTTGAAAGGGCGACACCCAGCAGGCCAGTCAGAGCAATAGGTTTCCGGCCATAGGTATCAGACACCATGCCCCATAACGGAGCAGTCATGGCCTCGGCGATGGCATAGGCCGACACCAGCAGTCCAGCATAGAAGGAAGCATCGCGGTGGCCAATGCCCAAATCCTCAACCATTACAGGAGAGTATGCCAGAATGGAATTGAAAGCGAGAGGCTCGGAGAATCGGCATATTCCTATTGCAGCAGTCAGAAATTGCGTCATGACGGCGATATGACGGTTGAAAGAAATGCGGCGTACCAATGATGATGAGTTGCTTCAAGGGAAAAGGCGCGTCTTTTGGATCCGGAGGCATGATTGCAGAATTAGAATTAATTGAACGAGGAGAAAGAAGACGAGGAAAGTCGCATCTCGTAGAGAGATGGGAATCCAGGTTTTACGGGCCAGTGCAGGGCAGGCCACATGAGCGTGGAGCAGCTTATCATGGGCGCGCTAGAGTGGGAGCAGGGAGCAAGCACGGCCCGATAATTCCCCTCAATGGGTGACATGCACCGTGCCCACTCTCACCCCCGACTAGTCTTTCCCGCTCTCCACCACCAACGACAGACGCGCCGCAGCCTCACCTACTATTGTTTTTTTTCTGCTCTTGACTTCGCACCGTGGCCGCGCCGTCGGTTGCGTGTGGCATTGGACGCTGAGGCCGAGAGCTCGCCGTTCACGTCCGCTAACTGACTCGACAAACACCATGGCCCACCGTGACCGTTCGCAGCTGTCAACCCGCCTCTCCACCTACTCGACTAGTCCCCATCTCGTCCTGGCCCCAAACACGAGCTGCCCCCCTGCCGTTGGATGCACGCGTCATGGGGACCAATCACTGCCAAGCGGCGGTGCAGTTGAAGAGACAAAGCAACCTGCTCACCGTATTTTGTAGTGCTCTTGCTGGCCGCATGATTACACGGTTCCCGCGCTTGAACCAGATTTTGCTACAATTTCCCTGCCGGACTACTGCTAGGCGTATGTAGGTCCTACTGCGCCATCGGCCGTCCCCTACTCCAGTCGGCCCCCCTTGCTTGCCGCAATGCCTTTGCAGGAAGGTCGTGGTTCGTTTAGGAATCTGTTGAGTAGCTCGTCATTGAGATTGCGATCCCACATTACCGAGTGGCGTCACCGGGCATCACAAGGCCCTCAGGGTCTACCACACCGTCCGATGGGGCGAGCGACTTGTTTGCGCTGGCCTGCTCACCCTCATTTTCTCTGTACAACATTCCGCACCAATCACGGTCGGCAGAAACTGCATGCATCTGCCATGTCCTCATGCACTCGCTCAATGCCAGCAGCTTGTGATAACATTGCGTCAGACAGCCACCTACCCCGCAAATCACGCAGTTGCACACACTTTGTCCAAAACGTCCAATGTGAGACGATGCTGCTCCAAGCCCCAATGTCCGATCGTCGCTCGTCGTGCCGCTAACGTCTATGCTGCTCGAGTAACATGGTGATACCCTTTCCATAGTCACGTGATATCGCGTCGCGCTGCGTTGCGTAGCGTCTAAGCTTTGGCACGGCTACGTCAGCGGAATTTTCTTGTTCCCAGCCACCACGGCCACCCGTTGCCCGTGCCTGATTTTCTCCACCACACGAGCCAAAAAGATGTGCTCCAAAGCGCGATCTCAGTAGCCTCGCCAATCGCACTACCACTGCATCTTTGTGCGCGGCTTGTTTCCCGGCGCACCAAGCGAGCTACGATCCGTCTCCAATTTCCAACATTCCCGTTCCTGGCACTAGTGGCAATTGAAAAATTGCTGTCGAATTTCCGTCCAGTCCATGATTCAAGAAACATTACCGTATGTCCCTTGCAAGCGTTACTTTGAATAGGTCACGCCCCTCCCCTACCAGGTGCGGGTCCTTATAATAGTGGAGCCCTCCCTCCTTCTCCCAGCATCGGCATCGCGATTCAACATTCAAGCATCCCTGCTTTTCACGTCGTCAACATCACGCAAGCTCAAGCCACCGCATCCTGTGATATCCTTTCTTTTCATGCATCGACGTTCCCACGAAACAAGAGTCGTGACGAAACTGACTGCCACACCCATGTCGCTCACCCACCAATGCAAGCCCTGCTCTAGTATCATTGCTCAAAGCGAGCTAGCGCTTTCGCTTCATCCCGACCGCCGCAGGGCCTCATGGCCCCACGCTAGAATATGTACTCTACTGTACGGAGTATGCTCATACATGATCTTGCTTTCGCATATCGATCAGCACCGAAACATCAAATAAGGTCAAAAAAATGATTCTAATATAAAGATTGAACAGACGAGATCTTATTTGCACTACTACATATCCAACATGTCAAGTATGAGCGCGATCCGACCTAGCGCTAGTAATGCCCTCAGCAAAATCCTCACGGATCCTAGCCAACGCGCTCTGCTCTTCGTCATCATGTACTTCGTTTTCCACTTCGCGTTCCCCATCACTGTCTTTGTCCTGAGTACCATCGCTACCCCGACTGTTCGCAAGCTCGCCTGATTCATCATCATTGTCAGATTCGTCGTCGTCGTCGGAATCGTCATCATCCATCTTGCTAGCATTCCGCGGATCGCGCCCAAGCTCTGGCTTCAACTTGCGCTCAAAGTCCTGGGCGTGTGCATCGCGAAAGATGTCGCCAACATGTGTGAACGCTCGTTGAAGCGGCGAAGGCCTGAACTCGTCTTGAGGGCCGCGGCGCTTGCGAGCCGAGGCCTGGGAGCTCTCGACCTGCGCACCCGTAGCCGTAGCGGGACGACGGTGCTCTGCTTCTGTTGGCGTCGGCGGCTGTGCTTCGCCGGGCTGTTCCACATCGATTGGTTGGGGTCCGTGAGGAATGCCAGACGAGTGGTCTTGTTCTTCTTCCGCGGAAGCAGGCAGATAGTATGGAAGTGGCACATCCCTGCTTGCACGGAAGCGCCCGACATTGGTGCAATGCTCGTTCTCCACTCGAAAAACGGACCACATGCCTCTGCGCAATATCTCCAGGAGTGACACAAGGAACGACGTCACGCTCGAGTGCTGAGTCTGCAGCGGTACTATTGTGTACAAGAACCAGATGTTTCGTAACACGGGATCAATGCACATAGCCGTGTAGTACCACCACACCTTTTTGTAACCGAGCTCCTTCCGTAGAAAGGGATACTTGGCGTGTGGATCCCCCAAACTCCAGTCGTAATAAATGTCCCAAAAGCTAGTGTAGATGCCATTGATGATGCCAAAGGTAATGTAAGCTGCTTTGGTGGAGGTTCGGTTGTCCAGACGGTAGATGCTGAGCGTTACATTGAACAGGATAGTAGCAGTGTATTTTCCACCGTTGAGCAGATGGGGAAACTTATTCCCAGTGTCTCTGTATCGGCGAAGACATTGCAGCAATCGCCATACACCTGGCAGCGCAGCAAGGAATCCCGTGACACGCAGATGGGACGAGTTGCACTGGGGTGGATTGTTCCAGTCGTGTGCGTACAGACAAAAGAACAAAGCAATACCCTGTTGAGATTAGCAAGGTGAAGTAGAAATAAGGCTCGTAAGACTTACACTCATGCTGTATGTCAAAGAGCAGAACATGTCTCCCATGTAAAAGTCTCGCCATTCCACAGGGTACACACCAGCAAGCATCAGGCGCCACTAACACAACGTCAATCAAAGCAGGGCTGGCAGGATACGTAAAACTTACCAGTGAATACAACAGCCACATGCGAGTGCGGAAGTAGAAAACCTTGAAAGGATTGAACAAAAGAGCGACGGATATACCAATCAGAATGACCGGGTAATACAAGTACAAGCGCTGTCCACCAACCTGATGGAAGTTGACCTGCATGAACAGACCCAGCATGAACAGGTACCAGCAGGGAATCTGTCACTTGTCAGTCTCTGCCCGAATGTAAAGAAGCAGTACACACACCTCTGAAAGTTGCCTCCAGTCCAAGTGGTGGCGGGTATCATATTCGAAGATAAAAATATAGTTAATCTTATTCTCATGCCATACACGGCACGCGAGGCAGAAAAGAAGAGTGAGGAAGTTGACGAGAAAGTATCCGGCGTAGATCTAAGTGGGAGTTGTTTAGTAACACTCAATAACAAGCAGACTGACTCTTGTCTCTTACCTGCAGTAGATAGCTTGTATTCATCGCCAGTGTACTTGAGCCGGGATGATTCAGGTCAGCGATGGTGTTTGCCTGGATGAGTCCCTGGATGCCCAGTATGACGCCTGCAGCCAGCAGGAGTCCATTGCGGAAGGTATTGTCAGTGTAGTCGCCCGCGCGTGCAGATTTGACGCGCAGTTTTCCCACGGCGACTTTGTGGTTTCCCTTTTCAAAATACCTCGCGTAGAGATCTTCGGTGGTTCGGATATGTCCTTCGATGACATCGCTATTAACGAACCAGGCATGGTTTACCTTTTCATTCATGTAACGAGACGACGGGCGCGCATTCACCGTCTTATCGTACTTCTTGTTGATTTTGCGGAAGGCGGTTCGATTGAGTAGAGCGTAAGCTTTGAGCAGCTCGAGTCCACGATAGTATTCTTGAAGCGCCACTTTCAGCTTCCGCTTGGCAGTCTGATAAGGTACCTCTGGTAAGTCTGGGCGTCGAGCGAAGTCGCGACGACTGTCAGGGTGATCTCTGGGCTTGAGGGCCGCAGGCGTTGTGAGTTGTGCAATGTTCTTCGTGCTCTTCCCGTACTTGCCTGCATTGATGGCTTCAAATGCAGCCTCAATAGGGTTCATGAGAGTATCCTTGAGCGTGACGCCGTTGGCTCTGCCTTGTTGAGATTGCTCGCCTCTATTGCTCATCTGGCCGCCAACAGCACCATAGTCACCATCGTGCTTCTTTTGTGCTCTGGCGTTGATCTTGTCAGTTTGCCGTTGGATAATGTCGTCAATGCGGCGGTCTCTCATGATATGAAGCTGGTCGCGCAGAACAGCCAGGCGGTTGGTGGCTTCATCTTCCTTCTGCTTGTAGAATTTCTCAATCTTTTCCAACTCGCTGTCGAGGAACCTAAAGAACTCGGCCTGGCGGAAGTCGAAATCGCGATACGCTTCAAGGGGTACGTCGCCTGGGGTACCCGGAGGGGTCTTGTTGCTCGCTGAGAATAGGCGGCGGACAGATGGACGTGCGTGTGAGGGAGTGACGGGCCCGGGCGTCGAATTCACACGCTTAGGGCTGAAAACGCTCTTGTACCGGGCAGGCAGGGAATTGTGGTGCTTGTTGGGCGTCCTCGTCTTGCCCACCTCAAACGCATTGTCGGTCTCTGGCTCTGCAGGTGGCGGCAGCGTCACCGACTTTGTCTTGGCAAGTGGCTCCGCCGATACACCAACGTGTGGAGACACACTGTCGGGGTCGAGGGCTGCTCCGGGGAGCTTCAAGGACGGAGGTGCTCTCGTCTTGCCCCCAATGCCTTTCTGTGTGCCTTGGGTAGGGCTGGTTGCCGAGAAGCTGCCATAGCTGCTGCCCAGATTCGAAAACTCGCGCCGCCCATTCAAGGGCTCTTCCTCTGGTGTGCGGCCGAGTTGAATGCCCTCCGCCTTCTGGTGCAGATTGTTCTGGCTGCGGGTATTCGTAATGGCGAGCGCTCTAAGGTCTTCGGTGTCTCTGGTATTGCTTGTTTCGCCTTGGTGTGCATGCTCACGATTGAGGTACGTGTACTTGGGGGCGGCGTCCAATGGCGAGGGCAGTACGTTGCTGCTGCCGGCTCGGCGGCGAAATCGCGGGGTCGATTCGACATTACGGAGGGCGCGATTGATGGCCTTGAGCTTCTTCTTCCCTAGCTGGAGGTTGTGTCAGTCCTTGGATCGACTAGGTGCAGGCTAACGCGTCGGGCGGTCACTGACCTTGTAGTCTAAGTACTTGAGCCTCCACTCGGGCACAAGATCGCGCTCCAATTCCCTGTCGCAGTCAGCAATTGTAGTTGGGCGTTTTCGCAGGACTCTTGTCTCACTTCGCAAACTTCATGGCGGTCTCGTGGGTGCTTCAGCCGCAGGGAAAAAAGGTGAGTGACAGCCGTGGCGCGTCTCTTGCTAGTACATTTAGGGTCCACCGCCAGCCAGTAAAACTCAATGGACCGCCACGTGCGGGATTGTGGCCGCGGGCGTCGAGGTGATGGCTATCTGGTAAACGCCTCAGGGGTTCAACGGTGCTGCGAGGGCTGCTGGCTGTCATGTTGCTATCTCCACGCCTACAGAACCCACGAATCATGTCCAGCTTGGCGGGTTGGCGCATGGGTGACCACGTCATTATACGTCAGATCGCTTCTATAGATTCCAACGCATTGTTGTTCAATTGGTATGTAGATGCGGTTGTTTGTTAAAATGGAACATGTCTTCACTGTGGACAAAAGAGGAACTCTGAACAGAAGCAAGGGTGCATTCGTGTAAGCATACGCTACTAGTACGATTTAATCATGATTGTCCCGTCAACCAATCTACCATCCGCGCCTGTCAAAGCTCTCCGGGCGACTGTATTGGTTCGGGTCGTACTGGTCAGCACCATGGTTGTCAACATAGTGCTCGTCGTACATGCTCTCGGCGTGCTTCTTTGCCTCGTGCTTGGCCTTTTCGCGGTCGAACCAGTCCTCTCCCTTTGTCTCTGCAAGCTTGTCGACCTGAACATGTTAAGGTTGTACAGTTTCATAAGAACATTGGGCACATACCTCTGCAGCGGCGAATCCTGCGAGCAGCTCCTTGGCGAATGCATGGTTTACGGGCTTGCCTAAACAGAATAGTTGGTATAGGTCCTGGAAACAGACTGTGTCGGTGTCACATACCCTCCTTTCTCTGGTGATCTTCGAAAGCCTTGAAGCCAGCAAAGGCAGCTCCTCCAGCAATCACCTCATGACCGAGGCTAGACTTGTGCTCCTCGAAGTTGTTGTTCTCGTACACCTTCTCGTAGTTGTTCTCGTTGTCGCCTGGTAATGGCATGTCAGTTCCTCTGTGACTGAAGGACTCTCAAAGCAACGTTGGAGTAAACTCACCCCAGAAACCCATTGTGGCTGAGATGTGCTAGTTTGATGACCTTGATAAAACTGAGTGTAGTCTTGTAGTGAGAAAGTTGAGATGAATGCCCTTGGATGGAAGCAGCCGGATACGCCTTTATATGCTCCTCTGCCCGCGACCTTGCTTGCCGCGCCGCGTCAGCGCCAGCCAGAACCAAGTATCCATAAAACAGTCCATTACATCCATAAGGGCCGATCGGTGCCCCTCTCCGGAGCACCCCTCAGCTAGACAGGGTCCAGATGTGGCTCGGGAGTCCAGCAACTTCAGGGTCCTCGACGCCTCATGACGTGACTTGGCCACGCCTAGTACCAGTGGCTGTGGTTGAATTCATGGAGCATGGCCCAACGAGGTATAGAAGCGTGCGTAATGGAGCGAATTGTGGGCTCCGGAGCTGCGGGATTAATGGCGCGGCAAATTAAGCTTCCTTGGAAGAGCTTAGCATTGGTGACGGATTGCTTGATTCCATGGCCGGAGCGGGGTAGCTGAAACCAGCTGAGTTCATGCCTTAAGAGCCCATGAGGGGAGGGAAGCGGTGAACGTGTGCCATTTCTTCCATGAATTTGCAATGATTAGAAGGCGAGACGTTGTTATCAAGTTGGTCGAGGTAGAAAGCTTGGCTGTTTAGTGAGCGAGGATCACCCGGCATGGGCGATCGTTGCGCCTCGAACCCCGCGATCGTCTGCCCCTCCAAGAGCTGAGCTCAGCCTCACCACCTCCCGTACTTTGCGACAAGATGCCAGGCCGACTCCCGACCAAAGAGGACTTTCCTTCGTCAGTGGTATTGAGCATTACACCACGTATGTGCAGTCTGCGGCGTCTCCTGTACCTCGACTAACTGGTCCAGCGGCTTCCTCGGAACCGACCAACGTTCTGATCCTACTACATGGCCTCGGCGACACGCATGAGCCTTTCACAAAGCTCGGAGCACAGTTGAACCTCCCAGAGACAGCATGCATAGCTGTGCAAGCGCCGAACCCGGTACCATTCGATTTTGGGGGGATGCACTGGGGCGAAGACATGATTTTTGACTCGAGCACTGGGGAGCTGGACATGGACACTGGCTTGGAGAAGTCGACCAAGTTACTGCTTGACGATGTTATTCGCAAAGGGCTCATTGAAAAATGCGGTTACAAAGCGCGCGAGATTATGATTTTTGGCTTTGCACAAGGCGGCATGGTTGGGCTAGAGGTTGCCGCCGAATTCTACGGCGAAGAGCTTGGTGGGGTAATCAGCATTGGCGGTCCGCTGTCCCAGTCGCTGCCGCTAAAGGCGCTGGAAAAGAAGAGCAAGACGCCGGTCCTGGTTTGCAAGGCCAACAAAAAGTCGGCGGTCAACGACAGCGCCATCTCCAAGCTCAAAATGGCTTTTGAATTCGTCGAGATCCAGGAATGGAAGAAGAGCGGCGATGGTATGCCGAGCAGCCGCGAAGAGATGCTGCCCATTATGCAGTTCTTTGCTCGCCGCCTACGGAGCACCAAAGGCGTACCCGCCGGGAGTGTTGAATTGAGCTAAGCTAAGCACTCAGTTTCTTAGGTGGAAAAGAACAGAAGTCCCATTAGGACAGGTCACAGCCACGTAGAAAAGCGTCAATACTGTGGACATCGTTTCCAAGCGCTGGACGGGTCGCAGAGGAAGCTTTGCGGAGCAGAGTGGCTTCCCTCGGTACTCGTTTATCGGACATGGCCGCAATTAGAGGAGCGTTACTGTAGCAGTAGCATGCAAAAGCCGTCTTTCCCTTTGGTGCAGGCTGTTCGTTCCAATCCCCGTTGTGCACGTGTTGTGGCCCAAGCTCACGGTACGTCATATTCTAACACGGTTTCCTCGCTCCTCCACTCACAATACCAACCTGCACGTCTCACCGCCACGCAGCATCATGGCAGTGCCGAGGAATTCGCTGCGAGGCTTTCTCGCCCACGCCAGAGGCGTACTCCGCGAAGCCATTGATTGCGGTCAGAAAATCACGTTTGTCATTGGCAATGAGTCGGCGGGTGAGCATGACTCCGGCTCTACGAGGGCGCATCCCGTACTCATGCAGTCTAGACCTTGATTCCATGTCATGCTCCATTCTCTACGCATACCTTCGGTCCATGTCGCCGCCTAGGAAAGCTTTCAGTTCGGTTTACGTGCCAATCACAAACTTGCCCGCAGCAGATATCCAGCTGAGACCAGAGTATCTTGCCGTGTTCAAGCACGCTAATATCGAGTCTAAGCACTTGATTACACTTGATGACCTCCCTGCATTGTCGGAAATACGGTCCAAACTTGCACCCGAGAATACAAAGTGGATTCTCGTAGACCACAATGCTCTGCAAGGGCAGCTAGGCAAGATCTATGCCGACCGTGTGCTTGGAGTTATCGACCACCACGATGACGAAGGCAAAGTGCCAGCAGAGACCGGGGAAGAACCTCGAATTATTGAAAAAAGTGGAAGCTGTACAAGTCTGGTCACCAATTACTGCCGAGCAGCGTGGGACACGCTCTCTGCATCGGCGATGTCTTCTGGTGCAGGCCACGCACAAGGCGACAGCCTGTCAAACGATGCCGCGTTTGTTCGACGATGGGACGCAGATGTGGCCCAGCTGGGGCTGGCGAGCATTCTTATCGACACAGCCAATCTCGAGGATACGAACAAGACGACGGAGCATGATCGCCAAGCGGTAGCGTATCTCGAAGCCAAGATTATGCTTTGTCCGCAGATAGCCGCCAGTTTCGATCGCACTGGCTTCTTTGAGGAGATTGACGGAGCAAAGAAGGACATTGGTAGCCTGAAGCTGCAAGACATCTTGCGGAAGGACTACAAGCAGTGGGACCAGAGCCAGAAGCTGGGCATCAGCTCCGTTGTCAAGCCAATTGAGTTTTTGCAGAAGAAAGCCTGTCATGAGGCCAACGCATCATCGCCTGAAGCACTTGTAGCGGTAATCAAGGACTTTGCACGGGAGCGTGGGCTGGACATGTTTTGTCTCATGACGACGTCGAGTGGAGCAGATGGACAATTTCAGCGAGAGCTGCTCCTATGGGCTTTCAACGATGGCGCCGTGAAGGCTGCCAAGTTGTTTGCCAGGAATTCGCAGGAGGAGCTGGGACTGGAAGATTGGCAGGGTTACAGCGACATTGACAATGAAGGCGAGTGGAGAAAGGTGTGGTGGCAAAGAAGAGTACAGCACAGTCGGAAACGTGTCGCGCCTTTGCTCAGGGAAGCCATGGCATGACTGTCGTGGGGGGATGATAGCAAGCTGTAGGAGAGAGCGTGGTAGGTCACGGGTGCCAGTGGGGCCCAAGAGTACTTTTTTGGAACAATGCTAGTACGTTTCAATGTTTGTTTTGGAATGTAGATGGGCGCGTAGCAATGGTTGGGCGAGGAGAGAGGGTCAGGCATTTTTGGGCTGACGTTAGGAGGCTAGTAGGACTAAGTAAGAGGCGGTCTGCGGGCAGCCGGCATATGATGGTAGCGGGGTATTTTGTCGCACGCGACCGGCAGATGGGGACGACACGGTCCAAATGCAACGGTTCCAAGCAGAGGACGGGGGCGGGCGCGAACAGGTTTGGGACATGTGTGCTCTCATGGCGTAATGTTGCAAAGGCAGCAGAGGACATGGCCACTAGGGCGGTCCGGTCAAGGCAAAAGGAACAAATTTCCGCGCCGAGTGCAGCGATAGCTTGAAGCAGACGAGGGGAGGCAGAGAGCACGGCATGCGGCTCATTGGACGGGCTCGAGGCTAGCGATGCACTGCACGATGAAGTGGGAAACGCAGCGGTTCACAGCAGTGGTGTTTGGCGGGCATGCGTGCAGCATGTTGCATGGACCTTGTTGACAGCATGCGCTGGGCTTGATGTGCTGGCAGCGCAGGGGCAGAAGGCGACTCCACCCGACGGCCGTCAGGTTACGAGGGCGGCCAGAGCAGCGACGAGGTGATTAGCCGGCGCGTCGTGTCGGTGGTTAGAGATGGGCACGTGTTGCTATGTTTGAGAAACGAGAGGCTGTGGGCGTGTGTAGAGTGAGTGAGTGAGTGTACTGTTGATGGTAGAGCAGGGGTGGCAGCAAGTGTAGGTGTAAGGAGGTTGCAGCAACGGCGTCGCTCACCGCCTTGGCCCGTGCGCGCTCGATAAGAGTAGATAGCACACCTCGCAGTGGGAGCAGCCAAGGCGACGCAGAAGTGGAGTGGAAGCCAGCATGGAAGCCGACGGCGAGAGTGGCGAGGGCGAGGGCAGCGGCGGGGATGGCCTGGCACGCAGCAGATGGATGACAGTGTCTGCCAGCTGAGGCATTTGGGGCCGCGTGCTTGATTGGTTGCGCGGCGATGTGCTGGTCCTGCAAGTCATCGCCTGGACAGCCCAAGGCGGTCTGTGACTGCACAGGGACTCGAACAGACGGCCGCCCGCCAATGACGCCGCGCCCGCCTCGCTACCGCGCCCACGCCCTCCCAAAGAGTAAAGACGCGCCAACGCACACGTCGAGCCGGTGGAGACTTGGGCCCAAACCACCGCCTCTCGTCCCAATACCAGCCCTACATCTGGCCATGCTGTAGTCGTCGTCGATACTCGCTGCTGTTGCTGCTGCTTGCTGCCACCTCCCACCATCGGGCCTCGACCAAGCTCCCTCATGGCGACATGATGCGCCGCTCCCAACTCACGGCCTCGCCCCCGGTCATGGCCTCGTCCACCACCCCACCGCGTACGTGCCTCTGCTTCTTTTTGTGTCCTCTCCGTCCTCTGTGTCGCTGTCTGTGTGCCTGGCCCAATAGCTAAAGCGAGCATCAATGCGCTCTGTACGATGAGCTGGCACCCGACAAGACGCTGACCTAGTACTTTGCAGCCCTCTCGCCCACCCTCACCCATACATCAGAAGCCGACGACCCCCCCGCTGAGGCTCCGCCCAGCTCGCCCTCACCCTGCCCTCCCAAACCTTCCTCGTCGACCATGGGCAGTCGACCTGGCCCATCCCACGACGCCGCCGCCGCCAGCGCTGAGCGTCATGGCCTCTCCACCACCATAGCCCTCCACCAGCGCCCGGCCATGGCCGCCTCCATGTCTGCCCCCGCCGGCCGCCTGCCTCGCCTCCTCCCCGCCGACCTCTCCTCCTACACTGACTCGTTCCTGCCCACCGCAGCCATCCCGCCCTCTGCCACTTCCCTTGCTGAGCTCGCCCACCTGATCCGCCTCCAGGGCTACCAGGAGCAGCGCAAAGCACACTCCAGAGTCCGTCTGCACCGCTGGCTCGTCTCGAGCGCCCTATCGGCACGTCTGGTACACTGCGGCGAGCTCGCATACCGCACCCTCGTCGACAACTTCCGCTCCGACGACAAAAAGGCCTTTGCCTCGCTCTACAATGCCCTCAACGATGTCCGCAACTCGTGTGACGCCACCCGCCAGTATGCCCTGCTCGAGCCGGACCTCGAGTTTGCAAAGTCCAAGAGCATGAGGTCCGACAAGTCCCTCTCGGCCTCGACCTTCCTCAACGAGGTCCCCGCAAAGATCCTGGATGATCTTCTAGACTTTATTTCCGAGATTCGCACAAACCCAGAGTTTCTGGCCGCTCGCATTTCCAGTCTTTCGCAGCAAGAGCTCGCTTCTCTTACTTCTTTCCGTCAAGCCATGGATCCCATTGACTCGGTCATGGCCATGCAGGCCCGCGGCCGGAACGTGGGCTCTCAGAGAGCCCAGCAGCAGGGCGCCAATCCTGTAGAGCGACTCTTGTCTTTTCAGCGCCACGACCCCCTTGCTGCTCTCATCTACACCATCTTTGCCAACTCGTCTGGTCCAGATTCTGCCGAGGACCTTCGCCGTACCGATGTTTGGGCCACTGTTTGCGCCAAGCTAATCAAGGACACCAAAATTAGCCACAACTTCATCAGGACCATTTTAGATGTCTGGGCAGGTATGCGAGAATGGCCCGGCAAGGCAAACTTGGAGCTTTACCTCATGCAGACCCTCCAGGACGGCCAGTTCTTGCTTGAGAAAGCAGAAGAATCTGGTGTACGAGCCGGAGCACAACCTGTGCCCCGCAGCACAAAGGACACAATTGCCGCAGACGAGTTCTTTGACAAGGCAGTGAAGCGTTTGTTTGAAGTCGTTGATGATGAGCCCAGTGCTGGTGGCATCCCCGAAGGTGTCCTGGAAATTGGAAATGCCATCCTCCGAAAGCTGAACGAGGAGAACGAGAGAGGCGCCCGCAAAGCATCGCAGAATTTCTTTGTTTCGCGTTGGCTGTTCTCATCGTTCCTTTTGAATGCCATCATTCATCCTGAGGCACGTTTTTCCCTCTTTCTCCATGAATTGTTACAGCACTGACACTTAAACAGACTCATGGAATTATGATTGGTCATCACATCAGTGAACACGCCCGTCAGAAGATTCTCAAGGAGATTGCGATCAGGGCGCAAAAACAAGTGCTCGACATGACATACAACTGGTACGAATTTCTGGTGAACACCAAGGCCGACAAATTGCTAATCACGCGCGCAGGAAGCAACAAATACCAGTCCTTCCGGAAATCCGTACCCACATTGAAAACATCTTGGCACGATTCAAGCACACCAAGACCCCTACCAAACCCATCCTGCTTCCAGCCAAGGCCATCACCTCACCTAGGGAGACTGTTGAAGTACAACCCTTTATTGTCCTCTCTCCGGCTGACATCATCACCTTGGTCCATGCCCTCTTCCCAGAGCGTCGCCCATCATCAAGTCACATGGATACCGATAGCCAGCGCCGTGCTGGTCTCGCATCCTCCGCATCATCCATGTCTGGAATGTCTGTTCCATTCCGCAATGCGGCTGCTTCCATGACCGATGCAAGCTCCATTCTTAGTGCTAGTGCTTCATCGATGACTAGCGATCAGACCTCGCGCGAGCCCCTCTTGGACAACAGCACAACCTCAACAGAACAGCAGACTGATGCAAAGCCTGCTCCAACAGAGCTTTACGGAAAACGTCTGCGCATGGCATGCTCCGAGATGACTCGCATCCTTGGGGCTGAAGCCGCATCTGGCTCATGCCATCCCTGTGCTGAAAGATGGGCCGTTTTGTACATCTCCGCTGATGGCAAACAGCTCAAACCCCGCATGCGCAAAGACTTTGATGACGAAGACGAGCACGATGAGGACTCACCAGATAGCGACAGCAGCGATGATGAGGGCACTACGGACAGATTCGATCTTGGTCACGACTACCACCAACTGAAGGAGGCGATTGTCAAGCTCGTGGAAGACTACGAGATACCAAAAACACTGGCGCCAGACAGTGAATCGAAGAACTTCAGCAATCGGATGACGACGCGTAAAAGCACCCGTGGTCGCGGGCCGATCCGAAATGTCAGCGAGAACCTGGGATCTCGCAACCCGTACAACTCGGCCCAGAGTCACAGTCAACTCACAAATATGATTGCAAGCCAGCGAAGTGGCTCGTCACGCCGTTCTCCCCAGATTCCCAGGAGCCACAGCAACCCCCAAGTTGGCGAGAAACAAGAAAACAGCTCGGTGCTGGTCACAATGCTTGAGACAGCAATGTACCAATGCCAGGCACGATCTGATTTTGTCAATGCTCACATGTACTACAAAACGCTTCAGAGTTTGCGAAGACTCAGCTCTCCAACTCTGGTCAAGAACGGATACGCTGCTCTTCTCAACTACTTCTCCCGTGGCCCCAGAGATTCGCTCAGTAAAGCAGCCAATGCCATTGAAGAATTTGAGGCTTGGTTTGTGTGGCTCAAGCAATCTCAAGAGAGGTCCGACGGCATCGTGAACGAGATGATGCTTTCCTTCAAGAACCTCCGAGACAAGATGTGGTACATTACCGATGTCCGCACGTCCAAGCCATACGAGGATGCCAGGAATGTGGCGCTTGCGCTCAAGATTATGGACCAGCAGTCCAAGACGCTCAACGCCAAGGGCCCATCCACATCTCGATCTCGAAACACCAGCTTTTTGCGCCAGAACGAGGCTCAGCTCGTCGACCTCATGGCCGCTTCTCAAGATTTCGGCGGCCCCAACAAGCTCTCGGATGAGCAGTCCGAGATTACTCTCAAGTGGCTCATGCAATATGGTGTTGAGAACTTTTGCAAGGGCGAGGAGCGGATTCATCGCTTCTGTCTTGAAGTCGACAAGTGTGTCACCAAGGTTATTGGCGAGGGTCTGCTTGACGGACCAGTTCTTTGGGCCAGTGACTTGTACCAGCGCGACCGACAGGTTCTTGAAAGCGGTCGACAAAAGGGAGACCTCTTCTTGACTGGCGTCGGCACTCTCTCCATTGCGGGTGATGAAGAGTATGAGACACACGGCCGGCCTGGTACACGCAACCCCGACTTTTCACAGCGCACCAGCCACGGTAGCCTCCGTTCTGCTGCCAACCGCAACGGCTCATCGAGCTTTGAACAAAGCCCCTGGGGCAGAAACCCCATGGATTCCCATGACTACTTTGGCGCATCGTCTCCAGTCCTGTCCATTGACCCAACAGCTACCTTCTGGTCGCCATTCCAAACACAAGCGCAAGCACCCACTACCGCAACAAGCATCCGCCCACGAACGGCTTCGTCTTCCAAGGGCACCGTCATGCTCAAGCAGTCGGCCACCGTCAATGAAGACAAACGTCGCTTTATGCTTGACTTGAAGCAGACGCTTACAGGTCTCCTACTGAGCGACCTGGGAATGATGGTCTTTGCAAATGGTAGTGAGACCGACTCATGGTTCGGTGGTGATCTTCTCGAGGACTGCATCGAGCGCAGAGACGAAGAGGAACGCCGGCGCAAGAACAAGCTGGCCAAGAAGAAGAGCTCAAAGAACATCCGAAAGCAGACTCCTGACCAGCGGAACTTGCCCCTGGAAGCACTTGGCCGGAATGAGCGCAGTGCTGCTGCACCGCCCGTTGCAACCCTGCAGCATGCTGCAGCTGCCGATGCCCATCATTCAGCTGGTGAACATTCATCAACCTCTAGTGATGCTACTTCACGATCATCTGGCAATGCTGCTGCAAAGAAAGCCGGGCTTTTGGACTTCCCATACAACGTTGCCTTTCAACGTCTGCTCAGTAGGTTTCAGACACACCCTAACCCCTTCTCCAAGCTGCATGCATTGTATGAATTGGAGCTTCTCATCATTGCTTCATTGTCTTCTCGAACCGGTCGCTCCTACAATAACAACCGTCGGGATACACTTCCTGCTGTTCCCCAGTCGCCCACCTTGGGCGCCATGCCAGAACTCAGCTCTCGCGAACCAGCCACCCAGACTTCGCGCGCACACAACCTGGAGGAGGCCATCGCCAACTGCGAAGAGCGACGTTCTCAAAGCATGAACGTGGAACGCATAAGCAACGCGTCGCCCCTACCTCGCAACGGTGCTCGCTCTCCAGTCGGACCGCCTAGCACAGATATGATTGTCGAGGTCATTCAAGGGCTCTTGCGTGACTCCAATATTCGCCCCAAGACTCTCTTTAGAGACTTGCAGTTTATCGCGTCCTTTGTACCAGCTCAGATGCTGGACAAGACTGCACGTGGCAAAGCCTTCTGGGATGTCGGCCTTGCTGCCCTTGGCTTGAAGCAAGATGTCTGCCGCATCATGGTCGAGCTTGTGGACGAGGTCATCACCCAGAACTCGAAGCGCGATGCAGGCAAAGCACTCGGCGGCGGCATGGCTGAAAAGGCCGGCGGATCGTCCGCTTTCCCATTAGGCGAAGAGCCTATGTCCAAGTACACTATGGAAGATGCAGGACGCATGCTCCTCATCACTGCAAAGGAAGGCGATTCAGTCGCCGAGCGTGAACTCGCCATCTTTTACCTCACCTCACCCGAGCTCATCCACCGCACCGTGCTACCGCTCACCAAGCCTAGCGAGGTCTTCAAGACCGAGCTCCTCAACCGCGAGAAGAGAGCCTCGCAGGACCCTGCACGTAGTGACCCCATGACCATGTGCGTTGCTCAGCACTGGATGGAGCAGTCCATGAAAGGTGGCGACCAACTTGCTGCCAAGTACCTGCGCCAGCGCAGTGAGCTGGAGAGCATCAACCCATCCAGGGCATAGTATGTCTTTTTTACGCGATTTGGTGTTACGACATTCTGCATTGATACCCACTTACTACATTTTCCAACCCCATCATTTAACTTGCCCCGTATTTCTGCGCGTTGCGCAACACAGAGAGACATGATTCTTGGCCCTTGAAAGATGGAGCAGCCGCAGCCATAGCCAGTTTTATGCATAGCGAGGGAGTTTTACTTTTTTTATCTCTTCTCTTTTACGATTTTATATTTTACGTATCTTCTTTTGCTCTCGAGGAGTTGTTTATTATTTTTTTTCCTCGTTCAAAGTTCCTAGCAAGCATGATTCCCCCCTCCCACTGCCACTACTCTATACTGTTGCCTTTTTGCGCGCGCGCACGCACGCACGCACGCATGAGACCAATACTCCATGACCGTTTCTACACCTATACTCGTCTTTTTTACGCGCGTCCATATCAAACCAGCGCAGTGTGAGGAGAATTAAAGGACACATATACACACACACAACATGATATGCTCTAAGTGTATTTTTCTTCCTTTCTTTCTCTCTCTCCATATGCAACAACCATGTAGAAGAAAAAAGTTCCCCAAAGATGGAGGGAACTGACCAAAGGGGTATTACACACACAGATTCTTCAATCGGGTAAAGCGGCATTTACATGAATCTTTGTTCTTTTTTTCCCTTTTTCTCTTTTTTTACGAATGCTGCTGAGAAAAAATACGCAATCTGTGTGTATTTGTCCGATCAACAGTCAACGAAGTGAATGACGTGTTCTGGATTATTATTCTTTTTTGGAAAGGGAAAAAAGGGTAGATGGGTAATGAAGACATGAAATTAACGACGTATGCATGGGTATGGTGATATGATGGGGATGTGTGGGCTAGGTCGGTAGGTAGGTAAACAAGATACTGGAGTAAGGCAATGAATTTCTTTTCTTTCTTTCATTTTTGATGTCTTGGGTTTTGGGGGGGAATGAAGAGGGGTTACGAGGATCCGTGGCAGTTATGTACCGTACACAACGTGGCCTTGGGCAATGGGGGAGAAAGCGTATTGCTGTATGTGTGTGTTTGGATGTACATGTGTGTATAGCAAGGTATAGTAGGTGGTGATGTATACATGAATCTGCGATGGACATGTCCTGAATTCTGACCTACCGCTTGCACATGCGTCGCAAATCGTAGCTGGCGCTACTATCATGCTGTGTAGAATGGGGTCAAGTATTTCTGCCCAGATTGGCTGTTTCTGGACGTGCCGATGTTTGGCAATGTAAAGTGAGTAAGATTGAGGTTATATCTATGCTCTCGGAGTGCGGTTGTATCTCTGGATTGATGGAAGCTTGCAAGAGGTCGGAATATCAGCTACACATAACCCGTTTGGGATCTAACAGACAAAATTCATAAAGAAATTATGTAATTAATCGAGGTAGAATTTATATCATATACAATATGTGTACATCTCTGACTTGAACATGTGCATGATTCCGACATATCCTAAGCTCTACTCGAGATCCAGCAGGTAATGGTGAACACATCGGGCTGGATCATCTTTTCCAACATGGACTTGTTTGTTTTAAATATCTCGCCAGGAATTCGGCGGTGCTCGAACAGACTCCTCGGTGTCATCATCAATCTCGTCTTCAGCGTACGCTTGGTATGACTGCTGCGTTGGGGTTGAGTCCTCTCGCATGTTGGTACCGGGGAACGTGGCTGTTTGCGCTGGGAGCTGTAAAGCAGGTGGCACTGTATGGTTGAGGAAGGGTTTGGAGTGCGCAAGTGATTTGGGAGAGATGCGAGAAGGTCCCGTTTTATTGCCATACAAGACCCGGGCTTCGAGATCTCTGACTGTTTCAGACAGAGCATGTGCTTGTTCTAGCAGTTCGGAGGGGTGTGGAGGTATTGGACGCGAGGACTGAGAAGTTTGAGACGTGCGCGTGTCAAAGGTCTGGAGACGCTCCGCTGCGTGCTCACTGGGGCTTGGGCTTGGTGCATGATGGCAGCAGAATCGGTCCCCGGAATTCGAGTCGCTAGGCTTGGTTTCTTCTGGAACACATCCTTGGTGGAAGTAGATATTGGCTGCTGGAATATACGGATCGTATGCACGTTCGAGACTCGAGATATCCGAGGTAGTGCCATTCCGTCCTTCATTCGAAGATTTTACCAGTTCCCAGCCTCCTTTTTGAGAATTACGGATCCTAGCTTTGCCTTTCCTCAGCATGTCCAGTTCGTAGGATCCAAGCTGAGCCTTGAGTGCTCTCCATTCGTCCAAGTCTCTGAACGCAGCTCCACACGTTTTGACGCACACCACCTTTCTGCCGCAATACCACTCCACGATAAGTTGCCCATCGTCAAACCACCAGCCATACCCTATCTTATTTTCTTCCAAACGAATCGAGCGCCGGACTGCATATCTCTCGAAACCTGGCTTGTACTGGAAGTCATACAATCCTCTTACGTACCATGCAACCACTGACGGCCCGCATTTGAAATGTATGGCGTTCCAGTCCCAGAAGAAGGTAGTTAGTCCGCGGAAGCGATCGAACACAGGATAGCCATGGCCAGCAGCCCAAGCCCCGTTCTCAATCTCCCTTAGTTGATCGGCGCTGGAGAGTCTGGCGGAAATCTCGTGCTGCACTTCAAAGATGCTGTACATGCCTACCTGCCCTATTTTCTTTGCTACATCGCCCAGAATGGCAGATAAATAATTGTATAGAGCGTCGAGCTCGATTGGCCGCAGTGGACATAGCCAATCCATGTTGAATGGGATGGAGAAGTAGAAGTCTGCACCAGTTGGGAGCTGCAAAGTATACGTGTTCGGGCGCGTGAGGAACTCCTGGGAGTGTGGAGAGTCTGGTCTTACGAGTAAAGACATGTTATCCAGGATTGGGTTCGAGCTGTATATGTGATGTTTTCTGAGACTGCGAGGGGCTACGGGAGAGTGCAGTCCGGGATACTGAAGATCTTGTATGTGCGGAAGGTTAGCCTTATATGTTGTTTGGTAGTTGCTAGTTAGATCGTTTGCGGTATTCAATGAGCGCAGACTGCGAACGCATATTGAATTACCAGTGGTTTGGTGCAGCGCTGGGGAAACGTGTTAGAGCAGCGATCGCAGCGTGCGTCACAAGCGCTAAAGCAATACTTCAATAAACCCACGATGTGACTAGGTGTCATAGGGTGATGGCCGAACTTGGTATCGCAGAAGTTATCATGCGGAAGGCCATACAATCGCGTTCGTACTGACGAAGCAGTTCTGCAAGCATAGCCTCTTGTTGGCGTGGTCAAACGGGTTCTTCTTTTGCGGCGCAAGGTATGCAAACAAGAAGTGATTGAGAGAACTCCATGTTAACTTAGGGAAGCCCGTGAATGCCATGTTCCTAATGCTGCTTTTCAAGGTTTATCACGCATACAAGATTCATCCATAGTATTTCCAGTTACTTAGGAGATCCGACACGTATGAACAGAGCGACCCTACTATGCGACCAGGATGTAGCCGCTTTCGTTTCACCATCAGCTTGACTCCCCTATTCGAGCTCGATATAATCCCATTGGCCCTCATTCTCAGCCTCTCCATCCATGATACCATCAACATATGCTTCACTGACCAGCATAAATCTTTCGCCAACAGGCCTAAGAATGAATGGGGTCTGCGCGCCGCTGATCAAAGCTACAACGTCGCCTTTCTTAACTTCCATAGAACCGATGCCTAGTCGACCCTTGGAAGTAACAAAGGGGGATCTTCGTTGACTTATCCGTATGAGCTCCATATGCATCCTTCGTGAAGCTGAACTATCATGGGCGTCGCTGCTTTCCATAAGAATCTGTATTTCGGATTGCCGTAATTTAAGAATATGGCCTTCGTCAATTCCACAATGAGCTAACTTTTCGAGAAGATTTATGGTCTCAGGGAACACGATGGCTCTTTCTTGCCAGCCACTCTTGTTGAGCCTTATACCTGCGTGTGCTACCCTGGCCGCAGTTTGCAAACGCAGCTTGGGGTCGGAGCACGCTCCTTTCATGAGATGAGTGAGCTCTTCAACTCCAAGTAGCCACATTAGGGGCGATGTCCACTTGCCTGGACCAGGTAATCTTCTGACGGACCTCGAACGGAGGACTTCATCGCAGATGATCCCCATTACTAGCAGTCTCTTTTTCTCGTGTGCGAACCTAACATCGCATCTCTGTTTTGATCCGCAGGCCATGAATGGGGGAGCCAAGTCCGAGTAGTTCTTTCGGAGTTCTTGTATTGTTGCCAAACTCGGTTTGGACCAATCCGGTACCCAGGAAGACAGACCATCTTGTTTTTCAACACCACAAGCCTGTGACAGAAGTGAAACATGACCTTGCTTCAGCAAAGCAGCCATAACCCTCGTGTATATTTCTTCTTTCTGTTTTGTGTAATCAGGAAAGACGCCCCTTGCCTTCAACTCTTCCTTATCGTTTATAAGGTCTAACACAGCAAATATCTTATCTAGAGGGTCGGTTGAAATAAAACTTTGTTGATTACCGGCTAGCTCATCCGCTGGAGAACTGTAGCTTGTTGCTCGAAGTATTTGTCCTAACCCAAGATCCTTTTGGTAATACAGTTCCGACATAGATAGCATCAGTTGGCCATTTGTTCGGATCGTATCTGCGATTTTCCATGAATAGGTCGAAAAAGAACGTGACACTAGTAAATCTGACGACAGAGCATCCCCTAATGCATAATACGCGTTGAAGGCAGCGCGGAGCCTACAGCGCGATATCCTTTTGGTTCCACAGACAAACTGAGCTTGTTCTGGCAATGTGATCTCCTGTATGACCCAGATTCGCTCCCACCATGGTCGTCGGAAGAGTTTTTTCAAATCGTCCAGTTCGATCAAATAATTGTGGGGTTTCAATGGGGCTATACAATGGAAAAGAATCTCCAGTCCACGCAGGCGCATCAGCGACATGTTCAGACCGGAAGCGAACTCTGAAAGGTCCCGCTCATTCGGCCAAGTTTTCAGCAGCTCTTTCCATACCAGTATGCATTGATTTGTGCGGGCAGAGAGGCCAAATGACTCTGCGATCGAGCCCAGTACATTGAGGTGATCCAGTACCTTATCACTGTTGTCGGCAGACGGTCCAAGCCAAGCCAGCACCTTCGAAGTATTGCGATAAATGTCACCCATCAATGCGACCTGCCATCCCTTCTCTTCATTGTCTGATTGATTGATGCATATCGCGTCGATCCAAATGACCATCGTTTCTGAGCCCACGAGGCCAATCAGTGCATCGAACAGATTCTTTGTGACCTTGAGAGTACGTCCGTTTACTAAGATCTCTCTCCTACCGCGCTGGTCTCCCCAAACATAGGATAAAGCAAGGTAAGACGGACATTGGTCGATGCTGGCATGAAAAATTGAGCAAGTGGGGAGGAACTCGTTTGGCCATTGATTTCTTGGAAGTAGCTTCAAGAGCCTGATCTCGCGCCTTGCACGGTCTAGTGGTTGGTGCTGGAAACGGGTTGCCATGGCTAGTGAGAGTTTGGTTGGAAGGGATGATACGATATGAATGCAGACTGGCTGATGGTAGTGTCGAGTATATATACGACCATGTTGGAATCAGTAGATGTGATGGAGCGATCAGGCTGAGGCTGAGCAGCCAGGGATAGGCAGCAATATACCAAGAAGTGCGGGGTTTCGATCCTTCACCTCACCAACAAGGCTGAGGGCACCTTATCTCATTACAACTACTTGATACTACCAAGGGTACTCTCCAGTGTTATGAATGAATTTGCCCATATCTGCATCCCTCTTCCCATCCACGAGCTCCATGATACTGTCGACCGTCTTCTCGGCACTTCGCGCGCCGAACTCTTGCTTGTTATGTGGACCGAGGTTTGAGACTGTGAAGCCTGGGTCATAACAAAACACCTTGATCTTCTTGTCGGCTTCAATTTCAGCTCCTGCTTCATTTTCGTCTGACTGCGGCTCCGTCGCATCAACCTGCTTAATTCCGAGTCCAAACTCAACGTACAGGCATGCAGTGAGCATGTTGAATGCCACCTTGCTTGCGCGGTACGGAATGCCTTGAATCTTGTACATTGGGCTTTCTGGGAACAGCCTGCGACCGATACTTCCAGCACCTGATGAGACGTTGATGATTCTCGGGTTCTCGCTCTTTTTCAGCAGGTGAATGACCGCTTTTGTGAGCAGCCATGGTCCCGTAGCATTGATATCGAATGCCGCGGCTAGCCTCTCGCGCTCAGTTGCGCCTTCAGGGAGTGCGACGGCAGCGTTGTTGAATAGAATGTCGAGTTTGCCGTGCGTTTCCTTAATGTGCGCAGCAGCTTGACTGATGTGTTCGTCGTTCTGCACATCAAGGTGCATCAGCTCGATGCTTCCTGGAAGATTGCGAGATTGTAGATCTTGGAGTGCCACTAAACCTTTGCTTGTACTGCGCGCGCCGAGAAGGATGTGGTAGGTGCCTCTTTGAAGAAGTTGGTGTGCAATCTCAAATCCGATTCCCGAGTTCGCGCCCGTAATGAGGGCAATCTCTTTCTTGAGAAGAGATGCCATGATAGAGATGTAGGAAGCAATGACGTGGATGATGTGTAGCTGAAGTGTTGTTGTATGCACTCAGACAGACTGTGGAAAGTAACGGCTGAGCAAGTTGTTCTCTTGGGCGGAATCCGAGATGAGATAAAAACCAAGAGTATATTACAGATTTAACGAAAATTCCTTGGGAGAGGATCAGCCAGTGAGGCTTATATATGTAGTACTGTGGGTGTCCTTTTGCGGAGGTACATCTTAAACTCCGGCCCACTAATTTTAGCGTATCTACGGATTTGGACAAAATTGCACATTGACACAAAGTGCATAGTATGACTAAAGAGCCATACAACCAATTTCTATTGGACGTACATAATAGGAGCCCTGATTTAAGATGTTTGAGTCCCACATGTTCAGGTCATAGATAAAGGAAATACAATGACGTGGGAAGTCGTTTTCGAATTCGAGTAGGACGGGAGGCACTGAGTCGAATCCACAGTGGCGGGGCAATTAATCCTAGAAGTTGTGCTGCTATCGAGCTGTTAGAGCGGAGCTGCATGTTGCGCTAGAAATGTTCGCGAAACGAACATCAAAAGTGGAGCACAAGTGTTACATCTGCTCGCATAATTGGCTTCCGGTTCACATATTATATAAAAGTTTAGCCTACAGTGGCACTGCATTGCTTAGCGTGAATATACCTTTGTTGAGATCAGCTACTATATACATGCATATAACGTTCTATGGAAGCAAAACCTCTGCATAAAATATACGTGTAGTTATAATAATATTATCTTACAGTACTTAGCAAATACAATTTTACTTACGCTCAGGTGCAACACTGTCTAGCGCTAACCTACCAGCAAGAGTACCATGCCTACCTGTCACATGTAAGAAAGCGTAATTATTATTACCCTCAGCTGAGGCTGAATCTATGACAAATGTTATTCCCAGTCAACAAAGGACGATAAACGTTCTGGAAATATGTTGGCTGGTCGGCGAAGCGCTGTGAGACTTATCATAGTCAGCCTGAAGGCAATGTAGCTAGAGTAGCTAGCGCCTGGATTAAGCGCAACTACCAAGACCTCAGCTGGCATGCCATCATTCCGCGAGCTCCGGCAATGTTGTATTAGAAGTCGCTTTGTTAGACCAGCGAGTTTTTGTTATAGAAGAGTCTTTGTCAATCAGTGACAAATGTCGAAAACGCTTTCCATGATGGAATTCCGCACACAGAACCTTGATGTACCGCCTGACACCATCCCCTTCAACGAAGGACTGTTGGGGCACTTCCCTCTTCTTGGGCGGTTTCCAGATGGTTTTCTCGACCATCGAGCCGAATGTGAACATGCCTTGATTCAGGCTCGTGCACACCCAAATAACGCCGCTCTCGTTCGCGCATTGCTCGACCTGGGTGGTATTTGCATGCTCCAGGGCGAACTAGTCGCTGCTGTATATTATCTATCGGAAGCTGCAGAAAGGGCCAAGAACCGCTTCCCCACACTCAGAGCTCTGGCATTGTCATATACAGTTCACTGTAGGACAATGCAATACACATGGGCGCCCAATGGAAGCAGCATGATATCGGAAGAACTGTCGAAGATTTTCGATTACTTGAAGCGTATACCTCCCATGCTTCAAGACATCACGGAAACTAAGCGGTATGCGGGCTACGATCCTCGGTACAACTGGATAGATGCCATCATCACATTTCAACAGAAAATGGTCTCTGCACGACCAGTGACACCAACATCTGAGAATCTTGCGCTTTCAACGCAAGTAGGTCTTCCGGAGGTCGAAGCTATGATTTCGAATCTACATGCAATGGGCATTGGAGGCGATCTATTCGTGGGAATGCTGATTGAGCTTGCCTGGACATACCGAATCACAGGGAACCGATCTAAATTTGAGTCAAGTCTACATGTTGCCCAGGAAAAAACTCAGAATCATTCGGCACTAGCGGCTCATGTAGAGATGAGACTTGGAGATGATCATTGCACATCGTATGGTACCCCAGAGACATGGGATACGGTCCTTGAGCGAGGTACCGAGAGCAATGCGCAGGCAAGAGATGAAGAAACCTTGCATTTCATGGGTGGTGGAAAGGGCAATATTACCTTAGCCAAGAGACATTACGAGAAAGCACAAGATATCTTCCAGACTTTGGGCATTCTTCGTGGGATAGCCGGGATACAGCTTCGACTCGGCTACATTGCAACACTAGGCACTTCGCACAACCACTTACCTGGAGATCCATACAGGAATGCCCTTGAATACATTGCTTTCGCAGAGGATCTATATCGCAGCTGCGGCGATTACATTGGCACCCAAATCGCTTGCGCTCACCGCTGCTTATGTCGCATAGGAATCGGTCAGGAGCCTGAAGATACTAAATTGGCTAGGTCAATTGGAGTCTGGGGCCGTGAAAATGGCAGCTATAGTTTCGCATTTGGTCTAGGTCTTTTCTTCGCCAAGTACGCAAGGAGATGGCTAGTAGCCCTCGGCGACTACGAGCGAGCTGTAGCTACTCATAGACTGGCGGAGGCACTCTTTGACGGCCTTGACGCAACGCTTCCGCGCCTGTTCAGCATCACAGATCAGATGACTGTATACGAATCTCTAGGCGAACGAGATAGATTCGTAGTGATAGCAGAACGTGCGCTTGACATTTGCGCAGAGGTTTTGAAATCCCAAGAGGGACCTACCGCCGATAAAGTCTCCAATCACAGGGTTCAGATCCTGAGCCGGATGTTTCTTCAGGCGCAGAAACACGCAGATCCTGACGAAATATTCAGGGCTGCCACCAGGCTGAAAGAGGCGAGGGTGTTTATAGAAGGAGACGGTAAAAGCGGTACCGCCTCCTCATCTGGGGATCTTATAGCAGAGTACCTTGGCATGGCAATGAAATCACTTCAGGAGATTATCAGGGAAGATGCCGAGCAACCGTGCGCAAGTTCTCAGGCACCTGATGTCGAGGAGTTGTTGAAAAAGATGAATAGCCTCGATATCAATCCTCTTGAGTTCCAGACCAAATGTACAACAACGATGATTGATCACATGAGTTCCTTGGCAGAATTTCTCGTACCATTCTATCGAGGTCGAAGAGCTTCCAGAGAAGGAGATCAAAAGACAGCTGAGACACTATGGGAAGTTGCTAGAGCGTCTCTCGAGGAAAACCCAAATGAGCAGAAAGACGTTCTACTGACATCGCTGTATACAGACATGAAAATGTATGATAAAGCGTTGGCCCACACTAAGGCTTACTTGGCAAAATGTCTTGCAGAACACCAAGCTTTACCAGAAGGGAAAACTCGTGAAGACAGGGTTTTGATGAACAGGGGCCTCTGGCAGTCCAAAAATCAAGTACTAGGCATGTTCACTCGAACTCGCCACTTCAAAGAAGCGGACAGCTTTCTCAAAGAGATTCAGCATGAGTGGGGTAGGGATTGGTGGAAGGTCTACGAAGAACGCGTGTGGGAGAACCTAAGTCTTGCGGGTCAGATCAATGTGGGTCTACAGAATTACGAGACAGCCTGCAACTACTACGAACAAGCTATGCAAGCCTTTGAAGAACGGCGCGACCAACTCTCAATCGACGACTATAAGATAGCTCTTGCTGGAGATTCGAATGTACAAGAGATCTATTTCGGAGCTACACTGTCAGCTATAAAATGGCATTTCTCTTTAGAACGAACCGGAACCGCTGAAGTTCTGAGTCCCCAGCTGCAACGCGCATTCGAAAACCTCGAGCGTGGGAAAGCTCGGAGCCTCCTTGATCTAATCGGAGGCAATGCTTTGCTGGCCAAATCTAGTGCACCACAGTCCCATAACCAATGGAGCGAATATAAGCAGCAGACGGCACTCCTCACAACACGCCGTGCTTTACTCGCGAGTGCGTACTCATCAGAGAACCGATCTGACCCCTTATATATTGCGCAGCTCAAAGAAGACGTTGCTACGCGAGAGCAACAGCTTTGGGATATCGCAAAAAGTCTGTCCGAGAGCGGGCAACCTCGTTCCGCACCAGTGACCGCTACTAAAGTCTTCAATCTTCCTGAGATCTGTTCTTCGCTTACAGAGGACACTGCTATCTTACAGTACTCTTACCAGCGCAATGATCTTATCGCTTGGATGATCACTGTGCGGGGAATGACCGAGGTATACCACATCGAAGTACCGGAGGCTGAGCTGGAGAGAAACGTCCACGCGTATCATCGCGCTTGCGGAAGATTGATGAGTGATGTTGGACATTACGCATCATGGCTCGGAAAGACGTTGCTTCCATTCAGGTCGCTTAGAGAGCATACACGATTGATCATAGTGGCCTACCGGACACTGCACCTAGTTCCATTCCACTCATTGCCATGGGAGCAGGAATTGTTGATTAGCACCCATTCTGTGTCATACCTACCTAGCGCAAGCTTGCTGAAATATCTTGGGAAATGGAAGAAACTCAAGCCATCGTTCAGCGTCCTTGCAGTTGGAGACCCGTCAAACATGGTATACAAAGACCCGTTCAAGGGGATCAAGGAGTGTATGAGGTCATTGCCTTCTTCGGCGCTTGAAGCAAGCCAAATTGCGAAAACAGTTCCACGTAGCACTGCTCTCGTCAGCAATGCTGCGACAAGTGAGGCAGTCTACTCGCAGATGAATAATCACTCAGTCCTGCACTTCGGAACTCACGGTTCCCTCTTTGCGAAGATTCCAATGCTGTCTGCTATTCACCTTGCTGGAGGCACTCAGATCACAGTTGATCAACTCATGGGAAGAGAATTGAAGGCAGAATTAGTGGTACTCAGTGCTTGCAACACAGGAAGAGGGAGGATTACTGACGGTGAAGATGTCGTTGGGTTTGCTCGTGCTCTTCTCGCAGCTGGTGTCAAACATGTCGTTGTTAGCCTATGGCCGGTCGATGATGATGCAACTTGCTATCTGATGGAACAGTTCTACAAGAATCTGATGCAAAGGATGTCAGTTGCTGAAGCCCTCAGAGCTGCCTGCACAGCCCTGCAAGACGTCAAGAAGGAAGAGCTTGAAGCATATCTGAGGGAACGTGTGCATCCTGAAGTCAAAAGAATCATTGTCAGAGACTGTTCTCAGCCAAAGTTCTGGGCACCATTCATTCTGATTGGCGCTTAGTGGCATGGGAGAATGTAAATTTGAAGTCGATTCCGAAACCAGACACCCTCCTTGAAGTCTTCGACCACCCTTTTCTTTTCTTTGCAATAGTTTCTGCTCGAAATTGGAAAAACAACTATTTGAACGAGCTACCCTAAAGAAGTCCGATCATTTGCCGTGTACGAAGAACTACGTTTCGTGAAAACTCCCTTGCCTCTGATGAAATACGACACCGTTTCACGCTTTCATCCGTCCTTAGTGTTTTGATGTCGCTCCCTTGGTGTCAACTTATAGGACAATCCCATAACGTCAAATTTTAAGGGCTTGTAGCTCTCTTCACTCTCTTGCCACGTACGAACGCCTCCATGTCCAATCTGTTCAACGATATCTTCCAACTCTGTTTCAATGCGCTCACGATGCTTAGGATGCTCACGGAGGGTTGAGTCTGTCTCGAGACAGTGAAGATCAATCATCCTGTCGGTGACTACCACCACCTCATTCACATGAATCTCTTGGTCCGCCGGTACATGATTGGGCCAAAGTAACTCTGAGCCAATCAGCTTGTCGGTGAGGTCAACTTCCCCGAATTTATAATGACCACCAGCAGGAATCTCTCTTCCGCTGGGGGTCAAGTTGGATAACAAAACCACATTGTCAGCAAGGAGTTCAAAGATCCAAACGAAGACTGTGGCTCTGCTCGTATTTCGCGTAGAGATATATATGCGTTGACCAACACTGAGAACGTAATTTGGGTCGGTCAAGGGCCTGCGCACTCCACCATCGACAAAGCCATACTCGACCTTGAGACCGTGGTTCCAGGGTATTCGGCTCTTCAACGTGAGAAGATGTTGTGCTTTGGCGAGATTCGTGAGCACTGTCATCGACTTTTCAACGGCCTGTTGTAACTCATCTGCGCTCTCAACTGCCCATCTGCGGAGAATGCCTACTGAAGTTTTCATCTCGATATTGGAATTCTCTTTTCTGACGATGGCAAGGCTGGAAATCTGCTCGCTAGGCTCTGCGTTTCGAAGATATTTCGATTGATCGATGTGTGACACCATCGCTTTCTGGAGTTGGCCATCGCCGTGAACAGCAATCGGAAGACGGTTTAAGGCCTTGCCACAGAGTATTGCGTGTGCGCCTTCTGGCAAAGCATTGAAGCGGTGCTCCCATTCTACAGAGACTTCCGAATATGATACACCCACACGCCTGACTTTCGCTGTGGCGATCCGTTTTGCTGAAGTAGGCTTATATTCATTGTAAGGCAGGATGGCATATCTGTCTCCGTTCGAAACACCATGAAGCCATCCTCCAGCGAGAACCAAGTCGACGCCTCCCCGTACCATAGATATTGGAAGCGATTCGGATTGAGTCTCAAGGCTAGTGGTGAAACAAAATCGCTTGGCAGGGCCTTCAACGTCAACGTATTGTTCTGGAAGCGTGCGAGACATTCGATCCCGGACATGGTCCAATATACGTCTCCATGATAATTGGGTATAAGGTGCTGTATGAAGTGCCAGTTCCAAAGCTTCTGTTATGGCTTCAGTGAAGGCGCCCATGCACCTACCATTGGAAAATGTCTTTTCATACGCGCTTCCAGAGGCCGTCGCACCCACGAATCGGACGACATTGGGATTTCCTTCTAGGAAAAAATCTGTGCCGATCGTTTTTTGGTGGAGCATTGCTTGAATATGGCGCCAGACCTCTGGATAGTCACGAGGAAGAAGTGCTTTCGCGCGCGTAGGACCTCGTGCCATGTTTGCCGAGTGGCAACAGTCGAGAATGACGGTAACGTTATCAGTGCGCTTTGTCAATTGCATCAAGAAACTGGAGATCTCAACATCAGTAATACCACGAAAATCGCCTGGTGTTGTCCGATCGAAGTCCAATGGTACAATGAACTGCAGGCGCCAACGTTTATTCGAGACATCATTCTTGTCTTTCTCGAATAGACCTCCATGTCCAGAATAGTATATCACAACAGCGTCCCCAGGAGACGTTTGCTGCAGCAATTGCTCCCAAGCGGCAAAGATACCATTTCTGGTTGCAGGAAACTTGCTTCGTCCCTCGAGAAAGCAGATTGTACAACTGAAGCTGTAGCGTCGTAGAACCTGCTCTATAGTAACGAGATCTGTTTCTGGTCCGGAAAGTCCTCCAGTAGGGCTGCCGATTAACAACGCGCGTTTTGCGCCGCTCGGTGATAGAGGAGGGGTGTGCGGTACATCAAAGTTCTGCGCATAGTATTCCATCATTCAAAGCGTTTTCGATATCCGTTACTAATCAACAAAGACTCTTGCAAGAACTCACTAATCTAATTCGGCGATATTTAACTCAACATTTCCGGAGCTCGCGGAATGACAACATGCCAGCTGAAACCTTAACAGTTGCGCTTAATCAAGGCGTCAGCTCCTCTAGCTGCGTTGCCTTTTGGTTGACTCTATGACAGCTCTTAGCTGATGTAAATATTTGTCACAAAATCAGCCTCAGCTGAGGGTAATTATGATTATACTTTCTTGCATGTGATATATAGGGATAGCATTATTACCAGTAGATTAGGGCTAGATAGTGTTGTAGCTAGTTGTAAGAGCAAAGCTGTATCTGCAAAGTACCATAGAATGATATCGTTGTAAGTACCTGTATAGTAGCTATTCCCAACAAAGGGATATTTACGATAGGCGATACCAATTGACCAGGTTCACTTGGCTCTTTTATTAGGGCTTTCAACTTTTCCTCTATTGGATAATCCAACCAGGCCTGGCCTGGAGCGGCTCATGTAGCCGGTAAGATCTAGAGCCGATTCACCAGAGACTGAAATCGGGACTTAACAAAATGACACTAGAACTGACCGAAAACCAACAGCAGTGTGCTTGCCATATAATTATAGTAATCTTAATGAGATTTGTTGCGACATGGCTGAGCCATAACAACTCTTGGATTGTTTTTCTGGTGGTATAGTATGTTGGCAAGCAAAAGGCACGCAGTCATACTTATTAACCCGAAACAAGGCCTAAATATTGCTGTATCTTTGAAATTCCGAGAGACTAGCTAACAACGCCAGTCTTGATATGAGCTTGATGAGATAATGACTCCGCTCTCAGCTCCTTTGCAACAATCCCAGGTATATTTGATCGACTTTGCTGCACTGCTCCTCTTCCCGCATCAACCATTTGGAGCTGTGGCATGTCCTTTTGCACAGCTGCAATTCCACCTTTCACGCTACTTGCTGTGATACCCTTAGTACGGAGCACACTTGTGGCGACGCGTGCTGTGTCTCCCTGATAGCAGACAATGTATACTTGCTTGTCCGCAAGATCATGTGCATTTATACGATCGTGAGTGAAAGTGGCTTCCAGTTCCTTCCACTGTCTCTCAAGTACTGTAGCATCGAAGAAGGGGCTAGGTGTAGAGGCATTGCAGCTTTGCAATGGCAAATTGCACGAACCCGGGATGTGGCTTTTAGTGAAGTCTTCAGGCTTTCTTAGGTCGAGGAGAACCGTCTCAGGACCTTCTTTCTGTATTGTGTAGGCAAACTGAGAAAGCAATTCCCTTGGCTCCAGTTCCCATGCCTCGTCATAGCGGTAAAGGTCGACGGCTCTGAGGTTCTGCATGCATGTTAGCGCCGGCATTTATTACACGAGAAAATCCAAAATATACCTCGTTCGTTATGGAGGGAAATGCCTCGCTGCCCAGCTTTTCAAAATACTCGTCGATATACTGGTATGGAAGGTCACAACAGATGAAAGCGCAATCAATAACTCCGTCTGGCCCAGCCAGTTCACGAAGAGTGCCAGCTGCTTTTCTCTTCTCGAGATAGTTGAATAATCCTTCAACTGTCAGCTCAGCACAGAGGCACCTAATAATAACATACCCTGAAGATTGAAGCCAGATGATGGCCCACAAATCAATCCTTCACGGCACAGCTTCAAGGAGAGGCCAAAAGCATCCTTTGAACCCACTTCTTCGATCGCATCGACAGAGTCGCGCCATGGGAACTCAACTGGGGCCAATAAAGCAAACGATCTGGGCCCGGGAACACGATCTCCGGGAGCCGTACAAACGCTACGCAACATGTCAGCTCTTACTCTGATCGCTCAACGAGTAGTTTTACACACCCTAGTCGGAAAGTAGATGGCTTTGCAGACTTGAAAAACTGCCCCAAGCCCGTCATAGTACCCGATGTCCCCAAGCCGGCACATATTAGTCGAATGCTTGGTAGTTGTTCGAGTATTTGAGGTCCAGTCCAGCGTACATGCGATTGCCAATTCTACAAAAGTCAGTAAGGGCTATACTGGTTTATACTGCGCCATGTAGCATACTGTGGGGTTCTCGTATTGGTTCAGATTCAATACTGATTCATCCTCCTCTGCCAACTTCCTCGCTTGTTGTATGCCGCCTCTGAGATCTCGAGGATCTGGTTGGGAAGGACCTCCAAAAAGGGTTCTGAGAAGGTTCAGTAAAAGTTCGATATGACGTTATGGCATGCTCACATGTCCAATCCGAAGAATTGCATAAGTCGCAATTTAGGACCGCTGGTCTTGTTGCTCAAGAACGCACGAATGTCCCGAATCCCGTGGTTGATGCGGGAAGCGAGTGCTAGCGATATGACTGTTGAGCCGGAGGAGTATTCCACGACCGTCTTCGACTTGTATGGCTGCACTCCGTTTTCTAACATGTTCAATGCTGTTTGGAAGGTATTTAGTAAGCGAGCAACGAACTTAGAGTACCTGCGTACCAGGAAAAAGTTTGACGTTATTTGCGGGATGCATAGACATCATCTTTGCATGGATACGAACACCATCATTGTAGAATGGGTTGAGACTGGGAGGTATCTCCACCAGGGGCAGCATTGGTTGACAGTCAGGGTCGAAATAATCCCGAAGAGCCTCAGGGCCTGAGTAAGTATTCAGATAGTTCCGTGGCGCCATCTTGGTACTAGGAACGAATTTGACCGGAACAAAAAATGTGAATTAGAAATGGTGGCAAGCTCTGCTCTTTAATACAACATGAAATTCCAAGAGTGTTTCAGGGTTTGAGTACCAGAGGGTCCCAGGCCAGCTTGTGATGCTTGACCGCGCTAACACATGTATTGTCAGGACGGGCACAGATGTACGCGTCTCATGACGGTTCATGCATGCAGTTACTCAGGATTGGCGTCTCGGACAATTTTCTTGAAAGAAAATTGGCGCAAGAATAAAGTAATTGGACATCAGGATCTCGGCGAAGATGCATCTAGTCCTCCTAAGCGGACTGACATAGAGTGAAAGATCGGGATTGTCATACTGATTACCCGTTTATGACATAGCGCCGGTGGCAATACCTCCAAGCATATTCTGTCTCACAGTGCTTACAATAAGATCTGTCGACGATTGCTTCTTGGAATGTTGACAATGCCGGCATACCTGGTCATGCTCAAGTGGAAAGGGCCATATTCTTCTGGACACTGCAATGTGGTGTCCGTTGTTCTCGTTGCGAGAATTTTATTGCATATAGCACCCTGATGTTCGCATCTGAATGCATGTAGTACCTACCAGTTAGGTACTTAGTACCTAACTAGGGTTGCCAAGGTGCCTCGGCTGCATACCGGTGTAAATCACTCCATGAGCATGTTTGAGCATGTTTAGCGCGATCGTTAGTACATGCCCGTCGGAGCGCAACTTATACCGGTAACACGCGTGTCAAAAGCAAAATTGCGAAATATCGGCAAAAAGGTATCTGGAGCCGGTAAGCGCCTAAGCATTGGCATATTGGTGCTTTCGAAATATGTAGTCGGTGTTCACCGCAATGTTCTCGTCCTACTCCAGGTCTTGTTAATATATCTGCCACCAACACCACTAAGACAATTGCATCGCCTCCTTTTCCCTGTTCAATTGGATTGGTATTTTTTTCACTGCTTTTTCAAGTTCACAATGGCTGCGGGCATTCCAGAAGATCCACAAGTGGAGGGCATGTTAACAGAGAAGTCACCTTCGCACTTGGAGGAAGCTGAACCGATGTTCAACGAGCAAACCAGTACGACATACAACAGCGTAACTTTAGTCTTACGCTGACCCAATTAGACTATGTACCAGTCAAGACCGTCATCACGGTGAGTACACCTACCCCCCCCCTTTGCTTGCATTGCTGACATGCAATGCAGATATTTGTAGCATGCGCAAGCGTGGATCTCTTGGCCTTGATAGATCAAACTACTCTCGGGGCGAGTTTGACTATTGTCAGCAGGGCCCTTGACGCTGATAGTGAGAGAGCCTGGATTGCAGGAGCCTATTTTCTTACATCAACCTCTTTCCAGTTGTTGTATGGACGCCTTTCCGATATATGGTCTCGAAAAGTCATCTTGATGATCGGCATTGGAATCTTTTTCTTCGGGTCACTAGCTGCTTCCTTGGCGCAGTCCGCGGTCCAGCTCATCATCTTCCGTGCATTTACGGGTGTTGGAGGCGGTGGTCTGATGACAGTGGCGCAGCTTATAGTACCAATCCCTCCCCTTGTAACTTTACATTGAACCAACAAGTTCTACAGGTATCTGACATTGTCCCACTACGTGAAAGAGGCAAGTATCAAGGTATATTGGTAAGTGTCACAGCATTCTTCATCAAACACGCAACTTATGTCAGTACAGGGTGCAGTTGTGGCGTTAGCAAATGGCATCGGACCCATCATCGGTGGTGCACTTGCATCCCAAAGCCCAGACGCTTGGTATGTTCAACCAAATGAGAAATTATACCATGTGTTGACCATGTCAAAGGAGATGGATATTCCGGCTGAATCTGTTCATATGCCTCTTGACCACTGGTTTTGTCATCTTCTTCATGCCACTAAGAAAGGTCAATGGTGATTGGAGAAAGTAAGCAATCTGAGAAATTTGCCTGTGAGTCACTAACAGGACCAGAAAAGTAGCGGCAATAGATTTTCTGGGGGCTTTCTTGGCTCTCGCTGGATCTACATTGCTCGTGGTACGTATGTACTACCTCAGGTGGAGTACCCAACTGACCACGCTAGCTCGCATTAACATGGGCTGGAGGCGAATACACATGGAAATCCGCTCACGTTATTTCTACTCTTGTTCTTGGCGCTGCAGTCTCAGCGATTTTCATTTGGTGGCAATGGAAGGGTACAAGTGTGCCGCTAATTCCGAGTGAGTTGAGACCGGGAAAGCAGCGAGACTTGTACTAACGATGCTTAGTGGAGATATTCACCTCGAAAGTAGTCAACGGCGCCATGCTGACGATGTTTGTGAATGGTTGGAACTTTCTAATCCAGATCTTCTACATACCGTCTTTCTACCAGCTGGTCTTCGGCTACTCGGCTGTTAAGTCTGCAGCACTCTTGTTACCCATCACAATCACCCAGAGTATGAACGTAGCCATCGAATGTAGACTATATGATCGCTAACATGGCGCAGCGCTTTTCAGCACACTCTCGGGTCTTGTCGTACACTGGACTGGACGTTATCGAGAGTGCCTTCTGTTAGGATGGGCAATATGGGCTATCGGATTGGGCTTGTTCTCGACACTTGATAGTGCCTCGCTTGAAAAACAGATCGGTTACGCTCTTCTTGCCGGTTTCGGACTTGGAAACACGCTTCAACCAAGCTTGATCGCAGTGCAAGCTGGAGTTGAGCGTAAGCACATGGCGGTCGTCACGGTAAGATACTCTTGCATCCCTGGAAATGATCATAAGACTGACGTCGAATAGTCGACACGTAATTTTATACGTAACCTTGGAGGTACATTGGGTCTAGCCATTGCAGGAACTATTATCAACAACGCTGTGCGTCATTCTCTGGAACCATACAGTCTTTCTAAGAAAGACATGCAACTACTTCTCAACTCACCGGAGCTATTCCGCGAGTCAGTAGGGACGCAGAGTATGGAGCAAATCCGTACTTCGCTTGCGTTGGCATACAAAGAGGGCTTTCGAATTGTTTTCATTGTGGGTGCGTCACTAAATGCTGTTGCTTTTGTTGCTGCGTGGTTTTTGATGCCGCAGGTTGAGCTTGACAGGAAAGACGATGCTCAGCTCAAGGAAGAAGGCAAGAAGAGGGATGAAGAGAAGCGTGAGAACCGAAAGAAGCGCTCCGAGACTTAGATCATCTAGTCATAGCTATTTTCTCCGTGGAACTTACTCATAGATTGAGTATACCTGTTTTTCGAGCTAAGCAGGTGTTTTTGATATTCGAATCCTCTACAGAGGACACTATAGAAAATCCAGTGTCTTTGGCTGGTGAGTTCGGCGATATGGTAGCCTTTTGACGCTTAAGTAAGGCAATTGCCTAAGAAATCAATAAAAGTCATGATAGTAATGAAAAGCTGCCACTTATTAGATTTTTCCTGGGGTTTTCCTTCATTGAGATTGATGACTGCTCGGCCGTACTGGTCGATACTCATCGAATTGATCAATCATGTTTTCCTACCAAACGGCTGCTATGCTAATGCCTGATTAAATGAGAAGAGAGCTACGGTATGAAGCAATTATCGCTAATACTGTTTGTACAGATACCTATCCACTAAGCGCAAGTAGCCAGATATGGCGAATTCTGCTGGTAAAAACATTCCAAGTGACAAATGCTGCACCGAGATCAGTACGTACGATACCATGGAAGAACACACTCTTCCATACTTTTCTTCATCTATCACCATATCCCTGTAACCGTTGGCGTGTGGCTTCTAGTCCGTTCGTCATTCTTTCTTTTCTCCACACTGTTTCTTCTTTCTCGCCTCCTAACCACAAGAAACAAACACATCCAACATCAACAAAGCAACCCCTGAAACTTGCATGAACTAATTTCCTTCCATGATTTTTCGATAGTTTGATTAATTCATCCTGCTTTTCTTTCTCTCTGACCGCGCTTATTTCATGTCCAGCGCCGCTACAACTTCCTTTTCCTTCTTTTTCCACAACAGCCATGTGCCCACCATCACCACCAATGTCAGCACAAAAGTGACAACAAAATACAGCCACAGCCAAGGCGAGTACATCCGCCCATCGAGACTGCTGTTAAAGTCGAAAAACGCGGTGCTGAAGAATGTCTGTTTTTGGTGTCAAAAAGCAGAAACGCCTTACGGTTTTTTCGGAACTCACAGCCGTAAAAGTTGCCGGGAGAAAGAAAATAGTCATTGCAGCGATGATCCTCATTATGGCGCTATCACGCGAAGTCGAAACGGCCACGCTTTGCGAAGACTGCGCCAGGCTGGTGCTAGTGCTCGCTAGGCTGAGACTGATGGCTGCATCGCGTTGAGCAATGCTGCTATATACCTACAGGGGTCATGATGGTTTCTAGAAGGATTCTTTTTTGAGAGTCCATACCGTCTGAACGAGAGCCTGGCCTCGCTTGGACAGGTACTCCGTCCTATCTTGGTACCCCGTGTTCCAGGAGCGGAGATGGGCATGTGTTTCGAAGAGTAGATGTGTAATGTGCGATACCTCATCCTCTGGCTCATTATGAGCCAAGGCCTTCTGCCGATATCGTTCTGTGACTTGATCCATAAAATCGAGTAGGCGGGCGGTACTTCTACAGGACCAAGCAATGTATGCCAACTGAGTATTCGCTGCGTTCAAGTTCTTTGAGAGTGATGTGAAATCAAGGCTGGCCAGGTCCACATTATCATGATGATCAAATCGAATGCCGAGCGTCCGCTCGTGCCAGTAGATCATGTCATGCCACCGTGTTATTACTTTACCTAGTAGATTAAGATTATATCGGACGATGATGCTGGGAATCAGAAAGGCAGATGCGTTTGCAGCCCCATCCTGAATATTTTGCATGAACTGATCAAGGTTATAGGTTGCTAGGCCATGCATGAAAACGTACATGTGCCGACTTGGGAAATGATACGTCAAGGAGAGTCCAGCGCATACGTAATCGAGCGCGCCCGGAATGGATTGTACGACGAAGCCTTTTACGATGTATGAACAATCTAATCTTTTCTGTTACAGTAGTTAATCACTTACTAAGGTAGTTCTCTCGGGTATCATGAAGCGGTGTGCGCGACAAGTGCGCGGGCAGTTGGGGTTGTGCAAAGAGGTTGGTTGAGGCCTTCTGTTCTAATATACTGGGGTAGGATTCTGGTATACGTGCAAAGGGTGCAATGCGGGTGTATGTTCGTAGTGATAAAGGAAGGGGGGTTAGACTTCCATTATAAGGCCCTGTTCGCTGCGAACAGCTAGGTTCCAATTAGTATTTTTCTACCTGTAGGAGATCGAGATATGCACACAATAGCTTGATCGTCTCATAGTCCGGCTGCACAGCACTGGAATTACTGATCGGTTGTGTTTGATAGTCATGCTCAATGTACGTCTCAAGCAGACTCTTTGTGACTTGTAGCCTTTGTGCAGTACCATCGCTGCGTACCTCGATTAGCGACACGGCGGCACTATTATCCTCAACGAAGGTAGTTTGAGTGGAAATCAGTTTAGTTCTTGAGGACGGTGCTGCTCTGCGGACTGAGGTCCTCATTCTGGCTGCAGTAGGGTTGGAAGACTGAACGTTGAACGACTTTTCAGAATTGATGATTGGAAAACTCGGAAGCATTCTAAGATAAACAAGACAAGACACTGAGTCTCGTGTTATAAAAGTAGAGGAAAGGAAGCCATATGTAACAACTTGAAGCTGAAGTATCAGTACTCAGCCTCGTGGGGGCTGGCAATGGGGCTTTTCTGATTGGTCCTTTGAGAAGAGGGGCATGAACACATCACAGCACAGCAGGTCTCGTGACGCTTCCTACACGATGATATGCTATATTTTGTGGAGAAAATGCTGGAGGAACCGCAACAGGTGCGCGCGTATATGGCCTGGAGATTTCTGGCGTATCCACTCTCGCTCTAGGTGACAACAATCATGCTGCAATTAGCATTTCGTGGCTTTGCCTGCGATTCGAATTGTCATTATTTTTCTCATTGATTGATGTTTTTTTTTAGGAAAAGAAAGCAATCGCCCATTACAAGTAACAAAGTCAAAATATGATTCAAACTTCAGGAGAAATTCCAAGCCTTCGAAAAAGACAATGCTGGACTGTTAAATTCCCACAAAAACATCAAAAATGGCTACCGACGAGGCAAGCGATTGACGAGTGCTTAATATTGAGGCTCTAAAACGTTTGACGTTTTCGAGAATAGATCCACTGTGTGCGCACATAGTTAAAGTCATCAAGGATTCTCTGGGGGCGCCCGATATGTAGGCTGAAGACATGAACCAGTACCCATCTACTACCTTATCCCAAACCATCCTCCCGACACTGCAACAGCAACCCATCTTCATGACTCTGCGTCCAACCCACAACACAATCACCAGTTCGCCATACCCCATGCCACAACAACCCTGTCACTAACCCCCCAGCAACCCAATAGCCCCAGTCGAACCATCTCACCCCATGCAATTCCCTTGCAATAAACCCTATCGCATCCGGAAGCACCTCATCTACCAGCGCCCTGGTCTGGTCCTCATCTCCGCCTGCGGCTCATCAAACACCCCGGACAAGAAATGAACTCACCCCCACGCCTGTCAGTTTGAGGCTTTCGTGTTGGATGGGAACTGGATATCGCGAATCCCTGTATGATAATTCCCCGTGTCGAACGCAGCACGGAGGATCGCATAGGCGAAAAACTGAGATTGTGGAAATGACGCAAGAAGAATGCTTGTCCGTCTTACTCGCGTCTGATATGAACAGCAGCAGAGAATGATAACGAGGAAAGAAAGCTGGTGGGAGACGCGTAGAGACTGTCCTTCACACTTTACCATTCGCAACGCTCGTTTACGAAATCAAGCGAACAACTACATCTAACATCCACACCCGCCGCGTCCATCCATCCACCAACCTCAATCCACCATGCAAACACGCCTCCCCAACGCGCCATCACATGACCATGTCATCTCATCCCATCTCTCATAACCCTAACCCCGTCGATCAAACCACGACGCCTTCCTTCCTCCAGCCTAATCCCTGCCCGCAAAACCCACGCACAGGGTACCTCGATCCCACGACGAAACGAAACGAAACGAACCAGCGAACCGTGGATCTAATCTTAGCCGGAGAAATTGTTTGCCTCTTAGCTGTATTCTTGCTAGTCAGAGACTAGATGGTAAGGTAAGGTAAGCGGGGAAAGGCAGACTATTGACTTTGGTGCGCCGTGCGCGCGGGATCAGGAAGAAGAGAGGGCAGGCAATGTTTCATGTAGAAAATGGGAGAATTTTTGGGTAATTTGGGAGATAGGATGGATGGATGAAGGATAAGGTGAGATGAGATGAGATGAAGGTGTTTGTTTGTTTACGTGTTTACTTTACTGTTTACTCTGTTTGTCTTCATCTCGGATATCTCAATGGACGTGTATTCGCATGCAGCGCAAGAGGCGGATGACAGACGCAGTGGCGTGTGCTTGGTTCGCTGCACTCGATGTTTCACAAGACGACGTGACGCGACGCGAAGTTGCTGTCAGCCTCGCAGTGCGCCCCAGGGTCTCTCTCCCTCCCTCCCTTCGGCGCTACACTTTCCCTCAGGGACTTTTACACCGAGAAAACCCTCTCGCACTTGATCGTCGCTCCCGTCCGTCCTTCCCTCGATAACACGGTACTAACGGGCAGGGTGCGGACATTATGATCGCTTTCGCGTTGTGGGTTTGCCCGCAAGTCAGGTTCGTATACCGAGGGACGGACACTGGCAGAAAAGAGGTCAAGTGGGGACACGATGATGGGGTGGACTGTGCGGGAGGAAGGGGTTAGAGTGGAGGGTCCCACGGACGGGACGAAAAAGGTGGAGAGGGATGATTAAGATGTTCTATCGGCCCGTTTGGGAATGATTCATGCGTTGACGCGGTGCTGTCTGTGTTTTTCACGATGGCGATGAGTACCTCCATAGTCTTCGACCACCATGACAAGGACAGGGACAGAGGTGCTTTGAGATACCCGCAACCGGGAATCTTGAGATAGACGAAAAAAAAAGGGTCCTCAAAGTCCGCGGAGTCCTATGTAATTGACACCGCAGGCAATGGCGTGGCGCCGACGCAGGGACACACTTCGGATACAATACGAAGAACATCTGTCATGCTGTCTACTCAAGGTCAAGGCACAACTTTTTTTTTCCTAGTGCGCCACGGTGGTGGGAATAGCATAGCACAATGTGCATGCACCGCCGACTCTTACCCAGGCAACGCTAGAAGAAAAGACACGTATGTACGCGTTCGCATGTCGATCTCGTCGCTCGCTCAGAATCAAAAGTGGAAAAAAGAGAAGATGGTCACGCGGAATTGCTTCGCCCTACGAACGACGTTGTCTGACGAGATCAGCAAAATAGAGGTGTAGGTAAGCGCGCGCGGATACCGCGGATCGCTTGCACGCACATCTTGTGTAGAAGAAAAAGGTCACGATAAGCAAATGCAGTCCAAGTCGTCTGTGCCTGCAGTATGACATCAACGTCTGCTCTGCCCCGCCATGTTCCCAACTCCATGTCTTCTTCCCTGGTTACTGTACTGAGGCTGAGGACAAAGCTATGCGCAGTCGATAGCCTCACTGTACACGTAGTCTAGCAACGTAACTGTGTGCAGATCTGCAGCGTGCAAAGTACAGCGACAAGTAGCAGACAAGGAATTGATAGGCATGTATACCGTTGCAGATGCAGCAGCAGGCTGTGTTTGCTTTTATCTCGAGCGCCGATAGGAAAACTTTGTCTTGGTGAGGATGCGGGGCACGAGAGACGAGAGGGGGGAGCGGAATGGTCTTGGCGTGTTTAGAATAGAGTGCCGCCTTCGTAGTTGGATGCCGTCATTCCCAGGATACATGGGGCTGCGTGGCTATGAATATCCACTCCGAAGAACCTCAGGCTTGGGTCTGTCATCCCGTCATTGTCAATGTTGGGTGCAAAGAGGCAACACAAGGATCCGTTGTTTGGCGGGCCCAACTTGTACATGCAAGAATGCGTCATTGGCACATGAAAGTTTGCAAGGAAAGACTTTCCATTGAGGTCGCTATACTAGTGCGAGTATCATGAGTCTTTCATGTCCAAGAAAACAAGATTTGAACAAGAGATATGGCAGATGCATGGCATACTAGATGCGATTTGGCAAAGACTAAGGAAAACTACTACTGAATGGCGGGCGAACACTTCGCGATGGTGGCCAAGGATAACAAAACAAGCGGAGAGGGTATCGTAACCTCTGGTAAGAGAGATGGAGAGAGAGAGGAAAAAATAGAAATGAAAACGAGACCATGTCATTGCGCCAACAGTACGCCGGGTATTATGCGCTTAGCTAAGGGAAGATGAAACAAAGGGTGCAAGAGAGGTAGACGCGAGCTAGGCGGCAAATGAATGTACAAGAAGAGAGGATTGTCGCCACGGACAGGGATGATGCATGAAGAGAGATGTGTCGTCGTCGTCTGTGCGTTTGAGTAATTGCGGGGATGAGAAAGCGTTTCGAAACAAATATGGCGTTTTTTGAGGGGCCCTAGAGCGAATCCATAAAGTCCATGAGCGACTTGCGGCGACGGATTGCGCGGCTCTTTGCGCTACCCATGGGATCCATTTCAGCTCCGGGGCAAGGAGGGAGGACCAGCGTGGGCTCTCTCTCGTCGGCACCGCGAGCAGTCATTCGGCCCATGGTGGTGGATCGCTTCTGCTGCAAGCTGGTGGTGCTAGTGCTGATTTGCGGGACTGGGGGAGCCGGGTCAGGTGTTGGCGTCTGTCGTGCAGACTCACCTCCACGCGACTTGGGGCGCAGAATGGTGGACGCGCGGCGGATTTTGTTTGGAGCAGTAAAGTTGGCTGCGCCTTCGATGGGAGCCGTCTGGGGTGTCTGGGGCGTGGGTGGAACCTTGCCGTGGATGCGCGAATCGAACTGCTTCTTGGCAGGCGAGATGGCAATCTTGGCAAGGGAAAGTTTCATGGAGATGGAGCGAAGGCGGCGGTGGGCCGTGGGCTGCTTCTTGATGATTGGCGAGGCGGGGCTCGTCGACGAGTTCTCGTAGGGGTCTGAGCTAAGGAAGGAGAGTGCGGGAGAGTTTGGCGTTGGTGGTGGCAGGTACGATTGGCGGTGCCCTGGTTGGTAGGATGATTGTGATGTCTGGAACCTTGTCAGGTCGACACGTGATCGCGAGGGCATGTAGACGGAAGAGCGAGCAGATGCAGATTCTCCTGCTGTTGACGACGAGGGCCGGCGAGGTGGCTCGCTAAAGGCTGGTGAGAAGCTGCGCGTGGAGGCTGCCTGGAACGAAGAGGAAACGGAGGCCGAGTCGTTGAAGGTAGTGGGTGCCTTCTGGGTAATTGGGCTGTGGCTGGTGGAGGGCCGCCTATGCTCGACGACAGCTTGTGGGGAGATGGGACGAGAGAGCGTGGGCGAGGCCAGGTGAGCGGTGCTAGTAGGCAGAACCTTCATGGACAGGCGCTGTGACTCGTCTGCCTTGAGCAGCTTCTTGGCTGCTGTGATGGGAATGAGGTTGGCGACCGAGGCGGCTCGTGGCTGGACAGCTGGACGGTCAATGGGTTCCATGCTGACCATTTTGGGGCGACCGGCGTGGGCGTAGGCAACGGCGACGGCCATGTCGCAACTCCGGCCCTTGTCCCACCTGGAGATGGACATTGTCTTTGCGGATTCGGAGAGGTCGTGGACAACAACGTCGTCGTAGTCGTATTCTGACTCTGAGCCGGAGCCATCGTCGGCAGTCAGATCCTCTTCGCTGGAGAGGTAGCGTTCCTGGAAAACTCTGGCGGCCTTTACGGTAGGGGGGCTGGCATCCTGGGCGGCAGGCGTGTCTATACGCAGCGTGTCGGAAACATCGTCACACAGGTTGGGACTCAAGGCGGCGCTGTCGGTGCTGCCACGCTGGGGACGGGGAGCCAATTCGGGCTTGTCAAAGGACCATTGGGAGAGCTGCGAGGTAACGGCGATGTCGACCATGGTTGCGAGGAGGGTGGTTTGGTTCGACAGGTGTCAGGACTGGCTATATCTACGCGGCGGCAGCGCGAGAATGGGAAGCGGAGGCGTTCAGCCGTACGCGCCCGTAGATCAGGAGAGGCGTCTGAGTGAGACGGGTCGTGTTGCACGGCGTCGTGGTGGTGGTGGTTAGGTAGCTGAGCAAGGAGCGAAGGGCGGTGGGGATATTAGGTGTAGGTATGTATGTATGTGGGATACACAGGCTGGGACGCCGTGGGGGAGGGGTCAGGGTGGTGAGGAGCGAAGGGCGCTACTATATTATAAAATAGATAATGGCAGAGGGAGCGAGCGAGGGATAGATTGCAGCGCAATGCATGCAAATGCTCAGACCCCTGGCACGGCGTCGAGGTTTCAAGTACAACCAGGCGCCCGCACGGCCAGCGAACGGGCCCGCGAACGCAGCGCAGCCAGGAGTCAGTCGAGTGGCCTGTGCGCCATCTCGTCATTTAACGTCGGCTGATGGCCTAGCGCATGTCGACGTCGCCGGCCTCGAGTGGACAGTTGGACACACACACTTGACGATGCCATACAGGCCTGCCAGACAGACTTTTCCGCCCTGCCTGCGATTAGCGACCGAACCTGGCGACGTCGTCCGTCTGAGTGGCTCTGCACGCTGCCCGCCCCGTTTCACGCCCTCAGCACGCTGCACACCACCAGCCAACCGCCATGGCCAATGCGACTCCCAACGGCATTGCGCACGCGGCTCGCGAACTGCGTCGTTCTCAGCGCGTTGCCACGGCGGCCGCGATCGTCGTCCTTTCATCTCTCGCCGCCCTCTGCTCTGGCGACCTCAGCATCCATGGCGTGCCGCTCAGGGGAATGCCAATGCCAGTCCGAGCGTCGTGTGGGGTCCAGCCCGCCTAGTCGACGCCATTGCCGGATTCGATCTGCCTCGTATTTTTTTCGCTGCCCGCTCTAACCGTTCGCGCCCTGTTTTGGCCTCTGCTGATGGCTGTGACTGAGGGTGTGTGTGGGTGGGTGGGTGGATGCAAGAATATCCTTCCTCATGACCACCTCACAGCCGCCCGACACCGCCATCGCCAGCCTCAGCGCGTCCATTTTTACCTGTTCTAATTTTCACGTACCAGCGAGGCGTGCAGCGCGCTGCTGACTTGGCTCAGGTACTCAGGCACAGGTACAGGTACAGGCACTGGTACTGGTACCGGTACGTGCTGGCGCCCTGGCTCTGTACCACCTGCAGCTCCGTCACCGCTCTCCCCTGCCCACCGCCCGCTGCCCGCTGCCCAGCCTACTTTACACACCGCCCGCCCACAGCACCCCGGTCGTCCGTTGCTCGCGCTATCGCTACTCAAACTCTGCCCGAGATTGCGATGCTTCTAGCACACGTCTCTCCACCGCCCTCACAAACACCCCTCACCACGACACTAGCACCTCTCGCCAATCTGTATAGATTGCACCACAGCCAGCCGGCCTATCGCCGGCTTACAGGCCCGTGCCAGCTTGCTCAATTGCTACCTACACCCTCAGCCTGATCCCGCTGTTGTATCATGCTTTGCCATCACAATTCGTCGCCAATAGTCGGCGCCACGCCACTAACCCCGATTGCCTCTGTCAATGGTCGTGGTTGCCTCACCCGGCGTCACGAGCCCGCATCGTCACAATCATCTCGTGTTGCAACTCCACCACCACCCGTTTCACTCCCATCGCCTTTTCTTCTTCCTCTCTACATCCTCGCATCCTCTGCAACTGCTCGCGCACCAGCTTGCTCGAGTTGCCGCCCTGCATCAACAAGTCGAAGCCTGCGCTGCCAATGCACCTTTGCTCGTCCTGCAGCCACGCGCCCCACGCTATCCTCAACCGAACATGTACCGCGTGGTACCTATGTAGGTACTAGCGCCCTCGCCTCGCCGGGCCCTGATGATCGCGGCATGCTGCATGCGTACCTGTTTTCAAGCGCTTGTCAAACTACTAGACCAAAATCCATGACAGTGTCCTCACAACTCAACAGCATCCACCGTGCTGATGTCATGGCCGCCCCATCACGATGCGCCTGAGACACCCTGACCCAGTCTGCTGAGGAAAAGAAACCGCCATTTCTACATTCCATCACTAGCCCATGCGCTTACTCAGTCGCCCAAGTCACCGTCTCACCTCTCAACATCCAAAAAAAAACTGCACGCCAATTCGGATACACTGGTTCCGCTTCGATCTGTAACTCCTTCCCGCCAACCACGCTAATCCCACCCCATGTTCCAAGTGCCCTGCCCTACTGACCCGACTTCTTTTTTCGTACTGTATGATACCAATCTCGTGCCTGTGCTACTCTGAGGCGTTTGCTCGTTACACTCCACGCGCCATGCAAACGGCTAGCCCTGCATTCGTCTGGACTCGTGGCAACAAGTACCGCGTTGAGAATTGCGATGAATTGTAAAGTCCAAACCATTAGAATATCCATATATTGTATTCAAGAGTAGGTTTGAACGGCGATTACTTCCATACACCGCTAAACCATCTTCTTGGCCCATGACTCGCCAGAATTAACCTTTTAACTTCATCTAGAAGCATTTGCATTAATACCACCCCACTAACTTTGCACCATTAACTCTAACCATTGCAATGGATCGACGATTGCTTTACTACCCAATCATAGCTCCGTCTTCTCAAATCATTCCACGCCCTCTTCAGGTACACTCCTGTCACTCTGGCCCTGCAGCATCGTCTTTCGTATCGCCATGTCAAACACAAACATATATTGTGTATCATGTTCCCGTCCGGCTCTCACCGGAACTCCGAATCCATTTCGACCGTCGCGGCGGATACTCCGTTCGCCCTGGCACGGGAAAACCAAGTGCACGGCGTCATAATTATCAACCCTTGTGTCTCCATCCATCGTTCGAGGGTCGTACATGTTTCATCACGCCACCAGCTTCTTGAGAACGCTTGTTTAGTCCTTGCTACCACGTGTGGTAGCTTCCTAAAAGAGTTGTTTACTCGATTTGGCCTAGCGCCCTCTACTTCCAAACATACACTCTACCTTTTACCTTATACATTGGTCGCCCCCAGCCATCCCGGCTTGAATTTTCTTCCCTTTGAATGAAAAAAAAAGGTCACTTTGAACCGGATCTAACTCACAAAATACCTTGACCCCAGGCTGGCCCATATGAAAACCACCGCAATAATGCCGCCGCCAATCCTCGTTGCCTCCAGTTCTTACTCCCTCCCAGCGGGCGGTGAGACTCTGACATGACAATCGACCAGGTGACGCTAGTATATAATGCTTACCCAAACAATACTTCGCTATGTTTCGTGCTCTCCACCATCACATCTTTTTTTGGATCGTTTGGTAGTCCCTCGTGGTAGTCGACACCATGAGACACTCGGTGATATTTGGCGCACTGGCGGCTACCGCTTCCGCAAACAGTAGTCCTGCCGTGAACCCTGTACACCATTTTCCCCATCTGCAGAAGCGTCATTTGCTGACAACCTCGTCAGACCCTTCTCAAAGCCGACATTTCTCGCGACAACCTGTTGGCAGGCTCCCAGAAGCTCCAGTCCTTGGCCTACGCCACAAACGAGAAGAACCGCATGGTGTCTCGCCCAGGACATGTAGCAACTATTGACTGGATAAAGCAAAAACTCGAAGCACTGGATTACTACCATGTCCTCCTCCAGCCTTTTTGGGTCATAGTCGAGTTCAGTTCGGCTGTCAATGCATTCGCCATTGGCGGCAAGGAGCTATCAAAATCATCATACTCGCTCTTCCAGTACTCCCCCGGCGGTAAGGTGGCCGCACCTTTGATGATCGTCGAGGGTGGATGCAACAAGGTATGCTTCCGAGCAGTCTTGGTCCGATATCCGATACGGTACTAAACGTCTAAACAGACCGACTACCCGGCGGACCTAGCCGGAAAGATTGCTATCATCTCTCGTGGCACCTGCGATTTTGGTACCAAGTCGGCCTTCGCCGGCTCCGTGGGTGCCGCCGGACTCATCCTGTACAACATCGATGAAACAGGCCCTGTGCAAGGAACGCTACTTGCCCCTCCCCGGCCCGAGGGCCCCTACGTTCCCACCCTCAATGTCATCAGGAACGTATCCACGCCTATTGTTGCTGCTCTCAAGCGTGGAGAAAACATCACTGCTAGTTTCGACATCTTTGCTGGTAAGTTTTGATATCAACTTAGCAATAATAGAGGCTGATGGCGATAGACATCCGAAACATCACTACAAACAACGTCATTGCCACTACCAAATCTGGTGACCAGAACAATAAGCTGGTTCTTGGTGCTCATACCGATTCTGTAGCCGCTGGTCCCGGCATCAATGATGACGGCAGTGGCATTAATGCGCTGCTTGAGGTCGCACGAGCGCTATCAAAGTACAGCATCAAAAATGCCGTCACATTTGGCTTTTGGTCGGCTGAAGAAATAGATGACCGCCCCGGTTCATCGCATTTTGTCAAGACCCTGTCTGCAGCAGACAATGCTAAGATTCGCGCCTATCTGAACTTTGACATGGTACGTTTATGTCCATAGATTGCTGTGCTTTAGAAGGAAAGTAACACTTACACGGTTTCGTGCAGATTGCTTCGCCCAACTATGTCAACGCCATCTACGACGGTGATGGCAAGGTATTCGGCACCCCTGGCCCCACGGGCTCAGCCGAACTGCAAAATTTCTACCAAAACTACTTCAAAGCCGCTGGCAAGAACTTTACCGCCACAGCATTCGACGGACGCTCAGATTACCAGCCTTTCCTTGATGCTGACATTCCATGTGGAGGGACCTTTACCGGTGCCGAACAGAACAAAACTGCAGAAGAAGTTGTCATGTTTGGCGGAAAGGCCGGGGTACCATACGACTCCTGCTATCACCAAGCCTGCGATACCGTTGACAATCTGAACATGGATGCCTTCATGCTCCACACCAAGGGTATTGCCGAAGCGGTTGCTACATTTGCCACCTCCTGGGATGGGTTTCCACAAAGGGCTGCTACTAGTACCGCCAAGAGAAACGTAGTCAAGGTGAGGAGTAGCGATGGACATGGGATCGCTGGTGGGTGCTCACATAACTATGTGGCCATGTGATTGGTCGCAGTACTATGAGTGCGAAAACCATCCGTCAGAGATACATAGGATGTTAAACAAACGAAACATCTTTAATAATGAAATTCATGCTTTACTACCACAACCATCTATCAGCAACACATTACCGTACAAACATTGCTAGTCAAGCTTAATCGACATGCTATAGGCCATATATTTAGGAACAGTGTCTTGGCGCAGGACTCTAGACTTAGCATAGGAGCTACTTACTCCCAACGTTCAGCTTTGTACAGGTACTTAACTGTGCCGCGAACTCACTACTACCACCCTGGAAACTCGGGCTCTGTTCCGCGCAAAATTCTCCACGTCCCACCCGTACCAGCCATCCAAACTGCATTAATTAACTGCGCATTATCGCTTTTCACCCGGTGGATATGCAAGAAAAGCCCTATTCAAATTACCGACCTTAGCTGCCATTTAGATTATTGGTGAGACATACGACCAGCACACCATCTCGGCCCCATGGGTCAGGGTTTCGCATAGATTGTCTCATCCAGAATCTCGGCTTTTCAGGCTCCCAAGTCCGCGGGATATTGTTTAGCGAACATGGGTCCCACAGATACGACTTCTGGACTGCTCGAGATGATTCTGGCAAGATTATGGTGTCGTGTTGGTGGAAATGTGGGGGGGTTGTATGTGTGACGATCACGTGGTTGGCTCACGTGAGGAGGGGTTTGCACGTGCAGCTTGTTACTATCATCCCGCACTTACCCCCGTCTCGCTTAGTGCCAGCGTATAACCAATCGCTCTAGCTCTCGTCAGTATAACCTCTCGTTCCTTGTCTATAGAAATCGTGTGGCTTGTTACGTATAAGTAAGTATTCTACAGCATAATGTATAGTCCTCTAAGGATAGGTAATTAGTCCTCAGGCATAGAAGGAAGTAGTGTCGCAATGAGATCTAACAGTGTCTGGACTTATTGCTCCTTCACTGCATACAGATCTGTACTCATTATAACTAGTAGTAGTATAACTTATAACCAGAAGGATTAAGACAAGGTCATGATATATCTAGTGTGCTGCTGATACAAGACCCCAACGATTGCCAGCATGTACCAAGAAAGCGAAGTGTTGGAAGTTAAAGTACCCTTTTCTGTTCCTGCCCAGCGGGTGTCCAAGCAACTAAGAAGGGACGTTAGATGCCCCAATCTCTACAGCCTTGGCAGGTGAGCTTAGAAAGGAACCTTGGATACTGTATTGAGTAATACTGCATTCTTTATTGATTTTGTACTTCTTGAGTAGAGTATTCTTTTTCTTGCCTCACCATAGCTGAATACCATACGTATACAAGCACTATATAGTTGTCTTATTACTTGTAAGTAGATGAACAATTCTATATCAAGGTGATATAACCATACTCTGAGGTGCCTACAGCCTCACCATCCATGATGCCGTCCACATAGGCTTCGCTAACTACGCTAAACTGGCCCTTGTCCTGCGGCCTGAGTATAAATGGAACCTGGCTTCCTGCAATTATTGCAATCACATCACCCTTCATTATACGATCAGAACTCAGGCCGAGATGACCTTTTTGAGTCACAAAAGGAAGCCGTCCTAAGCTCTTTCCCAAAATCTCCAGCGCTAGCTGAATCTCATTTCGAGTTCTGTCCTTGGTCTCTTTCTGACTGGATATGAAGCGTCGAGCCTCGCGTTTACAGTGCGCTTTTCTGACGAGATGAAGTCCGTCTCGTAGGAGGATAACGGCATCAGCAAGCCGTTCGTTTCCGACACGTTCAAAATCCCCATTTTCGTTCCATCCGACGTCCCCGATTGAACTTCGTGTACTTGCGAGTAATCGATCGTCAAATCCCTTGTAATCTTTCTTCCTACAATAGCTCAGGCGCAAAATCTCAAGTAGCCAGCGTATCGGCCATGAGCGCGTCTGCAGAAGCGGTACCTCTTTACTGTTAGTCCGCTTGGTGAAACGACCGACCTCATAGATATCATCATAAAGACGAGCCTTTATTGATAAGCGCCTTACGACTCCGTTGTCCTTCAATATTTTGACTGAAGGTTGATGTATTCCATACCCTGAAGAATTGAACTCTGGATACAGAGTTATATGGTCGTTCCGTACATCTTGCAACATATCTGTTACAGATCGAGACCAATCCGGAACCCATGATGGGAGACCCCGCGACCTTGGGGCTTGACACATTGAGAGTAGAGATATATGACCTTGTCGTAACAGTGCTGCCATTGTAATAGCATATGTTTGTTCATACGGAGTATCATAGTTTGGGACAACGCCAAAACATTCCAACTCCTTTCGATCTGCTGCTAGGCCTAGCAGGGCGAAAATTTTGTCCTCTGGCTTTGTTGATTCGAGGTTATGAGGTCCATGCCGTTTCAGGTTTATACTGCCGACGCATGTTGCACGAAGCAGGGCTGCCAATGGAAATCTGCTTTCATGATGAATTCTTGGCATGGAAAGCAGGATGGTAGGACGGTGATGAAATAAATGCATGATAATCCGGCGCTGATACTGGTTTAAAGATTTTTGATCTCTCTGAAACGAGATACCCAGAATTTTCCATAGTGCAGCATACATGTATATGAAAGCTTCGCACCGGTTTTTTGAGAGTCTTTGCGTTCCACAGATGAAATGCGTGTCCCTCGAAAGAGTGACCTCTTGCAAGACCCACATTCGTGTCCACCACGATCTGGTGAAGAAATCTTTCAACTCAGCGATTGGTAGCAAGTCGCTTTGACTGCTCCAGCCGCTAACGACATCGAACAGTTTTTGAAAGGCCTTTCCAGATACCGTGAAGCGGGATCCATCTACATTTTGAATGACAGGGTCGGCCGAGACAATCCGCTGGGTCCCTCCGGGCACAAAAACCATTTCACGCCATATTTCGAAGAATCCTTCGAACGCATTTTCTATACCGTAAGCTTCTGTCATTGTCCCGATGGTGTTTATGCAACGGATCGCTAAGTCGCTGCTCTTGGTTGCTGGCCCCAACCATACAAAGACATGATGAGCCTGCTGATAGATCTCTGCCATTAAACCCACCTGGAAGCTCTTCTCCTTATTGTTTGTCTGGTTGATGCAAATGGCATCAATCCAGAACTTCAGAGGCTGGCTACAAGACGTTGTAGAAGACGTCGATCTAACCAATCTTTTGCGATCTTTTCGAAAATGTAACAAAGCTTCTTTAAGATTCCGAGTCACAGCAATGACTCTTCCATTACATAGGATAGGTACAGTGTCGTCTGGGTCTCCCCATGTGTAAGATAATGCGATGTACGGTGGATGCTCGTCCATCTTGTACGTCTGGATATCGAGACAGACAATCTCATCGTCATGACCGAAGTTGAGGTCGAGTAGCCGCAGTTGCTGGTTATTTAGACTATCCGAGTATTGAAAAACCGACCTTGCAAAAACTGTCAGTTGCAGTGCATTACTCTGTACATGATTCGCACGACGACGAGGATTTTGTAACGATAAGGTCTTTTAAACAGAAGCGGACTGAATCCTTACTCTCCCAAATGTTGACCGCACGAAGATGAGGTTAGAACTGAGGTCTCCATGGTGTTCGCTTTCAGTATGCCAAAGTCGGAGCTCGAGCTTCGGTGTGGAGGATGGCTGGTGCTGTGTATACTTAGCAGCGTTCGAAGGTCGTGTTGTTGATTAAAACATTTGAAGCCGCGGGCTTCAGACAGTGCGTTGACGCTTGAGTACCATATACATGTAGCTAGTTATTGTAAGCCACGTCTCCTTAGTATCTAGGCAACAATGCATCCTGAATCCAGATTGGTGAGTGTGCAGTTAGGTGTTGGTGGTGGCGTTAGAGACCGGTGAGCTCTAACTGGACAAAAGCCCAGCGCGTATACGCGATTCTCTTGTCCGAAACGCAGTATGTCGCAGGCCAAGCGCTGTCGGGAATCTTATCACAAATAACGCCGTGCGATGAATTTGATATAAGCTCAGCTAAGATGCTACAAACAATAACAACATATAGTCGAGAAACCTACCGGCACACGCCGCAGCCTACCAAGAAAGTACCTCAGACCCACGAAGGCCATACTAAACGACAGGGAGCGCTGCTGGCGCATCTTCGCATCGAGAAAACAGGGTTATGCGACTTCTTCGTCGCCCGAGGGAAGCCGGGTGTCACCAGCTCCCGCTGCCAATGCAGAGAGAGATGATAGACCGTCGCCAACGTCTTGCTCAGTTGTAGGATGCTTAAAGACCACCGGAACCAGGCTTCTGGCAACCTCTGGACTATCTTGAGCAAGCCAAAACTAGCCATTAGAGTTTTCTAGTTTGCAGAATAAGCGTAGATCCTTGGGCATGTTGAGATCGTAGATGCGTAGACGATAGCCGGGCGCTAGGTGAGACTATAGGTACTATAGCTATATTACGCAAGGCAGTGCCCCTCGACGAATCTAAGATAGCAGCATACTATTAGTGAAACTAGTATCTAGACAAGGTAGCAGCCGATTCGTCGATAGCAGTAAAGGGAAACGACAGGCTACTGGGAATAGCTGGCTCCCGTATGGGAGTGATGTGGGGCGGCGTCGGCTGTTAGCTAAGCCATCCAACCGGGCATAGCTGCGGAGAAAATGCGGCTAGAACCGGTTAAGACTACATCAATTAATTAATTAATCAATCATGTAGATAAGGATCGAGAGGTCATACTGAGGAGAGCTAGAGCGAGTAAAGAAAAGCCTAAGCTAAGTGAGATAGGGGTAAGCGTAGGATAATAACAAAGCCTTGTACGTAAAGCGGAAGCTGGAAGTACATGAGAGTGTACGACTTCTTGACTGCTCGAGATGATTCTGGCAAGATTATGGCGTCGTGTTAGCAGGAATGGGGTTTGTGTGTCATGATCACATGGTTCACTCACGTGAGGAGGGGTGGTCATACCTCACACCACTCGCTAGGTCCGTGAAGTTTGTCAGAAGGGCCATCTAGATACAGCCTCGTCGTTGACGCCAAGTGACAACCTTGCTGTATCCTAAACGGTGCACAGGCGGCCAAGCACTGTCGATCACGTGTCAAAATAGAAACATTGTTTCAAGACTCTCACTACAATATATCGATATGCAATATCGTGATACGTTCTCGGGTCGAGTTCCAGAATTCTAGGGCTCTCAGCTAGACTTGCGAACAAGTACCATTGCCTGTATTGAGCCACAAAGAGACTCATACAGAAGAAGACGATGCAGACCGACCTACTAATGATCCACAGCATATGTGAGCCACGCCAAGCCGAAAAGCAACGAAAACTGCCACACAGTGTGGCGGTGTGAGTATTCCACGCCACCTCTCCGCCTTCAGACCTATGCCAATAACTGTATGCCCCGGCAAACCGGCACAACGACGTTTTGTACTGCGACACACCGCATGAGACGACGGGACTGTGTACCTTTTATCAAGACCCCTTTCACCAGTGCATTTCAGTCTCACGCAACCAATGTCTCTCCATTGTTGCTTTTCGGGACCTGGCCCTGAATCGACCTGCATGAGCAGCGCCACAATCTCTGTTTCACGGCTTTATGTATCCGCAAGGTAGCCTTTCAGCTTCCAAGGCCAGCTCATGTTAAACAAACGAAAAAGAAAGGAAAGGGGTATGTGAACTTATCATCTGAGGCGGTGCCGCTCTGAGAAAAGGTTCCACAAGAATTGTTCTACTCATGACAAAAGAAGACGTATTCAATTTCCGTCAGCCTCGGGCTCAGCCTTGTGATATTCATTGCACGATATAAGAGCTGTGAGTATTTTGTTTCTGGAGTATTCAAATGGGAGTGTAGAGTGATTTAAACTGGCTACCTCTCTCCTAAGAAAGAAATTACCATGCGGCAGCTTCACGCTGCTGGTGAGGATGGTGACGATCAGAACCACTCCGCTATCATGGCGATCCCGCGCAAGCTGTGGGAGCATCCGGATCCAAAGTCGACGGCTATGTGGAAGTTTATGCAGAGTGCGAATGCGAAGCATGGGTTGAACATGCAGGTAAGCAATTGAGCGTCCTGGTTCTGTCTTGGGTAGTTCGAACAATGACTTACCTTCTGAACAGACATTCCGCGACTTGTACTCATGGAGCGTGGGCCCAAACCGCACTGATTTCTGGGACGACATGTGGACTACCTGCAACTTAATCTACTCTGGCTCCTACGATCAGGTTTGTCCAGGCCACTCTCTTGAACAACTCATCTGCTAACTATGACCAGGTCGTCGATACCTCAATCCCCATGGAAGAAAACCCCCACTGGTTCCGCGGCACGTATCTCAACTTTGCCGAAAACATTCTATTTACTGCTTCAGCCACTAACTCCTCTCTTCGCACCACCCTTCACAAGGCAGACGACAAGATTGCCCTGACTGAGATTCGTGAGGGCAACACTGAAGTCGCGCACCTAACATGGGGTGAGCTTCGTCGCCGCGTGGGTCTGTTCTCCAATGCTCTCCGTGCAAAAGGCGTGAAGAAAGGAGACAGGGTTGCAGCAATTGCATCGACAAGTTTCGACACATTTGCTGTCTTCATGGCCACAGTCAGCCTCGGCGCTCTGTTCAGCTCCAGCAGCACTGACATGGGCACAAACGGCATCTTGGAACGTCTCGTACAGATCAAACCCAAATACGTCTTTGCCGACGACTGGGCCGTTTACAACGGCAAGCTCATGGACCTGCGGCCTAAAATCAGCCAACTCATCGCTGGTATGCGAGACGTCCCGGAATTCGAAGGCGTAGTAATACAGCCCCGGTTTCCTGGTCGTCCTGCAGGCGTCGAGGGACTGGCCAGTACGCAAACGCTGGAGACATTCTTGCAATCTGCACAGGGAAACACGGAGCTCGTATTCGAGCGAGTTGCATTCCGAGACCCGTTCCTGATTGTGTATTCGAGCGGGACTACGGGGGTCCCGAAATGTATAGTCCACTCGACTGGCGGCGTCCTGGTCAACGTGTGCAAAGAAAGTATTCTGCACAAGGAAATGACACCAGAAAGTGTAGTCTTGCAATACACGACTGTAAGCTCCCCCCCTTCCCCCTCCCTATTCAGTTCCACTTAATAAGAAAAAAACAGACAGGCTGGATAATGTACCTTGTCTCTATCCAAATTCTTCTCTTCGGCTGCCGCAGCATCCTCTACGACGGGTCCCCCTTCCAACCCAGCCCTCAAGCCTTCCTTTCTATCTTGCAATCACAGCGTGTCACCGACTTCGGCACCTCCCCGCGCTTCCTACACGAGCTACAGAAACGCGACATCAAACCGCGCACACTCTTCTCCCTATCCCACCTAAAAAGCGTAGGTACAACAGGCATGGTACTTTCCGACGCACAATTTACCTGGTTCTACGACCACGCCTTCCCCCCTACCGTCCACTTACGCAATATCTCAGGCGGCACCGACATCGCGGGCCGTTTCGGGATGGAGAATCCCCTCGAGCCCGTATACGTCGGCGGATGCCAGGGACCATGTCTAGGCACGAAAATCCAAGTCTACGACTCACTCATCGAAAGCGGACAGCGCGGTTCACCTGTCCCCGACGGTGTCGCCGGCGAACTCGTCGCCACAGCCTCGTTCCCCAACCAACCCGTCTCCTTCTTCGGCGACGATGCTACATCCTCCAAATACAAAGCCGCATACTACACTCGCTTCCCTGGCGTATGGACGCACGGCGACTTCATTCAAATGCACCCCATCACGGGGCAAATCTTCTTTCTGGGCCGCGCAGACGGTGTGCTGAATCCGTCGGGCGTAAGGTTCGGGTCTGCGGATATTTACAGTGTGATTGAAGCGCATTTTCCAGAGGTGGCGGATGCCATTGTAGTAGGGCAGAAGAGAGACCAGGATGCAGATGAGAGCGTGATGCTTTTTTTGAAAATGAATCAAGGGGAGGTGTTTAGAGAGGGGCTGGTGGAGAGGGTCAAGAGCAGGATTGCAGAGGAGAGGAGTAGAAGGCATGTGCCGAGGTGGGTGTTTCAGACGTGGGAGATTCCGGTACGTTTTACTCTCCTTTTTTTTTGAACTTTCCTTGGTTGCTTTTCCTTGGCTTGTTGCGATACGCAGGCTGCGTGTGTTTGGTTCAGAAGGTCATTGTGAAGTGCGAAAGCTGACTGGATTCATACACCAGACGACGGTCAACCTTAAAAAGGTCGAACTCCCGGTTAAGCAGATTGTGTCCGGCAAGAAGATCAAGCCAAGTGGTACGCTGCTGAATCCGCAGTCGCTGAAATTCTACGAGCAGTTTTTTCATGTAGAGGAGGTGGTGGAGAGGCTGAATTTGGAGAAGCAGGTTAGGAGGAGGTGCACGTTGTAGAGCCCTCTCTCCCTGTACCTAATTCAGATTTTGGTCTGCGGTCTGGTGGCTGCGTCGGGCTGGATGGACCCATGCTAAGTGCTGGGTCATTGATTCTGTCCTGTGACTGAGACGCTCATGATGATGATGCATGGAAAGGTGATGTTGATCATGACGGGGGCCATGTGGCGTTTCTAGGACGTTTCATACCTTGCTTATTAGTGTTCGTTTCTTTTTGGGTTTGCAATATATCCCGTTCGTTTTTTATTGTCGTGTTGTGTTTTGTGTCTTGCTCATGTCTGTTGTACGTTTTGCTATACTCAGTCGAGCGAACTGAGACTCCGTCGATTGACGAGCGGAGGCCCAGGACGATGTATTCCTGCTGGCACACATGGATGTCACATTGGTTTACCAGGATCAAGTCATTTGGCGGAGTGATACACATGCCTAACACACACGATAAGCATAACTCTCGATTCAACGTCACTTCTCTCTGATCCCATTGCGCATGTACTGGTCGCATGCGACCACAGCAACACCCCAAAGCGCTGCACACCGCCGCACGGAAAACAAATCGCATAAGCCATCTGCCCAAAAGGTAACAGCGTACATTATACCTCTGCCCTGAAATCTTTTTTTTGGCCCTGTACCCTATACGCCTATTGAACGCCCTGCATCCCCCTCGTCCTTCCTCGGCAAACTCTTCACGTAGGTAGGTATGCGTATCTCATTTCACCCTCTTCGCTCAGATCTTCTCCGCGACCTTGTTCTCTGCAAAAATACGTTAGCTACGCTCTTTATACGCATTCCGCCCCTTCTAACAACCCAGCGCCTTTCTAGGGGAATCATGGAGCCCACGTACTCTGCTGGGTAAGAAGCAAGCCGTAGCGCTTCTTGATGGTGACGCGGTGTCGGCTGTACTTGTCGTCTGGCGAGAAGCGCGCTGGGTGCGCGCTCTTGCTGACCTCGCCATCAATCACTTTCTTGAGCGTGTAGATGCGCTTGGATGGGTTCGCCGGGTCGGGGATGTACATGAGATGCATGCTGCTGTGCGTTAGTTCTGTGGTGTTCGCGCGCGAGGCCTGAGGATATCTGGGGCGCGTACGTTGCGGTGGATGGAAAAAGCGCGAATCTGCGATTGCAATCGGACGGGGAAAGGTGTAGTGCTGTTGCTGAGTAGACGTGGCTCGCGAAAGAGAGAATGGTAGCTGGTAGCTCTTCGAAATTATCGAGCCCAGTCTAGTCGGCGATTTTTTCTTGCGGACCCCCGAAGCTTCGTGCCAAGACTTCGATCCAACCCCGGTCCCGCACCAGCCAATCATCAAGCTCCAGGTTGGTGGTACCTGGATATACGGTAGGTATTCCCAAGTCTACAGTGTTAAACCTCCACATCATCCACTTTCGCACGCGCGAACCGCACCGCTCGCTTTACTCGTGCAACACCTTCCTGCCTTCTCCCTTCGGTCCTGCGTCCCCTACGCACTCCTTCCTCACGATCAGAGAACTCCAAATATCAAACATGCCACAACTCCCCACACTCCTCCTTCTCCTCGCAACCCTCATCTGGCCCATAACCGCACAATTCGGCTTCTTCGACCAAATGTTTGGCGGCGGGGGTTCCAACCAACACGGCGGCGGACATCATCAGCGTGGCGAGGCGCAGAACGTACGGAGCGATAGTAGTTGGTATCAGGCGCAGTATGAAAACGGTACGTCAACCAACTTATCCTTCTTCCCAGCATACCCTCGATTTTCTTGCAAGGTTGCTAACGCAATAAACAGCACAATGCTCACATTATCTCTGCCCCGGTACCCTTTCCTGCGTCCATTTCCCACACCACTGCCCGTGCGCGTGGGACAGCGTCGAGGATAAAGTCGAGCTGGGCGAGGGCATTGCCGTGTGTGGGTCCAAGGGGGGATGGAGCGAAGGCGAGTTTGCAAAGAAGGTGGCGTTGGCAAGGAAGGGGGTGCTTTGATTGATTGGTTGGTTATTATGTTTGGGAGAGGAAAAGGAAGATGGGAAGTTGGAATATAGAAGCGTTCAGTTAAATTCAGTCAAATTGGGGGGTATACGGATAACACTCGATTAACAAAATGGCGGAAAATGCAACACTGCCTGGCCTTTTTGCAAAAAAAAAGGCATATCCAAACCATGCCTTGGGTCCAATGCAGAATGATCAAAAAAACTCATCCAAGACTCATGTACTTTTTCCTTACCCAACCCATCATCACCTCTTCACATACTTGTACCGATACCCTTGTTTCCCATCCTTGGATTCCCTCTCCTCATCCACACCAACCTCTTCCCTTCCCCACTGCCTCATTGCCACCTTCCCCAGCACTTCCCTCTCGCTCTCCAACTCCTTCACACTCTCACTCCACTGCCCATCGCGCTTTCCCACCACCGTCTTGGCCTTCTCCTTCATCAGCTTACTCAGCAGCACCGCGAGTTTCTCATCCATGGCCTTGTTAACAGCCTCGTAGTCTGCTTCTTTAGTCGCAAGCAGATTCTGCAGGGACGTATTTTCTGTGCGGAGGGCCGAGATGGTGGATTCCAGTGAAGCAACAGCGGAGGAGTCGGAGCGCGTGGATTTCAGCGTTTTCATTTCCTTGCGGAGAGCGGAGAGCTCCGATTTCAGGCTCTTGATGTCGGAGAGTTGGGTGCGGATGACGCTGCGGAGACTGGCCATTTCCGTGGCCTGGGAATCGGCAGCAGTCGTTGTGTCGTCGTCAATAGTCGAGTCAGCATCGTCGTCGGTCATGACCTTTCTGGCAGCCGTGTTGCGCAGCGTTTCGACCTCTTCTTTGAGCCTCTTGAGGTCTCTCGTTACACGCTTCTTCTCACTCCGCTCCTGCTCTAGTAGCGTGCCGGCTTTGCGTACGGCGTCCTCGGCCTTGTCGCGGACATCTTCCATCGTGGCTTCGTGTTCTTCAATCATTTCCTCATGTTGCGCTCGTAATTCTTTGAACTTGGTTTCGGCTTCGACTTTGAGTTCCTTCATCTTGCTGAGCTTCCGGTCAATGTCATTGACACGACGATCCGCCTCAGCTCGGGCGTCTTTCAGAAGATCATTGGAATCCTCCAAATCTCGTTCGAATCGTTCAGCATCGGCCCTAGCTTGAGCGCTGTCACGGTGTGCGTCCGCTAGTTGCTGACGAAGACTAGTGTTACCGGCTTCCAGGCTCTGCAGCCGGCCCTGGTATGTGTTGATTCGATGCTCAGCCTTCTCTTGCGACTCGATATAACGCATTATCTCTTGGTCTTTTGCAACAAGCTCAGATTGTAGAGCTCGTATGCGAGCTTCTAGCTCAGTGGTCTGGCGAGGCTGTCCATTACTGCCCGCCTGGTCGTTGTTGGGGGCTCCGATCTGTGCCCGAAGAGTCTCGAGCTCTGCCTCTAGAGTGGCAGTGTGTTGAAGCTGTTGGTCCTTCGCAACACTCTCAGCACGTACTGAATCCAGTTCGAGCCGAAGGGAGCTGAAGCGAGTACCTAGGTCGCCAGTCTCATTGTGTTGATTTTGTCCAGATTGCCCCCGTACACTTTCAAGCTCAGACTGCAGCGTACGAAGACGAGCGTTGAGGTCAATGTTTGTCTGAAATAGCTGTTGCTTAGCAGCAGCCTCAGCTTGAGCGCACTGGTTTTCGAATCGTGCTTTCTGAAGGTCCTGCTCGAGCTTGACAATGCGTCTTCTCTGCTCCTGAACTGTTGCTTCGGTCGCAACCCATTCCTGGTTCTTTTCCCGTACCTCCTCACGCGCTGACTTGGCTTCGGCTGTGGCTTTCTCGAGATTGGATTGGAGAGCATTGGCTCGTGCTTGGACAGAGGACAGCTGCTCGGCTAGCAACAGCCGTTTCTTCTCAGCAGTATCATCTGTCTTCCCGGACTGCTGTACTTCTGAGCCTTTCAGGTCGTGCAAAATTCTAGCCTGCGACAGTTCTGCTTGGGCCTCCTCCAGGCTGCGGTCTTTCGTTTTCAAATCTTCAGCAAGCTTTCGGTTCGCCTCTTCCAGGGCCTTTCGCTGACGTTCAAAGTCCTCGAGCATCGTCTCTAGCCTGCCAAGGTTCTGAAGTTTCATTGCCTCAGCGGACTGGTCCAGCTTAGCCTTCAACGCATCTTCCCGCGATTTCAACTGGCTATCTGCTGCTGCACGTGCTACGTCGTGATCAGCACTTTGCTGCTCCAGGCTCTTCTCCAAGCTTGACACCTTTTCCTTGTGTTTGTAGTTCTCAGCGCGGGTATTTTCGAGCTCGGAGCGGGTGTAGGATAAAATGGTCTCGAGTTCTGTGATGCGTGACCTCGAGGTCGACTCTTGCTGTTCAAGCTGATGTTGCAACTCTGCAATTTTATTGCGTGCCACATCCTGCTCGTTCGTATCGATAATGGCCGAAGTATGGCGAATGACTGTCTCTTGGGTCGGTTTTCGTGGTGTGTCGTAGTCCTCTACCGTCGGTTGCAGTGATCGCGCCTTTGGTGGTGAAGATCTGGGTACCTGCAGAAAACTACGCCGAGGCCCATGCAGGGGCGTCCCGGTGAGCGCGCCATCCATTTCTGTGTCTGGTAGATTACTGAGAAAGCTGCGAACCTTCTCATCATTCTCCATGGACCGTTCCGAGACTGCCGCGCTCTGTCGGCGCTCTTCCGATGTGGCGTTTGCACGCCTTGTGGGTGATGCAGTGCGAGAGCGTTCGTCTGATCGTTGCCTAGGCTCTTCTACCACGACTACCGGCTCACCCGCTTCTGTCGCCTGCCGCCCTTCACTGCCATCTGGTATCGCATCCATCCGCACTGTCGGTCGCTTTCTTTTGGCCTCTTTCCGCGACTTGATCTGTGCCAGGGGTAGATCAGCTGTCATCCAGTAGGTCATGTTCATAGTAAAGTCCTCTGGCCCCTCAATCTCGCTCGTGTCTACGCGGTCTACAGGCGGCTGGTGGCTATGCTCGAGTTCGGTCGATTCAAATGTTGAGTTGAGGCCTAGAGCATCAAGGTCCATTTCATACTGCGATCCATCCTGTGAGGGGGGACGCGACGGGCTGCGTTGCGGGGACTGGAAGCGTGTCGGGCTTGCCGTGTACGAAGAATGAGATCGCGCCATGGTGGGTGACGCGCTGTGCGTTCTTCATTCAGTTCCCGACTGCGGTGCTGGGCGGGATAAGAATTGGGTGGATATGGATGTTCTGTTTGTTGTGGAAATGCACTTCGAGGCTAGTGTCATGCACGGCACGGCCGGGGTTAAGGGTTCGCGTTAATTCCATGCATGGGATTTTGACGCGGCCCCACGAGGAACATGCCAATGTGCAACTAGGCTCTACCAAGGGATCCTACAGAGCTAATAAACCACAAAGCGATGCCCCTGTTCAACTCTTGATCGACATTGAATTTGAAAAGTGAAAGAGTGGAGAAATATAAGGCAGTGAGTCCAAATGTCCACGTCATATTGCCAACTTGTCGACAACCCATACAGGATAGGATAAGGATACCTTTTGTAGTTCAATAAATTATGGAAATTTGCATGCAATTGCCCTTTTCGTTGCAATGACGCGTGAATCATTACTAACCCGTTTTGGACATCCCTTTGTCTGACATGCCATTATTTACCCGCGTTCAGAACACCATTCTCGGCACCCCGCAACGCACCTAGAGCGCGGTCCAGCTCTTCTTCTGCAACCATGACTGTGCCTGCTCGTGCTGTACTCAGATAACTCATCTCGACCGGATCCTGCAGCGGGCTCGTTGTCTCGCCTACCAGACGGCCCGCTACACCGCATACGATACCCGTACTCTCCACAGGCAGATCCCTCAGGTCGAGCGTGATAGGGGTAAGGAACTCGTCTCTCGATCCCAACAGCGCGTCTTGCGGAAAATGGGGAAGCAATGTGTGGTCCAAGAGGAGAGCAGCCGATTCAGTGTCGGTTAGCGTGAGGGATAAAAATTTAGGATATGGTTGTGTAATGAGGCATTTTACCAGACCAAGGTGAAGTGCGTCGTCGGCAACAGAGGTCCTGCTGTTGCGGTTGCGGGCTTGATGCATGTCGTTGTTGCTATCTCGGCGGCCTGCGCATTGGACGAGGCGGATGCTGGAGTCTACCGTGGGCACAATATTTCGGCGTTTCAAGGTGGCAAAGGTCCTGATTTGGAGTTCGGAAATAGTGGTAGGGGGTGGAGTCGTGGGAGGTTGCACTTCCAGGGACGCGGCGGAATGCTTGCGGCCAAGTTGGAAAGCATTTACGTAGGACGAGGTATCTTGTTCAAACTGGAAACCTCGCTCTTCCAGCGCTTGTACTACTTCCGAGCGGTGCCGAAGTGGCACAAGAATGTAATCAGAAAAATATGTTGTGATGAAGAAGATGGGTCTGGTGTGGTGTCAGCCGTGCGCCATGTCCCACAGCAGAAAATACTTACATGCCGGCAAGTGCGAGAGGACTTGTCAGTTCCAGAACACGCTGACCAGCATCCAGTCCTTCGCCGTCAACTTGCATAACAACAAAGTCTTCTGTCGTAATATTTACAGATTCCCTCGATTCGGCGTCCAGTAAAGCGAGAACGGGTACAAACAGTTCGTTGGCAAGCGCCCTTGAACATACTATAGAACACTCGATTGGGGTGATGGAGATGTTGACGAATGGATGCTCGCAAGGCCACCCGCTGGGAGGCTGCACAGCACCGGAGCCATTCTCAAAGCGGTCGCGTGTAGCGTTGGGCAACACTAGCTGGAGGATGGATTGAAGAAAGTTGCGGTACAAACGCAGTGGGATATGTATCAAAGCGAGTTGCGTATCCTTGAGAGCAATCATGTTAGTTGGAGGACTTGAGAGGGAGAGCTCGCGTGGCAGGCAGACTATAAGACATCCACCCTGCGCGATGTCGTGCATGCGGGACCCGCCACCAAGGCCTCCCCTGATGCAAATCACAGAATTTTTTTCTTTTCTTCCTTGCCGTGCATCAAAGGAGCGTGACAGATGGAGAAGAAACTTACCAGAATCCGGATGTTTGCACTCAGCAAGATCAAAGAAGACTCCATTACGCACGACCACGGCGGGTACGACCCTCTTGCTAGTGATGGATGGCGTGGGCGTAGGCTGCCACCTGCAGGGCTCGATCCGATCCGGTAAGTTCTATGCTCAAAAAGGCCTACTAGCAAAACCTGGTAGGCCTTCAGGAACAACAGGGAGAAAAAACAAACAAGCAAGTTTATCGTTTATTCCGACGCTATCAGAGACAGGAATCGGGAATGCGGGGGATCTGACCAGCCTATCGGTTGATGTGTTCTTGTCCTACAGGCCAGTGCGAAGTGTCGTTTTTGAAGCCGAAATTCATCCCACAAGTCTGGGCTAAGTACGGTGAAAGATAAGGAGGGGTGTTGTTGAGACACCGATGTCAGGTGTGCGGGCGTGACCGGATTTTAGGGGAGCCACCAAAGCCGCTGTATGCGACACTGAGATGTCAGTGTACAAGGCGACGGTGATGTCAAGGTGGTAAGATGAGAAGTCTGGGGTAGGAGATGCAGGCGGCGTGGGGAGCAATGCAGACTGTCTCGTGACGATTGGCTAGCAGACTCGTGGACGGCGTGGGATACTCTCTGGAGTCTGGAAGACTGGGCGCATGAACAAGCGCAGCGCGTAGGGCGGAAGTGGTTGCTGCTGACGTCGACCTGGGATGTGCGTGGGGGCGATCCGGGCCTAGTAGCTGGGTAGGGGTGTGCACAGGACAGGCGTCAACGGCGCTGGAGTGAAAAGACGGCTATCAGGAAGCATCAACGCTTTATGTGAGAATCCAAGAGAATGAGTCCGAGTATAAGTGGAGGCCGAGGTGGAGATGGCTAACCATGGTGACTCGACGAGCGATGACCGGAGAAATTTCCATGACCGGCGCGCGCCATACCGATGACGGCGCACCGTGGTGGCCATGGCCGGCGGCTAGGTGAGAGTTGACGAGTAGAAGAGCTGGGTTCGAGTGTTGAGCCTGAGGGTGAGCATGAGCATCGTGAATCGGCCAAAGACGAGGCGTCGTGTGCTCTCTTGGGGTGGTACGGCGTGGTGGTGCATCAGGCAGTCTGTATTGGGTGCGAGTTGGGAAGTCTCCACCTCGTCTGCTACCCTATCTTGCTTGACTCAGCATCCCGATATGCTCTCACCACTGCTACTCCTAGCGTCCGTTCCGCATCCAGCGCTCCCCCACTTCTGACCCAGACAAAGAGAACCACCACCGACGCGACGGCGATACAAACTTCGGCCCTGAGAGTCAGCCAGCCAGCCTCGGACGCCCGCTCTTGTGTAACCACCACGCCACCTACCCCGCAGACACGGCCTCTTCATTGTCTGTGCGCCTCCACCCTCAGCCACAAGCGATACACATGGCCCTCAGCATGTCGGGCGGGTGCTTCAGGGTCATATCACGACTGTCTGCACCTCGGGACCAAGTGCGTTGACAAGGTTCAAATGCTCATTTGGAGCCCCGAGTAGGCCCGACTCCACCACCATGGTAGCCATATCAACGTCGTCTGCCGCTCGGCTGCCCCTCTTCGCCACACATTCTGGACCCGCCCTCTATGCAGCACGTGTTTCAGAGAACGGTGAAAAGAAAGAAAAAACGCTCACTCAAAAGAAGCTTTTACGGTTGGCGTGGGGGCTGCTACTTGTACGGCCACTCGGATTGCCCTTCTTCACTGTCTACCCCTCGCCAACTCATCCTTCGACTCCGCACCTCCACTCTCGACGGAAGTCGGAACATGACCCGTTGTGCATCATGCACTGGATCCGATGGACCTTGCATCCAACACCGACACCATGTAATCCAATCACGCCCATAGCCATCTAAGCTGCAGTAGGTGGTGTAGAGGCCCGTGGCTGGCGCAACGCCTCGCACGACATGCTCATGACCATGACATACGGTGCTGACCGGCCAACCATACCTCTCCATCATAATACCACGGCGTCCACCGATCAAATCCACGCCTTGTACCGCAGCAAACCGACTCTGAGATCGCTTGCGCAATGCGCCCCTTTCGTCTTCACCCTATATTCTACACAACAAGACTGGTCGCAGACGCACATAATTTACGGCCCGTCACCGATCAATGCTGTGCTGCTTGGGCAGACAAATGCCGCACCAAACATCTCGCGACATGTATCTGGTGTGACAAGAGAGTCGACCTGTATCCACGAGAGTCTGTAACCGAGCCTGGTTACTAGCAGGGAATGGCAAGACTATCGAAAAAAATAAACCACCAAAGAGAAAATAGGACCAAAAAAAAGTAAATGAGTTATGGTGTCCCTGGCCAGGTGCTGGGCGATGATATGCACGGAAAGCACAAGAGCATTTTCCAAAAATATCTTCTCTCAAAGACTGACTTCCAGCATCTCGTAAGTGCAAACACGAGGAAAAAAACCCTTATCTTAAGTGGAGTCTACCGTCGTATCCAATGCCACATCATGCTGGTCGTCTCCTCACTCTCCAGCCTGAGCTGCGGCAGTCCCTTAGAAGCTAGGTCGTCTCTAGCTCTCAACTTGACCCTGAGATACCCGCGTCGTCGGTACCCCTGTCTTCTCGTCCAAATGCTACTAGCCGAAAACAGAAACCTCGTCAAGAGAAAAAAATTAACATGTTGAGAAAATTCAAAGTAGGAAACTATACTCGTTTCGTCTGAGCGACTCTTCGTTTTCACAAGGAGACTGAATCACTGGTTTTCCTTCAATTTTCGGACACGGGTCGAGCAACGAAGAGTGCATGCTACTATGGCAGATTGATTAATACCAAGCTCAAGCCGTTCCCTGTGGCTAGCTCTCTCACACAAAGGTAAAACTACCCGTACTGACACTGCTGGGAAAGGAAAGCAACGCAGTATATGCTGGTCTGCGTGTGGGGCTAAGCATGCGAGATGGAAACTGCACAAGTGGTATATACTACGATACGTGTACTGATACCAAAAGCGACTGCAGCGCCTTGACCCTCACGCAATCCAGAACGCAAGCTTCTATTCTCTTCAAGTCCGACAAACACGCCTGAATACAGTCCCTGAACCCGCGGTCCCGAAGCCCCTGGCTAGTAGGCACCATCCCCATCAACCAAGCGCCGATGTAACTCAGATATGTGTGCCACCCTTGCAACGTCTACAGGGACCGGCTTGGATCTCATTTTCGTGAATGAGTCGAGGAACCAGCTGCGTGTATATGTCGACGAAGCGATTGATGGCAGCTACGAACTCACCCAACCAACGCTCTAGTTGACGCTGGCGTGGCACTTCTTTGTCGAGCTCCACATGGCGTTTCTGATACGAGCGCTCTTCGGCCGACGTCTGCTTTTCTCGGGCATGAATTACGACTTCGCCTGCAGGAACAGGAGGTACTTTACTGATCTTGGTGGCGCTGGATTTGAAGTTAGGCTGCTTGAGACGGGATCCCATGTACCTGCTTCGAGTGAGTAAAATATTCGCGCAAGCTCTGAATGCGAACCTTCGCCTAGGGTCACTTAGTTGGCCTGACGTGCTTTGCTACCCTTGGCATCGAAAGATCTCAAATGGAATGGAGCGAACGCCTGTTCGTTCTCGATATCGCCCACTCGCATGGGCAATTGCACTTGTCCTCGCATTGACTGCACGAGCACTTCGTCGCCATCTTTGACTCCCACAGACGTGACATCTTCCAAGATGACGATTTCGGGCTCAGGGCAGACCTTCTGTGGTTGTGTGCGGCCAGTCTTTGTGCGGGTATAGAAATGTTGAACTCGTCGTCCAGTTGACAGTCTAAACGGATATTCTTTGTCTGGCTCTCCCAATCAGATTCATAGCCTTGCACCCATATCTCGAATACAATGTGCCAGTCTCCTTCCGTACGAGATTTCCTCATTACACGGCCATTGAATGCCGGTGCTGCCGCTCAGCTTCTTGTATGTCATCGCACTGTAGTCGCAAGGGTGTTCTTTCGATAGCTGCTTCCATGCATTGAGAATCTCCTCTGACTGCATCCAAAGACGCAAGTCGTTGCCATCCTTGTCTTTGAAACCCATGCGCTTAGCGTACATGAGGAATAAATTGAGATCTAACCTTGGCTCTCCTGGTGGATCCACTGCCTCGTGCGAAAGGCGCACAGTACGATTCACGTTTGCAAAACAGCCCATCCTTTCATTTTGATAGTCTGGATAGTGTTGTTCGGAACGGAACAGTCGGCTGTGTGGCTTATGTCAAGGTTGTCATTGACGCCACGATGATGTTACCGTAACGTAGTTCATAGGCGCCACGCTTCTCCACATACGCAACGAAGCAGCTGCTTGAGATTAATCACCACAAGGATGTACAAATTCAGCTGAAGAAAAAATGAGACGGCGCTCGGCCCATCATACGTTGTCGTTCTGTTCCTCGCTAGTCCCTCTCAACGCTACGGCAACGATGATTCCGTACAAGGTGCAAGCGAGATTGACAAAATAAATGATCAGCAGGAAAATCAATAGAGCAGCCGTCAAGCCCCGAAATGCGGGCGAATCGAGCGCGATGGATAAGTTGGACAACGAAGTAGTGAAGACACCTAGATACAAAACTGTCAGCAAAGTTATTTAAGAGGGAGCCGCTCTTGCAATTGTGGTAAAAACGAACCCATTGGAAAGATCAGGCTCCACCAGGTCATGCTGACTGGGAGTCTCCGCAATATCAAGGCCTCGATGACCAAGTACCAAGCGACTGAAATCCACAGGAAAGCAAACCCCATAATCAGCAGCGCAATCAGTTCACACGCAGCCTGAACGCTCGCAGCCGCCGACGCCGTTAACCACGTTCCTTCATTGGAGTTGGCAAAATGGCGTCCAGTCGAGGCAGCGGTACCCAGGACCTGAATGGCGGTCGCGAACTGTCTGAGCGGACCAACAGTAATAACCAAGGAGGGAAGCTTTGGCTTCTGAGGTAGCCCAGCCACCATCAGCCGGTGCATGAAGATAGCGTAATAAAGAAGAGATAGGAAGAGCGCGTAGCCGATACAGCAGAAGGAAACGACAATAACTGGTACTGCCTCGGCAGATGAAATCCCCACTGAATAGTTAGCCAAGAGGCCTCCCGTTGTCCCTAGCGTCATCACGCTGATAAGGGGCAGAAAAATGCTCGGGGAGACCTGATGGTCGTTTGTAATCTGGTGTTTCGCAAGTAGCACAACAGTTCCCGTACAGAGGGAAACAATCCATACAAGGCCGATCCACCAGAGCACGTACGCGAAAACAGTCAGTCCATAACCCCAGGCTGTGCTGCAAGTGAGGATAACCTGAGAGACTAGCGTCAGATACGCGATGGCTGGAGCACCCAGATATGACATTTCATCAATCGAAGAAGTGATTTCCTGCTTAACATGCCGTGGATACTTGAACATGCGCACCAGGCTGATGAGCGTAAAGATGGAGAACAGGACGACGTTCCAAACAAACATGATAGTGGAGAGAATGCCGAGACCGTTGAATTGCCATGGCATTATGTGCATGATGATGGAGATGATCCCTGTGTCCATCGAAACAAGAAACCTATTGCCAAATTATCTTATCTATGCGTATTTGAGTTCTCGAGTGAAATTTACCATATTGGCGAGAAGTCTTTGATAGTTAGAGATAGCCCAGATGCACGAAAACGTCGCGATTTGCCCATACTGCGGCGCTGTAGCTGTTTCTAGCTCTCGTGAAGTGAGACAATGTGCGCGGCCGTCCCGAATGCACGGAAGTCGGCTGGAATTTAATGTCCGAGCTGGAGGATTGCAAGTGCGTGGATTTCGTTGTTATTACTAGTATTCACTTGACAAATTGTAATTATGATATCACCTGCCCAACCATCAATTCACATAATTATTATTTATTGCTTGCATGTCTATCTGCGCAAACACACCTCATTTTTCTTTACTAGACTTTCCGTTGAGGTTTCATTAGTAGCTTGGTGCCTTTTAAGGAATCACTTTTACACGCGATGATGCAAAGATATTTCGATGTTTTAGCTCGGAAAACAATTGGATTAAACAAACTCATATTGGAAAATGTAACGTAGTTATTTAAAATAGTAGATGTAATGTCATTCTTGCCATCTCCACGCTATCCAGGCTCTTAAAAGCTAGGTTACTCCACCTCTCTCCACTTAATCTTGAGGTAGTCCATACCCCTGTCTTCTTGTCCGCACCCTACTAACCAAAAGCAGAAATCTCGTCAAAACCAAAAAAAAACATACGACAGCGGGGATTCGCCGGTGGTCACCCACCCGACTACTAGTCCGCCGGTCTCGAGCTTAAGTATGATTGATCGAACGGGGAATCCTGCTTTCTCGAACCTATGGTCGTATGTGAAAGAACTGGTGACAAAAGAGGTATTTGTTCCAAGCAAAGGTCCGGGCAGGAACTTGGCCAGAGGGTACTGCTACATCTCCGTCTGCCCCATATCCTCCACAAACCTGACCTCCCTTGGCTCTTCATCCATCAGCGCAAGACGATGTGCATGGATTCTGAAATTTGGCCAGGTAGCTCCCGAAATACCTTTGTAACGTTTTGCAACATTCGACCTGAGCTCTCGATTAATGTGGAACGTCCAGAATGGCCGGTTGCACCGTGTGGGATCAATAGTTCTCCTGGGCTCGATCCAGATGCAGTTTATAAAGTCTGTACCGGGGACAGGGACCTCTAAACTCGAGGACTTGGGAATGCCATGTTCTTCCATTACGAACCTAGCAGCACCACTATCGTAGTCCCAGATATCGAGAATCTTCTGCATGTCTGCTACCTGTGTGGCAAATGATTTGGTATCTACAAGCCACCATTCTGGTTGTTTATCCGCTGTGCACGTCCAGCCGACAATGTAGAGCAACAGGGAGGTGGATTTAATCGACCAGACGGTGAACTTTATGGCGACCCACTCTCTGGGCTGTCCAGTAGTGTCGAAAAAAGTTCTCTCCGTGTGATCATAAACTCCGCCCCAATAGTCGGAGGTCGTGATGTCGCATCGAAAGTTCAGCCTCAAAATATGGTGACGGATGTGAATGAGAGACTTTTCGGTAAAAGCCTGCTTCGATGCGCTTTCGGCGCCAGAAATGTACGGTGTCTCCAGAGCAAGATATCTGGATCGCGGAGATAATGTCGACTTAATGTGGTCACATTTGGTGAGAGTGCAAGGATCGGTGCGCAGGTATTTCTCATCTCCAATCTTTCGAAGACGAATTCCAAGCTGCTCCCCAGTGGCAGACTTGCAATATAGGGGCAGCACATAGCAATTTCTTGCAACAGTTATGTCCATGTTCCACATGCATTTAAGAGTACTGTACAGTCGTATACCTTGATTAGTAACGCTGCATTCCCCGACTGGAGTCATACCCAGCGAGCCGTGTATGGAGCTAGCCGCTGTGAAAGAAGCAGGACTTTCTGCCAGAACTCCGCAATGTATTTCTGAGCTAGTTCCGTCGTATTGGGCTACTGGATCTGTCCATGCGAGAATACTGAGATCGGAGGATGACTTAATAATTTCTTCTTGCAATCTGCGGAATGCGCGTTTCCCTTCGCCGTACAAAAGTGGCATGTTGACTCCAAATATGCCTAGCAACGAATACGAAACGTCTTCAATACGCGTGGTAGATCGGGAGGATGCCCATGCCATTTTTTGCGCCACACATATGGAACGAAGTGGGCGCCGATGCAAAAGAACATCCTCATCTATCCCTGATATCTGGAACAATAGAGTGGACAGACTTGCTTTCGATCCTCTGTACCTCCAATCACAGTCATAGATGTGAACAGCAAGCGGAGCGACAAGTTCCTGTAGAGTCCAACCACGGGTGAACCATCGGCAGTGTGGCAGGTCCACCGAAATGTCTCCATCCGTCTTCAGGTCAGACAAGAATGCGTAGCAGACTTGGCTTCGCTCGTAATATCTGTACATGGAATTGATGGCTTCTGTAAGCTCCGCACTACTTCGTTTGTCAATACAACAGGAATCAATCCATGCGAACTTTATGCCGTTCGCTCTCGCGATTTCGAGCGTTTTCATGATCTTTGCGACGCCTTTTTCTTTTCGGCGAGACCCTCGGACATAATCCTGATAAGAAACCTCTTCCGCTGTCTTCCCCCACGTGTGAGAAAGAATGGCATATGGCGGTACGTCGCAGTCAGTAAATTCCTTGAACTTCAAGGTGGTTGTATTGATTAGTCGCATCTTGAACAGTTGACTAAGGGGAATATGACATGATACTGAGGAGGCTGAGCAGAGCGAAGAGGATGCTGGACAGCGCAGCCTGATCACTGCGAGGCGCTTATAGGCGGGGTATCATCTGCCAATGGACAGTTGCGATGGGATGTCACTGCCTCTGATTCAGCGTCACTTGCCGATCTTTCTCTATCACCGAAGCCATGATATGAAGAAGTGATTTTGAGCGCGAGTATGGGTGTTATTCCTTTTGCTGTACATCGTAGCTGTATGTCCTTTCCCAGGCTGATTGGGTGCCATTATTGCAATGCGATTCGCGTGTATAACCCAGGATATGGAGAACAATCTACATTTAGGGATGCGTCGATAACCATACGTCGTAATAGCTTGCATTTTTAATTTGATGAAGTGCTGTGTATGTGTATGTCGTGTGAAGGGGGCAGGTAGGGTGAGAGCCATCCCTAGCAACCGCGCTAATCGACGTCATCGTGATTCGCGGTCTGGCGCGACTGCTCCACTTTCACAAGCTGAAGACGCGCATCTCTTCCCACCACACTCCTCGTTCCGGTCCTGCCAAGTGATGCTTATCACCCAGTAGCATGGCTTCGGCAAGTGATATTCTCACGCTCGTCAGTTCTTTGGCTCTCCGCCTGAGCATCTGGATCTTCTTGCGATGGGTGAGTACAAGACAAAGCGACTGCTGATGCGATAGCTAACATGGTTCCAGATACCCACCACGGTTAGCAAACACCCTATGGGCGGTAGTCTATGAAGAATTATGGCTGTACTAATGCGACAGATTACAGATCGTACCCCCACTGGCGACCGCGCTCACGCTCGTTTACATACCGTCCTTCTTTACGAGTTTCCAGGACACGGCCCAGTACAAGATCATCTCCGACGAGCTCGATATTATTGTCAAAGAAACCGTTGGCGGGAAGAGCGACGACTCTAGCGACGATGTACAACTCATCGAAGGGGCAGAAGAAGGTCCACTACGGGAGCTAGATGTCCAGGAGACGGTGGAATACGAAGAGAGGGAGCCCAAAGTGCTGCGCACTCTGCTCACAGGACTCCCGAGTCCTTCGTCGGCTCTATGGAGCTGGATCACCTTTGGTATCAACATGGCTCTGATTGCTATGACACTCGACGTTGTCTATCGCGCGTCGTTGTTTCATCAATGTCATGATGCCAGCTTCGCTCGGGTTGGCTATGTGTCAGAGAATAGTGCGAAGATTCTTGTGAGGGAGCCGTTTGCCTTTGACGTGAAGGTGCTCTATCGCTCCATCGACCAAAACGAGCGCTCATGGATGCACAAAACACATCGCGCAAGCCAGCCCAACTACTGGTTGACCAACGAGACCGATTTTACCACAGTCTTGACCCTGGAGCACCTACGGTCGGATTTGGCTTACGAGTATATTGTCGAGACCTCCAGGGGAAACGTCACTGGTACTTTTACAACTGCCCCGCGTCCAGGGCACATATCGCTGCTCAAAGACAACAAGTTCACGTTTGTCACGTCTAGCTGCATCAAGCCTCGCGTCCCATACACCCCATTCCAGCACCCCCTTGAGTTTCCAGGAATGAAGCATCTCGCACGCTGGCTGCCCGAATTGAAGCCTTACTTCATGCTCTTCCTCGGCGACTTCATCTACATTGACGTTCCACACCAATTGGGAACAGATGCGGAATCCTACCGGCGCGAGTACCGCCAAGTATATTCCTCGCCGTCTTGGCCAGCCGTCAGTCGAGATCTGCCATGGATCCATGTCATAGATGACCACGAGGTGAAGAACAACTGGTCTAACAATATGACGGGGCTTGCTGTTCCAGCTTACGACGCTTTTACGCATTATAATGCTGCCCCCAATCCACCGGCCCACCGTCCAGGTGTCACCTACTTCTCCTTTACCCAAGGCCCTGCAGAGTTCTTCCTCCTTGACACGCGCCGATACCGCAGCCCTGCTAGCAAAGACGCTTGGGATCCTTCGAAAACTATGCTAGGCGCTCAGCAGCTTTCTGATCTTCTTGCATGGATAAAGAAAAAACCCCCACGTGGCGTGCACTGGAAGTTCATTGTCACCGGCACCCCGTTCACCAAAAACTGGCGACACGAAGTGTACGATACCTGGGGCGGCCACTTGTACGAGCGCAGACAGATACTCGAAGCTGCGTGGGATCTGTCCTCAACACATGATGTCGGCGTAGTAGTGCTAAGCGGCGATCGACATGAATTCGCGGCAACCAGTTTTCCACCGCCCAAGGACAGTAAATGGCCCACAAGCGCGGCAGTCCATGAGTTTAGCACATCTCCGCTGAGCATGTTCTATCTTCCGGTCAGGACGTACAAGGAGGTAGATGACGATGATGTATGCTTGAAGTATCTTCCCGATGGTAACAGTAAGTTCGGGGCTGTTGAGATCACGACACCTGAGCATGGCGAACAGAGCTTCGTCACGTATCGGTTGTTCATAGATGGAAAAGAGGCTTGGACACACGTCATCAATACGCCGCCGGCACGAGAGGGCAGCCATAGGGCGAAGGAAGCAGTTTGGGGATAAGAAAACCGTGTTCGGAGGCTCTTCTGGCATATATATAGGGAGAATGCATATATTTTTGTAATAGAGATATAGTTCGATCAAGAAACTTTGTAGTTACCATAGTCATTTTATGGTAACTAGCATTACTTTTACACGGCGCTCAAGATGACCATTAACGTGCATTTCCCGAGACTAGATGAGCTGGTTGCTTTCAAACGCCCGAATATTTACAACTACAAACAAAGAAGTTATGCGAATGACCCCTTGTGCCAAGTTCGCTTACTTCCCTAGCATATGGATCAATGTCAGCATAATGCGGCACGCTATTCGCGCCACACTAAACAAATCCGCATCTCTGCGGAATTCCGCACATCACGTTATTACCCCCTAGCTTGGGACGCATCAAAACAATTAATCAAATGAGACCACTTCTGATCTTTGAGACTCTCCTTTCAATTTAACACACAATCTATTCTCTAAGGAAGACGGATCAACCTGTTCTTCAGGAGCAGATTAGATCGCCGTCTTCGGAGTAGTACATGAACAACGAATTTTCTATCTTAACAACGAAATACCTGCAGGAAAAGAGAATTTGTTGATATGGGCCAGCTTACCCTAGGTACGTCATCTCGTAGTTTCTCGTTGTGTTGCTAACTCTCTACGATCAGAGCTGCCTCCGAGCGTCCGCACAGCATTTACAGCATTTGTTGAAGATGAATCACACTTTGCTCTAGTACTGAATTTGGAGGAAGGCTTTAGAATCCAACACTTGTCGCCTTCTTTTCGAAAGGATACCACCTTTCAGATCTCTTTGAACCAGCTCGAAGGCACTCTCACTTCAGTGAACTCTTCATACATTATCTTACGCCGAGACGATGCGCTCACCTTTCTCACGTATGTACCGTACCGTACAAATGAAAATGAGCGCACTTGGTTCCTGGAGAACAGACAGGCTTGTGTGCGTGAACTCGGCGAAGCGCACTTTGCCGTGTCCATCATCTGCAAAGAACTCGCGGAGATAACAGACTCTCGGTCATGGGAAGAGCGGGATGCTGAACAGGATTCGGGGCCCGCTTCAGTTGATCACACCAACGACCACGGAGCCCATGAAGTGACTGATAATGTGAAAAATGGCCCATTGGATGCGGGATACAAAAAGAACAAGTGCCGTCTCTGCGACCGCCGAATGAAGAACAAAATGTCCCCCGAAGCTTCAGCGGCACTGAGACAGCTATATACCCCTGGAGCTGCTGTACAACTAGTTCGTTGGCCTTGCCTTTTCCCATTTTGAGTTATCCATTAACGTATTCCAGTCCATAGAAACGTCTACAGAGACCCTCGAACTCAAATACATCAAGAACCTGGCAATTCCAGACGTAGTAGCTACCCTACCTACCGATATCCCGAGCTTCACCTTCTACCGCCACCCTACCACGGAAGTGCTCTACTTCATCTTCCTCTCTCCGGACAGCGCTTCCGTCCAAGAGCGCATGATGCACACTGTGGCCATACCAGGCTTAGTCAACGTCCACGCCAAAGAGCAAGGCATACATGTGGACCAGAAGATTGAGATACACGATCCTGAAGACCTGGTGTTCGAAGCGAAAGATGAGCGTATTGGAAAGTTCAGAAGCATGTATCTGAGGAACAGGTTCGATGGAACTGAAAGCAAATATGATGGTCTTGAGGCAGATGTAGCGTTTTACGATGCGATTAAGTAGCAAAGTTCGCGACAGGGAAACTCATCCATGAATAGCCTTTTTCTCCCCTATAAGCAAAATTACTACTTCTCTTGATGCACAATCCTCGCGCAATGGTATTTGAGGCCTAAATCTATGATGTATCTATTGCTTTTTGTATGCAACACATGTTCAAATATAACAGTTGTGCTTCTTCGGCACACTTCCCTCCGACTCCTGGGTAAATGCCGTTCCGTCCCTTTCAACTCACAATACCACCTGCCTCTTGCGTGTCCTTCGAATCACCGTCCGTATCTCCGTGTTCACTTTGTCCATCACGATCCTACCCGGATAATTACATACCCGCTCATCTCCTTCTCTCACCTCAAAAATGATACCAAGAGAAACATATTGTTCGATCATTCAACTAAAACCCGTCATGGTCCATCGTGCCCAATAACACCGCACTCGCAGATGCGTGATTCTCTTGCTCAGTCGTGCTCAGAAACATGTATGAGCCAGCTTCGTGGGCAGCACGAGGCATCGGGGTAAGTTTCGTCCGAGGTGTATGGCGCAATAGCTCCGGCAAGAAACGCTTCTGATGTTATCGTGGGCTGTGCAAGGCTATGACGCATTCCTGCAGCGTTCTAGACGTGTCTGTATAGCCCGATATCTAGCCTTACTTGTATTATTACGACGCGACCTTAGCTGCTTGCGCAACCTGAAGTTTTCAGCGCCACACCGCTATACCGAGAAATGGTAATGCACCGGCCCTGTTCTCATATCAACCCTATCCTTGTCAACCCTATCCTTGCATAGCGCATCGGCCCTTTTCTCGCATTAACCATGCCCTTATTCATTCCAACTAGTGTTGCACTACTACAGGTTTCTGTTCCTCCGTGACAAATATTAGATAGGTCGGTATGAAACACAGCCACAATACACCCTGGTATCAGCCTCTTCAACACAGCTTCTCATGGTATCATCAGCTCCCTGGCCTGGAATCAAGACTAGGCTTCATCTTTACCATGGTAACAACTAACTTGACTGCCAATCTCTCTCTAAGAAGGACACCTTTTTTAATAATAGTAAACTTCAATATGTGTGTCTGATTAGTGTACCATATATTCTATGAACTTTGAATTTTGATAACATATAGTTGAAAGCAGTTGAAGCTACCCAATCTCTATCTTTCTGCATCTGAGAAGCCTGCACAATATAACAATTCTCTCACTCAGTCAACCAGCATTTGTACCTCCTCGAACATCAATCCAGAAACCACTTCTTGCAACGAGCTTAAACGTAGAGTTCAGTTTTGATTTTCAGTTGAAACAGAGATAATTTGGCAGTCACTGGAACCATCCAGCTGTAACAGATATTGTTTACTGTCTCTGCACTTGCCCCAACAGCCATGGCAAGGATGCACTGTACTTATTTTTGTCTTGACAGTTCTGGGGAAATGGGGAGTTCTACCCGCGTTGAATGAAAGACCTTTGATCGGTAATGGAGGAACTTGTACCGGATCAATGCCGGCCTGTATCCATGATGTGCAGGCCAAGTGACGTGTTTTAGCATAGAGCCATGCGGTCTGTATGTTAAATTCAATATCATAACGCCACTCGCTTAACATCACCACTTTTTTCCTTGTAAGTTCGAATGGAGTGTTGTTCTTCGGCATTCTTGCTATTTGATCAATTCTCTAACCCTATTTCGTAGGTGCTAGAATCGTGCTGAGTCTAGCTGTAATTTGCACAATGCTGAAAATGTCTTGTAACAGCATAAAATTTGGACTAAACCCAGGGGGAGTGCGACCTCAGAGTAGCAGTGGAAATTTCCCCTTCGTCTCCGCCATAGCTCTTCGACGGAATTTTCAGGTATATTGTTCTCGTATAACCAAGACGACCGTTCGAAACAGCGCACGGCTTTTTTTCTCACCTTATCACGGCTCTAGAAGTTATTACAGTTCCTAGCGCGATCGCGGCTACTCTCACGAAAGCAACTGACATACTCCATAGTAAATAACAGTATTCGAACTAGGTCGCCACCTAGCTTTTACTTGGTCAGACTTTAGATGGGTGAGAACTTGTGCATTTCACAGAACTCTGAAAACATGCACGGTGAATAAACTACCCCGTTCGCCTAAGCTTCCCCCTGAGTACTGCTCCACACCACTAAACCCTTTTAACGACCATCAAGTTCAATGCTTGAAATCAATCCTTGACCGTGGTTTTGACGTCAGAAAATCTAGAGGATAAGTGACGGAAACTACGATCTTACTAATTCACGGACACATTCCGTTCTCTTGAATACTACCGAAGTGGCGCCGCCGCGCCCAAAGCGTGCCTGTTCGTGCCATTTGTGCTGCAAATAGACGGTTTGTAATAATGGCGGAATTCAAGGTCGGTTCTTCGGAAGTTTTCCATTAGTAACGCCCTTATCCACTAGGGGGCTCATCTACCGCAAAGGTCCGATTGAATGACGAAATTAATCTAACTCTTCAAGGCTAACCATGGAGTGATCGCAATCAGAATATTGTCGGATCCTAACTAGAGCGCAGCTTTATTGCGAAGTCTTGTATGCCCATACTACTATGTATAAAAGCTACAAACCTCCAACCATTTATCAGGCAGACGCGTTTGATACCAACGAACAAGAACAAAGTCAGCCACTATGCGCTTTACGTCTTCCACCTTGGCACTTTTTGCCTCTATCTCCTTAGCAGCTCCTACTTTCGAGAAGGAAACGCGCAGCCTCGACGAAATTTATCAAGCTGCTATCAAAGAAGGCGGTGTTGTTACCCTTTGGCATGGCGGCGATGAAAAAACACAGCAAAACAGCCTCAAGCAGGCCTTCGAAAAACGGTTTCCGAAAATGACCCTCAACGTTACCGTCGACCTTTCGAAATATCACGACACCAACTTGGATTTGCAAATTGCAAATGACAACGTCTACGTGGACAGTATCATCCTGCAGACGCTGCACGACTACCCTCGCTGGAAGAAGGAGGGTGTGCTGATGAAATATGCACCACTGAACTTCGACAAGGTCTATCCTCAGTTCAAAGATCCAGAGGCAACTTATTCTGGACTGTTTATCATTTCTTGGGGGTAAATCTCTCTACAACATGTGTGCTACGACCACTGCTAAATAAGGACAGTCTCGCGGCCAATCTGAACAAGACCAGCGCGGTACCAACTTCATACAAAGATTTTGTCAAGCCCGAGTTCAAGGACAAGCTCGTTCTAACCTACCCCAACGACGATGATGCGGTTTTGTACCAGTTTGATGTCATGTAAGTTCGTATTCCCTCTGAATGTGGATCAGCTAACGGTATCTGTAGCTTGAAAGAGCTCGGTATGGAGTGGTTTGAGGCTCTGCTTGCCAACAACCCTCGCTGGGTGCGCGGTACACAAACTCCCGGAACAATCCTCGGATCCGCAAACAGCAGCAGTGCAGTGACCTTTACTGGGAGCTATTCTTTCACAGATCGACCACCAGTGTCATATGCGTTGCCCACCGATGCCAAGTTCGTCACTTGGCCTCAAACCGGTGCCATTCTCAAGAAAGCACCGCACCCTGAAGGCGCAAAGCTGCTTCACAGCTTCATGCTCAGCGACGAATGGCAAACTGGTAGATGGAGCGTTCGTCAGGATATTCCGGCACCAAAGGGCCAGCATAAGATTCTTGAACAGCCTAACACGGATGCGCCTGCATTCGCTAAGTGGATGGCCGATCGCGCAAATGTCGAAAGAAGGAGATTCTTCTATGAGGATAGGCTTGGCTCCGCGCAGGGTCTGAGCCCGCTCATCGACGACTTATAAGCGCATCATTCCCGCAGCAATGTTGTCCATCATAAGGAATGAGGTAAAGGCTTGACATGAACTTCAGATGTATATACAATCATGTCATGCATGATAATCATAAATTCCGTAAATATTTGAGCCAACTAGTTTTGCAGTCATTCCTGCTTTTCATAATGCATCTGCGACGAATACTTATCGCTGGATTGTGCTACATTAGTTTTCCGAATGCCCGTTACTAATTTAACCGTTATCGGCTTACGATTCAAAAAAGTGGGTTGGAATTTTGAGGCTCGCTTACAGCCTTGCAGGGGACTCCAGACCTGCCTCTCAGCTAAGTAACACTGCCATCCATAGCGGGGTAAAACCAGCAGCCTCCGTGGTCTTTCTCACCCTTCCAGCTTGGAAGCACTTTGTTTCTGGAAGTTTGCTGTCGCCCACCACTCGCCGTGGTCTAAGCTCCCCCAATCGAAGGAAAGCAATCCCAACCCAGCTGCGGTCATGTGTTCATACCAAAGTATTCATGAATGGCAAACACGCCTAGTACTTATCAAACCAAATGCAAATAGCTCAGCCTCCCTGGAACTCAACCTCGTTGTGGTCGACTTGGTAGACTTGAATACAGGAGCTGTCATCAATCAAGACACGATTGTCGCGTATGATGCGCTTTCATACGCTTGGGGAGATACTTCGCCCTCCATAGAGTGTATTTGTGATGGAAACACAATGCTTTTGCGAGATAATCTGAACTCAGCACTCAAACACCTTCGACAGCCAGAAAATGAGCGATACATTTGGGTTGATTTTCTCTGCATCAACCAAGACGATTTAGCTGAGAAAGCCGTTCAAATACCTCGTATGAAGAATATTTATTCCAAAGCTGGTACGGTGGTGATATGGCTTGGTGAATCAGTCGAGATTAAGAGTATAAAGCGACATTGTGAGCAGCATTGTGGACCAAATCTGAATTCCCTGGACTGCTCAATTCACAAGGATCAACTTTGGAAACCGATATTGGAATATGCATGGCTTAAGCGGACTTGGGTACGACAAGAGGTTTGGGCTGCTAGAGGATTAGAAGTCTCCTGCCCCTACTTCTCTACGACCTGGGAGCTTTTCGCGGACGGACTGCTAAGTATGTATCGTCCAAGCACTGCTTCCAATGCCGAAGCTATTCGTAATCTGGTCTCCTTGAACGAGCTTTACTCGTCTCGGAGGTTAGAGCTGCTGGCCTTGCTGAGGCAGGGCAATGGGTTTCAAGCTTCAATACCACATGACCACATTTTTTCCGTGCTGGGAATGATGTCCATGCCAAAACACGGTACCAAGGCATCAATTCCAGTCAGTTATGAAAAGACCTACCACGAAGTTTGCGGCGACGTCACCAGGTACATTATACGAGAGACTTATAGCATCAGTATACTGCGATTGTGCATCGGGCAAAGAGATCGGACGTACGCATTTGACTGGCCAACGGTCCAATGGCTATATCAAGTCCCAGACTTGATGCAACGACAGCTATTGAGTTTTTGTGATGTCACCAGCGAATCCATGGAGGAGTTCGAAAAACAAAATCCCATAAGGAAATCTGTCACTTCAGATGAATTGGGAAACACAGCATCTTCTTCTATTCCTAATCAATTAGCTACGAGACCTCTTATACTCTACGGAAAGGCAAGGGGTACAGTGACTGGGAAACGGGAGAACATACTCATTGAAAAGAAGTTTTTACAAGCGTACCTGATAGATCTGGGGACATCATTAGAGCAGGAAATGATTGCCACACAGCACGTAGCGGATCACTCACAGTCTCCACACCTCTCAACAACCCCAACGGGAACATTTTCTCGAATGAAGAGTTTTTCAAGGAGACATTTGGTCGACCGTACGACTGACGAAGATGGCAATGAAGGTACTGATGAAAATGCTGATGAGTATAGCGAGTTTACCCTTTTCAGTCGTGGCTCAAAAAGCACCTTCTTTGAGGGTAAGACCAAAGTGCGCAACATCATAAGATACTGGGAATGCCATGGTTGTATAGCGAAAGGGGATGTTTTGGTCGCATTGGAACCAGGCCCGTGGAATGTGCTTCTTCGAAGATGTTCAGGGCTAAGCGATCTTTTTGAAATCGTGGGATGGGGAGGTAGAACGAGGATGCAGAGAGATCTCGGGTTTGGAAACAGAAAGGACTCACCGTGGATAACAGGACCGAGGCAGCAATTCAAAATTCGATGATTCAGTCAAATGAGAAATGTTGAAGTTTAAAATGCTCATGTCAGTATGTGCTACTCTTTAAATGCAGCAAGCGGAGAGTTTAACTTGGTACATGAAACGGTTAGACTGTGGTTTATCAAATCTTTGTATTATTGGAGACTCTCATAATCTTGGAGCAACCTATCTTGAACCCAGGGAGTCAAGCACATACTGCTGACACTTGTGCAATGAGATAGTTACCAGAAAATGAGGTGATGTTTGTAAGAATCGCGCCAATCCGTCCGCGGATGGAAACGCCGCGTTTGTTCTTTCTGCTAATACTTCCAATATATGTCTTAATACCCTATTCAGCTCTTGATTCATATATGCCGATGGTAAAGAGAAATTTCCATAATCTTTCATCCGTACCTAATGTAAACATGGTGGCGTACAACGCCGGAAGAAGCTTTCATATTGTGTACTAGATATGGATTCCTATTGTATACGAGGCCGATGGAACATTACCAATCTAACCGAAAGGTCAGGAGATGACATCATCTACGTACTGGAAGCCCAGATATAGATCACGTGATCTTGCTTACTGAAGCGGCTCAATTCTTCCAGGGGGTGGCCTTAGCTCTAGCAGTACCTGTCAGCGACCTTTATTTCCATAGCAATAGGTTTTCCCGACTTACTAGCCCTTTTGTTATCTGCATATGCATATATTGACCATCCACCAAAGGCAGGTGTTCGGCATAGCTCCTGCCTCTTTCTGCCTAGACCGGCGGCCGTGCGTGAACCAGAAGAAAGCTTTGTTGCTTGTGAGGCTTAATATGCACAGCTTACATTTATCTTCCATGGCATGCTCTATGTTCCTATGGGAATGTAGCTACATTCTGTGACTTCAATAAGTTTATAGTTCACAGTGCTGCCTCGCCTGTTATCAAGAATACTGATGTTGTCGAGGAACACTTTCGCATCAACCAAGTACCGTGCACGTCAGATCTTCTCCCGCTTTGGCACCTCTTGCCAACCACCCGGTACATTTGCCTTCCTGATTGAGCAGTTCGTCCATCATAAAGCCTGGTCGACACTAATGTACCTTGCGCAAAGCAACTGCGGCGATTCGCTGTAACCACACGAATTCGCCTCATCGCGCATGGGTTGCGGAACCGGGGCTATGGAAGGGCCTGCAGCTACGACATCTACATAGTCTATCAATGATGGCACGACATCTGGGTCCGCGATTGTGCAGCCCGTTAGACACGGGACAGGAATGTATAAGTTAACCTGATCGTCGCTCATCTTTCGGGTTGCCCACGTCCGCAATTGCTTTGCTTCTGCTCGTCTTTTGGTGGCCGATCGCGTCAAGTCGCAACAATGGCACGATTCATCAAGAGCATTGCGGGTCTGTCCCTCGCCTCAAGTGCTTATGCCACGCCCGTCTCGTCTTTCCAAGCGCGTCAATACAATGCTACGAGCCCGTGTGCTCAAGTAGCTAGCTCGGTCGCCACCCAGACAGCTGCTGTGCCCACTGTCCCCGCGCAACTAGCTTATGACTGCATTACATCGGTCCCATTCAACCAGTCTGCTGCCCTCGAGCTCGTCGATGGTGTTGTGCCCTACTTCCGATGGCAGAGCAACACTGTCTGGCTCAAGGATCCACCCAAAGAGTACGCAGAGAAGGTGCAGCCCGGAGTCGACATCTGGGGAGAGCTTGAGAATATAAGGAAGAAAGTTGTCGCAAGCAAGTATGACAACGAGTATGAGGTATGTCGTTAGTACGCAAATTTGCAATTCTGGGGCTTACGCATATCATCATAGTTCGGGTTCGAGCTCTATCGCCTTTTGCAAACTACGCACGACGGACACTTTGTCTACGTCCCCGATGTGGTTGGAACTGTCTTCAATTTTGCGCGTCCCGTTCCTCTCGTTTCAGTCTCTTCAGATGGTAAGGAATTGCCAAAGGCCTACGTGTACGCCGACGTCTTAGCCGAATCTTTCGGCAACGCTACATTCAAGGCATCTCCCATCACAAAGATCGATGGCCACGATGCGAAGGAATACCTCGAGAACTGGGCCCAGTATGGCTCTCTCCAAGACCGAGATGCGCTCTATAACAACGTTTTTTACGAGCTCGCCACGGTTTCGCTAGGCCCAGTTGGATCTGGTATTGGTACCTTTGCTGGTTCTGGACGAGGCCGTTGGGTAAGTGAATCTGTCTGAATGTGATTTTCATTGATTAGCTGACTGGTGTCAGGTCTATCCTGGCGCTACGACCACCCTTGATTTTGCCAACGGCACAAGTCACACCTACAACAACTTCGCAAAGGTCTTGATTCCCTTCGACGGCATCACCGATGGCGAAAGCCTCTACAACCTTTGGTTTACTGGTAACCCACCTACTCAGACTGAGGATCCTGCTCCATCGAACTCCACTACACCGAGCCCGTCAGCAACCGCTTCTGCATCTGCCACACCAATTCCTGCTCCCGGTTACCCACCACCAGTTGTTCGCGAGAGCCACAACTTGATTGGTGGCTACTTCTTGGAAGACGAGTACTCTGATGTTGCTGTTCTATCCGTACCTTCATTTGTGGGTATCGATGCTCAAGAACAGTTCCAAAGCACTGCTGTTCAATTTCTCGCAGCCGCCAAGGCTGCTGGAAAGAAGAAACTGGTTGTAGATGTCTCCGCGAACGGTGGAGGCACGATCCTGCTTGGATATGATCTCTACTCGCTCCTTTTTCCGAACGACATCGACCACGCAGCGGCCGATCAATTCCGTGCTTTCGAGTCTACAGATATCATCGGTCGACAATTTTCGAAGGCTTCTGATGGGGTGACAAGAGAGCCAGTTACCCCGGAGCAGAACGAAACGCTGTACGAACTCCAGGGAAATGTCGTCTCTTCGGTGTTCAACTATCGCACAGATCTCAAGCTTGATGAGAAACCTTTCAGTAGCTGGGAAGAAAAGTATGGTCCTCGTCATTCCAAGGGCGACAACTTCACGAATCTCTTCCGCTGGAACTTGGATGACCCGTTGATCCAACAAAATTCCGGTGGCATTTACGTGCACGGCCATGGCCCTCTATCTAACTATACTGAACAGCCATTCGCGGCTGAGGATATCGTTGTTGTCACTGACGGCTACTGTGCATCGACTTGTACCATCTTCTCTGAGCTTATGCGCCAACGCGCTGGTGTCAAATACATCTCGCTTGGTGGTCGCCCCCGCGAAGGCATCACCCAGGCAGTTGGTGGCGTCAAGGGCACTAACAACTTCCCATGGACCTATATCCAGCAACTTGCTCAATACACAGTCCTCGCCACGAATTCTTCTGTTGAGGAGGCAGCACAGCTCAACACCACCGAACTCAACCAATACTGGTCTTCTGTTCCCTTCGATCGCCTTGCTATTGGCTCTTCCATCAACGTCAACTTCCGTGATGGAATCCGCGATGGCGACGAGACCAACACACCTCTGCAATTTGTCTACGAGCCAGCTGATTGCCGTATCCTGTACACCAAGCAAATGACTGTTGATGTTACAGCCATCTGGAAGGCAGTAGCAGACTCGACTTGGGGTGGCAAGAGCCACTGCATTGCTGGCGAGCTTGGCGGATACCGAACCAACAGCCTGGCGAAGCGCGAGTTGAGTGCGAGAGAAGAGGCTCTTAGTAAGAGGACGAAGCAGTGGAGGAGGGAACTCAAGTCAGAAGACTATCCTCTTGATGTGCGCACCGACTTGCGCAAGGCCAAAATTATGGGTGACGGCATTATGTGGCCATAAGGTCTTGATGTACGAAGTTAATGTTTGCCATACACAAAGTCGAAAAGAGAACTAATCGCATAATTTAAAGTAGTAAATCTCGGTGCCTGATTCTTACGCTTCCAAGTTGACGTTCCATCTTTGATGTGGACGAAAACTCCTGTCAAGGTATATCCATTGGCTTCATAGCAACAATGCACTTGGACTCCTCGAATTGGCTGCCAATTGAGCTCATTGTATGACAGCAATCAATATCACTTGCAACTCCTTTCGAATTTGACCTTAGTCATTTCTGGCGGGCTATTATCAGGCGCATCCCAGTCATATCAATGCGTTCGACATGGATACAACCGTAGAGGAATTTGCTCAAGGTTGCCCAGTCTGTTCAATTTTTGAAGTGATATAGCAGTTGCCAAGAAAATATTCACAATTAGTGCTCAGCTCTGATGCCTTATTCTCTTTTGTTCAATAGCTGATGCAAGCGCGTTGTTGTAGTATTCTTTATTCTGCTACAATCTCTTACTGACCCTTGCGAACATATTCCACAGGCCCCACATATACATGCCGACCATGAACAGCATAGTATATCAATGCGAACAAGATGAGCGCGCCATATCCCAGTGCAGCCCAATTCATGTCAGTAACCGTCGGGTGAGCTGTGGATGGGAAAAAGGCGAAGATCCAGAGAAATAGCAAGAACAAGATCGCGATAATGTTGATAACCAGTCCAAATCGGCCAAGGCTAAATTTCGATGGTAGCAACGGCTCTCTGCGTATTCTCTTCAGCGCAACGCAGCCGATCGAAATAAGATACGATGTGTACATCGCTGCGACACCAAGAGAAATCACCTGCATGAATGCTACACTCGATCCGAGGTTGATCAAAGATAACAGCAGGACAAAGGTGATGGTGACGTATATGGAGTTGAGAGGTACCCCGAGTCTGGGCGATACCTGGAGATTTTAGCGGACACTCTATGCTGTCTTGCTTAGTCAACTTACTTGACTAAAAACCCGTGAGAAAGGGACGCCGTGGTCGCGAGCGAAAGCAAACAACTGACGTGAGTTTGTTGCCATGACAGCAACACACGCGAAGACTCCGATTATGAGCATGATGCAAGTCAACCCAGTCGCACCGGCTGCGGATTTAGTAGTGTCGAGGAATACCTGGACCTGCTGCGAACCAAGTGGAGTCAATAGAACCGACATTGTATCGCCAACGCAAAAGCAGAAAGTGATAGCCATTACCCAACCCATCAGTCCGTTGCCAATCCACGTCCACATCATCGCACGGGGAATGACATGGGCGGCGTTGCGCACCTCCTCAGCCATATGTGCTCCAGCTTCGATGCCTACGAAACAGCTAGCAGCTCCAGTAAGACCGACCATGGTAGACAAAGGAACACTTCCCCACCCCATATTGTCCTGGAAAAGAGTGAAGACCTCACTAGTATCACCGCGGTCGCCCATCACCCACAGAGGGACAATGACTGCGAAAAATCCAGCGATGTGGAGTACAACGATAACACCCTCGACAAGCGGCAGCTTCTTTGAAAACAAGGTATTGAAGACCAGGCAAACAAATAGCACAGCCCAGATTAGTAATGTGCCATGCCATGTTTGCGGAACGTAGGATGGCCGCCAGAGAATGATGAGGGCTTGGATCTGCTTGCCGGTCAAGTATGATACGGTCGCTGCAGCGGTCTGCCAACCTAACACGCCAAACCATCCAACCATGTATGATAGAAAGCGTTGACAACTAGGTGGGGCAAACTCTGAGACCCAATGATACTGTCCGCCAGATGTTGGGGCCCTACATCAGTTAGATAGGTGTCCGCGTTTTATCTCCAGACGACTTACATGGACGCCATCTCGGCCAAAGAAGCAACTACGAAGCCAAAACCGATCATGCATATAAAGTATCCCCAGATGAGTCCAGCAGTTCCTCCATTACCCAACGCGAAGACGGCCGTGGACAAGATAGCTTCCCAAGTCGACAGAATGACCATGCAAAAGCCCAATATGGTGACTGATCGAAAGTTTCGCTGGGTCTCTTGTCGTTTGCCCATCCGGATCATGTCGTTCACATCAGCCTTGGTGCCATCTCTTTCTGAAACCAGAGTATTTGGCTTGTCTGCTTCGGAAATATTCGGATAGCCATCTACCTGGAATTGGGGTTCTTTGTGGCGATCCATCCCTGCTGCTCTTGTTGAGGACTAAGTGAAAGTGATAAAACAAACACCATGAGTAGATTCAGGAAGGCTTTACAGGTTATATAGCACATGAAGAAGCATGCGACCCCACTTTGCGTTGTGCAGGAGGGGTACTATCGCAGTGCATTGGGATGCATAGGTGTCTGTCCCGTTGCTCTGCCTAATCGTTATACGTTCTGGATCCTTAACGTGGATTGGCATGCCAGGCTGACAAGGTGCAGCTGCAAGTGGTAAGATTGTCGTCCCACCACTCAAAGCGCTAGGGCTATACATAGTCAAGAACTTCTGAGGACAGTATATCCAAATTCTGCCTGATTATCAATTGCGCAACGTTCTTTGTCTAAAGCAAGCTGGCATTTTGCGTCTAGATGGCTATTTCTGTTACTTCCTGGGATGTTAAGAAGGTCAATCACACGCCATTAAGCTGGTCTTGAATTAGGGATAGCCCAATCAACGCTGGAAGAAAAATTCCATCCTTCAACAACTCCACGGAGCGAAGTGCAACTGCAGGGCGTAAATATTGAGCTGCTGTAGCTATATGCAAATCATGCAGACCTGCTGCTTACGGTCTAGCGCAGGATCCTTGATGTGGGCCGGATGAATTGAGGCTGTCGGTAAATTCTGCTGACCACACGGGAGAACGGGTGGCTCCACTGCATAGTTGTCCAATCATGACGAATCCCCACCTATGTTGCAGCCGCCAAACTGCAGCTTACAGTCTTAGAGAAGCTTGGGGTGTTCTTGAACTGCTTATCTCATGCTACCCGCGTCTTTTAGTTCATTACGTGATTATGGGCACCGGGGGATGAGCTTGCAAACATCACCTATGGTAATGAAGAAAAGAATGACTTGATGTAAAAAACATAAATCAAAATCCACCACTACAAACCTGAGAGATGAGGCGTGCCAAGTCAACAATATCAGTGGTAAACAGTGAGGAAGGGATAATAGATCGCGTGTGCGCGACCTAGTCTGGTGAAGGCTATCTCAACACTCGAATGCAGCCCATTACAACTCCAAGTCACTTATACTTGAATTCAATAGCGATTAAGCTTTCGAAATTTAGATATATGCGATTACTGATTCATTACCGCCATCCATGATGAGGGAAGCTATCGACGAAGTCTCCATAGTTTTCATTGATCAGGTTCTCTAGCAATCATCATATTCACATTTCTCATGAAAGTTTATTGCAAGCCAGCAGGTCCCAGAAGCTGAGAAAGCCAATTGCGTATCAAAAATTTTGATAATTTGGAATGTCTTCAAGTAGATTTTGCGTTCATTTGCTGAGGTTTGATACATGAAGAGCACGCTAGCCCTTCTGCCCGTGTAGCAAGAATCAGCATTATTCTATCGGTACTGTGTAGCATAATACGACTTCATTACACCTAGGGGAACCCTAAAAGATCGTTTTGGTATGTTTCCGGTCGGGAAACAACTGGTAGAGGATATGAGAATTGGAATTCATGGACAAGGCTATTAAAGGCCCAAATTGGCTTCCTCCTCGTTCATTCCTTGAGTGTTTTTGCATTGGTTAACAGATTTGGCAATCACGTGTTCTGTGACAACTTATGTTTGCGATAAAAACATTGTAACTCTCTTTTGGACTTTACAATCTACTGTACTTCGGTAGTTGGTATTGGTGCGAGATCAAGCATGTCACTCAAATGCATGTATTAGGTGCGCAATGCTGACAGCCCGGAATTTAATTTCTCTTGGGCACGCCAGCCATAGCGCGTAAGCACTATTTCATATTCACGTTACGTTTTGTGCATCCTTCATATTACAGTAGCCCATTATCAATATTTGACCTAATATCCGCTTGCTGGCTTACAGAAGAAATCCAGACAATGGGCAAAAGAAGACATGCGATGGGTTATCACAGCATTGCGGGCTATGATCTCTATGGTTATAGGCTTTGGCAAGCAGTATGTACTAACATCATACCTTGATCATATTTCTCCTTTGCTTTGGTGGAATAATGAGCATTTGGGTTTTACATGTGTTCAAGTCCCACCCCTAGCTCTTATGTAGTCTCGAGATTGAAAGGTTACCTCGGGCCATGGCTGGTGTAAGAATTTAGGTTTTGTTTAACCGAACTAAAGTATATACCGCGGCAGGGTCCGTCGGTTTGGGCCGAGCTAAATCCATACCATATCCAGTAAGAGGCCCGCGTAAGCCATTGCATGAAGCTTTTCCAAGGGGGCGGCCCGGGGAAAGCTTACGCAAAGCTTGAGCAATCTAACAGCTATCGGAGAATCGTTTTTTGCACTGATTGATTTCTCAACACCCCTAATGGAAGCGTCAACGCTGTGAAGCAGACATGTCTACTCCTAGGTATCTTTTTGGGGATTTGCGACTGCATCAAATTCACGTTGTCAAGAAGGCACTTTAGAAGAGAGCTTCTAGAACGGTATAATGGAGGTTGTTTCGGTGTGAACTTTCGGGAAAAAGGTTTTCGTTTGCTTGTGCCGCATGTTGTTTTCGGTGTAAGCCGGAAAACGATTCTCACACGGCTTCTGCAGCCCGATCTCTCCCGACCATGGGATAAACAGGGGTAACTACTATATTTAGTACTGGAGATGATGTTGTGTACCGTGTGTTCTAGAACATAGCACGGCTGCAATACGAGCTAGCCGTGACCAGGTCTCTAAGTCTAGTAGGTCCTTAGGCGGAAAGAAACGTTCTCATCAACCACGTATTTTCTTGAGATACAGTGTGGAAGTACGGAAACAGAGAAGAAATATTATAGGCCTTGTTTTCTTTCACCGTTTCCGTAACGGTTTTCGCTCCGCTTACCAATCGGAACCTAATATAAACCGCCGTACCAAACACGGGGCGTTAGTGATAAAGTCTAATAAATGGAGGCGGAATCTAATTTTAGCTCTATCAGAAAATAGAGTAATATTTCAAAACATTGATGGCCCAGTGCTTAAGTAGATCCTAGGGACCAATCCCTAGGATCTACTTGTAGTGTCTACCATGTGCCTGCTTTACATCCAAAGCTTACAGGGAAAATACAGCATAGTCCTTGATGTATTGCACTAATGAATGTGAACCATGGCAACGTGTGATTAACAAAACCGGCATTCATGCTGAATTCACCGATACGTTACATACAGCAGAGTCGACAAATCTAAACAACAAGCGCCATTGTGTATTTTGGTCGTTTGCCGAGCTATTCGGCTTTTCTTCGGCAGTAAAGTAAGCATAAGCATAAACGAGGATCAGGACAGGTTTTTGGCCGGTGATAGGACGTCACATTGGCTTGCTTGTTAAAGTTGTAACAGTCTAGAGGGATTTCTTGAGCTGGCAGAGCCCTGTTCATATGTCAGCTTTCACAAACATGCCACGACGCGGACGTCACTTACCGTGTGGACCCTGTCAGATAGGCGAATTAATTACTGCCTCACGCCACCTCTCTTGAGCGGCTCCATGTCAAAACTTTATTCTCCATTCTGATAGTAATTTAAATACAAAACTCCAGATGAATTTCGGTGAATACAGATTCCAGTCTTCTATCACGACCGTCTATAGTTAGGTGTGAGCTCACCAACTACCTGACTATGGGCAAGCGGAAATTTTGTATGCTTCAGTCTTTCGCCTGCTTTCATACAGTCTTGATAGGGTTCGAGCCTGATCAGTATTCTAGCTAAGCTGCTTGATATACAGTGAACTCATGGCTTCATGCTGTACAAAACCAAGAGCGCAAACATTCTCAAGAATTTCTATACCGGTCATAAAACTCCTTGGCAGTGTCACTCGCGAATCTATCAACAAACCTTCTCCCAAAATCTAAGCTTGTCCTTCTCATGGCATCCAGAACAGTCCCCACAGCATTTCCGAGCCATGAGTTCTTATTCAACGAAAATCCACCAAGCAGGTCTTATGCAATAACTCATTAAGCAGTCAAATGATGTATTTTTGATGATAATTCTCTATCATCCAGGTCTCATCACCCTAAAATTTTCTATCCCGCTTTGATTGTTTCTTCGTGTGTTAAAGTCCCTGCTTGATGTACAGTGTTAGAATGGAATATAATTCAGGCAGTTAGATAACTGCCGCAAGAGCCTTGCGCGAATAAACTTCTGTCAGGCCAGTGCATCTCTGATTGTATAAGTCTTCCCGCTCCGAGCATTTCACGCCCACCGCGTTTCCCAATCCGGCTTTCTAAAGAACGATGGTTTCGGGACGGATAAGTGGGGATATGTTAGCGGGATTACTTTCGCTTGTCAGCGAAACGCTTGCTTAGGGACCGTATGGATCGTGCATGGTGAGAAGGCAGAAAGCTAGGAGAGGGTTCCGGGAATGACTATTACAGGCTAGTTTATCATCAGGCTAGGCCTCAAAAGTCACGGAGAGAACTTATTCAATATCTCGTAAAAGACCTAGACGCTGAGTGAGAGCGGGATACGCGGGTTATTACGAACGCTGAAGAGAATTATCTACCATGGATTCTTAATAAGCAATCTCTTTCATTGATATAAAGCTCGCTTTTCTGAGCCGTACTTCGAGACATCCTCATCATTCACTCTTCCAAGTATCGCCCAGTTCACTAGCTCAACTGCCTCCCTTCCAATCCATCACTATGGTTTCTTCCAAGTTCAATATCCCCGCCGTTCTCGTTGGCCTTCTTTTAGCCATCCCGGCCCTTGCCGCACCAGCCGGCAATATCGAAGAAAATTCTCTTAAAGCTGAGGACATCATTCCACGGGAATACATCGACCAAGTGCTTGCCTATCACGAAGCTAAAAGGCAAGTCGAAGCGCGTGCTGAATGGCGCAACGCCAAGCGTGCTCTCCATGCGCTGCAAAAGCGTGTGCCCGTCGACAACCACTGTGAACCCGAGGACGAGTGGGTATCGCGCCGTTGTACATCAGATATTAGCGCACAGGCATATGAGGACGAATGCCAAACACCAGATGGTGACGAATACACGGAACCCGGACATTGTCCTCAAAATACAGTCTGCCAGGATATCGAAATTCCTAATGGGACCGATCCAGGAACCGGTGAAGAGATATTCATAGATGATATCCTCTGCGTACCATCCACTCCACCAAGGCAGGATAACATCAGTAGAAAGCGGCAATACGGATACAGGAGCGTCACCGCTTCTTCCTCAAAGAAGCAGATTGTTTCCATCCCGGTGCTAGTGGACAATCCAACTTCTAGTGTATCTGCCAGTATCCTAGGTAAGCAGGGCCAGTTTTCTTAGGAGTTAAGCGCTAACTGCTTGAAGGCAATGACAGATCTTTCGACATATTGCCAGCCAGTACTCTTACAGCCAACCTTCGCGGCTTCCAGCTCAATCTCTGTGAACAGGAGCCGACTAATCAACAGAAAAACAGCCGCATGTGCATTCCTAAGTTGCCAAACCACAACCTTCGCAACGGCCAATTTATTGACTTTACATTTGGCCTCTCCGGACTCCAAGAGGGATTTTTCTTTTATTCGATCGCATAAAGAAGTGGAGTCTTGAAACCACCTACACCATAGCGCACGCTTGGAATTCAATCAAACTTTCGATTCCTTGCTACATGGCCTTGCGAGCTAAGCGACCGACCAGAGGTGGAGGTGGTGAATTAGATAGAGTTCAGCTCTGAGCTTCAACATGTTTCATTTTCAGATAGTTGACAATAGATATGGAAATGAAATAACTTAAGGACACTGGCACGATGTGTTCTCTCTCCAAATTACCTATGCTATGGCTGGCGTGATCTGTACATTCCAAAACAAGCAATCCAGGTTAATATGATTGGTTAAGTACTAAATCATTTGGTGCTATTTCTATTCACTTTGACATGATTTAGTTCTATTTTATTGTATACTAAAACTAATCTAGCTCTACTCTAATCTATCTCTAAGTAGCTCTAAGTCTAGTTCTAATCTATAGCAAATATTCCTAATCCATTTGCCAATCTATATAGTACTCTACAGTCTTATTTTTAGTAGACGAATCTATTGATTAGGGTGTTGTATTGACTGAACTGTTGTACGCATTGACCAGCTACAGTATAACGGCACAAGCAAGACCAGTCGGATCGGTATCGGTGGGAAGTGTCACTCAGATGCATATGGGAGTGCTAGGGACAGCGGAAACACCTTGGATTCGGTAGACACTCATAAGCCTGGTACGAAAGGATATCAGGAATCTACTGAACATTTGTGGGAGGGATTGGGTACTTATATTGAGTATTTATACTCCAGTACGGATCTCCATCGGATCTTCATCGGTTGTTGGTCGGATCTCGATGAGTTGTCTCACTGGGATGCGTCTTGGGCAGTGAGTAACTAGCGCCGGCTGCCAAAGATATAGTTACCCGCAAAGAACCCGCTTCGCCCATTGGGTAAACGAAATTGAGCAGGGGTCTACAACGCATTGCACGCCTAACGGCATCCTTTCAACACAAACATAAAAATGAATAACACACCAACTATACTAGGCATGTAATCTTCTGCTCAGTCGCGGATACCAGCTGGATTCTAGTTACATGCATGCTTCTTTTGAACAAAAGTTTGGGCTGACATGAGCGTTAAGCCGACCAAAGAGGTTGCTCGGCATTGAGAAATAGTGCAGCATGGCAACTTACGCCCCGCTCCGCCGTGCCGCAAGCAAATACGTGTAAGCGACCAAGTCGCTCCAACGCTATCTACGTATGGACCAAAGCCCGATATTGTGTGTCACTCAGGTCCCTTTAAACGTCGCCACCCTGGCACCGAACTGACTGTCGCTTCCGCGGAACCGATGCATTGATCCCTGCTGCTGGTTAACAAGGGTCGAGTGGGCTGCTGATGACTTTATCCTATGCCCCTCAGCACTGCCCTCATGGACTGTTCAAGTTTCAAGGCTTCCCTTGAGGATGAAGGATACCTACTAGTGACGCCATGGATACCGTTTCAAACTCTAACAATGCAAAAGCGGACGAGTCCCGGGACCAGCGATCTGCAGGGTTTACGTTGCGTGAGGCGCGACTATCCGATATCAGTTCAATAGGCGCGGTGTGGTACAAGGCATTTTTCGACGATGAGATCATTGGCAACTTGATGCATCCTCATCGCGAGAAGTACCCCGAGGACGTGCACTATTTCCTGCTTCGAGGCGTGCGGGAGCGCTTCTGGGATTGGCGTCACCAGTTCATGGTAGTGACGGCTACGGATGAACAGGGTGGAGAAACTGTAGTTGGAGCCGCGGATTGGCGAAGACTTGGTGAAGGAGGGAGACGAAGGGAATTGAGTCGAGTAGATCCACGTAAGGTCCCAGGCAAATACAGTTGGTATTGCATACTGAAACGCATCAGGAAACCTCATCGCGCCAAGTATTCGTGCATTTCATGCCGTAATGGGTTTCATGTATCCCAATCGTGCCGCTGAGCCCTCGCAAGCTTCCTGGCTCGAAGAAGCTGTAGCGGCTTCTGAAGTGCATTGGACTGGCGATCGCAGCGAGTGTTGGGACTTGCATGTTTGTGGCGTTCATCCTGACTACCAGGGGAAAGGTGTTGGCAAACTTTTGGCACAATGGGGCGTTGAAGAAGCAAGAAAAGAAGGCCCCAATACGTGTGCGAGCGTCCTGTGTGGTGAGAAGAACCGTGGCTTCTATGGCAAAGCCGGGTTAACTGTTCAAGTGGGAGGAAGCGAAAATGGCCTTGCGTTGTTCACTAGATGAGGTCGGATGGTGATACAGAGTGTGTCTGTTGATTTGGACATGTCATTGTGTTTTCTTACGAATAATGACCGAACTATCATACTTGCAAATACAGTACATGATATGGCCAATACCCCAAGATATCCACAGTACCATAGATGGTGATTCTCTCCATTCTATCTGCATGAGAACTAGAATCCGCATCATCTCCACAACCTCCCTTCTGAGAAGCAGAGCAAGCACTGGGAAACCTACCAGCCTCCACTCTTTGTGGATCCATTTCGGGGACACCGATACCCACATAAGATCTAGGCTGTCGTATTATTAGCGCAAGAATCTAGCCCCTTCCAAGCTTCGATATACCCAAGAGCGTCTCCTCATTACTCGAGGTATTTTCCCATCCACTAACCGACGACCGCCAAGGCAGGCGCAGCAAAAAAGGAACAAAAAGATTTAAGCACCGCGACTAAAGTCACACGATGAATTACAGATGTGCAAATGCCGCATCACCTCTCTGAGTGGAAATAATGTGCTATTCCTTAACATTTCATTTTGTTTTTCTTCGTGGCTCGCCTGCGGTGATCAGCCCACAACCACCGTCCCAAAAGGAACAGCGGTCCAACTCCTAACTATAGATACCTATGAACAAGGCAATAATAGATCGTTTTCAGACGTACGATAAAACCCTGAGTTGCGCAAGCAATTTCATCCAAGAGCTTGGCGGAGACTTCAGGGTCGTAGGATCATTGACGTAGGATAGTAGCGGCTCTTGTATCAGGCTAGCGCTTATGTACTCCGTACAATTCTCTACCTCATTATGCCGCTACGGAGGCTTAGTTCATATCTGTGCTTGGAACTTCCTGTTGTGCCTAAACAACGCGTCCAACTGCTACTGTCCTTTGCGAACCTGCGTGGCCGCCGAGATAAATTTCTACGCTCTCATTTGCCCAAACTCTAGCCTTCGGTACGTGTCATGTACGTAGACATTACCATGAGACGTACTGTGAGATACTTTACAGCCGGTAGAAACTCAAGAAAGACTACTGCGAATCGATTCGTATGCTATCTAACTTGATGAGAACTGGGCGTCTTCATAACAAGCCTTTTTTTGTGATCAAACATACAAGAGGGAGAACCGCTACTGTATAACAACGCACCACCGCCAGTGATCCCGTGTAGGATCTAATGCCAAGTCTTTTGGCAGTGGCTTAGTTTTGGAGTGCCTGCCGAAGCGAAGCTTGAAGCGACAAAGACTGCTGGTTGCTGCTTGAACTGGTGACCGCTTACGCGTTGCCTTACCAAGGGCTAGCGAGATGGGCCTTGGTACATTCCAGCATGGTTTGCCTCAATCCCAAAGATATATAACCAGCAAAAGTGTTTCTCGTCTCGAGTCTTGACCCAATTGTGCTGCCGCTCCAGCATCCTCGCTACAATCATGTCATGGAACACCAGTCTCAGCCAGCGACGGCTCCGAATCACACTCGCTACTGCTATTCTTGTTTTGATATGTATCTATCTCGCTTTGCAGAACCACAGAATGCACCAAACCTTGGAAATGATACCCATTCATATGATTATGGGATCCACGAACTCTAAGCCTCCTCCTCCTCCTCCAGAGAAACCGATCTTTGTCTGGTACGGCTGAAGCAAGCAAAAACCTGGAAAAGGAAAGACTTTTCACCGCCGTACGGATTCTGGAATGGCAGCTGGTGCACAATCCAGGAACGCGAACAAATTTGGGGCTCGGCTCACGACTTTCCTCCGGAACATGGTACGGGGTCGAAGAAACCAGGAAACACGAACGCTGGCTTCTTTATTCTCGCTCCTTCGCTTGCTGCTTTTAGGCAATGCAAGCCACTCAGTGACACACCGTTTTCCTTCGACTCCAGATATCCCGAGCAGAACCTTATGCATCAATGGGATAGACCAATGCCTTTGCGTACACGTGGAATATTCGCTGCCTGAACGACAACGACATGGAAAAGGGATTGTACAGTGTACATAAGAAATGGTGGGACCAGCCTTGTTTTCACACCAACGAGAAAACGAAACAGTGGTTGGGAGCAAGAAGGTGGGAAATGAAAGGGTGGAATGATGCTTGGGAGAGGATACGACACAGGATGCAACGCTAAAGGAGAAGTAGGAGTGTGCCAGTCTTGTAGCAAACATTCTTATGTTTATGATGTGTTATTAGAAAATAGACTAAGATATCCTTCCAAATGTCATGCTTTTCTCTTAGGACTCGAGAATTTCCATCTTTTTTTCTTGTTGTTGGTCTGAGCAGCCTTGAGGCTATCAGTTTACCGACCTGTTCGTTCATGCCTCTACAGGCTGCATGTTCACCTCGAGATGGTCGCTGTAGTAATATGGCAAGAAGACGTCTCGCCACAACAGAGAAGCTGGACTACTTTTAATTAGTACATTACACAAAGACGTGGACGGCTTGTTCTGTAGACTGGATATGATAGACTTACAGTGGCTTTGAGGGAGTCATGTCGAACTTTCGGAAGACGTGGGCAAATGCCAGGCGGAGTTCGGCCCATGCAAGGCTATGGTTTGTTAGTTTTATCCTGTACATGTCGCCTCAAAGACAGTATTCCGAAGTTAACATACTTGATGCCCAAGCACATGCGCGGGCCGCGCGAGAAAGCGACCAGCCAATTGTCCAACTCAGGGTTCTCTAGCCAGCGCTCAGGAATGAACTTATCAGGCTCAGGGAAGATGTCTGCATTGTAGTGAACGAAGGTGCTACCACACGACACAATGGTCTGTTGCAAAATTAGTAAAGCCGCGTATTATGGTGCGAAGCCGAAAGTATACATACGCCAGGGGGTACGGCGTGTCCCGATATAGTGGCCCCATTTGCAGGAACCACGCGCAAGAGGCCAGAAGTGACACCCGATGAGAGTCTTAGGGATTCCTTGATGACGGCATTCAAGTAGGTTAAGTCCTCTAAATCTTTTAGCCTGGGCTCGGCGCCCTGGAGAGAAGGCCAGGTTGCTGAGAGTTCAGCTTTCAGTTTTTGCAGCTTCGCAGGTTCCTTTAGCAGATGGAAGGATCCAACCATGAGGGTGTTTCCAGCGGTGTCTACGCCTCCGAACATGAGGGCTTGAGTTTCTTCGTACAAACTGCCAGCGGAAGGGACTTGCTTGTCTTTGTGAGCTTCAGGGTCCATCAGACGGTGAAAGATGGTCATGTTGTGTGGAAGAAGTTTTAGTTTCTCCGGATCGTTTGTTAATTCGTTGATTTGCTGCATGAGTAGCTATGGGATTGTTAGCAGCAAACACATAGGGTCATTTCCCGGATCCAGAGAGTATGGACGTGGGAAGAAAAGACATACTTGGTTAAGGTCGATCAGGCCCGCGGTCAATGGGCTCAGTTTCCTTGACAAGTCTGGAGGGCATTTCAAGATGAAGTTTTTAAACAAGTCGGAATATTTAAAGTAGAGAGAAACTGGCGTGGATGCATCCAGGGCAACAACAATGGGAGCCTTGAAATCTGGAGTATCAACAGCATTGATGGGGTTTCCAAAGCATAAGGTAGTAATGACATCGACGCTCATGCAGCGAAAGGCGTAGAAGAGGTCTGTGCTCTTTTTGGCCTTGGCTTGACGCTCGAGAGCTGCGCACAATGCTCTGGCTTTGTCGACACATAGACCCTCTGCACTTCGAATGGCAGCTTGGGAGAAGGCGGGGTTCAGCACGTGCTTGCGATCCTTGGCCTCGGCGTAGGTCAAAAAGCCGAAGCTGGATCTGTCCTCATTGAAGCTCTGGTAGAGATGGGCTTCCTTATCCCAGCGGTTCTTGTTGTTGTAAATGTCATGGTAGGCCTGGGGGTTGGCAAAATGCAGCTATAGGAGGTTTGTAAGCACCTGGGTAACTGCTAGTCGAGCATGTCGATTGGGCCGAAGAGTGGCCGGCTGTCGGCATCGGTTTTGTAGCAGGACTTTGCTTACCTCGTTTGGACCGACACGAACAACATCGCCTGTAGCAGAAGGCAGGGCGCAGGTCAGTGATGGGCTCCCAGGGGTGTCGAGCAGATGATCTCACCGTACTGGGCATGGAGCTCGGCCAGGTAGTGGCAAAAGGAGCGGTTGGCGATACATTCGACGTAGGCTTTCCAGTAGACGGTAGCGCCAGCTAGAGGCGGGCCGGGGAACTTGGCCAGTGGATGCAGGTAGACATTATACGTCAGGGTGCCGATGAGGTAGGCGACCAGGGCCGCCAGCCCCGCGGATAGCAGCACCGCCGTGTCGGGTACGTGGTCAAAGACGGCCATGGCAGAGTTGGGAAGAGAGAGGAGGGAGGGCCAGCGGTCGCGGCATCTTTTGCTCTGGTCTGGCCTGGGTACGGCATGGTTCCAGGCTGGATGTGGTCCACGCCGGCCATGACGACGGTCGAGTAGATTACGTCGCACAATGACCAACCAGAGGCCCAAGAACAGAGGCACAAAAGTAAAAGGCGATAGCCGAACGCGAGGCTGGAGGCGGCATTGGCTCTGGGGTGGCAGCGGGCTCCGCTATTTGGCAGGGGGACGGCAACGGCTGCCGGACGGTACTGAACAGTGCACGGCTGTGGATCTGGTGCTCGTGCTTGTGCGTGACGGTGGTGTTGGCCGGCTCCTTCGTCGTGGTAGTCGTATGTTGGTGGTTGATGATACTGACCTCTGCTTGCTCGCGGCGTGCATGATGAGAGATACGCCAAGTGGCGCAAGCGGAGCCCTGGTGCCGTGCCGTAACGGTGGGTTGGGAATCGTCTTGCTGCCTTGCTGTGCCTCTCTCTGCCTCGGTCTTCCTTCACCCTCACCTCCACCCTTCACCTGCAACCCCTCGCAACCACGCCCTCTGTGAAGACGCCGCCGTCATGGCTGACATTGGAGCTCAAATCGCCCTCGTAAGCCAGCCCATGCGCCTGTGCCGATCCGCTGCCATCCGCCCCCAGCAGCCGCCGCTAATACGCCCCCCCAGGACTCGGACGAGACGGATTCAGCCTTTGGCGACGACTCGGCATCGTAAGTCTGGCACCACCAACCAGCATCTCCCTTCTGACACATGCATCCAAAAGCGAAACAACGTCACTCAAGTCGGCCGTCATCAATTACAAGTACCGCAATGGCCGCCGTTACCATGCCTACAAGGAAGGCGCATACTGTGCGCTCCCTGCCCGCCCGCTGTTCCCGCTGCTGCATTACTAAGTTCCTGTAGGGGGTCCCAACGATGAGACCCAGGCCGAGCAATTGGACATTGTGTATGCAATCATGACCACCCCCGGCCCTATCTTCGTGTGCTGACCGTCTAGCCACCACATCTGCCTTCTCCTGCTCGATGGCGAGTTGTTCATGGCCCCCTTGACCAAGGACCCCATGGTACGTTTATTTATGGGCAAACGAAGCCCTCGGATTCCATATTGACCATTGTCTTGCCATACAGCGCGTCCTGGACCTGGGCACTGGCACGGGTATGCAATCACCTACCCAATTGTCGAGTCACTGCCAACTAACCTGCCAGGAATCTGGGCAATGTCAGTCTCTTGCATTTCGCCCATCTCTGCCTGCACAGACTGACACATAGCCAACAGTGACTTTGCCGACAGATACCCATCATGCGAGGTCCGTATGCCGTGTTCAGAGAGTGCGCCAACTCTGCTCTAATCCATTCATCTAGGTCCTGGGAACCGATCTCAGTCCTACTCAACCCTCGATGATTCCGCCCAATCTCCGATTCGAGGTCGACGATTTCACCGAGCCATGGCTATTCCGCAAAGAGAGCTTCGATCTTATCCACGCGCGATCTCTCTTTGGCTGTGTTGCTGACTGGCCCACCTTTTACAGGGAAGCACTCGAGTATGTCGCCCACAAGGAAAAAAAAGCCTATTCATCCGCATCTCCAGTACTCATGCTAACCCTCACACCAGCCACCTCCAGCCCGGCGGTTGGTTCGAACAACTCGAAATGTCCGTCGTTCCCAAGTCCGACGACGGCACTGTGAAGCCTGATTCCATCTTTGACAGATGGGGCAAAATCTCCCTTGAACTCGGCGACAAGTTTGGAAAATCGCTCCGCGTTGTAGATGAGGCCAAGGCAGGAATCGAAGCTGCCGGCTTCATCAACGTCGTCGAACACCGCTGGAAGCTACCCATTGGCGGCTGGCCCGCTGACAAACGCTTCAAGGAACTGGGGCTGTACAACCGCATCAACTGGGAGCAAGGTATAGAGGGCTGGAGCATCTACCTACTCACAACAATCATGAAATGGTCGCCGGAAGAAGTCCAAGTCTACCTTGCTCTCATGCGCCAGGCCCTGCGCGATCGAAGCATTCATGCCTATCAAGAGGTATCTTTAGTCTATGGGCAGAAGCCACCAAAACCTTGATTAGGCGTTTCAAAACAGGCAAAACAATGGTGACCGAAAATGTTTTGAAAAAATTGGTCAACGGCGTCTACACAATTTCAGTGTTCATACCCTCGTCCACATGTTGAGCTATGTAGAGATTCAACAGCAGCAAAGAACAGAAAACCGAATCCATAAGGTATGCCTCCACCTGTTCGGATATATTGCTCCATCTGAATTTGTATCTACACATGACCCAATAAAAAAGCTTTTGAGAGATGTTGCCTAGTTAATAATATGTTGCCGCATGTATGCATGCATCTGCGGCTATGGCAGGGATGTTGAAAAGAAAAAGAAAATAAAGAATGCAACCTGTTGAAAGGCCTATGCGTCTATGCAATATGCCCGCCCAGCGAGAGTGATGAACTCCTCGTTCCCCCCTAGAACGCCGAATCCAGATTGTAACGCCAATGCTTCAAACTCCTCTTGCCTCTACCTCCTGTTGATGAGGTTCAAAAATTCTTGGCGAGTCTTTTCCCGCGAACGCATACAACCAAGCATACAGCTCGTCGTCGTTGTAGCTCCCGTCTTCTGGACCCCGCGCATAACCATGCACAGATGGCTCGACTCCACCACAACTGCAACACCCTGTGGTTGTAGCATCTCGGATAGTGCCAGCGCCACTTGTTTTGTGAGACGCTCTTGAACTTGGAAACGGCGAGCGAACATTTCGGCGATGCGGGCCAGCTTCGAGAGGCCAATGACACGGCGGTTAGGGATATAGCCAATGTGCATCTGGTGCGAGCAAAGTCAGTCAGGGTCCGTAACCTGTTCATTTCGTCTGCTTACCTTGCCAGTAAAGGGGACCAAGTGGTGCTCGCAAAGCGAGAAGATCTCAATGTCCCTCACAATGACGAGCTCGTCGTGGTCCTCATGGAACACAGCCCCGTTGACAATGTCCCGCAGGTTCTCCTCGTAGCCCTTGGTGAAGAAGAGCAACGCCTTCGCATACCGCTCAGGCGTATCCAGGAGGCCTTCGCGATCGGGATCCTCGCCCAGACATTCCAGCATCGTTCGAACAGCGCCCGACAGCTTCTTCAGATTCTCCGCCTTTTCTTCTTCTGTCGCCTCCTTCCTCTGCCGTGTGCCCTTGCTGGGCCAGCTAAGCCCGTCAAAGTCGATGGTAGGGTGTTGTGTGTATGGGCTGTGTGCGCGGCTCGTCGCAAGGGGCGTTTGGACAACGGCGCTCTCGTCCTCGGACTGGTGCCCTACATGTCCATTGTTCGCCTCGTGCCCATCATTTGCGCTGCCACTATGTTTGGTCGCAGCAACAGCCTTCGCAGGAAAGTAACTAGTCGGTCCGTCGAAATTTACCACCTGGCGGCCGCGGTTGGACGTCTCAATGGCGTTGAAGAGGTTTTCTCTTTCCTTCTTGTCGCGGGCCTCGGTCGTCAGTCTGAGGGGCGAGCCGCCGTTCATCATGTGCGTTGGGATCGCAGACTGCGGTTTGCTTGGGTGGGCGTCCATACTGGCGGGGGCGGGGGAAATGGTCCTAAGATTAGTTTGGTGGGCAGATGGTCGAGACTTTTTGTTTGTAGGTGGGGACTCAGGCTACGGTAAGAAACAGGGCGTATTTGCCAAAAAGACTAGAAATGACCCGTCGCATGCTTCCTGTTAACCGTGGTCGCGCCGGTCCGGATGACTACAAGAGAATAACTTTTGTCCCGCTCCTAAGGCGGCGAAATGCGGATTAGCGCACCAGCCATGACGCCACACTTCTGGCCAGGCGCACACGTGACACGACCCAAGAGACAGGCTTCCAGAACAGGGAGCCTCCGATGCTCTGCAGCGCTCTCTCCAACACCACCCAATCCGCCCCCGCCCTCCCCCATCCATTCACCCCTCGGCCGTCACGCACGTCATCGGCCTCATGGTCGGCGCTCCTCTTTCTTCTCTCCAAAGTGCAGCGACTTCGACGACAACGATAGTGAGGGGCAGACGGCGAGGATGAGCTATTTCGGGCCACCTGGGGCCTTCTAACCCCTTCACTCAGCTCGCTGCCTCCGCCTCAGAGCTCCATCCCACAGCCAGGCCTCGCAACCAAAATTCGCCTCACGGCAGTGCGCGCCTGTTTCTTCGGCGCGGCCGCATCATAAAGCGCAAAACACTACATGACTTGTTTGCGCCTATCGAGACAGGATGGCGGACTGTGTTACGTCGACCGGGACAGTCTTGGCCGCGCCCCCCATTACACCACACTAGGGAGTCACTTGCCTGCTGCGCATCACCACATACCTAGTTACTAACTCTCTTCCATGTCGCCTCTGATGTATTACTGCATCTGCTACCCAGGTGAATAGGTGGGAGGATTGGTGACTGGTGGCCGTCATCGCCTATCAATCGCGGTTGGGTGCGCCTCCACTACCACCCATTGCTCACGCCTCATGTTCCAAGCATGTGCCCCAAAGGTTGTCATATGCGTCGGATTGTTGTTGGCTCTCCGACTTCCTCGGACGCGGTATCTTGAGATTCGTCTTGTGAGGAGTCTTCTGTTGGCAAAGCAAGTTGGCTGCAACTAGACTCAGTGGCCTTAAGCTGCATGTTTCTATCTGTGGGATCATGGCGCAATCCGCCCTCCTCTGCTGTTCCTGCTCCGCCCTTCCTCATGAAGAAGACAAGCATGTCTTGCTTCCTCCCTTCCTTTCGCGGTGGACTATGTTGCTCGCACGAGCCGACGATATTCAACTACGGACCCAAACCAAAAACCCAGCGGAGATCAACTCAGCTTCCTCCTTTGTGTCTCCGTGGACGCCCAACTCACCGGGTTTTAGTCGAGATGCTCGCCGACACATGCACACACTTCGGAGAGAACATCACCAAGCCGCATCTGTTTCTGCACGGGATAAAGGAAATGCTTTTCTCCAAGCGCTCCGCAGGCTGGGGCGTCTGTCATGAGTGGGTGGTGTCGCTTTTGCATGCAGTAGATAGTTATCGTGAAGCCTGGCCGACTGCCCTTGATACGCACAACCCAAAAATATGGAAATAGACAGAAACTACAGAAGATGGGAATAGGCAACAGATGATAGCTGGCGGCAGATGGGATGGGTTCGGCATGGATGTGCCCTTCAATAAGGGCCTCCTTGTCACGAGGCCTTGGCGTCATCGATAGCGGCAAGCGAAGGACCGGCCGACGCAAAGGCGCTGCAACAGTAGCGTCTGCGGCCACGACAGCATCACTCAGGAGCGCACTGACATCAAGCAGCGCATTTCGGATTGTCTTCTCGGGAACAGTCGCAGTGGCAATCGTCTTTCCTGCTTTCTCATTACTTGCTTATCCGGCTGGGGTTCAGAGATTGAGGTCCTTGCTGTTCGGCTAGGCTGTGGCTCTGACCCGCCAACCTTTTGATGCCGCAACCTTGCGCCTTCTGATGACACTCTTGTCTCTATGGCTGCCCTGCGACGGGCTCAGGATCTAGGCGAGCGGAGAACAGAGGAATCTTCTGATCGAGGCAGGGAACGTTCCAAAGACTGCCATCGGGGCCGGAGCTACGACACCAGGACATTGTCACCGCCGCTGCGGGCGGACAGGCATCACTCGAGGCATCGCGCCCACGACTACGACCACGACTACGACACCCGGCCATCAGCCAAGTACGGCCGAGAGCGTTCTCGCCAGCAAAGTTCGGAACGGGACCGCACGCGTCGGCGTAGTCGGAGCGCCTCGAGAGAGAATCGCTTTCGAGGCTCAGAGAGGGAAGCCAGTGCAGACAGGGTTGCTCACTCCCATCGGAGACACCACCACCACCATCATCACCATCACCACCACCGTCGCGACACAACCCCATCCTCGAGACGCCACCACAGTCGCTCGCCATCCCCCAGAGGATCATCCAAACGCGTAAAGAGGCCGAGGAGCCGCAGCTCGGTGCGCTCCAGGTCGCGGACACAGCGTGCAGATTCAGCGGGTCGGCCGCCTGCGAGGGCCTACTCTCCACGTCCACCTACATCTGACCGCGACCGACCGCCTCAACAAAAGTCACCCGACAGTCACGCTGCTTCCGTTACACACAGGCGTCAGTCGCCACCTGCGGATACCTACTACAGACCAGCCACGCATCGTCCACGCAAACGATCAGTTTCACCTGATAGGAGACCTAGGCGTGAATTGTCTCCCAGGGCATTGACCCCCACCAAGACTCACAAACGGTCAACTCCATCTTTAGACCATTCTTACGAACGACCGTACAAGGCGAGCTCCCTTCGTGGTCGAACAAGAAGCCGGAGCCGGGGATCCAGACGCGTCAGATCTCGCTCGCCACCCCGTAGACGGTCGCCCACGTCCTTTCGCAGAAGCTCGCCTCCCAGTTCCAAGCGTGCTAAGATCTCACCCCGTCGAAGCCGCTCACCCGCAATAGCAATACGACGCCGCCCTTCTCGATCCTCCTCTCCAAGGTCAAGGTCAAGACACACGGCTTCACGCATTCCACGCATAGGCTCGCCCACCCCCGGATCAGGCTATAACTCTGATACTTCTAGAGGCCGCCGAGAAGACGACAAAATGAGAGGAGCATATCATTACCAGGGCCGTGGTGGCTTCCAACAATCACCACCCTATCCTTCACATAATCAGTACTCTCCCCAAAATCAATCGCCGTACCACAGTGGTAGGGGAGGCTGGAACAACCAACCATATCCGAATCATGGGTCAGTTTCATCCGCTTTTCGCCCGCTTCACACTAATCCAAGCAGATCTCCTCCACATGGCTACACTCCAAGCCAATCTCCGTATCATCAAAGTCAGTCGCCTGGCTACTATCAGAACCAGTCATATCCCCAGTCGGGATTCCAGAGCAACTCACATCGTGGTGGACATGGTGGCTTCCGCGGTAATAGCTTCCATGGCTCCGACCGGCGCATTTCGGGTCCTGCTGGAGGTGCTCCCTTTGGAGGTCCTGGTGGTCGAGGTCGAGGCGCGGCGCCCACTCAATTTTCGAATTTGTCATGGACACCTGCATCCGGGACAAGAGGCGGCCGTCCTGCCACGGAAGCTCCACGCCCACAACCTCCTTCCGTGCCGTCAACGGCAGCCGACTCCACATCTGTCGACGCCGACGACAATCCCTTCCGCCCTTCAAAGGATCTACGGGTAGAGGACGAGGGCTCAAAGGAAGAGCGAAAGATCACTCCTCCAGCCAAAGCATCTGCTGTTCCTCCGACAGCGGCCAAGAGTGGATTCGGGTTTTCTCTCAAGACAAAGAACCCTGTGCCTCCGGCAAGCAAAGCAAAGTTGGGAATAGAAGAACCTGAAAAAGCTGAGCCAGCCTCTAAGGAATCCCTCCTTGACCCGAAGGCAAAGGCGGAGACCACGCGCGACACAACTCCCCGTTACGCAGAGTCAAGAAATGACAAAGACAGGGAACCAAAAGAGAGGGACTATGATCGTAACCGCGATCGGGACATCAGGGACCGAGATCCCCGAGACAGAGACATTAGAGAAAGAGACCGTCGGTACGATAGTTACTACGATCGCAAGCCACCTTACCGAGACCCTCGCGAACGAGACCCTCGAGACATGCGAGATTCTCGTGATGCCTATTACCGTGGCAGGGAGCGAGACTTTCGAGACCCACGCGATCGAGATTTTAGGGACCCTCGAGACCTTCGAGATGCACGCGACATGCGAGAAAGGGATGTCCGGGATATGCGAGACCCACGGGATTTGCGAGACATAAGGGATCGCCGAGAGCCATACCCCCCACGCAGACCTGATGATAGGAGACTTGACCCGCGTCCCGACCTACGTCCGATTGCTCGACCAGACAGACGGACGCCTCCTCCCCAAGTACCAAAAACGAAGATCATCACGAAAAGGAGAGAAAAGCCACGACCGAAACTGGATCCAGAGCATGCGGCCTCCGAATCTGTGTACTACAGGAAACCAGGTAATGAGTCAGTTGTTGGATCTGGCACGTATGGAAAGGTTTTCAAGGGTGTGCATGTCTACACCAAGGATATGGTTGCGCTGAAGAAGATCCGTATGGAGGGCGAACGCGATGGCGTAAGTATCCTTTGCTTGTTATAAGAGACTTTGCTGACATTACTACAGTTTCCGGTCACCGCCATTCGCGAAGTCAAACTCCTGCAGTCTCTCAACCATCCCAATATCGTCAATTTACGAGAGGTCATGGTCGAGAAGAACGACTGCTACATGGTTTTCGAATACCTCTCTCACGATCTCACTGGCCTTTTGAACCACCCAACGTTCAAGCTCGAGCAATCTCACAAGAAGGACCTGGCGAAGCAACTCTTTGAAGGTCTTGATTACCTTCATCGCCGCGGAGTTCTACATCGCGACATCAAGGCAGCCAATATTCTAGTGTCCAACACAGGACAACTGAAACTAGCTGACTTTGGTCTCGCGCGTTTCTATTCGAAGAGCGGAAAACTGGATTACACAAATCGCGTCATTACTATTTGGTATCGGTCGCCAGAGCTGCTGCTTGGTGAAACCCAATACGGGCCAGCGGTCGACATTTGGTCAGCGGCGTGTGTACTCGTCGAGATCTTCACCCGACATGCCATCTTTCCTGGTGATGGGGGTGAAATCAGCCAGTTGGACAAGATTTACAACGTTCTCGGTACGCCTACCGTGCAGGATTGGCCTGGCATCGTCGACATGCAATGGTTTGAGCTCCTTCGACCGACTGAGCGCAAGAAATCAACGTTTGCAGAAAAGTACAAGGACCGCGTTAGTCCCATGGCTTTTGAGCTTCTTCAGGCCATGTTCCTGTTTGATCCAAATGCACGTCCGACCGCAGCCGATGTGCTCGAACATCCGTTCTTTACCAGCGAAGCTCCTATGCCAAAACGAGCGGAGGCATTGAAAGAGCTCGAGGGAGATTGGCACGAGTTTGAGAGCAAGGCCCTGCGAAAAGAGAAAGAAAAGCAGGATAAGGAGGCCCGGCGTGTGGCACGGGAGGAGAAAGATGTGGCGAGGAAAGATGAGGGTAAGAGACGCGCTGACACGGCAGCAGGTGAAGAGAGAGAAGCCAAGCGCGCAAAAAGTGGAGATGATGTCCCAGCATAAACTTGCATGCATTCTTGTCGAGGTCACCAAACAACTAATGCACGGTGATCATGTTTATAATATTCAAGGCCTCTATCCTTTAGATACTCTTGATGACGACATGTTCTCACGCACATGTTGATATCAAGACCAACCTATTAGAATCCACATTCATGTATCTCTTACTCAAGTTCCCTTGGATGCCAACTGCCTGTATGCTCAAACCTTTCGGAATACTGGATACTGGTCGCCGACCTCCATTGGTACCAATCCAAACGAGACGTACGAGTCAATGTTCTCCGGCTCCAGTGCCACAAAAGCCAAACCCGCATTCTTCTGTGCCGCGCTCACGAAGAAGCTTCCAGCCGGCAACGAAACCCGCTGTATCGAGCTTTCCGTAGTGACGGTATTTAGAATAGCCCCTTCGTAATACGAAGAAGCAAGTTTGGAGGAAGTAATGTTGTAGACTTCAACCTCGCCTTGAAACGCCTCCGCCATGGTCTCAACTTCCAGCCCCGACACAGCCAACCGCTCAGCAACATCCGCCCATGCACGGGGGATAATGTAGCCCTGAGGCCTCGTCCGCGTCAAGTTCGCCGTCGCCGGTGTGTTACTCGCGAACTCCACAGGCAACTGTACGACCTGACCCGATCGACGATCCACCATGGTAAAAGTGCGGTTCGAATACGTAGCATAATCCGTAACCACAATGTCCTCCTTACTCGCTACAAACTCGTCAATCGCGCCGTCGACGGTCGTCTTGACCTTTTCAGCATGGTCTCTCGCCGTCTCCAACACCCCCAGTATCATCTGCAGTCCGGCTACTGTCCTGCGCTTGAACTCCTGGTTCGCAATGCCTATGCCTCTGGTCTCGAAAAGAAATGTAACGCACTGCGTCAAGCCCATGGCGTTACGCCCAATCTTCGCATCTGTACCGGCTTCGACGAGCCGTGGTGGATTGCGGCTCTCAGACGTTATGTACTGCTCGCCACGCAGGCCGCGAGCGGCCAGCGAAGCGTTTATCGCGGGCGCGAAGAGCGTCTCGGCGAGGTCGCGGATCGCAGGGTGGATGTTGAGGTTCTTAGCGTGGCTGAGCATGCCGTCGGCGGCGTTGTTGTAGTTGCTCGAGTACACGGTTGCGGCGCCGTATTCGTGCATGTCGAGGGCGATGGCGGGCGAAAAGCTGTTGAACCATTTTTTGATGGCGCGGGTTTGCTGGCGCAGGAGCTTCGTGTGGTCGCGGTTGGGATCGTAGTTGGAGGCTAGGGTCCGTTGGAAGTAGGCGTTGCCGTCGGGGTTGTAGCGCGGAAGCACGAGAATGTCCATTTTGGAGAGGAAGGTAGCGGCCCAGTCGGGGTCGTGGTCCATGGCTCCGAGTAGGGCGAGTGTGGACTCGTCGCCGGCGGGCTCGTTTCCGTGGACAGAGCCTTGGATCCATACTTTGATTTTGGAGGAGGTGGTGTTTGATGCTGATGAAGTGGAGAGGAGGACGTAAGGGAATGTTCTGCCTTCTTCGCTGAGGAAATCAGCGACTGAGTATTTCATCCATGATGGATTCCTCGCTGCAATCTTGCTGAGGAATGTCTCTGCGTAATAGTTAGAAAGAGTTTTGGAAGCCCATTGACAAGACTGAGACTGGAGTTCTCGTACCCAACTGATCGTGTGAAGTCGCACCCTCGGTGCCTTTGAACCATCCAGCATCCAAGGAAGCATTGGGCATAAACGCAGGACTGTAGAGCGTCACATTCGGCGCGGCAAATGCAGCTTGCTCCACCAGCTGCGAGTCAAGGTTCACAGCGACATGGTTTTCTCCATATTGTGATTGTGCAATCGCAGTGGCTGCGAACAGCGCAATCGAAGAGTGTCTCATTCTCTGAGTTGTATCACTTGGAGATTCGGGACAGAGACGCAGAAATGCAATTGGCGCGTCCCAACATCTTATTTTCTACGCTTTTCGTTTGTTCACTCACTCTAGACGATAGGCGATACGTCAGTCAAGACGCGCTTTTTGCCTGTTGAAGTACTTGCCAAGAGAGTTGCCCTTGGCTGCAGTCGCTCCTGCCATATTCGGTAGCGTGTTGGGTTCAAGAGCCTCTAGCCTATGGCTGTTATCACGTAGAGCTCGGCACTTCGGCTTGCCTAAAGGGATGTTCATCGTTTGTCACAGTCGTTGCGTTTGTGCGGCTCTTGGAGTAACAAGAAAGCGAGAGCCGTGGGCGGCATCGGAACCGTTCCGATGGTTTCCCAGCATCTGTTCGGAAGAGGTGCCGTGCGATCCTAGACCCAACTACAACCTCGGTTGCACGTCTTCATGCTCTGCTGAATTATTCATCTTTTGCTATGCATTTGTTAAGCTTTCTGATTTTCTGTCGTGAACCTGACGGAAGCCGCTTGACTTTAAAATGCTCGTGTTCCCACCATATGTAGTACGAGAAAGCCACAAGCGCACGCGTTCCAAGACAGGTAACCTACCCACTTGCGCCACCACCCGGATACCCCAGTTTCCCCGCCTCGCGCTGGTAATCCCCCGAAAACCCGATCGTGACAATTGAGGCCCCTGAGCTAACTAGTTGCTTACTATTGGCGGGATGATACGATATACCGAATCATCGTTCAAGCACTTGCCTCATTCCCCATGTCAACTACGAAGACCATTGCGCCTGTTTTGACATGGCTGTCAATGGCATAAATGCAATACCCACCCTGTCATTTCAGATTCATCACCTGTCGCTATGAAGCTTTTCTATTCCCTACTGAGCGCGGTGGCTCTCACGCCCCTCATTTCTGCCCTTTCAGTGACCTCGACCAGCACCTTTAATATTACAGATGATGTGCAGGGATCAGTACGCCTAAACGGTTTATCCTTCCAGCAGCACGCCTTGACGACGTTTGGGGATTACCAGTACGTTGCGTTCTACAAGACAGCTTCGGGATACGGCAAACACTATGTCAATCTTGGTCGACGAAGAATTTCGCCCACAGTCGGCGCCTGGCAGTATTTTGCTTTTACCGACTATGAACAAACTACTCTTGATGAGCACAACACCATCTCCGTCGGCATCAGCGGTGATGGGAGAATACATCTGAGTTTCGATCACCATGACGTCCCACTCAACTACCGTGTGAGCAACGCAGGGATTGCAAAGACCATTCCCTCGGAATGGACTGCAAGCGCTTTCGGGACGGTCCAGCACAGCCTGCCAGGCTCTACCGGACCTTGGACACCGCTGACATACCCACGTTTTGAACTGATCGATGGCGGCGACCTCTTGATGGAATTCCGAATAGGACAGTCTGGAGCCGGTGACTCGTATATCCACCGGTATTCTGCCAGTACTGGAAAGTGGAGCGCTGTTGGAAAATACTTTCAGGGCGAAGACAACAATGCCTACATCAATGGAATTAGCAGCCAAGGAGGTAAACTATTTGTTTCATGGACCGTTCGCGAAACTCCCGATGCCAGCACCAACCATGACTTCTTCTTCGCCTTTTCGGAGGATGCTGGAAAATCCTGGAAACAAACCAATGGCCAATCCGTCGCAGTACCCATGAAGCCTTCAACGCCAGGAGTCAAAGTCTACACTATACCGCAGAACAGCCAAATCATCAACCAGGAAGCCCAGTTTGCGGACCAAAAGGGCCGTTTTCACGCATTGATGCGCGACAACACAACTGGTACCGCGCAGTTTTATCATTACATGCGAACGCCAGAAGGCAAGTTTAGCAAGATCGCTATCAACGCGCCTGGCCTTTCACCGCCACCCTATCTTGCCTACCGCGGCAAGATTGTTGCTACAGGCGACAATGTGATTGCTATCCTGCCAGACCAGCCAAAGATGACGATTCAGCTGTGGACCGCGACAGCAGGCGCGAATTACAACGATTGGAAGAAGTTGGCAGATATTCCCAATTCTGCCGGTGAGCCGCTGGTCGATGAGACGAGGTTGAAAAACTTTGGTGTTTTGAGCTTGTTTGTTAGACAAGGGGGGCCGTTCCCGGCTCGACAAGTACAGGTTTGGGATTTTGGTCTTTCTCTCTAAAAACGATAGTTCGTTGGTGAATTGTGTAACTTGAGAAGAGGAGCGTTTCTCACTTTGAGTTGAGAATGCCCTTACCAGCCGTATGCGTGCAGTTTACTTCAACGTCGAATTTGAGTTGTTTGATCCAAGCTGCATGTCAGGGTGTTTACATGCGACAAACCCGATGCTTTAAACCTCTTTGCTTTGAGTTCCTTTTAATTTGCTGGGGGTGGGTTTGATCGCCCCGGTATACCTGCTTTCTTCAACCATACGTTCAAATGCAGTCTGGACTATCACGAAACCGTTGCGATAAAAGGGGTATCATTGAGAAATACAAATTTTATGCAAACGGATAAGTAGCATCATGATAGCGCCAGTTCAGTGGCTGCGGGATCATTGCAGTCTGGTCAAGTTCTCCAGTCGTTCTTCGTCATAGTCGTTGTATTACTCTTGCATTATGAAAATGGAATGGTTTCGTTTTGCACCCTCTGGCTCAAACCGGCATTCAAGGACCGCATTGGTTTGGAAGTGCAAAACCGGGAGTAATCAAGTAACAATTATTCCGGCGACATGGTTCTCAGTGGTCACCTGCACATAATGGTAGGTAGCCAAGCTGACCACCAGCGGGTACTACTCCGGTATAACCTCGGCTTTTCCTGCCTCCATACGCAATCTGCCAATCTAATTCTTCGGAGTGCGGATGCATTACCCGTTGTTCACAAGATCTTCATACACCACGACATTTGGGCTATGGGGATAGCGAATATAGTAACTACTAAGTCGGAAGGTGCTCTAAACGGAAAAATTGTACTTTTTTATTATTCCGGCCTATGGATGCCGGCAAACAGGAGGGGAAGCAATACTCGACGTCATATGCTCGAACCCATAAGCAATTACAAGCTATTCTAGGAATAGAGTGACAACTCTAACCATTCACATCGATAAATGATTGCGAATAGTAACGGAAATGAGCTCGGAGCCTTCTCTAAAAATGAAGTGGCCCGGCAGGGCAGAACCGCCGAGATGTGCTAAGCACTACACCTACAGCCCCTCTTTCTTATGCTTTATTGAGAACAAACGGACTTGGGTCCTGAATTGATGGTGCTATGTCAGGACTAGGCTACTGTACTCCAAACAAGCGTAGCAGGGATCGCGTGATGTCGTGCATCTACTTAAGAAGGGACAGATGGTAACGCTCTGTGCACTGTCGTCGATTTTGTTGTCCGCAGATCCTAGTCACCATGCGTGCTCCTACCCTTGCCGAGATAGCCCTTGTGCTCCTGAATGTTGGAGTAAACGCTGATATAACAAGAACCGTCAACCCCAAATCCAACTGGGGTACCTGGGAAGGATGGGGAACCTCGTTGGCCTGGTGGGCTCAGCAGTTTGGAGACAGGGATGATCTCGCAGATATCTTTTTCACGCTCAAGCAAACCAAGTTTGGTAGTGTTACACTGCCCGGCCTGGGCTTCAACCACGCACGTTACAATGCCGGTGCGTGCAGCTGGAACACCATCGGTACCGACAAAATGGTTGTGTCGCCCAATGTCAAGAGGTCGAGGCAGATGGAGGGATTCTGGCTGGATTGGACGAGCACTGACCCAAACTCTGCGAGTTGGAACTGGTAAGCTTACTTGGGATTTTTGAATCATCACTCGCTGATCTTGGCTACTCGATATAGGAACGTAGATGTCAATCAGCGGAAAGCACTCCAAAAGGCGATTGAAAGAGGTGTCGAGAAGACCGAATTGTTCAGCAACAGCCCAATGTGGTGGATGACGCGCAACCACAACCCGTCGGGAGCCGCAGATGGATCTGAGAATATTCAGTCATGGAACCTAGAGCAGCACGCCGTCTACATGGCAACAGTTGCTCAAGTTTACAAGAGCAAATACGGTATCGAATTCGAGACGGTCGATCCGTTCAATGAGCCGAGTGCCAACTGGTGGAAGGCTGACGGTACCCAAGAGGGGTGCCACATTGACGTAGCCACCCAAGCCACGATTGTTGGGTATCTCGACAAGCATCTCAAGAGCCGCTCATTGGCGACGGTGATTGCAGCATCAGACGAGTCTTATTACGACCAAGCGGTCAACAATCTGAAGAACATTGGAAGCAGCGCGCTTTCCAAGATTGCACGTGTCAACGTGCACGGTTACCAGTATGGGAGTGGCGACCGCGTAGCTGTTCACGATCTGGCCACAAAAGCCGGAAAGCCAGTCTACAACAGCGAGTACGGTGACGGTGAAGCCTCTGGCCAACAACTGGCAAGCAACCTGCTGCTCGATTTCCGATACCTGAAGCCCGTTGCGTGGGAGTACTGGCAAGTTCTCGACCAAGGAGGTTGGGGATTGATTGATGCCGACAACGATGCCAAGACGGTGGGCTCTCCGACGCAGAAATACTTTGTCCTCGCCCAATTCGCAAGGCATATTCGTCCGGGCATGCAGATCCTCGATGGTGGTGGCGACAATGTCGTCGCCGCGTACGATGCCAGCAAGTCAACCCTGGTCATTGTAGCTGTCAACTGGGACAATGCGCAGTATCTCAACTTTGAGCTGTCGGGTTTCTCGAAACTTCCTGCATCTGGTGCGGCAGTCACCCGGTGGTCGACCACGATTGGTAGCGGCGAGCAGTATGGAAAGCACAGCGACACTGTAATGAACGGAACAAAGTTCTGGTCGTACTTTGGAAAAAATGTCGTCCAGACATTTGAGGTTACGGGCATTAAGTTGTAGAGTATTGGGTGATTGAGAAATTAATGAAATAATTTGAAAGAAATTTTGCTTGATTTTACTTTTGCGTTTGCTGGACATTGTGTTGTTGGAAGTGATGATACACGAGGAGACTATCCAATCTTTTGCTTTCGCCTTACCCATATTTCGTCGCCCTCTGCACCGGCTCTTTGTTGGACTTCCCAGACCTGAAGCTTGTAGCTGCCGCGATCGGATCGTCCAGTGTGCAGATCGAAAGACCAGTCGTGTTTCGGGCACTGAATACCTGAGCTCAGCACTACACCAAAGTCCTCTATATCGAAGGGCGCACCGTTGGAAAGAGGATACGAAGAGTGTGGGCATTCCTGCGAGTATTGCGGTCAACACATGAACAAGGTGGACACTGTTGCCACGTACGTGATTGACAGCAATAAACTTTCCCTTGTACCGGAACACCATGACTTGGTCTTTGGCGCTTCCACCAACATCAGGATCCTTCCAGTCGTCAATCGCAATCTCTGTTGCTTTGGAGCTGTCGTCTGTAGGCACGTGGAAGATCCGACAGCCAGGGACAAACTTTTCGCCGCACGGCCGCCGCTCGCCCACTCGCATCTCATCGTCTAGATTTGGATACGACGAGGCTAGCCCGGCCATGAACCACGCATTCTGCGCTCTGGAAGAGCGGGAGAAGGGGCTGACGAGGAACGACATTGACGCTGGTACGTAGCAAGGATGCGAGTGGATGTGGGTGGCGCACTTGAATGCGGGAAAACGTGCAACGGCAATCCTCTGTCCCGTTCGGGTTAGACACCTGCCAAGTTTGAAAAGGATCGCCCACGTCGCGCACCCCGAACCCACCTGCAAAGGAGATATGCTTTGAAGACGTCGACAGGGTGCTTTTGAGCTATGCAGGAAGGCTCTTTTCATTGTCCAACGCAAACGCATCCGATTTTGCGCTCATGATTGCCCCAGAGTAAAAACGCAAACGGACGAATCTGCCCGGTGCCCATGCCCTGCAGACTTTCTGCCCAAGCAGCCGACGACGTATTTAGTGCTTCGACAACGGCTTCTCCGATATGGCGCAGCGGATGGGATTCAAGACACCATTTCATGCCTTTTCAAGAAAGAGCCGAGGTCATACAGCAGCAGACACAAGAACTGGTCGCGAGATCCGAAGACCGTGCTGATCACTGCCATGAAACCTTGCTACTCTGGTTGCGCTAGAGTGACGTGACGACGCACACTAACTCCATGCTGCTTTGTGTGCGAACCTGAAGGCATCGTATACATGGATAGAAATCAGAAGGTGAGTACACTCGAGCTGAGACTGAAACAACAGATGGAGAATTTGGCTATACGGGCACTGGGCGATACTACAGATGCCCAATCATACAACGACACAGCCACGTCTGCTATTCGGCATGCTAAGCCTCAAGTGGAGACGATCTGTAACTAGCGTGTGCACTACAGAGTAAGGTTCTGTCAGTGAGGCACTCAGCCGAATCGGATGATTCGCACCAGCTCCTTTCTCGTGTTCAGGCTTGGATTGTGGGTCGCTCTTGAAGACCCTCCAGGCTAACATCTCTGAAATTTGAACGTCTCTCGTTTTACCTTACGTGCGACGGCCTGGCCTCGTTCTGCATACGGCGTTGTCTTGTGGCTGCGGCTGAGTTCCCTATTTGCAATACTTTTCTTCTGCTTCTTTTCTTAGTTTAATGAAATTCCTTCTTCCAATTATCTGAAGATGATGCTGTCCTGGTGGCCAGAAACGCAGCTGGAATGGGCTTTCTTCGCCGCCGCAGCAGCACAAGGGGTCATCAACACCACCATCCAGATGTATGTTCGATCCTCTAACATTAGCCCGCATGTTTGAACTTTGATTGCTAACCCGTATTCTAGGATCATCTTAGTGGTCTACTTTCAATGGATCAACCCCCAAATATACGAGGTACTATGATCAGATCAATAATTGTAACATTGCTGATGGTTGCCCAGGTCCCGTTGGCTTTCGTCATCTCATTAACACTTTCAATCAATACCCTTGGGTGTCTGTATCAAATGACTCTGACACTCGACGCATACCGCATCAAGAACCATCTCCAAATCTTTGCGCTATGCATCACTAACGTGTGTCTCTCTGCATCTACCGTATTGCAATATCACACGGTAAACGACGCACAGGCCAGGGCCGTCACGAATTGGAATCAATATCACATACCTCTCGCAAAGCCCGACTGGCCCTTCTGGCGGCGTGTATCGCCTGGCCTGATCGTTTGTGCCGTCGTCAGCTGTCTCTGCAGCATCTTCATGTGTGGCATCGCACCGAAGCTGTACCGAGAATTCGCATGGGCCCTGTATCAGGACGTTAGTCCGGATACAAAAGTACAGCGGAAATACATGTTCTATCAAGTTTGTGCTCCCGACTCCATGTGTACTCAAGTAGCACTTTACTCATCACCTTGCAGATTTACCTTGTTTTCCTCAAGTACACTCCTTACTTTGTGCTTGCCTTTTTGCTGGTCTACAGTCTCATCGACGTACACTATGCTGAGCCAGAATTCTCTTTGACCATGTGTATCATACCCGCCATCCTTCTGCATCTGGCTTTGGCAGTGTACTGCGTTCGCAACGAAAAACGGATTGCCATGTCCATTATCTTAGTGAGTCTCGCGACCTCTACTTCAGTATCCCACTAACTCTTTCAAGCTCCTTCATGCTGCTTTTATTGCTTACGCCGTCAGCCGACTTATGGTCTTGTATGGCCATACGATATTGTCGAGGACTTTGATGAAGGATGAAATGGTCTTTTACCTTTCTTTGGCGCTAGCTTCCTCTGTATTCTCGCTAGTCGTAGGGTTCATTTGCATGTTGAACTTTGGAAAAGGCTTGAAGCCCATTCTGCTTGGTCAGATAAAGCGCCAACCCCGCGCGCACGAGCTCGAGGATGACTATTACATCCAGCGATTGAACTACAACATTCTGTCGCAGCCAAGCCGGGAGTCACAACGATTTACCTTGGATTGAGGAGGAGGTTATGTAGTCACGTCGGAGTATAGGAGCTAACTTAGAACAAAAGTCCGCAAATGTTTGGATATATACCACACCTAATAGAGCATTGTATCTCCTCACTAGCGCGACGCTCGCGCATATGCAAACTGACGGTCTACTTACACCTAATTAGCTCTGACGATAGCGAAGTTTATGGGATTGAGCGCCTGATAATCGAGCAAGTGTTGAAATAGACATACTAGCAACCAGTCTCCTAATTCACGGGTGGGTGAATGATTGGTTTGCTCGATCTAATCAAACCAGTTTTGCACCACTTGCGCAATCAACCATGTTGACTTTTATTAAGCTCAATTGATTCACTAGAGCAATCAATTGACCTTCATATTTGAGAAACGTCGCAAGGAAAGCTCTGGAGTACGTGCCGGAGAAGTCGAAGACCAGGTCTGCTCCATGCAAGGACTCGACCATGCCAAGCGATAACCCTGAACTGTAAGGGGTAACTTCACCTGGTTATGAAGTAGAGTAATGATATGATGATAGGTGTAAAGGAGGATATGTACAGGCAGTACTCCTTGTACACAATCTCGACTCACAACATGTAACTAGTTAGTTTAGTAATAATGTGCGGGTTCCAGATTTGAACAGCCTAGCGACAAATACGAGTGCTCGAGCAACGCGACGTAGCCAGACGATCAGTGCACGCCCCACTCCTAGAGGATCAGGCAGGACCACGTGATGATATCTTCTTAGATGAGATAACAGCTGCATCATTCAACACTAACAAACTTACTGTATCTGCCTGGTCTCACGGCCGCGTTCGATTAGCATGTCTGCTACTCTACAGCATCGTATCAACCATGGTGCAAACACAACAAAGTGCGCCGCAAGCTCTTCTATCATGCACGTTTCGGACATGGTAGAGCAGTTGAAGGAGAGTTTCATTAGGAAGAGGGTAGAAGCAGAGGGAGTTTTGAAGAGGCTGACTAGGGCAGGACGCAACTGCTGCATCATTAAATGATCCAATCTCTTCCCCATGGCAAATGAAATGAGACACTTACAGGGCTCTCCAGGTGCCAGGCTTCTGCCGCGCCCTTCTTGATTGCTTTGGTCTTTCTAGTTATGAAAACTGAGCCCACTTTGGGAAACAACAACAACCCACGATTGTGGCTTCCTTCTCTGTTGACGAGAGTACCTCGGTGACATCTAGAGCTTGGGAATTTTCGTTTCTTCTTCCTCATTCTTTCATCCTTATGGGATAGAGGATTGCTGAACTGCGCAGAGATGATCAAGCACTGTGACCACTACAGTCACTTTTAACAGTAGAGTCGACAGTCCGAAAAATACAGCAACAATACATCACTGTGACATCAACAGCTACTTGTAAAGTAGATCGCCCTTTTCTTCGTTTCACCAGTTTTGAAACAGGGGCTGTAGTTGTCACAGCTATTTGTTTTTTACAATATTCTTTGCGCATAAGAGTCCGCTTTTGACTCTACGATGCATTCATATCAATCGTTTTGAGGACACGTCTACAGTGAAGAAGAAAGAGTGCTTATCAGAGCGTGGTATTCTTAGGTTATTCCCTACTCTCAATGCACAAAAATAGCCCGATACAACGTACTCACAGAATGTATATACATAATAAAACACACTTTTCGATTCTTATACATATGCGCTGAATAGGACTACTCCTAGATCCATCTTAAATACTCTACAAAGCTTGTGATGATATTGGGGTTTTGACTACATCCATATAAGCTGGGCGGTGTTGATGGGGCGGTTGATCCGGTTATTCCGGTACACGGAGAGTCTATGAGACTTTCTTGTTCGAATACAACTTGCAAGAACTTTGACCCATGTTTCATGAACAGGGCTAATGGATATACATGTTCTCAAGTCTTCGTAGAGCAAAATCGTGGGATTTAGTGAAGCTGCTTTGTAGCCAAGCTAGTGTTCTTAGCACGAACCAGGTTGTTTCAAACCCGTCTATTTCATAAGCGCTAAGAAACCCACGCCATAGTTGACTATTTGAGGGCTTATTGTCTTTGTCGCGTCGTTGTGTGCTCTAGATAACATACATAAAAACTTAAAGAAGCGTTCAACATTCGCCGTAAGTCCGTGAGTTCGGGATTCGAAACAAGCAGATTTTGCATGGCTTATGTACTAGGCAGCGCCCCATTCTCAGAAATCTGGCAAACATGAGTTCTAGGCTAGATGATTCTACATGAACAGGTCGAGTATATAAGGTTTGAGAAAGGGACGTTGTTAATTGTTAGTCCATTACATGTTAGCTTGTCAGGCCGTGCGCTCAAAATATCTCTGGAATTTAGTATGCCTCCAAAACCTTGTTGGTTATGGTGAGACCATAGTAGAAAACATCTTCTTTGCACTACGCCCGTCACTTGTCATCAATGCATCTACATATATTTCCAACTACACGTTCCCAGGGCAAATCAAGAACATGCGCTATAGCTGAAGCCTGCCATGCGCTAATATTGCAAACGAAAATACCATGCCTGTGCTAAGTTTTCACATCAGAAAGGATGTATCTTTGGAAAACTTTGAATGGTCGTTTCGCCGTCTGGTAATATCGAACGAGCAGCAAGTCTGTCGCAGCTTTCCCACGTCTTTCACCATATGTGGTATGTTTTGAGAGTTTAAAGGATTTCTGCTGTTTCCTCGAGTCGGTCAGAGTGCAGCTGTCAGCACTAAACAAAGGGCCGAAAGAAGTTATGCCGTTGCAATCTAAGCTTCCGGCCGGACCGTTATTTGATCGTGGATAGCCAAATCACTCCCGTAAGAGCCACTTCGCTGTGAGTCGTATGGTATAAATAGGTCATGGATCTCATCTTAGCAAGAATCTAAACAACTCGTTTCCACACGCGATCGTAACAATGGCCCCTCTTGCGTTCACTCTTGGCGTTCTTGGCGTTCTTAGTAGCCTCAGCCCTATGGCTCTCGCCAGTACAGGCTGTGGTTTGCCTTTGCCTGCCAATCTTAAACCCGGCACATCGACTCACAATGTGACCATCTCCTCCAGATCAGTCATAGGGAAGACGACACAGCGTGAATACATCCTGTACTTGCCCACAAATTACGCTGTCTCAAAACCCAAGCCGGCACCTCTAATCTTTGCGTTCCACGGCCAGCAGCAGCCCGCCTGGTCTATGGAAAAGATTAGCCAGCTCTCAGATCCCACTTTCAACAAGGACGCTATTGTCGTGTACCCATCTGGCATGGATGTTCAGGCTCCCGGTGTAAGTCGCTGAAACGTAACAACGCCAGATGTATTTTTGCTAACTGATGATTGAAGATACAATGGCTAGGCGATGTTCTAGCTCCCAATTCGTCCGTCATTGATGATCGCATCTTTGTTGAGGAAGTCAGGACGCGGCTATTGTCTACCTTATGTGTGGATGAGAAGCGCGTCTACGGCACTGGCATATCCAACGGAGGTAGCATGGTTGCGCTTCTCATGTGCGACAAAGACGCCAACAAGCATTTCGCTGCCCTTTCCACGGTCAGCGGTGCCTTTTACCCAGACGCTGTCATGGCTGAGCCACTCTATCAAAAAGATTGCATACCAGACCTGAAAGGAAGAGCACTTCCTTACATGAACGTCCATGGGCTCAGCGACAAAATAGTTCCCTATGATGGAAATAGTACGCCACCTTTTATTCCAATCCGTACATGGGTCGATACTTGGGTTGCGCGCGACAACTGTGACAAAGTCCCTGCAACTGCGCGTCTTGAAAACGGGACCGTCACAGATTACAAATGGAAGTGTGGAGGGCGCCATGATCTTGTGCTGCATCGAACCATTGATGGCTATGGCCACGGCTGGCCTAGCAAGACGGAATTTGGAGAGGTATATGATGTTCTTAGTGGCGGACCGACGACTTGGGACCTGGCGCCGTATTTGCTGGCCTGGTTTTACAAGTGGACTCTGCCCTAGTTCAAACAACTTTCATGATTTGGCCACTACTATTTGGGAAACATCCAATGCTTGTGCATTGACTTATGCGTGGCTAGAAAGGAATAGACTGTATGTAAATGATGAGAGCTGCTCAAAAGCCAACAAAAGCCGTACGAAGCATAAGTATATCGTAATATCAGGTCTTTTAAGCACTATACTCGACCAAAACATTGCACTACAAGCAGGACGTGGCAAATACTGTATTGCCTCGGGTACTGATCAAATATTAACCCCTAGCGACAACATTGCTTTTCTAGTTAAGCTGAACTGGGCCCGATAGATGCTATGTAGTTGTTACACATCCAATATTTTCCGCGTTCGATAGCGTACTTGGATGGAGCCACTGTGTGATGGTGAGAAGTGTATAGGCGAGGGGGTACAGGCAACGACAAGCAATAGCAACGTCTGAACACGTGACTGGAGGCAATGGCAGTTAGAGTACGTGCTAGGAGCGGTGAGTGGGCGGGCGACTGCATGCGACGTAATTTGAGCGTGGTTGCCTGACAGCGTAGAGAGGGCAAACGGCCCACTCTACACTAAGCTCGTCAGTCGTCCAGCCGTTGTCTGAGACACCGATAGTCTAGTCAAGTGGGAGCCCGTCGTACCAGCTAGCCTGGTAGACTTTGCCAGACAGTATTATGAACGGTGGGAGAGACCAGCCAGACGCGTTAACGCACTCGATCGCTGTTACCCACTCGCGATTACCTAGCTGGACGATGACTGCTCTGCCAACTCTATCAGCGCTAGTGACTACTTTTAACGTTACAGCGACGCCTATTACAAATCCAGTCTCGTCGAAGTTATAGACGTCTTAATCTAGAACGCTATACGTCTAGCGCGTCTTTTCTACTAGCTTAAACTACGCTGCAATTATAGCGGGATCCTCATACTAGACACGCTAGCTATTAAATCTTCTAGTCCACTTTGTCTGAAGTTTAGGCTGGCTCTGGACGAAGCGCGACACCTAGTTCTTGCCGACAGGTGGTGGAGGTGGATCTTAGCCACGCGCGGCGAGTAGAGCGTCTGCCATCCGTCGGACGTCGATAATATATGGTGGAAAGCCTCTTCGATCTAGCTCTAGAATCTATTAAACAAGAGACTGCTCTTTAATAGGTAGTAGCTTTCTTTTTCTAGCGTTAGCAGTAGCTTAAGGTTCTCTATCTTAAAGAAGGTTATAAAGTATTGAACGAGGAATATTAAATAGCTTCACAGCCTTACGTTGGCTCTTAACTTGATGTCTTTGAATTGATTGAGATGAAAGACTCAGTCATCGAACAACTTCGAGATTTGGTCCAACGCATAGGGAGAGGCACTTTTATAACATAGAGACATGCCATTCATGTCACCCTCAAGCTGCAAAACCCGCCGTCATCCCTTCCGCTAACCGAACGAAGACCTGCTCGAGCTACCACGTCCTCCTGCTTCTCGAGCCCACCGGCGCCGATTCCTGGGCCAAGCAGCCGAGAGCTCGTCTCGGCTCGTTGAAGGGGAACACAACAGGGGGATATAATACTGAGCTGAGTGCGGCGGCCCTGGGTTGAGTGTCACTGGCAGAACGCCATCGTTGCAAACACGTACGAAGTTGGAAAGGCCCGGCATGTTTTGGTGACACAGCCATGGTACGGTCAAACAATCAACGGCTCCTTACATGGACACTGCAATTGCTAAGGCTGCTTCAGTTTGACCTCTGAGGGTCCTATAAGAGTTTTCGATTGTTGAAGTCGTAAGGAATGAGTACTAGCAGAGCTGCGACGGTGACTATACTTGGCAGATACTACACTATCTAGAGCTGCATGCAATACCCTTCTCTTCAGCCATATCTACAGATTATTGCCTCTAACACAAACCCTGTGGCCAGAGCGGGTCGGCTACTATTCCGCTAGCGGTGGCGACATTATGTACCACCCAAGTACCCGCTATGGTCGCACATTGCTCACGAGCAGGCTAATGTAGATTAGCCCTATCTACATGCAAAAGCGGCGTTACAGTGTTCTATGCTTCGGCCAGCGTTACCTCGAGTTTAGAAATTAATGATGAGTTCGCATTGTTTCTGTTCGCTTACTAATTCAGACTCTGCAAAGATACGTTTCACTGTGTTGAGTCCGAATCGACTGTTAGCTATGCATACATGTCTTTGAGCACCTCTATTGATGCTAGTCGCGAAGGATGGTCGTCTCGGAAAACCCGCACTTCAACTGTGACTACATGCTCCATCAGCGCTGCTGCCCTCTTCACCTGTCCGCCTGCTTGGTATGCTATTGCAAGCATGTGCTGCGACGCTAGTCGATCTGGGTGCTCTTCTACTAGCAGACATGGGGCCTGCTGCTGTGAAACCGCCGCATGTTGCGTCTGCAAAACAAACGGAATCTGGGAACACACCAGCTGTCACATTTAGGACTGAACCTCGCCGATCACCCACTGCTCACGAGGAGCAACTAGCCAGTATGTCAAACACTGCCGACAGTCAATCACCGCATGGAACCAAGCGCAACGTCGAGTCGGAAGTTCCGATTCCACCTCTAATATCAAAAGGTAGTAGAAACCTCCTCCTCCTTCTTCCTCCGCAATACTGGAGTCTGACGTGTGAGCTTCTAAATTTAGATCCTGTGTGAAGAAAGGCCGCTTTCGACGTTGGGAGCACCCGTGATTTCGTGAATCTGTTGTTTGAGTGAGGTTTTATCAGAGGATCTGTATGTTGTGGTCCGTATTTGCAAGTGAGAGAATCGAGTGGCTTTGTTTGGAAGTGACTGGGTGAGAGCTGAAATGTAGGTGAATGGGCGAATCTGCCATCACGCGCGTGCAAGTGCCCCGGGTAATACCGCGGCTTGCATTTAAGACCATGTCCTCTCAGAATGAGTTTCAAAACCAAAAACTCGGTTTCATCAAGCCATGATGGCGCAGCGAAGAACATCGCATACATACTATTCATCCACTTAGCCTCACAAAACCCTGTATCTGCTGTCCCTAGACATCGATGAAGTAACCATTACCCCTGGACGATCAGAAAAAGGCACGAATGTTACAACTTTACTGCCATTATCGTCCCAGTATCGGTACTTTCCCGCCGGGTCGTTCGGGTCCGGGGTAGGAATTGGTACGGACGCGACAGGTGATTGTTCAGCCTTTTTGGCAAGTTCACTGGCTTCTTCGGGACGCTCGGAGGCTTTGCTAGACAGCTCTTCGAGTCCTGGAGTAGGGTTGCTGGCTTCTTTAGGCGATTCACGACCTCGTGGGATAGGTGCAACTGGATCCGGGACCTGGTAATCAACCCGTGATCGAGAAACAACGCTCGTTTGACGATGGGGTAGTCGTTCTGGACCGCGTCGATTATTATCTGGGAGATAATTGTCATAATGTGGGCCACGTTCAGCAAGAAGGCGCTGGAGACATGTCACTACCTCCATGGCCCGTGCGCGATATCGCACTGCCGGATCCTGTAGCACATCACTGCCAGTGGGTACCGTGACTGATTGCTGCCGAGCCTCTGAATACTCCGGAGCGTCAGAGGCAATTACTATAGACGGCAGTGTGGGCGCATCCGTGAATTCGGGTTGCAGTTGCAAGATTTGGTCTGGTACCCGAATGTCCGAAGCTTCATGTGACCTCGGAAGAGCAGCCACAAGCATTCTAGTACTGACGAGATCCACGAGACCTCCCACGCTCGTAGTTGCCATCGGAAATGTCACCAGGATGTGATGTATCCATCTCGCGACACCTTCACGCTGTCTAGCTTTGTCGCCAGTACCTTCGTAGAAAGTAACGTTGCCGTTGTCGTCGCGCAGCTCGTCAAGAAATCGTCGACGTTCGTCATTACCATAGAGAAGCCAGATAATGTGCTCGAGAAACACACAGCCAAGTGACCAGATGTCATACAGCCGAGAGCGAGCGTTGCTCCGACTCACAGCTTCGGGAGGTTCGTATAGTAACGTGCCAAATCGCATGGAAGTGCCAGAAGCTCGTTCGGCCGTACGGACTTTATGTGTTTTGGCCAGACCCCAATCCCCGATTTTCAGGCACCCGATGGAATCTCCGTGTGGAAATACCAAAATGTTGGCTGGCTTCAGATCGCCATGCCGGATATTGAGCTGCTCGTGTGCGGATGAAAGTGCATCAGCCAGCCCATAAAGCTGCGTCAAAGAGTCTTTTACAGTCATTGAGCTGAGTACGACTCTGTCATGTTGACTCCAGAAGTCAACGAGACTTCCTCCATCTGCCCACTCAAGCATAAGGCAGCGATCCGCTCCTCTTGTGAAACTTGTCATAATGCCAAGGATGTGCCGATGGTTCAAGTCTGCAAGCGCGCGAAGGGCCTCGAGTTCCATATGCCAACTCTTCTTCGTATTCAATTCATCTGAAGAATTTGATATTATCTTCAATGCCACGTATTGGCCCTGGGGTCCATTTGGATTTCGACAGACGAGATGATCTTCATGTACTCTAGCTTTGTACACCATGCTAAAAGCCCCGTGTTGAGTCATGCTCGTCCGAGTTATGGGCAAAATACACGATGGCAGAAGTTCCTTGTGTTGCCTATTATCGACGAAAATAGGAACATGGAATTTCCACTGCGCATCAGAGAATTGCAGCTCGATAGGCTTGGACCAAAGCCTTCGAACTGGTTCCCATTTGTGCTCCGTGCTATTTGGCACGAACGGTAGGTCATCATCTGTGATACCATGCTCCTGCATGCTCATCATCATCTTGTACAGTTTCTTTCTGACCAAGCCGACATACACAGCTGTTGCGAATGTTTTAGGAGCTTTAGAACAAATGAACTGTGCCATCGTTTTGCCACCATCATCTGTTTGAGACACGAACCGACGCAACTCGATCGTAACCGTGTCAGGAGTGATCAATCGCTCTAGAGAACGCGCTGGAGCGAAAGATCGTGGCATGGTGTCGAAATTGCTCTCAACGAATGACATGACTAGCCGGTCTGCGAGAGAATCCCCGTCGTCTGACTATGACGGGAATTCCAATCAGCGTTGTGTCTGCATCGATGATATATAGAAAACTGACCTCATCTTCGTCAAGCACCTTGAGCGTGCCCTGAGGCGGCGATACATGCCGAGGCTGCTTTAGCCCATGGGTAGCATAGAAGACGTCCATAGAGAAGGGCCACTGCAATGTGCGACGAGTGCGATTCTGCTGCGTATGCTGAGAAGGCTGCGAATCGTCTCCCGCGGAAAGAGCCCTTGATCTCGGCACATCATCGACCATACCGTGCGTTCTATAGAACGTTTCCATGGAGAACGGCCATTGAAACCTTGGACCCATGGTGGATAGATAGTCGGAACGAGTGAATTTGGCAGGAGCGCAACGCTGTGGAGTTGATGAAGTTGCGAAATCGCGAAGACTAAGCTTCAGCGGCCTTCAACGTCCGCGTTTAGATCAGAGAGCATTGGAGGGGACGACGTGACGGGGCGGTACGAGATCGCTGATTCCCGTCCGGCGCCCACATGCAGCTTGCTGCACAAGCCGACCTGCTCACGCTCTGGTTGGCAATGAGCCTCGACAACCGAAGAAATCGTATGCGAGGTCGCCACGAGGGCCCAATGGCCATGAGACACGACGCGACATCCTTGTTGAAGAGCCTTTAGGAATAGCTGACCGGTGCGCTTCTGCTGTCAGCGAGAATGCTTCCGGCGGTGCGCGCTGCAAGGCTATTCGGGCTTACCTTTGGTGTTTTCAGCTGCTCTTGAAGCCTAGTCGACAGACCACTCACTTCAGGTTCAACGCAATTTCGTCCTTGATCATGCCAGAAGACACTCTCGCGGTGGTTTTGGCATCAATACTGACAGGCCTCAAAGTCCTGGCCATAATTATGGAACATTGGCCGGACATCCGCCGGAAGGCCGTGGATCCCATCGACACAGCCCGTCTGTCCATGGCCTTGTCCATAGTCATGGGCTTCGCAATCTTCGTTCTCGGAACCGTACTGCAATCGAAGACTTTGTACGCTTCTCTCCCGGACGGCAATCCTTTTGCGACCGCAGACGCTGATATCGTTGGAGACGGCGTCCGAGCAGCCACCTGGACCCAGGTCGTCATCCTGACTCTCATGTCCATAGCCGGCTCGTTTTGTACGGATTATAGTGCAATCCAGGAGGTGGGAGCAGGGCTTCTGGTGACGCACATTGCGCTTGCAATAGCTCTCGCGGCGCCTATGGTGTCTCAGACGCTCTCTCCGATCAATTCAATCCTTGGTACGATGATGCTCGATGCCCAAAACAGCGCTCTCTCCGTGCAATTGGTTGCCAAACAGACTCTCGCATCCAGGTGGCAAACGGTTACTGCGATCCTGTGTCAATTAGCTGGCTTAATTGTAATAGGCGTTCTGACGAAAAATTTCCTGAACAATGGATTCTCCGCAGGCGAAGCAGGATGCATGCCGGCTTTTTGGTGGGGTTGGGTCACCAATTGCACCGATGGGCACCCTTCCGATCAACGCGCCATCTGGATTTATTACTCAGTAAGGGCCTCTTCAGTCGTACACTGCTGGATCTATGCGCTGCGCAATACTCGCCAGTTCGACCAGGCAAAGCGACAACAAAAATTCTTCCCGTGCGCTAAATGCAAGTGGTGCAGAGAAGAAGCCGCGCCGGGTGATACAGGGCGAAAGAGTGGGCAAAGGAACAGCCACCGCTGCGAATGCGTAGTCTGCGAGACATGTAAAGGCTGTTCAAGGTGCAATGTAACGCATTGCAATGATCAGGCTTGCCAATCAAACATGTGTACCTCATGCAAGAAATGGCACAAACGAGATAGGTGCAAGGATTGCCCGGGCATTGCAGAGTTTGTGGAAGGTAAAGGCTTGGTGCGAGGGTACAAGTATTCTCAGATTGGCATGTCGACAAGCTTGTTGTACATCGAGAGCACGCTGTTCTCGCTGTTCTCGCTGCTGGCGTCGGAAAGACTCATGACGGCGTACCAGATCAATCCAACGTCACCCCTCGAAGCATTTGGCCAGGTCATGGCCATAGTTATTGCCGCTGCTACGGCAATCCGGGCTTTCTGGGTATTTTTCTCGCAATTCTGGAAGGAAGACCGCTTGAGTGAGGTGTTGGTGTGGGACCAATAGGGCATGTTAACTAATGTTGGTACTTGCCTCCGCCTCGTGCATTGAAATGGGTCGACCTGTCCGTAACACCTCATATTGTTTTAGCCCATACACCATAAAGTGGGCAGGAAGTAGGGGACTAGACCACGCTTGTTTCTTAATTGTTCTCGTGGTGGTACATCACTATGCGAGAGATGTATATGTACGCACGTTGCCGCTATGTTATGGCGAAGGCTCTTACAAATATGTGGCAGAACTCGCCCAACACCACGTATGCATTGCCGAGTCAAGTTGAGTGTTCTTGGTCTCAAATAGTTCCGTAGCCTTGCGACGAAGATATTCACGGAAGAGGTATCAATGGGTCAAATACACGAGGTCGAGTTTTCTCGCTTTCTCCAAGCGTTTATGGAGGTTCCGGAGTTTGAAGATATACGCTTTGAGCTTGAGGATGCGCATTGGTATGAAGAGAAAAATGAAGAGCAACTCCTTCAGAGAACATACGAAATAAGAGATAGCCTGTTACTAGGACGGAAACGTTAATTTGAGCAATTTCAGGATTAGCATTAAGATCTCTTATTACCATAGAAAATAACAACATAAGTCCTAACGTGCATCCTCCCGCAACGGAACAACCGCCGTAGCGGAACAAATCGCCAGTACTTAGATTGAACAGTTACTGTACATGAGAAATGCTTAGTGTCATTTGCTGACAGTTCGAAGCACAGCCACGAGGAAAGCAATATTGGTTAATGGCAAATAGTAAATTACGCAGTTTTGATCGCACGTAAGCAACGCGGGGCTGTTTCAAGCTAGCCAATTTTGGTTTCAAGTGTCATGCAAGTACCGACCAGGGGTGGCGATGATGCATGATCGCGCATGGTACAGCAGCACTAGGGCCAATACGAGATCGATTTTCTGTGATCAGGGACTAAGGCTCAAAGGAAACAGAATGCTTGCTGGTATGAGCAATTAGAGTCTCGCTATGATGCTATAGACGTTGATCACTTGCATGCTGTATACGGAGACTATTTATTTAGCAAGCTACAAAGGTGGGAGGATGTCTGTATATTTTACTAATAACGACACAGCGACATAAATAAATACTTATATTATGCATTTCTGGCGCAAGATAAGTAAAATTTAATATATGTACAGCGTTAATTTTACCTGAAGTGTAAGTACCCTTATTGTTTTTCTGTATAGGGGGTTTTTCGGGTTATAGGGAGGGATAGTACGAAGTAACTAGTAGAAAGGCAGCCAGTTTATTGTCTTATTCACGAGTCTATTGAAAGCATATCTAGAAAATTTTTCACGAAGCGAGATACGTAGACATTTTACGAAGGTAGTGCTAAGGCTAGACTTACTGATATACTTAACAATCCGGAGTTTCATGTATCTGAGCTGCATAAGAATGCGCTAGCAATCTCTAGTGAGTGGACTCTACTTAGCGGCATCTATATATATATAGTACGGCAATCTAATAGTAGCGCTGAGATCTATATTGGCAGATTATAAGCTTTCAGAAGCCGTTACAAACAAGATATAATGGGAATTGAAGATAAAGAGAATATAAAAAAGCATGCGTGGCTTCTCGGAATGCTACCTATGTAACGGCGCGAGCAAGACTAGTCGAATCGGTTCCGGTGGGAAGTGTCACTCAAATGCATATGGAAGTGCGTGGGACAGCAGAAACACCTTGGATTCGGTAGACACTCATAGGCCTGGTACGAAAGGATATCAAAAATCTACCGAACATCTATGGAAGGTACCTGGTACTTATACCTGGGTGCGGGTCTTCATCGGGTCTGACCCGGCTCTCAATCGGATCTTGATAAGCTGCCCTGGCTGGGGTATGTTTTGGTCTATGCATGGTTACATTACCCCCCCTCCCGGTAGACAGCTGGTCCCACAGCTGTCTGTTCCGGTTGTCATTCTTCTTCCCTGCACCATGGGGTCCCTCGTTCCTGATTTCCCCCAGATTTTCCCCACACTGCGCCACTTCGGGCAATAGGATGCTCCGGTTCCGGTGTGGCTCCCGTGGCCGTGCATGTCCTTCACTTGAGCCTCTGTGCCTGAGCCTCAGTGACCATTCCGGTACTCACGTGGCGCTGCTGCCTTGCTGCCTGGCCGCTAGGCCGTTTGCCTTCACCTGCCAGACAGGCCTGGACGCTTCGATCGGAGCTCCGAGTCGCCGGCGATTCGTTTGTAGTCAGGGTCCAACGGCTATCCAGGTCACGTGTGCCAAGACTGTTTGCTCCCCCAGTGTGTATATCAACAACAACACAGTGTCGCCGCCGAGTTTTCTCCTCCACGCTTCTCAATCAAAACAAGTCAATTACAACTCAACGCACTCGTTTTCGCTATGCCTCTTCGTTGTCCGCCCGGTGCGCTGCCGGATGCGTATCGCTTCATCTGTCTGCGAGCTGTCCGCGCCTTGGCGCGCCGTCAGTTCGACATTGCTTACGCCTACCCGTCCGATTCCTCCAAGAAGTGTCTTTATTGCACCCAGCAGAAGGAGAAGTGCGATCCTGTAAGTTTGCTTCTCTTTTCCTTCACTGTTTGCAGCTTGGCTAACCCGGATAGGTTCCCGAGTACGTCTTCGAGGAGTTTCACGATTTGATCGATGCCATCGAGTTGTGTGCCATCGCTCGGTATGGCCCTGCAGTTGATGCCGATACGGAGGTATTGCTTGATCGAATCGCTGCCGCCGCTTTGGACATCGCCCGCAAGGTCCAAGTTGTCAGGTCCCAGGAGAAGGAGCTTTCAGTCAATCAGCTCCTCGTCGCCCAGAACCAGGTCCTGAGGGACATCCGAGACAGCATCTCGGAGTTGGTCGATACAGTCAATGGCATGGAAAGGCGCCTTTCGCGTCTTGAGGCCAGGTCGGCTCGGGGTGGCGCCCGGGTCGGCCCTCGGGTCGAGGAGTCGGAGGAATGGTCTGGTTTGTCCTCCTCCTCAGAGGAGGACAAGGGTGCGGTTGACCAGGAGATGGCCGACGCTGAGCAGGAGCGCTCTGATGTTGAACTTTGAGTGAGGTGACATTTTGGGGGTTTGTTGGTGGTTGTGGGGTTCGGGTCCGAGTTTCCTTTGTTACTGATACCCAATGAAGTTTCTGTTTTTCCTTTTCTTTAAATTTTGTCATCCTGCAGTGAAGTCATATCCTCTGTGCCTTGTTCCCATGCCGTGATCCACTTGCCAAGGGAACGTGGGGGTCCCGGTTTGGTGGGATGTTGTTCATGGAAGAGTTTGAGCTTGTGTGGGGCTCCCATGAAGTTTGAGGCTGGGTACCAGGTAGGATCCGGGTCATGTCCGACCCACCGTACTTGGTATTTTAGGTTTGAGCGGTACAACTTGCTTGCTAGGATTTCTTCTACCTCCCATTCTTCCACGCCTTGGATGGGAGTTGCTGGGGGCTTTGGAGGTTCTTGTCCTGGGAGGGGGTCTTGAGGATCTTTGCATAATAGATCCGGGGCGAAGACATCATGGATCCGGGACCTTTTCGGAAGGTCCAAGCGGTATGAATGTCCTACCTTCTCAAGTACCCTGAAGGGTCCCTCCCATTTGGAGGATAGCTTCCTACTCGGACGGTCTGACGCGAGGTTCCGGGTACTTAGGAAGACCATGTCTCCCACATCCCAGTCAACAGAACGACGATGGCGGTTGACTGTGGTTCGCATCCTGTCCTGGGCTTTCTCCATTTGTTCCTTAGCTACCTTCCATGCGTCGTGCATGCGGGTAGCCATTTCCAATGCATCCTTATGGTTGAGTTTGTCAGTGGGGGTGAGAAGGCTGGTGGAATGTTTCCAGTCCCAACTCTGCCGGGGTTCGGAACCATATAGGATGTGGTACGGGGACATGCCAATGGAAGAATGTGGTAGGGAAATTTGAGCACGATCGATCAAAGGTAGAAGTCCACTCCAGTTGTCTTGGTAGTAGGATACGAATGGGCGCAACCTCTGATCGATGTACTTATTCATAATCTCTGTCTGACCATCCGTTTCTTTGTGGTAGGCGGTTGACAGCTTGACCTTAACGCCTAGGATTCGGCAGAATTCCGACCAGAAGCTTGAAATGAACTGTGGTCCTCGGTCAGAGACTATGGTTTCAGGTGTGTGGCCAAATCGGTACACCCATTGAACGAATAGGTCGGCCATTCCCCTTGCATCAATAGTCTTGTGGCAGGGGATGGAGATGGCCTGCTTAGATAACCGGTCGATCACGACCATGATCATGTCGTAACCGGATCGGTCTCGGGGAAATTCCTTAAAGTCGATGCACAGGTGCTGCATCGGCCGGTCAGGAATTGGCAAAGGATGAATCATCCCTGGAATTCGGGTCTGTCTAGGATGGGCCTTCCTACAGGCTATGCAATTCCGCACATACCTTTTACAGGTGGATTCCATACCCTTCCAGTGGTACTTCTGGGACAGTAGTTGGTAGGTCTTCTTTGCACTGGGGTGCGCTGAGGATACCTGGTCGTGTACTTCCCGAATGAGGCGAGTCACAAGGGTAGAGGTGGAAGGAATGCATAGGCGGTTGGAATAGAGCAGGAGTCCGTTTTCGATCCGGTATCTGTCCGGAAGGGACCTTCGCTCTGCCCCAAACGAGGCTCGGTTCTCTTGTAGGATAGACTCGATCAGCTCCAGCGAATCGAGGGACATCGGCTCCGATATGGGCTCAACTACAAGTAAGGAGAAAGATTCCGCTTGGAGTTGGGCTACATAGGTCTTAGCAAGTTCGGAGTTGATTCGGTTGTCAAGTCGGTGCGGTCCCAGGAGGACCCGCGAACGGTTGTCAATTTGGGCTGTCTTCAGATTCCCCACATCTTGCTCCCGTCGGGAGAGGATGTCAGCACGAGCATTATCCTTTCCGGGGGTGTATCGGATGTGGAAATTGAAGGATGCCAACTCTTCCGCCCATCGCACCTGGCGGGCATTCAGAACTTTGGTAGTCATGAAGTATTCAAGGGAACGGTGGTCTGAGTACACGTCGACACGAGAGCGTACCGACAGCAGTTCAGGTCGCCACTTGCTAAACGCCGTTACGATGGCGAATAGTTCTTTGTCGTGTATTTCCCAGTTCAGCTCAGACCCGGATAGGACCTTGCTGAAGAATGCTACAGGACACCAATTTCCATTTGGCTGCTTTTGGGAAAGAACGCCTGCCACAACGCCATCGGACGCGTCGGTCTCCACCTTGGTATCATACTCTGGATGGTAGTGGTACAAGGTGGGAATTGCCAGCAGTGCAGATTTTAACCTTTCAAAGGCTTGGTCGCACTCCGAATCCCATACGAATGGTCTTGAGGGGCTCTGGAGGGCGAGGAGAGGTTTCGCAATTCGCGAGTATTCAGGAACGAACTGCCTGTAGAACCCAGTGAACCCTAGGAACGACTTCACACCAGTAACGGTGGTAGGTCGGACCCAATCTTGAAGGGCTTCCACCTTGTCAGGGTCCACCTCTAGACCTTGGTTGGTCAAAATGTACCCTAGGTATTTGGTCCGAGTGACATGGAATTCGCTTTTCTTGATGTCAACTTGGAGACCGGCTTGCCTAAGCCTTTCCAAGACCTGTTGTACGTGGCGGGGGTGGTCCGGTTCCGATTCGGAGTAGATCAAAATGTCGTCTAGGTAGACTATGCAGAAGCTGTCTAGATAATCAATCAACACATCATTCATGTAGCGTTGATATGTTGCAGGGCCGTTGCATAATCCAAAAGGCAACACTTTGGACTTGTAGGTTCCGTATCTAGTGCGGAACGTGGTGTACTCCTCCGAGTCGGGGTGCATTCGGATCTTGTTGAATGCCGCACGTATGTCGAGCTTGGTGAAGATTTTCGCCTTGTGGGTGCGGGCTAGAAGCTCGTCAATGCGTGGTATCGGATACGCATCCTTTCTGGTGATTGCGTTGAGTCGGCGGTAATCTACACAGATGCGAATGTCTCCGTTTGGCTTCCGAACACAAAGGACTGGGGAGGCGAAGGGGCAGTGGCTTGGGTCAATGTGTCCTTTCCTAAGGTTTTCCATTACGAACGTCTTGGTGGCTTCGAGTTCTTCAGTGCTCTGCTTGTACAGAGGACTGAATTGATTCGGAAGAGGTTCGGTCAGCACAATCTTATGATCGTATGGGCGATGTTCGGGCAGTAGCTCTGCCGCTGTCTTGCTGAAGACATCGCGGTACGAATGGTAAGCGGATGGAAGTCGGTCCCGAACAAGTTTGGCGTTTTCGGGATCGTCTGGCTTCATGCGCTCTTCTAAGATGCGATCGATCTCATAGATACTTGTCGTGAAGAACTCGTTTTCCTTACGCTTCATAGAATAATGGAAAGCATTTGCCGAAATGATGGCGATACGGGGTGAAGATGTTGGTCGGATAGGGTCCGGAGTAGGGTCGGGAACAGGTAGTGGTAGACGAACCTTGGGAAGTTTGAGGCATCCTCTAATTCTTCGCATGAGAGCTTTGCGAGGACTGTTTTGCCTACGGTAGTTGTCCTTTTCCCATAGTGCGTCTCGCCTCTGTATGTCCCGTTCCACATCAGCATCGATGGAAGGTTGTTTCAACTGTACAAGGATAGGTGGCGCGGGATCATATGTTGGAGGGTACTTGGCCGGCCATACGATCCGGTTCCGGCTCGTATCAAGCCTAAGCTGGAAACGTCTTAACCACTTGATTCCAATTATGCAGTCCTGTGTCCCTAGATCCATGATCACGAAGGGACAGTTGTAAATCTTTCTTCCATCGATTCGGATATGTAACCGAATATATTTGTCTACCCTAGTTTGGACTTGGTCCTGAAATCCTTTGACTGTGATCTTGAAGGGAAGTCTTCGGATGGGGACCTGAAGGGAGCCGGAGAGGGTACGAGCAATAGCAGAATTTAAGAATAAAAAGCCTTGGGCTCCAGTGTCAACTAAGGAGTGCAAGCTGACACCAAACCCTTTCGAACAAAGAACGGTGGGTACTAGGAAGTGTTTTCCTCCGAACAAGTGGGATAAATCAATTTTAGCTAGATCGTACTTGTTCATGCCTAGGGCGGAGAGTTTTCCTAGGCCTGGTGGTTTCCCGCCCGGTCCTCCTCCGATAAGTATTCGTGTGCTTCTTCGAATTCTTCCTTCTCTGCTTCGATTTCTCGAACCCGAGGAATGGGGCACTCATTCGCATAATGTCCAGGTTTTCCGCAGTTATAGCAATTGCTAGTAGTCGGTTTGCTATCCAGTGCGGGGGTCTTTGAAGGGAACCTGGGGGTATTAGAATGAGCGCGAGATTGGGTCGGAGCTGGTTCGGATCGGACTCCATAAGTGTTTGGGCGGTAGTCCCGGTATTGACTGACGCGGGGCTTCGTTGGTGGAGTACGAGAATTATTGGAAGTGGGTTCCGAACCGTGTCCGAAAGGAGTGTTCCTTCTTTCGGTATCGAAGGCAGTAAGGTGTTGTATCATCTTGTCAAAGGAGTTGTTCCACTGGTGTTTAAATCCCAAGTTTGGAACACGCAAGGCGGGGGTAATTTTTTCCCATAAGTAGAAAAACCACTCCGACTTCGATACGGATCCTTTGACGGCAGCACTTATAAATTTTGCCTTAAATTCAGCGAAGGTTTCCTTTTTGTCCATGAGCAAGCGGTGGAAAGCAGCGCGGCTTTCCGCTTGCTCGTTGCCGGATACGAAGTATGATTTTAGAGTAGCTATCATATCTTCGGCGTTTTGGAACCGGTCCTCCACCGAATCGGCTAGGTACTGTGGTTCCAGGTATCCCTTGGCGATACCTGTAGTATGTCCCCAGACTAGAGCCATGCGTGCGCGTTCACTCCGATAATGGTCCGCATTGATTGTTAAGCGGTCCTCTATTGACGCTTGCCATTGGCGGAACGTAGGTTCTGTTCCATCACTAAGGTTATCAATGGAAGGGGTACGTTCTGTGAGTTTGACACGTAGCAGGTCCGGGGTTGCTGACTGGTACCTTCCGAATTGAGTTTCGGTTGGTTCAGCGATAGTCGGTGGTGATTCGGTGGAGGGGAGAGGTTGATCTGGGGCTGCGGTGTTTTGGCGGGACAGCCGTGCGATTTGTTCGTTTAGCCTGTCGATCTCTGCCCGAAGGAGGCTAGTCTCATCCTCTTCCGAATCCTCTTCCTCTTCGACGGCTGGCGGTTTGCCAGGCGTCTTCTCTCTTGACTTCGAATCTTGGAAGCGCGGCGACTTCCTGGAAAGCTCTCCTGAGCCGGATGGGGTTCGGTCAGCCATCGACGGTTGTCTTCGTGGCTGATGGGTTTTTGGTAGTCTCCGAGTCTCTACCTTGGCGCAATCTACGCGACTTCTCCGAAGTTAACCTGACTGCAATCAGTACAGGAGGTCCAAACCCAAAGGCTTCGGTCGGCGGGAGATCGAAGGGATCCCGCCTGTGTGTGAATGTGGGACGTAACGGTGTGAAGTATCCGGAGCGGTTCCGGAGGGACTTGGGCTTGGGCGCGGTCTCAACAAACAAGCTGCGATATTGTTTTGAAGGCCGTCACCGGCTGGGACGAGATTTTTGATATAATGTAACGGCGCGAGCAAGACTAGTCGAATCGGTTCCGGTGGGAAGTGTCACTCAAATGCATATGGAAGTGCGTGGGACAGCAGAAACACCTTGGATTCGGTAGACACTCATAGGCCTGGTACGAAAGGATATCAAAAATCTACCGAACATCTATGGAAGGTACCTGGTACTTATACCTGGGTGCGGGTCTTCATCGGGTCTGACCCGGCTCTCAATCGGATCTTGATAAGCTGCCCTGGCTGGGGTATGTTTTGGTCTATGCATGGTTACAACCTAAGTTAATATATACTAATTATGTTGCCAACAAACTATATAGTTTTTTTTGCTTAAGCCGCCACTATTCCTATCAAGTGAAGTACGAAAACCTAATAACAAGTTAGAACTTGATATGACTATAAAATATATAGATACTGGGATAGCATAGCGCGACTTTAAAATGGAAGGTACAAATAATAAGTTAGACAACAACTTTACAAACTATAATAAAATAAACTATAATAGTTTTGACTATAAATACCTACTATAGATTCGACAAGATATCTTTGCACCTAAGGAGAATAACCTCTATAACTGCGTTTTATAGGGTTTTATCTACTTAAGTAAACTCTCTAGGGCTAATTAGATATTTAAAGAGATTAAGTATATATTTATAATCTATCTTTCTAAGAGACTAGGTTAAAGCTATGATATTAGCTTGTCTGTCTGCTCCCTAACCTCTTCTAATAGAGAGGATCTTTCTAGAGAGGGAGATAGGATAGAGTTAGTCTTTAAAGTGCGTCTAGACGGAAAGCGGCACCTAATATTAGCTTGTATACTATCTATAATAGATATATTTTAAGATTAGGAACGTGCTATGTTATAGATTTTTAGAATTAAATAGGAGGTGTTGAAGTAATAGGTGGCTGCTAGTACTACTAGTAGTAGACTTAGACAGCCTGATCGAGAGACTCTAGATAGACGAGAGATTGCTAGGGGAGAGAGTTGATGGACACGATTGACTTTGTATAAACTGCTCTGGTTTCTATCTACTAGCTATTCTACTACTATATATATTGGCTGGAGTAGATTCTAGAAGAATCTATCTAGTAGTAGCTTGCGTAATCTTTAGCGTCATAGACAGATGTCTATAGATCGATTATAGTCTTGACAGATCGACTATAGATTGTAGAATCCGGGTGTGACTGAGCACCCGAATTCTGTCGTAGAGTAGCTGAGTAGCTTATCTACAACAGGAGGCCCTTTCTAGCGGATTTAAGTATTGCTATATCCGTAAAGAATTTGTTTAATATTCTATAGATAATATATAAAGTTGTAACGGCGCGAGCAAGACTAGTCGAATCGGTTCCGGTGGGAAGTGTCACTCAAATGCATATGGAAGTGCGTGGGACAGCAGAAACACCTTGGATTCGGTAGACACTCATAGGCCTGGTACGAAAGGATATCAAAAATCTACCGAACATCTATGGAAGGTACCTGGTACTTATACCTGGGTGCGGGTCTTCATCGGGTCTGACCCGGCTCTCAATCGGATCTTGATAAGCTGCCCTGGCTGGGGTATGTTTTGGTCTATGCATGGTTACATTACCCCCCCTCCCGGTAGACAGCTGGTCCCACAGCTGTCTGTTCCGGTTGTCATTCTTCTTCCCTGCACCATGGGGTCCCTCGTTCCTGATTTCCCCCAGATTTTCCCCACACTGCGCCACTTCGGGCAATAGGATGCTCCGGTTCCGGTGTGGCTCCCGTGGCCGTGCATGTCCTTCACTTGAGCCTCTGTGCCTGAGCCTCAGTGACCATTCCGGTACTCACGTGGCGCTGCTGCCTTGCTGCCTGGCCGCTAGGCCGTTTGCCTTCACCTGCCAGACAGGCCTGGACGCTTCGATCGGAGCTCCGAGTCGCCGGCGATTCGTTTGTAGTCAGGGTCCAACGGCTATCCAGGTCACGTGTGCCAAGACTGTTTGCTCCCCCAGTGTGTATATCAACAACAACACAGTGTCGCCGCCGAGTTTTCTCCTCCACGCTTCTCAATCAAAACAAGTCAATTACAACTCAACGCACTCGTTTTCGCTATGCCTCTTCGTTGTCCGCCCGGTGCGCTGCCGGATGCGTATCGCTTCATCTGTCTGCGAGCTGTCCGCGCCTTGGCGCGCCGTCAGTTCGACATTGCTTACGCCTACCCGTCCGATTCCTCCAAGAAGTGTCTTTATTGCACCCAGCAGAAGGAGAAGTGCGATCCTGTAAGTTTGCTTCTCTTTTCCTTCACTGTTTGCAGCTTGGCTAACCCGGATAGGTTCCCGAGTACGTCTTCGAGGAGTTTCACGATTTGATCGATGCCATCGAGTTGTGTGCCATCGCTCGGTATGGCCCTGCAGTTGATGCCGATACGGAGGTATTGCTTGATCGAATCGCTGCCGCCGCTTTGGACATCGCCCGCAAGGTCCAAGTTGTCAGGTCCCAGGAGAAGGAGCTTTCAGTCAATCAGCTCCTCGTCGCCCAGAACCAGGTCCTGAGGGACATCCGAGACAGCATCTCGGAGTTGGTCGATACAGTCAATGGCATGGAAAGGCGCCTTTCGCGTCTTGAGGCCAGGTCGGCTCGGGGTGGCGCCCGGGTCGGCCCTCGGGTCGAGGAGTCGGAGGAATGGTCTGGTTTGTCCTCCTCCTCAGAGGAGGACAAGGGTGCGGTTGACCAGGAGATGGCCGACGCTGAGCAGGAGCGCTCTGATGTTGAACTTTGAGTGAGGTGACATTTTGGGGGTTTGTTGGTGGTTGTGGGGTTCGGGTCCGAGTTTCCTTTGTTACTGATACCCAATGAAGTTTCTGTTTTTCCTTTTCTTTAAATTTTGTCATCCTGCAGTGAAGTCATATCCTCTGTGCCTTGTTCCCATGCCGTGATCCACTTGCCAAGGGAACGTGGGGGTCCCGGTTTGGTGGGATGTTGTTCATGGAAGAGTTTGAGCTTGTGTGGGGCTCCCATGAAGTTTGAGGCTGGGTACCAGGTAGGATCCGGGTCATGTCCGACCCACCGTACTTGGTATTTTAGGTTTGAGCGGTACAACTTGCTTGCTAGGATTTCTTCTACCTCCCATTCTTCCACGCCTTGGATGGGAGTTGCTGGGGGCTTTGGAGGTTCTTGTCCTGGGAGGGGGTCTTGAGGATCTTTGCATAATAGATCCGGGGCGAAGACATCATGGATCCGGGACCTTTTCGGAAGGTCCAAGCGGTATGAATGTCCTACCTTCTCAAGTACCCTGAAGGGTCCCTCCCATTTGGAGGATAGCTTCCTACTCGGACGGTCTGACGCGAGGTTCCGGGTACTTAGGAAGACCATGTCTCCCACATCCCAGTCAACAGAACGACGATGGCGGTTGACTGTGGTTCGCATCCTGTCCTGGGCTTTCTCCATTTGTTCCTTAGCTACCTTCCATGCGTCGTGCATGCGGGTAGCCATTTCCAATGCATCCTTATGGTTGAGTTTGTCAGTGGGGGTGAGAAGGCTGGTGGAATGTTTCCAGTCCCAACTCTGCCGGGGTTCGGAACCATATAGGATGTGGTACGGGGACATGCCAATGGAAGAATGTGGTAGGGAAATTTGAGCACGATCGATCAAAGGTAGAAGTCCACTCCAGTTGTCTTGGTAGTAGGATACGAATGGGCGCAACCTCTGATCGATGTACTTATTCATAATCTCTGTCTGACCATCCGTTTCTTTGTGGTAGGCGGTTGACAGCTTGACCTTAACGCCTAGGATTCGGCAGAATTCCGACCAGAAGCTTGAAATGAACTGTGGTCCTCGGTCAGAGACTATGGTTTCAGGTGTGTGGCCAAATCGGTACACCCATTGAACGAATAGGTCGGCCATTCCCCTTGCATCAATAGTCTTGTGGCAGGGGATGGAGATGGCCTGCTTAGATAACCGGTCGATCACGACCATGATCATGTCGTAACCGGATCGGTCTCGGGGAAATTCCTTAAAGTCGATGCACAGGTGCTGCATCGGCCGGTCAGGAATTGGCAAAGGATGAATCATCCCTGGAATTCGGGTCTGTCTAGGATGGGCCTTCCTACAGGCTATGCAATTCCGCACATACCTTTTACAGGTGGATTCCATACCCTTCCAGTGGTACTTCTGGGACAGTAGTTGGTAGGTCTTCTTTGCACTGGGGTGCGCTGAGGATACCTGGTCGTGTACTTCCCGAATGAGGCGAGTCACAAGGGTAGAGGTGGAAGGAATGCATAGGCGGTTGGAATAGAGCAGGAGTCCGTTTTCGATCCGGTATCTGTCCGGAAGGGACCTTCGCTCTGCCCCAAACGAGGCTCGGTTCTCTTGTAGGATAGACTCGATCAGCTCCAGCGAATCGAGGGACATCGGCTCCGATATGGGCTCAACTACAAGTAAGGAGAAAGATTCCGCTTGGAGTTGGGCTACATAGGTCTTAGCAAGTTCGGAGTTGATTCGGTTGTCAAGTCGGTGCGGTCCCAGGAGGACCCGCGAACGGTTGTCAATTTGGGCTGTCTTCAGATTCCCCACATCTTGCTCCCGTCGGGAGAGGATGTCAGCACGAGCATTATCCTTTCCGGGGGTGTATCGGATGTGGAAATTGAAGGATGCCAACTCTTCCGCCCATCGCACCTGGCGGGCATTCAGAACTTTGGTAGTCATGAAGTATTCAAGGGAACGGTGGTCTGAGTACACGTCGACACGAGAGCGTACCGACAGCAGTTCAGGTCGCCACTTGCTAAACGCCGTTACGATGGCGAATAGTTCTTTGTCGTGTATTTCCCAGTTCAGCTCAGACCCGGATAGGACCTTGCTGAAGAATGCTACAGGACACCAATTTCCATTTGGCTGCTTTTGGGAAAGAACGCCTGCCACAACGCCATCGGACGCGTCGGTCTCCACCTTGGTATCATACTCTGGATGGTAGTGGTACAAGGTGGGAATTGCCAGCAGTGCAGATTTTAACCTTTCAAAGGCTTGGTCGCACTCCGAATCCCATACGAATGGTCTTGAGGGGCTCTGGAGGGCGAGGAGAGGTTTCGCAATTCGCGAGTATTCAGGAACGAACTGCCTGTAGAACCCAGTGAACCCTAGGAACGACTTCACACCAGTAACGGTGGTAGGTCGGACCCAATCTTGAAGGGCTTCCACCTTGTCAGGGTCCACCTCTAGACCTTGGTTGGTCAAAATGTACCCTAGGTATTTGGTCCGAGTGACATGGAATTCGCTTTTCTTGATGTCAACTTGGAGACCGGCTTGCCTAAGCCTTTCCAAGACCTGTTGTACGTGGCGGGGGTGGTCCGGTTCCGATTCGGAGTAGATCAAAATGTCGTCTAGGTAGACTATGCAGAAGCTGTCTAGATAATCAATCAACACATCATTCATGTAGCGTTGATATGTTGCAGGGCCGTTGCATAATCCAAAAGGCAACACTTTGGACTTGTAGGTTCCGTATCTAGTGCGGAACGTGGTGTACTCCTCCGAGTCGGGGTGCATTCGGATCTTGTTGAATGCCGCACGTATGTCGAGCTTGGTGAAGATTTTCGCCTTGTGGGTGCGGGCTAGAAGCTCGTCAATGCGTGGTATCGGATACGCATCCTTTCTGGTGATTGCGTTGAGTCGGCGGTAATCTACACAGATGCGAATGTCTCCGTTTGGCTTCCGAACACAAAGGACTGGGGAGGCGAAGGGGCAGTGGCTTGGGTCAATGTGTCCTTTCCTAAGGTTTTCCATTACGAACGTCTTGGTGGCTTCGAGTTCTTCAGTGCTCTGCTTGTACAGAGGACTGAATTGATTCGGAAGAGGTTCGGTCAGCACAATCTTATGATCGTATGGGCGATGTTCGGGCAGTAGCTCTGCCGCTGTCTTGCTGAAGACATCGCGGTACGAATGGTAAGCGGATGGAAGTCGGTCCCGAACAAGTTTGGCGTTTTCGGGATCGTCTGGCTTCATGCGCTCTTCTAAGATGCGATCGATCTCATAGATACTTGTCGTGAAGAACTCGTTTTCCTTACGCTTCATAGAATAATGGAAAGCATTTGCCGAAATGATGGCGATACGGGGTGAAGATGTTGGTCGGATAGGGTCCGGAGTAGGGTCGGGAACAGGTAGTGGTAGACGAACCTTGGGAAGTTTGAGGCATCCTCTAATTCTTCGCATGAGAGCTTTGCGAGGACTGTTTTGCCTACGGTAGTTGTCCTTTTCCCATAGTGCGTCTCGCCTCTGTATGTCCCGTTCCACATCAGCATCGATGGAAGGTTGTTTCAACTGTACAAGGATAGGTGGCGCGGGATCATATGTTGGAGGGTACTTGGCCGGCCATACGATCCGGTTCCGGCTCGTATCAAGCCTAAGCTGGAAACGTCTTAACCACTTGATTCCAATTATGCAGTCCTGTGTCCCTAGATCCATGATCACGAAGGGACAGTTGTAAATCTTTCTTCCATCGATTCGGATATGTAACCGAATATATTTGTCTACCCTAGTTTGGACTTGGTCCTGAAATCCTTTGACTGTGATCTTGAAGGGAAGTCTTCGGATGGGGACCTGAAGGGAGCCGGAGAGGGTACGAGCAATAGCAGAATTTAAGAATAAAAAGCCTTGGGCTCCAGTGTCAACTAAGGAGTGCAAGCTGACACCAAACCCTTTCGAACAAAGAACGGTGGGTACTAGGAAGTGTTTTCCTCCGAACAAGTGGGATAAATCAATTTTAGCTAGATCGTACTTGTTCATGCCTAGGGCGGAGAGTTTTCCTAGGCCTGGTGGTTTCCCGCCCGGTCCTCCTCCGATAAGTATTCGTGTGCTTCTTCGAATTCTTCCTTCTCTGCTTCGATTTCTCGAACCCGAGGAATGGGGCACTCATTCGCATAATGTCCAGGTTTTCCGCAGTTATAGCAATTGCTAGTAGTCGGTTTGCTATCCAGTGCGGGGGTCTTTGAAGGGAACCTGGGGGTATTAGAATGAGCGCGAGATTGGGTCGGAGCTGGTTCGGATCGGACTCCATAAGTGTTTGGGCGGTAGTCCCGGTATTGACTGACGCGGGGCTTCGTTGGTGGAGTACGAGAATTATTGGAAGTGGGTTCCGAACCGTGTCCGAAAGGAGTGTTCCTTCTTTCGGTATCGAAGGCAGTAAGGTGTTGTATCATCTTGTCAAAGGAGTTGTTCCACTGGTGTTTAAATCCCAAGTTTGGAACACGCAAGGCGGGGGTAATTTTTTCCCATAAGTAGAAAAACCACTCCGACTTCGATACGGATCCTTTGACGGCAGCACTTATAAATTTTGCCTTAAATTCAGCGAAGGTTTCCTTTTTGTCCATGAGCAAGCGGTGGAAAGCAGCGCGGCTTTCCGCTTGCTCGTTGCCGGATACGAAGTATGATTTTAGAGTAGCTATCATATCTTCGGCGTTTTGGAACCGGTCCTCCACCGAATCGGCTAGGTACTGTGGTTCCAGGTATCCCTTGGCGATACCTGTAGTATGTCCCCAGACTAGAGCCATGCGTGCGCGTTCACTCCGATAATGGTCCGCGTTGATTGTTAAGCGGTCCTCTATTGACGCTTGCCATTGGCGGAACGTAGGTTCTGTTCCATCACTAAGGTTATCAATGGAAGGGGTACGTTCTGTGAGTTTGACACGTAGCAGGTCCGGGGTTGCTGACTGGTACCTTCCGAATTGAGTTTCGGTTGGTTCAGCGATAGTCGGTGGTGATTCGGTGGAGGGGAGAGGTTGATCTGGGGCTGCGGTGTTTTGGCGGGACAGCCGTGCGATTTGTTCGTTTAGCCTGTCGATCTCTGCCCGAAGGAGGCTAGTCTCATCCTCTTCCGAATCCTCTTCCTCTTCGACGGCTGGCGGTTTGCCAGGCGTCTTCTCTCTTGACTTCGAATCTTGGAAGCGCGGCGACTTCCTGGAAAGCTCTCCTGAGCCGGATGGGGTTCGGTCAGCCATCGACGGTTGTCTTCGTGGCTGATGGGTTTTTGGTAGTCTCCGAGTCTCTACCTTGGCGCAATCTACGCGACTTCTCCGAAGTTAACCTGACTGCAATCAGTACAGGAGGTCCAAACCCAAAGGCTTCGGTCGGCGGGAGATCGAAGGGATCCCGCCTGTGTGTGAATGTGGGACGTAACGGTGTGAAGTATCCGGAGCGGTTCCGGAGGGACTTGGGCTTGGGCGCGGTCTCAACAAACAAGCTGCGATATTGTTTTGAAGGCCGTCACCGGCTGGGACGAGATTTTTGATATAATGTAACGGCGCGAGCAAGACTAGTCGAATCGGTTCCGGTGGGAAGTGTCACTCAAATGCATATGGAAGTGCGTGGGACAGCAGAAACACCTTGGATTCGGTAGACACTCATAGGCCTGGTACGAAAGGATATCAAAAATCTACCGAACATCTATGGAAGGTACCTGGTACTTATACCTGGGTGCGGGTCTTCATCGGGTCTGACCCGGCTCTCAATCGGATCTTGATAAGCTGCCCTGGCTGGGGTATGTTTTGGTCTATGCATGGTTACAGGGTATGTTTTGGTCTATGCATGGTTACACTCATAACCCAGCCCTAGGGCTCACAAACGGGCTATTAAATAACTTTTAAACTAAGCTAGATACGGCTTAGCTTTATATTACATGATAGAATGCGCTAGCTTAGGGCATTAAAATGACGTCAGAATTACTCGATTTGGACTAGTCTTTGATGAGATATTGATGAAAGAAGAAAAGTGGGTCAATACCCGTTTACCAGTCTATGCTAGACTATAGCAACTTAGTCTTCGAGATCGCCCTATAGATATCCGGGGTCATTACCTCTAACGATATTAGAATTCTAATAGACTTGAGTGTTGTAGATCTAAGCTAGTCAGCTAATCTACAGTATCTGGGTGCGTACTTCTACACCCAGAATCAACTTAGTCTATAGTCGATCTGTCAAGACTATAATCGATCTATAGACATCTGTCTATGACGCTAAAGATTACGCAAGCTACTACTAGATAGATTCTTCTAGAATCTACTCCAGCCAATATATATAGTAGTAGAATAGCTAGTAGATAGAAACCAGAGCAGTTTATACAAAGTCAATCGTGTCCATCAACTCTCTCCCCTAGCAATCTCTCGTCTATCTAGAGTCTCTCGATCAGGCTGTCTAAGTCTACTACTAGTAGTACTAGCAGCCACCTATTACTTCAACATTGAGTTCTATTAGAAAGGCTACGTCTAGGGAAAGATACCTCTAATAAATAAAATTTAAATTAATATAAAATATACGCGGAGTTTCTAATAAACGTCCCTAAAGTCTATATTAATTATTTCCTCTAGAAATTAAGTCTTAAACTAATATGTCTAGAAAGCTCACGCCTTATATCTATATAGCTTTAAGATACTAGTATCTAGTAAATTATAAGGTAACCACGCTAGATATTTGGTCACGTTGGCTACGATTCTCTATACCTCTTTCACATAGATATTACCCCTCAATCTTCTAGATGACGTAATGGAGAAGTACAGATAGAGTTGGCGAAAGAAGTGCGATATATGCGTTCTCAGAATTGGCAGCAACAAATGTGTGAAGGAGCCTGGCAAAGATTTTTGTACTGTGTGCTGCTATCACACTTTTATTCGGTCCAGATGCACTTGTGCTTTTGACCTGTTTTCTCAGATCAAGCCAATCACTAGATGGCCAGCATCAGTGCAACCGTTCTATGCGCCGATTTTACAGAGAGGATTTGGCGCTTTGGGGAGTGAAATGGAGTTCTAAGGTGGATCAAGGCAAAACGCTAAACAATTTCAATGGAATCTGTGGAAAATCAATACTCGTAGGATTGTTTAGGATAAGAATAAGGATAGCGAGAGTAAGAGTTATAACGACAAGTTGTAGGAATAGGAGTCATTGACGAGTAGTAAAGATATTATTAAATGAATAGCGTAATATGGAGAATTTCTTCCTGTTGGTATACCAAACACAATCTGTATCTTTCTCACGATAACAAGTTATCAACGTCGAGATAATACGTAGCCGTGATAACTGCCGCTACATCTAAAACTCAAATAAAGGAAATAGATTAATTACTCGACTTTTGTGTAGAAACATCTCCAACTACCACGCATCCAATTTCACCCACTCGTCATCGTCGAAATAAGCCCAATACTCAACGTCTCCTTCAACAGCGTCCTTGGAAATGACCACAGGGCTATTCGCAAAACGCAGTTTTGGCTTCGGCGGCGGTCCTGAAACCTCAAAAATGCTACCTCGCGCCATGACCTCCTTGCTCAATCTCCGCCAGTAGGTGTAACAATGTAATCCAAATTTTTCCAGCTCACGATTGTTTGTCTCACTTTCATGATCCGAACAAAGAACTCCCTTCGGTGTGCTCATGGGTTTTGGACTTACTCGCATCGTGATTGTGGATCGTGGTACCGCCACTCGCGACTCTTGTGATGGTTGTTTTGCTGCCCATGCGTCCGCCACCCGCACTGCTATGTGCGTGGTACACGCTGCTGGCGGTTTCCTCGAAGCGCTCCATTTCGCGGCACTTTTCCTCGTACTTGGAAATGTACTCGTCACGCTCGCGGTCAGCAGCTTGGCGAGCCAAGATTGCGCGCTCCTTTTGTTCGCGAGCGTCGCTTAGCAAGTTGCGCAGAGAAGTGATTTCGAATTCGAACTCGGCGGAAGAGTCCTCGTATGAAGTGACCGTCTCGGTGATCTCTTCGTATTTGTGCTTCCAAGCATTGAGGTCAGAGTGTGCGCGATCACGCTCGTACTTCAGGTTTGTAATCTCAGTTTGAAGAAGAGTAAGCTGTTCCTGGAGGCTGGAAATCTCGGTTGTGAGATGGCCGTGCTTGATGCGAGCATCTTCACCATCCCGATGAAGCACTCTGTTGCGCTCGGTCAGGGTATGAACCTCGGACTTGATCTCGGTTATTGACTGCTCTGAGCGGCGCAGCGACTCTTCCAGAATGTTGATGCGACGGCGACCTTCTTCGACCTTGCGACGCTCGTCATGAACATCTTGCTTGAGCTGTTCGCGCTCAATGACGATAAGGCGGTGGTCTTCACGCGAGCGGTCAAGAGAATTTGTAAGTTCCGTGCGGTCCAGTTCCACATCTCGGAGCTTCTCTTTGATAGAAACAACCTCGCGCTTGACGTGTTCGTGCTTCAGTGAGAAATCATTAGCTCGAGCATCGGCTTCCTCGCATGCAACGATCTTTGCCTTGACCTCGCGGCGCAAGTTCTCAATTACAAAGGAAAAGTCATCGCGCTCAGATTCAACACTGCGGAGAGTCTCCTTGAGCTTGTGGAGTTCTCGCTGCACGCGATCGTGGTTCTCCGTAAGTTCAGTGAACTCTCGACTCGACTCTTCAACCCTAGACCTCGCACGCTTGAGCTCCTCGTTCAGACGGTCCTTGTCATGAAGGTGCTCATCGCGCTCAATCTCAAACAACTTGATGCGCTCATTGACCGTAATGAGTTCCTTGCGAGTGAGATCAAACTTGGACGTCGTTTCTTCGTACTTGCTCTTGAGCTCAGTGTGTTCACGGAGAAGAGTCCGAATTTCATTGTGATGCTTGTCCGAATCGAATCGGGCAGCGTCGCGCTCGCCCTCGCAGATCTTCAGCCTTGCGAATGCAGCCTCAAGCTCTGACCGAGTCCTCTCATGCTCACCAATAGTAAGAGCAGTCGAGGCTTGGTGCTCGCTTAACTCATGGCGTACGAGTTCCAGAGCACGGTCGCGCTCAGCAAGCTTTTTCTTGTGTTCTGAAACTTGGGCAACTACAGCTGTGAGCTCAAGGATGAGTTTCTCTACCTGTCTCTTCCTCTCGCCATGTTCGTGACCGTGGTGTGTGTGCTCAGCTTCCTTGCGCTGAACTTCTTCTGTGATCTCCTCTACTGTAACCATGAGTTCGTCTCTCTCGCGCAAGAGAGCATCGCGCTCGGACAAGATGCGTGCCCACGACTCTTTCAGGGATGCAGCCTCACGAGAAGCGCTCGCAATGAGGTCCATGACTGCAAAAACTTTTCCATCCGCTTGGGCCGTGAGCTCGCTAGACATCTTGCTGCGATGTGATTGAAGGAAGCTGCTTGAACGGCGAGAGGATCCATTGAGTTGGCGGTAGGATCGACGTGTCGTGAGTGAGCTGCTTTGACCGTTGGCTTGGCTCCCGAAGGAAAAGGAGCGATTGCCTGTAGGTGATGAAGGCTCAGACATGATGTCCCGACCTAGACCAGAAGCACGAAGCTTCATGACCGTAAGCTTCTCTGGGGTCATGTCATTGTCGGTTGGAAATGTGTCGGTCATGACTGCAAATGGATATATGAAAACTAAGAAGGAGAGATGAGAAAGTTGCGATTGTGGAAGCGGACAAGGCAAAAATGCGGCGATACTTATGCTAATCGTCCTGACACTGACCAAATTGAGAATGGACTAAAACAATAGTCTTTAGATGTCACATTGATACACCTGTGGCAATAGCAAGCCCATCATTTGACGCATCGACTGCTTGAAGATTATTACAGAGCGGAGAACGATTGGCGTGCATGACGCAGGGAGCGCATTGCGTCTGGCAGAATTCAGTAGCCATAGCAGCTGATGGCTCAACGCAACTCGCTTTTTCTGGACAAGCCCTGGGCAAGCACATGCAGAAGCTTGACATGGCGCATCCGAAAATGGATCTGTTTCGTAGACATGTCGGCGACGTAAGAAGTGGGGTAGGCCATAAAGAGAATCTCAGCTCGTCATGGACAGCCACTGACAAGACGGAATCCGTAGTCCTGGTCTACACAAGCGGACCCATGCAATGTAAGCGGGTCGCAGTGACGATTAGCGGGTCTCATTGTTGAGATACGCCAAGCGCGGGTAGATCACCGGGGCCGGAGAACGCGATGCTGCACCCCGCTGATCATATGTGGACAGACAAGCCAGATGCAGCCACTGACAAAGGGCTGCTCAGTCGTCACTTGCTTTTGTGGTTTCAACACGAACCCTATTTGGGAACGACAGTGTGCACGTAATCAGACATCGCTAGCCACGATGGAGGGGCCATGGTAGTCTCGAGATACGTCGTTGGAGCAGCGCCAAATTGGTCTAGTGATGGGATGACGTTGGCTTTTTGAAGTACATATGCATACTAAAAGTTAATTTTCCCCAGCGGACGTGTCCTTGCGGGAACCGGTTGGAGGCGCCGGAGGCTGAGGGAGCAACGCCAGCCGCACTAGCGTATTGAGACGACAGGTGGTTCGCACTCGAGACCAATTAATTCTAAAGGCAGAAGAAATGATAAGATGAAACGGCGTTCGGGTTCTTTTCAGCCTCGTGTGATACAGGTTTTGGCAAAAGAAATGTCCTGATGTTTTGTTTTGCTGTAACTATTAGTCGAGAAAATAGCCAAGCTCTGATCTGTTGCATTGGCCATAGGAGGGTCCATCTCAGCATGCTACACTTGTCAAGCTTTGGAATACATGTAGGTCGCAATACGGAGAGGAGGATGCAAGTTTCTTGCATTCCAATTGCCGATACATACAAGACAGCATGGGAATTTCTGGCAAGCTACAAGCCTAGCCTAACCCGACGTGAATGATGATGAAGGTGAAGTAAGAGAAAGTATCCGCTACTCGGTTATGTAGCGGCCACTAGGGTCTCGTGAGCATATTTCTCCATCAGTGGCAGCCCGGCTCGGTTTTCATAATCCACAACGGGCATATCAATCGCGTCTGCAGGGACGACAATCTCATCTTCGTTCTCATCGTCCGCAGCGGTAAACTCTTCGTTAAGCTCGGACTGCATGTCTTGTTCTGGTTCTCCACTCTCATCCAGAGCAATTTCGCCTTCATTGGCCGCATTGTCCGGATACTGGTCCACTACACCGTCTTGCGCATGCGCAGACTCGGTACCTGCATCTTGTGCAGCCTCTTCTTGGTCCTGGTCCCCAGTGGATGCGCTAGTCGGCTCCAGATTTTCGTTGCCGTCTACATCAGCCTCGTCCTCCATGTTGCGTTCTTGATCCTGATCGTGTTCTGCAGGGGAAGAGTTGGTGTCACCCTGCATCAGATCATATAGGTACTGATCGACCTGGGCGACGAACTTATCTGGGATCTGGCGCAAAGTGTGGCCACGCATCTTGCGGAGGGCCACAGGCTTTGCGGGCTTGGTAGGCTTGGTAGGCTTCGAGTCTGTGGTCTCAGCAGCTTTGCGGCCAACAGCCTTTTTAGTAGCAGGTGCTTTTGCTGCCGTCTTCGGTGGCCGACCGCGCCTGGCTGGTTTTAGAGTAGACTTTTCCTTTGACACCTTCGCTGGTGGAACACGCTTAGTGCGTGTGCGCGGGTTGAGACGAGCGGCGACAGCAACAGGCTCTGTTGGCTTGGATCCAGCCGCAGCCCATTTACTAACACGAGGAGAGCCAGCGACCGTCTTCAAATCGAGTCCCTGAGATTTGGGGGGACGACCACGTCCTCGAGGAGTTTGCGCCAGTTCAGCGACGACCTCTTTACGAGGACGACCTCGAGGCGCTGTCAATGACTCTTTTCCGATCTCTGCAATATCTGCGGCCTTTGCGACCGCGACCGCGTTTCGTCGATTCGGAAACGTCCTCAGTCGTGGCTTTGGCGGGTCTACCGCGTTTTCTCGGGGATTCTGTAGCATCTTGAACCGCGTCATCCACATCAGCTTCTGCTGGCCGGTCTCTCTTCTTTGTGGGCGATGTGATAGGGGGTTCCTCCGCTGGCGCGACCTTGCGACTGGCACTGCGCGCATTCTTGACTTTGAGCGGCATGTCGCGTTACTTGTGCAGCGCGACCAATGCGTATCGAACTCAAAAGGCTTTGGGGTGAAGTTGGAAGTTGTGGACAGTAGCGCGACAATGTTGGTGTTCATTTAACGTTGTTAGAGGGATGGTGGTCCCTCAACATACCCATTTGGGAATGCGCGCTAATATCCCATTCACCCACGTTACATCATCTTGATTGTACATTCCCTCACCTTACGCATTGCGCTCTCTCACCTTGTGCATTTTACTGTATATCAATAAGCCCTCTTACCTATTGTTATTACTCTAGGCAAGTCTAGCGCATATATCCATGGTTCCAGTCCTTATCGGACGAGGATAGCGGGACATAGTGCGATAACTTACTATGTAGTATAAGGAGACAGGTAAGCTTTGCCCACTCATCGATGATTGAGTACGACCCATGGCTATTGGATCATATGCACACAGTCGTATTTCACATCTTGTCATCGTCAGGCTTTCATCAGGCTTCTGTCACAAAGCCCTGTCCTAGTAACAAACAACAGAGACCCGAATGTCAAGCCCCTTTAATTTACTGAACAACTCATCAGGAACAATGTTGAAATACAAACCCCTTGTAGTAGAATCCTTCTCAGCCGAAACGATTTTGACGAACGAAAAGATGGAGCTTGCGGAAATCCAATACCCCAAAGATAATCCTGGCGCGTTACCGTCCATCCGATGTGACCATGGTGTTCAGTAGCTCAGGAAGAGCAATTCACCATCTTGTTGCATCTAGCCCGGTATGCCTCAGAACAATTCCTGGCTAACAGAACGTCGTCTCGCAATACTGCATGTGCAGTTCTTCTCAACTGTTCCTAGGTGGGAGCACATGCGGCTAACCTCGCGACCGACAGCCTTGTACCGGGCATGGTCAGTGCGTGAGCATGGTCAGACAATGAGCCACCCCACCAAAAGTAGCATAGTAATCCATTATCTTCAACACCACATAACTCCACCACCATAGATCCGATTTCAAAAGCGATTGCAGCAATCGATTCGCAAGGCCCAGAAGGACAAATCTCGTACCGTAAAGCTGCAAAAATCTTTAGTGTTAACCGCAATACGTTGGCGCGGAGACACCAAAACAAAACTCAGTCACGTGACGACGCGACACACCAACGCCAACTACTCAGTCCACCACAAGAATCCGAGCTTATAAAATATATACATGACTTAACTGAGCGTGCTCTTCCACCCACTAGATCCATAATTAAAAACTACGTATCAGTCATTACAGAATGGGAGCCTTCGGACAGCTGGATTTCCTAATTTCTTCGTCGACACCGCGATCATCTTACTACTAAATTTGTGACTGGGATTGATCAGGAGCGTCACCAAGCTAATAATATTGATAGTTACCAATCGTATTTCGAACTCCTTCGTGCTAAGATCGCTCAGTATAACGTAGAGCCACACAATATTTATAATATGGATAAGAAGGGGTTCCTTCTTGGGGTTGCAGAAAGGTCTAAAAGAGTGTTTTCAAAACAACTTTAAGACCAAAAGAAAGTTACAGCAGCCTTGCAAGATGGTAGCAGAGAGTGGATAACAGTTTTAGCTTATATCTGTGCTAATGGGAGCTGGATTAATCCTACGATTATCTTCAAAAGAAATATCGGTCTTCGCGAGCGATGGATACAGGACTTAGAGGTAGATAAACACAAGGTTTTTTGCTCTACAACTGAGTCTGGCTGGAGTAACAATAAGCTAGGAAAGGCTTAGGTTAAACAGGTGTTTGACCAGAAGACAAAAGGGAAAGCAAAACGAGACTACAGACTTCTTCTGCTCGACGGCCATAGAAGCCACGTTACTCCATCCTTCATCGATTACTGCAACTCCCATCGAATCCTGATTGCAATCTTTCCCCCCCATACGACTCACAGTCTTCAGCCACTCGACGTGGTGTTATATTCTCCTCTGTCGACAGCTTACTCGAATAAACTATCCGACTTCCTCCGCCGCTGTCAGGGGTTACTGCGCGTGCAAAAAAGTGACTTTATAAGCTTATTTTGGGCGGCATATACGTCGACTTTCACATTTAAGAATATTACAAGCAGCTTTGCGGCTACTGGAGTTCATCCACTCAATCCAGAAGTTATACTCCAACGCTTCAAAATCTCAACACCACAACAAGATATAGATACAGAAGTTAGAGAGCATAGAGACGGGGAAACTTAGAGACAGCTGTCTAAGTTGTACGACGCTGCTGTCCCAGATAAGTCAAAAGTTGAAGCCAAAGAGCTAAAACAGGCACTCCATTCACTTCAGGTCAGAAATGCGCTACTCCACCATGAAAACGAGGAGTTACGCAGTGAAATAAACGCCAAAAAACAGAAGAAAAAGCACAATCCAGTTCTAGATCTTCAGCAGCACCAAGAGTATCAAAGTTTGGCGGTAGTGTGGAGTCCTCACTCAGTACAAGAAGCTCGGGCTCGTAAACACGCAAAACAACAAGAAGCTAAGGCAGAAAAAATCCGAAAACAAGAGCAAAAAGAGATTAAAGCTGCTGCTACTGCCTATAAAAAAAGGATTGCAGCAGAAGCAAAAGAAGCCCGACAGTTAGCACGGGAGGCACGAGTAAAGGAGCGGGAGGCGAAGGCTGCGCAACTCGCGGCTGCCCGGGCTCAAAAACAACAAGAACGCGTTGCTGCAACACCAAAAAAACTTCAAGATAGAGGGAATAAAGGCAAAAGAAAAGCTTCATCAAGTCAAATATCAAAAACAGCTAAGCGTCGTGGTGTTGCGGATGATCAGAGTGGTGGTGCGTCTGCACCGCAGCCATCCGAGCCCTCTACCAAAACCACCACGCGCGGCCGCAAAATCAATCTTCCAAGTAAATATAAGTAGACAGCCATCAAATATATCATGATCTTACTACTCCACCAAAAAATCTCACAATATTAGCTTTTGTATGGGGCTTAGAAGCTTCGTTTTTTGGTGGGCGCGCATTTTGGTGGGGTGGCTCATTGTCTGACCATGCTCACGCACTGACCATGCCCGCTATGCCCCTAAGCGAGAATTCTGCGGACCATCCCCACAACGCAATCTCCACGACCAGAGAAAACACAAATGCCTCACCGCCGCTGAAGTCCAGTTGCTTTGTAATATATTCTTTTTTGGCCGTCTTTCTTCCATCAAGTCACATGAGCACCTTGTTCCTAGCATCGGTGGTTTAGTGGTAAAATTAGCCGTTGCCATTCATCTGTTCAATTGATACAATTCAATGGACAGCTTGAGCTGTTTCGGCTAGCCCCGGGTTCGATTCCCGGCCGATGCATTTTGCTGCCCTGCAGTCCTAGTGGTGTGCTGCCTAGTGGTGTGCTGGGTGCTCGTGGGATTGTGCTGTGTGAATGTCCTCTTCACAGCCAACTTTTTTGCCAGTCTGGGCAGAGTGTGACCAACGCTGTCAGATCCTCAGCTACTGTTTCTGTTTGTTCCTGGAGCCAAAGAATGGAAGATCAATTCAGCAGCGAAGATTTGCGATTCATCCTGAAGATCTTATTTGTCCTCTCTGGGTGACGCTCTTTACAGTTACTGTAATTAATTCGCATCAGATCATGTACACATCCATCTTCTCTGCCTCTTCAATGGAAGCAGTGAAGCTGGATAGCTTGAAAATGGTGTGTTAGTTGTCACTGTGTGCGTGCTGTCCAGAAACGTGGAAGCGGATCGCCCAGACGCTGGCTATTGATGCTCTAATTGACAGTTGTACCGTACATAACAAGGTCATGGCTGCAGATGATACAGGAATACGTGAACACTTGAGGGTCGTGGTAGAACGTATCGCGCACTTGCTCGATGGCACGTGGAAGCTGAGTTAGACTTTAGTTAACAAGACAAAGTAACTTCAATCTCTCTGCTCTATCCCCGCTTAAGCTTTCGCAGATACTACTGCACTTGCTTTTCTACCTTCATTAACGTACTTGGGAACTTGATCTTGCTCAGATAGTCTGTTCAGGGTTTGTTCCACGTCATAATAATAGATCCAATCCAGAGCCTCGTTGTAATGCCTCTTGGCGAAATCAACCCAACTTGCTTCCCATCCATCTCTTTCGGCTACTGATTGGCCCCGAGCACGCATATCGGCTAGAATTCTGCACCTACTTAAAGTCAGTAATTTTGAGAAGTAGGACTAGTTGCCAGATATCAACTCACAGTTCTTGGTAGAATGGTCTTCTGGCAGCGTCGAAAGCCACAAAAGCCTTGGAGATAGGGTCTTTGGGCCCAGACTCCAAGTGCCGAGCGAGCGCATTCCCAAATGTCCAAGCATCTTGCAGACCAAAAGTAGCCCCCGAGCCAAAAGCACCTTACACGCTGGCAATAACCAGAGTCTAAATAGACATAGGATTAGCTGCATCCCCAATCAGAATGACAGTTTTCCCCTTCACACTAGATGACCAACTTGGACCTGCGAAAGCGGCCAATAATTCACGAGCAGTTCCCAGAGGCAGTCGAGCGGGGTATCCTCAGGCCAGATGATGACATGCTTCTCTTTTTGACGTTATTAACACTGAAACAGCATTGGAAAATCTCTTGGAAGCGAGGAGTTGGCCAGGAGTGTTGTTGGCCAACACATCGATCCTTTGGAGTCGAAAGAAAGGAAATGACTAATGAATTTAAAGACTCAGGAGCCCAAAGCCTTTCCAGCATTTGGACGTCCGTGAACTCAACGCCCGAAACTGAACTGAAGCTACAATACACATACCACAATTGATTCGACCTCTCATCCCCTACAAGAGCTCTGTTTCATAAGTCTGCGTCATAAGTTGCTAAATTGGTTGCTGGGGATATTTAGGCTACGCTGTACTGAAGCCATCACTCTTACAAAATTGAATGCTTGTTGGATGTCCTTCATGCCTCGCCGGCATCGCGAAGCTACTTCATAACAGTTGCGAATGGTAATTAGAAGCCACCATGAGAGAATAACCGGTGTGTTTGATAGCGATGCCCGAAAGTTCAAGACGTCAAGTTGGCGATTTATGATGGTAATAAGACGTGTATCACCTTCACTTTCCTGGCGGCAACAGGCGCTAATGATATCCGACGTTCATTTCACATAACATATAAAGCTGCTGAACCTGACACACATGATGAATAGGTGGCGAATATAGGCATTAGCAACTACTACCATTTTGTCCCGACGTCCTCAGCATAAGGTAGAAATTTCAGTCAACGAGATGCATGTTTTCAACTTTACCATTTAAGGTCTTTGCCTTGTAGCGCGTGTGCGCATGTGGACCATGACCCACTTCAATTCCCTTTCTACTCCACACCACCTTACACATATTCGCCGGGGCCTAGTGAACAAGCTCACGACAGCTGAGCGAGCGGTTCAACCTACTTCAAATCTTTTGACTCGGCGTCGCGCTTACGTGGCATGAGGCGGTATTTTGCTTTACACTCGCTTCTGCAGGGCGCTTGGGGCTCTTTCAAGTTGTGCAAGAGACGACAACAGTTTGTTCACATTATTGCGAGCTTGATGGATAGGAAAAACGCGTGGATTGACTATGGAAACAGTTGAAGAGCCGCTTCTATTGCATTGCTTGCTTCTGCAATGTTGCTAACTTGACTGCTGCTGTTGGCGTCTCGCAGCGTTTCCGCGGTAGGGTTCATAGCTACTGTAGGGCTCTCGGAATTGCGTTGCTAAGTTTGTAAGTATGTCGTTCATGGCAGGGCCAGATGTTGAAGTCACTCACTGCGCGACGTTCGATAGGTCAAATATCCCAGCAAAAGCTGAGCGGCGGCCATGGTGATGTTAACGACGCCAAGGGTGATGTTCGCGATGGTGTCTCCACTGATTCCCCCGGCGCTACTGGCACGGGCTAGCATAGCAGGTGCAGTGCAGTTCATTTTGTTCGATATATCGAAGAGGACGGATTGACGACGATGTAGAGTTGGCCTTGTTCACGCAAGCAATAAGAGGCGATGTTGCGCTGTCTTCTGTGAGGGAGCATCAGCTTTATGAGCGAACATACGGCCATTAGAGCGTTGCGCTCTTGCCCAATTTCCCGTGAAATCCAAAGCAATTCGACATTGCAAGTGGATACACTGCGAATGGAAGGCGAATATGAAGAGTCTATTGTAGCGGTCAAAGTTGCCGTAAGAATTCCACAAGATTGTTCCTGATTTTCAACAGGGAATTGCGGTCAACTGATATCGACACAAGAAATATGTATATGTCGGGCCTACCGGCACGGTCCAAGCGGGCAACCAAAAATAAACAATGAGTGGACAGCCACCAGCAAATGGGCGCGACAATGACTCGGTGCTCCAGGATGAAACGTTTTCTTTGCGTAGCGCTTCTACGTACGTACTGATGCTTCGAGGCCATCTTCGGTTTGCCCTCACCCAGGGTACATCACGCCGCGCGGATCCGCCTGCGGCCGATGCCAGGACACTGTGCCTTGGTCCAACTCTTTCTAATTTTCATGAATTCAGAAACTGTAGCTGCGGTTTGGTGTTGCGAAGCCATCTGGCGTCTGAGCGGCGACATTTCAGCTGACGGATTTGCACGCACCTTATGATCTGTGCGCGCCGCTAGTAGACTCCCCCGCAGCTACGTACAGGCGGAGGCCAATGCGGCCCTGCAACACGGCCTCTGAGGACATCGCAGAACACCACCAACACAGGGGGTATCGACGACACAGGAGATTGCTTTTACATTTTGTAATAGAAATCCGGATTCTGCGGGCATATCTGGCCCTCTGAGCACGACGCGAGCTTGGCAGCATACAAGTAACATGGCCCGTCACGGTGCCGTGAGAGTGTAGGATTAGGTCTGATTATTCCAAAACCATGCCCTTGCCCTAACCGGGGTGCCGCTAACACAATACACAGTTCAATACACAGTTTTAGTTCTACTTGAGTGGACAACTTTTTTTCACTTCACCTGGAGCAAACCGCCAACGTTCTGCTCCAGGTCGCATATATAAACATCAACTGCTCGCCCATGGCTTTCTCATTTTCCACACGAGCATCAGCCCGTTCTATGCTCGACCAAAAGCAAGCCATCGACGCATTCCATCATTGACCATCCATCCCACGCTACTGAGCCTGTCGCCGATCCACCATGATGGATCCTCCGACCCCACAATGCCATTGTTGTCATTGTACCTTGAGAAGGGACTTGATTGCACAGCTCGCCGAGGGTTGCACTCGTATGCTTGCATCTCCATCACCGTCATTACCATACTTAGATTCTATCAGACACGGCCACTCGCAGCTGCACCGAACCTCCTGCCCATGATGTTACGCAGCACATTTACCATGTCCGCGCGCCCAACCAACTACACCACGAACACTTGGAGCTTTCTCAAGCCAACAACGCGCTGTCGGCTACGCTCACAAACTTGAACGCCCAAAGCACTACCTCGACTGCCGTGACTGGCACGCCCAACTCTCTGCAGTCACACGACCATGGCCGTCCACGCCAAACCACCACGAGGCGCGCGTCTTTTCCCGTGAGACATTGCTCTTGGTTCCATCCTTCCTGCGCTACGACTCACAGGTACCTTAAACACTTCGCCAACCACTACCGCGACAAGCACCTATCACATCACTGGAACTGGGTGAACAACGCCTACTGGTGCTGCAACATCGAGTTCTTCCCTGACGGAAAAGAGCTGATCGAACATGTCTGGGAATTGCACCTGGCTTTGTCCCACCGCTCTGTTACCATGGCAGGATGATGGGATGTGTGTACATATCCCATGTCCGGCACAACACCCCTCCCCGTCCTATCTACACTGTGGCTGGGCCACACCTTGATAGACTACTTATGATTTCCTTCATTATGGTCCTACCCTACCTGAGTAACAATGTTACATCTTCGCTTTCTTGTAATTTAGCCAAAGACTCGTACACAAACCTGCTCGTCAATGAGTACCTTCTAGTTCCCAAAAGTAAGAGCAATGTTGTCAAGATATGACCATGGAATTTGAAACTACTCATGCCATTAATATTCAACTTTCCCAGATGGCAATACCATAGACCTTATCGCCGTAAGATATGCGCGAAAAATGTTGCCATTTTGTCGTAGATGTGGTACAATGACCAAATCTATAGGATTGAGAATAGCGGTGCGCGAGGAAAGAGCGACTCCACATATCACATCTTTTGTCAAGCGCCAAAGTTTCCAAGGCTTCAATGCCCACTCCGTTTCCAGTAAAGCGAACAGTGTCATTGACTAACTAAATGAACTGGACATCTCTAATCTTCATGATATTTGTCTGAGGCAATGGGCGACATGCGCCTCAAAAATAATGAGTTTTTTTGAGATAGGGCTGTATTGAGAAGATGACGAGATAAATTCCCTGCATGTGGGAAGGCGAAGAGTGATCCCAGGCGACTAGTGGAAAAGCTTGGATACATGCCTTTGCATTGTTTTGTGTCACTAAAAATCTGATAACAAATCAGTTTACTGCAGAGATAATAGATATGTTAGTGACACTGTTATGCGAGCGCAATGGCGATACATGGGCATTGAATGATGCTACTATCTCCCAAGAATCTGATGCTGCGCATCGACATCTCAACTTGAGACGTGAGCCTCGAGTATGATGTAAAGTAGTATGTGAAAATCAACCCTTATTCCAATCGCTGCGACTGTCCTACGCCAAATCTGCTTCAATGATGCTTTCCACCGCTCGAGGATGACTCCTAAGATGAACAATCTTGAACCCAGCTTCAGCCAACAGCTTTCCCCATTGCTCTTCTGTCCTCACCCTCTTGCTTCTACAACTCATCACCTGCAAATCCACGGTTGTCGTAAGACTCGCCGCCCCCTTCTCCGGCAGCACGATCTCGTAGATCAACAACTTAGAATAGCCCGGCTTGAAGGCAGCTTTGATATTCGAAAGCAGGCGTACACATTCCGCATCCTGCTTTTCGTATAGTACAGCATGGATTAGATAGGCGCGAGCGTGCAATTGAGGTTGAGGGGCCAAGTAGTCGTATGCTTGTTTCACAATGCGTGGGTCCGTACTCTCAGCATCGTTATCAATGACTTCAGGAGGGCCCTGAACGATGAGCACACCCTCTGGGAGATCTGGATTCTCTTCCAACAATCGTGTTGCGTCGCGGCTATGCGCGTTGCTGATTTTCACCAACAACGGTTTTCCGGGCGCCATGTCGGCCCCGTCGATAATTTCTTGTGTATCATATATGTCTGTCCAGGGCATCTTGTGGTTTTCCAATGCTTGCATAATCCCCATGTAGCTGCGCCCTTTGCCCTCGGGATCCGCAGTGCAGAGAGTATGGAGATCAGTACCACCGTTCATGTCGCTATAGTTGTCAAAGGATTTCGGATCAACCGGCTCGCGGTAGTTGTGCTTTTTGAGAAAACTGGGGAGGTTGAGTGGTGCGGGGATTGTGTGGTCAATGCTAAGTGGATTTTAGTAGGTCGTGAAGGAAACGCATTTAAAAATGTGAACGTACCCGCATTGTGTGATTATGGGTATGCCCGATTCAGTATCTCCGACCGAGAGTGTGTAAGGTGTAGGCTTCCAGGTATCCACATCGGTTTCTTCGAGGACGTTGAGCGCAGCAAGATGTCTGAAGAGTCTTCCTACGAATCATAAAATTAGTATTTAATTCTTCCTCTCCTGCTCACTTAGGTACTCATGTCGAAACTTACGCAGCAGATTTGGCTCGACCTCCTTGTTGGCCCACTTGACCAACTGCTCCAAGTTCACAGCCGCGCCTGGTTTCGCCTTGTCCGCTTCAGTCCACTTCTCCCAAATTCCCAGGTCGAGCGCCGTCTGAACACCAGCAATGAGAACAGGAGTTTCTACAGAAAGTCTCCAACTTTGCTCGAATGGATTCTCTAGGCGACTCAAAAGACGTCGAGCCGCTTCTTTAACTTCATACCGCTCGGCATCGCTAGGGAAGGTCGTGGGTTGGATGGAGTCCAGAGACTTTATCACAATCCGTGAATGGTCTCTTACTTTCATGACGATGGATGAGTATAGTTCTGATTTCAATCAAGGAGTGAAAGTTATGTCGCAAGGACAGAGAAGAGACGGAAGTTCAGTGCTGGATAAATGTAGTTTATAATTTTGCTGACTTTCATGTACGAGTTTTAACAGCGTTTTGGCTCCACATTTATTGTACATGCTAACCGTCCCGAGTATTGCCTACCTACGACGTGCATTAAATTGACCTTGGCGGTCGCAGAAGACGTGTAGTACAAGGGGGGTGTTCCTTCGCCTACATAGACTATGATAAGATGCAGGAGTCGTGTCTATAGTGGGGCCGCCCCTTGCTAAAACTCGCCCTGTCTTGCAGCTCGTATTCCCAGGTACCTTCCATCTTACATCTACATGGTTTTCCGCCGAACATACGAACTGCAGCTAAGTTGCCAATCGCCTCGTCGCTTAGAGTCTTGAGTGTGCTATGGAGAAATCTGGGAGAGGCTGGAGTTTTCAATATAGAATTAAGGACCTTCAAAATTTGAGATAGCAGGTCTTTGCAGCAGTTTTGGTCATCTCCGTCTCAGCTGAAGTCTTGAATCCCATGAAATTATGAATCTCGTTCATCAAATTTGATTTTCGTCTTCCACGAAGCTGCATCATCGCGATAGAATTGAGTAAATATCGAGGTGCGAACGGACTAGGAATCTGTTGTTTTGGCATATTCTTAGAAGCATCAGCGGCAGTCTTGGATTTGATATCGTGAGATTCAAAGATTGTATAGCGTATTTCTCTACCTCTTGCATGGATTCTCGTGTCACGGGCGAAAATTGTTTGGGCTGCTTTTGTATGAGGATTGAATGCAAAGACGTCATCCCAGTGCGGCGCTCGCACTCTTGGGTCTGTCGATCGCGTTGAGGACGCAAAAAAATGATTGGAGTGCTAACGACATATCCATCTCGGCGTTCGGAGACCTTCGCGCTGGGTTTCACATTTTCTGTTGTACTGAGAGGTAGGACGGGTGACAAACAGCTGGACGACTTTAAGATGCGCTCATTGGCTATGTCACTGTATATGAAGGTAGTCTCATAAACTTGAAAATCCAATGTGCGATGCTGGAACTATTTGTTGAGGTAGACGCAGTGGTCGAGAGCCGGACAAGAGATTTTATGTCAGGGGTTACGTCGGCTTACATGTGAAGAAACATGATCATCAGGCATGATCCCCTCCCAAGGCCAACCATGACTCGAAAGACCCAGTTTCTAGCATGAATAACAAGAACCAGAACAACCAGCTGGCGAGCTACTCAGCCAATTGGTGTTCGAAACGCGCAGAGTATGCAGAAGCTCATTCAGCGGGAAAATGGCTCATCTGCATGTGCAGGGTAGAGGGCGTTAGTAGATTTGTAGTAGCACGAAGGGGAACACGCAGTGGCGGAGCGGCAGCATTGCGGCGCGGATGCCGGTGAACGGGGCTGTAGACGCACTCGCTTATACAGTTGTGACGTTCATCTTGGACGTATCTGGGTTAGTCCTTCGAACCCCGGACTTCTTAGGGGTGTTTAAAGAAGCTGTGCCGAGAAATCTGATTTCATGCCTACTTGGGAATGCTAACACATGTGAGCTACTGTCTGCGGAAGCGGGTAGAACCTAGAAACCATGACTCGGATAATTTTACCCCTGTAGATTGTTTATGCTCCTCGTATGAAGGATTCAGGGCACATTTCGGTATGTCACCTCGGCTCCTACTTCCACAGCTGTTTACTATTTTGCCAAAAGTGCTACGTGTCGTACTTGCTTCCTTTGCCATGAATGACTTTAGCGAAGCCCGGAATTGAACCGTCTCCCCGACGCGTGCTTACTTAATAGGGTGCTCAACCAAATTGAGAGTACATTTAGTAGTGTGATGACCGAAATTTTGGATCTGTCGGCGGAAATTGTACCGAGCCTTTCTGGAAGCAGAACAAGACAGCGACATCTAGTCATACTTAGAGTGCAGGGACTAAGCAAGCATACTTGGCATATATGTTTACTGGTCGGAAATACATCGATAATACTATATTCGACTATCATGTTGTTTGCAACCGCAGTACGTGTTCAGATTGCTCTGCTCTTAGCGTTGGTCGAAAATCGCTGTAACTTTACAATGACTTGTGAGACCATACAAGCATTGCAACCTCAGAAGTATGTCCATCTCTAACTGCAATCTCCATCTGAAGTCTCCACCCTCGTGCACAAGCTAGCCTCCCTAAGCCCCGAAAAATAGCAGTCATCTCTCTGTTTCTCAATGCTTCACCGTCTTCAAGTGCAAACACAAGGGTGTTTAGCCTCAAGTGAAGGTGTTGGGTTTCGAGCGCTATGGCATGGCACGACGACAGCAGACCGAGGCCGATATCGCTGGTTTGGAAACGCATCGCTGATGCATCATAAACGAGTGTTGAGGTAGGTGATGTTAATGCATAAGAGTAAATGAGGTTACGTATCTCTCCGGGTAGGCGCAAGAGTGGTGAGACGATCTCTGATGGTGCCGTGATGGAATTGTTCTGGGCCGGTCCAAGGAGTTTGAGATGATGCTTTTTCGCTCTTCGGAGGGACTTGGATATCTTTGAGGAATTTTCAAACGAAGCCCTGTGTGCTTGCGAAGGCCGAGAGGTCTTTTGAGAATACGGGTTTTCATCGGAAAGGTCCTGACTTGTTGATATATGCAATGTCATGGTTGCTTTGGCTTTTGGTGCTGGTTCCTTGGACGTGTAGGATGAGCTGTGATATGTTGGCTACCGGTAGGTAGTAATGGTGGTAGTGGTGGAAAAGAGGATATTGTATCCGCCACTCTCTATTGAGTATATATTGAAAGATGCAAGTAGACTCGAGGTAGAGATTTCAATGTGAGCATATAGAGGAGCTGCGTGTGACGCATGCCATGATTTGTATTGGAAGGGGAACACCTCGCTACCAAACGGTACACGGGGCCACTCTTACTATTGCTATTGTTTGTTCCTGACAATATCAGAATCAATGAGATCCAGGGATCTATTAAGAACAATACTTACAATTCTTTGAAACATCTCACCAACAGTGCAAACGGATGCCGCACAAGCGCCACGTGGTTTGCAGTGCCGTTGTCGCACACACGGACATATTGAGCACTTTATAAAGTAACCGCGCTCTTTTGTCCTGGCAGCGTACTCTCTTCGAATTCAATCTTCTTGATATGCTGCCCCGGCACAACGATGAGACCAACATAGCGACTGTTCCATGCCACTGTCGCAGACTGGTTTCCCGACTCTTCAACTGCCTTACGGATGGCCTCGGCTGAAGGAGCGCGGTATTCATATGCCAGTGCGAGAATGATGTTGCGGTCCTACCTAGCATTAACAGCATACACACCACAAGGCCATCATCAGCCACCCACCTTGTCTGTGCATTTCATCTGACCCCCAAAAACGCGGCCATCACTTGCATGAATCCGCAGGTTCTTTCCAATGAACTGGCCCAGCCAGAAGGTGGCTTGCTCGTTGTCCATGTCGGGGTTCTTGTTGGCTCGTGGGGAGAACCAACTGTATCGGTTTCTCCTCCTGGCAGCCAACATTGCGTCGCTGGAAAAGAGGGGACCCAGTGTGGCTGTGTAACCAGACTGAGGCTGGAGTCGTGGCTTGAGGTTGTCGGAGGCGGGGAACTGCCCGCCGGTCGGCCTTGGCGCGTTTGACGCGTTTGCGATGGATTTTCGGAATTGTGACAATTGCATGCGACGGCGTCCTTCACACGCACACCAGGATGCATTCGATACGGCGGAGCTGCCAATCGGCACTCCAATCCTCGCGCTACGTCTGCTTGTACACGGGTAGCTCGAGACGTGCCTTTTCGCAGAGTCCAGCGCACTACAGAGGTCCGCATCACTTCCGAACTGTGCTCTTTTAGACGTCTGGAATTAATTCAATGCAGGCGCACTCCCCAACTTCCTGCCGCCGTCTTCTCCTGAACTCTCTGCGCTCCTTTCGACCTTCAATTCCAAGGTCCTGCTCCCATATCACCTGACAAAAGAGCAACAAAAGCTCGTCTACTCGCAAGAGTCCCGGCCCAAAATCGAAGCCGAACCTGTGGAAATCACGCTTGGCGACGTTACCCTCCCCCTTGAGCATCTCGATCGCAACAGGCTACCGGATCGCTGGCAAACCTTCCGTGAGGTAGTGCAAAATAGCGAAACTAAGGAAGATTGGGAAAATGTCGTTCGATGTCTCGAGGGATTTGTGGAGGCGGGAATTGAGGTCAAGACAAAATGGCAGGAGATGGTTGTTAGAAAACTAAATGAGGCGGGCATGTATCATCTTGTGCTGAAGATGCTCCAAAGGCCAAAGGCGTCGGGAGTTCGGCTAAGCAACAGAGGTGTTGTGACTGAAGTCCTGACGGGAGTGCACCACAGGGCTGCAATGGCGGACTGGGAACAGGAGGAGACCACGAAAGCACTGAAAATGGCAAAACAAATCGCGGAGCTCATGGAGAATGATGAGCATCACGCCAGCCAATCCGCAGCTACCGCAAACGAGAAGGGTGACTGGAGGGGTCATCCTGTAGTCGTTGCGCTACCTACCGCACTGGCAGCCACAGTCGCTGAAAAATATGGTGGAGCCAAGGATTATGTCAAAAAGATGGCCAATCGTTTGGTGGCTGCAATCAAACAGACAAATTATATGGTAAGTTTCATATTTTTGAACGCTTTGAAAGTGGTCTAACATGCGTCTTCTCTTCAGACTAGCCTTGATGTCCTCTCGCAGCAGTCTACCAAGACTTCTGCCGATTTTAAGAACGTCACAAAGCAAATCAGTTTTGCAACCAAATTTGGGCACGAACTACTCGAACTCATCATCGTTTGGAACGCGCTCAAGACGTCTCGCAAGGTGCTGGGAAGCGAAATGTCCATGGCAAATGAGGCACAGCAGTACGAGTCGAAGGTCAACCAAGTCCTGATGCAAGCCGTGGGTAATCTGGACACACTTGTGACACGAAATGGAACACCTCTCCCACTTCAGTACGTGGATCTGGTAAAAGAGGCAGTGGAGAAGTGCCGATAGAGGATGGTTTTGATGTGTAAGATTATGTAAAATCCAAAACGACCATTTTATCATGCTGCCTACACATACGATCTCAATTTTGCAAGGCAATATGCATTTTTTCCGATTTGACATCCCAAACAAAGTATTTCGCTGCCATACTCAGTGTAAAATTTGTGAAAATATGTTTTTGTCTTAAATGCCCTGCAAGCACTATGCTGTTGAAAACTCTGTATATTGGCTCTATCTGTTCTGATCTTGGAATTTTGATGACTTTTACTACAGTGGTTGTCCTCATTATTTTCAAGCTCAAACTTCCGACTTTGCTTGCAACGGTTGTAATCAACCTATTCCCTGCATCGATTTCGGACTCCAAAAATAGTTCGTACAATTTTATTTGCACAAATGCATATCACCGGCGCACCGAACTAAAAAAGCACTTACAAAAAGAGCATGCGCCGCTCATTTGGTTTCTTAAAACTAAGTGATGTACCAGCAGTGACGCAATACCATAGACGACGCAACATCCTATGCAACGAAAGACCTCAAATCGCGAAGCACCTTCAGCCAATACACCTCAAACATCAAGTCCTACCCTGGAATAATGACTCTCCGCCACAACGCCTAGGCAGTAAAGTCCCACCTCGTCACCTTTGAGCGAAACACCCTCTTCTTCCCTTTATACTTGAACCTGCTCAACTTCCCCCTCTTCGTCACCGCCGTCCTTACACTTCCTTCTCTTCTGCTCCCCTGCTCATCTCGCCCCTCACCATTACCCTCAACACCGCCACCGCCACCCTGACCATCTGCACCGTCCACCAGCTCGAAAATAGGGTGTGGCCCACACATGAACACATCTTCCACCATCATCCCGACAATCTCCGCCTAGGAATTCAGCTGCATCGGCCGGGCATTTGTGCGAGCGTGCGCATGCAGCCTCAACGCGTCGCCGTATAAGGCTAGGAGTTTGTTCGCCACGGCCTCGTTGGAAGTTAGGATACTACGCAGTTGCAACTGCAAGTGAGCGTGGTCCCTTGGTCCGTGGATATCGAGCCGGATGTCGGATACGCGACGCTGTATCTCGTACAGGACGAGGGAGCAGAAGCAGCGCGTGTCTTTGGGAACGAGGCTGTTGTATGTTGAGGACTGAATGGCTTCAACGAGGGCTGGGTGCAGAATTTTGGCAAGATCGGTGGCCGAGGGCATGGTATAGGGTATGGGGTGTTTTCCAACATGTTTGGGGGTGAGATCCGCAGGTAATGCCGAGTCGATAGATAGGCGCTCGAGTGTGCTTTTCAGCTGGACGAGCTCTTGCGTGCGGATGGGGACTATGCGGCTGGCTGGATAGAGGGGTTGGCTGATGCGGTTTCGAAGAGCAAGCAGGATTGGAGTCGGAAGATGGACTCTCGGAGATGTGGATGAAGTGGAGGGGTTGAAAGCAAAATCCCGTACAATGATGTCTGGAGGAGGCCGTGATCTCAGAAGAGAAGCATCCCTCACTGCCTTTTTTACATCGGATTCAGATAGAGACCGTGGCTTGTTGGGTAAAGATCGAGACATATTGGCGGCGGAGTCCAATAGTGTTTGAAGCGATGGACTGATGGAAGCATCTCTGTTCACAGGTGAAGACGGCTGATTGGTGAGGAGAGCGTGAGACTCGAGCGACTGATGCATAGGAGTATCTGATCTCGCTCCCATGACTACGGAATCCAGCGATCCCACATTGTTCAAAACCATGTTTGCACCCTGGTCTTCTGTCTCCAATATCCGAAGCAGCGCAAGGTTCATATCTATGTCGTTGTCCATAACGATAGGCAGTGGCGCAGAAGAGCTGCTCCGTATGGCAATATAGTGATGGCAGAGAAACGATTTAAAACTGGCTGGGAAGAGGTCCTGGAAGAGGGACCAGGAGTATTTGGCTGAAAGAATTGAACTCACGCATGTGAACACTGGTCAATTGTGACTTCCTTGCCGCGAAAACGGGTGTGCTGTTTCCACATGTTCACAAAGATCAGGTAACTCCAGCCGGGAAAGGAAAGCAAGTGCCCCTGCGCACTGGGTGGGGAATGCGAAGCTTTGAGATATCGAGAGCTGCTCGTAAATAATCGTATTCGTACAAATGGTATCATTCTTCAAATCCCAGCCATTCACCATTCTCACTCTCGCCATCCTCCATCTCTTCATCTACAACCCCATTTTCTATTTCCTTAACGCCAAAATCAATAGTAAGTGCTGTGTTTTCCTTTTTTCCCACGGGTTGAGATAGCAGATATTCAATCCGGTAAATGTTGTCGTCCGCTAACCTGGCTAGTTCGGCCTGGATCCTTCGGACGGCCTTCTCTACACTTCGAAGCTCGGCTTCCAGGCCTCCCTTGTGCTCCTTCATCCATCGTCCGTGCTTGCTGAGTAATGATTCTATCCACACCAAGTTGAACTCCAGATGCGGGGACTCGTCGGCTTGGTGTGCGACGAAACGTAGTAGTCGGCCAAGGTAGACAAAGGGCAGTTCCTTGACTACGAGCGGGATGTCGGTGACTGGTGTAGCCTCATAGACACGGCGGATAAGGTTGCGCTCATTCAATCGGAAGGCCATTACTAGCGCCTTGAGATAGTCTTTTTGTGCAAGTGTATCGAGAGTGGTAGATGGCGTGACGCTGATGTCAAGATCGAATGGATCGAACTGGAAAGTGTTATCAAGCGAGTAAATGAGCAAGCCTTCTGTCGATGCAGCACAGAATGCGCGACCAGTGGGTGAGAAGCCGAGATCTGGCACACGGACTTCAGGCCGAGTTCGCCTTGCGCCAATGCCTTTTTGAGCGCCAGGGAGGGTAGTGTCCCGACGGTCCTCAAGATCTGACGCTTCACCCTGGTCATCGATCAGGCCTTCTGGGCCAGCCTCTGTGAGAAGCTTGCTGTTCAAGAACTCTTGTGTGCCATCCAAAGACAGGTTGACAGAAACGGTAAGCTTCTTGAGCAAAGCACCTGACTGAACATCGTACAAACAGATGTACTTGCTGTTGCCGCCCGCCAAGACGCAAGTACCGTCTGCGCTGTACCTGACTGACGAAAAGGCCTTTGTGCCGGCGACGTTGGCTGCTGTTCGTCGGTCGGACATCTTGCGCCCACCAGATACATCCCGTCGCGCGTCGACCCCACTCTCCTGTGCAGCATCAGAGACATTCCAGAAAGTCAGCTGGCCATCGAGTGTTGTGACTGCTATTTGCTTCGAGTCTGGGCGGAAAGCTACGCAAAGGACGTCGGCCATGAGCTGGAGCGGCTCACTTGTCTGAGTACGGGCAAAGATGTTCCAAACGCGCACGGTCCTGTCCCAGCTCCCACTCACTAGCGTGCTTGCATCTGGGGAGAATGACAGAGATGAGACCGGGCCTTCGTGGCCTGAAAGTCGATCGAGCAACTGCCCTGTCTGAACGGACCAGATGTGTATGTCGAAAGAGTCGATGGAGCCGGCACAAACCACCTCGCCACTCGGGTCGACAGCTAGCGACGAAAAAGAAAGCCTCGACGGCGCGGTAAAGGTACGGAAATTGCGGTATCGATGCAGATCCCATGCGCGGACCGAGCCGTCCAGACTGGCTGTGAACAGGACATTGCCCTTCTTTGCAAACTCGCAAGCTGTGACTCCGCCCATGTGCTCTGTGAATGTGACGACGCAGAAACCCGAGTTGACATCCCACACCTTGATTTTTCCATCATCTGCCGCTGTTATGATCCGTTGACCGTCGGGAGAGTAGGTGATGGTGTTCATGGAGTCAAAGTGTCCCTGCTGCTTCAAAATGTACGACTCGGACTGCCACTCCCAGACTAGGAGCTGTCCGAGTTTGGATGCGCCGAATGCGAGCCACTCGCCTGTCTTGTTGATGGCCACGTAGTCGATGTCGTTTTGCGATATGCTGAGGCTGGATATCTGGGCGAAGTCGGGTAATTCGTGGATGAAGAAGATGCCGTGGGAGAAGCCGGTGACGAGAAGCTTTGACTCGGGATGAAAGCTGGCGCATGTAACATGGGCGTTGTTCTGGTGGAAAAAGTGTCGCTCAGCGATGCCCCACTGGAGATTATCGTCGTCATCCTCATCGGCGCCTTCAGGCGCATCGTAGCGAAGCATGTACTTCCATGTGAAGAGAGCACCGTCTTTGCTCACTGTATAGATAGTCTCCTGGTCCTTGGAGAACCATGCGCCGACAACATCTTGCCGGTGACCGCTCAGCGTAGTCTGCGCATGTCCCTCTTCCTGGTCCAGACTCCATATCCGCGCCGTCATATCCTTGGAAGCGCTTAGGAAGAAGCGCGAGTCGCTAGACCATTCTATGCTCTGGACATTATTGTAATGTCCGGTATAAATTCGGTGTCGCACAAAGGGCGCGAACTCCAGGTCGCCCTCAGCGACATCTGGCGTCGAAGGTGTGTGCCATACTTCAATCTGTCGTCCCAGGCCTACGGCAAAATGTCGACCCGACGGCGAGAAGGCGAGCGCGGTGACCTCTCCGCGCAAGGAAAAGTGGTAGAGAACAATGCGACGAGGAACATTGGTGAGGATTGCACGACCGTCTTGGTCGACGGAGAGGAGAAGATTTCCTCGGGGATTAAGTGCGAGGCGCACGATGTTCTTGCGGTGGGAAAAGGGAAGGGTATGCGATTTGGAGCTGGGAGATTGTCAGCGACTTGACAATGAGAATACGACTGGTTTTTTATCGCATACTTGACGAGGTCAAAGATAGTGACCCGGTTGCCTACGGGCGACAGCAGACATGTGCCATCGGGTGTGAAGAGCAGGTTGCCTCTGCTGTAGACAGTGCCCAGCAGGTTGGAGAACTAATTTTTGTTAGCGATACAGATGGGCGGCATGTGCAAGAATATGCGCACGCACCTGGAAATCCGTCTTCATGTTCAAATGGCGCAAAACAACAAGAACATGGCGTCGCTGTGGGGGAATGGCGTCTTGAACTTTTTCCAAGCTCGGATCTCCACCAGAACGCGCTAGTGGTGCAGGCGCACATCCCGGTCACCGCAAGGGGCCCGTGCCTGCCGACCGAGCGACTCTCGCAGAAAGGGGACCCAGCCCAAATTGTCCAACACCACCACCCCAACGCTCCCTCTGCGCTTCTCCGTTGCACTCGCCCCTCAGCTGCCCCGTCGCAGAATCCCCTGTCTGTACGTACACACTTGGGTATATTGGCCTGCATTGGGCCATGCTGTATCGAGCTGTTTCTGCTAACACGTCCCCGTAGACCCTTTCCCCGTATACATACACATACGCCAGCACTTCACCACACCAACCATGGCCGAGTCCGCGTCCCCAATTGGCATTGCCAATGTACGTCCATGTCTGATCCTACTGTTCTGTATTTTGTTGTTTGCTAACTTGTCGTCCAGCTCCCTAACCAGAGGTATGCTCTTTCTAGCGGACACGCAGTGTCAAGCCTAACGTAGGACAGGCACAAGATTGTCGCCAAGCGTGGTGCTGCTTTCACCATCATGGTAGGCTTCCGTCTCGTCTTCATCTGATACAGCATCTAACTGGCCCAGGTTGCTGGAGAGTCTGGTCTTGGAAAGACAACCTTCATCAACACCCTCTTCTCCACTACGATCAAGAACTACGCCGACCACAAGCGACGACACCACAAGCAGATGGACAAGACGGTCGAGATTGAAATCACAAAGGCAGAGCTCGAGGAGAAGTTCTTCAAGGGTAGGCACACTCTTACACTGCATGGCTTGGTGCCTTCAACTGACTCTGGCAGTCCGCCTTACCGTGATTGACACGCCTGGATTTGGTGACTATGTCAACAACCGCGACTCGTGGCAGCCCATTATCGAGTTCCTCGACGACCAGCACGAGTCGTACATGTTGCAGGAGCAGCAACCACGCCGCACTGACAAGATCGACCTCCGTGTCCACGCCTGTCTGTACTTCATCCGCCCCACGGGCCACACCCTGAAGCCCCTCGACATTGAGGTCATGAAGAAGCTCTGCACACGCGTCAACCTCATTCCTGTTGTTGCCAAGGCCGACACACTGAGCCCTACGGACCTTGCCAGGTTCAAGATGAGGGTACGTCTGCTACATGCGGTTGTCTAGGTAATCACATACTCACTGTCTCCAGGTGCGCCAGGTCATCGATGCTCAAGGCATCAAGATCTACACTCCCCCGCTAGAGGATGACGACGCTGCCGCCATGCAGCACGCTCGCAGCCTGATCGACGCCATGCCCTTCTCCGTCATTGGCTCCGAAAAGGATGTCCAGACCAACGACGGCCGCACCGTCAAGGGCCGACAATACGCCTGGGGTGTCGCCGAAGTCGAGAACGAGGAGCACTGTGACTTCAAGAAGCTCCGTGCCATCCTCATCCGAACCCACATGCTCGACCTCATCCACACTACCGAGGAGAACCACTACGAAGCGTACCGAGCGGGCCAGATGGAGACGAGGAAGTTTGGCGAGGCACGCCCAAGGAAGCTGGACAACCCCAAGTTCAAGGAAGAGGAGGAGGCGCTCCGCAAGCGATTTACCGAGCAGGTCAAGGTGGAGGAGCAGCGCTTCCGACAATGGGAGCAGAAGCTTATTGCTGAGCGCGACCGCCTGAACAAGGACCTCGAGGCCAGCCACGCCGAGATTAAGCGTCTTGAGAGCGAGGTGGACGCGCTCCAGGGCAGCGTCAACCGCTCCCACGGCCGCCGCTAAAAGGGTGGTGCATTGTGTGGTTGTCGTGGGTTTGCCGAGTTGGGCGCGGCAGTCAGTGTCATCGTCCCGAAATTCTTCCTCCTTCAAGATTCCCCTTCTGTTTCCGTGTGTTTGGTTGTCATATGTCTGTAATGTCGTGTCGCGATTGGGGGGAGTTTCGCTGTAGGCACATGTGGCACTGGACCTGGGATAAAACTGGCATGTCATAGCTTATAGTTGTTTACAATCTGGTATTAATTTTTCTTGTGCCCCTGATATCTCTTCTTCTTCCTCTTCCTCTTGGGAATGGGTATGTGATGTGTGTAACGCTGTTGAACAAGGTAAGTATCTCTCATCACACCTTGAGCCCGCCGAACACCCTATCCAGCTCCTCGCCTTCCTTTGCTTTTTGTTCCGCCTGCGGATCCAAATCCATCAAACTCGTTGCTTCTGTCTTTCCCTTGTTTTCACCGCCTTGGTCGCCCACAACCTCGGGCTTCAGTATATGCACCCCGCTATCTAGCCATCCCGGTGCCACTCTCCTCTTCTCCGCCAGATCCTCTGCCCTTCTCTTCTCCTCCCACTGCCCCAGCACCCGGCGCGCGTCTTCCTCGAGCTGCTTCAGATGCGCTTGCAGCGCTACGCACGACGAGAGAATCTGGTCCGGGTGCGCGGACGTCCCTGAGGCCGAGACAACGTAGGCGGGTTTTTGGGCGTCGTCGTCTTGTTGCGGCGCGGGCGACGACTCGTTTTGTGCGTGGGCCGGAGGCGACAGGATGCTGGGGGGTAGTGTGGATGGGAGCGTTTTGTACGAGTAGGGCAGGGGGATGGCGGTGGGGAGGGAGAGAAAAGGTGAGACGGTTAGAGGGACCTGGGCGAGGAGGGGGTGGGGGTCTGGAAAGAGAGATGGTTAGCCTCATGCTTTCGTTGTAGTATTGCCTGCGCAGGCACTCACGCTCGTCGTGCATGGTTCCGTATGTCTGACTGTTGGGATATGTGCGGGATTCAACGTCAGCGACTCGACAAGGTAGTGGTTCGTGGAGTGTTATGCGCTAGTCCGACCGGGCGGCTGCTTGCTTGCTTGTCTTGCCTGAACATGCGGAGGGAACAGGAGAGCGGAGGCGTTGGGGACTGGTGGGGTCCAATGATGCAAGGTACCATCGCGGCTAGATCCAACTACCGGCGCCCGCCTCTTGCGGGGTGCATAAACAAGGTGCCTTCATATTTGATGACTGTGCAATAGGAACATGGAGGTTAAACAGTGTTTGATTTGAGTTTATGTACGGGTTAGTCATGAATACTACGATGATACGCTGTGATATGAATAGCATCATAGCACTTTGCCCTCTGCTTCACGTAAAGAAACACTATATAATCACAGTTTGTGCTGTCATCATCGGTACACTGATGCTTCTCACATGACGGTGAGCCTTTAGCATAGAGGCTGAAGCCAAGCAGTTATTATCGATCAATCCAGCGGGTAGACGGCCAATCTATGTATCTGTCGCATCGGCCCAACAACGCGGAAAATTTATTCTTGTAACAGCCATCACGACACCCTGGTGGACATGGTCCGTTACTGATGAACAAAACACCATCGGCGTTCCAAGCCATCAAGAATGACGCGTTCATCCAAAAAGACTAAGCCCCTGTCTCAATCTGGAGAACAAGGGTACTGTGCCACCCAGTCTTCAGGTCGTTTCCAGCATACTAGAGTCAGCTTGCCAAGTGCATAAGGAACGCGGGTTGAGGCTGAGACAAGCAATGTTCATGGTATCCTGGAAGACGTGCTAGATAGGCGGGCACTAGATGCACATCAATTGCACCTATTCTAGAAGTTCCAAGCCATCACAGGCCGACGCCGTGAAACAGTTGTTCGGCCAAGTGGGGTTTCCGAAACATGAAACATGTTTGCGTAGCAAAGGACAAGAAGTATATTCCTCTCCAGACAGACCAAGTCTTCGGACCGGATCAAACATGTGCCGTAAATGCATTGGTTCGACCTTATGCTGTGCATGTGTACATACTGTGCCGCCAACATGCAGCGTAGTCAAGATTGCGAGGGCTCATGCACTTGGTCGGAACGAGTAGGCGCATTGGAAAACATCTGGGGTAGGTTTTCCAAGTGCGGGATACGGGTTTGTCTCGGCGGCCGAATTCTCTCTATATGCCGTTGAGTTATGCATATTGCTTACCCGACCGAGCGCGGAATGAGTGTACAGAGAGAAGGTTGACGCCAAACTCGGTACCATTGCTCATCATGACAAAGCAATAGAGGTCATGGATTGTCCGTCCGGCAATATATTCGCCTTGCGCCCGAGGGAATCGAAGGTTTATTGCACACGTGGGGCGTTTGGACCACGTGCATAGCCAAAAGAGACGTTGCAGGAGCGCGGAGCCGACAATTAGATGAAAAAAACACGGTCCTAATTGCAGGGCAAAGAAAGCACCGAGACGGCGTCCTGTATGGCGACTGGCGCAGCAGCGTAGCGACAATATAATAGATTGAACGTAGGCATTTGTGTGGAGCGTCTCAGACTATGTAGCCTGGCGGCCTCGAGTGGCCCTTCATTTGAGGCAACTTGACGGAACATGGGCGAAGAAGCCGGTAGCGAGAAAGGGAGTGGCGCCGGCACGCGATCAAAGAGCAACGGGCGGATGGCAATCCAATGGCCGTGTGTGCTGGCCCGCGGACGTGTTTGGGGTGGGTGATGAAAGGACGAGTGCGGGAGTGGTTTGGATGTTCGCGCTGCCTAACTGGGCCAAAGTAGCGGCTTTAAGGCAATCTACATAAATCACCTCCCCCATGTCGCCATGATTGCTACGCATATTAACCTCGAGCCCTAGCCCTTGGCAATGCATTCACACTACCGTCCAGCCAATCGCCATGCTGCTGTTCCCAATCACGCCAGCGCGCCGGGCGCACTGCCGTCGCTTGCCATCCTACGTGCCTGGGGGAATGGCTTGGCCCATTGGCATCAATCCCATACCTACACACGCAGCCACACGCTCCAGGGCGACTATAAGAAATGTGTATATAACATGATGGCACCCTGGCTTCCGGAACTCCAGCCCACCAGCTTTCACATTCGCTCCTTACTACCTCCTTCCTGAAAATGAAGGGCTCTACTGTTGCAAAGGCAGCTGCCCTGCTGTCTTCTACTTTTGCTCCTCTGGCCTATGCCCAGGACACTTTTACTCACAATGCCACTGGTATCCAGTTCTGGCGCCAGGTAGTCAGCTCTGCTGAGACGGCTGGCGGCTTCGAGTGGGGTATGGCCCTGCCCGAAAGCACCACCGGAAACAACTACGACTACATTGGTTACATGGTAAGCGCCACAACAGTGTATCTTGTATTATATCGTGTTCTAAATCCTCCCAGAAAGGTTCCCTCACATCAGGCCAAGGTTGGTCCGGTTTCAGTCACCGCGGTGGCATGCCTGACGGCCTTCTTCTCGTGGCCTGGCCTGACAAGACTGACGTCAAGACTGGCTTCTACTATGCTGCGTTAGTTTGCTCCTACAGTACTTCATAGCTTCGTCACTAATTCATCCCAGTGGTTATGTTGCCCCTGACGACTACACTGGCAACGCGACTCTGAGCCAGATCTACCACAAAGTTACTGACAGCAGCTTTGAGGTCGTCTACCTCTGCAAGAACTGCTGGGTCTGGAACCAAAAAGGTGCTGAAGGTAACCAACTGCCGACTAGCGAGGTCCAGGTTGTCGGATGGGCCCAGCACGACAAAGTTTACGACGGCACATGGGTTCAGCACAACAAGGGCCAGGGCATCTTCGGTGCTCAGGTCGCCCCCGCCAGGAACGCAAAGTACTCTCAGTGGGCAGCATTGGCAGGAACCTCTCCTACTCCTTCACCTACATCTCCTGGTGGTCAGCCTACCAGCACCCCGGAGCCCACCGCGTGCCAAGGCTCCCCGGCTCCCAGCGATGCTTTCGACTACATTGTCATTGGCGGTGGTGCTGGAGGTATTCCCGTAGCCGACAAGCTCTCCGAGTCCGGCAAGAAGGTTCTGCTGCTCGAAAAGGGCCCGCCATCCCTTGCCCGCTTCGGTGGAAACATGGGCCCTGACTGGGCTCTCAGCAACAACCTGACCCGCTTCGATATCCCCGGTCTTTGCAACCAGATCTGGGTCGACTCCGCTGGTGTCGCATGCACTGATATTGACCAGATGGCTGGCTGCGTCCTCGGCGGCGGTGCGGCTGTCAACGCTGCGCTTTGGTGGAAGCCGGTCGACATTGACTTTGACTACCAATTCCCCACTGGCTGGAAATCTTCCGATGTCAAGCCCGCCATTGACCGTGTCTTCAAGCGCATTCCCGGTACCGATACCCCTTCAAAGGATGGAAAGCGTTACAAGCAGGAGGGCTTCGATGTTCTCACTGGCGCACTTGGTGCTGATGGCTGGAAGAGCGTCGTTGCCAACGACCAGCCCAACCAGAAGAACAGGACTTTCTCTCACGCTCCATTCATGTACGACAACGCCCAGAGGCAAGGACCGCTCGGCACTTACATGGTTACCGCGCTCCAGAGGTCTAACTTCAAGCTCTGGACCAACACTATGGCCCGCCGCATTATCCGCACTGGAGGAGAGGCTACTGCCGTTGAACTTGAGAGCGGTGTTGGCGGCAAGGGTTACTGCGGTACTGTCAAGCTGAACCCAGGTGGCCGTGTCATTCTTTCTGCTGGTACTTTCGGATCTACCAAGCTTCTCTTCCGCAGTGGTATCGGACCAAAGGCCCAGCTCAACATTGTCAAGGGCAGCGCTCGCGATGGCGCGACCATGATCAAGGAGTCTGACTGGATCAACTTGCCTGTTGGCCAAAACTTGAACGACCACGTCAACACCGACCTTGTCGTCCGCCACCCCAACGTCTCCAACTACGATTTCTACGCCGCATGGAACACCCCGATTGAGGCTGACAAGAACCTGTACCTCAGCAAGCGCTCTGGTATCCTCGCTACCTCTGCCCCGAACATCGGTCCTCTTGCTTGGGAAATGATCAAGGGTTCTGATGGAATCGACCGCTCCATTCAGTGGACTGCTCGTGTTGAGGGACCAAACGCCAACGACACTCACAGCCTGACTATCAGCCAGTACCTCGGCCATGGTAGCACATCCCGAGGCGCCCTCTCCATCAACGGTGCTCTTAACATGGTTGTTAGCACGGCTCCATACCTTGTCAACCAGGCCGATACCGATGTGGTCATTGCAGGAATCAAGAGCATGATCAAGGCCATCAAGAAGAACCCACAGATCGAGTTCCAGGTCCCTGCTCCTGGCCAGACAGTCGAAGACTACGTCGCTAGCTTGCCCAAGACCCCATCCAAGCGCCGTGCCAACCACTGGATTGGTACTGCCAAGATTGGGACTGACAGCGGACTGAACGGCGGAACTGCCGTTGTCGATTTGAACACTCAGGTCTACGGAACCAAGAACATCCACGTCGTTGATGCCTCCATCTTCCCTGGGTAAGTATGTATTGCTGTATTGAAGATCGCAACTAACCATTGTAGTCATATCTTCACCAACCCTACCTCGTACATTGTTACGATCGCAGAGCACGCCGCTGCCAAGATCCTCGCTCTTGGTAACGGTAGTGGCCCAGCCAAGGCCTGGGAACAGTAAGCGACTGTGGCTCTGTTACTTTCAAACACCTGCTTACGGTGCGATAGATGCGGCGGCCAAGGCTATACCGGCCCTTCGACTTGTGTCAGCGGATACAAGTGCACCTACAACAACGCGTGGTTCTCCCAGTGCACCCCCGCCTAAGCGACTGTCGATTATTCCCTGCCTGGCTTCGCAGGAACATTGTAAATAAAGCCATTCTTCTTTGTATATATCTTTTGAACAAGATTTGAATCATTATCATATTTTTGTGAACCTACACTGCTCAATGTGATGTTAGACTTGACTTTAGCCACCAACGAGGGGTGGAGTGCACGTGATCAGGTGGCTGGGTGGAGCTTATCGGATGCATAACCAACCCCACGTTCTCCACTTCCCTCTCTTCCCCAGACGTTATCACTCGTGCCATCGCATAGTCCTTTGCTCGTTTTCACGACGCATTGCTGAAAAACACCTTACTAAAACGCGCTCTGTTACCAAGAACCCCAATGTCGTCTAATTGTCCCACAGCCTCTGTCCAGCGCAGCAATGACGCATCGATAAACGTGACGGAGCTAATCCATCAGCGCCTCCAGTCAAGTCCCAAGGACGACTGGGAAAGACTACGACAATGCTGGGGTTATACTGATTGCGGTGATTGCCACAGAAGCAAGGGTCATTGTGGATGGTGCGCGATCGTACGTCTTTCTCATTTTCTAATCGCATGCCCTTTCCACGGCGAATTCCAGGAATATAGCCGCAGTGACTATCAGTGATATGAATTGCTAGAGCGTGTCTTGAGAAATATGTGTGCTGAGCTTTAGGCAACAGTCCTCGACCTGTCTCCCTCTCCCTCGAGATACCTTTTCCAAAGCGTTCCCGCTTCTCTCGCCCATCCGACACCATGGTATCTGCGCGCTGGGCTCAGAGCGATTTGAGTTGCGCACGGCGGGTTTGGGTTGCCAGGTTTCCACCATCACATTCTTGACGTCTATAGTTACCATTTTTTGTACCTTGTTCGGTGTACTGGTGCTCTATGGGCTCTCCAAGTGTATTCGATTGCTCATTCTGGGCGCAAGAGCGAGGCGTGGGGGATACGTCTTGTATGAGGATGGCAGCGCTGGAATTTGGGTGAGAAGAGGAGAGGGCTGGGGCAAGTGGTGGCGTAGAGTCACCGGGAATCAGAAGGAGTTTGAGGTTGAAGAGATCGATGAGGGTACGCGGCAGAGGGGTTTCTTTTGGTGGAATGCGAGAGATCAGGAGCGGAGGCCGTTGCTGGAATGATGCCATGGCATGGTTGGTTCTGAGCGGCAAAGGAGCGTTTGCAGCAGGTCTGAGGAGCGGGCTCGCCAAGACTCACTTTCACTCCCACTCATTAGCTATTGTATAAGCTATTGCATACGTCACCAATCAGCGCTTTCTATTGTTCGAGCAAGCAAACGGCTTCACTCTCACATCTATTAACGTCCAAGCGCCTCCACACATCAATAAGTATGACCTCTACCTGCAACTATCAGCTCTTCTTTCCCTACAACTCTCAAACCAAAATCCCTTCCCCACCACACTTTGTTGAGACTTCTTGTTACTCAAATTCTTCTGGTGAAAGCCTCAAACATGGACGGCAAGTCTAAGCATCACGCACCAAGCAAGGTGTTCAACACCATCGACTTCAACGACGACGACCAGAGCACAATCAGCATGCCTGCATACACCCCACGCAGCTCCTACGATATCGAATACACCAAGTTGGCTGATACCAAGTCCCGCTTCCTGCAGCTGGGCCCAGAGATGATCCAATTATCCTCGACGCTGCGAGACCGCCTCAGTCCAGGCGATCCCATGATTGCAGCCTGGGACGACTTGATCAATACTTTGCACAAGGGATGTGAGACTCCAACGCCTAGAGCTAGTGCGGCTCCCACACACATTTCAGACACCGAGAAGCATGCCATTCAGCACGCTCCCAATCACGAGCTACCGCACAAGGTAGAACGCAACGGAGACCTAGTCTGGAGGCTCTGCAACTACCCTTCCAACATCAACGACCCCTCCGATTCTGGACACGATGAGGGTTTCAAGACCGGTATCAAGAGATCTTACTGCGAGAGTGTGGAGCCTGACGCAAATTTCCCTGGCTCTGTCACAGAGGAGTATCCATGCGGTGAAGCAGATGGCCTAGAGACAGGTAAAATCGAGGGTGATCTTCCAACCTCTGACCACAACTGTATTTGCAATGAGGTGGGTAACTGGGATGGTTGCAAGTATTGCCTGGATTCAAAGAGCACCGCTGACAAGTGTACCTGCGACGCCTGGGGTACTTGCAACTGCTGCCGCAACCCTGGCAAGTGTACTTGCGATGGCTGGATTGTTTGCCACTATTGCATGAGCGCAAGGATCGATGGTGACAATGATCAATGGGGTTGCGGACATCCCGAGTGGTCAATAGCAAGCGCAGTTGCTCCTGGGTACGTCAACACCCCCAGCCGTGCTTCAAGGGACTTCGAGGCACTGCTTCCTCCCACCTTGGGCGAATCCCATCACTCGCCTCCCACACACAACACCTGTCACGCCACTAGTGTTCCGGCCGCGGACCCTCCCAAATATTCCAACTACACCGTCACCTACTGGGCGACAATCAAGTACGGAGAACAAACTATCCAAGTCCCTATCGACAGTGACTATGTCTCCGGTCCTGAGAAGCGGGTTATCGAGGGTGATCAGGGCATGCAGATGGTCTGGGACTGGGTGGTTAAGAAGGGCCTCGATAAATGGATCGGGCTCCAGGACGCGTTCGAATTGACAATGGATATGCAAGGCGATCGTCCCGCTGGATTCTTTTGCGACACTGAGGGAGACGTGAATTTCAATTGGGCGGTCAAATCAGAGAGTGGTTCCCATCGCAGTCGTCGTGGCCCACTGTCGGCGAAGAGAGCACGTCTTTCTCCCACGCCTTCAGACCGCTATAGCCTTTCGGTTGCTTCCGAGGTCTTGTCTCGCTAGTTTGGCTAGGCATGTGCATTGGAACATGGTGCATTGACGTTGGGTCATGGATGAGCAGATCATTGTGAAAAGACCGTAGTCTAGTTTTGAGACATGGACATGGGGTAATAGAAGCGGATGAACTCTTTCACGAAGCGTGTCTTTTCTGCCTCATACTCTCCTACATGTGGGAACAGCATACATACACCTGATGCTGGATTTCAGAAATTGTCGGGATGGGCCATTGTATCACTTCTGCAGAGTAGGAGTTGTAGCTAGCAATCTTATTTAGTGGAATACACATGTGGCCATCCAGTTCATACCCCCCGCTAAGGATGCATCGTGTCCACAGAGAAACGCCCACAAGATCTCAAATATGTAGTTGAAAATTGTTTCGAGTACCAATCTATCTCATCTAACTCAGTTTTACTCAGTCATTAAACTCTTGCCCTGAATTTCAGGCCCGTGATACTCAATCTTCCCAAAACCAATATGCAACTCCCCAACAGCACAGATGTAGCCGCGAACAATTGCGCGCTTAGATAACCCCCGCCATAACTCTGTATGAGTGCTCCTGCAATAGGAGGACCGATAAACGTACCCAGACCTATGATTGCAAGGCCCTGACCATTTCGCGTCCCCACTTTACTCATGTCCTTTGTAAGAGTTGTCATGACAGCTGGGAAGATGCCTTGGAAGCCCGCAACAAAGAAGCCGTAGCAGACAGCCCAAGCATACAGTCCTGGTCCATTGGTGACTAGAGGCCAGAAGTACAAGACTATTGTAGAAACGAAGCAAAACGGTATAAGGACATTGTAGGGCCCCGTGTACTTATCCGCGAACCACGAAGGTACCAGTCGCCCTAGCACACCGACGCCATTTAAAACCAGGAGAACGTTGATGGAAGTTCCGTAAGGCAAATCGAGGATATCCACAGCAAAAGAAGAGATATAGTAGAATGCAAAATACTGTCCCAGTGCAATCAGGAAGACGCCAAGCAGAAACACACTGTAAGGCAACTCTCTAAAAGCACTTAGCTCTAGCACTGGACCCGACTTGCGAGGTGGCAGTCGCGGTTTCAGAAGCAAGCTGTAGCCTGTACCCACAGCCAGCATCATAAACCCCATTACGCGCACTGTCCATGGGAACCCGATCCGAGGCAGCAACTGCCTAGCAACCGTCGGATACACCAATCCACCCGTTGCACTCCCAGACGCCATGATTGCCAACGCCACGCTCCTATTCCTCGCAAAATAGGTAGACACGAGCCCCAGAACAGGTGCAAACTGCATGCCATTACCGATACCCGTCATGATGCCCTGAGCGAGGAAAAACTGCCAGTAGCGCGAGCACAAGCTCGTCATGAACATGCCCAGCGCCGAGATAAGCATTCCAGGCACGCAAGACCAGTAGAAATAGCCTGCGTCGAAGAGCCGTCCCGTTAGCATCCCCAGCGCAAAGTGGCCCAGCATCTGGAAGCTCCCGATCCACGACACGGCAGAAGGCTCTAGACCTAGGTTCAGCGTGTAGTATTGCTGGAACACGCCAAAGGTCGAGATCATGCCCCACGTGTTGAAGACGACAAAATGGCCGCAGAAGGCTTGGATCCAGGCTTTTGTGCCGCCATCTGGGGGTGGGCCTGGGTCGATGACTGAGGCGTTGGAGCGGGCAGTAATGGTTTTGGCGAGACCGAGGATGGTTTTCCGGGTGCGTGATGCCTGAGATGTGTGGGTATCTACACGCGATATTTCTTCTTCTTGGTCGTCGTTGTCGTTGCCATGTTGATGAGCTGGTCGTGACGTAGTCTTTATGGAGGCGTAAGATGTGCCGTTGTCCTGGTGGGCAATTGGTTCATCTTCGTGTAGACCTCTCTCGACGTCATAATTTGAAGCCATTGTGAAAGCTCTGTTGGCTACTGATTTTGCCCACGGAATGGATTGTGGGAGGATATTTATAACCCCAGTATGACCAATGTATCATGAAAAAACCTGGGGGAAAACCAGTCACTCGGTGTTTTATCCGACGGTGAGCCATGTCAATAGGTTAGTGGGCCCTCCCCACCCACCGGCCGCGGATACTAGCTCGAAAATCGCTTCTGGTTGCGGTCTGGTGCCCCAGATGCACTCTGCATGAGGCGCGGTGAACGAACCAATAGCATTGGTGGATATAAAGCGTTGCAATGGGGTTTTCTAACGCCCGACGATCTCGCGTGTATTTCTAAGCTCTAGACTTAGGTAATCCATTTCGGAGACATCGATCGCAAGTCATACTCACAAAGCAGATACCAGAGTCTCAATTGAGCTCTGCCGAACATTTTGACGATAATTACAAACGTTGCAATACCAGAGGTCAGAGTCGCTGCAGTGGCGGTGCGCGAGTCGTGCATCCAGAGCCTTGGCACGCCCTATGTAGCCGTAAAGAGTACCCACGCTTGGACGCCGTTACTCCACACCGTTTAGCCTTGAGCATGACCCCATAGATCTCTGTCTCGATCACTCGTGTAAAGAACAGTCTAGAATACGGATCTCCGCATCGGCGTAATTTGTAATGGATTTTCCTCAAATACATCATTGGAAGAAAAAAATGTGCATGTCGGCGACAATGGCCTACACAAAGGTCCCCCCACAAGAAAGAATATCAAGCTCATTGATGGATCACCTAAGTGTACGAATGTCTGAGCAAATGGACAATGTACGAATGGAAAAGAACATGTCAGCTGCAGTACCATATTTTTGCAAGTCCATTCTAGTAGACTACCCTCTTCTAATACGAGAACATAGACACATGTCGCTGACCAAAGTACCCTACTCAAGCCTTCGAAGCGTGCTCTTCAAATAGCTTCTTCTGCTTCTCCCACTCCTTTTTCAACTTCTTCGAGCGTGCCTTGGGCACATCTGCTCCATCCTTATCCTTGATGGGTAAACCATCCTCATCCCATGCGCTGTATTCCTCAGTCTTGAACATGTCTTTTGGATTGATCTTGGCTTGCTCGGCAAGCTTAGCCTTCTTCTCGGCCTCTTCACGCTCGCGCTTGAGCTTTGCTTCGGCCTTTTGGCGGGCAATCTCCTCCTTTTGGGATCGCGCTGCCTGGAGTTCGGCATCAACGGGACGCACCATTGCTGGCGCGTTTTCTCGGTCTTCGAGGTAAATGCCAAGATCCCAGAGGTGAGTGTCACGGAGCTGGTCACAGAGGTCAAGGTATTCTTTGGCGGGAGCCTTCTTCTTGGCGAGATTTTGTAGGCTCTCTTGGAAGGTGGACAAGACCTCCGCGTAAGGAAGTGATTCTATGTCCTGCTTTTGTGCGGGGTTGTGTTGTGCAATGATGGATTGCAATACTTCGTCTGAGAGGTCACCGGCAATGGCATGTTGGCGTACTTCGTCACGTTCTCGTGAAACTGCGTATACATGTTCCTTGGCCGCCGAGGGAATGTCGATACCTGCCCAACCAATGCCGCCGTCGTACGGGTCCGCGGAACCATCCAGACCGAATATCCGGACCATGCGAGTGATGTAGCGGGCGACATCGAACGATACAGAGTCGCTCAGCCCAGCCTTATCCGCAGAGTTGTATTCCGTAATGAGACCTGAGATGGCGCGCATGGCTGTGGGAGTGTCGAATGAGTCAGCGAGCGCGCTATGTACCTTTTGCTTAGCAGACTCAAACGATTTTAGAATCTTCTCATCTTCAGCACCTGTAGAAGCGATGTTGGGGTTCACTTCAAGATCGCGGACTTTGTAAAAGAAGTTGGTGACGTAGCTCTCCCACGACAATCCAGATTTACGCATGTCCGGAGTGATTTCAACACCGTCATGCCAGCCTCCTAGCAAGAAGATAATGCGCAGACTTCGGGCATTCCAGTCTCCGCGACTCAAGGCCTCGCGGATAGTTGTGAAGTTCTTTAGCGACTTTGACATCTTAGAACCGGATATCGACAGATGGCCCATGTGGAGGAAGTAGTTCACCCATTGAGTCGGCTGTCCATCTTTTGCCCAGTATGCTTCTGATTGGGCCAATTCGTTGTCGTGATGCGGGAAGCAGAGGTCAATACCACCGCTGTGGATGTCCATCTGTTCGCCTAGGACAGCGGAAGCCATAACAGAGCATTCAATATGCCATCCTGGTCGACCGGGACCCCAGGGACTTGGCCACGCCGGCTCTCCAGGCTTGCTCGACTTCCATAGAGCAAAATCTGATTCGTTTCGTTTTTCGGATGTCTTGACCGACGACAGCGCGCCTTCGCCATCCGCCTGCAGATTTGTGTCACCCCTGTTCCACGGCTCCAAGCGCGCATAATGGTTTCCCTCTTTCTTCTCAAAAGCGTCGATATCAAAATAGACAGACCCGTCTGATGTACTGTAGGCCATGCCGTTCTTGATGATCTTATCCACGAAGGATACGATCTGGTCTCCATACTCAGTCACTCGTGTGACTATGTCGGGATCTAAGACATTCAGGGCTCGCATGTCCTCATTGAAGCGAGCCTCGTATTTTTTGGTAAGTGTTGTGAAAACGGTGTGATCGCTGGCATCGATAGAAGAGCCATACAGTGAGTCGAGATATGGCAGCAGGACATCTTCAGCGCCAGCATAGAAAACTTCAATGTCTTCCGGCGTTGATTTGGATGGAGCTAGCAAGGAAGTGACTGCGGTGCTTGCTGTCCGGAGATGCATCTTGATCTTGGCTTCTTTGTCGCCTGCAGGACCAACACCATCGATGGACTTGCCCTGGATGACGTTGGCATACTTTTGCGCGGACTCTTCGTTAAAGTTGCCAATGTTGACATCCTCGCTGAGGAGAGGGAGGTTCTTTTTAATGTAAGCATCAAAAGCCTTAATGGTGGTGTTGATGACCTCTTCGGTTATTGTTGGGTTATCCGCTTTGAACTTGGCGAGGAGATGCTGCTGGCGTCCTCGCAAAATGATCTTGTCGTCAACGTCCGTGATGTTTTGGACAAACTTCACATTGTATCCATAGTAGTGAGCCAGTATCCTCCGGAGAATGTCGTTTGTGACATAGTTACGAGCATGGCCCAAATGGGCGTCATCATAAACCGTCGGCCCGCAACTGTACCACTTGACCTCCTTGCCTTCAGGGTCGATGGGAATGAAGTCATTCTTGGATCGGGTCAACGAGTTCCAGACTTTGAGTTTGGCTGGGCTAGAGCCCTGTGGCTGTTTCCATGGTGGCTGAGTGCGGGCTGGAGTCGCCATGGCGGCCACAAACCGAGGTGTTCTCTGAGTCTGATTTACCCAACTAGATTTCGAAAGTAGGAGCGGGGAAGACGACTTGACGGTGCTGAACAAGGACCGGAATGCAAGCACCATCAAGGTGGTGGATAAGGACGGTAACAAGGAGCGACTAGACGTGAACGCAGTAAGGCCAGGTGTGTAGTTGGTTGCCGCTTACGGGTGAGTCAGTACGTGAGATTCCCCAAGTGTCACGTTGGGTGGGGGTCGAGGCCGCTGGAACAATAATAATCCCTGTCACCAGGGTCTTGGCTCCGCTGGCCAATCACAGTCTCCAAAGCTCCCCGCCGAATATCTTTTTGGATTTGCGGACCTTGCGTCGCGAGTTCTGCATCGCTGTCGCCATCTCTGCTGCCCGCTTCCTACGTTGTCGCCGCCGGTATCACTTTCACAGCAGACGATGGCGCCTCTTCCCTCGCCGTTTCTCGACCCAGGAGCGTATGCGACTGCAGATAACCTTGGTATCCTGCAATTGCGCCGCGATCACCTTATCCCAGCAATCCTCAAGCCCAACGCCGACTCCGACTATGCAGAAGGAAAAGTCGAAAACACGCGCTTTGGTTCCTTTCCTCACAGCACGCTTGTCGGTCAGCCCTGGGGTACACAGATTCTAGCATCAGTGGTCGACACTGGATCTCGCGGCAAGTCAAAGAAGAGGAAAAGAGACGGCAAGGATGAGAGTGAGGATACGGCGGCGACTGAGCCCGAGGCAGTAAAGAAGGACCTTGTAAAGGCAGCGGCGGCGAGCAGTGGGTTTGCGCATCTGATACCGCCCACACCAGAGATGTGGACGTTGTCTCTACCGCACCGCACCCAGGTCGTGTACACGCCGGACTACAGCTACATCCTCCAGAGGCTGCGCGCAAGGCCAGGAGATCACATCATTGAAGCGGGTGCAGGAAGTGGAAGTTTTACGCATGCTGCGATACGCGCAGTCTACAATGGATACCCGGGGACTCGCGAGACTGCCACCGAGTCAAACGCCGATGAAGAAAATGCCGTAGGGATATCCAAAAAGCGGAAACGCAAAACACGAACTGGCGGCGTGTACAGTTTCGAGTACCACGAGCCCCGCGCGAAGCAGCTACAGACCGAGATCAAAGACCACGGCCTTGATCCCCTCGTCACTGTGACCCACCGCGACGTATACAACGACGGGTTCAACCTAGACGACTCTCCAGGCCCAGATGCCGACTGCATATTCCTCGATCTTCCTGCCCCATGGCACGCACTCAAGCACCTAACGCGCTCCCCTCCCTCCACTGCTGCCCTAAACTCTGTAACCACCGACTCGGACAGTCCTAGCTCCACAGCCAACGACCCGACTACCCCCACCGCTCAACCTGTACAAACAAACTCAAAACCGTTCCTTTCCCCACTCAACCCCCGCAACGCAGTGCGCATCTGTACCTTCAGTCCTTGCATTGAGCAAGTCACCAAGACCGTGGCTGCAATGCGTGCCCTTGGCTGGGTCGAAATCGACATGGTTGAAATAATGGCAAAGCGGCTGGATGTGCGACGCGAGCGTGTTGGCCTCCAAGAAGAAGGCGTGCGAGGCGGAAATGCGCATCCAGCAAATGTACAGGAAGCTGTGCAGCGTCTACGCGACGTAGAAGGGCGCGCGGCAGTCTTCCACAGCATGCAGCGGGAGAAGCAAGAGGAGGTGATGCGGAAGGCGGAAGCGAGGAAAAGAGGTGAGGATCCTGATGCCGAGGATGGCGGTGCTGCGAATAAGAAGAGCAAGAAGAAGATGGAGGGCGTTCCGCCGAGTAAACACGATAGGCTTGCCCAGACAAAGAAGGATTATGAGACCAGGCCGTTGTTCAAGGAGGGAAGGCTGGTTCATCGGACCGAGCCTGAACTCAAGACGCATACTTCATATCTTGTTTTTGCTGTTCTACCAAGAGAATGGACCAAGGAAGACGAAGAGAAAGCAGCACGAAGAGTTTGGAAATAAAGTGTTGGGACAACTACATATCCTTTGGCTGCATTGCTGGATCAATAGAATATTCCTGGGGTTTCATTATCAGAGCTTGTATCCATATTGTTTGGTCGATACTTATGGCTGATAGAACCTATCAATAGTTTTTATCTTCAAATCTGATGGAGATCTTCTTCAACATTGCTGCAACTTTTCCTACTACCAGATAACTAAGATTAGACTGTGTATGAAATTTCTAGATGTCGCACTAAGATGAAGCCATATCGTATGTCTAGATGTGGCGTCGTGTAGGATATGCAGTAATCAAGCAAGGGGAGTTGGGAGAGCACGGTTGGGGAGAGCGGGGTTGGAAACTATCGCCGCTCAGCTAACTATTTCAGGTATTATGCTAGAACGGCACTCCATACCATATACAGCTAAAAACGTAGGTAAAAATTACAGGGGGGAATATCTGCCGCTGCGATCGCCCATTGCGAATGAGGTCCGGTGCTATACCGGAAGAATATCCGACACCCTGCGGGGCTACGTATACGTGTAGGTGTGAAATCTGTTGTGACGCGGAAGTTTGCGACTTCTGAACACTGTTACCTACTGCCAATGGTAATTGCTCTACTTATTGTGTATAGAGTTCTTAGAATTCCACCTTCGCCTTTGATACTCGATACTCTGCGATCTCGGCACATTCCAATAGCGCTTTAGATCTCCCGATACGTAGAAGTAAACGACTTCATCATGCAACAGACTGGTTTCGTGGCACATGAGCCAGCTACTGGTTCGATATCATTGGTAAATGCGCCCATCATCGTTGATTGCGAAGACTTTGAGGGCATCCATATCGCAGCCGCAGCGCTCGCTAGGGACATCGCGAGAGTGACCGGGGGAGAAGCACCCCCCGTCACCTCAGAGAAGAGCTCATCACCATGTGTCATCATCGTCGGCAGTATTCAGAAGTCGAAGTTGATCCATGAGTTAGCCTCCCGTAGAAGTATCGACGTCACCATGATTGAAGGAAAATGGGAGACTTGGTGTACAGGACTTGTGCATGCGCCATGGGATGGATGTGCGAATGCTCTCGTGATTTTCGGAAGCGACAAGCGAGGCACCATTTTTGGCATCTATTCTATGTCTGAAGAGATTGGCGTATCTCCGTAAGTCGACTAATGAACTTGAAGTATGCATGCATAGCTAAAATATCTCTAGTTGGTATTGGTGGGCGGACGTGCCTGTGAAGAGAAGCTCATCCATTTATGCATTAGACGTGAAAACGGTGCAGGGACCGCCATCAGTTAAATACCGTGGCATATTCATCAATGATGAAGCTCCTGCACTATCAGCATGGGTGCATGAGAAGTATGGTCCGAAGTATAATTCTGAGTTCTACAAGCACGTCTTTGAGTTGCTGCTCCGGTTGAGAGCGAACTTCCTCTGGCCGGCGATGTGGTTTGGCTACCCACATCCAGGAAATTCTTTTTTCATGGATGATCCATTGAATCAGGAGCTTGCTGACACGTACGGGATTGTAGTATCTACATCGCATCATGAACCCATGCAGCGTGCGATGAACGAGTGGTTCGATGAGCCGTACAACCAACCGGAGCGTAGCTGGAACTGGACGAAAAACAAAGAGAAGATAACGAAGTATTTCATCGAAGGCGCGCAACGCGCGTCTAAATTTGAAAGTATGATTACCATCGGTATGCGAGGTGATGGTGACCGAGAAATGGAGGTCGAAAACCCACAAGCAGTTTTGGAGGATGTTCTTGCCTCACAAAGACGCATCATTGGCGATGTATACGGAGAAGAAGACGGCGTACCCCAATTGATCGCACTGTATAAGGAGGTGCAGGAGTACTATGACAATGGGCTTGAGGTTCCAGAAGACGTAACGCTCCTTTTTGCTGACGACAATTTTGGCACCATTCGAAGACTACCTACCGAAGCAGAGAGAAAACGAAGAGGCGGTTCAGGGATATACTATCACCTGGAGTATGTCGGGGAACCCCGAAGTTACAAATGGCTGAACAGCAACTCTCTCGCCAAGGTTTGGCAACAGCTCGACCAAGCACACCGCTGTGGTGCAGACCGAATCTGGGTGTTCAACGTTGGAGATATCAAACCGCTCGAGACCCCACTGAGCTTTGTTATGTCTTTGGCGTGGGACATGAACAAAATAGGTTTGGGTGATCTTCCATCATTTCTTGAACCATTCATGGCACGTACCTTTGGGAGCGAACTGGCAGTACCATCTGCAAACATCTTGCTCCTATATGATAAGATGGTTGCGCTTCGCAAGCACGAGCACGTTGAGCCAGAGACTTATTCCCTTGTCAACTATTCGGAAGCAAACCGAATACTCTCAAGCTGGCAGGTGTTGCTCCACGACGCCGAGCTCTTGTATGTGCGATTACCCCCAGAGGTCAAACCAGCCTTCTTCCAACTTATTGTGCACCCCATCAAAGCATCACACATCTACATGTCGCTTCAAGTCTTTCGCGGAAAGAATGCACTCTATGCCAAACAACGTCGTAACACAGCAAATTACTTCTTCGATCAGTCAATATCCATGTTCAAGGCCGATTTTCAACTGTCCCAGGAGTATCACAAGCTACTCAACGGAAAATGGAACCACATCATGCGACAGCCTCATCTCGGATTCCGCAACACATGGCATGCGCCTTCACGAGACATGATAAGTGGGTTGTGCCTTGTACAAACTAGTCAAGAATCAAACCCCATCGTTGGAAATGTGGGAGTTGCTGTTGAAGGCACCGAGGGCGTAAGACCTGGACTGTGCAACGAAGAGAGTGACCGCACGCATCCGTCACGAAGGGACCTAGTGCCCGGTGTTACATTACTACCTATGGAACCATATGGGCCAGATTCGAGATCTTTCGAGCTATATTTGCGTGGTCCGACAGCTTTAACATGGGAAATTACAAGCCCAGTAGAGTGGATGACGGTAGACGCTCGCGGCACCCTGGATCCGGCAATCGAAGACCAAGATGCGTTGGTAAAGGTAGTGGTAGACTGGAAAGTTGTTCCACAAGACTTTGACGATGAAGTTCTATTAGTCTTACAAAGTAATCTTGGGGACTATGAACATATCCATGTTCCAGTAAAGCACCGCATCATACAGCGTGGATTTGTTGGACATGTCGAGGCTGACCGAGTCGTCTCTATCCCAGCCACTCGCTTCGTAAACGAAGACCCTATCAACCATTGGATCCATCCATATCTGGGACGCGAAAATGGCGGGGCAGTCAGCTTCCGCATGCAACGTGGTTCAGCTTCAAAGGGCTGCGAGCTAACATACCCTTTCTACACATTCACATCAGCTGCGAATGCATCATTACACCTATACTTCACGTTTACGCTCGATGCAAACTTAACATCCCCGATGTTCTATGGTATCTCACTTGACGGCAAAGACGTTGAGGTGCACCGGCTAGTGGAACAACCTCAGAAGGCAGGGGAGTTACCACCGCGATGGTTGGAATCGGTCATGGATTGTGTTTGGATCAGGAAACACCAGGTGAATCTTAGCGAAGTTGGAGAGCATACTTTGAAAATTTTACTTCAAGATGAGAACATAGCGCTCGAGAAGGTTGTCATTGATTTGGGAGGTGTTCGCGAAAGCTATCTAGGGCCACCTGAAAGCTTCTATGCGGCAAGAGCATGCTAATGGTAGCTATTCCAGTCGTATCGTCACTACTAGCCTACCTACAGCGATTAAAAAGTCGTACGCAATTCTCGTGTTGTTTTAAAGTGAAGCTACTACTATCACTACCTAGTCACTCAAAGCCTGCGAAACACTCTGGTACTTCTGTCTATCGATGTGCACTTCCACATGGCCGGTATTCTGCAGCTGCGACTTTTCAAGGTATTCCGGCAGCGGAGACTTACCGTCCAAATCTTCAGGCTTGATCTCAACACTCAGCTCTGTCCCCTTGGCAAACCGAAAGACGGTCGAGAAAGAACTGGAGTAACTAGCGCCATTGGCGAAAATGGTAAATATGCCAGTAACTACACAGATTAATGTGACCAGGGCCGCGCAGGCGTACGCCGCCCACAGCCTCTGGGCACTGTACGCATAAACAGTCTGAGCCGTGAATATCGTGACCACTGTCTTTGGCGGGGCGGAAGGAGAAGAGTGATTTGGTCTGGAAGTGTGAGTGAATCGTGCTGGTGACGAGGAGGCCGTATTGAAACGTACTGTAATGCCGCTGAGGTCATTAGACTCAAGGTGATGTTTTGGAACATCTGCTCTATCGCATCTCCCAACGATCTGTCTTTAGTGGCGCCGTTCAGATGTGCGATGCTTGGGGCGGCAGAGAGGCTGGCGTTTCTGAGGGCCTTCTGCAGATCTAGGCGCGAATCTGGTGAGCTCTGATGCAGCTCGTAGTCACTCAGATACCGGAGTTCTTTGGTATCGATCAAAGCTGTGCTTCGGATTCTGGAAGAGTCGAGAGGTCCCAAAGTGATATTATTCAAGGTTATATTTCCCGTAACGAGTTCGGAGAAGGCTTGTAGCACAGCTTGGTAAGAGAGCTGAGACAGTAATCCGTATTCGAAGTTGCAGGGATCCCAGACCTTGTCCTCACTCATGTAAGAGTTCAGAGTCGTGCAGTTGTCACTCAGACCAGAGCCGCTTGGACCGGGGCCCCGAACTACATTAATAATGGGTACGTCTTCGTGGTGAGTCACATTCAGTGCGACGCTCTGCTCACCATTTATATAATAGAAGTCTGCTTTGTATGTCGAGTTGCGCATTTTGCAGTGCAGCATTGTGATATTATCATTGAGTACACCAAGTGGAGACGAGGGGGTGCTACCTGTTCCGGTTGCCGTGTCAAAACACGCGTACGCTTCCGTTGTCAACGTGTATTCCATTGTAGTCATGAGACTAGGTAAAACTGCAAAATATAAGCTTGCATTTTGCCTTATCTGCCGATCATAGGTGATCCCATATTTGAAGATGGAATTCGGGTCCATCCATGTTGAATTGTAGTCGGTGTCCCACCACGTATTATACGTTGATAGAGTTTCGTTCATAGTACCCTGAGCATAAGACGCGCCGCACCAGGTTGGATCATCCAGCACAAGTGAGTAAGGGTCGTCGCACCACATTGAACTTGTATTTTGACCCTGAAAATAGGGCGCATCATATGGGGCCCCTTTCTCGACGTCAAGGATTCTAGGGAACCACGCGAGGAATGTTGGAGGAGCATCGCAATTCTCACGAACATGCCGTGCCATATTCTGCAGGAAGCGGTGATTCTGGTCGGAAGCATTATGCTCTGCGCGGAAGCTTGTATTTGACTGCAGTACTTCGCACTCCAAGGCTGGGCCATAGAACTCGATATTCCACGTCGAATTCGGGTGCGGGGGCTTGATCGCCAGGATACTATCTTGGGCAGCAACTGCAGTAGCTATTTGCTGGATGATCTGGCTTGGTCCATTATAGACATAGTATGGTGACAAACTATTGACGCCGTCAAATGCTGGCATTCCAGCCACGAAATTGAGATTGTCAAAGTCAATCAATGGCACAAACTGCGAGGTTATGTTTGCAATATTCTCTCGGAGCGCAACAGATAGTGTTGCAGGAGTAATTATTGAAGCAATCGGAATGAGCCTGTGCCAGTGATCAGGTTTGGAGGCATCCCGTTCTACAATGGTGAGATCTTACCAGGTCGAGATGGCTATGAACAGTAACACTGGATACCTCAACCAGGTAGGTAAAGGCAACAGTGATGTTATGCTGCTAGTTGCCGAGAAAGCAGAGTCTAGCCAACTGAGTGTAGGTGCATGACCTGACTGTGTGTTTTTCTTGACAGCTCTCCAGAAGACTTGGTAGTAAGTGGTCGTTATCGATAAAATGAACGCTGCTTTTGCAAGAAAAGCGAAAAGGGTGCCGATAGCTATATTGATCTGTTGCCCTAGATGTTGAGTACCATGTTGCTCGCTGTCGGAAGTCGGATTGCCGTCGAGAGATTGATAGAAAAGGTGATGGCCAAGTGCAAAAAGTAGACCAAAAGCGAAGGCACCTATTATGAGAAAGGATGTCCACCAGGTAGTTTGTATGTAGCCTTTCATCTTCATTTCGAACGAAGGTGACGAATTCATAGATGCAGGGTAATAGTGGGCCTGATGCCTATATAAGACATTCCATAGCTCAGCCACGCGATAATGACTTTACGTATACAATAGATGGGGGGCACCACCCAGTAGAAGGAATAGTTGGGGGCCGAAAATCGCCACGATGATTCATATTCTTTTACTTTGCAGCCCTAGAGTTCTGCTACGATACCTTGGATGTAATCAAATCTTAAAATTGTCTATGATCTGTCTCCAAGTAGAAGAAAGTGCTCAAAAACACATACAAGGATGAGAAAGCGTGATGTTATTGACGTGAAGTGCAAGGCATTTCTAAGTCTCAGCCTTACGCGGAGAACGCGTAGGAATGCATTGGGTAAGCGAAGTGCAGCTCGTATATGCACAAAATTATAAGATAGACGAGATGGAAGTCATTGGTGGAGCTGGACGCCAAGTTTCTTATCACGCCAGCTTCACTAGCATCATGCAAGCCATTGCTGTAATGACTACATTATGAATAATTCTATCCGTATCAGTGCTAGACCCGAAGCTGATGGCAGCAGTGAGTAGTCATCCTCATGGTATAACTTCTAGTGTTGCCTTTACATCTACTCTTCCTCCAGTGATTTCAATGTCCTCACTAGAGCTCTTGTTCTATTAAGATGAAACCACTTGTACGACTACACAATATGTGCGTCATATTGAACTGAGTCTTGGAAGATAGATGACTGCTAGCCAGGAAAGACGGTCGTTGTCAACTCGCCAATGGGCTTGGTAATTAGAATCACTAGGACACCACAATCGGCCTTTACGGCCTAAAACAAACATAAGCAAACAAATGGGTACACTAGTGCCACTGAATAGCTTTTGCTAGAAGAGTTAGTAGCTTGGACAAATTGCCATAGTCTAGGCAAGGCGCTATACATATTAGAGTGCAAAGAGACGATCGCCTGTCTACACTGTGTTGAGGGGAGTTCGATCCGAAATCTTCCAGTGGTTCGAAGCACTGATTGTGGATACGAATTAATATCGGCTCAAGTGTTGAAGATATCAGAATTTGTGAAGGCCATCATGCCGCTGGGTTCACTCAGCCTTGCTCGGAGCAAGTTTCAGTTCGGATGGAGTAGTCACGAATTTGGGTATACCAAATATTATTCTCGATGTCATGAACGACCCGGATCGTGGTTTTCGCCCTGGCCAAGCAGTTTCTGATGGTTCGTGGCCCAGAGCGAGCATGAAGCTCGTGTTCCAATTTCGACTCAATTTGATGATATGCGATGTCCGCACAGAATACGTTGAATCAGCCATCCCATGTGCAAGAGACTCACAATATGGGGACTTGGCATGGCATGCCAAAAAAGTGCGCCGTATCGCTCCGGCACTCGAATTGCAGCTATACGAAAATCTTACCGCACTAGATATCGGCCACAATGTGGTTGTTGTCAAATATATCTCGTACAATATGGCTAGTAACCATCCTGCGGAGCCCGGTTTCCTCGAGAAATGGCTCAGGAATCTACCAACCTCGTTTAATGATCGGGAATATGGAATGAATACATCATTCTTTAACGAAGTTCCCCTCAATATACTTTCTATTCGGCTCTCAACAGTGCTGAACACCTATCTTCGAGAAACGATGGACACTACTAACATATCTAAGAGCGACGGGATATCCATTGAGAATCGCGGTGAAACGTGGAGTAACACAACCGGCACGTGTACTGAGTTTACTGCACTGCTGTACCTATCCAATATGGTTTGCCTATTCCTTTACATGCTGGCAGCAGTCATAATCACGATTTCAGCATTGTTGAATATCGTATTCCGCATTTTGTCACATACCCCAGACATTTTGATTAGTGTCTCTGCACTAACAAGGGACTCAATATTCATCCAAGTACCTTCGCCAGGAAGTACAATGGATGGCTCAGAACGGGCGCGGCTACTGCAAAACAAATGGATCATGATTCAAGATGTGTGGCCAGATAAAGTTGCAGGAAGGATTGCGTTGATTGATGCGTAAGGTGCCATTCCTTTGCGGAAATATCGGCTGTATGTGTAAACTACGCGTCAAACTAAAATAATATAATCTTCTAGTATGACTTACATGCATTGCCTAGCCCATACAGGTATCACAGAATAGCATTTAATACATCTGCAATGAGAGAGATCATAGAATTGACTGCAGAAGCAAAGGTCATGAGATGCTCGTTCTTCTAGTGCTCTTGATAGTCCATCACTAGCGGCCTTCACAAATCCGAAGCAACAGATTCCCTAATGCCAATTATTGTATTTGGTACGTCTTTCGCTTCTTCTCCATCAGATGCCATCTAGTTCGAGGGCCAGAAATCCTAGACGGAGATGATCGGAATCTATCAACAGGCAAAGATTGAAAAATCGTCGTCAATTAGGTCCGTGGTTACCGCTGTGAGCCAACCAGTCCAGCATCGGTAAGTTGTATCCTGCTCGGCTTACTGGGCCGAAATGGGACGCTCTCAGCCGATCTCGCTTCCGAGCCTACATCATGGAGAAGGGGCGCATCACGTTTTTTTTACCCGTCGAGCTCAACATGGAGATGATACTTAAATTCACGAGTTCACTGCTGCAGAAGCAACTGTTGTGCCTTGAGAACAGCTGCAAGCAAGCTCAAATTCAACACATGTAGCTATGACCCAACTGCCAGACAAATTGCAATCTGGCAGTCAGCTGCCGGGAGCGAGCATTGACTCAACAGCCACACACAATGCGACAAATCCTACGTTCTCACCGGATCATAATGTTGTTGAAGATACACGCACGAACACAGAAGATGGAGGTCAGCCACCAAAAGATCTCGAGGCTGGGGCCAATGCAATGCAAAAAGTAGAGACTCAGACCAAGTCATTCTCCATCTTTACCCATGGTCAAAAGGTCGGCATAGTCATGGCAGCTGCCGCCGCCGCCTTCTTCTCGCCTTTGACGGCTTCCGTCTACCTCCCAGCACTACCCGCTATTGCCAAAGAGTTTAATGTCTCATATTCCGCAATTAACCTGACGGTTACAACATACATGGTCAGTCATTAGTCGGTTCTGGCTATTCCCAAGTGCAGTTTGCTGACAAGCAGACAGATATTCCAAGGCCTTACTCCAATGTTTATCGGCGCCTATGCCGACGCAGCAGGTCGGCGGCCGGCGTATATGATCTGCTTCATCGTCTACATGGCAGCTAACATTGGCTGCGCCCTCGCACCTAATTACACGGCGCTGCTCGTCCTGCGCATGCTGCAATCTGCAGGCTCCAGCACGACGGTGGCCCTGGCCCAGGGCGTCGTGTCCGATATCATCACCTCCGCCGAGCGTGGCAGATATGTGAGCTACATGTCGATGCCTATCATGCTAGGGCCCTCACTGGGTCCTGTTCTGGGCGGCGCACTCGCCCAGTATCTCGGCTGGAGGTGGATCTTCTGGATTCTTACCATCATGTGCGGGACTCTCGCTGTCGTTCACCTGGTTTGGATGCCCGAAACATGCCGCGGGATCGTAGGGGATGGATCTGTCCGGCCCAAACATCTCGTCCACAGGTCCCTTTGGCTGGTCAGGAAGGATCTGCTCGCGACCAGATCTTGCCGCAGACAACGGGCGCAAATTAATCGACAAGATGAAGAGGATTCAGTTAACAGGCCATCGCCTCCTGGGCAAACTGTGACCAAGCAAAAATTCAACGCCTTCCGCGCTCTAACGCTTCTCATACGGCCCAACATGGCCGTCCTTCTGTTCTACAGCAGCCTCATTTTCGCAAACTTCTACTGCGTCATGACCTCAATCCCCGCCCAATTCACCTCAATCTACCACCTGACTGACTTCCAGACCGGGCTCATCTACCTTCCGCTCGGCCTAGGCACGATGGTGGGCTCACAAATTACTGGGCGCAGCCTGGACTGGAACTTCAGGCGGCACTGCCGCCTGCTGGGCATCCCCTACGAGCGCAGGAGGCAACACGATCTCTCCTCGTTCCCTATTGAGCGCGCACGTCTCGAGGTTGGAGTTCCTGCCCTCATCCTGGGTACCTGTGTGATCCTGATATGGGGTTGGGTTCTTCAAGCTCAGGCGCACCTCGCTGTTCCTTGCGTGATGCTGTTCCTCGCGGGTGTAGGGTTGACTGGCTTCAGCAACGTTGTCAGCACGCTCATTGTGGACATGAACCCGACGGCTGCGAGCGCAGCGACTGCGAGTAATAACTTCACGCGCTGCCTAGTGGGAGCTGGCGCGAGTGCTGCGATTCAGCCCATGATTAACGGCGTCGGCAGCGGATGGGCATTCACGATTCTCGCGGCGATAAGTACAGTTGCGGCTCCGCCGACCTTTTGGACGATATTGAAGAAGGGTTTAGGATGGCGGAAGGAGCTGGTGGAGAAGAGCAAGCAGCAGGCTGAGGCGTCGAGAACGAAGAAAAAGGAGGAGACTGCCCATGAAAGTGAAAAAAGAAGTTTTTGAACCGTGATGCACACGGACTGGACCAGGATTTGCACTCAATTCAAAGTATAGTTAGACTAGAGAGGTAGTTAGACTCACATCCAAGCTTACTATCTGCCGCCTGCTTAACCCACATCTAAATTTGTGTAGTGGTCACTCTATTTGTTATTCTCGTCATTTTGCCCAATCACGTGTACTGATTGCATCATTTCTCATAACATCGTCCTTCGGTCCTAGTGAGGCGTACCAAAATCCCCTGTAGCAGGCTCATTTCAGATTGGCGTGCAGGATCCTAGCTCATAGATTCTGTAATTCTGCGGCGGACCGGCCCTCCTTAGGGCATGAAGGCCACTGACTAGGGGCCGTTGACAGGGGGTGGACGTGATTTAGCTCAGAATAGTTGTTTTCTCCTTCCCGTGATCAGTATTCAATGTCACAAAGCCTATCTTGGAAGCATTACTGGCCAATGACATGGCCGTATGCAACCTTGATGGTGAGTTCTTCAATGGTGCTGTACCATTAGACTTCGGCGAATGGTGCGATTCAGCGCTCTTGAAAATGTCGGCTCAGGGAACTTGCATATCGAATCCCCAACCAAAGTCATCGAGAAATCCCCAGTCGGTTCCAAGAAGAGGATCAGTATCTATCGTTCCTGCAGAAGGGAGAGATAGCCCCGCCTCACCTGGCGGCATCATTGTGCTATTGAAATCTGCTTGCATACCGGGTTGCTGCGGATGTTGCTGGGACTGCAACCGCTGCCGGTCTTGCTGAATCCCTTGGAACCTGGTAGGACCATTGTCAGGGCTGGTTGCCATACTCCGGCACCTGTTGTTGACAGGACCATTGGTTCCGGTGGAGCTTTCCGATGGCATCTGCTGCTGTCGTCCCGTGTGACCAACAGCTTCGCTCGCACCAACCTGTAGGCCTAGATTCTGCCCCTGAGGGTGTGGCCCATATGGTCCCATATGCACAGGGCCATACTTGGTCTTCCAGCGGATCATAAAATCGAAACCCAAGGCTGCTACCATGCGCTGGCGGAACGTGTCGACCAGGACTGGCTCATAGTCTAGACCAGCTCCAGCCGAGCCAGCTTCGTTGTGAGTGTTGCCATTCTCGTTATGATAACCTGTCCCTGCATTGGAATGATTGGCGGCGGCGGCGGCGGCGGCGGCGGTGAGGTACGGTGCGCTTGTCGTGTGCCACAGCTCGACACACCGCGCGAGCCGCCACGCCAAATCACCTTCAACCGTTGATACACGACGGGAGACTGTGACTGCCTGAACGGATAGCTTGGCGGCTTCTTCGGCGACGACGATGTGCGGGTGTCTCAAGGGCAGGTCGGAGCGGATGATGCGGAAGATGACACAGATTGCGTTCGCGATGGGGCGGATGATGTAGTGCGGGAGATAGTGCAGGAGATTCGTCGTCTCATCAAGGTCCACTGCTCTGGTAATGATGGTAGACGCCGTGGTATAGCATCGCAATATAGCAGTTTCGATGGAGGGAGAGAGATTCTCTGGGACGCTGGGTGGGCTAGTGACGGCAGATGATTGGCTGTTTTGGGTTGGTATGGGGAGGAAATAGTACACCTGGACCTCGAGGAGAACAAATAAAGCGTAGAGGGCCACTACTGGGTCTGTATGCCGGAGGTAGTCAGCTACATGCCCGGCACCGCAAAGAGATGACTAACAAGAAAGGAGATTGCCTACCCGTGTGTTTGGCGATGATTCGTGCTTGAGCTGCTGCCCATTCATCTTCAAACATGCGGACCATATCGTATGGTACTCCATTTGACTCTTCAAGAGAAGAGCCCAGGGTCTTATTGACTCGGTCCATGAAGATCTGACACTCGAGCTGTACGCGAAAACGGGTGGGTAAAATACTGCTCTCATCGTTGATCATGTTTATTGTGGTCTTGTTCATTGGAGCTGTGCATGGGACACCAAGATTGGTTGATAGCCTGTCAAGGCTAGTCAGTTGAAAGTTTCTTATCTGCCAGATAGAGAGAGAAACTACCTTCGATTCAAAACATTAGACGCTACCCATGTCACAGCAGCTTCCCTATCCGATGAACTGGCGGCGAGAGTAACATGGTTATACGACTGGTGTCGCCCGGAACCCGTGTGGAAGCCGAGAAGCAGGCATGAGTTGATGGCAATGCCACTCAGCCAGTAGGCTGGATCGTTAATGAAGCGGATACCCGGGTACAAGCCCCAAGCGGCGACCAGGAGTATGGCTTGTAGCTGGGTTAAAGGCTGAGGCACTTTAAGGACTGCAGCATCGGTCTCATGCTTGACGTGCTCTGTGAGAAGGCGGACCATGGCCGGGTTGCTGTGTGTGGGCTGACGCCGGCAAGAGATGAGCATGATGACCCAGAAGAGGAACGGGCTCGTATCGTAACATTTGTTTGGGTCATGGTCGTGTTCACTGAGGATAGGGAAGTGAGGGTGACAATGGCGAAAGTACCTGCATGGCACTGTAAGTTTTGTTCACGGCAACAGGACGATGCTAGATGCTACAATTAGCCAAGACATACGTACATGTTGAAATGTTCATCGATTTCTGGCCCGGTAAAGGGCAGCGAATTGAGCGCCCTGGGTAGGCTAGGCACTACCGTTGAGTCGACTTGTGCATCGTCCACAATGACGCTGTTGTCACCATGTCGACTATTGTGCTCTGATGCAGCTGTGGAGAATGCCGGCTGAGTTTCCAAGGCCGTGACACTAGACGGCGGAGTCTGGAGTGCCGTCTGTCTGTTACTGCTCTCCACCGTCTCCTTGATGGCTTGCACCTCGCGGGCAAGCTGGTCGAGTTGGCTATTGAAGTGCCATGTCAGCTGATGGGCCACCAGTAACAAAGTACAGATGTATATTCACAGGGAGCGGAAAAGGGACTGAGCAACCTTTTACGCGTGATTCGGCGATATGTGGCATCGACGACACAAGAGAGTTTGAGCTTGGTGCACCGTTGGCATGGCTGGCCGGGAATAGAGCTGGGGTTGCAGCGCACTTTGGAGGTGCGGCAGCGCGTACAGGCCGCGTTGCGCGACATACGCGTGCTCCGGCGGGGCGAGCTGCTTACACCGTCTGCCATGGATGGCCGCTGGCAATGAGTTGGGTCGGGGCTGAACATCAGTATGGATGGGTTAACAAGAGATGACGTCGGTCGGCTGAGAAACTGTCGGCTCGGCTGACGGGTGAGCCGAATCGGCGCCGAACATCACCCATAATACCATCATGTCGTGCATCTAGACGACGCTGTAGAAATAAAAAGCATGGCTGCATTCCTGAGATCTCAGCTTGTTCCGTTTCTCATGCACCCTCGATTTCACACCCACCCACAACACCACCAGTCCTCAGTATTTGTGCCACATCATTGTCACTAAACACTCCCCGTCATGGCGTTCTCCTTAGCCACCAACACCGCCCTCATCATGCTCGACGTACAGAAGGGCATCATGATGGGTAACTTCCCAGACAAGACACCAGGATATATTAGCAAAGCCGCCAAGCTGCTTGAGGCTGTGCGGTCAGCCAACAAGTCTGGCAACAAGTCGCCCATCACCATTGTCCACGTAAAGGTTGCATTCCGGCCCGGTCGACCCGAGCTCAACCCAGCGAGCAGCATGGGCTCGCGGCTCAAAGACGTGCCAGCCAACGTCTTTGTTGAGGGTGATCAGTCCGTCGACCTCTTCGACGAGCTTGTACTTTCCTCCAAAGCAGACAAAGGCGAGGCTGTCGATGCCACAAGGCGACAAGACGAAGTCTTCGTTACCAAGCGTCGAGTATCTGCCTTGTCTGGCACAGACCTAGCCACCGTGCTTCGTGGGCGCGAGGTGAGCCATCTCGTGCTGTGTGGCGTGGCTACTGGGGGCGCGGTGCTGTCAACGGTCCGCGAGGCTGCGGATCTGGACTACAAGCTTACTGTGCTCAGCGACTTGTGTTTGGACAAAGACGACGAGGTACACCGGCTGCTGATGGAGAAAGTGCTTCCTATGCAAGCAGAGGTACTGGAAGCGGACGAGTGGGTTGCTCGAGGCTTTGCCTGAAGGGCTGAGGGAGGATAGTGAGGATCCAAGAACTGTCTGACCAGACACATCGATTCAACTGTTAGCATCTAGCAGACGATGTATGTATCTCGTTGCACGTTCTTTTCGAGGAATCAAGAGCAGCAGTGAAATTTTCTGGACTGTCATCCACACACTGTTATGGCTGGTATGCCTTGGCTCCGAGGGACTTTACGCCACGACTCATGGTGGTTGCTGGTGCGGCTGTCCTGTCTGAACTTGACCAGTGTATCTACAGGGGTAAGCGGCCAGGGATTCTCAGCTGTACGCTTTGGCCAACCCAGCCTAGTTTTGGCGTTTGACAGCCTTGCAAAGGTTAGCCTTGACGGTCGCCAATTCCAGGTCTAGTGCATTGCTTTGCTTGATTGTGTCCCGGCAGTTGAGATTTGAGATGGTCTGCCAGTGTCTACCTAGAGCCACTTCTCCTGTAGCCGTTGTCCGTAGCGTCGATAGAGTTAATCTAGAGACACTACACGCTTGAGTTGTAGCGAGATCTCTAGAATAATGCCTGCATTATAGTTGCTGATAGCGCATTACATCCATAGCCAGCTCACGCGCGTCTATGTTTATAGTAGGCGTTATAAATATCGGTAGTCTAGCTACGCGCTAGCTTACGTCGTGAGCGGCTTTAATACCTAGTGTCCAGTCTTGACTTCAATCTAATTTTTCTTTCGTGTCTTTTCCCTGCGACAAATTCCACGCCCTCGTGTTGATGCTCTGATAGTTTCATAGTCTCAGGGCGCCACGCTAATAGCACATTCAACCTGATCATAGAAATATATTTAGTAAGTTTTGATTTTACCTTTATCATAACAGTTAGTAGCCGAGTGGTTTCGATTCCAAGCGTTTCAGAGATGAAACACTAGGTATATGCACATGTAGGTTCGGAACGTTGTTTTAAAAAGTTCAAGTATTATATAAAGGTTGTGAAAGAAAATTTGCGGGGTGCACGAAACCCAATCTGCTTCTTTCGCAATCGATATGGGCGAAGAAAGATGAAGAGCTCGGCTCTAGAAGAAAGCTTAGCTCCACCACTGCATTTCTTTCGGCCAACCATACTAAACGCAGGAAAGCACAGGCAAAACCACGACGCCACACCGGCGTCTCCGTGGCACAATATAGTTGTTCTGGACAGTCTAGTGCGATGCGATGCATCACACAGCCCCGCCATGGCACACTTGTGATTGCATGCAGCTATTGTTTGTGGTTATTCAAATTAGTTAGCGATTCGTGGTTAGCTAAAGGTCCGCTGTTAAACCCAAAATCCTATGACCACGTCGATCCTGCTGTCATCAACGGCTCACCGCTACATGAGATGCCCGGTCAGGGGAAATTCTGTTACTTTTGGCTGACAGTCAAGAAGAGTAGTTATAAACAATGTGGCCGCGGTTCAGAACTTATTTTTCTTGGTGAAGCACGTGAACCAGACAACAAAGAAAATCATGGGAGGTACCCTTTCTACAATTCGTCAACAAGCTGAAGATGCATCGGGCACCGAGAAGATGGAGGCTGCCGCCTTGGAGACGCTCAAAGTGCTGGAGCAGATGGCTAATGATCAGCTCCTGGCCTTCTACGAAAAGATAGAGTAAGTATAACTCACGACTCGCGAACGCAAACTGATATCGTAGAAACACTGCAAACGATTCCAAACTCATACCGATTGACAAGGTATTAACGAAGTACACGTTTGTTCGCGCTATGACATCCAAGTCAGAAGACATTGGTGAACCGATCAAAAAATGTGCCAACTCATTCTCCAGAGGGCCGCTCGCGGATGGAATTGCAACCCTAGCGACCACTGTCATCACTGAATTGCTGGGAGCATCACAGGGTCAGCGGGTGCATGATGAACGATAGTAACTAGTAATGCAATGATCACGATTACACAAATGAGCTAACACAACTAGTGCAATCCGGCTCAACGATTTTGGGGGAATCTCCCGGCTGGATGCCTTCTTCTTCGTCTACAAGATCCAGTCTGAATCGATCATCCAAAAGTGCTATTCTGTCGTAGCTTGTTGTGTTGTCGAGTCTTCTGTCGATGCCAAAGATCTCAATGAAAATACTGTGAAAGTTGTCATTGGGCAAGCCTATGGTGGATCGCCAGCTTCTACACAACAACTTATTTGGAAGCAGATGTACTGGGATGTCTTTCGTAAGAAAGACAAAACTCCTTTGACGGACGATGAGGTGCAAGAAAAAAAGGCTGACGCAACCGCACTAAAGGCGTATTGGGATAAAATGGCCAGACCTTCCTAAAGGCGGCTGATTCGGGATAAAGAAAATTTATTCTTTTGCTGCTATAGCTAAAGACTTTTGTCTCTTGTTCTATCTAGGCGTGAACCGTTCGTAGGTTTGTAAAGTTCTTGGTGCCGCTTTGGGTGGTGAGGGCCTCTTGATAGATCGGGAACAGCCACGATATTGATGTCATGTCAAAAATACATTGAACGTTAGTGTTATTATACAGTTAATCACTTCTTAAAACATGTTATTGAAAACACAAATTACCGCTCTATTTCCAAGCTTCTGCATTCCTAGTCGTTGGCACTCTGGCCAATGAGGGTAAATGAGTCGTCTACACTTCGGCGATTGACTTCTCATAGAAGACGCTGTTTGGTGCGTCAAGGTAGCTCCCAAACTTCCCTCGTGGGACAAATCCGCACTTTTCATAGAATCGTCTAGCTCCTAGCATGAACTCTCCAGTCTCCAATACCAACGTCGACCATCCTCTTCCCCTCGCTTCTGCTTCGAGCTCCTCAAGTATCCGTTGCGCGATTGATATGCCGTCGCCCCTGTCTCCTCTGTATGCTGGATCGACAAACATCCTCTTGATTTCAGCGGCATTGTTGCACGCCAGCCCAGATAGTTCTTGCAATGGTCGAAGGCCGCCGCATCCGACTGGGACACCGGAAAGATATGCGACAAAAAAGACTGGGACGTTGGAGGCCGTCGGAGGAGTACCGGGATCGTCGCCGCCAAGAGGAATGATCTCGGCACGCTGTTTAGCGCGGAGTTGGATACTGTCGGGATGGTCCCAAGGCTGAAGAAGAACAGTAACGTTGTTTGTTTGCGACATTTTGTTCATACCAGGTGATGCAACGTGGTAACCAGTGTCTGGTAGGGGATGAAGTCATAAAACCCATATTTACTACCCCGGTGAGTCATTATTAAGCTCGTGTGAGTTCTGCTATCTGACGGAACAATGTGGAGACGGCGCCGGAAAAGGAAGACTGAAGGAAAAGTAGGCGGCAGGACTGGATTGGGAGTGTGGGCATCGTTATTTAGACAGTCGTATCTGACATTGCTTCGCGATCCAGCTTTCGCTCTGTTCTCCCAAATATTTTGTATTGCTGTGCGGGCCGCAAGATGTGTATGAAGGAAGATTGGGCCTATTCAGCAGCAATCAGTTCACGTCTGACTGTTTAGCGATAAGCGCAGCGTTACAAACTTCTGGGCCAATCACAGTATCGCATGGCTACCCGTCCGCACTCCTTTTCCGTGATTAGCTCTGAGTGGCTCAGGAACTCGTAAGTGTTCCTAGCGCAACGCTAACGCCATGAGCGGAGCGTCTGTTCATGAGATAGTCACCAAACCTGGTATTTTGTAGCTTATAAGTATTGTCTTGTAATTCGTTACCGACTTATATACATAATAAGAAAGGCCTAATCAAATACTCACGCAGAGTCGACCTATTTGCACAACATCATTATTCTATCCTTATGGCGATGCGTTTGCCTACTGGCAGCTGGGATTGCCATGTCCACTGTTTCGAGCCAGAAAAATTTCCATTCAAGGCGCCTCGCGCCTACACTCCGCGACCCGCACCGTTCGATCTGCTTCTTCAGAACCTGCTCACGAGCAATGTCATGATTGTTCAGGCATCCATCGAGGCATCCTTCAATGGCCTCCTAGCGAACCTCGAAGACATCGGCAAACGCCCGAACTACTTCTCGGGGCTGGTCCGAGGCACCGTCCTCGCCGACGCTAGCACGCCGCTTTCATTCTTGACCGATGGCCAACTGGAGCGCATGCATACCCTAGGCGTCCGATGCATCCGACTCCACGGGGTGTACGGGGGTTCTGGTCACGACCCCGCATGGGCGCAACAACAAATGACAGCACTGGCGCAACTGAGGCCAGTGCAAAACCTGGGGTGGAGTATCTCGGCCCAGCTACCACTAGCGACATGGTCGCAGCTCAAGCATTTCATCTTGACAGACAAGCATTTGGCTGGCGTTTCCATCGTGGCGGACCACATTGCTTGTGCGACTCCATCCGACTACGGAAGCTCGGCATTGCAGGACTTTGTAGAACTGCTTCAATCCGGCCACGTCTTTGTCAAGATCTCGGCCCTTTACCGTCGTAGCCCGGACGATATTCACGCTATGAAGGATATTGTGATCTTGCTGGCTCAGGCTGCTCCCCGAGCCTTGTTGTGGGGCAGCGACTGGCCCCATGTCGACGCGTCGCAAAACGACTTCGAAGCTGGCCCACTAGAAGGGGTGGACGCTGGCGCTGAACTGGCCGCCGTGCAGAGCTGGCTGTCCACCGAACAATTGCAAGACATGCTGGTCAACAATCCATATCGGCTATTCGGAAACTAGATTGATTTGTCATAGTTCACTGTAGTTATGATCCGGCTGTTCTCAAGTACTTTTCACTACCAGAGTGACGTAGAAAATTCCTTCGGAGCATGACCGATGTGCCTGGACAAGCACGCTCCATCGGAATTGCCCCTGAAGTATTTATTTGTTCCAGATACCCCATGGGGTAGTGACGCTGTGAACTTGTTTCGCAGACTTTGCCCTTGTTTTTGACTCGACCACCTGGAACATGCCTGCTGCACCACCAACCGACACGAACAATGTCGACAACGACATCGACAAGCTCTCATGCACCAACCATATAGAGTCTATCACCAAGACCAATACTGTCATCGACACCTACAGATCATATACGCCAGAGTTTTCCAGAGAAACAGAGAAGCAGCTTGTCCGAAAGATTGACAGACGGCTCCTTCCTCTGGTCGTCATCATCTATCTGTTCAACTATCTCGATCGCAACTCCATCACCCAAGCCCGCCTCTATGGGCTCCAAAAGGACACCCATGTTACTGGGGCCGTCTATCAAACTGCCATATCTATCTTCTCTGCCGGATATATCGCCATGCAACTCCCGGCAACTATGCTCATGACCAAACTACGCCCCTCTCTATACCTTGTGTGTAATCATTCATCCTCCTCGTCCTTCATTCCCAGCAGTTATAGCTAACCTCTTGCTAGCCTGGCTGTATCATCACGTGGGCTATCGTCAGCGGCTGTACCGGTGCAACAAGCTCACCAGGTGGCCTTCTTGCAGTTCGTTTTTTCCTCGGCCTCGTCGAAGCACCCTTTTTCCCAGGTGCCATATACCTACTCAGTTGCTGGTATACTAAGCGAGAACTGGGCGTCCGAATGGCTCTGCTGATATGCGGACTGTTGTTGTCCAATTGCTTTGCGGGTCTCATCTCCGCCGGCATCCTATCTGGCATGGATGGTGTTGGAAAACTAGCTCCATGGAGGTGGCTTTTCATATTGGAGGGTTTGGCTACAATCATCGTGGTAAGCAACATATGTCCCACTTCCAGACCTGTCGCCGTAGTCTAATCATCGTCTTATTTGCAGGGGCTGACTGCCATGGCGTTACTCCCGGACTACCCTGCTACCACGAAATGGCTGTCGGAGGACGAAAAGGTCGTCGCACAAGGGCGGTTAGCTGCAGATGCCGGTAGCGAGGATGTACTAGGAGAAGAAGACGTTAAGATATGGGGCGGAATCGCCCAGGCATCGAAGGATGTACGAGTGTGGCTGTTTGCTTGCCTACAGATGGCAACAACAGCATCGATATCCTACTCTCACTTCTTTCCGACACTGATCAAACAGATTGGTTTCAAGGATAACACGAAGGTTCTTCTACTCACGTCACCCCCATACCTTTTCGCATTCATCTGGGCCCTCAGTTTTGCCATCGTCGCCGACAAAAAGCAGAATCGATCTGTGGGCGCCGGAATATCGGCCGTGGTGGCCATGCTTGGATCCATCCTGATGATAACCGTTCTCCACAACCACTGGGCTCGGTATGCATTCACCTTCCTCGTCTGCGCCGGCACATTCGGTGTCTATTCTACGACCTATACCTGGCTATCTTCGACTATACCCAGACCACCAATCAAGCGGGCTGCGGCAATTGGCATTGCTAATTCGTGCGCTAATACGGCGTCCCTGTTTGCCAATTACTTTTGGCTTGATCAATATCAGCCCGAGTTTACGGTATCTTGGGCATGTACGCTAGCATTTCAGGCGCTAGCATTCTCGTCCATTCTAGCTCTATGTTTCCTTTTGCGGCGTGGTAACAAGGAATTTGAGAGGTTGGCCCGGACCGTTAATTGCAATGATCCAGATGCAGTAGCGAGATTGGATGATGATTCGCAACGTGCTGTTCTAAATGGGTTCCGTTATATCACCTAAGCGGTGCATAGTTTTCAGGAACACTATGTAGATTCGTCAATAGTAAATATGAATCTCAAGTCCATCAAAGGACTTAACACATGACATACATATGGTCTTCTGGATACAAGCAGCGCAATCAATGTGCCTCATCAAAATATTGCTAGGGACTTGCGAGAGGTTTGGAAGGAGCAGGGATATTATGAAATGGTATTCAAACGAATCATTGGATTGATAAGCAGTATGAGATCGCAGCTCGTCTTGCGTAAGATGATAGCCCATTTGGTAAGCTTTCCTTCATGGGCTTTCTTCGATAGGTATCCAGCGTATCCGATGACCAAGAAGATGATGGCGCTGCAGATCCTGCTCACCATTCTTGTTGAGTACTCCCACTTTCCCAGGCCTAGCCCAGCTATTCCAATAAGCTGAGCAAGGACATACAGTACACCCGCTGCTTCACAACCTCCACGTCCGCTTGACAATCCTATTGATAGAATGGGCGTCCCGTAAATTCTACTCACTAGACATGGGGCATTGGATGAGTAAACCATTGTCTGCTTGAACAGGTAGATACTTCCCTTTCTCAGCATTTTGGCGAGGTTGAGAAAACCCAATCTATAGTCACTTTCGTAGTATTGGTGCAACCATCCTGGAGCTAATATCTTGGGTAGCAAGCATCGATCAAAGCAGAAGGCCTTGACTTTTATCTTTCAACGCTTGCATAAATATTCCTGGCCAGTCTCAGCTCCTCCAGATGCGGCGATATTAAGCAATTGATGCCGCAATCAGTAGAGGGTTTCCCATATCTTAGCCTCGCTAAACTTCATTCAGTCCCGCTACCGGCTCTGGTAGCTTCATCAACCTAAACGCATCTCTCGTTTCTTCAAGCGAATTCGGTATAGCGTGAGCGGGTACGAATCTTCCCTTCCAAGGCGCTTTCCTATTTGGCCAAATAATCTTGCTGTGGTCTCCAAAGCTCCAACAACCTCTGCCTCCACTCCGAAAGATCTTCGATCTTGCTTCCCATGAAGCCTGCATTTCGGCACAGCGCTTGATATACGCCTTTGATTCTGCATCATTGTGATATGGTGGTTCCCAACGACTTTGGAATATGCCATAATCATCCATCCGAGCGCGATCACACATGACGTATCCCCACTCACGCAGAGTCTTCCGGTTATCTTGATTGACAAAATTTGCCCAAGACTCATCTTGGTGCGCCCACTTCCAGATATCAGGAGACCCGGTATCGGGATCATTGAAGAATGGAGGCCTTATGTGAGTCCGCTCGTCGGTTGGGGTAAAATCAGAGTGAGGAACGGCGTCGTCTATTCTATTCGCTCGGTTTAGGGCTTCGCAGAGAAAACAATATCAAAATTTGGTTGATAGCCCGAATACAGGAGTCCATAACGTGCTTCATAAGTTTCGGCCATCGAAATTCGTCGTAGTGTTTCTAACCCAAGCGAAAGAAGGTATTGAATGAATATGGAGTCTCTCTCATCGCTGTACTCAACTCTGAATTCACCCCAGGCTATATCGTGCTCTGCAATATCGTTGAATGCTTAATTTAGTTAGAAACGTGTGTAAATATTTAGCGAATATAGTACATACCTGGAGAGACTGCTTGGACAAGGTAGTCCTGGACACAGGCTAGTTGCTCATTTTCCCAAGGTGAAAAATTTGAGAAGAAAACATCCCAAAGCTGCTCTAGGAGATTGGAATCCCAAAATTCGCGGAACAGATTACAGAGGATTTCGAACCGATACATAGCCCGTTCGACGCGGGATATTTCGACGCGGGATATTTCGGCGCGTGTTGCAGGCCTAGTCCCACACACAGGTGGTTTCTTTGCGGTGTTAGCTATGAACTGTAATGCCAGCTCGTTTACACAGGCATGTAACTTCGCGGCACGAACTGCGTCGCAGAGTGTCCATATCTCAGGCGGCGGTCGTCTTTCGTGGAGATGTCTTGCGATAAAGTCCCGAACGTTTTTCTCGGTATGACGCTCCAAGCGTATTGCCTCCTGCGTGATATAGGCCTCGGGCAGCACATCAAAGCTCACTTGGTTCAGCAGCGCGCGCGTGGTGATGATGGTTTCGGCGCTGAGCAGAGCGTTGTAAAGTGCACGACAAGACAAGGCCGCCGACCGCAAAGACAAGACATCTGGTATATTGGATAGTATTATCTGCTGTAGCTGAACAGACAAACTTTCGATAAGTGGAGAAGACGTTTGTTTTTCCATGTTGGTGATTGCAACTTCAAGAGTGAGAGAACGGAACGAGAGTGGATTAGTAAATGACGTCCGGTTGGCGCGTTTGCAGCTTCTGTGGCTGTGGCTGTGGCTGCTTCCTACACCCTATCCTTCCGGCTTCGCACTGACACTCCTGCGTCCTGTTCTTAACACCGACCGTTGCATCGCTGTTTCTCCATACCCGGGAACACATGATGAAGCCGTGTTCGACCGCCTACACAACTGTCGCCGTATAAACAACGGCCGGACATCGCGCTGTAGGTCGTCGCGGCCTCCGAGACCGGCCATGGCAATGCACTCGCCATTGCTGAGCGCCAGTGGGTTGCTACTGATAAATCGCAGGCGGTCTCATTCATGCTATGATTTTTTGAGCACGGCCTCATATATTGTCGAGTGCAAAATTGCCACGACGGAGTTTGTGTGACCAAAAGCCCCCGCGGTTTGAGTTCCTAAAGTGAATGCCTACAAAAGACTTGGGTGGGAGTTTACCATAGGAGCTGGTACCTCATACAAATGTTGGGCAATATCTCTTTAATATTGTGACAGACTTTCCTCGTTGGTGCGATCAGAATTATCGATACCAAGACAAAATTTGAATACTCACATTGGATGGCCGGTTGTGCTTTTGCTCAGAGTTTCTTTAGGCAGTTTTACGAGTATCGCAGTATTTTATTAACTCTATCGCTTGGAACTGAGCATTGGCGAGGACTCACACATGGTTGGTGGGTAGGTCGTTGGCAATGGAATTGTGGACATAAGTTGTTGGTACGAGCTTTGCGACATGAAGTACTGCGACGTCGTGTACAGCAACAGGATTAAGCTCAAGCTGTACAAGGGCCGCGCATTTTTCGATTTGAATTTACTGTTGGAAATAATTTCAATTGCTAAGCTAACATGCGTTGGAATATGAGATTGTTGTACGTTGTGTTATTGAACTATCACGTGTTGTCATCATGGAGGCGAGGCATGGTAGCGTAGCTAACGACTCGGTAGTGGGACACGTTAACCAGAACAGACTAAGGTCAGAATAAAATTATTTTTGGCGGAGATTGATCATAGGTGCGTGAAGCTAGGCAGCGTACCATTGACAGACGGTATCGATGTTACCTGACGGAGTATCTTTTCCCTGAGTCATGAAACTATGGCCCCGCCGGAATGTTACATCCCGAAAATCCGACAAAGGCATGTCGGAACACTTCGACACGGGGGCAATCTCCTCTTCTGGTGATCACCCAGGGTCTGGCGCCAGAATAACCCATGAGAAGATAAGCTCACGTGCCGAAGCTCCACAAAAGTGTCCACAAGCTAGACCTCAACGGCTAAATGTGCGCTTTGCCGACGAGTGAGATAGCACCTAGTGTGATACTCCGATAACCCGATAACCGATAATGATGCTTGAGAATGCTTAATTGTAGCAACGAAGCCGCTGCGGACTGACTGCTTGGTCTTGCACAAACGCCCCCATCACTAGCCACATTGCTTCAACCATACAGCTGTATTCTGGGGACAAGATGAGATCAAAAAAAGAGGGCGTGGTCGAAACCATGACCGTCCAAGAAATCGATAAACATTCGATGACTGCCGACGAGAAGCGACTGGCAGAAATGGGTACAAAGCACAACTGAAAGAGCGTAGAAACAATGTACTAAGTAGCTGTAGGCCACGTTCAGGAACTAGAGCGGCATTTTTCGAAACTATCGCTAATAGGCCTTGCCTCTACAACTACAATATCTTGGACGGGACTTGGTTTAGGCATTGTCACTGAGATCAATGCTGGAGGACCAGGTGCAATCATATATGGGTTTATATTGGTCACGATTCTACAATGCTTCTTGGGTGCTTCACTTGCAGAATTCGTTTCGAGCTATCCAACTGAAGGAGGAAGTAAGTTGCATAACGATCCTCGGGAGAAATTGTACTCATCACTAGGACTACTCTGAATGACGATATTATGGCACGATTCTGACAATTGTTGTAGTGTACCACTGGATTGCCGCTGTTGCCCCTCGAAAACAAGCCCCTTTCCTCAGTTTCCTCACTGGTTGGTTCACAGTCTGCGGATGTAAGTACTGCACCTTGTAGTATGCGTTCTGGACTGAATCGTTTCGTTCAGGGATCTTCACCACAGCCTCGACGAACTTAATCTATGCCCAGACACTGGGTGCTTTGATAGCCCTCTATCATCCAAACATGACTGTCAAGACATGGGAGATTTTCGTCATCTACCAAGGTCTCAACTTGCTAACCGCTTCTGTTGTACTTTTTGGTAACAAAGTTATTCCAAGTCTGAACAGATTTTCACTCTTTTATCTCCAGATTGGCTGGCTAGTTGTCCTCGTCACCGTTGTAGCGTGCGCACCAACCTACCAGAGCCCCGAATTCGTCTTCCGTACCTGGATTAACAATACGGGTTGGGAGAACAATGTGATTGCGTTCGCTGTGGGTCTCGTCAATCCATTGTACAGTCTTGGTGGACTTGATGGTGGTAAGCTGCTGTGTGCATCTCATGTTCGGTTCCTAGTTAACAGTATTTAGTAACGCATATCACCGAAGAAATGCCAAATGTAAGTACCGATATGATGGCACTTCGTTGGATGAATCGAACGGCCAAGACTAATTAGACAAACAGCCATCACGCAACGCACCATTAGCAATCGGCATCACACTTGCTATCGCATTCTGTACTGGCATCAGCTATTTGATTGGCCTGATGTTCAGCGTACAAGACTATAGCGCCCTTGGCTCCACGAATACTGGCCTCCCTTTGGCAGAACTATTTCGTCAAGCAACACAATCAGCCGGCGGTGCATTTGGCCTTACCTTTATATTATTCATTGCGCTGGGCCCATGCGTTATCTCCTCACAACTCTCTACCTCTAGGGTGTTGTGGGCTTTTGCTCGAGATGGAGCCATACCTTACTCGAGGATATGGGCACGCGTTAGTCCACGCTTTGGTATACCATTTAATGCCCAACTTCTAGTCGCGGCGGCAAATGCAGCGCTAGGATGTCTCTATCTCGGCAGTTCGACCGCTTTTAACGCAATGCTTGGGTCTGCGGTTACCATTAATAATATCGCCTACTACATACCTATCTTGACTAATCTACTTACTGGTAGAAAGAACATGTATAGGGGTGTATTTTTCATGGGAGGGTTTGGTTTTCTGGTCAACATTGTAACTCTTTGCTGGCTTACATTTGCGATTGTTTTCTTTAGCTTTCCTTATTCTATGCCGGTCAAGGTCGAAAGCATGAACTACACTTGCGTTGTAGTGGGCTGCCTCCCCATTTTAATAATTGCTTGGTGGTTCTGGACTCGACAGACATACAAAGAGAAATTGTCGCGGACAGGCAGATGGGAATGATTATTGCGAGCTGTAGGATACAGGAGCCAGGATAGGAAAATCTAGCCGTAGCGAGGCTGCGGATGGATAAGTTAATTGTCGCGCAGCAGAGTGTGTTCACAAGAAAACGGGAAAATCATCAGAAGAATTGATTAATTGTCATCTGCGTCACATCTGCTCTTGTATAGGCTTTTGGTTGATTTACGATGAATCGCTAGATGGTATTACTGATAAAGTTCACACTTTCGATATCTGCACAGTTTGCAACACTAGTACTATTCCACGCTACAAACAAGAGAAATCTAGCGCATACAGATATATGGTCGCAGACGAGATGGCGGCATTAGTATCTACTATGGACGATTGTAACAACCCTTCAATGTATCGCGAGCGCATGCTATATGAAGTGCTGCTGTGGGTGAGGGAGCTGAAAAATTGCCTCTGGACATAATGGCGATGTTGGGGAAGGTCATTATGCGTACCAGCGTGCGCGGTGTGTAGTGGCTTCGGGAGAATCTTGGTGAGACACTGAAGTCTGGCTACGTGACACAGATAGCAGATATCGCCAACGTCCTTGGTGAGAACATCAGTGGTGGCAGCTGTGCCCTGGGGGCTACCATTGAGCACGGATTCAAAGGTTTGCCAAAGATCAAGACTCCGGGGTAACGGAGACTCTGGTGTATCTACTTGATGCTTCACTGTTTGGTTCTCGCCCTTACCTGCCCTGAATATCTCACTCAGCTGCAACTATATTCAGCTTCAAACTCCAACATGGAGCACTAGCAGAAGCTCCAAATAACATGTCCAATCTAACCGTGTAAAATGTTCTCTATTTCTTATACTACTCGCTCTTGCCACTTACACGGGAAGGGTTAGTGAGGCCGTGGCTTCCTTCCCTGGAGCTATGACATACAGCTGTTGCCTCTCACAAACTGCGCGTTCAACCGCACCATGGCCGCTGCCTTTACTACTTTGACCTAGCAGATATAAAAAGCAGCCAAAATGCCCAGCCGGCAAGACGTGCGTTTGACTGCTTGTTCTCCCTTGCTAAGGTCTCGTTGATCGTCAGACAAGGCAGCTCGGCCGTTTGCTTACTCTCCCGAGCTCTCCATCACTTGCTCAAGAAGGCTCCCTTAGGCTCTGCAAACAGAAGACGAGTTGGGTAGTCTTCACACAGAAGGCTTTCATCAGTTGCAGCCGTTTGCGCTGTCGCTTATGCCCTGCAAATCCCGACCTCTTCTGCCGTGGAGTAAGCGCCGTGCCGTGGATGCACCATCACGTGACCGTCAACGTCTGGAAGTGGGGCACACAGTGGTCCAAACATAGCTACTCTACAAAACACAGCCGCGGGCACTTCTTCGCCAATTGGCTTACTGTCCCATCCATCCATCCATCCATCCATCCATACATATGTCTCGAGCAGCCAAACAACATGCGATGTGTGCAAGCAGAACCGCGCTTACCTGGTCACAACACACCCTCGACTTCTAGACGCGCCAACACGCGCACCTTGGTTGAAAAGCATTGTTGATACTCGTGACACGATACATACACCTGGAAATCGAAGCGGAATGTATTACTTTTTGCCTTGACTGCCTACCTACAACCATCACTACAAGAAATACATTTTTCTAGCGAACTCCTGGAGACGAAAGCAAACCAACCTCGGTAAAGTTAACTTAGGTTGACTGACCACGTGCTTGCCAACACTTCCCCGCAGCATACTCCCCATGGCGCTTGCACGAAAAGAGTTTGAGCATTCTCAGGGATTTGGGCATCTCAACATCACCGACAACTGTGCCCCATGTCGTGCACCTTTGACCTTCTCGACCACTGAATTCAAGATATTGCGAGAGATCCGACAACTCGATTCTCCTCGAGCTGCGTCATCTCTTTCGACGACTCACGAGGTCATGTCAGCCATTACACTCCTGCAATGGCCAGTGCATCGTCCAGTGCACCTCCCAAGCGCATTCGTCTAAGCCTAGCCTGCGATCAGTGTCGCAAGCGCAAAGTCAAGTGCGACACAGAAACTCCAAAATGCCGGAATTGCTGGCTGCGGGACGAGGTCTGCGAAACAACAGACCCACGCTGTCCAGACGCCGGCCCCAATATTCGACGATGGGCGACCAAAGATGGCCTTCTTCCAGGTCGCAACCCCAACGCCACGCATCAAAACCAGAATCAAGAAGCCAGCCAGGCTACGACTCAATCTGCTACTATTACAGCCTCTTCTTCACAGCAGAATAACCAAAGCAGTACCAAGGGCTGGGCCGCTCGCTACGGTAGCAGAACAAGATCGGTTACCACAGCCTTGACAGAGGTTTCGAGACCGCAACAGGACGCCGTTTACACTCCCAGTTCTCTCGCCAGTGACCAAAACTCGACTGACACAGCAGCTCTGTCGTGGACATCTCGTCGCTATCAAGAGATAAGTGCAGGAAATGGAAGAGACAGCGGCGCACCAGATTTCGATCCTGACTGTGTAGTGAACACGGATGTTAGTTCTGGAAGGGTCAAGGTGTGTTCTTCCTCTGGCTGACATGGCGTGGCTGCTTCAATCTTTATCTAATGTCGTAACGTTAGTACGTGGGTGGCAGCAATTTGCAAGGTCTCGCAATGTTTGTCGACCTATACCTGCGCCGCAATGGTCTACAGGACATATCGTCTAGTTTTCGGCACGGCATGCATCATGTTGAAGAGTTTTCGCTGGCACCAGAGACGGTCATTCCTTCTCTACCAGATTCGCAATCTCTCCAGGTGTACTTAGATACGTTCTTTACCAGGATCTGGCCGATCTATCCCGCCGTGGACCGGTCAAGTGTAGAGGCGGATATTGATTACTTCCAACAACTAGAGCAGTCCAGTCCAGGTGGATTGCGAGGCGGCCTGACCTCTACACGTATTCCTCAACTTATTGTAATATTCTCAATCATCACACTTGGGGCCGATGAAGCTGCAGGAGAGCCCACGGAATGGGGCGGTACATACCTTAGTGCAGCCTATAGTCTCTTCGCGCATTTGATTGCGTCACCTTATCTCACAAGTGTTCAAGCATCCCTACTGCTTGCGGTTACTTTACGGCATAGATATAAAGATGGACAGGCTTGGCACGTTCTGGCACAAGCAATCAGAATTGCGCACTCGATTGGTCTCCACCGCAACATCCGGTCTCAGTCAGCTTCAGCATCTCGGCCCATCATCTTTACCGGCGCCCAAGCCCATGTATCAATTCAACGACGGATCTGGTGGTCTTGCTATGCCTTGGAAAAGGTAATGGAGCTAGAGTCAGGGAGGCCGTCGGCAATAAATGATGATGATGTGGACCAACTCCCTCCAGATGATTTTCCAGAGGTCTTCTCTGAGTGGATCAAACTCTCGCGGATATTCGGTCAGATTGCCAGAGATGTTTATCGACAGCACTCAAGCTCTGCGTCACATCTTTTGTCTAAAATTGGCAGGCTTGATCAGCAACTCTCGGAATGGGTAACTGCGACTCCAGAATACTTGAAGCCCGGACACGGCCTTTTCACTAGCCAGGGAATCGCCCGACAGTCAGACCAGCAACACATATCGAGCTTCATAGCCCTACAGTATTACCAGGTACGCGAACAGTACATATCCCATTCCACAGGCGATTGTAGCAGCTTTAACAATAACACTAGGCGCAGATAACTCTGCTACGCGCTTCTATCGTGTTCTCTACGCATTCCTTCACCGCGGAGGTGAATCGATTAGACCCTACTTCTCCATCACGTGTGCGGCTACTACAAGCAGAGAATATTTGCATTGCTGCTGCACGTGCCATCGTACAACGGACACTAGAACTGGCTGACCACGGCATCCAATCGCTCGTACTAGCCGCCACGCAGCTATTGTTGGCGATCGTTACTCTTGCTCTACATATCCTCAAAAACCCAAGGAAACTCATGGTCCGGTCGGATTTCGAATTGCTCACAACCGCTGTAAAGCATGCCGAAGCGCAGTTCAGCCGAGGTGGACAGCCATCTCGCTTCATTCACGGATTGCAGACATTGCGCAACGGCGTATCTGTCGCAGTCGAACTTGAACCTGGTTTGGATGCAGCAAGGTCAAACTCAGTTTTGGACGGTCGATGTGACCATGGAGTAGCGACAGATGGCCGTGATGCAATGCCATTGTTCACAGACCAATCGCTTTTGATGTCGGGCTTTATGCCAGAAGCTTCTCTAGCTGGACTGTCTGAAGATATGGGATTTGAAGAGCTTTGGGGATCTATAGGCACATATCCTTTCATGGGCACTGCTTTACCAAACGATCCCTTGTTATAGGCTTAGATTTTGAAATCAAGAAATTCAGTTCTCACTCTTGCGCACTTCAGCTATTCTCTAGGCTTTAATACGACTCCTAACAACATCCTGAGCAATAAGACTAAGAATGAAAACCACTAGCCAACTAACAGCTCCTATCCATCGACTACCGATCTTACTTTGGTCATTCCTGAGTATGTAGGGTTAGTTTCATTCATCCTCACGGTAAATAGGGAGCAAAATGCTTCTATACACACGCTAAAAAAGGGAGACGGTTAAACCCAGAACACTGATGACACCAGTGAGAACTCCACAGGCGAGAAACACTTTATCGTGTCCCTTAAGATCGATCAAAGGCTGGACAGCGTACAATGTTCCAAAACTGAGGATGTCATGCAAAGCGCAGAGGATGAAGAAGGCTGGACCCACACGTGTGGGGTAGTAATCGGGAGTGTAGACGATGCCTGTTCAGTTGACTCCCGCAAAGGCAAAGTGGTATGCAATAAATGCAAACATGATGGCCGACCAATCCAGTCACTCTGGATGCCCTGAAGCATGTCCGTAGATTATAAAAAAGGTAATCCCAACGATGGTTGTGAATGCCAGCGTGACAAGCTGATGTTATGGTCGGTGAAAGTCATTGTCTTGCTGTAAAAGATACTTCACGCTCTAGTCAGAATTCTAACCTTTTAATACAGTGTGTTAGAACATACTCTCAAGTGCATCTACTTCACTTGGTTCCAGGCGGATAGCCTAAACCAAATCTTCGTGTCGTACCCCATATAGCAAGAGCATGCATGCCATTGCCGTTGAATATAGGGAATGGGTTAGAGTATGTAGTAGACGGTTCGTCACGATCACACTCAAGAATGATGCATTGTGATACTAGCGACTGTTACTGCATGCAGAAGCCTAGCCGTAGTCAATGGCGATTTACAAAAATTCTGCAAAAGAATACATCTGATCAGTATGCTTCAGTGCTCTCTCACGCGGAACAGCGCCTTTGATGACTGCACGGCCATCGCGAAAGAGGCCGTCCGCCAATCGCTGAGCTGGTGATTCCTGCCATCGACCAGTTCGCGATAGCCCGTACTCGGCAGTGCGATGGCTGTCGCTGGCGTCTCAATGCTCTTGGAGGTCATGGTTGTCGACAACGTGGTTCTTTTCTAGTCACCGTCAAACTCCAGCCTGAAGGCTTAGAATGATATAGAGTGAGTTTTGTGATCAAGGCTGAATACAACGTTGTACATCCTCCACAGTCGACTGGTATATTATCGTAGGTCACTTTTCCGATGATCACGGTAGCCGCATGCCCTAACCCGAAAACGTTTCGGTTCAGATCCGCGGAATGCAAGCGCAAAACTGTCTCCGCCCCGTGGAATATCCATGCTGAGTTCCCCGCAAAATTCTAGAGGAATCAGGATGAAGCGAGCCGAGGAATCTAGGGGTATATAGTCCCGAATGTGGAGCCGACATGCATTAATAATGTGATGCACTCAGACCGGTTTTAGAGTTTGTTATGCCTTTCGAGGCCACGAGCTCCAATCGAAGTGCAAATTACGACATCAGATAGACCCTAAAGTCCAGTGGGCACAGTCATGGATATCGAATCCAAGCCGCACGTCTCACTGATCGCAGCCAATCAAACATCCAAAAGCGGTGCCAAGGAACCTCTAGAGTCCTTTGGATTCTCGAGAGAATCAGATAAGCATATTGAAGGCAACGCTTTGTTGATAGACCGACTTGGCAATGTCCGAAAGCTGCCTGTACCATCGCAAGATCCCAATGATCCTCTCAATTTCCGGCCAAGGGAAAAATGGGCCGTCATCTTCAGTTGCTGCTGGTTCTGTAAGTCTCTAGAATCGCAGAGAGCACTTGCAATACATCGTATCTATGTCTGATTTCTCTTTGTAGCTCTGCTTAGCCTCGCACTTGCAGGTGGCTTGGGCTCCTTCTTAAGCGTGTTCTTCCATATGTATATGCCCCAAGGATACGACCCACAACATATTGCCTACCTACTTACAATACCGAACCTTGCAATTGGACTTGGTATTTCTCCTATTACATGTGTTCCAAACATTGTGCTGACTGAGAAAAGGAAACTATATCATTCTACCCGTGTCTATGGCATACGGCCGCAGACCAGTATTTCTTGCGTCGACTATTATCCTGTTCTTAGCAACAATCGGCGCCGCAGTGCAGAGTGACTATAACAGTCATCTCGCTACTCGGACTCTACAAGGGCTCGCAACTGGCGCTTCTGAGTCGCTATTGCCTCTGATGTTGACCGAAGTCACTTTTTTGCATGAACGCGGTCGAATCTTCGGCTTGTACTGGATGATTCAAACTATTTCCGCCGGTGTGTTCAACATATCAGCCAGCTACATCAACGCGGACTTAGGATGGCGTTGGTATTATTGGGTGTTTGCTATCCTAATCGGGATAGGCCTTGTTGTAGCCTTCTTTTGCGCATTCGAGACGCGCTTTAGCCGGCCTGCGACAAGCATCGATGGAGTTATCATCTTCACGGATGAGTTTGGTGTTACGCAAGTCGTGCCCGACGATCAAGCCCAGGAATATTTCGGCCAGGCCAACAGACAAATGTCGCAAAACGCACATGATGAGCCAGCTACCCGAACCACGTACGTACAGAAACTGATGCTTTGGCAAAAGCCACACTCACGACCTGCGTACATCATTCTGATGTCCTGGGTACGCATGGCACAAAGTTTGACGTCGCCAGCCATTCTGTATGTGGTTTTAGTCACATCCATCACGCTCAGCTGTGTGGTGGACATGTCATTGACTTACGATGCCGTCCTGCAGGCCAAAGGCTGGCTACCCAAAGACATCGGTCTCATCAACATTGGGTCAGTTATAGGCGGTATACTTGGCTCAGCTTACTCTGTTCTACTAGGCGAGCGTCTGGTACTTTGCATGGCGCGGGGTAACCACGGCATCCATAAACCCGAGCATCGCTTGGTAGTGCTGGTGCCGCCTGCAGTAATTGCTGTGGGCATGTTGATCACATATGGCTTCGCTGCCGGCGGCAAAGCTAGCTGGTGGGGCCCTGTGCTTGCGTATACTTTCTTCTCCACCACGTGGGTGACTGTTCTGATCGTATCTACGACATTCGCTGCCGAAGCTAATCCGAGACATCCGGGTCCTGCATTAGTGATGGTGGTAGGCACAAAGAACATTATCTCTTTTGGCTTCACATATGGTCTGAATCCCATGTTGGACAAGGGCGGGTACTCATACGCATTTGGAGCCTTAGCCGGCGTTCTTGCGGCATGTTTCGTTCTAGGAATTCCCATATATTATCTCAATCCGAAGTGGCGAGCGTATAGCAGTCGCGTGGGAAAGCAAAGAGGTGTAGTCTCAACTAACGAAGAATGACTTTACGGTATAGCTACATAATGTTATAAATAGCTACAGATTCATCTCTGATATTGTTGTTGCTAGGAATTTCTCCAAGGAGAGGTTCACATGCAGGACTTTCTTTGCCATTCTTATACCTCTTGCGAAAAATCACAAAAGCCCCAAGGTCGCCATGTGCATCGCACGATTCTTCAAGTGTTGCTTTGAGCAACCCGATTAGCGGTGAATTTTCTGGAAAGGTACGCGCGAACTTGACTCAGTTATTTATATCTTCTGAGTTCTATGAGATAGTCTCTGCAGCTGATGGCGGTTGGTTGCTGAGCTGCTCCACACCTGATGAGGATAACTCGACGTGTTTGGTGTCTGGCATCGGAAAGACTTTCAGAATGATTTTTTCCAATAGGATGGAGCTTCATTGTTTGCAAAGATGTCGCAACTACGACAAATAATCCCAATTGAAATTATGTTCAAATGCGTACTTTCATACTTGCCAGTATGTCAGTCTTCGAGAAAAGCAGCGTCCGGAAGGGACAGAGCGCCTGCTGGCTTTCCGTTCGCAAGCTCGCATCTTGAGTCTTAAATATTATGTCACTTATTAGCATTCTATCTCAAAAGCCAGCCCTCAAAACCATGTCAATCAGCACGTAGAGTGTAACATAGGACAGCCAGCGTGACTTCGTGTATGGCGCTCAATGTGAGCAGAAGGATCCAGTCGGATTTGACACCACCAGAGTATACGGGGATCGGCGAGATGAGTTTCACAACACTGGCCGGGCCACCATCAAGAATTGGCACTCGGGTTAATTCACAAAGTTCGCATGTCTTAACTAGAAACCACTTTTTCTGCAACGTACCAAAAAAGGAATGTAAACCAACAAATCTACGGGGTTGATTTTACCCCGAGAATATTCCTGGGTCTGCTTGGAATTTTCTATCTCCACGTTGTTCAACCTACCTAGAAAACCAATTTTGGGTTGATACGCATATGCTTACATTTGATCAATTTCGGTCATGGAGCAAGTCGAGTCTTCATCAGGCTTAAAGGAAGCTAAAGCTCATTGCTCTGGACCATGCACCTCTCTAATCGCGTACAAATTATATTTTCATTGCATATTTCACATAAGGATGACCATCATAACGATTGATAACTGTGCATTCAGCCCGCATTTCCCCACTTGTTCAGATTAGCATTTGAACAAATACAGACCGACCTCCATGCGTCTCCTATACAATTCAACTCCTCCACTCGTGCTTGACTACAGAACACAGACATGGATACCTGGTCTCGACGAATGAGCAGACGGTATTTTGCTTTACATCGTCGCGAAAATCAATATTCTTCAACTTCGCTAAAGGTCTTATACGCACGAGGCAACGGCACATCAAGCTGCCTGCTTCGGTCAGGCCCGAAAATTTCAGCTCTCTAGATAACAGATAATCAGCAATGGTCGTCTTGTACACAGTGCCACAAACCTTCACTGCAGGCTGGTCTGGGTCAGGCATGAATACAGCCTTGCCATCTTCACCAAAGTACGCAAGATCCTGTGTCTGTATGTCAGCATTGTGATTCGGGAGTTTATGCAGAGACCTTAGCACGGACCTTGTCAAATGCGACTTGATTTTTCGAGGCAAATGTGATCCAGTTCTCGCTGTACGGAGCTCTTGCCACCTCTAAACATCGAAAATGCCAGATCTTCCATTCGCCATCCTGTTTCAGAAAATCAAGAGCGTAATGGCACCAGACCCAATGCGCCCAGACGCGTTTGCCGTCGACATTCTTCTCTGGGGGCTCATAAAGCTCTTCCGGCATGGCACCAACATTTTTAGGGTCTGATGTACCTGACTCAACACCAGCCATTAGCCAGAAGCCCTTAGCTGTTTTTCCATCTTCAGCGACTTCGATAACTGGTGTTGTCGTTTCGTGTAAGATGAGCTTCCCCTTCGGAGATGGACGTCCGGTGTGGTATTTCATGACACTGTCATAGTCGGTGTATACTCCAACATTTGTGTACTGAGCATGAATCCCTGGAGTGCCTCGGGAGACCCATAGTTCCTTGATTTGCTCATCTAGGAAGACGTTGTGCAGATGCATGTACTTGCTGAAAACATTCTCCACTGCACCACGATCATACGCCTATTAAAGAATGCCTGGTGAGTATGGGTTATCTGGACTAATCAATGAATTACTTACGCGCTGTGCTAGACGCTCGGTTGCGACAACCCGAGCTTCGAGCCTCGAAATGGCGTCATCATTCGTCATGCTCAATCGGATTCGAGGAACGAACCAGGAAGTGAAGACTGCTTAATGAGTTCGGAATGTGTTTAATTTGAGATATAATTCTCTTTCTTGCAAGGTGGTGCATGGCAGATGGTCTTTTATTCACGCATCCCAGAGTAAACACGATGGCAGAAGACCTATCCTCAATGAGCAGATCCGAACCGAGGATCAACTGAATAGTCATCTCCGAGGCCTAAATCTTTCCTCCCCGGGCTCAATGACCCTTTCTGATCAGATGCGGTCGCTAGGCTTCCCATTGGAGGTCTGTAGAAATTCTAGCCAGTGTGAGTAGACAATCCTTGTTCACTACTTTCAACCTGCTCCGAACCGAGGATATGGATCCTGAATGTCGATGCTTGCTGCGGGGCATTTAATCCGCAACCTTCGGTTCGGCACAACTCGGTTCACTACCGCTCTGGTGGCGCTCACGCCAATCAAGCTAGTAAAACGCGGAGGCCGTTTCCCGTGAACGATGGAGAGCGATCCGTAGATATTCCATAAAATTCAAAATGATAGAGTAAGAAACGGAGCTCCCCCCAGCCTTGACTCGTTTGGGACTTTGTCAAAGCGAAGCGGAAGCCAATCGCTACTAGGCTAGCTCAGAATGCACAGAATTTCCATTCACTGCTTACAGTAACTTACCTTAAGTGTAATTCCATCATATCTGTTACAGTAACGTGTAATTACAAAGTACTATGAGTCTGGTATCTCAACAGGATCTGTTAGGTCACCCCACATACGGTAGATTAAATTTAGGCGAGCGTAGTCTAGAAGCTAGAACGCTAGGTAAGTTTGGGTCTTACGCGAGGTAGACTTCTCGTAAGCTACATGTTATTTTCGTCCAAACGATACACCTTGACCTAAGAACCCCACGGCTTGGTCATGTTTGAAGACGACGCATCACAGTTCGATCCTAAGGAATGTGCCTCCTTACATAATCAATTGGTGCAGTGGCTTAAGAAAGCAAAGCCATCTATCCAGCCATTACAGGACGTCCTTGTCACGCATAGTGCAGTCGACTCATTGAGAACCCGTCTCTCACCTGGCATTCGGACATTCCTTTCTACTATCGAATCCTGGCCCGTTGGAGGAATGTACACGGCCCTAACGTCCTTCTGCCAGCCTCCCAGCTCCACTTCCTTGTTTCGATACCGCTCATGGCCTCAATTCTCCGCCTATGAAGACGATCTCATTCTTCTCTACCAAGACGTCTCTCTCACTATGGAAAATGAGGGCGGCCTGTTTTTCGATCAAGAGCGCGAAGTAGCGTGTTGGATCGACCCATCGCTCGGTTTTCCACCGGAGGACTCATGGCTACCTCTCGCGGAAATATTGTCGCGCTGGCTGATAATGTGGGATGTTGAGAAGATGCGGGTAGAGCCAGAATTGTCCTTACAGCCATGGGGCCAGTGGGACTTGCAACAGTCGCTGAATGCCTGGGATGAGCTTGTCACTGCGATCGAAGAGAGAATGCCGGTTCAAACTGAGCAGAGACGCAGTACTACGACTCTTGTCGAGACAGCCGTGGCGGAACGGTGGTGCGATCACCCGTTTCAACGCGCATTTCTGACACAAGCGCGTGCACCGAACAATCCCAATATAAACATTGCCCCAGGAGTGAAGTCATGGACTTCCTCCACGTTCGAAGCAATCCACGCCAATGAACCCATCAACAGCGAACGCAGAATCGCCATCGGTAACAAACCAAGTGATGATCCGCAACGCCAGTGCCATCGCGATCGCAACCTCGCTCCCGCATTACTATTCCCCAGCGACACGACTGTCGCACGCCCAGCTAGTCGTAAATTTGACAACTTCTGGGGCCGCGGATCAATACTGCTTGAGCGAAGGGCGGGCTTGTATCTTTACCCTGAGGAGGGGTGGGGTGATGCAGTGCTATTTGTTGATGGCAGAGGGCGGGACTCGTTGTTTACTTATCATAATAGGTGGTGTCCGTGGATGCGCGTCAGGCCGCTGGCTACTTTAAGGGAGGTACTAACATTTTGGAAGTTCTTGGTCGTTGATGGTGTGTGGCAGGTTGATGAACAAGGCGTTATGGGGGGTGAAGGGTATTTTGGCGAGTTTGATGGTAGCAGGAAGGTGATGGAGTTGGGGGGAGTGCAGACGGAGGTGGAATTCCAAGCGCCTTGGAGCGTAGCACCAGCTTACTGATAAAACGCACAATAGTGGGCGACGAAATCTCATGTATTCTCATATTTCCTTCATTCTTATATAGGATCCACGGCTCCAGATCTCGATATGCACGGATTGTTACCAAGAGGGTATCAAATCAAGCGAATCATTATTAATGTAAAGATTTTCTCCTATGACCGTGGCTTTGGCCGTGGCCGTGGCTGTGAGAGTCCACCTCGACCCCTGGTGAAGTTTGTGCTTGCCTTTTAGTCGATCCAGTACCGGATCCATCGATTGTGGTCGAGCTGTAGCATTCGCCGTAGTTACACTCGAGTATCCTCTCAGCTGTACTTCACGGGTCGTGGTACCTCGAGGGCGTTCACATCCATATGCCATTAGCACATTCTCACTATCCGTCGAGACGATGACTTACTGTTCATAGCATCTACATCCAACCTACTCAAACGAGTAGGATGCACTGCGCTATCCCTGTACACCGGCATCTCATGTTCGCCTCCACGTTTATTCAACCACCGCGCGCTCGCAACAATTGTCAGCCGAGCATTGGCTGCGAAACATTCGGGATCCAGGAGATATGCTTGTCTGGGACGGCCAAAAGATTGAGTAAATATTGGGTTGGACCCGGAAGCCATGGTCGCTGATGACACTTGTTTGGCCCCCAGGCGAGGTGTACGCTGCCCAACGCTGGTCATGACCGCTACCGGAATCAAATCGATCATTGGTTAGTGATGGTTCTAAGTTCGCCATGGACTAGGAATGAGCTACGCACACCATGTCTGGGAATGAAAGCGTTGGTTGTTACTTGAGTATCTAGCGCATCCGCTGGTATCTAATAGCCCGGGTCACCGATTGTGGGGATTTCAGCAAGAACGAGCAGGGAAACCACCACACGTTGATGAAGTCTTCCCATTCTCGCTACCCTAACTCTCCCCGATGCAAGTAACAAGTATAGAGGCGTGATTACTATTGATTAGGCGAGGATATAGAGTTTTCAGTGCCGAATTCCTTTGGCTTGCTGTATTAATCGCCAGCAATGAAGCGTGATTGCATAGAGATTCCATTGCCGCATTCCATATTCTCAATGGATCTTGTTCGAACGCTTCTAAGTTCATGGCACTCAAAAGCCACCAATGAATAGCTTAAACTGCCTTTGATATTTGTTCCAGTATCAAATAGTGCTCATTACAGATATTTCTCCATGATCTCCTTCACCTTATCCAAGGGCAGCGCTTCCACCTTTCTACCATTCCCTTCCATGGTCTCCGCCATACACACCGCATTCAATATGCTCTCTTCCACACAATCTGCAGCAGCTTCGAAAAGAGAATTGATTGTGTGATCGTTTACCATCCTAACCCCAATCTCTTCAGCTACAAACGGGTCTTTTGAAGCAGTAGCAGTCTGAACATCGATTTCGTTCGCTGTGCTGAACGCCAGAAAGATGTCGCCGGATGGATTTGCTCCCCAGCCTCCCACACGAGAAAGTCCTACCGTTGCCCTTTTAGCTATGCGCTGAAGTTGTGTGGGATGTAATGGCGCATCAGTAGCAATGACAACAATAATGCTTCCGTCCTTCCGCTCTTTTGCTTCTTTAATCTTGAATAGCATCGACGCCTGTGCTAGGAGTTCAGAATCATGCGGGTTGGCTTCGACGCGTCGTTTTTGCTCTTCATAGATGATGCGGCCCACAGGTGCACCAGCGATTTTAAAGTCCATCATTTTGCCATAGTTGGCTTGAACCAATGCGCCAATTGTGTACGTCTTGTTGTTATGACCAGGAACGATACGAGAACTAGATCCTGTGCCTCCTTTGAACCAATGACACAGCATACCCGTGCCGCCGCCAGTGTTGCCTTCAGGAACAGGGTTGCTATTTGCTGTGTCAATGCCATCGATGACGTGTTGAGGCATGACAGCAAATTTGGTCACGTCGTGCATGAAGCCGTCATACGTTTCCGCCACGACAGGCAGAAGGAACCAATTCACCTTTCCATCTTTCTCCATGAATTCGCGTATAGCATACTCGTAGATGCCGTTATACGCGTTGCCAACGCCGAATGAGCCAGTAATAACAATGGGCGAGAATAGAAGACCTGTTTCCTCGATCCAGTGGCTCCCGGTCATCTCACCGCTGCCGTTGAAGCGGAATAACCCAGAAAAGCATGCTTTGTTGAACCAGTCCTTGCGTGGAAGAATTGTGGTCACACCTGTATTGATGTTGCCACCGGCACTCGGGTATTTCGAAGAGGAATGAATCGATTGAGTGGAGACTAGTACACCTGAAACATCTGTAATGCTGTTCTTAGCACCTGTCTTGTGGCGTCCAAGGTAAACGTTAGGGAGTAGTTCGCGAACTCGTTGACGAGGAATAGTTTGAGGCGCAGTAATACAGGACATGGCGACGGTATTCTATCGAAAGAAACGTTTAATTTTCGACATTTACGAAATCGTAGAACGGTCTTAAATACATCTTCAAATCGATCGATGCCTTGATGCCTTAGATCAGTAATGTGGAGCGAACGCCGCATATCCCCAGTCCAGCGGTGCTTATCCATTGCTAGGTTTGGCAGGTCGAAAGCCGGTCGGAGTCATAGTTGTGTCCACATATGCTTCATATGTCAGTAAGACGGCTCCTCTTCTAGTAACTATACTGAATACGCGATGTTGTGACGAAGAGTCACAAAATTGTGACAGGGATTTTCGTCCTAGCGCGCGCCCGGTTAGCGCATCATTTCCGTTTGTATTCAATACCGAGGAAGCAGACCCGGTTCGTCGTTCGCCTGCTGCTGTTGTCAACCTTGAGGCTTATTCGACACAAACACTTGTCGAGCGAATTACTGGAGCGAGACCTGGATCGTTTGTTGATTCGCTAATGTCTCCCGGCGCGAATATCAGCAAGTCTCTATTGTAACACATGGCGCGATTTTCTGAAGGCCGATAACGTGTTTGGCAAGGAAGCGTCGCACGCAAGTGTGTGCCGTACCCCGCCAGCTTTGCGGATCTACCTACCCAACATGGTTTAGGCATAATGACTAAGGTACATCCTGAGTGCAGAGATAATCTATGCTGTGAGACATGCTCATACTTCAGGCGTCTGGAAAAAACGTTTGTTGGTTCCAAAAAGACAAAACTGATAGTGATCAAAGTTTACAAATTCAAGAGTATAGAATGGCTTGATTTTGATGAACGATCTTGCCTTCAGTGTATTTTGGCACAAATTACGCCCCTTTAGTCGCCATATATGGGCTAGGAACTCGGATCGGACGCCTTATCAAGTGAGAATGTGTCTAGGTGCTCTCGCCCCAGTACATTCGCCTTTGCTCTTAGCGCCCGCTATTGCGTCGCTTACTCCTCTTCCTGGCTCTCTAATACTGATCGAAGGTGGCTGTCTCTCATAAGCGTGTCTGGACGTTCAGAAGTCGAGGTTGAGTTGTCAAGGCTAGAACTCTCAAAGGATGACTTGGCTGATATTCCAGAGAGTACTTCTAAATGCTCTGCGGTCTCCACAACAGGACCACTGATGGTATTGATATTTATGTGTACCTTCTCCACAAGCGGGAGTATGGGCATGCTGATCTGCTCCATGTGCTTGGCTAGATGCACCATCAGTTTTTTCCAGCTGATGCAGATATTTCCACAGAACCGACAAGGCTCATCCTTTGGTTGCTTTGCCGTGTCACGGCGGCATCGAGCAACAATACTCCAAATGTCATCTGGACACTAATTAGCTATGATTTTAGTAAGAATTGAAGTCATGTACCAGCGTCCGCATTCTTAGACATGTCCTTGTTTGCCCCCTTGGTGGACCGTTCCTGTGGCTCAGCAATCTTGTGTTCCCGAATGAGATGCTGCACAAAGGTATCCTTCCTATAGCAAATTTGATTACATTCGGCAATCTGACAACTCCAGCACTCTAGGTGCCGGTGGCGTTCATTCTCATGTCTAACCCAGTCTGCTTTGCGCTTGAATGATTTGGGCTCGCCACAGTTGGGAAAGGTACAAGTAAACGGTTGTATGTCTTCATGAACGTGTTTCGTCCAGTCTGACGGCTTGTAGAACTTCTTGACCTTGAAACACAGTGGGCATTCAAACTCGGCGGGGAGACATTTGACTGGAGGCAGCGGAACTCCAAAGGGGAACTGTGAGGAAACAACATTTCCTTCCGAAGAAGGTTCGCCATCATCTTCTACGTTGAAGTCTTTGTTTCTTGCTCTCGCTGGCAGCTGCTGTGACTCGCCGCCAAGATCCGGACAGAACTTGCCTGACGAGCAGTCTCGGTTCTTGACAGCGTTGAAATGCTTCACCTTGAATTCGATCATGCGCTTATATCTTCTGATCTGCCCTTGAGTGAGTCTCTCGACCATATAGTCCGCCAGGCGGGGATTGAGTTGTCGGATGTGTATCCTGAAGCCTTCATACGTTGGAATGATGGGGCCGGAGCCAACCTTGAGATCCATGGCCACAGCTTCCTGTCCGAATTCGTCGTTTTCGTCCCCTCCGGAACTCGGCCGTAGATAGGGCTCTATGGTCGGAACGTTGGTCCTTCTTCTATCGAGTAGATGTTTCCTTTCTTCTCTTCCGCCGTCTTCATTCCATGCCAATGCGTCAACTCCTCCTGCAATTGAGACGTCAACCGACTGCCCTTTGCTTACTGGTGATGTTGTTTTAGAACTATCGAAAGAGAGAGTTGACAGATCCGAGCCTTTCGAACCTTGCGAAAGAGCACCCAAGTCTTTCCTGATGGCAGCATTTGAATTAACGTCGCCCTCGGCAACTATATCGATGGGAATCGCGAATAACGCCAACTGCTCCAAGTGTGAAGCTAGGTGGCGTTTGAAAACGGTTGGGACGACACTGAGAGTGTGACCGGATGCGCCAAATGGCATACTGGCGACTTTTGCCCGTTCCTCGAGACGATTTACCCACTCTGAGCAGCATGGACATTCCTGCGCAGGTATCTGATCGAATGGCTTTCGGGCAATATCAAGAACGGGTTGTTGTTCCCCATCTTTCAGGATATCAGGATGATGTTTCCGAACATGGGCGAGGTAACGCTCTCTGAGCTGGAAGGTTTTGCTTTCGCAGAGTCGGCAGGTGTAACTGACGCGGTGGGTCTGCATCTCGTGATCAAACCATTCGTTGATATCGTCGAAGTACGGGGCGTCACAGTCGGGAAATGTGCAAACGTAGGAGCGGAGGTCGGAGAAGACATGTCGTCGCCACACTTGCTCATTCTTGAACCTCTTCGTTCGAAAACAGAACGGGCATTCCACGTCTTTCTTAGATCCTGTTCGCAGCTCGTCGAGCTTCGGAATTTTCCCAGTGGCTGAGGAATCAAGATCACCATCGATAGAACGAGACATGGTTGTGTATGACCTCGCATCGTTCTCAGAATCTGACTCTTCTTCCGCAGCGAGCATCTGGGGTGTGATGTGGCCCGGTGTTAGACTCGAAGCTTTCGTAAAGAACGTGGATGGTTGGCTGGAATAGTCAGGGAGTAGTCTTGTGGCTGGAAGCCGATTAGTGGTTGCTTGCAATTTGCGTACTAGAGGTTCAGGGTTCTCATGAGTGAGTACGCCCTCGAGCTTCTCACGATGGTCTTGGATATAGCTTAGGTAGTGTCGGCGTTGGGTAATCGCTCGACCGAGTCGCTGCTGGAGCCACGTGTATTCCTTTGTGGCGAGCTTCGGGTACTTCTCGCCCACATGAGCGATGTCGAACTGATCATTAAATCGATAGCGATGCCGGCTAAGCGCTTTAGCGAAGAGATCCGTGGGCGCAGCCTGGCGGATGAGGCCGGATACTCTGAAAAGGCGTGTGATGGAAGCCCCAATTTCCTCGAGCAGTTCCGTTTCTTCGTTTTTATATTCCTTGCCAAAGTAAGTATACGGCACAGAAGCTATTTCCCCTTTGCGCTCTCCAGAGACGATCTCCAAAACTAGACCATGTCAGCTAGTTACAGGTATAGGTGTGGCAGCAGACACACGTTCTTTGGCGACCTCATTCAGGTTATCTAGCAATTCCAGAATATGGGTCAATACATCGCCGGCCCCGCAAAGACGCGACTCGAGAGACATAGAAGACTCTGGCTGATGCATGGCGCCAATGTTGCCTATCCATAGGCTGAACCTCTCCAGCTCATCGTTGAGCTGCTCGTGGTTGACTTGATCATTGTACCTGTCTGGGTTAAAGAGTGTTGACATGATCGTCTTCAGCGCCATGATACAGGCTTGACATCGCTCCGACACGGATGCCATCGTGGTATAGACTTTCCAGAGTTGAGCTCGTGGGCTAGCTACGACGTACGGCTCAGGGGCAACTCGAATCTCAGCCTGGAATATGTCCTCGGAGGTCTTTTGGGGTGGACGCTCCGGTGCACCATTTGTTTCTGTGATCTCAATGGCGAGAATGAGCAATTCGTTTGATAGTGGATGGCCGTGTGTTGCGAGAGAAATGCCATCTCGTCAGGCTTGGTGGTGCGAGGCTGAACAATGTTGGGGGCCACAAGTGCGGGGTGGCATGAGGACCGGAACAAGTTGCACCTTCCTCAGCCTCAGCTTGAGCTCACATCTCACCTCGCGGCAAAACCACATCGTCGTCCTCCGGTTTTTCATACTTCCTGATGAGCGGCTTCGAAATCGCAGGCGCTCTCCTCGGGGCTTTCCCCCTAATCATCTCCGGCCTCGAGCATTGGCGAGAAGTCGCCAAGGTTGGCGGTTTCTTCTGGCAGGTGCGGAAGGAGTACACCAAATGTCGCAGCGACATGCAGTTTCATGAGATTCTGTACAAGCGAAATCTGACAGAGCTTCTGATGCCGATTGTAGATGATGCTGATGAAGTGGCTTATCTTGTTAATAACCCAGGTGCCGAGGACTGGAGCAGCAAGGCTCTGCAGGAGCGCTTAGAGGGCCGGCTTCAAGAGTCGTACGACTTGTATATGGTAATTATCCGCGAGATGAACGAGACAGCCGAAGAGTTAAGAAAACAGCTATCTCTAGAAAAGGTGAATATTCAAAGCAGGTTAGGTCCGCCAGAGCCGAAGAGACAGCGGCGGTCGTTGAGCCCACAACCGCCGAGCAAACCCTCCAAACTTGCGTCGGCAAAGTCGAAGTGGGACTACGAGACATTCCGAATCAAGTTCAGCTTCAATGAGCCAGTGAGAAATGATCTTTTGGATCAGCTAAAGGAATACAACGGACGATTGAAGAAGCTCCTCAGCACGAGCGACAAGATATCCGCGCTCCAGGTCACTACTCCTGCCCACGTGAAGCAAACTTCCACTCTAGAGGCGGTTTTCAAGAAGGCGTGGAAGAAGTCAGACCTCCTCTTCAAAGCCCTTCAAAAGGCATGGCAGTGCTCTTGTCAGCAGTACCACTTCGCCCACCTTCGGCTCGAGCATCGTACACTTCCAGAAATATGCTTCGAGGTCATTCTCATGTTCGTTGCTCCATCTTCTCAAACGAATATTTCATGGTCGTGGAGAGAGCTGCAGTGTGGACAAATGATCGGCTGCTCCTTTTCGCAAAAACTCATGAAGCCTCCTAACGCACCTCAGCCATCACCGTCTCCGCCCAATTGCACTCCAGCGCCAGCGCTATCACCAACACTCGCAAAGCAAAAGAAGGTGGTGTTTACAACTTCGCTCCCAATCGTGCCAAAGATCGAGTTAGACATTCCAATCGTCAAGCTCTGCCAGCTCCTGAGTAACGACGAATGTGGCAAGTGCGTAGGCATCATTGGCCATGACGATGAAACATACCACCTCCACCCATTCAACAAAAGGAATCGACTCAATGATAGCGGTCCGCTCACATTGGATCATATTCTCTCCAGCAACTCCAAAAGAAAACTCACCCGACGTCAACGCTACTCTATCGCCCTGCTTCTTGCTTCCTCGGTCGCCCAGCTCCAGTTCACTCCATGGTTCAGAACTGGTCTCACAAAAGAAGACATTCTCTTCTTCCCATGCGAGGATAATGACTGCGGCGTACCATACCACGAGCCTTTCATCCGCCAAGGCTTTCCACGACATCATCCGGCGACATCAAATTCCGAGGCTAACGACTACAACTTCTACTCGCTTGGCATCCTCCTCCTAGAGCTCTGCTTCGGTCAACGACTAGAAGACCATCCTATCCGCAAAAGGCATCCAGCCGGGGCCGGAGAAGCAAAGCAAGCCTTCGATTGCGTGGCTGCGCTGAAGTGGTCTCAAAGTGTGAGTGATGAAGGCGGTGATGATTATGCTTCCGCTGTGAAGTGGTGCTTCATGGGCGCGAATAGTTCGAATCAATCATGGCGACGCGAGGTCATCAGGAACGTTATCAGGCCACTAGAGATGTGTCAGGAGCATTTCAAGACGGCAACAGTGTCATGAAGTGGAGGCATCAATTTGGAATTCTGCATTGCTTCTATCCATCATTATCCGACTCATTGAAAACCGTACAATCAAGCATCATATCAAACCTTTCAATCTATACCTTAGAAACCACACCATATCCGGCGCCCCTTGAAAAGGCTCCCTCTAACTACATCTCACCGAGTTTACCGCCTCTAGGCTTATGTCAAACTACCGAATTCCTTTGTAAACATGATAGGTGTGATGGCACGAGCAAGACCATACGTATTAGTATCGATAGATAGTGTCACTCTAAGGCACACAGAAGTGCGTGGGACAGCAGACACACCTTGGATTTAGTAGACACTCATAGGCTAAGTACGAAAGAATATCACAGATCTACTGATTAGTTTTGAGAGGCATCTGGTACTTGTATCTTCGGTGCGAACTTCCTTCGGATGTCACCCGGCTCTCAGTCGGATCTTGATGGGCTGTCTTATTGGGTGAGCATTGGGCAGTCAATATTTGCAACAACTCTAGTAAATATTGTGACAATAGCTAATGATGTAAGCAATACATTCTGGTAATTACTAATGATTGTGGCAATAGAAATAGGCGTTGCCCAGTTCTACTATTCGCCTCAATAAGTTAGATCGGGGGATTCGACACTGGTCGACCAGAACGCTTCTCAGGGAGTACACCAGCGCGTTGGGCAATTTTTTTTGCCGCGTCAGATACCTTCGAAATATCTGAAACGATGGTATTGCCAGAAACAGCTGGCCCCGTCTTGCCGTAATTACCAGTAATGGTATTGTTTGCCGTGTTGACGCCGTTGCGCGCATACCAGATGCCATTTGAGAGGAAAATATTATTTTGGATAAAGTATGAATTGGAGCCTTCATCCGTATAAGCACCGAAGCCACTAGAGTCGAAGCCATAATTCTCGACAATGTATGTGGATGGACTCTTTGAAAGAGTGTATATCGCGCCAAGGTCAGTATGTGAGTAGCCATAGCCGTGAATCAAGTTGCCCTCAATGCGGTTGTTCATCGACGTTGTTGGATTCGTATACTTTGGCTGGTACTTGTATAACCCGCGGTTGACGTACTCAGAGCTGCCTCCAGCATCGTTAGATCCCCAGCCGTAGCCAATGCAGATGCCACTATAAGGAGTGATGTAGATGTCGTTGTGTGAGATGAGGGAATTCTGGACATATGTCGCGAGAATCGGTACCGTCGAACTGAACAGTGACGAAACATTGTAGAAAATGTTACCAGATATCTCTATGCGTGAGTTCGTCATGCGTGCATCGCTTGGGTGGTGTGCATCAGCTCGAATGCCTCCGGCCGTAATGCTGTTGCCCATTACTTGCGTAAAGTATCCGTCCTTAACCGCAATATTGTTTGCTCCCAGCCCAACACCAGTAATATGGGCATTGGCATCATTGCCAATCCCGATGCCTCCACCACCCATCATTGTATAGTTTCCACCAGAAAAGACTATGTTTGTAGCTGCGCTAATCTGGATTGCAGACGGCATTTGACACCAATTGGGACGGGTAGACTCAAAGTTGGAGGAGTCATACGTCTTGTCTTCGCAGATGTTGCCTCCCGTCTGCTGATCGACGTATCCGATGCTAGCAGGTTGCAGCCATGTGGTATGAGCCTGTGGTTTGAGTGAGAGCTAGGTCTACGCAGCAGTCTGGGCTCAAGCTTACAAAGTTGAGATCCTGGAACGAAATGTCATGAACGGGATCCGCGTAAGTTCCGCCAATTACAATGAGCGCTTCGGAAACACCCAGATATGTATCTGCATTTGCCATGTTCTCGCCAGAGAGCGGTTTGTAGTATATCTTCCCAGCAGCCGAGTCAAGATAGAATTGACCACCCTCTGTCAGGAGTGCCAAAGCATTCTGCACCCAAACACCAAAGTCCGCATTGTTCTTATTAACGGTGTCATAGCCCCAGATCTGATTGTACCATGTGTTTTGCTTCATTACTAGCTCTTTATTTCCAACCGATTTGATGGGAGCGTAGCGGTCTGCGAAAGAGTTGATAAAGCGAATCTCTGCGCCACTGATCCCCGGGGTAGAGGAAAGCCAGTCATATGTGCTTGAAGTCCATTTCATTCCAGTACTTGTGTAAGTAAAGTCCTTTCGGTTTGCAATCTTCCTGCGTGCGTAATTGGAAGCTTTCCCGTTGACGTACAAGTTTCGCGACTTGAGGCCCACCGGAACGTTCGCGGAATAAACGCCATTTGTTCCTGCTGTCCAATTTGTAATCTTGAGCCCACCCGATATCGTTGCACCGGTTCCAATCCATTTGACCGTGACACCGTTCTTGCCTGAGTCTTCGACTGTGAACTTGAGAGGCACCGAAAGCGCATATGTTCCTGCACCAACGTGGACGGTGATATTTTCCTTTACCGTTCCAGAAATCTGGGTACGAACAGCTTGCTGCGCTTTGGCGAGCGTTTTGAAAGGAGCCGCTGCTGTTCCTGCATTATTATCCGAGCCAGTCGGCAAGACATACAAATCGACTGCGCGCACAGTGTAGGCACAAAAGGCGGCGCAGAACAAAAGAATCTTCGAGTGCATGACTGGTCAAATCTTGGCCACTGGAGCTGGGTATAGATCTGAGCCACTGTTGTGATTGTCGGCGGTTTTCATACACCATGCAGGCAGAATTTGCATTTTCTTCATTAGTATATCGGTAGTAGTACGAATTCTTCGAGATTGCAATAATCAAAACTGCGGGGAACACTAGAGTAATGCCATAACCAAAAGTGGTTTACGCCTATGCAAAGATAGCTAGCGCACGGGTATCAGAGAATGATGAAACAACGCCCATGGCGGAGAATTTTGTTAATGCGGAGTAAGAGGCCAAGGGCTACCCCAAAGCGAAGCTGATTGGTGGTAGACGCTTATAACCGGGATATCGTGCGCAAAGGCTTTGAGCCGGAAGACTACCCTACTCTGTAGTAATGCCCTTTCATATTACACAGGTACAAGAATGGTGGAAGATTTCAGACCGTGCTTTATTGTTACTTATGGTTGTCAGGCGAGATTGGATAGCGCAGCAGGTGATGCAATTCTGAATACAGAAGCAGTGGGCGTATATAATAGCAAGTCATCTCCTCTGAGCAGATGTGGTGTTAAATCACTCAGCGAATCGAAATGCTCTGTTTCACATCCTTCGCTGCGGCGTTACTCTTGGGTGTGGCCTCGGTGTTGGGCGCACCTGAATACTACCACGATTGTAAGTCTCACGATGAGACAGCCTATATGAAAGGATGCAACGCTCATACAGCGTAGCGCTCGTATCTGAGTTACCAACCACTAGCCTCGACACTACACATGGCTTTGCCAAGCGCGCAAACTCGGCTGGTTGTGGAAAGACGCCCACACTGACGTCGGGCGTGCAGAGTATTAACGTCAATGGCAAGAATCGTCAATACACCATTCGTGTACCTTCTGGATATGACAAGAGCAGGCCTTACAAGTTGATTTTCGCCTTCCATTGGGTTGGCGGCACCATGGGCGACGTCTCCAGCGGTGGATCTGACGGTGCGCTATGGGCATATTATGGCATGCAGAAAAAATCTAACGAGGGTGCTATCCTGGTTGCGCCACAAGGCCTGAATAATGGTTGGCCAAACAGTGGTGGAGAGGATATCGCATTTGTTGATGCAATGAGAAACTCAATCGAAGCAAACCTTTGCGTTGACACGACGAAGAGATTTGCGACGGGCTTTTCCTACGGCGGGTCAATGTCTTTTTCCATTGCATGCTCCCGCGCTAAAGACTTTCGCGCAGTTGCTGTTATCTCTGGAGGGCAGCTAAGCGGATGTGCTGGTGGGAATGACCCTATCGCCTACCTTGGGATTCATGGCATCAGCGACGGAACGCTGAATATTGCTGGCGGCCGGGCGTTGCGTGACAGATTTGTTAAGAACAACGGTTGCACGAGTCAGAGCCCTAGGGAGCCAGCAGCTGGTAGTAAGGCACACGTAACAACGAAATACTCTGGCTGCAAGTCTGGGTATCCAGTTACATGGCTTGCGTTTGATGGTGGACATGCGCCTGCTCCTGTAGATGGTGGAGGTGACAGTGGCGCTCGCAGCTATACTCCAGATGAGATTTGGGGATTCTTCAATCAGTTCTAGATATTTCATCATCGGAACTAATGTTAGAACTTGACTCGACGCCTTTGGGGGTCAGGAATTGGATCTTAGTACTTCATACCCTGCGCCTTCCTGCTACTCTCGGTGGTTCCAGGCATCTCGGTATATGATAGCGGTCAATGTATCCCGCGAAGCATGATATCTGAAGCTTGCAACACCGTAGTCCAAATTGATATGGTAGAAATTTATAGCGGAAAGGGGCTCATATTACCGAACTCCTGAACAAGAAGCTCTAATCATAGAGTAGAGGTGTCAGTCGATCACGTTGCCAGAAATCAACCCCTGTCATGATATCACAATACCGTCTCATCTACAATTTATCAATAAATACAGAGCATATATCGATACAACATATCTCCACACATGGAAATAAGAATTAGTAGAAGGTTTATCGTCTGCAAGTCCTTACAACTAACGCTCTGCCCTATGAACTAGACATATGTCTCTCTGTACACGTATAGGCTGCTTGACATGAGTCTAAAACTGACCCGAGACGGCTCCGGCAGACGGTGATATGCTTGGTCAAAGTCTGTCTAGCTACCTAATCTATATCTGATACACGAATTGGCGGTGCCTAGTCTCTTCTGGTGTAAATACGACTCGCCTATGATGCCAAGCTATTCGCGGGCCAACTTGCACGGCGGGGAGACTCCGAGGTAAAGCCATCTTAACTACATGACTTGCCTGTTTTGCTAACGGCCCGAGCGTCCTCAGTGGTGACGTGAGACGCTAAAATAAAACAACAGCAAAGATTTTACTTTTTGGAATTGACATAGCGCAGCGCATAGAGACGCCCACCTAAGACGTCAAACAATCAGCCACTACTCAAAACTAGCGCCTACTTGTTTTGAGCGCAATATCAGTGCCGTGACCTAACAAGACTACCTGACTGAGCCCACTACGCGAGCATGCTACAAATCCCAGCGCATTTGTCCATGATAGTGCTTCATTTCATGGGACGCTATGAGAGCCAGCCTGTGCCAGCCTTGGCTTTCTGAAGTTTTACGCAATGGTCCGATTGTAAGGTAGATACTCTGAAAAGCTAGGGTAATATCAGTTTTAGGCTCACCAATGTAAGATTTCAACCCACCCCTAGCTGACGTGTTCAGTGTCGGCTTTATGGCGGCTTTCTTTCAGTGGTATTTGCTTCGTCTAGTTTGCACGCCGTTGCCAAGGGGCGATAGGCAGTAGCTCTCGCCGCGCACGCCTGATGGAAGTTATAGCGCGGAAGGTCCAAACTCAGCGATAGTTACAAAAGCATAGCCCTCTGTTTCATCTTGTCTGCCCGATAATCCTCCCTTACTTGATCTTCTAGTATTCTACGATCATATCATAGATGATAGCAGTACTAAGTTCAAGAAAATAGGAGATCAAAGTGGCAATTGCTTTTCCTTAGGTGAATTCGCGTTGTAATCCCGCAGTTTCATTTCTAGAAAATCACTCCTGCCATTCATTCCAGAATCTTTATTATTATTATCTATGCAGACTCGAATAGAAAATGTAGGCCACTGTGGCCTCGTAGACGCTGCAGGGGTTATGAAGGCGCAGAAGCGTCGTGGAATAGGTGTGGGCCATGGTGACTGACATTGCAGCCGTAGAATGGCCGTTCATACTCACCAAGTCCGTTAAACTGCCAGTAAGGCCGTGGATGGCCTGATGGTCCGCCTGAACCCAGCATTGATGCTTCAAGACCATGCGCACAAGTCAAGCATGATAAACATAAGCATCTAGATGGTATATATAAAGGGGATGGTATTACATTTTTGACAGCATCATCACTCACACCTCAAAGCTCCAGTCGTCTCAAATCCAGCTACTCTCTTTCAATACCACACACTCTTTTATTCGATCTTCCACTCGTTTTCAAACGTCGCTTTCAAAATGCAGATCACATCCCTTCTTGCTACCCTGCTGTTGGCTGCTCCGGCAATCATCATAGCTGCACCTGTGGCCAACGACAATGCTGTCAGTGTCGTCACTGGCGCCTTTGCTCGCGACAATCCTACCTGCAACCCTGTGTTCTCCAAGGATGCCAAGGTCAAGGCAGAACAGCAGAAACAGTTGCAATTAATGAAGGATCTGACCAAGGAGTACCATGCCGCTGAGAAAAAATGCCCTAGTAACGCAATTACCACTTTTACGAAGAAGGGAGGCGACAAGAATGCCAAGGAAGCACTCAAGAAGAAGTGCATTGATGGATACACTGAGTAAGTCTTGGTAGAGTTGTTCGTAAGTGAATGACAGTTGACAATCCAAATAGGTGTGCTCAGAAGCGTGAGCAGGCTAATAAGGCGTGCGTTGCCGCTGGCGGAAAGAGTGATGAGGGTCATAAGCAAGCTGTCCAGTTCTGCAAGGCCAAGGCCAATGAGTGGCGTGCAAGGAAGCTTCAGTGATCATTGAGCCGTCCTCACTGAAGACTCTAAGCTAGTATTGCTTTTCTTTTTTCGTTGTACCTTTTCTTACTGACCATTTTCACTCGTTTATTGCACTATTTCTTGTCTATCGGAAATATCTACATATGTATCATCTTGATAGGATCTATAATGAGACTCTTGATAACAAACATACTTATAAACATTCACTATAGTTATAACTAGCTTTAAAACTCTTTTACATATATAAAATCCTTGTAACTTTAATCGAGTTTTATTTTTATAATTTTATGACTGAAATTCAACACCTAGTTGTTTACTTAGCTAATGTGTTTAGAAATTGATGTATAGTTTACTATATGTATTCTTGTCTATTTTGTATTTTTCCCATATATACTAGTATCTCTGCTTGAAAAAAGCGTGTAGGGGGGGGGGGGGGGCTAGACGCGTAGAGATACGTTCACGTTTAGCATCTAACGCTACTCGTTATGAGTATTGCAGTTACGTTTGTCAGCTCAAACACTGCATAGCCATACACTAATATGTCTATCAAACCGCTAAAACGTTTAAAATTGGCCCGAAAATACTGCCCCATCACCTTTCCCTCCACGACGTATAGTTCGGAGCTGGTTATCTGAACAGTGCACAACTCTGTCTGCCTTGCCCTGTCTGCCTTGCCATGCTTCTTTTAATGATCTACACATAGTCACACCAGCTGTTGGAGCACAATAGCTTGTTCGTATTCGTGGTTTGACGAGTGCAGAAATGGCAAGTGAAATATCATGGCCTTCTTTGCTGGAGCACCTGTGCGTCGTTCATGGCATCTCTAGATAAAGACCTGGCTGCCTTAGTAGCGTTGATCAATCACCCTCTTCTCCTATTGAATCTTCTTCACTCAATCTTCGTACACGCTGTGTTCAATATGCGAGCACGCATATCTCTCATAAGAGGCGCTTTCCTCATACCTGTTCTTCTTGCTCTCAACTACATCAGACGCCTGTATATCTTCCAATCCGCACTCCCAAGCCTCGAGATTTCCTTTGACGACTTTCCACTATCGTACGCAAGTGCCCTCAACGCATCTCAGACAAACAACGAAGCTCTCACAGCCTTCGACTACGAAATTGCTTTTCCTGCCCCCCTCATCCCACGTATCGTCCACTTTATCCATTTCGCAGACCTCTACTACCGCAGCGATGGTACTCCCTCGCTTCCAGCCACATCGCTCTCCCACGCACCAGAACTCTGTCGAACGTTCAACCCTACCTATGAGATCCGCATCTGGAACAGCACAGCCGCGCGTGAGTTCCTCGAAGCCGAGTATGCATGGTTTCTGCCCACTTATGACGGCTACCCATATCCAATTCAGCGTGTTGACGCATTGAAGTACTTCGTGCTTTACCATTTTGGTGGTATATATATGGACCTAGATATTGCGTGTCGAAGGGCCTTGGATCCGTTATTGCATTTTCCAGCATGGTGGCCGCAAGCCAGCCCCCTTGGGGTAAACAACGACTTGATGGCGAGTGTACCTCGGCATCCGATACTGATGGAGATGACAAGACGGCTAGTGGAAAGGAATCGGAGCCTCATTTTCCCGTATATCACGATATTCTGGAGCACAGGGCCCCAGTTCACCAGTGATTCCCTGAGAGAGTGGTGGAGACATTGCAAAAGAACTAGAAACAGCAACGGTAAGTGAAGAGAAAATTTTAGAATTCGCAGGCGTAGTGATTGACCCTTTTGTCTGCACAGATGCTGCGAGCTTTCGCATCCTACCACAGATCTTTTATTCGGAAGAGTACACTTTCTTTGGGCACAGCCCTGGAGGTACGTGGCACGGTAAGGATGTGGCTGTAGTCTTGTGGTTCGTCGGCACACCGTGGGCGCAGTTGTGTGCCTTGAGTAGTTGCTTGGCACTCACAATGGGATTGGTGAGGGGATTGAGACTTAGGAAGGCCCGATGTAAAGGATATGGGATGCTTCACGGCGAGTGAGTACGCCATGAAGAGCGACTAACTATTCTAGCCTCTTAATTTCAGACCCTGTTTCCAGATTTTTCTAGGTCCTGCTTATGGCTCTAGCGTGTATTAATTATATTCATCCCTTAGACTTTACCGTATCTATATATAACCTTCTTCGAAGCTTTAGAAAGATTCTTAATAATTTATTCCAATACTTTCCATAATTTTGAATGCTCTCCTGCTAGATGTCTTGTAACTATAAAAGTTGTGGTGCCTACTAATGGTCAAGGCATGATGCTTGGTTCTGCAGGTACGCTTACAGACGCAACCAAGATCCAGGTACCCTCACTAGAAGATGCTATCGCTACGACCTTGTCGACGCGTGTCTTTAGATCCGAAATTAGATCAGGCCAGTCTAAAGGTTATTTTTTAGTCATTAGTGGGGCTGTAGGGCCGTTGGCGGGGCTATACGAGACGCTTCCTTTATGACTGCGCCTCATTATTGCGTTTCATCTTGTGTAAAACTCTAGGCTTCTCGTTGATGTTAAGGTCTCCACTCACGAGTAAATTCTTATATATCGCTCATGAAAACCTCGCATCAATTCTTCCAGGAGTTCACTGATCGATCGATCGCCGCTAAGCCTAGCTGTCAAAGGTCTTTATTGTTGTTGCAAATGCCCGTTTGACAACTGCGACCAACAAGACTCCAAATCTTTCCTGGCCTGAATCTCAAGCATGGTGCATAGGGCTCTATTGCTCCCTGAGGTGGTAGCTGCAATCCTGAACGCTGGAAGTGATGAGTCAGGACTATTGTACAACTGTCTTCTTGTCAACCACCTCTTCCTCGAAGAAGCAAGGCGAATTTTGTGGTCTACCTGCGATTCTTCCACTGGAGTTCATCCCGACATACAAAATCTTGGGGAAATGGTGCTGCGCGATGACATAGGTCCACACCGCGCACAAGTGTATGCCAATCTGGTGCGAGAGCTCTCTTTCCATTACGACAATACCTACATCGACCAGACAAGTTGGCATAGCGTATTGTGCCAACTGCAATTCCCACAATTAGTATCTGTTTCGTTCTGGGAGACGGACCATGGAGCGATACTCAACACTGAGGCTGTAATACTTCACTACGCCAAGTCCAACCTCCGCCGACTTTCCGTCGATTGCTGTGTACCGCTTTCGGACTACTTTTTCGATGCCATGGCCGGTTTTTGCTCGAGGCTGAACTACTTGCTTTTGCGTCCATTCAAAGTCACAGCTTCCTCAGGCTCGGTGGTGCGAATGTTAGAGAAAATGCCCAATATCGACACGGTTGAGTTCGAGCGAGGATTTCAGAAAGCATTCTCTCTTGAGATGTTAAGAGTAATCGCTTCCTATCCAAACTTAAACCAGACTGTTCTTCCATATGTCCAGGATGGTCATCTGCTCGCCATTCAAGCAGATGCAGAAAAACGCTGGTTCCCTAAGCTTAGATACCTCTATATCAGCGCGACTGCAGAGACTTTGAGACTTTTTTGTCAGCTTGTTCCTGGAATTGAAGCAATAGGCTTAAGAAACCACGGCATGGGGCGTACGAACCATGTATTGACTAGCGCATCGGGCTTTCGGCAGCTCACATCTTTCACTGCGCAGCTGAGTTTGAGCACAGTTATCCATGGCGACGAGCTCATACAATTGGCTAAGGGCTGCCCAGGCCTAGAAGAATTAAACATAGGCATTGATAGCTGGTCTGACACTAAGCCCTCTGCGACAGGAATTACGGACGATCTGATCCGAGAGCTAGCCCTACATCTTTCCAATCTAAAGCAGCTCTACCTGCTATTCGAATCAGACGCTGGGAGCAAGCCGGGGTGTATCCAAAGCATCCAGACTCTCGGCCAGCATTGCAAGAAGTTGGAAGAGTTGGCGTTGTCATGCCGATTCGATTGGCCGTCGATTCTTTCTCTCCCTCAAAGAGAGCAGATGCCTCTGGCTGTGAGCCTCGAACAATTAGAACTTCTGCCCGAGGACCATATGAGGCAATCCTTGACCGAGGAAGAGTATAGTGGCTTGCTAGATGCCTGGCGGTACAATGCGAAAACCTGGTTGCCACAGTTGAGGTTCATGATGATCCGCAATGCAGATGACTGGGAAGAGGCGTTCATAGATGCCAGAATCACTAAGGACGGAACTACAGACGAAGAGAGCGAGATCTGAGACTAGGTTGAGCATGATACTACCGACAAAGCAGATCAAGTGAAAATGGCAACCTCCATGGACTGAGTCATTCTTTCAGAAGAATGAAGGCAAGTCGATAGGGATACGTGATAGAATAATGATAGAAGAAAACGCGATTAGGATCAGATCGGGGCAATCACCAGCCTCCTGCGATATCTTTCTGCTATATCTTGGAAATCATTCCGAGATTCTTTCATCGCTTCTGAATCTCTTATCATCTAAACGCATATTTCAAATTGATCTAATGTTATTCTATTCTAGGTACCTGCTGCCACTGCACATTGCACACTAAAGAAACAATGAGGTTATAAAAATGACCAGGTCTCGTCGTTCAGAGATATGATCAGTCTAGAGACGCAACGTACATCGATGCGCACAACTTTGGACATGGGATATTCAGTTGCATGAATTATGCAAGCAACCCGCGCATCATGTGAACTAGAGATACGGATTGATGATCATTGACAAATCCTCTATGCTGATGCTTAGATGGCTTCTGCCTACGTGTTTCTAATTCTATGCAATCAGGTTGATTTGGCGCCTGCTTCAACTGCCAGAGCAATGTCTTTGCCGTCGACCCAGCTACCGTGCAAGCCATCGAGTAGCTTAAGTGGGAGCTTGACTTCTGCGATAGGACCTTTCTCAATGTTCTGAGCCTCAAAAAGTAGCAGGTGGCTTCGGTTCTCACGGTAGAGATCCGCCATTATGACAATATAGCCATCTTCGGGCGGAGCATCATCAGACCGGGGTACGAAGCAGGGTTCTTGAAACGTGATATCGTCGCCGTGGTAATAGGTCTGTTTCTTGCCAGTCTCGAAGTTATGACAGAGGAGCGTATTGAAACCAGCCTGTGCTGCAGTGCCGTTACTGTACATCTCCTTTGTAGGATCGCTAGTCAAGATCCAGTAACGGTTGTGCGCCTTTCCGAGCAAACGATCCTCAATGCGTCTAAATTCATTGACACCTTCCTCAACAACGGTTTCAGGGTGAACCATGTTTTTGGTACTGCCCTTAGGATTGCAGCTGTATCGCAAAACTGGTGAACGAATGTTTTTTGGATCGTAATGGAACTTCTTGCCCTTGCTGTTTGGAAAGAAGGGAAACACGCAGTGAGTCCAAACTTTCGCGTCGAGCACAAGATTTTTGTCCTCTTCGAAAGCATTTATTGTGTGTGAATAACAACCCTTCAGGGTCTTGAACCATTTCACATCTTCAGGTTTGGCTCCGCGGCGAGGGACCGCTATACATAGGATAGGAGAAATCGAAAGCAGGTCTGATGTAACGAGAGTACCCCAGTTGGATTCTTGGGTCGAGGATAAAGATAAAGAAGAGCATATTTATTCTTATCGTTGGGACACTATCTATTGGTACCTCAGACATTGCAATGAAAAGCAAGCATAGGCGGAGGAAAAGTGCCCCGAAGCAACTTACGCTGTGAGAGGATCTGAGCTGCTGACAAATTGTTGGAGGTTATCGAGTCGCTGTTCACTATAATGGTTCTGGTGGCTTTCCCTGGCATATGTCCCTGAGATGGAGGCTGATCTTAGTAGTAGTTTTCCACACGTATCTGTTGAGCAAATAAAGTTCCTGAGTAGAGATTGGACAGTTCGCCAACCATAACCGGTGATTGGATGAATTCTTGCAATCGGGCCGGCCAAACGCTCGGCCTTCAAATAGCTCCACCATCTAGACGGACGGAAGACGGAAAATCCTGACTACCAAGATATTGGCGCTTAGAAATGTTCGCTACTTAATAATCTGTTCACTACATAGCCGGGTCATTTCGTCCGCGCTACCTTCACTACTCACGAAGTATGGAGATAAATAGCAATGAATGCCATCATGTAGATGGATGTAAAGTTGCTTACACAATCTACTTCCTTCAATATCTACTACTTTTGATTCTCTGATCCTTGATCTCACAATTCAACTCAATCTCGTTTCATCAACATGTCGACTATCGCTGTAGCTGGAGGGACCGGCACGCTAGGCCGAGCCATCGTGGATGAGTTGGTTGGCTCAAAAGCTTTTCAAGTATTTGTTTTTGCTCGAGAGGTTGGTTTTATTCGCCGCAATCTATTCCTCTTACTTATAGGCGGTTATAGGTAAATGTCGCCAAAGAAAAAGAGATGGGAGTAAAGATGGTAGCTGTGAATTACAACGATGTCAACTCCATTTCAGAGATTTTAGAGGAGAACAAAATAGATACTGTCATATCCACGCTCGGTTTTACTGCTGGCGTCAACCCGGAATTGGCGCTCATCAAAGCCGCCGAGGCATCCAGTACCACCACTCGATTCATTCCGAGCACCTGGGGACTTCACTATACTCCTGAGTAAGTATTCAACACCTCACCGAATATCATCAATGCGCTGATTCCCTTCGAACTAGGTTGGTTGCAAAATTTCCATTTGCAAAGCACAAGGCAGACGTACTGGATTGTCTAGAACAAACTTTGCTGGAGTACACTGCGGTTATGAATGGCTACTTCATGGACTATTTCGTCTCGCCCCATGTTAAGACATACATGTCGAATATGGCACCGGTGATTGACATGGCCAACAATACAGCTGCGATACCAGCGTCTGGCGACGTACCTGTCGTTTTTACGTACAGCTTTGACATTGGCCGATTCGTCACCAAGCTTCTGAAAGCACCCAAGTGGGACAAAGAATCATTCATCATTGGTGACAAAGTGACTTGGAACGAGTTTTTGAAGATCGCGGAGGAAGCCAAGGGTGTCAAATTCGATGTTACGCATGACACTCTGGAAGCTTTGAAGAGGGGTCAGATTACGGAACTTCCAAGTTACCAGGCTATGTATGCGTTCTTCCCGAAAGAGCAGCTTCTTGGAATCATGGCCTCATTTGGTGTATTGTTTGCTGAAGGAGATTTCGATTTCAAGTCTGCTCCTTTGTTGAATGATATCTATCCGGATATCAAGCCGCGTACTGTCAAAGAGCTTCTCAATCAGGCATGGAAATCCAGCTAGACTTTTTTGCTTTATACAACGAGGTTCCCCATAGACGAGTAGCCTACACTAGCTTTTGCCCTTGATAAAAGACACACTCTCTCTACCCTAGCATCCCGATATTCTTCTCAAATACTCTATGCGTTCCTCACAAGACTATTCGGTTCACTCACTTGTACTATTCTGGACTGGGCCCGCCAGTCTTTCATGTTGTGTTTTTCGTGCACCATATTGGATTGCTATTGATACCTATGACTACCAACCCTCCAAGAGTCTTAGACTCAATACGTAAAGAAGTATATAGGAGAATGTACAGATAATCTGACATGCGAGAATCTTAGACCTTTACCAGATGCTACGATGTTGGAAATGCTAGTAACTAGATTGACCTAGAAAGGCCTCTCTTCTTCGAATGGTCCCTACTGATCCCAAATTAGTATATCAAGAAGCTCTACCTAAGACGAACTATCGAATCCTCAAGAATTCATGCTGCCGTCCTTTCTGCTAGCGTCACTAAGGTTCTCTTCCGCTTCTCACGATATAAGAAGATTCAGCCTAGTGAAGGCGAATTTGCCTTCAGCTGCAGCATGGCCTCTGCATTTCAGCCTTGCCGCGCTGGAATGTGGGCTGTGCTTTCAGCTGTACCCCGCCCCTTAGAAAAGTGCGACTCGCGACACTCTTGCGCTGTCTCTCTTAAATGCAGTGTTTAGTATAGCTTAGCATCTTGCGCTTGTCTATGCTTGCCAGTCTAGATACCTAGGACCAATACCCTCTTCAGACAGGTGATTTACCAGGGATGTCTCTTCCGCTAGGCTGCTGTTCTCTAGGGACAGGAGTTGTCTTCAGACAGAATGTGACAGCGCGCATATGAGCCACCAACGCATGAGGTACGTTGACTTTTATAATTATCTGAGTAAGAAGAAAACTCAAGATAGCTATGTAGATATAATCCTGGAGTTTATGAACAAGTCATATAAATAACTAGCACCGCATAGCTATCTAATAAAGCTATTTCTATTTCCCAACGTGCTTTACCTTACTGGGAAGCATCAAGTCCTGTCACAATCCAAACTCTGTCGTGAATGTGACCTACATTATCAATTGTGCTGTGTGACGGCCTGAACAAAAGCTGAGCTAGGATGCCAGACCAATACGAGGAGATGGACTCTCTTATAACTATTCTGCGTCTACATTACCCGCACCCAATCGTGCGACAGCTTCATATTTTTAAAAAATAAAAAGGCGTTCTGTTCAGATGCCTACTCTCAATATAAGGGATATGTTGGTAGATTCAGTTGATTTACCCCCAATGTGCAACATATTCAGCCCACCGGACGGTGTTGTAAATGCTTGCCGGAGCCGCACGAAACCCAGCAAAACTCTCTACTAGTAGAAACATCCGGGCGACGGCATAGGACCCGAGGATAATCCTCGCTTTTAGTGAATTAAAGACTAAATCCCCTGGCACGACAGTAGCCATGGTAATGAAAGCAACAGGTGCCACGAAACACGCAACTGAAGATCCTCTCCAGAGCCATTTCTCGGTCGTAGTGGGAAACTGATAGTTCCAAGCAGCGCAATGAATAGCTGAGAAGCAGGCGGAGCTAATGTATGCGGCAAGCATCGATGTGCCCTTCGGCTTGCCGAAGTCTCGCCACCAGGATAATACCCTCTCAGGCTCTTCGTGCACATCAAGCTCCACGTCGACAAAACATGGCTCCTCGACGTCTTTTGGCTTCTGCCACCAAAAGGTGAACGTAGTCATGGCAAGTACGACGTATGAGATGGTGGTAACCTCTAATAGTGAAACAGAGTCCCCTTGAAGCTTACGCCCTAGGACCTGGATCAGTAGCCAGAGGATTTGTGTGCATGTTGAGAGCTTTCCAATCATTTCGGTCTTGCTTTTATCCTGGATTGTTGCCTTCGAAGGGAACGCCGCCCGGAATTCCAAGCTACCGACGACGTTCAAAGGAATCAGATGAGTCTGTCCAAGTCGTACCCTCTCCTCCAGCTTGTTCCTGACTGCAACACCCCTCATTGACAAAAAGTGCGCTTCGACCATGGTCGCATTATTCCAACCGTTCTCTCCCATGTGTTTGACTAGAGCCCGGGCAAACAGCCATTGTGAGCATGCAATAGATGTAATAACCTCTGGGGCAAAGATACCGGTCATGATCCATCTGAACTTCCGTCTGGCCGGACTCCACTTTGTCGAAGTTCGCGTTTGGACATCCAGGTGGAGGACCGTATACGTACACAAGAACGTGGTGACCAAGCAGGCCCAAATGATGCCAACGGTTCCTCGACTATCGTTTTGTTCTGATCTAAACCCTGTCATGGGTTCCATCGAAATTGCAGGTTAACTTTGCGACTAGACGTCTTCGCCAGAGAGTCCCTGCGGAGCTGCTGGAAAATGAGGGCCAATGTGGATGGATGGTATACAAGGTATTGAGAAAGGGGAAAGTGCTGAATTTCGTCAGGACGAGCGACCCCTAAAGCGGTGAGGCTGAGTCGCAGCATTGGCGCCATTCCTGCAGGGTCTCTCCAATAGGAACCAGCGGAAAAGGAGCCACAGCGGACACATCCAAGGCAGGTGATAGGACATTCTTGGTATTGCCAGGCGGCGTTTTGAAGCTCCATTTGGGTCTAGTGCGACAGATCGCACAGCCCAGTGTGGCGAGGTAAGGCAGACATGCGGCTGACAACCCTGTTTGTCTAGATTTCTGAAGCTAAAGTTAACCCTTTCTTTACAAACCACTCCCTAATAGATTTCGTAGTCATAGTTAGTGTTACAGTTAAAGCAACGATTAGAACAGTATCGTGGTGCATTCTATCGCCACCGCTAGCAGGGAGGATAGCCGACCCGCACCAGCCACGACCTCAGCATATTAGGGCAAACAATTTCCCCCAGCACTTGACAAAATCCTAGCCTACGCGTAACTCAGATTTGAATACCTAGCTAGTGTTACAGATAAGCGAAACTGCTAACGAGTAGTAGGGTAGTGATCAGTTTTGGAGTTATAGCATTGGAGCGTTACGCTATAAATAGTTATAGGAATCATTATCAACTATCCTCTATATTAGGTGACTCATTATGAATAACCTATAGTGTTAAAACTGGCGTTCTAGTAAACCCTGGCTTAATTATGCAACTAATTCGCTTGTAAAGTACTGTAACGCTTCAATTTCTGGTAGTATATAACAAGTAATTGATAGGATCGCTACGGCTGGTTTTTAGAACTTTTAAAGGTGTTGTTCTCAATACTAATATACAGAGTGTAGGGATGGATTAATTCGAGAGTGCTACAGATAAGCTGGATATGTACTTTCCACCCGTATGTACTCTGTGCCTCCCAACGTTGAAATTTTTCAGGGATTTTTCCAGAGATTCGAATTCCGGCCATCTGGGTTCATGACCAAGTATATCAAACCGGAGTGATTCACCGCTCTCAAAAATCATACCTCCGGCCCAGAGCATGATCTCTAGTTCTACTACTTCGTCTCGTTTCAGTTTTTCGACCTTATCGTGTGGATGCCATACGTATGCTGGGGAAAGAAGCTGAAGCTTTTCGTCAGGATAATCAGGTTCTTTCTGGACAGCACGATGAGAAGCTCTGAGGCGACCATTTGGCCCAATGTACCGCATGTAGGTCTCGCCAGGTATGTCTTTTTCTGAGACGTCTGGAGGCAGGTCCCTGAAGGGTATGTTAAAATGTTGCAAAAGTTTTCCGTTCTCATCCAATTTTCGAATCACGACATAGACGTCCATATCGTCATGGTCAGGCGTGGACATGTATCTAATGGTACAGTCAGCTTTAATCCATGCCTTGTGATTTCTTCATATTCATGGAACATGCACTCATGTTAAACCATCTCTGTAGTCACAAAGAGAAGGTAATCTTACAGCTTGGCTTTGCTGAACCCGCATAGCTCCGTGTATTTGTCGAATGTCAAACGAAATGCTGCATATTCATTCGGCGGGTATGACCATGGGACTGCCGCATCGTACGTTAAGGTATGCTCGCCGATTCTTGGATGACGCTGTAGTGTCGAACTAAGTCCATCGAGATAGAAAGTGTGCCACACGAAATTTTCGGGTGGGAGTTTAGATATCGGACGGTCGACTACCGGTGGTTTATTATAGCCGAGCAAAGCTAAGCGCATCCGTGGTGTAGCCTCCCAACTATTTTTCACGCCCTTCAAGTATCTGTCAAAAAACATCTGCAGCTCGTCAATGTACCTTGGCTGGTAAATATCATGCCACTCTTGAGTTGAAGAGATGCGGAGCCTGAGAAATATCAATAACGTAGAACAAGCCTGCAGATGTGATCCCGATAAAAACGTACCACTTCTCAGTTGATGAGGAAAGGAAATAGCCACGGAGACTTCCTTCGGTGTGCAGGCCAGTCGAGTAGCTTGCTGTTGCATAGAGAGGAACATTGATTTTCCAAAGTTTGGGTCGCTTATCTTCCCAATATGCATTCCATAGCGGGTATTTGTCGATCATAGCCTCTACATGTTCTCGATTATTCAAACCTATTCAATAGTTAATGCATTAGCGATCATCACGTAAGAGTGAAGGTGGATTACCTCCTTGAAACTCAGACAGCAACAAATGCCAGAATGAATAATCTGGAATACCTCCTCTGCAAAGAGACTCGCGAAAATAATCTCCAAGCCCTTCCCATGGGGCCAAAGCCTTCAGGTGTGGTGGTTGTTCTGCTCCGATAAACCTGGATCATTGATTTAATCATTTGAACAGTCTACATATGTGATATTAGTGTTATGAGTACTCACCATTGTGCAGAACCCAGCCAAGAGTTGCCAGCCATTCCCACAGCACCGTTGCACCAAGGCTGAACACCAATCCACTCAATAGCGTCATAGCCATCACGGCCCTCCTGTGTACCGTAGACTGGCATATCTCCCTGCGATTGGAAAGTTCCACGTGCGTCAGTATTGACTACCGCATAGCCTCGCTGGATCCACTCGGCTGGGTCGGGTGCTTCCCACTTCTCCAGGCCGCTAGTCCAGCTACGCGGTATGCCGACCCTCCACGGTAACATGTCCAGGCTTTGTCGACCTGTCCCAGATTTGCCGTATATGCTCCAGGGAAGAATTGCTGGTACAGGGTGGGTATCAGAATCAATAGGACGAAAAACATCAGCAAATATCTTCACTCCGTCTCTGAGCAGAATTTCCTGATCTTTCTCGTAAATCATTGGAACTGGAAGTGGGCGTCGGCCGTCGTCTTTCGTCCATCCCCTTGGCAAAACTTTCGTCTCTTTACCATAAGGAGTCCACACATTGTCTAGCTCTCGCTTCATCGGCGTATACAGGATCTCTATCCCTCCAATCGACTTTGCCATTTTGGAAGTGCTAATTGAGTTGAAAAGATGGTGCTTGGAGATTAGGGCAGGGGAATGCAGATATTCAATTCACTTGTACACCGAAAGCATATGTGATAATGCATGATCAGTCAAGTAGAAGAGTAGGTTCATTAGGTCGTTTATATCTAGCTTCAAGGCGATTGCAAATAGCCATTCACTCGAGGAACGGGGTCACAGAGCTTCAGGATTTCCCCAAAAAGCTAGTGTGGGGAAAGCTGATCCTAGCACGCTGACCACAGCTTAGCTCTTACCCATACATCAGCAGGAAAGTTTGACTAGATGAGGGGGTGGCAGAAGGCTGTGAATTGAATAGTCGGAATCAGATATCGGGATGTGGGGCTGTCGGTTATGTTTCAACAGGCGGGGAAGTGGTCATGTGTCGCCCACAGCTGCGTAATTCGCCTCGCGAACTGCCGAGCATTTATTACACGTTTGTGGCCCAAGCCACCAACGACCCTCTCGATAACCTTTTCTACTAACTGTTTCTGCGACTGTACTGAATAAATTTCCTTAGTGCTCTACAGCTAACATCAGTGTTTTTGAGGCAGTAGGCTGGTATACCACATGTAACACCGTAATGGCGCGCTGTATCACTGATAGAACTATAGTCGTTATCTTTATATGCGACATTACTGGTGTGTGCAAGACTCATAGTAAAGCGTAGAAATCACGGAAGATAGTTACAAGCAAGGATTGGTAATCACGAAAATGTTGTGTATGGGTAACGTTCTTCACGTGATGATTAATTATCGCGATTTTCAACAAGGGTGTGTTTTTTGGCTTAGTGTGGGGATGCCGAAGCCTCCCCTGAGCCGAAATGCAGCTCTGATGGACACGGAAGACGCGAGCTAGTTCGACGAAAGGTCCGGAAACCACCGGATGCGCTAATTACAGGCTCAGGAAGAACATCGACTCTGTCATCCTGCATTTGCCTGTGCTGAACTGTTGAAAGTGGTGTAGCACCAAGAAGGCGCTGTCAGTCTCGGCAGATTTTTTGTTTCATTGACAATAGGCACGTGCGCACTGAATTGCTTTGCGGCGCTTCCTTCGTCGACCTCTCAACAGCTGTCGGGTTGACCTAGCTTGCCCAAACCAATCAACGAGGCACAACTGACTTTATGAATATCACAATGAACCAAAAAAGAGAGGTGCGGTTTTTTTGTTCGCAATGTAACCAACAGTTCCGCCGTAAGGACCATCTCAATCGTCATCTTCGTCGCCATACCGGAGACAAATCACTGCGATGTACACTATGCAATGCACACTTTTCGCGAAGGTTTGTGTAGCATTTCAATGGAAACCAGATGGCAATTGTAACGCGATACAGGGACGCTTTGCTCAGACATAGCCTTGTACACGGTGATCGTGCAATGGAGGTTAGGCAGCATTTAGCCTTAGAAGGGACAAGGACGAACCAGGCGTGCAGAAACTGTGTGAAGTCCAAGAAACGGTGTACAAACGGCATACCGTGTGCAAGATGTCAGAAGAAGAGGATATCATGTGATGACATCCTTACCGGCGGCAGAAAGGACAGTCCTTCTGAAGGCGACATGACCAGCGAACTTCAAAAAAACCCTAGGAATACGATTCACGGCTCTATGAACATGAACACGGAGACCCATGAACATCCTGATGTCCAGTATAGTCTCAACACTATGATCGACACTGATGACAATTCTTGGTCCACGCAATCGCCCTGCAGCAACGGGATGCCAACAAACTTAGGCAATGGAATTCAAGGCGAAACTTTTCTGGACTTCATGGCGTACAATGCTCAACTCGATTTGGATCTCCAACACCTCCAATGGATGCATGGGGGGGCTGATATTGAGACAAGAAACATGATGCCCGACGATGTAGACTCACAAGGACTAGGACTTGATGATCATACGGCACTCTCTTTAGCTGGAGCTTGCAGTGTGTTCGATACTCCAGAAACGAACAGTAGGCTTGCCACTAGTGGGCAAGCTTTCCTTGGTTCAGACACAGTGCCCGGACTATTCCAAGCAATTATTGGCCCAAATCCCAACGTCTTACAGGAGGTCCTGAAATGTGAAAACTTTTGTCACGTTAGCAGTATTTCAAAGTCCGCCTACGCCAAAGTCAAGCAGTTTTTCGCCCTGCACCAAACTGCTGCTTCTCCCGAGTGCCCGTCCCTCAAAATGATGCACGCCTTTACTGAATTATATTTCGAGTTCTTCGACCATCATTTTCCATATATCCATAAACAACAGTTGCAAGACGGATCGGCGTCTTGGATTCTATTAGTAGCTGTCACATCTATAGGATCTCAGTATTCGGCATTAGAGAGCGCCGTTGGCTATACAAAGTACCTTCAACTTCTACTTCAAAAGGCCATCCATCAATATGTTAGTACACTACTATCATTCTATCGTCGAACGGGATCTAATGTCGGTAGACACCTGTGCGTTGTAGTGATATCACTATAGACTTTGCCCAGAGTGTCCTCATCAGCCAAATCAATCTTTGTTGCGACGGGAAAAAAAGCGGACACTTGAAACAGGAGTTTCAAAGAAGCCTGCTGTGCACCTTGGTAAAGCAGTTGGGTGATGACTTAGCCGCGCGACGAAAAATGCACCATCCGACCCATCTCAGTATAGAAGAAGAATGGAAATCTTGGTTAAATACTGAGAAATCAAAGAGGCTCGAATATTGTGTTGACCGTAAGTACCGCAGGTGATCTTACTCACTTTGCGCTAATCATACTTGCAGGTTTCGAGTGCTTACAATTTGCACTTTTCAACCTAAAGCCACAGCATTTTACCAGAGACTACAACAGGGATGAGATTTCCACAGAAACTTTGTGGAATGCTGCAACAGCGGAGGAGTGGAACTTGCACCGCTCACAGGCAACGCATACTTCATCGCGGTCTCCCTTCGAGGAAATTGTGCTTACCACTGCTTCAATAACTGAAGAACGCCTTGAAAATTTAGAAACAGCGTATCAAACAGCACTACGCGCTCGTCTACGAGCACGGTATCCAGAATTATTGAGAACATCGCATTCGACTCTTACTAGTCGTGAGTCTACAGAGCGCTTATCCCACCGGTCAACACTTGTTGATCGCTTGCTCAAACACATTTTGGAAAAGAATTCAGGCCCAGGCTACTTGCCTAGCTTCGCGAGTGACTGCTCGCTTCATATATTGTCGATCCTCCGACACGTTAGCCTGAGAGCGATCTATGCGTTCTCAGGCTGGGAAGCAGATTTCCGCGCAAGACAAGAGGCAAGAGCATACCTTGAGAATTGGATTCTGAATGAAATTGGTTCAGTGCGACGATGCCTTTGGCATGCAGCATGTGTATTTCGGGATTTGAGGAACACATCTCATTTCTCGTGTTTTGATTCATTCTTTATCCTAATTGCGACTCTCGTGATTTGGACATATTGCATCCTCAGTTCCACAATCACCTACCACACAGACGAAGCCATTTGTACGCACAGAGAGCCAGTGCGGATTGATAACTTTAAAGACTATGAGGCGCTTCAACACTGGCTACAGCACTGTGGTTGCCGCAAGATACATTTGGCAGGTCTTGGGGTCTTAGAAGGACCTGAGGACGCTAAGCGAGTGATTGAAGAGTACCGAAATATCCTCCGATCAAGGGTAGGATGGTTCAATCTCCGTGATGGACTGGCTTGCTTAGCAGAGCAACTGCTCGCCGGTAGGCTACCCCGCCGTCGAGACTCAGAAGAATAGATGTCACATCACATGAGGTATGCTCATTCATCCTTATTTGTCTTGATAGAAATGTATCATATTGGTTTCATTCTTATCTCAATTCTGGGGCGTCGTCAACAACGCGTGTACTCGTAAAGAGTCCTATGGTTCGTCGAAAGTAGTAAGATAGCTGCATAGCTACAGCGGCCACAGCGAAGAATATCTTACCCCCAATTGTGGCAGCATCGACAGGCTATACGTTCAGTTAATATGCTAGAAATCTGTTTTTTGTGGATGGATTCATACTACAATTGTTCCACCGCCACTTTTTCTTACCCAATGAAACGCCCGTGGAATCATCTCGGCTTCGAATTCCTTGCACGCTTGATCAATCGCGTGTTTTTCTACCTTTCCCGTCGGCTCAGCCAAGGAAGAGAGTCGTCGGAGTAAGTCAAGGGCGGTTGCGGTGTCGCGAAGAGCTGTATTTCCTCCCATGCCGCTGCTCAAACAGTCAACGCTATCGCCTATATGGCTCGAATGTGATTTAGAACCTTACCGGTTCGGTAGCATCGCATGAATTGCATCCCCCAACAACCAGATGCGGCTATCTCCTCTCTGTGGCTCTCTTGCATCTGCAACTTTGGTCCTCCAGCCTTGCCCTGGATTCACACTCACCATACACTTATAGACGTAGATGTCTGAATCGTATAGCAGTTGAATCATATCATGACTACGAGTATAGATAAGTGAATTGATACTCGAAGGATATTTCAGGAGAACACATACTATTCTGGTGACCATTCCCCCAGTGTTTTTCTTACAAACTCCCACTTCGCGTGCTGCGATAGATTTGATAGATTCTCTGGACACGTGGAAGAGGCCACATGTAACCCAAACATCGAAGATGAAATATCCTCGTCTCGCGAATCAACTTTGTCCGTTGACATTGGTAAATAAGCTGCCAGTATGAGATGAAGCTGCCGTAGACCAGATGTTGAAATCTTACCACAGTAATAAAGTGCCTTTCCACGCGCAAAGGTCAGAACTGGGTTTTCAATGATTTTTGGGTTGCTTTCTCGAAGTCGTTGTGCAGGAAGGTTGCTCTTGGCTACCATGCTAGTATAATCGTCAATTTGGACAAGGTTATTCAAACCAATTTGACTGTTAATCTAGCCCTAGGTTAGCAGGTGCTCCGTCTATTTGATAAGTTCATACTTTTGAATGACTGCCGTCTGCTGCGATCAGAATATCACAGGTGTCATGCGATCCATCTTTGAACAACACTCTGACTTGCTCATCTGGAGTACCGGGGTCTATGATTTCGTAATGATCGAACTCCTTGCCATACTTTAGCTTTCCAGAGGCAACTATAGGCGCTGCCAAGCTGTCTCTCAGAATCACGCGACTTATGGGTGCAGATTTGTTATAAGTTGGGAAAATAGTCAGGTCCAGCATCGTTTCGAACTTCTCGTTTCTGATGACGGGAGCGTCGGATTTGCCGCCGCTGGCCGGTCCAAATTTTTGCACAATCGAGTCTAAATGTTCTCGAGACAGACATGCTCGCATGCCCTTCAAAGCATCTGAACCCAGCCTGATCTGGTATCCCTCGCGTTTGCTGTTTTCTGGTAGCCGTTCGTATACAGCAAAATCAATACCATTGCGTAAGAGTCCATTTGCAAGGCAGTTGCCTGCCAGACCGCCCCCAATTATAACAACTCTGAAGGTATGACGATCGCTCATTCTTTGATTTGGGTACTTGGTATATGTCTAAAGGGTCTGATGCTGGATATTAATACGTTCCCATCTTTGTTGCCACGCGAACACACGACTTTTCTCTATGACTACCTATGCCCGTGTATCGGCGCCGCCACCTCTTCTTCTGCTTGGACGTATTTTCCATGGAAATTCAAATCAATTCAACCCAGCCCAACCCGATTCAAACCACCGCCCCCGCCCTCCCGGCACAATCGTCAGGGCGCTAACATGCGGTTTTGGGTTTCATGCGGTTCTCCCCCACCTCCACCCCCACCCCCACCCTTAGATCAATAAACCTGATCATACGCATATGAACGCGCATATGCATGAGAAAAGATGTCTGAGGTCGTGCAAAGTCGCTTGCCAAATACAAATTGGAAATCTCTTCAACGTCAACTATCATGTAAGGTTTTCATCCCTGATATAGATATTCTCCAGCACATCTAGGTATTCTAGGCCATATGGTTCCAGTCTTTTGACAGCGAAACCTGTGTGCTGTATCATTACGTATCTTTGACTTGAATCTTAGTCAATTGTTGCATGTCGAAATCCATTGCCTTAGTCGAAAGCCACTAACTTACTTCTACCAACAAGCTCATCTAAGGAATGACATATCAAGCTGAAACTATGAGTTTGGAGTGGTGTGGTAATCGCTGCAGGATTCAATTGGGGTTTTCGATACTCACGAAACCAAGGAGTAACTAACTTTAAACTCAGGACTAGAGGACTCAACATCTCTCTCGACACTTGGCTCGACCGTCTGGTTGCACTTCCATCGTATATATATATATATATATCACCTATATGTTTGAGGTAGATTGAATGTACATCCCCCTTGCTCATTTCGACTAGCATGTACTTTTCTCTGCTCTGCAGTTCATAATGTGGTCAATGAACACTCCTATCTAGTTTGAATAGGGCTAACCCATTGGCTTTGCAGATAGATGCCACTTCTATTGTAAATTATAGAGCAGACAGTTTGCTAGCAGCAGCAAGGGTACCCGAAGATAAGCTGCTTCGGGTGACTGGGGGAGAAAGAGTATCACTATATACAAAGAACGCTATTGAGAAAGCGAAATTGGGCAAGTATACATTGATGTCAGCGCCTCCCAGCTATAACCACACCACGTCCCTCTGTTGTTATGGCCACAGCCCCTATTTGGCCATCGCTCCACTGTGTGATGCCTGGCGGACCATACCTCCATCCTGAAGATATATATAGTGGCGAAGTCTTTACGGGAGAAGCGCATGCATGTCTCTGCACGGTGGAAACGAATCGAGGTATGAAGTATTACTTATTGAAATTGAATAAAATACTGTACAAGGAGCAGATAAATGCTAGTATAACGTCCCCGTAATTTACATCATGGATCGCCGAAAGCGTATAATGTGTCATCATTATAGTGGGGAATGAATAGTCAAATTATAGATCGGCAAGAAGGGTATATTATGCAGTTCGCAATTAAGCGCACATATAAGGGCATTATAAAGTCTCTCCGGCCGAAGTCAGAAGTGTCTATTTTAGACATTGTTGGGAGAGCGAACTCAAACAGGAGATTGTGGGATAGATCGCCAGCACGATACGCACTTCAATAGGTCTGGTGGCTTGAGCATTCAGTACCGGTCACTTGGTGTTTTCATGACGAAAGGTACGTTCAAGCCACTTTGAACAAATGATTTATCTTGCGCCTTAGACGCATTTGCATGGAGCCATACATAATCAATAAAAAGACAACTACTGAGCTGGTCGAAACACATTCCACTTTGAGGATCCTCTACTTGAACTATTCAAATACTTAACCATTTTTTATCTAGTATGGTCCCGGAACGACAAAGGCATGGCTGTGCTATTCTCAAATCTCAATCTTGCCCACGAGTCATGAAATTACCGATTGAGGATGGGGGTTTACGATACAACGATGGTTCAAGTCCAACTATGGCTCAATTTTCTAGACTTACTCCTAATGCCCCATTTAAATTCAGGATTTGAAGTATTGTGGACATCATCTCATGATACAATGGCGTTATGCGTGCATATTAGCTATCTAGTAGCGCCAAAAGTAGCACAGCAGAGCCATGTGTGGGGAGAGAGATAATCACATGTACGAAATTGTGAGCTACATATAAATAAGTCTCCAGATCGCTTTTATGTCGGACATGCCTATTGAAGTGTATTCTTTCGGAATACTTCCTCGAATAGAAACTATATGAGACGCTGCTCTGTCAATATTTTGTATGGATTTGAGATGATGGCATCGTGTGATCATCTGTACAAGTATTTTCGTTGGATAGGAGCTTCAAAAAGCGCATAGCTAGATCCTAGAACACTTATATCATGCTATCAGACTACTGTGAGTACATCTCCTTCCGTGAATATACTTTACCTGCGGAGACTAAAGCTCGGAAAAAAAAAATCATATGGGCAGAGCGGGCAGAGCATTCAAAATTTCAGTGACTGGCTTAGTCCAATTGGAAAGTACAGAATACTTTGCAATTTCACCGATACCTCATAAAGAGCAATATCTGATACAGTAATTGAGAACGGAGCGAACCAACAGCTATTGGTAGTAATCATTAGAATCTTTGGTATTTGCGATCTCGTACCTGAGTTGTAAACATATAGAAACTTTCGAAACGGTATCAGCTTTCTTGATGTGAAAATGAAATAAGATGGTTTAAATTCAATTGAATCTATTGGATGTGATATCGGTGTCATTTCACATTTCTCAGGGGCTGACATCTTTCAAGATGTTAACCAATACAGTCTCCAAGTTCTCTGAACCTAAGTGTAATATCTCGTTCCATGACAGTTGACTATAATCCCCCGGGTTCCCTACATTGCCAGCGAATGTTGCTGCCTTTATTAACCCATACACCACTTGGGGTCCGAAGTCGCCGGTTTCGAGCCTCTTGTGTAGATCCGTAATCAGTGGCTTCGAGTTCACTCTTTCTACGCTCCATTTACCATTAAGATTTTCCAAAATGGTAAGGATTTGGTTTTGCGTTGTTGTGAAGGAGAGAATGAAGATATCTTGATTCTTCGTTTGTTCAACATTCATAGGTTCCAGAATACGAACTGTGGCTTTGCCGATGGTGGAAAGTGTTGTGCTGGAAAATCGTGCATCTCCATTGTCCCAGATTTCCGCTGTTTTGCGCGTCAAATCGAATCCTAAAAACCCGACCTTCATGCTCTGTTACACATCTTATTAGTAGGTTCGTGATTCCCAAATGAAGCGATCGTCATACAAAATCAAAGACTGGACCGTTTATTATGGCACTCCAGCTAAAATTTTCGGACTCCATCTTCTTCAGATACTCAGCTATCTCCGATTTTGGTTTGAAAAGTTTGTTCTTGTCGAGAATAGTCGTATCGGGTGTCCAGCCACCAAAGTCTGACGGAACAAATCGCTTCACACCAGCAGCTATAGCAGCATCGATGTAAACCTTTTGATCGCTGGCTTGCGCATTTCCTACAACAGATATCACAGCATCTTGGCCTGAGAATGCTGCTTTGAGCGAATCGTAATCGAATTTGATCTTGACTGTCTTCACTGTAGGAGGAAATGCCGCAGCCGAATTTTCACGAGACAGCACCGTGATATCAAAGTTGCCGTTGTCAAGGAATGCGTCGAGAATCGATGGACCAAGCTTCCCGGAAGCTCCAATCAACGCGACATGTTTTATCGCGGTCATGCTTTCGATTTTGTAAGGTTGATCGGGCAAATAAAGACAAGAAAAAGTGAACTATCCACGATTCAAGATCAAAAATGGTGTGGCTCTGTGAGTATGATTCAATCGCTTTATGTAACAGATCTGCTTAACAATTAGTTACCAATATTTGAGATTGTTGTTATTTCAGATGAACCCCTGTCCTCTGAAGTGGTCCCTGATTCCGACACGCTAAGACGGCGGCCCCCCACCCCCGCATCTGCTGAAATTGAATCTACGCTACGTCAACAGGCGACCTCCACCCTGACCTACTCTGCATAGCTAAGTTAGCGGTCCCCCCACCCCCTCGTCTGCTCGAACTCAACTCACGCTACTTTTAGCCGTCCTTTGTCAACTACTAGATTCATGGAATCAATCTGTCCCCATACTTTTATTTGATCAACCCTACGCAGCTTTTAGATCATCGAAAGGTCCCACATAATAATCAGGGATCATACTTCTTGCCATTCCGCAATAGATACAGAGTATCATATAAACTTAGGCCATAGTTTTAAATACCAGGGAAGACTTGTTGTGGATTCTTTGCCCACAGAACACAAAATCTATCAAGATGGCTAGTATTGCTACTGCAGAGGAAAAGCATCTGGAGCCGCTGTGGGCAACCTCAGTCGAAAGGACCGAGCGCATCGATGGCAGGCCGAGTGACTTCCTCGATCCACACCGAGCAGCTCTGGAGGAAAATCCTGATCGTGCCGAAAGACCATCTGCTCGCACCATTCTTGCCGTGATGGTATGTACTCTCGTACACCAACCTCTATATTTAGTTGACCAAATCAGTTCTTGGCATTATCCCACGTTTGTCCAATTTCGTGTGGATTTGCACTGCCTGTCGCCCTGATTGCGCAAATAGGTCAAGATCTTGGAGAAACGAACAGAATTACTTGGCTAGTGGGAGGTTGGTCTATCGCGTCATCTGTATCCTTCGCCATAGCGGGTAATTTCAGTGATATCTTCGGACGACGGTGGACTATACTCAGTGGCCAGGTTTTTTGCTTGATCGGAACGGTAGGCCAGAATGATTTCAAGGACATGGTACGACCCACTCACTGTAATGACAGATTGTTGCAGCCACAGCAAGCTCAGTTACTAATGTTATTGCTGGGTCAACGTTCCTGGGATTTGGTGGAGGCATGATTTTCGTTGCTGCCGCCGGCGTATCCGAAATTCTTCCTAACAAGTGGCGGTAGGCTTGGAAGTCTTTTCAGTTCGAGAATTCAGCTAACATAGTGATAGTGGCACCGGTCTGGCGGCAATTGAATTTGCAATCAACGTGGTGAGTATAGATCTTGCAGCACGATTGGTTCATTTGGTTGACTGAGAATCACAGTACGTTCTCTTATCCTCCTAGACGCAACAAAGAAATTGACAATACTTTGACTTCAGGCCGTTTGGTATACCCAGTGTACTGATTGCAACGAGCGTGAACGCTCATACTGCTCTCGGATGGCGCTGGTGCTACTATTGGGGTCTAATCTCCTGTGTCGTCAGCTCAGTCGGAATACTCATATTCTACTTTCCACCCCCACGACCACAGTATGATATTGAAAAAACCAGATGGCAAGAGTTCAAAGATATAGACTTTGTTGGCGTCAGTCTATATTCAAGCGGATTGACTACCTTCCTGATAGGGTTGACCTGGGCTGGTGGGGCTGGGCATCCATGGCGGAGTGCTTCTGTCATCATTCCCGTAGTTTTAGGGTTCACAGTACTCCTTTCTGCCTTTGTTTACGATTTTGTATGGGCCAAGCAACCGCTTTTTCCCTTGAAGATATTCAAGAAGTTCAGGGAGTACACAGTTCTGCTTGGCATCACATTCGTGGCTGGTGAGTCCGACGGAGTCCACGTTTTTACCTTGCGATCGCTAATATACATGCTGGCATCAACTTCTACTCATTAATCGCTCTCCTCCCGCAAGGCTCCCTATTTATGTATACGAATGATCCAATTCAAATCGGATTGATTGCGCTACCGAATGGAATCTCTCAGGTATGAATAATCTATAGATAGTGGTTCCATCGGTTACTTACATCTTACAGTTCGTGTTCGGGGCTATGGTCACGGCACTCTTAGGTAAATTCAAGCGCTTAAAGACTCAAATGATTACAGCATGCACAATACAGACTATATTCTGTGCTGTACTGGCTGCTGTAGTTCCAAAGAAGGTATATGCCTGGTCCGCATTGCAGGTCTTCATACTAGGCCCTTTCTCGTGGATTGTAGTCTTATGCTATGTCGCAGCTGGTGTGAATATTCCACTACAATATCTAGGTCTAGCATTGGGCCTCATCGGCACATTCCGAAGTATGGGCGGTAGTGTGGGAAACGCGATTTTCAACACTATACTGAACAATATTGTGAACGACAACTTGGGTAGCGCTATCGCGAAAGCCGCTCATTCAACCGGACAATACGATCCAGCTAACATCAGCCATCTGATCGGCGCGACCATCAAAAATGCTGCCGGCGTCCCTGGCGCGTTCGCCACAGTTCCTGGGATCACTCCTGCGGTTGAGGCTGCCTCGATTCAGGCACTTCGAGATGTATATGCGAAGGGGTTCAGGATGATTTCATACTGTACTATTCCTTTCAATGTAATTGCCATTATACTGGCTCTGACAATGTTCGATCCATCCGAGTATCTTACCAATCATACCGCGGTGCGATTGGAAACCGAGCATAAGAATAGGAAGGATGTTTCCAAGAGTAACAGCTGATGCTTTCTAGTACGTAAACTACAGTTAGTAGTGATCCTTTACTATTACTTCCTAGTCGTTTTATCTCCTTTCAGTTTGACGATATATAGGAGGAAATATGATATAGTTGATCCTATCGCCAACTAGTAGTTTTTTCTATAATCACTGAATCTATTAATTGCATAAGCAGTCAGTCAGATTCTTCCAACGCTGTCTTTCTCGCTATATCTAGTAAGTAGCGTTGCTGTTTTTAGCGCCTACAGCGCGGTTGTTATAAGGAAAAGAGTCGACACTGAAACCTTTGTTGAGTGGCTTAGGCTAGGGGGTTCGGCTGCTGGGTTGGCGCTGTTTATTTAACTGAGTGTGGTAAGCTTAATACACTGTGTCATTTTTGCCAGATGTTGAAGGTTGCGCTGCATATTAGCGAGCGTCTGTGGGTTCGAGTGACTCATTGTCCCAAAGGACACTTGCGACGGCATTTCATCAACGAACTGGATGAACGAATTAAAGAAGCTTCGAAGTATGGTACCATTAGGTAGGATGACCGCTTCAACAATGTTGATTATACGTGCCTCCCCATGGTGGCCTCCTTGATACCGATAAGGATCCTTTTTGGCACTGGGATCCTGTTGTTCTACAGCTCGAGATGCGCCACCGGGAGATTGACATACTAAGAAATTTCTCTTAGATGACATTGAGTTTGGGTCACCATCTGACCCGAACACGAAAAGGTCTCTGAATTGGCAGAATTCTTGTTTCGTGCCAGGCCACACGTCACAGAACTTGTTGTTCGGCGAGCGAGTATCTTCACTGATGCGACTTGGCCCATCAAGCAGACTACAACGGTCTTGTCAAGGCACCAAAAAAAAAACAAAGCAGATTGATCACACCAACGTTCTCATCCACATTTAGCCCAGTCACTACTCTTTGAGTCTCAGCTACGCGTTGTCAGAATTCAAAGACACGTTTGAAACTGGGCGTTTGTGCCCTTATTGCGGATTACATCCCTTCTGTCACTTACGAAGCTGTACAAAATCTTCGTATTGCTATGAATTTGGTATCATATCATGTATGCACTCCTATACGAACCGAGTGCAAGCTCGAGTCAAACCAGGCTAACTGGCGTAGCAGTGGTCCCCGAAGACCAAACACTTAAAGGCGACAAGGGGCACACCCAACTAGCGGAAATCGGGAAAGATCTAGTGCTTGACCTTGTCTAAGGTTACTCTGATGTCGACAATATGATCAAACGAATGAAGTGGGCTACTTGCCCCTATACATCATCAGCGTTCGAAGAAGCAATAACGTAAATGCGCAAAGCCAAGAAGGAGCTCAGGAACATAACAACAAATTGCAGAACAGGTTCAAAAAACCTAACTCTCCCAGTATATGGCGTTAGGCGAGACGATTCGAGCGCAAATGATAGCAGTTCAGTCGTACTCATGCGAGTTGCCTGTTGTTCGCGGAGTATGTAGGGCAGGATCACTCACGGCTGCTAATTTCTTCCGCAGCCTTAAATTGCGATGACACAGACAGCATACGACTCACCGTCGTTAAACAGTAGTGTAAGCAATTAATATGCCGCGAGGTTTTGCGCTCTATAGTTGAGGGGATCCCGTTCTATAGCCATCGCACAGCCCCTTCACGCCCAAGAGATAGAATCTCTACCATCGCCATGGTCTCTTTTTGTTTCTTCCCCAGGGAGTCATTGAACGGCACACCCCTGGTGGTGCTGTAAACATGCCACTTTCATACATACTTATCGGAAGATATGTCCGCAGTCACCGGCAGACTGCAGGCGAAGCTTGAAGGTCCCGCTTAGGCTGCACCGAACAACAATATCCATGTCAACCAACAGTGCAATAGCAATTCTTCGTTCATTGTAGTTTCTATTTGCATGATTGTTTCTGCACTGGCCATGGTATTTCGACTATGCACGCAACTAATCATCCATGACAGGATTGAGTTGGTAGACTGTATGTTCTTTATACCACTTCCAACCTGATATACGACACGATGATACGACACAGATTTTTTACTCTTGGTTGTGTATGTTGCAACCATATTCCAACTAACCTTGGCTTACATAGCTAGGCTATCGCGATTGGCGTAACAATTGTGTCAACGATCGCGGCATCTCATGATAGGGCCTCGCATCAACGGATCATTACCATGAAGCAGTTCTTTGATTAACTTTTTTGCGTATACATGCGAGGAACATTACGAGATGTGCTAACTCTAGTAGTCTATCAACGCTCCTAAGGCGTTGTACGGGCCATTGATCTTTTGCGTCAAGATAGCCATCATATTTCAGAACCTCCGTCTGTTCGCGTCTTACCGTGTCATCTATCCGTTAGTTTTTTACGATTCTTAGCCAATAGTCGGTATCTGCGGCATCTTCTACTTCACCACAACACCCCTCACAGTTCATGCTTACTCGCCACGACAATGGATCTGGAACAAAATTTTCATCGGTTGGCACTGCATGAAGTACAGCACAATCATCACGTCAACAGCCAGCTTCAACATTGCTTTAGACCTTGCTGTTCTTCTATTACCGGTTTGCACTGTGTGAAGACTAAAGATACCAATTCGAAAGAAGTTCGCTGTCAGCCTGCTGTTCAATGCTGGTCTAACCTAAGTCCATGTCAATTGATTGTTGCCAATAGTAATCCTCTCCTGCGTCAAGACGGGGAATGACTGAATGTGATAATAGAGCATGTATCGCATCTGCGACGTGCGATGCTACTACACTGTTCGAATCATGTCTGGCGGTGCGAATGCGGACATATCATTCGACTTAATTTTGACCAGCATCTGCTCGTATATACAATTCGCTCTTGTCATTGTCGTTGCATATTCGCTGTCCGTGCCGAAGCTCATACACGCAAAGAGACAGAGCATACGTGTATTCCTCTCGGATCTGACTAGCACATTTACGATGGGTTCGAAATACACAGCATGGCTTCGGTATCAGATCTGGCTATAGCTCTTTGTACTGTCTCCTCACGATCTTGAGTCAATGTCATAACTACAGTGCAGCGAGCTGAGGAACGTTGATCATTTGATCTTGTCCAACCTCTTCAGTGCGAGAGTGTGAATTATAGTCATTGGTTGCACTACAGAGGGGCGCATTCAAGGGGACGACCCGCGGTAGCTGGAAAGAAAAACGTGACCAGTAAGCAGAGTATGTGATGTTGTACTGAATCGGTGCGAAGATGTGCAATTATCCTCTCACCTTCGGTCTTCCCACATCGAAACCTTATCTTTTAGAGGAATGCACGCTAATTATCGATCCATACCAATACAGGATATCTCTCAGCAATATTGTTCTGGCACTTCCAGGTGTCAATTGGCCACACATGAGGAAATAACGACCCCCGAATCGGCGCAAAGATGTCCACAACGATGCGAGAAATCAAATCGATTGCCAGGAACGAGACAGATCTGATGCGACATAGGCTAATGCTTATCGCCACCGCGCATAGTGCAGCTTTTTGCAATGAGAAATTTGAATATGTCGAGTTGCTCTGGCACAAAGCTGATCATACTCGCTTCTCAATCAGACTCAAGCATAGGCAGATCAAAGTTAGTAACTTGATTGCATTCATCGCATACAGAGCGATTTCGCAAGGAGGCGGCGATGGAAGACGCTACTTACTCGCAGCGCTAGATGGATACTACTCATTCTATCCCTAAACAGGGAAAGTGGCATAGCGATGACTAAGCTTAGCGTTGAACTGACGATGACAATAACATGCAAGGTAGCCTTTACACGACGATTTCTTACCACGACGTAAGCTACTCTCTACTCATACTAATACTCTACAACTGGAGTATCCTTCTCCTCACTATGCATCGCGATGCTATCTGCAATTTGCTGGAGCTTTTATCCTACCCTTCCCGATCTAGGGACCTCTATCAAGCAGTGTACATGACATCAAGTGGAGAAGAGCGGACTCCTTTCCGTACCTACGTCAGCCCTAGTGGCATACGTGGAAATTTATCCCAGCAAGAAACAGCTTTCTCGATATTCAACCAATTGCCAGCAGAAATTCAGCTACATATAGTCGCTATGTGCTCCGTTAGCACCCTCTTCCAACTTATGCACACCTCTTCAAAACTTCGAAGAGAAGCTTCAAAGCTCTTCTGGGGACAAAAGGCCACCTATTTCCTCGTTGAAGCTGAGTGGCTTATCGACAAAGCTTACCCAGGTCAGTCGTTCTGGGACATGGCCTTTCTCGCAAACGTGCAAAACGTTGAAGTGGAGTACCAGCCAGTCATCAGCCAGAAGATATGTTGCTACGAGTCTGGGGCGCTTGTCATTCGACATGATCTTATTGATACCTTCTGGGCTGCCCTAAAGCATTGGTGTCCTAATCTGCAAAAGGTTATCCTAGACCAGAGCAAAGGAAGTTATCGCCTGGAAGACGATAACGAACCATTTCCGCGAGCGCTACGATGCTTGCTTCAAGCATGTCCTCCAAGCATCAAGTGTTCTCTTCTCTATCTCGAGCAGAAGCCCCAATCTGCGACTGGAATTCTGCAGTGGCGTACTGATCCCTGGCAAAAATGCTTATTCCAGTGCACAGATGATGGGGAATGGTTGAAGACAGAGCCACAACGTATGCGGAGGACAATCCTCATGCCACCTAAGCAGTTCAAAGGGCCAGTTGGGCATTATATGAGACTCCGGTATCAGGCTCATAAGATAATTCCCCTACAAAGGCTTGGCATGTGGCCGCTTATAGTAGAAGCGATCGAATGCTACCATTTTGATGGGATACGTGATAAACCCTTCTCTTGCCCAATCTCTGGTTGTACTGCCTATTTCAGCCAGGGTGGAGAATGGTCAGTACATGCTGCAGAGGTACATTACCGCGAGCAAAAAAAACTACTAGAGGTTCTGCCTAGCAATCGTATAGGGACTGAGCTAAGAGAACGTAGCCAGGCGTTAGACAGGAAAACAAAACAAATCCAAGAGGAGTTTAGGATGATAAAAGAGGCATGGGTTGCAGGAGATGAAACAGCTCAGGAAGAAATACGGCAATCATGGATGAATCAATTGCATCATGACACCGCGTGGGAGACTCGAGAGACTGGAATGAAGAGTATGCTCTGGGTTGATTTTATGACGGAGATATATATGTTCGCTGACTAGACTAATGAAAGAAGTCTGATAGCAGCGAGCAATACATGAGGAAAGAGTAAGACTAACTCATGCCTATCTAGGGCTCTCAGCTATCTTCATTTATATAGGAAAGTGATATATACCTACAGAAAGACTTATTAACGCTCTTTCTACACTGTGGGTATATGGTGGGGGGGGGGGGGGGGGGGGGGGGGGGTTTGAGTCGTGTATCCACAGGTCTTTTGTACCCAGTGGCCCAACAGCGCGTCGAGGGCGCGGCACTGTCGCGGCCGCGCCATTACGCCTAATACGAATATCTACATACCCTATTCTCATTAACTTTACCCTATAGAATAATGCTAGAGGATTTCTCGTCATAATCTATTCGTGACAGACGTTGTAGGACACTACTATGTGATTGTCTTCTCACACCTAGTATAGCACTTATCTCTCTTATCTTTATTTGCACACTTGCCAACAATCGTCTGCCCAGGGCGCAGTGTTGGCTAGACGTATACCTGAGCGAAAAGGGGGGGGGGGGGGGGGAATTAGGGGCTGCTTGTGCTTTGTTCCGAATTTCACGCGTATTCAACCCCCACCCACGAAACTCGATAGGTAGATACTGATCGGGGTACAAGATCGCAAAGATCATAAAGACACCTGCATAGTAGTTAACATCAAGAGCTATAGGCTGATAATAGATATGCTCACCTAACATTGGTAGAGCCTCTAGTGCCCAAAATGGCCACTCATATCAAAGAAGATAGCCTGGAGACTAGTTTAAACTGCTGAACTCGACCATACGATATGTAGCCCGCACCTGAAGAGGATCGTTAGCTCTAAGCGATGCATGTATTCACGAAGCCATCAGTGCAAGGGCATGGTGCTGGGCGTGATACATCTGCTGCTCTCAGCCACACGCTTTACGATGCTGAGATGAAAGTCAGGTCACACAGAAAACTGATAGCGGAGAAGTCGCAAGCCTAGTCTTTTATCTGAGTGCTGCGGGCGTCGCTGCGGCTCAAGGCTCTGGAGTGAGACCAGAGCAGAACACGTTTGCCAAGTATGAACGTCACCTGCTACACACGGGATCCAGCTCACTTTTCGTTCAAGATTCTTTGGTTCTGGTTGCTTGACGCACTCTAAACGCGTGAAGCCCCACCTAGAAGCCACCACAAGTTGTTAATTCCCATCTCATTATGTCGACGGGAAACATATTCATCATATGTCTTTGGGTGTCATGCACATTGAGTACCCTTGGCGGAGCAATGGTTACTTGTCTCGTATCTCTGGGCAACAAAGCTGCTGCTAGTTTTTTAATCTCAATCAGAGGAGGCAACAACGTGCTCCTCTAAAACGAGACCCGGGATTAGGCGTACTGTTATTCTTTTAGTGTCCGCTGCTAGTCAGCATTGCTTATAGACGAAGAAAGAAACGGTTGGTTTGACGATGAAGGCTGACATTTTGGAAGAATAGCTGCTATACCTTTGCTACATGCCAAATGTGGAACTCTTGGTCTGCTACTGTTCACCACAATGTTATCCCAAAACTTCCAAATGCGTACTCCAATCTTAATGCGGTTTCTTTCGGCGAATGAAACTCAATACAACTTGCCACGGTGGCGTCAGGCTGAGCATAACGCTTCTATATTTTGCATCAAGTTCTCTTGCAGAAGCAAGATCACTACGTCTTGGTAGGGAGGCTTGATCGATAAATCGGCAGTGTCGCAAGAGTGAAGGCGACACAGCACCCCAGAAGCTCAAAAGCAGCAAATCAACTCTTCATCAATCATGAAGCTTCCTATGTTCACTCTTTTCTTGAGCGCCGCAACCCATATTGATGCATGCATCCGCATCCATACCCAGCACAGCCAAAGCCCCTGGCCCGAAAAGGACGGTCAGAACATTGAGCTCTACGACAACGAAAACTATAATCGGTATCCAGGCTGCGCGTGGGAATCGTATTCAGATCAAGATTGCAAGGTGCAATGCCCATTACACCATTGAGATGTATGATTATGGCCGTGGAGGACAGGTTAACAGCAACAACATTGGGCACACATCCACACTAAAAATCGTGAAAGGTGGTTAGGTGAGCTTTTGCTGCTTGGTTAGCGAGAAGGGGGATTGCAGAGCCAACAGCTAGTATTGGGACGCTTGCAATTGGGATGCATCCAGCAATTGCAACCAGTACCGTTACGGCTTATGCCCTGGTCACAAGCAGTTCTGTGGTCTAGATAAGAAGGGAAGAGAGTTTCTCATGAGCGATGAAAGTGGTAATGCTATGACTCATCTCGAGGACGGGGATGTTCTCGGCTTTGCAGCTGGCGAATAGAGTATGCAGCTACAGATCCATAGAGCAACAGACACCGAAGCGTTGTGGTAGTTTTGCATCCAGTGCCCGAGTCTGGAGAGAACTACTTGATAGGGCAAAATAAAGTAGTGTCGCAAATTTCAAGAATATCTGGAGAGGTGATTGTTCTAAAGCGTCCTTGAGGCTCAGTGCGTGCTAAGAAAAGTCGGCTGTATAATCAAAGGGCGAGATCGGCGACTGCTATATCAGTACAATACGGAGCTATCTCGCTCTAACTCAGATCAAGAATAGAGAAGTATAGTCTAACCCCATGTGATAGGTAGTTTACTTACTTGTATGGCTCACTCGCTTGTAAAGCAGGTTAGTATTTAAATGAAAGTAATTCATTTTGCATAGTGACATGCAATGTTGCCGAATTGTTTTCTTCACATTAGTGCGCTGCATTGCACTAACTTAGAAGGCAGCTCGTATTCATAGGGGGTTGAAACGTGAGAGGAGTTCACCAGGAGAGTAATTGTGGGTCTTAAAACGTGGAAGACCTACAATGTACGGAGGGCCCCTAACTCCTTAGGAGAATGTTTGTTGACCAGGGCATGAACTGTAGCTGTGTTGCTTGACGAATAGGAAGTGTGCGGCAGCCCTCACCAACCACCTTCCTTTTCAGGATAGCGATTATCTGGCGGTTACCTACTACGACTACTAGGGCATATCCGATGTCTTCGGCATTGCGCTTGGATTTATAAACTAGTAGTTCACTACTTGGACAGTGTCCTGTATTTTGACTTTTTGACTTTTGGTGGGCTGAGAGGCGGCCTGCCGTTTTTTAATGTAATATGTATTTTGAGCCAATCGCCGCAGGCGAGCCACATAGTTATAAGAAATAAAAACAGATATATGTAAACTGATAACTGTTAGAATCTTATCATAATAAGAGCCTTGATCTTCCCTAAGTATCTGTGTAAAGCTTGGTCATTCCGTCATTGCTGTAATACAACGCTGGCAGCCCTAGGATGCATTAGATTCGGCTAGTTGTCTTTATTAAGCTCTAATTATATATGCACCTCGTCTCGCTATATATATTAAAAGGGTATATTTTTGAACTCACCTTAATGTAGCCTATTCTGCCCTAAATAGCAACCCATCGATGATGCGACTGATGCACCACAGTTGTATCTCGAGCAAACCCGCACATATTAAGCTTCGTGCAAGCTTTGCGCAAGCTTTCTTCAATGCGTCGGATCATTTCCTAGCGTGGTCTTAGCACGTACATGTAGCTGATACACAGTCCATTTGTTGACTAGCGTGTATGCAGTGTACCTTAGCGCTTATCGTGGCTGAGCGCCCATCTTGTTTCGCCAACTTTACCTCCTAAGACTAACCTAGAATTGCAAGGGGCTGTGGTATGATAGGTAGGTAGATATTAACAACCATGCCAATTCTGTGCCTCATGCCGTGCCAGAGGGCGCCGAATGGCCGAGTCACGGTGCGTGGATGAAGCTATTGGATGATCCAGAGAAGCACCCTCCTCCTAGGCTGTGGTCCCTTATCGCGTACTAGGGTGTACGTAACTGCCTCGGCTGCGTCCCGTGCACATATCGTTTCTTTTATTCGTATCCTCCATCTTAACCTTTCATTCTTCTCAATTTGCATGTCATTTCCAAATATTTGGGTTCGTGTAGCGTATCAAATCTACCTATGAGCTTAACTAGAGTGTCCTATAGTCCACACCGATTCTCGATATAGCCTTTTCACCATGAGCCTTGCGCACGAGACTACTGCAATGGAAAAGAATTCCGCCAACATCCCTCCAGGGTATGACTCCCCAGGTGATGACGCTACAGGTCATCACCCCAGTAGCGTTGGGGAGGGTAACATTGTCATTTCCAAGCAGAACGAGCTCAGGCGTGACTTGAAAGGTCGGCATATGCAGATGATTGCTATGTTAGTCTCACCGGACATTCCCTTACAAAACCACTGTGCTTTGTTGCGACTAACACGCTTTACAGTGGCGGTGCCATTGGCTCTGGTCTGTTCATCGGTTCTGGCGGATCGTTCACTACTGGTGGACCTGCCGCTGTTATCATCGGATTTATCGTCATCGGCATTATGATGTACTTGATGATGCAGGCTTTGGCCGAACTTGCAGTCATGTACCCAATCAATGGAGCTTTCACCATGTACATCTGTCGATTCATCGATCCATCCTGGGGCTTTGCCTGTGGGTGGCAGTACGCTATTAGCTGGCTTACTGTCCTACCTTTCGAGATCTCCGCTGCTTGCAACATCATTCATTATTGGCCAGGATCGCATGGAATCAACAATGCCGCGTGGATTACACCACTTCTCGTAGCTTTGGTCGCCATCCAATTCTTCGGTGTCAGAGGTTATGGTGAGGTGAGTGCGATGCAATGCATGATGGCCCGCTGTTACACAACTGGACTAACATTTTGAAAAGGTCGAGTATGTACTATCCATCATAAAGATATTGGCTTGCTTGGGGTTCATGATTCTGGGAATCATCATTAATGTTGGAGGTGTGCCAAGCGACCACAGAGGTTACATTGGCAACAAGTACTAGTACGCTTCTCATACTTAGGTTGCAGGACTACTTACTAACTATCTATAGCAACATTCCTGGTGTGACCTCCGCGGGGTTCCGTAACGGCTTTCATGGTTTCTGCGGTGTTTTCGTCAATGCGGCATTCGCATACACTGGCACAGAGCTTACTGGCTTGGCGGCAGCTGAGACGGATAACCCAAAGAAGGAGATCCCCAAGGCCTCAAAGCAAGTCATCTATCGCATCATACTATTTTATGTTGTAAACCTTGCTATCGTCGGTCTAGATGTACCAGTTAACAACGCAGCACTGAATGGCAGTGCTGGCGCCAGTTCTCTTCACTCACCGTTCGTAATCGCTATCCAACTGGCTGGAATCAAGGTCCTACCATCCATCTTCAATGCTGTCATTCTTATCGCAGTCATGAGCGTCGCCAACTCTTGCACCTTTGGCTCGACGCGTACTATGCAAGCTCTTTCGGCTAATGGTACGTTTTTTGAATCATAATATAGTAGCGTCTTACTGACCACAATGATTATCTAGGTATGGGACCTAAATTCACCGCCTACGTGGATAGGAAGGGTCGTCCAGTTGTTGTGATCATCATTCAGCTTCTGTTTGGTCTGCTGGCATACATCAATCTCGCTCCGAATGGCGGAGATATCTTCACTTGGTTGCTGTCATTATCTGCCATAACTGTATTGTTTGTATTCGGCAGCATTGCTATCGCACACATTCGTTTCCGCAAAGCTTGGTAAGTCCTATGCTACAGTATGCCAAATCTACTTTTGTACTAACACTAGCTCAGGGCCTTTAATGGTCATAGTCTCGACGAAATCCCATATAGAGCCTCACTTGGGGTTTGGGGTTCATGGGTATGCCTTGCCATCAACATCATTGCACTTATCGCTTCGTTCTATGTAGCTCTTTACCCTGTTGGAGGACCAAATCTCAGTGCGAAGAACTTTTTCGAAAGCTACATGGCTGCACCTTTCCTTGTTGTCTTGTACCTCATGTGGAAGGTCTATAGCTGGTTCAAGTATCCTTCGCATCGCCCATTATGGATTCGAACCAAGGACATCGATATCTATTCTGGCATGAGGCAGAGCCAGAGAGAGATGATAAGCGGCGAGGGTGTGACCGAAGAACAGAGGCGCGCAAGCATCCAGGAAATGCAAGAGGAGCAGCAGAAGAAAAGAGGCATTAATTCATATGTTAAGGCAGCTTATCAAACAGTATTTTAGCAGTATACGTCACTTTTCCAGGAGTATAGTAGGAGAAATGAAGAGTTCCCACAGATTGTATATGTTGGATAGATGAAAATAATAACTATATGTGACAGTAACTTTGCCTAGTGTAGATAACCAAACAGAGAAAGAAAAGAGCAGTCTATACTTTTAGGAACTGGGATACTGCACCATTAGTGCTAATAGGTAATACAAAAGTACCAGAGCGGGCCTGGTGTTAACAGTAAGAGTTTTGAGTAGAAGTCATATAAGACTTCTGGTACAAGCAACTTATGTATCATGCTTATATTGGTAACTTATGTTAAATATCTTAAGCTATGTGTTGCAGGTAAGAAGAAGGATCCTCTCCTTGGCAAGAGACGGGAAGGCTGAGAGCCCATGGACGTCCATGTCAGAAAGTGATAATCAACGAGGGGCGCTGATCATGTGACTCAGTATCTCGCCGAGACAGGATATCTGGAGATGCTAGGTCTTCAAGAGATGGTAGGTCTTCAGGAGATGTTAGGGTACCTAGTAATGCCCGCAACATCAGAGATGCCAACGGCTTAGCCAGATGCTAGTACTGGAAAGTAATCGGTATGAGAATGGGTTGGACTTCACTATTACACCCGTTGTGGTCAACTTCAATAGTTTTTCAGAATTGGGTTGTCTCTCTATAACTTCATTCCATAGGACTCGCCAAACAACCAACGCACGGTTTACTTCATCACCAACTCGCCCTCACCCAGATCAAGACTACGCAAGTTTTCACCTACCCCGTGTAGAGCCCCTTATAACACTGTAGGGGCTTGATATCTACAACTATATAACTACTATCTTATTATATAGACTATATGATCTCGCTTACGTACAGATCTGTCACAAGATCTCATAGCCACAAATACATGATTCTAATCATGTGATCAGAGGATGTATATGATAAATAGAGTACCAAACTCGAGTAGCTACTGAATATATGATCTTTCTCTCAACTCACTCCTATACTAGTTTTCCCGCAACATATATAATACTATATACTAAGTAAGTGTTGTAATCATATACATTTATAAAGTAATCGTGTATAATTGTAGTGTTTTGTCTCTTAGCTACAGTAGTAATTGTGTACAATCAACAGTATCATTGTATATAGTTACCCGTAATTGGACATCAGTTAACTAATCATAGACAACTAGTCACGTGACGTGCGGCGTGGTTATAAAGGACTCTAGCGGCTGCGGTATGGCACTTATTGTGCCGCATCTTGAAGACTAATTACTACTCCATTGGTCTTCAGCAGTTTCAATTGTTCATAACAGCTGCGTGTACAAGGGTCAACATGACTAGAAGCTACCAAGCTAAGGTCAGAGGATTGGTATGACATCACTATCCAGTTACACAGGGTTAGGCTATATTTCCCTAGTCTTAGTCCAGATTATGGCAAGATAGTCAAACGCGGTCAACCGTCCGATTGTTAAGTAGATTATAATGGAAATGACTTGGAACACATTGTAGCCTTGCCTAAGGTAAACTCATTGAGCAAAGTGGTTTTGCGTCATCTTCACTCTTAGTTAGATGATATTGCGTGCTTTGTAGTGAAGATTTGCTGTTCCACGCTTGAATTCCCTAGTTAGGGCTAGCACAATATTATTTTTGCCGGTCTATCTTGAGCCCCACATTGTGGCTACGCAATTGGAACTCCAAACCTTTTTAACGATTGATTTCGATACATTGTCAATAATCTTATTGTATCAGAGGACCGCGAAATCAATGATACTATGAAACACTACAACTTCCATCTAATAAGACTACTTTGGTGTTCCGCTAGGTCATTGGGCAGTGAGCTTCGGTATGGATCCAATCTTTCTCTAGATCAAAACGACATCAATACCCGTCGTCGATCCTGTACCCCGCAGGCGCTAGATTGGATTGAACAGCAGATTTGAGTATTGCCTGATAAGCTTGACGTACCCTTGAAGAATAGTAGCAGATCACAGACGATTCCCTGCACGGCTACAATATAAATATTGATGACGGATCTTCGATTTGAGCAGCATTAACAATCGAGCTTGACAATTGACATGAAGGCGAAACAAGCATTCTTACGCCTGCTTATGGGCTCGTCCATCGCCGGCATCATCACCGCTGCCCCTAACTTCATTTTGATCATGACTGATGATCAAGACATGCACTTGGAGTCATTAAGGTACCAGAAGTCTGTGCAAAAGCACTTCATTGAAAAGGGAACATGGTTTACCAATCACTATTGCACAATAGCGATATGCTGTCCTTCCAGAGTTTCCTATCTCACTGGAAAAGCTGCGCATAATACCAATGTTACTGATGTGGCGGCGCCATACGGTAAGATTCTTAGCAGGCAACTCCTTTTGATATTAATGTGGCATAGGTGGATACCCAAGATTCATTGAGCAGGGTTTTAACGATAATTACCTGCCAGTCTGGCTGCAAAACGCCGGATACAACACATATTATACCGGGAAAATGATGAACGGTCACAGCACCTCCACATATGACAAGCCACGAATTAATGGCTGGAATGGCTCGGATTTTCTGCTCGATCCCGGTACATATCTATACTACAACGCAACTCTTACGAGAAACCATGAGCCGTACAGAAATCCTACTGGAAATTATTCGACAGATATCATATCTGAGTCAGCCAACGGTTTTTTGGAAGAGGCAATTGCGGCTTCTGACAGACCCTTCTTTTTGGGGGTTGCACCGATCGCACCACACTCAGAGACAGTTGTTCAACCACCGCCGGCAAAGTTCCTTCCTCCAGTACCAGCGAAACGACACCAGCATTTGTTTCCAGACGCCAAAGTTCCCAGGACACCAAACTTCAATCCTGACAAAGTAAGGGATTGTATCCTCCGACGCTACGCCTGTTCATTTCGCTGACATAAACTCGCCAGCCTGGTACAGCATCCTACTTCAAAACCCTTCGACAACTCAACACTACAGAGATCCAGTATAACGACCGTTTCTTTCGTAAGAGAATTCAATCTTTACAGGCGGTTGATGAACTTATTGACTCGTTGATTACCCGCCTAGAAGCCAGCCCGGAAGTTCTGGATAACACATATATCATATATACTACTGACAATGGCTTCCACATCGGCCAACACCGTCTTCCTCCAGGAAAGACTTGTGGTATCGAAACCGATGTGAACATACCGTTCATAATCCGTGGTCCTGGAGTTGCTAGGGGGGAGATTAGTTCCGTTCCATCAAGTCACACAGATATTGTTCCTACACTGTTCCAGCTCGCAGGGATACCGCTTCACGATGATTTTGACGGAGAGCCTATCCCCGTTAATAATTGCCCACAAGATCAAGGTACCAAGAGTGAGCACATCAATATTGAATTTTGGGGCGAACTTCTTTCAGAGGGAAATGAGTTCTATTCGAGGCCTGTTGAGTCGAACAATACGTACAAAGCAGTCAGATTGATTGGTGAAGACTACAATCTTCTGTATACTGTTTGGTGTACAAATGAGATTGAACTGTATGACATGACGGTAAGGACTCTGTTTTATCTTATGTCTCGTTTTTACTGGTTTTCGGCTGTTTATGGAAACGCTTTGGATGTTCTAAACTAACGTATGACCTGTTATTAGAACGATCCCTATCAGCTCAAGAATCTTCACACGGAATCGCCCTGTGCTAATTGTACTGTTTCGGGCTGGTCTCTTCCCAGAATAAAGTCTCGACTGAATGCACTGCTCTTGACTTTGAAGCGTTGCAAGGGTCGTGTGTGCACTCGCCCATGGGAGAAATTACATCCAGATGGAGCGGTTCATAATCTCAAGGATGCAATGAGTCCCAGATACGATGCATTTTACCTCGACCACCAGCATCCAGTATCTTTCACGGAATGTGCCCTCGGACAAATTCTGAGCAAAGAGGGCGCATTGGAACCAGTCGTCTGGAATCCTCAATGGGATACATGGAGTTACGAAACTTGAGAGGAAGATTATGATGCGCAATGAGCTAGCAGGAGCACCATGGCGCATTCAAATCCAATGCACTAATTTGTCAAGTAGCTATTATAAATCATTGCTCACCCGTATACCTCTCCTACAAAGCGATTTAACGACCACAACAGTTATATGTCGATACACTCATACTCTCAGAACATCCGTGAAAACCTTGAAGCGCCTTATAAGACGCACCCAGTTAGCTAGAAATCCTGTTCCCGTTATCCTTCCAAGGAGAGACTGGTAACAAGACATGGAATCGATCTTCTCCCGCCGCTGTTAATTCAACCCAGCAACGCCTTCTTGATTACTGTAGAGAACAGAAATAATGAGTTTAGCAAGATTCACAGTGCCCTAAGAAGCGAAAGATTTTGAACACGCAGCCTCAACTTTTAGCGTAAATGAGGGGAGTCCCTTTGTTTGAGTTTGCTGTAAAGTTGAGCATGGGTACATGGACTGTGCAGGTGCCACATAACTTGGAAACAAAGCCTAAAGGGCAGCTCTTGGGCCATGATCAGGTAGCTCCTACATATTAGAAACTGAGATACGACACCGTCAGTGCTTAAAAAGTGGCCGGTGCGCGTCGTTAGTCCGACCCTATCATCCTCTGATTTCACCATACATGTGGTAAGGGACACACTATTATCCTCTAGCAGCCACACTATTGTCTTCTGGCCTGGATTCAAGAAGAAGGATTAGAATCTATAGCTAGCAGAAGAACAGTGAACGATGGGAGGCCACATGACATGCTTAAAATTGTAGTTGAAATTCTTGATAAGTCTAAATCATTCAAGCTCTATGGCTGATAACTTTGCTGCTGACGCCGAAGCGCTGTTGGAAGCCACCAGAGAGCCACACATATGCTATCACTTTACTCAGAATAATTAAGGTTCCTCTATAAAGGATAGTAGGTCGTTACTAATACCATCGGGCTCGATGTTTGGCAACCCATGCGGTCCGCCTCGGTATACCTTCAGCCTCCCATTCTTTAAGAAGTTGATCGTCTGATTGCCAACACCAAAAGGGACAATCTGGTCGTCATCGCCATGGATGACTAGAACGGGGACTTCCAAGCTTTTGAGATCGGGTCGGAAATCTGTCTCCCACGATGCGATGGTGTCGAATGCGCTTTTGAAGGATGCTTGCATGCCCTGATTGTACCAGCTCTGGATGAGGCCTTTGCTGATGGTGTTGTTAGGCCGATTGAATCCAAAGAATGGGCCCTCCGGGACGTCATAAAAAAATTGTGAACGGTCTTTGAGCATGAGACTGCGTTGTTGATTGAAGCGTTCTAAAGGGACACCGCTTGGATTCCAATCTGCCTGAAGAACCTGCGGTGTGATTGCGCTAATTAACACAAGCTTCTTCACCCAGCTCATCGTCTTGTTCCCATTGGTATCATGTCCGGTATGGGCCATCGTCTTTGCAGCAAAGCGCACCAAGTCCCCACCACCGGTGCTGTGTCCAACAAGTGTTACCCCCTCGAGCTTGAGGTGCTCGAAGAGTTGGGCTATGTCATCGGCCCAGGTGTCGACATTGTTCCCGTACCAGGTTTGATCGGAGCGGCCATGGCCACGGCGATCGTGGGCGATCACGCGGTAGCCATGATTGCCTAGGAAGTTCATCTGGATTTCCCAATTGTCGGAGTTGAGGGGCCAGCCATGACTGAAGAAGACAGGTTGGCCCTTAGGATTGCCCCAATCTTTATAGAATAGGCTTATACCGTCTTTGGTAATCAGGTGAGGCATCTCTAATATCCAGACCTTTGAAGTTCGATAACAAATGTAAAACGCTATTCAGTCACCAAAGCACGGCGCAGTCTTTTTAAATATCATGTTCCAATCATGACTTCCGTTACTTTTCGCTGTAACGTGCCGAAGCTTGCGAAGATTGACGAGGTCTAGAAAGAGTTCCCACGTTTTCGAGTGCATTCCATGCAGAAAGTAAGCATTCCTCCCAATGGATGGTGTCAATCGTCAGCTTACTGGGTGCCTCGCGAGTGGCGTTCCCCTGGTGACCAGTATTGTGAATCAAGAAAGCATCTATCTACGTTGTTTGGAGGTAAGATGGGTGGACAATGTCGACAGGGGTAGAGATTCCAAATTGCAGGCCGTCAGCCTGCTGGCTTCTCATGCAGCCTAAGAATCTCATCACCTTTCTAAGAATCTGTATGCGGGTTAATCAGCCCGGATCAAGTGATGATTGGTTCGGAGTTCGACCTGGCTAATACCTAATGACTACAAGTAGCCTCAACCACCGTCTACCGATCTCGGCCCAGATCAAAATACCAATGATCACGCTACGCGTGGCCTTGCCTAATATCTCCAACCGCAAAAAAAAATCCCGCGGCCACGAACCATATCCAGACTGAACTGATATAGGCAGCAGGAACAACTGCCTAATGAGGAAAACACTCCAATCACTGGTCTTTTGCGAGATACTCTGGGTGTAGCTTAAGTAGATCTCATCTTGACTAAGCTTATGGTTTGCTGAATACGTCTTTGTGTGGCTATCTAAGGTGAAATAGTCTAACTCCACATACGCAACAAGAGTCACACGTTGTCCGCAGGTATGAGCGGAAATACTCAACTACTGTCTACTAGACTCAAGAGTACTGCTACGAGCACAGTATAGTCTTCTTCTTACGTCAAACCCAGTACATTGCACCTTCTATAGGCAAGCCAGCAAGAAACGGTCGCCAAGATTGTTCCACTTATCTATTCTTGCGACAACGTGGGAGCAGTAGAGATGGACAAGACGCTACTGTTCTGACAACTTGGCGATCATGCGAGTCTCCACTCAAATCAGAAGGCTAACAGCTTGCTAGAGCTGTATTGAGATGACGGAGTGGGAAATTACGCTGACAGTCATAACGAAGCACATTTAAAAGCAGCTTCAAACACCATTCCGAAGACAACAACTATCCGTCACAGCAGCATTCTTATGTCCAGATTTTTTTCTTGATCTCCTAGTCTGATCATCATGTCATCGAGCAATACAAGCGTCGTTGTCCTTTACCCACGCACAAGCAAATCAACCTTCGACCTCGACTACTATATCTCAACGCATATGCCACTTGCTGCGAAAGCGTGGAAAAAGTACGGCCTAGAGACATGGCGTGTAGCAGAGCTCGATGAGAATGCTCCATATAGCATTCATCTTTTGATGGTATGGGCGGACAGGGAGGGGTTCAACAATGCTTTGCAGGATCCCGCTACGCAAGAAATCATGGCCGATGTGAAGAACTTTAGCAACGAGACGCCAATATTCATCCCTGGAAATATTGTTGGAACAAGTCAGGTGCTTAAAGATGCTATGTGAAAAGAATAGCAGGGAAGATGAAAAAATCTGGCTAGATGTCGCAAGAGCCAAAGTCAAGCGCAGATCCGGCACAGATCTCGCCTCCATTCTATTCCGTTCGGTCGGCGTTAAGTAGGAACCAATCGAACCTCGCACAGGAGGTCACAAATTCTGTTGATTTTGACCTTTGTTCACGCTCCCCACAATTGCAGCTTGTGAGGCTAACTCTTGCCCTCAACTGTTGTCGACAGCTCATGGAGTGTCGCGCCTACGTCTTCTCTCAGAACTCACAAGAAAGATGACTATCTGGTTCATTGCCACAAAGAGAGGGCATATATATGCTCTACGCGACACTAGAGCTTATGCACGGTGTAAAAATGATGAATTGTGATGCAGGCTACTCAGCACAGCAAATTATATGCCAAGCAGATATTTGTAACCACTTATGCTGCAAGGCAGTCAGTGACAAGACGATAGCATTATCGTTGAGAAATACTCTAATGCAGCACCGTGTACCGAGGCCGTGTCAAGCGGAGGCCATCTGGGAATTTCCATTGATTGGTCCGTTCGCGTCGAAGACGACGTAGGTATGCACGTTTCTTTGAATTCAGCAAATCACGCGACTCATTCTTAGTAACGACAAAGAAGGATTCGGTTCCATCCGGCTGGTTTCAGACTAGAAGACCAAGGGACAGATAATTTGTTGGAAGTCAGAAGCCTGGAGGCTGGTTCACAAGCCTACCCAGCCACCCGTAATATTGGCCTGTGACCCATAGGCTAGTCAATCACTACAATCAGTCTCCTCTTTGACAAAAACGACCCCGTGCTGCGATTCGCACGACAACCTCGACCTGACGAAGTTCCCATGGCATTCGAGCAGTATGTCGTCCTGCAAGGTCTGCCTTCCCCTCGAGTATACCACGACCTTCGGAAGCTCGCAAATCTCACGCCGCCACCAGCCGAAGCAATGGAAGAAATAGTACCGAAATCGCTGCAAAATTCATTTGCGTGCTTCGTAGCTTATGTGAAAGAAGATATGGTGGATGAGCAGACACCTGGACCAGGGCAGGATGCCATAGCGATGGGACGTCTCTTGGGTGACGGAGCGCTCTTCCTCCAGCTAGTTGACGTCGCTGTACATCCCCATCACCAGCGCAATGGGCTAGGCAAGCGCATCGTGGAGTTGCTAGTAGGATTTGCTGACGAACATGCGCCACATGCATATGTGAGCCTTGTAGCGGATCTTCCAGGGCAGCAGCTTTACCAAAAATACGGCTTCGAAGACGTGAAACCAAGCATATGCTTATTCCGCTGTCTTCGAATTCAGGGAAACGTTGAGGCTAGGAGGGATAGAGAAGCCAGACAGGCGGTAGCAGCGCAACACACCGGCGATTTAGCATGAGATCACCCAAACACAAACATGGCATATCGTAACAGTATCTTTATAGAGATATTGAGATGATATGGAGATTGGACGGATGGAGTTGCATTGTGCCTTAGAGCACTCTCGACACACTGCAAATAAAACACAACTAGTCAAAAAACCAAACATGAAAGCTCTACTGCAGCCTTGCCAAGTTTCTTTCTGTGTTGTTTCTCGAACATGAACCCAGGCTAGGCAATCTAGACAGCCTGCTCGTATAGATGGGCCTGTACTAAATGGTCAAGCTAGTATGCTCACTATAAAGAAGTAAGCTGAAGTTGGAGCGCTCTTAAAGCACGTCCAGCCGCCGGTGAACAGTCGACCTGAATATGATTGTTCTGAAATAACATGTAATTCTATTGCAGTGGCTGAAATTACGTAAGTCAAGGCCTAGGATTGTTTATTACATATGCGGACGTGGACCGAATGGTACAGAAAACGGATGAATTAATCCGTAGTGCCCGAATACGTCATACATTTTGCTTGAGTAACTCGTAGGGAGTCCTTCATAGCTACTGTATACTGATCACAATATCTCCGTCTCTCACCTTATACCTTGATATGAGCTGTATCACTGATTTTTGTACACTTCGATAGCTGCCTTTGCAGTGCTCTTTGCGCTCTGTGGATTCATGCCGGTAACGACTCTCCCGTCGACGACATGATAGTCATCCCATACACCTTCGGACCGAACATCTATACCACTCATGTCAGTGCACGTCATATAAGAGAACATGATGAACGCGATGACTTACACTTAGCGCCGAGCATGTCTGCATGCTCATCAATCAGCGGCTCGTTCCACGACCGAAGCCCCTTCATGATGCCCATCTCCTCTTCAGCCTGGGTTGTGAAGCCGGTAATTCTCTTATCCTGAACGATAGGCTTACCTGTAGCAGAGTCGAGAAGGCCAGCGAATATGGCCGGGCCATGGCAGCTATGTCTTGGTTAGCTACCGAGGCAAAGACAGGGATAGCTTTCAAGCATGATCCTTACACAGCTGAGATGACACCACCGTTGTCCCAAACTTTGGCCGCGATCTTCTTAAGGTTTTCGGCATGGGGGTAGTCAATCAAGGCAGCATGTCCTGCGGACGCAAAAAAGATACCGTACTATGATCCAATGGTGAGTATCCATCTCACAGGACATTTCTTAGCCATCCGCATACCTCTCTATCCAGCAAGCGCTCTGCCTTCGTATTACTGTCCATCTCCTGGCGGAACTCGCTGGTTTTGTCATCATACTGCTTCCGCTCCTCTTCGCTGAGGAAACCAGGCTGAAGACTGAGCCAGTCTTCAGTCCAGGTCCCTTTCTCAGAAGCAATGTCGACTTCAAAGCCCGCGGCTTTGAGAACGTTGTACGGATGCAGTGCTTCGCTGATGAAAACGCCAGTTTGATGGCCGCCACCTTCGAATAGAGAAGCGTGAGCGGAGGTGATTGCGATGAGTGCGCGTCTGGCTGGAGGCATACTGGGTGTAGTGTAGGAATCTTATTAGTTAGGCGCAGAGTAACGTACTTTCCACGCAAGCCGGGAAATGTCTGAAACGTTTCTGAGAAGAACACTGAGATATGACTTTCCTATGAACAGTACGCTTCTGAAGGGATATCCACGTCATTATGTACATTTTCAGGCGTCCATATAGCATGTTGGAAGTAATAATCAGGAAGGTGCTGGCCTTCAACGAATCTGCAGTAACCGATTGGACTGTTCTTAACAAACCCTCACATCCCAGCACAGGCGCAGAGATGGTTGCTTACAGAAATTCCTTCGCGCTTGCCCGCATTATCTGCATTCAGCGGCCGCGGTGTTTTTGCAAACATGGGCATGCTGCACCCCGGTTGTCGATGTGTACTGGCGATAAGCGCGGTAGGAAATAAGTTTAGTTTGAATATTGAAGGTGCGTGGTTGCGAAAAGACACATCCTACAGCTCATCAGGCAGCAAAGCTCGGTCCCGTTAGCAGCAATGATTGGTTTACTCGCATCTGAGATTACGTTAGCATCTTACAACACGCAGCACACAATGACAACCCATCTTGGCCATAGTATTATCGGAAAGCCACGGATGGGAATGGAGCACAGTGGAGACCTCCTCGCATATGCGCGTGTTCTACGGACTTCTGCACGGATACAGTACTACATGTTGCAATCTAGCGTTCCCAACAGACAGTCGCTAGTACTCCTACGTATTTGCGGGTTAGCTTGGGCTACGTGCTAGTAATGTCCCCGGTCAGTCCGCTTTACAACTAGCGCCGCCTTTCTTAGGGAGATGGAATACAAGCCACGGCACGAGATGCCTCACAGAGAGCGATTCGATATACCTGGACCATCGCATGATGAACTAGTCCCTCAGTTTTTGGGTCCGCACTTCCTGTCGGACTGAACCTCGTACCGACCTGGTGCGGCTTGGGGTCAAGATGATAGCTGCCGTAGAGAGTGCCGTGCTAGAAACCTGCTATGCAGATTAACAAGAGTTTTGGGAGGCTAAAAATCTGTATCGTGAGTCGGGTGCTCAACATCCCCGAGCACCGTCATAGTGAGGCTGCGTATAAACACTCCAAAGGTCCAGCCCGAAGCGCATCAACAAAGACATACGAAAAAAAGGCACTGCAGAATCTAGCTTTCATATCCACATTGCATCGCTCAACTCAGCAGCAAAATCTTCTTTTTTTGTCCTCCCCCATTGAAAGAAGCAGCATGAAGATGCCACCGACAACTCCGTTTCTCAGCGCAGTCGCAAACCGTCACTCAAACTACGCCCTCCTTAAGCAATCCCCGATACCCAACTCGCGTATTCTTGAAATTGTCCACCACGCACTCGCATACGGACCATCCCCATTCAACGTTCGCAGTGCACGCTGCCTCGTGCTGTTCGGAGACCATCATACTCACCTGTGGCAGCATTCGTACGATGCCATAGAAAGAGAGACACCGGCTTCATTGGCATTACTAGGGCCCAAGATTAAGGGATATCAGGCCGCTTACGGAACTGTACGTCAACTGCGATTTTGTTTCCAGACATGTCTACTTTCCACAAGCAGTTGTTAAGATATCCGCAGGTCCTCTTTTTCGACGATGCCGAGGCTGTATTGACGCTTCCATCGCGCTTCCAGGCCCTTTACAAGCAATTTCCCGAGTGGGAGGAGCATTCTTCAGGCATGCATCAGTACATTGTTTGGACGGCACTTGCGGCTGAGGGACTAGGATGTAACCTGCAGCACTACCAAAAGGTGATAGGAACGTATTTGAGGGAAAGATACGGCATTCAAGAGACATGGAGGTGCAAGGCTCAGTTAGTATTTGGATCGTTGGGAGATGAAGCATACGAGGAGAAGGGCAAGACGGGACTGGCGGAAGCGATGAGGGTCTACGGTTGAGCTTTACCTGAAGGGTTTATGATAGGGAACGGGTGAACGGAGGAAGGGGAATAGGGAAGATTATTGGAATCACAGAGCAGTACCTCGTCAGAACCATTCATGCGCAAAGGAAGAGCGACAGCACAATTGAGGGAAGCTTCTCAGTGAAGCTAGTGCAAGGAAATTTCTGCCATCTGACCTATCTCCTTTGCGATTAGTGAGCAAGAATCGATAAAATGCAATACATCTCAAGGTGAACTCGTACACCATTCGATGAGTAGACATAGGCCTATTTGCTTAGTCCTGAGGTGTATTGCTCAGATCTGGTCAGTGCTTGACATTTCACGTTGGTGTTGGGAGTCTTGGAAGGCGTTCCGTTTGTCACCCGCAGGAGAGGGGTTTAGCATCGAGCACCAAGACTCTCTCGCATCTATCCATGCACATAGAACCATGCCTTATAGTACTAGAAGAGTCTTTTGAACCCCTAACCTGCTTGCGGATCTTCTACCTACCTTGGCATTCACATTTAGCTGATCTTTCCCACTGCCAAGACGCGAAGGATTTGCGGCATCGCATGTGCGCCGCAAGGTCGGGACTAAGGGCAACTAGACTTTCGATTCGATAGGTGCCCAGATTTTGTCAACAAAGTTCCAATCAGACATCACAGCAGCATGGCTGTGCGGCTTGCTCGCATCTAAGATGACGTAGGTGTCGAAGTCATCACAAGCCGCTAAATTAGGAAACTTTCTTGAACCAACAGCGAAGGATCAGATATCTTCCTGCCAGCCATATCTGTGCACTTGTAGCGCTGATGCGTCCTTGCCCTCCACGCTTGTCTCATGGCTTGATAGCTTGACGGTGACTTAGAAGCGTGGCGCATTTCCCGCTTACAAACCACCAATACAAAGAAAACACCCGTCAATATTAACATGTGATCGATACGAAGGTCATGTCCACGTCATACCGAGGTGCAGTCTAGCGGCGTCAGTAAGCCATACAGTGCCTCTGCTGGTGCTGTTACAATGAGTAGCCTGACCTGCACGCTAGGAGATGCATTGCACTGTTGAAAAAAAAAGACCTAAGTGAACCGGAGTGTAAAGTCACATGTAGAAGCTCACAAGTAGATAAGGCTTATACTACTGAGGTGAAGTAAATGAAGACGTCTTGGAACGACCCACATCGATGCCAGGCCCTTGTAGCGAATCAACGAGACAAAAATGATCGAAAATGACAGTGGTACAAAAGGATTCAACGTTTGAAACAAGATCTTTTCTCTACATTACTTTCCTGTATGATCATGTACGATTAATCTCACAACCATCTTCGGTCGGTCTGTTGTGTTCACAGTGTTTGCGTCAATGATTTGTCAGTTAATGAATGCAACTTCCCTATTACGCCATTCTGTACTAGTGCCGGTTCTACGTACACAAGGAGCATCAAAAGGTGAGTCAACGCAGTCGCTAGACGGTCAGTCAACACATCTCAGCTTTGTATAAGGCACAATTGCGATGTTTGCGGCTACCCACTTGCACTTCGAAGAGTATAAGATTAACGATCCCATTCACCTTATTCTTGTGTGTTGTTATATCCTATCGTGCTACAACGCGAACGCCGATTTATCATCCTGCAGATATGGTCGCCACGGAGTTTTGCATCGACACTCCACATCTCATCATCTCACATCTCGATTCACTACAAGACTCTCATTGTGACTTCCTGGTGGATCTGTATAGCAGTGAGCAAAACCGTGCTCGCAATGCCGTCGCTGCGCCAATGCCGGATCGAGAGGCAGCACGCAGAAAGATCGACTCCAATGACCTCATCTGGACCAACGGGTATGGTCGCTACCTCATCAGCTTAAAACCGCCCACTGCACCTATCGCAGTAAGAGTAGATCGGAATCCATTCTCTGAGACGCTGAAGACATATACCAAAATTGGCGTCGTCTCTATGAACCGCCGAAGGTTTGAGGGCGCACCGATTGCCCCAGACCTAGGCTTCAGTCTGCTGCCTGCCTTCCAAGGAAAGGGGTTCGCGAGCGAGGCAGCAGCGGCTTTGGTGCATTGGTTTGAAGAAGAGAAAGGTCAGACCGAAACTTTCGCATTTTGCGACCCGGATAACGAGCGCTCGAAAGCAGTGCTTGGGCGTATTGGATTTGAAGAGAGAGGTGTGTGGAACATTGGGGGCATGTTTCCTGACGGGCGTACTATTGGTGGCATGGTGTTTAGTAAAGGACTCATGAAGAATCTGGAGGCCTATGGTTTAAGACAACACAGCTGGACTGCATAGAGTGATCGAGAATCGTCTTGCATCAAGACCAGCAAATTGCGTGCTACCTCTTCGCTCATCAAATTGGGGTTAGGGTTAGGGTTAGGGTTAGGGTTAGGGTTAGGGTTAGGGTTAGGGTTAGGGTTAGGGTTAGGGTTAGGGTTAGGGTTAGGGTTAGGGTTAGGGTTAGGGTTAGGGTTAGGGTTAGGGTGCTGTCACACGAGTATGGAAGTCGTTCTTTAACCTTAGCAATACGTAACT